>JAWQUS010000021.1:12790000-17590000 GCA_036365455.1 Macrosoma leucophasiata
AAAACTGCGACAAGATTTTGAATATGACCATTAAGGTCGTGAGAATATATGACTATATCGTCTAAGTAGACGAAGCATCTTTCACCTTGGATACCGGTGAGAACGTTGTTCATAAGTCGTTGAAACGTAGATGGAGCGTTTTTCAAGCCAAATGGCATTCTTGTGAATTCGAAATGACCCTGAGAGACGCTGAAAGCTGTTTTGCAAGCATCTTGCGGAGACATTTTAATCTGATGAAACCCGGAAGCGAGATCGAGGGTTGAGAAGTACTTTGATTTACCAAGTTGATCAAGGATTTCGACAATGTTAGGAATATGATAAGTCTCGCTAATAGTATTATCATTGAGCTTTCGGTAATCTATAACGATGCGCCATTTTTTTTGGCCAGATGCATCAACTTTCTTCGGTACTATCCATATTGGGGAGGACCAAGGAGATATGGAAGGTTGAATGGTTTGTTCATCGAGCATCTTTTGCATTTGAATTTCTTCTTCCTGTTTGTGTATTTCAGGGAAGCGATAGGACTTGACATTGACAGGTTGGTTTGAAGAAGTTCGAATTTCGTGTTGAATAGCGTCGGTTGAGGTAAGTAAATCCTCTGGTAAGTGAAAGATGTCTGAATAACTAGAACATACTTCATAAAGGGCTTCCGTTTCTTCAGAATTAAGATGTGACACGCGAAGGAGGTTAAGGACTTCATTAGTTCTATTAAGACATGATTGATTCTCATTATTTGATTGGTAAGATTCATAATCGACTGGGTGCAAGGTAAGTTTAAGATTAGAATTTAGGGTTACAGGTTCTTCGGATGTATTTAGAACTGTGAGGTTTACACGGTTGTTATTTTTTACTTTGACCAAACAGTTCGCTATTAGGAGTGTTTCATTGACCTGCTGATCTAGGATAAGACCTTCTTTCAGTTCAGAATTTTTTACTGAGCTTTCTATCATTACCTCTGTGCGAGGAGGAATTTGGTAAATTGGATCAGTGAAATTAAGTTTGATTATGTTTTTGCTAATATTTAGGGTTTGCCGGTTATAATCAATGGAACACTGCAGAAAGGTAAGTAGGTTGTTTCCTATAATACCATCATAAGCTAAATTTATTTTGTCAACTACGTGGAAGTTAAAAGGAATTGATTCTCTACCAAAAATTAGATTTAAATCAAAGTTACCAAGAGTAGGGACAGCATCATCGTTATTATCTATGCCTTTTAATTGAATTTTGTTATTCTTAAGTTTCAGATCGGAGAAGGACTGGATACATGACTTCTGTAGGAGACATATGGAGGATCCAGTATCAACGAGCAAGGTGAGTGGATTATTTGATACTGACGTTTGGATTACAACGTGAGGTTATTTTATTGGGTTTGCATGATATTTCATAAATGTTATTTTTTTGATTTGAATGCGCTATTTGGGGTTGATTACTTGTATGATCTTGATGATTTGGAAATACGGACATTCTCGGATTTAGAAGTAATAACAAGTTTTCGGGGCTTTGGCCCGTGTGATCCTTGGATTTGGAAGAAGGGACTCTTGTTTGGGGCTGGTTACCCGTGTGGTCTTTGGATTTGGAAGAAGGGACACTTATTTGGGGCTGGTTACCCGTGTGGTCCTTGGATTTGGAAGAAGGGACACTCATTTGGGGCTGGTTACCCGTGTGGTCCTTGGATTTGGAAGAAGGGACACTCATTTGGGGCTAGTTACCCGTGTGGTCCTTGGATTTGGAAGAGGTGCCGTTGATATATGAAGATTTAATTGAAGTTTGGCTATTGGGTCTCACGAGACTCCGTCGTGAGTCCCCTAATCGTTTAAATTATTTTCATCATTGTATTGGACATCTTGATTATTACAGGGTTGATCGTTAACGGAATCACGACGATCATCATTTTCTACTAAATGAACACGAGCAGGTTTGGATTACGGTAAGAGGAAGTTTGACGTTGTTTGAATTGAGGAGACCCTTGTGATGTGTTAAATCTGTTATTGTTGAATTCCCTTTTCCTGCATGTCTCGATTGTATGCCCATAAATTTTACAAAATCGGCATAATGGAACTTAATTTTGGTTACTCGGACCTGCCATATGATAAGGTCTAGGATTGTGAACATTAGAAGGTCTTGGAGAATAGTGAGGTTTTGGCACTGAACGGCTTGGTGTTGAGGACTGATTGCGTCTTGAAAATAGGTTTTGGATTTTCTCCTCGGATATCGCTAAATCAATGGCGTCATTTAACGTGATAGGATTTTTACCTCGGACTAGATTGGAAATAACAGGCTTAAGGCCAAGCAAGAAAGTATTTAATGCAAGTTCTTCCATGGACGCTGTGCGACCAGTTAATTCTGATTTCTTTCTATTGGACAACGTAATTTCAGTTAATATTTTTGCTAAGCAAGTTTCTACGCGAAGTGCAAACTGGCTAACGGTTTCGTCTCTCTGTTGCTGACATTCCTGCAGATCGGTAAGAAGGTGTGAATAATGTTTCCTCTCACCGAACTGAGTTTTAAGGAAACTACTTAGCTAGTCCCAGGAGTCGAACTTGGCCACTTCTGCTGTACCTTCGAGTTGCGATAAGATGTATTTGAATAAACTAGACTTTTGATTTTCTGAGGCTTGCTCCATTGCGTTATTGCAATTTGTCAAGAACGCATTCAGTCTATCGCGAGACCCATCAAAAGGTTTTATGTATTTAAACAAGGTATCGATTGGAATAGTTTCGGATTTATCAAATTTAACTTCTCTGACAGACATTGTAGTGAGCGAGGTAGAATTCTTTTATGAAAATATTTAAATGTAGTCTACGGTGTAATAGACTGCCACAGGATTCGCTACGCAGCGATCCGATAAGCTCGAGTTTCGTGGTATGGACGACGACTATTATTACAATAACACTTTCGAGAAATTATAAACAAAGAAATTATAACAAAAGATTCAGCGATGATTAAAATTGTTTTCCTTCACGACGAAAAACACAAACACATACACGAAAATAGGTTTTATAGTTTAAATGTTTACTTTCACAAGTTATAGAGTTGAACGACTTACAGGAGCACGCAGATGATAGGCAGGAACATGTTCAGGAACCCGACGATTTTCTTTTCAGGAACAAGAACACGATTACAGGACTGGTACCAAGAGATGGTACCTCTGGAGTGCGGCGACTTTCTTCAGGATCTGAGGAGCAGCGCCGGAGCGCCACAGGAACAGCAGTGTGACCGCGTATAAGTATACGCGGTAATAGCAGGAACAAGACGGAATATAGCTTGACTGAATATTCGTATTCAGTTTGGACGATATGAAGATTTTACATCCAGGAATTTTGACGATTTTGAGTTTGAATATAGTATATGATCGTGAGGACAATGCGACGGATAAGTATAAATTTTCTGGATGGAGTTCAATCTATGACACTTTTCACTTGAGCTTTATCACTTTTCACTTTCACTTTCACTTTCACTGAATTGAGCCCGGGAGGAGACGTACCAAGGATACCTTCACCATCGGTATCCCACCGCTGCCACCAAATTTGTTACACGGATTTAGAAAAGTCTCTTTTTTAAAAAAGAAAAGTTAATAGCTATAATGAATACATTTGATTAATACAAAAAGGGCTCAAAAAACAAGAAAGGGGACTGAACAAGTGTCACCGTCGGATGATTGATTTGAACTGAAGCTTATGATTTATAATGGCTATCTGACTAGATCCAGCATTGGGTCTAGTCAGCATTTATAGAGACAGGGTGTGGATATAACAGAGCGTACTACGTCACTGGCTTATTAAACGGGAGAGGCAAGCTTCTAGACTGAGAGTTACATAAACTCTTTTTAGGGTTCTGTAGCCAAATGACAGTAACAAAACCTATGTAGAGATGTCGGTCTATCTGTACGTCCGTCCGTGCGTAACAGTCACTTTACTAAACTATTAAGACTACATAATTACTTGAAATCGGTAGGATGATGTATTCTGCGAACCGCTTCATAATTTTCATAAAAAGACTTTTAAAAAAATTGGGGTTGTTTACACTTACTTGGAATTGAAACTAAAAAGCTGTTTTTAATGTTGACTTTCGGTTTTGTCTAGATGCCCATAGGTCATCCTAGCCCATCGTTCAGATCTGTTCTGTGGTTCAGATACCGTTGTTTAGTATAACGAGTGGCGAGTGAGAAAATGACAGATGGCTAAAATGGAACATGTCGATAATACATATTATCAAAAAGCAAAAAAAAAACATAGTCCGTGTAATTATGTTGCCCAATGTATTTTGGAATTATGTATAAAACGGGTAAATAAATGCAAATTTTTGTTATGACATAATAACAGCGAGTTGGCAATGCAAAGTCAACTCAAGACAAGCTAATGGTCACCGAGTGGACCGCGCGCCGCCCACGCGTTGTCTTGCGGTCGAGACGATACGGAGCGGAGTTGATGTATTGAGCGCAGACCATAGAGCAACGCGGCCCACCGGTCGCGGCGGACCGGAGGGGAGAAGCCATAGCGTGTATTACCGATGCAAAACAGTCTGTCATTTTTTGCGGGGGGAAATGCGTGCGACACACACGCACTCTACAAAAATCGTTCATTACTACGAAACTCACACCTTGACTTTAACACAATACAGAAATAATTTCACGCATACATTTAAACATCCAGGCGACAGGTATAGGCCCATTTGGGCTTATACTTTGACAGAGGGGAAAGCCTGCATATGGCTACTCCCCTCCGGTGTTGCTCTATGGCGCAGACCGATCGAGACGGTAGGGCGCTGGTCGGGTGCCGGGTGGCTCTAGTGAGCTATGACCCCAATTGTTACAAACACTGTGACACGAGAATTTTATATATTCGATAGAAGATGTATAGTGCGTCTCTTTCTAGCGCGTAATTTTATCTTTTCCGACGCGGTTAGAATTAAGCATTATCGTGAAAAATATTTCGCCTAAGCAAAGAGTGCACCAGGGGTGCGAATGTCTATCGAAATGATGATAAACAAGCCATATCGTTACTCGCAGTAAGATCATCGATATTTTAAAGGAGCTACAAACTGACAGGGAAAAATTGCCAGCAATAACAATGTCGACAACAATTTCGATACGCGATCACACCCCATGCCTGTCATCACTATGTTGCAGCTTATAAGTGGGACATGAATATTTTGAGACGTGGCGAAAATAGAAAATTCCGCCAACGTCAATTTCAGTAAATTTTGTCCGTAGAGTTTTCAATAAATATTTCATGTTAGCATTTTAACGACTTGCCAACAAAAAATCTACCAACAAATAGATGAGAGCGGCAGAATTGAAAAAAAAACATATTGTATAATAATGGGAGAAAAGGGTTCCAATGCATTTATTACAGTGAGTAAAAATATGAATTATTGCTGCGAATGCTTTAGTAGTACTTTCTGTACTACTAAAAACTTATATTCAAGCGGCATGGAATCATTTAGTAAATATGGCAACAAACTACCCGACGTTCATATTAAATTTGAAGATTTAATTGGCATATATTTCATCACAATAATTTAACGTACGCAATAGACATTACCCTTACTGTGTCACTAACTGGCTGCGCGGTTAATGGACAAGCTTATGAACTCACCAACATACAAAGTAGCTAATCCCGGATCGTTAACTATTTAGCTGCGAGCAAAATTTCATGTAAATCCAATAAGCCTTCGAACCGTGATTGAGGAACAAGATCGGTGACTCGTCGATTAGTTTCAACACATAATTTTCAAATGACGATTTTTTTTAATTACATACTTTTATAATACACTAAAACACAAGGACAAAAATTCGACTCAAAATATAAAAAGTTACTGAGCGTGACAACCTTATCTTTAGATCGGGAAATCAATTATATTGGTTCCCAATATGTTGACAAAAATCTTAAATATTATTATGCCATTATATACGATTCGTGTTATTTTAATAAAAGTAATCAATATGGTCTGGTTGAGCCTGTACCCTATTCAATTAGATATTTTTTGTAACAAATAGAATCAACACAATTCAATCGTTTCAGTCCAGAACATCGTATTTATGTATTTATACGACCTGCCTCATCCCCGCAATGAGCTATACAAAATTAAGAACACATTATTTCGTAAGGGATATTTATTGATACACTTTGTGGAACCATTAAATGTAACGCCACTTAATAGTGTATGCAATTCACGAACGCGGCGGAGACTTGGTTGTAGTAAAAGCATACCCGAACACGTGTAAATGCGTATGCGGAAGCGAGAGCGGGCTCGCGAGTGGCCGCTTTGTAAGGACCTTATACTGACAAACCCTACAAGCATACATCCCCACGCCTAACTAACTATACCCAGAGAATATGTAATAATACTACGTATCGAATGGACACTCCGATTTCCCCGCCTCACCCAACCTACTCCTCTGTTATGGGCGACGTTTGGTATTCGCTACGTGCTACGCATACAGGAGCACTTGTAAATACATGTCACTGATTGATGTCTGTGTAATAGAGACCAAATTAAGCGTTTGTATGGAATTTTTAGCGAAATGTCCGCGGTGTGCAATAACCAAGCAGCGGCCGCACTCGAAGTGAAAATTATGCTATAGATGTGCAGTGTTCATTTACACCTATTAAAAAAAATATAATAAAGCTTATTTAATATAAAACTAGGAAGAGAAAATTGTTAAAAAAATTGCACCTGTAAGAAAAATTTACAGCATGCATGAAATCATATTTTATTCACGTCCAAGTGACAATATGTGATTTCACTTGAACCGGTAACCAGTATCCGGACTCCGAGCCAGGCACGTAGGAATCTGGCCTCAGGGACCTCGCTGTACACGACTTGCTATACAAAATGGAAAATACAATATTTCCACATGTAATACGTGTTAAAATAAGAAATGTACGGATGTCATATACGATCAGAAAGACTATCAGGAAGTTGTTGTTCAGAAATACCAATTAATGAAAGTTATTATTATATTCTTAAATATTTTTGGCGCGATTGGAAAAAAATATGAGAGTGAATTTTTAAGATGCGCGCGTACACCGACAGATAAAACCGACAGTCTAAAGATAGTTGCTTAACAGATAAAGGCAACAGTCTAAACTTTACAGTTTTAACTTTTTAGTTAACAAATATTTTTTGTCGTATTGTTTTATTTCTGGTATATTAGATTGATACGTTAAAGAAGTATAACTTCTGCGTTTTTTAACACACTAAATGTTTTAAAAATTATAGCTGTTACCCGCGGCTTCGCCCGCGTGGATGTCGTTTTATAAATATTTTTCCTGAATTTTCTATGCTATAAACCTCACTGAGCCCGAGACCTTTCCAACGAATGCCGTGGAAATCGGTTCGTGCGTTCTGGAGTTATAGCGTCAGGAAGGAAAACTCGACTTATTTTTATATTATAGATAAATATTATATCGGAAAGTTTATTCCGAAAAAAATATATTATAGTCCCGGCAGAGATTATGTAATAATACCTACTGCGGTCCTGGTTCTATCGCTAATTTAGATCTGACATCTGAAAACCGTTGGACTTATTCATTTCTGTATGGTTCCGTACTTTGTAATTGTCGTACTGTAGGCTCCATTTTTACTTTTAAGCTTCTTGGTTTTACCACATTCACAGTTGTGACTGATGTACCTACCGTGTAAAGGCTGATTCACACATATCCGTACAATCACAGTTCCTACACAATACCGCCTCCGTGATAATTATTATTTCGTACATTTTCTTCTTACTGGTGGTAGAGCTCCAGCGACGGAGCTCGCGGGCGTAGGCACCACCGCTTTACCTAATATACTTGCCGGTAAATGGCACTATCCTGTTCCGCTGGTTCCGTGGTAACGCATCTGTATTTTAACCTCTCGTATTTGTGTGGGTGTCTATAGGCTGCAGTCATCACTTAACATCAATGTGAACTGCATTCTTGTTTGCCACTTTCGTTACATAACAAAAAATAAAATTATAAATATCTCTTTCAAAGATGAAAAAGTAATAATTTCTAACAACCCCAAACATGCATAACAATTTATGAAAACGAACAAGCTTCTAATCAAACAATGAAATGTAGGCAATGAGGTGAAAACACAGCCTGTATTATGAAATTGTCCAAAATAATGGCACACGCTGTGCTGCAAATGAGGTTCAATACATTTTCCCATGTTGAGTTTAATCGGAAAAGTTTCGCTTTTTGTACAAGTAATCCTAAAATGAAAATAAACATAACGTTTCTGGTGTTTATACAATGTAGATTAAGGAGTCTTCAATATTCAATAATATTAATAAGGTGAAGCATGACAAAAATCTAAATCTAAAATCTAAGTCTAAATCATCATCATTGAGTAGCAAACAAAACAACGGCATACATGATAATATTTTTTTATGTAACGAAGGTTGCAAACAAGCCTGCAGTACATATAGGTTTTCAGTGGTGACTGACTGACACAAAAACTAGAGATGAGTGCCACCCCTGAGACCTTTGTTGGAAATTTATACAGATTCTATGCAAATTAAACCACGATATCATTGAATTATTCTTGAGAGGTTTATTTCACCTTTCACAGGTTATATGTAAGAGAGACATGACTAATTAGAACAAGATCAGAGTAGTGCTGGGCAACGTTCATATAGTGTTGTACGCAGACAATACAAACAAGTGACACTATTAAGAAGGTAAACCGATACAAACCAGACCAGAACTAACAAAACATATACTTACAAATACTTTAAGTAGCGTTTACATTAATAATAATATGAAATATTACACATATCTTCATCAACCTTAGATGTTATGTCTCTGTGATAGTTATTGTTGGGCCATACATACCAGCTAACCGTTACACGATAGCTGTACCATGTGCTGTACCATTTGGCGGCAAATAGATTAGGTAACACGGTGGTGCCTACGCCCTCGAGTGCCTGGAATTCTACCACCAGTAATTCTTCTGTATTATTTCTAAAACCTCATCTAACATAGAGATCCGAATATTCAACTACAATCCTTAGAGCAAACTCAAAATATTTACCGTATACGAAAACGACTATAAGTCTTACCAAAATAAATACGGACTTTTGTTTGCGGGAAAACATTTATCTTTCATCCTTTGTGTGAATATTCATCGAGGCTTAAACGCGGGATAGTGCGCGTATACATAGAGCGGCACGGCGACCGCAGTGAGCCATCAATTATGTCGTTCGCGATCTAACCCTGTGTCCATCTGCGTGCCATTTGTAAACGTCACGCTTGCTTTACCACGCAGCTCTCGCGCATAGATCACTCAAAAATCACCTTTCGCTCCAAGCAATAAAAGCTAAGCTAAATATACAAGCCACCGGCTCGTAACTCTGCGGTGGTGACAAAACAATCATTAATTAGATTAGACGCTGAACAAATCATTATTAGCCGAACATTACTGCGATGGCGTCGCGTTTGTTTTCTGTCGATCGTGCAATCGATCTTACGTCGAGTAATGCTCACTAAGTACTGACTTGACAAAATAGATGCTAATCTATTCCATTTTGCCTTGTTTCGGATAAACAATACCCATCAATTCGTCTTGAGCGTCTGTTATAAAGTCATTTTAATTTCTGCGAACAATGTATATCATTTGACTATATTCTTATCTCACCCATCTTGTTTCTAGTGCGCAATCACTGATCAATTTTTCAGATAATAAAAATTATTAGTTTAATTTAAGTTTTTTATGGCAAGCAACATTATCCTGTCTGCTTAGACAGTTTTTTTTAGTTTCGATTCGTATTCGTTCGAATATGGTACAGATGACAGTTTGAATCTGAGGCAGGTGCGCTGATGGTGTGTTTCGTGAAAAATACCATTCATATATTTCACAAAGTTTCTAAATAAGTATTTAAAATAATATGTTCAGAGTAACTTACATTCCGCATTAATATGACTAGATAAAACTGAACAGCAGTCAAACTCAGTAGTACTTACATTCAATTGTTCTATTTGAAATTTAAAAAAAGTACATTATTATGAAAAAGAGAACAAAGTATTCTGAAGAACATGCTTTCAAATTGTCCTTTTTAAAAAATCTTTATGGAAAACAGTACCTTGTATGATGAGTAAAAGTATATAATTGAATACAAATTATATTAAAATTATAATGACATTAATCAAAATGAGTCTTCAACATTTATATCTTGATGAACATTTTATCTATGTACAGTATTATAATTTCTGATCTATTGACGAATACGACATTTACTTTATAATTTACGTACAGCGTGTCTGCGACGTCTACAAAAAACGCGAAGTTTCCTTGACAAAACTCGGTGTGTAACTCAATATTTGACAACGAAACTAGCATTTCCTTCGACGGAGGTGAGGAAATAAAATAAAGTTACTGTATCGTACACCCTCAATATTTCATATTGTTAGCGAGACTCCGCAAGGGCGGCACGTGTATCAATACCATTCGCATCATAATAAAAATGTTACTGAGTTACTTAATAGAATGAGTGAGATTGGGATAGTTATATTAAAAAAAAAAAAAACAATTTCTCATGTCTTACATACCCCTTTCGGAACGTGCACTCACTGTCGTGAGTATTACTTTACGATTTTGTATACGCTTACTCGGGATCGCTTAGCTGACGGGGGCGAGCTCACGTGAAAGTGAGGGCAGCCCTTTGTACCAATTTATTTTTTCGCGACGGCAATTTGTTTCACTGCGAGCCAGTGTCCATCGGCGACCGCGAGAGGCTAACGTATAGCGACCTGTCGTCGAAGTGAGTACATTTTTTGTTCAGGTAAGCATTATATAAGTATACATTATATTGTTTCTGTTTAATTATGATGTTAATGAATAGAAAATAGCTTGTGCAATATTTATTGATGGATTACTCACAAAATTCAAGGATTTTGCTACCGCAAACATAACTCACAATTGTTGAATTTCTTCAGTAAAGGCCTAGTTACTGAAGAAATTAAAAATATTTTCATACAAATAAAAACTTGTTTTGTGCTTGGTTTTAGGTATTGTTTCGATGTTAAACAATCACTGTGAGCAGGAGAAATTTAATACTAAACGATGACGCTTTTTTGCTGCAATTAATAACTCGAACTACAGTGACGAAGACCATGAAGACGAAAATTGGATTTGGATTAGCTCTGTTTAATCCCAGGATCAAGATGGCGCGGATGCAGCGATTCTGGTTGCCATATATTACCGAAACAATGACCAGGGACCGATTTTTTCTGATTAGGACTAACTTACACATAGTTATCAAAGCAGATATTGCCGCTCAAGAGAAATATCGAAATCGTCTTTGGATAAATGTTATTTTTTTTAACTATATCAAAAACTAATTTTTTTTGAGAATAAATACTGTTGATTTTAGGTTATTTATGACTGTTTTGATGATGATTAAATTATACATTTTGTATAAAATGGTCTTATTTGCCCACCCTTACAATCGTGAGTATACCAAAACTGGGCCCGATCCTTCACAATTGTGAGTATCATGAAAAACCGATTTTCAGTTTTCCTAAATTTTTCAGGAACATATTCTTTTTCAGAGACTCCAAACAATCCAGAAACATTAACTTTCATTTTGATATCCGTTGCCGTTAAACTTGAGGTCTCAAAAGGGATACAGCATCTTTTTCAAATTTAAAATTTTAATCTCTAAATTCACAAGCTTGTATACGCTGAATAATTCTAAGTACCCATAAGCTGGAAAAACATTTCTCTAGTCGTAAGTTATAATTTTTTATAATCTTATTTTAAAGTTTTTTTTATGTAATGGAAGTGGCAAACAAACATGCAGTTCACATTGATGTTAAGTGATGACTGCAGCCTATAGACACAAAGACCAAGGACAAAATGCAGATGCGTTGCCACTACCATTTAGCGGCAAGTATATTAGGTAATGCGGTGGCCTACACCTGCGAGCTTCGTCACTGGAGCTCTACCACCAGTAAAAAAATAGGTATTGGGCTATAGTTATAATTGCTGAAGTCAGATACAATTTTTGTTTTCTTTATTTTCATTGGCTACGGGAATCTGTAAACGCCTACGAAATTTGCTACGAGACTACGTAGAACGGGTCTACAGCGTCTACGAGATACACAACTCGGCGTGTCACCTAAATTGCATTGCATTTCTTTCGGCGGAGGTGAGAAAATAAAATAAATATTCAGTACCATGCACCCGCTGTTTTTCATTTTTCCCGAGACGCCCGTAAACTGGTGAGTGTGACGATACCGTTCGTTGCGTTACTAAATTGTCACTGTTGACGAGTGTGCAAGTCTGTCAAGTATTGAAAATAAACATTATTATCATTTTTTTGCAAGATAAAAATATTAATGTTGTTGTTATTTTAGATTACTTGCAACTTTTTCATTTAATCTGTTTTTCTTTTTTAAAAATTCGGTTACGAGCTCTGCTACGAAATTACGTAGAGCATGTCTACGAAAAACACGAATAAAATATTATTTGACAAATCTCGGCGTGTAACTCGATATTTCTGGCATTTCCTGCGGAAAAGGTGAGAAAATAAAATACAGTTACAGTATCGTGCACCCGCAATATTTTATATTGTTGTGCGTGTGTCGATGCCATTCGTTTCATTATAAAATTGTAATAGAGCGGCCTGTCACCGAAGGTATAGATACAGGTTTTAAAATAATTAAAAATAGTGTTTCTCATGTCTTACTAGATAAGAATAAGTTTTTATTGATCGTATTGGCATGTCTTCCATTTATAGGAATTATTTTTTTACTTAAACCGTATTAACTCAATATTTATCAGTGAAAGCATTTAGCATTTTTTGCGGTGAACTGTGGTGGTGGTGAGGAGATAAAATATGATTTTAGTACAGTGAACACCCAACATTTCATATTGTTAGCAAGACTCCTCGTAGTCTAGGGCGTGTCAATGCCGTTTGTTTTATAATAAAATTGATACTAAAACGTGGATAGTTTATTATTTTAAAAGTAAAAATAACGTTTTCTCAGATTTATTAATATAATCATATCTTCTATCCATAGGCTTTTAAAATTTTATTTCTTAAATGAAATTGCGTTCAGTGTTTTATTATCGATATCTATAAACTGCAAATAAAAGTGTAGTGAGTTATTAGTTTTTCTATTATTGCCATGTTTCTCTTATTTTTATTTAGGCTACAGTTGAACAATATTTTATGCACCACTCTGTTTACACCTACGAAAATTGCTACTAAAACCGTGTCTACGGCATCTACAAAAAATACAAAAAGCGACTAAAACGTCGGGTTTATTTAAATAATTATTTCAGTTTAATATACGCAAAAATTAATTGTATCTCAACAAATAGAAGATTTTTTGATAAAATTCGGTGTGTTACTCTATATCTGCCAACAAAACTAGCATTTCCTGCGGTGGAGACGAGGAAATATTATAAGTTTAGTATCGTGCACCCACAATATTTCATATTGTCAATAAGATTCCTTGCAGGGTTGTACATGTGTCGATACCGTTCGTTTCATTACGAAATTGTCACTGTTACTGAAAATGAAGTGAGTTTTGAGTCAGTTTTTTTAGGTAGGTATTTCGAATGCTTTAAGTTAAGTAAAGTTCATGTAGAATTTAAGCTGCATGGTCTTTTGACAATAATTGGGCACAAAATATAATGAAGCTAATACAGCAATGCTCCCAGCCTTCTGGAACTTTGCCGCAGTACGACGGCGATGTGGATTTTTTTGATGCATCTAATATAATAACAAATAATAATGGCAACCCATTATACGTCCCACTGCTGGGCACGAGTCTCTCCCCTTTTTTGGGGGGAGGCCTGGAGCTTACTCCACCACGCTGCTCCAATGCGGATTGGTGGAGGTGGGTGGGTTAGAGGCCAACCCGCTGTCGGATGTTTTCAAACCGCCCATAAGGCCTCCGACAAGGTTTAACGACTGCTATCCATCGATAGCAACCGGGACCGACAGCATAACATGCCCTCCGAAGCACGGAAACGCGCATTTAATTTGCCACTAGCGGTCACCCATCACACTACCCGACCGCGCCCGTAGTGCTTAACCGAGTAGATCGCTTACGATCTACACCAGCCGCCCGGCCATGTGCGCTTCTAATACACTTGCCGCTAAATGATAGTGTTCAGCACTATCGTGTTCCGGTCAGGTGGTAATGTACGGTCCTGTAATTTCCGGCACAGAGGCATAACACCTTAGGCCTCAGAAGTGGTAACGCATCTGCATTTTGACCTCTGGTCTTTGTGTGGGTGTCTATAGGCTGCAGCTAACACTTAACATCAATGTAAACTGCACGCTTGTTTGCCACTTTCATTACATAAAAAAAAAGATTTTTTATAAAAAATATGTTTAACATACTTATAACAGTTAAAAAAATAAAGACATATAGATAAAATCAAAAACTAGTTTTACTTCAACGGAACAGGGTAGTCCTATTTATTGTTTTCTAAATTGATGAGATGGGGAAGTCATTCAAGTGTGTTTTTGATCAACAAAAATATAACTTTTCTCATACTTTATAATTTATAATAAACGTAACTTCACGCCTGTAATCCCCGAAGGGATAGGCAGAGGTAAATGCATGCATTCAAGCATACATGCAAACACCCACGATTCGCCGGTTACGTTTCGGCCCATGTAACAGGTGGCGAGCCTGTTGACATCTCCGGGCACATTACGAAACTTCGGGGTACTGGGAAATTTACAGAAAATGGAAAAATCCCAATAGGACCAGAGATAAAGGACTTTACACTTCTATCTCTGATAACCCCCTACCCGGGAATCGAATCCAGGACCTCAGCGCAGTAGTAGTGGCCTGCTACCACTAGGCTACCGAGACAGTTAATAATTTATAATAATAGGAACAAATACTTTAATTAATTCGGGTCGCCTAGGAATATATAACGGTTGAAATAAATTATTGCTATCCAAAATTACAGCCAACTAGGCACTGAATAGAAAGAAAGAAAAGAAAGAAAATTTTGTTCAGAAAATAAACATAAAAATAATGAAAAATTGCATAATACACAGGATAAAAAAACAATAGTCACATAAATCACACTACCACATGAGGTAGGCAGTATGTCTCACGGCTGGTCTGAATGGGTTCCTAGATCAGCTTCATGTGAAACAGATATGGTCTACTTGACGCTGGTTTTCATCTGGTCGTGATACGATTACGTCTAGGTTACTTACATGTGAAACTGCAACATTTGTAGATATCAACACATTTCGTCCAGATTTCGATATCCAATATTGTTCCTCTCGCGCCAAGTAAATGATTTATTCGATACAAAAGGGGAAATGTAAATTGACCAGTAGGAGGAAACTTATATGCGTACCGTTGCCTCGCTAGTATCTTGAACATAATATCTATCATGACTTATATTACTTGCCATTTTATATGGTGTATTATAACAATATGTGATTATTATCAATACTTTTATTATAAAGCATAAAAGTTTGTTTATTTGCTTGAACGCGCTTATCTCAAGAACTATTCTTCCGATTTGAAAAATTCTTTCACTGTTAAATAGCCTATTTATTGAGGAATGCTAAAAATGAAAATGAAAAAAATGAAAATTTAAAATATATAACATCACGCTAAGATGAATAGAAGAGGGTAGGTAACATAGCAACCGCGCGAAGCCGGGGCGGGCTGCGTATCTACTGGTATATATAATAACTATCTATTTTTACTTAATCTATCTGCAGCTAAGATCTATTGTCGTAGAGACAACAACTTAGATCTCAGGAGTGGCAACACATATACACACTGGCGTTTGTGTAGATGTCTGTCATAACTTGACATCCATTTATTACACTTACAAAAACTTTTTAAAATAAATACTTTTCCTTTGTGCACAAACTGGGATATTGGCGTTCCATACACTCTGCCTACCTCCTAAAGGACTTGGTGTGAAAAAAGATTTATAAATTTAAACTTTTTAATACTTCTGAATATTATGCAAACGCTTTCCGATTCTATTTGTATTTAAATATGTACTCTTATGTAATAACTTCAAAACGACTTTTTAATAAACATAATAACCAAAGAGATATATAATACAGATCCACATAAATCCACAGAACTGGGCTTCCGTAATTCGTTCCCTAACTAGACCGCGTCTATATTCCGTCGAGAAATAATCTGTCAGCCCAGCCATCGTTAGCTCTGAAGATTACTCTGAGAGAAAACCTCATATCCCTCTAACTTACCCATTATATCCAGCCATAAATAAGTCTTCAAGGTACATATTTGTAGATATACAAAAAAAATATAAATATCTTATAATTATGTTTTTCGGGATAACTTGTGAAATTCTCTACTGAATTAATTATAAAGAATAAGAATAAAAAACCGGACAAGTGCGAGTTCGACTCGCGTGGTGAGGGTTCCGTAATTTAAATAAATATTTTCGAAAATATTACAGATTTAAAATGCAGGGACATAGCGGTTACGGTGGTACCGGCAGGGGGGGTTATATTATTAAGAATTTTCGATTTAATTTGAATACTCAAACTTCTTATAGGTTTTCCAGTAATCTATAGGCAAAGAACTATTTTCCACATTTTTTTCAAAATTTTATGTAAATTTTAAGACGTGTTAATCTTTGGGTCACCAATTTGCATAATATTCATAAAATTTCAACTCAATCGGTCGAGTAGTTTCGGAGCAAATTGGCTGTGACAGACGGACAGACAGACAGACAGACAGACGCACAAGTGATCCTATAAGGGTTCCTTTTTTCCTTTTAAGGAACGGAACCCTAAAAATATTCGATAGTTATCCAAGCTTTATTTTATTATGCTAAGAAATACAACAGAATTGAAAAGGAAAAATTGCGCTTATAGTTACTGAAGAAAAAGTTGAAAAGTAATCCTTTGTTTACCAAGCATAGTTATGATATACATTTTTCCACTGTCAAAAATTTACAAATTTATCAGTCAAATTCACGAAAATAGCATAAGTTGCCAAACGCATCGGACAAGACATTCATCAACCGCGTGGTATGTATATATTTAACACATCAAGAAGAGCTATTACCGCATTATGAACTAAACCTCTATGACTATCTCACTATCGTACTGCGACAAACACTGTGTAGCGGTGTAAATTATGTCAAATAAAATTGATATAACGCCGAAAGTCAATTAAAACTACATTAACCGAAAATAAACTAAAAATATACAAATTTTGACGGCAACTCGTCGGTGGGTGGCTTATAAAAACTTCAAACGAAAATATAATTTAATGTTATTTAAATAAATTATTAAAGCATCTTTCAACGGAATACTGTAATATAATAAAGATGAGACGATGTTTAAGCTAGCAATATAATGAAATATGTCCGCGATTCCAGCCTAATGACTCTGGTGTAGCGCGCGTGTATTTAATTAATCCACTCTTAAGACGAACTCGATGAAATGATAATGTCTACGCCTTAGAAGGCACTCAAAATTAATATTCTGTTTTATGTCTGTAACGCTTCGCAGTTTACAATTTAATCTTTAGTTAGAGTAGATCAATTAAAACGTACCGTGCTTCATTTTAGATACAGGCAATTAGATACAAAAATAAAATGTATTTTTAGTAGTATAGAGCTCCAATAAGGGTACTCAATGAAAAGGCACTATGGCAAATAAATAGATAGCCGTTCAATTTTTTTTTATGTGGCAAACAAGCATTCAGTTTACATAAATGTTAAGTAATGACTGCAGCCTATAGACGTCTGCAGAAGGCACTCAAAATTAATATTCTGTTTTATGTCTGTAACGCTTCGCAGTTTACAATTTAATCTTTAGTTAGAGTAGATCAATTAAAACGTACCGTGCTTCATTTTAGATACAGGCAATTAGATACAAAAATAAAATGTATTTTTAGTAGTATAGAGCTCCAATAAGGATACTCAATGAAAAGGCACTATGGCAAATAAATAGATAGCCGTTCAATTTTTTTTTATGTGGCAAACAAGCATTCAGTTTACATAAATGTTAAGTCATGACTTCAGCCTATAGACGTCTGCACATAAATCAGAGGTTAAAATGCAGATGCGTTGCGACCCCTGAGACATACCTAGTTGTCATGTTTCTGTGATAGTTATTACGGAGCCATACGTTACCATCTAACCGGAACACTATTGTGCTGAACACTACCATTTAGCGGAAGTTAGATATGGTAATGCGGTGGTGTCTACGCCCTCGAGTCCCTACACTGGGACTTTACCACCAGTAAAAAACAACCGTAAGAATGATACATGTTTACCGTTACTTGTATTCCAATCATACAAAATAGATACAGATTTTTTATTTTTGTTTTTGTTATGGAAGTGGCAAACAATCATGCAGTTCACATTGATGTTAAGTGATACGACACACACAAAAAGACCAAGGTCAAAATGCAGATGGGTCACCACTCCTGAGGCCTAAGGTGCTATGCCTCTGTGCCGGAAATTACAGGGCCGTACAATATATCATGCTCTCGCAATTACTGAAACTGTCATTGCGTTATATCATATAATATCAGATTCGAGGAACTGCAGGCGAAACATTACCTCTTATTGACGACCCGGTTAGTCCAGCGGTGTGAGATGACCGTTTGATTCGGAGGGTCGCGGGTTCGATCCCCGCATCTGGACAAATGTTTGTATGGCTTACAGATATTTGTTTCGGGTCTGGGTGTTTGCGTATGTGTTGTATGTGTACAACGCCACCCACGACACAGGTTTATACCTACCGTGTGGCTGTGAGTGTAAGCGTTTTTTTTTTAATTTTATTTATTGCTATTCAGTTACAAACCTATGTACATTGAATAGTGTTTTATCTCGCTTCTTCATTATGTGTCTTCGTATAAACAAAAAAATAGATAAAATACGCTTACACTCACAGCTCTGCACTAGGTGCAAACCTATATCATGGGTGCCGTTGTACACACACAACACATACCCATATACCCCGTCTCGAAACGTTTTGTTTTTTTTAATTATCTGTAGCAATCTAAATATTTGACCCGGTCATTCAACCCGAGAACGAGAATCAAGTGGTCGTCACACACCACAGGACTAACCGAGTCGTCAAACGCTACTAAATTAAAAATGCAATAAATCTTCATGATGGGGCTCTCGACTATACTTTACTGTATCCAGTCACTAACCAGATAAAATAATTTAAGAAATAATGCATCATCATCATGTCAGCCAAAAAACAGAAACCTTCCCCAAATATTACGACAACCAAAGGTTCTAGGCCGTCTTCATCCAGCGATTGCTCGTGACTTTTACTAGATCATCGATCCACCTCGTGGTGGGTCTGCCAGTGCTTCGTCTTTCAGTCGCCACTCGAGAACACTGGTCATATACCTTCCTTTTGAAACACTAGGGTAAATTGGATGAGAAGATGTAGAACCAACTTTAGCATTTGGAACTTGATTCGATTTGATCCGATCACAAGGGTGCTTTTCCACCAGAGATGTGCTAAACTACGTTGCTATGGATACGTTTGATATCCACCAATCATATTCATTGGTGCACATAACTTAGGACTGGTGGAAACAGATTCAACTAAGATATGTTTTTTATATGGAAGGATGTGTGTTATGGATGCGTGCTACGGATGTGAGCTATGGATGCGTGCTATGGGCCGTCGCGAGTGGTAAAGCTACTCGTATGTGCAGAGCAGTAGCTACAGTATGCCGCGCACTTTGCGGCGGCGCAACTTCATAGCGCATCTTCAGCGTACAGCTACAACATAGCTTAGTATTGGTGGAAACGGTCACATATTTTCGTAGCGCATATTTTACATCTTTGCAGTATAGGTGCATAGCACATCATTGGTGACAAAGCACCCTAATAGGAGTGGGTGTAACGTAGACATTTGTCATCACATAGACTCTACAATTTATTACAACTAGTATACTGTATAACTCAAACTAAATTCATTCCAAAATAAATTACTTCTTCGCGCTCTTAACTAACAATGTTACGCTCAGAAATTTCTACTTTTCTCTTTGCTCGCAGTTTTAACATTATTTTCTTCACTATTTCACGTCTGTTTTATCTGACTTTATCATAAATATTCACATAGAATACCTTTGCATCTTTTCTTCTTATAAATTTGATCAAAAAACAAAACGTAAACGTAACTTCACGCCTGTGATGCCCGACGGGTTAGGCAAAGATAAATACATGCATTTCAGCATGCACACAAACTCTCTCGATTTGCCAGTTACGTTTTGGCCCTTGTAACAGGTGCCGAATCTTTTCATCTCCGGGCACATTACGAAACTCTGAGGTACTGGGAAATTTCCATGAAATGGAAAAATGCCATTAAAACCCAATATAAAATATTTTACACCTTTAAGTTTGAATCGAACCCAAGTCCCCATCGCATAGTGGTGACCTGCTACCACTAGACTGCTGAGGCATTTTCTGACATTATTGTTATCGAAAAACAAAAATTTTAGAAGTTAAATAACAAAGGGTATCTAATTAAGTTGTTAACTCAAAACGGACAAAATTTAATGCACAGTACACTGTTTGAGAAGATCTGATAAGTAGGTACGAGTAACTTTAACATTTTTAAACTGAAAATAGTCTAGTGACAACATTGTGCTGTTTTGTGTGATGGTAATATTGTCCTTCCTTTCGGCCTATCGCCATGTTCGCCATTATATTTTTTCTTGTTGTGTGAAAACTTTATACGCTATACATGATAAAACACGGCAATGAAAATGTATTTGTATATATAGGTATAGGTATATCATTACAATAATATAACAAAAAATTGGATGTAAGTAAAATATGTAAACATATTATTGCATAAAGTACAATATTCTTGGTCGTGTATTTTGTTACAAAATGCAATGAACGAACGTAAACTAGTTAAAATTAATAATTGTGTAGAAACTTTAACTTCTACTCTACATCAAGCACTCAGACACTAATGCATGTAAACCATTTGAATATTGTTCAAAGTTGAGACATCTATGTACAATACACTATCCACGGGCATAATTTATATTTCTGAATTTAAAATGGCACCAAAATTAAAATTAAACGAACACAGGCATGAAATTACGTTTCTAAAATCATTTGTTGTTTACCACAAGTCTCGTTGGGGTAGGCAGAGAGGGTAGCATGCCAAATATCTCGATCCTTAATCAGCGGCAC
The DNA here is from genome assembly GCA_036365455.1 of Macrosoma leucophasiata. Taxonomy (NCBI): domain Eukaryota; kingdom Metazoa; phylum Arthropoda; class Insecta; order Lepidoptera; family Hedylidae; genus Macrosoma; species Macrosoma leucophasiata. Next base: position 12,811,154 of record JAWQUS010000021.1, read on the forward strand.
GTCTTTAATCTTGGTACGTCGTCAATCTACATACGAGTGCTTATATAATATAATTAGATTGAACGTTAATAGCATCATTTTCTCTTATATGCTGTTATGCAAGCTTCGTTAGCACAATCGGCTTATATAAGATCCTAGTTGTCTCGATGAACTTCGTATCGCCTTAACAGTATAAAATATAGTATACCTACGACCTCTTCTCTGACCTAATATACACAAAAATCATAAAAAATCGGTTTAGCCATATTGGACTTACTGGTGGTAGAGCTTCAGTGATTGAGCTCGCGGGCGTAGGCACCACCGCATTACCTAATATACTTGCCGCTAAATGGTAGTGTTCAGCACTATCGTGTTCCGGTCAGGTGGTAATGTACGGCTCTGTAATTTCCGGCACAGAGGCATAACACCTTAGGCCTCAGGAGTGGTAACGCATCTGCATTTTGACCTTGGTCTTTGTGTGGGTGTTTATAGGCTGCAGGCATCACTTAACATCAATGTGAACTGCATGCTTGTTTACCACTTTAATTAAAGAAAAAAAAGAAAAATTGGACTAGGAGAACTTTGGTTACAAACACTGTGACGAATGTGGATTGTTGTAATGTTGTTCACTCAAGCCAAAGCTAGTAATTTTTATATAATAAACAACTTCACCCATTTCCTATCCATTCATAATTTTATGACAGACTAGCTGTGCCCGTGACTTCACCCGCGTGAGAATTTATGATTGTTCAGTATCTACCCGGATGAAGTCGTGGGCGCAGCTAGTACAAAAGTAGTCTGAGTTACTCCTTATTACATCAGCTATCTGCCAGTGAAAGTACCGTCAAAATCGGTCCAGCCGTTCCCAAGATTAGCCCCGCCAAACAGACAGACAGACAAACAGACAGACGGACAGACAGACAGAAAAAAAAATTGAAAAAAATGTTGTTTTGGTATATGTACCGTGTATACATACATATGCATTTAGTAAAAAGCGGTTATTTTTATATTACAACTCCAGTCACTCCAATTTTATTTGTGTAGATCTATAACATCATTGTAACATAAAAATAATAATATAGGCCAACTTCAAGGCACACACAAACGACCCCTTAATAAATAAATGAAACAAAACGAGGAGATAAATTACGTTAAAACAAATCAGCGGCAATACGTGGGTGAACATGGTTTGTATTTTCCAACATTGCGATAACGTAATCTTTGAAAGCTGCAATCAAAATGGATTTGGCGATTGGTCCTCAAAAAGGGACAATCTCAATTTAGCAGAGATTAACAGGACGCGTTGATCCGCCGATACGTCATTGTGAACCCAATCTGTGCAAATTGTACCGATCCATTTCGCAACATGCCTATTGTAGGCCACAAGCTGAATATAATCTACGCGTATGTTCGTTGTATTGCAAGAAGGAATTATTGCAGCAGTGTGGACTAGTTCTAGACGTATTTGATTGGCCAAATTCACTCTATGCCATTGTAAATATTTTTTTAGGTATTATAAAGTGTAGTCGTTTACGGAAACTTGGACAATATAAAAACGTCGGTTAAAAAGGATTAGATGATGATTTTTCTAAATATCTCGATGTTTCTTTGATACTTATTTTATTTTATTTTTTATTTATTTATTTATCACCACAATAACCTTAATAACTACACAGTTTAACATAATAAAAACATAAAAAATCGTGAGTGATTATTAAAGTAAATTGTGGGAGACTGGTGCCTAAACTAAGCAAAGCCTGTATTTCAGAACACCAGCTCACTGAGTGAGTGAGTGAGTGAGTAAGTGAGTGAGTGAGTGAGTGAGTGTGTGTGTGTGTGTATGTGTGTGTGTGTGTGTGTGTGTGTGATATTTTACGATACAATTTCTAGAAGTTTTTCAGTCTTTTGGTAATCTAAAGTTAGTAACCATTTCTTTAGTTTATTTTTACAAATCATTTTATTGGCTTTAGTTATATTTTATTCTTTGTTGATTTTGTTATATAATTTTGGCCCACGAAAACAGTAAAATTTTTGGGCAAAATTAGTCCTTACTTTTTTAATTACAAACAGAAAAATGACGACGCGTTTTACTTTTTCTCATATCAATTAGTGTATCCTCCGATTCCCGATAAAGTAATGCTGTTTCATATCGTTGTGGCTTGAACAGCATTATTTTGAGTGTAAGTCTATGAGCTCTTTCCAATTTTATTAATTTTGTCTTGTCGGCTTCTCCCCAAGACGAAATACAATACGAAACTATTGACTGAATAAGTGATAAATATACCATTTTTAATGTTTTGAAGTCTGCTACTGATTTTAATTGCTTAAACAAATATGAGAATTTACGTACTCTCTGTGTTATATTATTTATATGAGTCTCAAATGACAGTCTTTTATCGATAGTTACACCCAAGTAACATACACTATCCGTGGCTTCAATACAAGAGCATGTGCAAGATGAGGACGGAGGGAAAGAGCACTGGTGTGCATATAAATTTAAATTAGATATCGTTTGGTCTGAGCCTAGATTAGAAAAAGCAATATATTTGGTTTTATCTGTGTTTAAGGTCAGACAATTGTTAGCAAGCCACTTACAAACAATGTTAAAACCACTTTGCGCTGTGTTAAATACTTCATACCAAGAATCACCATTAAATGTAAGTGTGGTGTCATCAGCGTACGAAATTATTTTACAATTTTTAATTTTTAGATTACAGTGTTCATTTATATAACACAAAAATAACGTCGGCCCCAAAATGCTACCTTGTGGTACTCCATACGTAATTGGCAGTTCATCACTCATCATCATCATTATGAAATGATTGTCAGTGAGAAGACCAAATATGTAAATTTATCTACAAAATTATGTTCCCACGTGAGTGACTTTGTCTTTTATGAGAATAAACCTGTATTTATTCAACTTCATCAGATTGATGATCTACAAATTCTACAACATTGTTAGTTCAGTTACAACAACATAGCTTATGACAAATTGATTTCGAATAATACACTAAGTCATTTAATTTTTTGAAAATAGTTTTAATAAATCCTAATAATTACTCATGGTAGAGTTCCAGCATAGGAGCACGAGGGCGTAGACATAATCTATCTGACTCCAAATGGTAGTGTTGAGCACTAACGTGTTCCGGTTATATGGTTATGTATGGCCCCGTAATAACCATCACAGAGACAAAACAACTACGGTCACAGGGGTGGCAACGCATTTACATTTCGACCTCTGGTCTTTGTGTACTGCATGCTTGATTGCCACCTTCATTATACAAAAAAATCGATTTGAGCTTCTACAACTTCAATGTACTTTTTTGATTCATCTTGTTGGCACGGTTTTCCCCCTACTGAATATAATCTAGGTTCAGGAATTACTAGAACCATTTTACAATATTATGCCGTTATGTGCAATCTACAGCACATTTCTAGGAAGTGAGGCATTACAACTGAAGTTAAACTTTATTGCCTACTATTGCGAACATAACGAATAGTATGTCTGTCTCTTTAAATACCTATTAAGAAACGTTTATGTATAGAATCATCTAATTTGCTGTGTGAAGAACTATGTGAAGAACACGTGGAAATCACATCAGTCGATCCGAAAACCAGCACAACTCTTTATCTTTTTGACTTTAATAGGTAACCAAGAGATATCACCATAGAAAAATATACATATCTCTCACCTCAGTAGTCCAGTGGTAGCAGGCCACTACTACTACGCTGGGGTCCTGGATTCGATCCCCAAATCGGGGGAGTTAGATCTATTGGATTTTTCAGAAATTTCCCAGTGTCACCCTCGGAGTTTGGTCATGTGCCCTGTGATGTTAATAGACTCGCCACGTATTACAAAAGGCACACCGCGGACACTTTGCCAAAATTCCATACAGACCCTCTCTATTACACAGACATCAATCAGTGACGTGTATTACGTGCACCTGTGTGCGTAGCACGTAGAGAATACCAAACGTCTCCCATAAAAGGGGAAGAGGTTGGGTGAGGCGGGGAAATCGGGCGGGACATCGAAGTGTCCATTCTATACGTCGTATTATTACATATTCTCTGACATAGCACAAAACGGAACCGGTGAATCGTGGATGCGTACATACATCAGATATTGTTAATTTTTCGTCCAGGCATAAATGTTTTGATTATGTGAGAATTTGTTTCATAATTTCAGCGAGAACGTTCGGAAGATTTTGTTCAGTAGTGAACGTCATGCAACAAAATCTTCCCACTTTTCTCCCAAAGTGCCCCACAACGACTTATGTGTCTTAATGTGAAACTTCGAAAATATATATTATGACTACGTGTTTCCGTTTTCTATTCTGTAAAAGCAATGAATAAGCAATGGAGGTATCAACATAACTTTAAAATATCAATTTTTAGTTTCCATCTAGAACATTTCAGCTTATGCTCCATGTCGATGCTGTAAGACAAATGCGAATGTAATGGAACTAGAGCAAGCTTTCTTTGTATATAATTCGCGGATTTTCATACAATTCAATGTAAGAAACTACGTATGATATTTTGGTAGAGCTCTGGTGACGGAGTTCGTGGGCGTATGCACCACCTCATTACCTAATCTATCTGCCGCCACATAGCAGTGTTTAGCACTATCGTGTTCCGGTCAGATGGTAATGTATGGCCCCGTAACAACTTAGGTCTCAGGGGTGGCAGCACATCTGCATTTTGACCTCTGGTTTCAGTGTAGATGTCTATAGGCTGCAGTCATCACTTAACATCAATGTAAGCTCAACTACTAAGGTTAGGGACCTATTAATCCTATGCATTATTTCTATATACATACCAATAAAAGGAAAACTACGGCAGATTTAAATTTACCGCCAACTCCGTATTCTAATACTTTACTGAACTTAAAGATGCCTCGAGCCATTTATGTCTTTACGTCGGCAAACGGAAAATGAGCGATTCCGTGGAAATCCTCCTAACTGATAAACAAAATCCTAAAAGTGCGCCCGAGAGCCTCTTTCAGATTACGTTAAAAATACTAAAAGGCTCAAACTTAAAACCATAACGTCGTAATTGGTTGGCATAAAAAAAAACAAACCAATTTTTGTTCATTTCATTTGCAGACTCGACTAAAGCCATCAGTAAAAATGTTTAACCCATAAAGCTTATATAATTGACGCCACAGCCATTCGGTTGGACTTGATGTTGGATTATTACAATAAAATTTGCGCATTACTTCCATATTCACGGGCTCTTCGATACAAACAGGAAGTAGATAATTTCTGGAACATTTTTATTACCATCAAAAAAATTATTATTGACTATTTTCATTTTGCTCTCGTCCTCTTCCATACGGAGATTGCGTTGGAAAAAATACAGAATTAAGTATGTAATATATCACAAAACGAAATCGCTGGCTTAGACATTTTTGTTTTTTAAAATATTTTCTAGCTCTTGGGCGAATACTGCTGTGTAGGCTAAAAGACGATTGCGCCATTACAAACGATAGTTGGTTCAGCAGAGCACTCACCATTGTAGGGATGGTAAAAAACTCAATGTCTCTGCGTAGGCTCAGTTGTTCCAGTCGGTTCGTGAATCCTGGATCGTTAACGATACGAACGGTGCGTCTTTGTACGGAGCCAAGTGGATCAAGCGGGCTGGTATTTAGGCTTATTATTAATTATAATGGACGACATGAACTTTATGTTGAAAACAAATCAAATGTGTTACGTCTACCTCAAAGTGCCCACGCATCAGCTTACCAGATGTGCGATATGTGTGTGTTTAATCCGATTTGACGATCAAAGCCCCAATCCGTTTTGTAAAGGGCATCGCGTGTATTTATTTTTAAAGAGCCAAATGAAAAGTCCACGAGTAATGAAAACAGATATTTATATAAGCTTCCCTATATAATTCAAATCGAATATTATTTTAGGCATCGTGATGCAGGAGCTTAAACCTTTTTTATGTAGACGTACGAAATGAAACAAAGCATGGCGTGGCAAATAGATTCTGAAGAGCACAAACTATTTAAAATTTAGTAGTGCTTTACATGCATACGCTCATTTTGTATTATTTTTTAGTATAGTAGCAAATACCTTAGTGAGACATTGCAGCACCAACTTACTAACGCGCTTCACAACAAATATAAATATTCTGTCTTCACCACATTGTCATAGTTCGCAGTCTTCATTAGCGACAGATGGAAGAAAAAGCCCAGAATATATAACATAGATTTAGGAGTATAAGCAGCAACGTAGGAACACATAACTTAAATTGCAAGAACTTTATTCAAAAATTTGAACATGATGAATTCACTCAAATTACATACAGGAAAGGGGAAAAGCCCAAGCATCGTCAAATAACCAATGTGGTAGTCATTTGCATCAGTTTATTTGTGACATTATGTACCTATACCTATGTTGCAGGCAATTTGTTAACTTTGCCGTTAATTTAACAGCGTAGGTTTTAATAATAAACTGCACCGATGAACTGGCGGTCTGAATGGTTCACCCATTCAATCAAACAGCATAGCAGATGATTAAAATCTATAACGCTTAGCTTACCAAGTCACTCTTTAGTTCCTCTTTCTATCAATACATCGGTGTCTGTATAAAAAAATATCTAACATCGAAGGGTCTCACCCTTTGGTCTAACCCAATCATGTCAAGACGTTCTAAGTATATGTTATATTACTCACACCGGTAAGGAATTTCCAAATATTGTAATTTGCTACATATTTTTGACCAACTGTACTATAGGAATAAGAATAGTGTTGTATTAAACGCTATGGCATTTGAACGGTGTCGCTTGATTAAGAGGGTAGGCAATTAGTAGAATAGCTAAATTAACTGTTCGTTAAAAAATATTACAATAGGAAATATGCAAACAATAGAAATAACAGGTCCATTATGTAAGATAAATGTCTTTTTTTGACTTAGTTGGGAACACTTCTTCACATTATTATTGGTAAGCCCTCCTCTAACAATTGGTTACAACACTCTAATTTTTGTTGTCACTATGTTTACAATCATACTTTTGAGGTCTTTTTCGACAGCAAGAAGACCAGGTCTTGTAAATGTTTATACCGTAATTCTCTTTGCAAAAACTCTATTTACACGGTTGAATATATTGAACACATTTTAACATCACATTACATGAAAACTGAGAAGCCGAAGCATCGTCAAACAAAGCACCCTGTGTTGCAGTCAATTGCTTCAATTTCTTTGTATTCAAATCTTTGAAGTCCTTAATTGGATATATACCCTGAAGCGTTCTCCGTGAACTCGTCTTCTTTCATAATAATTGGGTCTATTAATTTAAACAAATAACAAGAAACAATAATTTCCTCGCCCCTATTTATATTTTAAATATTACTTATAACATGATTTCAAAACTTTAATCTTATTTTAACGCCCCTGAACCTTATTCGAATACGTTCAAGTTGTTACTTCCATATAAGTAGTTTTTTTTATTCGTATATACCTTTTATATATACGAATAAAAAAAAATATATACCTTTATTTGTCTAAGTTGTTGAGAATTATTTTACAGAGCTAACCTCCTACATCGACCGTGAAATAATGCTGGAGAGGACTAAGGCTGGTTAATATTTCCTCCAATTGAATACCTATTCGCATCTCAAATGCCAGTAACAGATATGTGAGTTGTATTTCAACAAAGCTCATGATACTTTAGCGATGTACTTAGTTAGACCGGACTTGCTACGTCGTGATTTACTACTTCGATCCACGCACGTGGCACCCGTAACTTTTTATTTCCCATATTTTGAGTTTGCTTTGTGTCTTGCATTGAATAGGCTTGATCTTAAGAACATATTAATATGAGTACTAACGTATTTAGAATTAAAATGTCTTTGACTGGCGTTCTGCGACCATACGTTGTTTGCCTTAGATACTACAGCAAAAAATGTTTAATAATACTTTACAACATTTCCTATATATATTTGTAACCATCACTCGTACATTCCCGTAAAATATTTTTCGCGAACAAACCATGGAACAGTGTAATAACCAAAGATTTCAAAGTATATACGTTGTAATAATAATTCCTGACGGCTCGTTCACACTCGCGCACAATGTCTTGATTGAAACCTCAATGTTCATTTTTCTTTTTTATGCTTCGACATTAAACACAAACCGGTTGATCAATGAAACAAAAAAAATGTCTGCAATGGTGTGATACGTATATTGCGAGGGGCGTCATCTCACGGATTTACAATTCAGCTCCGGCGAACTAATTGGATGCAGGTAACAATGTTTGCGCCCGTGAGCCCGACATACATGCAGCTCGCATAATTTTATTGCTTTTTATGCATCAAAAAACTGATGCAAGGCAACGGCTAGATGATACATTTCCAGTTATCAAGTGGACAACTACATGATACATATTTAAAATGTTGTTTAATCGGTCTGTTCTCTACGAATTAGTATAAAGGTGTAATCTGTCCTAAAAAGTGGCAACACACAGATAAATACAACAAAAAAAATTGTAATGTAATAAATACAACAAGAAAAATTGTAATATAGATTAAATTATTTATTGATTAAGATTTCAATAAAAGTTCTCTATCTTAGATGGCGGCTGAGTGATGTTTCGTATTCAGTCAAAGCAATATCTAGCTTTGACAAATGAAACCTTTATTATAAAATCATATTAAATGAATAAATTGTTTATAATTTGTATTTTGAATTGCTTATAAAACCTTGTAGCTACATGTAAGTAGCATTAGAGCCCTTTCACATTTGTACATCACGTTTTTTTACATAGACATTTTTCGGTGGTTGATGAACTTGAAAAAATATTACCTACTTACGACAGAATCACTGCAAGCGCACGAGAAATGTGCTACTAATTTGTCAGAAAATCTCATTGCACAGTCAAACCGTTAAACGTAGGTAAATCGTTACCTACGTATCATTCGCATGTACTAACTACATGTATTTTACCTATTTACCTGCCAATCCTGCCACCAAAAAGTTCTCAAAATGACGAATATGATATCCGATAGCATTCATATTTTACCATTTTAATTGCCTTCGTTATAAATTCATTGTTTGGTTATGGTACTCTTTTTCGCTTGTTAATGGATGAATCCAATACTTAAGTTTCTGTCTGATGTTAAACGTTTTCTTTTTAACAAAGTCGTCGTTTATCGATTGATGCTATCGTAATCCTGTCTACAACTCGGTATCTAATTAAATTCCGTTGTATTTGCTGCTCATCTAACGTTCTGCGTCAGCGCGATGATATTATTGTTTCCGCACGTTTTTTGCTTCGACAAATCATGGCGTGCTGTACGTACCTACTATCAGGGAACTCGCTGCTTGACGATTTGGATCCCTTATTCGGTGTCAATAAAAACTATATTTTATTGATTTTGGATAAAAGGCGAGTTCGACTGTACCTACATTAAAAACATTGTGTTCACAATGCGTTTCGGTTTGCGATAAATGAGCATCACAAACGTCTCGTGTGCATGTACCTTTATCAAGAAAATTTCCAATTTCTCAACTGTCTACAATTCAATTTAACAACAACAAATAGAACAACATCTCTAAAAAATATTTTACTGCAACACTCTGGAAACTTTGATAAATCTATTTTAAGAAAGATCTTAATATAGGATATTCACGTACCAAATTGTACTCAATCTTACTTATGCCCTTTACAATATTGTGACAAGCAATAAGTAAATAGTAGAGATGCGCCGATGTTGGTATGATGCCGGTTGGTATTCGGTATTTGGCATATTCGGCATCATTTCTTCTATTTGTATTCGGCCGAATTATTCGGTTTTGGTGCCGAATATATTCGGTTCGAATATTTCTATTTTATTGGCTACACGACACGGTTAACTACGAGATAAAAAATCCTATGTTATTTTATAAGCCAAAACAATCCTATAGAGAATGTGTTGAATGAGGCTAATAAAATGAAACCATTAAATTACAAATTTATTTTGAAACCTCAAATCAACATATTCTTAGCCTGTAGTCCTGTAACATGCAGTCAACATTTCATTTTAAACCTTAAATCGGCATTTATTTTTCAACTCTTATATAAAAAAAAAACATAAATTAAAATCAAGCTATCCCGAGCCATTCCAATCTACTCTCAGTACCACCACAAAATAAAATACCTTTTTATTTTGTGGTACTGAAGCGCACATGGACTCGCTTCTGGTGTGGATCGCAAGTGATCTGCTCGGTTGAACGATACGGGCGCGGTCGGGTGTGTGATGGGTGACCGCTAGTGGTAAGTTAAAATGCGCGTTTCCGTGCTTTGGAGGGCACATTAAGCCGTCGATCACGTCGTTAAACCTGGTCGGAGACCTTATGGGCGGTTTGAAAATATCCGACAGCGGGTTGGCTACTAACCATTATCTCCACCAACCCTCATTCGAGCAGTGTGGTGCAGTAAGCTCCAGGCTTCCCTTCAAGAAGGGGAGAGACTCGTGCCCAGCAGTGGGACGTGTCAAGGGTTGCCATTATTATTATTATTATTTATGGTACTACCGTCCCCACCGAACGCATCATGAACGCACACCACACACTGAGGTGAATTAGAGCTCGCGCGCTTTACCACCGCCGCATGGCTCAGCTCCGAGACATGCTCGGCCGAGGCACCGTGCGCCCGCACAACCCTGATGCACGTCTACACTGCCACTGACCAAGTATTTCGCTCACGAGGCTGCCTCGCCCGAGCATACGTCCGGTTCAGACGCGGCGTTTGCGCTGTAAAACAATGAAATGGTAAGCCGAATAATTCGGCCGAATATTCGGTTCGGTATAGGTTAAACCGAATAATATTCGGTATTCGGTTATTCGGTTAAACCACTATTTGGTGCATCACTAGTAAATAGATTGATTCACATATTTTTAGGAATCCGTACAGAAACCGTAAAAACTCCGACGCGTCTCAAATCTTACGTGGCAATACCGATCTGAACTAAATTATAAGTTTTTAAAATAAATTATAACATATAAATTTACTACCATACCTTGGTACCCAGAAAATCACTATTAGCGAAATAATAAAGTATTCTGTGGCAAAGAAGACCAATTTTGTATCTTGCTACCTATTCGTTTATGCTATTAAGATAGCAAAACGAGCATGCAAATCATCAAATTGATGATAAGTGATATATATTATACGGGTATACTATAGACTTCTGCATAAAAACAGGACGCAAATACGTTGCCACCCCTAAAGAATAAGTTGTTTTGCCTTAGCGATAATTGGGATTTTGAAGATAAAAAACGTATTGAATTATTGCAAAAAAAAATAATTAAAAAACAGTTTTGATATAAAACTTATACATGATCTTTCCATTTATCACAAAAAATTTTTTTTTTCATTAACCCAAATATAACGGAACCATACATTATCATAGAATAAAGATTTTTTGGGATACTGCGATGGAAGCTTGTTGCCTTACTGCACGAAAGATTAATGTGTAAGTGCATTTTTTTACAAAAAAATATAATCTCTACGCACGAAATCCAGAACAAAAGTCAGTAAAATTCCGATCCACAACCCTGACCTTGAATTAAATCTAATACTAAGGAGAAAACTCGTTTTAAAACCTCGAAGAGTTTCAATTTTGTATGATGCCCTAAGAATGGGGTTAAGCTCGCAGATTCATTAGAATAATACAAGATGATATCTTGCTTGTTCCACAAGTTACGTGACTGATCCGTCACATGGAACACGTCTTTATGATGCCTAATATCATTTACATATTATATATAAGGTAATTCGAATACTCGGGAACAGAATATAATCTGATACTATCCTGTGTGCGTGAATACTTAATCAGTGTAAAGAATTTTTTGCTAAAATAAAGCAAAGTAGTTTTGTAGTAAAGATTTCTAACGATCGCCCGATACCTCTGACTTTTAAATACTTTTAACATTTACTAACGCAAAACTTAAGCAGTTCTTTTATGTATTTTCCAAAAAAACTATACATATTCATACTTTTCATTAATTAGCTAACCTTTCGTTCCAAACATAAAATCACGGACGACATCGAACAAAATCTCAAAACTAAAAGCCGTAAAATTAAACATAGTGAACAATCAAAACGCTCACACACATCACAACATCAACTGCCTCAGCAGCCTAGTGGTAGCAGGCCATTACTACTACGCTGGAGGTCCTAGGTTCGATTCCCGGGTCGGGAACTATTGGTATTTTTCCATTTTCTCGAAGTTTCTCGAATTTTTTCCCGGTACCTCGGAGTTTGGTAATGTGCCCGGAGATGGCAACAGACTCGCCTGTTCCATGGGCCAAAACGTAACCGGCGAATCGTGGGTGTTTGCCTGTATGCTTGAATGCATGCATTTACCTCTGCCTACCCCTTAGATGATTACAGGCGTGAAGTTACGTTGAACAATCAAAACCACCGACAATAACAGATAAAAGTAAAATACTCTGCATAATTACCTTTTAATGTTACAGTTTTATCTGTCGGACGAACAACGGGGCTAAGCTGGCAGATTCATTACCATAATACGAGAGGATATCTTGCTTGCTCTACGGTTTACGCGGCTGATCCGTGTCATGGAACACCTACGACTTGCGGCGCCTAATACAATTTACGATTTTATCCGTGTGACAAAGTTTGAGGCAAAAGGTCAATGTTCTTACTGAGGGTGGATATTATTTCTCAGGATGCGATGTTTTTATCCAAACGAAATTGAACTGATGTTATGTAGATGAAGCATGAGAGGTATCAGAGGTACTCAATGTTCTCTGCCTACCCCGTAATGGACTTGGCTTGAAGATACATAAATAAAGTAATAATTGACCGTATCATATTTAGGGAAATATTAACTGAACAAAAACAGTGCTAAGAAGAACTGGTGAATTGATAATGATCTCTATTCTACCTCTCTACAATCAAAAGAAATAGTTATGTTCAATTCAATTCAGTCATTAAGTTTCAACACAATCTTGTGCACTCTAAGTTAACGGTTGATCCATGTGAAATCTCTATACGATTGACAGGATAATACTCGTATCATTTACAATTTTATCCGTGTGACAAACTTTGGGGTAAAAGGTCAATGAACTTCCTGAGAGTTAGTATTGTTTTTGTTGAAATGGGATTTGGGTAAGGTGAATTAAATTAAAACAAATCTAAAATATGTTTGCGTTCGTAATACAAATGTATTTTAAGAAAGAGACTGTGTAAATTTGAGCATCGGAAATTACAGGGCCGTACGTCATCACCTGACCGGAACACCATAGTGCTTAGCACTATCAATTATTGGTAAGTATGTAGATTAGGTAATGTGGTGGTACCTACGACCGCGAACTTCGTCACTGGAGCTCTACCACATAGAGCAACACGGGGGAGTAGCCATATGCAGGCTTTCCCCTCTGTCAAAGTACAAGTACAAGTGTACCTACGCCTGTCGTCCAGATGTTTAAATGTGTGCGTGAAATTGTTTATGTATTTTGTTAAAGTCAAGATGTGAGTTTCGTAGTAATATTTTTTGTATATCAATGGTAATGGAAGTAAATTTTTGTAGTGTGTGTGTGTGTATCACTCGTAGTTCCCCCCGCAAAAAATTACAGACTGTTTTGCATTGGCTACTCCCCTCCGGTCTGCAGCGGAGGCCGGTGGCCCGTGTTGCTCTATGCTCTACCACCAGTATTTTTTTAGTATTGTGGGCGCGCCCCCCTACAGAACAACAACGGAGTGTAAAATGCCCCTATCTAGCAGAAAATCCCCCAAAACCGAGTGTATAGTTGAACAACTTTTAAAAATGTGTGTCATGATTATTTCCTACTAGAATTCCGCGCAAACTCGTTTGTCATGATCTGATTAAAAAAATGTATTTTTTTTTATTTCTTAGTAATGAGGCGAGTAATCCCAAGCGAAATCCAACCATGTCAAATGTGAGTAACTTGCTGATAGTGCATACAGTGCGATAGCTGAGTAATTAAATCCAAAGACACGCCTTGCACGACGCAAGTCCCGAGTGGGAATATGCCAGTTAAGTTTGTAACTCACTCCAATAGATACCACTTTGATTCGTTAAATTACTGTTCATTAATTTCATTGAACCTAATTAATTAATTTCAACCTGTGACATTTATATGTTTAATCTCATTGTTGAGGGGTTTACTTTATTCATTCTAATATAATAAATTTAATGTATATGTAATTCTCTGTTACGCTTTCGCGGCTAAGCTGCTGAATCGATTTGGATGAAATCTGGTAAAATTATAGATAGTTTGAACCTTGATGGACGGTAAGAAAATATACACATAAATTCGTCTCCGAATGACCTAATTATAGGTATATTCACACAAATATTGTGCTGCTTCTGCAAAAACAAATAAATATGTACACATTAAAACATTTGACCTAAATTAACATGTAAATTAAAATTCAATCGAGATATTTATAATCCGCGCAGTCTTGTATGGCATGTTCAAATAATAAAAAAACCTTTTTAAAATTTCTAAGTACCTAATAATCCGCGAGTAATCCTAAGTGAAATCAAACCGTGTCAAGTGCGAGTTACTAAGCAGTGCGGCAACGTAATTTAATCCAAAGACACGCCTTGCACGATCCGATTCCCGAGTGGGAACATGCCAGCCGAGTTTGTAACTCACTCCAATAGATTCCACCACTTTGATTAGATAAATTACCGTTCATTAATTTCAAAACTAATATCCTGTGACGTTCATGTGTTCTATGGTTTAATGTATTAGTGATATTCTTGTTAAAAATTACATGAATTACATATCGTACGTAACTACATTTGTCTTCAATATAACGCAGACTAATGATAGCTAAAAGATAGCTATAATTAGTCTGCGAGTCTTTTATTGATATTTGAATTTCTTCGAACGGCATATACATCTGTACATGCCGTTCGTTATCCAATAAAATGTGTTATAGGTACTGTTAAATCGCTATTATGATTTACATTTGTTCTTGAAAAAGTGTAAAAATGCGAGCAGGGCTGCCATACACAACTGTCTTAACATACCATAGTTCTTATATTGTATCACAAACAAAAAGCTAAAAAAATGAGTGATCAAAAATAAATCGCGTCCAACTTTAAGTTTACATAAAGCAACTAATTGGCGCGAAATTAAAGAACCACACGACGATCACTAGGAAATACGGTAGCAGAATCATAAGAAATGTTCACGTATTTTCTTCAGCCACGAACAGGTACATAGCCGGGTATTATTGAGTTAACGTCAGATAATTCCAATTCAGAAACATAGTCCAACTTTAGTTTGAGACAGTACAATTGCCCCATTTGAGAACTTTACCCAGTTTGACTTGTAATTTGCATGCATTATAAACTTTTTACCCTATCCAATTGTTAAGAGCACCCGTACTCGCAGGGTCACATGTAGCTTGTCTAATCCATGTACCGTGTAATTTTATTTACGAGTGTATACCCGCGACTTTGTCCAATTAAGAATAAAAGTAAATACCCTGTTAGGACTCTGCATGCAAAAAATAGTTTGCAAACAGAACTGAAATTCAATAGGTAGGTACTTAAAACACATAAAAGGATTATTTTAGCAAATCCAAAGGAGTTTTATATATTCAGCGTAATTCGCCGCTCCAGTCCATAACAAAATTAGGAAATTTAAAATACTTGATTTAGTTACATATCAATACTTACGAGTGATATAGAGAAAATAATAATAAAAGCTAAGAACTAATAATTGCCCAGCTAAGCTTTACTGTTTCAATTAATAAATTATCTACATCGGTATGTTCATTAGTTAATAAACATGCATAAGCCAGCCACACCACTAGATTGTGTAAAAGATATAGGTAACAGACCTTCTGGTCATAATAATATGAAGTGCCATCAAATGTCGGGCAAGCTACCCAATTAGAAGATCCGAAAATGCGAAAACACGCAAAATTCCTATATAAATTTGTATACCACATTTGAACTATCTCAGTCTTTGTCGCTTGACTTAGTATTAGAAGTTTCAGTTTCAGCTTTCATCCAGAGCTGAAAGATCATACTGCACATCTTTGTACCTTCCCGTTCGGCGATATAAATATGGACTATTCAGGAGTAAAGTCATCTTTTAATTTGTAGTTGTAAGTACGTGATGACAATAATACCAAAAATGTTATAAGTAGGTATCTATTACTATCGTAATCAAGATACAAACGGAACGTGTCGTGTCTTTAGAAACAGGATTACCTATAGCCTACCTATACATTATATATATATTTAGAAATACGCAATAAATTCATTGTTTTATAATATGTATATGCTTAGATTATTGTGAACATTATAAGAGTAGCTCGACTTATCTACAAATGTTTCATAATTTATGTATTCATATTCATTCAAGTGTTTTCACGACAGTTTTGATCTAAATAGGACTTGAAATACATTATTATATCTATTTCAAAGCTTATTTAGAGATTTCAGATTATCTAGAACCTACCACAGCATGGAATACGTGACTTCACCTTCGAAAGCTAACACGAGCGACTAGGCCAAGGAGGCGGTAAAAAGTGTTGGGAACAGTAATATTTTACGTCGAGAACCTTTTAAATCGTAAACATCACCGCCTGCTTTGTTGAGAGTTGCGAGAAAAACCAACTTGCGGGCGGCGTAAGTAATGAAGTTTTTAGATTTATGTTTTTACAAAGTGGGAGCTCTCGAAATCGTGGCACTCCCGCGGAGAAATCCGTGCCTTTTCGAGTTCCGTGCAGGTACCCACTTAGTAGCTTCTCAGTAATAAACATTCGCTGGCAGCCGTTTCGCTAAATGCGCACACAATAACATTTTCTTCAAGCATGTCTCGTTTTATCAGGTGTTGTTTCGCGGTTACGTAGTTTATTGCTGATATTAACGTAATAAGTAACACCTTTTGTAACGAATAGGAGTAAATATCCTGGTATCAGTCAGGCATACTATAATTACTACATAATGAGGTATATAAATTACATTAATAACATTGAGTATATAATTTATCTACACATATACCTACCTATTTGTTCGTCATAAAAATGAGTGTGAAGTCGTATTATTGTGGAGAGTGTAATGTAAATGACCTTTACGCGCATGACGCATTTTTCATCTTCTTGTTTTCTTATTTATCGTCTAACGTCTTTACCAATTGTACGGGGGAGTCGTCGGGCGGGCCTACATTTGAGGTGCTGGTTTCTCCTCGGGGGTGGGCGAGCTCAGACCTGGCTCCCATGACGTGGGTCCATAGGTTGCTGATGGAGCTTGAATCCTTAAGAGTTTGTACACGAGGAGTTTGTTACTCGGTTACACACACGCACAGACACTATAGAAGATGATCGGAGTCACGTAAGTCCACACGTAGTACGCGGCGTGGGCAACTCGCGATCGACGAAAGTTTATGGAAATGTTAGATTTGAGAATACGTTTGGTTACGCGGCGTACCTCACGAACGACACACAAAGCGATGATGACCCGACGGTGGATCCGTCATACAAGTTATGAAAACTACCCATAAGTTGTGTTTTCTCTTAATAAAATCTACCTATCGTTTCTATACGGAACACCAATAAAAATTCAAAAATATACGAATCGATGCCCATCATCTCCAACCTTCGCCCTGCAGTTTATTCATGTAGGTCAGTGATACCCAAAGTGGTCCATATAGACCCCCTGGGGTCTATGGGAGACTCGATGGGGTCTACGTATATGCGTAAATAAAAATGGGATATATGGGAAAGTGATATACCTAAATGTTAGCAAGGGGGTCCACCGAAACCAGAAAAAAATTGAAAGGGGTCTACAAAAAAAATAGTTTGGGAACCTCTGATGTAGGTATTTCATATATGTAATACTAATAATAATTAAAAACACAAAATATAATAAAAATAATCGATTAGTGTGGAATGAATCAATTATTTACAAAATCCTCAATTTTTCAATTTCAAGAAGAAACGGAGAGAAGTCTTCGTAATATTATAGTGTTTAACATATACTTATCTAGGGTTCATCCAACCCTACATATTCCTCAATTTCAAGAAGAAACGGCCAAATGTCGTCATAATAGTGATAAACATATACCTACCTGGGGTTCATCCAACCTGTGAGTGGAGACCATAGCTCCATACCATACCCATATGTTCATTGGGAATAAGAACGGAGCTGCAATAAGATGTCTAATTCTATGGAGATTTCGTTAGGATACAGTAGGTATTCATTTACCATAATTGTCAGTAGATATGTACAAATAAATCCTCATACGTGAATAACCAATCACTGTTTATGCAAGTCACTAGACAAACACTTTTAGCTCGCGGGATTTGTGTGCGTTTGTAGCAGTGACGGGATAATTTTATAAATTAGCATTTTTTAACGACCGCACGCTAGGGCGGGCGCCTTTTCTGCCGGAATGCGGCTGCATCATGTAGGTAATACGAATTGCGATGAGGGGTTCCTGGAGGAGTGTAGGTGAGTACTGAGCATTGCTCGAAATACTCACAGAATCGGGTATTATGCGCATACGATGTCACCAGAAAAAGTTATTAGTGAACAAAATGGTCGTCGGTGTCCTTTAGGCATTCTTCTTCTTCTTGGGGTGCCTCTCCGACTAGCGAAGGTTGGCTGTCAATCTGGCATATTGTTCCCGGTTTCTGGCGAGACTTTATGCATTATCAGTTTTAAACAGGCTTGAGGGGACCCGCACGTTGGCGCGGTGTGCCGAGGTTTCCCGTTTCCTAAACTAGATTGTGTGCATATTTAAACGTTTTTTCTAATCGTGCAACCACTTGTGTGTTGTCTGGTACAGAGACAAAACGTGAAGCTTCAACAATATCAACATCTCAATTAATTTTCATTGTCATGCAATGAAATGTATAGATAGACAATTTTAATACGAATTCAGGGTTGGCTTTTTAGAAACATTTGTTCTTAATTATGAGTACAATGACTCGTGAAAGTATTGCTAGTAAATTAAAAATAAATTTGTTTCTCGTACATTAAGTGACTGCGTGAGTAACAGACAACGCCTAACATAAAATACTGATAGTAGAAGGCTGAAGCTTAGGCATGAAGTTTCTTTGAGAAATGTGTAGAGGAGAGAATTTCTCGGTTTTCCGATGGAAAAATGATCACGCATGATAAGGCACAGGTCAAAGTTGTAATTAATCTTCTGAACAAAAATGCTCGTTTGTGTCCTTTATGCAGCTTTAAACAGGCACGAAGTGTCGTAACCAATTACCCGCACACTGGCGCACGGTACGCCAGGGTGCGGTCTGAACAATTGCTTAGTTTACAACGTTATATTATAATGATACGTCGGGCTTCCGACTAACGCGCCCCCTAAACTAGTTTGTGTGCAGATTTGATCGTTTTATTAAATCTGGTTTTGTATTCCGAATGGGTTGCGCGTACCGTAAAATACGTTGTAATACGAGAAAACGTGTTTACTTTGTAATGTATGTAAATGACCTTAGCAAATTTGCTTAAACAAAACGACGTTGTAATATCCTGAAGTACGCTCTGCTGCTTTTCAAACGGCTCAAGGCTGTTTATAAGCCAACAAGGTTAAGTGAAAAATATTTTATGTTGAAATATGTTAAAACCAAGCATTAACTACGAACATATCGTGGATATTTTGTAAGATCCCGTAATTTCTTAGTGATTCTGATGCTCGCATGAACGCATATATATTTAGATTAAGAAGTGCAAGCTTGTCACTTTCATGATTAAAATAAATCTATTATAAAAATAATGTGTATCATTGAAATTTTATGATTAAATAAAACATGAAAAATATTCAGCAAAACCAATATCTTATCTACTTGTTTTAAAATTTATTCTATTATTTATTTGTCCTAGAAGTGATGATGAGTTTAAGTAGTAATTTAAAGTTAATAATGTTCAATTTAAATGTAATAATACTTAATAAGCATGTGCTTTGTAAAATTGTTAATAATATAGCGGTGTGGAGGTCCGACAAAAGTCTCACATTCATTTTCCAAAACAAACTTTAAATTCAAGTTCTGTACTTATACAATTATATTTTCTCATTCATTTCAGTAAGACTCATCGTTCAACCTACCAGAAGATAATATGTACTATCAAATAACCTCAGAAACCGATACGTTGAACTCAGCACGTAATCACTGTAATCATTGATAGGCTACACATGTCACGTCACACGCGTGTAATGTAACATGTAGTGGATTCATAAATGAAGTACACAGGGATTAAGTGACATAGGTGTACGTTGTCACGTCGCGTCGGTAACCATTGCTGTTGTCATTTGACGTATAAATGTTATCTTCACACTGATTTATGACGCCAGTGATTGCGACCGCGCGAACATCTGTGAATAGAACCTAATCAGGCCATTGTGCAAATCCCATCTCGTTAATAATTAGCTTTGTTGCGCTAAATTAATAACATTACTAATTCTATCAAATGTTACACCTACTGTCATAATTTGTGTGAGGCAATGTATAGTGTTGTGTTAGGCAAGACTAAAAGATGAATGCGGTTACTGCATCAACGACTGCATTACGTCAGAACCTCAATAAATAAGTTTTTCACTGGTGGTAGGACTTCGCGAGAGCGAAGCGTAGGCACCACAGCATTACTTAATCTGTCTGCCGCGAAATTTTAATGATAGTGTGCAGCACTTTTATGCTCCGGTTAGATGGCGATGAATGGCCCCGTAATAACTATCACAGAGACATAACAACTTAGCTCACAGGGCGCAACACATCTGCATTTAGACCCCTGGTTTTTGTGTAGTTGTCTATAGGCTGCAGTAATCACTTTAAATCAATGTGAACTGCATGCTTGTTTGCTACCTTTGTAGCATAAAAAAAATATGTGAACTGCCTGCTAGTTTGAAACCTTCGTTACATAAAAATAAGGTTTTGAATTTCTTTAAACATGTCTCAACTACAGATTATCGTCTAGTCACATCGAACATAACAGTGATAATCCACTACTATTTAGTACACGCAGGTCGATACACATTATTATATCGTGACTATGGCGACACACGTTTACAGTAGCATAAAGTGAATTCATAGATTATGTACACAGGGATTAAGTGACATATGTGTACGTTGTCACGTCGCGTCGGTAACCATTGCTGTTGTCATTTGACGTATAAATGTTATTTGCACTGATATATGACGCCAGTGATTGCGACCGCGCGAACATCTGTGAATAGAACCTAATCAGGCCATTGTGCAAATCCCATCTCGTTAATAATTAGCTTTGTTGCGCTAAATTAATGACTCCTGATTCCATCTGATGTTACACCTACTGTAATAATTTCTATGTATGGTTATATATTGTCTTGTGTTACCGGGATGGTTATCTACATAAGTACCTACACCATAATAATTATGTAAGTATATTGAAAGATAAATATAGACGCAATTGATGACCAAGTTAGATTAAAATAAATTTGGGGTCGTCCAAACTATACCTTTCTGTTAAATAATCTGAAAATGTTCTATTCCTAGAACTGACTTGTAAAAACTAATAGACTACTCGGAAACTCATACTCCTACCAAATAATCCACTACGCAGACTTGAGTCACGCTTAATGGAATATGAGACGATGCTCCCGACCTGGAACTCTACTGCAAATTGAAATGCTTTGAAACTTTCGTACTTAGTAATAATGTCGTATGGTATTATTGTATACCTAGTAGGAATTTCCTTTTAGTAGCAAAGTAAAGTGACCAGTGTAAAACATAGAGCTACACTGGCTACCGGCGCTGGGCGACAAGCAAACTTTTAACAACGCGTAGTAATTTGCTACGTGAGTTGTAGGGTGTAAAAATATGTTATATAAAATCGAAACAATCGATAACATTTTCTTCACTCGCCTGTTCGAAGGCTTGTGAGTGACGTAAGCAGTATTGGTTTTAATAAACTATTTAAACGGAATATTTTTATTTACAAAGAAGACACCATTATACCAGCGACCCGCTCTTCTATAGGCAAGTATGTAACCTAATCTAAATAAGCATTAAAATGTGATAAAAAGACTATGTTAACACTATGTTATTATTTGCTGCTGCTCATCATTCTACCATTGTTATCTCATCTATCACATTCATATCACATATTCAAAGACAAATAGATTTTGCTTTATCAACTTATACCTACAGAAACTAGACCAGCCACAAGCTGCGGGTTCATTAAGGAGTATTCATATACCATACATCATATTTCGTTATACGTAGGTAGGTACACTGTGTCAGTCGCTTGAAAGAAACTCTGTAAAGTTTACGTTTTGGTTTTTTTTTTTGGTATTAAGAATTGGCTTAAATACATCTTACGTGATTTTTTCTACGTTTTTATGCGTCACACAATCGATTACCAAGTATAGCGATTATGGCAAATACAAGAGTTGCCGTTACTCAAATAATGGGAAAAGAAAGCACGAAATCTAGGTTTAATAATAAATCTAACCTGCTAGGTTAATATTTTCATGTTGTCTTTAATTAATACGATCAAATTCATCGGTGTTCCAAACCCTCCTGGACGTAGGGGTCCCTCTCCTACCGCCCCCCAAATCAAACATTACAAGTAGTTATTCATATAAATAAGTATCAAAACCAATACTATAACGCGGCCTCCCAAAAACTGTCTAATCTGGGACCGCATCTGATTACGTTATAAGTACCTACTAAGTACATAGTACTTACAATAAGAAAATAATCATGTCAGTAGTCTAGCTCTTACATTTAGAAATATAATTTTACTTGTTTGTGTTATATGTGTATCTTTAACATAAGCCACTAAATACCTAAAAAATATAAAGAATTCCTCAAAGAAAAAGTACGGTAACGTTACCTAGTGATTCACAATTTATTACCCTTTCTCTCATAGCGTTACAGCTAAAACGTGGCAAATTGGCAGGTAGGCAATATATATCTTACTTATGAAAACAGAGGTAAATGTGGCACCAAGAGGTATCAGTGTATGTAGATGAGATAAACCTGCTCAGTGGTGATAGGAGACACAAAATCGATTGTCATTGGGTGGGTGAGCCACACATTGCCGTGTTACATGGTAAGCACGATTCAGTAAAATTAGGTAGGTAAGTGGCATGAAGTCCGCTTCATTATTTGATATATAATACTACTACTTACTATTAGACAAATTCAGACTATTGAAACTTTCAAATCTTTCTTCTCTTTAAATGTTATGTATATATTTCTTTCTTTATTATGTATTTTTAGTTGATATTGTTCACTGTCGTTTCCAATTTCTATTTTATTTTTTTTATCATACTGTCAGCACTTAGTGTAGCACACCCTGCCAGTTTAATTTTAAGTATTTCTTTAGATTTTTGGGTTGCCTGGGAGAAATCGCTCTTTTAGCGATAAGGCCGCCCTTTGTATCACGTATTTTTTAAGTGTTTTTTTTGTATACATCTTATTTTGGTGTGCAATAAAGAGTATTTGTTGTTGTTGTTGTTATAATATAAGTATGTAGGTATTAGTATAATTTAAGTGCATAAAAGATGAAATAAAAACATAAAAAATCGACATACCTTTTTTTTTTTTTAGCTTAGTAACAAACTAGAATGGACTAAAAATTAAGATAAGTTGGGTGTTTGCAAGTTTGGATTGATAGTTTTTTGAACCATTAGTGAAACACAAATACAGGCAATGCTTAAATTAATTTAATTTAATGCTTATCTTTGTACTCTATGACTTACCACTTAATTATGATAGCGCTGAACTATATAAACGTCACTACTGTACTATATACTTACATGTCAAATTAAATGGTATAGTAATGACCGCAATTTGTTTGAATACTCACACCCATTCTCACACTTACTTTAAAAAAGGTTTGGTTCGTCATTCCAGAAAGCCCTGTGTCACGGCGTCGGTTTGCTTTGTAGGAAGCCCGAGGGGAGAATGCTCTCTAACTATAGCGGCACTTTTTCAGGACACGAAAAATGCATTTGTGATGCTGTCATAAACGTTTCTTTGCGGTTTATACGGTACGTGTCTGGTGATGCCGTTGACGATTCACTGCTTGACTTTTTTATTGTTACTGCCCTCTCTCTCAAGTGTGACTTTTGACCAACCTCGCAGTTTTCGCCACTCTAAATTTCGGAATATACACACCTACGTGTTACAGTCAAGTTTACTTAATTTACTGGTGATTGAGTTACAGGGTCGAAGGGCAAAGGCACCGCCGCATTACCTAATCTTTCTGCCTCTAAATAATTAGCACTGTTATATCTTGCTATAACTAGATGTTAATTTAAGTTTTACTACTCAATAACAAACATACTTACGTAAAATAAGAGTGGAGTTGTAGATGCGTTGCCACTCCTGAGACCTAAGATGTTCTCTGAACGCACATAACTCTACCAGCACGCTCCTAGAAACTCTGTGCCAGAAATCAGAGATGAACTATTTCATTTGAACACGGAAGTGCTCAATACCATTCAGCGGTAGACAGATTAGATAGTGTGGTGGTGTTTACGTCTTAGAGCTACTGGAACTCTACCGCCAGTAACAACAAGGCTCTTAGTAAATTTTTTATAAAGTGAAAATGAAAAGCAAAGTCTTCTTGCAACAATGTTCTATATTTTATGTAATTGACTTGGCAAACAAGCAGACAGTTCACATTGATGTTAAGTGATGCAGCCGAAAGACACCCACACAAAGATCAGAGGTCAAAATGCAGATGCGTTGCTACCTGAGATCTCAGTTGATAAGTTATTACGGGGCCGTACATTACCATCTAACCGCAACACGATAGTGCTGAACTCTACCATTTGGCAGCAGATAGATTATGCAGATAGGTAATGCAGTAACGCCTATGCCCTCGAGCTCCTACAGTGGTACTCTACCACCACACCAGTTAGTTAATGTTAGCAAAGTAAAATAAAATATTATTTTCGTTCATCTTTTATCCACATATGATATGTATAATACATGAATAACAGTCTCTGTCTCTATCTTTGGGGAAATACGGGTATCAATTTATGTATGTATGTTATTTGCATTTGATTGCCTTTGATTCTATTGATATCTGGCCTGTGCCAGCGATAATAGATTCACTATATTAGCACAATAAGCTCCATAAATCTGTACTAATACACAAAACAAACATTAACACCCATTTCTAATATTTTACTCGTATGCTATTGCGATAAAATCAATAAAATAAAACATATATATTTTGATTCTCTCAGTACTTTATAGACTGAGAGATACTGAACCCTCCGAGCACGGTTGGTCCTGTAAGGCTGGAAATTTTTGTAGGGATAAATCATAACACGCCGAGTACGAAAACCATCGTCTGGCAAGGATCAGCCGGTCACGTCACCAACCCCACATTTTTGAAAATAAAAAAAAAAAAAAAACAAATGAACTTCAAGCTGTAAGGCTGAAATTTTTATATGATTTAGTTTATATAAGGTTGGGGAAAAAGTTTCTTCGCATTTTTTAAGATAATTCAAAACATTTTTTAATATAGTTTATTTAAATTTAACTAAAGTATGTATGTACCATTTTGTTCGATAACCTTTTGCCATCTTGTAGGTAGGGACATGATCCCATTGCTATAAAAATTTTGGGACTTCTCATCAAATATCTATATAGTGAAGTTTAAAAAAAAAATGACAGGCGATTTCGATGAACACTAGTGCCTGCCAGGCGAACCGAAAGGTGTACTATAGGTATGTATGAATTAAATAAACTTTCTTCGGTAAAGTTGAAATTTATAGGTATTTGTCTAAGATATTTGAAGTAAGTAGGTTCAATAACAGGCAGTTCTGGATAGTATAAAAAAATCGGCCAAGTGCGAGTCTAACTCGCGCACAAAGTGTTCCGTACAAAAAAATTGCTTTAAAATTACGTTTGCTGTATGGGAGCCCCCCTTTGATGTGTGTTATGAAAGATAATATACAAATCAATATTCTGTGAAAATTTTAAGAGTCTACCTGCTACCGTTGTTAATATTAAGCAAAATTACGAAAAAAACACGTTTATTGTATGGGGACTCCCCTAAATATTTTTATTGTTTTAATTTTTACAATTTGTTGTTATAGCGGTAATGGAAATACATAACTAGTGAAAATTTCAGCTTTTTAGCTATCACGGTTTATGAGATACAGCCTGATGACAGACAGAAATCTGATGTTCAGCGTCACTTGACTCATTTTCAGCAGCATCTGCATAGGTTTTTGTACTTGGCGTGTTATGATTTATCCCTACAAAAATTTCCAGCCTTACAGGACCAACGGTGCTCGAAGGGTTCAGTATCTCTTGGACCATTAGTATCCACCTAAGAAAAAGTTTCTCTGAAATACACGGTCTTACGGCATTGACATGATATTAACTGTACGTTTTGTACTTTTACACTGTCTTCTACGATGTTTTAAATAATAGAGGCCAATGTAATTTATGTAATTGACAATTTTTTATTAAATCGATCAAGAAAATAATCGAAAATATTTTAGTGTATCTAATTGTGTTATTATTGAAGGTCCTTACAGAAAATATTGTGAATATTAATTAGCACTCGTCTTTAGACTTCGTTGCCATTTATTTTTTTATGTAGTTGTATTTATTAGCTGCAGCCTAAGCTTACAATCTTTGATTATCTTACAACGTGGACATTGGCAAATAGTCTCAACTAATTAATTTAATATTATTGTTTAGAAACATTCATTTAGAAAGTCATTCAAAACTTATTGGTTAAACATTAATCAGCATCCTAGATTATGTCCGGTAGGGTCTGACCGGGCTATATCTTAGAGGCGAGGTTAATGGGAGCAAACCGAAATAAACGACGCCAATTCATCTTTGCACAATAGAGGAGAGCGTTCGTCCGATTGTGGTTGGAACACACCATCTCATGGAATTGATTTTATATCTTACTTTATACCGTCTGTTACGATGTCTTAGATAATTCGAGCTTGTTGCCAATAAAATTAACAAGCCCTTATGAGATCAGGGAAGTAATAACTGGGAGTCTTGTATTATCAAAGGTCATTTCAAAACTTTTGGTAGATATTATGATCAGATCTCTCAGATCTCTCATATCTTTTAGGCTTCGTTGTCACTTTTTACCACATAACGACCTCAGACTCTCATACTAAAGGAATAAAAATAGACGGATTGCTTACGAACAAGTAGGTAACTACCGTATGACGTCGACGAAAGCAATACCAAATCGGAAATGTTATTGCTAAATGGCTCGCAGTCATTACGAACCGTCAACCACCCTGCCTAATCGTCTTTGTACATCAAACAGTTTTCAATATTTTGTCTTTTATTTACACATAGATCAGCTCCTGAATCATCTATTTACTGGTTAACGTTTAATTCGAAAAAACCTAATTATACGTTATACAGTTTCCCACTCGGGAATCGGAGACTACGTAGAACTTCGATTTCCTCTTTCAAGGAAGTAATGAAAAACAATTATCTATAAAAAAAAATAAAACGTTACGGAAACAAAAGAAAAATATCTCAACATAAAATGAATATAAATCTACTTTCTATATTATTGAAATACTCGTAGGTATAAGGAAATCGGATGGCGCGAGGTAAAGTAATAAACCTCACATTTACTCGGCGTATTTACGAAAATAAAAGAGAGTGCCTAAAGAAGTACCTATTTATCCTTAAAAATAACCGTCCAAAGTTGCGTCTAAACACATTCAGGCCCTTTTAAAACAAAAGTTGCCTTTTATCACTGTCTAAAGCCTTTCATTTCTTAGGGCCTTTTAAATGGACAAAGAAACGAAAGTCTTGACGACTCTCAAGTGCTTTCCTCTTAGTTTAAGCGACTACATTTCGCAATAAACGTAGAGGGTTAAGTCACGCGACTGGCCGACAACGGAAATGAGTTAACAATTAAAATAATATACTGCCGTCTTTAACTCGAGCCTTTTTGCGCCATCTAGATTCGTAATTGTATGCGACGAAGCATTCAAGTATTAGCTAACAACAACAGTAATGGTGAGATTCACAGACCGCACTACGAGTTTACTTTGAGCCAAGTATGTTTAGAACTACTGTCAGTACAGTATGGGATTTGACATTTCGAAGCGTACTTTGCTTGAAAGTAAAGTCGTAGTGTGGTCTGTGAATCTCGCCCTAAGAGAAGATAAAAAGTCTTACTTTTTTTACCGTCACTCCACTCGCATGCATAATGAAGATTATGTATATTAGTATTTTATAACCTCTATTTCTCCTTCAAAATAAAAATATTATTTTATTCGATATTTTACTAGTCCGCTAAAATAAACTTTGAAACCATTTCACTTGATGAAGCTGAGCAGGCTTAGACACCTGAGTACGTACCTACTTCAAATAAAGATTGACAAAATCTCCAGAGACACATTTTCCCGTCGCCTTAATATTACTCACCTGCCTATATTTGTAGTAGCAATGACTTAAACATGTATTTTACCTTATCCTAAAATATTTGGCTTTTTATATTTTCTTTAATATTAAATTCCAAACACTCCCATGATACATAAATCGCACTCTTAGGCTAGAAAACAAAATCTTGTAGAAAGGCAATCCATGTCCATTAACGATGAGGTTACTAAATCATAAATACTTAACATAAATTAGCATTGAAGTATTAGGTATATTGCCGCGGCTGATGGACGCATCCGATATGTTTTGCCCTTTAAAATAAGTATTCAAAACCGAATTTGTACCAAATATTGTATTTAAAAGTTTAAGTTGTTCTAAGTTGGCTAAATACAAAATTCTCCGAAATTCTGTTTATTAGAGACGAAACTGACGACAGTGTTGAATAAGTAGGTAGGTACGTCAATCATGTACCTAATTAACTTTCCGATTTTCAACACACGTATACCACTTTGAAGTATGAATTAATTTAGCTAGAGAAGCGATTAGCGTAACGATCCTAATTGAGTAGGTACAGTCGTTCACACTAACTCCGACTGGGATGGAAACATAGGGGAATTAGCATACTGGCTGACAGGCCGTCTCCTGCTGACGCTGATCTATCACACGAGCGAGCGTGAAATTGCCTGTCTGCGTCCTCGTCAACCCTACTACGTGTAAGTAGAGACAGATAACATGTTATTTAATTAAAATGTTACCAATTACGCTATTTCGCGATCCAAGTGTGTTTTTGATCATTTTATTTGTGTTTGTGGTGACATTAATTTGTCAGAATTATGATTTAGATGTAAATTTTAAACTAAGGGAGGTATTGTAACTTGACCTTTGGAACATTATTTATTTTTATTTAAGTATGCGTTTGCAAGTATTATAATTTTGATGTAAAAATCTAAATGTTATAGATACTTCCCTTTGAAACTACTTATATTTTTTTTCTTAAGTGAAGCTTTAATTAATTAATTAATATTCCTATTTAAAAATGCCAACATATAGTCGTATCTACGACAAGGTGGATTGTAAATCGTCTGTAAATATAGTGAATTATCCGATTTTCCACACTCATGTGCACCATGAAGTGCGAATTAATTTAGAAAGACAAGCGGTTAGTATAACGACCCTAATTAGGCAGGTACAGTCGTTCTCATTAACTATGACTGGGATAGGAACATGGAGGATTAGTATACTGGTTGACAGGCCGTCTCCTGCTGACGCTGATCTATCACATGAGGTGATGACTACAACCTATAGACACTTACACAAAGACCAAGGTCAAAATGCAGATGCGTTACCACTCCTGAGGCCTAAGGTGTTATGCCTCTGTGCCGGAAATTACATTACCACCTGACCGGAACACAATAGTGCTGAACACAACCATTTAGCGACAAGTGTCTTGTCTACGCCCGCGAGCACCGTCCCCGGAGGAACTCTACCACCAGTCTATAAACAAAACATCACATTAACACATTGAAGGTAGTTTATAAGGTAACGTTATCTAAACTGCCGCCGCCTTGAAGCAGAAACATGCACAGGAATCGAAGTAGGTACTATTCTGTAAGTCAGACGAAAACACTTAAACCACTAAATTGCTTCCACCTCGTTTTACTTGCCATTTTGTACCAGCGCTTCATTACTTATACGGGCAGTTTGGTTTTCAGATATCTACATTAGAGCCCGGCTCTGGGGAACTAGAAGTCTCGACTTACTGAAGTATTAGCGAGAGCTACGCTATCTCTTCAGTGCACTTGTGCATCCAAGATTTAGGTAATCGCAGCTCAATGAAGGCACCGACACTTGATGAAAGAATAGAACTGTATCTGAGTCGGGACCATTGTAATTTGAGCCTTGCAGATGCTATTCTATTACGTATCACAAAGTCATATAATAAGGCCACTTACATTTAGGTATTATTTTAACAAAAATATAAATGAGTATTTATTGTACGTATCACAATGTCATATAATTAGGCCATTTACATTTAGGTATTATTTTAACAAAAATATAAATAAGTATTTATTGTAAGTATAAAGGCAACACACAATAACGAAAACGTGGGGAAGTCATAAATAATGGGAAGGTACCTACCTAATAAGAATTTATTATCTAGCAATTTGTGTCAAATAGGTAGTGGGTATAAATACATTGGTCCCTACATAATTTTTTTTAGATTTCACCACTAACGACGATCGCAAGTAACGAAATTACTCATTACAACAATTCATACAATTCAACCTACCTAAATATAAAGCGTTATCGTGGCATAATACCTACTTCCCCGAGAATCACTCTATCTATTGGTGATAACCGCATGAAAATCCGTGCAGTAGGTTGGTCTTTGAGTTTATCAAGAACAGAAATACAGATAAACAGACGCGACGGGAGAGGCTTTTATTGCATCTTATCTTATTTTATAATATGTAGGTATAGATAGATAGATAGATAATAATTTTGCTGCGAAAAAACAACCAGTAGGTATTTCACCGTACATAAAGCTCTTCTCTTGTAAAAAAAATTGAAAAGGGTGGATGGTGGAGAAAATTATTGCACTTAAATACTTAAATAAACGTAGGTATACCTACTTGCTAATGAATCAATCGAAACCCATGCAAACCAGTTTGGACGCACTAAGACCGAAATGTCACCAGAGTGGCAACATTTTAGCAGTGCCTGTGATTCCGACGGGGCGGCCGCAAACACGCACAAATAAGCAATTTACAATTCTGATTCAGAGTGAGCTTACCTATTCATCATTTAGATTTATAGTCCTTTTATCTAGCCGATCTGTTTTCTTGTTTAATTAATGGAAATAAGAAAATTTTAGCGTGGAAATTTCTGAGTGGGTAATTGTTAGGGTCAGGTTTCAACACCTAAATGATTCCGAAGCGTTGGGATGGATAATTTACAAAGGCTGCTTAACCTCGGACGTTTTCAAATCCAGATTTATTATGAATGTTTGTTTATATGAAAAAAATAAAAAGAAAGAAACGTTTTGTATATGATAACCTATTCCATTTTTTTTATCTTTAAAAAATCACTAGCATACGTAAATACAATACCTATACCTACGTGCCTAACAAATAAAATCTTGGGTAAGTGACCTACTCATAGCGTGAAGATACATACGTGTTCATTGTTAAAAAAAATATGATTTTTAAAATAAGTTTCATATAATGTATTTATTTAATTATTAACTTAAGAAAACAATGTGGAGAGAATAAATAAATCTTTATTTTAGTCTCTTTAGATAGCTACATTACACATACTACATTATGGCATATTAATGGTTCTTTTCCCGCAGCAAAATGAATTGGTATTCGTGGTAAAATCGATCGATTACATTCTTTTTCATTAGGTTACCTACTTATGCGGTATCGAAAGGCTCGGGAACTTATTTTGTTCATTTTGCCTACTTACAAGGTACCCTTAGGGCTAGCCCTGATTTAAGTGGGAGACGCTGGAGAGTAAAATGTATGAAACCTATACAGGCCCTTAAAGTTTCGCCATGTCCGTCCACCCACGGAATAGTTTATTCCGTGCGTCCACCTGTCTGTAGGTACGTCCGTCTGTCCCAGAGACTCTTTGTTGTTAGAAAGATGTAACTTGGCAATATACGTTTAAATAATGCCAACAAAGCGGTAAATTGTTTACACAATTCTTTAAACAAAAGGGCATTACAAAAATTGGCAACTGGTCAAAGTGGTCTCTCGTTTATGGTAACTGACCGCAAAAATATATAGAATCTTCTCAAAGCCTCATCGCATGGCAACGACTTTGGCAACACTCCTCTCCCGTGAGAATTTGAGAAACTACCTACTTATTCAAGCTCCGCTTTTACACGCAATAAGCGCTCCCCAACGTCGGGAAAGAAACTTTACAGTCCCGTTCTGCTCCTATCGTCCCTGCCAAAGGGCAACGATTTCATCGTTGATTTTTCTCTTCCGGTACGCGATCACCACTCGAGAAACCAAATTAATTTAAGATAAAGATCATTTATAGCCTACGATGTAAGGCTGTGCTAAATGACTTGCCTACCATCTAGCTTAGAGGTTCCTAAACTATTTTTCTTGATTCCTTTTAGTATTTTTCTGGTTTCGGTGGACCCCCTTGCTAACTTTTATATCACTTTCCATTTTTATTTACGCATATACGTAGACCCTATCGAGTCTCCCATAGACCCCAGGGTAAGGTATTATAAGGGTCTATATCGACCACTTTGGGAATCACTGATCTAGTTAGTCGAAACACAGAAGCGCTCATTTTGCTCATTCAGCAGGGGACAGATTTAGGTAGGTAGAAACCGCTGTACCAGGACCTACACCATTAAACACTACCACTATGAAAATTCTTAGATTGACGAACCAACGGTAAATCTTTTGGTGAAATATATTATTAAGGTATCATCGATACCGTTCACCAAAAACTGATAGGTACGACAATTTTAACTTGATTGTAATAAAAATTAAACTACTTATACGAAAACATCCATGTGAAAGCGATATACCTACTACCCGGATAAGTTAGATAATTGCGTAACCCTGTTGCTACGGCATATAGAAAGGATGTAGTTACTTACATTTATAAACAATTTCAAGATCGTAAGTATTTTCAAGAACCTCTGCAATAGCAAGCAGGTGGGACAAATATCTACCTAAGTAGTAATTTTGAAGTACCTAGTACCTATACCTTAAATTGACAAATTTTATGAAGAACAATGTTTTAGATGGAATAATAAAACCATATTATTATACCTAATCACAATGTTACATACAGCACTGTGGTTATACGAGAGTACCATGGCTTAAACAGTTTAAAGAACCGCGTAGGTATCATACCAGAGTTTAAAATTTGCATCCAATTTCAGCTTAACCCTTTCCCGGACAGTATACGAGACACAATAAAAGTTTTATTGTTATAACGTCTATAGACCTTCAATGTCCTTGAAAGTGTTAATCACTATCAATTTTTGTCGAAATAGTGTCGAAATAGTGTTATTGAACACGTTTAAGGACGAGAAACACGTTTTACATTATTTGAACGCTTTTCATCGCGTACGTGTGAAATCGGCCCCATAGGCCGATATTAAGCCTCAAAGTGGCATCTGCATTGTATCTGCACAAGACATAGAGCAACACAAGCCACCGGCCGCCGCGGAGGACGGGAGTGGAGCAGCCATAGCGTTTATTACCGATGCAAAACAGTCTGTCATTTTTTGCGAGGGGGAACTAGGTGTGATACACACTCACACTACAAAATTCGTCTATTACCTACCAAGAAACACTTGAACACCTTATATGTATCTTCACGCCAGGTCCCTAACGGGGTAGGCAGAGAGTGTAGAGCGCCAGACATCCCGGTTCTGACAAACCTCTCGTGCCTCGTCTACCTTCATCATTCTCTTCATACATGCACGCCGATTCCTAAGACTTTTGACCCCACCATCAGACAGAACTCGACCTATTTGGTCATGGTAGGTCAGCACACCTGACAACCATGACCAAAACCACCTGAACACCTTAACTTTAACAAAATACATAAAACAATTTCACGCACACATTTAAACATCTGGGCGACAGGCGTAGAACCACTTGGGCTTGTACGTTAACAGAGGGGAAAGCCTGCATATAGCTACTCCCCTCCAGTCGGCCGCAGCCGGTGGCCCATGTTGCTCTATGCCATTAGAGTTATCAATTCGTCGGAGTCCTTTTTTTTTGTATAGGTAGAAGTTCTTAAGGTTGCGCTATTACTATAGATAGAATAATATATTAAAAGTCTGTGCAGTTTACAAGGATTGCCCCTCATTTGCGGAAACTACTAAAATTATATTGATAAGTACACCAAGTAAAATTTAGGATACTGAGAAAAATGTAAGAAACAAAAACAAACATTATATAGCCAAAAATATTTTATTCAATTAAATTAACGACGAATCAACTTTATACATTAATTTTTAACATAAAATTATAATAATAAATTAAATGCCGCAGTAATGACTGAAAAAAATTGCATTCATCGCGCCTTGAAAAGCCTTCTTTTAACTCATTGTTTCTTAATCGTAAAATTAAAATAGCTACTCAAATATTTTAATAATACAGCCCTTCGCAAAGCCACTGGTATCTTTGAACACGTAGTACTACTTATCACTGTGCCAGTTTATGACTGCGTAATAAATTTTGTTTGCAACTGCTGTTTACAAAGATTTTAACAAGCAAACATATATTACATAAATATCTTACTGGTGGTAGAGTTCCAGTGCAGGAGCTCGAGGGCGTAGGCACCACCGCATTACCTAACCTATCTGCCGCTAAATGGTAGTGTTCATCACTACCATTTAGCGGCAGATAGATTAGATCACTATCGTGTTCCGGTTAGAGGGTAATGTATGGCCCCGTAATAACTATTACAGAGACATGACAACTTAGGTCTCAAAGGTAGCAACACATCTGCATTTTGACCTCTGGTTTTTAAGTAGATATCTACAGGCTGCAGTCATCACTGAACATCAATGTGAGCTGCATGCTTGATTGATTTTTACATTGCAATTCAATCAGCATAAGCAATAAAACATGTATTTAAACTTATTAAAAAAAAAAATAACAACATAAAAGTAAAAATAGATACATTGCAGAAACAATTAATATTTCTTCACACATAAAAAATACTATTTGTTCATGTAAATCTAAATCGAATAATCATGTACAAAATTATAAAATTCTTACACAAATATGTAAGCATTTACATAAAAAATGTTGAGCTTTTTATTTTGTAAACATTCAAAATTGAATTGAGATGACTTATTTGAAGTACTTACATACTTATAATTGGTATCTTTAAAATGTAATAAAAGCTGTAACATTTATCCAATCAGCGAGTTATGGACATTTTTCTACACACTCGCTATAACTATGTAGCTGTAACAGTTATATTCTATGTACTCTCGAAGAAATCCTCGGTCGGTCACTTCGGTGCTTTGCCGACCAGACGTGTGGCGACAAAGTCCAATTTGTTATATTCTTGGAAGACCGGCCATTTCTTTTTTGTAAGGACCAAGATGTATAGTCATACATATCACATTTTTATTCACAAAAAATTACAACTCTATTTATAAGGGCAGTTCGCATGGCTACTTCTAAGATATGCTGCATATTCCCGTTGCTTTAAAGCTCACGTCGAATAGAAACAAAATTGACGGCAAAAAATAAAGCACATCCTTATAAATTATCAACAAATATTACACCCTGTTCCACTAGTAACATCATCATAATTACAGTATCCAACAAGAAATAATGTACATCGACCTCAGGAAGAGACGTCGGCTTATTTCGGACCTGTAGCTGGTTGACGTTTGGCGACCATTTTGATCAAGTTTTGGCCAATATCGGACTTCGGATGCTTACGTAGGCAGTGTGCAGCAGAGATAAGGCTCTATGACGCCGAAACTAGCCGATTGTCACTTTCGTAGGCTCGATGTGCATTATTTCTTGATGAGCACTGTAATGTTCATTGATCATTGCTACATTTGGTCACGTCGCCCTAGTGAACATGTAGATTTAACTCTAGCACCTATATCATAACAAAAAATACTTTTAAAATTTTGTGCAATATATTTATAAATTCCTAACTAGTCAACTTTAAAATAATGCCATTATTTACAACAATATCCTATGGCACAATGCGAGATAATTTCATATTGTACTATAACAATACTTGATATAATGATAAATCGTTGTCCTTCATTTGACATCGTTAAGTTATATCCTAAAAATGCGCTCGGAAGTTGAGCCAACATATTTATACCAAGTAGGTTGGTTCAACTTCCAATACTTCAGTGGTCCAACTACTAACGGCATTAGGTTTCACATCTGAATGAATCCTGGCTCGTCTGTTGACCCAAAGTTACGCACCTTAACAAAGTAGCACCTATAAAGCAGTTTTCAGGTAAAATAGAAAAATTAAGCTGAATATTCACTATGTTCCCAAACCATTTGCGCTCAACGTTCAAAATTCCATACCTATCTATCTCAATATAAATCAATATTATTCTCGGGGCCAGATTTAGAGGTCTGATGACTTCAGGGCAACAAAGCAGTGGAGGCCCCCGGGCTCCAAATTATTAAGTAAAAGTTTTTTTCAACCGAGTTGTTCAATAAATTATTAAATTATAAACCTAAGCAGATGATTTTAGAATTTAACAAACATGCAAATAAATATAATCGAAACCAAGAATTGTCGTAATTTAAATAGCAGCATTCACTTACAATATAGTTGAAAAGGAGATGTTGCAAAAATGTATGGACCTCTGGCCATGTATTGTACACAATATCATTAACAGGTAAAATCAATACAAAAACGTTTTTTACTGCATATTTTCACTTATTTAGCTTTGTAACTGCAAGTTACAACATTGTTTGCAGTTAGAATTGCAACTCAAAATCAACATGGCGAATATGGCGGGTGATGTCATTTTGACATAATCATTTTTTAAATAGTTTTTTTTTTTGTTTTATAGTACTTGGAGAAAAAAGTATTTTAAGTAAGTATTTTCTAAATACTATCAAAACCGATTTTATGTGTTAATACTTATACTAATCGAGTTCCAATTTTTAAAAAAATCATCGGAACTTCTTTAAATTAATCGATTTGATACATTGTTTTTTTTTCACTAGTAAGATACAGATAGCATTCGTTTTGTTTTATATACATAGGTACTATCCCAAGCGCCGGCTGTATCGCGGCCATGTTGAACATGGTTGAAAATGATAAAATCGTTTGAATTAAATGTGGTTGTAACTCTAAAATATATTCTTGAATAAATTAATTGTATTTTTTTTCGGATTCTTCTTTAATTTACCAATTTTTTGAGGACATGTACGAACCAGAGCCGAGGTTGCAACATCTCCTTTCGATGCAATTAAGTCCCAGAAATAAATTCTATATATTAGGTTGGGGAAAAAGTTTCTTCGCATTTTTTAAGATAATTCAAAACACTTTTTAATATAGTTTATTTAAATTTAACTAAAGTATGTATGTACCATTTTGTTCGATAACCTTTTGCCATCTTGTAGGTAGGGACATGATCCCATTGCTATAAAAATTTTGGGACTTCTCATCAAAATACCGCGACAAGTGGATTTGGCAGTCCTCTCGTGATGTTAACCTAACATTGCATAAAGAATTCTGAAGAGACCGAAACAGGTGGAAATCTGAAGGTGCAAGGTCAGGACTATACGGCGGATGCATTAACACCTCCCAGCCAAACTCTCTTAATTTTTGTTGAGTAGCTATAGATGTGTGAGATCTAGCGTTATCATGATGAAGCACCACACCCCTTCTGTTGATCAATTCCGGCCGCTTTCTCTCAACTTCTTGCTTTAATCTCATCAGTTGTTCGCAGTAGAGTTCAGAATCGATAGTCCTGCCTGGTGGTAATAGCTCATAATGAATAATGCCCTTCCAATCCCACCACACACACAACATCACCTTATTGCGAGTTAACCCGGGTTTCGCCACAGTCTGTGAAGCCTGACCGGCCTTTGACCACGACCTTTTTCGCACGTTCTTGTCGTACGTGATCCACTTTTCATCACCAGTTATCACCTTCTTCAAAAATGATTCGGTTTCATTACGTCGTAATAAAGAATCACAAATGAGTAAACGGTTCATTAGGTTTCTTTCAGTGAGCTCGTGAGGTACCTAAATATCGAGCTTTTTTTTGTACCCAGCTTTTTTCAAATGCGCCAAAACTGTTTTGTGATCAATTCTCAGTTCTTCAGCTACGTCGTAACTACTGATATGTCGATCTTGCTCCACTTTTTCAAAAATGGCATCCATTTTATCCGTAATAGGGCGACCAGAGCAAGGTGCATCTTTGACATCAAAATTTCCGGATTGAAAACGCTGAAACCAAATTTGTGCTACTCTCACAGACACTGCACTAGGTCCATAAACATCGCAATTTTTTTTCTCTGCTTGCGTTGCATTTTTACCTTTTTTGTAGTAAAATTTTAAAATGTATCGAATTTCTTCATTAGATTCACTCATCTTGACAATACGAAAAACAAATGAAAATCACACATTTGCCTAATTTGAATTTGGAATTATGTTCTTTAAAATTTTAACTTTTAATGATACCAAAACCAGCCAGATACAAATACTACAGCCAAAGAGATTTTATTACAAGTTCATACATACTTTAATGCGAAAAGACTTTTTCCCAACCTATTATATAATTTCTAAGAAGTCTCTATTGGAGATAAAACAGGGGCTCACTTTGGACACCTTGCCCTAAATAAAAATATAATAGATTTAATAATTTTAAAATTAAATTATTATACCTGGCCTTAAATCTGACCGTCTATACTGTTATGTGTGCACGCCATTCACTGATCCAGTTGTAGATGCGCCGTTGCGCAATTTTGAAGCACGAGTATAGTGGATAATCGCCTTAAGAAGAATGTTTTCATGTGCAGTGTGACATACTGTTCAACAAACAGATTCTCACAGCTGAGAAATTTTGTAACAGTAATTTTGTTTACGTACACTGATTTGACATGAAATATTTATTCGAACACTTTCTTCAATTTAAGCCTTGAATCTAATTGAAATTCACTCATTCGAGATTTTGTAGCATCGAACAATCTTATTGTACACTTGATTTTAAATCCTTTCACACTACACGATTTCTTGGGCCCTTTCCACGGGGAATGGTGTGGAAAAAATTAGAGACGGGGTGTTAGAGTTCTTAAACAGGACAGTCTCATTATTATCGTAAGTTTTATAAAATATGGTTTAAATCATGATGTGATGTTGTGACATATTATGTTATTATGTACCATCGCAATTAAATTTATTTGCAAAAAAGCATTGTTTAATAAATATAAAATACTTTTCCTGATGAAGAATCAATTTCACGCGAAAACGTCAGATCACGTGACCTTTACGCGCTGTGACGCCAAAAAAGGCACAATAAAGAGTATTTTGTCCTGTGGTTCAACGACTTCCTCAATGTTTGTTTAAAGTTCTTAGGTTTAGAATATCGTGACGTTACGCCATGATCTATCATGGTCGCCTTCTGTTCGTTTTATTCAAACCGCGCGTGAAACGTTTTGAATTCATTTTACAGAAATAAAATCAATAAATGTTTTTGTTAATGTATGAGATCCATTTCCTATCATTATACTACCTTAACCGACATTTTTAATATGACTTATTAGCCAACTGAGTAATGCCAGTATTTGTGGCTCTGTGTTAAGGAAAAATAAGTTTTGCTGAATATATATTTACGGCCGCGTTCAAACTGAGACTGAATCACACATGAAACTACTTCTAGCGTAGTGTAAGCAGCACTCTAACTAGAAAGACAGGGCGCCCGTGACGCAGGGCACAATAAATCGCGTTCGCAAGTTTCAATTTCATTGAATTATTTTCTGCACATTAAGATAACTAATTAAATTCAATTTAACTGGAAACAAGATAATAAGTGCTGCAAAATACATTATATATTGCAGAACTCTAAAAATACGTTACTGTGTTTTGTTTATCACAAGAACATGATAACGTGAACGATGTGATGTAATTACTTCATTTATAATTCATGAATTCAAGGCAAATTCGGCTATAATTAGCCGGTATTCATATATAAATAACTAGTGCTCTGATACGGAAATTCTAAATGTACTCGTAGATATACATATTTAATTACTAGTGACAAGCTATGAGGCGGCACTGGCCCACTGATCATGTAACGTTTTTAAATGATCATGCGCCCTTTTAGTTATATTTAAAGTGGGTACTATCTCGAGCAGGCCACTTTCACCTATTAAACTGAGGCCCGCGAGGCCTAGGTAAGTATGCATGGGGTCCGTACAAGTGTCAGGCCACTTGGAGAACCCGCCGACGACAATGTCCTGCGTTTCATACACATATTTTTTATTACTAGCGTAGTTTGATAAATGAAGTACGTCCAAGATTTTCAACGACGCTCCCACCCAAAAACTGTAGCATGTGTCCACTGGTTTGTTGGGTCTCCCTTGAAACCCGTCCACTTGTCTGAACAATAGCCACCGTTTGAGGCTTTCGATTTGATATTCGGATAACTTATCGAGTTGTTTCGTTAAGCTTAGCGTGGCGAGAGCGCAAAACGTCGTACCTCCGTGAGACTCTAGTTCTGGGCATTGCGCAATACCGTAGTCGTAGCCCTGCAAAGCAAACAATCCCAAAGTTTATAGCAATTTATATATGTATAAAAGATTCAATATATTTGTAGCGTTTTTTATGTTAATGATGGTGGCAAATACACATGGATGGAAAATGAATACTGTAGCTGTAACCTATGAAGTTATGCACGTCTACAAAAAAATCTTTAATGTATTATGGATTGCCACTCCTGAGGTCTACGTTGTTGTGCCTCTGTGCCGGAAATGGCCGTACATTACCACCTGAACGGAACATGATAGCGCTGAACACTACCATTAAGCGCCAATTAGATTAGGTAATGCGTGATACGGAAATTACAACCTGTTAAAAATTTGTACTTAAAATAAAATATTCAGAAGCAAGTTAGATGCAATATGCAATACAACTTTGTTATTTCTCATAGGGGTGCCCCCGCCCCCCTACCTCGCTACACTACACCTATCGCACTGTTTGCAACTTTTATGAAATGCAAAACTTTAATACGACGATGACGACCCGTTTAGTCCAGCGGTGTGAAACCACCATCTGATTCGTAGGGTTGCGGGTTCGATCCCCGCACTGGTACAAATATTTGTATGGCCTGCAGATATTTGTTTCGGGTCTGGGTGTTTGTGTATGTGTTGTATGTGTAACAACGGCATCCACGACACAGGATTTTAAAATGCCTATAGTGAGAGTATTAAAAAAATACAACTTTCTCATTATTCATAGGGGTGCCCCCGCCCCTATACCTCGCTACACTACACGCAAAGCACTGTTTGCAACTTTTATGAAACGCAAAACTTTAATACAATCGATTACTCACAAAAGATTTAAGAATGTACTCTGTAGCTCTATCGATGTCGAAGCCAGACCAGTCATCGAGTATGTAGCTGATGCATGCAGCACAGTAAACGAACCGCATGTCAGATTCACAACCAGATAATGTTGCTGCAAAGTTGCCTTCTTCTGTCTGCAAAGCCTTTACACCTAAAAAAAATTAAGTTTTTTTAATGTTATGGAAGTGGCAAACAAGCTTGCAGTTCACATTGATGTTAAGTGATGACTGCAGCCTATAGCCACCCACACAAAGCCCAAGGTCAAAATGCAGCTGAGTTACCACTCCTGAGGCCTAAGATGTTATGCCTCTATGCTGGAAATTACAAGGCCGTACATTTATATTGTAATATAGGTTTAAAGTGACACAGAGCTGTTGTATCCGATAAAATATGTTTTATTGCTTTGTTTTATGACTTATGACTAACGTTACCTATTATTCTAACTTTTTTATGTTACTAAGATGGCAAACTAATATGCAGTTCATATGGACGTTAAGTGATGACTGCGGCCTATAGACATCTACACAAAAACCAGAGGTTAAAATGAAAAGGATGAAATCCTTGAGACCTTAGGTGTTATGTCTCTGTAAGAGTTATAACGGGGTCATACATCTCTACTAGCAGTGGTGGATTTACCAGCAGGCTGAGTAGGCTGGAGCCTAGGGCGGCAAATTTTAAGGGGCGGCAGAATTAGTTCATATTTTTTTTATTTCTATTTGCAAAATTACTGTTAAAATTATCAAGGCTCAGATCATAGTTCCCAATGATTCTAACCATAGAAAAAAAGCATAAAACGTAAAGTTGAAATTTTATTGATAGAAAATATACCTAATTGATATGATTGTAAACTACGATATCAAAATAAAGGGGCGACAAAAATAATAGCCTACCGGCGGCAAATTTGTAAATCCGCCACTGTTTACTATACATTAATGGTAGGTATTGGTTTTCACGTCATAACTGTTTAACTGATTGGATACAGTTTTTTTCTTAATTTTGTAAGTATCTTATTAGTTTGCTCAAGCTTAGTCGAGTAAAATGCTATTTAGTTAAATGAATAATACTTTGCTTGAGTCAGTTCGAGCATCAAGGCCAAAGTTCGGTGTTGAACTCTTTAAAATTAAGCATTCGTTGTCGAGTTGAAGTGTTACGCAGCGACGGACAGAAGGGCGAACGGTTGATTTTTTCTCATATATAATCTGTGGTGCTGTAGTAGGCACTGCCGTCGGACTGCGTTGCCCTGCTTCAAGTCTATGAAAAAGCCAACCGTCCGCACGCAGTACAACAGACGTACTTTTTCTTCACCAAACATAAATGTCTTAGAATATTAACTCTAACGCTTTTCTCGTTGCAGTGACGGTTGTGAAGCGACAGTAGTTGAGTCAAACGATTTTAATCTGTATTGCAAGGAACGAAAGTCCTATGGACTATATGAAACATAATTAATAATACATTCTGAACCCTTAAAAGTTATATTCTCAACTTCCCGGCATTTTATGTTCGGGAAATCGGGGAAGTTTGATGATATCAGTGGCGACCTGAAATCCGCAGTTTTTAATTATTCTGTACATTTTCATTATTTATTGAATGTATACGACGAAAAGTAGGTCTATTAATATAAATGAGAATAGCAAGATGACGCATCTTTTTTATATCGAAAGAAATGCAGTACATAACCAAAACAAATAAAATTCAATGTCGTTCAAAATAATACAAAGATTTATCCAGCCAGCCAGCCACTAATCTATACAAATAAATAAAACTGGAGGGTCTGCTTGTAATATAAAAATAACTTTTTACTAAATGCGTATGTATACACGGTACATATACCAAAACACTTTTTTTTACAATTTTTGTCTGTCTGTCTGTTTGTCCCCGCTAATCTCGGCTGGACCGATTTTGACGAGACTTTAACTGGCAGATAGCTTATGTAATAAAGAGTAACTTAGGCTACTTTTATGCTAGCTGCGCTCACGACTTCGTCCGGGTAGATACTGAACAATCATAAACTCTCACGCGGACGAAGTCGCGGGCACAGCTAGTTTTAAATAAAATAAACATTTTGTAAATTCAACGCTGCTTGAAATTATTACCTTGTATGATAGCCTTTCTGTTGATCCTAGATAAGTCATCGCCCAAGGTCAACAATATACAAAGACCTGTATACGTCATAGCGAGGTGCCCACAGCGATAATTACTATTTGCTAAATTAAAATCCATATTAATAGTTGATGAACCTTGAAAACCGCTCGCAGACATGTCGCCATCTGAAATATTAAAATCTTTGTAATTTTTTATTTCTAATAATTGTCATTTTTGA
Source organism: Macrosoma leucophasiata (assembly GCA_036365455.1). Classification (NCBI taxonomy): domain Eukaryota; kingdom Metazoa; phylum Arthropoda; class Insecta; order Lepidoptera; family Hedylidae; genus Macrosoma; species Macrosoma leucophasiata. Next base: position 12,854,855 of record JAWQUS010000021.1, read on the forward strand.
AATGAGATTGATGGTGTTTGCTTCGTTATCAAAAGGTTAGGCTCGAAATCTAGGCTTTTTGTAAGTAACTAATTATCGATAAGAACGCAATTTAATGCACTGGTACGAAGTCAGCCAGAAAATTTGTAAATTGAATAACACAAGTTGTTTATGAAATATCAATATGGTTTAGCTTTATTTCACAACATCGTTCAAATGAGTGGCGCGCATTCGTTTCATTCCACATTTAAATTCAGCCAGATTTATGCTAAAGTCATCGACAATTGAACCTTTCGAACCTTCACCGGAAAATTGGCGAGCGCAAAGGTCTCAGCCTATTTAAATTTACACAACTGCCTAAGAGAGACCCCTGCAGATCCGATCCTTGACTAAGGGCGTCGTGGAGGGGGGACATAAAACATATTATGCGATTAGGAGCGGTGTATCTTTCGCTCTAGATATCGGTAGCTCTAGTAACCAGAATAACGACCACGCGGGTCGTGCTATGATCTGGGGTGCTACCGCCTATCTGTATGGCTGCTGACATTGTCATTGCTGTCAAATTTTCATGTCGATTTGTAGCTCCTTTAAAAGTAGTGTTGATAATCTGATTAATGTTCTCGTTTTCGCAGGAGATACACAAGCAAAGATAATGTTAGATTATTTCGATTATTGTTATTTAGTTAAAGTAAAAATCGACTGTAAAATTTGACAGCAATGACAATGACGACAGCAATGTCGATAGGCGGTCGCACCCCAGGGCTGGGATGTTGTATGCGATCATACATCGCGGCAATTGCCATCGGTCTTATCGTCGGGATCTTGGAAGCGCGTCTTTAACCAATGATTTGGTGGTACGTGAATACAGCATACTATAGAAAAACCAAAGATCTTAATGCAAATCGGCTGCAACTCCTGAGGCATGATCTTCTGCTTTTGTGCCAGGAATTACAGGACCACATACCTATATACAATCACCTTACTGGAGGACGATAGCGCTCTATAACTACCATTTAGCAGTAGTTAAATAAGACAATACGGTGGCGTCTTCTTCGCTTTCCGTATTTAACCGCGGACACTCCGCCAAAATTCCATACAAACGCTTAATTTGGTCTCTATTACACAGAGATCAATCAGTGACGTGTATTTACAAGTGCACCTGTGTGCGTAGCACGTAGAGAATACCAACCGTCGCCCATAAGAAGGGAGGAGTCCACCGCGGTCCACCGGTCGCGGCGGACTGGAGGGGAGTAGCCATAGCGTGTATTACCGATGCAAAATAGTCTGTCATTTTTTGCGGGGGGAAATGCGTGCGACACACACGCACACTACAAAAATCGTCTATTACTCCGAAACTCACACCTTGACTTTAACAAAATACAGAAACAATTTCACGCACACATTTAAACATCTAGGCGACAGGTGTTAGATCATTTGGTCTTGTACTTTGACAGAGGGGAAAGCCTGCATATGGCTACTCCCCTCCGTGTTGCTCTATGATTCTATACATAGTATTATTACATATTCTCTGCCTGTACTACAGGCTACAGGTAAAATACCTACATTATCGAAGAATCTTACAAATATAAATATTTCATTGTTATAAATACAGTAGCAAACAAAATACAATGTAACAAATTAAATGCCTACCGTAACATATTAAAGTATGTTGCGGTAGACATGGTAGGTAAATACAAAAGTTACGGACGTTATATACTAAATAAACCTTGAACATAATAATTTGTCTCAGTCAATAAAGAGCTTTATGAGGAGCATAAATGGGATTTAGACATTATTTGAAGAACTTATATAAATAACCTTCTTAGTGGGTACCTAATTAACGATAACGAAGGCAAGTGTAGCAGCAAATTACTACCTATGTTTAGATTATGTTATCATTATGAATGTATTCACATTAAAAAAAGTAACTTTACACATATATTTCTTCGAAGAGATAAGCACAGGTACATGTGTTCGTGAATAATTATATTTATTCATTGCCCAGGACTAGGGTAGCCATCTCCACAGTCCAGCTGTAGCCGGACATGATTGGCTTTTTTGGGTCGTAGTCGGTCAAATATTTATGTATCCGGAGTGTCCTTGTCTAGCTTTAGGTGGACTTTTTGTTTGTAAGTAGGTATAACGCGTCGCATAGAGCACCTACAGAACGCAATGCGCAGCAATTGTTTATTTTTTATAAGCATTATGTAAAATCGTACCTACTTATATCCTAATTTTAAAAAGGTAAGTTATCATATTTTACTATAAACGAGATACATAATATCAGTCTTTTAGCAAAACGTCCGGCCGGTAGTTTTTTTGTTTTAGCAGATGGCAACCCTACCCGGGAACCAATAGTGTGGTCGCGAAGCACGTAGAATTGTATACCTTCACCTGTATACCTACCGTACAGTCTCTATCAAACTGTGTCACTCCCGCGTAAATATCTTGCGTCACGCTCGTATAGGGCAGCGTTCACTGTATTTGTGCGAAATACACCTACTTAGTTTCAAAATGGAATCTACACTAATATTATATATACCTATATATTTTTTTATGTTTGTATTGAATAGGCTCCGAAACTAATAAACCGATTTGAAAAATTATTTTAGTGTTTAGATAGCCCATTTATCTAGGAAGGCTATAGGCTATAGGTATATCATCACGCTGTGAAGAAACTGTAGTCACAGGCGTCGCTAGGTGGTGGCAGATGCCTCAGAAGCAGTAGAGCGCCAGAAGATGTTTAAATACACTAATCATACATTTTAAGTTTTCTTTAATGTAATGAAGGTGCCAAAAAATCGTGCAACTCACATGAATGTTGATCAAATGCAGATAAGTTACCACCACTGACCCCTTAGACCTAAGTTATGTCTCTGTGATAGTTATTATGGTGCCATACATAACAATGCCGGAACACGATACCTAGTGCTGAACACTACCATTTGGCGGTAGATAGTTTAGGTAATGCGGTGATGCCTATGCCCTCGAGCTCTAACACTGGAACTCGAGAGTGCAAACCATTAAAAAATTAAATTAAATGTTGCATTACTTACCGATTTATACCTACTTAACCATTGTAGGTATTAATGGACATGTATTGTATCAAACACAAAATATGTTTTTCTTAATATATAAGTACTATAAGTATTTATTTTCCTCAATCCTTACCTTAAAGAACAGTTCATCAGAATATTATTTTGCTTCATTCAAATAATGTACTATACTTCCTACATATTTGAGTGGCTATATACGTGTATTGCTCATGTTTAGCCTCATTTTACTTATTTCGTGAAAATAGGGTGTCCACAAAATATTCAATTTTGTCAAAATAAGACACAAACAGACACACAATATGATTGTTGAAATTATATGTACAATACAGCTGATGCTATGATTTAAAATTATGAAAGAAAAATTGAATTATTATATTATTAATTAACTGTCCATTGCATCTGTTTTAAATCGAAATAACTAGGTTAGAATGATGAATATCTAGAAACAATATTAAATGTTAAAATTTTAAAAAAAAATCCAAAGATTATTTCTTATTGCGTTGCTTAAAAAAAGTCTGTTATTGCCATACTTCAAATAGTAATTGCAGGTGCAATTGCTAAGCAATGTGAACCCTTGTTTATGTAGCTAGCTATGCCTCCAATTTTATTCCAGCCCGTGGGCACTGATGTAGAAAGCAAAATCCTTGGCAGTCAATTAAAATTATTTATGACAGCTAGATGCAACATTCTACCTATGTACTGTCAATCCAAATAACAAAGAGAAACACAATTCAAAATCTATAGCTTTTATTGCCATCTATAAACTGCCATTGTGGTCAAGCGGCAAGTTCCCTAATAGTACATATTAAATAATGAATTAAAATAAAACTTGTCTTCATAATTAAGACTTACCTTCCTTGTTTGGGTGAACTTGGAGCAAATAAATCCATTCTATAATCCTGGATTGTAGATCTAAAGGTATTGATGATATTGACCCAAGAACATCAAGTCCAGATACTGAGAAATACGCAATGGTTACCCTGTAAAAAATGTAAATAAAAAATACATTAATCTGTGATCACAAAATACTTTCATAAGATTTTACTGTACATGTATTTCCAAACGTACTTTGTTACAACATAAGTTTATCAGATATTTAATGAAAGACTTTCTAGACCTTGAATTAAGATTTATCCCACTTGTAATACTTTATAATTATTATTGTATACCTTGTAGTATCATGAGATGATAAAGATGAAGGCAATATGTTCAGAAATCTCGTAAAATATTTCACATGCTGTCTGTGAGCTAGCTCCTTGTTTTCTTCGTTATTCATGTTTTAGTTTGGAATTTTGTTACAAATAAAAATTTTTACACCACATCAATAATTTCATGAATTCCGGAAAATAATAGTGATAGTATAACTCGAGTTTTTCTGATTAAATCTGTATGTACAATACTTCATCAATTTAATTTTCTAATTTATCCAATCAAGTCAGCACAGCACTTTCATTTGATTTGAGAATTTGAGAATTTTGAGATCGGTCACAGACACAGATGAGATCGGTCATGAAAATGTCACGTGAATGTCACCGCACTGACCGCACCGGTCACTGTGACGTCTCAAAATCAATGTCAAATTCGGAGGAAGTCAATCGAAATGTCAAACATCACTTTTGATATAAATCCTAAAAATAACGGTTACCCTTAAAAATACCTATTACGTCCTCCACTATGAGTGACTACGACTGTAGGGCGACTGCGAGAATACCTATTCTACTTATGAAAAAAGGCCGCAAATGTTGCAGCGGTCGCTAGTCAGGACGACGTGGTTTTGAACGATACAAAGGACGTGGCAATCGTTGCGGACGTTATACCGAACGTTTAAATCTTGACTGCACAGATTAATAAACAAAGCTCATGTATAGCAATGGCCATGTCTGGATAAGCAGCATGATATAAAATAAGTACCTACCTGTCCTAGTACCCATAGAGCAACACGGCCCACCCGCCGCGGCGGACCAGTAGGGAGTGGCCAATGTAGCCATATACAGGCTTTCCCCTCTATCAAAGTACAAGTTCCACTCTATCAAATGGGCATATGCCTGTCGCCTAGAAGTTTAAATGTGTGCGTGAAATTTTTTATATATTTTGTTAAAGTCAAAATGTGATTTTCGTAGTAATAGACGATTCTTGTCACACGCATTTCTCCTCGCAAAAAATGATAGACTGTTTTGCCTCGGTAATAAACGCTATGGCTACTCCGCTCCGATCCGCCGTTGCTCTATCGATGCTAATACCTGTGGGAAGACCTTTCTCTGAGAGCGAGATTCATGTACCGAATTTTACTTGATATGACTTACTTTGAATTGGACTTTGGAGACGAAGTTTCAACACTTATGTGTTGCTTAAGTGTTTCACGACGTGTCGGCGCGATGCGGTCGCGATTGTCGCGAACAGTGTTCGCGAGTTTTTCGACTGCATCGCGCCCACTTTGCCTACAAAATATTGGTCGAAATGGACTTGCACCAAAGTCGAAAAAAGAACGATTTCACCATTCCACCTTATTGTGTGCACACAGCGCTCAAGATGTACGTGCCACTTATAGGCCTCGTCCACATTTACGCCCGCTGCCTTTTTACGGAAATTTTGCCGCAGTTGCAGTCGTCTAGTGGAACGTACCAACTATCTCTAGTCTGTGGTAAACACAAATGACAGTAGTATTGACAGTAATGACACCTCTCTGACCTCTCCGCTACTCTATAACTCTACTATTGTCGTTGGGTCTTTTTCATGGCCGACGTGCAAAGGAGCAAGTTGCAGTCATGAAGGTTTTCTTTTGATACAGTGTTTATTATTCTTAAATGTATTTGTTATTTTAATAAATTAATAACTCTGCGCATAATATATTCAATAATGTGAAGCTGTAAGATTTATGCTTTGAAGTGCTGTGATTCCTGAGATAATAATTGATTAACTTTGTCGTGTTGCCCGAAGTCATATCATGCCTGTCTTCAAAACTAGTGAATTGTTAACTTGATAATTTCCACGTGAAGCACATACAAAATTTCTTATCGTTCATGTTATAAGTGGCGATTAAAATGAGACTACAACTTTATTTTGTTGTTATAGCTGAACGTCTCCTACCCGGCAACGGGATGTCAGAAGCTATTTGAGGTTGTGGACGAGCATAAGCTCCGCATCTTCTATGAGAAACGTATGGGCGCAGAAGTTGAAGCTGATCAACTAGGCGATGAATGGAAGGGCTACATCTTACGCGTTGCCGGTGGCAACGACAAGCAGGGATTCCCTATGAAACAAGGAGTCCTTACTAATAGTTAGTATTGTTATTTTACCGTGCTAGTTTCAAGTATTGCTATATTTCGTTAGTAAAATTACCGGAGTGATCAGTGAAGTGCAATATCAATGTGTTTTCCCGTTATTGTCAATATTCTAAATAGTTACTATAACTTCACTAGCTTATATTTTCGCTCTTGATTAGGGTTATGGATTTCAAATATAGCTTTGTTTCAGGCCGTGTTCGCTTGTTGATGTCTAAGGGTCACTCTTGCTATAGACCACGTCGTGATGGTGAGAGAAAACGCAAATCTGTACGTGGTTGCATTGTAGATGCCAACCTCTCAGTACTTGCTCTCGTCATTGTACGCAAGGGCGCTCAGGTTTGTTATTTTCTTGATATTAATAAATGTATTTATCACCACTCGCAAGTCCTTTCCAGGGTAGGCATTCACACCGCCCGTGCCTTTTCTACTCTACTCATCTTTCTCTTCATACATGCTGGCCGATTCTCAAGACTCTTGATGATAAAAAAAGTAAAATTTCTTTATCAAATTTTAGCATAGTTCAATTGAATTTTATTTCATATCCCTGTTCTTACTGTTTCTTAAATCTTCAAATTTAAGTAATTATATGCGGCAGGGTATAAAAACTACTTTAATGGGTCAGCTAAAACATTATGTGAGAGCATGATCCACTAAAAAGCATACATTTGTCTTATTACAAATTGTAATAGAAGTGAACCTTTATTCCGATGATTTAAAAACAAATCTTTTGATTGTAGGAAATTCCTGGCCTTACTGATGGCAATGTACCCCGTCGTCTAGGTCCTAAACGTGCCTCCAAGATCCGCAAGCTGTTCAACCTGACCAAACAAGATGATGTACGCCGTTATGTTGTGAAACGGCTTCTGCCCACAAAGGAAGGCAAGGAGAATGCTAAGCCCAGATATAAGGTAAGATATCAAAAACTATAATAATATCTTTGAACATTGTAGTCGGGTTGTTTTGGTTTGTTTAAAGATATTTTAAATTCAAACACATTCCTCAGTAGGAAGGTCCAGTGGTTCCCAAACTATTTTTTCTTGTAGACCCTTTACAATTTTTTCTGGTTTCTGTGGACCCCTGTCCTTGCTACATTTTTATCACATGCCCATATTTCCAATTTTTATTCACGCCATGTAGACCCCCATCGAGTCTCCCGTGGACTACTTGGGGAATCACTGGTATGATGTAAGTAAATTGGTACTATCAGTGTATGTGTTGAGATCCATTATCGTGGACCCCCATTTTCATTTCATGGACCCCCAATTTTTGTTTTTGCTGATGTAGACCCCTTTCACATTTTCATAGACCACTTTGGGAATCACTGCTCTAGACACACTTTTGATTTTCTATTTTGTCCCTGAGTTAAATATTGTTTTCAAAACATGAGTCTTGAAAGCAGCAGCACCAGGGTATATAAAATAGCACCGAGCAGAAGATTCAGATATCTTTGTCTGTCTTTCTTTTACAGTGAGCTAGACATTAACTTTAACACATTTCTAGACAGAATACGAGACACAATAAAAGTTTTATTGTTATTGTGTATTAATCACGAGACACAGTAAATTTTTTATTGTTATTCTTTAATGTATATTAATTATACTGTGAATAAGTAAATATTATTTGCAATAAATAATTATATTTTCTACATTAATGCAAGCATCCCAGTGAACTTTAGTTAGAACGAAGTTCATTTTCATAAACCTTAATCATTTTATTTTATAGGCCCCTAAAATCCAGAGGTTAGTTACACCAGTAGTGCTACAACGCAGACGCCATCGCCTGGCACTGAAGAAGAAGCGCCTGGCTAAGCGCAAGACCTCTGAGGCTGAATATGCTAAACTGCTTGCACAGAGAAAGAAGGAATCAAAGGTAAAAACACCTTATTATAATTTTAAATTTCTATTCATATGGATGGTTCAAATGGTGATGACTGCAGCCTATATAGACATTACACTAAAACCAGAGGTCAAAATACTGATACGTTGCTACCCGTGAGACCTTAGTTGGTATGTCTGTGTCATAATAATAATACTGATTTGAATAATAATAATTAATAATAACTTGGATAATAGGCTGTTGTCTAAATTTCTGCAAGAGCCATACACTTGGGGGTGGAAGTGTCTAAAGGCATAATAGCGGGGAAGCCCGCTCCGAGCTCGAGATTACTCACTCGTGATGGTGAAACCGGGGCCACACCTCTCGACACCCCCAGCCTCTCTCAACAGTGTTGCCCCCCGTCGACCATCGGGTTGGCTGTTTGGGGGGCCCACCAAGGAGAGGCGAGTCACCACCTGCCTTAAGTAGGATTCGATAATGTGAGATGTTGAATATAGGCAGGTGCCTGATCTCACTCCATAGGCCCAGCCAGCTAGTTCCCCCAGTTCACCACCCACATAGCCCAAAGTTTGGCGAATCACTTATCATTACAATAGTCCCATTCTGCGGGGTCTGTCTGTACCTCTATTAACTATTGATGCAGTCAGAGAGAGGTCCCGCCGAATATAACCCATTACAAAGTAGATCAAAATTCTCGAAAGGGCTTCTACATGTTGGACCCCCCATGTCCCCGCGCAAGCCTGACAAAGGTCCGGGGTTCAAATTATGGACGATAGATACTGATTTTATTAGTCTATTCAGATAATCAAAAATCCATTTATTATTTGTTAGTAAGAGGCTTATAAAACTAAGTGTTAATGGATACAATAATTAATTCTTATTATGAGACATACATTAACATCTATTCTAAACAATATGCTGAACACTACCATTTGTGGCAAATAGATTAGGTAATGTGGTGGTGCCTACACTGGAACTATACCACCAGTGAACCTAATCATTTAAGTGAAAAGTGACCACTGTTCTGTTACCTTTTAACATGTAAAACATTGAACAGATTTTGACAAAAACTATATGATGTGGTATAGGATTTTTGTCGAAATCTAAATTAATTTAATATACTTCTAGGTCTGTTTTTGCAACTTTTAAAAATGATAATGCTCTCTTAGAACCATTTGAGCCAGGCACCATTGAAGATGAATTTGTAAATTGCTGAGGACAGCTAGTACCATATAAGCATGAACATTCTGTGCTGTTTGTATATAGCTGTAAGATTAAGTGCTGTGTCTTACCCCTTGGTATACATTTGATGTAAACTAAGGTATTAAATCAGCAACAAATATTTATTTAAGTACTAGACACATGTGAATATGTATGTCCTTTTGAGCCATTTATTCATACATAATTGGTTCTTTTTTCTAGGTACGACGCCAGGAAGAAATCAAGCGTAGGCGTTCAGCGTCAATGCGCGATTCAAAGAGCTCGAGTCAAAGTGCGCCGCAAAAGTAAAAGACTTTTACCAATAAAAACAGTTAAAATCTATTTAGTTGTTTAATTTTTAATATTAAGAATATGTGTTTATCTTGGGAGTCCATTTTCGTAACCAGCCCGAAGAAACCACGAAATCGACACCCATATCATCTTCTTTGTCGTGACCTCATGACTAGGGTCGGGACCACCTAAAGTAGCTTCCCGGGTCAGTGCTCTCTATGCTTCTCTATTTTGGGTCTATAGGCTACTTTCATTCTGCAGCGTGTCGCCGGTCGCGTACGCGCGCGACCGGTGCAATTTGTATGAAGCTCCATAGTGGCTTTCTTTGTGCCGCGTGCTTGCCGGTAGCGTTTTTGTACTGCGTGTCGTGTGCGTGTCGCCGGTCTCTCCACACGCGACCGGTGACACGCTGCAGAATGAAAGGAGCCATAAAGGTACTGGCACATTGTCTTACATCATAACTCCTATTATCGGAGGTCCGAAAATATTTATCATACCATTTAAATTCATAATGATCATTCTTCATTATGTATAAAAACCATAGATTTATAATACAAGTAGATAATAAATCAATGTTCGTAACCATCATCACAAATGTACGACGAAATCGATACCCAACATGAATAAAAAAATATAGTTCACCATCTTGGATTAGAGACGTAATTTTTTAATACCCCAAGAAACCTCGAAATAAGACTCGAATTTTACTGGTGGTAGAGCACCAGTGACAGCTCGCGGGCGTAGGCACCACTGCATTACCTAATATACTTGCCGCTAAATGGTAGTGTTCAGCACATTGTTACGATTAGATGGTAATGTATGTCTCATAATAAGAATTAATTATTGTGTCCATTATCACTTATTTTTATAAGCCTCTTACTAACAAATAATAAATGGATTTTTGATTATCTGAATAAACTAATAAAATCATTACAACCCGAAACTAGATTGGTCAGAATCGATTTCAGGCAATTTTGATATAGGTAATATTGTGTCCTAAAATTAGTTAAAATTAAGGAAATTATGGTCACCCATTTGGTGAACAGTCAATACAAACGAAAATGAGACTTAACGTCTATCCTAAATAAAATGCTAGTCATAACAAGTTTATTAGAACTTGTTGAGTCGTGCTTTTTATTACAAATAATTAGAAATTAAACCTAATAATTTAAGAAATAAAATAGTGGAAATTAATCTTATTACCAGCGAGTGTTAAATAAGGGTACGCAGGTTATGGCATACATCACATTGCAACTGTGTGCGTGTGGGAGTCGGATGGTGTTTTATGTGCAACCGTAGGGTGTGCATACTGTTCTAACAAATTGAGGACAACTTATTCCTTAAATAAAAAATATTAAATACATAAACATATAATTTCAGTTCATGTATTATGATTATAACTCGATTTTCTAATCGGGGTGTTTGAGAGTGTGACTGAGTGTGCATTATTCCCGTTACATGTTGTATATACATATTATTTATTATAATACATATATTTTCTAGTAAGTACGTACCATTTAGCGGAAACTGTGGAAGGTAAATTAGGAAATGCGGTGGTCCTTATTACACGCAACACACGCGCCCTCGAACTCCGGACCGAAACAAGATAACGGTGGAGATGAACGTTACCACATAGACAAGTAAAATGGACGTGTTCACGCCTTCGATTGGTTATAATAATAATATGGTGATAGCGTTTGCGGTCGTAATGGTATATTAATAGAGCTCCAATGTACAGTATACTCTATAACTACCTTTAAGAAGTTACGACCCTCCCAATTGTTTTTCAGTAACCCTCCATCAAATTCACACTCCTAAAATCCAAACTCCACTCCCAAACATATTTTACTGATCCTGCCCCCCTCCCTCTAAACATTGTTGCTACCAAGGAGATGTTGCGAGCTCGGCCCTGGTTCGTACACGTCCTCAAAAAATGGGTAAATTAAAAAAGAATCCGAAAAAAATACAATTAATTTATTCAAGAATATATTTTAGAGTTACAACCACATTTAATTCAAACGATTTTATCATTTTCAACTATGTTAAACATGGCGGCGATACAGCCGACACTTGGGATCAATCGATTTTGATAGTATTTAGAAAATATTACTTTTTTCTCCAAGTTCTATAATCAAAATACAATTTAAAAAATGAAAATGTCAAAATGACATCGCCCGCCATATTCGCCATGTTAGTTTTGAGTTGCAATTCTAACTGCAAATTATGTTTTGTAACTGCAAACAAAGCTAAATAAGTGAAAATATGTAGTAAAAAACGTTTTTATATTGATTTTGCCTGTTTAATGATATTGTGTACAATACATGGCCGGAGGTCCATACATTTTTGCAACATCTCCTTTAACTAACACTAGTATAGTGATCTGTGACTAACACTTTACTGAGTACTGCCTCATTTTTAGTACATAATTCCCATCAATATTTTTACTGGTGGTAGAGTTCCAAGTGTAAGAGCTCGAGGGTGTCGGCACCACCGCATTACCTATCTTCCGCTAAATGGTAATGTTCAGTACTATCCTGTTGCGATTAGATGGTAATGTATGGCCTCGTAATGACACACAGAGACATGACGCCTTAAGTCTCAGGGGTGGCAAAGCATCTGCATTTTGACCGCTGGTTTTTAGTCATCACTTAACGTCAATGTCAACTGCATGGTTGTTTTCCACCTAGTTTAAATTAAAACAAATCTGTACAGGGTTAATTTAAACTAGCGCATCACCTCTTGCAGGCAACATTAGATCTACGACTTTTTAAAATTAAAATTTTCCCATACAATATTATCTTCTTGCCTCTGAACTAGCATTTACTCTGAGCGTAGGTATGGCATGTACCTTGCCTAGGCAATATATGGCCACAAGCATCAATGCGCGGGGTTGGAGGGTGACCAAGCGGTAGTGATGCTCTTTTGAATTTTTGAAAACATTTTTTTTGGGTTATTTATCAAGATTTGTAAAAAGTCGTAAAACAAATGTTGTTGCGATTGATATAGAGAGGCTGCCTGGAAGAGATGATGCGCTTATTTAAGTTAACCCTGTACCTATACATAGTACAATTTCTATACATGAAAAAACATTACCCGGAAGCATGGCAGGGTTCGGCTTTTGTGCGCCGCTATGCAACTCTACAAAAATAAGTAACTCTACAAAAGTAATTATTTTAATTTTTGACTGCGCCATTATTAATGCCCAAATAAATACTGATTACATAAAGAGATTTGGTGATTTTTCAATACTTCTTTAAAATAATTTTCACTTATTTTCTTTTTGATATACAGTCTTCCTTTCGTTTTTACCTCACATCACATGAATCAAATAGTAGCAGAAGTAGTCTGATTATTATTATTATTAATAAGTGTACGTAAGGTACGAAAAATATATCATTTCGTAGTTAAATGTATTTTTTTAAGAATTCTGTTCTCGACAGTGCCTACTGAAGTGTTTCACCAAAAAAATTACGATCGGTCGCTTCGTGGCCGAGAGACAGTGGAATAGTGGAATAGCAAATTTATCGTATGGGAAGCGTATTGGCCGGGTGCCTATTGGAATGGGAGCCTAAAGTGACCAATTATACGACTCGTTCTCTTGAACCTCGTATCGGTGTCCCTGAGGAAACCATTGGCAGAGAATATGTAATCCATTGGTAAGTACGCGGAATCGGAAACCGCGGGAATAATTCGCCTTTTTTTAAAATAAATAATTCTGTATTTAACACTAAAAACAAATACAAAAACTTGAACAACACCACTTCTCAAATTCACATTACATTATACGCACTGCACATTATCGTAGGTAGGTATCATCACTTCGACGTTTTCAAAAGCCCCAATCCTACATAACGGGCCATTACACGTAAATATGATGGATTTAGTTTCTTGCGCTTTTCCAAAAGTGATTTTAACCGCTTTTTACAGGAATCATCGAATGTTCTTTGATAATCGGAAGCCTAGAACAAAAAATATAGCTACTATTACGATTAGGCATAACGGCAGGACTTGTTAGAGTGTAAAGTAAGTGAGCCGATAAACCCAGTATTGTAAAAGCACCGGCTTCTTGCATGCCCTAAATGCTAGATGAACTGGGCTTAGACCACAGAGCGTACCTACGACAGCCGCACCGCTCGAGCTCGGCTATCGTACAGTTTGCACAAGTTAGCAGCCAGAGCCGACTCACAATCGCCTTCCTTACACGCCATACATATACCAAGAAGCTGTAGATAAATATTTCATTGAAGTAGAGTTCCAGTGTAGGAACTCGAGCACCTCTGCATTACCTTATCTTTCTACCACTAAAAAGTCTGTTTTTTTTCGGTACGGACTAAATTGACATAAGCTGTGTGGCTAGGTTTTTGGGGATCATTAATAGTGATGTGCCACGACCGTAACTTTACGTAATTTACAATCTAGTATCGTTTTTCAGTAATAATTTTTATTAAAGAGAACAAACAGTCTTATTTGCTTACAAACAATCTTAAAAAAATTACATCAGACCATTTATAAGTTTCCGTATTTGGACATCTAAGGAATTGCATATTGTTTCATAACAGTAACAAAAACAGAAAACAAAAAAACAATATCAACAACAACAAATCAATAATAAAAGGAAATGTAGTGCAACTTAGTACGTTTACTGCTCCTAGTCTTTTAATTTATATTAAATCTTATTAATATTTTACACTGCGCTAGTAAAGAAGAAATGGTAAAGACGACTTATTGCATGTCAAACCAGTGCCCAAAGAAAACCCTAACATTTGAGGTTTGAGGTTTAGATAAAACTTAGGTAATTACAAAAAAGTGTCTTTAAAATTTTAGAATGTGGCGACACCCGTAATGTATCAATAGGCATGCTTTTATAATGTACCTGTATGGTCTTAATAATGACATGCAAATTAATAATCAGAATCAGGTAATGACTCCGTACCTCAATGTGCCATATCGTCAGAGTTATCACCTACTTCAATAATAAATCAGGCGGTAATGTCGTCGACAATATGGCCTAGAGTACACTTTTTTTTTCTCAACTTCAATTATTAGGTACATCTTTAGTATAATTTTTCCAGCGCTGGGGAGTCACTAGACGAAGTCACACATTCGTTTTTCTTCGGCGTTTCGGCTGGAGATTCTGTTTACTTTTCGGCGTGTACATAATGAACGCGTTCATTACCATGTTTTTTGCCCGTGAAATCGCATTTCGGAAGTTGAAGGACGAATGCCGTGTATTCAAAATGGCGCCGTTTTTTCGTTTTTATGGCATTGATAGCTACAGTACATCGACCTATTTCTTGTGTCGTTCCTGTTAAAAGCTTGTTAATGCGTATTCTTCAACAACAAATAAATAATTGTCGTGTTTACTTAGTGCAATAAGTAATTTTAATTAAATCTGTGATACTCCATAGTAACCCTAATTTTTAAAAGATTGATCTATTGTCAAATAATAATAAAATTATGTGGTAAAGTAAAAAGTAACGACTCATAAAACCGGTGTCGTACAACACTAATACTAGAAAGCTGGTATCATTATTTTGGAAATTGACATTTGCATGTGTCAATTTAGTCCGTAGCAAAAAAAAAAACAGACTGTACATGGTAATGTTCAGCACTATCGCATTCCGGAGAGATGGTAACGTATGGCCCCGTATTTACTATATCACAGAGACATAACAAGGTCTCAGGGGTGGCAACGCATCTACATTTTGATCTCTGGTCTTTGTGTGGGTCTATAAGCTGCAGTCATCACCTAAGATCAGTGTGAATTGTTTGTTGGTCACCTTCATTACATAAAAAAATGGTACAATCTCCTCTAATTCTAATGTACCTATAGTAAAATATTACATATTCCCTGGTAAAATTAAAAGATTGTACCGCATAAAGAGAGATTAGAGTGGTCAGACCACATTTGTTGTAGGTAGCTATTTGACTCAAGCTGATGTTCGCAGTGTTGCCTCCGTATTTACCTTCCGCTTCATGACATACCCATATTATTATCTATTCATCTACCTAACCTGACATGCAAGACATGCTCTTAATATTAATTTATCAGAAATATCTGGTGCAATTATATATAAAATATTATTGCAAACACTGCAACTTAGTAGTGGCAAGCCAGTACTACTACGTCGAGGTCCCGGGTTCTATGTAAGAGGTACGTTATATCAGACACACAAATTACCATCAATTTAAATGTATGATGTCCAATTGTCCTCTAACTCACAGTAATTTCTCAACTAACAAAATAACTACTACTACATAAGCAGCAGGTACTTATAGGTAAACAAAGCTTACGGTTGTTTTAGCTATCCAACATAGTTCTTCGAAAAGGTTGTCCTGGTTTTCAACAGAGGCGGTTAAATACGATACACCATCATACTGCCAAACAAAAATATAAAATCACCTAAGAATAATAAAAATTCTTCTTTATTTCCTTGACTCGAGAGAAAAATTAATAACGAGTTAAGGACTTATTACACGGCCCAGTATTCAGGGTACGATAGCAAGGGTCAGGGTAGTGTTATAACATTTAGGGAGTTAGAGCGACCGGAGCGGCCCGTGTATTTGTACTGTGAAGGGTAGTGGGAGCGGCAACCCGGCGCGAGGCCACGCTAACCCTTTCTGCCGGACCCTGAATACCGTGCCGTGTAATAGCCTTTTAAAAGTCGCCCAGTATAAAGGTGGCCATTCACGGGCAGTCCATTTGGAAGCGCTCCACATCGGTAGACGACATCCAAATTCTTACCTCACTCACGATCACTTCTTTGCGCGGCGGCACTCCATTTTTTGTCAGTGTTGTTCGATTCCTACAGACGCAGACTTTTGTTTAAATAAAAAGGATAATGAAGAAAGAGTTTTGCTATTGTCAGCTGCTGCTTTGTATTTTTAGGACAAGAAACCTTAATGCAAATGGACAAAAAAGTGGCTATTGCAGGAAGTTCGTACATACAAATTTAACATTCGAACTTAGTCTAGAACCAGGTGATTCGAGAAATAATCTTACAATAGATGAACCTACTTACTTTACTACTGCTACTACTACTATCTTTATTTGCGTTAGGATGGACTTTTTTAAAATAACTGTAACAGCTGTTCTGTAGCATTATTACTTTTTTTTGTCGTGATAATCACTGTGAGTTATTTGCCAGAGGCATGGTAATTCTCTATACATTTCTATTACTTCTGAAACAAACTCTTTTCCTGACATTTTAAAACAATTTAAAAGCAAAGTACAGAAACAACCGTTCGTTACCGCAGCGCAAAGCAAAATGACGACCATATGGATTACGTTTTCGCCACTCACGAGCAGTGCGCGCGTGGATTTGCGCCACGCCACGCAAGGATTCGGCATTCACGATGAGTTGGACTGCGGCCATTGGAGCCGCGCCGCATTGGATTTTCGATCGTTTGGAAATCCAACACGCGGAGCGATGCCACGAAATCCACGTGGTTTTAACACTCACGACAAGTAATTGCATTATTTGGAGTTTTGGCGTGGAGCGCTTCCAAATGGAGTGCCCGTGAATGGCCACCTTAAGATGCGAAGTACCCGTTTAAAGTATATTATTATCCATGATGCGAAGTGATCTTTGACGAAATTTTTGTGTATATTAATAAAATAACATTATGCTTACTTCATCGTTGTAATGATATGAGGCGGGTTTCAATCTAATAATGGGAAGTTGATCGCACAAAACATCGATTTTTTTGTTCATCTTTTGTTTCTTTGTTTTTTAAAACTGATTATTAAGGGACAGCTAGCAGCTAGTATTAAGTAGGTATTAAGAAATACTTATCTATACTATAATAAAACTGTAGAAGTGTAAATTCTGTACATTAAACATATTGAAAAATAAATACCATGTTGTAGATGTTAGGGATGTTACTAGATCAATACCGAACACAAATATGAGATAAAAAATTCACACAAAAAGTACTGGTCCGATTACGATAAAACTTGGTATAACTATACTTTCAACGTTTGGCTTACAACACTGGGCCAAACGTTAAAGTATACCTACTTTTTATCCCGGAAAAATGGATGTTTGTCTGTGTGTTTGTGCACGCTAATTTCAGAAACGTCTTACGCGATTTGCGGTTTTAAGATATATATTATGGTAAGTTTCACTTAACATTTAATGTTTGTTTCATGTCAATCGGTTCAGAAATAAAAAAGTTACGTCAATTTATAGAATCATATCGAATATTCTTAAACTATTCTCTATCTTCTATCTTTTTAAGGCTTCCGTACCTAAAAGGTAAAAACGGACCCTATTACTAATCCTCCGCTGTCTGTCTGTTTGTCCGTTCGTCTGTGTCTGTCACCAGGCTGTATCTCATAAACAATGATAGCTAGAAAGCTAAAATTTTCACAAATTATATATTTCTGTTACCGCTCTATAACAATAAAATTAAATACACGAAATAACAAAATTGGTGGCGTTAGTGGTGTTGATGGCATTGGTGGTGTTGATAGTGGTGGTGGCGTTGGTGGCATTGGTGGCGTTGCTGGCGTTGCTGGCGTTGGTGTCATTGGTGTTATTGGTGTCGTTGGTGTCGTTGGTGTCGTTGGTGGCGTAGGTGTTGATGATGACTCTGGTGGTGGTGTTGATGTCGTTAGGGGTGGTGGTGGTGGTTTTAAGTCGCGATGGAGGCATTAGTGGCGTTGGTGACGTTGGTGATGTTGTTGGTTGTTTTTGGAGGCGTTGTTGGCGTAGGTGTTTGGTGATGTAGGTGTTGGTGGTGGCGTTGATGGCGTTGGCGGCGTTTGAGGTGGTGGCGGTGGTGGAGGTGGTAGTGGTGATGATGGTGGTAGTGTTGGTGGCATTAGTGGTTAAAAATGCAACGTTAAATTTTTCACATCCGCCATTATGAACCTAAGCAGAGACATTACATGTCATATTTTCTGCTTCAGATCTACGGTAAATTCCATCGAAACCTATTGACAATTAAAGATCGTATGTATCGATATATCCGCAAAATTCGTATTTTTTGATAATTCGTGAAATAGAATCAATAATTTTATGAATTCAAATGTCAATGCCCGCCATTATAACGTAAGTACACATTTCATTTTTATTAAATGTCACTGAATTATTATCGAAACTGGACAGACTAGGCAATTTTCAAAAATCAATTACTGTTTGTTAGTTTTACTAAAACTGTAGTGTATTTTTTATCTTTACTTTAAAGCGATACAAAGTTCGCCGGGGCAAAACGGCTGGACCGATTCTCATGAAATTTCGTGAGTATATATATTAAGTAGTTGTACTATTTATTTTTCGCAAAAAACACATGCGAGTGAACTTTTAGAAATTAAAGAAAAAACGGAAAAAAAAATATTTGCCATCATCTATTTTTTCATAAAATTTTTGGACATTTTTTAAAATTTTCTAGCTAGTATTTATATAAAGTACCTGTGGCAGTCTATTTAAATTTTCTCTTTCAATTACTTCTATTTCTAATTCCAATTCCGAAGCACGAGTTATCCTGTTTACTGCTATGCCTTGCAATAAAACAGGACGGAAACGTATTAAATTGTGGGTCTCTTTTTTATTCGACAGTAATAAAACTAACAATGCCTGGGTAGGAGTGATTTCAGATGTCCAATTTTTCAACTGAAACATTAAATAATTAAGTAAATTAAATCTAAGCCTGTTACTACAGAATTTGAATAATAAGATTAGATACTAGTAGATAGGCACTCACTACATACCTCAAAGATGGAAGTAAGAATTTTTTTCTCTGTACCACCATCTAGAACGTTTGATAAAAGTTTTCCAGGACCAAGTGCCAATAAAAATCCATCTAAATTTGATATTTTATGCAACGGGATGCTACATCTTTCTCCTGATAAGTTGGACATTGATTTGCACTTCTTATATAATTTAAAATATTTTTTTCTTCTTTGATTTGTTTTTAAGTTTTCTGGAGCAATTCTATTTTTTGTTTTTTCTGTCTGTTTTCTGGACTCAAAGCGATCGGTACGTTCCATGATTTGCTTTCGATCTTTTAAAGGTAGTATATCATCTAGCTTACAATTTGCATTAGTAAATTGATCATATGCTTTTTGAGGATATACGTTGGTGATGATTATGTTATGAGGGGTATCTTGACTGATTTGATGATGAGTTAGTCTGATGATTACATCTATGGCAGTTAAATTTAATCGGCCACATGAACGTGTTTGTTGCAGAGAGTCGAATATTTCTTTAATTTTATAAATAAAACTAAATCTATCAAAGGCAGGAATTATTCTTTTGTTAGAAGTATTATAAAGTTCTAATGCAGTACATTTTCCAGAAGTATTTATTTTTTGTTTATTGTAGATTTGACTTGAAATTGCAGAATTACGTTCACTTCCTCTAATAATTATACCGTAGAAAAGTATATATTTGCTATAGAATGTTGTATCAAATTTTGATGATAAGTGTTTCACGTTTATAATATGAGATTTTAGTGAAATCTTTTGTCTATCAACGGATTTTAGATGGAATAAACTGTTATAACCAGCGAAATTTCCATTGCCTGTTATTTTATTGGCTGACGAAATAAAATTATCAACGAAACAATCATTTCCATCAACTATATTTTTGTAAATTGAAGGACAAAGTGCATCCATGCCACCACTCTTTAGCTGATACAAAGTTTCTTGATGGGCTAACTCGGTTATAGTATTTAAAACCGGCTGTTCTTTAGTCACACATATTGATGGGTTTAAAATGTTTGCTTTGTAGTTTATTAAATTTTGCAGAATGTTTGGCATTAAACTACATAGTTCTGCCGGTAAGTAGGCATTTAGGATAGTAGTTTTACATTTGAATACTTTTGTTTCACTCTGAGTTACTTTTACTGGTATGCATGTAACTGACTGCTTCATTTCCATCCCCTGAGTCGTTTCGTTTAAAACTAACACATCAAATTGCAGCACTAAATTGGTCGTACAGTGTTTCACCGTGATTTGATTTTTGTTAATTGTTTCAATCTCCAAAGCTGAGAGATTATTGTCAAAGCCTGGTATTGACGAGGAATCACATTTAGTTATTAAATTAGTTGTAAAATCACTGGGGTCATAGTTTTGATGTTTATTTATACAGATTTTTTCTGTCTGGGTAGATGCTTCACTTGCTTCTGTGAAAGAAAAATATTAGGTACATCAAATGTTGGTTAATATAAATAATATATGTGAAATGATTATTTTTTTTTGTAAATATTGAAGTAGGTAGTGCTATAGGTCTAGGTATCAAGAAGACTTACTATGATTATTTTTTATGCGTAGCTGTCTGTTTTCACAGTAATATACACCGCTCTTTATTTTCTTCAAAATATTATCTATGAAATCATTTGCTCTTTTAGTTTTTGACCAAGGGTAACCAGTCCTAACCACGTGTGAAATATTATTTGTAATAATATTCGATTTACAAATATTTACAAAATTTAAATCGGGGCTTAGGCGTTTTTCGGTGCCAACGCTCACGTCTTTACATAAGATATTCTTTATTTCAATTTTATCATCTGTTGTATCGCCATGACCGCCTCTCGGGTGATCTACGGATTCATTTTTCGAGCTCCTTTTATGAAAGTACTTCATCATTTTATTTTTAAATTGCTGGATTGATGTTGGTTTCACAGTTTCCGCTGAGTTCTTTATATCACACGTTAATACTTGTTTACCCTGTATGTTTTTGTTTTTATTTACAGTTATTTTATTCTTCAAATCGCGTTTTGTTTCATCTGGAGATATATAGACGTGTTGATTTGTAGTACACGTCTTGCTTTTTTCAATATTTTTACCAAACATAGGGATTTCAATTAAGCTTTCAGATCCGCGTGTGTCACACCATTCTAACATAAATGGCCAAATATGCTTCTCTAAGCCGTCGAATTGCAGTGGGTTATAACGTTCTAGAGCTACAGGACTATTAAGTTGATTTTTTCCTAAAATAACTAACGGATATTTAATATTCGCTAGCCTCCTTTTTATATCAGTTCGAGTAAGTTTTGGATAAATGGTTGCAGAAATAGTCATCTTGCTTGGAGTTTTTTTCGCAATATTTTCATTTTCCACTTTATTATAATCTAATCTAGACTTTACTCTCTCATCCTTGTTGAAATATACGTTAGTTACGCCATTTAATTGCCGCTTTTCTGGTTTATGCAATTTAATACCAGGTACTAGTTGTTGTTCTGGAAGCATAATATTTTTTTTTGCTACTCATAATAAAACATATCAAATTATTCTTACTAGCGTTAGTCCTCGACTATATTTCGGGGAATTTTCTTTCAGTGTCACTTCTCAAGAAACTTAAATGCCAAAATTCAGTTTTTTACGGTAGATTTGGCTGTGTGTTGTCTTTCAGTCATTCGATCAATAATGAAAGAGATTAATATACTTACTAAGATATATTGATAAAGTTATATTATACCTTATTCAATAATGCAATACTTACTTTTACCAGGTTTGTCATTGATAACATCAACTTTGTCTGATCCCGAATGACAAGAGAAACTGTTATTATTAAAATATGTGCAATGAAGACTAGCAGACGTTTTATCATAATCGAAATCACTTGAAACAGTTTTCGTATCAAGAGTACAATGCAACTTATCATATTTTATGATATTGTTTAAATCTAATGCTGTTTCAATATCTTTGTCTTTTGTACTTGTGCACAAAGCTGTTATATCATTTTCCTGGTTCACATTTTTTCTCTTTGAAAATAAAGCATGATTTCGTTTTGCGATTGATGGATTATTGCATTTTAACTGCTTGTTTGATTTTTTAGTAATATCGCAACGTTTAGTTGAGGCTCGCAGTGGTGCACGTTTTAAGTCTGTATGCATCTCAAACTCATCGTGTTTATCAATAACTGTGATACATTCAAAACTGGATGATGGAGAACAACTACTTTGAGATTTATTATCCACTTCGAAACTTGATATGTATGCAAATTCTTCAGTTCGACGCATTTCAATCAACCTAAATAAAAAGTACAATTAAAGCAATATTAAAACAAAAATTCTATTACAGAGAAAATTATTATAGGCTTATCTTATGCCTTTACCTTGAATCTTTAAGATTGTGGCGTTTTCTTATATATTCTTTCTTTCTCTGAGGAGTATCAATACTGTCTTGTGATAATGGAGGAGAAGGTTGGAATTTAAATCTATTTATATTTCTAAGCACTGTCCACACGTCATGAGGGTTATGATTCTTTGATTTAATAGATTGTCGTAAGACTTTTTGCTTTCTAACACAATTTTCATCGCCATTTAAATGGTTGAGCTTTCCGTTTGAATTATAGTCGAAGTCATTATTAATTTCAGAATAAAGCTTTCTGTCAGTATTATAAAAGTCTAGTGCCCTTTCTTTGTTGTGCACCTGTCTTTTAATTGGCTTATTACGTTTCTTTTTAGGCCTAATCTGGCGATTTTCTTTGACATTGTCTAGATACTCGGATTCATTCATATCACTAACAGTACCTATTTGTGGAATCGGAGTAGGTTCATTGGGTAAAGTAAGAACAGATTTTTTCATTTTTCTACAGTTTGGCTTTGATAGTTTAAAATCGTCTGAGTTAGCTTTATAGATATTAACAGAAGGCGGAATAGAGGAACCAATTTGTTCAACTTTATTATGAAGAAGTCTTTTTTCTGTTATTCGAGAAAGCATCTGCATTCTATCAGCCGATAAGTAAGGCGACTTAAAATCCATCATTTTCTTCAAATAACCATGATTACCGTCTTCAGAGTTAAACCCTTTTCTTATCAAGTGATAACTACTCATATTATGTCCATCTATTGTACCCAAAGATTTACGTGAACTTGTATTGTATAAATCAAAAGAATTAATTTCCATCGCCAATAATCGCCAAAATTAAGGACAAGGTACCTAACTGTAACGAAAAATCTTAAATTATCTTTAGTAAGTAGGCATCGTGACTTTACTACATCACTGTTAACGCTACTTTAAAATTTGACTTAAAATAAGAGGTGTTAGAACTAAGTAGGTATTAATTATAGACATTGTTTTAGGATGGTCAAACTACTTCGTGTAAGTTACAAGTCGCTGCGCGAAAGGTAAGTTTATGGTAGGTATAGAAGGGCTATGAGAGGGCGAGAGGAAATTGTGTCAGCAATTCGCTTTCATCAGGCCACCGTTGAATCTCGCTCTCTTTCTCGTCTATGGCGTCGCGAGTCTCTTAGGAATGGCGCAGACTATTTCACTCAGTGGCATTTAAGTTTTGCGCGTACTGTAGGTGTCTCGGATTATTGATAGTAGTACAACTCCGGGAAGATACCCGGAGGCTCGCCACACAATTAACAAATACAATTAGTTCTTAGCTCGCCACCTATTACATGGGACAAACAAAAAGTAACGCGAATCGTGTACCCCTTCGGGAAATACAGGTGCTAAGTACCTACACGTTACTTGACGTTACACGTTTTTGTCAACACACAAAAATGATGCTAATAAACTTACGGATTTGCACAATAATTTCGAATAAATACAGTCCAAAATATTCAAAGCTACATTGAAAAATCGTATAATAGTAGCTCACTAACTGGTTTTTTGTAATAATAAAAACTACAAATCAAATTGTCAACGCCATTGACTTAGTAAAATCAAATAAATATTTTTTTAATAATCCTTCTTGAATTTTTCTAACCAGCCTTGGAAATCTAGGTATACATACGGGGATCAACGCTTTTTTTTATTCTCGAAAGTCGCCCTTTTTCTTTATTAGAAAATACGCTTACACGCGCGCATTATTTTTGTACCTATGTCTACCTACCCAAAAATATAGTAGAAAGAACCTTTGAGCAGATATTCTGCAACACTGAAAGGCCCGCGCTCCCAAGTCCACGCTACGCTACTGATGGAAACAGTCACTATTCGCCAGTATAGTTCTTGTCTTGTCCCATGTAATAAGTACCTAGGTTGCGAGCCTGTTAACATTTCCAGCTACATCATCAAGCTCCAAGGCCGGCCGTGAGAAACTTCCATCCCTGAATGAAAAATACCAATAGCACTTAACTTTTCCCCAACCGAGGAATCGAATTCAAGATTCCAGTCTAGGTATAGGATCAACCGGACACAAAATTTCACGCATTGTAGAATGGGGGTACTATCTACGCATGTGGTACCTTAGACATGCGATGATAGTACCCCCTATATGGAAAATTTTGTCCCATTTGTCTCCGGTGGCAATCGCCGCGGGGGCAACTGGGAATAATTCCACATTACCATTCCATCTTTATTTATCTATTCCGTGCCGGGGCTCACAATCCTGTCTTGGGCTTTAGTCTACTTTTAATAATCAAAGGCTCTAGGAGAGTGAGTAGTCACTAACACAGGCTCGCGACCTATATAAATCTGTATATTATACATATGTCGGAGAAAGAACGTTAATCTCGACATCATCATTAGTGGTTATGTGTTTAGTGGGCGTCTTGAGGTTTAATGCTAGCACAAAACAATAAGTCACTATTATCAGTCAGATTTAATCACTTTAACAGAATATCACTGCTTAACTTTACACTCAAAACTCTTTGATATAATTACACTTTTAAACTTTTAAGTACAACGAGCAGCGGGTTCGCGACACCGATCTTATTTCGCCAATCAAATAGTACTCCACTGTCCAACCAAAGAATGATCCACCTCGATCAACAACGACACATTTTATAACCTCCGTTAACGGCGATCTGTCAGATGGCGCCTCGACCCCGCTCGAGGCCTACCCTCAACTCGGTAATGTACTTTTATAATACAATTACTCTTTAAATGAAATAATGATTTTAAACGATAACAAAATCTAACAAATCAAATTAACTTAAAATAATATTTTTAGCAAGGTATTTCTATAGCCTAGTACTTTACAGAACCAACAATAAACTTCTTGCTCCGACACATATATATGTATCTTCATACTTTGTAGGACTCAAAAATAACACAGAGTCTTTCTTAAACTCAAAAACTCAAGCAGACCATTTTGGTACTTCTTTAAATAATTTTATCAATTTTCGGACGAAATCTGTACATCTGGAACGCAGCATGACAGTATTGACAATAAGATACTTAAAATAATTTTATTTTTTTTAAATACGCTTACACTCACAGCCCCACATTAGGTATAAACCTGTGTCGTGGGTGCCGTTGTACAAATACAACACATACACAAACACCCAGACCCGAAACAAATATCTGTAGGCCATACAAATAATTGTCCCGGTGCGAGGATCCAACCCGCGACCCTTCGAATCAAACGGTCATCTCACACCGCTGGACCAACCGGGTTGTCACTCTTATTTTATTTCATTTTCTTGGTGTATTTTTAAGTTATATTGAATAAAGTTTGTGGCATTTTGTTTGATATAGGTTTATTACAGTGCCCGTGTATAGTGAAATAGAATAACAGTGCGAAAACACGACCTTTCAGGTTGCCTCCAAAACTTCATTGTAAATGTTCTGGTAAAGTAGCCATCGCTTTACTCGAATAACTTGACTGTAACTCACTTGATGACTGACATACTTAATAAGTAATTGACTGACTATATTATACTAACTTTTACGCTGCTTAAATAAATACGAAATATCGTTTTACTTGACACTGGCAATATGCGTAATAGCGATGACATATTTTAATTAAAAAAAAGACAGCAAGTATTGACAGTTGTCGATCAATCTGTCAAAACTCAAAATGTCATTTTCGTCTGTGATTTTCGCATGATTTTCATTTTCATCACATTTTCGCATTTTTGTCGGTTCCTGATTCCCTGAATTTGTGATTTTTTTATGAGAATTGCAAAACTTTTCCTTTTAATTGGTAATTTATATATGAATATAGATATTGCAAAGTGAGTTAACTAGCGTTAGCAGCACTGAAGTATGGAAGAGATCAACAAAAACAAAGATATAATTCAGTATGTGCCGTTTACATCGTTCGTACATCCTTCTTTTTGGCACACTCTAACGGAATCAAAATTAAACATTGATCGATTGGATGAAAACACCAAACAGATTTATGGTAAATTCACCTATCGTAATGATATTGGAACAGTCTTTGAAGTCGACGGGACATCGTTCAATAAGTAAGTAAGCTAAAGCTATTATGGCTAGTGGCTATTGTATACTTCCACAATTATTTCTTTATTGAATTGTTATTCCTGCTTATTGTCATTAGCTCTGAGCCACACTATCAATGTTACAATGTTTTTACAGAATGCTTATTAAATAAGACTTACCTATATTCTTAGTATTATTTCCATAACTTACATACAACTGATTTAGAAATAAAATTCTGATAATGTATGGTCCGAGATGTCCATGGAAACCAAAAAGTCCACATTTCATTTGACCACCCAGTGTAATTTTTTATGGGTCATCCATAGCATTTTTAAGTCATATTTATTATATTATTCATACAACTTGTATTGAAAGATTTTATGAAGTCAGAACCTGTTAGTTACTTTATATTGAAACCACCTATATAGTTGTATGAATTTAAGTGATCAATACTTTCCCTCTTCAGTTAGATAGTAAAAAGTAGGTTTATATAAATATATTTTTATTCTGCTTCAGGACTGCACAAGATGAGATGATGTATATACATGTCACTGGAACAGTAATCAACAAAAACAAAATACAAGATTTTAAGAACCTTGACAAAGCCGCCTTACTCAACAGTATTGGTGAAGTTGTTTGGTCTAATATCAAGAGGCTGCAGTGGATCGACAACCCTAATAGTTTACTTAGTTTTGTTATTCTATCATTTGCTGTAAGTAGAGTCTGACATGAAAATTAAAATAAAATGCATCCATTAGTAATCTAATTTAAAATTATCTTTCACATTGCAGGATCTTAAAAAATACCATTATTACTATTGGTTTGCATTTCCATCACCTAGTCAGCCTACAGTCTATTTAAAAAACAGTGAGCTCATTAAAAATTATCTCAATAATAGAGAACTGAATGTTCTTGCAGAAGCTTTTAAATCACTTGATGAGGCACAGAAATGCTTCTTTGTAGTGAAAAAAGAAATGGAGGTGCATATTCAAACTTTGTCAACATTTTTTGATCCCCTCAAGAATGGCCAAGAAATTAATATAAACAATACTTACTTTGCATTTGCGGATCCAAGCAATGGAATCAATCCTGGATGGCCATTGAGAATGTTTTTAGCTGTTTTTATACAATATTGTCCAAATATATGCAACTCTACCATTCAAGTCATAGGTCTCAGAAGTAATGTTGCTGGTTCTATTGAGAATAGCCGCATTTTTCATATACATATTTCACAAGTAAGTAAAGTTTATACTTTACTAATTATTATTTATACAACGTGGTCAAAACAAATGTGTGATGGAATTGATCAAACTGGTCAAAGAAAAAAAATTATCGATATTTAATGAAATTGTAATAATTTATAGAGTATTACAAACTTAACCATGACACTTATATGACCAAATGTTGACTATTTCATTTTTGCTGGCACACTTGGATTGCTTTAGGTTAGGGTATAAACTGCCCCAGTAGCCTAGTGGTAGCAGGCCACTACTGCTATGCTGGGGTCCTGGGTTTGATAAGATAAGGGTAAAAATCCTTTATCTCTAGTATTATTGGGATTTTTGCATGTATGCTTGAATGCATGCATTTACCTCTGCCTACCCCTTACAGGGATTACAGGTGTGTAGGTTGTACTCAGTTTTATTTATTGTTCTACTGACTTGTCCTATGTACCTACTCAGTTTCTAATGAAAAAAATATACTTTTTTTACCTCTACTTCCTTTTTTCTTCCAGAACGTCCAAACTGCAGATGGGGCTGGTTGGGTTGGTTGGGAAAGAAATGATAAGGGAAATTTTGGTCCAAGACTTGCCAATATGTCTGCGTCCATGGATCCCCTTAAGTAAATATTTCTATTTGGATTCAACTTACATTCATACTTCAGAAATTTTGCACATGCGAGTGAACTTCAGAAATTAAAGAAAAAATGGAAAGACAAATTTGACTTCGGGCAGGAATTGAACCTGCGACCTCAGGATAACCAGTCCAGCCGCTTTACTACTAAGCTACCAAAGAGTCAAATTTTTCTCTCCGTTTTTCTTTAATTTCTGAAGATCACTCGCATGTGTTATTGCGAAAAATAAATAGTACAATTACATTCATACTTCTGATCAAATTCCAGCAGGAAAGAATTCTGTACAATCTACACAATGTCTGAAAGTATTTTCTATGTTTAAAATTTCATTGAATCCAAATTTCTCATCAACTAAAATTGTACCTCTGAAGAAACACGCATTGGATATTTTTTATTGTATCAAATGTACAAATTAGTAAAATAGTAGAATTGTTATTAATGGCATTTCTCACTTTATTTGAAACACCTTTACAGAATTGCTGATACATCATCAGATCTAAATATAAAGCTGATGAAGTGGAGATTGGTGCCAGATATTGATGTGGATGTTATGAAAACTACCAAATGCCTATTACTAGGAGCGGGCACATTAGGGTGCCATGTAGCTCGAAATTTACTGGTAAGAAATTCTGTTCTTTTTATTTTTTTAATAGTTTTTCAAATAGGAACCTAATTTTCGTAACACAGTTATTGAATTGAATCACTGTCTTGCTTGTCTTGTAAGCATAGCACGCGGCCTATGTTAAAATGACGAACCGGCGAACCGTGTTAGGAGAATTGAATCCCAGTCTTAATTTTGATGCATTATCTATATGTTGCAGGCTTGGGGATTTCGACATATAACGTTTTTAGATAATGGCAAAGTATCGTTTTCAAACCCGACACGCCAAGTTCTATTCCATTACCAAGATTGTCTCGGAGGAGGGCGAGAAAAGGCAGTAGCTGCAGCTGAAAATTTAAGACTGATTTTACCCACTGTTGTAAGTTGGCACAAGTAAATCAAAAATAAATAAACTTTGTGTTCCAGAAACGAGACTGGCCAAAGGATCATGGCAAGATTTGTACAGAAAGAATGAAAAATAGGTACACGGTACAACAGCATGGAAATATTATCCAGTGAACCTAAACAATATTTCCTGATACTTAAAATATTTTTCACTCTCCGGATTAAATAGTTTGAAAATTGAACTTTATTATGGAGTGCTTCTACTGTTGTTAGAAAAAACGATTTTTGTGCCGGTGATTTAAAAATATTTAGATTTAAAAATATTTTAAATACCAGAAAATATTCTTCAGGTTCCCTAGATAATATTTCTTATCCCTTTTCCCTTGTACCTTTCTCTAACTTTTTTTCTACAAATCAATGTATGAAACTAGCCATGATTCCTTGTCCCAGAATACTCACAGTCCGTAAACGGTAGACATAATTTATACTGTTCTGTTTTGTGCAGACATTACATAAATTACGTTTTAACTAGAACAAGACACTGCCGAACACTATAATTTTTGGTGCCGGATAGATATAAGAACTCCGATAAAGAAGCTCTACAAAATTTAATTCTATTCTCTCACTGGGGTCGTCCTCTCGTTTTTTAAAAATATTTTTTCTAACTCTCATGTTCATATAATTAACTAATTCTTTCCCTGTCCCTTTCTTACTCAGGAATCTCGTGGTCTAGTGACGCACATTCCAATGCCTGGTCATCCGGTCGGTGAATCATTTACCGAAGAAACTCTGAATAGCATTCAGATGATCACTGCCGCTATTGCGGACCATGACGTTATATTTCTTCTACTTGACACGAGGGAGGCGAGATGGCTGCCTACACTTTTAGCAGCACATTATGGAAAGGTAAAGCTTATCTTCCTAAATCCTATCTATCTAAAATCCGCGTGTATGTCCATTCGCTGACTTTGTTAATGTTAATTTGTATTATTTCTCATTCATTTATAAATCGTCACTCTCAAATCTCGTCCCATGATGTCCTCTATAATATGACTAAGATACTACAAATACAGATGAAATCAGTAGATCACGTTCATCGACTCCAGAGACAGTTAAATTGAAAAAGGAAAGAGAGTTTCGATGGGAGTTTCGGTAGCTCAGGTAGGAGGAAAACCGGCTGATCATCCAGAGGTTGCAAGATTCCTTAGATTCCTATAAATTGTTCAGTGTAGTAGATATTCGAGACAAGAAGTACATAATATACTAAAGAGTAGTTTCATACTATTAGGGCTATTATTTAATCACTAAGGGCATTTTAATCTTTGCCACCCCATGATGTTGACCATGTACTAATATCATTGATACAGCGGTAGCTACGCAACTGCATGCAACCGCCCTGTTGCCTTTCAAACATGGTAAATATAGTGACATAGCTTTATCTTACTTTGGAAGGAGTAATTCTGTAAAAGAAAAAATGATGCTTTATTGCAGATTGTAATAAATGCAGCTCTTGGCTTCGACAGCTACTTGGTAATGCGTCACGGTGTGGGTATGGCGCCAGAGGAGGACAACTCTATGAACAAGGCATACCTCCCGGGCGGACAAGTCGGTTGCTACTTTTGCAACGATGTCACAGCACCGGGTGATGTTAGTATCTTCTTTGACGACCCAGTTGGTCCAGCGGTATGTGGCGACCGCTTAATCCGAGGGTCGCGGATTCGATCCCCGCACCGGAACAAATATCACAATAAACTTGTTCTTTGAAAATGTGTGATACAAGCTGTGCATGCCACTTCGTCTGCAAAGAATTTACAAAAAGTTATTGTTCAGTTCGCAGATATGAAGGTACAATAGTAGCTTAAGTTACTCCTTATTACATCAGCTATCTATCAGTGAAATTCTCGTCAAAATCGGCCCAGCCGTTCCAGAAATTAGCCGAAAAAAACAGACGAGACAAAAATTGTAAAAAAAAACACCTTGGTATATGTACATATATACCTACCGTGTATGGATACATATTAATTTAACCCTTCAATTTTATTTATTTGTATATGAGTATAGATAAACTTAGTTGTACACTTTCAGTCATTGAAGGATCGTACTCTTGACCAGCAATGCACGGTAACGAGGCCGGGAGTCGCCGCCATCGCTGGCGCACTCGCTGTCGAAGTACTTGTTGCGCTGTTGCAACATCCACTCAGGTAATACGTAGTAGACATAAGAATGATTGCTACTTTTATTTTAATTCAATGAAATAACTTCATGGACGCATTGTTTTGCCCTACCTGTTCTTTGTGCAATTTCACTGTGGTGGATTTTAGCTACGTGTGGTAAAGAAAGTACGCAAACGCAGTGTAGGACGTCCACCTGCAAGATGGACCGAATCCCTGATCAAGGCTGCAGGTACCCGCTGGATGCACGTCGCATCCGATCGATTGGCATGGAGGTCGTTGGGTGAGGCCTATGTTCAGCAGTGGACGTCCTATGGCTGATATGATGAATCCGTAGACAAGAAAATACTTATATAAAATAATCACAAGCGTGAACCTAGACAGATTTTGGAAGGGAGTCATTGTCATTGGCCGTAAACGGTGATTTTGGGCGGCGTCTTTTCTTACATATATGGTCATAATCCATAGAAATCCATAGAACACAATTGGATGATCTTAGTGTATTTGTAGTATTAGCGTTCTCGTCAAATAAACTTCACTTTTAAGTGGCATTTAGATCATGATAACATACAGTAGATAGTACTGTGTTTAACAAGTAAGTTATTTTCAATATACTTATACAAAACATGTTGTATTACAGAATCCAGGCCCCTGCACCATATAACATCAGTGATGACGGACACGATAATCCGGATGTGGAAGGAGTACTTGGCCCTGTCCCACATTCGATTAGAGGATTCCTTCATTCGTATCAAGCCGTCGTACCAACATGTGCTAAATTCAAGCAATGCATAGCTTGTTCTGATCTGATAATAAACAAATACAAAAATGAAGGGATTGATTTTCTACTCAACGTATTCAATAGCGGCAATTATTTGGAAGAAGTGACGGGGCTAGCAGAGCTTCACTTGACAGCGGAAATGACTGATGTAAGAAGAACAGCTATTAATGGATGCTTTAATATGTTGGCTTTCCGTTACCTGGTCCGCATGGAACAACAAATTTTGAAGTTGTCATTAAATGGCAAACATTTTCCCATTGATGGTAACATAGGCCCCTTAACAACTATACCAGCAAAAGATCACTAGAATGAAAATTGTACCGGCCCTAATCGTATAATAATATGTTATGTTCTTTGTCTCCCGCAACGGCCTAAGCAGAATGTTCCACAGGGTTTTGTCTCCCTTAGGCAGTTGTGTAGATTTATGAGTGCTGAGAGCTCTTTACGCTCGCCAATTGAAGCAGACTAGTGCCATCTCAAGACGACCCGCTTACATATACCCGTTTAATTAAAAAAAAAAAAAACAATTTGGAGCTTACCATGCTAAGTCGGTCTTTAACGTTTAGTCATAATAACGTGATATAAAGATTAATTTATACATTTTTTTTTCAGATCTTAACATTATCTGATGAAGACCAAGATTCTTGAAGAATTTTTGGGTATTTCCGTCACATACATCCTCTTTTCCTACTGCTTGTGTATTGTAAGACAGTAGCAAGTTCCCCATTATATTATTAAAATATTTTATATCTTAATATATATAAATCTCGTGTCACAATGTTTGTCCTCAATGGACTCCTAAACCACTTAACCGATTATAATAAAATTCGCACACCATGTGCAGTTCGATCCAACTTGAGAGATAGGATAGCTTACATTACGCTATGACTAATAGGAGCAGAGCAGCGCGGGCGAAGCCGGGGCGGGCCGCTAGTAATATTATATAAATTAGGTAAGAATACAGACTTGTCAGAATAAGTCTATTTTTTGTTGTCAAGTTTCTGCATATTTGTTGAGTGTTGGAAATATATTGTGATGCTAAATAGCTTTAAATTGCATTTTTTGAGGTATAATCTACATCGTTTAATAAAATTATAGATGTATGTACAAGTTATAAATATCCTTTCTATTATTTCTATCTATATCTATTTATTATTTTAGGTTCTCTGTTAAGCTTAGAATCTGTGACTTCAGGGTTCCATACCTGAAAAGGAAAAAACGGAACACTTATGAGATCACACGTGCGTCTGTCGGTCTGTCTGTCTATCCGTGTGTCACAGCCATTTGCTCCTAAATTAGTGGGCCGATCGAGTTGAAGCGACACGCACTTCGCCTGTTTTTTTGATAGCAACTTAATAATATACACGGCACAAAATATATGATTGATTATACTCAACATGATGATCATGTCGGATGAGTACAGTATAATAATGATTTAAATAAAAAATATGAATAACATCTCTACATTTTATTTTTTATATAACAATTAAGGGTGCATAGTCATATTAATTGCAGGCAGCGGGAATTTTGTAGGGTGGAAAATCTTTTTTACTGGTTTTGGCGGTCTAATCTTTCTGCCATGCCGACCATCTTTTCTCTTCCATAGACCAGATCGTGGTCGATTTCCGAGCCATCGATTTCGCTGTGGAGATCCTATCGGTGTATTACCGTGATCTACGTTTGATAGACGTCCTGTAACCAATAAAATATTGTACTTTAGAACTTATGTCTATCGTCGCCAGTTCCTTAGAGAATTGTATTGGCGGTAGTTTTATCGCATTACTATTGATCATGATCACCCGTAGATTAACCCCTTTATTCATAAACGTACATTAGATACGTTTTAGCTATAGAATGCTTTGTCCTTGTCAGGTGCATTGTCAAATGTGTAGGATAGAAAAAGACAAAGGAGAGATTAGCAACACTTTAGGTAAAATACGTTTATGAATAAGGGGGTTATTATCTACTTCGATCGCACCGGACAAGTAGAACTGACACTGAATCGGCATCTATGAGTTAGTTTGAAGTTAGCCAAGTGACTCATGACAACCTACTTACTCAGGTAATTCTCTGCTAATCCAAAAACAGTCAAATATAGCTCTTATTGCGGCTGGATAAGGTGCCAAATGGTCAAGTGGCAAGTAAGTACATACATAGAATATTGGCACCATCGACTATAGAAGAAGAAAGGCTGATTGGTCTGTGATTGGCACTGACGAAAGGTTCGGCCTGTTTTTGGCCGAATCCGAAACTTTAATGAGTCACCACATTTTTTGTTCACTTACAAATATGTAGATTGTGATGGTAATTTCGCTTTCATAAAATGTCACACTTATATTTACCTACAACTGCCATACAAAGTTGATCAAAGCTAAATTGTCTTTTTGAGGGCATCTGAACGATTACGCGATCATCTTGCCTTCTTAAGATGGTTCCAGATGTACCAGCTGCATGGATGTATAGACCCCCTTGACCTATAAATAATAAAATATATAAATAAAACTGCAAAAAATATTATTGGCAAATGTTATATCACTTTACATCACAAGACTATCATAGCTATCAAGAATACCATAAAATTGGGGACTAAATATTTTAGTTGTTCAACAATATTTGCGTAAAAAATACTTTAGTACAGTCAGGGAACTCTAAATATTTAAATTACTGAACTCACCTGGTTCCTTTTCAATACAATGCACAATTGTTCCAGTAGGCAATGCTCCCAGTGGATAAGCATCACCTTCATTGGCTTTCACTGGAAAGAAAAAAATAACAACTTATCACTGTTGAAGTTCTAAGTTAAAAATAAAACAATGCAAGTCATTTTTGACCATCTTGGGAGTTATGTCTTAGGGGTGATACAGCTGGGAAAAAATGAGAATTTTAAATGGTTTACTGCTGAGTGATTTCAAATAAAACAGAATATTTTGGCAGAAATTAACTAAATTCTGTATATACCTGGTATTCTGGGCAAGAAACGCGATGTCTTAATGATATCACCAGCTTTCATATTTTCTGTTGCAAGTATATATTTAAGTTTATCCCCAACAGCAACCAAAGCTATATGGGCAGTTCTGCATCCATCTTCCATTACCTAAAACAAATTTACTGTGGTTACAAAATATTTTAGTTTCACCTCAGTGTACAATCACTCTTAATGTACCTAACTTTATTTTATACAGCATGGACAAGACATGACAATATTTTATTTGGAGTATACACTATACACTGCAGCATTCTATCTAAGGAAATCAAATAGAATAATTAGTCACAAAATATCAATTATTTTGCTTCTAATTACCTATTCTCTTTGAAGTCAGTAAATAAAACTTCTTTGAATCATTAAGAATGGCTGTATTTTTTTTTTCTTATATTTCTATTCAATTGAAATAATTATATTACAATCAAATTGTGCATCAGTTTCCTTTGACTTTGTTTATGGCTTAGTGTAGTGATAGTTAGCTGATGAGAGAATAGGCATGTTTAATACTGGAGAATTAGAAAATGTAATTGTGAAAAAAATCCTGTAATCAGTTTAGTCACCTGTATTACTTTCTCTTCCTGTGGTGGTCCTTCAGCAGGGCCATCTCTCAGCCACTGTATCCAATGATACTTATGTTTGATACCGCCTCCAATTCCTTTTGCCACAACACGACCTAATTACAAATTAATGAGGTATATAAATAACAATGGGTTAAAATTTAATGCAGTTAAAATAGGTTAATATTGATGACATGTAATATATTAAAAAATACTTACTCTCACCAGCAATTTTTGAATAATCCATTATTTCAGTATCTTTTTAAAAGTATATAAGTAAATTATGTACCTGTGACAGGATCTCGTCCAGCAAGATTGGTGACTTCTAAGGGTTTCACGGTGTACTCGTCAGGAAAATGTACTATCCGTCTGTAGCTTTTACCAAACCCAGGCTTAGGCTTCTCTACAGGTACATTGCTAGTAAAACCAACAGCAGTAACATGAACCGATCTAAGACTCATCAATTTAGAAGATATGCTTAGAGTTGAAAACAGTCTATTTAAGGCCATTTTTAGTAATTGGAATTCAACTAAGTAATCTTTTAACAAAGCTCTGTCAAAATAAGTCTGTAAATCATTATTTAAATAAGCTAGAAAAATCAGTAAAATCACACTTAAATTACAAAAATAACCTCTTTACTGATAAGCTGAAGTGTCAAGTGTCAATGTCAAAACTGTCAAAACGAACCAATCAGAAGAATCAGATCATAAACAATAGAACGAAGCTGTAGTCCTCCTATGTCCGTGTTGTCCCACAGACCAATCTGTCCTGAAAAAACGGCGGGAAACTTGAAAAAGCGCGGGCGGTTTTTTTTTACTTAAATTTTATTTAATTAATTGTTATCATTTAGAGGAGTAGATTCTGTACATATTTTTTATTTTAAACTTGTATATATTCATTGTAGATAATTAGAATCTTGTATATCCTTATTTGGTAAGTTTTTTAAATATTTTGTATATAGGTAGTATTACATAATTTAAGCAATCATGAATGAACCTCCGGATCCCGGATGTTCTGTTCCTGATGCTTCAAATTATGTGACTATAGAATGCGATAACGAGTCGAGCATCGACACCGATAGCTACATTTCACATTCTTCTAGAAAAAGAAGTCGATTGCAACGGATATGTAAGCATTGTAACAAAAAAAGGAAACATTTAGGTGGCCAATCAGACATTGGCTGTCGATGCTTGGAGGAGGATATCTCTTCTGAACCAACTAACATCAGTGATCAACCTTCTCACTCACAATTATTGGATTCCTCTGTTCATACGGATAATAATAATATGAAATCAAATACACCTAACAACACTGCTAGTGATATCTCTCAACCTGGACGGCGGTTATATAACTCTACTGATGCCTCCCTTTTACACTGCATGTCCAAAAATCCCCCAATGACGGCTCCACTCTGCACCCTATAAGTTTCGGTAATTTTCTTTAAAAAAATAATTTCAGCAATAATAGGTTGGGGAAAAAGTCTTTTCGCACTAAAGTATGTAAGAAGTTGTAATAAAATCTCTTTGGCTGTAGTATTTGTATCTGGCTGGTTTTGGTATCATTGAAAGTTAAAATTTTAAAGAACATAATTCCAAATTCAAATTAGGCAAATGTGTGATTTTCATTTGTTTTTCGTACTGTCAAGATGAGTGAATCTAATGAAGAAATTCGATACATTTTAAAATTTTACTACAAAAAAGGTAAAAATGCAACGCAAGCCGCGGAAAAAATTTGCGATGTTTATGGAC
Source organism: Macrosoma leucophasiata (assembly GCA_036365455.1). Lineage (NCBI taxonomy): Eukaryota > Metazoa > Arthropoda > Insecta > Lepidoptera > Hedylidae > Macrosoma > Macrosoma leucophasiata. Next base: position 12,892,609 of record JAWQUS010000021.1, read on the forward strand.
CTAGTGCAGTGTCTGTGAGAGTAGCACAAATTTGGTTTAAGCGTTTTCAATCCGGAAATTTTGATGTCATAGATGCACCTCGCTCTGGTCGCCCTATTACGAATAAAATGGATGCCATTTTTGAAAAAGTGGAGCAAGATCGACATATCAGTAGTTACGACGTAGCTGAAGAACTGAGAATTGATCACAAAACAGTTTTGGCGCATTTGAAAAAAGCTGGGTACAAAAAAAAGCTCGATATTTGGGTACCTCACGAGCTCACTGAAAGAAACCTAATGAACCGTGTACTCATTTGTGATTCTTTATTACGACGTAATGAAACCGAATCATTTTTGAAGAAGCTGATAACTGGTGATGAAAAGTGGATCACGTACGACAAGAACGTGCGAAAAAGGTCGTGGTCAAAGGCCGGTCAGGCTTCACAGACTGGCGAAACCCAGGTTAACTCGCAATAAGGTGATGTTGTGTGTGTGGTGGGATTGGAAGGGCATTATTCATTATGAGCTATTACCACCAGGCAGGACTATCGATTTTGAACTCTACTGTGAACAACTGATGAGATTAAAGCAAGAAGTTGAGAGAAAGCGGTCAGAATTGATCAACAGAAGGGGTGTGGTGTTTCATCATGATAACGCTAGACCTCACACATCTATAGCCACTCAGAAAAAATTAAGAGAGTTTGGCTGGGAGGTGTTAATGCATCCGCCGTATAGTCCTGACCTTACACCTTCAGATTTCCACCTGTTTCGGTGTCTTCAGAATTCTTTATGCAATGTAAGGTTAACATCACGAGAGGACTGCCAAATCCACTTGTCGCGGTATTTTGATGAGAAGTCCCAAAATTTAAATTATAAAGTCATCATTGATGGTTCTCCTGTGTGGAAGCCTTCACAGTCTATCGTGGTGTCCTTTGATGGACAAATTTTACCGAAACGCATTTATATGTGCTATAATGCTCTGCCTGTTGATTTGTACATATTCCCCACAATCCAATGTTTTAATTGTTGCCATTATGGACATACAAAAGGTCAATGTAGGTCTAAACCTATTTGTTTTAAATGTGGTGATTCCTGCAATGTTCAAAACGAAGATGTATACTGTTGTTTGTGTTCAGGGCCACATATGGCCAATAGTAAAACATGCCCGGAATTTGTAAGGCAGAAAGAAATTAAAATTCATATGGCTCAGAATTGTGTTTCATACGCTGAAGCATCCAAATATTTTCCTCCCATTTCAAAATCATATGCTCATGTGTTATCATCTCCATCTCCATCAAATTCAGATAATAATAGCTTTCCTGTCCATAACGGCAACTAGATGAACTCTTATAAAAAAACAGTGTTTTTAAAACCTCATCCTTCCCCAAAACTGGGTCAAGGATATGATAAACATACACATTCCAATTTAATCAGAGATTATAATATGCCACCTCCACCCAATGGGTGTGTAATAAATTCGAACACCAATAACGACTCGTTGGATGAATGCCTATCCACAAATATTATTACAGCCCTATTGAAAACATTATCACAATTTAATATTCCTGTACCGCCCAACGCTGCCAAATCGTTTGAACTTATATTACAAAATTTTGGTGTCCACAATGGCCAACAACATCATCCAGTGGAATTGCCGAAGTATCATCAGTAACAAAAGTGACTTGATATATTTAATAAATTCTTATACCCCTTTTTTTATTAGCCCTTTCTGAAACCTGGCTGCCTGGCTTAAGCCAGAATTTTCTTTCAAATTAAGAGGTTATAATATTATTAGAGAAGATCGTTCTGACGGGTATGGCGGAGTTGCCAATGCCATACTCATTAAAAAGTCAATTTTATTTAAACCAGTAATTATACCGGCTCATAGTTCTGATTTTTCAATAAAAGCAGTTACTGTAGATAATATTTGTTTTGTATCATTGTATATTCCACACCCTAACCCTGCAACTTACCATGCAATTAGTAATTTATTGTCTTCTCTCCCAAAACCATATTTAATTTTAGGAGATTTTAATAGTCAACATGTATCGTGGGGAAGTTCATGTACAAATCATAATAGCGAAAGATTTTTGGAAATTTTGGACACCCATGATCTATGTATTATTAACACCTACTAGACATACAAGACCTAATGAGGGTAAAAGCGTTGTTGATCTATCAATTTGTACTCCAAACTTAGCTTCCATATTATCTTGGTCCACACTACCGTCCACATTTGGAAGTGATCACTACCCAGTTCTAATTTCTGTTCCTGAAAAAAAGATACATCATAATATAAAAAAAACAATATCGCACCAAGTACATTTTATATAATGTATCAGAGGAGACATGGCAAAAATATAGTTCTAAAGTTGATCAAAAGCTCTCATTAATATATCCGTCATCAAGTGTTTCTTGTCGAGATAAATCTCTTGCGAATGCTATCGTAGAAGTTGCTAATGAAACATTTCCGATTAAGAAACATATTTCAAAAATTCCATGTCCGCCTTGGTGGGATAGTGAATGTAGGGAGGCCATTATAATAAGAAATAATGCAGAACCTAAATATAAAAAAGAGATGTAGATGGAGAATTATTTAAATTTAAAGAATATTTTATGTAGCGTTAAGAAATTATTTAAACTTAAAAAAAAGGAGAGTTGGAAAAAATTTTGCGCATCAATTTCGCCTGAAATAAATAATAAGAACATTAAATATAAATTGAAACATTTTTTTATAAATAAATTAACAACAACAACGTAAGTAATAATACACGAATTCTAAAAAAAAAAATTACACTCACGTTATGTACTTTTATCAAATAACATGCTGTATACACTCAAGTCAGGTGGGTCGGTGCAGCGCTCAGGTTCGACGGAGGGCTCGCGCTCGCCATTATATTACCTACTTACCTACATGATTGTAATACGCATGCCTAGTCTAAATTAATTTGATTTTGTAGGTAGGTAATTAATGTTATAAATAATATGTTGATGACACTGACGCGCGGTAAAACTCGAACGAGTTTATGTTGCGTCTTACTGTTATTATTTTCCCCTAATTATTGTATGTTTTTAAATAAATAAATAAAATTTTTTAAAAATACTCCACCATCATTAGTATGGCGCAATATTCGAAGATTTCGGTGCGGCATTGATGATTCTCCGTCGTGTTATATTCCTACTTCGTTATCAGTTCCATTTTTAGACATGATTGCATCTCCTTCAGTCCATCAATTAATACCGAGATTGGAAATTCCTCAAGCTGAACTAATTGACGTCAGTGCTCCGTTTACATATCCAGAATTAAAAAGTGTTCTGGGACACGTTAGAGATTCTGCTCCTGGTCCAGATAATATCTCATATTCTGTTTTAAACCGCCTTAGCTGTAATTCTCTATCACACTATTTGGACATCATTAATTCTGTTATTTTAACTAGCAAAATTCCAACGGATTGGAAGTGCCAAATAATAATTCCAATATTGAAACCAAATAAGGATCCTTCTCTTGTTTCATCTTATCGTCCTATAGCTCTTTCTTCGGTATTAATAAAAATTTCTGAACATCTCATAAAAAATAGACTCGAATGGTTAATCGAATCAAATAGAGTTTTAAGTCAAAGTCAATATGGCTTTCGGAAAGGAAAGGCACAATGGACAGCTTAAGTGTATTCACTACAGATATAAGATTAACGTTCTCAAAAAACGAATCAGTATTAGCGGCTTTCTTGGATTTAAATTCTGCGTATGACAATGTAGTAGTTCCAATTCTAATCCAAAAATTGATTAATCTGAATGTTCCAAAACTGTTTATTAATTTTATTTCGGATATGTTAACTGACAGGTCTCTGCGCTTAACTAACTACGAAGCCGATCATTATCGGTTGGTATCGAGGGGGCTTCCCCAGGGCTCTGTATTAAGTCCATTATTGTACAATATTTATACGCATGATTTGGAATCCTCCCTTGGAGATCAGGTATCTACATGACAATATGCTGATGACCTCCTCATTTATTCTATTAATAAAGATGTAAATCTGGCTGCCAATGAATTATCATCATCTTTAAGTGCCTTAAAAAAATGGCTTGATATTAATGGGCTGCAGTTGTCTACTTCCAAAAGCTCCGTGGTCCTGTTTTCCCGTATGCGTCGGCCTCTTGCTAACGACGTGTTCTATGATAATGTTCCTATACCGATTAAAACCAGTGTCAAATTTTTTGGAGTGATATTGGATAAGAAACTCTGGTATGTTTCATTGTGATTACGTGTCTAATAAATGTGAGAAACATCTAAACATGATTAGGTGTTTATCGGGCGTATGGTGGGGATCTCATCCTTTCTATTTAAAACTAATTTATAATGCTTTAGTAAGGAGTGTCCTAGATTATGGAACCTTTTTATTGGAACCATGTAACACAACGGCGTTCAACAAATTAAACAGTATACAATCAAAATCATTAAGAATTATATGTAGCGCAATGATATCTAGTCCGATTAATGCTCTTCAAATAGAATGTGGTGATCCACCACTACACCTAAGACGCCAATATTTATGTTACAAATATTTCTTTCGCTGTATTCAGTTTGATAATCATCCTCTCTTTAATAAGCTTAAAAAACTTTCCGAATATGTTGATACTCAATCTTACTGGGCACATCAAACCTCCTCCTTGTTTAGTTGTTAGTTTTCGAAAGTTCAATTCTCTTTCTGCACCTGTCCACAGATCCGCAACTCTTCCAATTTTTTCATGCGCTTATGATTCTTTGTCACAAGTACCCAACGTTCATTATAATATGGGGATTGGGAAAGAGCACAATGCTAATATCATTTTTAATGCCGTTCTTGAAGAAAGATTTTATGAATACCACGCAATTTATACGGATGCCTCTAAACACGAGAAGAAATGTGTTGGTGTAGGCATTTATCACAGCAAATTTAATATTGTCCAGAAAATTAAATTGCCCCCGAAATCGACTGTATTTTCAGGAGAGTGTTTTAGACTTTTTAAAGCTATTGAATATATTCTTACATTCAAATTGAATAAAACCATTGTATTCTCTGATTCCATAAGTGCATTACAAGCTATTTAAAAATTGCCTTTTAAATTGAGCCCCCAACACCCTATAATTTTTGAAATTCGCAAATTGTCCCCAAGTTCGAAAGACAAAGGCAAATTTTATCATGCTATTCAACCAAACGTCCCCCGTAAGCCCTGATTCTTTTTAATGAATTTTGATTGAAGATGTTCGAGTATTATCACTAGAATGAGATTGAATCATACCGCAACTCCTCATCATTTTCATAGACTTAATATAGTTCGGGAACCCAATTGTGAATGCGGAGCTGAAATTGGTGATGCGAACCACCTCTTTTTCTCCTGTCCTTCTTATGCTCATTACATATTTTATAAATCTCTTATAGCCCTCCAAGTTCCATTTCCTTCATCCTTATCTTGCTTATCATTTTATATCTCTATTGATATATATAACATTTTATATGAATATATATTATCAAACAATATTAAATTATAATTTTATTTGTTACATACTACCTATATTTAGACTTTTTCCTTCTTTAAGTTTACGTTTCTCAGTATTTACTTTAATATTTGCTTACTTTCCTAAATGATTCGTTCAAAATTCCGTTATGTGTAGGAATTTTAAATAAATGAAAAGTTTCCCTCGTTTGTCATTGGCATAAGTACAAAATAAAATGCCATAAAAAAAAAAACTATATACTATGGAACAACCCTTTTTTTTATGGCATCGCTATTACGCATATTGCCTGTGTCAAGTAAAACGATATTTCGTATTTATTTTTCAAAGTTAGTATAATATCAAGTATAATATGTAAGTATCAAGTATATAAGTTATCAAGTATAATATGTCAGTCAAGTGAGTTACAGTCAAATTATTCGAGTAAAGCGATGGCTACTTTACCAGAACATTTACAATGAAGTTTTGGAGGCAACCTGAAAGGTCGTGTTTTCGCACTGTTATTCTATTTCACTACGCACGGGCACTGTCATAAACCTATATCAAACAAAATTCCACCAACTTTATTCAATATAACTTAAAAATACACCAAGAAACTGAAATAAAATAAGAGCACCATACGCCTCTTTCAAGGTTCCCGCCAAAACTCCTATCACAGTTAATCATGCAGTTAATCAGTCAATGGTACATAGTCTAAGGTCAATATTAATATTTATTTTTTTATAATTATGGCATCGCTATTACGCATATTGCCAGTGTCAAGTAAAACGATATTTCGTATTTATTTAAGCAGCGTAAAAGTAAATATAATATAGTCAGTCAATTATTTATTAAGTATGACAGTCAAATAAGTTACAGTCAAGTTATTCGAGTAAAGCGATGGCTACTTTACCAAAACATTTACAATGAAGTTTTGGAGGCAACCTGAAAGGTAGTGTTTTCGCACTGTTATTCTATTTCACTATACATGGGCACTGTAATAAACCTATATCAAACAAAATACCACCAACTTTATTCAATATAACTTAAAAATAAACCAAGAACATGAATTAAAATAACAGCACCACACGCCACTTTCAAGGTTCCCGCCAAAACCAAAATTATTTTTTAACTGTTAAAAAATACTGTTAAACTAACTTAAAAAATCAAATTAGGCTAGACCAAGAAGCTTGAAGGTAAAAATGGAGTCCAAACTCCAAACAAAAGTTTGAGTCAAATACCTTCATATCTCTGTCCTCCTCCTGGGGGGCCGACCTCTCTTTTAGTGTGATCTGTGGTATTGCTATCTTTTCATTTATATCTCTTACGAAACTTTGTGAAAGAAACACCACAGTTACAGAATTACATGATAAACATTACTGCATAATTTATTTACAACTTATTAAATGTATGCATTTAACTGTTTTAAAAATTATTAATAATATATCTCACATTGACTATTTTGAGTTAGTGTATCAGTTGAAATTATACACCGACTTCTATGGACTGTACGGAAATACATAGCATGGCAACATTGAATCTGCTTAACAGTAATGTGAGGGAGTTTTTGGCGGGAACGCGGAAAAGAGCTGTGTCGCTGCGTGATATTATTTTCGAAATTTGTGTATAATCACGTTTTTATGTGTAAAAATGGTGGGATTTTTATCATAAAGCATTCGATAATGTTCACGAGTGTAAGAAAGTAATATGTGAAAAGAAGTGAAAAGTGATTTTTCGTATTGCCTCCAAAACTTCGTTAAAACTTCAGTAAAGTCCCCATCGCTTTACTGGAGCCACCCCATCATCTCATCATATTCCTCATGGAAGCATTTAATCATCGTCATCTTCCATATGGATATTCATTAATTTAAAGAAATGTGAAATTCAATATGTATACGACTGAAAGACTCTGTATCTATCTATGGTCATTACAAATTATAAAAAAAAAAAACAGTAATGTCAAAACCAGATCGGCGGTCTAATATGGCGGATGTTCACTATTTAGTTTTTATGTATTTGTTGTGTTTTCGTTTGTTATTCGTTAAAGTTTATAGCAATGGTAAATAATTGCATAGTTGGAGGTTGTCCTAGCTTATGGCATCCAGGAAGTGACCAAAGATTTCACGTGAACAAGTGTTTGAATCGTAATTTTTGTGTCGAATCACTGTAGACTTATTCTTGTTGTATTTTCGCTTAATATCTTGCTAAAATTATAAGTCAGTGTTTTAAACAAATTAATGAATGTTAACTTTAGTCATTTTTAATAGTCTTACATTGAATTACATTGATTTATGCAATTTAAAATAGGTTTGTTTCTATCATATCGTTATCAGTAGTGTTGAAGTAGTGTGACAATAAAATTTTATTAATTGAGAATGTCTTAAAGAATCCAGTTTTTTTTAAAATACGAACTAACATATACTATTTTCAATCAAACTAAATAAACTATGCCCGGGTAGGTATATAGTTTCTAAGGGTATATAATTTTCTCGTTGCTTGAGAGGCTAACCCGAGCGTGAAGTTACAAGTTGTATTTCATCCATAGATTTAAGAAGATAATAAATCTATGATTTCATGTACGAAATTTTAGAACAATAACTTTAAGTAAAAAAAAAAAAAATATCTGCAAACGTCTTGCATTATTGAATTATTAATACATACATTAATAATTCAATAATGCAAGACGTTTGCAGAATTTTTTTTTTTTATTGATTATGTTATACTTTAATGTATACATTAAAATCTAAACTTACATTGTAAATCACTATAAACTTTGTTAATAAATTGATTATAATGGCCGTAAGTCCATTTTATCCCTATTTTCCTTAAGGGTGTGTAGTTTACATTTTTTCTGACTGATTTGTCTATGAAACACCCTATCCCAAATCTAACCGTTTTCGAGATATTTAAATTTAATTGTTTTTAATAAAAAATGCCCGATTTTCTCCTTAGTTATTTTGAAATTTATAAGTCTTATTATTACTGTTAGTCGATTTTTGCATGTAAAATAAGATGCTTTATAACCTTAATAACCAAAATTTTACATAAAACGAATAAATAATTAATTGCAGACGTTCTAAACTTATAAAAAGGAACATAAAATTCAAAAGTTAATTTTTCTTTCAAGGATATTAAAAAATAATAATATGGCGCCTGTCTTGCAGATGTGCTTAATAATATGCACGTTTTGTCAGCTATCCAACGAGGTATAAAAGAGATGAAAAAACCTAGAAAAAAGGTAGAAAAACGTCGTTTTCGTAAGCTACAGGAGAGGCAAAAAAATTAAGTCGTCGATAAATTCCGTCAAAAACGCTTACATCCGGCACTCGACGATCGGGATAGCGAGTTGTGTACTCATTACGAGCATGTGCGAACACACAATTGGAGTATCCGTAGCAAATTAACATGTCAGCATATTCCTCATTCCTGTAGGTCGTCATCTTTCACAGTTCCGTATCACAAGCACAAATCGGTGTCCAGTTTACAATTACAGCAGTCAGGAATTAGAAGAAACAGTCCAGAAACACAGCCAAGTTGAGTAAGAAACAGAGAACAAAATAATATCGAATCTACTACGGACGAATCACATAAGCAGACTAACTTAGTCTAGTAACATGTTTTGTTTTGCGCAAAACATGTTGCATTCCCAAAGTGCAGTACCTGCACATTATTTTACTCACTCACACCTGCATAAATACCCAATCTGATATATACCCAATCTGATGTTTCTAATCTTCATCTTGCCATCGCTAAAATTAATAATGACCTGCAGGCGATATCTGAGTGGTCATGTAGGTTCGGTATTTATGTGAATACTGTTAAGTGCCAAGGCATTTTAATTGGTAGTATATACTTTATTAACCATCTTGACCTTAGCATTCTGCCACCTGTTTTATTTAATAACTCGATCCTACCATTTCTAAATCATGTTAAAGATCTTGGCTTGCACATTGACTCTACATTTAATTGGAATTATCATAGTAACAAAATAAGTCAAAACGTCACTGCCTCATTGCGCTCCCTATAAAGATTTCAAAACTTTCTACCACCCTGCACGAAAATTCTCGTCGTCCAGGCTCTTATACTGCCCATTATTGATTATGCGGATGTTTGTTGTTCAGATATCACTCAGGAACTTCTCAACAAATTGGATCGATTGCTCAATAACTGTATTCGTTTCATTTGTGGCTTGCGTAAATTTGACCACATCTCTCTATACCGTTCTAAGCTCAAATGGCTCCCTATCCGTCAGAGAAGATCCTTACGGATGCTCTGTTTACTCTTTTCTGTTATAAACGATCCTTGTTCCCCCTGTTATCTTAAATCTAAATTTAATTTTCTGGGCGCCTCTCATAATTTTTCTCTCCGTTCTTCGGAAAATATGTCCCTTGCAATTCCTTCACACCGCTCTGGTTTCATGTCGAATTCTTTTGCAATATCTGCAATTAAACTCTGGAACATGTTGCCCCTAGACATTCGTAAATCTCCCTCTAAATTGGCATTTAAACGGAAGCCCGGTATTCTTTATCTGAAAGTATTGACGTAGGTGGTTTTAATTGTCATCGTCTTATTATTATTTATTTATTCAAGTATATATTTGCTTATATATTCTTACTATTGTTTTTTTTTTTTCAATCTTACTTGTATGTTTATTTTATACTTATGTATGTACTATGTTTATATATATATAATATATATATATATATATATATATATGTGTGTGTATGTTATATCTTTATGTAATTTGCCTATAAGCTTCCATTAAGTTTTTTTTTATTATTTATTTTCCTATTATTTCTGTTCCTCCATGGTTTTTTTTTTTGTTTTTTTCTATTTTGCAACCCCACAATATGGTTCCACTAACACAAGGTCGACTAGTAGAGAATGCCTAATGGCATTAAGTCCGCCTTATGAACCTAAATGTGCATTAAAGTCTTAAATAAATAAATAAATAAATCGTAAAGTGTCTCGCTCGCACACACCGCATTAACCCTAAAGGACAATTGGCGAGAGCATTAGAAATGCTACCTGAGGGCACGCAACTTAGTTTTTTCTAAGAATTTGTATTAACACCCTATTATTGTTATACCTCGTTGGATAGCTGACAAAACAAATCTGCAAGACAGGCGCCATATTATTATTTTTTAATATCACTGAAAGAAAAATTAACTTTCGAATTTTATGTTCCTTTTTATAAGTTTAGAACGTCTGCAACGAATTATTTATTCGTTTTATGTAAAATTTTGGTTATTAAGGTTATAAAGCATCTTATTTTACATGCAAAAATCGACTAACAGTAATAATAAGACGAAATAAATTTCAAAATAACTAAGGAGATAGCTGAAAATCGGGCATTTTTTATTAAAAACAATTAAATTTAAATATCTCGAAAACGGTTAGATTTGGAATAGGGTGTTTCATTGACAAATCAGTCAGAAACAATGTAAACTACACACCCTTAACGGGAATAGGTCGACTTAACCTGTAACCCTGTATATATATATATATATATATATATCTATATATAATAAACTTTGTTAAACACTCTTCAATTCATCATTTTTACTTCATTCAATGTCTTTTGTGCCACAAGAGATTTCGTCTTAAAGTTTGGGATTCATTGATAAATGCTTCATTATCGACAAGATTTTCATTATTTTCCTATGCTCGGTTTCAATAAATTACTAACGTAGGTAGGCTTACATAGCTAACTATCCGTTATAATTTGACATTTCATCCATACATTAACTCTCACAATCAACCGTTCCTAAATATACGTACGGAATAGTACGGATGTTGGTAAGTTATTGGAACCCGACCCTAGTAATGCCATCTAACAAGAAAGAAGAAGGTTTTAACAGACTGTTATAATGGGGATGTTCGTATCAACTGAGATCTTCGAAATCCTTAACTACCACAGAGGCAGATCATCTTAAGCCTTAAGGGTGGCAACGCACATTTACCACTGGTTTTTGTGTAGGTGTCTTTAGGCTGCAGTCATCACTAAACATCCGCGCTGCGTGTTTGTCACCTTCGTTACATAAAAAAAAAATATATGTGTAGTTATGTTTTATGAATCAAATATGTGGGAATTTTATCATAAAGCAATCGATAGCGTGCACGGGTGTAGGAAAGTTTTTTCGTGCTCCTCTGAGACTTCATAAGAAGGTCCTACTCCCCATTAGTTCACTGGACATCCCATCAACTTCCATATGGAATAGGGTTGCTGAGGATTCCTCTTCCTCTTCCTCATAATGAGGAAGTTCCGCAATATTTTGGGTTCCTCAACCGTTTCCGCATCCTCAAAATTAAAATACAAAAATCCTCTTCCGCTACCGCTTCCTCAAAATTTAAGAGGAATTTATGAGGAATTTTGTTGCGCATGCGCGTCGCGTATCGATGGCAACGCACACGCCGCAGCGCGGTGCCAGGCCGAACAGGCGAGCGAGACCTCCCCACACGCCACCAGCGCTGTTCCTTGATTGTTTGTTTTAATTTTATTGACATACATTATTTTGTTTATACGCGTACTCAACTTAAAAAATCGAAATATTCGGGGCTTTACAGAACTGTATCTTTACAATACCTATCTTCTCTTCCATACAATGCTGTATTGGTATATGACGAGCTATAAAACCGTTTGTTTGGGGAAACAGCTTCCAAATATTTTTTTTATAAAAATGTACCTCCCTGTTTAAAATAAATTTTGATTAATAATATTCGACTTAAGTACTAAATTAACAAAGAAATAAAGACTGCATTCTTATTTTCATTTCTAAATGAAATTGTGTCATTCACTCATCTTTTTTTTGGTGTGAATGTTTTTTTTATGTCTGTAGGTTGACAGACAAGCAAACGGGCCACCTGATGGAAAGTGGTCACCGTCGCCTATGAACATTTGCAACACCAGGGGAGTTGCCAACGCGCTGCCAGCCTTGAAGGACTCTTTTGACGCCATTTTTAAGAACCTCTTGATGTAGCACGTAGGAAACACCTCAGAGGGAAGTTCGTTCCACAATTTACACGTTTTGGGCAAGAACGAACGTGAAAACCGCACCGTTGAGCACTGCCAGGTGTCCAGTCGGTGTGGGTGGAACTTCTCTCTTCGGCGGGTGGGAAAATAGACGGTGGCACCATGTCAAACAGTTCAGCAAAGCACTCACCATTGTAGAGACGGTACAACACGCACAGACTCCCAATGTCTCTGCGTAGGCTCAGATGCTCGAGCCTGTCAGTAAGTCCTGAATCGTTAACAATACGAACGGCGCGTTTTTGTAGGGAGTCAAGTGGACCAAGCTGATATTTGGGGGCTCCCGCCCACAAATGAGAGCAGTATTCCAAATGGCGCCGCACTTGGGCCTTATAAAGTAGTAGTAGCTGCCCCGAAGTGAAAGTGAATACTGCCTGGCTTTGTTGAGCACCCCTAGCTTTTTGGATGCCAACTTGGTCTTACACTCAATGTGACTCCCGAATTGCACTTCGTTGGATATGTCAACAACGCCCGGGATACCAATACTCTAACCAACGTCGATCGGAATGCCCTGGAACTGTGGTGCTACAATGCATGGAGTTTTTTAGCGGTGAACGTGCAGACTTGTGTCTTCGAGGGGTTGAACTGCATTAAATTAAGTCGACCCCAATCCGAGATCCGCTCCAGAGAGTGCTCGATTTCAGACACAAATTTCTAGTCCTTCTTTCCTCGATAAGTGTCCGAGAGGCATTTGTACGGCTAGTGTAGTGTGCATCTCCCGTACTATTATCGGTATAGCAATTAAAATTGGAGTTTTGCTCCAACATTTCATTGATGTGAATGAATGAATGAAAATATCTTTATTGGTACATTGTGCAGAAGAAAAAGCGTGGGTCACAGAGCCTTGCGGCACACCAGCGATGATAGGTAGTCTGTCTGAGCGCTGACCGAGAAAGCTAGCTGTCCAGTTTCCAGCCTCTCGGGAAGACCGTAGGATGGAAGTTTCGCGAGAAGTGCCCTGTGCCGGACCCGGTCAAAGGCCTTAGCAATGTTATTTTATTTTTAAAGAAAAATGGCTTAGCAATGTTGTTGTGTAGATATATCACTGAACTCGTCCTTGACTGATGGACTAATTTTGATGATTCTTTATCGAATGTGTTTTGAGAATGGTTTAGATCAGTGATTCCCAAAGTGGTCCATATAGACACCCTGGTCCATGGGTCTCGATGGGGGTCTACGTAGGCGTGAATAAAATTTGGAAATATGGGAATGTGATATAAATGTAGCAAGAAGGGGTCCACGGAAACCAGAAAAAAATTGAAAGGGGTCTACAAGAAAAAATAGTTTGGAAACCTCTGGTTTAGATTCATAGTTTGGTCCACTACAAAATGCTCTTTTAATTATTTTTTTTGTATATATATATTGTATACTTAGTTAAGTAGATAGAGACAGGATAACGGATTTAAGGTTGGGTCTGCTAGTATTTATAACTTCGTATCATCCTCTTCTCATCTTTCTGTAGCGCGCAAGGCCTCCCGGCTGGTGTAGAACGCAAGCGATCTACTCGATTAAGCGATACGGGTGCGGTCGGGAGTGTGACGGGTGTGTTACGGAAAATTACAATGCGCATTTTCGTGCTTCGGAGAGCAGGACGCCGACGGTCCCGGCTGCTATCGACAGATAGCAGTCGTTAAACCTGGTCGGAGGCTTTATGGGCGGTTTGAAAACATCCGACAGCGAGTTGGCCAATAACCCTTGCAAGTAACTCCACCAACCCGCATTGGTGCAGCGTGGTGGAGTAAGCTCCAGACCTCCCCTCAAGAAGGGGAGAGTCTCGTGCCTAGCAGTGGGACGTTTCAAGGGTTGCTATTATTATTATGTCATCTGCTTCCTCTTCCGCTTCCTCATCCGCATCCTCTTCCTCATAAAATATCCTCTTCCTCATCCGCATCCTCTAAATTGGCGCATCACAATTCCTCCTCTTCCTCATAATCACTTCCTCAACAACCCTAATATGGAACCATCTCATCATCGCGATCGTCATCCTCCATAAATATATTCATTCATTTATTAGAGATTTATGAAATGAGCACTTGTATGTAATTATAATATTACTTGATCAATTGCGTTATAGTCTATAGCTGTCTCTTTGCCAAACGAGAAGAAAAATTAAAACATTTTGTCATCTTAAATAAAAATCACTGGCATGTCCCAGGAAAATTGTAAGTTTATGGTCACCCTACTTAGAAAGAGACGGTTTGCCCCCGGAGAAAGAGATAGCTATATTTAGGTTTGCTTCAAATAGGTATGGATTGTGTGGTCTCCATTTTTACCCACAAGCTTTTTGGGCTAGACTGACCTGTATATCAGCCACAAAATAATTGTGTTTATAAATTACCTAAAGATCTTAGTGTTCATAGAGCAAAATCAATATTTCTGATAATAGCTGAAAATAGGCCTACAGAGCCAACTTAATTTGTTAAGTTAAGAAATATGTAATTTTTGTATAATTTAATTTTTGTTTGAAAACTAAAAAGAACACAATATACAGCCTAACTAATAGTTAGGCTGTATATTTTGTATCCAAAGCTAGACATTAAAATATGAAAAAAGTTTGAGAACGACCCCTAGCGGCAATTTTCTGATAAAAATACATCGTGAATGTGGCGTGTGTTGTTTGGAATATTGTGAGTCGTAAATAAAAATGTATTCAATGGACCAGTAATACTTGATAAAAGTGTAATTTGTGTATATTGAAACATTAATCTGACGAGATACCTTTTATAATCAAACAGAATTAGACATAGAAAGTGATTGAGATTTGGTATTTTGTCATATGTTGCACGCCTGCCTTGGGGTCTTGATGAGGACAAAAAAATAATCAGTAATTCCGATGCTAACTTGATAATGCAGTGAGTTTTATAATGTTATATCTCATGATTCTGACTTGCGGCAATTAAAAAACTACAATTGGGGTGTATGTGAGTATATTTATGCATTCATAATGAGTGGGTTACCGTTTCTATTCTGGCAGTCTCTTACATTGACCTGCTGGTGATATTACTAATAACAAGCAGTTATAGAAACAAGGATTCCACTCTCCATACATAAATTCAATGCTTATTTCGTGTGCATTTATTATATCGTATTTTTTTTGTTACAGAAATAGACACGATCAGTCTTCCGGCACGATATTGCGCTTTCTCGTGACAATGCGGTGTCTTATGTACAGACATATTTTCTAATTTTGTTCTTTTCGTGAATAACAGCGCATAATGGTTGTTAGAGGTGAAACTGAATAAAATCACGATGAGTCACAATTTGGCAGGGATGCCGTCCTACAGGCTGCCCGGCCCAGGGCTTGGACCACCGGATTTCAAACCGCCCATGGACACACCCACACCACCAGCTCCAGCACCAAGCAATCCAAAAAAGCGAAGAAAAACATCAAATGCTAATAATGCTTTAACACCTCAACCACCACCTACTGCACAAGACCTCTTACCCCCACCCTTAACAGGATATGGAGACACTATTGTGGCTTCCAATCCTTTTGATGATTCCCCTTCTACAGTCTCACACAATGGTCCCATGATGAGTCAGAATGGACCCATGATGAGTCAAAATGGGCCAATGGGTATGATGGGACCTATGCACAGTATGGGCGGACCACCAATGAGACACATGAGTCCCCTTCCGCACAATATGAGCCCAATGAATCAACAAATGCCACCGAGAGGAGGAATCAGTCCAATGGGGAACATGAGCCCAATGGGACACATGGGTGGCATGTCTCCTATGGGTGGGCCTAATATGGGAATGAGTAATCACAGCATGGGTCCGGGAATGGGACCTACATCAAGATCAATGGGTAGTCCAATGAGTCCTATGAACTCTATGCCTATGGGTTCTCCCATGTCATCTGGTCCCATGGGTAGTCCCATGAATATGGGATCCATGGCAGGTAGCCACATGAGTAATAGTCCAATGGGACCCCCAATGCACAGTCCTTTGGGTGCAGGTTCTATGAATGGGCCAATGAATGGTCCTATGGGTGGAGGAGGCCCTGGTATGAATGTTCCTCGTATGAATGGTCCTATGGGACCGAGTTGTTCAAATGGATCTATGGGTCCTAGTAGTTCTATAATGTCGCCAAGTCCAATGCAAAGTGGTGGAATGGGTCCAGGTCATTGTGGGCCAATGCGTCATGGAAGTCCAATGGGATCTGGAATGAGTAGTGGGCCAATGGTTGGAAGTGGTCCCATGACATCTATGGGCCCCGGCCCTCCATATTCTGGCAGTCACATGGGGCATGGTGGACCTATGGGTATGGGGGGAAGTGGTTCAATGGGCATGGGTCCAACTCCAGGTAATATGGGGAATTGTGGGCCACTTGCAGGAATGAGCGGAATGGCAATGGGAGGGCCTGGCGGACAAGGAGTAGGACCTATGGGTCAAGGAATGGGAATGTTTGGACCTAAACCAATGCCTGTCAGTGCAGGAAAAGTGTACCCTCCTGACCAACCAATGGTTTTTAATCCTCAGAACCCTAATGCACCTCCAATTTATCCATGTGGTGTTTGCCACAAAGAGGTGCATGATAATGACCAAGCGATACTGTGCGAGTCTGGCTGTAACTTCTGGTTTCACAGGTGAGGAATCTTAATAATACACAGAATAATAAAATACTTGTTTATTGAAATTAAAATATTTTTTACACCACTAAATTAATATGTTTAAAGCTGCCATATTCTAGTCATGATACTTTACCCACAATATCAGGCACATTTAATAGTCTTCAGTAGTGGTAGCTGAAATCTAGTTTTTTTAATTAAAAACAGCCTTACAACAAAGAAGCATAGGCTGTGGAACTGAAGAAAAAAGTTACCACCAATGCAAACTATATGCCTTCTTGCTTGTCTGAAATAACAGCATAATAATATAATAAATAATTTATGTTGTGTTTCAAATCCTTGGCATTCCAAGCAACTTATGAGACACTCATAATTTGCTTTCACATTTTTCTATTCTGACTTTTCACTGTGGTAACTACCACAATTCACATCTCTCATCACCACACTTAGAAAATTGACATACATTTTTTAATTAAGTATAAGTATATAGTAATAAATGAACTGAATATACTTTACAGGGGCTGTACTGGGTTAACTGAGCCAGCGTTCCAGTTACTGACAGCGGAGGTGTACGCCGAATGGGTTTGCGACAAGTGCCTACACTCTAAGAATATACCCCTGGTCAAGTTCAAGCCATAGCAATATGCTGACTCTTCGCCCCCGCTCCTGCCACGTATCTGAAAAGAGCTGCTCATTACGTCTACACTCATCACAAGTATTTATTTCACTTCATCAAAATAGTTGATGAACAATTTTATCATAATTTTAATTTATTGAACATGGACATGGATTTGGTTCTTAAATTGAAGGATCTCACGGATATAGTTTAAAAACTTAAGGAAAGTCATTATTTTTTTGGAAATCAACTTCGAAATAAGAGATTTATCTTTATTAGCCTGTTGATTAATTTCAATTTCAATTGTTTATTACTAAATAGTATAAATTAACTAGTCTTGTGTTAAGATTCCTTTAAATCATTGATTGTTAAATGAATATAAAGTCCAATACACATTAAGTCAAGTTGTAAGGTTTGTATCATTGGACCAGTATTAATTTTACTAAAAAAGTAAATACCGGAAATTAGCTGTTTTTTTAATATTGAAGAATCGTAAATAGATTTAATTAACTATTTCTAATAACAACAAATACCTAACAGCAATGGCTCATCAAAGTCTCAGTGTTCGGTCAGAGTGCATGCTAATCTCTAATGTCTAGCAAGATCCAGATTAAAATATGCCGGTGCTTCCGAATGGCCTAAGTTCACCCTAGTATTCATGCATACCCGCCACCCTGAACGCCCCACCAGACGCTCTTTCACTCGTGCACTTACACATGAGTCAATGTGGGTCTATAAGTTAACTGTGAAGTAAACAGACTGATAACAAAGATTAAGAATTTAGTCAAATGTTTCTGTTCAACATTTAGAGGTCCTAAGACATGAAAATGTTATAACGAAAATTAAAACATATTTTTGCATGACGCATATCCAATGAAGCAATTCAATGTGATTTAACAGTAGGAGTATATTGGCCAATATCTAAAAACTAAAACGAAATATATAAGCAATATATTATGCTGTTGCCTACCTGAATAAATATTTGAAGCCTGTTGTGCGTGTCGCTTTAGTCTTTGTGCATATTGTAAATATTATTTTTATTATAGATTAGTAGTAAGTCTAAACTTCCGCCTTATTATAATTATTACCTTTATGTGTGCATTGAAGTTTAAATTAAAAGATGAGAATGCACACATAAGGTGTATAAGATCCTTTTCGCATACTTGTGTTATAACTAACAGAATATCACCTAAGTGCTATAATTTTTTTAAAGCTATTTTCTGCTTTTATGCAGAATCTCACTTCTGGGAGAGATAAAACTATGGATTCATTTAGAGACAATAAAGTTTGATTTTACTGCCCCATCATCAAGGTAACTCTTTTGGTACTAAAAATATTATCCTTTTTTAATGACCTGAATATAGTATGCCACAAACTTAGCATCAGCTTGTGGGTATTATAATATTACCTATACTATGAATGTCTGAGGAAATCAAGGCACTTCTTACAGACCTCATTATTCTGTATTATTCTTAGCCCCTATGGTTGGTTCTTGGATAAGTTGTATAATTTCTAAAACGTTAGTACACACACATTTAGTAGGTATACATTCTGATAAATTTATTTGAAATAAAATATGGGACTTAAATATGTTTAAATTGCATGACAAGGGCACCTTTCTTATAGTTTCTTCATTTTTATGTTGCTCTTCCTTGTCACTTGTCACAACTACTTTCAATTTTAAAAGATTATATCTACTCTTAACTATTTTACTAATTTGAATTTCTGCTGTATTTGTCTACACTCCGAAAAAAGGATTTTTACTGGCACTATGATAAAATTCGATATTTTGCAGAACTTTACATAATTGTATTTGACAAGTATATTAAAAGTCTATGGAACCTATTATGATTAAAATGACATTAGTTTTAGACCAGTGATTCCCAAAGTGGTCCAGGTGGACCCCTTGGGGTCTACGTATATGCGTAAATAAAAATGGGATATATGGGAAAGTGATATAAATGTAGCAAGGGGGGTCCACCGAACCCAGAAAAAAATTGAAAGGGGTCTACAAGAAAAATAGTTTGGGAACCTCTGTTTTAGACGAAGCAATATACTTAATACTGTAGTTGAAAAAAATTACTCAAAGGAAACTTTTCTTAATTTCGAAATATATTTATCTTTATCCGCGCTCCGGCAATCGATCCCGAGCATATAGCGCTTTATCGATTGATATCATAAAAGCACAGGACTTATGATTCCAATCTATAAAACAAGTAAGGAACAAAGCTCTGTAATAAAATATTTGCATCTAAAAATATAAGAACGTGAAATTGTATATTTAGGGTACATTCCCTGAAGAGGAATTTCAAATTATAGTATTCGATAACCTCACTACAACTTCTTTAGGTTAGTAAACAATTCAAATTTTGGAGGCAGGTCCCCTGTGACAATATATACAATGTTAACTGATTCTGACTAATTCGCAGTGACGGACTAAGATCATCAGGGGCCCGGGGCGGCATTTGGCATTTGGAGGCCCAATAGCGTGACGCAGGAGCAAAAAAGTTTTGAAGTAAAATTAAACCCTTCCTCCCGTATGATTGATACGGTAGATAGATTCTAAAATACACACCAAGAAAAACGCGCGAGCAAAAAAAAACTGTTTCCCACCGTAAGCTCTACAAATCTTTCATGATTCCCAGCGATCAGGCGATCTGTGGAGGCCCTCAGAACCGGAGACCCGTGGCAGACCCCTCCCCCTCTCCTTAGTCCTCCACTGCTAATTCGTTTCAAATTTAGTCATGGACCACGGATGATTCATGAAATGACAAAATTACTTTAATCTAATTTGATTGTTTTTGACGTTTAAAAAAAGGCTTTCGAGGCGGTTGTGAGGTGCACGATTAAAAAATGTAATGTTAGCGATCATTACTTAAAAATCGATATAAATTGTACTTATTGTTTTGGTGCCCCCAGTTTGCTTGTAACAATAAAAGCATTATCTTTATGTAACTGTAAATACGATGAATCCATACGCTTTGTTAAGGTATAAGAGTGTTATGATGTGTTTGTCAATTTTTTAACTTTTGAAATTTTTTTAAACCTAAGCCTTAAAATAAGATAGGTGTGTAAATAAAACTTAGAAAGTAGACTTAAAAATATTGTGAGATTATAGTGTTGTCAGTACACTGACTCCAGAGCGATGTAGGCGGTTGTGACTTTCTGTATAAACGCACACCTAGCTTTATTATATATTGTTTATACATATATATTAATAGGAACCGCTCGAAACATTCTGGAGTCATAAAAAATCGAAACGCATTCTGTACTTTTAAATAGGAATAAATGTATGATTATTTTACATGCATCGTCTTAATCAACGACAGAAGACGGTGCTTTTCCACCAGAGATGTGGCAATGCTAGAGAACAACGGTAACGGTCACATATTTTCGTTGCGTAGATTTCACATCTTCACAGCTTAGCATGCAGCTATCTCTGGTGGAAAGGCAACCTAAATTCCGTTTTCGTGACATGATTCGAAACATAAAACATACTGCTTTTAGGATGTCCATAAATTAATGATCTTTTAGATTATACTTTAAAAATTATTTTATATAAAATAGTTTCTGGACTTTTAGTTAATTACGTAATTAACTTAAATAAATATGTCGACAGTATCGAAATAACGGTAATGAGTGAAGAATAGTTATCGTTGTTATGTATGCTTTAAAATCTTTAAATCACCTGAAATATGTAATTCTGCTGTAGACATACCGTTATTATATTTCTCATCAAAAAATCAGGCACACTGGATAATTTTTACTCTGGTATCTTTACTATGGCTAGATCACGCACAATATGAAGGAAGGGCTAAATCTATTTACATCAATAAACTTGTCATGGCTCGTGGGTGGAAAAACTCATTGTGCTAAAAGTACGTACGTTGTTTGAAAACTACAAATATTGTAAAAAAATTGTATCAAATATCTACCATACTTGTATCTTACAAGTATGGTAGATATTTGATACAATTTTGTGAATCAATAAATCTATTAACTGAATATCGTCCCCATATATATAAAAATGCAACCCGTTTTCCTTGGTCACGGCATCACGCGTGAATGGCTGGACCGATTTGGCTAATATTGATTTTGAATGATTTTTGGAAGTCCAGGGAATGTTTAAAAGGTAAGAAAATATGAAGAAATTGAAGGGAAATAGTAAAAACCACCATTTCTTTTTCCCATACAAATAGTCCGTATCTATCAAACCTTTGACACATGTCATATTTTTATTCTGAAGCAATACGAAGTTTGCCGGGTCAGCTAGTACATATATAAAAATCTATTGCTGTTCGTTAGTCTCGCTAAAACTCGACAACGACTGGACCGATCTGGCTAATTTTGGTATTGAATGATGTTTGGAAGTCCAGGGAAGGTTTAAAAGGTAAGAAAATATGAAGAAATTGAAGGAGTAAAGAAATAGTAAAAACCACAATTTTATTTTCTTATACAAATAGTCCGCTTATATCAAACCTTTGACACATTATTTCATTGTGAGGCAATACAAAGTTTGCCGGGACAGCTAGTTATAATTTAAAAAAATGGTTAATTAGATGACCTTTCTCTATAAGCAATCTCGAATATGGATATACATATATGACAGCAAAATTCTAGACACATCACTCATGTTCCTACATGAGTCTTAAACATAATGTTATTTATTGTATTGTCATAATTACTACTAACTATGTAAACATGTTAGAGGCAGCAAAAGTACTTATTATTGTTAGTTCATATTTTTTGTAACAGTTTCTTATATTTTCTTCTTTATATTTGCATTACCTTTTTTTTTGATGAGAAGTGTATTTAACCATTAAAATAATAATGTATGTTTTATTTTGGCTACTTTATAATTTCCGCTGCAGTTTGTAATTTAACCTATGTTTATCAATTCAACCTACATAAATATTTGTAATGTGCCAGTATATATAGATACCAATGTAATGTTCTCTCAGGAAAAAACTGGTCGCCACCACATCGGTGGTAATAGAATCTAGAACTTTTGTTCGATTGATTTTGTATATCCAAATAGTTTCCTGACTGTATATCAAGTCAATAGTGCTATAGAATGTTGTAAATTATACAAGGTGAAGCCGGAAAGGTCTCCAACAATATTTCAACAGTTCATGCTTATACTGATGTTGACTTCATCCCCCAAGGTCTTTTTCGTCTGAGAATGTAAAATCATCAGTTATTACCAGACAAACTTTGATTCAAATTGTATGCGTTTGTATGCGTTTCAACCCTGAAAACAACAGTTGACAGCATATAATAATATCAGTCGAAGGTGAACGCTACGCGTGTGTGCGTAGGTATGAATTGCTGAGGATGCTGCATTTCATCATCATTTTTATAACTTAGTATGAAATAAAAAGTTGTGATTTCATTGTTACTGTTTACGATATATGATTTGAAACTTGATATAGATGAACACCTTTCAATATTGTTGGATCTTTCCGGCTGCACCTTGTATATTTAAATATGTTCATTGATATGCCGATATTTCTTAAGCACAACATAATAATAAACTTATATAATGATCTACGAAATTTCTGAAAAAAAGAATAGTTTTCCTTTCTTTATAATCGTTTTTAATACTTGTTGTACGCCCTTTTATAGCACAGTCACGGACCGTAGGCCAAAGTGTGTGGACGCGCCTAATTAAGACGCTAACGTTGCCTCAGAATTATATTACTAAAAACTCTGTTTTCATAAGACACCTATGTAATGTATTTTACAGTGATCAATCAAAACATGATAATATTTAGTTTTATCAAGCCTGTTTCTAAATTATAACTTTATAGTTATTACATATCTAAAATCAATTTTGATCAGATCTATTGTTTGTTCCCCTTTAATCTGTTGAGCCGAATGCGGCCGATATCGGACACGAACAATGTGAAATCAACTGTCATATTTTTCTCGTGAGCTGACAGAATAATGTGTTCTGAAACCCGTGACATAGAAATTAACAAAAAAGAAGAGATTAAAGGAAAAATAATTACTAAAGCATCGGCTACTGAATCTATTTTAAACATTATTAGTGCTCGCGTACAAGCTATAAGCGAGCACTTTATTTGGTTGTAATAAACACTTGTGCTAACTATAGAATATATTAGTAATATATATATATATATATATATTACTAATATATTCTACTAAAAAGGCGACTAGTAACGACATAAACGATTGTATTTTAATCAATAACATCGAGATGAAAGCACATGAGGCTTGTGTGCTTGTGTATTTTTAAAATTTATTATTGATCATGAAAGCGTGAAAAATTATAATAATTCACTAATACTACCATAAACGTAACGCATTTAGGTACCACTATCACTACTATATACTGTTTGAGCTAGTGCATGTACACCACCATGGCTAAGTGAAAATACAGTGAATGTTTATCAATGTTCAGAGCAAAATAAGCTTACGTGCCTTGTGTACCGCTTATCAAATTAATAAATAATCTACTACATCAATTATTTTACTACCAATACTAATCAAATTTCACCATGCATAAAATATTAATGCAAGGCACAGTTCACTGAAACAATTTTAATTTTCCAATAATTCTTTTTTTTATTAATTGTTCGTATTTAAGCGGCTTGCCTCGAGTTTGTTCGTCATCGGACAATAGAGCGAGCGCAAAGGGCTCTCAGCCTAATGCCAGCCACATACGTTACGTTTTATTTGCGAAAATTTAAGCTTGTACAAGCCACAGTGACAGCTGAAGAATGAGTTATTGAAAACTGTGGCC
Source organism: Macrosoma leucophasiata (assembly GCA_036365455.1). Taxonomy (NCBI): domain Eukaryota; kingdom Metazoa; phylum Arthropoda; class Insecta; order Lepidoptera; family Hedylidae; genus Macrosoma; species Macrosoma leucophasiata. The sequence goes on from JAWQUS010000021.1 coordinate 12,917,046, forward strand.
ACACGTTTTACTTATGCAAACCTAAATTTGGCAGTCACAAAACGTAAGATATGTGGCCGACGTAACATTGGTTATTATGACAATGTATTTAAAACAAAGGCAGTAAGTACATGATTCTACAACTTGCTAGATGTAGGTAATGTGCCTAACTACTCAGACCTCAAACATTTGCAAAGGTGTCTTTAACTTTGCTTCTATAATTATAAATTCGCTTAGATGATTGGCAGATTGTGGTAATTTTAATTTTAACTCTGTAAATATATTTAAAATGGACCCACGGATAATTACTAAACTGTACAGTTACGTATTATAAATTAGAAAATTATCTAGGTTATGCGGCCATGATTATAATGTAATAAAATTATATGTCGTAAAATCATCACAATTATTTTACGGGAGACTGCTGCTATATGTAAATTAATTTCACCCGTTACTTACGTGTTACATAATACTGATACATAACAAACTGTTGTAAATGAATGATAGCAAGTTGTATTTCAGAATATTTTATGACGTCAAATCGACATCAGTGGTCTTAAACTTGTGCATAGTTTATTTTGTATTATGTGAATAATAACAAGCAATAATAAAATTGTTATTGAGGTTCTTTTGTTTCTTTACACCTGTCTAACCTTGTTACGTTTAGAAAAATGTTTGAGAACCACATTGCTCAGTTCGCTATCAGGAAAACACTATTTAATTGTTTAATTCCCAAAAGTTAGCATGATGGTGAATAATTTTCCTCCATGACTATGCTATAAGTACCTACATAGTTACACAGATTAGGTTTTGAGAAACAAACACTATCTTCAGTATATCGTAGATACATTTTACTGGTGGTAGAGTTCCAGTGTCTGAGCTCCAGAACGAAGGTACTATTACCTATCTATCGCCTAAATGGTAGTGTTCACGTTCCAGTTACATGGCAAATGCATGACTATGACCCCACAGGGTGAGGAGGCTGGAGCCTAGGGCGGCAGATTTAGTTCATTATTTATTTATTTCTGTTTACAAAATTACTGTTAAAATTATCAAGGTTCAGACCATAGTTCCCGAATGTCAACCGCGCACCGGATTACGAAGCGTAGGTAGGCACAATGGATGGATGAATGGATGGTGACCTAGTGAAGTTGCGGGAAATCTCTGAATGAGCGCGGCCCAGTAGCGTTAGTTGTGGCAATCTTTGAGGGGAGGCTTTTGTCCAGCTGTGGACGTCTTTTATGATGATGCTGACTAACCAACACTCGCCGAGTCCCACATTAATTGATTTCAAAGGGTACTACAGTAAGCAAACAACCAATGTGGCTAGATTACTTTGTTAAAGGCATATGAACATGCAATATGCAAACATAAGGGAGCCTTATTTAAGGGGATATTCTCTTTTTAAGGTTACTGGCCCGAGTAGATCGGAATATCGTAGGTAGGTACCTATGCTTATTTTAAAGTTTATTTCACAAATAAAATATTTGTGTGTTGTGACTGAATGACTGACTGAACAGAAAAATACATAGAATTACAATGCCATGCGCCAGTTTCAAGTCCATTTCTTACATCTGGTTGAGAATAAAATTAAAAGACCGTAAATTGCAATTCTTCTTTTATTGACTACAGTGTCATTTCTCACATTATATGGCATACATTTTACTATTATAATATACGTAAACGATATAAAAACACTTAAAATTAATGTACATAATATTGCATAAAGCAAATAAATCTATAAAATGAAAACTGGAAAAATGCATTTGATATTGTACTTATATATTTATATACTATACATACTATATTAAGCACACAAGAAGTAATTTCACAAATCTCTGTTAAAAGACATTATTCCATTTGTACATATTTTTACATGATTTCCGCCTATTTATAGTTTTTAGTTTCTCCAGCATTTGAGTCTGTGTTACTTATTAAATGAAATATATTAATAATATTTGATTAATTTCAAGCTTGCATTTAAATTAAAATATTGCAATAAAACAATTACACAAATGTAACAATTTTACAAATTATATCCTAACTCAGATATTATAAGCTGTTTACATTTTATTAACCATAGTCAGTTCCAAAAGTAGTTAAACCTTTGGCTTTAATAGCAAAGGAAACTGCTGCATCCAGGAAATCATGATTATCGATTGAATAATTCTCGTTTGCACTACCATCTTCTGCATCAAGCTCAGTGCTGACAGTTGGAATATTTTCATTATCACTTTGATCAGATGAGTTTGACGTGTCAGGGAAAACAGGCTGAAATCTGTTTATACTTCTTTTTATATCATGCCAAGCAATTTCTACATCACTGGATGGGTTGCTGTCTGTATTTGCTTGTTTTCCGTTACTATCACATATAACAGAACTGTGTGATTCCTCATCTGATTCTGAATCCATTGAACTACTAGGAGAGTCTAAAAAAATACCTTGGAGTAGAGAATCAGTTGGCATTTCTCTACTATTTGTGTTGTTGTGGTTTAAACTTGAAGTATTTTGTAAACCATGGGCTGATATTGCCATTAGAATACCTTCATTTTCTATACTTGCACTGCCAGGTAAGTTGTTAATGTATTCGACGACATTGAGTGCCATTGGTCTATCTTGTTCTTCGATTTCACTTGGCAAGGAAGACACCAGCCACGAATCCAGTACACGGTTTATAGTATTATCAACTAAACATATCCTCATCTGTAAGTGAAAAAAAATATATATACCTATTTCACACACATTCATTATACAGGACAGTAAAACTGACTAGTGACGAAGCTTGAAGGTGTATCGCTAGGCACATTACGTAATTTATCTGCTCCAAAATGATGTTCCGGCCCTTCGTGAATTTTGTGTTCCGGATAGATAGCAATAGGTATCTACGGGGATAAATATAATAAACACCAAAAAGAACGTTGTGAGCACAATCTTTATTTACCTAAAAATATACACCTATCACCAAAAGTTGTGATATGAAATCAAATTTAGCAATTGATTAACAATTTTTTTAAAACTCTGATGGTGTTTCACAAGGTGGTACGTTGTCTCCTCTTCTGTGTGTGTGTCAGGATCCGGATATCTGATGCTCCATACTCTCAGCCTGCCCCGTAAGGGACTTGGCGTGAAGATATGTACATACGTTTATATCAGGCGCCTGTACGTACTGTGTAAGACGCTGCCATTATCACTGCCAATGAAAAACTCACAAGGCGAACTAATGACTGACAGGTGTATAACTTCAATATCTGAGACCTGGAAGGTCTACTGTCAGACGATATTTGAAGATCCGTTGGCTCACAGTTTCCCGACAAAGCCTAAGGATAAAGAGCCATGCATTTTAAAATACGATGTTCCAGCCACTGTTAGACGACTGAAAAGCGGAAAAGCTACAGGAAGGGATGCCGCCATGTCGATTGAAATCAAAGAAGCAGATGGTATGTATGGTGACAACATCTTTCATACCCTATGTAAAGTTTGGGAAACAAGAACTTGGCCCCAAAAATGGACTCACTATGTTTTTGTTCCTCTACATAAAAAGGGCTCCACTAAAGTACGGAGTAAGTACTGAACTATTGTACAACAGGCTTTCTGCCTGTGATATCAAATATCGTGAAAACCTACTTAAACCTTCCTTTTTCGTCTTTTTCAAGTAATCATAAGTCAACAAACTTTTTGAATCCTAGCAAAAGCTCTAGTAAGTAGCAGTAGTTCTTATTTTGAGCTAATCTCGTCTAGGCTGACGTCCGTGTAATCGTGTTGTTTCCGGACTGTTAACAGGTGGTCGTGCTGTCGCGTATAACTGTCCGCAAAATCGCTCAATCTCTTCTACAAGCTCAAAGTTCAACAATATGATTCTGTCACCCTTTGTCTTCAGCTTAGTTAGACGGCTTTGCCCTATAGACAGATCTTTGATGAACACTTTGGAGTGTGGAGCCCTTGTGCCGCTCTATGGCCGCTTTAATACTGTCAGTTAAACTACCGAAAATCGCGCCTCAGTAACATGGAGATCTGTCGGTTGAACCACCCAGCACACTAAAGCATCTTCAGATGACATCAGAGCCATACCGCGCCTCTCCATGAGCTTGAGACTTGAGTTGCAGATCCGACCCGGTTAGTCCAGCGGTGTGAGATCACCGTTTGATTCGGAGGGTCGCGGGTTCGATCCCCGCACCGGGACAAATGTTTGTATGGCCTACAGATATTTGTTTCGGGTCTGGGTGTTTGTGTATGTGTTGTATGTGTACAACGGCACCCACGACAGACAAATGTTTGTATGGCCTACAGATATTTGTTTCGGGTCTGGGTGTTTGTGTATGTGTTGTATGTGTACAACGGCACCCACGACACAGGTTTATACCTACTGTGGGGCTGTGATTGTAAGTGTAAGCGTATTTTATTTTTTTATTTTTTATTTGTGTGGCGAGTCTTAAAGAATTTAGACCCAGCTGTACAGACAGTTTCCACAAACCTGTGGTTGTCTTTGTCCACATCTACACAATCACTCCGACATAAAGTGATTTTGAAGCGTGATTTGGAAGCTGGGCAATTTTGAATTTGGAAGACTTCTACAGCAGAGATCTGTCCAGCTTCAATTCAGTGTGCTTCCTACCATTTGGTGAACACTCCTGGTTTTTACCAAATGGATGACAGAGACATCACTGAGTATATGTTGCTTTGTGGATAAAGTCTATCTCATTGTTTGGTGCTCAGTTAAGACTGACCCAGGTCCACTTCTTTAACAAATAGTTCATCATATAGAGGCTCTCTTTCTCCATGAAGTCTACCAGTGCCTGGCTCTGGTGTTGTCACCTATATCCAAAATGACCCACTTTCAGCTTCTGTCTAGATCTGTATGGTCTTCAATACCATTCAGTTATTCAGAATATTTAGTACTTACATCAAAAGACATTTCTTATATTTTTTTTACATCAGATTTTAATTTTAGTTTCAAATAAACATGATTATATCTCACATTGATAGTAGGTATTTAATACTTCAAAATACATCTTCAAAGAAGAATGGCCAAATCTCCATAGAGACTGGACTTTCCAGAGTACACAATCAAATTAAACTGATTGGTGTTTGTTTTTATTACCCAAACTTATTTCCATTAAAAAAATATATCCTTAGAGCCAAAATCTAATAATATCACAAGAAAATAATTTGTTGCCTTCATAAGTTCGTAAAATCTCCTAGTAGAGTCCCCATCACTTTACTGGAGCCATCTCATCATATTCCACATGGAAGCATCCAATCATCGCCATCTTCCATATGGATATTTATTATCATAAGAAATGAAGATAAAAATTACTGAAGATTGGCTGTTAAGGACTTGAATCCGTAGCCGTATACCAATTATAAAAAAAAAAAAAAACGCGGCAGGTCATTGTTCCATCATACGCAATTAGTGAATTAAATAAACACATTAACATAATTACTTTTATTAAAATGACCCCAAAAGTAAATAGTAACAGTGCAAAATAATTATTTAAATACATTTGAATTTGCAAATAATCATATTACATATAATGAACGACTACCAATGGATAGAATATTCATAAATATTTCAAGTACAATCATATTGTAAAAATGAAACGTTAACGGTACGTTCTGAACATCCGAACAAGATGACTTCTAAAATCATACAATTTGAAATAAATGAATATCTTTTTTTTCTGGCTCTTTACAAGAAAAATGTATAACTTTTAGTATTAATAAAAATATTCTGTTTTTTTACATATACATGGCTTATCTGTTCACAATCAGGTAAGATTTGACCAATGTTCTTTGGGATCTGAATGCATTACCATTCCAACGGTTGAATATCTAAAAAGTGAATGAAAATAGCAGATTGCAGCTCAGGTAGTTGAATATTGCAACCTTTAGACATCTATATCAAAATTAGAGATGTAAAAAATGCACACATCACCATACTGAGGCCTCAGACTTATTGTCTCTTTGGAACCAAATATACTGGAACCATAGAACAACAGCAATCGGCTGCGGCAGACCAGAGGGGAGTAGCTATTTGCTTTCTCCTCTGTCAAAGTACAAGCCCAAGTGGGCCTATGCCTGTCACATAGACGTTTAAATTAAAATTAAAATTGTTTATGTATTTTGTTAAAGTCAAAGTATGAGTTTCGTAGTAAAAGACAATTTTTGTGGTGTGTGTGTCACCGCCGCGGCGGCCGGTGGGCCATGTTTCTCTAAAACTGGAACTAACCCAAACACATACACTTTGACGAACATTCTCATTTTCCAAGAAAACAGAATAGGTTATGCTTTTTTAAATTACCAATGAGACATAAAGGATAATACATACCTGCTTAGCCTGCCATTGAGCTATGCATTGATCTTCACTGTAACAGTGTAATGGGACCAATGACAAAGGTACCAATGGTTCATTGTTTGGACTACTTTTCACAATATTTGTATCACTATTGTTCATATACATTGAGACTTTTGAGGCTTCCTCTAAAGTATCTGGATTCGGTAACATTGGATTACTAGAATCAGTCATCACAGAATCTAAGTTTTTGAATTCTTGTTTCAAAAGATAATCGCCAAGTATCTGGAGATTTTGTTCTGTACTACCCATTGGGTCACTCATGTTACTGTCTTCATCTGAAGAGATTCCAGCTCCTGTATCAGTATCATTAGATGCAACTGGCGATATGTTAGAAGATTCATTTGACTCGTTCTTTAGATGATATTTGCCTTTTACTTGCCAAGCAAAACGAGCTTTCTTTAGTGGGCGTTCAGATCCTGTTCCGTCGCCATTTTCTTGCCTTTTACACGACGATTCACCAGACATTTCAGGGATATTCATTGTAAGATTTTATGAAATAGAATTCTTACAATCAACAGTGTCATTTAGTAAACAAACTCTGACATCGTTTAATTACAAACAACATATGATCAACTGACAGACAAGTAGGTATAGTTAATTAATACAAGTACGCTCTTACACCATAGACATGCACAATCGTAGCTTTGTGTTGGTGTTTAATGTGGTAGTGTGCGTGTGACTATATTTTTAATGTACTCTATGGTAGTGTGTGTCTGTTCTGTAGGTACTGTCTGTGTTTGTTGGTTGATATGTGTATGTGTGTGATGCAGCAGCGCGAGGGGAGTATGGAGTGTAAAGATAAGGAGTACCGTGAAGTACCGTCTGATTTGAAGGTGACCAGTGAACTTAAAAAGTGTCCGTTCCAGCGACGTATTGCGGCTATTACATGGCACGGTGTTCAGGGTCCGGTTTCAAGTTTCAGGGTAGTGAAATAACATTTAGGTAGTTAGGGTCCCTAATTAGGGTGACCCGAGCGGCCCGGTGAGCCTAACGCCCTAATTCCTTTACTACCAGGCAGTGAAATAGCATTCAGGGAGTTAGGTCAGTTAGGGCGTCCGGTTCTAGTTCGTGAAGTGACTCGATTAACCGACGTGACTCCGACTCCGTGACTCGATTTAACCCGAATCCACGTAACTCGGGTTGAACTCGAATTACATAACTCGAGTTACCTGGATGGACAAATAAATGTTTATTTGAGTTTTTTCCTAATTATTCCCTTAGCTTGGCATATATATTTAAAAAAAATGGAACAGACGAATTATATTTTTATCTGCTTCAATTATTATTTTTTTTATAATTTATTTATAATATATTGGGAGAGTTATACCTACTAACTAAAGAAACAAAAAAAGTTATTAATTAAAATCAAATCATTTATTAAATTTTATTAATTTATTAAATTTACAGTATTTCTGGCTCGAATTTTAATTAAAACAATATTAACTATTAATTAAACTATGAAATTATGCAACATGTAACGGGAACATAGAGCAACGCGGGCCACCGGCCGCGGCGGACCGGAGGGGAGTAGCCATATGAGCCTGCATCTCCCCTCTGTCAAAGTACAAGACCAAGTGTAGGACCATTTGGTCTTGTACTTTGACAGTGTACATCTGTCGCCCAGATGTTTAAATGTGTGCGTAAAATCGTTTATGTATTTTGTTAAAGTCAAGGTGTGAGTTTCGTAGTAATAGACGATTTTAGTAGTGTGTGTGTGTGTGTGTGTGTGAATAACACGTAGTTCCCCCCGCAAAATATGACAGACTATTTTGAATCGGTAATAAGCGCTATGGCTACTCCCCTCCGGTCCGCCGCGGCGGCCGGTGGCCCGTGTTGCTCTATGAACGGGAATAATGCACACTCTCTAACACGCCGATAAGAAAATCGAGTTATAATAATAATACATGAACTGAAATAACATGTTATTGTATTCAATATTTTTTATATAAGAAATAAGTTGTCTTCGATTGGTACGAACAGTATGCACATCCTATGCATTCTTACTATTTCTTACCCTACCTCTACCTACGGCCGAACAAAACATGAACCACTCATACTGTTCCAACGTGATGTAGCGTAACCTGCCTACCCCTTATTTAACACTCGCTGGTTATTACCAGTTAGTCTTATTAGATTAATTTCCACTATTTTGTTTCTACAATAATTATTATTTATAATAAAAAGCACGTCTCAACGAAATCTAATAAACTTGTTGAAACTAGCATTTTATTTTGGATAGACTTTATTCTCATTTCCGTTTGTATTGACTGTTTACCAAATGGGTGACCATAATTTCCTTAATTGTAATTAATTTTGGGACAAAATATTACCTACATCAAAAATACCTGAAATCGATTCGGTTATCGATTCTGAAAAACCTAATGTCGGGTTGAACATTTTATCTTCTTACACGTTGTATAGCAGTCTTTTTAAAGTAAAATCAGACGAACATTATAATGTAAGTATGTACATAGGTACATTTACAGGCTCATAATTGTTATATAATCAGTAATCACAATATTTTCAAGAAAATAAGATAATTAGTATCACAAATAATATTTTCCTTAGTTAATTATATGCTTATATTTTTGTCTTAAATATATCGCAGGTACTATGTACTATAAAAGAAAATGTCAAATGATTTTAAAACAAAAAGAAAAAGATTTTCCCGGCAATTAACTAACAATTAGTTATTAACAAAAAACATAAAAATCTTATGAATATAAAATTTCTTCTAGGATCCGGCATTTTCCAAAAACATAACAACGCATAAGACGCAAAAACTAAAATAATAACCGGCACCTTAAAGATAACCTCAAATCTAATGTGTCATTGTTTGTTTGCAAGAAGCTTGTAGGTAAAAATGGAGAACACACAATCCATACCTATTTGAAGCAAACCTAAATATAGCTATCTCTCTCTCCGGGGACAGGCCGTCTCTTTCTAAGTAGGGTGACCATAAAGTTACAATTCTCCTGGGATATGACTGTGATTTTTATTTATGATGACAAAATGTTTTAATTTTTCTTCTCGTTTGGCAAAGAGACAGCTATAGACTATAACGCCATTGATCAAGTAATATTATAATCACATACAACTGCTCATTTCATAAATCTCTAACATAGTGAATGAATATATTTATGGAGGATGACGATCGCGATGATGAGATCGTTCCATATGGAAGTTGATGGGATGTCCAGTGAACTAATGGGGAGTAGGACCTTCTTATGAAGTCTCGGAGGAGCACGAAAAAACTTTCCTACACCCGTGCACGCTATCGATTGCTTTATGATAAAAATCCTACAATTTTGACACAAAACATAACTACACATATATATTTTTTTTATGTAACGAAGGTGACGACACGCACCACGGATGTTTAGTGACGACTGCAGCCTTAAGACACTTACACAAAAACCAGTGGTAAATGAGCAGATGCGTTGCCACCCCTAAGGCTTAAGATGATCTGCCTCTGTGGTAGTTAAGGATTTCGAAGATCTCAGTTGATACGAACATCCCCACTATAACAGTCTGTTAAAACCTTCTTCTTTCTGGTTAGATGGCATTACTAGGGCCGGGTTCCAATAACTTACCAAAATCCGTACTATTCCGTACGCATATTTAGGAACGGTTGATTGTGAGAGTTAATGTAAGCCTACCTACATTTGTAATTTATTGAAACCGAGCATAGGAAAAGAATGAAAATCTTGTCGATAATGAAGCATTTATCAATGAATCCCGAACTTTAAGACGAAATCTTTACTGAAGTTTTTACAAAGTTTTGGAGGCAATACGAAAAATCACTTTTCACTTCATAATATCACTTTCTTACACTCGTGAACATTATCGAATGCTTTATGATAAAAATCCCACCATTTTTACACATAAAAACGCGACTATACACAAATTTCTGAAATAATATCACGCAGCGACACAGCTCTTTTCCGCGTTCCCGCCAAAACTCCATTACTGATAAGCAGATTCAATGTTGCCGTGCTATGTATTTCCGTACAGTCCATAGAAGTCGGTGTATAATTTCAACTGATACGCTAACTCAAAATAGTAAATGTGAGATTTGTTATTAATAATTTTTAAAACAGTTAAGTGATTTTATTTAATAAGTTGTAAATAAATTATGCAGTAATATTTATCATGTAATTCTGTAACTGTGGTGTTTCTTTCACAAAGTTTCGTCGGTCGGTCGGCCCCCCAAGAGGAGGATAGAGATATGTAGGTACAGACGACGGTTTCAGGCCACGCCCATACTTGCTACCGGAGCCTGAATATCGTGTTATGTAATAACCGCTTAAGTAAGTAATAACCGTGTAAGTTCGTTGGCTTAAGAACTACGATAATGAGCAAAGTGTGCAGAGTTCAAAAAAATCCTATCATGATTATGTTTCCAAGTAATCCGAATCAAATCACAAATCAGACTTATTATTTTATTATTAACCACTACTACTACTACGCTGAGGTCCTGGGTTCGATTCCCGGGAAGGGGGTTATCAGAGATAATGGTAAAAAAGCCTTTATCTCTGGTTCTATTGGGATTTTTCCATTTTCTGGAAATTTCCCAGTACCTCAAAGTTTGGTAATGTGCCCGGAGATGTCAACAGGCTCGCCACCTGTTACATGGGCCAAAACGTAACCGGCGAATCGTGGGTGTTTGCATGTATGCTTGAATGCATGCATTTACCTCTGCCTACCCCTTCGGGGATTACAGGCGTGAAGTTACGTATTTTATTATTAAAATTATAAGCTTCATGAGCAGAGCGGACCAAAGGCGGGTTTCAGATCTAAAATTCCCAGCATGCTTGATCGAAATGTCGGACATTTTAATGTTATTTACACAGACATAAATAGAAGGTTATTTATTAGTTTTAGTACCTACTTAATTCAGTATGTTCCTAAAATATTGATTTCTCGGAGACCGAAGACTCTTAGATGTTTTAGATCAGAAGTTTGTTAACTACTTAATTAAAACGCACGTATAATCTGTCTGTACTATTTAAAAAAACTAATGTTTCATCTGTGGAGTGGAACACAAAAATAAATTTATAAAATGGCGGACTTTAGCGAGTGACGTATGTGTTGTGATTGTGTTTACGAATAAACTAAATTACTCTTTTGTGTTGTGATTATAAGATGAATTAAGCATCAGTTCATCTACGTTCCATTTTGTCCTTTCGTCTGTTATTTTTGGTAAGCTAATTAATACCTTTACTACTGAAAATAATGATTCAAAATTGTCGTGGTGTAGGTAGAGGTAGAGATGCATTGAGTAAATTGTAGGCGGACGACTTCAATAAATTGTTCCCTATCTGTTTAGTCACGCCTGTTAATGAACAACTTATCAAAAAATATTTATTTATAAGTCTATTTCTATACTTCAACCGATGAATATTGAAAATTTCTTTAGAATTGTAAAGTAGATAGTGTAATGGAACAGTAGGAGAATCGATTACATTTAAACACAACAAGTAATCTATGCCACCACCTACCTAATTCCCGAAGGCTTCGTTAATTATTCCAATTGTACACAAAGTAATGAATTTATCTATTTACATGAAATCATAGGTATACATAATAAAATATTTTCAATTCTAATTTAAATTTAAAGAGATGGAGAGAAGGAATGAGAGGTTTATTTACTCGCTAGATTTACATCTGAGAGCATACCACCTACAAAACCCAAATTTTGCACTGTCAAGTGTACTGATATGTTTCAACTGAACCCCAAATAGTCCGTAACGTTCTGTCTGTTTGTACAGTTATGACTGCTCAGGCAAGAAGAAGCCATGTAGCCCAGCCTATGTACTAATCATATAAAAAGAAGAAGAGTCAATCAGAATAGAAAAAGGAGTGCTATCTGACATAAACAAGAACTTTAAAAAAATGTCCAGCGTATACTGTAAATACAGTTTCTGTTATCTGTTAACTAACTCCTGGAGAAGTACCTTTCATAGTGCTAAGATGACACAGTTCACTGGGACAGTTAGTAATAAAATTAATTAAATATTGTGTGTTCATCTATGATTTCTATTATTAGCTGTTATTATTATTAGCTGTTATTATTATGCTGTACTTACTCCAACGCTTTTATATGGAAGCGAGAGCTGGGTATGCAGGAAAGAGCATGAAAGTAAGTTGAACGCGGTCGAGATGAGATCTTTGCGCAAGATCTGCGGTGTATCACTCACCGATCGCGTTCGTAATGAAGATGTAAGAAAGAGACTTTGTGTGAATGATAGTATCGGTGTAAAAATGAAAAAAGGCATGCTCCGATGGTTCGGGCATATAGAAAGAATGTCGAATGAGCGAATGACTAAACAGATATACAATGCGAATGTGGATGGTTGCAGAGGCCCAGGAAGACCAAGGCTGACCTACCATGACCAAATAGGTCGAGTTCTGTCTGATGGTGGGGTCAAAAGTCTTAGGAATCGGCGTGCATGTATGAAGAGAATGATGAAGGTAGACGAGGCACGAGAGGTTTGTCAGAACCGGGATGTCTGGCGCTCTACACTCTCTGCCTACCCCGTTAGGGACCTGGCGTGAAGATACATATATATATATATATACATATATATTATTATTGTCTTTGGAAAAATCAGGAATAGTTTACAATATTGATAAGTTTTGATGTTGCTTTTAAACAATCAAACAATAAAAATGACTGCAGAGTAAATAATATATTTATCATACACTTACAACAAGTTTTTTTTTGGGCGGTATATGTGAAAAAAAAACATGTTGATCCTTAAATAAAAATTAATTTATTATAGTTTTTCACAATTATACAATTGAAAACAAATAGTAGCAGTGTAATAATTACTTACATATAATAGGTGGAACAATCCACTGATGTAACAAGTTTATTTTGGCACTACACTTGTCCTGCTGGTGTCACTATATAACCGCACATACACATTGTTGATTTATCTATGTGTAAGTATATTTTAATATATAATAATATGTATGTTTATAAATTATGTGTAGCTACAAATATATGTATATTATTGTATTTGTGTTATGTTTATGTAGTTATTTATAATTATGTTTATGTATTAATTACTATATATGTGTATATATATAGTATTGTGTATTTTCTTATAAGTAATACTTTTGTTTTTATAGTCTCTCCGTATTTAACTGTTGTGCCGCTCAGATAGCTCTCTAGACTCCCGATGGTTAACTGGAAAAGAGTGCTTTTAGCGTTAAGTTTGCCATTCGTCAATATGTTTAATATTGTGGCAATAAAGTATTAAATAAATAAATAAATAAACAATTAAATACAGTCATTGTCTTGTCATTATCTTACTTATAGCACTTGAGATTTCTGTTATGTGGGAACGAAAACTACGCCTTGCTATTGTTACAAATATACTGAACAGGTTTCTGATAATAGATAAAGATAACATTATTATACTTCGGTGATAAAACAAGTGATTATTGCATTTATTTAGGTAGAATACTTATTTAAATATAACAAATTCATTCAATTTCACTACTTACTACTATTTTGAAACTGCTTTCAGTGCCATAAGGACTTGGCAAATAAAACCAAGGCAAATGAAGTAATAAAGATAAAATACAAAAATAATATAATAAAATACTGAGAATTACTAAGAATACAGAAAGATTGGTTTTGTTGGCGTTGATAGTGATACAGACGTCTGTCTTTTTAATAGATGAATATTTTATTTTAATCAAACTGATGACTTAAGCAGAAAATCAATATACCTATTTTTTAATAAGCATAATTAATTATTAACCTTTGAATGTATGATGCTGTATAGGTACTATAATGCAGAATGGATATCTAAATTTAGCTGTATGCAGCGGCTCACAATTTACCATTGAGTCACCTTTGCTATAATTAATCACAGCTGGACAATGTTACAATGCCTGCTTGTGTTTTTTGATACACATGGTTTTTGTTGTTTTAAAATTTCTTAGTACCTAATATGTTTTATATTTTATGATTTATACTATATAGGTATACCTGATTATAATTAATAGATGCGCCGAATATTCGGTTTTTATTCGGTATTCGGCATATTCGGCATCTTTTCCATTATTCGTATTCGGCCGAATTATTCGGTTTTGGTGCCGAATATATTCGGTTCGTATATTTCTATTTTATTGGGTATTTACTGGGTCGCCCGCTATAGTCCCGACCTCGCACCTTGCGATTTTTATTTATTCCAGAAAAAAAAGGAAAAACTTCGAGGAAAACGTTTTATGGGCGCCGAGGAAGCAGTGGCTGCGTTTCAAAATGCCGACGAATAGACCCCTCAGGACGATTGGGCAAAGTGCTTTTCTCGGTGGCTTCACCGAATGCAGCGATTAATTAATTAATTTATTTAACTTTTATGCACACGAATAATAGGCACATAAGGCGGACTTAATGCAACCAGGGCATTATCAACCAGTCAACCTTCGGGTTGTGTTAAAAATGGAAGAATAGGTGCTGAGAGGTTACAATATATCCATATTAAGTACGTAGAGAATAAAATAAATAAGTAGAAAAATAAACTGAATTCATAAATTAATACACAACTATAAATATATTTTGCAGGAAAAATTAGCGATTGTTCCAACAGCAATTTAGTTTTCGAGGGAAGAAAATGTTTGAACCTATACAGAGAACGAAGCGTGGCTGTTGTGACCTTACAAATGTTAGTAATCTGAGTTCCCCAACTTAAGGTTGTATCCAGATATAAACCCAAGTCTTTCACCTCGCGCGTTAATCTAATCGGTGTGTTATTAAAAATTAAGGGGGTTAAATTAGTAAGGTCCAATTTGTTCACAAAATACGTACTTCCCAAAATACACGTCTGACATTTATTGATGTTCACAGAAATACCAAATTTTTGTGACCACATTGATAACGAAAGGAGATCTTTGTTAAGTGATGAAATAGCATAGTCAATGTTTTCGTTATCAGTTTGAACATACAACTGAAGGTCATCCGCGTACAAATGGTAAGAGCATTTAAGGAAGTGAGTGACAGAATTAATAAAAAGTGAAAAAAGTAATGGAGAAAGAATACCGCCCTGTGGTACGCCTGAGGACAATTCGCTCCAATCGGAGAATACACGATCGATGCGAACTGCCTGTTGACGACCACGAAGGTAAGACGAAAACCATTTCTGAACTAGTGGCGAGGTGCCCAGCTTCGAGAGAATGGCAATTAGAATGTCATAGTCAACGGCATTGAATGCATTTGAAAAATCGATGAGAACCAAAACTGTCAATTTGGAATGTTCCATGCCTAACCTGACATCCTCAACAACCTTGAGCAGAGCAGTGGCAGTACTATGACCAGGTATAAAGCCAGATTGTAATGGAGAAAGGAGGTCATGTTTGTGAATGTAATTACTAAATTGTGTATGAACTACCACCTCTAAAATTTTTGATAAGAAAGGTAAAATAGATATAGGTCTAAAATGGTTAACAAGACTGGGATTTGACATTTTAGGAAGTGGGATAACGAAAGCTTTACGCCAAACATCAGGAAAAATCCCAGACTCTAAAGAAAAGTTAATGATATGAGTTAGAAAAGGGAGAATAAAATCGATTAAGGGTAAAAAAAAATCATGGTTCTGCCCACTCCATCACAACCAACTGCTTTAGAATTTAACGTCTTAAAAATTTTGTGGACCTCGTCACTAGTAACAGAAGAGAAGGAGAAAATACTGCTAGTAAGATTAGGTATGGAAGTCAAATAAATGAAGGTATCAAGTTTTGTTGCATGATCAAGAGGAACTGTTTTAGAAAAATGTAAATTCGTTAATAGATAGGTTCAAACTATTTATGTTAATGAGAGGTTTTGAGAAGCCTAAAGATTTATTATTTTTATTATTATTATTTTATTTATATTAATTGATGTGAATGGAGACTATTTTGAAAAGATGTAATAAAACTTATAACATGCTAGTTGCTCAGTTTTTGATTTTCTAAGAACTTTTAGTTAGGCTCTCGAATGCAAGCAGCGACATGTTAGAACCGGGTTTACGCGGCAAAACAATAAAATGGTAAACCGAATAATTCGGCCTAATAGGTATTCGGTTCAGTATAGGTAAAACCGAATATTATTCGGTATTCGATTATTCGGTGAAACCACTATTCGGCGCATCACTAATAATTAAGTTATTGTAACATTATTGTTAATAATGAATTGATTATTTAACACATTTTACTAGTGTTTTTAAAATTGGTAGGTATTCTTTTTTGTTGTTAAATAATATTCATGAATTATTTTATAGTTGTAGCTGTGCCCGTGACTTCGTCCGTGTGAGAATTTATGATTGTTCAGTATCTACCCAGACGGAGTCGTAGACGCAGCTAATAAAAAGTATAAAAGTACATAAGCTGTGAAAGCCAGTGAAAGTCCCGTCAAAATAGGTCCAGCCGTTCCCGAGATTGGCGGGGACAAACAGACAGACAGACAAAAATGTTGTTTTGCTATATGTACCGTGTATACATACATATTTGCATTTAGTAAAAAACGGTTATTTTTATATTACAAAAAGACTCCAATTTTATTTATTTGTATCTTTTAAATATGTATGTATAGATTATAAACCTGTCAAGTCACAAGAAAATACATATGACAATTTTATTGAGTGTCTAGCCACCTAGTGTCAAGCGGCTTTACATTATTTGAAGGGTTAAGTTACAACTGCAGCCTATAGATATCTACACATAAACCAGAAGTCAAAATGCAGAAGCAATGCCAGTCCCAAGCTCTTTTTTGTTTTCTTTTTTCCGGTATCATCTTGCATTCAGTCCGCAGCGCAGACTAAATAGATGGGTTGGGTGCGTTTTGTCGCTTAAGGCGCAACACGCATTAGAGTTAGCCTTTGTGCCTGTATAATTTCAGGACTTGTAATCGTCGAAGATATCCCGCCTCTTTTTAAGTTGACGTATGGTTTCCGGGATTTTGAGCTGACCCGCCAGCTGATTCGGATGGTGCATTAGATAATTGTTTCAGTATATTGTTTTGTGCTCTCTGAATTATCATTATATTGGGTGAGCCGGCGGAGCCCCAGAGCTGCACACCATAGGTACAAGTGGGCTTGAGAATGGTTTTGAAAATCAGTAATTTATTGTCCATTGCTAGTTTTGAATTACGTCCCAATAGCCAGTAAAGGCTCTTGTATTTTAGGTTAAGTTCTTGTCTATTTGCTTGAACATGTTTTCTCCATATCCAAGTCTGCGGTCCAAGTGCCTGCCCAGGTATTTCACTGTATGCTGGTGTGGTAGTTGGATGCCATTTAATGTGACTGGAGATCAATCTTCTTTTCGGAGAGTGAAAGTAATGTGCACTGATTTGGAGGCACTGACAGCAATCCTCCATTTTGCTAACCATTTTTCAATTTGATTCAGGCTTATTTGCAGAATTTGAGAAGCTTTAACAGGGCATTTGTTTGCGGCAAGCAAAGCTGTATCATCGGCGAAAGTTGCTACGGTAACTCCTTGACTTTTGGGCAAGTCGTTTGTGTATAGTGTGTATAGGACAGGTCCCAGCACCGATCCCTGTGGAACACCAGCTGATATTTCATAAAAATTGGAGGTGGAATCATTTTCTCTCACTTGGAAAATTCTATCAGACAGATATGATTTTAGGATATCAAATAATGTATATGGTGGCATTGTTTTTATTTTGCATAGTAAACCTTTGTGCCAGACTTTGTCGAACTGAACGTCGAGAAAGACTGATGAATAATATTCCTTTTTTTTCGAACAATGTCCTGAGCTCTAAGAAAATATTTATAAATACTATTATATTATTTGTCTGTCAGTTTTTAGACACTACCATTTATCAGCAGATAGATAGCCTTTGTAATAAGGAGTAACTTAGGATACTATTATACTAGCTGCGCCCACAACTTCGTCCGGGTAGATACTGAACAATCATAAATCTCACGCGGACAGAGTCGGGGGCACAGCTAGTCCTTCTTAAAATTATAAATACAGAAGTGTGTATGTTTGTTCCATTTATCTCATAAAATGGATGAACCAATTGTGATGAAATTTAAAACACAGATAGTTGAAATCCTAGGGAAATTAATAGGCAAAGGAGAATGACCAAAGTTGCGAAAATTGTTTTTTGAATTTAGATTTCACTCACATTTTTTTCACGTTAAAACGAATGGGGATTTACAAGATATTTTTTAAAAGTTAATAAATTATTTTGTAGTGATATGCCAATCACAGACCAATAACCAAGCTGCCGATGTTAACACCATTGCATTATTTACTTTTTTGCGTTGGACACTGGTCATTTTAGGACCTTTATAATTTCGTCGAAATAAAATCTATTTCAACGATCGATTGCTTTATTGTCGATATTCAACGGAATAGATTATTCATTGTCTACTATTTGTCTTGTATAATCACTATTAGTATAATCACAATTATATCCACTTACAGGCATATGCAAGTGGATATAATTTGAACAGTACCTTAGTTTTGACTTAGCTCAAATTCATCATATAAATGTCTCACTTTTTATTATCATGAAGCGGCAAATAGAAAAACTGTTTACATTGATTGTAAGTGAATATATAGCATAAAAACTCCCACATGAAAACCAGATATTTATTTATTAATTGTTAAGTATATTATATGTCTGGTATCACTACCTGGAGAAGAATCATGACTACGCCATGCGGTTAAACTAGAATACCTACTTAATGTAAGTAAAACAGCTAAGGTGCTACACAATACTTTAAAATAGTCTTCGATTATTTTAGTAACCTCTGGCAGGTACAGTACACAAAACTTAACCCCAAAATAACCAAAAGTTCGTAATGCAGTTTTTTAAAAACTCCTATTGATACCTTTTTTCTTTTTTGCGCACGCATTTCTTAAAATATTGCCTATATTTTGCGAGTAATCCCGTCGAGACGCAAGAAGGGCGAACTCCCATACAAAATTGGTAATTCTCCTTTTTGTACCAAAACTAAAGTGCACGCGGGTGAAGCGGCGGCATATAGCTAGAGCAAATTAAAGAAACTGGTTATTTACTGTATGTCCTCAGTACGTGTGATTGTATTAGTACGTTGTGACGAATGTGACGGACGCCACGGGCGCGTCCGATGACATCACCATGTCAAGCAAGCAAGCGGTTACTGTTTGCCCTCCTAATTTGATGGCCTGTGCTGCCTCTTGATAATTATCTCACCACATGTTAATGCTCTAATCCGTCTTTTTATATTTGATATGTACTTACGCTAAAACACGTATCTTCAGAATCAACAATAAGACATGCAGATACTTAAATAGGTATTTAAATGCGAGTGGAATTCACGCGCAAAGAGTTGCGCACGATAGGTTTTTACTTATTTGTAAAGCATAAATTCGTCAGATATGTGCGATCGTTTTTTGAATTGAGTTTTAGTAGGTACCTACTTACTCATTTCCTAATAAATTATAATGGTCTGATGCCTGCCATTATGAAAACCAGAATCACTCTTTTGGATGGATGGAGTGTCTACACTCCATACTTTTGACTAAACCTAAAAACCGCCTAAGTGCGTATTGGGTCTCAAGCAATGTTCCCTTTTTTTTTCAAGTACATTGTAAAAGTTAATCAACTATTCTCGTAAAGATCTGGAGTCTACTTTGCACTGTTATAGTTTTCCTTTTAAATTTGTTAAATAGGTAATAACGCGTAACAAGATAAACGCATACCCCGAAACTAGTTTGTTCAGAATCGATAACTTAATCGATTTCAGGCATTTTGAATATTGGTATTTTTTATTCCAAAATTAATTACATTTTTTTTTATGTTTTGGAAGTGGCAAACAATCATGCAGTTCACATTGATGTTAAGTGATGACTGCAGCCTATAGACACCCACACAAAGTCCAAGGTCAAAATGCAGATGCGTTACCACTCCTGAGGCCTAAGGTGTTACGCCTCTGTGCCGGAAATTACAGAGCCGTACATTATCACGTAAATGTGTGCCTTCGTGAAGAACTGATAATTCTATAAAATTCCTGACGTTCCTTATAGGCCATGGAACGCTAAAAACAGGGCATGAATCTATGTAACCGTCCAACGTGGTCCAACTTGACGTCAACGCCATGCCGATTAGATACGTGTTTGTGGTCTGAAGGGGGGCTGCCAACCACATAGTTAAGCATGTTGTGAGATTTACCTATCCCCGATGTCCAATGCTCGTCCAAAATGATCGTAATTAAGCGTCAACCGGGACCAATGGAAGCAACGTGCCTTTCGAATACGGAAATGTTCGAGGCCACTGTAAGTTGCTTAACATCAACCATAGTGTCGACGTTAAATCGCAATTATACGCTACGACCTCTTGCGTGTGTAAAATGCAGTGCTAAATTAGAACTATTAACGGTCATTTTCACTCTTGATCTAGAAACAGGGGAGGAATGTAGCGGTAACTACGTATTAGACAGCAAAACCGGGGGTTGGTTTTTTGAGACAGCGTTCTCGTGGAATTTGACCCAATGCCATTCCGAACTTGCTTAACTTTAGCCTCAATGAGACCCTATGTTTGAACCGCAATCCGCGTAGTCTCATTGGTAGTAGTATAGTCTCTGCAGAACGTGTGGTGTAGCAGTAGTGCGAAAGAAAAAAAAGCTGAATTCCGCGTCGAGTCGGTATCCATCTGATGTGGTATTTTCACATTCTGTCACAAATTACACGAGCCTAAGACGGCGGGTGAGCGGAGCTCGCCCATCGCAACCTTCGACCTAACCTAAATAAGTCGGGGGCGCCCTCGGTCCCCGTCTTGCGCAACCAACACCGAAAGATGAAAAGGCAAGCCTTTTCATAAAGTAATTAAAATAGTAAAATGGCAAAGTAAGAAATTCTTTTCATAGTTAAAAGAATTACTACATACGTAGGTTTATCGTCGTGTTGGTGAAACATAAAGTAGGTGAGACGGTGTGTCGTCAAAAGTGCCATATACAAAAGGTTCTGTCGGCGAACAGTCCATAGGTGAAATACTCTGCTGTGGAAACGGAAATAAATGAATCGACCTGTCGACGAACAGTCCAATGGCAAATCGGTCGTAGGAGAACGATTGCCGGAGTTGCTTCACCAAGATCGCATCCAATTAATCTAAAAATCAGAATATTATGGCGTATTGCTCTTTGTACTCTAGTTGAAGTCATTAGGACCCAAGGTACCGATAATTCTTCGGAGCGCTGAATTCATTCGTTACTTCAAAAGTTGTTCTTTCATAGCTAAGTGTTTGGTTACATCTGCAGCGGTGGCTAAACGATCCGTCATAATGTCATGAAAAATCGTAACATATATAGACCGATAAGTACGTATCTACTTAGAGAATTGCATACCCATTTAATTTTAGTGTTGTTAGAAGAATGACATCAAAGAGTTCATTAAGTTTAGGCATTCCTGCATTACGTAATTTGTAATTGTATTGCCAATACCATCTTCTAAGTATGATCGTGTAGAGTTTAAAATACATTTTTTTTTAAGAAATGCAGTGTCTTTTTTTGGTTTCCTTGGGTCTCATTAATGTGCTCATAGAGGTTAATTATGTTTAGCTATCATATTTTCTACTAACTAGGACATTGGGGAAATACCATGGAAGCGATGTAGAAAGAAACACCTATGAGCAGCAGCAACTAAATACTGCAGTCCATATCTATAAAAAAGTATAGGTCTTGCATTTCCATTTCACATATCTTAATAATGAGATTTTTTCTCTCGGATGAAGTAATTGATGCCTACGTTCAAGTTGAATTAAGTCTTGATCGGTTTTTAATATAGCCTTGTATTGAGTATGAATGAAATAGTCTCGATTAAAATGTTAGTCACAGTTAAGTCATATTTCTTGTGGTATTTACATTAACTAATTGAAAGCGTTACGAGACGTGTCGCGAAAAGGTGACTTGCGCTATGTAAGCCAGGCAGCGAGGAGCGAACTCAACGATCTACTTACCTGAATACAGGGCATTCCAATAGCAAGCGTCGTCGAGTCGGTCACGGGGCAATGCAACGCGAACACTACCGTACGCCGGAATACCTCTCACGCTCCAGTTGCCACAAATACCACTAATTGTACTGCGTTTTTTCATCATGCGGATGTGGAGTATACCCACGCTGACACTGGTGCACTGTTGAACTCATCTTCGCGGCGTTTTTCTTACAATAAAATTATTCTACAATATATTTAATTTAACAATTTTGTTATCTAGCAGTTATACTCCTTTGACTAATTGTTATCAGAATTCATATCGAGTAAAGTCTGTTATTTGTGTTTGTCGAATTATTTATATAATATCATTGTACACCATGTCGTCATTCTATTCGTTCCACAGTAGCTTTTGTATTCGTTCTTCTTTTATAGCAACGATTCTTAGATTTAGTTTTAACTGCCTTATAGCCGAATATTCAGACGTCCCTTATTTTTAAGCAACCCTCAAATACCTATAAGCAGTATAAGCTATCACTATCGTTTGCACGTGTTTCATGTAAAAAACTTTTATAATGCAGGGAAAACCCTGATTATTGTAACGAGTATAATATTACTATACATGTATTAAAGGGAAGACAGTTTATTTTCGGTTTATTCGCAGCAATAATAAGTTTAGTAATCGAATAGATTCATTATGCTACTGGATAATCGTCAAGAATGAATCGATATCGCTAAGGCCTTCGATTCTTTCGTAATATAGACGTTCGTTAGACTTCAGTGAGCCCGTTACACTGTACAAGTGCAATCGTATCAATTACAGAGCTTCGAAGTGTGCATTTCGGTACATCGTGTCTGACGACAACCCGTTAACAGGGTGCTATTCTCGAAATTCTCTTTGAATGTACGCCCGAAATCGTGAACGCGAAAATTCTCTAATTACTTTAACAGTGGCTTTCCTTGGAATGAATAGCTAAGGGTGAGTTGTTGAAGGGAAGTTTGCGCATATTTTCTAACTTCGTTATTCGTCGATTAGACACGCCATGTTGGAGACTTTTGTGACTATGTAACAGATCTCCTCAGGAAATTGCCACTCGACATGTCTTGAAACAAGAGATATACCTACCTACCTTTTTTTTAATTTTTTTTAAAGGACTTTGTCGCAAAGCGACCACATTGTCCCGTAAATACCACAAAACAAGAAATATACCAATTAAACAAAATACAAAACCAAACAACATACTATAGTTTTCATGATAAACCTAAATCTGCTAATTTAAACAATATTCTAGCTTCACTTGAAGTTGGTGAAGCCAGAACACTGTTCAAATAGCCAACATATCCAGATCTGGATCCAAAATTTAAAATTCTAAATCTTTCGTTACGAACACATTCCATCAGTATATGTGTCATATCTTTGACAACTCCACAGTCGTCGCAGTTTGGTGAAGAGACTTTATGCATTAAAAATGCGAACTTTTTTGATGCAATGTGTCCTGAACGCAATCTAAGGGCTATTTTCAATTCATTACCCTTAAATGCT
The DNA here is from genome assembly GCA_036365455.1 of Macrosoma leucophasiata. Lineage (NCBI taxonomy): Eukaryota > Metazoa > Arthropoda > Insecta > Lepidoptera > Hedylidae > Macrosoma > Macrosoma leucophasiata. The sequence continues at coordinate 12,940,848 of JAWQUS010000021.1, forward strand.
ATGTTGTCTATCCAAGGATAATTAGATATAAGCGGTTGGATGGTTCGATACCAAATCCCCTTCTCGTAAGATCTTTTATCGAAGTATTCCTGCTATGCCATTGTGCACTGTTTTCTAACTAATTTTACATGATCTGAGTAAAGCGGTAACACTGATGTTGGAATACCATCTGACGTAGCCTGCTTAGCCAACAAATCCACCTCATCATTTTCTTTGAACTGAATATGAGACGGGATCCATTGCATTACCACCGCTTTGTGATTTCTTTTCAAACTTAAAATTGATTCTTATATGCGATAGGCAATCGGTATAACTCTCACACAAGAGACACAACGAGCCAAATGTTGCAATACACTTTTAGAGTCACTCAAAATGACAAATCGATCGAAATTTATTGAATTAATATATGCCAATGCCTCTGCAATAGCAATCAATTCAATGTGCATTATTGAAATATCAGAATCAATTTGAAGTTTTATTCTGCATTCATTATTAGGATCCAAAACGGCCGCTCCCGCCCCATATTCATCTTTGGATCCGTCTGTAAAAATCCTATACCAACCGTCATATTTACCATCAATAAAACGTATGCAAATTGTTTTTAATTGATTGATGTTATAAGTACGCTTCGCGCGATGAATTTCTGGTATAGTTTCTGATATAAAATGTCGTACAGGAATATCACTGACCCAAGTGTCCATTGAAAACATTTCAAGCAAGTGGCTATTATGTATAGAGATAGAGTTAAACGAATTTTGAGAGGTAACAAGTAAAGGAATAATTTTATTGGACCAATATCGAGCCTGCGCTAGCGATGTTAAGTCTTGTAATAAATTAATAGTACTGTTATTAGCATAATCCAGTCTGCTGCGAATAATGGAGATGTACAGTCGCCTCAAATGTTTTTGATGGACACCCCATCCTGATCCGGCAAGAACTTTTAAAAGATTTAGATATTTTGACACTTTTTGAATAATTTCATTAACATGTTTACCCCATCTAAGCGAACCATCCAACCACAATCCCAGGTATTTGACGCAGGTAACTACTGGTAGAAATTGATTGTTAATGCTGAAGACTGTTGATTCTCTAAAACCACCTTTCTTAAAAACACATACTTTGCTTTTTGTGGAAGATATACTTAAACCTAAACTACCTAAAAGTGAATTTAAATCAACACACGCATTTTGAAGTTCCAAGTTTGCAGAATTTATATTGTGTGTCGATATGTATATGACAAAGTCATCAGCATATTGAGAAATATTTACGTTTTGAATACTTCGACAAACATTATAGGTAGCAGCATTAAATAGCAAGAGAGACAAAGGGACCCTTGCGCTAGTCCAACATTAGTGTGTCTTATGAATACACAACCCTCAGCTGATATACTTAATTGCCTATTCTTTAGAAATGACCAGAGGTATAAGCAAATTTTTGATCCCACACCTAATTCATCTAATGTGTTTAACAAGCCTCTTAAGTCAACATTATTGTAAGCATTCTCGATGTCTATAAAACATGCAGCTGTGATTAAATTATTAGAAAACCCAATTTGAATTTTTGAGACCAAACGTGTTAAGCTGTCAAAACAGGAACGTGATTTACGGAACCCTACCATATTATCGGAAAAAATATTTTGTTTCTCCAAAAACCATTCTAATCTCTTGTTTATAACTGTGTGAAAAATTTTACATAAACACGAAATCAATGAAATAGGCCGAAACGTTTGTTCAGAGTCTGATCTATTACCTAATTTAGGAATGGGGATTATTTTAATCTGTCTCCATTGATTAGGCACAAACTCGTGATCAAGACAATTGTTGAAAATCTTTACTAGAAGTTTTTTAGCTATTAACGGTAGGTAAAGCTAAACGGCGTTCAGCTACAGCTTTAGATAGTTCAGCTTTCCAATATGGTTTTGGCTTAAACTTACCACAAATATGTTGAGGTACATTTATGTATGGAATAAATTTATTGGCAGCCAATTGTAACTTAGCCTCGAACCTGTCATAGAATTCTTGAGCACTCGATGGAATACGAAATTCAGTAAATTCAGTCTCTAAAAAAGCTGTGTACAACTTCCAATCGCTATTTTTAAAATTCCTTTTTTTAATTGCATGCTGTTGTACATTCATGTTAATACTTAGTTTAATTACTAGGTGATCACTGCCAAGCGATTCATTAGTTACTTGCCAAGAAAATAAGGTAGATATATCGGTCGAAATAAAAGAAATATCTGGAGCCGACTGTTGTAAGATACCGTTCACAAGCCGCTCTCTGGTAGGATCACCATCATTTAAATATACAAAATTATAATCTAACATGGAATCAAAAATTTTTTGCCCCCTTCAATCTGTTCTGGCAGACCAATTAGTGTGATGCGCATTGAAGTCGCCTAAAATTACACTTTTACTATTTACTCGAGAAAATATGTTATCCCAATCATTCTGGGTTGTATGTACTGTGGATGGGCAATATACAGATATAATATTATCAATATGCTGACAATTACTGACTTTGACATGTAGAACTTCAATGCCTACGTTTTGATGTTGAAAAGGGCAGACTGTACACTTGACAGAGTTGTGAATTAAAATAGCCACCCCGCCATAAGAATATGTTCTGTCCACTCTAAGTGTTTTGTACCCATTAACATTGAAATAACTTTCGGGCTCAAGCCAAGTTTCGCTAAGCACAGCTATGTGAACCTTTTCTTGAGTAAGTAATGACTCTAGAGTCATCATCTTTAGACGTAGGCTTTGACAGTTCCACTGTATAAGGTTAAGCTTTATGTTAATGGTTTTGTTATTTTCCATTTCCAAAAATACTAAATAAAGAGTCCGCTGACATACCACTAACTATTATTGTAAGGATCCATTCTGTGCACGTTTTAACTATCTTCTGAATTTTAAATTCTAAGGAATCACTACTAACTACTACTTTGTATAACTTAGAGAGTAACTTAATAAAACCTATGTCACTAGTCGTCTTATTACTTCGTGCTCTTGAACGTTCTTCATTACGAGTTTTATCCTCATCTTCTGATGAATCAGATTCTTTGTTCGAATAGGTATCATCATAATTGGCGAAGGTTCTGACGACGCAGTATGAACAGGTGTTAAAAGACTACGGCTTTGTGTCGGTTTAGGTGGTGCATTGTGTACGGGGGTTGTGAACAGCTCAGACATCAATTTCTTCTTCTGCGGCTGCTGGACGCTCTCCTCAACAATTGGTTCTATCTCCATCTCCAATGATTGAGGTTTCTCATCTCCGACAGGGGATCCTTCCACCGTTAGTGGCTTATCAGGAATTGGAGAAGGCGGTACATAAATGGTCAGAGCTTTTCTATACGTGCAGTTGAATTCTGACATCAACTCACGTACTCTCCTCTCCTTTTTAAAAACCGGACAAATCTTTTGCAATGCCATATGATCTCCGGTGCAGTTAACACAACGGTACGAGGTAGTTTCACAATTCTCGTACACTTGGTGCATACAGGCTTTTTAGAAGGACATAATAGACGGGTGTGGCCAAATTTCCAGCACCGGGAGCACTGTGTGACGGGGAATACATATGGTAATACGTTTTTACTCTCATCCCATGAATCGATACATATCTAGGAAGGGAGGCTCCCCTAAAAGCAAGTAGTACGGCCTCGCATTGTACCCATCCAGAAGCCACACCATTATTATAGTTCCCCCTATTTAATCTTCTTGCAGAGATTACTTCTATATCACACAATAAATTTTGCATCATGTCCGCCTCTGTAACATCCAAATCGATATCCTTAATAATGTCATAAGATATACCTACTTCCGAAGTCCTCTGGCTAAGTCGCAAAAAGCTTTGCATAGTAAAAACTGCTCGGCATCAGCTGTTTGTTCAAAAGTAATGAGAATTTTGAACTCATGAATGTACTTCACACGGCAAATTCCATTAATATTATTTTCTTTAAATAATCTGGCTAAAGCAAATTGTTTAGACATCGCCGTGCTACAAGTTGCAAGTACTTGTACATCTTTTTCAACTTCCTGGCTACCCATTCGTACGATTTTACGTGCTCGAGATACAGTCTGCCATCCGTCCTCTGGAGAACTTCCCTCCTGCGTTCTGGACCTTTTCCTACGTAAATCATCAATTCCCAAATGTAATTCATTGCATTCAATGTCGTTCGGCATCACATCTTCATAGTGGGTATTTATTTCCGCACTCGTCGTCATCACACCTAACTCACCCGATTCACCTATGACGTTCGGGTCATTATCCATTGTACACGGATACTAGCCGGCCCGAGCGACCGAGCCCGCGCGTATCGTAATATAAATACAACGTAAGTTATTTGTTATTAAATCGCACGACACTAGTTATCCGCTCAACTCGCAAACAGTAACTCCACCTACCTATTTACAACCGGAAAGATGGCACGAGAGATTTTGTTTATTTAGGTAAGAACGATAATGGTCTTGAAGATACTTTCTTGTACCTAGTTTGTATTGGCCCAATGATTGTAATTTAATGGGGGTTGTACTCGTAAAGTCGTAAGTTCCAGTGCGGTGGTGCCTACGCCCGCGAGCTCCAGTGACTGAGCTCGCGGGCGTAGGCAGCACCGCATTACCTAATATACTTGCCGCTAAATGGTAGTGTTCAGCACTATCGTGTTCCGGTCAGGTGGTAATGTACGGCCCTGTAATTTCCGGCACAGAGGCATAACGCCCTTAGGCCTCAGGAGTGGTAACGCATCTGCATTTTGACCTTGGTCTTTGTGTGGGAGTCTATAGGCTGCAGTCATTAACAGAATTACTTACTTTTAAAAATTGAGTAAATGTAATACCTACACTCAATTAAAAGTTAGGAAGTTAATAAGTTACCAATTTTTTTAATGGTCAAAATCGCTATTTTATTTGTATCTTTGAACCTTTTAAAATATTTAACAGGTTCAAGGATTACACGTTTTTTTTGGAAATTTTCCAATGTTATCTAACGTTTTTTTTAAATGTTTTTAATTGAGTTCTCTCTTATATGTTTTGTGAGTCCTCAATAAAGAATCTTGTTGTACTTTGTGTCTGTAAGTAAAGCCTTAATAGGTATCTCCGTGTAGTTGATAGAGGGAAGTAAATTATAATATGGTCGCGACGACAGCGTCATGTTTTGATCAAGAGCGACAGTATTTCACAGTATGCGTATGGCGGGCAAGTGGAGTACACGTTACGGAATCCAATGTTCCAGTCCAGTGTCACTAATTCGCGAGCTCACGGTCGCGGTGATCGTCACGTTGTCGATGTAATTGTAAATAAACAAAGAGCCTCGCGCGTTGACTCACTGCAGGACGTCGTCGAGTGTGTAAACATAAGCAGCGGATCTGTGCGCATTTTATCCGCACTCATTAGTGTTCTTGGTTATTGCAAGTTTGTTACAATGTGCTCGTGTTGAAGGATTATCTTGTGATACTTTGTGAACGTTAAAGAGAACCTCTCTATTACACTATGTGCATTCAAAGTGGTGGTGTCATTGTCATATGTAAGTCAAATTTGAAAATTGTAACTTATGTTGAAAGTTTTGTTAAAACAAAAATTACTACACGCTTCTTTTAAACGGCACCTTAGTAGGAATGTACCTACCTACCTGTTTAATATTTTATGATTGCAGTAATGTATAATTTTCCTGTTGTCACATTTCCAGTCATTATCACCAAGTTTAACTATGCGCAAATAAGTCTATGCTGGAGCGTGAATCGATACTGCTTTAAAGTTAAAATGCGGCACGTGCCGTTTCTGAATATAAACTATACTCGTCTGGTACTCTATTATTATGGCTGTAGCCTCCTTTTTTGGCGAATAGGTATGTAAACTTATGAATTTGTCAAGTGCATGTCCACGCACCGTGTAAAGATCATAACTTCATGCCTTTATCTACATGCAAACACCCTCGATTTGCCGGTTACGTTTTGGAACATGTGGCTAGCCCATTGACATGCTCGGCCACATGACCAGACTCCGAGAGTGGAATCTTCCAGAAAATAGAAATATCCCAATAACACCTCAATCTATCTATCTCTGATAGATTTTTTCTTACTGGTGGTAGAGCTCGAGTGACGGAGTTCGCGGGCGTAGGAACCACCGCATTACCTAATATAATAATAATTAAACACCCAAACATACGAAAAAAAGAATAAACAAACAACGTGTCACCCTAAACGCATCTACTGTCTCCGTTCCGAGAAATACGTTCCGAGAATAGAGGTGCTTACAGCACTATATTGTTCCGGTCAGGTAATGTACGGCCCTGTAATTCCCGGCACAGAGGCATAACACCTTAGGCCTCAGGAGTGGTAACGCATCTGCATTTTGACCTCTGGTCTTTGTGTGGGTGTCTATAGGCTGCAGTCATCACGGAACATCAATGTGAACTGCATGCTTTTTTGCCACTCTCGTTACATAAAAAAAAAGAATAAAGATTGATACACCTTCATATCTGATAGCAGTAGCGGCATGCTACTAGTAGACTACTGAACCAGTTAATATCTAAGAGCCGAAATATCTTAAAGCAGAAGTTTTTATTATACATTATGTTTGAAAGTAACTACTCGAGACGTCCACTACCCAGGATCCAGTATGTCTTAAAACAAACTTTTAGCGTTGAACCGTGTGTAGCAACGGTAGTTATTCACAGATATGGTTCCAAAACAATAAATAGTCACTATAACGTATGTATAGCTTTTATTATCAAATTCAGAAAGAATGATTTTGTCAGTTATCATAGCTAATCCATATGTGTACCAGTAAGTAGATTAGCAAGGCCGGTACAAGACTACCTTGGTTTCGATAAACGTGGGTTTGATGAGTCAACCCGATGCCATCTCCAATTGGAGCAAATGTAGATATTTGTTCATATTTTATGCATCGCCAGTAGGTATATGAATTCATTAACGTACATTAGACACGTTTTAGCTATAGAATGCTTTGTCTTTGTTAGTTGCATAAGTTGCATTGTCAAATGTGCAGGATAGAAAAAGACAAAAGAGAGATTAGCAGCACTTTGGGGCCGTTCAAGTATTACGTAAGCAGATTTATTACAATTCTTTACCCCCCCATCCCCCTTGTCAGCAAAAGTAAGCAAAGCTCTTACCCCCCCATGCTTACGTAAACATTTTTCAATTAATGTATTGTTTTTTTGTTAATATTTTATTTATAATTTTAAAAATAAGAAAATAGATTTAGGATAGAGATTAGATTTTACTGATGTAATTATGTAAATAACTACCGATGACGTAATCATCATCTAGACTCCCCTACCCCCCATGTCATCCAAAATAAGCAGAGCAATGACCGCCCCCCCATAGTGCTCACGTAATACTTGAACTGCCCCTTTAGCTAAAATACGTTTATGAAAAAGGGGGTTAAAAATATAATATTTGAATTGATAAATAAGAACCGTATGAAATAATAATGAAATATAATATGTATAATCTATATGTGTAAACAAAAATGAATCACCGTAATGTTTGTAAGCGCATAACTTCCAAACGACTGCACCAAATTGGATTAATCTCTCTTTAATGTGTTCGTTATTGTTTTTAAGATATAAAAAATAATACCAATTATTTAAAAATCTCCGATGGCAGTACTAGGTTCGCTGGGTCAGCAGCTATGTTTAAACAACAACATGTTATAACAATATCTGAGATACATGGGAGCATTTTGTTTACAACAAAATATTTTCAATGTGTCACCCACCTGGTGAATAATCACAAAAAAGACTATCAGCTATCTAAAAACCATCGTTATTGACTAACACACATTTTATAGAAAATCGCATCCAAGTATGGTGAAACCGTTTAGATTAGAAGAAAATTGGGAACATTGAAGTGCAGTTAAACGCACTTCAATGTTCCCAATTATCTTCTAAACGGTTTCACCATACTTGGATCCGACCCAAACATACCTACGAAAAAACACTCTCCGTTCCGAGAAATATGTTCTGTGTGTTCTGAAAAATACGTAGGTATTCTCAAGGAAAAGATGGCCATAAAAGTTAACTTCGTGGATTCCTAGTCCTACTACCATTTCAATATAAACTTCTGCCACGTACTTATTGCCTGACGGGATTAAAATACGTTAGCTATTTTAAAAACACGGCTATAATTTCCATTCGGTCAACGTGCAGTAGATGGTAACTGTAGTAAATGTACCCCCTCCCAGTCGTAAAATATCCCGAGCGTTTATTTCGCGGAAGCAATTCATTTGCAGCCGTCAACCCGTCACATTTCAAGGTGTGTATACAATCAAGCTAAAATCGCTCAGATTATTCGCTACTTTTGCTTAAATTTATTTCCTAAACACATAAATCATGTTAGGATGTTAAGAGGAAAACCATGTTACAGCACAACTTGCATGAACAAATTACCTTTATCAAACAGGCTGTAACAATGATTCACTATTTAGCGTAGTAGTAGTGATCTGATACCATTAGGCTACTGAGGCAATTAAAATATATCCTAAAAATGTTTTAAATATTATGTTCCTTAATTCAAAAATATGATTATTCAAGAATAATGATACTTTTTTCTTGTTTATTTTTATCTATTGTTTTGTAAAACCTGTGACAAAATGTTACACAGCACACAACAGTCTTTACGACGTGTGAATTCTGTTTTAACAATTAAGCACGAAGAAGGGCTTCGCAAAATTATTTAATACCTAAAATAATCTTTCCTCATGGTTAAGTACACATGATAGGTACCTACTGTATTATTCGTAGGGCACACCAAAGAATGGCTAAACCAAAATGACATAAAAAACTTCTGTTGATTTGGTGTTATTGTTGGCAAAATGTAAAAGACCAACGATCTAGGCGGTAAAATTACCGTATTACGAAACAATTACATACATTATTAAGCAGGTTTTTGTCCCAGTAATTATGGGACGATAGCTGCACTGCATGAAAAATCTGTTATGGTCTCATTTCTAAGAGCCATAGATGTGGAGAAAAATAAGTAGGTATCTTAATTAATAAAAAATCTGTTGAATAAAGGCGAAGTTTCGCATGGTGATCCATTAGTAAGTACGTATTGTTTAAACACTGAAAAGGAACGAATAAATAGTAGCTACATTTATATATTAAAATTTTTAGGTATTTCAGGTTTTTTGTATCGTATCAGAATTTTTTATGGTAAGAACCCGCAGGAATGCTTTGACTTTTCTAAAGAAAAAAAATATTTAACCAATTGAGCGGAGAGACTACGGAAGCTTTACAAAATATGACTACTTAACCTCATGTTACCTACCAGTCAGAAAACTATGTAGGTAGGTACTTTAAAATAAATATTTTGCTTGACCTACCCGTCGGCTTATCAGTCTTATAATCTACTTTATTCTTCTTTCTCATTGGGCATATCCTATCTCATATTGTATTCGATAATATACATTGAATCGGCCATGGTGCAACGGAAGCCATTTTCTTACCTAGTACCTATTAAGGTCACAACAATTCCGCACACTCCGTAAAAAATAATTTCATTGTAATTGAATTAACAACAGTTCATATTCCACATGTGAGGTAATTAAGTAACGCCGTGTGTTAATAACGATTACAAAACGAATAATTCCTACTGCCGTCGATTTCACAATTGATAGATTATGTTCAGTTTCTACAACGTACACTATATACACTTCGTTTTTTGCTACTTTTTACTGCTGTCGTAAAGTAAACACTCCATGCTTACAATTTTCTGTATTATTTAAGTAATGCATCATAGGTACAACCTTACCTACAAAACGATTTATCATTTGTAGGAAAAATAAACTTTGTAGGTTGTAATTGGGTTGTACATTGACTATTTTTAAACGTGATAGCTTATTATCTCACCTGTAATGCGAACCGTAAGCCTCCAAAGTAAATTTATAACGTTACATGTAAAACCTACAGAAATAAAACTATAAACAGAATGCTGTTAATGTAAACACTAGTATAATGTATACACCTACATAAATATAGTCAATACCGGGTATCACTTCCTACATTAATTTTAAGGCCAGAAGTCAACGACCAGAAGAGTTTTATTTATCCCAAGATCATTTTGCTATGTGACCGTAAGGCCAATAACGTAATACCTAGTCATCTGATGAATGAAATAAATAACTTTCGCTTTCACCGCAATTTGTGAGAGTTTAGAAAAGCTAAGCTAGTAAAGAAAAGCAGTCGCATCATACGTCCTGTATATTTCTTGTCTTATACCTTAGAAGTATTTGAGAGTGATGATTAATAAATCACGTGTTTTATTGCGGTTATGCGACTTTGTAGTAATTCATCATAACGTTCTTCGATTATCTTGTATGCATACATATTGCAGGTAACATAGAGTAAAGACCGGTTCTAGAGTAGAGCAAAATGCTACCGTCGTCACACTTCGCGGTCAATATTACGGCATGCTATCGTCCATATTTTATGGAATGTGATTGTAATGAATCAAGCCTCGGTATTCGCAAATGCAATAACGAAATGTGTTGAAATAACTTCATTTTGTGCACATATTTTAATTTTAACTGTTAATTCGCATATTGATATTATGGTTTATTTCATGGATGAGAAATTATTATCACTATACACCCTTTTATGCGGTAACCCTTTCTGTTATGTTAGATAGTGAGTCATATTTAGTCACGAAGGTTCTCTTGCCCCAAGCTTAAAAATTGGTGGTAACAACATAGTTTGCTATGGATACATAGGTATATTGACACTATAGGATTTCCGTGTTATAATTTATATCACTAATATTAAATGGTAATATGACACTGAAATTACACATAATATCTACCTAATATTATGACGAAAATCTCTGTGATCTCTGTAATCAATGACGTTTGTATATTGCATTCAGATAAACTTGGCGCAAGTGGTGAACAAATATCCCTCCAATTATTACACATTGATTTCCACAAAAAGCAGTGCAAATTCACTTATTAAAATTATTAATTTACATTTAAGGTAAATGCGGCGAAACTGATTTCCACAGATTATATAGACGGTGTACGAGTGAAGTATATGTATGCTTCTTTATACTAAACGCATTATTGTATACGCTCTCTTATAACGGAAGTGTAATATTAGGTTGGGGAAAAAGTTTCTTCGCATTTTTTAAGATAATTCAAAACATTTTTTAATATAGTTTATTTAAATTTAACTGAAGTATGTATGTACCATTTTGTTCGATAACCTTTTGCCATCTTGTAGGTAGGGACATGATCCCATTGCTATAAACATTTTGGGACTTCTCATCAAAATACCGCGACAAGTGGATTTGGCAGTCCTCTCGTGATGTTAACCTAACAATGCATAAAGAATTCTGAAGAGACCGAAACGGGTGGAAATCTGAAGGTGCAAGGTCAGGACTATACGGCGGATGCATTAACACCTCCCAGCCAAACTCTCTTAATTTTTGCTGAGTGGCTATAGATGTGTGAGGTCTAGCGTTATTATGATGAAACACCACACCCTTTCTGTTGATCAATTCCGGCCGCTTTCTCTCAACTTCTTGCTTTATTCTCATCAGTTGTTCGCAGTAGAGTTCAGAATCGATAGTCCTGCCTGGTGGTAATAGCTCATATTGAATAATGCCCTTCCAATCCCACCACACACACAACATCACCTTATTGCGAGCTAACCCGGGTTTCGCCACAGTCTGTGAAGCCTGACCGGCCTTTGACCACGACCTTTTTCGCACGTTCTTGTCGTACGTGATCCACTTTTCATCACCAGTTATCAGCTTCTTCAAAAATGATTCGGTTTCATTACGTCGTAATAAAGAATCACAAATGAGTACACGGTTCATTAGGTTTCTTTCAGTGAGCTCGTGAGGTAGGTACCCAAATATCGAGCTTTTTTTGTACCCAGCTTTTTTCAAATGCCCCAAAACTGTTATGTGATCAATTCTCAGTTCTTCAGCTACGTCGTAACTACTGATATGTCGATCTTGCTCCACTTTTTCAAAAATGGCATCCATTTTATCCGTAATAGGGCGACCAGAGCGAGGTGCATCTTTGACATCAAAATTTCCGGATTGAAAACGCTTAAACCAAATTTGTGTTACTCTCACAGACACTGCACTATTCCATAAACATCGCAAATTTTTTTCGCGGCTTGCGTTGCATTTGTAACTTTTTTGTAGTAAAATTTAAAAATGTATCGAATTTCTTCATTAGATTCACTCATCTTGACAGTACGGAAAACAAATGAAAATCACACATTTGCCTAATTTGTATTTGGAATTATGTTCTTTAAATTTTTAACTTTCAATGATACCAAAACCAGATACAAATACTACAGCCAAAGAGATTTTATTACAAGTTCATACATACTATAATGCGAAAAGACTTTTTCCCCAATTTATTATGTAATACATTTATATTAAAATAAAAATGGACATGAATAATTGTTTTCATTCACCACCAAGTTCAAAATTAATTAATTAACTTGTTTTTAAAAGAAAGTACGATTTTTTAATGTATGTATATCATTCACTGGAGATCATTATCTTTCATATTCAAATCGCTCATTCTAAGGACCTAGATCACTCAATGATTCACATCACTAATTTTATCCGTCCGCTATATTTGCGTCAAGTATAAATGAATACACTTTAGTCTCACTTAAACTCGAGATCATTATTCGTAGAATTCCAAGAAAGGTTTGAAACCGTGAGACAAAATGAAGAAATTGCAAGGAAAATAGTAAAGCCAGAATTTTTTATTTCCAATAAGTACAAATAATTCGTGCTTTACAAATCTTTGGCATATGATTTAATTCTAAGACGGTACCTACGAAGTCCGCCGGGCCAGCAGCTAGTGTTATTTAATTCTCTATATATTTTTATTAATTGTTCGTAGTGTTGCTTTAACTTGTTTAATTAATGAATGTTACATATAATTAATTGCACAGAACAAGATAGACATAATAATTGGTGTTCGAGTCGTTCTGCACTGCACGTACTCGTAGCGTAGACGTAAAACCGCATCCATTACTCTCAAATGGTTTCGTAGTCAATACATTGATGAAGTTTTATCCTTGTTCTACGAGTGAAGTGTGTTTTGGTAATTTTCAGTTACTGTCAGTAAGTAATTGAGCATGATTCAAATAATACTTAAAAGAGAACAGTCGTAATTTTATAAGTAGGTAGGTAAGTACCTTCCTTTGTGAAATTAAAAAAAAATACAAACAATCCGAAATATGATACAATAAATTCACAAATACATTTACATACATTAATAAACTTAAATGTTTTTTGGAGATATAAAATATGATTCAAAATTAAAATCATAAGTCAAAATCTGACGTTTATGTACCAGGGTATATTTTTTACTTTTCTACAGGAATCTTAAGAAATCGATTAGTGGAAAGATACTTTTTAGTTAAATATAACCAGAAATAATACCAGTTAAAACGTAAAAACAAAAGGAATCATCAAAATCTGTCCTCACATAAAAATTTACGGGAGAATAGTTTCGGAAATAAAAATACAGCACGGTAGTACTTAATTATTAATGTAATTAGGTACATACTTCCATACTTAGTGTTATTGCCTACATACAATCGTCATATTTTTTCGGCGATGAAATAAAAAGAAACGAAGAAAGAAAGAAAATATATTTTATCTTGGTAGACACACATAACACCTTAATAAAAACAAAACAAGAAAAAACACACATTAAGTAGGTAAGGACGAAGGATGGTCACATAACTTTTTGAAATGTGTTTAACATATATATTTTGATAGGTACGTTTTCAATTAATGGCTAAGTTGGCATGTTATAGATAGGTATATCAATTTGTAAATGAAAGTGAAACGCGTGGTGCCGCTGCGTGGTCGTTCAACTCGGCACGCGCCTGCATCCTATGACGACCGATCACTTTTTTGTCTCCATGTTTATAATTTCCTTATTATTAAACCTCATGGTTCCTTGTACATTCATAGATGGACTAGTTATGTTGATTGCGCAGTTCACTTAAAATTATTTATTGTATAGTAGTCTATCAATAGCTATTGCCCGCCATTTCGCTCGCGTGGAATTCGTAATACATCCATTACCTATTTCACCCTATAGACACCCACACAAAGACCGAGGTCAAAATGCAGATGCGTTACCACTCCTGAGGCCTAAGGTGTTATGCCTCTGTGCCGGAAATTACAGGGCCGTACATTACCACCTGACCGGAACACGATAATGCTGAACACTACCATTTAGCGGCAAGTATATTAGGTAATGCGGTGGTGCCTACGCCCGCGAGCTCCGTCACTGGTGCTCTACCACCAGTAAGCAATATCTAGCCTTACAGCTAACGCTTCCCCACTCTGGTCCAAGGCTTGAGACGATGCTACCACGCTGCGTGAAATATGCTGGAAAATCACCAGCAGATCTGCTATGACTGAAATGAGAAGTGGCGAAAGATATAGGCAATCTGTAGATATGAATAAGTATACATCTATTAAGCGACAGACAGAAAAAGAGCGTCATCATCCTCCAACAAAGTCGACATCCACTTCCGAAATAGTTTCCATTATAATCTTGTACCATAGGTGCAAATGTAAGTACCTAGGTATCGTAAAACGTGCCAGTAACAATGATGCGCTAAATTTAACATCTTCTTATTATTTCACATGGTAGTTTTCCTGTTTTGTAGCAAAGTACCTACATGATTATATTAGGTTGGGGAAAAAGTTTCTTCGCATTTTTTAAGATAATTCAAAACATTTTTTAATATAGTTTATTTAAATTTAACTAAAGTATGTATGTACCATTTTGTTCGATAATCTTTTGCCATCTTGTAGGTAGGGACATGATCCCATTGCTATAAAAATTTTGGGACTTCTCATCAAAATACCGCGACAAGTGGATTTGGCAGTCCTCTCGTGATGTTAACCTAACATTGCATAAAGAATTCTGAAGAGACCGAAACAGGTGGTAATCTGAAGGTGCAAGGTCACTATACGGCGGATGCATTAACACCTCCCAGCCAAACTCTCTTAATTTTTGCTGAGTGGCTATAGATGTGTGAGGTCTAGCGTTATCATGATGAAACACCACACCCCTTCTGTTGATCAATTCCGCCCGCTTTCTCTCAACTTCGTGCTTTAATCTCATCAGTTGTTCGCAGTAGAGTTCAGAATCGATAGTCCTGCCTGGTGGTAATAGCTCATAATGAATAATGCCCTTCCAATCCCACCACACACACAACATCACCTTATTGCGAGTTAACCCGGGTTTCGCCACAGTCTGTGAAGCCTGACCGGCCTTTGACCACGACCTTTTTCGCACGTTCTTGTCGTACGTGATCCACTTTTCATCACCAGTTATCAGCTTCTTCAAAAATGATTCGGTTTCATTACGTCGTAATAAAGAATCACAAATGAGTACACGGTTCATTAGGTCTCTTTCAGTGAGCTCGTGAGGTACCCAAATATCGAGCTTTTTTTTGTACCCAGCTTTTTTCAAATGCGCCAAAACTGTTTTGTGATCAATTCTCAGTTCTTCAGCTACGTCGTAACTACTGATATGTCGATCTTGCTCCACTTTTTCAAAAATGGCATCCATTTTGTCCGTAATAGGGCGACCAGAGCGAGGTGCATCTTTGACATCAAAATTTCCGGATTGAAAACGCTTAAACTTGTGCTTAAACTGTAAATTTGTGCTACTCTCACAGACACTGCTCTAGGTCCATAAGCATCGCATTTGCCTAATTTGAATTTGGAATTATGTTCTTTAAAATTTTAACTTTCAATGATACCAAAACCAGCCAGATACAAATACTACAGCCAAAGAGATTTTATTACAAGTTCATACATACTATAATGCGAAAAGACTTTTTCCCCAACCTATTATAATATACATCAAAGAGCGTAACAGTAGTCGGCTAGTCACGATAGGTGTCACGCTTCGCCGAGCATTAGTTCTATGGCATCGGTTAGAGACTGAGAGTGAATCGGAGGTGCGACCATACTGCGATAAAAACTTTTATATAAGTAGTGTGTACATTTCACCTGAGAGCTAATCTATTTACAACATGACAAATTCCACGAGATTACAGTGCCGCGTGTTTTAAAAAAGTGTTTTGTTCACCGGTATCACGTGAGTTACTTTTTTTGTTCAATATTCAAACGATTTTATCGTTCGTTTATATAGTTCAAATTTTTGATATAATTTTTCTCTCCCTTAGTAAACTACCCACATTTTAACTTTTTGATTTTTTGTGTTGCGATTTCGAATGAATTTCTAAGAATTCTATTGAATATTGCATTGTTACGATTAATATCTGTCAATATTTCAATTGCGCTTTTTAATCGTAATTAAATAGGTAAAAATACGTAATAAAATGAGCTCCGAGAAACTATTTGGGGAAAATATGAAGTCACCCACAAAACTAGCATCGCCGCCACCACGGCGCATGAATAAAGATGTTGAACTTAAAAACAGGGCTCCGCATGCAAGCTGTTCCAGCAGCAGTACTAGCTCTAGTGATAGTGATACTTCTTGTTCTACTTCGGACTCTGCTTCAAAAAAGAAGCGATCTCGTCGTCATCGACGTAATAAAAAACATAAGCGTAGTCACCGAAGCGATTACAAATTCGAAAAATGATGTCGTCAGGTTTGCGATTTACGTAAACAAATTGAGTTGAATGGTAGTAAGGCTAATTATAGTGCTATTGGTGAATATCGTAATTCCGAGTATGATGCAAATCAATACCCCATTTCAGATAGCAATATTATTGATGACAATGTTAGTGGTATTCTTTATAGCGATGATGATCGTGATATTGAGTCACAGAATTTGAATTTAAAACTTGACTTTAAAGGAACCCGCAGTTCCTAAAGCTCCCGAAAACATCTTGAAGCTCTTGCAGGACATTCAGTATTTCGATAAAAGTGAATGGTCTGAGGTGCGTTACGCAGAGGTCCAAAACAATACATCCACACTCCCGGCTTCACTGCTTTGGAGGCCAACGAGGAGATTAAAGCCTATGATTCTCTTCGACATCTGGCTCACGCAGACAAAGCATATGCTGCTTTAACCTTCTGTGTCTTGAAACAACGCGAAGCTCTGCAGTCTAGTCTGCCAGAGCTACTTATGTGGGCTCGTGACCAGAATAGTTTAAGTGTGGAGGGTATGCATGAAAAATTAGCTATGTTATTTTCAAAAGGCGATTATTCTAAAATATCGTCTGATTAGTTACAACTGATATGTGGCCACAGAGCCGAAATAATACAAATGCGTAGAGATGGAATGAGTAATATGGTACGTGATCCAGTATTCAAATCTACCTTGAGGAAAGTACCACCATCTAACAGGTTTCTGTTTAGTCCGGAAAGTTTCACCACTGTGCTAGAAAAGGCAGGAGCAGTCAATAAAATCTTTTACCGTTAAAGGCAAATAGCAAATCTGCTTCACATGCAGGGACTGCTAGGGCTTCACGCCACCCCTCGCAGGGGCCGGCTAACTTTTTTGGACCCTCGCAGGGACCAAGTTCGAGATTTTGCACTCAAATGCATCACCATACAGCCCACCATAGTACCCAACCCTCGCAGGGTTGCCACTACTTTCAAAACCGACCCTCGCAGGGTAATGGTCAAAATAATTCGGACCAACGTATGGTCCACAGCACAAAAACTACCTTTCGTCCTCGAGGAGGACAGCAAGGTATCAGATTATCTGAGCAAACGAGAGGAAATCGAAAGCGTATTGAGGCCAAAACTGATTACAATTCAAACGAAAGACGAAAATATTGACTCGAATCCTTTCAGGGCTGGTCGGTTGACGAATTTCGTAATGCGCTGGAAAAAAATTGGAGCTCCGAAATATTTACTAAAAATATTAAAAGGGTATCGCATACCCTTTCGCGAAAAACCGCTTTTGTTAATTCCAAGAAAAAGGTCGGTGATAAATGCTTATCGCACGAAAGAATTTCAGTCAGTCTTTCAAGAATGTTTCTGGTACCCAAAACCGATGGTTCCAACCGGCCGATTTTCAATTTAAGAGCCCTGAACAAATATGTGCTAACAGAATCTTTCAATTGATAAATGTCTTCAAAGTACCCGAGTTCCTACAACCAGGCGACTGGTTGTGCAAAGTAGACCTTTCACAGGCATATTTTCATCTACCAATAAGTCGCAGCCACAGACAATTTCTGCGTCTAATTTACAAAGGAGAATTACTCCAAATGACTTGTCTACCTTTCGGCCTCAGCACAGCTCCGAAGGTATTCGCTGCTTTGACCAACTGGGTAGCTCAAACTCTCCGAGAGCAAGGGTTGAGGATAATAGTGTACTTGGACGACTTTTTGTTGGTCCACCACGACCAACAGGCTCTACAAAGGCATGTCAAAATGCTGCTGGACTTTTTGAAATACCTGGGGTGGCAGATCAATTACGAGAAGTCAATAGAATCTCCTCAGAGACATAACTTACCTGGGTATTCATTGGAATCCATGGTTAAACATAAAGTCACTACCAGACGAAAAAATTCTTCGCCTAAAAGAAAAAACTATGACAATTGCCCGACAGGGTCAGGCATGTCTCAAAGATTTACAAAGTCTCATCGGCTGCATGAACTTTGCAAGTTTTGTCATACCACAAGGCAGACTACATTTTCGTCACCTGCTGCTACACCTGAATTCATTAATGGCTATGCCTCCTCGAAAGAAGTTTTCTTTATCGAAAGTGACTTACAAAGAATTGGAATGGTGGCTTCAAAACTGCCACCGATCTTCACCTACCCATTTTCCGACTCCATCCCATTACCTAACAACAGATGCGTCGGATGTAGCCTGGGGCGCCCAACTGGATGGCAAACCGATATCGGGAGCTTGGACCAACCAAGAAAAGAACCTTCATTGCAATGTGAAGGAAATGACCGCAGTTTGGAGAGTTCTTCAATTGCACGGTCACCTTCTAGCAAATTCAACAGTGCTACTGCAGTCCGACAATCTCACAGTTGTTGCTTATTTGAGGAACGAAGGAGGAACTCGATCTCGCTCCCTATTAGATTTGACAATAAAAATATACAAGATACTGGACGAACATCAAATTCTCCTGACTGCTTATTATATTCCCGGAAAATACAACAGTCACGCAGACAGTCTGTCGCGTCACAATGCTCTTCCAGAATGGCATCTGATGCCCAGCTGCACACAGATGATATTCAAAAAGTTCGGAGTACCAATGATCGACCTGTTTGCATCGGAAAGAGCGCACGTTGTACACAACTATGTGACACTAGATTTGAACGATGCTCAGGCGCTTTATCACAATGCGTTTTCCCGAACGTGGAATTATCCACTGGCGTGGATCTTTCCTCCTCCGTACTTAATACCGAAGGTATTGTCACATCTCAACTCTGCGACCGGGATTTACCTAGTTGTAGTGCCCAGGTGGAATCGAGTCTTCTGGCGACCAGATCTGAAGGCTCTAGCCATATCAGCCCCTTTCACTCTTCACAATCTGGAAGTCCACCTTGTTGTATAAGGCATTTAAATAGTGTTATAAAATAATAAGATAGTTTCCAGTTGAGTATATATTTACAAGTGACAATACACAACGTTGCTATGTTACACATATCGTCATCTTATTCTAAGTTTAATAATAAGTAGGTAATATACCATGTAGGTACTATACTACATTACTCCCCCATTTACAAAGCCAAACGTTTCGTACGAATTCTTTCTGATCGGCGAGGAGCGGGGGTAGTGTTGGCACTACTCTGTAGCGGCAAAGACTCGAATGCTGCAGCCTGTGTAGTCAGCGGCAAAGGCTCGAAAGCTACAGCCTGTGTAGTCCCTTCAGATCTCGACAATGGAGTCGTTATAGTTGTAGAGCCACGATTTGGCTCTTTCTGTGTACAACTGCTCTGCGGCTCCGCAGGCTGTGTAGCTGATGTTCCTTGATACGATGTGTTATCTTCAAAACGAACTAATCGTGGCCTTAGCTGTTCCACATGTTTCTTTTTTGTCTTCCCATTTTCTAAAACCTCGTATGAATAAATACCTGTTCTTTTCTTAATAATACCTGGTTCTGAACCTCTTTCAGTTGGTCGATTTATCCAAACGTTATCACCTGGTTGATAATCTGATATAACATTTTTGCTATTAGCATTTAGCTCTTGGAACAAACGAGCTTTTTCCAAATTTTCGCTGACGTTTGGTTTTAATAGATCAAAAATGGTTCGCATCCTCCTCCCGAACATCAATTCAAATGGAGTTCGATTTGTTGAATGCCGTGGAGTACAGCGGTATGCTCTTAGAAATTTGTTCAGCCGATGATGTACATCGTGTTTGCCATCTGCTGCTAACATTCTTTCTTTAAATGTGCGCACTGCACGTTCTGCCAGCCCATTTGTTCTAGGATGATACGGTGTACTTTTTATATGTGTGATGTTCTGATCTTTACAGTAATCCTTAAAATCATCTGATGTGAATTGTGGCCCATTATCACTTACTATATATCGTGGTAAACCAAATGTTGTAAAAACTTATCTAATTGATTGATCGTTGCAGTAGTTGTGGTGGTTTTCATCGGTAAACCTCCAGCCACTTGGTGTAAGCGTCTATTACTATAAGCCACATGAAACCGAAAATAGGACCTGCAAAGTCTATATGTAGGCGATGCCAGGGTTCTGGGGGCACTCCCCATGGATAAACTGGTGCTTCCTTTGTATTCTTTCGTGACTTTTGACAATACTCGCAAGACTTTGAGAAATCTATTATATCTTTATCAATGTTTGGCCAATAAACATGCAGTCTTGCTAAGGATTACATGGCATTAATACCGTTGTGCCCATCATGGAGCATTTCTAGAATGTCTTTTTGGAAAATTTTTGGAATGCACAATCTTCCGTTCCATAATACTATACCATCTTCAAATGACATCTCATGACGTTTTTCATAAAATGTGTGAAAATGATTAGGTAATGTTTTTTTTTCCGGCCAGTTTGAAGTAATAAAACTTTTTATTTTGTTTAGCACATTATCTATTAAGGTTTGTCGTTTCAAACTTTTAAGAGTGATGGGAAGGTTTCTCAGTCTAAGATTTAACAAATGCGCATATTTTGGTAACCCTGTTATTTCCTCTGACGCCATTGTTGTGCTTGGTAGAGGAAGACGAGAGAGTGCATCAGCTGGAGTGTTTTCTTTTGATGAATGATAACAAATGTCATAATCATAACTATTCAAAACCATTGACCACCTTAACAATCTATTACTAGCAACCTTAGGTGTTTCTCGATCTTGATTAAAAATGCGCTCTAGTGGTTTGTGGTCAGTAAGGAGGGTAAACTTTCTACCATATAGATAGTGATGAAATTTGTTTACGCCGTAAATTATACCCAGAGCTTCTTTGTCGATTGTTGAATATCTTTTTTCTACTTCATTTAAAGTTCTAGATGCAAAGGCTATTGGTTTCATCACGTTGTTTTGTTTGTGAAACAATACAGCACCTAATCCTTTATCAGAAGCATCACTGCTTAAAAAGATGGGTAATTCGGCATCGTAATGTATTAAGGTATCCGTTGAGGTGAGAGTGTTCTTTAAATCTTGGATAATGCGCGTATCCTCTTCTGTCCAATTCCATCTTTGACCTTTTTTTAATAATCTATATAGATAAGCGCATTTGACGTGCAAGTTATTGATGAAACGGCCATAGTATGTTATAGAACCCAAAAATGAGCGTAGTTCAGATACGTTTTTGGGTACTGGCATGTTCTTTATGGCTTCTATTCTCTCGTTTGTTATGTTACATCCTGTATACCATATTTATCTATTCTATCACCCAAAAATTTGATACTTTCTTGAAACCATGCACATTTACTTCCTTGACTTTTGACACCTGCTGCTGTTAATCGTTCTAGAACAGCTTTTACGCGTTTAACGTGCTCCGTTAGTGTTGATGCTGTTATCAAAATGTCATCCAAGAAGCATACTGTGCCATCCAACCCACTCAGTATTTGATGCATGATTCTTTGAAAAACGGCTGGAGCGAATGATATTCCAAACGGCAAACGTTTGTATTGAAAATATCCTTTGTGTGTTGCGATTGTTAAAAACTTTTTGGAATCTGGGTGAACAGATAATTGTAAATAAGCGTCTTTGAGATCGATTTTAGTAAAAAGCTGACCGCCAGCTAATTTTGAAGTTACTTCTTCAAACCGCGGCAACGGATAATCGTCTGTTTGGACATATCGGTTAATAGTAACTTTAAAATCTGCACAAATTCGGATATTTCCGTTCGATTTAAGCGCTATTACAATTGGTGAAGCCCATTCGATTGGTGTCGTCATAGTATCAATCGGTTCTAATATGTCTTCCTTAACAAGGCGTTCCAGTTCTTTTGTTACTTGATCACGAAGTGCTAAAGGTACTGGACGAGGTCTAAAAGCTTTTGGTTGTACATCTTTATTAATATGTATTTTAGCGCAGTGTCCATTTATTGTTCCCAATTTTCCATCAAACAAAGAATTAAAATCCTTTAAAAGTTTATTTTTATAGTAATCGGTACCTTTTGTTTTGGTGTGTTTCGTGTCTTCCGTTTTTATGTTACATAATCTAGCCCCTTCTGGCATAGGTAAATTAAATGCAAGACACCAATCCAATCCGAAAAGAGGGACGTCGTTTTCTTTTGTTACGTGGGCTTCCAGAATTTTTGTTGTGTTGAAAGCTGTTACAGATATTTTACAAACGCCTAAAGTTTCAACTTGTACAGCTGTATAAGCAATCAGATTTTTGCATTTCTGTAGTTCTGGTCGACCAATTTTTTTCCATAACTTATGTCCTATCACTGTATGCACTGCTCCAGGATCATATAGCATTTCAATATTTTTTTTGTTTAAAATTGTTGTTATCATAACTTTTGTGATATGTTTATGCGAATTAATATGAAAAGTATTCGTAATTTCATCGCTATCGCTGGTATTCGAATCCGAGTCATGTTCATTTAAACGTCGAGTTCTAGAATTTTTATGCTTAGTTGTTAAACAAACCGACGAAAAATGATTTTTCTTTCCACAATTGTCACAAATTTTACCTCTAGCAGGACAATCTCGGAGTTGATTGTGATATCTGTTGCCACAAAATATACATTTCCTAGATTCTCTCGTTCTGTTATGCGATTTCTTTGATTTTTTTGATATCTTATTGGTTGTAGCATGCTCCAAATGTTTACAAGTAAATAATTGTTGAGTTTCTGTTATACGTAAGGTTTGAATTTCAGCCTGTTCCAATTCTCGTGCTGTTGCTAGTACATCGGCTAACTTTGATTTATTTGATGGATGAGCCCTTATAATTTCCTGTTGCCATCTAACATTGTTGATACCGATAACTAGTTGATCTCGAATACGTTCTTCTAAGTTTGATCCAAACTCGCAATGCCCAGCTAGTGCACGCAATTCCAAAACAAACTTGGATACGGGTGTGTTGTGAGCTCTCTGTTTCGCTGTGAATGCAACCCGTTCGGATAATACATAGGTCTTTTTACCATAGTGTTCGTTTAAGACCTCTATAATTTCATCAAAAGTCTTATTTGTTATTGATGTTGGACAGAAATGGTTTACAAGCACCTTGAAAGTTGTGGCACCTACCTTTGAAAGTAATAGTTGTTTGCGTTTGTTATCATGTTCATTACTTTCCAGTAGTCCATGTAGATCAAGAGCTATTTTGAATCTTTGGATATAATATTCCCATTCCTCCAATTCATCTTCAAATTTCTCGAAATTAAATACCTGGGAGAACTTTTCAGTCATCCTCGTCGCCAATTATGTTGTATAAGGCATTTAAATAGTGTTATAAAATAATAAGATAGTTTCCAGTTGAGTATATATTTACAAGTGACAATACACAACGTTGCTATGTTACACATATCGTCATCTTATTCTAAGTTTAATAATAAGTAGGTAATATACCATGTAGGTACTATACTACACACCTTATCGATCTAGCAACCGGGCTCCCACCGCCACGATCGAAAGAAATGATATTGGATGTATGGAAAATTGGGGGTGGTCAGGGAGTCTAACTGATTGGAATATGCCACAGCTGGAACTTTTGAGATCCGCCTGGCGTCCTTCCACTCGTAAGGTCTATAACTTGGCATGGAACAGATGGCTTGATTGGTCCAAGAAATATAAAAATGATCCTTTAAACCCCACGGGCTCCATATTGGCTAAGTTTTTAGCAGACTTGCATATTATTCATAAATTCTCTTATCTTATAATACAATTTTGCTTCACAAATCTGTTGTAGCAACCTTGTGTAACGATGAGAAGGCCGGACAATTAAGTTCACATGTATTGGTGAAACACATTTTAAAATCGATATCCCTAAAGAAGCCGATAGTAGCTCAAAAGCCACCAATTTGGGATATAGATATACTTGTATCCTTTTTGGAAAATAGCATTATTGATGAAAACAATCCTTTTGCTGTGTGTAGCCACACGGCCACTTTGTAACTATTATGTTCAGATAGACGAGTACACGATCTAACTCTGTTAGCGGTTGATACTGACCATTTCCAAGAACATATTGATAGTATCGTTTTGTGGCCAATGTTTGGTTCGAAAACCGACAATGCGAATTACAGACAGTCTGGCTGGAAATTACTTTCTAATGATAGTTCAAAAAATTTGAATCCGGTTTTCTTTGTAAAACGTACAATCTTGTTATTGGATGAGAAACGTAAACTGTCAAATAGCAATAATCTTTTTATTAACCTTAGAGGCCAGTACAGAGCGGCCTCCCGTACCGTTATTGCTAATTGGATTAAGTCTATTTTAACAAAAGCTGGCATAAACACCTCGCCAGGAAGTCTGCGCTCTGCAGTTGCTTCAAATAAGGTAAGTATTTAATAAGCGTTTTACATCGATAGATTTAAAGGCTTTACGCACGTGTTAATAGATATACCACCTAGTGTCAATCGCCAGGTGGCGACTATCTACCTATACTAATTACTACTAATATTATAAAGCTGAAGAGTTTGTTTGTGTGTTTGCTTGAACGCGCTAATCTCAGGAACTACTGGTCCGATTTGCAAATTTTTTTCAGTTTTAGATAGCTATGATGAATAGGAGAGGGTAGATAACATTGAACACGCGCGAAGCCGGGGCGGGCCGCTAGTTAAAAATAGAACAAAGGACTTACGAAGCAGCTGGTAATGGTTATTGTTTCCTTCATCGTCTATAGAGGTTAATTGTTTATCCGTGTATGACTAGACGCGTGGATCCACTCCGTAACTGGTGGTGGTCACGGTGGTTCGAAAATCAAACATGATACACAGAGACAAAACAACTAAATACTCAGGTGTGGCAACGCATATGCATTTTGACCTCTGGTCTTTGTGTAAGTGTCTATAGGCTGCAGTCATCACTAAACATCAATGTGAACTGCATGCTTGTTTGCCACCTTCATTACATAAACAAAGATGTATTGTAATTTGGTCGTGTTCTAATGTGTACAATTGCTCAACGTGGTGGCGAATTTTTCAATAGGCGAGCTCTGACCAAACCTCACCTTATCGGGGGCAAATTTGCATAAATTTTAAATTTTATGTTAATGATTGCCGGCAAACATTTTGTCGTAATGTTGTAAGAGTGTTTGTGATTTGACGACATAAAGTTGCGTTAGAATTCTTCTCTCTTAAGGTCGTCTATTAAGCCGGTCCACTGAACTGACTTTTGGACACATTTTTTTTACGTAATTGAAGATATACAATCAAGCGTGTAGTTCACATTGATGTTAAGTGATGACTGCAGCCTATAGACACGCACACAATGATCAAGGTCAAAATGCAGATGGGTTACCCCTCCTGAGGCCTAAGGTGTTATGCCTCTGTGCCGTACATTACCACCTGACCAGAACACGATAGTGCTGAACGCTACCATTTAGCGGCAAGTATATTAGGTAATGCGGTGGTGCCTACGCCAGCGAGCTCCGTCACTGGAGCTCTACCACATTTTATAGCGACGCAATGGCACGACAACATTTTTGCATAAATGTCGTGCAGTTCGCACAGCCGAGTTGTGCAGCAAATTTACGCCTTGCATTAGCAAAAATAACGCGTTTTATCACAAATTTGTGCAAACGTATTTGATGCATACAAAAACGTGCAAGCCTAGAGTTATAGAACCTGCATTAATTACCATTGCTTTCTTTAATTCCAGTACCATGTAGAGGTTGTTTACGCCAATGCCCTTCGTAGGATATCAAATATCTAGGAGTCACTTTATCTTGTATGTGGCGTAAAGTCTGAGCAATTCTAACTAATGTTTGTGTCTACATCTACACGATTCTTTAGTGCGAATGTGTAAATGTACTCATTAATTTGCGCAAACATACTACACCGACCGGCCGAGCTTTTATGGACATTCTTTTAACGATATTGTTTAATTTGATACTGGCTGTGCTCGCGACTTCGTCCGCGTGAGATTTTATGATTGTTCAGTATCTACCCGGACGAAGTCGTGAGCGCAGCTAGTATAAAAGTAGCCAGAGTTACTCCTTATTACATAAGCTATCTGCCAGTGAAAGTCCCGTCAAAATCGGTCCAGCCGTTCCCGAGATCAGCCGAGACAAACAAACAGACAGATAAGCAGACAAAAATAGAAAAAAATGTTGTTTTGGTATATGTACCGTGTATACATACATACACATAATATGCATTTAGTAAAAAGCGGTTAATTTTATATTACCGACAGACAGTAGATATTCATCATATAAATAAACTCGTTAGGGTTTTTTTGTATATCAATGCGTTAAATGCGTTTTTTAATACTTTTAAAAAACGCATCAAGCGTTTTTTTTTTGTTTTTATTTCGATAATGCGGATATAATCAGCCCACCTTCTCTATCCTGAAGATCTTGTCCAAAATTATATTTAAGTATGTACTTTGTCCTCAGATAATGAGGTGCAAGTGAGCTGGTGACTGTCGGCGCCTGAGATGAATTCTGACGTGCACCGTCACCAAGCGCATCCGCCGCTCTCTCAGGTAAAATCAATGTCATAAATGTCATTAATCGTAGTTTGTATCATTTTAAATTAAACTATTCATTTCATGTTTTAATCGTTAGTTACACGATTCAAAGACTACCTATTTAATAATAGTTTGAATTTTTGAATACTTTGAATTGCTGTCATTCGACAGATACCTGACATGTTGGTCGCTTAAGAAAGCGTCATCGATGGAACTACATATATTTTCATGTTTGTATGCACTTAAATCTGATACTTTGGTATGAGGAATCACCTATTCTACTTACCATTATGAATAAAAAACTAATCCGTACTCATAATGGTATAATCAGGTATAATACATAGGTAGCTGTTGTAAAAGCATTTTACTATAGCAGTTTATACCTACGTCTGTCAGGTGTATAATTAAACAAGTACGTTGTATTGCAAACAGTGGCATAATTATAACACATTCCACATCGATTGTATGTTACCAAACCATAAGTACAATAATAAAATTGGAATTCCATACGGTCTAATAGACGATGGACTGTGGCTAAGCGTTGGAGCCATTTTGGCTATAATACTAAACGGCGACAGGTCTTTAATAATAATAAGTTATGTTATTAAAAAAATATATATACCTAATGTACTAGCGGCCCACCCCGGCTTCGCACGGGTGTAACGTTACATGTCTATTACTACTATCATAATAAAATATAGCCTATCTATAGCATTTCTGAATAGTATAGATTTCTGAATGTGAAAGAATTTTCATGATCGGTTCAGGATTACAAACTTTATCTCTTTATAATATTAGTACATATAGATTATTAAGAAAATATTTACTTACTAAAAGGAGAGGCATCATTTTTCTTACATGTTTTATCAAATTTTAGGTCTTATATTTTGAAAAGAACATTTTATATTATTTGAATACTTATTATATACACGTCCAGTTTTTTCATTATTTTGTCTTCTATACACTTACAAAATAAAGTCCTCCGCCGCGTCCGTCACTGTCTGTCTATTTGCGATAAACTCGGAGACTAGCACTGGTTTTCATGAGGTTTTCACCAAGGGATAGAGTGATTCATGAGGAAAGTTTGTGTTGTGTCTAAAAGGATCATGGCAAGATTTGTACAGAAAAAATGAAAAAAGGTACACGGTAAAACAGCCTGGAAATATTATCCAGTGAACCTAAACAACATTTCCTGATACTTTAAATATTTTTAACTCTCCGGAATAAAAAGTTTGAAATTGAACTTTAGTATGGAGTGCTTCTACTGTTGTTAGGAAAGACGATTTTTATTCCGGTTATTTAAAAATAATGTACATACCTATTGTTATTTAGGTTCCCTAGATAATATTTCTAATCCGTTTTACCTTGTACCTTTTTCTAACTTTTTCTGTACAAATCAATGTATGAAACTTGCCATGATTCTTTGTTTATCAAATTTTAAATCTTTTATTTTGAAAAGATTTTTTTAAACATATTTTCTAGTCAAACGTATAACTTGTACGGTTTTTTCGTTACTCTTATCTTCTACGCTTGTTATAAATAAAACAATCCCCTTCGCCGCGTCTGTGTTTCCGCGATAAACTCAAAGACTACTGCACAGATTTTCATGCGGTTTCCCAATAGATAGAGAGATTCACGAGGAAGGTGTGTGTATATTTTTTTTAATTACTGTATAAATCGGTTGCAACCAAACTATAAATGTTGGAGGTATCGAAAAATATCAATCTGCCAGTTACAGAGACATAAACATGGATTTTTTAAAAATTTATTTTACGGCCGTGGCTATAATAATTTTTGTATGGCAGAACGACGTCAGCCGGGTCAGCTAGTTATTGTGTAATATTAACTGGAGTTTGACATGTTTCCAGCACGGGGTGCACGGCGCGCAGAGCGTGGGGCCGTGCGGTTGGTACTCGGCGTCGGCGTCCGCGCCCACCGCACCGGCGCGCCTCAAGCGAGCGCAACCCCCGCACCAATTACCGGTTAGTAGATCAGTAGATTACAATATTCTTAACACCAGAATTATAGAAATTACAGATGTTATCAAAACAACACAAGTAGGCAGTACAAATAAGGCGGTCTTATTGTATTGAAAGCTTCTCTTCTCTTTGAGACAACCTAAGGTGGAAGGAAAATCATCGTTGATATAGCAACAGTAGATCGCAAGTAAAATATCATAATCTACTTTATTAAGGTAGACGAGGCACGAGAGGTTTGTCAGAACCGGGATGTCTGGCGCTCTACACTCTCTGCCTACCCCGTTAGGGACCTGGCGTGAAGATACATACTTTATTAAAAGTATGTATTGCTGGAATCTAGTAAGACGACACATTCAGCTGTTGATTCCCCGTGCCTAATCTTATAGTAGGAGAGATACTGAACCCTCCGAGTAACGTTGGCCCTGTAGGGCTAGAAAATTTTGTAGGGATATCATATCATAACATGCTAAGTACGAAAACCATCGCCTGGCAAGGATCAACCCGTCACGTCATTTGGATTTCTGATGAGAAAAGTTACTTCCATATTTTAGATCTAGCTCGATTGCGACCATTTATGTTGCGTCTTGAAGTTTAATTTTTGAAAATCACTAATTGTTTACTGCAAATGAGCGACTCAATCGTATATAAATAGCAGGTTTATTGATGTACAATTTACATTACATGATACCCTCGATACATAATTTATTGAATTCGTCCTAACAATTTCATCGTCATGGAAACACACTTTCGTTGTCATGGAAACACCACTGCAAATATAAATAAGACGCAACAATTATGGTCGCAAAACTATGGCTGCCAGAATATGGAAGTAACTTTTCTCATCAGAAATCCAGATTACGTGACGGGCTGATCCTTGTTAAGCGATGGTTATCGTATTTAGCATATTATTATTATGACTCATCCCGTTCCGATATTCGAAGGGTTTATTAGCTCTTGGACCATTATGTCTTCAGTAATTTTGACAAGAGCAGTAACCATAATTATAAGGCCCTGCTGAAATCCAGATTGAAAGGGATTGTAAAGGTAATGCAAGACTAAGAAGAGAAAGAAATCGTGAGTAAGCGTTTTTATTTTGTAATGTAAGGTATACCTTGAATCAAGTCAGATAGAAAATCGAAAGCAAACCGAATGCGTGCCGATACCGAGGCGAACCGAAAGCGTGCGACCCCAAGACAAACCGAAGGCGTGCACGCGAAGAGAGACGTGAGCGAAATGGTTGTATTAGCTAGTTTTCTGTGCAGAACGTCAAATCAAGAGCAAGAGTGGGACGCAAAGCGAAAGCGAACCGTGACGGTTGTATTAATTTACAAAGTTTTTCAAATTTTTTTTTGTAATTTCAGAATCTGTTTTCCTCCATATTTTCCCTGACAGGAGTCCTTTAATTGCGAGACGCCACACGAAGTGATCTCCCGCCACACTTCGCTTTCGCCACGAGTTCGCTGGCCCTAGTTTGACGTCTCCGCTTCGCTTCGAATTCTCCACGGTTTCGGTTCGATTTAGTTCGCAGTTGTCTTTGACAAGGGCTTAAGAGCAACCCGCATGCGGTGGCATGACATAATAAAGTTATAAAACAAAGATCTGCGTCACAAGCCAGATAGCATGAATAGCTTATTTAAATATTATACATTAACGTAGTGTTAAATACGTGACGTCTTACTGAAATGATTCATGTTGCATTGTTGGTGGTCAACTTATTGCTGTAAATTTGTCTTAATACATCAATTTCCGTTAAATTTCTCATAATTGTGCTCACGTCGAAAGAGGTAAGTTGTATTGTAATAGAATTCCTATATTTTAGTTGGCAGTGTTTAAGTTAGTACTATTTCAGAATATAATACATAACATCGGCAATTAGAGAGTAAAATGGAATAAGAGGATAGGTACAAAAAACAGTGCATAGTTATTAACAGCGAAGAATTTTATGATGTATAAAAAATATGCTAATGCGTGGAGCAGAATTAATTATAAATTAGTAACGAAAAAACTTATTGCAATCATTTACACAAAACTATTTTAATTACGGCAATGGTACACAATATTACGTCATTACTTTCCATTTCGAAGAATTTATTTTCTTATCAACGTGTCTTTTCAGTACTTTGTATAAACTTACAAAAATAATTTTATAAAAGCGAATGCACATAATAAGGGCTCGGAACATCAGAAAGAAAAAACGTAACCACTCGTGAGTCTATTTGTCCGTCTGTCACAATTTATTATTATTATTCGATGTACATATTAATTATTTTTTTACACATATAAGTAACTTAAATAAAAAAAATGAAAAATATATATAAAAAAAAAAATAGTGTGCTACCGGCAGCGGGAACAGGGTCCAAGCCGCCGATGGTTAGGGTCACAAAGACAGGAACCTCCTCACTATACGTGCCGTGCCGAGGAGTACCGCCTTCTGCATCAGACCCCTGACCCAACTTCCTAGCTTGAGCCTCTTGAGGTGTTGGTCGAGGCTCTTTGCTATAAGTCCGTTGACCGTTACGACTATCGGCACAATGATGGCCGAATCCACGTCCCACATGGCGACAATCTCGTGAGCCAGATCAAGATATTTAAGTTCCTTGTCTTTCTCAGCCTTCACGAGATTCTCATGATGAGGGACGGTGATATCGATAATCAGTGCGCGGAGCTCCGAGCGATCTATCACCACTATATCAGGCTTATTGGCTACAATAGTCCTGTCAGTGATGATAGACCGGTCCCAATACATTATTATTATTATTATTCATAGGATTTCGACTCGCACTTGGCCGACTTGGTTTGATAATTTTGTGTTGTGCAGCTTAAGTGATTTTTTTATCATTAATCCAGAGTTGGCCCCATAGTGATTTTTTAAAGTTTACCAACGATCACCTAGTGTAAGTGTTTGATATTGTTCTAGTCCGGAGGTGGGGCGAGCGGCAGCAATGGGCCACGCGCTCCCCTCTCGCCCACCGCATTGCAGAATTCCGTTCCGCACAATGTAAGTGAGATACAGCTTTATTCATACTTGATATGGTGTAGGCATGCGAAATTCCCTATGTATGCGCATTATCTTGTGCAATTTTGTATGTTGCACGCTTTTTATTAACATGAACCTAACCACATTTGAATCCATGAGTTTAATGGTGGGATTGTACATATTTGTCTGGTTTGATAGTATATTGACATTAGCAATATTAATTAGGTATTTATTTAAATGAGTGTAGTGTCCTTATTGCATTCCAAATACCATTGAAAAGTTTTTATTGATAGTAAATTTGGGCGTTGCCAGGGAAGGCAGCTGCCTCCTATCCTAGAAATAAAAAAAAATACAGATTTTGACACAGATATAACAGTATTTCCATGAAGTGGTAATGTACAGCACCGTTATTTCCGGTACATCTACACAGATCTCTAGTTTTATGCATCTGCTATCAAGGAACTCTCCACTTGCCCACTTGAGCGCTTCATGCGATGGTAATAAAAGCTAAATTTTATTGATTTTGTATAAGCGGAGAAGTCAGCGAACAATGTGAAATGTGAACTGTACTGAACGCTATCTGTCACTTTGTAGCGACGACAGCGCTGAACATTGCCATTAACAGATGAGAATTTTATTATGTAATTATACACGAAAGCCAATCAAATGACCTTCCTGAGGCAAACTTTATCCAAGAAGATCTAATTATAAAACTTGTGACGCCAAATGAAGTAATCAGAGCAAAAAAAAACAATATTAGCCCAAAAAAAATTCCAGGATATGATTTGATCACAGGAGAAATCCTGCATAATCTACCTCGAAAAGCTAGCGTGAAATTGTCAACTCTAATAAATTCTGCATTCAGACTAAGATATGTACCTGATTTGTGGAAAGTGGAAGAAGTAATAATGATAGCAAAGCCTGGCAAGCCACCTCATGAAGCAACATCGTATAGACCAATTTCCCTATTGCCGGTTATTTCAAAACTGTTCGTGAAACTTCTTCTAAGACGTTTGAAACCACTACTGGATGCCAAAAACCTTATTCCTGAGCACCAGTTTGGATTCAGAGAAAAACATTCTACTATTGACCAAGTACATAGGATAACAAGTGTCATTGAAAAATCACTAGAAGAAAAGAAAGTTTGTACAACAGTATTTTTAGATATGGCACAAGCTTTTGATAAAGTCTGGCATGAAGGTCTTATTCATAAAGTCAGAACTATGTTGCCGATACAATTCGCAGACATATTAGAATCATATATAACAAACAGAGCATTTAGAGTGAGACAAGAAAATGCTTATTATGAACTCAAAGAAATAAATGCTGGGGTGCCACAAGGTAGTGTTTTAGGTCCGGTCCTGTACCTGTTATACACATGCGATATCCCAAATTTAGAGAATAATGTAATTGCTACCTTCGCTGATGACACTGCTATAATGGCCACAGGCCAAAGTCACGAAGAAGCAGGAGAAAAAGTCCAAGAGGCTATTAATGTTGTACATAACTGGACTACAAAATGGCGCATCAAGCTAAATGAAACGAAGTCGAGCCATATCGACTTTACTAACAAAAGACCACAATATCGTCCGTTATATATTAATGGAAAACAAATACCACATGCGAACACAGCTCTGTACCTAGGTATGACGCTTGACGCTAAGTTGCGCTGGAAAGCTCACGTCAAGAAGAAGCGCGAAGAGCTAGGTATTCGCTATAATAAGATGTATTGGCTTCTCGGAAGATGTTCTCCGCTGTCACAATAAATTATTATTTTATAAGCAAGTCCTCATGCCAGTATGGACTTATGGTATTCAGCTGTGGGGTTGTGCCAAAAAGAGTAATATACAAATAATACAACGATTCCAGAACAAAGTGCTCAGAGACATTGTAAATGCGCCCTGGTATGTACGTAATAACGATCTTCATCGGGACCTGAAAATGGATTTCGTATATAACGTTATCAGAAGATACGCCGAAGCTCATGAAAAAAGGCTTCACCATCATGTGAATATTGAGGCTATCCAGCTCCTCGACAACACAAACCTAGTGAGAAGACTTAAGAGAACTAAACCTTTTGAGTTAGTGTAGTGTTAAAACAATATTAGTGTAAGTGACTTATTTTGCATAATCACACGAACAAAGTGACTTCCCCTTAAGACATACTAGGAAAGTGCCAGTGGACATTTACTTAGAAATAATTTTATTAGAAGTTTAAGTTAGCATAAAATTGCTTATTAGTCTTTTAGGCTAGATTTTAATTTTAATAAGGTTCAAAATTATTACCTTAGGTTTTAAAAAAAATGTAATTATACACAAGTGTAGTGTACATAAGAGTTAGTGTATAGTAAGTAACGTTACGATCGTCAACAGAACGTGATGTCATCATCGATGCGTGCGCCTGCGCCAACAGGCCCCGCCTCCTCCGCCATGCATACATCGCAGACTACGCCTGGTAAATATAAGATTACATAACATCACTCCTGATTTTGTCTGAAATGGTGGGCAGATATCCACATGTACCCACCTACATACATACAATCGTGCATAAACAAGAAAAATCACATCAATTCATAAACTTGTTCTAGCTAAAATGTTGCTAATCAATCTTTTATCTTAAGCCATTGACAATGCAACTGACTTATTCCTAATACGTATGTAATGTACGTTCATGAATAAGAGGGTAAATAATTTATGATCCACCTATTGACATGCATTGGACATAATATTTCTAAACACTGCGCTGCTTGTTATCAAGCTGCTTACTTCTATAGTCAAGCTAACTGCCATCCTCTGCCGCCCAATGCACATATTCATGTGTGTCAGTATGATAGGGATTTTGTAAATTACCACAACGAATGGTCTTGGGTCGCTCTGGAATTCATCCATTCATGACCCAAAGCATTTGGTTCTTAGAGCTATGTCCCCAGCCCACTGCGTCTTGAGTCTCACTATTCGATAGGCTATGTCGGCTATTGGTTCTCATGCAGATTTCCTCATTTCTGATTAGATCTTGCAGGGAACCGCCGAGCAAAGCTCTCCATTGCTCTCTACGTGACCTTGACTCTTCTTATTGAGACCTATAGTGAGCGATCAACACACACTGGTCACTGGACCCATGTCTTAAGACATTTTTAGAGATGATGTATCGCATCGCATTTTACCTAACACTATCTTCCGATGAATTAAAACACTAAAAATAGGAATGGAAATGTCTGTGTATCAATGAGAATTTTTATGGGTTTAAGGATGGAGCAAATTTCTATAATAATCTTTATAAAAAGGATACTGTAACTTCAGTTTCTTCAATGAAGGAGAGTGCCGTCTGAGTAAAAATGTTCTGAAGTTTATTCTTACCTGTCAGTATTCAATAATTTCGTTACTCTTTGTAATGGGTAATTCGGAGTATTCGAGTTTGAATAATAGTGCTAGTCCTTTGTGCACTTATTACATGTCATATTGATATGTCTTATCAATTTAACTGATGTTTACGTCAAAGATGACCTACTCCACTGCTGAGAGATTAAAATATATCTTTACTTCTCTACTATCTTTGCTATTATACTCACATTTATAGAGGAAACGTTTGTATGTTTGTTTTAATGTAGGAGCTAAAGCTAATTGCTACTTCGAAACTACTCATTCCATTAAAAGTCTTCATCAATTTTTAAATGGAATATTAAGATGTTCATAGGTTATCATCTTCATTGAATGTTTTACACAGCAGTGGTGCCGAAAGGTCCGAGCGACGTTCTGGTGAACTCATCGGGCCAGAACTCTCAACCACCGGGGAACAAGTTTCTAAACATGACGCAATATCCGTAAGTATCCTTGTATTATCATCTTAGTAATTTCAATAGTTATAGGACTACAGTTATTATTGCATATCTACCTTTGGGTAAAAAAAGCCCTTCGAATAATTTCAGCTTTGTAGAGCGTTATCTCTTTCGCACACAACCTATGTGACGTTTCGGCCGTTTTGATCAAGTTTAGGCCAATACCAGACTATTAGTGCTTACGTAGGTAGTGTCCAGCAAAGATAACGCTCTACGAACTCGAAACTAGCCGATTGTCTCTTTCCTAAGCTCGACGTGCAATATTTCTTAACTGGTACCACACCGCGGACACTCCGCCAAAATTCCATACAAACGCTTAATTTGGTCTCTATTACACAGACATCAATCAGTGACGTATATTCACACGTGCACCTGTGTGCGTAGCACGTAGAAAATACCAACCGTCGCCCATAAGACGGGAGGAGGTTGGGTGAGGCGGGGAAATCGGACGGGACGTCGAAGTGTCCATTCTATACGTAGTATTATTACATAATCTTTGCTGGTACTGTACACAGAGATCTAAGACTGTAAGGTAGGTATGCGAAAAATATAGAGAAGCGTTAGTCGCTGAGAGACTTGTAGGAGAGATTCGAACATTATAATGGTAATACCGATGTATCGACGCATCGTAGTTCAGAAAAAAACGTGCGAGAATATATTCAATTATTTTTTATTCATGCTTTCATGCACTTAGTACTATCGCCTGTATGTGTCTGGTCGGTTTCGTCGATGTCTTACTTGTATGGAAGTAAAGTCCTATTTGCAATGTTTTTGGGTGACCGGAAACTTCATCGATAGTACATATTCTTACTTTATTATTATAAAGTAAGAATATTTTCAATACGTACTTAATATAATTATGGTATGAATTATTGGCTGTTTTCTTCAACTGAATTACCACATTTGAATAAAATTAGGTATTAAATTAAAAATGTGCTGGTGTCTCGGCGCGGGGAATCGCACCGACGACCTTCTTGTTGA
The DNA here is from genome assembly GCA_036365455.1 of Macrosoma leucophasiata. Lineage (NCBI taxonomy): Eukaryota > Metazoa > Arthropoda > Insecta > Lepidoptera > Hedylidae > Macrosoma > Macrosoma leucophasiata. The sequence goes on from JAWQUS010000021.1 coordinate 12,977,615, forward strand.
ACGGTCGTCACACAAAGGAGTGAAGTACGATTACTGCTCATAATATTCATCGCCAATAATAGAAAATATTTGAAGATAAAAACTGAGTACATATGTACTATATTTATCAAATATGATTTTTTGTACAATATCGTTAATCTAGTATCAAGATTATCAAGCCAATATACAAATGATACGCCATAATAATGTACCTCTCAATGCGATATTGTTTATAATATGTAACTAGTTACTGCGTCATATTCGATAACACTTCACTAGTTGACCGCCAAAATATACATTAGACAGCCAGTTTGTTCAAATAGATAAACTATTAAATGTACAGATTAAATTAATGTACGATAGAAAATGTAACTACGAAAAGTGTTTCACGTATGATAAGATTACTTGAATTATCGCGATCGGTCCGGCTCAGTGACAGTTGATGTGCGAATGATGGAGAGTGACGCTACTGAGTGCAGTGAACTACAGAAAGTGAAACCTCCGGCAATCGTTTGCGAGGAGTTCGAGTAAATATCACAATAACTCCTTACACAACGTGGAATGTATACGTTTGGACGAGTAGCAAAAAATGTTGCGTTAAATTCGATTTAACACGGTCAACTTATCTAGACTTATGTATCGTGTCCAGTATAGTGTTATTTCACGTATCTCAATATTATACTTAACTACTAATAATGTCATGCATACTGGTTATATGGCATTTTCTAGTTATTGAATGGAGTACACAAAGCGTTCTTGATAAGTAAAGGTCGTGGAGATCATTAGAATGTTTTAATTAAATGCTATTAAAAATGAAGCTTAAAAAGATTATCAACTACTCGACACTGTGTCGCCATTGTTTGATATTTGCATTTAAGATCATACGTAATAATACGTATAATCTACACGATTAGAACTATCCTATGTTAATCGAATACCTTTTTAATATCGAGAGAGGCAATGTAACTAGAATTACATTAATAATAATATATTATTAAATACATTTAGGATTTAATAACACATTCTACATATTCAGTTCTAACATTCCATTTCTAAAAGAAAGTATTGTTATCTAGTCCTTATTATTCATTGATTAGCTCTATGGAACTCTTTGGGTAATATCGATATCCTCTTAAATATATCATATAGAAAACAATAATTTTCTCACATAAGATGTAGAACAAAATGTATTTACTAAGATAAGAAGTCACGTTTATGGTGATGTCTGTATTTTACCACAAATCTAATAATATGTACTAAACACATAGATATCTGTATTAAAATAAGTGTGGTGTGTGTCAGGTGGCACCACGGCGCGATATCGCGGGAGACGGCGGAGGCGCTGCTGTCGGGGTCGCCGGACGGCGTGTTCCTGGTGCGCGAGAGCACCAACTTCCCCGGCGACCACACGCTCTGCGTGCGGTACTACGGCCGCGTCGAACATTACAGGTCACTTACAAGCTTTGTTACTGTATTGTGGAGAAATGTGATGTAATAGGAATGGATTACCTGGTCGGCGGATCTCCCAACTAGACAAGGCCTGGGGTATCGCGGCCCAACGATTAACGTGTTCCTGGTGCCTCAAAAAAGCTCAAATTTGTCGAACATTACATTCACATCGTGATTTTTTTTACGAGTATATGAACGACGACCGTTGGGGTCCTGAAGCGCTAAAGCACCAACTTACCACGACCACACGCTCTCCAATCTCCAATCCAATGTATGGCCCTGTAACAACTATAACGGAAGTAAGACATTTATCTACAATATTTTATTTAACACCAATTAGAAGTAAGCAAGCAAGATTTCTTAGATTCTCTAAATTTGTATAAACGGACTAAACCCTATGTAAGTAAATACACAGATTTCATACTCATCAACGCAAAACGGAGCTATTTATTGATCATAATTGTAATCATCAGAGCTTCAGTGGAATCAATCCAGAATATATTCTGGGTTGTTACTACTGCACTGTTACTTATATTTTGCTTAAGAATAAGAAGTTTTTAATGTCTGTAACATTTTTTTATAGATGCAATCATCATATTTCACAAATTTAATGTCATCTTTATTAATTGTAACAATAAATCTAATATTTATATTATAATATTAATTGTGCAAATAAATGTATTATTATTATTCATGTTTCATAATTCTAGTAACCTTTAATCTATCTACTTATTTTTGATATTGTATATTTTCTCATTGTAGAGTAAAATGGGCGACAGCACCTGACAGTCAAACTCAGCGGCTCACTATCGACGATGAAGAATTTTTTGATAATATGACGGATCTAATTAAAGTAAGCATATTATTTTCTTAAATTTATAAAGTACTCAATTACTTAACGTACTCAGTTTATTTATAAGTCTTATGTCCTCGCATTATAATATTAATCTAGGACCTGGCTTATCACTAATTATCTGTAATAATCAGTTTTATAATTTTGTAGCATTACCAAAAAGACGCGGACGGTTTATGTACCATATTGGTACGATGGTTGCCGAAGGCATCGCCAAACGGAGCGAATAACAACAATGTTCTACAACAACCTTATTCCCCCCTTCCACAGGTATGTGTATTGTAGAAATAAAACATTAAAATTTATTAATTTCAAAGTGTCAATGGTGTCAAAGACTACCTTTTAGTTTCTATATTATATTTGTGTCTGCCAAGCTCAAAAAGTAGTAAATTAGAAAATAGTATTTTACAAATACTGTTTTCATTTTATTCTTGTAAATTACATCTAGTTACAGTGTAATATAAAGTGGGCCTTCTTGCTCTTAAAGCTTAATGCATTTAACAGCAATAGCAAAGAATTACTAGCAATCCAAAGCATTGCTCATAGGTACAGAATGTGACAATGTATCCCATTTGCCTAAACCCCAGACGGACCGACATACGTGGCGAAACAATAAGGGTTTCTTGAAGGCTATGGAACCGTACTATTCAGTACAGTACTGTCAGGGAACTGGCCGCTTGACCACATGACCATTCGGTAGTAATGCTATATTTGATTGATTTTGGACAAGTGGAGAGTTGCTCGACTACCTTTCTCCTGGTACCTTTTATTTGATGGCTTATCTCTAATGGTACATTCCACCGACGGCCAACAGCAGCCGCCGCCCTACCCGCCCACGCCGAGCGTGTCGAGCGCGCTCAGCTCGGGCCACTTCCAGCACGCCTACTCCGGGCAAGTGCCCTCCGCCGACCAGACGGACAGTGCGGTGCAACCGCAGAAGTTCGTCGATGCGCGTAAGTTTCTCTTGTATCAGTAAGCATATAAAACGTCCAGATATCCCTGTTTTTTAGTCACTCTACAAACTACAACATGGTTAACACAAGTAAAAAAAGTTAAACTTTTTCTCCAGACTACTAAGTTAAAAAATGCATTTCTTTACAATTATTCTTTTTATTCAACTATTTGCTATAGGATATTACATGTTTTATCACAAAATCGATTAAATTTTATTTAGTTCCATTTAATTTTACTCTGTATCAATCAACTGTATCTATAATTAGTTCATGCGACTATACGTCTGTGATTCCAATTGTAGCTGAAGTAGATTAAAGCAACATTGATTATTGCCAAGGACTTAACTTGAGATTGACTAGTAATTATATTCTTCAGGTTGGGTGATAAATGAACGAGATTTGGAAATTCGAGAAAACATCGGGAAAGGAGAATTTGGCGATGTAATGTTGGGCATACTGAACGGCACCCAGAAAGTGGCTGTGAAAATACTGAAAGATCGGGAAGCGGCGAGCAAATTCCGAGCAGAAGCGAGTGTTATGGCGTAAGCATTCTCTTAATCCCTACTTAATATTATAAATGCTAAAGTAATTCTGTCTGTCTGTTTGTTACCTTTTCACGTCCAAACGACTGAACCGATTTTAATGAAATTTGGTACAGAGATAGAGCTGACTTTGAGAATGAATATAGGCTACTTAGTTATTTACAAAACGACATCCACGCGGGCGAAGCCGCGGACAACAGCTAGAGTATTATAACATTCCTTTTTTTTAAATCATTTTCGCATTGTTTAATGTCGATTCATACTTAAATACGCATAACTGAGATGCTTTTTGATGGACGCTAATTAAATATTGATCATAAATAAATATCAGCATGTTTTACCTAAATATATTGTTATGAATCTCATCCTATATACCTTACCTATCAATTATATTGTTATGAATCTCCGTCCTTTTTAAGTGTCAAAAATGTGTTTGTTTGGAATTGATCATTTTGATACGGAGAACTTCTGGGGCGTTTATTTTTACGCCGATCGAGAACCTATTGTATCGTGGTTTGACTTATGTGACACATATTTTACAAAGAAACAACGGCAATTGAAAAGCGATCGAGACAAAGACCGATACGTGGCGTTGGTTACGTGAAGTAGTTGGTAGAGTCCAAGTACTTCACGTAACTTAAAAACTTTCGTTAATACTTCGTTTTCAAATGAGTCGATTGGAATCATACTGTTAAAACTGAACTAGCACTAGCAGCACTTCATTTCACCGTGACGACCACAATTCAACTGATCCCCTCTTACCATTGACAAGCCAATTTATACCATTGACAAGCTCATTTCTACCCCCAATTACTCGACTTCGTAAACAACATTCGAGTCGTTATCTTTACAATAGCTAGCGGGTGCGATTCAAAATGTAAACAACCTAATTCCAATTAGGCACCTGTTTTGGCATAAACACCACCTGCTTTTGGACAAACACCACGTGATTTGGCACAAACACCACCTGTTTCACCTTAAATGATGCCTACTATATTTTAGGCACTAACAATACATATAGTACTAAGAAAACATGGTTTATACTACAGATCCCTGAAGCACGAGAACCTGGTGCGGCTGCTGGGCTGCGTGGTGTTCGCCAGCAACGGCAGCACGTGCATCGTGACGGAGCACTGCGCGCAGGGCTCGCTGCTCGACTACCTGCGCAGCCGCGGCCGCCACTACGTCACGCAGCTCAACCAGATCAATTTCGCCTAGTGAGTATCGTTGCCGTCGCAGATTGAGCGCTGGCCTTCATCTGCGCAGACGCGCATTACTGATTCACTTCGGCGATATGTAGCCGCGAAACATTGTTGAACAAACTCCACCCAGAGATATTCCCCGGGTGCTACAATACGATGTTTTAAAAAAAAATTACGTCAAAAGAGTCATTCGTGACCGCTAGCGCGTCGCCGACTCCCCCCTGGTGTTGCAAATGTTCATATGTGATGGTAAGCCCTTTCCATCAGGTGGTCTGTCAACCTTCAATGTTACAGCGACGCGTGCTGCGGCATGGAGTACCTGGAGCGGCAGCGCGTGGTGCACCGCGACCTGGCGGCGCGCAACGTGCTCATCTCGCACGAGGGCACCGCCAAGGTCGCCGACTTCGGGCTCGCGCGCCACGACGGCCTGCCCGACGACCCCGCCGACGCGCTGCGCGTGCAGGCCAAGCTGCCCATCAAGTGGACCGCCCCCGAGGCGCTCAAGTACAACGTGAGTACACCCAGTGCACCGCACCACACGACACCGCCGACGCGCTGCGCGTGCAGGCCAAGCTGCCCATCAAGTGGACCGCCCCCGAGGCGCTCAAGTACAACGTGAGTACACCCAGTGCACCGCACCACACGACCCCGCCGACGCGCTGCGCGTGTAGGCCAAGCTGCCCATCAAGTGGACCGCCCCCGAGGCGCTCAAGTACAACGTGAGTACACCCAGTGCACCGCACCACACGACTCCGCCGACGCGCTGCGCGTGTAGGCCAAGCTGCCCATCAAGTGGACCGCCCCCGAGGCGCTCAAGTACAACGTGAGTACACCCAGTGCACCGCACCACACGACCCCGCCGACGCGCTGCGCGTGTAGGCCAAGCTGCCCATCAAGTGGACCGCCCCCGAGGCGCTCAAGTACAACGTGAGTACACCCAGTGCACCGCACCACACGACCCCGCCGACGCGCTGCGCGTGCAGGCCAAGCTGCCCATCAAGTGGACCGCCCCCGAGGCGCTCAAGTACAACGTGAGTACACCCAGTGCACCGCACCACACGACCCCGCCGACGCGCTGCGCGTGCAGGCCAAGCTGCCCATCAAGTGGACCGCCCCCGAGGCGCTCAAGTACAACCAGTACACGGAGTACATCGCACTACACCAGTGTCCATTGTTGGTGTAGCCTCCTTCTCCCCACCACGTCAAGGCGGAAACCCTCGGGAGGGACTACATTCATATCTATTTGGAGTTATTCAGACCATTAAGACGCTGCATGGCCGATGTACCTCTATTGATAGAAACCTAAAAAATATTCCTTTAGTTTAAGTAATTACAAAAAAGGAGGCGATTCTCAAGTCGCTTAAATTTTTCATTTGTCAACGAACTTACGTCCCGGCTACACACTCCATGTAGCCTGCGCAAACTGGCCTGCACAAGCCAGTTCGCAAGCAAGAGCGTAGTGTGGACTCTGGCAATTTATAAATTTCTGATTTTCTGTGTTTGTAGTCGTGTTTGCACAGTTGGACTGCACAGGCAAGACTGAGCCTTCTAGCCAGGACAGGACTCACGATGTTCACGCTTCAAGCGTTTACGAAATATCAACCAACTCCCCTTGATTATCTGCTTACAGAGTAGGTATATTAACGTTAAAAACATTTTTTTTACAGAAATTTTCAAATAAGTCTGATATGTGGAGTTTCGGTATCCTTCTGTGGGAGATCTACTCTTTCGGGCGAGTGCCATATCCAAGAATTGTAAGTATTATTAACCTACATTTATAATTCTCTGGTACATATTTATTCCAAATAAAATAAACATAAAAAACCAGACAAATACGCGTCGAACTAGCGCGCAGTGTTCTGTCCAATTGATAAGAAATTTTCTTAAGTTATTTAATTAATTTATTTATTTGGAGAACCAACACCACATGAGACATACAACGTGTAACAGGTTGAAATGTACAACCCGAAACTAGTTTACTCAGAATCGGTAACCGAATCGATTTCAAACATCGTTGATATAGGTAATATTTTGTCCCAAAATTAATTACGATTAAGGAAGTTATGGTCACCCATTTGGTGAACAGTCAATAGAAATAAAAATGAGATTAACGTCTATCCAAAATAAAATGCTTGTCTCAACAAGTTTATTAGAACTCGTTGAGACGGGCTTTCTATTATAATAATAATTTAAGAAATATAATAGTGGCAATTAATCTTATTACTAGCGAGTGTTACCGTTACATGTTGTATATAACAATTTTAGAGAAGTTTTTAATTTTAAATACCAAACATTTGTGATAGGTTTTCCCGTCATCGATAGATGTATTTTTGAATTTCATTCATCAATTTAGGCCTAGTAGTTTTGGAAACAAGATTGAGGGAATTTTCATCTGTAGCAAAACCAAGTTATACCAAATTCTAAGATTCATATTAACAATATGTATAACACGGCAGCCGCTGGCGGAGGTAGTGCGGCACGTGGAGCGCGGGTACCGCATGGAGGCGCCCGAGGGCTGCCCCGCCGGGCCCTACGACGTCATGCGCGCCGCCTGGCACGCCGACCCCGCGCAGCGCCCCACCTTCGCACACACGCGCCTCAGCCTCGCCGCCATGCGCGACGCCACGCTCGCTGCCCAGGTACTGCTCTCCCCCTCTACCCGCCCCTCTACTGCCTCTACACCCTGCCCACCCTGCCCACAACGCGCCGCCTGGCACGCCGACCCCGCGCAGCGCCCCACCTTCGCACACACGCGCCTCAGCCTCGCCGCCATGCGCGACGCCACGCTCGCTGCCCAGGTACTGCTCTCCCCCTCTACCCGCCCCTCTACTGCCTCTACACCCTGCCCACAACGCGCCGCCTGGCACGCCGACCCCGCGCAGCGCCCCACCTTCGCACACACGCGCCTCAGCCTCGCCGCCATGCGCGACGCCACGCTCGCTGCCCAGGTACTGCTCTCCCCCTCTACCCGCCCCTCTACTGCCTCTACACCCTGCCCACCCTGCCCACAACGCGCCGCCTGGCACGCCGACCCCGCGCAGCGCCCCACCTTCGCACACACGCGCCTCAGCCTCGCCGCCATGCGCGACGCCACGCTCGCTGCCCAGGTACTGCTCTCCCCCTCTACCCGCCCCTCTACTGCCTCTACACCCTGCCCACCCTGCCCACAACGCGCCGCCTGGCACGCCGACCCCGCGCAGCGCCCCACCTTCGCACACACGCGCCTCAGCCTCGCCGCCATGCGCGACGCCACGCTCGCTGCCCAGGTACTGCTCTCCCCCTCTACCCGCCCCTCTACTGCCTCTACACCCTGCCCACCCTGCCCACAACGCGCCGCCTGGCACGCCGACCCCGCGCAGCGCCCCACCTTCGCACACACGCGCCTCAGCCTCGCCGCCATGCGCGACGCCACGCTCGCTGCCCAGGTACTGCTCTCCCCCTCTACCCGCCCCTCTACTGCCTCTACACCCTGCCCACCCTGCCCACAACGCGCCGCCTGGCACGCCGACCCCGCGCAGCGCCCCACCTTCGCACACACGCGCCTCAGCCTCGCCGCCATGCGCGACGTCACGCTCGCTGCCCAGGTACTGCTCTCCCCCTCTACCCGCCCCTCTACTGCCTCTACAAATGCTATGTTTTTTTATCTTTAAATCTATATCTTATATTTTTTTATCTGTGAATCTATATCTTCTGTATCTTTAAATATGATGACACGTGGGTTCAGGGGTAGATCGTTTCATCAGAGGGCTGCGGGTTCAATCGCCGCATTGGGACCTGACAAATATCTGTGTCTGGGTGTACAAGGTGCACCAGCTTTTAAATATTATCTTGGGAGCATAAAGAACATTTTCCTAAAACACTCCGGAAAAAAAGGTTAAATAAAGTTTACTATATTAAAGAAACATGGCAAGATCCATGAAGATATGTGCCGTGATTTGTACAAAAAAAAAACGGAAAGAGGTACAAGGTGAAAAAGCTTTGAAATATTGTCTAGAGAACAAAATAAACTGGTATTTAAAATATCTTTACCTCACCGGAATAAAAATAGTCTTTCCTACCAACAACAGTAGATTGTAGCCTTACTTAGTACTTGTCTGACTGGGGGATTGCACTGTGCATTAAGTATGCACAGAACCTTTCAAAATACAAAGATAATGTACAAAGTACATTCATGTTTCTTTCTTTTGCAGTGAAAAATGGTGTACCGGTAAATTTTAAGGATGTACATTTTAACAAGATAGAACGCGCTGTGAAGATGCGAGCTGTATTTTATATACTGTATTAATTGATATTTCTTGTAAGTACTAAATTATTTTGATAATGTTTAAAGACACTCCCTCGCTTAAGAAGTAACCGTAAAATAGAAGAATAGATTTATAAAATTGGTGTGTTATAGAGGAAAAAATTATCTGAATTTATGTACTATTGCTGTTATGGGGCTTTTAGTGGTGAACTTTATTCCTGCTATTACATTTATTGAGCAACTGAGTTAATTTCTGTTTAAAGAAGCTCAGTAGTGTTGCCAAATTTTTCATATACTTGTTTAAGGTAAGATGTAATGTAACAGCACAAATCAAAAGCATTTGTGTGAAAAATAAGACGCACATAAAAATCATCGTGTGCTGGAGAGATTGAGTGTGTCACATTCTTCTCCTTTTCTTCGGAACATTCTTGGGAGTCACTTGTGTGTGTAATCGATCATTGAAAATCACAGCTACGAGTCTTCATTGTTTCGACTTTGCGACACTTCTTCATTAAATTTTCTTGGTTGTGAAAATATACGTCAATTTTCGTTTATTCACAATTTTTTTTTAATTTTAGCATTTTATTTACAAAAACTTAGTTTTTTATTATCTTTATATTATTATACTGTTGTACATATTTAAGTCCTTTAATATTCGCTAAAAGCCCTTTTTATTTTGTAAGGCCTAATGATATCCGTTATTCTTACATATTTCGCGTTGATTTTCCACGCTTTATGACTACCGTATGTCGGTACTATGGTACTGTCTAGTCAATATGATGTTTGTAGTGTTGTTTGTATCATAATTATTTTCCCATAAAATATGTTATATCAATGCACGGTGTTTCCATACAAAGCTGTTATTGGATACGTAAACTATCTTAGACAAGTTACAATTTTTTCTGTTTTCAACATCGAAAATCTTCATATTTTTATTTTTCGCAATAACACATACGAGTGAATGTATAAATTAACGAAAAAAAAAGAAAATCTAATGTGATATCGGGCAGGAATCGACCCTGATGATCGACCTGAGACCTCCGGACAGGTAATACTGAGGTCGCAGGTTTGATTTCTGCGCCGCTATGCTACTAAGCTACCGAAAATCTTAACTGCACTTAGTTATGGATACAATACTTTTATTGTATGCAAATTTTTAATGTTTATTCTTTAACATTATTGGCACTGAAGTCTGATATTTATCTTTTAAAGTTGTTTTGTGCAATTCTAGCTAATCTGCGTTAATTATGATAGATCGATGTTCGCACTTTTCGTTGTAGCGTAATAAAGTGTGCTTAGTTGTTATGGATACGAGTTGCATTAGCCAGCTCTCAGGTTGTGTGCTATATAACTAGGAAATAATAATTACGCGTCTAATTAAAGGTTCAATTCACGTGGTCGAATGTATCTACTGCAAACTAATATAAGAGATTGTCCAACATGACAAATAAAATGGAATGAGAATCTCACATAAAACGTGTGATTATTGAGCTTTTCCGTTTTGGGATAGCTAAAGTACTCTTATATGCTTGCAATTGTATTTTAACATAAGATTATTAAGAAAATTACGTAAATTGTAATAATACAATATGTAAATAATTTACCTATTCTACTTTTAATACTTACTGTAAGATTTTCTATTCACGATAGCAAGCATATAAGATAGCATTACCATTTTTTAATGTTTTGAGTCTTATTTGAAGACTTATGAAAGATATCCGTTCATTTAATTAATCTTATGCAATACTAGTTATAAGTGTTATTTTGTTTTTTGAACGATTTATTTATAAACTTCGTATAAATTGGTTAGTAATGAATAAGATACCGCATTGGATTTGGTCTATTAGCGGCATGCATATAAAAATATATTTATCTTATGAATAATAAAATCAAATATTTAAGAATTATTATTCTTAATTTTATTAAACTTGGACTTAGCAACAACTGTAAAATAATAATACTAAAACAAACACTTAAAATCAATTATTATGTCATTTCAGAATGAAATTAATGTTGGTTAAATGGCATTCGTATGCAATGTATTATAAATGCTTTATAATTTTATAGTTGTAGTAGATAAATAAATTAAATGTATTATTATTCCAAATTACGTAACTTGTTCCTCTATGCAAAGTGATAGTTAAAAAAGCTTATTTCCGAGCCACAAGATGTTGCTTATGATAGAAATTAAGACTGCATTGAATGTAAATTGATAAAAGCAGATTCGCTAATAGACCCGATTCTAGGCTCTGTAAATGAGTCATTTGTTTTCTACCAAAGTATTATTGCAAAAGTAAACAAATTGTGAACTGATAGTCTTCCTTTCCTTTAATGGTCCATCTCATAAATCAGTACTACGGTCTAAGGTTATTTTATAGGAATAACCTAATGGGCTGAAGCATTTTTGCATCGGTATATTTTAAGTTTTTCGTATTGTTTGAGGATAGAAAAAATCTCGCCTTGTTTTGTTTCTTGTACTTTTGAATTTGTAAATACATGTAACACTAAGAAATAAAATATATTATAAGAAAATATAAAAACCCGTTTATTTGTGGTTGGGGTTCATTATAAAAATCAAGGGAAATTGTCTAAATACCGGGACACAGTAGCATTACATTATGTATAAGTATTTGATCGAAGTTTGCGATTGGGAAATTAAGTCACGTACTTCTATAATCCGAATACAACTCGACTATGCCAAAAGCTTTCTTATAGCCTATAGCCGTCTATTTGTCCGAAGACGAAGCAAAAAGTAGGGTTATTAAATTAATTAAATTTACGCAAACAAGTATGTAGTTCACATTGGTGGCAAATGAATAGCTGCAGCCACAACGGAGGTGGGTTTTCTTTTGTGGCGCCTGGTCCCGAGCCTAGAGCGGCCAGATTATATTGGACATAGCCTACTGCCCCATGCCCACCAAATATTGTTAGACCTTTCCGGCTACACCTTGTATATACTGGATACAATTCCTCAAATAAGTCGAATTGTGGCGGAGCAAGAGGGCACGAGATGGTACTATAGGGACTATAGGGCCTGAGACCGCAAAGGCTAATTCTGGTAACAACAATACGTCTACATGAAAATGAACACACATACAGATGGAAAGCAAATACAGAGCATACAGGTGGAATTATTCCCAGTTGCCCCCGCACATGTAAATACACGTCACTGATAGATGTCTGTGTAATAGAGACCAAATTAAGCGTTTGTATGGAATTTTGACGGAGTGTCCGCGGTGTGCTAGGACTCCCATGGCTGCGAAAGGATGAACGGACGGACATTGCGAAACTATAAGGGTTCCTTGGTAGGTACCAAACCCCTTAAAAAATCATGATAAAACAGCTTAGAAGTATTTTTATTTTTGCTATACAAGTAAATGTATGGACCTTGCCATGATTCTTTTACAGGAACGAATTCGAGTATGTACCTACCATATATATGTATATATATATATATATATATAATATATATATATATATATGTATCTTCACGCCAGGTCCCTAACGGGGTAGGCCGTGGTTGTACCTACCATAGTAGATAATAAATCTATGGTACCTACGAAATAGCGGGCAAACGCGAGTACGTTTACACTAGTAGTATTATATTAATAACAGCACCGATGCACCGGTATCTACGTATAATGAAGCGGAACCCAGGCTATTAAACCGTAAAGAATGATAAAAAACCTCATAAGGAATGCCTAGTACATACAATAATAGTAATTAACAAAGTTTAAAATGTAAAATATGTATTTTTCGAGTTCTGTTGTCAAATAGAAATATCCAAAATATGCTGAACACAATGTAAAGTATAATTTAACGTCAACTGAAAACAGCATTTCTTATGTGAAAATTAACGATATATTCAGAATTAGTCCTTTGCACACTTATAGCGAAGGGGTCGGTTGGATGGAACGTAAACGCGACGAGACGGCGTGCACTAGCTGGTACAGACTGGCCCAAAACTCCAGCGTATATTTTGAATTTTAAAAGACCAGAGTCACGTGCGTAAAATCTGAAAAAATACAAAATACGACATACATATTTTAGAAAGAAGTAAGTATACTACATATGATTTTGAAAACAAGAAACCTACCTAATAGGATACTCTCCATATGCCTTCGGTCTTTCCATAACTGAGACCCATTTGTCATCATAACTAAATAATCCTAAATCTAAATATGGTGATCCACTGTAAGACTGTGCACTAATTGGAAGTTGAGCTAAAATTCTCTTAGTTGCCTCTGTACGACCTCCATATATCGCTCTCACTATTGTCTGTTTAAACCTTTGCTGTGTCAACCTTGCATATAAATTATTTGACGGTGAACAGGTGAATTGTGAGTCTGCACATAATCTTGCATTTCTAAAGCAGTCGCAATAATTTTCGAATAACTGCAATAATCCCTCTGATGTATTTTCATACACTTCCAATATCTTACTTTCACTTATATTGTATATTACAAAGAAGGAAGATTGGCTGTTAGGCTCTGCTACTCTCAATGTTACAACTTCCTCACTTGCATATTTTATAAAAAGATGGTCTTCATCCAGTAACTGCATCTTCCACATTCTTAAACTTTTAAACATGTCAAAATATTTATAAAATTTTCTCAATTCTAGTGGATCTTTTGTCTCATCACTTATTGTGTTGGCCCTTTTAAACAGAAATACAAGTAATCTGTGTTTGAGGCTATTAATTGTTTCCTCATGAAATGGTCTCTCATTCATCACAGGAGCAAACACTGAGCTAACAATAAAGGGATCATCATCATAACAAAATCTGCCTATTTTCCTTATTTCTATAAGAAGGCCATCCACAATTTGGAACAAATGGATTGTCTGATGTTGCACAGATAAAACAGCTAAAACTTCTTTGTACAAGTAAATACCTTGATTGTGCGACAGATAGATTTTATCTATTCTAAAATGTTTTGTGTCACATAGTTTGCCTTTGTGTAAATCAACCAAATGGAGGGAATAATCTTCTAGGGCAGACCTATAAAATTATTTTTTTTAAATATATGTACAAATACAGTTAGAAAATTATATTATACAATTTCCAAAAGGATAAATCATAGAGGGCGTGCTTCAATGAGGTATACTATTACAGTTATCAGATATTTTCAAGTTCAGGGGAGGTTTCATGGTAGAAGTTATGGGCCTCAGAGATTGCAATCGATCAGCATTTTGCCTATAGACTGTTGCAGTCCTTTGCCATCTATTGCATGCTTACTTGCAACTTGATAGGATAAAAAGACTGGGACTTTAGCAGGGTTGCCAACTTTGCAGCCGCCATAACTGGACAACAAATTTAATAGGATCATACTTGGTCAAAATCGAAAAAAATAAATAGTAAATATTAATAAAAAAGTTTTTTCTTTGAAGTTAATTTGTTCCCCAGATTTTGGGTTTATACTTTGTCCAGTAACAACATTTTAAAATGTTTTTCCTACCCTCTCTTTTGGAACTTTTTGTATCGGGTTTTAGTGTTTAAAAAGGTAGTTTACTGTCAACAAACCGCCCACCGTGGCACGCCTTTCGGCTCGTGCAGCTTCAGTCTGCGCTGCGGCAGTCGTGGTATGATACTTCAAGTAGCGTGTCACGTTCATAATACCTGCTGACCGGACAAATTGAATCCAGCCAGGAGAAAACGACCTGACCTCAACAATTCCTTCTAAAACCCAACAGTCCAGTCGAAAACCAGACAGTTGACAACCCTGGACTTTAGCAGAGATCATAATAATAAAGTTCTATAGCTAGTATACTTGCTTTGAGTTTATTTTAGAACAAACCTGATTGTGGGTGTAACAGCCTCATTATTGCTATGTATATGATAGAAGTGTGGCCGCAAATCATCTGGTATATGAGCCGCAGATCCTACTATTACATAGCGACCATCTTCAGTAAAAAGACTGCACTCTCTATTCAACTGCTGTTCCATGAATGGAAGGTGACGTTCTGATCTTGCAATTAATCTTTGTTGACATACATTCACTGTGAATTTTGGCTGTAAATTAAGGACATGAAGTAAATATCAGCCACCAAACTTATGTTCCAGTAAATACAAAAAAATTTAAAACATTACCTTAAAAAATCTGTAGAAAATATGAGTTCGTATTCTATGGTGCGCATCTGCATCAGCATTCAACAAGTCTGAAGGATAACCTGCCACTAGATCTCCTGCTGCTGAAGCTCCCCTATATTCGTATATCTGAAATATGAAACAAAGAAATATAAATAAAGCATATTTTTACACAAAGCACAACTATCATATTCATATACCTATAATGTATTATTGTGAAACAGCCACCAACTGTAGACTGCGGTCTTCTAAAGATCGTTATGGATAGCTTTTTACACTACGTCTTTTTGTAACTTCACACCTGTATAGGTATAACCTATAGGGGCAGGCAAAAGTAATTTGCATGCTTTCAAACAAACACCATGGTCAGTTACGTTTTGTCCCATGTTACAAGTAGCAAGCCTGTTGTTATCTCCAGGCACATTACCAAACTTGGAGGGTGGCTCTGGCTCTGGGAAACTTCTAGTAAATTGAAATCCCTACAATACCATTAACCCGTCAGCTTGCAAGAAAATATGAAAATTGATTTCAAATAAAATAAAATATATTCCATTTATCCTTCAGCTGTTTTGGCTTATCTCAACATACCTCTAATGATGTTTGATCAGCTGAAAAAGCAATGAAATGTTTTCCATCTGGACTAAATTTCCTTAAGAAACAAGGTGGTTTTTCCACATTTACGATTGTCAAATTTGGGAAAACGTTTTGATAAAATTCTCTCACAACATGAAAATGAGAACCAGGCTTACGAGATCCATAAATTTCCCTGTCCATAAGACGCATCACTATATTTTGGGGTTTTATTTTTCTGGGTATAATCTTCTCTGTACATATAAATTCCTCTTCGTTAAGAGTACCCGGAAGAATATCTTCATAATAAATATTTTCTACGTTACTGCTGGTGCTGGTATTCATGTTTTACAGATTGATATTTTGTTTAGAAAGATTATATCAACATAGGTTAATCACTCTTAAAGCGATTGAAGACTTTTTGTATTCGAATCATACTGTCCGTAAAAACATTTTATTATATAAAACGTGAATAAAGGTCATAAAGAAAAAACAAACAACCAACAAATAACTGAAATGTATGAAATACTATGAAAATGAAATCCAAAATAGTGATGCGACTCGAGCCCTATTTTTACTCGAGTCACTCGAGTGAATTTGTCAAACTCGTACTCGATTGAAAAAAAATATTACTCGAGTCTCTATGTACTCGAGTTACCGAGTCAACTCGGCGCATCGAGTTAATTCTGTTGCCACTAGATGTCACTTCACTACTCTATTTTACTTATCTGTGTCGGGCCGGTACAAACAAATCAAAACTGACAGGTTTAAACTTGCATCTCGTAGTTAACCGTACTTTAAGTTTTTTTACCAAAATTGACTGAATATTAGTGTTTAAAAGTGAAAAATACGTAAAAGAGTTGATATTCTTAGTATTGGTGAATATAAATCAAAGTGTAAAAGTGATTATACCTTAGGTATTTGATTGTAAGTAACCTACTTAATTTTATTGTTAAAAAATATGAGTGAATAAGAAAATAAAAATTGCACTCGAATTGCAAACTTGCAACTCGAGTGCGATTTTCTACTCGAGTGAGATTTTTTACTCGAGTGACTCGAAAACTCGAGTATGACTCGAGTGAGGCTGCAAAATTACTCGAGTGACTCGAGTCACAAAATTCCATTCGAATCGCATCACTAATCCAAAATCTAAAATATTTAGTTTAGGTTTTGACTTTGACATAACAGTCACAGACATTACTCTATGGTCACAGACCAATATCCAAGAAACATGACAGTGACGTGACAGACCACAGATCAATAACCAAGTGACGGACCATAGATATATATACATTAGGGTTGTTGAGGAAGTGATTATGAGGAAGAGGAGGAGGAAGAGGAATTGTGATGCGCCAATTTAGAGGATGCGGATGAGGAAGAGGATATTTTTATGAGGAAGAGGAAGAGGAAGCAGATGACATAATAATAATAGCAACTCTTGAAACGTCCCACTGCTGGGCACTGGGCACGAGTCTCTCCCCTTCTTGAGGGGAGGTCTGGAGCTTTCTCCACCACGCTGCTCCAATGCGGGTTGGTGGAGTTACTTGCAAGGGTTAGTGGCCAACCCGCTGTCGGATGTTTTCAATCTGTCGATAGCAACCGGGACCGTCGGCGTCCTGCTCTCCGAAGCACGATAATGCGCATTTTAATTTGCCACTAGTCACCCGTCACACACCCGACCGCACCAGTATCGCTTAATCGAGTAGATCGCTTGCGTTCTACACCAGCCGGGAGGCCTTGCGCGCTACAGAAAGATGAGAAGAGGATGATACGAAGATATAAATATTAGCGGACCCAACCTAAAATCCGCTGTCCTGTCTCTATCTACTTAACTAAGTATATATATATACAAAAAAATAATTAAAAGAGCATTTTGTAGTGGTTGGTCCACTACAAAATGCTCTTTTATTTATTTTTACTATGAATCTAAAATCTAAACCATTCTCAAAACACATACGATAAAGAATCATCAAAATTGGTCCAGCAGTTAAGGACGAGTTCAGTGAGATATCTACACAACGACATTGCTAAGGCCTTTGACCGGGTCTGGCACAGGGCACTTCTCGCGAAACTTCCATCCTACGGTCTTTCCGAGAGGCTATGCAACTGGACAGCCAGCCTTCTGTCTGAGTGTTATATACAAGTCTTAGTCGACTGTCAGCGCTCAGACAGACTACCTATCAACGCTGGTGTGCCGCAAGGCTCTGAGCTATCTCCCACGCTTTTTCTTGTGCACTTGAATGAAATGTTGGAGCAAAACTCCAATTTTCATTGCTAGATCGATGATAGTACGGGATATGCACACTACACTAGCCGTGCAAATGCCTCTCGGACACTTATCGAGGAAAGAAGGACTAGACTTGTGTCTGAAATCGAGCACTCTCTGGAGCGGGTCTCGGATTGGGGTCGACTTAATTTGCATTAAATTAAACCCCTCGAGGACACAAGTCTGCACGTTCACCGCTAAAAAAACGCCATGCATTGTAGCACCACAGTTCTAAGGCATCCGATCGCCGTTGGTAAGAGTATCTGTATCCTGGGCGTTGACATATCGAACGAAGTGCAATTCGGGAGTCACATTGAGTGTAAGACCAAGTTGGCATCCAAAAAGCTAGGGGTGCTCAACAAAGCCAGGCAGTATTCAAAGGAGTCCTTCAGGGCTGGCAGCGCGTTGGCAACTCCCCTGGTGTTGCAAATGTTCATAGGCGACGGTGACCACTTTCCATCAAGTGGCCCGTCTGCTTGTCTGTCAACCTACAGACATAAAAAAAACACACGCATACCAAAAAAAAAGATGACTGAATGACATAATTTCATTTAGGAATTGAAATGAAAATAAGAATGCAGTCTTTATTTCTTTGTTAATTAGGTATTTAAGTCGAATATTATTAATCAAAATAAAAGAATTGAATCCTATTAATCGAAATTTATTTTCAACAGAGAGGTTAATTTTTATAAAAAAAAATATTTGGACGCTGTTTCCCCTAACAACCGGTTTCTTAGCTCATCAAATACCAATACAGCATTGTTAAAAAGTCATTTGCTGGTACATTTGATGGAAGAGAAGATAGGTATTGTAAAGATACAGTTCTGTAAAGCCCCGAATATTTCGATTTTATGAGTTGAGTACGCGTCTAAACAAAATAATGTATGTCAATAAAATTAAAACAAACAATCAAGGAACAGCGCCGGTGGCGGGTGGGAAGGTCTCGCTCGCCTGTTTGGTCTGGCACCGTGCTGCGGCGTGTGCGTTGCCATCGATACGCGACGCGCATGCGCAACAAAATTCCTCATAAATTCCTCTTCAATTTTGAGGAAGCGGTAGCGGAAGAGGATTTTTCAATTTTAATTTTTGAGGATGCGGAAACGGTTGACGATTCCAAAATATTGCGGAACTTCCTCATTATGAGGAAGAGGAAGAGGAATCCTCAGCAACCCTAATAAATACTAGCGGACCCAACCTAAAAGCCGCTGTCCTGTCTCTATCTACTTAACTAAGTATATATAAAATATACAAAAAATAATTAAAAGAGCATTTTGTAGTGAAACAAACTATGAATCTACTAAACCATTCTCAAAACACATACGATAAAGAATCAACAAAATTGGTCCAGCAGTTAAGGAAAAGTTCAGTGACATATCTACACAACGACATTGCTAAGGCCTTTGACCGGGTCTGGCACAGGGCACTTCTCGCGAAACTTCCATCCTACGGTCTTCCCGAGAGGCTATGGAACTGGACAGCCAGCTTTCTGTCTGAGCGTTATATACAGGTCTTAGTTGACGGTCAGCGCTCAGATAGACTACCTATCAACGCTAGTGTGCCGCAAGGCTCTGAGCTATCTCCCACGCTTTTTCTTGTGCACATGAATGAAATGTTGGAGCAAAACTCCAATTTTCATTGCTGTATCGATGATAGTACGGGATATGCACACTACACTAGCCGTGCAAATGCCTCTCGAACACTTATCGAGGAAAGAAGGACTAGACTTGTGTCTGAAATCGAGCACTCTCTGTAGCGGGTCTCGGATTGGGGTCGACTTAATTTAATGCAGTTCAACCCCTCGAAGACGACTTCGAAGTCTGCACGTTCACCGCTAAAAAAACCCCATGCATTGTAGCACCACAGTTCTAGGGCATCCGATCGCCGTTGGTAAGAGTATCGGTATCCTGGGCGTTGACATATCGAACGAAGTGCAATTCGGGAGTCACATTGAGTGTAAGACCAAGTTGGCATCCAAAAAGCTAGGGGTGCTCAACAAAGCCAGGCAGTATTCACTTTCACTTCGGGCAGCTACTACTACTTTATGAGGCCCAAGTGCGGCCCCATCTGGAATACTGCTCTCATTTGTGGGTGGGAGCCCCCAAATACCAGCTTGGTCCACTTGACTCCCTACAAAAACGCGCCGTTCGTTAACGATTCAGGACTTTGACAGGCTCGAACATCTGAGCCTACGCAGAGACATTGGGAGTCTGTTTGGTTGTACCGTCTCTACAATGGTGAGTGCTCTGCTGAACTGTTTGACATGGTGCCACCGTCTATTTTCCTACACCGTACTACCCGCCGAAGAGAGAAGTTCCACCCACACCGACTGGACACCTGGCTGTGCTCAACGGTGCGGTTTTCACGTTCGTTCTTGCCCAAAACGTGTAAATTGTGGAACGAACTTCCCTCTGAGGTGTTCCCTAGGTGTAACTTAAGAGGTTCTTCAAAAATGGCGTCAAAAGAGTCCTTTAGGGCTGGCAGCGCGTTGGCAACTCCCCTGGTGTTGCAAATGTTCATAGGCGACGGTGACCACTTTCCATCAGGTGGCCCGTTTGCTTGTCTGTCAACCTACAGACATAAAAAAAACACACGCACACCAAAAAAAAAGAAGAGAGAATGACACAATTTCATTTAGGAACTGAAATGAAAATAAGAATGCAGTCTTTATTTCTTTGTTAATTAGGTATTTAAGTCGAATATTATTAATAAAAATAAAAGAATTGGATACTATTAATCAATATTAATTTAAACAGGGAGGTTAATTTTAATTAAAAAAATTGGACGCTGTTTCCCCTAACAACCGGTTTCTTAGCTCATCATATACCAATACAGCATTGCTAAAAAGTCGTTTGCTGGTACATAAGATGGACGAGAAGATAGGTATTGTAAAGATACAGTTCTGTAAATCTTTCCTTCACATTTATTGCATTGCCTTATGGTGGCAGCAGCGCCATCAAATAATTATAAAAGTAGCAGGAACAGCTATAGATATGTTAATGATATGAGTAATTGAATAGAAATGGAACCTGCTTCAATTTTCAGATGATACGCATGTAGAAGTTAGTGCCACAGATCTGTACGGCCCTGTGATTTCCAGCACAGATGCGTAATATCTTTGGCCTTAGGAGTGGCAACGCATTTAGATTGAAAGCTCTGGTTTCGTGTAGACTGATAAGCTATTACTTACCAATGTTTGCCACTTCATGAAATGAAGAAAAAACCCCGCCAATGGCGCTGTCGTTGAGCACATAGATGACTGAGCGCCGAGTGAGGGAACTCCTGTCGGCCCCTGCGACGCCGCTCCGGGGAGAAGACTTTATCTCCCCGTCCGAGCTGCGCAAAGCAGTCCTCCGACTACCCAGTCGGAGAGCTGCTGGGCCTGACGGTATCCCCATCGAAGCGCTCCGTCATCTACCATGGAAGAGTTTGGTGACTTTAACCAAACTCTTCAATGGAGTGCTCCGGACTGGCCATTTTCCCACCGATTGGAAGCTGGGAAGGGTCATTGTCCTCCCGAAACCGGGCAAAGATCGCCGACTCCCGTCCAGCTATCGCCCTATAACTCTACTGTCGCACCTGGGTAAGTTGTTCGAGCGTCTCCTGCTGCGGAGGCTGCGACCACTTCTCCCGAGTAGGGAGGAGCAATTCGGCTTCCGCGCGGGACACTCAACCACGCTCCAACTGACCCGGATGCTACATCACCTAGCCGTCGAGGTCAACCGAGATCACTACGCGGTCGGAGTTTTTCTAGACATAGAAAAAGCATTCGACCGCGTGTGGCACGTTGGCTTCCTCGACAAAGTAGCCGCCAGACTACCATCCGGCATTTGTAGGGTGGTAGCTGACTTTCTCCAAGATCGGCGGTTCTACGTCACGGTGGAGAGCTACGATTCGGCCCGGCATCCAATCCGTGCCGGAGTACCACAGGGCAGCTGTC
The DNA here is from genome assembly GCA_036365455.1 of Macrosoma leucophasiata. Lineage (NCBI taxonomy): Eukaryota > Metazoa > Arthropoda > Insecta > Lepidoptera > Hedylidae > Macrosoma > Macrosoma leucophasiata. Next base: position 12,999,694 of record JAWQUS010000021.1, read on the forward strand.
TGTCGCCGTGCTAATATGCGGCGTACACAGACGACGTTCCCACCCTACGCAACCATCTGCGTGAAGGGGTGAGGTACGTCATGCTGTCCCTGTTTGCCGACGACAGCGCCTATATAGCGACATCGGCTCGGTATGCAACCGAGCCGATGTCGCTATATAGGCGCTGTCGTCGGCAAACAGGGACAGCATGACGTACCTCTCAAGCAATCGCAAAAATGCAACACCTGCTGGACCTGCTGCCGGAGTGGCTGGACAAGTGGCGGATGACCGTCAATGTTGACAAGACGGCCGCAATCGTCACACGAGTCCGCCGCTGGCCTCAGCCGCTCCGATTGCGAGGCCAGGACATAGCCTGGCAGTCTACGGTTAAATACCTGGTGTGTAGCATCGATCGCGCACTCCGCATGGTGCCCAATGTGAATCACGTGGTGCAGCAGGCGGCTGCTGCGCTATCAATGCTGCGACCGGTGTTACAATCGAGACTGCCACTCCGGACCAAAATCCGGCTTTATAAAACCTATGTCCGCTCGAGGCTGACGTACGCTGCGCCAGCATGGTATGCTTTATGCTCGGCCTCGCTGCGAGGCCGAGCATAAAGGCGTCGGCTTCAGGCTCAGCAGAACGTGTCTCTCCGGCTGATCACAGGCGCGGGGAGGTACGTGCGCAACGACGTCATCGCCCGGGACCTAGGGGTTGAGTCCGTCTAGCGCGTCGAATGTTCGACCGCGCGGATAATGGACCCCACGAGCATCTCCGCGGATTCGCCCCTCTCCACAGCCGGCCGCCCGAGGGTCGTCCGTTGCCGCGCGAGATCCTCCTACCTGCATCGCCGGGAGCGCGTCGAACCGATGTCGCCCATCTCATCCCTCCGGAGGCCTCCATCCCCCGGATCACAGTGAGGGCCGCCAACACATACAATCACACTTACACACACATACCACTTGACAGGCCCCACTCACCCGCATCCTACTGGGCGGGTTCGAGCCCCGTCCACTTACCGGATACAAGTCCTGGTCGAGGAACGGAGTTGCCGATCGGGTCCGCGGCTGCGCCGCCCGGCTTAGGCCAAAGAGACGGCGCGGACGTGTGGCCCCTCACAATAGAGAACGTAAATATATTTAATTCTATAAATCAAGACCATTTGTAAGCGGCACGCGCGGGAATAACTTAGGGAAGAAAAAAAAAAAATATATAAAAAAAAAAAAAAAGTTTGTATATATATGGCCTCTCTCAGTGAGTTTCCCCGCGTGCCACAATCCCCCATTTAGGACCACGCCCCCGACGCTTCGGGGGCAGATAGGCCCGGGGTACGAGGATTCGCCTCAATCCCCGAACCATCCCCCCCCTCTGTTGCGCTTCCCGCGCGGAGGGAGGGATGATGAAGATTCGTTCGTAGTTAAAAGATTTAGTTCTCAAGAAAGCAGCAAAAATATTATGAGCACCTGTTTGTTTGACATTTGATAACAGATTGACTACAAATCGAGCGCATACAATGGCGACGGCTTGACCATGCTTCCTCGCGGCGCGTGCGAAGCGCGCGACGCGGTGCGGGCCTACGAGGCAGTCCTCTTTGCCCGGGCTTGATCTGCCCCCGTTACGACGGGGGCGTGTTCCACCTTTCTTGGTTTGGACGCCGGCTGTGGAGTGCCGACACAAGGTTGCAGCGACGCAACGTCTCATTAGCCTTAGCCAGGCATTGCGATCGCTACCTCAGGGAGAGATGCTACTCTGGGTCGGGGATTGAACCCGACCGCCAGTGGTGTAGGTAGGCGTAGTTACCCGAGCTTACCAATTGGTGGCGTATCCGAATACGTGGGACAGGGACAGTCTTCATTGTCGTTTGCGTCATCGTCTCGACGCGCTCTCAGCGAGGCGCTGGGAAGTAGTTCGCGTGGGAGGGCGAAGCCCTCCGGTGGTCGTGCGTGCAGCGGGGCGAATCCGCGGAGATGACGATGTGGTCCGTTGTCGGCGCGATCGAGTCGTAAGTAAGTCGCGGGCGATGACATCGTTGCGAACATACCTCCCCGCGCCGGTAATCAGCCTGAGAGTTACGTTCTGTTGGACCTGAAGTCTACGTCGTTGCGCGGCGGAGCATAATGCATACCATGCCGGTGCTGCGTACGTTAACCTCGAGCGGATGTAGGTTTTGTAGAGCCGTATTTTAATACGCAGTGGCAGTCTAGAGCGAAGCACCGGATGCTGCTCACTGCGTGATCGACAGTGGGCGTCATGCGAAGCGAGCGGTCGATGCTACACCCAAGATACTTAACCTTAAATGGCGACGACGGTCACGCGAAGGCATACGTATGACGTCTTCCAAAATTGATACTCTGCATACATTTTGTGTCACTTTTTACATAGGGAGCTACTGGTTAGTTAGAAAGAGTCAAAACTGTTTTTGTCAGACATGTGTCGATTTTACCCATTATTATATAACTACTGTTTGTATAGTAGAATGTACAATACAAATATATAACTCAATGGCCAAGGTTGCCTGTCAGTCAAAATCTGATGTCTGTCAGTCTGTGTCTGTCAGTATGTCAAATTTAAAATTTCAGGCAGGTAACGCATCTTGAGGTCGCTAAATATGTTTAAAATTAAAAATAAACTCGCAAAATGAAAATTTTGAATTTGTTTTATATGGGTAATTAAAACAATTGCAATAAGTTAACACAATTGGTTAAAAAATAGAAGAAAAGCACTGCGATGGAAGAACAGATTTTGCGCTACGAAAAAATTGACTTCCTGGGGGAGGGACAGGTAAATTCTCTAACGATAAAATATTTATTCTTAGGATCTAGAGTTTAGAATAATTATAAAACCTTTTTATTAAGCTATTTGTGCACTTGCACTATCAAGTTTTTATAACCTCTTTTGCGAATGTATTATGTGTAAAAAAGCGATAAATATTTGGCAGATATCTTTATACGTTTTCAGTTTGCAACAGTATACAAAGCAAGAGATGTGAAAACCGATAAAATAGTTGCTGTGAAAAAAATTAAAATAGGTTCCCGGTTGGAAGCTCAGGATGGTATCAATCGGACTGCTCTAAGAGAGATTAAGTTATTACAAGAGTTGCAACATGTCAATCTCATTGGACTATTAGGTACTTCTTATTTTTAGGAATTAGGAAAGTAGTTTTTTAACAAACAAACTTACAAAAGTAATGAAATTGTTTTTGTCCTTTGTTTTTGAAATCTGCATAGCAATTCCTTTAGAAAAGTATTTTAAGTTAAATTTGGAGGATTGTCTTTCTCTGTATATTGTTAGTCTGTTCACTGGGACAAGAGCAAAAATAATTTTAAGTTAATACTTTTTATTCATTCCATGCTTTGAAATTAAATATAAATGATATTTTTTTATAGCATATACATTATCTTACCATGGAACTGTAAATGCAATTTTAAGAGCACATTGTTTTTTTCATATCTCTGCTATACATGACCAAGTTTTCTTTTGTATTTCAGATGTATTTGGACAAAAATCTAATGTTTCATTAGTGTTTGACTTTATGGATACTGACTTAGAAATAGTTGTTAAAGATAATAATATTGTACTTACTCCAGCAAATGTTAAGGCATACATGATTATGACTTTAAAAGGTAAAATACTTGTATGTATCTTCATGCCAGGTCCCTAACGGGGTAGGTTCACGGTCCTGACATACCTCTTGTGCCCCATCTACCTTCATCATTCTCTTCATACATGCACGCCGATTCCTAAGACTATTGACCGCACCATCAGACAGAACCTATTGTAAAACATTTGTCCTAATAAATTCCACAATTCTATATGCACAAATTATTGTGTCAAAAATAGTTATCATAATAATTATATTTTGTACTAGCACCCAGCTTGGCATGGGTACAATTTAACATTAGCTGTGAGGCTCGCTACCTATATCACAGAATTTTGGCAATTTTTGCAAAATGTTCTTATCGCTAGATATTCATCTTAGCGTGATGTTATATAACCTATAGCCTTCCTTGATAAATGGACTATCTTACATTTAAAGAATTGGACCACCACCCATCCCCCCATGACTGCCTGCCGGCTTTGCAAATTGTGCACACAGTACTCAATCATTATTTTGCTCTGATGTTATATTAAAACTGCTATTGCAAAATGACAGTGTGTCACAAATTATATGAATTTCAGGATTAGAATATTTGCATCAAAACTGGATTCTTCACCGGGATCTAAAACCTAATAATTTGCTTATCAATCGAGATGGAATTCTAAAGATTGGTGACTTTGGTCTCGCCAAGGCATTTGGTTCACCAACCAGGATAAACACACATCAAGTAGTAACACGGTGGTATAGGTGAGATGAACACTTATCCATTGCTATATGTTCATAAAAAAAATACCTATTTAAAAATGTAATATATATTAACTTTCACAATGTTAACTGTTAGTTATTTTTATGACCATGTTTGTCAATCACCAATTTTTAATAATACTGGTTCTTTTTGGGCTCATATTATTATGTATGTGTGATTAATGACATTGTACTGAAAGATCAATTATTATTTACAGCATAAATAATAAAGTGAGCATGTGTCATTGTCTTATATTTTATGTGATCTAGCTGTCCTGATGAACTTCATATTGCCTTAGCAGTATAAATAATTTAATTGCTTATGCATCCACCAACCCCCCACCTTTTTTTATGCTTCACACGGCTTTCATTCTTCACACCTGGAACTCACCGAATCTTCGAGGTTACCTGTATTTTACGTGGGGTTGGCTCTAAGCCCACCACCACTTCCACCCAAAACAGGCCTTTGTACTTCGCACCTGGACCCATGATTATCACGCTACATTGAAACATTAATGTACTTACAACATGGCTATCAAAATTATGCTAACTGAAATAAAATAAACTTGCTTCTGGAACTCAAGGAATCTTTGCTTCCGAATGGAGTATCAGGGGTTACTTTACTATATTTTAAGTGGGTTGGTGGAAAGTAAAGAGAAGAAAGAAAGTAAAATAGTAGCAGAATTTTATAAAATACTGCTACTATTTTATCACTCGTAATTGCGAATCACATAGTGTCTAATACTAATCCTTAGCAGAAAAATATCAACCAATAAGCTGAAGGTCTCTAGAGCTCTCCTGGCAATGGCCACTCTGCAATCAGACTTAGATAAGTGAATAAGTGCTTCCTGTGAACACTCCTGGCAATGGCCACTTTCCAACCAGACTTAGCCATAATATTGTATATTTTTAGATAGGTGCTTGTTTTGAACACTCCTGGCAATGGCCACACTGCAGACTCAGCCATGGAATTCATTTTTAGATAGGATTACTAGTAAGTGTTAAAGATATCCAGTATATCCAATATTTGACATAGTTCATGTAAATTATTTTCAGATCTCCTGAATTATTATTTGGTGCACGTCAATATGGCACTGGTGTGGACATGTGGGCAATAGGATGCATTTTGGCTGAATTACTGCTTAGGGTGCCATTTTTGCCAGGTGAATCGGATCTCGATCAACTGTCGCGTATATTTCAAGTTTTTGGCACACCTAGTGAAGAAATATGGCCCGTAAGTACAAATTATACTAACATATTAAAAGAAGAAAAAGGTTGATAATGAAAAAACTAAAAGACTATTAGACTAATTAAAAACAATTTCACTGATTAAAATCTACACTATGACTGAGAAAAATGTGTAATATTTTTTCCGTGGGTAAAGTTGTCCAGGCATTTGCTACTCTATGATAAACGTGTATAGTATCTAATGAACTGACACTGCCTCATTGGTCTTGTAATCGCAATCGCAATGCTGAAGCCTGAGGGTTCGAACCCCATGTCGGGAAAACTGTTATTGGGTTTTTTTCTGTGTGGAAATTCCCAATGGTAACCCGGAGCCTGGTACTCGAGCCTCGGAGAGCACGTAAAATCGTCGGTCGTTTTTTATGTAATTGAAGAGGCAAACAAGCATGCAGTTTACATTGATGTTAAGTGATGCCTGCAGCCTATAGACACCCACACAAAGCCCAAGGTCAAAATGGAGATGCGATACCACTCCTGAGGCCTAAGGTGTTATGCCTCTGTGCCGGAAATTACAGGGCCGTACATAACCACCTGACCGGAACACGATAGTGCTGAACACTACCATTTCACGGCAAGTATACTAGGCAATGCGGTGGCCCGCGAGCTCCATCACTGAAGCTTTATCGCCAGTAAAACCAGGTGCTGCGCTCAATCTCTCTCCAGTCGAGTTGGATTGCCGTCCCATCGGGCAATGTGAGTGAAGGGAATAGAGAGATATAATGATAATGAAATATTTAATAAAATAGGGCATGAAGAGCTTAACAGACTATGTGCAATTCAAGCAATTCCCCGCGCAGCAACTTCGGCACATTTTCAGCGCAGCGTCGGATGATCTCATCCAACTGCTCGACAGCTTGTTGTCACTCTACCCGCCGCGACGTTGCGACTGCACGCAGGCACTGCAAATGCCTTATTTTAGGTATGTATCTTCTATTTTTAGATTTATGCAGTAGATTCAAAAACTATTTTTTATACTATGTAGTTTTAAGAACATCCATTCAAACTATAAGATCATTTTAGGTGACGACCAGTTTGTAAAAAACGAAATGAAAATCTCTATTATTATTTATTACTATTTCAATTCCTTTTTTATTTTTGACTGACGAAATGGACGATAATTTATTTTATTGATAAGGTTTAAATCGACATATCAATCAATGTTTTCAGTTGTTATTCACTTTAAATGTTTTAATTTTGTAACTAGAATATTTCAAAGTAATTAAATGACTTGAATTGAAATAAACCACCCAAAACAACCACTAGTTCTACAGCTTTTAGGGCTCCGTTAGCGTTAGTCTATAACACTTACAGTTTCGCCGTGCGTCCGTCCAACCATCTGTCTGCGGCTCAGCTAAAAAATATTTTCATTGGGTACCAGCACGGAATAGATAAATAAAGATGGAATGGTAATGTGGGCGTGGCAAGCGCACGACAACTATGCGTGAACACACACAGTTCGGCAGAACCATTCGTTCGCCGCTCATAGTGTCGTGTAGACTGCTTCGAACGACGCATCTCGTGGTAAAATACCATGTAGTGCCAATTTTAACATGTAATATGAAATGTCAGACCTCAAGTATAAAGCGAGGAGGTATATCTTTTGATCGGTAAGTCACAAATAACATTTATTGTTATAATACTTGTAAAAAAAATAAATATGAATGTTCGAACTTAAACTGCATTATTTAAACGTTACTGCTAGCGAATACATTGCTCGTTAAGCACTCGCTCAATTAACGCTATTACTGTCTCCGCTGGCAATGTACAGCATGTAATGCGTTCGCTACACTTCGACTAGTTTATTGGTGAGTATATTGTTGTGTGCGTGCGAGTGTTTATTGTCTACGGGCGTTACATCTTAGTTTGCAAACTTACGCAAATTAATAGCTGCCCTGAGATTAATGTGCGAGTGATTGTCGAGATGGTGTTACATTTGTGTAAGAAATTGCACGGTGGGAGAAAAGCGGCGACACTGGTTCTAATACTAAATTGAAGCAAAGGCCTTTCCATCCTTATTTATCTATTCTGTGGGTACCAGAATAATTTTAGCATGAAATACATAATATTATCATTCGGTCAAAGTGGTCAAATAAAATGTATAATATACTTTCTTTTTGGTATTACTTCTCAAATGCTCCGCAATGCGTAACCGTGAGTTTGCATTGATGAAATGAAACATTCACTTATAAACGTGTTAAAATGATAGGTTTGACAGCAGTGCGAACGCTAGCACCAACAAGACATTCATCGCAATATAATGACAGTTTATGCGACGAGTAGCGAAACATCATCATGTTTAATGTTTTTAGTGCAAACTAGGGGTAAGAAAGACGAGCAATACACTGAATGCAAAGCTAACAAATACTTATCAAGAAATAAGTAAGGTCCAAAATACTCGGTATCGGCCTGCATGTATGAAAAGAGTGATGAATATTGAACAGGCACGGGAGATGTAAGGTTTGAGATGTTTTCTCTTAGAGAAAGTAGATCGCCAAACAGCAGAGAACTTCTCTGCCCGCCTTTTGAGGGATAAAGCGTAAAGATACATACTTATAACTAATCTAAAACCAACCCAATATCATCACTTCAGCTGATGGACATAGACTGCTGGATAATAGCCTTCCCAAAAATAGCTAACAAGTCTTGTCGCAGTAACACGCATGCCACGTTTGGCATGCGTGTTGATGACGTTGTCACCTATGAGAATGGTTTTAAAAACCGCTGATATTCGGTTTACTTTACCAGCGGAAGAATTATTCTCTATTAGTGGGCGGAGGGATAGTCACGTCTCGACGCCACTAACCAATATAGTTTTACATAATTGTTCAATTACTTTTTCCAGCAACAAACCAGCTCCCACAGTGGGCTCCAAGCTGCCGATGCCATCAAATATATCAAAAGTAGAAGTCGAAAAGCCTTCTCTAAAAAGGAAACTTTTAGATAATATTGATTCTGGTTCACTAGCCAAGAGATTGCAGTTTTGATTTATTCACGCCCTGCCATGAATTAGTACAATGAAGAAGTAAATGGGAAGTCAGAATATATTATTCAGTTATAGAGAACAATCGTATGTTTGAAAAAAAAGCGGGACTTAATTCATACTTTATGTAGGGCACCAGACTAGTGGACGGGCACTGGGTGTATTAGGTAATGGGCAACCGTGAAATTACTGGCATATAAGGATAACAATATTGGCCTTTGAACTAGCAACCCATCGACATTGAAACATTAGGACTAAATTAAAGTAATATACACTAAATTCTGCAGTTATCATCAATGTGGATGGCATGCGTCTTTGCTACTTTCTTTCCTTAAAACCGGAGTGACAAATAATTTAAGCAATACCCAATCACACCGGCGGCGATGTGTTCGCGCAAGCAAAAACACAACTGGGTTACATATGAACAAGTGGTATGATCATAGTACGACATTTGTTGTGAAAAATCGCCAGTGTTCCGCTGCATCGATGCGCCAGATTGTTCGTCGCTTTATCTGCAAAATTGCGATTGACAGATGCAACAAAATAGTAATCGCGCCTTAGAAGGTCGCAAATAAGACTACACGAGTAAACGATGAAACTAGTTCTAAGACTGTGTAAGTATAATTTTACTAAAATAATGAAATATTATATATATGATTAAAAAAACGTGTGTTTTATTGGCTCCATTCCCTTTGGCACATTTCCCTTATTTTAACAATGATTTAAATCTGAAATATTGAAACTTTCCTCACGGTGAAACGTTTCCGATGGATTATGTCGGCTAAATAATCTACTACCTCAGTAGTCTAGTGGTAGCAGCCCACTACTCCGGTGGCAATCGCCGCGGGGGCAACTGGGAATAATTCCTTACTACCAGTACGCTCCGGTCTTGGGTTCGATTTCTGGTCAGAGGGTATCAGAGATGAAGGTTTTGCATTTTCTGGCAGTTTCTCAGTGCCACCTTCGGAATTTGGTGATGTTAAAAGGCGCGCCACCTATAGACCCACGAGGCTTAGGCATTTTACACACAGGACCGCAAGCCGCCGCGGTAGGCGGATTTCATTCATTTCTTGGAGTCTCCATTAAATACGTTGATACCATTCACACTACAGCGCCCGACCGTGCGGACGAGTTTACTCACCTCCAACGCAATCCGCGGCGGCGCGCGGTCCCGTGTGTAAATCGCCCTAACTTGACCGATGAATCGTGCATTTGCATATTATTATATGCTTGAAGACAGACATTTGCCTGCAGATCAGTTTGGGCCCTTGTCTCTTGTTGTAGAAATACAAAGCTTCATGCCGAGGACGCACAACAGGCGGACAAGTATACCACGGCCGTTGCATTACGGCCGAAACGTGAGTCGTGGTAAATACTTCGATTAAAATAATAGGTTGGGGAAAAAGTCTTTTCGCATTATAGTATGTATGAACTTGTAATAAAATCTCTTTGGCTGTAGTATTTGTATCTGGCTGGTTTTGGTATCATTAAGCGGGTTAACTCGCAATAAGGTGATGTTGTGTGTGTGGTGGGATTGGAAGGGCATTATTCATTATGAGCTATTACCACCAGGCAGGACTATCGATTCTGAACTCTACTGCGAACAACTGATGAGATTAAAGCAAGAAGTTGAGAGAAAGCGGCCGGAATTGATCAACAGAAGGGGTGTGGTGTTTCATCACGATAACGCTAGACCTCGCACATCTATAGCCACTAAGCAAAAATTAAGAGAGTTTGGCTGGGAGGTGTTAATGCATCCGCGGTATAGTCCTGACCTTGCACCTTCAGATTTCCACCTGTTTTGGTCTCTTCAGAATTCTTTATGCAATGTTAGGTTAACATCACGAGAGGACTGCCAAATCCACTTGTCGCGGTATTTTGATGAGAAGTCCCAAATTTTTTATAGCAATGGGATCATGTCCCTACCTACAAGATGGCAAAAGGTTATCGAACAAAATGGTACATACATACTTTAGTTAAATTTAAATAAACTATATTAAAAAATGTTTTGAATTATCTTAAAAAATGCGAAGAAACTTTTTCCCCAACCTTATAGTACGCGATTAATGGCCCAATACTCAAACGTCACTTGACTCTAAGTGGAACTTAAGAGTCTTCTGTCTTTATAAAACACGTTCAAACAAAAGAGAAAGCGCACATTTGAGAATTTCTTAAAATTGAGTAATGTTTGAGTATTCAGCCATAAGTCCTGTTTACAGTATAAAAGTATACCTACTTTATTAAGATGCCAATGCACGGCGGCATGGCAGTAATGTTGTTAAATTTTACAAAGGTCTTGAATGAACGCTAGCTGGAAACTATATTGGATTAAACCAACATGACATATTATGTCTATCTTTTAAAAAAATATACAAAAGGAAAGGTAAGTAATAAAAATAAAAAATGTTGTAGGCACAATATATTTAAAAAACTGGGCAGGCACGGAAAGATACTGTATTCCAATATTTTGCAACTACTAGCGGTCTAACAATTATTAAAATGAAGTTGATATTTGGCGTATTAAAATTAGATGTCGATAGAACCATAATATTTAAAACACAAAAAAATAGTTTTGAGTACTTATATAACATTCGATATTATAAGCTACGTATCGCACATTTTTCTATGTCCAAAACGGGGGCGTACACAACCTATAAAAGAAAACATAATATTTTATTTAAAACTCAAATTATATGTATGGAGTATTAAGTTGAGTTGACCACACGTGCACTTTATGCGGTGGTAATAGAAGCTATATCGGTGTGTGGATAGAACTTGCCTGGTGCAATATCTTAAATGTTTTCCAATATATGTATATACTTGAGTCAAAATCCGAGTTATACTTACAACAATTTTGAAGATGAAGAGGTTGTATCTTAAAAATTAGTCTCTGTTAAGATCTAAAGTTTGCAAAACAGCTCCAAAGCTTGGTCGTATTATCGCGTCGATGCATTGCACATATAAACCTGATTAACAACAATTTATTTAATATATTCACGCACCATTCAATGAAATAAAATTGCACGGAATAAAGCACAGGCGTATAAAAAATATCCTGTGTATACCTACATACCACATTCAAAATACTTTCTGTTTTCAAGGCCTCAAGGCCAGCAGATTTAAATGTTCAATATTGTGTGATCACTAAATATTTAATACATTATCATATTTTCTTCGATAAAATCACTTCAATAACAAAATAATTTGTAAAAATCAAAACCAACAAAACAAAATTAACAACCGTTGTTTCTGTGTTTGACAACATTGATTGAGTTTTCAAACATGATTTGGAAAGTGATTCTTCAATTCTTCATTGAGTAATTGAAAGTACATTACTTTCAATTAATGTACTTTCAATTAGTAAGCTCTAATCACATTTATCGTGTTCGCTATGTATTGGCTATAGTTTTCATTATTTACATATTTTTTTACTCACCGTTCGGGTTGTCTGCATTGATGATTGGTTTAGGTTTATCAAATTGTTTGCTCTTCTTAATTTTCGTCTGTACACAAAATTTTAACGTTGTTTGTGATTTCTGATTACACACGGTATTGTTTTAATTCTATTGTTTCAAGGCGTATCAAATTTTCTGTTGGCAAACACAATATTTCATATTAATTTTCCATGTCTTATTCTATTCATAAATATCCAAAGTGCCAATTCATAGACAAAACATTGTGTTAGCCTCATGAAGCTTTAGATCAGTGATTCCCAAAGTGGTCTATCGACCCCTGGGGGTCTATGACAAAATGAAAGGAGTCGCCGTCAGCGAAAAAAAAAATTTGGGGATCCATAAAATGAAAATAGGGGTTCACGATAATGGATCTCAACACATACACTGATAAAAACACAAAGTGGTCCATGGGAGACTCGATGGGGGTCTACGTAGGCGTGAATAAAAATTGGAAATATCGGAATGTGATATAAATGTAGCAAGGACGGGGGTCCACAGAAACCAAAAAAAATTGTAAAGGGTCTACAAGAAAAAATAGTTTGGGTACCTCTGCTTTAGATGAAGATGGAGAAAACACCAAATTCCTATTTGAAGCGATATAAAACTATCGATGACACTGTCACTGTGGTCCTATCTTTCTAATGTACAGTAAAATTGGTGACAGAGCTTCATTGACGGAGTTCAGGGCGTCGGCACTACCGCATTACCTCCCTTGCTTGCACCAGCTTGGTCCACTTGACTCCCTACGCCCCCCCCCCCCCCTCCCCCTCCCCTAGACACACTGTTCGTTTTGTTAACGACCCAGGTCTTACTAACAAGGCCCGAACATCTGAGCCTGCGCAGAGACATTGGAAGTCGGAACGCGTTATACCGTCTCTACAATGTTGAGTACACTGTCGAACTGTTCGACATGTTGCCACCGTCTCTTTTTTCCTACACCGTACTACCCGCCGAAGAGAGGTTTCACCCTTACCGCTTGGACACCTGGCAGTGCTCAACGGTGCGGTTTTCTCGTTCGTTTCTACCCAGAACGTGTAAATTGTGGAACGAACTTCCCTCTGAGGTGTTCCCTCGGTGCTACAATATGGGGTTCTTAAAAAATGGCGTCAAAAGAGTCCTTGAGCGCTGGCAGCGCGTTGGTAACTCCCCTGGTGTTGCAAATGTTCATAAGCGACGGTGACCACTTTCCATCAGGTGGCCCGTCTGCTTGTCTGTCATTTTAATGACGTAAAAAAAATGTATGGCCCTGTAATTTCCGCCACAGGTATTAATTACATCTTAGGCCTTAAGAGTGGCAACTCATCTTATATTTGTTCACCTTGAAATCTCTGGGTTGATGTAGATGTTTATTGATCACAGTATTACTTACCATCAATGTGAACTGTATGCTTGTTTGCCACTTTATTATAAGAAAAAAAGGTAGCGCAGAAATCTCTTTCTGCGCTACCTTGTAGTCCGACCTCTCGGTCGGACTACAGTTCTAGAACGTGTTTGACTCAAGTTGTTGTTCGCAGTGATGCCTCCATATTTATTTTCAGCTTCAAGGTTAGCCTGCCTGCGAGTGATCTATGAAATGGCCTGTGAACAATTATAAAATTACTTTGATACCTTGGCCGCGTTAGCTACCACTGACATCCTTCCATACACCCCATATTTGCGTTCATCTTCGGGTCGGAGTGTTCCCATTTTTTTCATTACTAAATAAATCTGGAACAAACATCATTAATCATATTCTCTATATGCAATAATACTACGTATAGACACTTCGACGTCCCGCCTGATTTCCCTTCTTGCAGCCCGCACCTCCCCTTGAGTACCATGCCGGCAGCCTCGTGTACTGAGGTTGCGAGCGGGCAACTGTGTATGTGCGCGTAAAACACGTCCTGATTGACGTCTGTGTAATGGGTAACCAGAATAAATAAGCGTGTGTATAGTTTAAACAGAGTGTTTGCGGTGTGCCACATTAATATGTTTCCGACGAATTCTTGAACTAAGCAATATTCGGAGTAGGTACCTGTTCCAACATGCCGTAGCTCCTGATGAGGAAGTCTCGCTGCGCCAACAGATTGACGCGCTCTCGTTCCTCCTTCTCCACGATAGGATCGGGCTCGTACGAACACAACACGTACGCGGGTTTGGCCTCTTCCTGAATCTGAATAATAGAGGAAAGACTCACAGTAGACTTCGGTTGCTCAGTTGGGGAGTTGGGAGAGCGGCTGGACTAGATACCACTGTGGTCACGGGTTCAAGTGCTGCCTGAAGTGATTTTTTTCTTTACAAATATTTCCAATATACAATAAAGTCAATTAAATGAAACACTGTAGCCTACAGATGGTAGAGTTCCAGTGTAGGAGCTTGAGAGCGAAGGCAACACCGCATTACCTAATTTACTTCCCCTTAAATGGTAGTGTTGAGCACTATCGTGTTCCAGTCAGGTGGTAATGTACGGCCCTGTAATTTCCGGCACAGAGGCATAACACCTTAGGCCTCAGGAGTGGTAACGCATCTACATTTTGACTTTGGTCTTTGTGTAAGTGTCTATAGGCTGCAGTCATCACTTAACATCAATGTGAACTGCATGCTTGTTTGCCTCTTCCATAAAATAAAAAAAAACGCATTTTCTAATTTATCTACCGCCGAATGGTAGTGTTCAGCTCTAGCGTGTTCCGGTTTGATGGTAATGTGCGGCCCCGTGATAACTTATCACAGAGATATATAATCTAAGGGTTCAGGGGTGGCAACGCATCTGCATTTTGACCTCTGAAGGCCGACCGTCTAACTGAAATTTTCGATATGATTTATTTCCCGACTGCATCAGAAGGAGGATTATGTTTTTCGGGTTTATGTTTTATATTAGTGTTTTGCCTTTCACTTCACACCATAAACCGCATTCTGTACATCTGAAGTTGAGATATAATAAACTAACTAGTCTAACTATACATATACCTAAATATACTGCAGAATAATTTGCTTTTTATTTTATAATTATGTTTATAGTCTGTCTCAAGAACGTAAGAAGCGACATTACAACAGCTAAAACACTTACCGGCTGTTGGGTGAGTGAAGATTTGGCTGTTACTTTCGTCTTATCTTTGTCCTCTTTGTCCTTGCAGCGTTTGACATCTTTTTCCTTTGTTTTTACTTTCAAAGTTTTGTCTGTCACGGATGTCGTTATAGATGCTTCGTCGGGCGCTTTCTTTTCAAGTTCCTTCAAGGGCTTCGGCTGAGACGGTTTCTTCAACGCTTCCGCTTTCGCTTTTGTTTGCTATAAAAAATATTTAAGATCTTAAGACTAAGAAACACCCATATTCTAAGATATTACTCGAAACATTGCTTAAAATACTTTATGAGGACGCCTCGAAATCCATATTCTTAATTGTATTTTGACAGTAACTCATATGTACGGATTATCATAATAATATAGATAATTCACAAAATCTTAAAAAATCATTTTTGTAGAAAAATATGGTATTTAATTATATTTTCCAGACAGTTCCGACACGAAAAACTTATTGAGCGCAACCGAAATTACCGAACCAAATTTGGCCGTATGTAGAGGAATCGGGCGGACATAACTATTATTAATCAAGTCCGATGCTGTCCGCTCGCACGGGTGTGTGTTACTACTACTATAAGGGTCATGGCTCACTACGGCCACCCGGCACCCGACCGGCGCCCGACCGCCTTGAGCGGCCTGCACTCATTACATTTACTCTGCTCCGTACCACTCGGCGACCACTAGCTCGTCTTTAGCGTCGACTTTACATTTCCAACTCGCTGTTCCCAAGTGGACCGCGAGTGGTTCACAAGTAACATCGCGTCGCTTACCCGTGGACCACCCGTCGACGACGAGTGGACGCCGTAAAACGAGGCGGTGCTGGTCGGATGCCGGGTGGTTGTAGTCAGGTATGACCCTAAGGCGTGAGCTCAACTAACTTGGAACTCCTCGCGCTGCAGGCGGGCGCAGTCCCCGCGGGCGCGCGACGCGGCGGTGGCGGTGTACAGCGAGCCCGACGGCTGCTGGAACAGGCTGGCGTACTGCGACCCCACCGGGTATACGCGCCTGGCGAACGAATTCTATGAGTACGTTCTTAAGTTTTCGCGAGTTCCACTCATAGAAATAAAACTAGTTTTCGGATTTATCTCGCGTATATTAAACTAAAATGATTATTTAAAATCGAACCCGACGTTTTTAGTTTTATTTCAATGAATTCTAGCTTCTTAAATTTAGTGCCGATGTTAGGGGGAGAGGGGGCGACGGCCCAGGGCGCCAAATTTCAGGAGGGTGAACGGTGGGATCCCAACCTGGTACGTGCGGCGGATGGTGGGGACATAAAAAAACATAGGAGCTACAAATAAAAAGGAAAAAAATACACGTTGACGTTGATTCAGCAAAAAATTATACTTTACTTTGGTTTCCATGAGTGGGCGTCACAATATTCTTGCCAATGGTCGAAACGCCGGCACTGCTTCAAATTGATAGGCGCGTTTGTGTGAGCGCGTACGTATCGTGGTCTTTTCATGTCTACAGATTCAAAGTGTGTAGAGTTCAAAGCGTGACTACCAAAAGAAAAAGTTACGGTTGGCAAAAAATGGAGGAGGAAAATGAATGTAGATGGTTATAGGCTACAGTATTACTCACCATCAATGTAAACTTTATACCTGTTTGCGACTTTATGGCATAAAACAATGTGTTTTTGTATACTAAAGATATAGTTCTTGCCATTTGACGTCGACAATTACCTGAAATTGCCCAAATGCGTTTCTTCCCATTGGATTTGTGTTTGCCATGGACTTTTTTCAGGCTCCTTATCTTCTGTCGCCACGAATTCCGCGAATCTGTTAAATAAATGCCCAGAATTAATATTTATGTCTAAATATCACGTTCCGCTATCCAAGACCTCAATACAAATACTCAATTATGTTCACTATCTTACTAATACAGAATCATAAAGGCATGAAACCGTATAGTTTTAAGAGTAAAAGTCAGCATTATACTACTGGTGATATAGTTCCAACTGTAGGAGCTCGAGGGCGTAGGCACCACTGCATTACCTAATCTATCGACCGCCAAATGGGAGTGTTCAGCAGTATCGTGTTTCAGTTAGATGGTAATGTAATGTATGGCCTCGTATTAACTGTCACAGAGACATAATAACTAAGGTCTCAAGGGTGGTAACGCATCTGCATTTTGACATCTGGTCTTTGTGTAAGTGTCGTTACTTAATATCAATGTGAACTGCATGTTTGTTTGCCACCATTACATATTTCATTTCTTTTCCAGTGTAAGTTACAAAATGGAAAATTATCTCAATAAGGAAATTGTTATTCTTAGATGCATATGTTATTAGGTTAAAAACTTAAAATACACGTTATGGCTACAACCTACAGTGCTCATCAAGAAATATTGCACGAGCCTATGAAAGTGACAATCTACTAGTTTCGACTTCGTAGAGCGTTATCTCTGCTGTCTACATAAGCACTAATAGTCCGGTATTGATCAAAACTTCATCAAAATGGTGGACAACACAACACACATAAGGTGCGAAAAAAATAACACTCTAGACACACGAAATAAGCCAAAGTCTTTCCTGAAGTCGATGTGCAATATTTCTAAGTACTTTCTAAGTAACTAAGAACTCAACGATGAATAAGATAGACAACTAACTTATTAGTCTGCAACAATCTGTCCCGTATCCTTTTGCGGTCTTCCTCCAACACCCGTTTCTTGTCGCACTGCCATATGTTGAGCATCGTGAAGGTGTCCGTCAACAGGCTCTCTTTGACTTCACGGTCTAATGGCGTATCCGTATGAAAACTCGGCGAATGGTTGACCTAGCAAATGGTACAATAGGAACTGTAACTTTTTATGGAGTGAATCAAAAACCATGGTACCTATACAATATTTATGCAGTGTAAGTTATTGGCGGTACGGAACCCTTAGGTTCCAATGTAATAACTTAGGCTACTTTTATACTAGCTGCGCCCACGACTTCGTCCAGGTAGACACTGAACAATCATAAATTCTCACGCGGACTAAGTCGTGGGCACAGCTAGTTACAAAATATAATTACTAAAAAATGTAATATATTTTTCAAAATAATTTAAATACTGCTGCGCTTGTAGTCCAAGTGAAAGTTTTTGATAAAATCAGTAGGTACAATTTACCGGAAATAATGTTGGCTATTTTTCACTCACATAATATTGTCCAATTATTTAGCACAATGAGGTATCTGGACTATTCCACTAGTTCCTACCCGTACTAGCGTACTACTAACGTACCCTACTGGTAGGGAAAAGTGGAATTTAGGGCGGTTCACAAAATATTGACACTGGATTCACTGTATACAAACTCCTACCCATCACTTTTCCCTGGTGCAACGGGACGGAGTGTGAAATACACCTCGAAATAATAGTCGTTTTGGAACCGAAAACCTAAAAGCCTACATCAGTAACAGAACCCATTAAAAAATAAGTTTTAAAAAATATTGAAAATACAGCTTTAAGTAGTTCGAACTTTTTACAATTAATTGTTAATTAGATTTAAGCGTAGTGTTTAGATATCCTTAGTATAAGTAAAACTCTAGTCAAGTTAGCTAATTTTTCTAGTGGTAGAGCTCCAGTGACGGAGCTGGTGGGCGTTTGCACCACCGCATTACCTAATATACTTGCCGCTAAATGGAAGTGTTCAGCACTATCGTGTTCCAGTCAGGTGGTAATGTATGGCCCTGTAATTTCCGGCACAGAGGCATAACACCGGCGATTTATAAAAATATAGAACTTACTTCTAAAATATAGGGATGTAATTTGTGATCCAGTAGGATATCGAACCCCAGTATTTCGAAACAAGCGTGGACCTGCAATTATAAGCACGGAAATCAGTATAATAAATAACGTATATAGTATATAAATGTAGCTACTCTGTAAATGAACGAAATCGTGGATATTTGAAGTAAAGATGATCCACTTGTACAAAACTACTAGGTAGAGCCTCAGAGAGAGAGGGAGAGCGAGAGAGAGAGAGAGAGAGAGAGAGAGAAATAGAGACAGAGAGAGAGAGAGAGAGAGAGAAGAAATAAACAATAGGTAAGCGGATAGGTAAATAATAAGTAAACATTATATAACATGGGCATAAAGTTGGTAACATTATTTGTCGAAGCGAAGCTAAGAAAATATTACAAGCATTTAAAAATAATGAATTAACATAAATTCTTTGGCGTTACTTGAAAAAGCTCAAGTAAGTTTACATGATTACAATAAACACTATATTATAATATATATAATATAGTGTTTATTGTAATCATGTAAACTTACTTGATAATATTCTACGCCAGTTGTTTTATGACGAAATAATGACTCGTTGTTAGTGCATCCACGCGTTCCTGATACCAATTACATTCAACATTCTTAACAGATTTATTTGTGTTCATGACACCATTTTCGATTATATTTTTTTATTAAATTTAATAGTGTTGGTTACATAGAATATTATTATTTACCAATATAGGTATGTATTATATAGAAAATCTAAAAAATATTACTTACATCAAGATAAGACTAACTGACACATACGTAATTGGTGATCAATAGAATAAAGGTAAATAAAACCTTTATACTATTGATCACCATTATTAGACAAATGAGTAAAAAACTCGTCTAGAGCCACTACTCATTATAAATTTAAGAGACAGAATAAATTCAGAACTGCCATTTAAATTTATAGATCGCTTCTCTCTAGACTACTCAAGTAAAAAATACGCAAAATATTTTGTCTCTTTCCAAATCAATAAATGACAACGATAGAAACATTTGAAACTAGCCGACGCTACTAACGAATCGAGGAGCTAAAAAATATAACATAGAAAACCATATCATGCGACGGGAAACACGCGTGGTAGCTGTGTTTGAGAATGGGCCAGGCGGATATGATGGTCTTCACGATCACTTGGTCGATGGAGTGCCACAGCCGGTCCAGGTCCACGCCTTGCGACACCAGTATCTTGTTCAACGTCGATATCTTGCTGATGCCACAAATTCTCATTACCATTTATCAATAAAAAAAATTGTTACATTGTTTGTAGAACTGTGTTCTTTGAATGTCGGAAATATGGGAGATCTGTTATAAAAAAACATCGGTATAACTACTAATCGTGCATCAACTTAAGATCAACCAGCGCACATACGGGTATTTGAAACTAAAAGATGGCCAAAAGTCAATTTTGTTTTTTTTTAAAGAGTTAATTGATTATTTTTTTATCATAGTCAAGAAGTTTCTGCCCCCAATAATTGAATATACCTTCCCGTTATGTGTAGCGGTTCGAACGCCTATGTGAATGAGCTTTAGTCCTGGTTTTAGTAGGCGGTAGAATTTTCGTAAACGGTAGGAAATTACGAAATGAAACCATAAACTGAGCCAAGACTTAGGCAGCGATTCGCAGTTAATTAAGTATAACTTATTCGTAGATAGATTAGACAACCTAACGAAAAAAAAAATTGAGTTTCATCAACTCAAAAGTAAAGTTTATGTACTTACCGTTTACTGCCAGCTTCTGAATCATATACGTAAGTGCGACTATGTTTATTTAGTGCGTAGTTCGTCAAATGCATGAATACGTTCGTCGTGTTGTTCACGTTAGGATCGGCGTATCTACTCGTCGCAAACCTACAATTTATCATACATTAGACCTGTTATCTTTCCTTAAAATTAAGAACACGATGTTCTTTTTATTTGATAACAGTTACTGATAAATAGGAGAATGAAAAAAAATCTAACTAAATTGTGTGATACGTACCTATAGTGTGACAACGGAGACAGGCCTTATTGTAAATATTTCAAAGGTATGTATTTTTATGGTTAAATTCAAAGATATTTTATGAATAGATTGACAATACACACGCTTTTCTATGAAAACCGCTTCAACCATTGTAAGTGGGAGGAGCTTATCTTGCCGTGAAAATATACACCAATTAGGCGCGAGGTCAACACACCTGACTTCACCTGATTAGTGTTTGGTCGCGCCACAAAACGCCACAAAAATGGCGTAATATCAGTTCGTACACGAGTATAAAGACGTGATTATACTACAAAATCTAGATGTCCGTTGTTTTCCGTGTAAATGAGTTAGCTGGCAGTACTCCCTGTTTTGACACGATATATTTGATATAGACGATGTGATATCGGGATATTTAACTTAATAAAATAACAAAATTAAGACTCACCGGTGATAATTAATGCTATTGAGTGGTTTAGTTTGCTTTGCTTTACACCAAAACACTGAAAAACTTTTTTAACGGCATTTTTAACGGTTTTTTCTATGTTTGCGGTCGGCGGACGAATCCACAATGAATGGATGATGCTTGACGCGTGAGCGGGAACGGTCACCTGACCGTCCACGAGTCTAAACCAACGCTCAGCGGCCATAATTCATGTAATATCTTTGGTTAAATTAAAGGTGTTATTTTGCTCTATTTTCTTACCTTACAAGTCCTTCATTGTAAACAAAAATCCTGAGAGGGTCACATGATGTAATGAGTGTATACACTCTGATATCAAACTTGTAACCATCAACTAAATAAGGTTTTGAAAGATACACCTGAAAAATGTTTTGTGTTTATTTACCTTTAATTTGCAATGCTTATGAATGCATATAATAAATACAATGCATAATATTTAAGTTATTTTTAATATTGTATGTATGTATCTTCATGCCAAGCCCCTCACGGGATATGCAGAGTGTGGAGCGCAAGATATCCCAGTCCTAACACATCTTCCGTGCTTGTGTGTGTCAGGACACACCTTGTGAGTCTTTATTTTTAATATTCATTTCAATTTGTTTAACTGCCTCAGTTGCCTAGTGGTAGCAGGCCGCTACTACTACGCTGAGGTCCTGGGTTCAAGAGCTATCAGACATATTATTTTCATGTAATGAAGGTGGGAAAACAAGTATGCAGCTCACATTGATGTTACGTGATCACTGCAGCCTATAGACACCCACATAAATACCAGAGGTCAAAATACAGAAATGTTTCCACCCTAGAGACCTTAGTTGTCATGATCACCATCTGACCACTACCATTTAGCGGCAGAAAAAATTAGGTAATTAATATAGACAACAGTGTAAAATCCTTTACCTCGGGTTCTATTAGTATTTTTCCATTTTCTGGAAGCAGTATCTCGAGTAGGATTAGCGAAAATATTAAAACAGTGCATATGTACTATCGAACTGGCCGCTTTACCACATGACCACCTTATGAGATTGTGATAAAAGCTATATTGGATTGATTTTACCTGACTGTATCTACACTACCTTTTCTTTTTTTTTTTTCACCAGTGGAAAATGCGTTACGCATACCCACCCTTGGGGGAGGGGTGGCGTATATACTCCGGACAAAGAAAGACGTCCGTCTACCCACTAAAAACCCCTGGGTGCTCCGAGTCATCCGCCCTCAAGGGCGGGGTCGCGGGAACGCTTTAGCACACATCCGCAAGTACCTAATTGAATGTTTTTTTTTTGTAAAGCATGTGCAAATTTACCTGGCAGATAAGTTTATCAGTAGGTTTGATGTCTTTCAACGATTTTGTTAAATATATACCACGACCTTGACTACCGCACTCCGGCTTTATTATAAAAGTTTTGTTTTTCCGTAATTTTCCATAGTTCAAAGCTTCTCCAAAACTGAAATTAAACAGTTATTATGTTAATGTTTGTTGTTGTTCATGTTCTTTTGCGAAATCAACGGTTGGGCTATCTGCGCCAGAATTTAATGACCGTAAACGCTTTCATATATTACTAGCGGCCCGCCCAGGCTTCGCGCGGTTGCAATGTTACCAACCCTCTCCTATTCATCTTAGCGTGATGTTATATAACCTTACTCGATAAATGGGCTATCTAACAGTGAAATATTTTTTCAAATCGACCCAGTAGTTCCTGAGATTAGCGCGTTCAAGCAAACAAACAGACAAACTTTTCAGCTTAATATGGTAAAATGGTAAAATAACAAGAGGATCATTAATAAAATATTGCTTAAATAGATTTCAAGCAAATTTCAAAATATTTGTTTAATTAAACTATTTGTAGATATAATAATGATAGGCAAATATCGTAGTAGTGTACATATGTATCATCACGCCAAGTATCCCGGTCCTGGCACATCACCCGTGCTTCTTCTACATTCATCATTCTCTTCATACATGCACGCCGATTCTTAAGACATGCTTTAGGTAGGTGTATAGTTAAATAATGAATAGCTTACTTCGCAAATAAATTGAATTGTTTTATTGATAACAATATTATGTGTCTTCATATAATATAGAAAAATCGCTGATAATTCAATTATGATGGGTTACATGTAAGTACCTAATGTCAGGGAAAACCACTCAATCAACTTACTCTGCAGGCAAACACCATGTCTTTGGAAAAAAGTTATATTCCTTTGGGTATATTTTCTGCATTCTATTTAAGTTCCGGGCCAGTAAATCCTTTCTGAAAATAATTTTACATAACGTTGCATACTTTAAAGTACGTACACTATCCAACAAGAAATGTTTGCACAACGACCTTGGGAGACTTCGGCTTATTTTGGGTCTGTACTCGACAATTTTAATAAAGTTTCGAACAATACCGGACTATCAGTGCTTACGCCTAGAGCAACACCGGAGTCGGAGTAGCCATATGCAGGCTTTCCCTTCTGTCAAAGTACAAGTCCAAATGGGCCTATACCTGTCGCCTAGATGTTTAAATGTGTGCGTGAAATTGTTTCTGTATTTTGTTAAAGTCAAGGTGTGAGTTTCGTAGTAATAGACGATTTTTGTAGTGTGCGTGTGTGTCGCACGCTTTTCCCCCCGCAAAAAATGACAGACTGTTTCGCATCGGTAATACACTCTAAGGCTCTATGGTGCTTACTAGTGTTGCTAAACTATCGATAGTTGCGCTATCGATAGTTGACCTCGAAAAATAGTCGATAGCGCGATAGTACTATCGAAAATAGCGACATGCTGCAATACTATCGATAGTCAAAAATAAGCAATACTATTAGTATATAAAGTCAATCTATAGTCTCATAATCATAGTATAGTCAAAGCTAGATACTATTGACTTTATTGACTATTGTTTATAACAATACTATCGATACTATTGATCTTTGGCAATAGTATGGCTTATTTTTAACTATCCATACTATCCATAGTATCGATAGTATTGCATCATGACGATATTTTCGATAGTACTATCGCGCTATCGACTATTTTTTCGAGGTCACGATAGTTCACAATACTATCGATAGACTATTACTATTGCAACAACACTAGTGCTTACGTATGCAGTGTGCAGCTGTGATAACCCTTTACGAAGTCGAAATTATCTGATTATCTCTATCGTAGGCTCGATGTGCAATATTTCTTCAGGGTACTGTAAAGCATTAACAAACTACACTTACATCAATCAAGAACTAAGTAATCTACCGAACAATTTAGCAAAAAAATAAGTTAGATAGAGACCTGCATATCTCCAACATGCCAGGGAAGTGATTGATTCTTTGAAATCTCTTCATTTCCTTGGCACGTTCCACAGACACGCTCATGTCTGTCCAATAAAAGTTCCATGCATCTTCCTCGGAGACTTCCCGCATGCCAAATGCACTAGCTACTTTCCTGATGGATTCATATCGACAATTTGTCAGGCATATTGATATTTGAGATCTGTAAAGCCATTCACCTAATATCAGTATTTAGGGTAAGCTTGTAAAAGTTGTATCACCGATTAACAAACAACTGCCACTGCTTGTCCTTTTGTTTTTTCATTTTCTACGTCAACCCTTCCGACTCAGATATAATATGTCTGAGCAATAATTAATGTGAGGGTTGTAAGTACTCACATACGTTGTTAATATGATAATGATTTATCAATCATCATTTAGGGTTCATTCATACTGAGGAGTGGCACTTAGTTAACAGCAGCCGTCGACTCTCAGACGGTACGCCAAGTGTCAGCCGTTGGAGCAATAAGAGACTTTAATAAGCACGTATTTGTTGGTTTGAAATAGTTTTTACGGGCACATTACCAAACTGCGAGGTCCTGGGAAACTTCCAGAAAATGGCAAAATCCCAAAAAGAACCTGAGATAAAGGATTTTAAACCATTCTCTCTAATAGCCCTCCGACCCGGGAATCGAACCCAGGACCTCCAGCATAGTAGCAGTAGTAGCCTGCTAGAACTAGGCTATTGAAGCAATTATTAAAGCTTAACAGATATTGCTTTTAGAGACTTTTACATAATTGATGATCAATACCTCTTTCTCTTCTTCTTCTTACGTGTGGCATCTGGTGGAATAATAGGACCAGTACGAGTTGTTGGCTGGGAGGTATCATCTTCTCCATAAAACTTGTTTTCATAATTAGATAATAG
The DNA here is from genome assembly GCA_036365455.1 of Macrosoma leucophasiata. Lineage (NCBI taxonomy): Eukaryota > Metazoa > Arthropoda > Insecta > Lepidoptera > Hedylidae > Macrosoma > Macrosoma leucophasiata. Next base: position 13,025,097 of record JAWQUS010000021.1, read on the forward strand.
CATTGATGCTATATTCTCTACTGTTTCCTCTCTTTGATCTGTTACAACTATGTGAACATGTTTTATTATCTTTTGTTCTGAATATTAACTAGTGATTTAAATTCAATTATATTTCATTCATACCATATTCTTACTTGAATAGGCTTCGCTTTTACTATGCTTTTCGCATTAAAAAAATACAGACAGTAATTAAAACAGTCTATAAGATTGCGGCTGGTACTAAATTAAAATTTGTGAGCTTACCTTCATTTTTTTCAATTTTACTGTTATAAAACATGTTAAGTTGCTTTGAAACATGAAGAGACATCCGATCTTCATCATTCATCAGACAGTCTTGAAGTTCCTACAAATGATATTAGATAAATTCAGTGTTTAACATTTAATATTAACTGTCATTTGAACAATACTTAGGCTGGGTTGCACCACAACTTTTGTTAAAGTAAAAGTTATTGTAACATTTCACATCCTGCTCTAACTTTAACAGATTTCTTTAAGTAAGAAAAGAATGTGAAATGTGTAACATTCTTTTTTTTTTCCTTCAGTCTTGATACAACCCAGTCTTAGTTGATAAATTAATGAAATTGTATGAAAAATATCTGTTTTGTTATACATCTCTCCCTGCAATCAGTATCATCTCATCATCATCACTGTCATGTAGATTTTTAGGTCTCATCTCATTCTTTTTTTAAAAACATGAACAGTTTAGTTGTAAATTTGCTTACAAGACACAACAAATACAATATAGGGTCATCAAATCACTTAACGTTTTTGCAGGTTTGCACTAGCTTCATACATTGTAGAAATCATATTTGCGGATTTATAAAACTTCTTGCATACTGACCATGTACACATTTATTAAGTTGAGTACCATGAATGGAGGCAGCTTTTCGAGAATCAACCTCATTATTACAAAAATAAATGCCAACCTTATATTCTTAAAGCAAGAACAAGTATTAAATGATTTTGGACTGTCTTAATCTCTCCCCACACAAGAAAAATATGACAATTGAAATTCAATTGTGTCTCGCCGCCGGTGGCCATATGATCCTTGAAGGATTAAGGAGGCTATTTAATGTTCTGTCATCACCTTTCATGATTTGTCCCAATTAAATAAAATCTTACCAATTTTAACAATTTACCAGCCAGAAGAAGAAGATTGAAGGCATCAGATTCACCTTCAGACAATCTAAAGTCACACTTCAAATAATCTGATGGCGAATGCAAGAGTGGAGTCAAATTTGCTATATATTGGACTATGTTTTCATCTCTAGGAGCAGGAAGCAGCTCCTCCTTTATCTCCCCCTGGTGACAGCTTTAACAGGAGGTAGTTGAATTACTATAACGGACAGTAAACACAAAAATTACTTACCTCCATTTATTTCGATTTACTAGCGTTCAGTTATTCAATAACAACATTCGCTATCTCTATACATCCTCCGCTAAAAAAATAATATTACAATTAGATAAATGGTAAAATATCTCCGAACTGTAAAAAATATTTAAAAGTATTCAATTGTACCATTAAAATATTGCAGTTGAAATATTTAATTAATAAATATTAATATTACTTACCGAAGAAATATAAGGAATTTTAAATTTTGTGGACGTGAAACATTACGAATTAAATCTGTGAACCTGTACTGTTATTTTTTTGTTTTTCATCATCAAATCAAACTTAGTCAAAATAATCAAAGTAATCAAACCGGCTAAAAGAAACAGGCCAAAATCTTTTGAATACCTCATTTCAAAAAAATATGACAGATAAGGAAAGGAATCCCGAAAGAAAATAATCTGTTGCCAGTTGCCATGGCTAATTATAATCATTCCCCAAAATTCGAAGCTTACAATGACATGTGAGTTTATGGCTTAATCACTCAAGTTTCAGGAATAAAACCTTAAATATCGACGAGACTCGAGCAATACCCAATTCAAGATCTTCATTATGTTGAATTACCATACCAATATTCTCCCTCCGCAGAATACCCATTTCAAAATTAATGCAAAATGGAGTATAAATTAATTGCAATTCGGGGAATACTCCACACGTTGGCAACAGTGCATTTTTAAACGTCAAAGCGCTTTGCATACTTACAGCCACAGACTAAAAATCTTTGTATACCCTTTGGTATAATCCATGGCGGGCCCATGGCGTCAATCGAGTCGAATAAAAAGTCGAAAAAAATATAAATAGAAAACACACAATGCATGCGATGCAGTGCATCTTATAGCTCCATGATAGTGATGATAATTCGTAATTAAAAATTAAAATAATATTTTTAAATTTCTAGTCTGTGGTGGGTCTTAGTCTATGATATGTTTTATTTTATCTGTGATAAATGTGATAGCCTAGAGATGTGAAAATGTTCAAATAGTTCGAAATTTTAAACATGAAACATCGATTTAACATAAAATTATAATCGGCTTTCACATAAAAAGTCAGGCAAAAAAAAATCCAGATGAGAGCAAGGTTGTGAACAATATTAAAGAAAAACTAAAGTAAAACAGCTTTATTATAATAATGAGGTGAGGTTCCAAGTACTTTAACTTACATTATCGGCATAAAAGTGTATGGTTCAATGAGACGGATGTCCACAACGGATGGTGAAGTGCGTTTACTGCAACATATCACGGAGTGCTATAGGTTTTGATACTTGTTACCATACTTACTGTAGACATCCTGGTCGTAATGAACCGGATCTAAAGGTTCTCAATCTCAATTCTCAATATAATATTTTAAACCTAGACATTTCTTTAAATAGTACAAATTGGTAAATTGCCATTTATTATTTGTTTACTTTTGTTGTATTTAATTAAAACAAATGTGTCCTGCTTCACAGAATAGTACACGAATCACCGGTCATTTTTAAATTAACACTGTGCCTCTGTGATCACCAGTTTTTGGCAGAATTATTACTAAGTGTGATAGTTGCCACACGGAAAAAAAAAAAAAAAAAAAAACAAATGTGAAGGGTTATATGACTTTGATAGAAATTGGCAGAATAAGACTTATTTCAAATTCAAATTCAATTCAAATTATTTATTACGTTATGTCATAGGTGGTTTTGTACAATGACACCCTGTTAGGGCATAGCAACATAAGAGGGGAAACTTATGTAATAAGGGGGAAGTTAAATATTATCATTTATTTAGATTAAAAATTTATATCATTTAAAGCTTTTCTCAAATATTCCTGAATATAATGATACTTGAGCATATCAGTCGTTTTTGAAGTGCTAACGTCTTACAAACCGATGAACGCAGGCTGCACGCACGACTAAGTTTCCAATTCCACCTGAGTCAAGCGTACAAGTGCAAACGCGGAACAAACGATAGAAAGCCAAGAAGCAATCGGCTTGTATGATATATTGATGCATATCATGTAGATATGTGTCATTCGTTCGTTTGCACGAACCGTATCAGTACTGAACCATTGACAAAAAGATCCGGTTCGTTCGACCCGTTCGAATGATTGATTTCGAGTTTTCGAGGAACCGTTTCACATGATGGCTCATCAGTTCAATTGTATCAGTGAACCATAAATACTGTGTTTCTATTGGCTGTTGTGTTTGCCATTCAACGCTTCCTATTCGCGAAAATTTACAAGGCAACCACAGATGAAAAAATCTTTTTCGTACGTTCAGAAATCGGTTTTATAAATTTGGCAATTTTGTTTGTTTTAAAATTATATTTGCTTTTTTTTCTGTGTATTTATTATATAAAACAATTATAATAAATTATATATTAAATACACAGTAAACAAATGCAAATATATTTTTAAAGCAAAAAAATACAGGCAAATAAAACCGATTTCTGAACGTCTCAAAAATATTTTTTCATCTGTGGTGGCCTTGTAAATTTTATCGAATGGGAAGCTTACGTAACGTCCAATAGAAACATAATAGGTATTTTATCATAACAAATAGGAACCTATCGACTCCCGTCTGTTGTTATACAGCTCATTTGATTTCGGAACAGAGTTGCCAGCAATAATTTATCTATGCGGTCATTGGAAATAAGTAATTCCCTCAAAAACTCGTCAAACATTTTCGGTTCTCTGTCAGCTTAATCTGCCAAAAGCAATCACAACGTTTCTTATAATATAAATCTATTAAAAAAAAAAGAAAAATACATGTAGAAACCTTTGTTGTCTAAATCATTAGTGAATCTGAACAACAAAAGTAATTTAAATTAAGTAACCAATGATCCAGTGATATCATTAAAATACTATTCTTGGCTGAAGACTCTGTTATTAAAAGTAATTAAATACCTATATTTATAAATAATTTTCCTGTCAGTTACTATATTACAAAATTTAAAAGCCGTTTACCGTCAGACCATATTATTTCCAGTTTTTTATTTGTACCTCCAGCTAAAAATGACGGTAAATCCGAGAAGTTTGCAACACTGTTTCTGTAGCAGACTAGTTCGTTTCTTTTATCGTATCGCAGATCACTACCAAAGACTACAATTAATATAGGAAATCACTACGGTTCTTTCGGTTCTTTAGCTCGCGCAACCTATCTACAGATCTACAATGTAATCGACTGAACGGATCCTTTTCAACGAAGTGAACCATTGGCTCGCGCAGATCTAAAGAACCGGCTCTTTTAGGTCGTTAAATCGCGAACGTCACATACATGTGACATACATATTAACATGCATAAGGGACACCGGTGTCTACATGAGTAAAGTTTATCTAAATAATTTCAAGATTTTCAAGGTAATGCAAGCGGGTGCGCGAGTCTGACTTCCACTACACCTATCATAAAATATTAAATTGCTTTGTAAAATCGATTCTGAATAAAAGAATCATAATTTCAATTTCTTCATGTTCGATTCCTTCGATTACTCTTTCTTTACATCCCTATCTTACACTAGTCGTCAAATTCTAGTGCTTCAATTACACATACTTTTACTATTCCGCCAAAGTACAGAGTCATCTAGAATTGATAAAATGGCAGAAGGCCAGGAAGAACCTAAAAAGATTACTATTACAGTTAAAACTCCTAAAGAAAAACAACAAGTGGAAATCGAGGAAGATGCTGACATCAAAAAAGTATGTATGGTGCCGCCAGACTTCTCATTCATGGCGTAATAACATAGTTATTGCATACGCAATCAGTGATGATATTTATTTAATGATTCGGCAACATGATCATTAATTTGTTCCACGTTTTAGCTCAAGGAAGTGTTATCGCCAAAATTCAATGCAGAGCCTGAGCAATTATGCCTTATATTCGCCGGGAAAATCATGAATGATGCTGATACATTGAAGCAACACAACATCAAGGATGGTTTGACAGTTCATCTTGTGATCAAGACTCCGCCTAGACCGGAGCCCGAGGGTGGGACGCGGCGACCCCCTGGTATGTACATATTGAAGCTTTATGGAACTATAAAATTGCACTAAGTTACTCCGAATTTCAAGACTGTTCCATTCAATCGAAACGGTCTAAGTATTATTTCTGTAGTAAGTTTTTTTAAGCAAGTATGCTTTACATAACTTTTGAATTCAAATGATGGACAAACTTTATTTATTATTATTACATAGTAATCATAGTATTAAAATAATTCCTTCTTAATTTCATATATGTAAATGTTTGTAAACTATGGTATTAAGTTATGCAGCCGTTAATATATTTGTATACAATTTCAGCGGATGTAGGTGCAACACCATTTGGTTTGAACTCGCTGGGCGGCCTCGCTGGTCTCGAAAGCTTGGGGCTAGGGCAAAGTACATTCATGGACTTACAGGTATGAATATACTTCCTCGTTTAAGAGTAGTTTTATGATTTACTGTTTGTGTTTCCTTAAACCTGTTCTATGAAGAATAGTGTACCCAATAAATGCTGATAGGCTTGCTATGAATTTTTTGGGGGATATAAAAAAAAATAATATTTCCATTACCAAATTTATGTACTTCTAAATGGTCGTGCTCAGCACTATCTATGTTCTGTTTTGATTGCAATGTATGGCCCCATAATAACTACCACGGAGACATAACTTAAGTGTCAGGGGTGGCTACGCATCTGCATTTTGACCTCTGGTCAGTGTGTAAGTGTCTATAGGCTGCAGTCATCACTTAACATCAATGTGAACTGCATGCTTGTTTGCCACCTTCATTACATTAAAAAAATACCTTCTGATTTCTATGAAGTTGATGATTATACCTATTTATCTAGATTTTGTATGTGCTTAGGCTCGAATGCAGCAAGAACTACTATCCAACCCAGATATGTTGAGGCAAGTCTTGGACAATCCACTTGTGCAGCAAATGATGAATGATCCGGAAAATATGCGCACACTTATCACATCCAACCCACAAATGCAAGACTTAATGGCTGTAAGTTTTTAATTACAAAAAAGAAACTTTTTTGTTGTATTGATATTATAATAGTACCCAGTAGAAAATGTATTTATTTTTGAGGAGGAAACAGCCTCTTGGTTTGATTTATCACTAATAATAAATGTGCTACTTTGCATTAGAAATAGAAATAGAAAATATTTTTATTTCGAATAGATCTTTACAGATATTTTCAAAACGTCAAGAAATATATAAAATACCTAGAGTGAATAACCATTACATAAAGTAAAAGCAAAATCATTTATTAATAGTAAATTAAAAATTTGAATTTAAACTACTTTGTTAAAGCATAATAATCACAAAATTTTTAAATTCCTTCAATGATGATAAATGAAGAAAAAGAAAAACTTATTCGTCAAGATCAAAGTTATTCACTTAGCAGAGTTCCAAGTGCAGTCACTACTGAGAAGAACTCCGCTACCCAACAAACTCAGTAAGAGCTCTTTTAAATGAGAGCTTAAATCTAGTACAAATTATTGTGAAAAATCAAATAATGTGAACGTCCATAGCATAGATGCAAATGAACTGCAAACCAGAACAGACCAGTCCCCACCAACAGCACCCATTCACGAGTATGACGCATGTGACAGCCATTGCCCTCCTCAACCATTTTAGAGGGAAGTGAGCAACCCGCCACACGACGCCGCCAAAGGCAAAGACATTTAAGCGTGCATGACTGTTCCGGATATGCATACGGCAAAATAAAAGATGGAATTAATTTACAGCCAGGGTATTCACATTATTCAACCCTTAACAATACTAATTACAGAATACACGAAATAACAGTATCATGAAATATAGCAAATCCCAAGATGTATTATCATTAAGATAATCACAAGTCTTATAGTAATTACATTTATATAAACGTTCTTTCATTACTTTCTTAAATTTATTGATCGATAGACTTTGAACGTTTTTGGGGATTTGATTACTGAACCGTATACATTGACCTCTAAAAGAATTACTGACCCTATTCAGCTGCGTTGCATGCACGGACAATTTGTATTTGTTCCTAGTATTTATACTGTGATTGTTACCTATTGTAGGAAACTCATTAATGTTTTTACAGACATATAATACATTTTCATAAATGTATTGCGAAGCTACAGTCAGAATATTTATTTCTTTAAATTTATCTCTAAGAGATACCCTCGGACTCAGCCCGTAGATAGCCCAGACAGCTCTCTTTTGCAGTACAAAAACAGTGTTGACGTCGGCGGCATTTCCCCATAGCAAAATGCAATAGGACATTATATTGTGAAAATAACTAAAATAAACTAGGCGAGCCGTCTCGACGTCTGTTAATAGTCTAATCTTTTTCACAGCAAATGCTGCCGAGCTAAGTCTACTAGCTAATTTGGCAATATGGGGACCCCATTGCAATTTAGCATCCACGGTAATGCCAAGAAATACCGTGGTCTCTACTATCTCCAATACTTCCTCATTTATCTTAACATTGGTTTCAACCTTTTTTACGTTAGGAGTAGTAAATTTAATACATTTTGTCTGACTGCTATTTAACGAAAGGTTATTGGCGCTTTTACTCAGCAGTATGTCTTTGAGTTACTTGTTTAAAATTGAACTTGTTTTTATTGTATGTATCTATGAAGAACAAATCCCATGCAAGGAACAAAACAAAAAAAAGTAATATTGAAGTTTTATTATGGTCAATTCTTATCATATTTCAATAAATAAAGTCATATTAGCATGTTCATGATTTATCAACTTTATTGATTATAAATGTCATTAATGTACATTAATTGTCATTAAAACAATATTCAAATCTCAGTGACCTACCTACCAAGGTACCTACATATTTTTCTAATGAATCATTAACTAAAACTTTAACATTCGTTTTTAAAGTTCTATATACATAATTGAAAATAAGACAATTTTCACAGAGAAATCCAGAAATAAGTCATATGCTCAACAACCCAGAATTGCTTCGCCAAACAATGGAATTAGCTCGCAATCCGGCTATGTTGCAAGAACTCATGAGGTCTCATGACCGGGCATTGTCTAATCTCGAAAGCATTCCTGGTAATCAAATATTTTAATTTTTTATTTAATTTTTATGGCTTTAACCATAAATTTGTGTACATAAAAGAAAATATTATTTTCAGGTGGATATAATGCACTACAACGCATGTATAGAGATATTCAAGAACCCATGTTAAATGTGGCTAGTAGCATGGCTGGAAATCCCTTCTCTGGTCTAGTAGATAATTCTGGTAAGCTGTAGTCATAAATGCAGTTTATTTTTTAGATTATAAATTTATACATCCAACTAGTTTGAAATAAAATATACTCTGAATTTTAATTCGATTCCCCATTTGATATGAGCTACTATCACTCCGTAAAATAATGATACCACATATAACCTAATAGTGGATGGATGGACCCAACAATCAATAAAGAATCGCGATTTTATGTTCATGTTATTATAATATTGGTGTGCCAATTTTAAGAATATATGATCGATTTTATTCAAATTAATTCATAATTATTTATTATTTAAATAATGCATGGGTTATTTTATTAAAAGTTATTGTTTTCATTCAATTGTGTGTGACATGGAAAGACCACATAAGAAACAAACACAATCAAATCAACGTCCAATTCAAAAATCTGCTATGGTTGATGGGGCGACAGTCTACCTTATCCCTGAGCAACAAGCTGAGAGTTTATTGCTCAACAATAAAACCAATCTGGACATATGGGATTCAGTTGTGGGCCAAAGCAAGCAAAAAAAAAAATTTTTTTGCAACACAAGTGCGTGAAACTTATGCGCTAAACTAGTAGAACTATTATTTTAGCGCAGAAGTTTCGTTAGTTGTTACATAATACTATAAACGAAATGAATCAATTCGGTAATATTTCATTGCCGTATCTATTAGTTTGGCAACGTCACTATTAAGCAGTTGTTTTGACGTTGCAACACTAAAATTCACAAATCTGGAATCAAATTAAAATTCCGAGTATAGTTGGAAAACACTAAATACATTACAATTATAAAATAATTTATGAATAATATGATTTTTAAAAATCTTATGTGAGTAATAGAATAAGTATTGTTGTGATTCTTCATTTTACTATATTTTTTCAATTTTCCAGATGGCACAAACCCCCAACAGGGTGCTGAGAATAGGCAACCACTTCCCAACCCCTGGCAACGGGGCGGCGGCACCACCGGGTCCAGCGGCGGCGGCGGCGGCAGCGCGGGGCCGGGCCTCATCAACACGCCGGGCATGCAGTCCCTACTGCAGCAGATGTCTGAGAACCCCAGACTTGTGCAATCCATGCTTTCTGCACCCTACACTAACAACATGCTGCAAGCTTTGTCTGCTGATCCTGATATGGCTTCTCAGCTTATTAATCAGGTAAGCATTTTAATTCTAGGTGGTATTAGTTAACATTGAACATTGTTTTTAGACAAGCCATTTCTGAAATTAGCATGCACAAACACACAGACAAACAGATATTTTTCGGGATAAAAAGTACCCAGTGTTGTGCGCCAAACGTTAAAATATAATTATACCAAGTTTCATCGTAATCTGACCGGTTATTTTGTGAACAAACAGACAGACAAAAAAAAATCCAATCACATATTTGTGTTCAGTATCGATCTAGTAACATCCCCTGGTATTTATTTTTTCAATATTTTCAATGTACAGAATTTACACTTCTACAGTTTTATTATAAGTAGGGTTTTCTACCCGGGTACCCGGACCCGGGTATACCCGGGTATTTGATGATTTTTGTACCCAGGTATTTATCATTGGCAGACCCGGGTACCCGGGCACCCACTTTAATTCGGGAATTCATCAAAATCCTTGGCAAATTACTACTAAGTAAGGTCTAAAAAATAATAGTTATTAGCAAATGTGACACACAATAAAAAGTTTTTTAGAAAAATGCTTACTGCTTTTTCTAAAAAACTATGCCTTTGAGGTTAGATTTGGTTATGTCTTACGTTCATGTTTACGTCGCTGTGTTTTGTTTTTGTTTCGTTGGAGTTTTATAAGAAAGTTTTATTTTCAAACTGCCTCAGTAGCGTAGTGGTAGCGTTCGGTAGTGGTCCTGGGTTCGATTCCCGGGTCGGGGACTATTAGAGATAACGGTTTAAAATCCTTTTTCTCTGGTTATGTTTTTGGGATTTTTTAATTTTCTGGAAGTTTCCCAGTACCTCGGAGTTTGGTAATGTGCCCGGAGATGGCATCAATTTCGCCGCCTGTTACATGGGTCAAAACGTAACCGGCGAGTCGCGGGTTTGCATGTATGCTTGAATGCATGCATTTACCTTTGCCTACCCCTTCGGGGATTACAGGCGTAAAGTTACGTTTTTTTAATATTCATAAGTATTGAAATACGCTCATTTCTATTATTTTCATAGAAGTGTACAAAATGTCGGTTGTTATTGTTGACAATTTTAAGATTGTTCAGTGAATTAATTTAAATTGAAATAAATGTTATTATAATAAAAGAAAAAAAAAAAATGAATCTAGTGGACCTATAAAATTTTACATAACGATGGTTTTCTTTTCGTGGGCAAAATGCATAGATCTGGATTATGTAAATTAAAAAAAAATACAGAATAAGGAATCAGTACACTGTGCAATGGGGCCGTTCAAGTATTACGTAAGCAGATTTATTACAATTCTTTACCCCCCCCCCATCCCCCTTGTCAGAAAAAGTAAGCAAAGCTCTTACCCCCTCCCCCCATGCTTACGTAAACATTTTTCAATTAATGTTTTGTTCTTTTTTAATATTATAATTATATTTTAAAAATAAGAAAATAGATTTAGCATAGAGATTAGATTTTACTGATGTAATAAGTAAATAACTACCGATGACGTAATTATCATCTAGACTCCCCTACTCCCCATGTCATCCAAAATAAGCAGAGCAAAGACAGATCCGGGTATATGCAAAAACAATACCCGATACCCGGGTATTAAAAAATGTCGGGTATGCGAAAACCCTAATTATAAGTATAGATATAATAATATAATGCTTGCACTCACATATACACACAGCAATAAGAGAAGATAATAATATGTTTTGATAGTCTCTCTTGTCGCCGTATTGTAGCTGAAGAGTTGCTAATCACTTCTATTTTTTGTCTTTCTCTTTTTTTTCTTATCCAAATAACAATCCAACTGATAAAGACAGTACAAAATAGCTAGATTTTTTTATCTATGTTTAATGGATGTGGAGCATAAGCTTTGTATCATATAATAATAGTGACCCGCTCCGGCTTCGCACGGGTAGCATTTATTATATTGTGGGGATGAGTCCAACTTCTTTGACAAAACCCCGTGATCTCGGTTAACATAACCCTCTTTCCAAAATTTCAAACTGAAACAAAACCCGTTCACAACTTGCCGAGATTAGCGCATACATACAGACAGAGAAAATAAACTTTACTTTTATGTAGTGATGCAGTGATTACTCTGATTAGTCATGTTGATATTCCATAGAACAGGGACATAACCATTTGTGATTTGAAATACTTTTTTATTTGTGATAGTCTGTCTAGTAATAGTTTTAAAAAATATATTGTATTCATTTCAAGATGGGGATCATTATAACATTAAAACTGTAAAATCTTTTTTCAGAATCCAATGTTTGCAAATAATCCCCAGTTGCAAGAACAGATCCGAACCATGATGCCCCAAATGCTTGCTCAGCTACAGAATCCTGAAATGCAACAAATGATGTCCAATCCTCAGGTAAGGAGTAATCTACGAATAATAATGTAAAGCAGTAAACGAAAAAAATTGACACTCTGGGCGGGGCATAAGAAGGACACGCCGCAGCACATCAGGCTATTGCAAGTTTCCTGATCGCTCAGAGAAATGACCTTGTTGAGACCAATCGAATGCAAGCATTGTAATGTTGATAGTGCGAGTGTTTATTATGATTGCAGTTAGTTTAGTTTGTTTTGTCGAAAATGGTACCGATATAGAAGCGATGTAAAGTTTTCCATTGAAAATTAGGTATGATATTTTTTAATATTTTATCAAAATGGGGAGAAAAATAAATATTTTACATGGACCTAAAAAAACAAATTTTCACCAAGTTTGGTAATATTTTTTCGATTGAGATAAAATTTAAAAAGGCATATGAAAAAAGTGTAAACACAAATGCTGTAAATTATATTATCACCGTCAACTTTGCTATTTATCTTTAATATTTCGATAGGGCTCGCAGTCTTGTCGGAATTCCCCTTCCCCGACCTCAGATCGCCCGTATTTTTTTTAACAATTTTTTTTTTCTTATGTTTTTCATACTGTTCTTATTCTTTTTGCTCTCTAAAATTATCGGCACTGGACAAAGGCGATACGAACTTTGGCCACTAACCCGTACACCAATCCACATTGGAGCGGCGTGGTGGAGTAAGCTCCAGGCCTCCCCCCCCCAAATAAAAGGGGAGCGACTCGTGTGCAGCAGTGGGACGTATAATGGTTGCCATTATAATTAATATGTATTTTGTCAGGCGCTGAACGCGCTGCTGCAGATCCAGCAGGGCATGGAGCAGCTGCGCACGGCGGCGCCCGGCCTCGTCACCAACCTGGGGATGGGCGCGGGCGCCGCCGCCGCGCAGCCGCCGCCGCCGCCGCCGCCCAACGCCACCGCCCCGCAGGCCCGCCAGCACCAGAACACGGAGCTCTTCACGCAGGTACGGTCGCCACCGGGGGAACTCCACTATATACAACGTGTAACGGAAATAACACGCACACCCTCAAACACTTGTTAGAAAATTGAGTTATAACCTTAATACGTGAACTGGAATTACATTTTTAATATTGTTTATTTAAGAAATAAATTGTCTTCAATTCGTACGAACAGTATACTACATAATGTACATATCCTACGCACGCATAATTACCGTATTCACTCTACTTACGGTTGAATATAAAACACAAACCTTTTTAGTAAATATGTAAATAGTAGTGTGTAAAATGTGTAAATAGTATTTACACATTTTACACACGCACACTGTGTAGCGTAACTTGCGCAACACCGCTATATCACACTCGCTATATGTATAGAAATAAGATTCATTTTCATAAAATGCATGTCTCGACGAGACTGTTAGTTTCGGCTTGTTAAGACTAGCATTTTATTTTGGATAGACGCAAGTCTCATTTACGTTTGTATTGACTGTTCACCAAATGGGTGACCATAATTTACTTAATTGTAATTAATTTTGGGGATAAAAATTATATCCTGAAACCAATTCAGTTATCAATTCCGGACAAACTACATTCAGGGTGTGCGGTTATTACGTTATACGTTGTAAATTACATGTAGCTCGAACACTCCGCACGGAAGTCTTCTGTGTGTGTTTTTTATAGCTCTCCAATTTGCGAGGAAAAGTCAAGAAATAAGTAAATTAAAATGACGAACTTGAAGGGAGATCCAGAAATGCATAGAGATAGTTGCTTATTTGTGTGTTTCTTAATATCTCATTGTTAGTCCTGTATACCGAAAAGTAGAAAATGGAATGGGAAGCGATGGAATAAGGTGCCCATGTGGTCAAACTTCTAGTGCCCTGATAATACGTTTTTTTATGCAATTAATGAGGAAGATGGCATACAATACAAGCATGAAGTTCACATTTTTTATGTCAAACGGCAAGCAATAATACATATTGCTGCCGGTGCTATATTATTTTGGTAAGTATAGTGCTCATCAAGAAATAACACACATCGAGCCTATGAAAGTGACAATCGGCTAGTTTCGGCTTCATATAGCGTTATCTCTGTTGCACACTGCCTACGTTAGCATCCGTAGTCCGGTATTGGTCAAAACTTGATCAAAATGGTCGACAAACGTCTAATAGGTAAGGTGCGAAAGAGACAACGCTCTACAGATCCGAAATAAGCCGACGTCTCTTCCTGAGGTCGATGTGCATTATTTCTTGTTGGATACTGTAATACTGTAGCCTATAAATATATCAGATATTTCAATGTAAATGCGCTACATACCTATATATTTGTATAAATGAAAATCATCAATGACGGTTTTATACAGTTCATGCAACGGATGGTAGCGGCAATGTCGAACAACCAAACCAACTCGCAACAACCGCCCGAGCAACGTTACTCCCAGCAATTAGAACAACTCGCGGCCATGGGTTTCCTCAACCGGGAAGCTAATTTGCAAGGTATTGTATAAATAATAAAAAAGCGACACTAAAAAGGGACAGACATATAAATTCATAAGATTGAACATTGGAGGAAATGAGATAGGAAGTATGCAGTAAGAAAAGGCAAACACATAAGTTCATTAGATTTAACGAGAGAGAAAATGAGATTAAGCATTATACTGTGTGTCTTATGAAAAATTATGAAGGTTTCACTTCTACCACGCGTGAATTGCAGACATGTTTTTTTTTAAATTTGTTTTTCCTGTCACAAGGCTTGTGAGCGTATTTTGCTCTGAACGTTTTATGAATATACATTGCATTTAACTATGTCGGCAGCGCACGGTGGCGTGCGTGCACTAGTTCAAGTAGTAGGTACATGCCGTACATGTTAGTATATAGTAGAACATACATACAGTGCTCATCAAGAAATATTGTACATCGAGTCTATGAAAGTGACAATCGGCTAGTGTCGACTTCGTAGAGCGTTATCTCTGCTGCACACTGTCTACGTAAGCACTTATATTCCGGTGTTGGTCAAAACTTGATCAAAATGGTGGACAAACGGTATATGCGTAATCTATAATATAAAAATAAGTCGGGTTTTCCTTCCTGACGCTATAACTCCAGAACGCACGAACCAATTTCCATGGTTTTGCATTCGTTAGAAAGGTCTCGGGCTCCGTGAGGTTTATAGCAAGAAAATTCAGGAAAAATTTCAACGCGGGCGAAGCCGCGGGCAACAGCTAGTTTGGTATATATTGGTAAGGTGCGAAAAAGATAACGCTCTACAGACCCGAAATAAGCCTAAATCTCCTTCCAGAGGTCGATGTGCATTATTACTTGTTACATACTGTACTTTACGTTTAGTGAATTCAAGCTTTCATTTTTAAATGGTCTGAAAAAAAAATGTTCAATTTTTAAGTCTGATATTTTGATAATACTTAAAGCAATCGCAAATATTGTTATTTAAGTTATGAAATAGTATTCAAATTGTTTTTTTTTTTGTTCACAGCTTTAATCGCAACATTTGGAGACGTAAACGCTGCAGTAGAAAGGCTATTGGCACTTGGACAATTGTCCATGAGCTAACAGTTGTGCGCCTAAAAAATACGTTCAGAATTATTTCAATTAATCACTTACACCACTGTGAAAACTCTTTTTTGTATCAAATAATTAAATAAGTGTGTGATAGTTCAACTATCCCACTTTGTATTCAAGGTCGCTAAGTTTTTTATGTTCTCACAAATTCGCGTGTATATTTGTGACCAAATATAAAATGCCTGGAAGAAAATGAAGCAATATGTATATGGATAGACTAAAGTGTTTTCAGTCACACAATACTTTTTTTTTGCACTTGTTTATATCAATTTATGGTGTTTCCATATTTTATGTAATGCAGCACAATTAACATTGCGGTTATTACAATTGTTTTGTTGTGCAATGTTTATTTTACAAATAAATTTTTGAATAACGAATTATTACTGACGTAGAACATAAAATTGTTTTGTGTAAAAATGTGCTACATGTAATTGTTAGTTGCTTATATCTATATACATGTGCATTACATACTGTGGTGTAAGTAGGTGAGCGTAAAATATCTAAATTGATTTAACATCGTAATTTATAAAGAATCACTAAAATTGAAAAATGTCGTTATTCTTTGTAGGTTTATTTAAATAAAACAAAATATAATCCATTCCTTCTTGTTTTAGGTGTTACAATAATATTTTTTTAATAGATTCTCAACTGAATAATGGGCTGAGAAGTCATTCAAAATTTTGGTTGATTGTACTTTAGTACTGTAAAATATATTTCTATTCTTTGGAAAAATATTTTCACTTTTATAATATCACTATTAGTTAGAACTTATTATAGCCTCTGTAATGCTACGTAAATGTTTATAAGTTTATGTAAATAGCTTTGCTTTAAAACTACGAGAAAAAGTTTTGGCGATTCTATAAAATATGATAGGGTTTTAGTGCTCACATTTGATTTTGTACAGATTATTTTAATCTTCGTCGACAATGGGCAGTTTCGTTTTTGACTTGATTTTGCTAAACGAAGAGTTTGTGTAGGTGTAATGCTATTGAAATATATTTACAAATACATTTTATTTTAGGTTGTATGTGTTATATTTACTGAATGCTGATTATTGGTTTTTCTCGTAATCGGAATCAATTTCACGATTTTTTTAAGTTGAGAAGATAAGAATTGTGGCTCAAAAATGTCCTGAGGCTGTTAAATTTGTACTGGTATGAACCAGGTTCATTCCGTAGATAATGGATTAGCTGATGCAGTAAGCATTTTGTTACATTATTTTTAATTGTATCGATTTTTGACGTGTTTTATGCCCTCAACAAACATCCTAAATCAAAGTACTAGTACGTCAAAGCACAAGGTGGAATTCTCGTAACATAATCGACGTCGCAAATAACCATTTAGGGCCCACCGCCCATTGATGGCGGGTAAAGGATTTTTCGTGGACATATGATTTTCGACCTTAACTCAATGACTTTAGCATTACGAATAGATCGTAACGTCTCCCGGGCTGACGCAAATTTCACAAGATGCCACGGCACGCCACTGAAGCATGTGAGACACTAAGTACAGTATCTAATAAGAAATATTACACATCGACCTTAGGAAGGAGACTTCGGGTTATTTTGGGTCTGTAGAGCGTTATCTCTTTCGCACCTTCCCTATGTGACGTTTGATTACCATTTTGATCAAATTTTGACCAATGCCGGGCTATCAGTGCTTACGTAGGCAGTGTGCAGCAGAGATAACGCTCTACGAAGTCGAAACTAGGCGATTGTCTCATTTGTAGGATCGATGGGCAATATGTCTTCCTGAGTACAGTACAACAGCTAACTTGATACCGATTATGAGTGCGACAAGTAAATAGCCTAACCACAATCAAATTGTTTGACTGAATCTGGCCATTAAAGTTCGTTATTAACCGGAAACGAAATAGAATTGTTTTCAAATATGTATCAAATATATTTAATTTTGCTTTGATGTGAAATGGGTTTGTAGTGATGGAATTTAAGTTGTTAAAATTTTTTGCAAAATGTTGCTCGGTTATTTTGGGAATAAATTCAATTACCCAGGGTTATAATAATATAAAATTACTATTTTACAATAATGTTTAGTTAAAACCAGGACTGACATACCTACTTCGCAACAATTTCCGAATATCGATAATGGTGTATGTATATTAAATTTGAATAAATTTATGTATATACATGATTTTAATTTCGCTACCTACCTACATACAAAATTAATATCCATCCGTCACAGGATTCAAAATTGTTAATTTCATAATTTAATGAATGTGATGTAAGTCAAAATGTGTTTTATTTGTTAAATAACACAGTTATATAATAAAAGGTGACCAAATTTAGACAATCACTATTTCAAAGGCCAAAGTTTGAGCATGGCTCATGGTTCATCATCATCATTTAGCGAATACTGAAACTGAAACATCCAAGTTGACAGTCTAGTTGCCGGTGCGTTATTTGAAATAGTAGTTGTCGAAACCGCGGTTTAGGTCGTGTTATATAATTTATTGTAAAAGTGAAAGGTTTGTAATTCGCATACCCAACTGAAAATATGCGTGTGTCGGTGATGTCCTTCAAAAATGTGAAAATCGTCTAGACTAAATCTGTATGTAAACTATAATTAATATGTGACGGAATGCAATTATTATAAATAATTTAACAATTGTTTTATTTGTGGTTCCTATCCCTGTCTATATTATTATGCTATATAGTAGGTCCCTATCACTTTATACCACTTATGAAAACAATCACATAATAGACTACTTAACTAAACATGAACTTTAGCCAGGATCTTTCTTTGCCCACAGAATGTGACAAGAATCTTCTATCATATAGAATTAGAAATCGAACTTTATCATGAACGTAATCGTTTGTACAAGGTCGTTGATTTCATGTTTTTCAGCGTGCGATTCAGACTCGTAGCTACACCACACGACTGGCCATGATGGACAACCACAAACTGATGTATGATTGCCCAGCTCTCCACACAATCTGGCACCTTACATTTGTTAATTGTTGTGCCTACGACCTCGACCTCCGACACTGAAGCTCTACCACTAAGTGGATTTAGGTAATATTATGTTAAATAACCATTACTTAAATATTCTCCGTAAAAAAATGAAGGCAGAAGAGGGGGCTGACTAATAACGATGTAGATTTTTGGATTCCAAGTTATAGGCTCCTTTTGGTACATTTCTGTTAAATGTCTCATCATTGAACCATTTCGGTTTCGTCATAGTTGAGCAAGTTATGTAGCATAAATTACGAACAAGGAACACAACGGGCATTGATCGTGATCAACGTCTGTGTAGACAGGACAGGCGTACAATCGTGTCCGGATTTTCTTAGATGATAGTCTGAAAAACTGATGCGGCGCCGATTATAGTTCATGTGCAACTAGAGACGATTATACCCTCTCGATCGTAATGAGTTATGATTGTCCATAATGAGCGATAGTGTGGAGGCTACAGTCTACACCCGGTACCGATACACATATGTGGTAGGTGAGTCTGAGTCAGAATATCTCTCTTATCTATCTATATATCTCATTTATTTCAGGCAACCAGGGCCCATAACATACAATACATAGATAACAATAAAAAAAAAACATAATACAATACTATTATTTATCTTAAAACTAATCACCTCACTTCACATGGGTCTTACGTTTCGCCTCCCAAAATCGTCTGAAAACTACACCTTCGGGCCAGAAATCAGGAAATAGAAATAGAAAATATTTTTATTTCGAATAGATCTTTACAGATACTTTCAAAACGTCAAGAAATATACTAACCGTTATCTCCACCAACCCGCATTGGAGCAGCGTGGTGGAGTAAGCTCCAGGCCTCCCCTCAAGAAGGGAAGAGACTCGTGCCCAGCAGTGGGACGTTTCAACGGTTCATTATTATTATTATATCATTAACTGCCTCAGTAGCGTAGTGGTAGCAGTCCAATACTACTACGCTTGGGGTCGATTCCCGGGTCGGGGACTATCAGAGATAACGATTAAAAATCCTATAACCCTGGTGCTATTGGGATTTTCCCATTTTCTGGAAGTTTCCCAGTACCTCGGAGTTTGGCAATGTGCCCGGAGATGGCAACAGGTTCGCCACCTGTTACATGGGTAAAAACGTAACCGGCGAATCGTGGGTGTTTGCAAGTGCTCGTATGCTTGAATGTATGCATTTACCTCTGCCTACCCCTTCGGGGATTACAGGCGTGAAGTTACGTACGTTCTTCCTCTTCCGCATCCTCATCCGCATCCTCTTCCTCATTAAAAAATCCTCTTCCTCATCCGCATCCTCTAAATTTGCGCGTCACAATTACTCTTCCTCCTCCTCTTCCTCATAATCACTTCCTCAACAACCCTAATCTCAAGTAAGGGAGGTTTGAGAGGTTTCTGAACGCAGAGACGTTTTATAGGTACTTTATGCTTTTCTTACAATTACAGGCCCGTGGGATATTTAATTTTTCCGTCATGACTTGCTAGCCTATTGCTATCATTATTTCTATACTCTTTGAAGAATATGAAAATAAATGATGATTGGCTGGCTGCCAAAGCCTTGAATCGATGTTAAGAAAAAACTCACTGCGTGGCAATTGAGTTTTGGCGGGAACCTTGAAAGACTCGTGTGGTGCTCTTATTATATTTCATTTTCTTGGTGTATTTTTGAGCTATATTAAATAAAGTTGGTGGCATTTTGTTTCATATAGGCTTATTACAGTGCCCGTGTATAGTGAAATAGAATAATAGTGCGCAAGCGCGTCCTTTCGGGTTGCCTCCAAAACTTCATTGTAAATGGTTCTGGTAAAGTAGCCATCGCTTTACTCGAATTAGTGACTGACTGACTGATGGACTGATAAATTGACTGACTGACTCTGACTTTTACGCTGCATAATACGAATACGAGATATCGTTTTACTTGACACTGGCAATATGCGTAATAGCGATGCCATAATATAAAAAAAAAAGCAATTGTCAAATGATAATAATAATCATAATGTTATTTTCTTATGTTCAACATGGTAAATACAATGAAAGAATTTATAGATTTATCTCGTGAATATTTATTATTAACATTACATTGATTACCTTTAAATATTTTAATTTTAGATTGATTATATAAAAAAAAAAAAAAAAAAAAGATACGGATTGTCAATGTCAATTAGTGTTGGGTAGGACACGCTTTCAGAACGAGTTTGTAAGAGGAGCCTCTTTTTCGTACTGAGCCAGTACTTTGTCCCACTTCAAATTACGTGAGGCGATGACGTAACGCAAGGCCGCCGACGCGGCGAGGCGGCGAAGTGATTTGAAGCGTCGCGGTGCATTGGAAGTAACATGACAAAATGTGTCGCGACACAAAATTTGTACTGGCTCTTACAAAGTGTTTCTGACTCACATTTTATAAGGGACAGGACAAATTTTGTCATGCGATACATTAGAAGATTTTGAAGTGACAGAATGGATTAGTTTGTACCTACTAAACATAGTGTTGATGAGATGAATATCGAGAGATATTAATATTTTTAATAATTGAGTTAAGATTGGTTTTGTAATTTGTAGGTTTAGTTTAAATTAAAAGTTAAGTCATTTTTGAAAAAAATAAATAATGACAATAAATTTTATTATTAAAATGAAGTGGACTGGCTCAACGCCCGCGGTATTTTTGCGATAGTGGAACGACAATTTCAGCGGTCGTGGTCGCGATCGTTGGGATCGTTTGGTCGTTTAGTAGTACATTCTTTGTCCTAGTCACACACGTCACACTTGACTTTAGAGTACAAAAGAACAAAAATTACCGCGACATTTTAATACGGGGCGCTTATTGGTCTGTTTTGAGGAGTAGTAGCCTCATTGTCCTCACCTCAGACCAATCACGTTACACTTTTTGTCTTAGTCACACACGTGACACACTACGTAAGAGTACAAGTACAAGACAAGAGCAAAGAGTAACGCGTCTTATTATTTGAAGCAGTACAAATTATATTTCTGTCGCGTCCTTACAATGTCAGGTTTTGTCCGGGACATATGTAAGGCCTCTTGTAAGTCCTACTCAACACTAATGTCAATGTTGTCAATCAAAATTGCGGAACGGAAAGCTAGCGAGTAGCGAGAAGACAAAAATATATTAAAATATATGAAATAAGAAAAATATGATGACTAAATGCAGCATGTTTAAGTGTGTTATTGCATTTAAGTGAAACTGAAAATTGAAAAGTTTGACCGGTCTTTTAGAAGTTCGACACGGTAGGTTAAATAAATAGTCAATGTCTTTCATTAAATCAACAAATATATAAATATATGAATCTCTATCCTTTTCACAGGAAAAGATTATGTACTCTCCTAGGCAGAAGATACTATGGTTCGCATTCAGCACGAGAATAGTGATAATAATTCTACAATCAATATCGAATGCCATCATACCCGACCACGACGCTAATGTTTTCATCAGTCCAGAAGATCCAACGCTTCGTAAAACCAAAGCGGACTTTGTGGTTGACAAACTCCTGGGAGGAATGAAGAGATGGGATGGCCAGTATTTCATTCACATTGCACAATATGGATATACATATGAAAATTGTTTAGCCTTCTTCCCACTATTTCCTTTACTTGTAAGACATGTTGCATACTTTTTAAACAGTATTTTTGGTTCATATCTAAATTTTCATAGTAATATTCTGATATCTGCTACATTCTTAAATTTATTATTATTTATAAAATCTGCAGATGCTCTTCATAGGTTGAGTCTGAGAATTCTGCGTAGTGAATGCAAAGCATACAAATCTGTCATTTTGTATTGTGTAAACCCTGCAAGTATATTTTTTTCAGCTCCATACTCTGAAAGTCTGTTTGCTTTTGTATCATTTTATACAATGTTCAAATGCACTGAGAATGAGAGCCTGAGGTTTGCAAACATTGATATCATAAGTGCACTTCCGGCTGGTTTCTCAATGATAACAAGATCAAATGGTCTTATAAATTTAGGTTTCATATTCTATGCTAGTTTCAAAAATGTGATAGAGAAGACATTTCCAGAAATTGTGTACAAATATAAAACATTGAAGCACAGAATAATCCTTCCATTTTTACTGCTGCCATTGTTCACATCAAGTGTGGCATTGTTTTTAACTGTGATAGTAGCTCTCATTCCTTACTTGTTAGTGCAAACATATAACTATTTTAAATTCTGTGTTCACAATGAACATAATCTGCCAGATTTCTTATCAAATCTGGAATACGTTGTACCTGGCAGTGGGGACAGCCCATGGTGCAACAGCTCCATGCCTATATCATATTCCTATATTCAAAGTCATTATTGGGATGTTGGGTTTTTCAAATATTACAAGTTGAAACAGATTCCAAATTTCATGTTAGCATTCCCAATACTTTTGATAATTATGTATCATTGTTTGTCTTATATAAAAAATAATATTAGATTATGTTTCAGACTTGGAATTAAGGACAATATAATACATTTTGGATATGTAAATAAACTGCCTTATAGGCCGAAGCAATATTCTAAAGGATTTGGGGCCAATGATCCTACAATGTTTGTATATATAGCACATGTAATGTTTTTGTCTATTTTCTGTATAATATTTGTACATATACAAGTATCGACTAGGCTTTTAGCTTCTGCAAGTCCAGTTTTGTTCTGGATTTGCTCTAGTAAAATGAATGTTGGACCTACTCCAACTTCAGACCAAAACACTATAAATGAACATTTCCGTCGCATTGGAATTGGCAAGAGAATTCCTAGTCACCATTTATCAATAGCAAATTTAGAAGGAGTGGACAATATGTACAGTAAATGGAAAACTTTTATTATATCTAGAAGAATGCCAGACTTCCAATCCCGATTAATACAATTTTATTTCCTAGGATATTTTGTTATAGGTACAATATTGTATTCTAATTTTTATCCTTGGACATGATTAAGTGTGTGCTTCATTAACACTGAAACATATCACACTCATATCACCTGAGAAAGTAGTTGACTGTATTTTAAGCAATTATTTAAGACATTTTAATTTACTTACTTGCAATTTGCCTTTTTATATTTACACATTTTTCATACAATTTTAAACCTTTTGAATACAAGTCACTCTAAATCTACAAATTAAATATAAAGTACCTAGATAATATAATAATTGTGTTAATTATAACTATTGTAGTAGAAAACTCTTCTCTGCTTCAAATTTAATAATGCATGGGGCCTTTCAAATTAAGTCCATTTAATATTAAGAACTAAGTTACTAATTAGCCAATTCTAGTCAATAAACAATGTAGTACAAGGGCCATTTTGTGCCTTGATTTATCTTTTATCTTATGCAAGGCAATAGGTATAAAATGCCCTACTTTCTAGTCATTAACACGTTCACTGCTGGAAACACGTCTAGCGTGACTTATCCATGGGTGCGACAATCTGCAATACACACACGGCGTGTGCTCAATATTTTCCAAGACAGCGGTGCGGCAGCTCACGCACGGCGTTTAAATCCATGCGCCGTGACTGCGGTTTCATACGTCGTACGTGTTTTCGTCTATCACGCTTGTACGACGCACTGTCATAGGGAATAAAATCGCACGCCACGCGATTTTAGCCGCACGACTATCTAGGTATATGATTTCTTAAATGTTTGATACGCGAGTGCGGCTGGACGCATCCTGCGTGTAATTCCCCGCACCCAGGACTAGCGCAGTGTTTAGGCCAGCATGTAATCATCCAGTTTTTAGTTTTATTCAATAAATTTTAATATTTTATTTAATGGCTGCAGTTATAAGTAATGCCATGTTAAAACTATAATTTTAATATGTTTTTTTAATTTACATTATTACATATTTTTATCTTTAAAGATTTACACCTATCTGTTTGTCTTTAAAAAAATGGTGATTTAACTGTAAGTACCGAAAACTGTACTACTGTTTCATAAGCTTTAGCATAATTTCGTTTTTTCATCTGGTATTATGTATTGGACAAAATTATTAATAAACGCGAAAACGTTTTTTAAGATGAAAGTAAATAAACCTATGGAAAGTCAAATAGGTAGTAAGAGTGGTTATTTAAAGCAATAATAAGCTTAGTACTGGCATGTATTGGTCTTTCAAGTCCACTTATCGATTTTTATAAACGACGGTGGACGAGACAATACGACTTTGTTCATAAACTGGTAAACAGAAACGTCACGAAACTAACATAAATCATTTTTACAACATAGGTGTAAGAAAAAATATCTACTTATTCAAATTATTAACTGGTTAGGAGTGATAAACAAATTTGTTTTATGACTTTGTTATGCTTCTGGGTATAAATGTTAAAACCGTTTTAAGTCCGTTATTAGCGGTTTGAAACCTGAAAACATTCCTTTTAAACTGTTTATGTAGGTAATACCCGACTGCATCAATAGAGTTGCAAAACTAAAAATAATGAATTCAATGCGAATATAACCTATAGTATTAGTTACGTTAGTGATATGGCACACATTATCACAATCACACAAACTAAATGATTTATCTTGGTAGTCGAATACTATTCGAGAGATTAGAGAGAGAAAAGGCGACTGTCAAGAAATAAGAAATTTTAGATAATGTATCGAACATTTCTTTTACTCCTCCATATCTGACTAGAACGCGAGAGAAACGATTGCATTCCGACTGATTTATAAAGAAACATCCCTTATGCATTACATAGTTAATGTATTCGCCACTAAAACGTTCCAGTTACATGGCACGGCTTTGTAGTTTCTGTCAGTCAGACGCAAATATTACTATCGTATATCATTCATGGGCCGGAAAGTTTCATACATTCAATAAAAACTCAACAGTGGCTCCAACTGGCTAATCTCATAGTAACTAATTCAGATCTGCGTGTAGAATGAACTTACCAGGAAGGAATTACTCTGTTTGATGGTAGATTTTTTCTTTATAGAGTCTCTTTAAATCGAGGCTTTATGTCATTTTTAAAGATACATTTGTTTCATAATAAAAAATAAATCAGTATTTTATACTGTTAAATTAATATTCAAAATATAATTTGCATATTTTATAACAAAAATTTTCTACCAATGGTATGAATTGGAGTAGAAATGGTGTCACTTTCAACTATCATTCAAACTAACTGTCAATTCCGTATCCGTTTTTTTACAAATTAAATGGCGTCTGGTGTGTTTACATGCTTTTGCGCATTTAATTTTGTGTTGCGGTTTTTGCGTTGTTTCTGTGATATTCGCGTTGAGTTGAGCTTCTGTTCCTCCGTGTCTTCAAGTTAACAAAGTGCATCAATACCGTTTCTGTCTTTTTACGTTGAGCCGAGTACTCCGTATTAAGTTTAGGCCCTCTTCGGAGTTTGGACCTTATTTCTCATTGAGTGAACTTGTGGTTACAAGTTAACAAAGTGCATCAATACCGTTTTTGTCTTTTTCGTTGAGCCGAGTACTCCGTATTAAGTTTAGGCCCTCTTCGGAGCTTGGACCTTATTTCTCATTGAGTGAACTTGTGGTTGCAATAACAATGTCTAGAAATAATTGCTGTGTACCTATGTGCTGTACCACCAGTAATGATGGTAAGTATATTTTGTTATTTAAGTATTTGCCTAACATCCTAAACTCGTGTGTGTAATCGGCATTTGTGTACCGATAGCAAAAACCAAAAATTATAGAGCCTTACTGGAACTTTTCTGGAACACGATAGCACTGAACACTAGTTACCGGCAAGTATCTACTTGCCGGTAACTAGTAGGCACCACCGCTTATCTAAGCGGTGGTGCCTACGTCCGAGCATCATCACTGGAGCTCCTACTTATTGAAAAATAATTATTGCTCACTGCCAGTAATAGCCACTCTCTTGTATACAAAGAGTTCTACTTCTATTTCTAAAGCTGATATAATTCTTTGGTGTATTTCTAGTTCACTTCATAGTTTTATTGATATAAAATGACAAATATTATGATGATAATGAAATTTATTGAAATAATAGTTTATTAATTACCTACATTTTAAACTCTACATTTTGCATGCCTTAACAGGTGGAACTTGGCAAAACAATTAATAATTTTGTAACAACAATTCTTTATACCCGTGTTTATGCAAATAAAGTGAATTGAATTGAAAAAAATATATATTTAATTTTTCAGGTGTTATCCTTCATTTGATCATGTGCTCATTGAAGAAATAGATACAGATTTTATAATTAAAGATCAAGAGCGTCATAATGTTGAAAAATGCGCAGCTATCGGTTATTGCTCTGGGTGGATAGCAGTTAAGGCCAAGAAACGTATTTATAAAAAATGTCTTATTTGCAAAAATAATGTGGAAGCTCAAACTATGCAGAGTTTCCATAATTATATAAAAATCAAAGAATTCGAAAATAAAAGATGGCTCTGCTATCCCACGAGGTGTTTGTTTGACTTCTTTGCACAAGTTGAAAATATAACATACGAAATTTTAAAAATTAACGCCACTAGGAGTAATTTAAAGGAATATGTTAAATTAATTGTTGGCATCAACATAAATACTAATTTCTTAGACTGTCCAAATCATGGTGAAGAGATGATTTGTTTCTTAATAAATAAAAGTGTATGTTTTTTTATAAATAACTGGTGCAAAGAAGTAAACCACCTACTCATTGGCAAGGCCCATATATTTGATGCGACTGATATCTTTAAAAACTCAGCTCGTAGCATATTTTTGAAAAGTAGACGTAAAAAAAGATACAGGCAATCTGGTGTGTCGATAAATGTGTAATAATAAATGATAATAATAAAATAAAATCAATTCAAAAATTAAATGAATAAAATACACTTTGCATGCAATTACAAAGTGTACCTTACTGTTGTGTGTGTACAAAACACTAACGACACTAAACAAAAACGTAAAAAAAGATCACATTATCTTACATTCTGTGGTGATTTTGGTAATTTTAACTACGTTAAGTTGTGAACATATACATGGTGAAGTTTGTATGTTAAATTACTATACGAAAATAAATATTAACTTCCAGTTAAATAGCAGTTGTTTTATTTCAAATAAAACCTAAATGAAATCATTTATCATGGAAATAACCAAGTATGTGCAAGCGACATCTATCGACAGAACGAGAATTAATAATAGTTGCTTGGATATTAAATAGATGGTGTTGATTAGTATTGAAAACATCTACTTGCCAGTCTATTTCCGAGTATATATACTAGTCTATGATATCATTTAAGGAAAGGAGATGTTGCAAAAATGTATGGACTTCCGGCCATGTATTGTACACAATATCATTAAACAGGCAAAATCAATATAAAAACGTTTTTTACTGCATATTTTCACTTATTTAGCTTTGTTTGCAGTTACAAAGCATTATTTTCAGTTAGAATTGCAACTCAAAACCAACATGGCGAATATGGCGGGCGATGTCATTTTGACATTTTCATTTTTTAAATTGTATTTTGATTATAGTACTTGGAGAAAAAAGTAATATTTTCTAAATACTATCAAAATCGATTGATCCCAAGTGTCGGCTGTATCGCCGCCATGTTTAACATAGTTGAAAATGATAAAATCGTTTGAATCAAATGTGGTTGTAACTCTAAAATATATTCTTGAATAAATTAATTGTATTTTTTTCGGATTCTTCTTTAATTTACCCATTTTTGAGGACGTGTACGAACCAGAGCCGAGCTCGCAACATCTCCTTTCTAGTTCTGTTCTTTATTCAGAGCAAGGTAGCTCAACCCTTTTTGTAAATCACTGACAGTTTTTAAAAGATGATTAAAAAAATATTTCTTTAATCATATAGATCTTAAAATTATTTTTGAAATAACTATAAGATCTATAAGATTATTTGAAACTTTATCTGTTGAAACTTTTATCCAATAATTACAATTTTAGTGTCTCACTTCCGATTGATTGATATTGGATTGCGACACTTGGAAATTGCTTGGATGAACGTTGAGCAGCTTTCTTTTGATGGAGAGCGAAAAATAATAACTGCTTCAGTAACTGAACTGAAGCAGTTATTATTGCTATCAATAGCTAGGCAAAATGCTACGAAAAATAATGTAAAGAAATGTTACAGAGCCAAAAAAATTGTTGCACCCAAATAGACACCGTGGGTATGGTATTAAAAAGGACACACCGCAGCGCGTGAGGCTATACACGTTTCCTTGCCGCTTGACGAATTGACCTTGTCGAGACCAATCGAATTGAAAATATCATCAATCTGAGAGTGTGAATATTTATGATGGCAGTTAGTTTGTTTGCGAAAATGGGACCATCATAGTATATCAAATGTAACATTTCTATATATTATCATTCGTAGGACTAATGTTTGCCTTTCTTCAAGGGATAGAGTTTACACACACACATTCACGCCATTGTATTCCATAATTTAAGCACACCGTCCACTTTGTTATATGTATGATTGCGAAATATCACATCAAAACTGGAATTTTACTTAGTAGTCTTAGAGGACAAGGGATTTTTCATCACCATCATGGATACGGTTAGATTTGCTTTTGTTGGTTGAAGAGTAGTTCTCTAGTCGGTCTGCCTGCTCTCAGTGGATGCAACTTCGACTTATAGAGCTTACAGGAGGCTTCAATGTTGCGAAAAAAAAAACTATCAGTGAAATGGTCAGTTTTAGTATGTATTCAAAGTATGACGTGTCCGCAGATAAAGCAAGGTGGTCTATCGACTTTTTGTGGTTACATTTCAGAGTTATGGTAATGGCAAGTCACTGACCATTTCTCTGAACTGTTTTTTTTTTGGCAACAATGAAGCCCTTTTGTAAGCTCTAAGTCAGCTCGACATCATTCAGTTGTTATTCGCTTTATTTTGTTTATTTTAAGATGTTTCGTATGTGGTGCTTGTCACCGTAAATGAATAAATAAATGTCTGATTCTGATAACATAAGAGAACTACTCTTCAACTCACAATCGTAAAACCCGTATCCGTGATCGTTTTGAAAAATCCCTTGACCTCTTAGACTATAACTGAAATTTTACAGTTTTTTAATATTAAACATTTTAATGTATTAAATCAGCATTAATCAATGAAGCATTTGAGACACAAGTCAGTATTATTTTTAAGCCAAATTATCTTATGGTTGTGAACCTTATCACTTTTAATGCACTATGCTACAGCTTTTCTTCTTCAATAAAAGAAAATATTCAAACCGTAAGAATCTTTTATTATTACAAAATACACTTATGTAGTAATAGTTATTTCAAGCAGGTAAGTAATGCGTTTATATTGTAAATAACCACGAAACTAAGAATTGATTGTTAGATCATTTACACCTGTTACCAAATTTAATTGTATAAAGCAAAAAAGATTGTTAAGATGAAAACAATATGATTATAAAAATATCAAATGATTGGTCTATTTTCATACCAGAGATTTCATTTATCCGCGTCCACATTAATTTACTTTTGTTAGATACCTTTAAAAGTAGTTTAACATTATCTAAAAAGCCTATAATCTTATGAAATTGTAGACGTGGGTCACAGTAATTAAGTCACAAAACTGCATAATACTACTATACGCTAATCGTATAAATTAACTCGCCACAATTCTTCACAATTTTTAGGTACAAAATCATACATCATTAATTTATAGTCATACTTGCTAAATAATTTAACTATTTATTAGCAGTTCATATTAGAATCGATATATTAACGAACCATGGCAAGTTCCATGCAAAAAAAGTATATAAAGGGTAAGCTGAAAGCTCTGAAATGTAAATTCTTTCGAACCAGCAGTGGCAGTAGCCATCCATATTAAATTTAATTTTAACACATTTTATCCTGGTGAGGTATAAATTATTACAAGAAAAAAATTGTAATAATCGGACTTTTTTATTTAGGTTCTTATAATAATATTTCTAATCTGTTTTATTTTGGGACTTTTTAAATTTTTTCTTGTCTCGAAATCTCGCTATGATCCTTGTTTTTTAAAAGCTTAGCTAGCCTGCTGCAAGAATTTCATATACATCGTCTGGAACATCTTTTTTCTAAAACAAGAAATACGGCTCCAATCAAGACAACGCGTCATAGACACCCCATTTTGGAAGACTTAAACATAATAAACATTCAAAATACGAATGTACTATTACACTTTAGTCTAGGACACTCGAGGTACAACATAACTTTGTGATTAGCAGCATGAGAAACTAGCGCCTAAATACTATTATATTTTTACATGGATTACATTATATTAAGATTGCAGACACGTTACTTAATTAATCAGATAAACGCCATCGCAATCTTAGTTATCAACTATGTATTTAATATTTCGTTATATCTGAACATGGTCCGTTACATAGAAATAATAAATGTAATTAATGAAATCAATTTTTCATGACCCTTTTTTAATTATGTAAACACCCGGCAATATACACGCCATATAGTTATTTGTATTACCGTCGCTAAAAGCTATAATGCATACGCGAAGGATTTTTCACCGACGCAATAATGATTTTACATTAGATTTGCTACGGCAGACCATCTCTCGAAAGAAGAGTGGTGAAATAAAATTACAATTTGTTTGGTCACTGGTGTACAAAATATCATAAACCGTAGCTTACCGGTCAGCACTCAAAATTATATTATTTCTAATAGAAAGTTTATAAAATTATAAAACATCAGAAAACCATACATCACACACTTCCCAACCAGGTCAGCAGCAGCCAGAGGAAAATACAGGTCCAAAATAGCATTAATTTCACAAAATTTTGTAAGATCTTCATTTGTCAAACCAGGCGCATTATTTCACCGTATCCTTTAGAGATTCCAATATTTAGCTGGTGCTATCGACGAGGCAGTCGGGCTGGTCCAGTTGCAGGATGGGGGAGTCAGCCGTGGAGTCGGGCACCATGAGCTCGACGGGCTCGACGAGCTCGACAGGCACGGGGGGCGGCGCGGCGGCGGAGGGCGGCCCCCCGTCGCCGGCGTGTCCCTGTAAATAAAGACAACTTCACTATCATAGATCGATATTTCTTTGGGGTCTGGTGTGTATACAACGGCACCCATGACAGATGACAGACAATATGTAATGTACTACGTATAGAATGGACACTTCGACGTCCCGCCCATTTGCCGCGCTTCACCCAATCTCTTCCCCTCTTATGGGCGACGAGCGGCCTAGTTTGATTAATTTGTAATCGAATATTTTATTTATTAACATTAAGATGGTGCTTTATTGTGCAGTGTATGCAAAAAAGTATATTATCTTTTTTTGTTTATTATATATATATATATAAGTTGAACGCGGTCGAGATGAGATCTTTGCGCAAGATCTGCGGTGTATCACTCACCGATCGCGTTCGTAATGAAGATGTAAGAAAGAGACTTTGTGTGAATGATAGTATCGGTGTAAAAATGAAAAAAGGCATGCTCCGATGGTTCGGGCATATAGAAAGAATGTCGAATGAGCGAATGACTAAACAGATATACAATGCGAATGTGGATGGTTGCAGAGGCCCAGGAAGACCAAGGCTGACCTACCATGACCAAATAGGTCGAGTTCTGTCTGATGGTGGGGTCAAAAGTCTTAGGAATCGGCGTGCATGTATGAAGAGAATGATGAAGGTAGACGAGGCACGAGAGGTTTGTCAGAACCGGGATGTCTGGCGCTCTACACTCTCTGCCTACCCCGTTAGGGACCTGGCGTGAAGATACATATATATATATATATATATAAATTATCGTTTATAAACATCAATATAAAACTATTCAGAAGCCAGCTATAAGATGACTTTTATGTTGTTGATATACCTACAAAGTTTCCGGTTTCGGACTATACAAACTTCAAAGGGCTTCTTTGCCCTGTTTTATATCTAAAATACTTCGACCTAGTATAAAAATCGGAGATTTCAATTGCCTTGCCACTCCTCTTGCCAGATCGAACAGTGAAAATCAAGCGAAATTGATTTTTATCAATTTTATACAAGGCACCAAATTTTTCTAACTGACAGCTGAATGAATATTTTTAATTGAGATAGGACGGTAGTCCGATCTTTCGCACACAACTTTTTACCAATAGCGAACCATCAGCTATCAATAGCCTACGCAGGGAGTGTGCAAAAGAGATAACGCTCTATGAAATAAAAAAAGCAGATTGTGTCTTCCCTAAGCTCGATGTGCAATATTTCTTGCCGGGTACAGAACACATAAAGAAAAACATGCCGTGTCCCATGGTAATAAAATGTAAGTAAGGACCTATGCGGCCGTGAGCGCCTCTTGCAGCCTGAGTCGCGCGCGCTTCACTCGCTCCTCCTGCCTCCGCACGTCCTCCTTCGTTATCGTCACCGCGGCTATCAACGGCTGCTCAGGGTTTAAAAAAACGCCAGGGTTCTCCAGTATGGTCTCTTTTGTGCCGGTTTGTCCTGGAATAATTATTGTATTGGAATAAATATAAGTCATTAAGTATTGACATATATAGGATTGTCTCGAGACGGCCGTAGTCTACTTTATCGGGTGATCGGCGAGCGCAAAGGGCTCTTAGTCAGCCTTTATCTTAGAAGTATGATTTGTGTTACCACAATATATTATCAAGAACACCATCTGTAGTGTACAGGTACAGGTATGTAGTTCAATTTCATAGCTATGGTTTGGCTACAGAAGAGGTATTAATTTCATTTTTCTAGTCGCAAAATTCCAACCTTGCCTTGTGCTCTCATTACACGACACTACTCTGGGTAGTCTGTAGCTGCATTTAAAAAACGACTTATCAGGCTCAACGAACGTCTGTGGAATGATTAGCCATGGGTAACTCAACAGATAGACGTGAACCGCAGCTCAGATCACGGTTCAAGCACTCGAACCCGAGCCAGAGACGTATAGAATGGACACTTCGACGTCCCGCCCGATTTACCCGCCTCACCCATCCCCCCCGCCATCCCCTCGAGAGGCAGTTGAATAAACTTCAACAGTGAACTTGCGAGCGGTCTATTTTTACTAAATTTCGCCACATAGGACGACTTATTTCACTATTGTTTTAGGTCATCATAACCCTACGTGCTATATTTCTGTGTGCGCGTGTACTGATTGATGTCTGTGTAATAGATAACCAAAATAAGCGTTTGTATAAAATTTTAGCAGAGTGTTCGGGGTGTTCCGGAACTGCGAGCCGGCTCGCAAGTCAGCTCAATTTAGGTTGCGACAGCCGTGGGAGCTGTATGACTCGTTTGAACTGTATGACACATTGAACAATTTGAACCGATCAGCTTAATTTGTTTCAAAGATGCGCGAGAGCTGTGCGAGCTGTAGTACATGTTTCCATCGGATATTTTGCTTTTGTTGTCTATAGTTTATCTTTTACATTTTTTTATCTGGTGCTAGCTTAATATTTTCAGTATAATTGCATTGTAGGGCAATATCCCAGCAAAAAAAATCTGACGAAATATACCTACATAAACGCGTGAGCCGTGATGAGAGCACGCTTTATAGCATTTGAACCGCAGCTCAACAGGTCAAACTGACTCTTTGAACCAGATCGGAACTAAGTTACCCACTACTACTTGAATCTTTAGTCCGTAGAATGAAGTTAAAATATAATGGTAGTGATCTTTATTTTTTTACTTTTTAAACAATGGTATTAAATACTTTAAATTACCGGTTATCGGTTGCGACGAGACATGTAGCGCTGTTGCCAAAGACTGAATTGTGGTCGCATCAGAAGTATATGGACCCAATGGTTTTATGTATTTCGGAAGTGAGGTGATTCCAAGCACACCGTTAGCGTCGCAAGCTGTAAGGCCCTGAAAGTTAAAAACATTTAGTAAGATGCAGTTCTTTCTTGAATAAGTCTTAATATTTTCTAAATATTGTTAGTGGCTATTTTCCTTGTTTTTTAAATCTCCGAAGTAGTAAAGCGTCGATTATTCGAATGAATTGGAAGACATGGGGATTTGGAAAACCGATTTATACGGATAGGAAGTACATATTTCTCTGCTAATTTACAAAGATTAAAAAGGGTGGAGAATACTTTAATAATAATTATTAAAATCTTTATATCTTTGGAAAATGGTAATGAACTAGTCTCATAACCAATATCAAACAAGTTTAAACGATTTCACCCTTAAAAAACTAGAAATGCTCAGTTCGGTTGATCGACGTTCGTAGTCTTCATTACTTCGTATAATCGACGATCTGTTGTATTTTGAATGGAAATACGTAGTTACTATTCATACTTAGATGAAAATAAAAACCTCTAATCGCTTTTCCCAGAATAACTGTTTCGGTTTCTCCTGAGTACCATGCTTTAAATCCGTCTTTACTTTACTCTCTTGAGTTTTGTATACAGTTACAGGTTGCTTGAATATTGAAGCAGTTTGTCGTATCGGTGGCACAAGGGATGCATCGGAGCGTACCCCTCTATATAAACACAAAATGAAATTAAACAACATATTAAAAATATAGATTGGGTTATTTTATTATATGTACTTTTTAATTAAGTACCTACTACAACTTTATATTGAATAACAGTAAATCATTTTACTTTAACTACACATTTTGAACAAATAGTAATTAATGTGTATATTTTGTAATTCCCAGTCCAAAAATCTGATAACCAACTAAAAAAAAAATATATTTGAATCTTATAAAATATATTGTTATTAAAAAGGTACATTTTTGAAGATAACACAAAACACACACACAAAACATTTCATCAAACAACACTCAACTTACCTTATGTATATAAAGGAAAAATGAAACAATGGTTCATGCTATGTTAATAATGCCATTTGATGATAAAGCCAATGTTGTTATTAACAAAATACATTACCAGTCTACCAGCATTGGGAAAATATGTCCATTAAATACCCATAATGCTCGATTAGCCTTTAAGGGGCCGTCCATAAAATACGTTCGCATAACAAGGGGGGAGGGTTCCTGCTGAGCGTGACGAAATGTGACAGAGGAGGACGGGGGGTGTCCACGGCAACGTGACGTTCGATGTTCATTAAAATAATATTTCGTTACACTATTCCTAATTAAAAAAATATTGTCATATTCGGGGAGAGTTCTAAGTTTTCCGTGGCTTAATATTTTGAGGGAGGACACAGATAGTGTGACAAAAGGGGGGGAGGGGTTCAGAAAAGGCTTATTTTAGCGTGACGTACTTTATTGACGGTTCCTAAGTATCTATATACCTATAAATCAAATCTGGAATGAAACATGAACACTATTTTCTACCCCATATGGAT
Source organism: Macrosoma leucophasiata (assembly GCA_036365455.1). Lineage (NCBI taxonomy): Eukaryota > Metazoa > Arthropoda > Insecta > Lepidoptera > Hedylidae > Macrosoma > Macrosoma leucophasiata. Next base: position 13,060,868 of record JAWQUS010000021.1, read on the forward strand.
GTTGATATGTTAAAAAAGCAGAACTATTAATTAACAGTAAGTACTTTTCTAGCTGATGAGTGAAATGAAAATTATACACTGAAGTCCAATGAAAATCCATCATTTAATAATGCATTAGAAATAACTACCTACTTTACATCTTAAGGCCAACAAAAGAAGAGCTTTTGACAATTATGGTGAAAAATAGAGAGAATGGTATGACCATGATGGTCATAATGCGGCGATGGCTAATTCTATACAGAGTATGACGTTTTGAAAGCGTTCATCAAAATTTTGACAGTGAATAATCGCCCAGCTTATTTTCAACAGGAATCAATTCATTGAAGTGTTCGGGATACACCATAGTTTTCTTAATAACTTATAAATAAATAATCCTTTAACAAAATAAATTATAAATAAAAATCCCTTAACAAAATATTTATGTGGCACTTTAGATGGTACTTCCGCATCCTAACATTGATATGCAAAGAACATATACATATATAAGTACATAGTTTTGAGAGAGAAGAATTTTTTTAGCAAATCTCCTCTAACAACATTTTCTTAAATTTCTTTATTGTTTTTCTAATATCAATCAAATGCGTACTTGCTGATATTCTGAAATTTTTTATACATACTTTTACAACCATTATATCAAATTTGCACCATTTTGAACTTGTGACCTAGACTAATACCTAATATAAGTCTAATATTGGCTGTAAAGCTTTACCATTAATAACATAATTATACAACAAAAAGTAATATGTTGAACAAAAATTGGTATCAACCTATATTAAACACTATTGAAAATAGTTCTAATAATAGCCTTATTTGTTCTCATCAAGTGTTCAGTGAAAATTGAATTGATTTGTATAAGTTATAAAATTTAATAATAAGTCTTTGGCCAAATAATTAATGTAAGAACAATTAGACAATTCCTGATTTAAAAAAAATTGTCATATTCAGAGGGAGTCTTTAATTTTTGTGGCGTAATATTTTTAGGGTAGTCACAGATAGTGTGGCAATAGAGGGGGAGGGGTTCAGAATCGTTGAAAAAAAAAGTATATGGGACTTGTAGTTAATGTGAAAAACAGAATCAATAAGTACTTTTTTTATGTCACAAAGTTGGGGAACATGGTATATTTTTAATAAGTAGATGATACTGTACAGTTTTATATGTGAAAATGATAGATAGGTGAGAATAAGCTAGTAGTGATATTGCAGTGAAAAAGCACTAAATTGTGAAAGCATATGTGTAGCTCTAACATGGCTGGCTAAAGTATTAATAGCCAAACAACATTGAAGTAGTGAATGATTTCAACCAAAGCTGTGCATGTCAATTCATTGGCCAAACTTAGTATTATCCAACATTGACTATGCTTTACTGCTATCAGCTAGTAAATCTAGAAAAATCATTATAAAACATAATCACTGTTCATACGTAGATGAATCAAACATAACTAGGGCACACTGGCAACTATAAAAGCTCTATTGCAAATTAAATACAGATGTAACACAAAGCACAGGACTGCACTAATGATTACAACACAAGTGAGAAGTTATGACACGGATATGGGAACCTGTAATCAAATTGAGCTCGAGCTTTCTTGGCCTTGCACAGGAGCATTGTGTTTATTTGCCCCTGCTGAAAGTCGAAACACGACAGGTCCATACTATCCCCCAGATAACGAACTAGCTCGGGCTTACTGCGAAACTTTTTACCTGTAGGGCTACAGAAAATATATCATCACCAAACACGTGCGAGACTGGTGTTACAGTTAGTTGGTTGTGTTAATGTTTGGTTTAGCAATGAATGTGTAACATGTCCAATTAAATATTTGATTATTTACATTTGTTTCTCAGTATAAGGAGTGATTGAAAATCAAATACTTAATTCTATTCTACAACAACTGTAAATTTCCAATGACCATTGTGATTTAGTAATGATAGAATTATTCCAGAATTAATTTTATTTTACATTGTTACCATTAGTATGTATGGAATATTAACACTTATTACATTTATGTGTAACAAATTTATGCTCTAATGTACTTCAATTAAACATGGTCATATATAATAACAATTTAATCCTATAGGTAACAATATTTTGAATTCAAGAGAGAATTGTATAAAACTATCAAAAATACAGTAAATATACATAATACCAGACTATAGAACAAAACTCATTGTCAAGCAAACCCAAGTAATGTAAGGTATTGGAACAACATTGATTAAGAGAAATATAATTCCTTTTAAATTAGGTCCTTCAAATAAACACTCATCACATGAATTAATGGTGAAAAAATTATGAAATACCTATAATAATAAACATCAACTTTGCCAGCAGAGAGCCCTGACTTCCTTAAAACTTCTTCTCTTTGCCATCCTTTTGGTAGAGCGGTACAATCGCTCCTCTTTTTTTCAATGGAAATATTCATATTCATTAGATCAACAAATATGCATATGTAAGTAGCGAAAATAAATTGTCCTACTTAGCACAATAATTGTAGATCGGTAAGGATTTCAATTTAATAGTAAAAAACACTGATATTTGCGCTAATTAAACTTCCAAAAAACTTGAAAATCTAAACAAATAAAATTCTTGTTCGTTTTCTAACGTTAATTATTAATTTGACAATTAGTAAGGATGCAAACGAATCATGTTGATGATGTTTTAATATATCGAAGTATCGTTCATAAACCTCGATGTTTTAACATCGATGTTGAACTACAAGAAAACATCGATACATCGTTCATTTTTTAAAATAATAGGTTGGGGAAAAAGTCTTTTCGCATTATAGTATGTATGAACTTGTAATAAAATCTCTTTGGCTGTAGTATTTGTATCTGGCTGGTTTTGGTATCATTGAAAATTAAAATTTTAAAGAACATAATTCCAAATTCAAATTAGGCAAATGTGTGATTTTCATTTGTTTTTCGTACTGTCAAGATGAGTGAATCTAATAAAGAAATTCGATACATTTTAAAATTTTACTACAAAAAGGTAAAAATGCAACGCAAGCCGCGAAAAAAAAATGTGATGTTTATGGACCTAGTGCAGTGTCTGTGAAAGTAGCATAAATTTGGTTTAAGCGTTTTCAATCCAGAAATTTTGATGTGAAAGATGCACCTCGCTCTGGTAGCCCTATTACGAATAAAATGGATGCCATTTTTGAAAAAGTGGAGCAAGATCGACATATCAGTAGTTACGACGTAGCTGAAGAACTGAGAATTGATCACAAAACAGTTTTGGGGCATTTGAAAAAAGCTGGGTACAAAAAAGCTCGATATTTGGGTACCTACCTCACGAGCTCACTGAAAGAAACCTAATGAACCGTGTACTCATTTGCGATTCTTTATTACGACGTAATGAAACCGAATCATTTTTGAAGAAACTGATAACTGGTGATGAAAATTGGATCACGTTCGACAAGAACGTGCGAAAAAGGTCGTGGTCAAAGGCCGGTCAGGCTTCACAGACTGTGGCGAGACCCGGGTTAACTCGCAATAAGGTGATGTTGTGTGTGTGGTGGGATTGGAAGGGCATTATTCATTATGAGCTATTACCACCAGGCAGGACTATCGATTCTGAATTCCACTGTGAACAACTGATGAGATTAAAGCAAGAAGTTGAGAGAAAGCGGCCGGAATTGATCAACAGAAGGGGTGTGGTGTTTCATCATGATAACGCTAGACCTCACACATCTATCCCAAAATTTTCATAGCAATGGGATTATGTCCCTACCTACAAGATGGCAAAAGGTTATCGAACAAAATGGTACATACATACTTTAGTTAAATTTAAATAAACTATATTAAAAAATGTTTTGAATTATCTTAAAAAATGCGAAGAAACTTTTTCCCCAACCTAATATAATATGGCATCAGTATAATGGATTTTACCAGTACTATTTACTATATTACCATATTACAAGTAAAACGATATTTCGTATTAAAAATCATTTATAATAAGCAGCGTAACAGGCAGAATCAGTCCGACAAATTATTCAATTATCAGTCAGTCAGACAGTAATTCGACTTAAGTGACTGCTACTTTACCAGAACATTTACAATGAAGTTTTGGAGGCAACTTGAAAGGTCGGGTTTTCGCACTGTTATTCTATTTCACTATACACAGTCAATGTAATAAACCTATATCAAACAAAATACCAACTTTATTTAATATAACTACATCAAGGAAATGAAATAAACTAAGTGCACCACACGCCTCTTTCAAGGTTCCCAATAGAAACCACATTGTTAATTATGAACGATGTTCTGTTGCATCGCTACTAGCGCTAGCGCCGTCTCTTTGTAACCTACCTACCTAACTATAATCTGTGTTTGTTTGTTATTTCAACTACCTACTTTCAACAATTACAATTAGCTCTTTTGCGGTTAAGTTGGCACTTTATAATTTTAGTTATTTAAGAATTTCAATAGTTTTAACTTGAAAATTATGACCCATAAGCTTAGACGTGTTTGATATTTATATTACATTATGTAGTACTTTTCAATAGAAATTAGAAAAACGGTAACATAAATATAACTTCAAAATAAAGTTTTCAGAAGACAAATTAGTTTCCATTGAAAATTTTCAGACGCAGTTAAGTGAAATTAATAAAAATGCTAAATCAATGCCTCGAAATAAGTATTTACGAATACAAATTCTAGTTAATACTTGTGAGGTCATGTTTCTGTTGATATTATTTTCATTATCTAAGATAAAGTCTATACTTCGTAAATAAATGTAATCAGTAAGTTAAATAGAAATAAGAGCATTTCGCAAAACATTGGTCAACAAGCAAACATCATTGAGACACAACCAGCATTTGTTTTAGTAGGTAGACACACATATTTACATAACGCCTTTGCTCTAGATGCAAAGCGAATCAAAATAACATAATATATCAATCAATTTTACAGGAAAACGCTTTTTTTCCGTAATTCAAGAAAATGCTTGTCAACTCTGCTAGTTTAAAAAAAAACATCGAAAATACATCGGTATATCCTTCATAAACACCGATGTTTTGATTAGGATATTTCTTATGAATGATGTTGCAACCCTATTGATAATTTTTCAAATAAGACGTTTTTTTATGTTTTTTTTATAATTGTTTTACGGAACGGATTCAAGTCCTTAACAGCCAATCTTCAGTATTTTTTCTCTGTATTTCATATGATAATGAATATCCATATGGAAGATGATGATGATTGGATGCTTCCATGTGGAATATGATGAGATGGCTCCAGTAAAGTGATGGGGACTTTACTCGGAGATCTTACGAAGTTTTGGAGGCAACATGAAAAATTACTTTTCACTTCATGATATCACTTTCCTACACTCGTGAACGTGATCGAATGTTTTATGATAAAAATCCCACCATTTTTACACATAAAAACGCGACTATACACAAATTTCGAAAATATTATCACGCAGCGACATAGCTCTTTGCCGCGTTCCCGCCAAAACTCTCAAATTCTCAAATAAGACAAGTTGAGTTCAATGATGCCAACTTAGCTACTGGCTACTTCTTAGTTCTGGCGGGAACCTTGAAAGAAACGTGTGGTGCTCTTATTTTATTTCGAACACACTAAGAACAACGAAATAATGTTCTTCGTATATTTGCATAAAAATAATTTGTTATAGTGGGGATAGAATGAGCATTCGCTCGTCTGATGTAAATCGACCTTTAGGTGGAATGATACAAAGAGCGTTACGTTGCCGTCGATTAATGGAACGTGCCCATTGCTGTCGTGTTAATGTTTTCGTTTTTTTAAGAAACTTTAAACTTGCATCTTTGTGACTTGAAACTACTTGAAAGTCGAGAAAACAGATAAGAGATAGACTCATAATTTCAGAAGATTTAAGGAGGGAGAAAATGTATTTCAGAACTAAAAAGTGTGTACAAGAAGCTTGAAGGTAAAAATGGAGACTACGCTAGCCCTTTGATTATAATGTTTAAATCAAAGCGCTAACCCATGGACATTGACCTTGGAAATATATGGACACGAAATACCTACAAAAAAAAGGTGCATACCTAAACTTCAGCAAGAACACAATATGGCTGCCGTTGATAGAGATGTTACCCAAATACTTGCCGAATATCGATACGGAAAATGTTTCTATAACTCGATACATTTTCGGCAAAAATATACAAATAAATATTAATATTGTAATATAAAATATTACAATATTAAATGTAATTTAATATATTAATTCTTATTTAACGGCTTTAGCCACTTTAACCTCTTATGCCTCTAACCTGACTGGAATACAATAGCTCTGAACACGGCACGCCATTTTGCGGTAGTTAAATTAGAGCTCTACTTCAAGTAAAAATGTACTCGGAGAAACGGAACCTACGTTGCACGTGTGGGACCATACGTACTAGGTAAGTTTTTTACGAGGTGGAAATGTCTTCCCAACAGGTCATCTAGGGGAATTATGCCCAGTTGCCCCCACGGCGATTGCCTCCCGAGGCAAATATGCCTCCTAGGGCCAAGGCCGGAATATTGGCCCCAATAAAATAACCTTAATTTGGCATCACCGCACGTGCTTCTTGCCCCGAGGAGTATTTGTATACTCATTTCCCGCAGGTTGAGAGGTAGTATATGTACTTTACTTACTCTTTGGTTGAGAGCCATCTTCGCTCGCCGATTGCTCGGTGAACTAACTAGTGCCGTCTCGACCATAGTTGCCACGATACCAAGGGGCGGGGAACGATCCAGGATCCGATTAGCCTGGTGGTAAGGCTCCAGTGACGGAGTTCGCGGGCGTATGCACCACCGCATTAATTCATATATACTTGCCGCTAAATGGTAGTGTTCCTGTCAGGTGGTAATGTACGACCCTATAACTCCCAGCACAGAGGCACAACACCTTAGGCCACAGTAGTGATGACGCATCAGCATTTTGACCTCTGGTCTTTGTGTGGGTGTGAACTGCATGCATGTTTATCTATTTTATTAGTACATTTAAAAAAACTGATATAGGCTTTGAAGAATAGTTAAATAGACAGGGACACCAGTTCGGGGTTTTGCGCCATAAAGGAACAAACATTGATACATTCCCCTCCTCCACGTTCCGCAGTCAGGTAAATAAAACAAACATGTGGTTATAGAAAATTATTTTAATCAGTACCATATATAAAGTTGTGTAATAACGAAATCTAAAAGCTGACGCTGACATTGATTAAAAAATATAAATTTGATAGATTCACAAAGTTCAAGACAAAATGCAACAGGACTTGATCTCATTATAATATATAAATGGGCATACGACTTTGGTCTGGTAATTAATGTATAAAAAAAAAACTATCGTACTATCGTAACGCATCTGCGTTTTGACCTCGGCCTTTGTGTAAAGTGTCTATAGGCTGCAGTCATCACTTAACATCAATGTAAACTGCATGCTTGTTTGCCATTTCCATTACATAAAAAAAATATCCACTACTTATCACATAACATATCTGCAATCACCACGATCGTGGCCCACAGTCACCACTGTCTGTACTCACAGATTTGAGACCACTAGTGTAAGCTAATTGTATTTGTAGATAAAAATATATAAATTGGACTCATCAGTGAGTAGAGAAGCAACTGGAGCCTACAAGATATATGCAATAACCTTCGTATAAATATGTCATATATGTATAAGCTACCTTTCTATGTCTTACGATGATTGTATTTTGCTCTTGCTGATTTTATCTTTAATTATGGCCTTTTAGCTATGGTAAGACTTATGCTCTACGAATAAAAATGAATACAAATGTAACAACAAACAAACATACAATGGTCGCTTCGATTTTGGTTTAATTTACGCAATCTAACTAACTGCATTCAAAAAAGTCAGATTTACAAGTCCAAGTGCCTCTAACACTCAGATATTCATGTATTTCCTTGATATAAGTAGCATACGCTACGAATGATAATGTAAAAAAGTGTAACTAAGCCAGAAAAAATGTTTTAACTGATGTGGTGGACCGTGGGCGGGACTTAACGGTTATGAACTTATGGTCCACCGCAGCGCATCCGGCTATTGGACGTTTCATTGCCAAATGTTTCATGGCGAAATGATCTTATCGCAACTAATTGAACGCCAGCATGTTAAATCTGACTCTCCAAAAAGTTTTTCACACTCTTCGAGTAAAACAGCCTGCGGAGACCCTATCGCCTATAATATTTTGTAAATCAGCAATTTTTCTGTTTCGTGTTTTATCTTCAACTTTGCACAAGTTCTATTTTTGCACAAGTCTTGCTGTTTAGCTTTGGTTTACAACTGATACAATATAATTACGCAATATTTTAAAATGAACTAATATAACTCTATATATATATATATATTATATAATATATATATATATATTATATATATATATATATATATATATATATATATATAAATCTCGTGTCACAATGTTTGTCCTCAATGGACTCCTAAACCACTTAACCGATTATAATAAAATTCGCATACCATGTGCAGTTCGATCCAACTAGAGAGATAGGATAGCTTACATTACGCTATGACTAATAGGAGCAGAGTAGCGCGGGCGAAGCCGGGGCGGGCCGCTAGTATATATAAATATATATTTATATATATGTAAATAATAAACATGCATAGCACGACAGAAAGTTAAAACTAAGACAACGATTCCAGGAAGTGACTATAGAGCTTTCGTTTGAATGAAAACTTGGAGGGAGACTTTCGAATATCAAGGGGCAGCGTGTTCCAGAGCTTAATCGCAGATAATATCCAGCAATAGTCTTCAAATATCAAAAACTAGTATGACTATCTAAATCATTATCACCAACTTGTACAGTAAGATCTCTATAAGTAGAACCCAAAGGGAAGTTCGAGTAATAGAGTTTTTGATGGATTTGATCTTAAAGAGGTCTACAGTACAATTTTTATATGTTGCTATCCGAAAATCCAAGAGCAACAGGTATATACTACACATGAATATAATGATGTATATTTTTCGAAACACATTATTATCACATGTCATGTTATACAGGCAGTAGTTGTGTCTGGACTATACATACTACGACGACCAATTTCATTCCTTTTCTCATTTTCATTTTGGAAAATGGGGTCGTTGGGAAAATGGAGGAATTTGTGACTAATTATTTTTTCCATATTAATGTAATAGTTTCGTTTCCTTTATATTTCGTCTTTTTGATAATTATAAGAGTGATCTAGGTAGTAAAAAAAAATTACGATGTAAAAGTGCTCTCCAGGAGCCTAATTATATGAAATATATGAATAAACTGACTGGTATTTACTCCTAACTGCATACATAATGCAAAAAACAAGATATATAAGTAACTCTAAACACAGAATTAAGGACAAGTTCCACGTTGAGCCCGCACCTGGTACACTATATCAAGAGATAGAGAAAAATACGTAGAATCATGGAAAAATACCTAAAAAAATAATTTGAGTCCTTGTTTTTTTGTCGGAAACATTAATTTTGTATAATTTTTGTATGACAACAATATGTCATCTTAACGCTACTACGACATTATTGTTTTTGAAATATACTGACGACAGTTAATTGAAGGTATAATAAATTATTTGAATAGCTGGAAATGATTTAGTATTTTATGCTTCTTCTCTCAATGTTGTATAGAAGGTGCGGGCCCAAGATCCATACATTAAGGTACGTCTCCTTTATAAATATTAATAAAAATAATTTACCTCTCCTTGCAGCATTGCTAAAAATTGCTTGCATGGATGCATTGGAGACATTTTCGATGGGATGGGATGTTCTCTATGTTACACAAAACTGACATTTTATATTCGTATGGTTGCTGAAAAAAACATGATTATTATTAACACGATTTTCATTCGGGCATTTAATATCAATATCAATTAAGGTATTGCGATTGTGAAAACTTTTATATTTTCCATATTTCAAGTTACATGGATAATTTACAATAAAATATCACAATCCATCTATTATTTCACTTTATCGTGACAAGTAGGTTAGTAGAAAATCGTATAATATCACTAAATTCAAATCACTAAAAATAATTAGGATTTAAAAAACAACTGGATCAGTTAGACAAAAAAATCAATGAAATGCTGTGCGGAAATTTTGAGAGTACTGATATGGCAGCCATACGCTAGCCAAATGTTTGTTTAAGTCTGCTCCAGTCACATCATGCGACATGGTAAAATCAATCATTTTGGTTTAATATACGCAAGATAAATCTGTAAAAATAGTTTAATTTCAATAAGGATCATTCAGTCAATAAAAGGCTTGATCTTTCTCGGACAATTTTGTTTTTAGTTCATGTCACCGGCATCTTAATTTTATTTTTTATTTATTAGAAGCCCATTATTGTACAGTGCAATCAATTTCAGAAAGCTGTAATAGAAGTTAATAAAATTTTATTCAAATTGAAATTAACCATTTTGTTATCTCTTTTTAAGGTATTTTTTCTACATTAAGAGATTTTCACGAAATATATTTTTCCATATTTGAATTTTTCGGTTCATATTACCAGTGTGTTCATATTTTATATTTTTGATTACATATTCATCTGTGCGCTATTAATAAGTATCACGTAAGATAATGTAAGAGTAACCAAAATTTAGCAGATATTTAAGAACATTTGAATATATTTAAAATAAGCAATTTAAAAACTTGGATATACGGGATAATCCATTCTATAAATATGTACATTACACATAAAATACCTCTGCTTAAGCTGCCTGCAAAATGTTATTGCACTTCACTGTTGGTATAGTAAGTGTAGACAATCTTTGTATATTGCTTCTGTCACACAAACCAGAGTGTTTCTTATTTTCTGGCTGTAATATAAACATATTGAAACAATTAAGTTTACATGATAAAGTAATTAAAATAATAACCAGTAGAAGAATAACACTAACTGACTTCCATTTCTCATTGTTACTCTACATTCAAAACTATTTATAAAATTTGATGTTTATTAAATTTATCAGAAAAATGGATGGAATGGTATTTTCACGTAATCTAATCACATTCAAGGGTCCTATTGAAATAGCTTTCTTCAAATTGAAGTGAACAGATAAACCATTCTTTCTGTCTACTGTTAATATTTTCGATCCCTATTGCATCAAGTTACATTTTCTTAAGTCTTTAAGAAAATGTAGCTTGATGCAATAGGGATCATCATTAATTGGAAACCTTAATTAAAAATACACAAATCAAATAGCAGTTTCCATTAATACTGGTATCGATAAAGATACAAGTGCTACAACAAAAACACATCACTAGCGAAATGTCATACTTTTTACCTAAACCAACAATAATGGAAACATTGAAAATACAGATGTTATTTATCAATATGATGCTATATATATGGATTATGTGTAAATATATTTCCTTTGAAAAGGTATTCTTCAGCCACAATCACAAAATTATCCAGCTATCGCATGAATACCGGCTACAAACCTGTAAAGGGTCAATTATGGTTGACTTTTGGTTTTTTTGCTCCCACACTGCATTGTACAACATATTGGCATCTTGTATAATAATTCCTGCACACTTATAAGTCAATATTTCATGTATTTTCCATAAATAACACACAAATTTAATATAAGTACAAGCACTTGACATCGAATGTACCACAAACATCATAACACAAAATGGCGACTAGGCACCCGAACAAAAAATGGCATAGAGACGACTGTGACATTGAAAATAAATAAAACATAGTGTCGTCTCTTTTTCTATAGTAAATTTTTACATTACCTAGAAAGAGATCAACTTATATTTTCTTTTTTTATAGAAATATTTCTGATATATGTATAAATAAAATTTTGTATAGATCATAAGAGCACCTCCATGTAATTATCAGCTCAATGCCCATGGACTTATTATACCTAACAGGACTGAGCACTCGCATCAAAAATCCGAGCCGAATGAGATAGACAGAACCGAGGCTGTTTGTCTTTTTTTATTAGGGTGTCCATTTTTTTGATAGGCAAAAATATTAATGATTACTTTATTAAATTAAATTTATTTTATATATATTATTTTATAGATTATTAAAGAGACTACAAATTAAAATGTTTAACTGACGGCGATTATACTCGATTACGTAATGCAGATATGAGTTAAACTGAGCTGCATCAGAATTTTATCGCTATATTAGGCTGCGGCCTGGAATCTTCCAGGCAGCGGCGAGGTCCTATGCGCACATTTAAATGGACCCGTTCTGGAACACAGCGGCGCGCTCAAGTAAAATCTCGCCGCTTCCGCGCCGAGCCCACAAGATTCCAGGCCGCAGCCTAAAGCGCGGAAGGTGCGTCGCTTGCTCAGTCTCACTATTAAAGGCGGCGTGCCAGCATAGTCAGTGTGTACTGTGTCTACAGCGTCGAGACTTTGACACGCTACATAAGAATTAATCAGAATGACAAAATGGTGAAGCCTTCTTCTTTACCCGTTATGATTTAAATGATTTAAAAAAGAAGCAGCAGTTTGTCTGCTAACGCTTCGACACAGCATCGACTCTTGTAGAGACTCTAAATAAAAATAAATTCTTTGAAAAAAAAAAGTACCTTGTCTTTGCATATATTTTTTTATGTGTGTATTAGTACTTAGTTGTAAGGTTGTTTGCATACGCAGAAATTCTGGAGTCTCTAAATAATGAATGAGAATCACAATTTTATTTATGTTAGGTTTTCTTTCAACAAAATAGAATTTCTGCCCCATTTGAGACTATAGATGGGGGTATTCGTTAGTGTGAAATAAAAGTAAACAGGAAAAACACATGAAAAAACATTTATTATTAACTATTTACCTACAACTAACATTTATATGCTATTTATTTTTTAATAGATAAAGATTTAAATTGACAAAGTTTATCTATTGTTATTCACCTAAGTTTTTTTTTCTCTTTTGTATTAATTTGCAACTGAACGCTTCCCAAGCGATTTATAAAATCCCACGTAATGAAATAATTATTAAATATCAACTGACTATACTTCTCTAAACTTCACATTCTCTGACAGTATTATTGTTCTTGGGGAAAATTGATTATATCACAGTAAAACGATGATTCTACCTACATAACATCACCTAAATAACTATCGAGCACAATTAAAAGAAGTTTATATCAGAGACTTTTAAAACAAAAATACCATAAATTTCATAAAGTGAGGTCACTTTAGTCAGCAAAAATGTAAATAAAATACCGCAACCGCTGTACGATTCACTTGCACAAGTTTAAACACAACATTTCTTTACCATTTTTGATATCAAACATGTATTAAACAGTTGAAAATTCGATGCTTCTTCATTTCCACACTGCAACATAGGTTATGTTGGTTAAAGTTGGTTTAGGTTTTTAGGTCGGCAATTACGCTGTGGTAGTTCTATGAATGAGGGATACCAGAACAGTAATGAGAAAAATTCTAGACAATTTTACATTTCATCGCTTTACATTTGCTTAACCACAGTAAATGTAAAAAAAATGTAATAATTATTACTTCGTATTGACTTTCTTTAAAACATACGAAATTCGTTTTGTATTTAAATATTTCAGTCGCACTTTAATGAATGCAGTTATTAATTGTCCTACTATGTTCAAGATTTTTGTAGTATGGCAAGTCTGAAAAAGGGACAAACGGCCTCTGTTCTAGCTATCTCTCTCGGCTCGCTTTGGCCCTTTTAGATCGTTTATCCAATAGTTAACCTTATAAAGTTAGTATTAAAGTTCATTTTTGTTAATATCTTTTTTGATAGTGCTCAGTCCTGTTAGGTATATAATAAGTCCATGCGCTAGCATACCTATTTAAAGCAAACCTAAATATAGCTATCTCTCTCTCTGGGGGCAGGCCGTCTCTTTCTAAGGAGGGTGACCATAAAGTTACAATTTTCCTGGGACATGACTGATTTTTTTGTTAAGATGACAAAACGTTTTTTTTTTCTTTTCGTTTGGCAAAGAGACAGCTATAGACTATAAAGCCATTGATAAAGTAATATTGTAATTACAACTGCTCATTTCATAAATCTCTAACATAGTGTATGAATATATTTATGTAGGATGACGATGATGAGATGGTTCCATATGGAAGTTGATGGGATGTCCAGTGAACTAATGGGGAGTAGGACCTTCTTATGAAGTCTCGGAGGAGCACGAAGAAAAACTTTACATTGCATTAAATCACTTTCTAACACCCGTGCACGCTATCGATTGCTTTATGATAAAAATCCTACAATTTTTATACATAAAACATAACAACACATATATATTTTTTTATGTAACGAAGGTGACAAACACGCCTCACGGGTTTTTAGTGACGACTGTAGCCTATAGACACCTACACAAAAATCAGTGGTAAATGTGCAGATGCGTTGCCACCCCTGAGGTTTAAGATGATCTGCCTCTGTGGTAGTTAAGGATTTCAAAGATCTCAGTTGATACGTACATTCCCATTATAACAGTCCGATAAAACCTTCTTCTTTGCGGTAAGATGGCATTACTAGGGCCGGGTTCCAATAACTTACCAACATCCGTACGTATATTTCGGAACAGTTGATTGTGAGAGTTAATGTATGGGATGAAATGTCAAATTATAACGGATAGTAAGCCTATCTGCGTTGGTAATTTATTGAAACCGAGCATAGGAAATGAATGAAAATCTTGTCAATAATGAAGCATTTATCAATGAATCCCAAACTTTAAGACGAAATGTCTTGTGGTACACAAGACATTGAATCAAGTAAAAATTATGAATTTAAGATTGTTTAACAAAGTAGTGTGGTAAATCGGATGTTTTTTCAATGTAATGGACGTGGGAAACATGCATGCAGTTCACATCGATGTTAAGTGATGACTGCAGCTATAGACACCCACACAAAGACCAAGGTCGAAATGCAGATGCGTTACCACCCCTTAGGCCTAAGGTATTATGACTCTGTGCCGGAAATTACGGAGCCGTACATTAAACTTCAAATAATTAAACATTAAATTTGAAATATTCCATGGTATTATACTATGTGTAGTGTAGATACTATAAGGGTGTATTGATGATACAAATTGTCAATTAAACATTGATATTTTACAGTTGATTATTTTTGCAGAAATCCATAGCGAAATGAGATCCAAAGACAGTTAAGAGTCCATAATTTTAAATTGAGCTTAAGGAAAATAGGGATAAAATAAAATGGACTACAGCCATTATAGTCAATTTATTAACAAAGTTTATAGTAGTTTAAAATGTAAGTTTAGATTTTAATGTCTACATTAAAGTATAACATAATCATTATTTTTTGTCTGCAAACGTCTTGCATCATTGAATTATTAATACATACTACTTAAAATTATTGCTCTAAAATTTCGTGGATGATAAGATATCATAGATTTATTATCTACTTAAGTCAATGGATGAAATACAACTTGTAACTTCACGCTCGGGTTAGCCTCTCAAGCAACGAGAAAATTATATACCCTTAGAAACTATATACCTACCCGGGCATAGTTTATTTAGTTCGATTGAAAATTATATATATTAGTTCGTATTTTCAAAAAAGTCGATTCTATAAAACATTCCCAATTAATATAGTTTTATTGTCACACTACTTCAACACTACTGATAACGATATGATAAAAACAAACTTATTTTAAATGGCATAAATCAATGTAATTCAATCTAAGACTATTAGAAATTACTAAAGTTAACATTCATTAATACGTTTAAAACACTGACTTATAATTTTAGCAAGATATTAAGCTAAAATACAACAAAAATATGTCTACAGTGATTCGACACAATTCGACACAAAAATTACGATTCAAACACTTGTTCACGTGAAATCTTTGGTCACTTTCTGGATGCCATAAGCTAGCACAACCTCCAACTATGCAATTATTTACCATTGCTACTAACTTTAACGAATTACAATCGAAAACACTACGAAAACATAAAAATTAAATAGAAAACATCGGCCATATTAGACCGATCTGGTTTTGACATTACTGATATTTTTTTTTTTATAATTTATTCATGACCATAGATACAGAGTCTTTCAGTCGTATACTTATTGAATTTCACATTTCTTTAAATTAATGAATATCCATATGGAAGATGACGATGATTAAATGCTTCCATGAGGAATATGATGAGATGATGGGGTGGCTCCAGTAAAGCGATGGGGACTTTGCTAGGAGTTTTTACGAAGTCTTGGAGGTAATACGAAAAATCACTTTTCACTTTTTAATATCACTTTCTTACACTCGTGAACATTATCGAATGCTTTATGATAAAAATCCCACCATTTTTACATATAAAAACGCGACTTTACGTAAATTTCGAAAATAATATCACGCAGCGACACAGCTCTTTTCCGCGTTCCCGCCAAAACTCCCCATTACTGATATTTTTTTTTATATAATTTGTCATGACCGTAGATACAGAGTCTTTCAGTCGTATACATATTGAATTTCACATTTCTTTAAATTAATGAATATCCTTATGGAAGATGATGATGATTAAATGCTTCCATGAGGAATATGATGAGATGATGGGGTGGCTCCATTAAAGCGATGGGGACTTTACTGAAGTTTTTACGAAGTTTTGGAGGCAATACGAAAAATCACTTTTCACTTCATAATATCACTTTCTTACACTCGTGAACATTATCGAATGCTTTATGATAAAAATCCCACCATTTGTACACACAAAAACGCGACTATACAGAAATTTCGAAAATAATATCACGCAGCGACACAGCTCTTTTCCGCGTTCCCGCCAAAACTCCCATTACTGATAAGCAGATTCTATGTTGCCGTGCTATGTATTTCCGTACAGTCCATAGAAGTCGGTGTATAATTTCAACTGATACACTAACTCAAAATAGTCAATGTGAGATATATTATTAATAATTTTTAAGACAGTTTATTGAATACATTTAATAAGTTATAAATAAATTATGCAGTAATGTTTATCATGTAATACTGTAACTGTAATGTTTCTTTCGCAAAGTTTCGTAGGAGATATAAATAAAAAGATAACAATACTACATATCACACTAAAAAGAGAGGTCGGATAGAGCTATGTAGTACGTAGGTATTTGACTCAAACTTTTGTTTGGAGTGTTGACTCCATTTTTACCTTCAAGCTTCTTGGGTGTGTAAGCTTTTCTGGGCAACGAACTAGTTGTTGGCAACACTGGCGGTCCGTCATTGACTTGACTGACTCAGTCAGTTTGTCATAGTTTGCAATAGTTTGTCTGTAGTCTGTTTGTCTGTTGAGTGTAGGTATTTTCGGTTGTGGTTTCCCGGAGAATTTGTAGCCCAGCCTAATTTTATGAAGTCAATTTATCACTTAATTCAATACAATTAATAATAACTTCAGTCTGCTCTGGAACATCATCAAGTAAGAATTACTGTCTCATTTTATTTTTAATCATACTTACGGATAAAATGTTTGTATTTCTGACTCAGTTGTCAACTTTTGCTTCAACTTTCACTTTTAGTTTGAATGAATTCATATGTGCAAAAGTGCTGGAGTCGTATACGTAGCAATAAAATCGTGTAATTGTAAGTACACAACCGCAGTATTTATATATTTAAAGAGTTAGTTTTGTATGAAACTTCTATTTTTAGTTCATGATATATGCAGCTATTAACCAAAAACTACTCGCTCCAAATGGCTGTATATTACATAGTAGAGTTTTGCGCTACATTTTATCCATGTATTCGTTCTCATTTTACTATATCTCTGTAATTAATCTGCAGTAGTGCTACAGTTCTACACAAATGTAAACAACATTTTAGGTTATTCTTGTTCTAACTGAAAATCTGGCAGGAGTTTTTTAAATACTTTTCCTGGTTCTATCTTCCAATTCTAAAATTGTATTTTTGAAGACAATTGTGTCTTTTCTATTGGCTGTTACCATGTCCTTGGGATTATTCAAATATCTGGTCTCTTCTTATTTTAAAGATTGTCAGGAAACTGTGGAAGTAGAAAGACCAAGTATCCTATTTCATTGTTTAGCTAGCTGAAGCTTTATTTAACCTCTTGAGCTGCAGTAAATTGAATTCTTATTGTTTGTGGATGATATCATCCATGAGTAGCTCAATCTATTAAACCTTACTCAACTTTTAGGATGAAAAATATTGTACATACCATATGCTAGGTAGACTTACTCACCTAGGGCAGAATTTCCCACTTGTTGCAACAATTTTGATGCAACCTTCCCACCTTGTTTTAAAAATATTACCTACTATCCTCGTGGGAAATGCTTGTGTCATTTGTCATTTTACTCAATATTCCTTCCTCCAAGAAAACAATATTTGTATTTGGGAACCCTGAACTCTAATAATCTAGGTATACATTTATACATGTGTCTTTTATTTTATTCTAAATGTAATGCATTTATCTGATCATGGAATAGAGAATATTATTATAAAGAGTTTGTAATTTAAAAGAAAAAGTTATGATATTTGTTGAAACTATTGATTTTGATTGTATTCAAATGATTGACATGCCTGCTAATTTGTTTGGTGCCAAGTTATTTGTAAGTTACATCAGTATTTTCAGCTAAAATATGTTTTAATTTCCTTTTTTTGAATTCTAACATTTTTATGTAATAATATTTTTTTATCAATCACTATTGCTTTGCTTTATTACCATTTTGTAGAAAACACTGTGTTACAAACTAATGTTTACCTTATGCGTAACACACAATGAATGGATAACTTATCAATGAGGCAATTTTCATCTACATTGGTGATTTTCCGTTCAGTAGTCAACTTACATAATCCTTTATATAAAACTCCTGACTAGTAGGTATTATATTGGATTTTACGAGGTTTATGTGGGTAATATTATTTACAATCAAAGAGATATTATGCTCAGAGTGAGAGTTTCATATAATAACCATTCAATAGTGTAAAATATTTTGAATCTATGTGTTCATCAGCGTCATGTGATTACTGTCACAGACGCACACTTACTAATAATGTTAGAAGTAAAATAAAAATTCTACAAGATGTTTTAATTCTTGTTTAGAATTTTAATTTTATTTGATGTGAAAATAATTATGCAGGTTCTATTGATACTTTATTGACCTATTAAAGCGAGGTCTATTCATACAGCGATTGCTGAACGGCCGGCGAGGGCAGTGTTACCACATGCTAAACTAAAAAGTCTGTAATGAAAGAAACAAAGAAAATGTTTTTTATTTTCAGTAAGATTTTACTACCATTGTCAAAAAGTCAATAAGAATCAATAATTACCGAGAGTGAATAACTATTACCTAAAGTAAAATAGATATTATGTAAATTAAAATAGTGATAAAAAAACTTACAGATAAAATATCATTAAAAAATTCAATTCCTTCCTTTAAAAAATTTGATGAGAAAAAGAAAAAAAAATGGTCAAAAACAAGTCTAAGTGAATAAATACTGAGAGGAACTCCGCTACCCAACAAACTCAGTAGGAGCTCTTTTAAATCTTTACAATGTGTGTACCTACCTAAAATCTGTAGGCGATTAATAACTAAAATTCTATTGTATTAAGGAAAAACAAGAAATAGAGCAAGGGATTGAAATTAAACTAAATTGTTTAATTGCATTTTAATATAAGCAAAATATTATTTAAATACATAATTCAGAAAATTCTCCGTTTTATATCCAACAATACAAGACAATAGGATGTAAATTCATAATATAATACGTATTTTTACCCATTTCAAGGGGTCTGTGTTCGGCGGAATTTTTATTTGTTTATGTATGTTCACCGGAAAATCCGTAAATAATGGACCGATTTTGAAAATGTTTGCGTCGCTTGAAAAGGTACTCTTTAAAATTGATCCCATTGCCACCAAGTTGGGATCTGATAATGGTACAAATATATTTTTGTAGACTATTGCAAGGCATTTGATTCCCTCCATCACAAGGAAATCTGGAATGCCTTAAAAACCAGGGTGTCGAGCAGAAATACATTAGAATAATTAACAACATCTATACAAACATGACAGCGAGAATAAAACTGGATCGAGAAGGTCCCGAGATTGCAATACAAAGAGGAGTAAGACAAGGCGACCCTCTCTCTCCAAAATTATTTAATGCAGTCTTGCAAGAGGTGTTTCGTAAGATGGATTGTACGCAAAAGTCTTAACTTAAGCGGTGTAAATCTAAATCACTTAAGATTTGCCGATGACATAATAGTTTTCGCCAATACAGAAATACAGCCCCAACACATGTTAAGAGAACTAGATGTACCTAGTAGGGCGGTTGGACTATCAATGAACATCCAAAAAACAAAGGCTGTGACAAACCGAGAAGATACCAAAAATCTGATTGCAAACAATAATGCCATAGACTAGAGTATATAACAGAATACATATACCTGGGACAATTAATGTCTACCCACGACTCAACTACCAAAGAAGTCAATAGAAGGGTTGGAAATGCGTGGAAAAGATACTGGTCATTGAAATCCATAATGAACAAACAAACAAAGTTGCATATAAAGAGAAAACTGTTCAATACTTGCATACTGCCAATCTTCACTTATACATGCCAAACCTGGACACTTACTAAATTGCAAACGAAAAAATTGAATGTAAACCAAAGAGCCATGGAGCGAAGCATCCTAAATAAGAAAGTAATGGACAAAATAAACAACAAAAAACTGAGAAGTAAAACAATGCTGACAGATGTTGCATCAAAAGTGAGCCACTTGAAGTGGAAGTGGGCTGGTCACGTTATCCGAGAACCAGATAAGTGGAGCAAGATCCTCACTACATGGTGCCCAAAATACAGTAAAAGAAACAGTGGCAGACAGTTCAGGAGATGGGAAAATGAGTATGTAAAAGCGGGGAGGAAGAACGTGGCCCAGAGTGGCAGGTATTAGGGATGAGTGGATACGACTGGCGGAGGCTTTTGGCCAAAGGCACACAGAAGAATAATATTTAAAATTAAAAAAAAAAGAAAAAAAAACAACAATGTATTTTTATGTTTCTCTGAATAAAAAGCTTAAATAAATGGTACATATCACGGGGAAATCAATTGAAGCCGTTGTTAACCCTTCAAGGGACGGAAAGCCGCCGGCGACTAGACACAATTGAAAGTCAATTGTCATATTTTTCTCGTGACGTGTTAAATATTGTATGGACATTATGAAGTTTTAGTTATGTTTTCTTAGTATTTGGATCTGAAAATCATTTAATTATATTACGCTACTGAGCACATGTTGGATTGGAAGCCAAAGCACTTCTTAATCGTAACGAGTTTGGAGATAATAATGCAATATGTTGACAAATAAGACCCCAACACTGCCCAATAGTGTCTGGATAGGTGTGTAAGTTACTTATCGACATTTACACTAAAAACCAAAAAATAACAAAACTTAAAAATGTATGTTTTTAAACAAGACCTACATCATTAAAAAGTGAAAAATATCAGAAAACAGATTCAATTCCAAATAGCAAAAAAAAAACCTTTGGAAAATTTAGAAATCAAGTCGTATTTTTTTAATAGGAGGCTTAATTGGCGGCCTGAACATCTAAGTAAATATTCCAAAAGTGGCTATCCCTGCAGTAAAAATCCCCAACTGTCTTTCGGACTTGGCGGACTTTTGATGAATTAATGTTCTTTTAAAAATTTCCAAAACTATATCTCTATATATATATAAGTAAAATCTGTAATTTGTTACGATAGCCTAAAATCTGCAAATATGGCAACACTGGGCGAGCGTATTTAGCTTTTAAATAGTAAATAGAAATGTTACACTTTTCTTGATCTGACTCGAGTTCTAAGCGTTATAATTCTATGCTTACAATGTTGTGTCACGTAGCAGAACGGCTGCTAATACTCTCACGCGTTGGAATCAATTAGACCTTTAAATTATTAATAATCCAACGAATGTCACCTACCAGACCTTGAACTTTCTTTTTGCGAGGTGTATTCGTAACACTAATGTATCCGAGTGTTTTGTTTAGTGTCGTTGTATAAGGTAGTAAGCGTGGACGTACTTTAGGAGGTTCTTGAAATAAAACGTTACTTTATCTGTCAGGCCACAAGAAAAATAAGACAATTGATTTCAATTGTGTCTCCGCCAATATTGTCCTCCTGATCCGTGAGAGATAAAGTTATGAGATATAATTACGTTGCACTGGTTTAGAATTACAAGAAGTCTTGAAGGGAAAGAGGCCGTGGTATGAATGTAAGTAAGTTAGCGAATGAAGATTGAAAATTGATGGACGACTGAATGATTGATGCGACTGAAGCCTCCTCTGTGGTTGGTCGTTGCCGTCAGCGACGTCGGGGTCGTCACAATCCATGATTTGACTATACGACGTTGGTGGTGTCCGCCGCCACCAATCAAGCATGAAATAGGTAATGAACTTCTCTACAGTGTGCATTACAGTTCTTCTTCGGGCAGGAATCAAACCTGCGACCTCAGGATAATCAGTCCAGCTGTTTTATCACTAAGCTACCGATGGCCAACACCCAGCTCTTTTTGTGCTTAAACGGTTTAAGGATCGGTGAAAGACATCCATTGATAGGAAGGAAAAACCCGAGCGTCAGGGTGTGGGACTTGGGCAGCTTAGTAGTACCTAAAGTGGCGGATTTAATAAATATAACTACGTTAAGAAAAACCAACTTCAAAACTGAAAAGTAAAAAATAATTGATGTAATAGATGTAATTGTAATTATATACTACCTATCATTTATATGTGCTATTTACTAATAGGTTTGAAGTCGGTGCCAAGCCTTAAACAAATCATTATATTTTGATCACTTAAATTTGAATAAGAGCAAATTAATACACGGAACAAAACGTAACCGGCGAATCGTGGGTGTTTGCATGTATGCTTGAATTCATGCATTTACCTCTGCCTACCCCTTCGAGGATTATAGGCGTGGAGTTACGTTTTAATACAATGAAATGCCTACTTTAGTGATTTTGGCTTGGCACCGACGTCAAACCTATTAGTAAATACCACATATAAATTATAGGTAGTATATAATTACAATTACATCTTTATTATTCTTTACTTTTCAGTTTTGAAGTCGGTTTTTCTTAACGTAGTTATATTTATTTAATACTTTTTAGTTTATTGCTGCATTGGCAATTAGATTAATGTTCACATCTGTTAAATTTGTTAAATCTGAAGAATCTGAGACAATTAGATACCTAATTTAAATTGCTTAGGTGTGTCGATACGAAATTATTACACGACTATACGAAATCAATGAAAAAAAATGATCCACGAAGGAGTAAATAAGCTGTGTTGTGTCATCGATGAGTAAATGTGTCATTGTTACGTGTTGTCATCTTGTTGTCATGCGCATTAGGACTATCTAGGACGTCAGTGGATTCAATGCACTGTATGACAACTCGCCGTCTATTCTTATTCCTTTAGTCTGAGGTGAAAGTAAGTAAAAAAATGTTCATTAAATAAAAACTGATGGGCCTATCTGAATCAAATTTTTATGGGACCAATTCGAAACTATTCCGCATCAAACAAAACAAGAATTACGTATATCGGTCCAGAAATCTCGGCGAAATTCGCGGACATACATTAAAAAAAATATATATATACCAACCGAATTGAGAACCTTCTCGTTTTTTGAACTCGGTTAAAAAAAGCAGGAGGTTCGATCAATACTGGGTTGATTTTCAAATTCTATTCTCGTTTGAAAGGATACACTTCCAAGTTGGTACGGTACTAGCTTAGAAATGAAGTTTACATGAATTTGAACTGTCTACACGCTAGTTTCACGCTACGCAGCTTACTATCGATATCTTTTTATCCTGAAATCAGCCTCGTGTTTGTGTATGGTATAATCCCAACATGGCATATTCCTATATCTAAACTGATAGTCTGCTATGGGTATTAAATTGCTAACTGAAATGTTGACGACCCGGTTAGTCCAGCGGTGCGAAACTACCGTTTGATTCGAAGGACCGGAACAAATATTTGTATGGCCTACAATTACTATATTTTTTCCATATTTGTTATATAATCACGTCTTAGTCTAGGTTTAATGTCCTACTAAGACTGTAACTAACGAATATTAAAGCTTTGCACGCAACCTACTTTGTTGTACACACACATAGGTAACTAAAGTGCTTTTTCAACTTAGCAGATTACATCGGAACCTAATTCAAGCAACCCCAAATAGCCAATATATTATATATATACAGATATAAATTCTATAATGTTAATCAATATAACATACTGAAAGCATTACACGATTGATCAATCATATTATTTTGTTTTATGTATCCGCTTGTGGTATATTGTACCTATAATTAGAGGAATATTTCTCATTAGCGGAAACGGTTTATTGACAAAAGCGGTGCATTACCTAGGCGCGATTGATCGGAAACAGGGTTTAATGTGTACCTATTTTAAGATAATTAAATAATTAAACATAGAGACTATCAACTATCAACAGATCTATCTTTAAAGGAAAGCTTGGCAGTGGATACAGTTGTTATAGCATAGTTGGTAAAGCATCTAATCAAATCTACGTGTTGGAATTAATTAAATTTTTCACGACAAGCAATACCTTTGTTAAGTCTGCGTTAAATTGCTATTTAATATAATTATAGGCATACGCCCACAGGAGTGACCCGTCTCCTCCACTTGAAATCAGTTTATTGCTCTGACCTCATTGGTTGAACACACAAAGATTTAATGATTTGTAGCCATTCACGTATAAAATTATGAAACATGTACGTAGGTACAATCGCCAAAATATTTGTAGGTACCTACTTTAAATGTCAAGGCAACATGAGCGAATAAGCTAGCGTGCGGCACTAACAAAGTAAGATGGTCGATGTTATTAAGCTTTTTCAGTTATCAGTGGCGACGGCGAAAGGTAGGGCTGCTTTTGTTGCTTGGCCTGAAATGTCAGGAGTGGCCCGTGACGTGAGCGCCCGTTAAAATGGCGCGACATTTCGCGGTTCGCCCGCCACGCCCTAACCCACCCTAATCTCTGTCATAACAGGGTTGTCCAAATCGCCCCCAAGGCTCCCGCTGAGGATCGACCTATTTTTTTATTGTTCGTTTAAATCTGGCATGGACTTGCTATAATTACAAATATTTCCATTCATATTGTTTTGTTTGTTGGTTGGTGACATAGTTAGGTACGTGCAAATAATTAATTACTTTCGTTAAGTACCTAAT
The DNA here is from genome assembly GCA_036365455.1 of Macrosoma leucophasiata. Taxonomy (NCBI): domain Eukaryota; kingdom Metazoa; phylum Arthropoda; class Insecta; order Lepidoptera; family Hedylidae; genus Macrosoma; species Macrosoma leucophasiata. The sequence goes on from JAWQUS010000021.1 coordinate 13,085,995, forward strand.
ACTTTTTATCCTTTTGTTAACAGGTATACGCAATGGAATTAACAGTTCTCAGTATCCAGATTGCGCTACGACGTTGCTCTTAGCTTCAGGTTAGTTTAATTATGATAATGCTGAAAAATAGTCCTTAAGAAATGTTTTGAATATTTTTTTGGATGTAACGAAAGTAGTAAACTAGCGTGCAGTTCACATTTTTTTTTATGTAATGAAAGTGGCAAACAAGCGTGCAGCTCACATTGATGTTAAGTGATGACTGCAGCCTATAGACACATACAACCAGGGCTCAAAATGCAGATGCGTTGCCACCCCTGAGACCTTAGTTGTTTTGTCTCTGTGATAGTTATTACGACATGAGTATTTCAACATAGTCCCCTGATTCACAATACGGGTACGCAATAAACACTGCTTCGATTCCCCGTATTCACTTCAAGTCATAGTTCGTCCTCGGAGACCACGGAGGCTCTGATGCTCCTTCGGCGCATGTTAATACAACCTGGAACCCTTACAGTCGCTGTCCTCTCGCAATCGCGAGTGCTGGACTTTTGCCGACCGTGGCTCAGTCCCTCCTTTCGACTTTCGTCGGTTCTTACGAGAGGCAGAGGATATCTCAGCCCTATTTGAGTAAGTCCTTACAAGGAGAACGGGTTATGTATTATACTGGCGGACGCCTACACCTCCGAGAATTTATCTCCGCCTAGCGGGAACGGCCTTCACCCGATTGCACAAGACGGTCTTTTTCTGAACTATAACCGCATCACAGAAGGAGATCATGACTCTCCACGTCGGGTAATCCGGTAGCATGGCTACTATTATGGCAGGTGGAGGCAGATCTCGCCCAATCCATGTGACTCACTCTAGGAGGGAGGGACCAGATTCGGTAAAGGTTCTCTGAGGCGACGCCATTGAACATATTAGTATAGAATCTTGCAAATTGGCTTTATTTATATAGGTACATGTACGTTTAAATAAATTTAAATGCTATGAATATTCTGAATATTGTGAGTTCTTCTTTTACTTAAAAAACACACAACATCAAATATTTTGCTGTTTATTTATGTTTATAATGGCATTTGTTGTTTCAACTCTGTGAGGCATTGCGTCGCGAATGACTAGCATAAAATGTTGTTTACTCATCGTGCTTTCAGGGACACCCAAGGTTTACATATGAATAAAATATAGATGGGTATACCTAGCCTACTCAAATTAAAATTAAAAAAAAATCACGACTAGCTATATTATGTATAATATTTGGATAAATAAAACGGCCAAGTGCAAGTAGAACTCGCCCATGAAGGGTTCCGAAGTAGCAAATAATATTTGACAGAATTTTCGCCACTGTCATTTTTATCAAAATCGCAGTCATAACTTTGTCATCTATCCATACAGTACCTACATAAGAATTAGGTACAAAGTTAAATTAAAAGCTTTTATTATTTTCTCAAAAAAAAATATTTTTTTAGAAATGAAAGCGAAAGGAAATAGAAATAGGTATATGCTGTAGTTTTTAATGAAAACGAAATTAGGTTTCAATTAGATATTCTTTATAGTGTTACAACTTTTCATGATCGAGTCCGTCTCCACTGGGCGTGGCAATTAGGGTGAGATTCACAGACCGCACTACGACTTTACTTTCAAGCAAAGTACGCTTAGAACTGTCAAATCCCATACTGTACTGACAGTTCTAAGCATACTTTGCTCAAAGTAAAGTCGTAGTGCGGTCTGTGAATCTCACCATTAGAGTACGTTATTCTAATTTAAGATATTTGCTTCAGCTACTCATATTTCACACTAGCGGTCGCCAAAATATAAGTTTGATTGACACGATTTCCCTCTAAAATCCGCATCATTCGATTCAATGTCGACGGGCCAGCTATCCCTTTTTAGGGTTCCGTAGTAAACAAGGAACCCTTATTATTTCGCCGTATATACATAATCAAACATAAATCAAACCTAAAAACTACGGAATCCTAAGCTGCGCGTGGCCCGACACGCACTTGAGCGGTTTTTCGTTCTAATATTTAGGTATTCTTTTGAATTTATGATGATGCTGAGTAGGGTTTTCTATCCGGGTGGCCGGACCCGGGTATTTGAGCTTTTTTGTACCCGGGTATTATTTACTGCCAGACCCGGGTACCCGGGCACCCACTTTGGTTCGGGAATACATAAAAATCCAAAATTCCAATAACTATGAGGTTAGATTTGGTTATGTATTACGTTCTTGTTTACGTCGGTGTGTTTTGTTTTTGTTTCGTTGGAGTTTTATTAGAAAGTTTTATTTTCATAGGTATTGAAATACGCTAATTTCTATTATTTTCATAGAAGTGTACAAAATATTGGTTGTTATTGTTGTCAATTTTAATATTGTTCAGTGAACGCTTTTTTCTTTTGTTTTAATAACATTTAATTCAATTAATTAAATGTTATTAAAACAAAAGAAAAAAATGAATTAAGTGGACCTATAAAATTTTACTAAACGATGGTTTACTTTTCGTTGGTAAAATGGATAGATCTGTATCTGGAGTGTGGAAATATATTTAAAAAATACAGAATAACGAATCAGTACAGTATGCAATATGCCCAAAATATTATCTCTTATCGGTTCTTCAACAAACGTTTTAATAAAACATTTAGATAAAGTACCTACATAAAATAAAGATCGAAAAAACAGAACTTTACGTCCGAAAAAGAAGTGCCATTGACATCGTTTTCTCAACATGAATCAGAACAAAGTTTAAGCCTAGTTCCAAAAAGACCGCGGATAACAATTTTTTTCTACCTTCTACTAAAATTTCCGAATTTGTTGCACGCACAAGACGGTATTTCCACTCGAATTGTTTAAATGTGTGATTGATTGTTGATATATTTTTCTGTATTAATTGTAAATACCCGGGTACCCGGCTATGTCCTGGTATTAGACATGCGAGCCGCACCGGCTAGCCGCCGCCATGAAGAGGTGGCACGCCGCCGCCGCCGCCGGCATGGTCAAGACGTCCACTGCTGAACAAAGGTCTCCCTCCCCCAAAGATTGCCACAACGAACGAGGCCGTCCTCATCCAGCGATTGCCTGCGACCTTCACCAGGTCGTTGGTCCATCTTGAGGGGTGCCTGCCTACGCCTCGTTTTCCGGTACGCGGTCGTGATTAAAAAACTGTTCTGCCCCAACTCGCTATTAGGTGAGCTATGTCGGCAACTTTGGTTCTCATGCGGATCTCCTCATTTCTGACTCGATTCGATCTCGCAGCGAAACTCCAAGAGTAGCCTTCTTCATTGCTCTCTGAGTGACCTTGAGCTTTCTTATGAGGCCCATAGTGAGCGACCACGTTTCTGTCCCATATGTGATCTGGCAACACACACTGGTCAAAGACCTGTATCTTGAGACACTGCGGTACCATAACAGGAGTGGGTGTAATTCGGCATGATCTCTCCCTCTTATCCATGTTCGTTTTAAGGTCCACTCATTGTGAGACCCTACCGAGGAGCATTGTGCCAAGGTCTTCCAGGGTCTCAGCCATGACTACGGTATCATTTGCAAATAGGAGGTGGGAGATGTATTTGCCGTTAATACCGATGCGCAGTCCTTTACAGTTCAAAAGCTTGAAGACATCTTCCAATGTAGCGGTGAACTATTTCGGAGATATAACATCTCCTTGTCTCACATCTCACTGCAGTTGGATAGGTTTCGAGTTCTGATCCTGAAGCCGGACCGACATAGTGGCGTTTTCATACAAGCTCTTCAGCACCTCGATGTATGGAGATAATCCACTTGGCACTTCTGGAGTGACTAGCACAGCCCAAATCTCGACCGAATCGAAGGCTTTCTCATAATCCATGAACGCTAGACAAAGAAGCTGGTTATACTCTTCGGTCATCTGTATAATCTGCCGCAGCGTGTGAATGTAGTCTATGGTGCTAAAGCCTTTACGGAAACCGGATTGTTCGGGAAGCTGGAAATCGTCGAGTCTGCGAGATAGACGGTTCATAATCACTCTTGAAAACAGCTTATCGACGTGACTTAGAAGTGCGATGGGCCTATAGTTCCTAAGAAGGGTATTCCTTCCTTAAGGAACAGTACCACCACACTTTTGTGGCGCGCCTTTGGCGTTTTGCCCTCGGATATGATGGAATTGAACATCATCTCAAGAGCTTCTTCTAATACTGGCCTTCCGCCTGCTGTCAGGAATTCAGCAGCGATTCCATCATCAACCGGCGCCCTGTTGTTTTTGAGCTGTTTGAGAGCCGTACTAATCTCGTCTAGAATAACGTCCGGGATATCTTCGCTGTAGTGTCGGGTCAGTCCGGTTCTAGGATCTTTAATTGTAATTATTTGTTTAGTTTACGAACGAACATTCCTTGGTGGTTGCGTAAAGTAGATCATGATTTCCTACCCCGTTTTAAGCGGTTAGGTAGCTTGCGTGCAGGTACGAGTTCCTGTACTCCAAGGATTATCTACTCTATGCGGTTAAGTAAAATCATAAATATCGCGACGGTATCCCGATCGGACATCAACAAAATAAAATTTATCAAAACAAAATCAACAACACAACAAATCAGGAACAAAAATCATTCGTATTTCCTTTACCATAGTAATTTTATTTTTTAAACAGTTGGTATTGCTCGATTTCAGCTTAAAAGTTAGATTAGGGTAGAAAATAAAAACGAGCCGCCAGCTACAAGCCGCCGCCAGCTACAAGCCGCCGCCACGAAAATGTTGGTGATGCGCCGCCGCCGACTACATCGCACCCGGCTCGCATGTCTACCAGGTATACGCAAAAATAATACCCGATACCCGGGTATTCAAAATGTCGGGTATGCGAAAACCCTAATGCTGAGTTTGCTGCGAGAATGTTGATATGACGAACGCATTCTTCATCATTCAATCCCACCGCAGATGAGACGTTTCACCTAACTGAACTCTTAGTTCTTCAACAGTCAAGTTTTACATTTTGTACTAGCAATCTAACCCAACTTTTACTTGATCATATTAATTTATTATTCTTCAATTACTGGCAATTCAATAAATGCTTGCGTTTCAAATTATTTATTTTATATTAATTTGAAAAGGACATCATTTGTATAGTTTTAAAACTGATTCCAGAAATGTATGGGATAGTAGGTATCATTCTCCTTTCTATTCTAGTTTTGCCTACAATATAGATTCTTTAAAAGTAGTTTTTTTTTTAATGGCTCACCATTTGTTTTCTTTAAATCGTGTAAATGATATAATTTATCTCAAATAATACTACCCATGCTCAAAATGGTGAAATTATATATCAGTTCGGGTAAGTAGTTTCGAAGTTTATCTATCTTAAAAAATATCAATTATCAATTCAAATACAAACTTTATAATAGTAGAATAGATTAAAGCATTACTACAATACGAATAGCTACTGCGTATGCGTATACCTGACGTCATGATAATCGCAAATTTGATAGGTCGATTAATGGATGATTCGCCTAAGCCCAATCGGTATCCGTTTAAGTTATAGCCAGGCTATATCGGGCTAGTGACCGCATAGACGCATAGGTGCCGCACCTAACTGAATCACGTAGCTAAACTTTTAATGTAGCTGAAAGTAGAACGCGGAACTGTGTAAACGGGTCATTGTGATGTTAAGGCTCAGATACATGAGACTGTCCTACGTAATGTGTCCTTGTATGACACAAGGACGCAATGACTGTGACATGTGCGTGTTGTCCTAGACCGAATTAAATTAACTGTTACGCACGTTTCATTACTGTAATTATTTTGTATTTAATGTATTAGTTAGATTTAGCTCCCGCCTTCGTTCGCATATTCTCTAGTCATAGAGCGTACTTAATTATAGTAAAGTAACCTTACGTAGGTTATTTATTTTATGTTATTGTGAAAATGAATTTTAATGCAAATTACCTAACCTATCTGCCGCTAAATGGTAGTGTTCGGCACTATCGTATTCCGGTTTGTGTCCATGGTAATGTATGACCCCGTAATAAGTATCACAGAATCATGACACCTTAGGTCTCAGGGGTGGCAACGCATCTGCATTTTGACCTCTGGTTTTTACGTAGATGTCTATAGGCTACAGTCATCACTGAGGATCAATTTGAGCTGCATGCTTGTTAGCCACCCTTCTTACATAAAATAAACTACTATTAAATGGAACTGCAACCCGTATCCACCAAACCTAAAGCAGCTTGGCGGAGTAAGCTCCAGGTCTCCCCTCTAAAAGGGGAGAGACTCGTGCCCAGCAGTGGGACGTCTCAATGGCTGCCATTATTATTCCACTCATTTATTGTTTAAATTTATTTACTTCTTTTTTACATATATAGGTATAAAAACATATATATATATATAAATAGAAAATAGTGTGCCGCCGGCAGCGGGAGCAGGGTCCAAACTGTTGGTGGTTACGGACGCAGAAACAGGAATCTCCTCACTATGCGTACGGTGTCGAGGAGCCGTCCAACGCGAGTCTCTAGGATGGTCGAGACGCTTAGCCATTATTATTATAATAGTCATAGTGAATTTGGTGGATGTGGGCGCACCTTTAACTAAGTTTATTGTAGTTAAGGTTTATGTCGTCGATGTGGCAATTTGGCGGGGCATTGATTATTTTGTCGTTGATGTTTGGACACCTCGACTGGTGCCATCTTGATCAATTTTACGACGTGGCATGAAAACGTATTTTACTTCCTCCACATTACGTCTATTAGTTGTTTATTTTCCTCCATAAAATTGAACAAGTTAACATTAAGGACATTGGCTTTTTGCAATCGCAAAAAACGGAACTATTATACCTACATTACCTACCTAACATCACTCGTGCGTCTGTCTGTTCGTCTATCACAGCCAATTTTCTCTGAAATTACTGAGCGGTTTGTATTGAAGGTACATATATTATGTAAATCAATAATTCAAACAAGTAGGTAATTGTAGTGTAAATAAATTGGGGCACTTTTGCTAGATAAAATTACACATAAAAAGTTAAGACTTTGCTGGTGTTGTGTTCTATGAATTTGATGTGAAAGAAACTCTTGTTAGAGGTTATAGATTCGATCAAGTCACGTATGAACACATCGTTAAATTGTTCATCATCTAAAAGAGCTCGAATTGTTTAAAGCATATGGTACGAGAATGAAGTCACGGTCGCTATGGTGTTTACAATAAATTATTGCTGTCTTAAGACCGGCACATCTTAATTTAATACTCGCTATAACTATGCCAAGCATTAGGTACTTACACGGGAAATGTCAGGTGGACAAAAGAAACAACTGAAATTGTTATTTTCATTTTGGTATCTTAAACCCGGCGAACTCCGCCTTAGTATTAAATTACATTATGCTACACTATGATACCCTACCCTGGCCCTGCAACCTACTAACTACCTTCCTACTACCTACTACTAACCCAATCTTACCCTTTTTTTTACCAGGAGAAAATGCGTTAGGCATACCCATCTTTGGAGAGAGGGGTGGGTTTTGTAAGACTCCGGGAAAGGACATTCGTCTACCGTCGGGCGTACCGACTCGTCCTCGTCCGCCATTAATGGCTAGATCATGGGAACGCTATCGCACACATCCGCGTCTCTGTTAGTGGCTGCTCGTTGTCGAGCCATCCTTAGAGCCTATCGGCTTTAACCAACGCTAGTGGCGTGCGGAACACCTGCATGCTATGGCTAGCCCGGAACCTCTCCGCCGTCCCTGCCCCGACCACCCGACCACACGCTTTCACTACACCAGGCGTCCCATACGGTGGTGGGGTCCAAGAGCACACAGTTCCGACCCGGGGGAGCGGGAGTATCAAAGGAGTTCGATCCTCAACCGTCCCACCGCGGCCCACCACGTCCCTACCTGATGAATTCTAATGGCGGGATCACCGTTAGGCGGATTGGGATACGGTGCAGGGCCAACAACATACCCGTACACCAATAGCTCTGCCCGCCACTTGCTGCTACGATGAAGACACTGCTAGGGGGACTTAACGGCTAGACCGATGCTTTTTAAAGATATTTTTTATTGACGAATAACATTTTTTAATATTTATTCCAGCCAATAACACACAAAATCATATAATTTGACCAGCCAAATCAATTTCGAGTCATAGATTTGCTCATTATTAAAACATTCTTACCTACCTGTAGTCATATAAAACGCTGCAAAATGTGTGACAAAAGTAAAAATATAGTCTTGTTATTTTAGCTATACACTTGCACAATTTCCTAGCAGGTAGACCTAAGTGTTGGTTTATTATTTGCTTGTCCTATCACTTCGCGCAAGAGATTGTCGATGGCACGATGCTATGATTGCGCGGCTTATGTCACCATTACACGCACCGTGCACCGGTAACCGGTAACTTTGGTGCAGATGCCCGTGCTGTACTCAATCTATTACTCAATATACCTATTCGTTCTTACGTTCTTAGCACAGATGTTTGTTGAATTCTTCAATTAGATTTAATAATTATCGATTATTAAATCGCTGTTGAGTAAGAGAGGCAATTGGGAGTATTGCATACGCGAGAAAATCTGCAAATATAATGTATGTACCTACTGGCTGTTGCCCGCGGCTTCGCTCGCGTGGAGGTCGTTTTATAAATAACTAAGTAGCCTATGTTCTTTCTCAAATTCAGCTCTATCTCTGTACCAAATTTCATTAAAATCGGTTCAGTCGTTTGGTCGTGAAAAGGTAACAGACAGACAGACAGACAGAGTTACTTTTACATTTATAATATTAGTAGGGATTACAAAAAGTATAATGTAGTGTAAAATGCATGAAGTACCGCAAATATTATGTATAAGTAATGTATGAAGCTCGCGAAAACCTGCGAAAACGTTATAGGTTATGATTCATATAATAAATTCATTTGTTATCCTCTCCATCATGGTTAACTAAACTTAAGTAAACTTAACTATGAGGTTTATCAGATATTGTGACAGTGAATAGTGATAGTGAATGGGGACGACTGGTGCCTTAGATACTTAGATAAGTGAGACTAATGTGAAGATTCACAGACCGCTTTACTTTGAGCAAAGCATGCTTAGAACTGTCAGTAAAGTATGAGTTTTGAAAGTTCTAAGCGTACTTTTATCAAAGTAAAGTCGTAGTGCGGTCTGTGAATCTCACCATTAGAGAGAGAGACTGAGACCACTTGTCAGACGAGCGCTGATGACAAGTTCGTAAATCTAACTGATTAGCAGACTTGTCGACCTATACGAAGCTGAAACTGAACTGTACTTTTCTGAAAGTTAAATCATGGTGCGGTCTGTGAATCTCACCCTCAGTCGTACAATAGATATTGATGTCATTAAATAAATAAAAAAATAAAATAGTTTCTTAATTTGTTGTGCACTTTCGTAGTTTATTATTTGTTCGTTTATTGGTCTGAGGTTCGATCTCTAACATCGCGCAATATATTGTCGATTCTATGAGTGTCCGATTTGTCACCATTACGCACTGTGTCCTCGGTACTTTTGGTACAGATGCCCGTACTGTACCTACTGGATCTATTGCTCAAGCGGTCTTACGGCCAAATACTCTAACGTCACTTAAATCTAAGTGGGACTTAAAAGTCTTCTGTCTTTATAAAACACGTCCAAACGATAGAGAAGGCGCACATTTGAGCGTTGCTTAAAATTGAGTGACGTTTGAGTATTCGGCCATTACGTTCTTAGTGCACATTTATTGTTGGTTTTATCAATGAGATTTATTAATTATATTGTTGTAATAATATAAATAAGAACAGTTCGTCTACTTCACGCCTGTATTTTCCGAAGGGGTAAGCAGAGACCTGCATTCAAGCATAGGTACCTACATGCTAACATCACCACATGAATAAACTACGTGTAATATTTGAGGATTTAAGACTTTTCGGGGTTTGTTTTGTTTTTCTTTATTGGTTGTAAAAAAGACGTAAAAAAAGTTAAGGAAGTAGGTACTTACTCCTATTTTTTTCACTTGTTACCCATTTTTCTCTCCATTATTATCTGGTAAAGATACTGGGTACTTAATTGCAAAAAGCATATTTGGTAGTAACTACCTACGTGGTTTTCTTACATTAAAAAAGTAATTAAATAAGCATTTTATTTTCAACTAGCGGCCCGCCCCGGCTTCGTGCGTTTGCAATGTTACCTACTCTGTCCTATTCATCTTAGCGTGATGTTATATATCCTAAAGCCTTCCTCAATAAATGAGTCCTATCTAAAACTGAAAGTTTTTTTTAAATCGGACCAATAGTTCCTGAGTTAAGCGCGTTCAAGCAAACAAACAAACACTTCAGCTTTATAATATTAATATAGATAAATTAATGACGAAACCTCAACACATCTTTCACAGATAATGCGCTCGTTCGTCATTCATACGAGGCATTCATTGGCGTTGCCGGAGCCTTAAATTATCAATTTGATATAAACAGAAGTGTGTAATTAATCATACCTACTCCTTGACGAGGTTCCTAGGACTGTGTCCAAAAAATATATTCACTAAGCTTTATATTAATTGGAAAGTAAGTACGGGGTTTTTTTACATCATCAATTATGCGCGTATTCGTTACATGGCCGCCTCAACTCTTATGCGACAAATTTAAAAATTACATGAAAAAGTAACATTTAATCGGTTGTTGGCATCCCCATATTGTTAAATAGACCTACCTATATGTTAAGTCCTATGTATGTATATTATGTTTACTTCGCAGGCTCGCAGGAGACCCGTCTTAAATGTTAAATAGTTTTATAGCACAGTGAATCATTGTAGTGTAGTAGAACAGTCGTATTTTCCCCTATCGATTCGATATCAATTGTACGTTTTATACAGCTAATATATGAAATAATAATTATTATTAATAGGAAAATAATATGTTTGTTTGAATTACATCTTCTTGGTATAACTACGTCCCGTTTGATGCTCCACGCTCCATCTCCCCTATGGGCCTGTATGCATGAAGACATAAGTATTATTTTACTTAACGAATAAAATAGTTGTCTAGACCGTGAGGCTAAACCCTCGGTTCAGAGAGTAAGTGTTACCTATTGGGTTTTTGTTTTCGAATGGGATCAAAAAAATTTTCAAGTTCCAGTAGCGATGGAAGGTATTTCATGCAGAAGGAATAGAAAGAACATTCATCAATGTTTTTTGTCGAGCGGCTGGATGCTATTATTTTAAATATATATATTTTTAAATACATACGTACATATTAGGTATTTTAATAATACCCTACACTGGCTGTGCTCCGCAGTTACACCAGCGTTCTGTTTTTTTCCTGTAATATCGCCATATCACACTGGCACAGGCTTGCTCACTTTATGTATGGCTCTTGCTCAGATCTTGAAGATTATAGCGTGATGATATAGCCTGCTGATGAATGTGGCTACCTCACAGAAAAAACCTCTTTTCAAAGCCGACTGTTAGTTCCAGAGGTTTGCGCGTTATTAAGCGTATCTACTTACTGTGCAGCCTTATTAGGTGTATCATATTAAATCAAGAAATATAATTGAATGAAGTTCAAGGCCACAACAATATCGATACTTATTTACTAATGGAACAACACCAGATTATAATTATAGGTGAATGTTGAAAATGTTAATGTATGCTTTAAGTAAATGCTATGTGATCGGTGAATAAATATTGAAATCAGTTGTACGTGGCGTCTATCGCAGTATTCGGAGTTTCCAATGAAAGTGGGAACACGTGCCAGTCGCTACAGAACAAAACTCCCACTCACCTTGGGGTTTGCTGTTACTGTTATGTACTACGCTAAAATACACATCTACGCTAGCTACGCTACCAAAACAGTGCGTTCTGTTCGTCGTGTCGTGACGCACGCCTGTTCCACTATCCGCCATACATTTTATCTAAGTCACAAATACATATAAAAACTTTTAAACAGTAATTCTTGCATATTTTTTTAAATAGAAGAATACGCATACAAAAAAAAATTGTTTCGAGGTTATATTTAAAAAATGTGATTTTTTGGAGTCTGTGTGTTATGTGAGAGTTCTAGAGAAATGCCCGTTTGCAATACAAATTAGTGGTGTAAGTAAGTTTTATTTTTTTTATATATCCTTAAACATATTATCTTTGAAGTATATTCTTGGTCCCGGTTTGCTTATATCGTGTTAGATTATGTTGGTAAATCACATGCAGCTCATAATGCTAAACAGATAATTAGGTATGTGCTAATATAATAAATATGCAGATTCAATCTGTTAGTCTAAATTTTACGTAACGAGATTAATGACGAATAACTTATTAATACATTATTTTATTGGGTGTTATTAGAATTTTAAAGATAATTTCTTTAAAAAAGCTATCCGATTATTTGGATTAGTGATTAGAGTTAGTTTCAGGATAGCGATTCATTATTTTTTGACACTATTACTTTCCGATTATTTACCTACTGTCGTGAATTTTACTTACATATACTACTTAGTTTGCAGTTAGTGTTCAAAGATAGTAAGTGGATAATTTATGAAGTTAAAGGATTATGATAAAACATGAATCGGCAAGTGTAATCACCATGAGACAGAGATAACCAGTCTGGAAGTCTGACCCTTCCACAACATTTCATTTCTGAACACCCGGTTAGCCTTGACCAGTGTTTTGCTACATTTCAATGTGTAGGTACATTTGTGCAGTGAATCGTTGTGTAAATTTTGTCGACGCGATGTCGCGTCGTACGAATGTATCAATGAGTCTTGTTACAATAAGAAGTTCATGAGTCGGTACACAACACACAACACAAGTACCAAGTACACCTTTATGTACATAGGTACTTAAGTAACCATACTTTAAGTGAGAAGATTCCATTAGACAATCGAGCCATTTACTATTAGTACTATTACTAATCTATACTTATAATAAACCTGTAGAAGTGTAAATTCTGTACATTAAAAATATTTAAAAAATAAATACCAGGGGATGTTACTAGATCGATACCGAACACAAATATGTGATTAGAAAAAAAAATTGTCTGTCTGTCTGTCTGTTTGTTCAAGCATCACAGAAAAAATACCGGTCCGATTACAATGAAACTTAGTACGATTATACTTTAACCTTTGGCGCACAACACTGGGTACTTTTTATCCCGGAAAAATGTCTGTTTGTCTGTGTTTTTGTGCACGCTAATATCAGAAACGGCTTATTCGATTTGCGAATTTCACTAATATGTTGTGGTAAGTTTCACGTACCTAAAAGGTAAAAATGTACTCTACGGATAACTAATCCTCCGCTGTCTGTCTGTCCGTCCGTCCGTCCGTCTGTCACCAGCCTGTATCTCATAAATAGTAATAGCTAGAAAGCTAACATTTACACGAAGTATGTATTTCTGATACCACTATAAGGACAAAATTAATCTATGCAAATAAATAAAATTGGAGTGTCTGTTTATAATATTAAAATATCCGCTTTTTACGAAATGCATATGTATGTATACACGGTACATATACCAAAATCTATACACATAAATAAAATAGGAGTGTCTGTTTGTAATATTAAAATAACCGCTTTTTACTAAATGCATATGTATGAATACACGGTCGGTACATATACCAAAAAAACATTTTTAACAATTTTTGTCTGTCTGTCTGTCTGTTTGGCGGAGCTGATCTTGGGAATGGCTGTCCAATTATGACGGGACTTTCACTGGCAGATAGCTGATGTGATAAGGAGTAAGTTAGGCTACTTTTATTTCCATACATACCTGTCTACATACAAATAAGTAGAATTGGAGTGTATCCGACTTTGACGGGACTTCCACGGGTAGATAGCTGATGTAATAAGGAGTAACTTAGGCTACTTTTATACTAGCAGCGCCCACGACTTCGTCCTGGTAGATACTGAACTATCATATTTTTTGTCACGTGGACGAAGTTGCGGGCACAGTTAGTATTACAGTAAATTGCTATGTTACGTACCTATTTACATTTAAGTACTTTTGTTTAACTATCGTAGAATTCGTAGTTCGTAGTGTCGATTCTGAATGCTTCTTTATTGTAAGTGCAACTGCAAAGCTATTAAACTAAAAGTATTGTTAATGCCAATTATTGTGAATATCATAATCTTGGATATTAGGATAATAAACATTTCTTATCAATAATTAAATACCTACTTACCAAAAAAGTTTACAGGCATATTGCCTCATCACGTTTCTGCATATAAGGAAAAGTGGAGAAATGAGACCTTTGTTTATGTATTGAAAGTGGCAAGCATGCAGTTTCACATTGATGTTAAGTCTGCAGCCTATAGACACTTACACAAAGACCGGAAGTCAAAATTCAGATTGGTTACCACTTCTGAAGCCTAAGGTGTTATGCCTCTGTGCCGGCAATTACAGGGCCGTACACTACCACCTGACTGGAACACTACCATTTAGCGGCAAGTACCTATATTAGGTAATGCAGTAATGCCTACGCCCGCGAGCTCCGTCACTGGAGCTCTACCACCACTTTACCTGTCTAATAACTATGCCAAAAGAGACTTTTTTATGATATTAATACGATATGATAATCCAGACACCGCACCGGTAGAAGCAACGCTCTGTATTGCAAGCATTGGTGCAAGCATTTCGGGGGCATAGGTACCTTGTAGAGTACATTATTCGACATCAAAACTAAAAAAAAATTTAATCACTTGGAAATAATAGAATTTGCTTGTGATAGGTCAAATTACAAAATATAAAATTATTACTGTTACTAGCTGTTGCCCGCGGCTCCGCCCACGTGTACGTCGCTATTTGCGTAACCTGTGGAAAGTCAGGAACATCGGGATAAATACTATCCTATGTGTTAATCCAAGTTAACCTCTGTGTGTGTGCCAAATTTCATGAAAATCGGTTCAGCAGTTTTTGCGTGAAGCAGTAACAAACAAACTAACGTACAAACTTTTGCATTTATAATATTAATACGATACGATACGATAATCCAGACACACCGGTAGAAGCAACGCTCTGTGTATTAGGTATGTTCTGCATACGTCTCTATTACTGATAAAGCAGTAAGTACCTATAAAATAGACTTGGCTATTAATAATTCAAAGGTGACTCTAAAATGATTTAACGACGCCTCTTTAATTAAAATTTAAAATACATGAAAATATACTAAACCTTAGCTTTCCTTTCCAAATTACAGGTGTGGTAGACACGTTTGTAAGAGATTTCTATGAGTCTCTAGAAAGATGTTATAAGAGGAATTCATGATTTATTATGAGTAATGTTAGTATCTTCTCGTTATCGATAATTACCTGCCCATATAAGAACTAAACATCAAACATGATAAAATGATATAAATAACTATTAGAGTGCTAATCGAATGTAGATCGCTTGTTGGCCACGTGTGTAAGAATGACTAAGAAATAGGGTTGTCAAATCATGCTTCTGAGGACACCAGCAGCGCCTATCGAAATTGTTGTCGATATAGTTGACATCAGATGACGACCCGGTTAGTCCAGCGGTGTGAGATGACCGTTTGATTCGTAGGGTCGCGGGTTCGATCCCCGCACCGGGACAAATATGTGTATGGCCTACAGATATTTTTTTCGAGTCTGGGTGTTTGTGTATGTGTTGTATGTGTACAACGGCACCCACGACACAGGTTCACCTATTGTGAGGCTGTGAGTGTAAGCGTTTTTTTTTTAAATTGTTTTTGGTGTAATTTTTTTTAGCATAACCGATTATGTCTGAAGCGTTGCATGTCTGTATATTAAGAAATCACTTTTAAACGATCATATTGTATAGAAATTGCGATATTTATTCGACACGTCTTACAAAAATATCGTAGTAATAAAATCTAAGAATTTAAAACATAATTGTAACGTTCAGAAAAAGATATTCAACGAATTCATATTTGTACACAATGTGATGTTTTGTACGTAAAGAGCAATAATATAATTAAATGTTAAACATTCTTAATCAATGTAATGCGTGGAATGCACGCAGACGAAGTCTTGAACACTTTTATGGTGAGATTCACAGACCGCAATACGACTTTACTTTGAGCAAAGTATGTTTAGAACTGTCAGAAATGTATGGGTTTTGACAGTTCGAAGCGTACTTTGCTCGAAAGTAAAGTCGTAGTGCGGTCTGTGAATCTCGCCCTTAGTGTGCGAAAGTATTCCCGACAACACTTTCGTAGGTATAGTGATTTCAACTGGGTACATATAGGGCTGTTAAAATTTAAAGCGGTCTGCTAGGATAGATTTATTGATTAGGATAGGTAACCCTAATAAGAACAGATGTCGCTACTCACTACCGGTGGGTATGATTTATTGATATTCTGCAGTAAGTAATAAATGGGTAAATTCTATTGAGTACTTTGTGATAGAAGCAAGGCCAAGGCCCGCAGTGTGCCTTATATGTTTTAGATATAATGATACCTAATGGTTTTACATTTGTCCTTTAATAATAGGTACCACTAGGATAATTTAAATAAACAATAAGAACGAGCAGTAGGTATAATATTTATATTCTATCTTCAACATAAGGAAAGTTCTTTGAGGGTGAAACATTGACCTGCATCGGTTCCCAAAGTTGATTAGCCCTCGGCTCATGACAAAAATATCCAAATTCAGGGATCATTTTATTGATTTTACAAAAAAAGTTTCAAAGAAACACAAGTATAGGTCAAGTATAGGTATCACAACATAATCGAATATTTCAATAAGTACTTCATTATATTCAACGAGTGTTATTTTAGTTACTTGTTAAATAGGAAACCAATACAGGATGCATTGGTTTTATATTTTTTTACGTATGAGGACACTGAAGACGCGGATGACTTTTATAGCTTGGTCAAAGTTATTTTTAGCAGTGATATTTAATCTAAATTAAATAAAAAAAAATTGCAAGCTGATATTTTGTATTTTGTTGCACTTGTAGAAGTATAATTATGAATAACATACGAATTTTATTTAAATATTCAAAATTAGGTACTTGTAAAGTTTCAGAAGTCAAGTATAGGTATCGGGTAGTTTTGAAACGGGAAGTTACACCTTTTTTTATGTTATGAAGGTGGCAAACAAGCATGCAGTTCAGATTGATGTAAAGTGATGACTGCAGCCTACACCCACACAAAGACCAGAGGTCAAAATGCAGATGCGTTACTACCCCTGAGACCTTAGTTATTATGTCTCTGTGATAGTTATTACGGGGCCATCCATTAAATTTTTTAATATATGGCCCCGTTATAATTTGCCGGCCAAAATCCCTATGTCCATAAAGCGTAGGAAATTTAGGAACTTAACCCTAACCAGGCTCTTATTCTTTCCGCAGACAGCCTATTTTCTTCAGTGTCTGTTTTGCGACATAGTTATTCCACTGCAGACCTTTTTCTTTTTGTATGAATGAATTGAATTGAAAACGTGGTTAATTTATTAATGGTCAGAGTAAATATTTGCCAGTTATACGAAACTTTAATTGCTCTGGCAATTGATATTGCTAAAATATTTTTGTATGATTTCTCCTCTGACTGTTATTTAAACAAAAAACCAATCTGACTATTTTTAAAATGGCATTGCTTCCTTTGGCGTCATCATACTCGGGCGAATACTTTCGTAGCAAACCAAGAATTAAGCATGAGGAAGTTGATTCGCCGTATCGTTATCGAAGTGTGGTTTGTTTGAGATATTCAGGGTCGCATTCTCTCACAATTTTGCGATGAATTTTGCAAGTGATCTCGTTGGTAGAGCTGGTGGTGTCAGACCGAAGATATAATTTTAGACGACAAAAGTGGTTTGTCGTCTAAAATTATATCTTCCAATCTATTTGTCTGAAAGTTTGTAACTAACTATTTAAAGTTCGGAACATATTCTACTGTCGGCGACATAATTATTATTTATCCGTAGTTTATTTACGATTTATGTTTTCGTAATCTGTCAAAATAAATACGAAACCGTCTTTTTTCGTTTAGATTTAAACCTATTTATATATCTGTGCAATGGCTGTTGATGGAATAAATGATTTTCGAAATAAAAATAGTTTTCGGATTTATCTATATTATTTTATTAAACTAAAATGATTGTTTAAAATCGAACCCGACGTTTCGGTCGCTTTTCAGCTTCGGTGGTCTCGGGCAAAAGGATTTTAAAATAAAATCAATGAGTGTAGCTCGCGAAAACCTAAGAACGTAAATTATTATCGTTATTATTATTAAATCAAGCCTCCGTGCGGTTTTTCCTTTTGGATGGAGCCAAATGATTCAGAATTCAGGTCATGTCCTAAATCTGAGTAGGTAATTTTTGGCAGGATACACGAGCGATTAGAAATATATATCACCACCATGGTCTGATTGAACCATGGTGGTGATATTTACAGTATATTTCCAGTGCGGTAATGCGGTGGTGCCTACGCCCGCGAACTCCGTCACTGCAGCTCTACCGCCACGATGATGATAATAATGGTTAGTTATATTGTAGTTTCAAACGGAAAAAGTTTCTCATTCACCGGGTTCAAATAAACCTACCTACTTCCGGTAGCATGAAATTGGATTGCTAATTAATCGCGAATTCCGTTGCATTCACCACCATTACGTTATAAGTAGCCTTGATAGCCTCTAATTTAACACCAATCACATCCTTGAAACTATTCTAAATTGATTCCTCGTTGACTTATGAACAATGGAGACAATCATTCAATCAAACATTCTATGTAGAGGACAGAGCAATATTTAAAGTAATCAGCAGCACTCTAGTTGCAATTGAAAAGTATTGTTATAATAGAAACAATGTGAAGACTGAAACTGGCGATACACAACATTCTCTGTGTTCTTTCATGATACTTATAAATTTTAAAAGACAAGGTAACTTTTGTCCATCCAGTTAAAAGTCCTAGTAGTTTGACAATAATTGATATACCTACCTACTAGTGTGTACTAAACGTATTTAACTTCCCTGGATACGGCAGTCATGTGGTGTGAAAAATGCAAGATCGCATTATTTATGAATCTGATAACACATACCTAATTGACAAGGATACCTAATTGATGATGATACCAAATAGTGAACCTCTGTAGGTCACGATGACATCATATTAGCGCAGGCCTTGAGATACAATCTGTGAATAGTACTTATGGAAATCTATTCAACTATGTTTTGGATATGCAATGATCAGATTAGTAATTAAAAGATAGGCAATGCATCATGTAGGCATACTGTAATAAAGATGTATTGCGTTCAATTTATTCCCAAAAAGCACTTTGTACTTTCTAACATCACCTGTCGACAAATAAGGTACTTTTTAAGTCCATTCTACTTTATGCTGAATTTTTTTAATAATGGAACATTTTCCACACGGAACGTAGTCTGCCAATCCATCTATATGCATATCGCATAATGCCATCTATATCGGCGATTGTTTGTATCATATATCAAATAAATAAAATTGGACACAACATAGATACAACAGACACTCTGTTTGTACACGGCACATATACCAAAACAAGATTTTTTTCAATTTTTGTCAGTCTGTTTGTTTGGACGAATCTCGGGAACGGCTTTACCGATTTTGACGGAACTTTCACGGGCAGATAGCTCATGTAAGAAGGCTAATTATATTATACTAGCTGTGCCCGCGACTTTGTCCGCGTAGAATGAACCAAAATTTTGTTCAGAATCTCTTCAGCTAGTCTTCAATATAAATATACTTTAGTAATTTAGTAGTAAGAAATTGTTTCAAATGCATGTCAAAAATTGTAAAAACGGGTCACGGAGTATGGATACATCCGTTACGCTGAAAACTGCAGTTCCATCATGATTTAAATATATATACATTGAATGGAACTAGTGGCATTTGACTTATATAATAATTTTATTTTATGTCCCATTATTGCAAAATAAAACTTTTTACCAAAAATGAAACCGCCAAAAATAAATGAAACTGAAAAGCAAAAATATTGAGTCGACGCCAAACAACCATATTCATTATCTGCATGCGTTGACTCCCAACTAGGGATTGCAATCCCGCAAAGCGGGATCCCGCGCCTTTTATCAATCTTGTGGATCCCGCACCTTCAAAACGCGGATCCGCAGATCCCGCAAATTTAAATTAGCTGCTGAAACGTTCGTGAAGTTTCGCGAGAAAGCACAAATTCATTCTAAATCTCATTATTAATAAGATTGATTACCTTACCTGTTTTCAGATGTAAGTTAAAATTAAATAAAACTTTGGCATCAAGTTTAAAAATTAAGGTCTTATAAAACTGATTTGATTACTAAATATTTCTTACTTACTTAATTAATATTTTGTCAGAAAACAAATACTTTTGTTGCAATAATATGTGAGACATATTTTATTTGACTCGCCCAACCGTCTTCATCCTTCAACCTATCTGCTTATAGTTTAATGAGACTGATCGCAGATTCAAAAGGAGAAAAAAAATTTTTTTGTAAATTTTTTTAGAATAAGACAGAAGGAAAACCCAGAAGCAGGTATCACAAAACTTTTTGTATATGATATTCATGACAGCCAAATTGTCATTGTGTACGAGTATAGTCCGACTTTATTAAATACCATGATGGGTGTCGTGGGTGCGTGATAAAAGTATTATTTTTAATTTGTTGTCATTATAATATCGTATTTCATTCGTTTTGTGTTCTTGACCACTACATCTTTAGGTATTTTGTAGGAGACGTTTTAGAAAACGCATAAGTTTGATTATTTATAAAATAAATATGTTGCCATATACTGTTATGTTATTCAAAAAAGTATTGTTTAAAACTTAATATTTGAAAATAATACAGTATTGTATAGGTATCATTAGTTTTCGGAATAAAGATCGACATTTTTGAACTTTTTACTTAAAACTCACCTAAAGAAAAACATCTAAATTCCTTCTGTTTAATATAAAAAAAAATATACTAAATTAAAACTTGATTTATAAAAAACCTGTCAAGTGCGTGTCGAGCCACGCGCAGTGTAGGGTTCCGTAGTTTTTAGGTTTGAATAATGTAATGAAAAAATAAATAAATATTTTCTATGGAGTTCTTCAAATTTTCGAATAAAATACATTTGACCGACTATTACTCGCAAACTTGCTAAAGCCAACTTAAGTGTGATAGTTTTCCTTTTAATTTTATTATATGTAGCTGCTATTGCCGTAACGTTTGAATTTCTAACAACAACCGTTTAATTGGTAGAGGGGAGGGACACTTGACTCTAACGAAAATTGTCACTTTTAAGCTTATTAAGTCACGAACTGTTAACATGATCGAAAAATGATATTACCACATTCCTAACATTTTTGAAACCACACTATACAGAAAACGAAAAATAAAACAATTATCCGCGCGTTACATATAGGGGATGTACCCTAAATATTTCCTTTTTTTTTCATGTTTTTATTCTACCTTTGTAGGCGTGATCAAAGTATACATGGGCCAAATTTCAAGTCCCTGTTACCAATACGGACGGACAGACAGACAGACAGACAGACAGACATGGCGAAACTATAAGGGTTCCTTGTTTACTACGGAACCCTAAAAAACCTGCAGTTTAATTTTTTTATAACAATATTTCTAAAATGCGGGATCCGCTCGGGATTGATCAATACCGCATATCAATCCCGCGGGATTGAAGAAGCTGCGGGATTGCAATCCCTACTCCCAACGAAGTGGGCACGGGTTCGTTTGGCGCCGACACAAAATTTTATTTTTTGCTTTTCAGGTTCATTTGTTTTCGGCGGTTTCATTTTTGGTAAAAAGTTCTTCTATTTTTTTTTTTTGTGGCTTACAAAAAATTGTAACACACATTATACAATAAAATACACAATTACCAAAATCGAACAACTCTGAAAAAAGTTATGCGTATAACCACGTTGCAATCGAGGAGCGAATAAACAATAATTCCCTATTTTTCTACACTTTAGGTCGGAAAAAAAAATCAAAATCGGACTACTCAGGAAAAAATTATGCGTGATATGACATAAAAAAAATATACGTGTTGACTTGAGAACCTCCTCAGTTTTTTTTGTCGGTTAAAATACGTGTATAAATATAATAATAATGGCAACCTATGATACGTCCCACTGCTGGGCACGAGTCTCCCCTTTTTGGAGGGAGGCCTGGAGCTTACTCCACCACGTGTAGTTTTAATAAATTAAATTAGCCCACATGCATACAGCACTTGTCGTCCCTGTGACTGCTGTGGTATCAAGCAGCGCATCTCAATTCATCCAATAAAGTCTAATTGTCTCATTAGGAACATTGCTTGTCTGTCGTTGTTTCTAAGCCAAGGTGCCTTGTGCCTAGCACGTAACAATATATTATAAATCTTTTTCTAATTTTAACATCCTCATATATACGAGTATAACCATTCTTTTTTAATTTATTATATTATGTTTATCCTGTTTCCTTATAGGTACTGATGATGTAGGTATAGTGATATTACATTACATGTCATGAAACTCATGAAGTAGGATATCTAATCTAGTTATACCAATAAAGCCGAAGAATCTACTAGTCGGGTATAATAGGTATATAATTATTTTTAATTAAAATAAAGAAGGCTTAATACAAAGCACGGTTCCCTAGAATTCCAACAATAAGCACGCATAAAGTGCTTAGGTTTGACCTTTTTTTTTAAATATCAATAAGGTTGAAAGACAAAGGTTACCAGATCAGGAAACCATGACGGTGGTTACCGTCGCCTATGGACATAACAAATGTACCGACACGCTGCCAGTAATGCAGGATATCTTTACGCGCTTTTCAAACAACCCTAGCATTTCGGAAGTACGAGTATATCGCAGGAAAGTTCATTCTGCAATTTGCAAGTCGTGGTAGAAGTCGGGTGTTCATTCTATACGAAATCCACTTTTCGCACTATTTACTTGAGTATTTCTCAAAATATATTTAAGTACATTTGGATAAAAAAATATGTCCTAAAAGTTTGAGTCAAAATATTAAAACAAAATGATGAAACCTCTTACAAATCTATACTAATATAACTTAACATGTTCGTTTTCTTTAGACTGTGCTAATGTTATAAAGCTGAAGAGTTTGTTTGTTTGTTTGCTTGAACGCGCTAATCTCAGGAGCTGCTGGTCAGATTTGAAAAATTCTTTCAGTGTTAGATAGCCGATCTATCGAGGAAGGCTTTAGGCTAAAATTAATAGGAGAGGGTAGGTAACATTGCAACCGCGCGAAGCCGGGGCGGGCCGCTAGTATTTATGAAAAGATGAAGAAAATATACTCCTGATTAGGTCTAGATATCACAAAGACCGAAAATACTTCTTATAATTGTGTGACGCTTCAAGTCGTCAGTATCATAATTTATTCTTCTATACAAAATCGTTTTGTCAAACAGGGCACCAAAAACTTTGCCGCTTTAAAAAATGTTACTTGACGTATGTGTAACGTTCTAATCTTCTGTAATCAGTACCTTCTTATAATGTAGTTTAAGGATCAGAGTTGCTTGTATCCGACTTCCTTTAAAACATAACACGTTTTACGCAAAAAAACAAAATGTCTCCCCATTTTTTACTTTTAAGTCACGTACGCTTTAATCACACCATTTCTCAAAAAAATCTTTTACTTCTGAACGAATCTGTAGCATTTTGTACTAGCAACACTGAAAGCGTTGTCATTAGTTGATGGTTCAATGTCAGCGCCATATTTTTTTCTGACAAAAACTAGTTTCTCTCATTAATAAATATATATACATGTTACGGACAATTTGAAAAGTCCGGGCACTATTAATAATTGTCGGTCTGTATTCATAATGTCCGACTTAAGTGGGCCATTTGATTAAAACAGCATGATTAAAATTACTTTTCGTGTTTTTCGCAATAATCTTAAAAAGAAGTATTTTTAACCGACTTCGAAAAAAGGAGGAGGTTCTAAATTGTTGTTTATTAAATGAAATTAAACTTACATAATTGCCATGATAAATTTCAAAAAATGAACTATTGAACATAGAAGTTAAAAATGTAATAACATCAATAGTTACGTACTTTTTTTTGCATAAAAATATATCTTAGGAACGTCTAATTTTAAGTTGTAATTAAAATATGATTTGGACCCAAGAATATGGACCCAGATGGGGACCGTGGGCGCCCCTAACTCTGCCAAGTTAGGTCGAAGGGTGTAAAATGTAATGGGCGTGGCAAACAAGCATGCAGTTCACATTGATGTTAAGTGATGACTGTAGCCTATAGACATTTACATGAAGACCAAGGTCAAAATGTAGATGCGTTACCACTCCTGAGGCCTAAGGTATTATGCCTCTGTGCCGGAAATTACAGGGCCGTACATTACCACGTGACCGGAACACGATAGTGCTGAACACTACCATTTAGCGAAAAAGATTTGGAGATTTAGAGATTTCTTTTATTTATCAAAATACCCGGCATAGTAGGGATCCGCCCGGTTCAAGTGATAAACTCAATTTATTGCTAACGTCGATTTCTTAAACAGACCGCGGGCTGTCGGGCATTATAATACTGACCGGTCTAAGTGATTAAAATACTAAAATTTAACAAAAACCCCAATGCTCTTGGATATTCTACTATTCATAATACTGGGTCCTTATTAATCCGGCCCAGTTAATCACGTTGCCCGTAACATTGTTATAAAAGGCGCTTGTTCAGATGAATTTCTTTATTGGTCCTTATTCCTGTAACTAGGTAACTAGGTGAATGCAACGTACTACGGGTTGGATAACGCGTGAGGTTATGTGATGTGATCAGAGTCGGATCCAAGATACGAATGATTATTAGGATTTTTTTTTCGCAATGGCACTGTTACTGTTTAAACAAAGAGTCGTATGTGGTCGTGACGATAGTGGATCTTTGTGTGGTCGCGAAATTTGACAAATAAGTCTTATTACCTATCCGTTCCTGGAAGAGCGGGCGTTATCAGTTAATTAGTTGATAAGAAAAAGGAGTCAATTGTATTAGGCTATTAGATGTGGCCTTGGACCTTATGGGTGAATAATAATGTTGAAATAACTATGAGATAATGGTCCAGAACGCTGATTAAAGCCACGTACACGCTTCCAGCTTTCCACGCTTGAAGCGCGCATGGCCCAGCGGCTGGTGTGGATCGTAAGGGATCTACTCGGTTAAGCGATACGGGCGCGGTCGGTGATGGGTGACCGCTAGTGGCAAATTAAAACGCGCGTTTCCGTGCTTCGGAGGGCACGTTAAGCCGTCGGTCCCAGTTGTTATCGATAGATAGCAGTCGTTAAATCTTGTCGCAGGCCTTATGGGCGGTTTGAAAACATCCGACAGCGGGTTGGCCACTAACCCGTATCTCCACCAATACGCATTGGAGCAGCGTGGTGGAGTAAGCTCCAGGCCACCCCCCAAAAAGGGGAGAGACTCGTGCCCAGTAGTGGGACGTATAATGGGTTGCCATTATTTATTATTATTCTTATTATACACGCTTCCAGGAAGCTGATGGTAGTCATGTACGCACTTAAGTACTTAGGTATGAATATCCGAAATAATATGACCCATACATAACAACATATACACTGCCTATCTTCTCGAAAAAAAAATATATAAAAAGGAAAACATAATTTAATTATATTTTACCAACACCACCCCCGGCGATGCGGCAGCATATTTATTATTATGCAGCCGAAGGTATTAGTCTTGTCCTTCTAAGAATAATGTTTCTGTTTCAATCCGAGCTTTTAATAGATCCCTTTATGTAATTGTTTCAGGAAAGTGAAGTGCGAAACTGAATCGCAGGATGCCGATCGCACCGCGCGGCCCTCCGCCTGTTACGACACCGCCTTACCAGCGACTCCATAGGAGACCTATCATAATCCTCAAGTGTCCTTAGATATTGTAAAGTGTAACATTTTTACGCCTCTTTTATACCGACCTAATAAGTATAAGTAAGTACGCACAGTGTAGTGTTAAGTGTCGCGCGCGAGTGTGAGTGTATATGTGTGTCGATGGTGCGGCCGACATGGGAAAGTCCTCGGCGAGAACACATGGCCAAGGTGAGTGAATTACCCAATATATGTATTTATGTGTGACGACCACCTGTCCTCAGAAAGGTCACCTGAAAACATTTGCCGACGATACTTTGGTCATTCTACAATTCTGCCGATAAATGCGGTAACTCCACCCCCACCGCAGTAATGACGGGGCTTGTGAGTTGTGTTTGAGTTTGACTTGTTTCTTCGTCGATTTGACGTGTTCTATTATTTACAATTATGTTCAGTAACCAAAGGAATGATAGTGTTCTATTTCATTTTTCCATATATTCTTTTAGGAGTATCCCTTAAATAATATTACTTTCTGTGTAGTGGCGCAATCCTCCGCTAAAACGGTTTCTAAAGAAATATTGTTACTTACGTTCGGTTGCACCAAAATATTTGTTAAGGTTAAAGATTTTGTCGACTTAAAAAAGGAGGTTAGGTTTAGGTTTTACATTACTTAACAATAACTCTAACAAATATTTTGGTGCAACCGAACCGTAGTCTTTTTCTAAGCTAGAAAGTGGAGTTGAGAAAAATCACTCAAAATTTGTAGTCCCTTAAAAATGAGTGCTCATTTAGTGCTTATTTAATGCTCCAATATTAAATTTTGCGTTCATGGTCCCGTGGCTGGTGTAGATCGGAATCGATCTACTCGGTTAAGCGATACGGGCGCCGTCGGTTGTGTAATGGGTGACCGGTAGTGGCAAATTAAAATGCGCGTTTCCGTGCTCCGGAGGGCATGTTAAGCCGTCGGTCCTAGTTGCTATCGATAGATAGCGGTCGTTAAACCTTGTCGGAGGCCTTATGGTTTGAAAAAAAAACATCCGACAGCGGGTTGGCACTGCAGGTTGGTGGAGATAAGGGTTAGTCCCTTATCTCCACCAACCCGCATTGGTGCAGTGTGGTGTAGTAAGCTCCAGTCCTCCTCCCAAGAAGGTGAGAGACTCGTGCCCAGCAGTGAGACATCCCAATCCTATATCCCGAGGAACCTATCAAGGGTTGCCATTATTATTAAAATTTACGCTCTAATTCTAGTTTAAGCAAAAATTTGAAAACTGCTAACTTTTAATTTAGCTAGCAATGTAGGTACCCACTACCTACTTCTAACATAAATATCGCTAACTATTCGATACAGTGTCAGATCGAAATATGTATAGTTAGTGTTCAATTGGTGCTGCTTCGTGAAGAAAAAAAAAAATTTATTTATTTTTTTAAATAACTAATTATTTTAATGGCCTATGACACTTTCTTAAACAAGCCTCGTTCGTTTTTCTGTCAACAGGCTGTATCAAAGAGTATACAAATACTACGTGTATCTCATCAACCGTGATAGCTAGACAGTTGAAATATGCACACATGATGTAGGTATTTTTGTTGCCGCTATAATAACTAAAAAGCATAAAACAAATGTAATTTTTGCCGCTTTTTTAAGATAATGGTAGGTACCTACGAATCGGAATCGGTGAGCGAATCGGACTCGTACTTGTCCGGCTTTTTGTAAATCAAATGTAGCTTTCATTACCACCGCATACAGTGCCATTTTCAACATACTTATAACCATCTCCACGCATCGTTGAATATTCATAGAGAATACACAAATGTCTCTGGTTCCTACCAAATTAGCGGTAAAAACATCGGCATCGTTTGATACGTGTGGAGGAGCCGTAACAGTAAAGAGCGAGCAACACCGGCGTGCGGCGGAGGTGCGCGCGCCGGCACGGCGGCGCTAGTGTGTGTCAGACACGAGTATCGGCCCCGGTGCGGGTCGGAGCGCGCGTGTGGTGGCAGGGCGCGCGGTCGGCGGTGGCGAGTGTGGCGAGTGTGGCGAGGCGAGCGCGAGGGTGGCCGCCCGGACGGGCGCGCGGCATGGTGCGGCGGTAGCGGCGCGGATGTGCGCGCGCTCAGAGGCGGTGGAGCTGGAGGTGCTGGGCGCGGAGGGCGAGGCCCGCGCGCCGCCGCGCCCGCTGCGCCTCTCGCTCCTCGACCTGCTCGGCAAGCTGGTGCGGCGCGACCAGCCCGCCGCTCCGCGCCGTCGCACCACACACAACCATCGCTTCCGCACCTTTGTCTCATGCGGTCCGTATGCCTACATTGCCCACACCTTGCGTCGCATATTTCATCTGACATGCTCCACACATATTCCGCAGTACGATCGAACGCTTCCCATTTCGTTGTGGACGATTTTTCTTACTGTGGTTGGATTAGGGATGATTGTTGTGATCGATGTTAAAAAGGATGTATCTTTATATAATAGCCCAAGGTCGTATTCGGCGCGCCTTTACACGGTCAACGGCCGGGGCGGGGGCGATTCAGCGCTTATACGAACCCCCGAGAGCCACCTTAGTATCGATTATTGACGATATTTCATTACATGAGCTCTAATTAAATTGCATTATGTGTTATCCGTGTAACATTTTCATCTTTATTATGAAAAAACGACTACATCAACCTATTGCAAAAATATACAATAAATATTCTTAATATTTAGTTTTTGTAAAGCAAGATATACAATTTGCGTATCAATCATCAACGCGCTTATGTCATAATATTTTATGTGCCTTTTATTTCGCTGTGTAACGTTTGAATTTTTCATACACAAACTTGTTTTATTACCCAGTAAAGTAGAAAAAATATCGCTCTATCTTGAAAATTTAGTACAAATGTGAAATACAATTGCCTCGTCTTTATGATTCGGATGTAGAGCCACGTGTTTAATGTATTATCTGTGTAAAAAACCATCGTATATTTTAAGACGTAAAATAATATGAAATTTACATGCACAGTTTCTGCGTTATATTATTAGGTATATACATTGTTTGAATACCTAATTTGTTTTCTCGTAAGCACGTTATATATTTTACGAAAAATAGGGTCGAGATCAATTAGCATCTTGATTAATTGTATAAAATAATAACGACACTTAGTACGTTTAAAGTAACATTTTATTAAATGTGTTAACTTGAATGAACTGTCAAGGTTGTGGGAGTGTAGTCAGTGTAGTAATTGTTCAACCAATTGCTTTGCATGGCGCTGCAGATTTTAGCCGGCGACGTTATACGCTCCACCGGTTCCGATTAGTGTCACATGAGCCGTGTAGTTTACGGGTTAAAAATCTGCCCATCGATATAATATGCACCCTTTGTACCTAACCACCTGTTCAACGAACGTGTCGAATTCGTAAACAAACAGAGTGTTGATATTAAAAATATATTTAACGCTATGCGAAATAACAATAACGTTGTTGTTATTCAATTTCAAAGTGCTGATTTTGTGGCGGTAATGTGTAATGTATGCTAACAGCGTGTTGCTATGACGTAATACTTAATATTGAAGTGAGTACGTCATAGGCGGAATAGGTGATACAAAACTGTACGACAGAACAGACAGCTTTATTCATTTATATGTATACAAATATTGTACGTAACGACCGACGCAGTGGCTGTTCGTTAGAGAAACACGATCTCATACATTCTTGTGTCTGTATGACCGTCTGTCACCACCACCAGCCAGTTGAATTCAACATTAAACATTATATCAGGTATGTTAGTCAGTGACCTTTACATGGAGGTGTAGGGGGAAGTTCCCTTACCCCGGACGGCTCCTTGAGCCGGACATAATATGAATAGAGTAAATAAGCGAGTCAATTTGTCACTGTTGTCGTGGTAAGAAAACTAGATCCAAGCAGAGACCGTAGGTGGACGCACTCCAGTTAGTACTCACTTGTCATGCATCGTGTTGCAACTATAGAAGTTGAATAACATTGTTAAAGAAATTGAAGCATGAAAGTAAGTTAAACGCGGTCGAGATGAGATCTTTGCGCAGGATCTGCGGTGTATCGCTCACCGATCGCGTTCGTAATGAAGATGAACAAGAGGCTTTGTGTGAATGAGAGTATCAGTTTAAAAATGAAAATAGGCATGCTCCGATGGTTCGGGCATACTTATATGCAGAAAGAATGTCGAATGAGCGAATGACTAAACAGATATACAATGTGAATGTAAATGGTTGCAAAGACCCAGTAAGAAGAGAAGCTTGTCGTTTATGTCCACCAACGTAAAGACAAGAAAACAAGCGTACAAACAAAAATTAAAAGAAGACTAAGAAACCGAATGTGACAACAAAAACAAAGCCGAGCCTTTTTTTGAAGCAGTCGATGTTGCACAGTAGAACGCCTTGACTTCTGTCATTCACATCAGGGACCGAAAATACAATATTTTTTTATCGATATGATAATGATGGACATTGGATTCGGTGTCAAGCTTCAAATCATTGGAATCGTTGCTGATGCTGAAGAAGGCGTAGTTATCTTTAGTTGTTATTATTGCGGGTTGATCATTTATTTACAAATTTTGTAGGTATATCAATAGGGTTGATCGATTCAGACATCGTGATTTATGAAAAAAGTTCATGTAGATGAGCAAAGTTGATAAAGAATAAGTATAGTTTTAGATATTTAACGTTGATCCTATCTCATATCTAGATCATAACGAACAGTTTTTTATACTGCAATGTGTAATTAAAAAAAAAAACGAGAACTTACCCGTCCGATATTAGGGGACCTTTTAAGAATGTTATTTTTCTTCTATACTAGCCTTGCTCGCGACTTCGTCCGCGTGTACTTAAAAATTCCCTAAGGAACCTATTAACGGGATAAAAATGTATCACAGCCATATAAAAGTATGGACGTTTGTTTGTTTCTACTTACGTCGTGGTAACAAAATTTTATCGTAATTTGTCCAGCCGCTTTAGCGTGATTGAGACTAAAATTTACATTATTCACCTTTATATCTAAAACTTCAGAGCCTTAAACTTTGAAATGTATAATAACTACCTGCAGAAAAAAAATGTTCTTTATCAAAACCTATACCTAGGTATAAGAAGTTGCTATGTAGGTAACTTAGGCTAAGTGTTTTAGTCGCTTTGACAAAAACCGGTCAGGAGCTCAAAAGCGACTAAAACATGGATGGACTTAATGTAGTCTAGATGTTTCATTTTAAGACGATCACAGTGAAAAAAGAGAAAAACTGAGAGGTTGCGTAGTGAAAACACTGCCGAAAATCTTATTATCCGTAAACCGTAGGTAAATCGGTAAGAAGATCGACCGCCGTCTCTGTGGCGCGCGCCCCTGCCTTCGTCGGTACTTACTCGTACTTGATATACTTGTCGCCCTTCGCATAATCGCACCATAACACTTAACATAGTGCACCATTCGTGTTTGTAAATGATTCATGCTGTCGTCATCCAACCAAAATTGTCTATGATCTAGGCTCGATTCGACGATCCTCTCCTTTACACAATGTGTCCCAGGGATAAGTCCCCGGCGTTTTTCGAATATTTGTACAAAATTAAGGATAATTACTGTTATAATATGTGGGACTCATCGGCTTTGTTTTTTTTGGTTTTTAACAAGTTTATATTTTTTTAGTAAATACGCGTGACGTGCTGCAGTTCTTTCGATATCAGTTTAAAGTTTTTTGATATCTGTAATAGTTACGGAATAATCGCATGTGCACACTTAACGATTACACCCTGTATACCTGGATTATCTGTAAGAAGTCTACAGTGTTAAGACACTTGACTTTAAAAAATCTAATTGTACGGCACCGTGCGCACGCGACTCCGATTCGCACTTAAGGTGCCCACGCAAAACTGCGATACGACGTCGCGATGCAAATTGTTGCGATGCGATTTCGTCTGCCATATTGAAAGTATGATCAACTGAATCGCATCGCAGCAATTTGCATCGCAAGTTTCTGCGATGCGGCGTCGTAACGCATCGCAGTTTTGTGCGGACGCCTTTAGCCGGTTTTTTAAAACTAAACTAAGAAAGGATAGGCCTTTAAATTAAACGAAATTGATAATTTAAATATGATTTCGCACGTTTAAGATGGTGCATAGTAAACGGCCCCGAAAACCTTATTAACCGTAGACCGTAGGTAAACCGGAGAGAAGATCGATCGCCGTCTCCGCGGCGCCCCTGCCTTCGTCGGGACTCGACACGCTTGTCGCCTTCGCATCCGCACCATAACAGTCCACATAGCAAACCATTCATGTTTGTTAATGATTCACACTGTCGTCATCCAACCAAAATTGTCAATGATCTTTATTCTACAAAGCAACGAGCAGATATACAAAGTTAATCTATTCACGAATAAAACGGATATTTTTATCTACAATATTTTTTTCTATTTCCCTAATAATTAAACAATTTTGTATTGTTTTATAACTATGCGGATATTCCCTACTTCCCTACTAATATTAGGTTGGGGAAAAAGTTTCTTCGCATTTTTTAAGATAAATCAAAACATTTTTTAATATAGTTTATTTAAATTTAACTAAAGTATGTATGTACCATTTTGTTCGATAACCTTTTGCCATCTTGTAGGTAGGGACATGATCCCATTGCTATAAAAATTTTGGGACTTCTCATCAAAATACCGCGACAAGTGGATTTGGCAGTCCTCTCGTGATGTTAACCTAACATTGCATAAATAATTCTGAAGAGACCGAAACAGGTGGAAATCTGAAGGTGCAAGGTCAGGACTATACGGCGGATGCATTAACACCTCCCAGCCAAACTCTCTTAATTTTTGCTGAGTGGCTATAGATGTGTGAGGTCTAGCGTTATCATGATGAAACACCACACCCCTTCTGTTGATCAATTCCGGCCGCTTTCTCTCAACTTCTTGCTTTAATCTCATCAGTTGTTCGCAGTAGAGTTCAGAATCGATAGTCCTGCCTGGTGGTAATAGCTCATAATGAATAATGCCCTTCCAATCCCACCACACACACAACATCACCTTATTGCGAATTAACCCGGGTTTCGCCAGTCTGTGAAGCCTGACCGGCCTTCGACTACGACCTTTTTCGCACGTTCTTGTCGTACGTGATCCACTCTTCATCACCAGTTATCAGCTTCTTCAAAAATGATTCGGTTTCATTACGTCGTAATAAAGAATCACAAATGAGTACACGGTTCATTAGGTTTCTTTCAGTGAGCTCGTGAGGTAGGTACCCAAATATCGAGCTTTTTTTGTACCCAGCTTTTTTCAAATGCGCCAAAACTGTTTTGTGATCAATTCTCAGTTCTTCAGCTACGTCTTAACTACTGATATGTCGATCTTGCTCCACTTTTTCAAAAATGGCATCCATTTTATCCGTAATAGGGCGACCAGAGCGAGGTGCAGATCTTTGACATCAAAATTTCCGGATTGAAAACGCTTAAACCAAATTTGTGCTACTCTCACAGACACTGCACTAGGTCCATAAACATCGCAAATTTTTTTCGCGGCTTGCGTTGCATTTTTATCTGTTTTGTAGTAAAATTTTAAAATGTATCGAATTTCTTCATTAGATTAACTCATCTTGACAGTACGAAA
Organism: Macrosoma leucophasiata; assembly: GCA_036365455.1. Classification (NCBI taxonomy): domain Eukaryota; kingdom Metazoa; phylum Arthropoda; class Insecta; order Lepidoptera; family Hedylidae; genus Macrosoma; species Macrosoma leucophasiata. The sequence continues at coordinate 13,119,262 of JAWQUS010000021.1, forward strand.
AACAAATGAAAATCACACATTTGCCTAATTTGAATTTGGAATTATGTTCTTTAAAATTTTAACTTTCAAAGATACCAAAACCAGCCAGGTACAAATACTACAGCCAAAGAGATTTAATTACAAGTTCATACATACTATAATGCGAAAAGACTTTTTCCCCAACCTATTATTATAAATGCGAAAGTAACTGTCTTTCTGTCTGTTACCTTTTCACGTCCAAACGACTGAACCGATTTTAATGAAATTTGGTACAGTGATAGAGCTGACTTTGAGAAAGAACATAGGCAACTCAGTTATTTATAAAACGACATCATACACAATTGTCATATTACGGCCCTGATCCTCGGGAATGACAGACTTTAGACTATTAAAACTACTTAAAACCCAAACACACTAAATAGATGTAGCGTAAAGAGCGTTTAATTTAACCACACTATCATTTAAATTCTATTGAGTTGTGTTGTATGGCTAAATGTTCAATAGTGTATTGAGTAGTTGAAAAACATAGACAAAGATGAAAAAAATACCAAATTATTGTCTTTATCTTACAATTAGTACACAGAGCTTGTGATAGAAATGTGCCGCTTGCAGCGATGAAAGTAAAAGTAACTATTATCTTAATCCAGATTATTGCAGATGCTTTGCGACTTCTAAAACCTTCAGGTTTTTTACTTTTGCACTAGAAATTCAGGATTGTAAACATTATCATCTATCTCATCATAGAATAAAAATTTACACAAATATTTATGCGGCAGATAGAAAAGGTAATGCGATTATTGCCTACTACCCTGTAACCTTACCATGAGGGACAATATTATGTAGATACTTTCGGTTATCGTTCATCGCGATTTCAGAATCGTCTTCGGTATGTGTGATAGACGTCATAAGAAAAAAAGCAAATCAGTTATAGACTACAAGCCCATGTTAAAAAATTGATGGGTCATTTGAACCACCAGGTGACCTATCTAGAGTGATATAAGAGCATAAAATAATAAGATTCAGCACTATGCCGTCACTTGTAAGCTGTCCAACTGAGTGCAGGTGAGAATTCAAAAGTACAGGTAGACTCAGTACATTTTGGTCACATATTTTCGTACGGCATTCTTACCAACGATAGACCCATTAAAAATAATAAGAAAGCGCACAGTGCCGTACAAAAATGGTGCGCCACGAAGTCGGATTTTTTTTTTATTTTCCGACAATTACCGGGGTAAATTTGGTCATTTGATTTTGTACGGCATCTGTGTCATACTATTTCAATAATGCTTTCAATTCATTATTCCGCAACGCCGTACAAAAATCATGCGACAAGGGGAAAAAATCGAGAGTTGCAACCCCCTTTCTGTCCGTAGTCCAGGGGGTGATTTGAAAAAGTACGGCATCGGTTCCAAAACATTATGTAGCACTCAAAAGTACTATTAAAAGTAATGCCGTCAAAAAATGATTGTTCCCTTGAATGTATATCAATAATTTTCTTAATTTCATCGTATTTTTGATTTTTAAAGCTGTAAAATCATTTGAACCTGTACGGGAACTTTTTTTTTAACATGATATTATAAAATACAATTGTTATATAGTATTGCCGTTCAAAAGAAACCGTTCTAAAAAAAATTATAGAGAAATGCAAAAACTGAAATTTTGCAAATTATTGTAAAAATTTAAATATCATTGATTAATGAAATATAATAGTTTTATACATTTTATTTCTTGTTTTAAATAGTATTAACATAGATGAATTAGGAAAAAATGATGCCGTACATTTTTGTGCAAACCATATCTTTTAGGCTGATGAAATCAACGCTTCAATTTTGAGGGTACTTTATGGCCATCTGATACAGTACGGTATTAACATATTTTTGAAGAGGACAATTGATAATATGATAAAATCACTATGACGTCTAACTAAACTGAAACGGTGTGTATATTATGTCCAAGAATTGAAACTGTCAATCCCAGTATCAACAGTTTTATATACTTTTTGGTTTAATATATACTTCAAACATTATTGATACATACATATAATTGATTTGTTTCATTGTAATGATGTGAATAAATAAAACAATCACTTTTTTTCGAAAAATTCGATAAATTTAATGATAAAAATACAAAATACGGGTTCTCTTTCAATTAATCATTATCGGAGTCAGTTGCTGAGTTGATATTGGAATCAACGTCTTCATCGACGTCCGAATTATCTTCTCTATTATTTTCTGAAACATAAATATATCTTTATGAAAATCTAAGTCTTACGTACAAATGAAAGATTTATTTATTTATTTATTTACCAATTACGTTGTCATCTTCGCCTGATTCCGCATCCGGTTCCGTTATGTCACAGACTTTTTGGGGGCATTCCTCGCCGTGAAACCAATCGAAATCGTACCGACCGTCATTGAGAACCCACCCATAATTTATTGGAAACAAGGTCGACGGTACTTGTTTGTAGGCATTACACCAAATCTGTGCTATGTAGATACTTCTTTTCAGCTGCTGCTCCAACTCCCGGAAACAAGGGGGAAACGACGTTGCTTCCAATTTCATAGCTGTCTTTTTGAAAGCTTCATTACTACTTTTCGGCGTATTTATTTCGAATACTTTCTTAATTCATTTTTTTAATCAGGGATTACACAACACCATACAAATCCGTATGGTAACACCAAAGTTAACAAACTACCCTCACATATTTTATTATCAAAATATAAAGAAAAATTCACCTTACATTTCGTTATATGGAATTTTTCTTTTTGATTTTTTCTTTTTCGGTTTTTTTTCCCCTTTGAACCAACGAAAATGTACGGCACATGAAAAAATATTATCTATGCATAAAATAATTTCAAAATAAGTTTATTTCATGTTGTGTCAAATCACCCCCTGGACTACGGAAAGAGAGGGGGTTGCAACTCTCGATTTCTTCCCCTTGTCGCATGATTTTTGTACGGCGTTGCGGAATAATGAATTGAAAGCATTATTGAAATAGTATGACACAGATGCCGTACAAAATCAAATGACCAAATTTACCCCGGTAATTGTCAGAAAATAAAAAAAAAATCCGACTTCGTGGCGCACCATTTTTGTACGGCACTGTGCGTTTTCTTATTATTTTTAATGGGTCTATCGTTGGTAAGAATGCCGTACGAAAATATGTGACCAAAATGTACTGAGTCTACCTGTACTTTTGAATTCTCACCTGCACTCAGTTGGACAGCTTACAAGTGACGGCATAGTGCTGAATCTTATTATTTTATGCTCTTATATCGCTCTAGATAGGTCACCTGGTGGTTCAAATGACCCATCAATTTTTTAACATGGGCTTGTAGTCTATTACAGGCGGACGAGCAGCTGAACTTCGTCTATTTTTATTTTATCGGTGTATTGTGTGAATGTGTCCTAGCGTGTGTTAAATTTTTTACACTATTATTTTACATGCTTATGAAATATTATCTCGTCCACACCTATCAGTGCCAAAGTAAAAATTGTTGCTGAACCGTTTTTCTCCGATGACTCATCTATCTACCACAAACTAATCAAGTAATGCACGAGATTTCTTTATCATTGGATGAATCACAATCATGGTCTTTGCCTGAAGGAAATAACAGAATTAGGAAATTATTCATATTTGTTGTCTTGTCTCGCTACTAATTCACAGAATACGAAGTATCAAATGAGAGGGCAATGTACGGTGTAACCTTCCAATATTGATCTCGCTTTAGCGAAGCTAGTACCAATCATTACATTCGTTCGAATAGCAATAATAAACCAGCTTAAAACTTCCCATTCTGACGGCATGTTCCATTTTGCGTTCGATGTCGCTCTAAAACCTTTCATCCTCGCTTCTTATGTGTGGTCACGTGTCACGTCTTTTATATAATACTGTTGTATATTCATATTATTTTATTAATCGATAAAATTTACATTTCAATTCATAAAGAAAATCTGTGCAAAGAACACCATTCATATTTCAGCCTTAAAATCAATTGATCTCTGTATTCTAAAGTGAAAATCGATTGAAACTCAGTAGCAAAATATCCAAGCCGCAAATTCTCAAAAGGACCATTTTCTTCAAAGTTAATAAATGCAAGTATATAGGTATGTCACCGGAAAATAACAAGATCAGTAAGTTATATTATTCGCAAATAAAAAAAAAATTAACACCGAAAGGGCGGCGGGCGAGCTTACCTTACCCAATCATGTCGAGGTGCTCTTAATCGATATGAAAATCATCAATGAATCAACAATTGTTATTTTTCTCTCGTTTAGAATTCTAATACATTTTGATAGTTGAACATTGAGCGAATTGAACATTTTGAGAATTTGTCATGTAAAGCCACTTTGGATATATTGCGAATTGGACATTTCGGTACTGACAGGGCAATCCGATGTATTACAGTTGCAAGTACTTACTTAATTTATTATTATACGTTAATTAGCATAAATTTTTCTTCTATTTTCTTGAATTATTAACCCGTCAATACATGAGAATAAAAATAACTACGTTGAGAAAAACCGACTTCAAAGCTAAAAAGTAAAAAATAATAAAGATTTTAATATTAATTATATAATAATATTGGCAACATTGGCAACCCATAAGTATACGTCCCACTGCTGGGCACGAGTCTCTCCCCTTTTTGGGGGGAAGCCTGGAGCTTACTCCGCCACGCTGCTCCAATGCAGATTGGTGGAGATACGGGTTAGTGGACTACTCGCTGTCGGATGTTTTCAAACCGCCCATAAGGCCTCCGACAAGGTTAAACGACTGCTATCTATCGATAGCAACCGGGACCGACGGCTTAACGTGCCCTCCGAAGCACGGAAACGCGCATTTTAATATGCCACTAGCGGTCACCCATCACACATCCGACCGCGCCGGTAATGCTTAACCGAGTAGATCGCTTACGATCTACACCAGCCGCAGAGCCATGCGCGCTTCGTTAATTGTATATTTATATACTGCCTATTATTTATATGTGCTATTTACTAATAAGTTTGATTTTAAGTGCCATGACAACACGCCGTCTATTCTTATTCCTTTAGTCTGAGATGAATGTAAATAAATAATGCTCATAAAATAAAAGCCTACCTAGCATCAAACAAAAAAGAATTACGTAAATCGGTTCAGAGAACCTCCTTCTTTTTTAACTCTGTTCAAAATATGACAATTAATTGATTTTCAATTGTTCCGTAGCCGCCGGCAGTTTCATTAATTTATTTTATATCATCGATTAATTGAAATTATGTGACTAAGCCTGGGTTGCACCAAGATATTTCTTTCACATCCTTCTCTAACTTTAACAGATTAAAGTTAGAGAAGGATGTTACAATAACTTTACCTTTAAGAAATATCTTGGTGCAACCCGGGCTTAGTCTTTAAAATGTAGGTTAATTGTACCTAACAACTTAAGTTACGTTTGTTCGGTCTATTTAAAATAATTGTAAGAGTAATTACTTAAAGTGCAAGTGTTGTCAGCCGGTCAGTGTTTTTCTGCAGGCATACAAGAGTTTGTATAGCAACTTACTACCTCTAATATCTTAAAGCTTTTATTTTATCTCTTACGCTCATAGAGCAACGCGGGCCACCGGCCGCCGCGGCGGGCCGCTATATAAACGATACGGCCGTTTATTACTATTCCCGATGCAAAACAGTCTGTCATTTTTGCGAAATGGGTGTGACACACCACACTACAAAAATCGTCTATTACTACGAAACGCACACCTTGACTTTAACCAAATACATAAACAATTTCACGCACACATTTAAATATCTGGGCGACGAGCGTAGGACCACTTGGGTTTGTATTTTGACAGAGGGTAAAGTCCGCATATGGCTACTCCCCTCCGGTCCGCCGCGCCGCGGCCGGTGGCCCGTGTTGCTCTATGCTTATGCTGCAACGTAACGTGTCTCATGCAAATAGTAGGCAGATAAAAGATAACTCCATATTTAATGTTTTATGTTACTTTAGGGTGCTGTATAGATATTCTGATTTTTATTAATTTACAAGCGTAGTGGATAGCGGAGTAGGTATGTCAAATACCTTGGTGATAGCAGTTACCTTATCTTAGTGTTAGGTTTTATCCATCTACAGTAGGTAAACTTTTGTGTGTAACTTACCTGGGACTCAACCGCCTTACATTATTATTGCATTGTCTCTTGCTATTGTTAAAGATAAAATAAATAAATAAAATACGCTTACACTCACAGCCCCACAGTAGGTATAAACCTGTGACGTGGGTGCCGTTATATACAAACAACACATACACAAACACCCAGACCCGAAACAAATATCTGTAGGCCATACAAATATTTGTCCCGGTGCGGGGATCAAACCCGCGACCCTTCGAATCAAACAGTGAATTCACACCGCTGGACTAACCGGGTCGTCAAAGAAGTCATCAGTTAAAGAAGTCATCTTGTAAATGTTTTTTACCTTGTTTTTGACCCACGAAATGGCACCTTAAGAATTTACAATAAAGGTACTTTTCTTTACATGATATAAAAGGTATTATTGCATATCCATCCAACGCTAACGTTATTTTGGTACTTACCTATAAGGTATTGAAGCAGAATATGATGGAGATTATTTGAGTGTTACCATAAAATTGCGAACGCTACAACGGCATATCGACCTAAGTTCAAAGACCGTTTAAACGCGATAAAGAAAAAAAGTGGAGTAGGTACGAGTTTCACTCGCGCCTTAAAATTTCCCTACTGTTAAATTTGACGCTACCGGGTACCTACGTATAAAATTTTGTAGTACATTCGGTGCGTGCATTGTAATAAAATATTGTGACATACATAATGTAACATTCTTCTGTGGAGCTGTGCGACACGGTAAAAAAATTAGGTAGGTACCTACCTACTTAACATTCTATATTATTAAATAAATTATAAGTACTTACCTACCTATTATTTATTTGTTAAATGTTACTCACCGCGTCCAATCATCGATCGCCAATCAAATAAATTGACAAAATGTATCTACTAAAGAATATTAGTTTCGAATATTTTTTCTTAAGTAGGTACACGTTATTTTATTTTTAAAGAAAAATGGAAAGAAAAATTTGACTTCAGGCGAGACTCGAACTCGCGGCCTACTGGGAATCTAGTCCAGCCGCACTTCCAATTGAGCTACTGAAGTCCTGCCTGTCTGCCTGCAAATAAAATATATTTCACAAGCATGTGTTAATGCGAAATAATATAAAACAATTAGGTACACGTTGTTTGTTCTACATAAAGAAGTGGTGCGGATGAATTCATATCGTGAGCTTATCCGTACTCCTTACTAAGCCTTTACAGAGTTTACAGTATAGTAAGGATCCTCCTTACTTATTTAATAGGATAATTCCGTTGTCTTATCCTTTCTCAGGGATAAAATCTTATACACTATTAGAAACGTACTTAAATATAAATTAAAGCTTCTTTTCTTTCACTATCGTAACTATAAGCTACCTTGAAGAGTAATCGATGAATTCATGCGGTATAAATGGCAGGAATTAGCTCAAGTTGTTAGGTATGGTAAATTTTTTTTTTTCATAAATTATGTAATATATTTCTTTCAATTTACCTTTTATATTTCTTTCAATATACCGTTTTATCAACAAGCAGAAGAATGGCGGGCCATAGGAAATCGACGTAAATAAGTGTTGTAAGATGTATACGACTAAAACTGAATAAAAATGTTTATTAGAAAGTGTAAATAAAGTTCGGATCGTTTCTACCCCGTTCTGAGGAGAGTTTATTATTTTCTTAAAAGTGGTTAATGTCGTGTCAAGCTACGCACAATGCAGTTCCGTTTTCAGTACCTATTTTTTTTTTAATTGATAGATATCTACGAGTGATACCTATGACATTTACGACTCGTAAAATAGACGATTACGATCAAAGTAGGACTTATTATGAGTTTAACTGGCGAGGTTCGAGGTGTGAGCGTAGGAAGCCAAATAACTAACGGTCGCGTTGCACTATGCCACTATGCTATTGCTGTTGAATGCATAGCGCACGTGCATACCAAATATATATTTATTTTATCATTGTTATCTATACTAATATTATAAAGCTGAAGAGTTTGTTTGTTTGTTTGCTTGAACGCGCTAAACTCAACAACTACTGGTCCGAGTTGAAAAAATATTTCAGTGTTATATAGCCCATTTATCGAGGAAGGCATAGGAGAGGGTAGGTAACATTGCAACCGCGCGAACCCGGGCCGCTAGAATTCTAGTCCTAGATACTTCTACATAAGGTTCACTTTTATTTGGTTTTGGGAGTCACAAATACGTCTCCCTAATTTTAATTAAAATTACATGAAACGGGACTTTCCGATGATATAATATACCATCATTTGACAGACTTGTGTTTGGGCAATCGTTTTTGCACTCCAAAACGGCACACAAGGTTATTATTTTAAGATAATTCAGCTTTTGAACACGGCGACTGCCGAAGTTGCACTGGCGGGCGATTGACGATGCTAGTAACTCCGCATATTTGATGCGCGCGTTCCCCGCCCACTTGCGAATTCTATAGTTTTTTCTGTTCTGTGGTTAACCCGAGAACGGGTTAACCCTTTTCAAACGCTTAATAGAACGGTATTCCGGACCTCGTACGCGTAGGTACGCTATTAGCCTATTATTTATGTCGATCATTTGCAATTATCGATATTACAGTGAATAGGCGGGTAAATGCCTGGCGAGGCTGCTAGTTCTGTGTGGACATGGTGGTTGTACATTATTTGACATAGCGTGCACGTATGAATGCATAAAATTAATGAAATGAATGCTACGTATTTATTTATCTTTGCCCTTCAAAGAATACAGTCGTGAAGTGACATAATAATTAATTGTTTTAAACTTTCACGATTTGTATTCATATTTTTATATTGTAAACGGGACTTAATCGCGTACTATTTTAATCGAAGTATTTACCTCGACACTCGACGTTTCGGCCGTAATGCGACGGCCGTGGTCACGAGTAGACATGAGTCTACATTATTTAGTAGACATGAGTCTACTCGTGACCACGGCCGTCGCATTACGGCCGAAACGTCGAGTGTCGAGGTAAATACTTCGATTAAAATAGTACGCGATTAAGTCCCGTTTACAATATAAAAATATGAATACAAATACTCGACGTTTGGGCCGTAATGCGACGGCCGTGGTCACGAGTAGACATGAGTCTACATTATTTAGTAGACATGAGTCTACTCGTGACCACGGCCGTCGCATTACGGCCGAAACGTCGAGTGTCGAGGTAAATACTTCGATTAAAATAGTACGCGATTAAGTCCCGTTTACAATATAAAAATATGACATAATAATATTAAACAATTTTCTAAACATACAATGTTTATTGTTACAGAGAATGAACGGAGAATCAAAGCGAATAACAGGGAGTACAACGCGCAGTTCCGCTATGCCGTGAGTTTTGCTTCACTTACTTTCTCCACTAACACTTTGATCTCTTTGCTGGAAACTTCGTTCACTTTTCGAGTACACCAACTACATCCTTGTAAAGTTTTGTGGTTTTAATGCCACAGCTTATTAGCGGCTTTGTAAGGCTTACTATATGAAGTACCAGTAAATAGGTATATTAGGGTGTTTTGGAATTAGTCTCTCTCTATAGTATATTTAAATACATATACCGCTTACATTATAAATAAAGATGTTGTTTAATCACTCACATGATAAATGCTGAGTGTGAATAAAGTACTTTATAAGTATGATTTTTAAATTCATCGTTTTATTAATATTTTACAAAGTTGGCCTGTGACGTGTCCCCGTCAAACTAAAAAGCACCACAACAACTTACATGATGTAAGGGTGTTTTTCACCAGAGATGTGCTATGCTACGTCCATCGCTATGGATGCGTTTGATATCCACTAGTCATATTCATTGGTGCACATAGCTTAGCACTGATGGATACGGATTCAACTTAGACATGTTTTTATATGGAAGGATGTGTGTTATTCATGCGAGCTATGAAACGTATCCATAGCTCGGTTAGCATCGGTGGAAACGGTCACATATTTTCGTAGCGTAGATTTCACATCTTCGCAGCATAGCTGCATATCACATCTCTGGTGGAAAAGCAACCTAAATGTCGTATTAGGCGATCAAGGCATTAGACGCCTGTGTACTTAAAATACTTACCACAACACACATTACGGTCACCAGCGTGTGTTGCCACCACGCAGTCACAGTTCCATCATTACTCCGGTATTATTATCAGGAGCAACAGTTATCTCTTATTATGATAACGGTAGGGATGGAAAATATCTGCGGCATTGGTCCAGCTACTAGAACAAAAATCTGGCAGTCTGGCTGGTCCCCCTGGGACTGATAAGTAGATACACGGAACATGAATCAATCTAATTAAATAATTTGTTCTGACCGATTCACCAAGAGCGAACATCTGCCCAAATACTCCTAGTGTAATATTGTGTTTTCCATTCGGTAGTTATCCGTCAAAATGGATGTAATGTGTGAAACCTATTTCACTGTCGTCTTAGGAAAATTCAAGGGTATGTACAGTACGCGCAAAACTTGAATATGTGCGTAAAGTTAGTCAGGTACTTGTTGCTGTGAAGAGGCGCTTTTATGGTATAGAAGGGATACGCAGGGAGGAAAGTGTGGTAGTGTGTGGTTGTTCGCTTTCATCGTGCCAAAATTGAAACCCACTTTCTTTCTCGTCCATGTCTCGTCGCGAGCTAAGAGACTGGCGCAAAGTTTACGCAGCCAACTTCACTCGGTGACATTTAAGTTTTGCGCGTAGGTGCTTTACTTACGTTTTCGAGAGAAAATTATTTATATGGTTAACTTCTTGAATGTTACGTTTATTAGTTATCGTTACACTGACTCTCGTTTGTTCTAGAACAACTACATCAAGACGTCGAAGTATTCAATAATAACGTTCCTGCCATTGAATTTGCTGGAGCAGTTCCAGAGGCTCGCGAACTTCTACTTCCTGTGCCTGCTGGTGCTTCAGTTGATCCCGGCGATATCGTCGCTGACGCCCATAACCACAGCGATACCACTCATCGGAGTGCTCGCCCTCACTGCCGTTAAGGACGCCTACGACGACTTCGTAAGTTTTGCATTAATATTCAATTCATGCTTGTTTGCAACTTCCATAACATAAAAAAAATTATAGAAAAATGACTGTCGCACATGTTATAAAATATACCGTGAAGTCCTGCAGCACATTCCTTAAGGTCTACGGTACACAAAGATGCGTGACTCAAGGTAACAATGATGGTCGATGTATTAGCAGTTTCTCCTTAGATATTTCCTACGGTTGGAATCCATAGAATGCTAATACATAGCTTGTTTCATAGTTTATTGCATTAACAAACACCTTAGTGAGATAATTAACTTTTTTCGTTTTACTACACTATTATAAACGTGATTTGTTGAAGTGATATAGGTAACCATTGTTTGTACCTATTATTGTAATACCCATTTTTTCTATTGACGTAAATCATCTGTAGACGGGTAGGTAAGGGAATTACAATATGGAAGCTCAATACCCATATCTACTCACGTTCCACGTTCAATATAATTTGTAACAAGTAAGTACTGGTGGTAGAGCTCCAGTGACGGAGCTCGCGGACGTAGGCACCAGTGGCACCACCGCTTAACCTAATAATAGGTTGGGGAAAAAGTCTTTTCGCATTATAGTACTTAGCTCTTTACCTAGTAACTTTTAATAAAATCTCTTTGGCTGTAGTATTTGTATCTGGCTGGTTTTGATATCATTGAAAGTTAAAATTTTAAAGAAAATGCACCCATTTTTGTCATAAAATGCAAATGTTCTCCAAAACGGCACAATCTTTTTGCTTCGTTTTTATTGCAAAAGAAATAGGCTTTAAATTACTTACAGTTTGACTTAAGAGTTTTTTTTTGGTGTTTTTTATTACTGAAAATTAATAAAATGTCGAATATTCCGTGCATGAGCGCGAGCTTTTTCGTCCCGCCATACTGTAATCTCCAGTCAACATCTGTTGGCTAGTCGGCTACGGCTCCTTGTGACGGGAGGACGTACAGCGTGATGCCGGAATATAAACTTGCGTATTTTGGGATGTTACTGCAATGTTATGAGTAAAACCTAGCAAAAAATATGTATTATTATACAACACGAGTGCTTACGGACTTAATATTTTACTAAATAGTGGCCATCTCCTATGTTTTTGCGCGAGTTGATTTTATGTTGTTGTCAAAGAATATAAATACATTGACAATATTGACATTGCAACACGGATCATTGATGTAGAAAAAGAAACACAAATTAACTGAAGGAGTCCATATATATAGTTGATTACTCTTTATACTTGCTATACCTACGTGTAATTTATAAGTCAGTAAGTAAGTAGGTACCTATTTTTTGTGTAAGATATAATTAAGTTAGTTATATACAGCTATTTTTCAATCTTACAATTATAAATGTGAAAGTATGGATGTTTGTTTGTTGTTGGTCAGTTATGCTATAGCGGCTGAACGGATTTCGATGAAATTTTGTTCACAGGTAGAGTATATATAGTTTACAGATGTGTTCAGAGGTAGAGGAGGATTTTTTTTCTGACGGTAGAATGATGAGAAAAAAAAATTCTCACCAGTCCAACGATCGAACTAATGAATTAAACTAATGGGACTAAAGGTGTTTCAAGAGAAACTATATTTATACCTGAAGTCCACGCAGACGAACTAACTAGTAGATATATATAGCCTTGAAAATATTCGCTACCGTCTTGAGGAGCGGGATGCGGTAGTTGGTACAGCAGTATTGTATCGGTAAGCGGTATTGTTCGGCGAAACAAGTTCTGGTAGACCATAGTAAAATAGGAATAAGTCGAAATGAAACTAGTAAAATAGAGAAATATAAATAGTTCTTGGGGCGCTGATTGCGAAAATGGCATGCGTTTGCAGATCCAAGCTGGCGGACATAATTATTTTTCCAAATTGTGATATAGGTGTCAATTTCGAGGTTTCTTGGGGTGCTGATTGCGAAAATGGCATCCGTTTGCTGATCCAAGATGGCTGATAGATCTTTTTCAAAATATGATATGAGTATCAATTTTGAGATTTCTTGGGGTCCTGATTATGAAAATGACTTTTTTTCAATTTCGTATCTCGGTCACATGTTCTTTTCAAAATATGACATAGGTATCAATTTCTAGGATTCTTGGGGTGCTAATTACGAAAATGACATATTTTTCAGATCATTTTATTAATCAGCACACCAAGAAACCTCGAAATTGACACCCATATCACAATTTGGAAAAATAATTATGTCCGCCGTCTTGGATTTGCAAATGGATGCTATTTTCGTAATCATTACCAAAAGAAACCTCAAATTGGCACCTATATCACAATTTGGAAAAATAATTATGTCCGCCATCTTGGATCTGCAAAATGATGCTATTTTCGTAATCAGCACCCCAAGAAACCTCGAAATTAACACCCATAGCAAAATTTGAAAGATAATTATGTCCGCCATCTTGGATCTGAAAAATGATGATTGACTATTCAGACGTAATCAGCACCCCAAGAAACCTAGAAATTGATAGCCATATCATATTTTGAGAAAAAAAAACAATCAGCAGTCAGTTCAATTTTGGATCTGCAAAAAATGCCATTATTGTAATCAGAACTCCTAGAAACTATTAAATTAAGACCCATAGAAAAAAAAAAATATTCTGCCTGCCATCTTGAATTAGAAAAATTCAAGAAACCGTAAAATTGAAATCCATATTACTTATCATATTTTCCAAAAAATAATAATCTCCGCCGTCTTCAATTTGAAAGGAGATACCATTTTCGTAATTATCACCTCAAGGAACCCCGACATCGATACTTACATTGCTTACATACTTTATCGCTTACAGTACACTGCATTTCCCAATTTACATTTAGTGAAATGTAAATTGGGAAATGCAGTGGTGCTCGCTCGCCCTAGAGCTTGGCAACTGAAACTCTACCTCTGTATACTAGTGTATACTACCACCTTACCAGAACATGATAACGGTGAACATGGAGATTATCATTTACTGGTAGATAAAGTAAGTGATATGGAGGTGTTCACGCCTTCGAGCTCGTTCATTAAAGTTTTATCACCATACAGTCATTCATAGCACAGCACAACAGCCCACCATTTTATGTATATGAAATATTACGTTTTTAAATTATCCAAGATTAGACCGCTCGCAATGCAGTCATAACTAACGAGCAAAAATCAAGCAAGTTTCGCTCGCTACCCGAACCAATAGCGAAACTTGTATTCAAATTGTTCTAGTAGTATAATCACTGAGATGCAACATTAAAAAGCACAACAATGCTTGTCTCCTCTACAATTACTTAATCTTTGATCGTTTCGGCCAAGTACAGCGAGTATCCGCTAGATCGCTCAAATTTTGACAAATATTTGATGAGCTCTGTTTTGCCAAGGTCATTCAGGCTACTTAACCCCTTGAAATAAAAAAGGAAATTAATAAAATAAAACTACCCGAAGAGGTGTTTATAAGAAAAACATACCTCTAACTAACTACTTTTACAGGGTTTAGACCTGATATGAGTGATGAGTGAAAACCATACATCAAGATATTAATGTTCTAATTTAAAGCTTGAGTGGTCCATGACAGCTTAAAAGTAGAAATTAAAGTAAAATGAAAAAAAAAGTACCAATAATTATCTAGTCCCGCAGCTTAACCACTAAACTAGGTACCTACCGAACCTTACATCCGAGCGTTGATTTCTCTTTCCCATTTTTTTCCATCTTCCATTGATAACTAATTAATAGCGTAAATATTGCGAAAAACAAAAATATGTCAGCTTAAAAATACATTCTCACTCATTCTCTCTATTATTATTGATATTGTAATCCGGCCTCGACACCAGATTTCAACAATGGTTTGGTAATGTGGATAAGCCTGTTATTATTATGAATAAGTAAACAGCGTTGACTTGACCTTGTCTACGGTACAATTATCCTTTCAATGTTCCACGACTTGAATATTTTCATTGTTAACATTGTTTCAGCATTTAACACGTAAAGATGTGTTAAATACTGAAACAGATATGGCTCGCGTTATCTAATACACGTCAGAGAAAAACTCACATGAGGTGAGATTAAATGTGGATAGGAACCTACAATGTTTGGAGTCAAGAGTATTAGGAATCGGGGTGTAATTATGAAGAGAATGTTGAATGTAGAAGAAGCACGGGAGGTGTGTCATGTGTCATGACCGGGATATCTTGTGTTATCTAGTGTTCTGTTCATCGTTACTTAGTCTTCTCATTAACAGACTCTAATTCAGTGGATGCCATTTAGTTGGCATATTATACTACATGTATGGGGCCGTCCATTAATCACGTGATGTTTTTAGCGTCGTTTTGACCCCCCACCTCCAACCTTGGTGATACGTAGTGAGGTTTTAGATAAACCCCCCATGCCCACCTAAGATCACGTGTATTTTTTTTAAATAAAAAAAGCTTGTATTAGGCATGAAAATTGCATAAACTGGCGATTATTAGGTCGAGACGAAATTGGCACTTTTCGGCTGAAATCGGGCACTCGAAGTAGAAATAAACACACGTGATATCTCCATATATGCCCCCCCTCTCCCCCTTGTGATGTTTCGTGATTTTGTCCGGATCCCCCCCTCCCCCTTTCGAGCCTCAGGTGATTAATGGACGACCCCTATAATGATTTTGGGAGAGCGGCAGGACTAGAGATCCCAGTTCAAATTTCTCTTTATATTTTTCTTTAAAAATGTTACATTCGCATGTGTTATTGCGAAAAATCATTTTTTTATGTAATGAAGGTGGCAAACAAGCATGCAGTTCATGATGTTAAGTGATTATAGACACCCACACTAAGACCAGAGGTCAAAATGTAGATGCGTTGCCAGTTGCCACCCCTGAGACCTTAGTTGATATGTCTCTGTGCTAAGTTATTACGGGGCCGTACATTACCATCTAACCGGCACACGATAGTGCTGAACACTACCATTTAGCGGCAGATTGATTAGGTAATGCGGTGGTGCATACGCCCTCGAGCTCATACACAGGAACCACCAGTGAAATAAAATAAAAACAATAATGATATTTAGATCTAATGATATTAGATGATTTATATCTTTAAAATGTCTCTCAGTTTTTGATGAGAGTAATCAAATGACTATTGTATACTTATCCCATCACTTTATCTTGAATTTCATTAAATTGTGTTCATTTTACCGTTGTTGCTAAAAACTCCCCATGTTTCCAAAATTCGAAGATATTGGTAAGATTTAAGTCGTGCTAAGTTTAACAACCTAAAGGTTTGAGAAAAGTTAAAAAATATTACACTACCTAATAGACTTGATTCATTGTAGCATTGTTGTATTGTCGTCGTGATACGAGCCATTCGCCGAATAGTCCGAATACACAAGTTTCGCTATTACAATGTTGTTTGACCAAGCTAATATGTAGAACTGAACATACACAGACACAACTAAAACTAACGACTCGTTATAGCTAAATCAAACATATTACCAGATATATATATCAATAAACGTACCTGCCTAAAAATACGACGAATGATGTGGGTTTTTGAGGGATAGCAGATAAGTGGCCTACTGTTAGTGTTTTATAAGCAGCTTGAAGGTGACTTTGCTTACCAAAAACTATAGTGGTAATCGATGAATCGATCAGACGATCGAAGATAATTTAGATTGAGGAAACAACTGTACAAATTAATAAAGATTCTGTATGGCAACTCTCCAACCTCTATAATGATAATCTTACGACCTTCTAGTGATCCTATTCTTCTCTTTTGGTATTAATTCTGCTGTCTTCTATAACATGTATCTGTCTTGTCACTTTCGTATTCATTTATTATTCTTTTCGAAGTTTTGTTACCAGGTTTTCTTAACATTCGTATTTCGTAAAATCATCTGTGACTATTGTATACGAGGGTTGTGGTGTATTCGTGACACGTCTTTATTATGGTTGTAAATATCCACTTAGTTGGTCATTTAAAGGTTACCATGTTGAATTTATGTTGTATGATCCTCTTGATTATTAGTTTTTTATGTCATTTTATAGATTAATTATTTGGCTAAATAATAATAATTAGCTTCTTTTGGAAGGGGCACGGTTGTACTCCGTAATGATTATTATAGTGCTCGCGCTACTTAGGTATCAGAAAAGCTTAAAGTATTTAAAGGTTCACGTAATGTTTGTTATACGATTAATACTGTTAAGTAACTAGGAATGCACAAATTGAAGAATCCTAACGACCTTTGAAGGTGAGTTTCTGAATTTTCATCGTTAGATTTTCTTAGGAAGACTTATTTTGCAGTAGGAATATCTAACTGCTAACGCTAAAGTAAATTTGTCGTGAGTAGCCAGACTTCTCCTTGGTAAGTAAGTTGGAATTGAGCCAGCATTGCATCCATATTAACATTTTAAAGTTTTAACGTTTATGTGCTTTTCTTTATCGAACGTTTTGCAAATGTTTTGAGCAATGTGAAGACATTATAATAATATACGCAATATACCTACGCATGGACATAGAAGACAATCCTTGTACCTATAATTTATATATATTGTGCCTATAAAAAAACTCTTTAAATCTTTACAAAAATCTAAATAATAAATTCATACATAATAGGAAGAGTGTTTCATAAAATGTGTTAGTTTTAACAAATTCCTCATTAAAGTTAGGTCTTATTAATATGTTGCGCGATTTTATAAACTTTCTCCCTAAAGATTTTCTTTATGATTAGTTAGTATGTATTATCTTTTTTTTTTAATATTATTGTGCAAGCTTATAAATAAGTTATCTGTTCAGGTTAGTTATCGGTACAGGTGACCCTAAGGTTCGGTTGCACCAATTTTTTACAACCTAATAGACGTTTAATTTGGTAATGTCGACATTAATTAACTCGTAGAATATTAATCTAACTTTTGTCAGTAACTTTGTTCGTGCATAAACCCCGTTCCTCTCAGTACTCCCCTACACTAACTACCCAAGGAACACTATGTCAAATTCCAGCTTTCTACTATGCGTTTTCTGTCAGTCACCCAATCACTCAGTCAGTGACGGAAGAGTTTTAATATAATGATGAATAGATGCATCATGATTGAGGGTCATGATCTAAAAGTAACCTTACATTACAGCAACGGCATCAAAACGACTCGCAAGTGAACCACCGGCGCGCAAAGACCCTGAGGAATGGCAAGCTGGTGGAGGAGAAGTGGGCGTCTGTTCAGGTGGGAGACGTCATCCGGCTGGAGAACGACCAGTTCGTCGCCGCCGACATCCTCCTGCTGAGCAGCTCCGAGCCCAACGGTCTTTGCTACATTGAGACGGCTGAGTTGGACGGGTGAGTATTTTTTTAATATTATTAGTATTGCGTGTCTCGGGAAAAATCAAACCATTATAGATTTGATTTTTTAATGTTCTAAAGTTTTGGGAGCACGCATTGAAATTAAGCTATATTTCCGTGGTCTGTTATTATTTTTTTTTTTAATTTGTTGTTCTATATTGAATGGTGGTAAGTGAGTGGATACTGTATCCTATTGAAATAAATAACGCAGAGCAATAACATGAATGAGTTGCTAGTCTTAATGCCAAAGATGTTTCAAAACAGTGTAAGGCTTATTTCGTCGTTAATTCTTTCTACATTAAGTATCGCATTTTTTCTACATCATTCTGCAATTTTTCAAGTCTAACCGTGAATGTGAGTGAAAAGCGAATAATGCGATGTTCATAAATGCGATCGTTATCCTATTACGTAATGAGGGTGTTTTCATTATGTAATGAGACTAATGCGATCAATCTAACACCAGTGATGGGCCGGACTGACAGCAGACTTAACGCCTAACCAAATCACGTTAAATCTAAATTAGGGATAAAATAATGTGGTGTGCGAAATATTAAATACGTATAACAATCATTTAAATATTATAAATTAATTATTTTCCTACAACACAGACCTTGATAAGGTAGCTTCACTAAGCGCTGCCGTTATATTCTAGCCGAAAATTACATATTACCGTCGAATACGCGTACAAACAACACAACACAATCTAACCGGAAAACTGTTGCGGCTAGCCCTGTTATTTGGTTGCAGCTGAGGATATCAGTTGATTTAACGAATGTAATCACTCGTACTTAGATACATCCTGTACTGTATAATCCTGTAGGTGCATACCCATGACGAGGCGTGAAGATACTTAACTACAAATATTGTATGCTTCTTTAGTAGTTAGGTAAATATTCATAAAAGGTAGTAAAAACGTTATCCAGCTTTAATTAGTCTATTTTCATGTTGTCTTGATGAGACTTTAATGAATGATGGATGGACCATTGAATTATTGGTATAGCGCAATACTCGTAAATGCATTTTGTATAGATGGTGAAGTGAGCCTGAGGTGTATAGGTTTAGGTACTTTTAGCATACCTAACTATGTGTTCAGTGTTCATTACGCTTGCCTGTTTGCACTCTCGTGTCTCAATCCAGGGATTTATACGTGGGGTTATGCTATGATTATTGCATGATTATTCCAAGTGGAAAGTGTCATACAAATAAACAAAGATCACAATTGTGATGATGATGATGATATTGATGATGTATGCTTGGTTACAAATATATTTTGAAGGCAAACATATAAAATGTCAGCTGAAAAGATATTAATAAATGTCGAGACAGTAAATTCTGCGCATTCTCTGAAGTTGCATAAATGCACCTTATTCCTTGACCTACGCTGATCTTTTGTATTAAGCCATTCGTTTATCAAAGTGCATGACCTCCGCAGACTAACTTAGATAATCTTATGTAAATTGTACCCATAATATTATAATTGAATTACGTGGCAGGAATAAATAAAGTTTGAAACCTACTTGCATACATTGTTGTTATCACTTAGCTGCAAGACTAATACTAAGGAAAATGTACTAAAGAACGTATTTATGGTAAACATAAAGGTACATACAGTCAGTGACATGTTTGAGCTAGAGCAGCTATATCCATGCATAATACATGGATACTTTGTGATGGGAAGAGTAGTCTTTATTGCAGCGATGGTGCGTTCCCCGTGGTCACACCGTTGGTTACACCAGTGGTACCACGGGGAATATTGCATTCCCCGTGGTCACACCACAGTAGAGATTTACTCAATTGTCGATAACAACAAAAATAAATATATTCTTAAATAATTATTACGTATAGGTATTCTATCTTAGTAGATATGTATTAAGATTTTTTCCATAATAATAGGTTGGGGAAAAAGTCTTTTCGCATTATAGTATGTATGAACTTGTAATAAAATCTCTTTGGCTGTAGTATTTGTATCTGGCTGGTTTTGGTATCATTGAAAGTTAAAATTTTAAAGAACATAATTCCAAATTCAAATTAGGCAAATGTGTGATTTTCATTTGTTTTTCGTACTGTCAAAATGAGTGAATCTAATGAAGAAATTCGATACATTTTAAAATTTTACTACAAAAAAGGAAAAAATGCAACGCAAGCCGCGAAAAAAATTTGCGATGTTTATGAACCTAGTGCAGTGTCTGTGAGAGTAGCACAAATTTGGTTTAAGCGTTTTCAATCCGGAAATTTTGATGTCAAAGATGCACCTCGCTCTGGTCGTCCTATTACGGATAAAATGGATGCCATTTTTGAAAAAGTGGAACAAGATCGACATGTCAGTAGTTACGACGTAGCTGAAGAACTGAGAATTGATCACAAAACGTTTTTTTTTTTTTTATGTAACGGAAGTGGCATACAAGCATGCAGATCACATTGATGTTAAGTGATGACTGCAGCCTATAGACACTTACACAAAGACCAAGGTCAAAATGCAGATGCGTTACCACTCCTGAGGCCTAAGGTATTACGCCTCTGTGCCGGAAATTACAGGGCCGTACATTACCACCTGACCGGAACACGACAGTGCTAAACACTACCACTTAGCGGCAAGTATATTAGGTAATGCGGTGGTGCCTACGCCTGCGAGCTCCGTCACTGGAGCTCTACCACCAGTAAAAAAAAATATTTTTGTATGACTACAATATGTAACACACATACGTACTGCTACTATGACATTTTTGTTTTTGAAATATACCTACTGATGACAATTAATTGAAGGTATAATATAAGGTATAACTCTAATCCCCTTATTCATAATCGTAAACGTACATTAGATAAGATACACAGCTACTTTGAACAGTTTCAGTTAAAAAAAAAACAAAATATTTGACAGATATTTATTATTTAAAAATATACAATTTAATTTTGTTGTTATCGACAATTGAGTAAATCTCTACTGTGGTGTGACCACGGGGAATTCCCCGTGGTACCACTGGTGTAACCAACGGTGTGACCACGGGGAACGCAGCTGCAGCGATTTGTATAATTTCATAAGTACATGCGTAGAAGCGCGCATGGCCCGGCGGCTGGTGTAGATCTTAGGCGATCTACTCGGTTAAGCACTATGGGCGCGGTCGAGTAGTGTGATGGGTGACCGCTAGTGGCAAATTAAATGCGCGTTTCCGTGCTTCGGAGGGCACGTCAAGCCGTCGGTCCCGGTTGCTATCGATAGATAGCAGTCGTTAAACCTTGTCGGAGGCCTTATGGGCGGTTTGAAAACATCCGACAGCGGGTTGGCCACTAACCCACCCACCTCCACCAATCCGCATTGGAGCAGCGTGGTGGAGTAAGCTCCAGGCCTCTCAGTAAAAAGGGGAGAGACTATAATGGGTTGCCATTATTTATTATTATGCGTACCTGTACCTATTGTCGTCGTAGACTGCTCACATCTTCTGGTATTATTTTTTTTTAAGGTACAGAAGTTCATATTATTGGCTTGTGACCTCGTAATTATCGAGAGATTCTACAGAGAATCACTTTGCACGTAAGCGGATCATGCCTGTTTGTTCTGAATCAGAATCAGAATCAGAAACTCATTTATTCATTTAGGGTGACAAGCACCTCTTATGACACGTCAAAAACAAACAAAATAAATTAAAGTGAATAAAAATTGATATACATGTCAAACAAGATAAAAAATATATGTAAAATAATTATGTTCAACTTTTAATATACCTATTTTATGCCTGGGCAACACTTCAATTACTATTTTTTATTGTTATATCATTAATTGTTTATTCATGTTTGTTACAGAGAGACAAATTTAAAATGTCGTCAGTGTCTTTTGGAGACTGCTGCGATGGGCCAGGACGATGCACAACTGGGCGCGTTCGATGGCGAAATCGTCTGCGAAACGCCCAACAACCTACTTAATAAGTTTGAAGGTACCATTAATGCGTCCATCAATACAGCACCTCCCTTTTCGCCGATAATCGCTATGGCCACCGCACGATACTAGCAATCGACACGTATCGGTCGCTGCGTTTTGGTCACACCGGTTTGAGCGTGGTTATAAATCTAAAATCCTGCCACTACCAATTTGTTCAACACAAATCTACTAAAATAAATCATGAATCAATGCAATTCACATTTTTTTGAGAATACAAGATTTTTTGAGAACTGATGAAGAATAAAATAGAATAGAATAGAATAGAATACATTTATTCGGATAAAACAGAGACACAAAATAGGAATAACATGTAACAAATAACAAACGACAATAAACAAGAGATAAAAGCAATTTGGAACAAACAGACAGTAGGTGTGACGTCGAGTGATAGAAAACTTGCTATTGAGACATTTGAAATTGTAGATCATGAGACATAAGTAGTAAGTACATATACATCTTTTTAAAACAAAATGAAAGCTGTGTATTAGTCCCATATGAACTAGCAGGACCGTTTTACGTTTCTTATGAGATCTACCATATTGTTTGTGCAAGTAAATATAATGTAATGAGTTTCTTGTCTTAAAATCAAAACAAATAGTAATAGGTATATTTCTAGAGGTAATATAAATATGATTGTTTGTGTGGTATTTTATGTAAATGTGAGGGAAAATCTGAATATATTTAAAAACATCTTTACAGACTAGTAATTAACGTTAAGTTTTAACTTATGAGGAGCCATCTGATTATTACCTACTATTGTCTCACAGATTTTCATATCTCTTCTTATAATATGTATTAGTCGTAATTGTCATTGGATCGCGAATGCGTCGCTCCGCTGTCTTGCTCTGACATAGAGCACGCGCATTGGTTAAAGCAAAACAGCGGGGCGATTCAATCGAAATCGAAAGGCGAAAGACGTCCACACTGGACAAAAGTCTTCCCAACTATACCGACAACAGGCATGTACGACATTTTAGAGATAATATGCCATAATCGACACGGTTGACATGTGGATAGGCTATCACAGTGGGTAGTTTTAACGCGGGAACTAGGTATTGACCATCCCGCGCCATATTGCATTTATTTACCACTGCCCTATTCGATTGGTTTGACCGCCATAGTTCGAGAGATTATGTATTATACATAGATACATTTATATAATACAACATTCAAAATTTCTTCGTACCTTTTAACTTACCCATGGTACCTATTTGATTCAATTCATAAGGTAAGTACATACTTTACTAAAATTTATGAAGGAAAAAAAAATTTTTAATGAGGCTGGGAACTAATTATTTAAGTAAATATTGTTAAGAAAATAATATGAAAATTTAATGACTTATTGTTCCGCTAATTATATGAACAGCCATAGTTAATAATAAATGAAAATGTCTATATACTCTTACACGAGTATATTATATGTATAAAAAGATTGTACACTAGTAAGAATCTACTCAAAAAACTCGAATGTACTTTTTAAGTACACTGAGAGAGTGGGTATTTTCATTGTTGGATTTTAATATCAAAATTTAAATTAAGGTTCCAAACAATTTCACCGGTTAGATAGTAATGTATTTAACATTCGATTCACCGGAATCCGATAGTGCTTAACACTACCATCTGGCAGCAGATATTTTAGGTTTTACAGTGGTGCCTTTCCTATGCCCTCGAGTATCTGCACTGGAACGTAGTTATCAGTAAAAAAATGAAATGTGTGTGCCAGGTACGCTAAGTTGGCGGGAGCAGCACTTCTCGCTGGACAACGACAAGATCCTGCTGCGCGGCTGCGTGCTGCGGAACACGGTGTGGTGCTACGGTGTAGTGGTGTTCGCCGGCAAGGACACAAAGCTCATGCAGAACTCGGGCAAGACAAAGTTCAAGCGCACCAGCATAGATAGGCTACTTAATTTTCTTATTATAGGAGTAAGTATTGTAAAACATTTATAAAAAAAAACAGACTCGCGTCGTTTTTTTAATGTTGTTTTCTACCTTTAATATCATAGTCTTGTCATAGGTTTTCCTGTAAGACTATTGCAATGTATGTATAACGTTCATGTTTGGTTCACTGATATGTACAGTCAGAGAAAAAAAAAACGTTAGTCCACGCCTGTAATTCCCGAAGGAGTATGTAGAGGTAAATGCATGCATACATGCAAACACCCACGATTCGCCGTTTACGTTTTGGCCCATGTAACAGGTGGCGAGCCTATTGACATCTCCGGGCATATTACCAAACTCCGAGACGTTATCGGCCGTGCGCGACTATAGATGCAGTATGAAAATGTATGGAACCGCTTCCGAGGTTCGCGACAGACGCGCGCGGCCGTAATAGGTTAGGATACAACAGCAGATTCATTTCGTTCATCCAGATATGCTGCAAACCTATTTTTACGCATATTTATAATCTAGAGAATATGTATCCACTAGGTTGCCTATTAAAAAATGGCCGCAAGTATTTTTTTATATTTTTTTGGGAAAGATTTTTTTTTGTTTATTCAATAAAATGTTGTCTACCTCACGGCAATATGTATAAAGACTGAAAAATCACGTCCGCCGTTGCGCACTTGGCCGCCTGCACGTATTTTCGTTCCCCCCCGATTACTTTTTACGTCCATGATGTACATGTATTTTTTACATATCAAATTAAAGCTATTTTTTTTCTCATTGTTTTTGTATACGGGAGCCAAATTAAATCGGCAGCAAATGAGCGTTGCTGGCTGTTTAAGATAAAATAATTTAATTAAAAATACCAAATTTTTGACTGCGACCAAATTTTGATAGGCAACCTAGTAGATATATATTCTCTAGATAATAAAGTTGCGTAAAAATTAGGTTTGCAGCATATCTGGGTGAACAAAATGATTCTGCAGTGGGATCTTAACCTATGTTTTGAAAATTTCGTAATTAGTCGGTGTTGTCTGTCAAAATGCCAAACATATTACATGTGCTGTGTAACTAGCCAGTGGTAAAATGGTTTCAACATAGAGGTTCGTTATGTTTACACCATGAAATCCATGACGTTTCTGACGTCAACGGCCGCGCGCGGCTCGCGACAGCCGTTGGCCGCGCGCGTCTGTCGCTAGCCGCGGAATCGGTTCCATACATTTTCATACTGCATCTATAGCCGCGCGCGGCCGCGATCGATCGCGACCTGTGGAATTGCACCTTTAAGACGTGGAACCCTAAAAAAGAAATCTCCATTATAACACCGTACCACCATTACTCAGTTCCAACCCCTCAATGACCCACCTTTATTAGCAGGTGGGACACAATATAAACAAAGATAGGCTTTATCTATGATATTTCCTGGACACACCTAAGGGTGTGGCCAAACCTTTTCTCGATCGATCCCGTTTTTTCTATACGGCCATAAATCTTAAGTTTCCCATCAAATGGCGCTGACGTGTAATGGCTTCGTATATTGTGAATGTAAGTGCGTGGATACCATTCAATGAAGACACATTTTAATAAAAAGACAAGGTGTGTAGGTTCTTGACTAGTTTTAGATTTTAGTGAGTTGTAAACTATCAATTTTCGTTTAAGCAGGTTGCTAATACTCATGATTAAAACAATAAAATTTTGCGAAATTTCAAAAATGAATGTAAAAAAAAATTGTAACTTCACGCCTGTAATCTCCGAAGGGGCAGGCAGAGGTAAATGCATGCATTCAAGCATACATTCAAACACCCACGATAAATAAATGAGTTTAAAAAGTGCCCCATTGTATCTGGCACTGAAGCATAACAGTTTAGTCCAACGCTAGAGGCGTTGTCGCTCCTGAGATCCATTGGTCGACCATTATAAGAAAACTTGTTGAGTCCTAAATGTGATAGTATTACATTTAACTTAGTATATACAACTATCATTTTCTAAACCATTTAGCTGGCAGTAATTGTACATTTAGCAAAAGAGATGTTTTATAATATGTTTGTTTGCGCAGATAGTGCTGTTCCTGTTGTCGATGTGCGTGTTCTGCACGGTGGCGTGCGGCGTGTGGGAGTGGCTGGTGGGCCGCTACTTCCAGGTGTTCCTTCCGTGGGACACGCTGGTGCCGGCCGAGCCCGCGTCCGGCGCTCTCGTCATCGCCCTTCTAGTCTTCTTCTCCTACGCCATTGTAATGAACACTGTCGTGCCTATATCGCTTTACGTCTCCGTTGAGGTAATCCCCACTTCCCTACTATCCGTACTTAATATTATAAATGCAAAAGTAACTCTGTCAGTCGGTCTGTCTGCCTGTTACCTTTTCAAATCAAAACGACTGAACCGATTTTAATGAAATTTGGTACAGAGATAGAGTTGACTTTGAGAAAGAATTCGACGACATCCACGCGGGCGAATCCGCGGGCAACAGCTAGTTGCTCATATTTTTCTCTTGTCAGTCTAAGTAGACCAGGTACAACGTAATTTCCCCCGTAATGGCATCCAGCATATGGACTGCTACTTCCAGGTGATCTTTCCGTGTCGAGGTAATTGCTAATATTTTGTAACGTCTTATAATACCGCGTGGACGTACCAGTATAGTGAAAAAGGCTCCCCTCACGCAAACCTTATCCATCGTCGACGATGTTGCCGAGTTGACGTATTTGTTCTCTTGTTCCTTGTGTGAATTCATTCACAAGGGTGACACATCTAAATGACTAAAATTACATATTGGGTGATCCTGTAATGATATGGTGCTTTTGATAAATAAAAAATAAATCGATGAACGCCAGCCCCTCGCATTAAAATGCAAGACACGTTCCACCTGAGCCGAGCGTGCAAGCGAGAGTTCCGAACAAGCGATAGAGAGGCACGATTGGCCTTAGCGTTCGGCTTGCGACGCATTTTATCACGTCAAATTATTGTCTGAAAAACTTTACAGACAACAATTTTTTTGGTCTGTTCATGTCCGTAAGAAGCGCGCATGGCCCAGTGGCTGGTGTAGATCATAAGCGATCTGCTCGGTTAAGCATTACGGGCGCGGTCGGGTAGTGTGATGGGTGACCGCTAGTGGCAAATTAAATGCGCGTTTCCGTGCTTCGGAGGGCACGTTAAGCCGTCGGTCCCGGTTGCTATCGATGGATAGCAGTCGTTAAACCTTGTCGAAGGCCTTATGGGCGGTTTGAAAACATCCGACAGTGGGTTGGCCACTAACCCACCCACCTCCACCAATCCGCATTGGAGCAGCGTGGTGGAGGCCTCCCCTCAAAAAGGGGAGAGACTCGTGCCCAGCAGTGGGACGTATAATGGGTTGCCATTATTATTATTATTATTATTATGTCCGTAGACTTGGTAGAATAACCGGCGTGTTGTCGTCGCCATCCTCGTGATCCATCGGAAATGGTTCACGAGGAAGGCGACGACAACTGAATGGAGCTCCATTGTCGGCGCTTGAGGGCGTACGCACATTCATGTTCATGTTCCGGTCAGGTCCAATTAATTATGACACCGCACTGTAATCTACGGCGTCGTAATTTTCGGTACAGAGGCATAACAGCGTAGGTCTCAGGAACAACGCATCATTGAAAACTCTGGTTTTTACATACAGTATGCTTGTTTAACACTTTTTACACTATTATAGTTTTATCTATTATGGTGAACTATATTAATTTATTATATTTTCCTTTTTCCGCAAGGTAATACGGTTTGTGCAGAGTTTCCTCATAAACTGGGATGAAAAGATGTATTATGAAAAGACTGGGACGGCGGCAAAAGCTCGAACCACCACGTTGAATGAGGAACTGGGTAAATAAACTGACTTCTTTTACGTTGCTGTTTGTGAGGGTACCTAATGGTAACTTATTCGTGGCATCCTGCCTTACTACAGGGTCCTTCGGTTCCGCGGAACACAATAAAAATCGCTGGTTTACGAATGAGTAGTAGACAATCATCATCTTATTGAACTCTTTTACATACCACTGTCGTTGGTACCGTTTCCCTTCAGTTGTGATGGAATCGCTCTGCTGTCTCTTTGTAGACTTTGCGTAACTCTTCTTATAAAATAAATATTAAACTGGTTGTTTGAATGGTCTTTATTATTCGACTCGAAATATTTCACCTATATTACCGTTTTAGGCCAGAATTATATAGAAAATATTCAGTGCGCAACTTTATTATCGATCCTATATTTTACCTGTTTTGTACAATTGTTGAGGACAAACACTTGTTAAATGATATTATAATCATAAAATTATTTAAACACTACATTGCTTATAACTTCGTTGTTAACTATAAAAGAATACGCGGAATGTATGTTATGTGGTAAGTTTTAATAGGAAAAGAGGTAACAGTTGACATATCCGATTGTTTCCAGGTCAGATCCAGTACATATTTTCAGATAAAACGGGTACTCTGACACAGAACATAATGACGTTCAACAAATGCTCGATAGCGGGTGTATGTTACGGCGATGTCGTCGACGAGAACACAGGGGAAACCATCGAACTCACTGATGTAAGTATAATAGATAAGTAATGTTGAAAGAGTGTGAAAACAGTCTTTAGGGCCATTCAATTACCATCAACATTCAGTTCAGTGCATAGCTTGTCTCTAGCTCTAGACTGGCTCTGGATATGAGTCGTTATTGTCATTAGATAGCAATTGAAAAACTCCGTTGTCTTACTGTAATGTGCGCGGTCTATGTTAGAGCAAGACATCAAAGCGATTAAATCACTGTCCATTGACAATAACAACTAATTAAAGTATCAGAATTAGACCCCTGATATGATATTGTATCATTGACAAACAATTTACTAATAACAAGTAGTAAAATGGTATTGCAACATTTTAATAATTTCGTCTTATTGATTCTGAACTTATTTCTGACAAGAACTGTGCTCTATTGAAGTGTTGAGGTGTGATCTCGAATTTATAAAATTCATAAGACTTACAATGTTATTAGAAAGCTATCTGGATGTATCGCAATATTTAATATGCCATACAATGTTTCCATTTACAGTCCAATAATACCAGCACAAAATACGAATTAGCTTTCTAATAACACTGGACTTTTTGATGGAGGGACCAAGTATCGATTGACCTTTGAAGTAGCCATGCACCGCAATAAGTTATTGTAGGAGATCACAGCACAAGTGCATGTAGAAAAACACTTTGAAACCGTCTTTAGTCACTTGAATCTTAGAGATTCGGATTCGCACGGTTTGGTAATGAGTTATTTTGTTTTTTTTGCATGGTTCCGAGTTTGTTTTTTCATTGATATGTTTGAATGATATTCGATCGTTTTGTAATCGTTTATACTTTGCTTTGGGTTTGTTTTGTGCAAGGGAAACGTGATGTGATTCGTTCCATGCGAATATTGTGATTTGTTTTATATTGATTTGTGCATGGATAATATTTTAAGATCACAACATTATTACAACAAACTATCCTCAACACATACATGCATCAGTAAAATACATATGTTTAAATTCAACTTCCATTTATTTTTGTCTGTTAATATTCACGCACTTTTGTTTTCATGTACGCAGTAACACGTCATTTGAATTCTTATGCTGTGTTTTTGCGCGTTAACACATGTGAGCGAATTGAAACAAAAAGGAAAATTCGAAGGACGTTCTGAAATTGAGCTTTTCTTGAATTACATGCAATTTCCAAGTACATAATATATAAATATTCATTATCAAATACTTAATGTTTGTGTCGTCACGTCACGTCGCTGTAGTGCATGTTTTACACACGGCAGCGATGAGTAAAGCATTCTTTGTAAATTGTGAGAGTGTTTTGTAATGTTTATGAATAGTAGTATTTTTCAAATAAGTACAGCCCAACATTTCAATGACCTAGACACTTTTAAAGGCAGTTCAATGTAAATATCATAATAAATTGATCTGCGACGATTTTTTCTTGCCTATCTGCCTCTAGGATTCACAATCCGAAGATACTATAAGAGAAAGACTATAAGAGAACTGGCAGCTTGATCACGTGAGCATCTCATGCCAGTGTAATAAATGCTATATTTGATTGATTTTGGATAAGCGGAGAGTTCTCTGATTGTATATATATATATACAATTTGTATAGAAATACAAGTCAGTTCTATAAAAATTAACCATGAAGAATTCCTAACTTGAACCGGGGCTCTGACCGGGTAGCGAAGAGCGAGCCGGTGTTCGTCTATCGTCCGTTCCATTTACAGAAACGCCAGCCTTTTATTTTCTTATTCTGTCGGTAGCACGGAGTCCACTTTGAACCCTGGACCTTTGTTAGGCTTGCGCCGAGACATCGCACGCTTTTTCTTCTTCTCACGAAAATTTTGATCTACTTTATATGCATCAATAGTGAATACATAAAAAGGCCTCACAGAATACATGGGACTATTGAAATGATACTTGACGTGCCAAATTTAGGACTATGTGGGTGAACTCGGGGGAGTAGCTGGCTATGGACTGCCTATATTCAATATCTCACATTATTGAATCCTACGTTAGGCAGGTGATCTTACTCGCCCGTCCTTGGTGGGCTCCCTAAACAGCCAACCCGATGGTCGACGGTGGACAACACTGGTGTGAGAGGCTGGGAGTGTCGAGAAGTGCGGCACCGGTACTATCGCGAGCGAGTAGAGGAGAATTCTGTCGCTAGTGCAGTCAGGCAGTCGGTCAACCGAACAATGGCGGCCAAAACATTCCACTAGAGCGGTACTAAATACTATAACGCGGGCAATACAGCAGCAGCGTCCCGTGATATAACAACCGCCACTGCGATCGCCAATCCATGTGCCAAGCGTGATGATTATGACATAGTCCCTCCATCTTTAGGCGAGGCAGTGGAAGTTTTTTAGCTGAAATTATGATGATAATGATCTAGGTAAAGTGTAAAATACATGTCATGTTATTTCATACATTTTAAGCATTCTACAAAATTACTAGATATTGTATGCAATACCGGATTATACAGATTCCCTCGTAAACTCTTCCACAGTGGCAGTACTAGTGTAGCCTTAGGGTAAAAACAAACGTTAATTGATTTGGTTTTTTCTTCACTCTTTTTGTTTTAATCTTAATATTTAACTTGGCAGGTCATTGAAATGTTATATGACCCTTGAAAATGTTTTTATTTTCGTAGGTTAAACGTTTTCTCATGAACACGTCGCGTGTTGATTTAAACAATTATGCACCAACCCTGTGCACGACAAACACAGATTTTATTAATTTGACTGTGACTAATCCATAGAATATACAGAATGACTTACATGTCAAAAAAAGTACGTAATAGAGTATCAGAATTACTTTTATAGTATTTATGTAATGTAATACTATAACAACATAATTTACACCAGATAATAGCTATAATATTTAAACATGTATGTGAAGAAGAGCGGAGTGTGCTAATTTATCAGTGTAGAGAGAGACACTACATGCTAGGTGGAATTCTCGAGTTGACAACATACCTAATATAAAATAGAAAATGTATGTGTTTCAAATTCCAAGTATCCGCGAAACGTGTTCACTTTTAACGAATATTATATTGTATGAATTCTAGTAAAAATGTGATAACATAATCACACAAAGTATTGTTGGTGACGGTTGAACATTAATCGTGCAGATATTCAGACCGCGTTCAGATATTTCGCTGTAAAACTGAAAATTACCTGATAGTGAGTTAAGTTTAAATTCAATTGCAAGTGAGGCAATTGTTGTCGGGAAATATTTACCCAGATTGTGAACGCGGTTGAACGGAAACGTCACGTTTTCCTATTGGTATTTACGATTACGTGACTTACTTTCAATTTCCGAAGAGAAATGAATATCGTAAAAATTGGGTAGTTGACTATTTTCTCTTTAATTTCAAAAGAATATCTACGAAATCGAATAGTTATCGAAATATGAACGATCGAGATCGGTATTTCAACAACCAATTTCAATCGACTCATTAAAATTTTAATTAAGTAAGTATGTCTATATTTAAGGCATAGTACAGATATTGTATGTGTTAATTAAATATATACGTATGCGAAATTATGAAATGTATGCATACATAGATTAATATTTAATGTTGTATCACCACCAATACCGCGTGGCAGTGAGTTTATTTTTTTATTTTAAAATGTTTTTACAATTTTTCTATCTGATAATATTATCCATATTAGTGATTTCGGACCACGTCAACTGCCCATTTTTTTTTAGTCATTTCTTTAAAAATAATGTTGAAACGTAGTCAACTCGTGGATTGACAAAGTTTGACGACAGCCGCGTAGCAGGGGCAGGGGCTCGCGGGGCAGCGCGGGGGCGGTTAGCGCGGCGAGCGGGGCCAGCGGGGCCAGCGGGGCGAGTGGGGCGAGCGCCGCGGGCCCCACGGCTCGCGCGCGGCTCCTGGAGCTGGAGCACGAGCAGGGCCGCAGCACGCCGGGCGCGCGCCGCCCCGCGCCCCCCGCGCCGCCCGCGTCGCCCGACCCGCACGTACGACACGCCCGATACATACACCCTCCGCGCATGCCTTCCTCCGTACGCCCGTTACACGACTGATTTATAACTAATAAATAAATTAAAAATATATTCAGATTGCATAAAGCGTCATAAAAAGTACAAATTACCTAAATATATAACGGAAGCTTGGATTGAAAAGTTAAAGTTGTTTACACGCGAAATATTCGTCGACCTTTTGGACATTAACATTAATCTTGGAATGGCTCCTTATCCATTTCTGTCACAATGGCAACACGACTTTGTCATCAGAAATATCAGAATGATAACGTATAACGTATCTACATTTTTGCTTCTAGTTTTTGTGTAGATGTTGATAATCTACGGTAGCTACTACCACCGATGTGAACTGCATCATTGTCTGCCACCATCAGGCCAAGAAAAAGATACATTCCATGTGCAAATGGGCGTTTGGCACTCGTTTTCATTTTATAGTTTTAATGATTGATTACATTTTACAAATTGCTGTATTCCAAAACTGTATCTTCCCAATATGAATTGAACTGAATATGACTAACGTGGATATGAAAATAGTAAAAGTGATCCAAATCTATAAATAGCTCTGTACCTCAAACACCAGGTTATGAATATAATGATTAAATCAGTCGTGTAATTCGCAGGCGTTCTCCCTCGCCTGATATATTCAGGTAGGATGTGGTATAATGTCGGGTAGACTCAGCAACTCTTCCCTGTGGAGCTAGTGCCTGTGATGTGACCTAACCTGACCTGGAGCTCACCTTCGTGCCGTATTACTCTGTACTATATTAATCTGTTAATAAAGTTCTGATTGAAGACTTCTTCCTTCTTTTATACTTATGGGATAACAATAACATTTCAAATTGTCATCGAAAATTACCATAAGACTATTATTAGGACCACCGTTTATTTTAACTAACCAGATATTATTGTTGTATCTTATTGAATGAGTACTGCTATTTTCTATCTTTGATTAATTAACATTATTATTAAAATATTTACATATATAATAAATATGATATTTTATATCGTAATGATATGCAATAATATGTAACAGATGGCACAACTTTCTTAATCAAACTGTTGATCAGCTCTTATCATTAAGTTCATTAAACGCATAACCATGGTAATTACAAATTTTACAGATTTTAAAATTAATGAATCAAACACACGAAACAAGCAAAGTCAGAAATAATACTATAATAACTCAACTCATTGTTAACATAACACATATAATAATTATTACATCGTGATAATGTTTCAAAGATATTGTTTTATGTTATCTATGTAAAATCTTCATCTTACTAATGGTATTAAACCTCACATGACCTCGCATGACTAGAACAATATTTGTTGATTGTATTACCTATACATATTGTAGTAATGTGTTAACCAAGGGTGTGTAGTATTTGCATGTGATGCTTTGCATATTAACATCTACTCGTATATTGTCATTTTTCGCATTCACGTTGATTTTCTTCGTTTCATTAACCGTTACATTAAATGTAGAGCTTTCAGACATGTATTTGGTTTCCCATTAATTTTTCAATGCTCCTAAAATCTGCAGTCATTGCTAAAAAAAATAAAAATCTACGTTATGCCTTTTTGTTTGTTTTAGGATCAGGCCTGTAAAATATAAAAATTATCATTAAAATTAATAATACTATTTGTCAAAGTTTTTATTTGTACTCTTGCAGAATATTATTTAGCTATTTGTGATAGTTGTGTTTCGTCTGTTTTCTGTTTGATCCAGAATAGAAATCATCTTCTAGATGTTGCCTAAGTAATTTTTCTAGCTCTTGGGCGATACGACATTCGCCCGGACAGCTAGTAAAGTTATACATTTATACCAAGGAATTTAATGAACGGTTGATATTATATAACCAGTATTTAAAGTTATTTGATGACCAACCGTCAACTTTTTATATTCAACAATACTAGATAACATTATATGTTTTTTTCTTGTAATAATGGCAATTCTAGAGAAACATTGATACTATTATTTTAGAACACAATATTTGTTTATACAACTTCACGTTATAGCATAACAATATGTAATTATAAAAAAAAACGTGTAACGTAGATTGTAATAAAATTAAAAGTGCGATGAATTAACTGTACATGATTTTGAAATAGAGTACGGAGCCGTTAGATTTCTCGGACAATCCCGAGTACGAGCCGGAATTCAAGTTCTTCGATTCCAAATTGCTTAAGGCAGTGAAGCAGGAGGACAGAGACGTGCTGGATTTCTTTCGTCTGCTTGCTCTGTGCCACACAGTCATGCCGGAACAGAAGAACGGACGACTCGAATATCAGGTATATTGGACGCGCTTTATTTTCCACTTTTTTTCATAATGCAAGATATCTTGCTAATGAAAGTTGGATATTGTGTTACATGATGAAATTATTGTCCTCTCAATTAGAGTGATTAAAAATGAACAAAGTTAGAAGGAGGCAGAGCTCCGTCGAGTTTCTTACTCACCACCACTGTATCCTTGACAAATCTTAATCTTAGTGATAGTCAGAAATAGTACCAAATTGTGCAACTAGATTATATACTAGACGGTACGTGACATCGTAAAATAGGTACGAAACTGTGAAGAATAGCTTGTGTGAACAAAAAACGGCGACCGCGTTGCCAAGCGTGGCGGTTTTGTCCAGTTGTAGACGTTTAATGACGTCTTTCGACGGCAATTATGATCTTAAATCTTAACTAAATAGATAAAATCCAAATCGAATATGTAATTATTATCAATCATTTATTAATAATAATTCTTTCCAGGCACAATCACCAGACGAATCGGCTCTGGTGTCAGCCGCAAGAAATTTTGGTTTTGTGTTCAGAGAACGCTCGCCTAATACTATTACAATAGAAGTTATGGGTAAAAAAGAGGTAAGAAATATTAAAATTTGTTTGAAATAGTTTAGTGAAATGTTACAAATACTATACATATTGTTATATTATTTTAACCTTTTGTTCCAGGTGTATGAGTTGTTATGTATATTAGATTTTAATAATGTTAGGAAAAGAATGTCCGTGATATTGAAGAAGGATGGTGAAATTAGGTTATATACAAAAGGTGCTGATAATGTAATATACGACAGATTAAAAAGTAGTTGCCAGGCAGAAGTGAAAGCAAAAACACAGGAGCATTTGAACGTAAGTCAATTCACATTTTCAAAACTTTTACCTTACCTTGAGAAGCATATTCTTTCGTTTTGACATATCTATGAAACGGAACAAAAAAAAAATTCAATTTCATATCGAGGTGGAGTCGTAGTGTGGTCTGTGCTTATCGACCTTAGATTATATTTACCGGTGGTAGAGCTCCAGTGACTGAGTGTGTCAGCATCGCCGCATTACTTAATCTACTTTCCGCTAAATGGTACCGCTATCGTATGCCGGTCAGGCGGTTAAGTAAGGTCTTGTAACTTCTGGCACGAATGTATAACAACTTAGGCTACAGTATTCACTTTCAACGTGCACCGTATACATGTTTGACAATTCATGACAAAAAAAATGTTTTCAAGAAACATTGGTTGTCCGTAAAGACGATTTACTTACGATAATTTTATGTAA
Organism: Macrosoma leucophasiata; assembly: GCA_036365455.1. Lineage (NCBI taxonomy): Eukaryota > Metazoa > Arthropoda > Insecta > Lepidoptera > Hedylidae > Macrosoma > Macrosoma leucophasiata. The sequence continues at coordinate 13,155,523 of JAWQUS010000021.1, forward strand.
AACGTAGGAGCAAGAACACAAGCCGAATGTTCAGACCGATCGTGGCTCTTTATAGCTCGTACGCTCGGCTCGGGCGGAACGTGACACTTTTTCGTGCGTGCAGCCGGCGTTCATCGATCTATAAGACGTTATCACGTCAACAAATGTAAATGTAGAATGTCGGCCGGAGTACAGGAGTAGAGGAGTAGAGGAGTAGAGGAGTACAGAATGCGTGCGTGTGACCGTACAGAAGTTCGCGGGCGAGGGCCTGCGCACGCTGGCGCTGGCGTGGCGGCCGCTGGAGGAGCGCGGCTTCGCGGAGTGGAAGCGGCGCCACCAGGCCGCCGCGCTCGCGCTGCACGACCGCGACGAGCGCCTCGACGCCATCTACGAAGAGATCGAGACCGATCTGCTGCTCTTGGGTGAATATCATACAGCAACACGGGCCACCGGCCGCGCCGGTCCGGAGGGGAGTCGCCATATGCAGGCGTTCCCCTATGTCAAAGTACAAGCACAAGTGATCCTATACGAAAGCTCCTAAATGGTGTATAGCTTTAACTATTATATTTGTATGCAGTTATATTTTCACTGTCTGCTTTCCAAAAATAATAAAATAAATAAAATACCTGTCGCCGAGATGTATAAATGTGTGCGTGAAATTGTTTATGTATTTTGTTGAAGTCAAGGTGTGAGTTTCGGAGTAATAGACGATTATTGTTTTGTGTGTGTCACACAAATTTCCCTCCGCAAAAAATGACAGACTGTTTCGCGTCAGTAATAAACGCTATGGCTATTCTCCTCCGGTCGGCCGGTGGCCCGTGTTGCTCTATGGGTAAATATACACATCTCATCTTAGTAGCTCACCAAAGTAGCTCACACCTGTAATCCCCGATAGGCAGAAATAAATGCATGCTTTCAAGCGTACTCGCAAACACCTACAATTCGCCGGTTATGTTTTGGCCCATGTAAAATATTGGAGTATGAAAGGTACTGTGAAACTTTCAGAAAATGGACAAATCCCAATAGAACCAGAGGTAAAGGTTCTTAACCGTTATCTCTGATAACCCCCGACCCCACTATTCCGTTTTTACAAAATAAAAACGTTAACAAAACCTACAATACACATACAAAACATAACTGGCGAATCGTGTAAGAATGTTCAAAATAGCCTGTTTTATAATTTGTTTATTTATTTAGGTGTTACCGCGATCGAAGACAAATTACAAGATGGAGTGCCAGAAACGATAGCAAACCTTAGCATGGCCGGAATCAAAATATGGGTTTTGACGGGAGACAAACAAGGTAAATAATTATTATTATACAATGAAACGCTATAATGATATGCTAAATTTCGTCGTAATAATTAACCACAATCACATTTTCTAAATCCCAACCTACCTACAACTACACTGATGATGTAATAATATATTACCTATGTTTTTTGTGTTATTGCATATTATAGCGGGTTTATATCGCTATAAAATGAAAACTGAAAAGAAATACACTGCGACATTTATTTGAGATTTTTCAATGTCGCTGATTTTCTCATGCCATTGTATTCGAAACAATTCCGTCTGAACACCCAAACGTAATTTTTTATTATGACATCCTGGCGTCAAGACGGGACGACCCCACCGCCCACTAGCGGAAGAAGTTTATTTTACTGGAAGAGAATTCTTGCACTAGTGCAGACAGTCAACCGAACAATGGCGGCCAAACCATTCCAATAGGGCGGTAGTAAGAACGCGGGATGGGCAGCAGCGTCCTGCGATAAAACTTCCACCACTGCGATCGCCAATCCGCCAGCCAAGCGTGGCGATTATGGCATATTCTCCCCTAATGTCGCACAACATTGTTATGAGCATCTCTGGGGAAGGCTTTGTCCAGCAGTAGATGTAGATGTGGTAGAGCTCCAGTGATGGAGCTCGCGGGCGTAGGCACCACCGCATTACCTAATATACATGCCGCTAAATGGTAGTGTTCAGCATTATCGTGTTCCGTTCAGGTGGCCCTGTGATTTAATTTCCGGCACAGAGGCATAACACATTAGGCTCCAGACTTCTGTCGTTACCACTTGGTAACGCATCTGCATTTTGACTTCTGGTCTTTGTTGTGTGGGTGTCTATAGGCTGTCATTTGAACAGCATGCTTGTTTGCCACTTCCGTTACATAAAAAAAAAAGAAAAAAGGAAACAAATATGATACGGTGGTGTTGCAGAGACGGCAATAAACATCGGCTACTCGTGTCAGCTGCTGACGGACGACATGGCGGAGGTGTTCGTGGTGGACGGCGCGGCGCACGACGACGTCGCGCGGCAGCTGGCCAAGTGCAGGGACTCCATCCGCGTCGTCAACACCTTCCTGCCGCACGGTACCTAAGCAATACAAGTGGTTTTTTTTTCTAGGCTTACGGGTGCGACGGTCGGTTCGGGAAGATTTAGGATGTGTTCCCGCATGAACACACACCGAAAATACGACAGGATCCTTAGGTTCGCTTGTACTAAAATATTTGTTAAAATTATTGTTAATGTCACAGAAGATGTTGCGAGCTCGGCTCTGGTTCGTTCATGTCCTCAAAAATTGGATAAATTAAAGAAGAATCCGAAAAAAATATAATTAATTTATTCAAGAATATATTTTTGAGTTACAACCACAATTAATTCATACGATTTAATCATTTTCAACCATGTTCAACATGGGGGCGATACAGCCGACGCTTGGGATCCCTTTGTAGATAAAACAAAACTAATGCTATCTGTATCTTTACTAGTGCATCACATATTATCAAAAAAAAACGATGTATCGAATCGATCAATTTAAAGAAGTTCCGATGTTTTTTTTTTATTGGAAATCGATTAGTTTAATATTAACACATAAAATCGATTTCGATCGTATTTAGAAATTATTACTTTTTTCTCCAAGTACTATATAATAAAAAAAAACAATTAAAAAATGAAAATGTCAAAATGACATCGCCCGCCATATTCGCCATCTTGGTTTTGAGTTGCAATTCTAACATTATGTTTTGTAACTGCAAACAAAGCTAATTATGTGAAAATATGCAGTTAAAAAACGTTTGTATGTTGATTTTGCCTGTTGTGTACAATACATGGCCGGATGTCCATACATTTTTGCAACATCTCCTTTACAAAAACTTTAACTTCTACAAAAGTTTTGGTGCAACCGAACTTTAGGTTAGCCGTTTATCTTGGGGCTAAATATTTTGGCAGGATCGCTGTTCAGCGGTTGTCAAATCAATAAGGATACAGTTTACAGATTATATTTAAATGCATCCAGTTTTACTGGTGGTAGAGCGCTACTGATAGAGCTCGTCGGCGTACGCATCACCGCATTACCTAATCTATCTGCCACCAAATGTGAGTGTTCAGCGCTATCGAGTTCCGGTTAGATGGTAATGTATGGCCCTGTAATAAGTATCACAGAGACAACAACTTAAGTCTCAGGGGTGATAACGCATCTGCATCTGGTTTTTGTGTAGATATCTATAGACTGCAGTCATCACTTAACATCAATATGAACTGCATATTTCTTTGCCGCCTTCCTTACATAAAAAAGCTACTTGGACAATAGCACCTTTTGACCTCGGCCTCCCTTGCAGGTAGTGGGGAAGGCGGGCGGTCGGACAGCTCGGGCGGGGGGGCAGGGGGGGGCGAGACCGCAAACGGCGGCGCGGGCGTGTCGCGGCCGTCCCCGGGCCGCGCCGCCAACGTGAAGCTCAACGCGCCCGCCGTCTCCGTCGTCACATTTAGGTGGGAACATAACACTCTAGCACGCGACAGGTAGACCAACAGCAACATTACGTCACATACCGCTAACCGCCTCGCGAGCCTTCCGCGCCTTCCGTGTCGCCTCGCCACTTGTGATGTCCCGCTCTGACTACTTCGAGGTGACCGGATGCTAATATTCGTTCCGGGAGATGAAACTGGAAATATAACTTCATTTTTTGAGTTTGAAACAGAGCGTCAGTTTGTTTAAAACATGCTTAGGACCAAACCCGAGTTAAATTTTTGGGCATTCTTTGATCATAAGCTTCTGGTTCAGATTTGGTGTAAATAAATACTTCGAGCCGAAAAATATTTTGGCGATAAGATTTCTCTGCTATACCGTTTATGTCTCTTTAAAAAAATATTTTTATAATGATTTTTTTTTAATGCCTGATAGAAATAGCTACGTGATAAACACGTGTGCGATATTGTCGTCTTATATTGAATCCTACTCTTTGTCAAGTTATTCAGCCAACTGTACGTTGATTTGAACTTATTTTGTTTGTTTTATGACTACTTAACTTAAATAACTCTGTAGTAGCTCGTTTCAACTCCTGGAAGTAATATTAGCATGTTCTGGTCAACCTGTGTTAAGTTGTGAACTTATTTGATATTGTTGTTCAAATATTTTCAGTACTTTAAGTGCTTCTATGATATTATGTTTATTAATTAGATCCTCATAACAAAGAAAAATCCAATAGAAACAGCAATTAGGATTCATGGAAATCGTCATATTAAAATCAGTTCACTCACAATATTTTTAATTGATCTTTAGGACTTACGAAAGATTCTGAGAGAGAAGTCAGGGGACTGTTTATTTAAGGAATAAATCCCCTGTCGAAAATGATATATTGATATAATTAAAATCTAAGAATACGAACATGTAATATTTTACTGTCAAGGAAATTTGCTATGATCAATACCTAGATTGTTTTCTCTCCTTCCTATTTTTTTTATATTTCCATTCTATATTTCGCTGATGCAATTTGCTGACGTATCACCCACCAATCTTAAGTCAGCTGACTTACTTTATTCTTCATAATTTTGGGTATGCTAAAATTTGTAAAATTTTTAATCGGGAGGGAATTATCAAATGTTATTTTTAAAATGTTGTATATTTGAATCTTGCGAAAATTGATATAGTTTCAAATCTTTAAGTCTGCTTGCGTATGGTGTTTCTATTGGAATATTTGCTCTATGTGAAAGTACTGAAACTAAATAATTATTATGATGAACATATTTTTATGAAAATTATTGATTTTGAAATTTACTATCAATATTATACTTAAAATGTATTTGTTTAGTCAGCTTCATAATACGCTAAATTATGTATGCTTGGCTGTAGCCACTTAAAAAGTGTTTAGGTTTCTAGTTTTATTGTTGATAATTCAAAGAAATAATATAGCACTAAAATAAAATAACAAGTTTTTTCGAGTAGACAGAACGGACAAATTTATTTCTTGTGTTCCTAACATTCACAAACAAGCACACTTACCTACTACTGTCTTCTCTCTGTTGCCGCCCTTCTCTGACTCACCATAGACAATAGCTGTCCTAGGCACCAGGCACACATGCTAATATAGCTAGATGAGTGTATCGGTAACCATAAACAATAAAATGTTGTCTTATAATTTATGTACTATTAGGGAACTGGCTGCTTGACCACCTTATGTGATAATAATTAAAGCTATATTTCATTGATTTTGAACAAGCGGCGAGTTCTCTGACTTTATATTTTTAGTTTATTTAGTATTTATATTAGAGATAAAACGAGTAGATTGTCCGAATACAGAGTCAGGTTTGCTAAGGCAAAACTGACAAAACAGCAGAACATATAATAGGCACAGATGCTCTGCCGACTTTATCGGTTTTGTTTTATATATTTAAACGAGTAATTAAACGTGTTTAAAACAAAGTATCTACAGGTATTGTGTTATAATTTTCATTACAGTGATAATATCGAATTTTTCTGCCATCCGACATTTGACCGGATCCTTTTTTATTCGGATTTCGTTTCATCTCTGGTTAAATCGACGATGTTAACTATTATATACCATACAACGAGTCTTTTCTACTTACTAGAAGTAAGTGGGAAAATACTAAGAAGAGTGCAATTTAATGCTCAAATATGAATTTTTAAATTTAAAGTATTTATTAGATTAGAGAAGTAGATTATTATTTTTGGGATTCTAATTATTAATCAGTTTATTATCGACTTAATGTAATGTAGCATCGTGTTGTAGTCAACAATTAGTATTTATGCTTTAAATGGATTCATGTGCTTTAAAAAACTTTAAATTAATGTGGTCGATATTGTAATGTGTAGATATCATTTGTAACTGAAATGGTGATTTTAAATGCCATTTACTAAATATTTTAAAAAATCATCAAGGTATAAAGCCACGCTGCCTCCGAAGATTATTAAAGAAAGTATAGTATGCTATAATACTACATGTATCGTTAATGTAAATTGTATAATATTTGGTTCTCACTACCATAACAAAAAAGAAAGTCACCTGTTCATTTACAAATCCAAATTTTATTTTTGTGTATATTTAAAACACGAAATAATAGGAATACAAAGTCCTATCTATCTAAACCAACGGTGCTTAAATGGTATTGCTGAACACATTTAACAAAGATAAAATACGTCGACAGAAAACAGATCATCTATTGATAGACATAGAAAATTGTAGGAGCGTGGTGAACGTTGGTTTGGGTAAATGCATTTATTAAATACAGACATTAGGAGAGTTATTGGGACTTTGGACAAAGAAAAAATAGACATAAACTTGTTGTTCATTTTGATAAGTTTGTCTTATTTTTCAGACAAGGCAATTTTTTCTTCTCTAAATGATAATTCGACATTCGGATGTGGTGGTTTATTGGCTGAGCTAGTTATTCAGAAATCGGATGATCGAATACCGTCCGAAGTCAATTTATTTTATATTTCTTCGAATCACTCTTTGTACTAAGGCGTCGGGATGTGACGTCCTTATCGCCTGTATATACCTATTAGTGTTGAAAAATTCTTCCGCTAGTCCAGTCAGTTAACAGAACTATTGCGAGCAAACAATTCCAATAGGGTGGTAGTAAATGCAATAATGCGCGGGATGGGCAGCAACGTCCCGCGACAAAACTACCGCCTCTGCAATGGCCAATCGTGGCGATTACGTCACACTCTACCCAAAATGACGCACAACTCTATTTTAGCCATCGTTGGAGAAGGCTTTTGTTCAGCTGTTAACGTCTTTCGACTGAAGTGATGATGATGACGACTCTTGTTACATCTCGGTGGCGGCGGTGCGTTGGAGGGTTCAATACATAGTGGAGAGACAGTGCGGTGTCGGGCGGCGGTCACACCGCGGACACTCGACAACACAAACACTAATTCTGGTAACCTACTACACAGTCAATCAATCAGGACGTGTTTCATACGCACACACACAGTTGCCCACTCGCAACCTCAGTGTACGAGGCTGCTAGACTGGTACCAAATGGGGTTTCGGGCTGCAAGAGGGGAACGTCGAAGTGCCCATTCTATACCCAGCATTATTTCTCTTACATATTCTCTTCAGCGGTGGAGTCGTTTACAGGAGCATGTCCTCCAAAAACTTTCCTTCAAATGGCGTAAACATGTGTGAGAGCGTATGTGAACGTTGCAGCAACGAGTACGCGTACGGCGCGGCGGCGGAGACGAGCGAGCACGCCAACGATGACGCCAACGGGTTCGCCATCGTCGTCAACGGACACTCGCTCGTCCACTGCCTGCACCCCAAACTTGAGGAGAAGTAAGTATTATAGTTCTAATGCGGGCTTCTTTGGCCGATTATTGTGTAATTGCTTATCCTGCGACACAGCTGCTATAGTGGTATATGTGTAGTTAGTAGTCTACCTCGTTAGGCCACAGTTGGACCGATATCGGTACACGAAGTTTCCTCCCTCTAAAGGTCATAGGACGACCACCCGCCACCCGACCAGCGCCCGACTGCGACCGGCCTGCACTCATTACATCAACTCCGCTCCGTATCGCCTCGACCGCAAGCCGTCTACGAGCGGGCGGCGTGCGGTCCACGGGCGGACGGCGAGTGGACCACTCGGTGACAGTGACCGCTAGCTTGTCTTGCGTTGATTTTGTATTGGCAACGGCGCTGTTTCCAAGTGGACCGCGTGCCGTCCGCCAGTGGTCCGCGAGTGCTTCACAAGTAACATCGCGTCGTTCACCCGTGGACCACCCGTCTACAACGAGTGGACGCCGTAAACCGAGGCGGTGCTGGTCGGGTGCCGGGTGGCTGTAGTTTTGACCCTAAGGCTCGTGAGCGATGAGTCGCAGTCCTCACTTGATGTTACGAATTCTCGATCCTTTATCAATCTGCTGGCGAAACAATACTTTGTATGATGTAAGAATTACTAGGATGTACTCATCGACCATGTAGCTGATATAACTAAATGATAGAAATGAACCTAACACTTTAAATTGTCGTTATAATAGATAGATTTAGTTAATTTAGTTTCAGTAACATCAGTTTCTTTAACTATTTTTATACTTTATGAAAAATACACCCACACACGCACATGCACACAGTGTCGCACCGATTCTGTGAGATGAATACCACTTTGCATTTCAGGTTTTTAGACGTGGTGCTACAGTGCCGTTCGGTGATATGTTGTCGTGTTACGCCGCTTCAAAAGGCTATGGTCGTGGAACTGATCAAGAAGAGCAGGAAAGCCGTTACGTTGGCGATAGGTGACGGCGCCAACGATGTGTCTATGATCAAAGGTATTGTGGTTATTTAATTTTTACTGTAACCCCCGTGTATTTTAGCTAAATAGTTGCTTATTACTCTTTTGTCCATTTCTATCTAACCGAATTGACAATGGTTTCAGCCGAAAGACAAAAGCAAAAAAAAGGGGATATGTCATGCTCGGCATGCGAATTGGCGATCGCAGTGGCGGTAATTTTATCGCAGGACGTTGCCCATCTTGCGTTATTCCACTTAATACCGCCCCATTGGAATTGTTTGACCGCCATTGTTCGGTTGGCACGCCTAAATCCCAATGCTACTTTTACTACACGTTATTTGTCTACTCATTAACTGTCTTATGACATCTTGATTGTCATTTGACCACTATAGTTCGAAACAATACTGACTAGCTTTTACCTAAAACTTAGTTAATTATTCGTATTTACGTTCAGTTTGGTCGCCGACATAGTCTGTATGATAATCGTTACGTTCCATTAATCGATCGCAATGACCGCGACCGCTGAACTTGCCGTTCCACTAACGTAAAAAGGCCACGGGCGTTGTGAGCGAATCTTATAAGTGGAACGCACATCTTGAGCGCTGTGTGCTCTCTATATGGCGGATAGTGAAATCGTTCTTATTTCGAATTTTGGTGAAAGCCCACTCTGACCCACCAATATTTTGTGGGCGATGCGGTCGCGGACAGTGACGTCATCTATGACATCGAACGATCGCTCTCGATGTCCAACGGGCCTAAGGTGGAATGATGCAAAGAGCATTACGGTCGCTGCGGTCGATAACTGGAACGCGCCCAACGCCCAACATGTGACAGTCAAGATAGTATACCGTGTCCGTGTCCGTGTAGCGGCGCACATCGGCGTGGGCATCTCGGGGCAGGAGGGCATGCAGGCGGTGCTGGCGTCGGACTACTCCATCGCGCAGTTCCGCTTCCTGCAGCGGCTGCTGCTGGTGCACGGCCGCTGGTCCTACTACCGCATGTGCAAGTTCCTGCGGTACTTCTTCTACAAGAACTTCGCCTTCACCGTCTGCCACTTCTGGTTCGCGTTTTTCTGCGGGTTCAGTGCGCAGGTTGGTTGTTTATAATGTTGACTGATGTTGTGTTGTATCATCGCAATGATAATTTTATTTGTGTATCGTAATTCTCTTGAATTCACCGAGTAAAATAACGAACATTCCTATTTTGACGTTGATCGTTATGGCCAATTATGTAAGACGTACTAATGTAAAGCCAAGGATAAAGACTAGTAATCAATCTTTTTTGTTTTTCATTAACAATCTTACCCAATCGACACTTCATTTGTAAATGCAAAAAAACTGATTACTATTCCTGCTTTAATCTATCTCCGCTCTGAATATGCAAATTGTACTACATAATTCATATTATAGTACAATTAAAACCTGTCTCAATTCTAAGCTCTTCTCACACATTAACATGGTGTTCAAATACTTTAATTGAAACAGACGGTGTTCGACGAGATGTTCATATCGGTGTACAACTTGTTCTACACGTCGCTGCCCGTGCTGGCGCTGGGCGTGTTCGAGCAGGACGTGTCGGACGCCACGTCGCTGCTGTTCCCCAAGCTGTACGCGCCCGGACACACCAGCCAGCTCTTCAACAAGACCGAGTTCATCAAGTCCACGCTGCACGGCTGCTTCACGTCGCTAGTTCTCTTCCTCATACCTTATGGTCAGTGGAATCGTTTAATTATTTCAAATATGTCTTTCAAAGAATGTATCAAGGAAGATTGTTTGCTGAGCCAAAGCAGTGAGTTTTAGACTAAGTTTACATCTATCGGTGAGTCCCTGATGTTAGATTAATAATGATAATGGCAACCCTTGAAACGTCTCTCTGCTGGGCACGAGTCTCACCCCTTTTTTTGGGGGGCGGACTGGAGCTTACTCCACCACGCTGCTCCAATGCGGGTTGGTGGAGATACGGGTTAGTAGCCAACCCGCTGTCGGATGTTTTCAAACCGCCCATAAAGCCTCCGACAAGGTTTAACGACTGCTATCTATCGTTAGCAACCGGGACCGACGGCTTAACGTGCCCTCCGAAGCACGGAAACGCGCATTTTAGTTTGTTACTAGCGGTCACCCATCACTCGATCGCGCCGCGATGTGAGATTATTGAACTATAAGTAAATAAATAATTATCAGTCACTCATAAGTAATTTATCAGCCCGCATGTTACTCCTCAAAATTTTTCCTTTGGTTTATGTTTACACCGCTACTAGTGTGTTGATACTGTTCCTGTTGGGTTACAAATGATCCTCAAAAATAAAAAGTTTTATTTTTACTTATAAACATAGCTACGGTCGACGGAACAGGTGTATTCTTTTATCTTATTCGACGTGAATTCTTTAATATAGCGACAGCGACGCGCTAGAGATGTGAACTGATTTAATGAATATTATTTTACTCTATGGCTGCACCGTACAATTTCCGTACGGTGTAGGTACCCAATGTAGCCATACAATAACACGCACGTAATGTCAAAATGAGAACGTTTTAAAATATTATTATTAAGTGTATGATGTATAAAAGATACGATAACTACACAGTATACAGTTGATTTCAATAAATTAATTAATTCTGTTATTGTTTCAGGTACTTACAAAGATGGATTAGCGCCAGATGGAAAAATATTGTCGGATCACATGCTATTAGGGAGTGTAGTCGCTACTATATTAATTATCGACAACACGACTCAAGTAAGTTTAGTATTTACTACTATTCGTTCAATTTTATATTGCGAAGCGATTGTTTGTAAATAAACATGATTGTCAAAAAAACATACTTTTTTATTATTTTCAGATAGCATTAGATACGACGTATTGGACAGTATTCAACCACATAACGATATGGGGGTCTTTAGTGTCGTACTTCGTGTTGGACTACTTCTATAACTACGCGATCGGGGGGCCCTATGTGGGCTCGCTAACGGTGGCGCTTACGCAAGCCACTTTCTGGTTCACTGCCGTCTTGACTGTGAGTATACCACTACCGTAATATCGGTATTACGGTTCGTATATCGAACTCCGATATACGATATCGTATATCGTTAGGAATATATTTAGGAGATACACGTAAAAATAGAATAAGAAACGTAAATTTTTATTGAAACTATTTCATTTGTTCTTCTTCAGTTGTAAGAATTCGCAATGTTGAATACATTAGGTATTTAAACGTCCGTGGCTATAAGATGCAGTGGTGGATTTACCAGCAGGCTGAGTAGGCTGGAGCCTAGGGCGGCAAACTTTAAGGGGTGGCAGAATTAGTTCATAATCTTTTTATTTCTATTTACCTATAAAATTACTGTTAAAATTATCAAGGCTCAGACCATAGTTTCCAATGATTCTAACCATAGAAAAAAAGTTGACGTAAGGAGGATAGGCTGCAGTCATCACTTAACATCAATGTGAACTGCATGCTTGTTTGCCACTTATATTACATTAAAAAAAAAAAAAGGATAATGAAGCATAAAACATAAAATTGGAATTTTATTGATAGAAAATATACCTAATTGATATGATTGTGGACTACGATATCAAAATATAGGGGCGGCGAAAATTGAGTAGCCTACCGGCGGCAAATTTGTAAATCCGCCACTGATAAGATGGTTTATCATTTGTCGTGTTTAATTTTATTTTTGTAAAACTATTATTAACCTTCATGGTGTTGCCACATATCTAATACCTCGTCGTAATGCCTTCAGTGATTTTGTTACGGCAGTATGCTTACTTGACGAAATCTGAAATGCATTCCTAGAACAGTATGATTATCCATGACGCGGAATAACAAATAAATAACAAAAGCAATCGCAGTATTGTCGGTCGTTAAATTTGCACAAGATAACCTAAAAATCTATTTTACCCGGTAGGATGCTACCCTTTCCGTACAAGATTACGTCGATATCTGCTAGTCTGTTTAGCTTCGAATATTGTATAACATGCGAACATTAGGGAATTTGACGCGACACGTGCGTCCCGGCAGATGATAATCCTGATGGTGCCGGTGGTGTCGTGGCGGTTGGCGTGCTCGTGGACGCGGCCCACGCTGGCCGAGCGGCTGCGCGCGCGCGAGCGGTGGCGCGCCGCCGCGCCCGCGCCCCGCACGCCCTCCGCCCGCCGCGCGCGCCGCTCCGTGCGCTCCGGGTACGCCTTCGCGCACCAGGAGGGCTTCGGCCGCCTCATCACCTCCGGCAAGATCATGCGCCGCATCCCGCACGCCGACGCCGCGCTCTCCGCCCTCGCCTCGCTGCCCGGCAAGTTCCACCCGCGCCCGCCCTCCCCCGACCCGCCGCCCTCGCCCCCCTCCCCGCCCACGCCGCCCTCGCCGCCCTCGCCGCGCGCGCCCAAGCAGGACCTCGACTCGGTGGACTTATGAGCGCGCGTAGCCTGCGTCGGGACCTCTCCCTCGCGCCGCGGACGCTCGCGTGCGCTCCCCTCGGTGTCTCGCGCGAGGACGCGGTGGATCTTACGAAGTGTGGGTCGGTATCTCGGTACTTAGCGCTGGTGTCGACTCGATTGGACGAGTTGTGCTCGCTGAGATCTCGCTAGGTGCGCGGAGGCGGCCTCCGAGGGCCGCCTCGGTTCGGTGGACGTTGAACTGAAATCGATGTACGCGTTGTAAGCGATTCGACTTCGGACCTCTCAGGAAGTGACTCGATTTGTGAAACTCGATCTTATATACGATTTAAAAACCAAATAATCTAACAATCGGCGGACCCGCGGTTCGCGGTCCGTCAAGTATGACGGTGATTCTGTAAAGAATTAATTTTCATAAATAGCGTTAATTTAGAGAGGTTTCGCGTCTTGTTAATTACAAGGCGTATATATTAATACTACTAGGCGTGCAATGCAATACTGCAACCGTGTCACTGAAGTCCAGTATTTGAAATAGATCGTTGAAAATTGATCACGGTTTACAGTAGACGAATCGAGTTACGAGTAGAATTATATGATATTTTTGTACTGCATTGTGAGTCTAATAGTATACGTAGACGTGGATGACTGTAAGCGGCCGGGTCGAGGCGACCTCGCCCGGTTGCTACCGCGCGCTTATTCATCTTTTATTAAAAAGACGATGTACGATATAAGATCAGGGATGCGACCGCCTATCGAAATTGTCGACGTTAATATTTCTGTTCATGATTCGTGTCAATTTGTGCCTTCATAAAAGCAATAATATGAATAATTCTTTAAACTAAAATCTCTCATCTACCGAATATCATATATCCACCGATCAGTTATAAAAGTGCTGTTCCTCCTCAGCAGCCAGACTTTGGCAAAAGCACACCTTCAAGATGTTGATTGTTAAAAAAAAAATGAGCAATAACGATAATAATCTAAGAAGTATCGCTTGTTTATCACTTACGAAAACAAGAATAGCCAGTCATATACTATTGCTATAGACTATAGCTTTTAAAGAAGTTACCAATTTATATGAAACATTTACAGCGATAACAATGTTGACAACAATTCCTGTAGGCGGTGGCACCTCACGAGTGATGTTTGTAAATTTGAAAATGTTACAAACGACTATAACTTTTTAAATAGACGGCATAATGTCGTCGAAACTCGTATTGTGATAATGTTAATAGATTAAAGAATTCGTATTATATTATTGCCTATATTAAATTATATTTGTTGATCGAGAGTATATATTGATAGATATTTATTATGGTACGTACTAAGATTACTCTTTTATATCAGAAAAGCGTAGTAATTTCCTGATGTTCCTTTGTATGTGTAGACAGCGTAGTTCCGTTTGCCGCGACCGATCCGTCGAATAGATTCTTTTCGGGAAAAAAGAATCGAAAAGTTTTAAGTTAAGCGTAATTATGTGAAATTGTTACCAAAAATATCGTCGCCATCATTTTTATTTTATTATCCGTGACGTAACCAACATTTTTTTCTCAAATGTGATCTTTTGTTTGTTATTCTATATTTGAGCTTAATATTTTACATGCTTTTTAAGTATCGTCGTCTGTGTCCGAGATCCTAGTGAAATGTGCATTTAAATTTAAACCCGTCAATTTCGTAAGCAGTCAAAACGCCACTTTATTGATAGTATTCTTAAATTTGAATTAGTTGCCGTGTGTTTTTTTTACACCATGTACTTTCTTTAGGAATCATGTGAAAAGAGAGCATACAGAACTAACTAAGAGAAACTATGTAAAATTCAATACAATAATTTGTTATGTATAAGCCATCATGGATGTCAGGGTTTAGCCAAAATAATGTGTATATCTAAGTACTTATTGTATGTAAATAGTTTCGAAAAGATACATATATAGTCACTACAACCTCCAATGACACAACTTACTGCGATCCATACCTGTCACAGATTTTTCGAGCATGTTTTCTTAGGCCTCATTTTTCTCTTGTTGTTCAAATATTGTTTTTTAGTTTTTATTAGAGTGGCTTGTACCAATCAGAGAATTCTGGAATTTATTATTTTAAACTGTTAATATATCGTCTAACGCTTGCCACCCTGTTAGCTGAACTTGCACTATGCTATTTATATTCTCGTATTCTTTTGAAGAAAGGCCACAATTTAAAGTTAGAACTATACCATTTTTTATTTAATCTTCAAGTTACCAACTTACCTATCTTTAAAATCAAAGGTGTAAAATGGTGAATAATCATAAATTTTTCCTAAAAACTATTTTCTACACGGTAACATTTGCGACACACGCAGTCGCTTAGATTATTGTTATTATTATTGGTCTCCTCATGTTCCCACATATCTGATGGATTTTGGGCATGGCATTTCATTAAACGCCCTTGCTTACATTTAAGCATGCAAAGTATAATTGATAATTGTAAAATTTTTTTGGCTTATCGAGGTAGAGGCTTTTCTATGGGTGGGTTAGAATGTCTCGCGCTGGATAATCCGTCACATTGTTTACAGGCCTCTGCAAGGTCTCAAAATATTGATATTATGTTCTTTTTGATAAGCGGTTATTATAAAAAGCGGCCTAATCATTGTCATTCATGGGTGGCTTCAAACAATTCGTTAATTTACGAATTAAGCAAAGGGACATTTCAGGTTCAGCCAGGGTCTGAGCACACTATCTCAAAAGCTTCTAACTAGTTGAACAAATTAAAAGGAGTTGAATGTCAGTTGGCTTTTAAATCGCTTCTATATTCAGTTTAACTTGAAGCGCAGTATATAAGACCTTTTAAACATTGATGATTTGATTGATTATAATAACAATCGTCCATATTCTGGTTTTATTCCGTGTTAAAATTTTTAAGATAAATTGTTGCTTAAAAGAGGAAAATACATAAAATTGGCTTATTAATAATCTGCCTTACTCGAAATTAATTTCAAGTGTAGTGTACAAAGACCTGGTGACAATCTGACAAAATACACAGATATAGAAACATACAGATTAAGGTCCAGTTCGAATAAGTCTAATAAAATTATTTCAATAGTTCCAGAATTAACTTGTTGTTCCAAGCCTACCTTTAGAAAAGACATATCCAAAAGTATTTACTAATTTTAGGTACAAATAATGACTTGATTAATCAGTATTGTAAGAAAAATCACACATTTGAAAAAGATTTACTCTCTGATTTTGTTTTTTTTTGGTGTGCTATATCAAAACATAAAAAAAAATTGTAAGTTTCACTGTTGAGATTATGCATTTAACTGAAGGAACTAAGCGACATCAATGTTATTTGTGTGGCGTTTTAACTGCAGACAAGTATGAACGCCATTTGCTTTGGTATCAATTTTTTAATAAAAAAATACTCTCATGAATAATTTGTTTTCTTTGATTCTCCAGTTTTTTCTTAGTATTTCTTTAATGTCATGAGGTGACAAACAAGCATACAGTACACATTAATGGTAAGTAAAGATACGCTTCCGAACTCGGCAGCAGGGCTGCCGCAGCACCATATTTTCACTATTTTCTATTGCGCGGCAGTGTCGCCTAGCTTTGAATGTAATCTCATAAAAACTCAAAGATATTATATGGAGACCAGTAGTTCGGAATCGTACTTTAATACTGCAGTCTATATACACCTACTTGAAACCAGAGATTTCAATGTACAGTACCCAGCAAGAAATCGAGCCTACGAAAGAGACGATCGGCTAGTTTCGAGCTTCGTAGAGCGTTATCTCTACTGTACACTGCCCACGTAAGCACTCATAGTCCGGTATTGGTCCAAACTTGATCGAAATGTTCGACAAACGTCACATACGTAAGGTGCGAAAGAGAACGCTCTACTACGACGAACGAATACTATATCATTGGCGACAAGTAGATTGTAATGCGGTGGTGCCTACCTACCTACGTCTGCTTACTCCGTCACTGGGGCTCTACCACCAGTTAAGTTGTCGCCAACCAGGTTAACACGTTCACTGCTGAAAACACGCCTGGCGTGTAATCGACACCTGTCCACGGGTACGTCATTACACGCACGGCGTGTGGCAAATATTTTCCGCGACGGCGATGGGATGCCACACGCACGGCGTGTGTTTGAAATGCATACGGCAGTGCGGCCCACACGCCGTGCGTGTTTTCGTTATATATCTTCGGCCCATTTTTCTTTTATGTTATTGAAAGTAGGTTTACCATGTTCTTATTTAATTAATTTTATTTGATACAAATACTATTGGTTTCTTAAAAATATAAGATCAAAAAGATTTCATTTCAATCGTTTATGCGTGCCTTCTATACGTAACATATATGTTATAAAATCGCCACAAAATCCGTGGAAGGTTATTAGAAAAAGATCAATTATGGGACGGCACAGCACGCTGGCTCACATTACTTCGCCTGAATCATAAAATATAGAGATTTAAGTAAGTCGTTTTCGCTGTCATAAATTATACAGTGGTTATATTTAATATCAGGCAATAAAACACGGTTGTCTTATAGATAAAACTGTTTCCTCTAAACCAAAATAAAAATAAGCATAATATGCAATAAAGAAATAAACCGGCAAAGTTGAAATTGTACACAATGCGTGCGGTTTATGGGCAAGACTAAGATTATGCTAATGAACAATAGATATGCCTATTGTTCATTAGCATGTGTGGCGTTAGCTTTTTTTTTTGTTGATTGTTTTTTTTTTTTTTTAATAAATTAGTCATTTTTCATAGCGTCATTGTTTTTTTTAGTTCTCTTGCTTCTTGGTTGGTTTTTAACATTTAAAAAATATAGCGCCGAGTATAGGTCGACAGACAAACGGACAGATAGAGACATATAAATAAACACCCGCAGACTGTCAGACACACAGGTACTTACATGTAATATAGTTTATGAAAGTATATATTATATAGTTCTATGTTTATATATACATAAAACGGTGTAGAATATGCGGTTCATATTTACCAACGATGTATGTAAACACTCACTACTCTCATTAGGTATATTTTTAGGTACCTAATTACAAACGTACTACAGAAATCTGTATGTAGAAATTAAGATCGAAATATTATATGTGGAAATATTATATAGGTAGGTAATGATTTAATTAATATGATACATAAGTACCACATATAAATATAATAGGTACCTAGTTACATTGAAAAAGTCGGTCATGTCTTCTTTTTAATCAAATTATCTATCTTTTAGAACATATATGAGAGAACAATCTAATACTCTTGTGAAATATATTACATAAAATCATAATTTAATGGAAAGCTTAATTATATCTCAATTAAAACATTTATTTTTGAAACATATTAAATTAAAACACGCGAGGCGCGTAATCCGCGCTGCCATAGGGTAAAAGATCGCACGCCTCGCGTGTCTCGCCGCACAGCTGATGATTTTGCGAGTTTTCGATACGCGGGTGCGGCCGGACACGCGCTGCGTGTAATTTCCTGCACCGAGGGATAGCGGGGTTTTTGGACCAGCAGTGAATGTGTTTTTATTCTGCTGGTAGGTAGTCTTATGTATTTCCGTTGCCACTATAACAACAGTTAATAAAAATTTAAAAGTAACGTTTAGGGGGTCTGCATACAGAAACCTGTTTTTTTCGTATTTTTGCTCAAGCTTAATCACGGTAGCAGGTAGACGCTTAAAATTTTCACAAAATACAGTACCGCCTTTTTATTGTACCTACTTACTTCAAATAACTTAGACAAACACATGTATAAATTTCAACTTTACAGAAAATAGTTTATTAAGATGTAACTCGGCCCATCGGTCGTGGCGGACCGAAGGGAGTAGCCATAGCGTTTATTACCGATGCAAAACAGTCTGGCGTGAGTCTGGCATTTTTTGCGCACTCAGTGTGAGTGCGCAAAAAATGCCAGACTGTTTTGCATATGTATTGTATCACAAAAATCGTCTATTACTACGAAACTCACACCTTGACTTTAACAAAATACAGAAACAATTGCACGCACACATTTATACATCTAGGCGATAGGTATAGGCCCATTTGGGCTTGTACTTTGACAGAGGGGAAAGCCTGCCTATGGCTACTCCCCTCCGTTGTTGCTCTTTGTTGCCAGGCGATGGTTTTTGGGCGATAGTTTATTCATCCCTACAAAAATTTCTAGCCTTACAGGCCTACCGCTACCGTTACTCGGAGGGTTTAGTATTTTCGAAGCTATAAGGACCGTATACTGAGTACTAGGCACTACTGCATTACTTCCAGGAACAACTATCACATTACCTAAATCTACATGCCAAGTGTGGCGATTATGGCATAATCCCCAAAGGCTTTTGTAGTCGTAGCTGTCTTTCGGCTGAAATTATGATGACCATTCATCTTCAGAAGATGTTCAATGCCCTCACATCCGGGGGTAAAACGGCACCCTTTCAAAACATGTATAATAATACCCTTGCACAAAATCTCTAGTTGCCTACGTCTAAAAAAAGTTTTCTTGCGGACGTTGCGGACGTTTTGTGGAACGTTATTGACAGCAGTGTAAGTGTAGCTAAACTATCGATAGTTGCGCTATCGATAGTTGACTTCGAAAAATAGTCGATAGCGCGATAGTACTATCGAAAATATCGCCATGCTGCAATACTATCGATACTATCGAAACTATCGAAGCTAGTATCGTTACTAGCTAGTATCGATACTATCGATAGTATCGATAGAATTGCAGCATGGCGATATTTTCGATAGAACTATCGCGCTATCGACTATTTTTTTGAGGTCACGATAGTTCACAATACTATCGATAGACTATTACTATTGCAAGTACGTGTCATTGTCAATTTTGATTTTGAATGTTTTGGTTAAAATTTCTGATTCTGAAAATTTCTAATTTCCATCCGTGATTTCCAGTTTTCCTGTATATTCATTACTAAACACATTGGTTAAAATTTTGGATACTTACAATATATTTATCTTAAGTCGTAGTATAATTGTGTGATAAAATGAGTGAATACTATCACGTTGTGCCCTGGTATAATAGCCAAGAGTGGAATGAAGTTTACGATAAAATATTTTCGGAAAACTCCACCCGTGTCACAAAGTCTGAAGTTTTACAACAATTACTAGTTTGGAAGGCCAGATGCCCTTCTTTACCATCTGGTATTGAATCTACTTTAACATTACTCGAAATGCATCTTCAAGACCACTTCAGTGACAGTTTACCTAACGATCAACTACTTCGTTTAGGTTACTCATCTGCAATCATGCGTTTTGTGAATCACATGCTAGATACAGAAACGTCCAAAGGTACTAACTTATATCAGGCTGCTAAACGGCTAGGGGTACCTGACTGGATCGTCGATTTGAGACATGACACTGCTCACAGTAATAAATTACCATCACTTGAGTTATTACGAGAAGCATCACTTTTTAGTTTACAATGGCTACAAAAATATTACTGGGATAAATATAAAAAGTGTATACAGGACTATGTATCTAATGAAAAAGAAAATATTCCTAGCATTGAAAATAAAATTGCTGCCATGATGCACTTCTGTGCATCACTTAGTATATGTGGACATCCTCAGTGTGATATTAATACTTTGGCCGATATACCAGATGATGCTATGAGGGTGTCCTTAGTGAATGATGCTAAAGACCTATTTGGAGATTACATTGATCTATCTGTTAACACAGTATCAATCCAAGCGTTAATAAATGCTATGAAAAGAATGTTAAGGAAATTATTAATCAGGTCTACTTCATACAGTAATAAAGCATTGCTTAATGATGAATCATTGATTTTGTCTCAAGAACTCTTAGAATTCATGGATAAAACAGCATTGGTAAACAAGAAAGGCCTCAGTAGACATTATGTGCAATGTTTTGAAATGATGTTAAGGTTTTTGCATTCAAATGAATTATTACAAGATTTTATTATGGAACTAATAAGCATTACTCAGGATGATGATAATGATGACAACAGACGCTGGCTTGCTGCTCAGTGGCTATCTGAGATATTAATTGCATTAAAAAAATGCAATCAATTATATAGTAAAGCAAACAAGTGAGTAAATATTATTTTTGTAGCAAAATAAATGTATTGTAGTTAAGTAAATATCGAAACCTTTTTATAAAATGCTACTTAAAATAATAATTCACTAATCACTATTAGGGGCCGTTCAAGTATTACGTCAGCACTATGGGGGGGCGGAGGGGTCTTTGCTCTGCTTAGTTTGGATGACATAGGGGTTGGGGAGTCTAGATGATGATTACGTCATCGGTAGTTATTTACTTATTACATCAGTAAAATCTAATTTCTATCCTAAATCTATTTTCTTATTTTAAAATTATAATTATAATATTAAAAAAAACAATACATTAATTGAAAAATGTTTACGTAAGCATGGGGGAGGGGGTAAGAGCTTTTCTTACTTTTGCTGATGGGGGTAAAGAATTGTAATAAATCTGCTTACATAATACTTGAACGGTCCTTAGGCATTTGAGCCACTGAGCCACCTGGGCTCTTCAACCTCAATCTATCCTTGATTACATTATTGCTGATTAACTACCTTAACTACCCTTTAGTAAAGCTGGAGTTTTTTTTTATCTCCTTTTTTCTGCAATCTGCTTTATTTGGGCATTTAGCTGATGGTTAGACATTTCAGTGTAGACATGCATGGTATACACCCAGTGGCGCATCCACATACAAAGTAGAATCTTCAAGGAAGTGTATTTACAATGGGAGAAGGTCTTGGGGAACTCTCCCTTTAAGTGTTTAAAGGCGCGAATGGGGTTCATCAATCTGCAACATCCCAAAGACCACTCGTTGTTGGGATGTTTCTCCATACGACGAGAGTGTGTCCTTAATTTATTAAAAAAATCCCCTTTCACTGTTGGTATCTTCATATCTCGGTGTAATTGAGAGTTGGAAACAAACAATGGAGCATCAGTTATCACATGGGAGAACTTTTGATTGGAACTGTTTTATGATTTCCAGTTTGAATTCCCCAGTTCCCTATAATTATGCTCCATAAGACCAAATCAGTTTGTGCTGCTTAACAGTGATCCAGGGAGTGGGAACAGGACTCTGCTTATTTTAGAATTTCTTTTCCCACATCAGTCATAATTATGGTGAATTGATTGAGACATTGAGTTGATACTTTAAAAATAGTAATAGGAAATAATTTTCTCAGTTATCACTAGAGCCAATAGTAGAATATGACCTATAAAACAACTGTTGGAAACTCGAGAAAATAACAGTGCTGTCATAACAATCATTGTTTGTCAATTTAGATTGTTGCACTTCATGATAAAAATAATTAGTGTATTAAATTAATCCGTAATCATTTATTTTTATTTTCAGAAGTGGTATCAATATGTCAACTGTAAAAAGTAGAAAAGAACTTATTTCTCTTTTCTGCAATTTATTCCCAAGTGAGAAAATGAGTAGTCTACTTCTTGACTTCAACTCTCCAATTTTATCTGAGTTGACAAATATAAATTACATCAAACCAATTATATCATCTTATAATCCATATTTGACCTATTTTATCAAGGATCTTTTGAACTTGGTAGAGCCTCATATAGATAAAAACATCAAAAACAAAATATGTAAATTAGCTGAAGTAGTAGCATACTCTGGTACATTATCTGCCACAACATCAGATATATACACAGCAGAAGATTTGAAACATTTAGATATGAATGATGCGAGTATAGAAAGTGATAAATACAAACACCAAAATGTACAAGACCAATTGAGTGGAGATGATGATATAGAAATTGTTAATCAGCAAGAAACTACAAGATTTGGCATTTGGAAATTGACACCACAGTCAACAGATTACTCTTGGTCTTCATGTCCTATAGGAATATTGCCATTGGAAATTACAAATCAAAGTAAAGAAATGGAATCCTAAAGTTAAATACATTGTTAAAAAAATAAAAGTATTTTTTATTTTCCACAGCAATTGTTTATTTTTTTTTTCATAATTTGTATACAGTATAATATTTTGGTTACATTTTTATCATAAACATTATATCGACAAATCCCTAAAAATAAATTGAACAATATACATGTCATAACTATATTACAAGAGTCATCATTATAGATTAACGTTAGATGTTCAGTATGTTCACAGTTGATTATTTTTAATGGAAAATGACAATGTCTCAATGTTAATGGTATGTATTGGTCCTTAGAAAATACAATCTTCCAAAGTATGAACCTGAATAATGCAACACAAATGTATCAAAACATGTATCTTTTTAATTTACATTTGTATTGCAGGATTTTCAGGAGACCCTGCTTTAAAGTAATAAAGTAGTACCAATAAGTAAATGTAAGACTTATGGTAGAAATATCAATTTAATATCTTATTAAAATTTCTAACTACACCTTCAGTTCTATTTCAATTTTGTTGTTCAAAAGATTTATAAAAAATATTAGATGTAGGTGTATTAATCTAAAGATATACAAGATAACAATATCTGAGGCATTTGATGTGATCATAAAAATCCTTATTTTTATGTTTTAATTAGCCCAGTGTTTACTAAAGTACTCGGGGATCCAATGCTTTATTTGGCATTACTATACAAAGTAAATTTTAATGGTTTATACAATGTCGCAATTTTCAACACCACTAGTTTTTGATAACTTTAATAATAAACAAAAAAATAAAATCACTAATAATAATTTCAGGCACCAATTTGGAATTAGAATATGAAGAATATAAAAAAACTAACTCCCTCGCAATTTATGACTAAATAAGGATGACACTTACAGTACAGGATTCAGCACTTACATTAACGTATTATCATCGGGCAAACTGTATCAACTTAAAATTTATCTATTTACAAAAACTTTACACTGAACTCTTAACTTATCTACAAGCACTTCTAAAGTGTATAATTTCTAATCGAAGCCACATTGCACATTCAATTTACAAATATAACACGCAAATTATCAATAATGAGTATGTCTTGCTGATGTGAGCTTTGAGAATGATAAAAGATATCCAGTCTCGCTATATTTCAGTCCCAAGCAAATAAGGGATACAAACGTGGCTTACAGAGTCTTAAGACATCCATTAATTATTTCGTAACATTATAATGGGTACTAATATTACGTAAACGACAACAATAATTACATCTAGAACTTTCACAGACATGGACTGTCGAAAGCAAACTAGTCGAAGGCACAGAGACTACAGTAGATTACTGCGACACAACCCCGATAAAGACAAGTCTAATCTTTGTCCTTTCGGCATTTTGGCAAAGCAATCAGTATAGGCATTTGTTGTTTAAAAACTAGTAAGTAGCACAATTATAATAATATTAGGATAATAATTTGTAAAGAAAGCTTTGCTAATACCATGATCCCAACACCTGTCATGTGAGATTCATACAATTGTGTTTTCACAATTAAATAACAAAAACATTGTTCTCACATAGTCTGTAAATAAAATATTACAGGTACATTTTGACGTCGTAGTTCTATGTATGTCACAGAGATATTCGTTGTTTGAAAGTAAGTATGATAGTTCTAAGCTAATTAATTATTAGGAAGCGGATAAAATATTTGTGACTTATTAATAAATTTGAATAGCTTAACAATAGACAGTCTTTTAGAATATAATAAGCAAATAAAAGCAAGGTACAATCGGTAACACAACTGATAACAGCGCTTGTCAATAACAAGTCCACAGGGACAGTTTTTTTTTATGATAGGTATAAAATGAAAAATAAAAAATTCTTAAAATATTGGTGAGCATGAAGATCAATTCTTGCTTATGCTTCAAGAATTGATTGAAGAATTTGCTTTTCCAATATATTTACACACATTTATTTACAGTAAAATCGCCACTATTTATACACAATACTACATATTTATCTCTGAAACATCTTCATTCCGATGGAATATGAACTCTGAAATAAAATTCGTAATCAATAAAGTTGGAAAAAATTACTGACATAGCAGCATAATATAACTAGTCTAAAGAGATTCAATGCATCTGCAATGCATCCGAATTGACTACTCTGACATTTATAGACACCTAACCAGCAGAAGTATAAGTAAAGTAAGCATTCTATTATTATGCACTACTAAATAATTACATTCGAATATTTTACACCAAATGTAATAAGCAATCATTTTTTAAAATTCAATCTTTCTATATTTATTGGCATTGTACATTTCGCATTTATACACAAAAATAGTTAAGCTTAAGTTTTAGGCCTTGTTAGGAATTTTTGATTCGAATTCTACTTCAGAATAAAATAAAAGGAGTAGCATCCCCAAATACTTTTATCATTTTAAAAATACTTCAAATTCGGTGAATTGCATAGTAATGAATTTTGACGAGAGTATATATAAGGTTGGGGAAAAAGTTTCTTCGCATTTTTTAAGATAATTCAAAACATTTTTTAATATAATTTATTTAAATTTAACTAAAGTATGTATGTACCATTTTGTTCGATAACCTTTTGCCATCTTGTAGGTAGGGACATGATCCCATTGCTATAAACATTTTGGGACTTCTCATCAAAATACCGCGACAAGTGGATTTGGCAGTCCTCTCGTGATGTTTAACCTAACATTGCATAAAGAATTCTGAAGAGACCGAAACAGGTGGAAATCTGAAGGTGCAAGGTCAGGACTATACCGCGGATGCATTAACACCTCCCAGCCAAACTCTCTTAATTTTTGCTGAGTGGCTATAGATGTGTGAGGTCTAGCGTTATCATGATGAAACACCACACCCCTTCAATGATCAATTCCGGCCGCTTTCTCTCAACTTCTTGCTTTAATCTCATCAGTTGTTCGCAGTAGAGTTCAGAATCGATAGTCCTGCCTGGTGGTAATAGCTCATAATGAATAATGCCCTTCCAATCCCACCACACACACAACATCACCTTATTGCGAGTTAACCCGGGTTTCGCCACAGTCTGTGAAGCCTGACCGGACTTTGACCACGACCTTTTTCGCACGTTCTTGTCGTACGTGATCCACATTTCATCAACAATTATCAGCTTCTTCAAAAATGATTCGGTTTCATTACGTCGTAATAAAGAATCACAAATGAGTACACGGTTCATTAGGTTTCTTTCAGTGAGCTCGTGAGGTACCCAAATATCGAGCTTTTTTTGTACCCAGCTTTTTTTCAAATGCGCCAAAACTGTTTTGTGATCAATTCTCAGTTCTTCAGCTACGTCGTAACTAGTGATATGTCGATCTTGATCACTTTTTCAAAAATGGCATCCATTTTATCCGTAATAGGGCGACCAGAGCGAGGTGAATCTTTGACATCAAAATTTCCGGATTGAAAACGCTTAAACCAAATTTGTGCTACTCTCACAGACACTGCACTAGATCCATAAACATAGCAAATATTTTCGCTGCTTGCGTTGCATTTTTACCTTTTTTGTAGTAAAATTTTAAAATGTATCGAATTTCTTCATTAGATTCACTCATCTTGACAGTACGAAAAACAAATAAAAAACACACATTTGCCTAATTCGAATTTGGAATTATGTTCTTTAAAATTTTAACTTTCAATGATACCAAAACCAGCCAGATACAAATACTACAGCCAAAGAGATTTCATTAAAAGTTCATACATACTATAATGCGAAAATACTTTTTCCCCAACCTATTATATATTTTAAAACATCTTAAAGTTAATCGACAATGCATGGTGCATTGTCGTTTTTTTTTTAAATAGGCACACAAAACCTACTGTACGCACGTACCTATATAAAATAATGTACTTAATTTAACAATTTATTAAACATCTATTTAGGAGTTTTTAATTTTAAAATATCGTAACTACAATGTCTACGTTCAACAATAAAATAACGACCAATATTTCTCAAATAATTTGAAACGATATAATAAAACACTTATTTAAAAGATCACAATTCGACCAGATTTACATATTTACACAGAAAAACGTCCATATAAAATACAAAGTTCATGGAAAGTACCATATATTTTAACGTACGAAAAATAATTTTTATTTTTTTTAATTGGAAAGAATGCCTACTACTTGGTTAAGCTCTTCTAGAGTTTATTACAATGCAACAACCCACTTCTAAAATCATCAGTTTTGAGTCATTGTAACCTCATTGGATTGGCTAACACCTAATTAGTAATGAACAAATTTTATTGTACAGCACTGATTTATACAAACAGTAATTTCTAATAAACTTCACATGAACTATTTTACTAACAAGTAAATGTTGCGCTATAAGGAATATAGAGATATATTATATAAAAAGTATATTGACATCATAATTATTCATCAAGGATACAGACTTACGATAAGCTTTTTTATGTAATGGAAGTGGCAAACAAGTATACAGTTCACATTGATGTTAAGTGATGACTGACCGATAAATATAGACCGATGACTATAGACACTTACATAAAGACCAAGGAGACCAAAGACTCGTGAGGCCTATGGTGTTATGCCTCTGTGCCGGAAATTACCGGGCCGTACAAGCTGCTGACTATGTTTTCTTACTTTACGTCGTAATGAGTTTGCAGGATATGCTTGATTATGTCAATATCTTTATGTGATGTGTGTCATCATAATTTATAAATCTAAAAACATTTATGCGACTTAAAATGTCTTTCAATTTTAAGTGACGCTTAGTCTTCTGTGACTACAAACAAAACATGCGATAACTACGATGATCGTTACTTAAAATTGAGCCATTTTATGGCAAACGCACATTTGTTGCTTTGACATACTATTATTACTTATATACAGTATGGCCGAAAATAAGTCATTCCCGATGAACATAGTACCATATGCCTGTATTAAGTAAGTTCTGGTGTAGGTACTAAATGAGACGAAGTCGTTTGATTTAAGTTATATATCAATCAAAACAGAAAAACAGCGAGTTTTTATACGATTGGCACGGCCTCTGTTATTTGGAGTCATACAAGAAATAAAAAAAAAAAAAAAAGGATTGTATTGAAAAGTAACTCTTGTACGATATTTTATTTAATGATGATTGCATCTCTGAGGCTGCTTTATGCGCCTAAGGGGTAATTCAGGAATGGGTGGTTGACGGAAGAACATGCGCGAGGGCGGTATCAAATTATGACGGATTCGTCCACATGTCGTCGGGGTAAGGGACTACGAATCATCATAGCCATTTTGTATACGTGGCACGTGGGAGGAGTTTCGGTGTCAGGCCACAATGGGGGTCATCTTGTCGGCATGGCAGGTTGCAATAGGCCACGATATGGTGTTTATTTTGACGTGTAAGATGTCATCATACCATGTGTGGTCATTCCGTGTCTGGTGATATCATACGACGATGGGGTCAATACGTCGGCTTTCACAGTGGCATCATAGCAGACGGCTCATCCTGTCGCGATGCGGGGTGGCATCGGACCACGATACGGTCATCCTGTCGGCGTGTGGCATGCGGGATGGCATCAGAGCACGATAGTGATCCTCGTGGCGTGCGGGGCGGCATCGTGCCGTGCGGGTCGTCCTGTTGGCACGCGGAGGGGCATCAGAGCTCGAAGCACGATAAGGTTATCCTATTGGCATGTGGAGGGGCCTCAGACCATGATGGGGTCGTCGGAGGAGAGCTGGCGTTGCAGTAGGCGCTGCGAGCGCAGCGAGGGCGAGGCGGCGCTGAGGTCGTCGGTGCTGCCGAACTCGCCGTCGTGGTCCGTCGTCGACAGCAGGTCGTCGTCCGATGTCGCCCTGATGGTGAGAAATACGTCCGAATTACTATACCTGTGAAACGCTCGTAGTCTAGTAATGAAGAGGTTAAGCGGCTGGACCGGTCGGTCATCCCGAGGACGCAGGTAAGATCCTTGCCCGAAATAAAATCTTTGTTTCCATTTTTCTTTAATATTTACGTTATCTAAAGTTCAGTAAAATTGAAAAACTAAAAACATACCCTTGTCGTGAAGCCGCCACGCGACCAGTTCCTCAATAGTTAACACAAAATAACGAATGAAAACCGCATCTAAAATGACAAAACAAAGTCACCTTATAAGCGTGGGCAGGTTGGTGGCGAGTATGTGCTTCTCCTTCTCGATCTCGTGTATGTGTCCCTCGAGGATCTGCTCCTCGGGGCGGCAGGCGTCACTGGCGCTGCGCATGGACCACAGGCGGTCGCTGGCCGTGTGGCTCGCTTTGTCCAGCGTCGCGATGTCTTGCAGGGCGCCGCGCGTCTGTTCACACCACAAAACACTTCATAACTACACTTCATAACACTTCAATAGCCTTCCTCGGTCGAATGATGCGAAATAATGATTATAGGTATTATTATATTGCATCATTCGACCGAGGGATTCGAGAGAATGTCCGTATGCGTAAAGCGTTTAAATCAAAATGTCACTACATAGTAGTGTTCGGCGCTATCGTGCTTCGGTCGGATGGTAATGTGATTTCCGGCGCAGAGGTATAACGCCTACTTTTTGAAAAAGAGACAGACACATAAATTCATAACATTTACCATGGGAGAAAATGAGAAAAGAAGCATTATACAGTGTCTCTAATGACGTGTGAATTGCCAACATAAATAAATAATAAACTAAGTATATAAATAAAATGTTTTGTTTTTTTTTCACTAAACTAAAATCGCATACTTAATCTACAGCATAGTAAACTATAATAAACACATAAGCAGTGCATACCCCATTCCAAACTTGGTACTTTTCCTTCGTTCGATACTGAGTAAAAGCGCTAACTTTGGAACAAGGTCAGAGCAGAATGATATAGTTGTGATCCATAACCGTATCACCCGACAACTTTCACCTGTAGAAGAAGTTATGCGAAAATTGTCTGGTGGTAGAGTTCAAGAGAGTGCAGGAGCTCGAGGGTGTAGGCTCCACCGCATCACACATTTACCTGCCGCTAACTGGTAGTGTTCAGCACTAACGTGTTCCGGTAATGTATGGGCCCATATGCTACCACTGAGACTGCAGACACATGACAACTTAGGTCTCAGGGGCGACAACAGATCTGCATTTTGACCTCTGGTTTTTGTCTATAGGCTGCAGTCATCACTTAACATCAATGTGAGCTGCATGCCACCTTCATTACATAAAAAAATGTAAGTAACTTTTTAATTCACAAAACGTATAAATGAGTATACGCACGGAGTTGATCTTGTCGACGAGGATGGCCTCGAGGCAGGCGGTCTGGCGCGCGATGTCGTGCAGGGAGTCCTGCGCGGGCTGCACCTTGTGCGTGCGCAGGATGCAGGGCGCGAACACGATCGCCAGCGCGTTCGGGCCCATCCTGCATCACGTCTTGTTTTGTCAATATATTCAATAAAAAAAATTATAATAATTTAAAAAAAAGTGGGAGCCAAGCGAGTGTCGGACTCGCGTTCACAGGGTTCCGTACGCATAATAAATTTCCTATGTTATTAATGATAACACAGGAAATTCAATATCTTCTTTCTACTTCTACAACTTCCTATAGGATATCCTGCAATCTATAGGTAAAGAACAACTTTTTTACTGGAAAATCCCAAGGGGATCGAGCTGGTCAATTGTCGTCTCTTTTCTCGAATAACTTCAAATCTTTTTTGTTACAATAATACATACCTTCGTAATCTATAAAGACTGTCTCACGATAAATGACTAAATACAGTTTTCTTATAGTAACGACCCGCCCCCGCTTCGCACGGCATATTAAAAAAAAGTCGAGAAATTGTAGAAATTTAATCTACATAGATTTAGGGCTTTAGGTTATTATCATATCAATTTTGATAATAGTAAATAGCGTCGCAAATTATACATTTTATGGATCGATCCTCAAGAACTTAAAGTTGTATTTAGTCAAGCGGCAGAACTGCCACCGGCGGTAGGATGCAGGTACACAAATTGGAATCCAATTTATTAATGAAAGAAATGGTTACCGTGGGTCAATCATAACAATTTAGTATCGAAAAATAAAGAATACCGTTAAAATGTTTACCTGTTATGCTTTTCACCCATAGCCACCCTTACTAGATGAAATATTAGCCTTTCCACGAGATCGAAATTTGCTTTGGGAAGTTTCTTCAATATTGTGAATATACTGGATACTCTTTCCTGCAACAATATAAAAATGAATCTTAATTACATAAGAGTAGAAATAGCATAAAATAATTTAGAATCACAAGAATAACATGATATTAGATGATTAAAACGATATTTTTTGCAAAAGTTTATATATTTATCAAAGGTGAGCAGCGCTCGGGCGGCTGGCAACGGGTGTGGACTTACGGAGGGCGCGGACACAGTACCTGGGGATCGGAGATCTCGGCGGCGAGGATGAAGTCGTCGTAGAGGTCGAAGGTGAGCAGCGGCTCGGGCAGCTCGCGGAAGAAGGTCTTGAGGACGGAGGCGCGCACGTGCACGGTGTACACGTCCAGCCGCTCGATGGCGCCCTCGCCGCACTCGTCCAGCATCAGCCGCAGCTCGCGCACCTGCAACCGATTACATTGTAACGTACATAATCACATCCTTATTCTTGATCAGTGATTCCAGCGACTAAACTCCTATTAGTTCATACCTACAAATATTTTAACATTGTATTGACCTGAATTTTACAAACTATGTTAACATATTATAAATGAGTGTCATTGAAATAGTGTAATGCATGAGAGTGAAAAAAAAAAACTATTTTATCAAGAAGATGCATTTTTGATAATTAAATAGTACAATGACTAACTTATTTTATGACTATCTTTATAGTAATAGAATAAAATCATTATAAAGCATGCAGTAAATGTAATAAGGAAATACCTTCGAACTAAGACCACTTTTTCTATAGAGTCCTTCAGTGTAGAGACCGGTCATCTCGATGGTCGTAATGAGTCTGTCCACCACTATCGGAATGTTGCCCTGTCCCGTCGGTAATTCAACCAGAGGCACACCAAACACCTGAGGAAAA
The DNA here is from genome assembly GCA_036365455.1 of Macrosoma leucophasiata. Taxonomy (NCBI): domain Eukaryota; kingdom Metazoa; phylum Arthropoda; class Insecta; order Lepidoptera; family Hedylidae; genus Macrosoma; species Macrosoma leucophasiata. The sequence goes on from JAWQUS010000021.1 coordinate 13,187,328, forward strand.
ACAAAAAATATGGCAATGTAATATTATAGGAAAAAAGGCAACGCGTTAAATGAGAAGGAAAAATTCGATAATCAGGTGTGGGCTTCGGTAGCTCAGTTAGAAGAGCGGCTGGACTAGAGATTCCAGTGGGCGCGAGTCGCGAGTTTAAGCTCCGCCTGAAGTCAAATTTTCTTTCCATTTTTCTTTTAAAAAAATGTTTGTTTTTGAGTGCATTTGAAATAATATTTACTATGCTAATGCGAAACAGATTATCTGCTTATTTGAAAGTACAAAAGAGGTTGCTAAATATATGACCGATTTTATCAAACATTATTAAAAAATGCCGTTTTTGGAATCTGTAGGGAGGGGAGGGGGGGGACGCATTGCCGGTGTGGAGGTGTGGGGGTGTGGGCGTGTGGACGTTACCTTGCCGCGCGTGTTGAGGCCCAGCTGCTCGCGGCCGCCGGCGTGCAGGGCGCCCACGATGGCGGCCGACGGCGTCACCGAGTCCGCGCGACACTGCGTCGTCACCTGCCAACACAAATACACCACATTATAGAGTAATGAGCGCTTTATAAACTTAATAAATTACAACATTGGATAGATTGTGAACTGAGTAGGTGTACCACGGGTGAGGACCGATATCAGATTAGAATCAAGATTTGAATTAGGCTTAGACTCACGCGGGTAACGCAAGTTTTCAACGCAACGAACGGTCGAGTAATTTGGGATCGCAAAGATGACGCTGCTATGTCGCAATACCGGGATTTTTCAAAGATTTATAACAGATCGATTGAATTAGTATAGTAAATAAAACTATTTTTTTGCAAATCGCATAAGGTGGACTTTGTGTGGCCACAACGTAGTACCTAATATTTTGAAATTCATGAACATAAATTGGATTACCTTCATATAGCACTTTTTATGTGACGCCAGCCTGCAGGTCTGACAAATGAGGGATCGTTCAATGGGCCACATGAAGAATGTCTTGCAGATTTCACACTCAGTAGGTATGTTGATCATGGACAATACGAACATGTGTCCTTTGTACTGAATAGGGTCATCCACCTGGAATTTCAACATGTACATAAAATCGTTTGTTATGACCCAAATCTGTTATAAGGCAGATTCAAGAATCTTCCAAAATAAACCCGTTTTCTTAACATTGTTTCTAAAGACATCTCATCCACTGTGAGACAATATACTTCTTTGGTAACATAATGTGAGCCTTGCAATTAATTATGGTAATCATCAATATTCATACATTTGTAATTTTTCTTAAACTGCATAAAATCTTTCATTAACTACCTCAAGAACTATGTGTGTACAGACAGAAAATGAGTGTTTGTGGGGATTCATTGACCTGGAATGAAAAATGAAAATCTAAAATAAGTGTACCAGTGATATGAAAAATAGCCCCAAGTTACATATTTACCTTTCGTTTTTTCTCTTTTTTTCTTTTCGTCCGCGCTTTATCAGTCTCGTGTTGGCTCATAAATTCGTCCATAAATCCCCTAAACGCGTTCACTCCCATCGTGATGGATAAAGTGGATCCTTCCCTTGCGCACACAGTCTCCATCACATGAAGGAAATTGCCGATCAAGTCTTTGTACTTGAGAGCCGACCCTCTGGTCTCTACTACACTATACGTAGCTACTAAATTGTCCTTAAACTCTCGAAGCGCGTGCTTGAATACCCTGTCCACCTGTAAACAAATTCGTCAACAATTGGGTGAAGAACATAATTTTTTGTAAAATTTAAAATTCCAAGTTCAAAAATTGATTTGTAGACAGAGTATAGATAAGACAAGTAATTGGCGAATACCTGTCGTCTCTTTATAAGAAATTAAAAACAGATCTTACATTAGGATAAAAATAGAAAAATAGTCTTGAATACTTGAATTATAAGATTTCCTAGTTTTCTTAGATATTTTTTTTTAACCTAAAACCCTTTTTATGTAACGAACAAGCACGCAGTTTACATGGGTGATAAGTGATAACTGAGCCTATAGATATCTACATAAAAACCATAGGTCAAATGCAGATGCGTTGCCACCCGTGAGACCTCATTTCTTATGTCTCTGTGATAGTTATTACGAGGCCACATATTACCATCCAACCGGAACCCAATAGCTTAACGGTAGCTTAGTTTGGTTGGTTACCTAATACGGTGGTGTCTACGTCCTAGAGTCCCTACACTGAAACTCAACCATCAGTAAAAACTTACTGGTGAAAGGTTATGCTTGTTCATTTCGTTCACTGCGGCTCTTGCAGCCACATTCGCAACAATTCAGAAATGAATGAATACACAAATTTCCCAATATGAAAGTTTCACCGTTATTATAAATAAATATCTTCAGACACCACTATTTGATTGTCTTCAATGGCTAGTGATGGCAAATAGAAACAAATTGGGACAAAAAAACTATATCTGGTCGCCTGCGCGCGCATATGCAATTTGATATTTGTGCATCTCACTTTATATGTATGAATGTATGTTCCTTCATGCCAAGTACCTAACGAGGTAGGCCGAGAGTAGAGCGCCAGGGCTGCGGTGTTGACATACATTTTTTCAGTGATATCATTAATTTAATTAAGGGCTAGTTTATGTCTATCTCCCCCCAAAAAGGGAAGAGACTCGTGCCCAGCAGTGGGACGTATAATGGGTTGCCATTATTATGTCTATCTATACTCTGTCTAAGGTCTGATACGACAACTATAAGTAAACTCACCTCTGACTGTTTTTCATTCTCAGATGACTCCATGAGATATATCTTTTTTGTGATGAAATTCTGCATCGCCTGTAATTCTGTTGCATCGGAAATGATTTTGTCCGTTCTGTCCATAAATTCTGATGTGCCGGTTAAACTGAAATTTGAACTGATAGGTCCTTTGGAATGGTCCGGTATTAAATTGGAAGGCGGGTCCTTTTGCATTATTCTTTTCCTGTTTTTGTGCCGCCCTCTGCTGGCGACGAACGGAGTCGTGCAGGGCATCGTTATGACGCCTTTGTTTTGTATACATTTAGTATGATAAAGCTGTTTGCAGTCTATACACCTCTGGCCTTGAGTGACGAACGCGTCGATCGCTTGATGGCAATATACACATTTGTCGCCCTTCGTGAATCGCGCCTCTTTCCGAAACCTGAACAAAAACATCTCATATGCAATCATTCATTCAGAATTGTTTTTTTTTTATTATTTTCAATGTTTACGAGTCTTTTCACAACATCTAAAAGTAATAGATTAGTAATGACAATCTGGGTCTAGAAATGTCAGAACGACCAGTGGCGAGACAAATAGAAAAGGACAGTCAAGCTGGGACCTGGGTTTGAATCATTGCAAAGTTTTGCCGCTCCGCCCAGGTAACCTACCGCCTAACCCTAATGCTTTCGATTATGACGTTTTCTTGTCATTTCTAGTCAGGTGTAATATGAATCATATATAAATAAGGATTAAACTGGCATTATTGGCAGTAAAAAAAATTGAACTGTGTATAAAACTCTGAGAGAAAAAAAAACAACTTTGCACCAATATCACTTAACGACCTTTTATGGTAGAACGACAGCAATCTCTTATGTTTAGCTGTATTCGGGAATGCCACAGTCCGTCAGGCACGTGTCTGATGCAGGCAGGTGAACGCGGGTTGGTAAAGTGCGCGGGGTATTGGGTGCCTCGTCGACTCCACTTAGGCAAAGCAGCTCTTACGTAGCTCTGGCAGACAAAATACTAATAGCATAGCTATGCTATGCCTGGGTTGCACCAAGATATTTGTTAAAGTTTAAGTTGTTGTAACATTTTACCTCCTTTCCTAACTAAAAGAAATCTATTTTATTTTTAAAGAAAAATGGAAAGAAAAATTTTGACTTCAGGCGAGGCTCGAACTCGCGACCTACTGGGAATCTAGTCCAGCCGCTCTTCCAATTGAGCTACTGAAGCCCTGCCCGATTTGTCAAATCTTTCCTTCACATCTATTGCATTGCTTTATGGTAGCAGTAGCGCCATCTATTACCAACTATGCTAGTTTGGAAGAGCGGCTGGACTAGATTCCCAGTAGGTCGCGAGTTCGAGCCTCGCCTGAAGTCAAAATTTTTCTTTCCATTTTTCTTTAAAAATAAAATATATTTCACAAGCATGTGTTAATGCGAAATAATATAAAACAATTAAAAGAAATCTGTAAAAGTTAGAGAAGGATGTGAAATGTTACAATACCCATTTAAATATTTACCTGTGTCCGGCGAAGGCGAACAGTCCGTTGGGCGTGTGACCTATGTAGTCCGGTGGTCGAGTGGTCCGGGGTGCACGGGGAGCCCGGGGGGCGGGGGGGTCGGGTGCGCCGGGCGCCGGGTCCGAGTTCCGTCGCCGGAGCGCCTCGCCGCTGCCTCCCAGGCTCAGCAGTTCGGACGTTGCTCTGTCAGAAGACGAATTTTAGTTACGAGTATACAATGCAGACAGATTCATATTTGGTCCCAGGTTTGAACGTCGTTGGAATATATGTTTTTTTTTGTTAAATATTTACAATTTGTTTTTGTAAATATTTGTTAAGTAATGTAAAACTTGTTTGAATTTTTATTTTGATTCAAAGGAGATGTTGCGAACTCGGCTCTAGTTCGTACACGTCCTCAAAAATGGGTAAATTAAAGAAGAATCCGAAAAAAATACTATTAATTTATTCAAGAATATATTTTAGAGTTACTACCACATTTAATTCCAACGATTTTATCATTTTCAACCATATTCAACATGGCGGCGATAAAGCCGACGCTTCTTTAAATTGGAAATCGATAAGTTTTTAGTATTGTATAAGTTCTTAGTATAAACATGTAGCGTCCACTACATTAAGGCGCCAACTAGTGGAATACAATGAAACCTTATAGTACTTGTCTAGTACGATAGATGGCGTGCAGTCAAATTACATCGCACATACGAAGATTTCTCAAGAGTTGGCATATATACAACTTCCCAACGTCAATCGTTGGGCCGCGGCCCGCCAGGCGCTATCACATCGCCTGGTCGGAGGATCCTCCCTTTTCGCCGGAGGAACACTTCCAACCGTTCCTCCACAGTGGTGACCCCGACGTGATCCCTCACATCACCAGCACCATCGAGCGGTAACCAAGTCTCGCCAGCCAGCACCCTCGGCTTTATCAGGGATACTCCACACGCCTGCAGCGATCGCGCATGCCTGGATTACCCTGCAGCCATATCAGCGTCAGCATATTGCGCCGTCCCGCAGTAGCTACTACGCAGCGACTACCTCGATTCAAAGGGGACTTTCGCATCACCGCAGCAGCGACTACCTCGACTCACTGAGGACCTTCGCACCCGACACACTGGGACTTGCGGCATGGGACTATATGGCATTGGCACAGCTCCGGGAGAAGCTCTGACAGCTGTCTCGATCATATCAACCTCCGGTCTTGGAGGGGAGTGATGTAGCGTCCACTACATTAAGGCGCCAACTAGTGGAATACAATGAAACCTTATAGTACTTGTCTAGTACGATAGATGGCGTGCAGTCAAATTACATCGCACATACGAAGATTTCTCAAGAGTTGGCATATATACAACTTCCCAACGTCAATCGTTGGGCCGCGGCCCGCCAGGCGCTATCACCTCGCCTGGTCGGAGGATCCTCCCTTTTCGCCGGAGGAACACTTCCAACCGTTCCTCCACAAACACATGAAATCGATTTCGAAAGTATTTAGAAAATATTACTTTTTTCTCCAAGTACTAAAATATAATCAAAAAACAAAAAAAGTGAAAATGTCAAAATGACATCGCCCGTCATATTCGCCATGTTGGTTTGGGTTGCAATTCTAACGGCAAATAATATTTTGTAACTGCAAACAAAGCTAAATACGTAAAACTATGCAGTAAAAAAACGTTTTATATTGATTTTGTCTGTTAATGATATTGTGTACAATACATGGCCGGAGGTCCATACATTTTTGCAACATCTCCTTTGATTTGGTTTTAATTTTGTTTTCCTTTGATTTTAATTTAATTTAAATTTCTTATTACAATGTGTTTATTTTTATTTCTTAAATTATTAAACAATGTATTATCGGTTTGTTATAATTTATAATAAATGTTATAATGTAGTATTTGATTATCAAAATTACATTTCCAATTTCTTTTTTTTATGTAATCGTGATAATCGTCGAAGTGGAGATGTTCCGGTTCCGTGTACGCTAAATACGACACTTCGACACGTCTTCGGGTCTACCAAGCTCCGTACACGATGTGTAGGTAAAAACGTCAACAGATATTTGAATCTGGCGACGCCAGAGACCAAGGGTTGACAGTGCTTATCGCTTGATGTCTCGTTGAGGCCATCAGTATGGAGGACATAGTTAGAATGTCCGTAATCCTGTGGCCTGGCAGAGCTAAAAGAGCTAGACAACGGTATTAAAACTCTCACCGCTTGATGTCAAGATGTTCCGGATGCGCCAGATGCGGCAGGTGAGAGGCCACGTCAGGCTGCAGGCGTCGCGGCGAGCGGCGGGAAGCCCGCGCGGGCGGCGCGGGGGGACCGCCCGTACCTTCGGCGTTTCGCCCCACGGCACACGATGATACTACCGACAAAGAACAGCTTTGAAAATCTAAGAAACATGATTGATGGCGACGGCCGTGTGTATGTACGTATTCCCATACGTAAGGGCCTTATCATACTAGTGATTTTATAGAAAACTAGCTGTTGCCCGCGGCTTCGCCCGCGTGTATGTCGTTTTATAAATATTTTTTAATGAATTTTCTTTGCTATAAACCTTACGGAACCCGAGACCCAACGAATACAAACCGTGGAAATCGGTTTGTACGTTCTGGAGTTATAGCGTCAGGAAGAAAACCCGACGAATGGGTAAACCGGTAAAATAGTGTAGAGACGAATGAATGTTTATTTGTCGTGTACACGTATCGTCAATTAATAACAAATTTTATGGTAAACTAAATGTGATTGTAAACTCTCTCGGGTATGAGAGAAAATCCGTAAATATAAGAGGTTATTAACTTACCATAATAATAAAACACTAATTTAATAGACACATTATAATAACCCATTAAAATTAGGGTTACTAAGACACAGAGGAAGTAAAAAAAACACTTTTCTTTTTGATCACTTATAATATTTTGGACAACTGGAGGGTTGCACATTGCTGTTGCACGACTGAACGACTGGCAAATGTGTCGTGTAGCTCATTGTGGGGGATAAACTAACAAATTATCTCAACTAATTAGATAATTAAATTGTGTACGTAAATATTAAGAAAAATAACAAATACATTAGTGTAAAATGTGATCTTGTTGACAATTCTTATATTTATTATAAGAATTAAAATATTTGCTGTTATTCTTTAATGACGGGGGTAATTAGTAATATTTAGTAGCATTACAATTTTTTTTTTCTTTATTTAATTTATGATGTTCTGAACTTTTTAACAAAAAAAACATTGATAATAACATACAATATGAATATAGGTTTTGAGGTGGCCTACTCGCCGTCTAGTTCCGTGGCCTTATTGCGTGAGGGGGTGGGAGGGGAGGTGTGGGTTCATCAGAATGTCTCATCAAAATCATGCTAAATACGCTTTCTATTCGGCGAAGCCTTAAAAGTGTCGGGCTAGTTTTTGAGCCCGATGTTCGAGCTAGTTTTAATAAACACTTGACTCGTTGTTGAGTTGATCATGGGAGAACCACACCCCGGACACTCGGCTGAAATTCCATACAAACGGTTATTCTGGTTACCACACATCAATCAGCACACGCGCACACAGAAATGTAGCACGTAGGGTTATTACCTAAAACAATCCTGAAATAAGTCGTCGCACTAACCACGTGACGGAATGAACTATAAAATAGAATGCCCGCTTGCAGCCTCGCTGTTGAAGCTTATTCAACTGCCTATCGAGGGGGGAGGGCGATGGGTGAGGCGAGGAAATCGGGCGGGACGTCGAAATGTCCATTCTATACCTAGTATTATTACATATTCTCGGGGATTACTGACCGTTATCAGGGTCGTGTGGTGCCCGCGGGGGGTGGAGGGGGTGGAGGGAGTGCGAGTCCCGCGGGTCGCGGCGCACGGGCGGCAGCGACAGCAGCGCGCGCGGCGCCGGCTCCAGCGTGGTGCTGGACAAACTACGCTGATACACTGCCGGAGACCCGCGTCTGTCATAAACACAGAACATTATTTCAATCAAAGGTACTCATAATACCTCACAATACCACACTAATAGCTCACATTTCCAGGAATAATATTTATTTAATTCTAGCGAAATAAAGAAAGAAAAACATTTCTCATGGCTCCGTAATGACTATCCTGTGTCTCTGTAGACATAACATCTAAGGTCTCAGGGGTGGCAACGAATCTACATTTTGACCTCTGGTTTTGATGTAGATGTATATAAGCTGCAGTCATCACTTAACATCAATGGAGGCTGCATGCTTGTACGCCACCTTCCTCACATAAAAAAAAAACCACAGCACGGAGCAAATATAATAAATAAACACAGAGGCTCAATACATTTTATTATGTCTCACCATCTATTTAGATCAGCCTATTGAGGACTCGGTTGGATTCATGTTGAGGAGATAGTATCTATTAGATATTAAGCTGAAAAAAGTGTCTACTGTCTCATCTGTCTGTCAGTTATGCTCTCAAGATAGCTTACATATAAAATAGTAAAAATAAATGTTTACCTAGATCCACTTTTATTGGTATCAGTGGAACTATCCGCGGGGCTCCAGTCGCCGACCCGCCGCAGATACTCTTCGCTGCTGCTCGCTATCGAGTCCGCTAATTCCCTCTCTCGCATCTGAATCGGAAGTTTGGTTTTCAATATTTATCATTCCTATATTTTCCCCTATCAATATCTTTCTTCACTTCACGCGGCAAGCCACAGAAATATAGTACATAACTAGACAATAGAAATGGCATATTGGCATATTGCTAAAACAGTCGAGAAAGCATATCGCCGATTTATATATTCACTACTATATACACGGATAATAACTACGTATTCAAGTTAACACAAATAATAAAAATATTTTTAAGACAAATTGAAACGTAAATGCGTTCATGAGGATTTAAAAATGATTTGTATTCTGAAAGAATTCTCAAGTTTAGTGATGGTTAATTAATTCTAATGACAAATTAATAATCTAGGGCAAGAACCTTGCTCTTCTCGGCCATGAGATAGTTCTGGTCTATCCTCAGCCACAGCAGCTCGTTGGCGAGGTCCTCGGCGGTGATTTTGTTGGGCCACGCCACCAGCCCCGCGGGGTACTTGCCCCCCGCACCCGTCACGCCCCCCACGCCGGTCACGCCGCCCGCGCCCCCCACGCCCCCCGCGCCGCCCGCCGAGCCCACGCTCCAGCTCTCGTCGGGCGACGACTCGCTCGCTTCTTGCTGGATCAAGCTGGAAAACGTACTATTTCGATGCAAGATACATATACGTTTAATTATTTGTAAGTTTAATGGCCTCGTAATTACTTTCACACATGCAAGACAACTTAAGACTTCGGGGGCAACAACGCGAGCATTTTGACCTCTGATTTTTGAGTAAATATCTATATAGGAATCAACACAAAAATCAGCGATGCAGCATGCTCGTTTGGTCGATCAATTATCCTGTTTTCGATAGTGTAACATAGGTATATTTCTTTGTTTGCCAAAAAACCTATCAAAGTATTGCAAAATTTACTATTTTAATTACCTTGTAGTGGATTGCTTCACAGGCAACTCGGTAATATTTTGAGTTTTGGAAACTCTTCTTTTGCCATACGTTTGTGCTGTGGAGCTTTCCAAGATGATAGCGTCGCGTTTGTTTTCCAGACTGAAAAATTGTTGAACAAATCATAATAATCGTAATGTCGGTAGTGAGATTTTTTCATCCGGCAAAACATACAAAAATGTTTGCTTACCTGGCTAAAGGCAGTGATTGAGTTGCTCGTAACTGTCTGGTTTTCTCCGCTTCTTCTTGCATGAGCATGTTTCTGAAATAAGATAATTATTCATTGGTACTGCGATGTTGCTTAATAATCATCATTTTAGGGTATTTTTGTTTATAGCTAGATATAGACGTTTGTGTGGTGTAGTGGTTACAGCCGATAATCGATGGTTTCTCTCTTTAAACACAAGATAATCGTACTATCTAAAGAAGCCGATTAATCTATAGTTTACACGATACTATATATTAGTTACGAGCTTTGAAAATATTTGAGTTGTTACTTTAAAAACAGGATATTATATTGATTTTTTTAAATCCGAAGATAAGCGAGAATTCGAGTATTTACATTTAATTCTTATCCTCTTTCGATAAACGGGGTTCTTTTGTAATTAGTGCTACTTTTTTGGAAGGGTTAGGGACAATTACATTTGAAGCTTCTCCATTCGGTTGGCATTTCTTTTTTATGTACATATATCATGTGCACTACGTGGTTTCTGATCCGATTTACGTGATTATTTTTGCTCAGTGCAAAATAGTTTACAAAATAGATGCATTTGGTTCCATACATTTTAAATAGTTTGACCCCATGGTTTTTATTTTATGAACATTTTTGCTAACTTGACTGATTCGATAATAAAAGCTCAATCATTCACTTTAAGGTTTATACACAAGATGTATTATGCAATACTTACAGCTGTAGATCAATAATATTCTTAAGTTGCTCGATGCTCGGCGGGCGCGCCTTGAGGACGTCGCCTTCTGTGGCGACCGCCTTACCGTCATGCTGTCAACACCACTTGTATGTACATGTGCTCTACCACACTTTGCCGTGTTATAGGGCATGGGTTATTTTATGAAGGTATGTTAACAGAACATCGAAGGAATATTGACTTTGAATAATGCTAACAAACAGTGTTTAGTTCATTGCAAACACAAAATTGACTTCATATTCAGATATATTATATCTAGTATGGCAAATAGATATTGAAGGCAACATAATTCCGAGACGGTTTTAATGAAATTGAGAAAAAAAAGCGACATGGGAGACGATAAATCTTTTCTTAGCTTAGCGGTAAAGCGGCTGGAGTTTTGATCCAGAGGTGACAGGTGGCCGCAAGTCAAGTTTTTTCTTTCATTTTTTTAATATAATATATTTTATTGCTTACTGTTACTGTTTATAAGTCTCCATTTTGCGTGTGCAATATAAACAAGAAAAATCATATAAAAAACACAAAGTTATTTCTATCGAACACAAATCAGGCAGAGGTGCGGTTAGGTATACTCACCTCGGTGCGTGATTTGTGTGGCAGTCGTCTCTTGAGTTCGGGTAGTGCTGCCCGCAGAAGGAAGCCGCGGGCCGCCGCCTGGAAGGCCACGACGGCGTCGCGCAGGCGCAGGTACCAGCGCCGCACCGTGCTGCCGCGGAACCACGCTTGTAGCCTCGTCGCCGCTTCCTGACGTATTATCAGCCATTGCCTGGTGCGTAATATGTGAGCTATTTAACAGGCTTCCATTTTTAATTCGTTATTTTTTATCTACAAAACTGGTAATTTAACGTCAGTTATATCCGAAGAGGAACTATACAGCCATTTTAAATACTGAAATACTAAATGTGTATAATAGTAGGTTGAAATATTAAAATACTACTACACTAATAAAAGGCACAGTAACTGGACCATAATCACCATTCACTGTCCTGCCTTTCAGTCTTTCAACCATAGAAGAATGAAACTGCTACTTCACATGTACCTTTCAGTTGTGTTAAAATGCTTAATTAATCATTATTTTATATAAAACCGGTGTTAATCAATAAAATTACTATTAAGTTTTTTTATTTAACTAACATTCGTTTTTATTTGATGACTTATGAATATTTTTAACACAACTCAGAGGCACATGTCAAGTATCAGTACTGTGGCAAGACAGTGAATTGTGTACTTTTATTGCGATTCGATTTAGGAACTGCGAAATTTTTCGGATTCGAAATTTCTCGAGGCGCTGTCGCTCCAAACGCACCAAAAGGAATAACAAAAAAATATATATCATAGAAGATTTTTTTCCCGCTCATTACTAACGGGAGATAAGTCGAGCCAGCATGGAATCAGTCAATCAAAGCAATCGTAGGAACTGTTACAAAGCCAAATTACCTGCAATATCCCTGTATGACGAGTGAAGCCCGTCGCAGCGCAAGGAATCGCCGCCGTTCGAGCACCGCGCGGAACCATCGCTGGATTGTTATTATGGACGCCATTATTTGCTGGTGTAGCCTGTATTCCAGCTTTGTCTGTTCACTTTCCCGCATGAAGATCTTCGTAGCACCTGCACGTTTCGAAAACATGATTTGAGATTTCGAAGGAAATGCCAATGTAATCTACTTAAAAAGACGCTAAGACAGAGTAACAAACAAGCCCAACCGATGTAATAAGACGCATGAAATTTTGTACCGCGTTTCCTGATATAGCGTAAAGTAGCACAAAAGAGATTTTAAAAAGATCATCAGCTAAAATATTACTGGACTTATTCATTTAGAAATTATCTTGATGGTTTTTCGAAGGAATTGCATCACAATGTTCTAATAAAAATTGAAGTAGACGCATAAAACTTTGTAATTCAAACACGGTCTGTGACCATGTCGTCTTATTTCGACACTGCAAAAATGTTGTTTCTTTTGTTTCTAATATGAGTACGAAGAAATGAATCAAAGACTAGGTTCAGTTTAGGTTCGCAATAAGAGATATTCTTGGTACGGGTGCAACTGTCCAATATTTTATGTGATAAGCGTCACAAGCCGAACGCTTAGGCCGATCGTGTCTCTCTATCGCATGGTCCGCGCTCTCGTTTACACGTCAGGCGGAACGTGACACTTTTTCGTGCGTGCAGCTGGCGTTCATCGATTTATAACACGTTACGATGTCAAAACTTACCTAATTGATAATTATCCCTGTCCAAGTTCAACGTAGCAAGGAAGTGCCTGACATCGGACTGCGAGCTGAGCAATCCCTTGGGCAGCAATATTCTATACAGCTGTATGAACTCTTCGTACGTCAACCGCACGTTGTAGCCCGCTTGCCTTATCCGCACGGTCTCCAACATGCCCGTGTACCGCAACTGGCGCTGCACTGTGTCCTCATCGAACACGTTCGGGATTTTGTCGCTGTTCGACTTTATGCATCTGGGGGAAGGAATGGGAAATTTTGATATTATAACACTTCTCTCCTCGGCATTTATGTGTTGTATATGTCAGCTAGTGCAGTCAGCTAAACGAAAAATAGTGGTCAAACGATTCGAATATGGCGGTAGTAAATGCAACAACACTACCACCAGTCCGCATACCAAGCGTGGCTATTATGGCATATCCTTCCCAAAATGACGCACAACATCGGACATCGTAGGGAAAGGCTTTTGTCTAGCAGTGAACGTCTTTCCGCTGAAGTGATTTCATTTCATTTATCATCAATGCATGCATGTTTCCACTACAATGTACATTGTGTTGGAAACATGTATGCATTGATAAAATATTGTAAATGAATCATCAGAATATTATTTTTTACATCCCATAGGCAATCCTATGGGACGTTGTACGTGTAGGTACTACGTTTCTGTGTCGCCGCAGAAACAGGACTCCCCGATAGCTACCTCAAATTCCACAGAAGTTTCAACGTAATATTACCCATTACATTGGAGTTTCTAAGTTCGCGCGACGACAGTGAGCATCTGCTTGCGCTTGGCTAGGTCAGTCAGCAGCGTCAGTTGACACGCTTCAGATTCTTGCGAGGTCTGAACGACTATATACACAAAACTTTTTCTTCACAAGCAGTCGCCATAAGCAGTCTTTCCGCCGTATGTACGCCTTCAGCTGAGAAATCTTGGTTCGATATTCTAAACACAAAAATGTTAGCTAGCGTAGCGTACCTGATAAAGAAGGGGTTGGCCTGGTTCAATGTCTCCATGAGGGCGGCGAGCGAGTGCTGGAACTGCGCGGCGACGGTGAGCGGCTGCTTGCGCTTGGCGGCGGGCGCGGCCGTGCGGCCCGCCAGCGTCTTCACGCTCTGCAAGTTCTTCAGACCCTTCTTGGCGCGCTCGCGAGGCCTGAACGACTTGTTCTTCCTGTTAAACCCGAGCCACGTTAACGCGATTATCTATGCGAGCGAGTGACGAGCTTGCGTGTATGATCCTTTTTTTATCAGTCTATGCGAGTGGTTTTATATTTTTTTTAAATCTCTAGATTTTAATGGTATATTTCTGAACACTACCTTACGGTGCTAGAAACGAAACTAACCGAAAATTGTAATTTCTAGATGACATTTCTAGCACCACTTGTTCTTAAGTAAAATCATCAGAATTTTATGAATCTCGCATCTTTTAACTTTAAAAGATCGCTCATTCAAGCTAGTCAATCTTGCAGTTAAGTTGAAAACCACCTTGACTCCCATCTTCTCAAAAAAGTGCCCAGTGCTACCAATGCAAGCCCCAGAGTAGAAGAATCTTCCCTTGACATGCGTGTGATACGATATGAAATCGAACGCTGCTATACGAATACACCCACAAAAGATTATTGACGAAGTGATATGAAAATTAATTGAGAAGAGAAATGTAATTTTTTTACCCATAGCCAACACCATACACCCAGAAAAAATGACATACCCGAACGCAAGTCCCAATATTAAAAGAATATTGTTGTACAGTTCTTATAAATAAAGAAGTTATTGAAAATATTGTATAATGAGTGTAAACATCTAATGCTATAATTCCACAAATAAATACAAAGCCGAATGCATGCTGACGTGTAAGTGTGATCAGAGAGGTAAAAACAAGCGAAGAAACCAAAATAGAATGAAGTGTGAGGTCGTGCATCCCAAATGTATCTCGCCTCCGAAACCCGCCGCAGCCCAAACATAGCGACATTGTCTCGTTTAGAGTTTTGTCTGATGAATACAAAGTGCGAGACAAAGCGCGTCCGTTGCCGTAACTAGTGCAGTTTACAATTTCTCCTCAAACAACGATAGAGCCTGTTCCAAATTCTTATACATATTGAAGATACTTTTTGCTTTCCGACGCGATCTTAGACAAAGATTTTGACAGGGGCGGCAAACAAAACGAGGGAGGTGGGTAATGAGAGTCATCTCTCTTACTCTCCTTTAGAGAAGCTACTAATGCAGTTAGTAGCTTTTCAGCTCTTCTAAGTACACATAATAAATTTTTATTCACAATTTTAAAACTGCAGAATATGCAGACGACGTATACAATTACATATTACAAAAGCAAAAGAAAACAGTATTTCTGTTTTATATCATACATTTTATGTGATTTCATTCTCATGTGAGTTTCCAAAAATAATTTATTATCACTCATCTACAAAAAAAAACAATCCTAAAAGTTTCAGTCTTTAATGCGAGTAATTCATATTATTTTTATTAAAGTTCTGTAGGCTAGTGGAACAGGCTGTATCGGTAGGTACGGCAACGGGAAGGCGGGACGTACATGACGATCTGGCTGGCTCGCTGCATGACGTCGGTGTCGTCGAACGTGCGGTCGTCCCGCTCGCGCTCGAGGCGGCGCGTGCGAGTCTCGGCGATCCTGTAATTTTTTGTCCCCTTCGCACCGACGCGCGCCACCGTCTCTGCCCGTTTACTATCACTGTTGGCCCGCGCCGCGTCCCGAGCCTTGCTCGCCGCTCTGTGAGGCGTTCTGTTCGGTTTTTGTAGGATGAGACAGTGGAATAATAAAAAAAATAACACATTTACTACTTTTGAGTCAACAGTCAACACACAAGGTGGTGTGAAGCAAGCAGTCAATTGGTGAGCTTTCCAATAAGAGGAATAATTTTACTCATCATGATAAACAAGTTTTACTATGGGACCAACCCTGAAATAAAATCAGCTACTCCATAAATTTTGTCGCGATGAACATGAGTGGAGTAGTTGATATTTTTCGTTGTTTTATTGTTCTCCCCTTAATAAATATTGTTCACCATGATGATTAAAATGACCATCTTAAACGATGCTAATGTCTTTAAAATGGTCTTGTATATTTATTACACTTGTACTAGATGTGTCATGTTGAGAAAATAAATATAGAACCAATATATTTAGTGCCGTTTCGGTACACGCATGCATAACTGATCGATGTGCTTGAAAGATGTGTCGACTTATTTATTGAAAAATCTAAGAACAACATTACGATATAATCTTAAAAATATAAAAGCGGGATGTTTCGGAACAGATAATACTGTGTTTAGTTGATTAAAACTGAATAAAATCTAAATCTAAAGTGAAAACATTATTCCAGCTTCCAATTTTCTGACTAAACACAGTTATACAAAATCTATTTTCATAAAGAAAATTAATCCAATTATGAGATGTAAACGGTATAGAATTCAGTTTCTTTATGAAAATAGTTAAACATGATAGTGATACTTGGAGACTAAAAGTAAAAAAATATATATATCGTAATTCATGCGTAAGTGCACATAGAACGTAAAAACATGCCATAAACGGTGACTTACGCAATTCGGTTGATTGCGAGATTGATTGACGATACTGTCACCAGTTGGCTGAGCAACAAGACACATAACGTTATTAGCAAAAGCCTTAGATTATATATCATAAAATATAGATATCAAATCTATACTCGTTCAAGTAATTTAATAATCAATTCATGCCTTTCGTGTTAATCGTGGTCTAGTTCGCTCACGAAGGTAAGTTAGTTTTAGGGTGGAGACTGACCTGTATCCTCCGAAGTTCGCATCAATGACTGTGCGATATAATTATATGCCTGTTCATGCACAATATGTTCAGTTTATAGTTCAAAGTTATATATTGGTAACTGTATACAATGTCTGATCAATTTGTAATCTATTAAAATATGGTCACCTCGGCGGCACTATGGAACCTTTTGGTTCAGCAAATCACAGTGTGCATCTGCTAAATTCGCTAACCTATGGTTTGGTTACAACAAAACATTCATTGTCAATGTTAAAGTTTTTGTAAAATTTTACATCTTCCTCTAGCTTTAACACATTTGTGAAAGTTAGAGAAGGATGTAAAGTTTTACATTAACAATAACTTTGACAAATATTTTGGTGCAACCGAACCTAAGAGTAGATGCGAATGTTACACGACGATATTTGAGGTCAGTCTCCGGCTGAATCGAGCACAATAGGTACAAGCGGGTCATATCGGAAAGGGCGGATCCTGTCGAGTCAAAAGGGTCATCATCATCATATAGTCGAATTTCTGTTGTAGATTGGATTTATATATTTTTAGTTTTCTATAGACATAACGATTGTCGTTAGTCAACTTGGCTAAGAGAGTTCGTCTGATTTCGTACGTTTCGGAGTTGATCAAAAAATGATAGACACGCGGTAGTGTGTGAGCCAAAGTCAGAAAATAAAGAAGGCGACATATTGGCTGGTAGGTATACGTAACATAAGAAACATAATACATCTAGATATTCAACCTTTCTATAAGTACACAACTATATTTCACGAACAAGCTTAACACATTATTGTTCAATTAAATCTAGATTAAGGCTTCCAATACAGGTATACACCGGAATGCCGGAATTGGCAGAACTAGTCTAGATAGCAAAATTAGATATTTCCATTTATACAAATTGCCGTTTTTTGTTGAGTAAAGTAGACGTTAATGATGACCCACAAGCCCACAAATAAGTAATTGAAAATAAGTGTAATAATTTCTCTAATTTTACGAACCGGGTCGTGACGCGATATAGATATTGGGTAAAAATACTTTTTACCTTTATTCCGACGTTTCCACTCGGTTGCACAAGCCGTGGTCGCGGACAGACTATTGTAACAGAAAAATGTCAAATTGCGGGTGGCTTGATGTTCTTCTACCTACAAGTTGCGTGATTATTGTGGAGGCCGGCACACAACGCTCACTGTATCCGACAATAGGTCCGATGTTACATCGCGCGATCCTAAATTGTTTATGACCGGTGTCCAGGTCGGAGACAATTTATATCCATCTTCACGATTGAAATTGTTTTTGTACTTATATATTTCAGTAAGTGTAATCAGTTATAAAATGTGACTTTGACAGATAACGATATTTAGATATCATCTAACGCCAAAATTGTTCAAAATTTGTATGCAATTACCCACTGCGTTGACTATCAACATCAATTCGAACAGTTCAAATCCGTGGTATCACTTTTGAAACGTACAAAAATAAGAGAGTAACTCTTCTTCGCCGTGACTTATTCGTAGGATGACGCCAATGACTCCAGGATCGGCCCTCGCGTATGGGACCCAGTGGGCGCGGTGACGGCGGCGCCATAGAGGGGCGGCTCACCTGACGAGGCTGTCGTTGTGCGCGTGTACGGAGGCGCGCGGCAGGCGGCCGGCGCCGTCCACGCGGTGCACGCGGTGCCTGCTGCCCGCTTCCAGGAATGCGAAGTAGCCCCTGCCATGGAATTCACGGTGCTTACTATTTTCAAATTGTTTTTCAATTTTGTGTCTCCTTTGACAAATAATTTAACTGGAGTTGTACCCCTTTTTGAGATGTTTAGATAGTAATTTTTGGTGAAATTCACGTCCTTCTATCTACGAAGAGATGTAATTCGCAAGATTTTTGAAAAAGAACAGTGAATAAGGATTATATTTCAAGTTGTGATTGCTGCTTACATAATTTTCATGCTTTGTGATGTAAGTGCAATTATAGAAGTTACGTATATCCATTTACCCATTAAATTTTTCGGTATAGGTTTCGTGAATATTGATTTAAACAGAGTTATACATCATAAATACAACATCATCTGTAAAAATTTCAACACTCTAGCTATCACGGATCATGATATACAGCCTGGTGACAGACGCACAGATAACCAGCGGAGTCTTAGTAACAGGGTCCCGTTTTTAAGCTTAAAAAAGAAATATTTATATACATATATACATGTTCACATCACACGTAGTATAAGGGAATCCTTAAAAAATGTTTGCTTTAAGATAAAGTCGCTACAAACGTATAATACTTCCTATCTCATTTTCTCCCAAGTTAAATCTAATGAATTTATGTGTCTGTCTCTTTTTCGTTTCATCGACTTTGAAATCACGACTATGCTAAAGAAATTTTCACTTCGAAAGTAAGTGTCATATAATGCGTCATTTGTACAGAAACGGCGTAAGGTGAAGGTGCGGCGCAGGCGCAACGCAGTTCAACACTTCATAACGTTTTCATACAAATTGTACGAAGGTGACATTCGTGAATTTCACTGAAGCGGCGTGCCTGCTTCCTGCCCCGCCGTTTGTCTAAATGACGCCTAAACGTGAAAAGAAAGAGTATAAATATACTCCTTATTTAAATAATTAATTGAAACCAAATAGAGGTGTGCAAGGCAAAGCACCTGAAGAAAGCGCGCACGATGGCCCAGCGGAACACGGCGACGGGGTCGACGCCGACCAGCTCGCGCACGAAGGCCAGCGACGAGTTCTTCAGCACGCTCACGATGTCCTGCCGCATCAGGTCCAGGTTCTTCTCGCGCATCACGCTCACCTGTACCACCGAATACGTTGTTCATTTAGCCTGGGTTGCACGACACCATTTGTAAAAGTTATTGCTACATTGCACATCCTTCTCTAACTTAAATACATCTTGTTAAAGTTAGAGAAGGATGTGAATTGTTACAATAACTTGAACTTTAGCAAATATCGTGGTGCAACCCAGGCTTCATGTATTTGAACCGCCCTAGGATTAAACAATTTGTAGAAATTTGACAGTACAAACTTTTTATATGAGAAAATGAAATTGTTGCTTTTACTATATTCCTAATATTTTTATCTTATTAAGGATGTATGTATCTGCACACCAAGTCGTAAGGGACTTGGGTAGGCAGAGAGTATGTAGCGCGAGATATCCCGGTCTTGACACACCTACCGTGCTTCTTCCGACATATTATTATTCATTATAATATGTAGTCACCTTTTGAGCCTTCCCTGGACTGCCGAGAATAATTCAAAACCAATTTTTATAATTTTTGTATATTTAAATGCCAATTCAAGTCACTTTCATATGATATGATAAAAAGTATTGATTCCATACCTATATCGATAATGTGTAACCCTAAGAATGTCTAGATAAGCAAAACCTCAGGATCTTATGATATAATAGCACAAAACAAGAGCTCACCTGGTACTTGACTCTGCCCGCATAATGTCTCACAACGAACGCTGGCTCTCTCCGTTGCGGCTTCTCATAGAACGGATTGTCATCGTGCACAGAATTGAACTTCTGCAGCAGTGTCTCGTTGGTCGCCCATGGGAAACTAAAAGATTACATGATAAATTATCATCTGGTGGTAGAGCTCCAGTGACGGAGCTCGCGGGCGTAGGCACCATCGCATTACCTAATATACTTGCCGCTAAATGATAGAGTTCAGCACTATCGTGGTCCGGTAATGTACGGCCCTGTAGTTTCCGGCACACAGGCATAACACCTTAGGCCTCAGGAGTGGTAACGCATCTGCATTTTGACCTTGGTCTTTGTGTAAGTGTCTATAGGCAGCAGTCATCACTTAACATCAATGTGAACTCTACGCTTGTTTGCCACTTCCATTACATTAAAAAAAAATAACTGGTGGTAGCGCTTGAAGACACCACCGCATTACCTCATCTATCTGCCGCCAAATGGTTGTGTTGTGCAGCACTATCCTGTTCCCCCGTAATAGCTATTACAGAGACTTAATAACTTAGGTCTTAGTAATGGCATATTATTATGCATTTTGACCTCTGGTCTTTGTGCTAGTGTCTATAGGCTGCAGTCATTAACATCAATGTGAACTGCAAGCCTGTTTGCCACCTTTATTCATAAAAATATATATATATATATATATATTATGCTAACTTTTTATGTCATATTATTACAAACTAGGATGCTATTTACATGAAATACTGGCGGTTTTATTTTTTAGGACTTTCCAATATTATGGGTGAGTTCACACATTGAACCATCATGAAAATTTAACGATCAATACGAATCCGTTTCCCTCATCCTCTATTTAAAATATAAAAGTATTAATTTATCATGAAATCGTGACGCCCTTTTTGAAGCCAGTCAAATATATTGTTTTTTTAAAATAGTCGATAAACATATTTATATGCTTTTCAACACAAATGTCAGTTAATCAGTAATTTTTTGCCGATACTCAAGCACTAACGCTCCAATCACATCTCTCTTTGTATAAATAATTTTTCTATGCGTGTGTATGTGACTGAACTCCTTCTAAAAGGCTGAACCAATTTTCATTTCAAATTCTGTGTCTTCAAGTGAATTCCTGAATGATTTAGATGCACAACTCAGATATTGTAATAACTCTTTTACAAAAAAAAAAAAAAACATCAATACGATCCAGGTTGCAATATATCTTCAAACTCACTTGTAAGACAACCTTATAATGGCATTAAAGAAAAAACGGAAAGAAAAATTTGAATGATGACACTCACTTGCACTGATCGTCGAGAACACACAGCAGTCCCCCCGGCTTGCCCTCGATGAGTTGCAGGCAGCCGGTGTTGTCCGAGAACCCGATATCCGTCCACCGTATCCCCTCTCTCCTATATTCCTCTTGCTCGTATTTGAACACGTGCTGGTTGAAGTAGTACTGCAGGTGCTCGTTCGCGTAGTTGATGCACAACTGCTCGAAACTGTTGTTCGGACCGAAGTCCTCGAAACCGAATATGTCTAGGACACCTGAAATGAAAAAATACAAAATTACTTTTTTTATGTAATGAAGTGGTAAATAAGTATACAGTTCGCATTGACGGTAAGTTAATACTGTACAAGACTTGTGTCAGAAATTACAGGGCTGTGGAAACAAATTTAAAAACACAATTTTGATGATGTGCGAGTGATTTATCGTCTACGTTAGGATAAATCAAGGAGGGACAAACTTTATTTGATTATAATGCGAGTTATTAATAACTATATTATTACTAATGGTCGCATGGTTACAACAATTTCAAAATATCTTTATGCTTCATTAAATTATGAATTTTATATATTTATTTAGTATTTAATAAACAAATAAAATGAACATGTTTCCCACCTATACTATGTCCCTGGTGTTCCCTAAGTGTATCTTTCTTGGAGAGCAGCGCGTGGTTGACTTGCATCACGATCCAGTCGAACAGAGCACCATACAGACACTTGGCCATCGCATCTCGAGTTGCTATCGCTTCAGGTAGTCTGAAATATTTACATGACTATTAATTAAGAGTATTCATTTGCTTCCTAAAAATGTTTTAAATCATGCCGATATATCTGCGAATATATGGGCAGATCCACATAGTAGCAAATAGTAATTGGATAGTTGTTTTTTAATTTACAAGTGCTTTTTTTATCTGGGAGCTCAATTCAATTATTCCATCAAGTTACAAAGATAATCACATATAAAATTACTCAATTTAAACCATAACGCTGTTTTATCATATTCGTCAAATTAATGATGTAACCTGCTAGCACAATTTATACTAAATATTCTCGATAGCTGTGCGATAGTCTCATAAAAGCTAGAAGACATCCCTGAACCCACCCTAAAGTAGTAGTAAAGGTACTGCTATTTTACAGTGGGTTCAGAGATGGTTTAATTTCACAGATGGAGCCGATATGTAGCACTGAGATAGGCAACAACAACATCTACCATCAATTATTTCTAAATAGATACACGTAACGTCACGCCTGTAATCCCCGAAGGGGTAGGCTGAGGTAAATGCATGCATTCAATCATACATGCAAACACCCACGACTCGCCGGTTACGTTTTGGCCCATGTAACAGGTGGCGAACCTGTTGCTATCTCCGGGCACATTACCAAACTCCGGGGTACTGGGACACGTCCAGAAAATGGAAAAATCCCAATAGAAGCAGAGATAAAGGATTTTAAACCGTTATCTCTAATATCCCCCGACCCGGGAATCGAACCCAGGACCTCCAGCGTAATAGTAGTGGCCTGCTACCACTACGCTACTGAGGCAGTTCTAAATAGACCTTTTGTTAATAACCTTATTTAGTTTACGATTGGTGTCCTTGAATAATCCCATTAAAATATGCAATTTAAAATATGACATTAGTTATATATATCACCTGTAGTTAATAACAAGTGTTTCTCCCGAAGCCCTCGCCCTCTTGGAGGTGAGCGCGGCCAGTAAGGTCTCCTGTTTGACTCGGAGGAGGGACGATATGAGGGACACCACCTCGGGATTCCGGACACCGACTGCTTCGTCGTGATGGTATGACTTACGTTGCGGCTGGAACTCCACATTACCTGCATGTATGTTTTACGTAATTTAAATCTTGAACAAATAACAGAATGATATATAAATTATTTATTATTTTAATTAATATATGAAAAAAATATTTTTAGCATCAGTAGTCAGTCAACCGAACGAAGGCAGTAAAACCATTCCAAGGGGGTGAGCAGGAAATATAATAATACGGGACGGGCAGTAGCGTTTCGCGATAATACGGTGTGGCGCTGCATAGCGTAGTGCTGAACATGACCATTTAGCACCAAGATGAATATGATAGGGTAATGCTGGTTTTACTTGCCACCAGTGTTTGACTAATTTTAAGTGTAAGAATTAAGAAAATTAATCAAATTATTATAATTCTGATCACAATCATCAGATAAACACATAACTGCTTTGTTTCATTCAAATAAAATTTCCTCAAGTCTTCTCTTCAGCCATCTATAATCCTGAGATTATATTTATAATATAATATATTAAAAAAACAAAAACAAAGTATACACAAAGTTTGAAATGACTCAATATTGATAAACAAGAGTAATAACTCCTGTGATTAAACACAGTATTAGGTCATTTAACTTGTCAAGTCTTGTGTTATTACTTTATATGTAAAAAGTGTCTGATTGCCCTCTACATAGACGTTAATATTCATATTTGGTTATTTATTAAAAATTACATAGAGATATGATAGTGAATAACATTATCAACTGATTTTTAGATATCTGTTAAGTGATAAAATGGTACTTTAATAAGTGGTTTGAAATTATATTTTAAATAATTGCAAAGATAATCTCACCGAGTAGGAGCACAGCTGAGAGAACTGCGAAAAGGCGACGCTGCTTGTCCAGTGTGAAGCCCACCATGTCCATAGATTGTTTTAAACGGGAAAACTCATACTGTTCATCAACACCAGGCACTACACTACAACCAGTCTTTGACAAATAATTGTACTTGTCCACACTGAGCAGATGCAAGTGCTCCTTTTCCTGTTCTGATGCACCAGCCAACAAATAATAAAACACATGGTAATTCCTCTCGTTGCGACCCTGACTACAAATTCTCGATTTTTCCAGCAGATATTTTTGAACAACAGCACCATGCACCATACCATTTTCCTTGTAGTTGACTTGGATAAATTTTCCGAAACGACTGGAATTGTTGTTATGAGCCGTTTTTGCATTGCCGAAAGCTTCTAGCACCGGTCCCGCACTTAATATAGTTTGTTCCACGCCGCTACCGTGTGATCCTTTTTGACTGAGCGCAGTTAGATGATGGAGAAGAAAGTTTGTGCTCTCAGTTTTCCCGGAGCCACTCTCTCCACTAATCACTATGCACTGATTGGTTCTCTCTCGTAGCATACAATGGTACGCGGCGTCCGCAACGGCGAATATATGCGGCGGGAGACTGGAGCCTATCCGTTTGTTCTGATACAACTTCACGTACTTCGGATTGTATATAGGGTAGAACTTGAACGGGTTGAGAGCTATCAGTATGGACCCGACATAGGTGTAGATGTAGCCGGCGGCGAACCTCGCGCGCAGGTTATCTAGCAGCGTCTGCTCGTTCAACTCGGGCAGTTGGCACAGGTCGGGGTACTCGCGATCCTTGGGCTGGTAAAGGAACCGCTGGAAATAGTCCTTTATCAGCTGCGGATCCACCGAGAAGTTCTCCATCCATGGCTCGTCCGGTATTTTTTCGCGCAAATAAAACCTGTGGGTACAAAAACCAGCCATGAATACGACAGTTCATTAACAATGTAGCAAACAGAATAATGTAAGTAATATTACTTTTGGGTCATAATAAAGGTTATAATTATATAATTGTAAGTGATTTTGAATAGTTTTAGAGCTTCATATTGGTCGCGAGCGCAGTCTCAGTTTGATTGGCAGGATGGCTGTTATCACAGTGCGCGGCCGCAGGAAGAGTGACTCACGCTCCATCTATATCCCCATCCACGTAGCCCTTGGTTAAATCAAGTTAATTTTGAACATAATTATCAATAGGAGTCAATAGTTGGACTCGCTGATAATATGCATAACTTTATAATAAGCGTTAGGTATGTATGTTGTATGTACTATTCTTATTCAATAACTATGGAAGTATAACATAATGAATATTCATGATAAAAGTATGTATAAGGACAAGAGAACAAATTACTATAATTGTACTGTCGTAAATAAATCATATCACAAACATTATAAAGGCTACTCTCGCGTGTAGTATAAATAACTACCTAGTGACTGGACGGTGCATGTAAAACAAAACAGAAAATATATGGAAACAATGAAGTGATAATAAAAATAAAACAGGATATTAAGGTAACAATTATGTTTAAACATGAAATGTTTTTAGGTATATGATGTTAAAATCTCGGATGTGAAAATATCCTACAGAGTTATCTAGGTCATTATATCATAATGCTTTTAATAATAATCAATTATTGAATGGTATGTTTATTGGCGAATCAACATTAAACCGTTTTCATCGAATTTTCTATTTTAGTCTAAAACAAATATTTATCATTTGGCATCAAAGCAAAACCAACGGAACGTTCGTATTTTATTTGGAATGCGCAAATAGATTTGAAACAAATAAAACGTTCGCGGAAAATCGGTATTTTGATTAATATGAAATCAGAATAACATACCTACATGAAATTGAACTTGTTAGTATTAAAAATGTTCTCTGATTCTGATAGACATCTAGAGTGCACTTTAATTCTCACATACCTACCTACATACTATCATATACGAATGTACAATGTATATATATAAATATGTATATATATATATATAAATATAGAAAATTATGTAATAACTAAGTATACGGGCATATAGAAAGAATGTCGAATGAGCGATTGACTAAAGAGATATACAATGCGAATGTGGATGGTTGCAGTTGCAGAGGCCCAGGAAGACCAGGGATGTCTGATGGTGGGGTCCAGATTATTAGGAATCGGCGTGCATGTAAGAAGAGAATGATGAAGGTAGATGGGGCACGGGAGGTGTGTCAGGACCGGGAAATCTGGCGCTTTACACTCTCTGCCTACCCCGTTAGGGACCTGACGTGAAGATACATACATACATGACTAAGTATATATGTACCTTATTTCATTAGCTTCCATATAAAAATCAAAACTATTGATAGGCGAATTTAATTAACTTTTACATCGAACAGAGTAAAATGATTAACTTTATAAATACACAAGGTTAGATCTGCATCACTTAACGCAGGATTGTGATAATTACAACGATCATACGAGTTATAGGCACTAGTATTGTTACGATGATTACCTCACTTTGTATTAGCGTTACTTTCAAATCAGACCCAGAACGAAGGTCTCGGTTCAACTAAATCGTAGTTTCAATAACTGATGATTAATAAGTACTATTTGTTATCGGAAGGAAGTACGACGATCTGGATAGTAGACTATCAGTCTAGCAGGAAAGACACATCATTATGGCATTTCATGTGAATACGTCATCGTCATTCATTTTTTAAATTCTCTGTTCTACTTAGATATAAAGACGCGGATTACTCATTGTTAACTCATCGCGACTAGTAACTAGTAATATTTCTTTGTGCTTGTGCACGTAAATTAAGACGATCGCCGCGACGGATGGATCCAATATCGACCGTAAACATTGGACTAGCATAGATTGTTTGATTGTTTAGCATTATTAATTACAATAACTTTGAGATCATAAACACTTCAGTACGTGTTTTCAATGAAATTGATTTCTTAAAATATCGTATTCGTTATCGACATTTCGACAATCTTCAGCAGCGCTTCACGTAAGACATGCTTCGAAGAAATTATCGTCACAACAACACAAGACAATAAGTCAAGGGAAATCAACAATTTCTTTTGACATATTTACACCTTCTTGTTATAACGACACGTTGCTTCAAGGACGATAGCATAGAAAGTCCGATGTGTTTTGAATGGTACAAAATATGTAAGTATCCATGGGATCCAGATACAATTACATTTTCCCTTTCAACATCAAAGTAATATCCTTTAGTCGGGACATTGTGTACCCATATCGAATCCTTCTGAAAATGTCCAAGCCCTTGTGATGGCTAAGGCCGGCCCTGAGACTTATTGAAGTAGCAATTCTATGAACACTTGCTAGTAGTACCTAAACTATATTTTATTACAATAAGGCCTCTCTCACCATTTATCACACAAGTGAAGGTTGAAAAATACTTGTTTTTTCTTTATGTACCTATTGAAAGTGGATAACAAGCATGCGAGGTGTTATGCCTCTGTGCCGGAAATTACAGGGCCGTACATTACCACCTGACCGGAACACGATAGTGCTGAACATTAACTACAATTTAGCGGCAAGCATATTAGGTAATGCGGTGGTGCCTACGCCCGCGAGCTCCGTCACTAGAGCTCTACCACTAGTAATATTGTTAATGTTTGGATTTTCATTTTAAAAAGTGGCCCTACTTTCGTAGAAAGTCGGCTGTGGCAGACGCTCGGACAGACAGACAGACGCACAAGTGATCTTATAAGAGCCCCGTTTTTTCGTATTGAGCTGCAGAAACCCTTAAAAAAAAATGTGACAAATACCTGTAATATTGGCCAGAGTTGTTGTTGGGCCACAACATCATGAGCGCCACGGGCGACTCGTTGGGCCCCAGTCGCCTCTCCTTGCATTCTCCACTAAATTTATCTCCCACCACCTAATCAAAATTAGATGATTAATGATCCTGATTTTTGTCACTGTGACAAAAATAATAAGAATCTAATATATAAAATTCTCGTGTCACGGTGTTCGAACTTGAACTCCTCCGAAACGGCTGGACCGATTTTAACCAAATTTTGCATGCATATTCAGTAGGTCTGAGAATCGGCCAACATCTATTTTTCATAACATTTTTGGACATTTTTTTTTTTTAATTTTCTAGGGCGAAACGAAGTTTGCCGGGACAGCTAGTCTTAAATATAAAATTTCCATGTCACAATGTTAGTTACCATACTCCTCTGAAACGGCTGGACCGATTCTCATGAAACTTTGTGAGCATATTGGGTAGGTCTGAGAATCGGCCAAAATCTATTTTTCATAACATTTTTGGACATTTTTTTTTTTATTTTCTAGGGCGATACGAAGTTTGCCGGGACAGTTAGTTTTAATGCAATATTTTAAAAAATAAGAAATTTTAATAATAACGTCAGTCGCGTTTTAGCGCCGGACCTCTTGAACTATGTATTAATGCACAAACGCTAAAAGATTGAACCGTCTTATGAGTTCACATAAACAGTAATCAAGTTAATTAACTAACATTAACAGTGCACGCAAAGAGAGTCAATATTTGGATGTACAATTTTAACCAGGGGTCTTGTTAACAAAATGTTGATTACTCTGATTAGTAAATTAGTTTTTTTTTATGTAATGAAAGTGGCAAACAAGCTTGCAGTTCACATTGATGTTAAGTGATGACTGCAGCCTATAGACACCCACACAAAGACCAGAGGTCAAAATGCAGATGCGTTACCACTTCTGAGGCCTCTGTGCTGGAAATTACAGGGCCTTACATTACGACCGGAACACGATAGTGCTGAACACTTCCATTTAGCGGCAAGTATATTAGGTAATGCGGTGGTGTCTACGCCCGCGAGCTCCGTCACTGGGGCGCTACCAAGTGTTTTATATTCAGGATATGAATGAACACTATGAAATAATAGTTTACCGGTTGCTTACCATCATATAGGTGAGGTCTGTTACGTATTGTTAGGGCTATGTCTAATGAAAATTAAAGTCTGCGTCCTATACTTGACATTCGGTCTAGTACTGGCGTGTCTCACAATTAAATGACGCAGACAAAAAACTATAATAGACGATGGATGACTAATCGAATGGCTTCTATTACAGGTGGTATTATTATATCTTGTGTGTTTATTCATGGTTGTACAATAGTAAAAAAAAAGGATTTGACTGTGAAACAGCTGGTACCTAATTGCTACTATATCATTGTAATTTAAATGTAAACAATATTGTTTAAACATTAGGTATATATTGAATGTATTAAGAATTTAAATTAAATATTATCTAACAAGTATATAAAATAATTGTGTTACAATGTTGTAACCAAAGCCCTCTCAAATGGCTTGACCAAACTTTTGGATTTTTTGATGCATATTTGGTAAGTCTGAGATATAGGTCGTAAAATATGTATTATACTGATAAGGCTGAACGAAGTTCACCAAGACAGCAAGTTTAGGTACTTTGCCACTAAAGTATCAAAAAATATAACACAATATTAAAGTTCTCTACTTTTACTTCATCAGTAATTAAAAAAAAAAGTGTTATGAAAAGAGTGTATTGATTTATTATCTTGAGAATCGATCTGTGGCGTCCATTGCATACAGGCAATAAAGTAGAGCCACCTCACCACCTCATCAAAAAAATAAACTGAACTACATATTATTAGTAATTTTTCAGAAAAATGTAAAATATTAAAAATTATAGGTTCAATTAATTTTTACGAATTATTTTTTAAGGCAAGCAAAGAACAGCGTTAAACTGAGGTAGGCTGTGTCCGTGCTACCTATGCAATGAACTTCACTGGAATCTACCTACTGCCGTTAGTAGCATAGAATATTAATATTCCAAACAGGTAAAAATGTTTATCTAATTCAGAGGTTCCCAAACTATTTTTCTTGTACACCCCAATTTTTTTTCTGGTTTTGGTGGACCCCCTTGCTAACATTTATATCACTTTCCCATATATCCCATTTTTATTTACGCATATACGTAGACCCCATCAAGTCTCCCATAGACCCCAGGAGGTCTATATGGACCACTTTGGGAATCGCTGATCAATAAGACTAAGACTAAGAAATACAACAATCATCATGCATGGAAATCCTTATGCATAGGTGTTGCCAAGCATTTCTCTTTCAAATATATCTTTTTTATCTTTCTATTTCAAGAAGGCATTTTTCTCCTTTCCACTGGTGGTAGAGCTCCAGTGATAAAGCTCGCGGTCTTGGGCACTAAATGTTCACGGTACTTGCCGCTAAATGTTAGTGTTCAGCACTATCGTGTTCCAGTCAGGTGGCAATGTATGGCTCTGTAATTTCCGGCACAGAGGCATAACACCTGAACTGCATGCTTGCTTGCCACTTTTATTACATTAAAAAAATGTACATCAATTTATAGCCAATTTTACTACCATCTACTATAGTAATTTAAGATTGGTAAATGCTAAGACAGCACTTTAGAAAATATATTCAAATTAGACCCACCTCTGCCAATTCATAGGGCCCTCCTGTTCCATCATTCAAGTTGAGCTTATCTGCTATGCAGCACACTATTTCTTCTGAGCTTGTCTGCTTTGAGGCCTCTACAGAAAGCGCCTCATACTGGGCAGAGAGTGCGCCCACAAACACCTTAAATCCAATAAAATAGTTAGCACAAATAGTACCAACAATTTAAATATAATAGTTTTTATAAAGTTTACATTTTTACTGGGCAAAGTGTTCCAGTTTAGATGTTGGGACATGACGACCCCATCACTTGTTAGTGGAGAATTCTTCAACTAGTGCAGTCAGTCATATAATTCCAATAAATGCAATAACGGCAATAAAAGGCGACAATACGGGATGGGCAGCAGCATCCCACAATGCCACCATTGCGATCAACAATCTGCTAATTGGGCAATTTTAACATATTCCTAATGATGTACAATACCATTGTGGGCATCTTTGGGGAAGACTGGCCCAGAAATGGATGTCTTTTGGCTGAAATGTGTATGAGTTCCAGTAACAGAGCTTGAGGGCACAAGCATCTTAAAATAAAAAATATCTTTAACATGAATCCATTGCAATTTTTACCAATAATTTTAGTTGGATAGATCAAACTTCCTGGTAGCAGGTCACTACTACTACACTGGCAGTCCTGGGTTCGATGCCCGGGTTGGGGACTATCAGAGATAACAGTTTAAAAAGCCAAAACGTATCTGGCGAGTTGTGGGTGTATGCATGTATGCTTGAATGCATGCATTTACCTCTGCCTACCCCTTCGGGAATTACAGGCGTGAAGTTACCTTTTTTAAATCAAATTAATTTTTAAAGTAGGTACCTAATGGGTAAAATATTTACAAGCACACCCATATTTCCTATGGATATTCCTCACATGATCTAAAAAAAATATTAGGATTGCAATTCAATTTCTTCTGTGGTAATAGTATTTATTGTAAATATTAGAACCTATTGGTACTCTACTGATTTTGATCAAAAATATATAATTTGCTCAAGTGACAAAAAAATCAAGTGGTATTATATTTTATACTAAAATATTCACCCTAAGTTACATTTTAATCAGGCATTATCCTCACAATCAAGAGCTGTTTTTGCATTTCATAGATTAAAGAACAAACTTCATTATCTACAATCAAAGATTAGTATTATCATATTTTATTGTTTTTGTTTCATACAGTTAGTACATACATACTTTTCTATCAATTATTATTAACATTGGTTTCATTGGGTAGTCAACTGAATTAATGAATATACACCATTTGGCCCAGCGGTGCTTGACAAGCTTGATCTGAGGGTTATAGGTCTGATCTCTATATTACACAAAATGTGTATAGCCAATAAATTTTTGTTATGGGTTTGGGTGTTCAAGTGTGTACAATAGTACTCACAACACATTAACATTAATTTTCAGACATGAGGATTTTAAAGTCTTGCAATACAGCTGTCAAATGCTCTAGAAGCAAAGAGTCAAGTGTGAACAAGTTATAAAGATCTGACTGACTTCTTAAAATAGGAACCACCATCAGTTTGGGATTCATTCCATAGCTATAAAGGAGAAGTTCCATGTTAGGCCCGCACTTAGTACACTATATCAAGAGGTAGAGAAAAATATGTAGTCATGGAAAAATACTTAAAAAATAATTTAAATCATTGTTTTTTTTCTGTCAGAAATATTTATTTTATGTAATTTTTGTATGACGACAATATGTCACCACATTGCCACTGACATTCTTGATTTTGAAATATAGTTACGACAATTATTTGAAGGTATTATAATAAACCATTTGAATAGCTGAAAATGATTAAGTATTTAATTATTCCTAATTAATTGATTCTATTGTGTAAGGACTATAGCAGTAGCCACAGATGGACAAACAAAAGATACACATGGATTCTCACTATACAAGTGACATGTTCATCGGTAATGGTAAGAAATTTTATTTAGGAATAGTTTTACTCATCTAAGTCAAATTTTGGTATGAATACATAGTAAGAATAGTTTTTCTGCTTACATCAGTTCCTCAGAATCAGGTTATAGACAAGTAAAAATATACATGTATATTTTCTTATCTGGAAAGAAATTTAATTCTTTCTATCAAAAATTAACATTCACATAAATGTATTTAGTACCTAAAGAAACTATTATTTGATAACATGTGTCTATAAGTAAAAAAAAGGTGTAACTATCAACAGGACTTACCTGTACTATATATCTGTGATTCTCAGCATGAGCCATCCTGCCTCATTGTCCAAGCTCTGTTGATATCAATGCATGTGCTGCTGCCGAATCCTCATGTTACTATACCGCTACACGCACGTTTCCCGCTGCCCGATTCCAGCCCACACATCTCATATTTACTCACAATTTGTACTTGTCAATTCTTATTACCACAGCTAATTCACTTCTCACCCTTACGTATCTATACAAAGAACAGATACGATCGTATCTTAGTCGGTTTCTTTAGTATTTGTGATACCTATTTCAGCAATGATTAACTGACCATCCGAGAGCTGCACAGGCTGTAGTCAACCGTGACAAGTTCATAAAATGTCATGTCCACCAAGGTAGCCGCCGTTCTTGGCTGCCGTCGATTTACCTCTCTTCAATAATCTTTGATTTTGATTTCGAACTAAAGATTAGCAGCGAAATACACAGAAGAGAAATCGTAGATGTGGGTCACATGCTGATCCGATGTATCTCATCCAGCTTGCCCGCGCCGTACCCACGCTGTTCTTTCATTTACTATCTCGTTTACGTTAATCAGCAATAAAATTTGCAGCTTTATCAAACAGCAATTCTTTAGTAATGTACAGAATTGCAATGAATTCGGTGTCTCCAACAACCTGTTATTTGTCACACACAACTCTCGAAAACGCACCACGTAATCGCACCAGTAATACAATTAAAATATCAAGACAGATAAAAATGGTTTTAACTTTTTACAATCTAGTAGCGATAACAGCAACTTATTTCATTTTACAAATTGTTTTACGGAAATTGAACCACCATTTTTATTTGTATGTAAAATAAAGTTGAATTGAATCGTGTATCCACATTTATAACGGAAAAAATAAAATGTATAACATCACAGAGATTAACAAGTATTTGTGGGCCTTCTTTTTTTAGTCGGCTAATATACAATCATAGACGTAGTTTTTTACACAGAGTAAATTATGAAGACCATAAACTATCATAGACTAAAGATGAAACCAAAGAGTTTTGATTGTAATTGGAGTGCTACTACGTTTTAAGTAACAACATAAAAGAAACCATGTTGGGTTGTAAAAAAGCTTATTTTACAATACTATCCGTTGCATAAAAAATGGTCTCGAGTGAAGCTTACTTCTACGTAGCGGTATCTCGCCAACCAACTAATCACATACCTTGTTTGTTTATGTTTCATTGACGAATTTTAACGGTTATGCTTTGTATGTATACTAGGAGTAGAACTGATATATATATTTTGTTTGTATTGTGTCATTTGTGTCCTGTGTGTGTTATGTTCAAGAACCTGTAAATTAGTTGAAGATTAGTCAAATCTGGTACCGTTTTAAAACATTTGTGAAGATGGCGACAACTGCACCAACACCACTCTCAGGGGATAGCTTGGAGGCACCGGTGAATAAGAGGCACAGAACAATATACTCACAAGGAGATAAAGAGATACTAAGCATTTCGGCCAGCCACAAGCTAGCCATTTATGTACGTGTGAAAAGAATGGCAATTTTTGCCAATACATTGTTCAGAAAAATTAAGATCTTACAAGACTTAGCAAGATCTTAAATAAATTCAGCCGAAAGATATACGGTAGGTAGAACGTATTTCAGTTACTTTTGGTTAAGGTTACCAAGCTCAATTTTTTGATTGATTTTTAATGACGAAGGTGGCAGTTCCCATGGTTGTTAGGTGATGACTGCAGTCTATAGACATCTTCTCAAAAACCTGATGTCAAAATGCAGATATGTTGTCACTCCTGAGACCTGAGTTGTTATGTCCGGCGGTAATTCGCTTCCCACGTCGGTAGTGAATAATGTGCAGGTCAGAATAGGGTTTGAGGGTGATAAAGAACAGTAAAGTATAAGTTTTGACAGTTCTAAGCATAACTAGGTACTTTGCTGAAAGTAGCCTCAGTAGCCTAGTGGTAGCAGGCCACTACTACTACACTGATGTCCCGGGTTCGATTCCCGGGTCCGGTTAACGGTGCAGAATCCTTTATTTCTGGTTCTATTGGGATTTTTCCATTTTCTGCAAATTTCCCGGTACCTCGAAGTTTGGTAATGTGCCCGGAGATATCAATAGGCTAGGCACCTGTTACATGGGCCAAAACGTAAACGGCGAATCGTGGGTGTTGGCATGTATGATTGAATGCATGCATTTACATCTGCCTACCCCTTCGGGAATTACAGGCGTGAAGTTAAGTTTTTTTTTTGCTTAAAGTAAAGCACAGAGTACATTTATGTAAGTTGTAGTGCCGTCTGTGAATCTCACCCTCAGTGTCGGTCGAAGATCCGGTATCCGCGGTATCTAGCTAGACAGCTATGCGTGTTTTCATTCCACTAGGTACTTATTGATTAATCTTCGGCGGGTATATTATTAAATGTAAGTAAGGCTCATAGGCACTAAGGCTTATTCAGTTTATTCATATAATTACGCTCTTGAAGAACACTTTTACATCGTCAAAATATTTTGAAACTATCTATAGGGATTAGGTTATAACAACTTATAGTAGTTTTGTATGCAATTTTGTATAATAAAACTTAAAAAAATGCAAACAAAACTGCAATAACTGACGAAGTAGTAATTAATAATATCGGAAAATTGTGCGAGACTGTACGGCTGGCATAATGTCGGGCGTGCCACCGTCGTCCCGGCGAATCTCTCAGACACAGAGCAACTCGGCCCACCGGCCGCGGCGAACCGGAGGGGAGTAGCCATAGCGTGTATTACCGATGCAAAACAGTCTGTAATTTTTTGTGGGGGAAATACGTGTGACACACACTCACACTACAAAAATCGTCTATTACTACGAAACTCACACCTTGACTTTAACAAAATACATAAACAGTTTTCAATGTAGATGCTTTGCCACTTCTGAGTCCTGAGGATTAAGTTGTTATATCTCTGTGCCAGAAATTACAGGATCGTACATTACCACTTGACCACGATCATTCAGCGGCAAGTAGATTAGGTAATGCGGTGAGAAGCCCCCGCGATCCCCGTCACTGGAGCTCTACCACCAATAACGATGATCTTGTGTTAGCTACATTCGTGACATATAGACGGCAGATGGACATACGGACCGATGCCGATGGAGTAAACGATATTCAGAAATGTAGACGGGTCAGCTAGTAGAACAATGTTCAGTAGCACAGGTGCCTACCTACCTACACAGAAAAAATGAATTGAATATTCTTTACAATGCAGAGGGAATCTCCAAGTTATTGAATGTATAAACATAAAAATAAATATTCTATCTATACGATCAACTTATTTCTATAATTTAAAAGTGAAACTAATGTAGAGTTTTATAAATTTTCTGTAATGACCTATCTAAGGAAATAACATGTTTTACCTATATTGTATTGTATATGCGCTGAATGGAAAACATAACTTTCAATAAAAATATGCTTGATTACAAGAAAGTTTAATTTTTCGCTTAGGTTTTTATAATTAAGTCATTGCAAAAGAGAGGAAGGTTTTTTGATATGATCATCGTAAATTTTTTTATACAATAATAATTAGACACAACATTGGCTTCATTTGCATTTGCCTTACATAAGGAATAGGAGCAGGATACTTATATAAATAGGTACAGGTATACGTGTACGTCGTGCGATGATCTTATAAATTACTTAAACGTTATTCAAATTCACTATTTATCTACATAATTAATAAATTGTTTTATATGCAGGTAGTAGTAACCGATGTACCTCTATAACGATCAATTAACATTGTGAATTGAATGGACGTATTTACAATGAGTTTAGTGGAGAGATGGTAAAATTTATGAGTTATAATAGGTTGGGGAAAAAGTCTTTTCGCATTATAGTATGTATGAACTTGTAATAAATCTCTTTGGCTGTAGTATTTGTATCTGGCTGGTTTTGGTATCATTGAAAGTTAAATTTTTAAAGAACATAATTCCAAATTCAAATTAGGCAAATGTGTGATTTTCATTTGTTTTTCGTACTGTCAAGATGAGTGAATCTAATGAAGAAATTCGATACATTTTAAAATGTTACTACAAAAAAGGTAATAATGCAACGCAAGCAGCGAAAAAAAATTGCGATGTTTATGGACCTAGTGCAGTGTCTGTGAGAGTAGCACAAATTTGGTTTAAGCGTTTTCAATCCGGAAATTTTGATTCGTCGTCAAAGATGCACCTCGCTCTGGTCGCCCTATTACGGATAAAATGGATGCCATTTTTGAAAAAGTGGAGCAAGATCGACATATCAGTAGTTACGACGTAGCTGAAGAACTGAGAATTGATCACAAAACAGTTTTGGCGCATTTGAAAAAAGCTGGGTACTTACTTGGGTACCTCACGAGCTCACTGAAAGAAACCTAATGAACCGTGTTCTCATTTGTGATTCTTTATTACGACGTAATGAAACCGAATCATTTTTGAAGAAGCTGATAACTGGTGATGAAAAGTGGATCACGTACGACAAGAACGTGCGAAAAAGGTCGTGGTCAAAGGCCGGTCAGGCTTCACAGACTGTGGCGAAACCCGGGTTAACTCGCAATAAGGTGATGTTGTGTGTGTGGTGGGATTGGAAGGGCATTATTCATTATGAGCTATTACCACCAGGCAGGACTATCGATTCTGAACTCTACTGCGAACATCTGATAAGATTAAAGCAAGAAGTTGAGAGAAAGCGGCCGGAATTGATCAACAGAAGGGGTGTGGTGTTTCATCATGATAACGCTAGACCTCACACATCTATAGCCACTCAGCAAAAATTAAGAGAGTTTAGCTGGGAGGTGTTAATGCATCCGCCGTATAGTCCTGACCTTGCACCTTCAGATTTCCACCTGTTTCGGTCTCTTCAGAATTCTTTATGCAATGTTAGGTTAACATCACGAGAGGACTGCCAAATCCACTTGTCGCGGTATTTTGATGAGAAGTCCCAAAATTTTTATAGCAATGGGATCATGTCCCTACCTACAAGATGGCAAAAGGTTATCGAACAAAATGGTACATACATACTGTAGTTAAATTTAAATAAACTATATTAAAAAATGTTTTGAATTATCTTAATAGATGCGAAGAAACTTTTTCCCCAACCTAATATTAAATACTGCGTAAGCACATTAGCACATCTGTAATCTGTAAAGTCAGTTTAAACTATCTAACACTTTCACAAGTCCAAAAGTTTAATCACGAGTAGATAATAAGTACACTAGAGCACTTTATAGAATCATTGGTGACGTTTCGTGCGGATGGTACGATAGGTGTGCGTGCGTTTGGCGGCGGCTGCAGCGGCGGCGGCGCGGCGCGCGTGCACGCGGCCGTGCTTGGCGAGGTGATCGGAGCGTGCGAACCGCTTACTGCACTCGCCGCAGCGGTACGGCTTGTCCCCCGAGTGACTGCGACGGTGGCGGGCCAGCTCGTCCGACCGCGCAAATCGCCAACTGCACTCGCCCCAAGTGCATCGGTAAGGCTTCTCGCCGCTGTGTCTCCGTAAATGCGCCCTCACGTGCGATGCCTTCGCATACAATTTACCGCAATCCTTCACCGGACACCGAAACGCGTTTAGTTCCGGGCAAAACGTCGGCTCGCCGAACGAACGCACTTTGGTAGCGTCTTGCGTAAACTGTTCTTCTTCACAGCCCTTTATGAAAGGTGCTGCTATGTCGGTCGACTTATCGAGTGCGGAGAGTCTCCCTAGGGCAGTCTCCTCATTGAATGTTTCCAACGGTGATAGCGGAGAATCATTGGAACGATCACTACACCAAGAGTCCAAGAAAAAATCATCAAAGTCCAAATTTTCAAATAACTCCACCGAATAACTGTTTAAATTACAACTGTCTCTATTTGTGTCGCTGATGTTATCCACGAAATTTTCACAGGGAAAGTCCAAATCACTAAGCTGAAAGTCGTTGGAATCGATCGAAGGGATTTCGAAATTGATGAGGCTCTCCGCTGGAGAGTACTCGAAGAAAGGCTGGTCATTGAGGAGCGCATCTTCTACAATGGGACCGCTCTCCTCGCGGTACATCTTGAATCTGTGAAAGGGAACAGGAATTGAATTAAAATGTACACATTAATCAAAAACAATGACGATTTAAAACTTTCAAGATGCTACTTACAATTTGTCAGATTCCCGCCAGTTCCGTTGGACACTGTTTTCTGGGAGATGATGAAATAAACAATAGATATGTGGACGTGGAGCGGCCAGGCGCGTGTGTCGACTGCAGCGAGTTCCGCGGATGAAGTGAATGCGATGTGAGCAGCAGGGCCGGACACTCCGAGTCGCGGACGCGCGATAACAGCGATCGCCGATTATCGCAGGCCGCACGCACGCCGCCGGCCGCACATGTTCGCCGGCTCTGGCGCTCCTACTACCTACGTTTACTCTGTTACACTTTGAATTTCGCATTCCAAAACATTAAACATAATCTTAACCTTATAATTGCAAGCCCCATTATGTTACATAGTTGCATTTTTATGTGGTCACGTATGAAAAGGAACTGTTTGTTTTTGTCAACATATTAACGTTGCGCAGTTAAAAAGATAAAGAGGAACGGGCATATCAATTAACAACGCTATTTATTTATACATAACGATTGGTGGATCATTCACTTTCTCTGTACTTATCGCTTGTTTGCCCGACCTACCCGATATTTCTTTTACCTATGTCAATTACCTATGGATCTCATAAACAAAGCTTGGAAAATTATAGAAAATAATTTATTAACGATAACAGTATATTTTTATAGACGAATTATGAAATGATAAGGTTTTAAAACCTGCGTATCGATTTGAAAAGTAAATAAGTAGGTACCCATTTGTTTTTATATGAAAATCACTTTGTAGTTACGATTTTTGCAATCTCAACTTCCCGTGATAATGATAGCATTCTTTAGAACTGACGCACATCATATTTTGTACTTGGGCA
Organism: Macrosoma leucophasiata; assembly: GCA_036365455.1. Classification (NCBI taxonomy): domain Eukaryota; kingdom Metazoa; phylum Arthropoda; class Insecta; order Lepidoptera; family Hedylidae; genus Macrosoma; species Macrosoma leucophasiata. Next base: position 13,226,914 of record JAWQUS010000021.1, read on the forward strand.
AACCCAGTGGAGGAGGTGTTAAAACTCCACAGCGGATATATTCGGTGTAAATTAAAATATTTACCTAAGAGATTATATTTTATTTTCCTAGCGTGAGCTTGCAGTTTCATATTGTTATTGATGTTGATAGCCTAGGGGTTCTTGAGAAAGAGGCTATCATTCGTTGTGGCGTAGAGGCGGGCAACTTGATTAGGACATTTCCATTAAATAAAATTTAAAATATTTATTTATAAAACGACATGCACGCGGGCAATAGCTATTAGGATTTAAAATTCAACCCATCAAAGGGAAAGGTTGGATCTCGAGGTTTCTTGGAGCGCTGATTACGAAAGTGACATAATATTACGACACGAAGAGCACGAGCAATTAAGGTATACCTATTGATAACCAACTTCAAAAGAAATGTAGCCCGATCACAGTGTCCCTTCGAATATTTAGTTCTAACTCAGTTTTTACTTAGTGGTAATCATAACATTTTTTATCTGCACTATACAGTCCTCTTACATAATCCATTGTAAATTATACGTTTAAGGTCCGCCTTCTCGGGAGAGGGAGAGAAATTAGAGTCGAATTTTCTTACTGACTCAAACCGCAAGCCACGCGGGCGATGCCGCGGGCACAATTAGTAGGTAGATAATAGTTATTGACGACTAGCTGACCCAGCAACTTTCGCACCGCCTTAAAGTAGTAGGTAATGTCAAAGAATAGATAGGTAAGAACTATTTGTATGGTGAAATTTGATTATTATAAGTATTTTCTTTTGAATTTCTTCATACGTATCTTCTCACCTTTTAAACTTTCCCTAAAATTCCAAAAAACTAATTTAAAACCAAAATTAGCCATATGAACGAGAACGGCTGGAGCGACGAATTATAGCGAGACTAATGAACAGCAATAGATTTTTTTATATATTTAGATTTAGAATCATCTTTGAAAGACGCTCGAACTTGATTTTTTACTGACTATCAACGAAAGTGAGCTTATTCGTTTCTATTTTTTTATTACGAGCAACGGTCATCCATAGTTATTTAAGTTCAGATCGGAAGTGACCAATTGCATATATTATCGTACTCTCGCACGCCCTATCACACTTGAAGTTGTCTGTAATAAATATTCCATCGGGTTCTAGATGCTCTGTGATATTTGGATTTCTATTTTATTTTATCATTCCAGCCGAAAAACGTCCATTGCTGGACAAAGCCTTCCCCAAAGACGCCCACAACAGTGTTGAGCGTCATTTGGGTATATGCCATAATCGCCATGCTTGGCAGCGAATGGCGATCGCAGTGACGGTTGTTTTTATCGCAGGACGCTGCTGCCCATCCTGCGTTTTTATTTTTACTACCTCCCTATTGGAATGGTTAGACCGCCATTCAACGCCATTGTTCGGTCCTCTTTGGCTGGTCACCTCCGGCTTGCCTTCGTTGGCTGGTCAAAGTCGGGCGCTTGAAGTATGGTACTTGCAGAAATTTTGATAATATATCTAGTTTTCTGTGATAGCTAATGGAGAAGTCCACACCGAGCTTTTGAAATTGACGTGATAGACTTTGGGCTGTCATGTGAATGAATTAGGGGAACTAGCTGGCGGACTATGGAGTGAGATCCGCTACCTGCCTATATTCAACATCTCACATTATTGAAACCTAATGTAAGCTGTTGGTGACACGCCTCTCCTAGAAGGGCTCCAAACCAACCCAATGATCGACGAGGAGCAACACTGCAGTGAGATGCTGCAGATGTCGAGAGATAAGGTTCGATGTCGGTTTCATCATCGATATATCGAAAAATTCAAAACGTCGTATAAAAATATTGATAAATCCGGGCAAATTAAAATAAAAGTGTTCCAGGTCCAGGACACCTAAACTCAAAAATAAAGTATAATTTATTTCATTTATTTTTGTCTATTTAGTTTCTCTTTTCGGCGTTCAATGTTTTTATTAAAACTTTATTATCGCTTTCTCTGTAAAAAAAATCACCATATCTGGCTTATAAGCATCCAATATATTTCTATAATTAAATATCCTAATGCCCGATTCAGATCTGACGACCGTGTGATGTTCTTGGGCTTCGGTAGCTTATTGGTAAAGCAACTGCGCTAGTTAGTTAGAAATCTTTTATTTAATTTTTCTATAATTTCTTAAAATGCATCGCTTGTGTTATTGTGCAAAATAGAATACCCAATTTTTAGGCATTTTCCTGTCAAAGCTTTACCTATATGACCAGGCTGAATATCGTCGAATCGAATTAGGTAGTCAGCCCGTGAGTACGGTAGCTGGCGAAAAAAGCGACCGAAACGTCGGGTAACTGAGGCAGCTGGGAGTATTGTTCAGCTACGTGAGAAAAATTCGCAAATATGATTCACAATTCGCAAATTTAATCCACAATGCGGTAAGCTCGCGAAAACCTCCCAAAACCTTAAAATGTTCTACTAAAGAACTCTCTTTTTGCCGAACCGACATTGTTAATAGGAACCATCGAAATATGCCTACAATATTGATTATGTTTATTGCGCATATTTCATACAATATTGTCTACAGCGACTGAGTGGCGGTATCGGCGGCGGTGGCTGGCACCGCCGGCATCTGGCGCCCGTGTCCCCGTCTCACATTACATGATGTTGTTCTGCTAATAGAGTAGGTATAAAATAAACCTAAATAAGCTATATATAAGTTTTCATCTCAGTCCTTTAGTCATTCCTCTCAGGAGACAATAAGTAAATTGCATGAAGTCTCGTTGACGTTAGCTGTAGTTCTATTGACGGCATTAACATGGCCTCCTGAACGCGTGGGAAAAATGTATTTTCAAGGGCGGCAACTACGTTTTTTTTAAGGTGTTCATAATAATGGCAACCCTTGTACGTTTTACTGCTGGGCACCAGTCTCTCCCATTTTTGGGGAAAGGTCTGGAGCTTACTCCATCACGCTACTCCAATGCGGGTTGGTGGAGATATGAATTAGTGGCCAACCCGCTGTTGGATGTTTTCGAACCGCCCATAAGACAAGGTTTAACGACTGCTATCTATCGATAGCAACCGGGATCGACGGCTTAACGTGTTCTCCGAAGCACGGAAACGCGCATTTTAATTTTGCCACTAGCGGTCACTTGCAGTCATCACACACCCGATCGCGCCTGTATCACACAACCGAGTAGATAGCTTGCGATCTACACTAGCCGGGGGGCCATGCCCGCTTCATTGGCTGCAGTATTTATCTCCACCATCCATGATGTGCAAAAACAGGTATCTGACTCTAGTAGATAAGAGTGATTACGCACGCACACAGAAAATGCACATAGGTAGGTAGCTGGAGAATGGGAGCAAAAGATACCATAGTTGGATGGAAAGTAGGTACTTTGCCTAGATTTTGATGAATGCGTAGTTTTTGAGAATGCGTAAAATTTACACAAAAGAAAATCAAGTACCTACCTATATTATTGCATCAATCGAAAGAGTTTTTTTTTTGTGTTTTAAAGTGTCTACAAGTTCAATTACGCCAAATTTCTTATTATTCTCTAATTACTATAAAATATCTGTATTTTTTTTGTTAATTTTCTATTGTCGTTGACTGTACCACATCTGATCCTACGCATGATCTATAAATCCACGCATGCGATGTACACGTACAGTGTATACTGTATACGTTGTAATTGCGATAACGTTCGGTGGCTGGCACTGCCAGCGTCTGTCCGAAGGATCCGTTACGTATTGGCGCCGATTTACGGTTTTCAATGCTGTTTTTCCCGTAACAATTATGGAAATTCCCAATTATGGAAGAACTACATACAAACGTAACAAAGACCTGATGATTTGTTAGGTTATAAGTTAGGATACCCAGGGGCGTATTTTAAGCTAGCGCGCCCCGGGCTCCTGTAGCTTAAAATACGCCCGTAAAAAAAATAAATAGATTTTTTAGTTTACATTCTTTTTCTGTAAACATTTATATGAAACTAGCTGTTGCCCGCGGCTTCGCCCGCGTGGATGTCGTTTTATAAATATTTTTTCCTGAATTTCATATAATAAGCCTCACGGAGCCCGAGACCTTTCCAATGAATGCAAAACCGTGGAAATCGGTTGGTGCGTTCTAGAGTTATAGCGTCAGGAAGGAAAACCCGACTTATTTTTATATTATAGATAATTAAAGAGTATTATATATAGTAAGAAATAAAAAGTAATATTAAGTAAGAAATAATTTTTCTTAATTAATAAGTTTAGTTCGTGTAAACTTGTTTCCGTTTCTTGTCCCTGAGACAGCAAAAAAATATTTAATAGTTTGCCCTGTATGCCTTTCATCCGCAAGATCAGTAGGATAAGACTTTTGGAGTGATAATGCGTTCGATATAATTTCCGCCTCAGGTAGGGTACTTAAATTGGATAGGAAAAAAAATTGGTGGTTACAGCGTCATAGAATGTTTTACGCCTCCTTAACTCGCCCAACAATTGGTCGCATATTGGCAAAAACGTATTCACTTTAAAATAGTCCCCGTCCTTGTAAAATTACTTCTCCTTCGCATTGCTCATCGTATCTTTTTTTTTCTTTTTATTATCTTTTTGCGCCTATCTTTGTAATCTTCAGTAAACTTTTCTTTTCCAGCTTTTTCAAATGCATCGAATAATTCGCGTTGATTTTTCACATAAGTAATCAGGGAATCGTAAAGACTGGAGACTACCTCACCGTTTTGTGTCCACACCTAGCAAAACTTTAGAAACGGTATTAAATTGTTTTAGGACTGATCCCCAAAATTCCGATTAAATCTCTGTTTCTAAGGAATTCAGTTTAGCCAATAAACCTGTTGCTTCATTTTTTATTAAGGCTTTTTGTTGCGAAGAGTTCTTATTAGTCATAGCGTGATGATATGATAGTCTAAAGCCTTTCTCGATAACTAGGCTATCTAACACTGAAAGAATTTTTCAAATCGGATTAGTAGTTGCTGAGATTAGCGCGTTCAAACAAACAAACAAAGTATAGATTAAAAATTGACCCGGCTCTCTACTTGTCCCCGATTTTGCATTTTTAGTAAACAGTTTTTATGCCCCCAACTAGACCCATGAACCATATGTCTTTCGTGAAAATTCAAAAGAAAAATTCAATCAGAAAAACGTCCTCCATGTTCACTTTCGAAAAGACGACATGGTTTACAAAATATGGAACCCTTCGATTTTGAATATATTAAATAATTACGAGAAACTTTCTCTCCGTTTATGAGTCTGGTTTTAAATATTTTTATTTTTCACGCACGATACAAGGAGGGGCTTTCATACTTTAATTGAATTTCAAATTTTTTTAGACATGAAATCAACATGAGGAAAGGTGGCTCAGGGGCGTTCTAGGCTTACGTCATAAAATATTTTTTTTACGTCCAAACCAAAGAACTGCCGGTAGGCCGCCCCTTGCGCCCTGCCGCTCCGGGCTATAGCCCTTCTGGCCCTAGGGTAAATACACCCCAGGATACCCAGTCTTGTTAAAAGTCTTTTGGAATATTAAAGAAATATCAGAAATAATGTTTGAGAGTGGGTCAAGAGTCTATGGAACCATCGTGCATGTATGAAGAGAGATTAATGTTGAAGAAGCATGGAAGGTGGAAGGAACTTGGTGTGAAGTTACATGGTACTGGTGTTAGAGCAAGAGTTAGAGGTAGAGGGCGTAGGCGCCACCGCATTACCTAATCATGCGGGTTCTATCCCCGCACCGGGACAAATATTTGTATGGCCGATAGACATTTGTTTCGGGTCTGGGTGTTTGTGTATGTGTTGTATGTGTACAACGGCACCCACGACACAGGTTTATACCTAATGTACCACTGTGAGTGTAAGAGTATTTTATTTTATTTGTCGCCAAGTGGTGGTGTTGGTCACTCTGTTTGTGTTTTGGTTTAAATGATAATGTATAGCTCCATAATTTCTGTCGTAGAGGCGAAGAACTTAGACCTCAAGGGTAGCGACTCATTTGTATTTTATTCTCTGCTCTTTGTGTAGATTTTTATGGGCTTCAGTTATTACTTAACATCAATGTCAACTGCATGATCGATGAGATGAGTGAAATCTTACGCATATTAAAATTGTCTGAAGATGTCGACAACATAAGATGAAAAGCCATCGAAACATCCATGGATTTGGTTAGTATGTACCTACATAGTACTACATAGACATAAAAATTAATACAACACGCAACGACTTGATTTAAGTATAAGTTACTTACTGTATATGTATATGCCTACATAATAATTAATAGCCATTTCGCTCGTTTTATGCGGATATCCTATTTACGATAAGATACAAATTACGCAATAGTCCACAATATTTACAATATTTATTATATCATGATTCATTGAACAACCAACCTTTCGGTCTACATTGCTAGGTGTAAAATCATCATCCATGTATTGCTTAGATAGATACTCCTTGTGTTTGAATGATACCTAACAATACCTACCTGTGTGTACGCACGTAAGAAGTTAAAACGTTATACTTCTTTAGCGGAATAATCCGATATACCAGAAATAAAACAAAACGACAAAAAAAGTTTAGCAACTAACTTCGAGTGCTGCTTTTCTGTCTCTGAATCTGCCGGTGTGCGTGCGCATCGTAAAATCCTCATCATTTTTCCAATCGCGCCAAAAGAAGTACGTACGTACGTACCTTCACGCCTGTAATCCCCGAAGGGGTAGGCAGAGGTAAATGCATGCATTCAATCACACAGGCAAACACCCACGATTCGCCGGTTACTTTTTTGGCTCATATAACAGGTGGCGAGCTTGTTGCCATCTCCGGACACATTAGCAAACTCCGAGGTACTGGGAATCTTCTAGAAAATTGAAAAATCCCAATAAAACCAGAGATAAAGGATTTTTTATCGTTAAGAAGTATAACTCGAACAAACGAAACTCATGTGTCAATACCATCAGATAGATTAGGTAACGCGGTGATGTCTACGCACTCGAGCTCCTACACTAGAATTCTAACACCAGTAAAAATATGAATTCAAATGCCCATGAATCACCAGTTATGTTTCGTCTCATATAAAATGTGGCAGGCGTATTAACACACCGGGAAAAATACCAAGCTCCTCATGGCACTAGGAAACTTCTGAGAAATGGTGAAATAGTACTTACTCCCGACTCGGGGTCGAAGCTGGATTTCAGTGAAATAGATATCGACCCGTAGAAGATGAACCATACAAATATACATTTGGGGGAGTGCCCCCAAATGACAAGTTAAACGGGCCGCAGCAAATAAACATCCGAAGCCCGTAAAGTCCTTGGTGCTTCGGTAGCTATGTTTATTTGCTGTGACTGTGTTAGTAGAGCATAAATCAGATGAAAGTGATACAATCCATTTTGGCAATTGTTAACTGGTGAAAAATCACATACGAAATCTTCAAATGCTTCTTTAGAGTTTTGGGATAGAACCGAAGACTTTCGTAGAACCACGAATACTACGATGTTGACTACGAATACTACGATGCGTAGCTTTTCGCTACGAAGTCGCGGCTGTGTACATCCTCGTATTTTGCCTGTTTCGGAGTCTACGGCTTTTGTTCGTTTGATCACAGCCTAAAGAACTTAATAGAGATTGGTGTTTCTTTTTATAATCTACTTGTTATAATATTTTTTAAAATGTGTAGACAAGTGCGAGAAAATTGAAAAATTTTGATATTTTTACCAATTAAGACAGCTGAAGCAACATTTCATCAGTTCCAGTGTTTTGCTTGTTGTTTTTTTTTAGACAAACATATAAGTACCCTTACTACAGCAAAAGTTGCTTTTGTATGTAAGTTATCAGTGTATGCTACTGAGCTGACGTCGGAAGCTTTTCAGGTTTCGTAGCCTACGCTCATATTCAGAGGGTAAGTCTTCGTGACGTAATATTTTTTGGGGGAGTCATATGTATTGTGACATAGCGTGACAAAAGAGAGGGTTAGAAAAAGCTTATTTTCTGAACGGTGTGTGTGTGTATCTTCACGCCAGGTCCCTAACGGGGTAGGCAGAGAGTGTAGAGCGCCAGGTATCCCGGTCCTGACATACCTCTCGTGCCTCGTCTACCTTCATCATTCTCTTCATACATGCACGCCGATTCCTAAGACTTTTGACCCCACCATCAGACAGAACTTGACCTATTTGGTCATGGTAGGTCAGTCTCGGTCTTCCTGAGCCTCTGCAACCATCCACATTCGCATTGTATATCTGTTTAGTCATTCGCTCATTCGACATTCTTTCTATTTGCCCGAACCATCGAAGCATGTCTTTTTTCATTTTATACCGATACTATCATTCACACAAAGATTTATGAACGGTCGCTTTCTAATATAAGTCTCTGAGCTAAACTATGAACAGATGGACGGACGGACAAGGCGAAACTATAGGGTTCCTTGTAAGGCTACATTATACTAAAAATCGGGTTTGTAAACGAAATGAAGCTTTATTTTTAATCAGGGTGAAACAGATAAACAGCGTATTACCCAGTACCCACACGCCTGGTGTTGGTTTGTGAATTATTAATGAGAATTCCATTGAAAGATAAGGAGTGGCATCCTATTTCAGGCGTTGCATTGCATGCCCATTTGATGATTGATGCGAAAAATGTTGCTGGACCTGACAACAATAATATTTTATTTTGTTTCCGTAGAAAGTGTTTAACGATTTCGTGTATCTGTCCGCCACAGCCAATTTGTTTCGAAACTACTAGGCCAATTAAAATGGTATTTGGTACAAATAATATGTAGGTAAGTCGGAGACTCAAACACGGACGTGTAACGGAAACAAATGTATTATTATAAGCTTGAAGGTCGTTTTATGCCTATAGACTGTATAAGGGATACTAGGGATAGATACCATATAACTAAACCTATTATGTACGGAGATATGATAGCAAATAGATAATGCAGTGCACATCACTTGTGTAATATTTTATAAGGACTCTCTTTCAAGTTAAACGTTTGGTCGGTTTGGTACTGCAGATGGATGGTTGGCTTTTCCCCATACATATCCGAAGATATGCGTTGTCCGCACCACGCATACCTCTAATATATATGGCGTACTGCTAACGTATAGTTGGGGAACTCGCCGTATATCCAAAATATTATTTTTATTACGATCGTATAAGGTGCTCTTGTGATCGTACGGGAGCGGCCAGTTCCCTGATAGTACCTACCTACTGCAGTCAGACTGCGTTTGGGTCGCTTCAAATGTAGGTATCAAAAAGTTTTAAAAACCAACCATCCACTTACAGTCCGACAGTCGCACTGCTCCAGTGCTATAGTAGGGCGGCACAAAACGTCTAACTTGAAAGAGGCTTGTATTAGAGACTTGTTATATTATTATACTTACTGCTTAGGTACCTACCTGTTTACGGAGTTAAGAATTATGCCCCAAAATGTAACCGGGCTTACTCAGGACTGCCAACGTTATTACCTAGTTAGTATAATAAGCTCGTTATGACTTTTATAAAAAAAATAACCCATCCTGTGACGCGGTCCTTATAAAGAAACCTTAGATTTGGTGGAGGTATTCGTCAGGTATCCCTCATATCTTAGGTAATCTGACGCGTTCGAGTAAATCTAAAAATCGCGTTTTGCACTCCCCGATCATTACAGGGACCTTAGGGCAAAAATACGATTGTTAGCATGTCCCTAACTCTAAAGGTCATAGCTCACTAGAGCCACCCGGGGCCCAACCAGCGCACGACCGCCTCGAGCTGTTAATATTATTTATATGAAATTGTATGGAGCTACGCTCATTACCCGATGCCGACGAGTGGACCACTCGTCGACGAGTGGACACCGTAAAAAGACTAACAACCTTAATGATTTTGATTATGTCATCATCTTGTCAGTTTCGTACCGCCTAACTTTTGCTTGCAGGTGTTTTCGTCCGACGGAGATAATAAATCTATGGTACAAGAGACTGCGTTGTGTCGTCGATGGCCGGTACATACATTTCAGCAAAATGTTTTAATAAGCAGTACGAAACTGACAAGATAACGTCATAATCGAAAGCATTATAGTTAGGCGGTCGCCCCCCGGCCACGTTAAAACGCATGAAGTTACATTATAATTAGGCGTGGTGGGCATGGCTATGCTTACTGCATATGTAATTTCATTTGAATACATTATTTCGTAGTATTCTGTACAAATGAATGCGTTCTGTTTGTCGTGTCCATCAAGCGCACTTAATATTTACGTATAAATAATTCATAAGTTTGTTTGATACATTAAACAAATTCATGACCGTTCAAACATGGCGTTTCTGTTATGCATAAATGGTACTGCATTTATAAATAACCACGGGATCGTGCGTGTAACGTACTTCTACTATGTGGTCAATGTACATACATGACCGTGCTTCTAATAAATTATATTGATTTGTAATGATCATTGTAATTGATGATGGTAATTTCTGTGGCAGGTGGCTGTTTATCTATACATCTATACTTGTATTGTAAAGAGGAAACATTTGTGTTTTTCTATATTATTATGTATGTTTGAAACGTGTTCACACAAAAATAACTGGACCGATTTAAAAAATAAAACGGGAACTAGGACGTAAGTTCGTAAGATAACAAAGTTTAAAATGTAAATTAATCCATCAACCCTAAGCCACAATTTTTATCAAAATCGGTCCAGCTGTTAAAGCTTTTGTGAAACGAATGAAAGAAAATTTGTTCTAATAACATTAGGATAGGTTCAGGCGTTTGAAGATTTTTAACTCTGCCGAAATAGCTGTCATGCCAGGAATAAAGGGGTAAAAATAAGGAACACATGTGTATAATTTGCGCATATCTTTTCTTTAATACGAGCATTTTACAACAATATTGAAACGAAATCAATCATTTTGAGATCTGCTGCCAACATACACTACGGGCGCTCAACAAATAAACATAAACCGCGCACACTAGTCTATATAAACAAGTCGCATAAGTACATACATGCTTCCCAATATAATCTATACATACACTAAAGCTATATCACCACTTGCACTCTCTCGTTCACTGAACGTTCCGCACTTAGTCACTTGTTGATCAGTTTTGTTCGATCGTTCATACAGTTACTGTCTGTGAGCATTAGTAGATCACTTCGTAAACTGTGGCCTTCTTGTCGCCGGAGCCCGTCACTATGTATTTGTCGTCCGATGAGATGTCACAGCTAAGCACCGATGATGATTCCTTCGACTGTAAATAAAACGCGTTTCATTAATGACTAATCGAAAAAAGTGTAACAATATCTTTATAAATAAAAAACCTCACCGATCGCGTTAGTAATGAAGATGTAAGAAAGAGGCTTTGTGTGAATGATAGTGTCGGTGTAAAAATGAAAAAAAGGCATGCTCCGATGGTTCGGGCATATAGAAAGAATGTCGAATATACAATGCGAATGTGGATGGTTGCAGAGGCCCAGGAAGACCAAGACTGACCTACCATGACCAAATAGATATCTGACGCTCTGCCTACCCAGTTAGGGACCTGGCGTGAAGGTGCATACAAACATACATACATAAATAAAAAACCATTACAATATAATCATTTCATTTCTCTATAACCCAGGCAGTGTTATTTGGAAGAATTTACAAACAACCCTGCATAAATACACCCACGATCGCCAGTTGTTTTTGGAATACCATGTTTAAAATAGTAGGTGCATTTATAGTGGTGTTACAGGTCTTTTCTTTTAATATCTTTGGGTATAATGAGACAAGGAGTTTTTATTTGACGATATTCGTATTATTAATTGAAAAGTCTGTAGTTACTTGGAATATGCCGGCACTGCATGGCGTGCATAAGCTCGGACAACTAGAGCATCTTCAGTTTACAATCATCTACTAGCTTATAATCCAAAACCCACTAGCTAAGGTGTGCCAGATGCCAGTGTGAGCACCTTAGCCATAGAGAGTAACAGGTAGACCTTAAAGCAACAGGTGACCACAAATCACTTGAGCTATTTCACTATGTAAGTCAATAATATTTGACGACCCGATTGGTCCGGCGGTGTGAGACGACCGTTTGATTCGAAGGGTCGCGGGTTCAATCCCGCACCGGGACAAATGTTTGTTTCGGGTCTGGATGTTTGTGCATATGTTGCGTGTGTACAACGGCATCCAGGACACAGGTTTATACCTAGTGTGGGGCTGAGAGTGTAAGCGTATTGTATTGTAAAATACTGGTTGTTCATTATATCAGCCATAGGACGTCCACTGCTGAAGATAGGCCTCCCCCAATGACATCCATGCCTGCCATGTAAAATAGTTACCTGGAATATACTGGCACCATAGGGTGTACGCCAGGCGTTGAGGAGGTTGTCCTTGCCGGTGGAGACGAACCACTTGCCGCAGGAGGCGAAGCGCAGCGACAGCACGCACGACTCGTGCAGGTGCAGCTGGTACTTGTCCGGCTTCACCGCGTGCAGCACCTCCACGTTGCTGTTCTCCATGCCCACCGCTAGCCACTCGCCTGGAACGGACGCAATACGTTGAAATAAAGCTTTATTTTTAATCAGGGTGAAACAGATAAACAGCGTATTACCCAGTACCCACACGCCTGGTGTTGGTTTGTGAATTATTAATGAGAATTCCATTGAAAGATAAGGAGTGGCATCCTATTTCAGGCGTTGCATTGCATGCCCATTTGATGATTGATGCGAAAAATGCTGGACCTGACAACTATAATTTTTTATTTTGTTTCCGTCATTGTTGTCGTTGGTTTGTTTCGGAACGGACGCAATACGTTGAAATGCGGCGTGAGGTGCGATACAAGTTATTTTGCTGGGAAACTAATATCAACTCATAGTTACAAATTAATCAAATAAAATTCATATCATGAGTAAATATAATTTATTAAAAAAAAATCAGCCACTAATCGAGTTTATTATCTAAAGGTGGATCCAGACATTGCGATTTCAAGGCTAGCGCCGCGCACGCTTCTCAATAAACACCTCAATATAAATTTGCTTCGAGTAAACACTATACGATACGATGAACGCCGTGCGCAGTGCATGCCTCAATGTCTGTACGTACCTTTAGATACGCGGAACTGATAACGTAACCTCGTAAAAATAAGTCAAATATGTAACAGGTAAATGAAATAACAATCATGTAATTAGTAGATAAGTACAATAATACTTTCAAAATTTTTCATCAGGGTCGACAAAGTAGGTAGCAAGATCGATCGAACTTGATTGTCAAGTTGATTGTCTTACCTCGATTTTGCGATACCGGCGTCATGCTATGGCTATAAGAAAAGAGACAATAACACTTGAAAAAGTTCATACACTACTCACTACACTACTTTGACTACTAACCTGTTGGACAATATCCTAGGGAAAATATTTGAGAACTGAAGTCATGTTGTTGTAACTGTCTGCCTTCTCTCAGGTCCCATGATCTGAAAAATAAATATTAAAACAGTTGTAATATGTTTATTTTTCGCAATAACACATGCAAGTGATCTTTAGAAAATAAAGAAAAAAATTAAAATTGTTATAAATTAAATAATTTAGTAATGGAGAATATAAAGTATGCTTTGAGCGTACGCTATTCATTTTAAATCGGTTATAATTTTGTAAATAGATGAGACTAGTTTTTAATTATTCATGTTATGCCAAACATCTCAGATTTTGCAATGCAGTCATAAATTATTATTATTATTACTAATAATCTACATCCCCATTTGTGCAGTGACGACCCTTATATCTACATTTATTTGGGTGATGCGTGATCTGAAACACAAGTAACATAATTCTATGCCTTGTATAGGGTAGTTAAGAAGGAGGGCGCCGAAAATATATTTTCCGGCGTCCATAGTGTCTATATTTGTTTTATTCTTAGTATTTTATTATTTTATTAATTACTTATTGCAAATATCAACTCACCGCACAGTATTGTCAAGGCCGCCGGTCCAGAGTTTAGTTCCGTCCGCTGATATATCGATGCAGGAGGCTCCGTCCGTGTGTCCCTGGAACTGCCGCACCAGCGTCTGGTTGTGTAGGTCCCACACCGCTATGTTACCGTCGGAACAACAACTGAAGCATACCTGTAATCAATAAACGTGTTTTTTATTGACATCAAACAATACATTTTTTATGTTAAAAGTGAGGCAAGCAGAACATTCTCTATATTACATATCATGTTTATATCGATGGTTATGGAGTCCCCGCCCATCATCATCGTCATCGTCTTATTTAAACAGACCATACAAAAATTATGCAAAAAAAATATTCGGTATCCTTAGAATGGGTGACCGCTAGTAGCAAATTTAAATACGCGTTTCCGTGCTTTGGAGGGTACGTTAAGTCGGTCCCGGTTGCTATCGATAGATAGCAGACGTTAAACCTTGTCGGAGGCCTTGTGCCCACAAGGTTTGCAATCCGTCAGCGGGTTGGCTACTAATTCGTATCTCCCCGCGACGTTGTCTCAATGCGGGTTGTTAACCCGCATTGGAGCAGCGTGGTGGATTAAGCTCCAGGCCGACCCAAGAAGGGGAGAGACTCCAGCCCTTATCCTTATTATCTCACCTTAGAATCGGGACTGATAGCTAAAGCGTAACAGGCGGGCGCGGAAGAAGTGAGTTCAGCTTTGATCCTCGGCGTTGGTGACGCCAAGTCCCATATCGACAGGTTCGACGCCTCTCCGCCCACGATCAGTGTGCGTCCGTCCGGGAGAAGCTTCACGGATCTAATGTAGTTGTCCCTTTGCTGAAATTATGTCATCTTTTGTTAGTTATGTTTGACGGTAGATAAAGAAGATCATAAAGTTTAATCTTATTTAACAATTCTCTCAACAACATTTGAAGTGTACAATTTTCTAGTCGGATTAATTACTGGCATGTTTTATGGATGCGTGTTATTATGAAATATAAATCATCTCTGACTGAATTGACGAACATTCATAACATCCGACATAATAATTAACTTTAGGCTTCACGCTTTCAAATTGGAGAGATGTAATGAGTACATACTAATGATGAAGACAAATTAATTGTTTATTCAAATAGACTGACTAAGATGCATAAAATTAAGATGAAATAAGTAACTGTAGATTTGGTTTCTTTTACGCATCGGATTCGGTACTTTTAAAACAGTTCTTAAATTTTATTTTATGCATTTAATATTGAAATATTATCTTTTACAAGATATTTTTGCAGCAAATAAATTGAAAGGCGTTTGCCATAACTCGTTAAAATTCTCCTGTACACATCTAAATCATCAATTAATGAACATTTTTTCTGATTCACAAGACGGATAGTTTAATTAGTGGTCGACCAATATACGTTTATATAAATATATATAAACGTATGACCGCACATCTAACTTAAGGCGGATTTCACCGTTTGCTCTGAGAACTGAGTTTACTTAAACGCGTTATAGCTTAAAATTTGTATCCAATTACAACTTTATCACAAACAATTTTCGACGGTGAAATGCAAAGAGTGTTATTGAACTCACCACGTTGCACCACGATATTTGTTAAAGTTTGACTTTAGCAAATATCTCGGTGCTGGTGCAACCCAGCTTAGCTAAAGCTTATAACTAATTAACAAATAACCAATCACCAGAACCCCATCAGTTGACAGTTACCGACTCACCAAGCAATCCAGCTGGCTGACGGGCGCCTTGCTCGGCTGGCTGATGTCCCACACCTTGACACAGCCCTTGCCACCCGTGTACACGTATTTCGTGGGTGACGACACTGTCACCGCGCACACAACTTCCCCGTGCGCTAGGGCTGATACCTGAAAAAACGTTAAAACGTGACTATATTATTTATGCGACTGGTTTTTTTTGTTAGGGGTAGCCAACTATTGAAGTTATAGTTTGAAATATTTTTAGTAGTTATCAAAAATCGGTCGTAGTCCGAATAATATGCACCAAAATGTTCAATAGCTAAGTGATTTCTGTTACTTGTATGTATACCATACATTAACATAATAATAAACGTATATTCGCAGGTGATAGAAGACGAGCTCATTGAATATCATCGGCTTAAGAGTATACCTCTGAGCCCTTCCACCCTCAATCCGTTATTTCAAGAAGTAGCGGTTTGTTCAGTGGCAGTCTTAGGTCGTAGGGGTGATGACCCCCAAATTTTTTAAAAGATACATAACCGCCCCTGATGTTGTTTTGTCTGTATGATAGAAATTCCGTTCCACTCCATGTCCGTTTCATAGCAAAAAGGTCAACAGAGCATATAATTTGAAACACTTACCTGTCTAGCATGCCGCGGTATGCCGGGCCCCATAAGCGCGTCGGGAGGAAACGGCACGGGCTGCATCTGCCCCTCCGCCGACACGTGGAACGAGTACGCCCTGGAAATGTTTCTGTGCTCGTTATTGATGGCGACTCACCACTCCTACTGTTCTATTGTTCGGCTTGTAATCTACGTTAATAATTTGGGTGAAGGGATATATAGCCCATTAATAAATAAAGGGGGAAAAAACTATCTTTAATTTGACTAACTTCAATTGTGTATTATTGGTAAGGTGTAGCGCGACAGAACGCTATAAATAAATAAAATTCCTTTCACCCATATGTACTAAAGCATTCGACAGGCATTGATAGGCCATTGGCAGCACAGTTCCAGTGTCCAGAAATCAATTTACCACACTCCAATATAATTGTTTTATTTCAAATTCGTATACAAGGACACTTCTGCATTGTCGTTTTATAAGCTACACAGTGAATGATTTATAATAATAATAGGTTGGGGAAAAAGTCTTTTCGCATTATAGTATGTATGAACTTGTAATAAAATCTCTTTGGCTGTAGTATTTGTATCTGGCTGGTTTTGGTATCATTGTGTATCTGGCTGGTTTTGGTATCATTGAAAGTTAAAATTTTAAAGAACATAATTCCAAATTCAAATTAGGCAAATGTGTGATTTTCATTTGTTTTTCGTACTGTTAAGATGAGTGAATCTAATGAAGAAATTCGATACATTATAAAATTTTACTACGAAAAAGGTAAAAATGCAAAGCAAGCCGCGAAAAAAAATTGCGATGTTTATGGACATAGTGCAGTGTCTGTAAGAGTAGCACAAATTTGGTTTAAGCGTTTTCAATCCGGAAATTTTGATGTCAAAGATGCACCTCGCTCTGGTCGCCCTATTACGGATAAAATGGATGCCATTTTTGAAAAAGTGGAGCAAGATCGACATGTCAGTAGTTACGACGTAGCTGGGTAGTAGCGTATTTGGGTACCTCACGAGCTCACTGAAAGAAACCTAATGAACCGTGTACTCATTTGTGATTCTTTATTACGACGTAATGAAACCGAATCATTTTTGAAGAAGCTGATAACTGGTGATGAAAAGTGGATCACGTACGACAAGAACGTGCGAAAAAGGTTGTGGTCAAAGGCCGGTCAGGCTTCACAGACTGTGGCGAAGCCCGGGTTAACTCACAATAAGGTGATGTTGTGTGTGTGGTGGGATTGGAAGGGCATTATTCATTATGAGCTATTACCAACAGGCAGGACTATAGATTCTGAACTCTACTGCGAACAACTGATGAGATTAAAGCAAGAAGTTGAGAGAAAGCGGCCGGAATTGATCAACAGAAGGGGTGTGGTGTTTCATCATGATAACGCTAGACCTCACACATCTATAGTCACTCAGCAAAAATTAAGAGAATTTGGCTGGGAGGTGTTAATGCATCCGCCGTATAGTCCTGACCTTGCACCTTCAGATTTCCACCTGTTTCGGTCTCTTCAGAATTCTTTATGCAATGTTAGGGTAACATCACAAGAGGACTGCCAAATCCACTTGTCGCGGTATTTTGATGAGAAGTCCCAAAATTTTTATAGCAATGGGATCATGTCCCTACCTACAAGATGGCAAAAGGTTATTGAACAAAATGGTACATACATACTTTAGTTAAATATAAATAAACTATATTAAAAAATGTTTTGAATTATCTTAAAAAATGCGAAGAAACTTTTTCCCCAACCTAATATGTAATTTATTAGGGATTATTACATATTATTATAAGTCAATTTAAAGTAAATTTTGACAATTCCTTAATAGTAGAAAAAGAAAACTTAGTTCGTCGTTTGGTATCAGTTTCGAACGTTCACTATGACTCCGCCATTAATGTGAATCTAGTCAACTGCTAACAGATTTAAATAAGGTAACTTACAATGTGGTGCCATTTTTACTAGGTTTCCTTCCAACTATTTGTACGTAGATTACAAGGACATTGTTTTACAACTACGGTATTTTATCAGTATGTGAAAGTATGTATATTTTCTTTTCAACCATTTTTATTTTTTTGAGCATTGCGACCTTGCGACTCACAAGTTGAAAATCAATGCTACAGGGCATTCAATTCTCTCTTTTTAACGTGTTGTATATCGATAAGAAGTGATGCGCCACTCAAAATTGACCGGACGTCGAGTTCTTGCAAAAACAGTCACGCTAGCTAATCTCAAATTTAATAGAAAAAATAACTTTAGCCAGTGTTCGAACTTCCAGGTCGGTAGGTATTCTAAGAACGTTTGAATAAACAGGAGGAAATCAGCAGTAAATTACGTAATAATTCAAAACAACAGTTTTTCAGTTTTATTAAAAAACTGACGGTTGGCGTTTAACGTGCAGAGTACATACATATACTTAAATACGATCGTGACGGTATTACGAAGTAGTAAATTATATTAAAAATGGTGGTTGAATACAAATGGTTAAGAATAAATTTGTAGACGTTAATAACGGGAATACACACGCCATAAAAACGGGTAAGTAGCTTGCATGTAAATGGTACACTGAGGATAAGTCATTTGCATGAATGGCATGCGATTTGTCACCGCTTGCTGGACATGTTGTCGTATAAGTTAACATATGATTTTGGTATGGAAACAGTCGTCCACCCCATGCACATTGTACTTCCATGCTGCATTTGATTTTAGGCAGATCACCGACTTGTACTTTTTTGGTCTTTATCTGATGACAAAAATGATAATGATATTTGTATTGGTATGTAACGATTTTTACTGCTCATTACTATTTCTTATCGGAATACTTGTATTTGGAATAAGATTTCTCTAGAAAAGTTAAACGTGTCACCCGGTTTAGCCTTGAAAAACCTAATAATAAATATGTTATTTATTTTATATCGCGCAACAAAAATGTTTAGGTGAAATATTCAAGAAACACAAAAAAAAATCCACATAATTTAGACATATAGTAGTACTAAATCTATTATTCAAATTATTCACTTGACATTTCTATCACCTGTATAAATATTAATTTACTTCTTAGATAATTTATTAATAACATTTCCTTTGTATACACATAAATTATCCAAAGTAAAGTTATAAAAAGGAATAGAAATTTTATTGACACTCACGGTTTGCCACCGGGAATCGGCGCAAGCGCAGCTGGTCCGATGGGCGGGCGCAAGGGTTCATACGCCAGCGCCGCTCGCGCCGAGTACCCCGCGAGGCCGTACGCGTCATGCGCCCCGTTGCCTAGATAAGGGTATTGTAGAGCCGAGGGCTTCACCGCGGCCTTCAGGGGCGCCCCTGCGGGACCCGCCCCGCTCGCCCCCGACGTCGGCGTCACCGGCTTCGATATAGGGGTACTGGGCTTCTCATCGAGCTTTTTTGCTGATGGCGTTGACGCGTTACTTGATGTGCCTGATCTGCAAGGCAAATTGCGACGTTTTTTTCAGCAATGTAATTTTAATTGAAGGTGGGTCCCGTGTTGTCAAGTTTTTTTTATTGTAAGCTAACACATCGAAATTGTTGTAATAAAGTAGAGCGGTGATAGGACTAGATATCTAAATAACAAGTATGATGAAAAAGAGTCACTTTCTTTCTACTCTACCGAATAATAAAATTAATGTATAAAAAATTAAACCCAATGAGCAACATATTTAAAATTACAAGGTTCATAATAAGTGAGTTCAAAATGCGTTATTAAACTTGTACAGTGTTGAATAACAAAAGAAACGAATCAATTATAATGTAAAAAACGAAATTTAATTGAGTCATGCCAGATTAGAAAAAGTTATCGGTCATTGTGTTGGTCGACAATGAATTAAGTTAGAGGTCACTATCGATCTTGCAAGTCGGTCATTATGGACAGGTGTTCCGATGTAAAATAGAATGTATGGAGGTTGATATCGCATTCCGGTCGAGCACACGTCGTTAATAAGGTTAAATACGACTACGATAATATGAGAAAATACGTGTAGTGTTCATGTTATATGTAACGATGAATTATGTATTTAGTACGCTGCCAATCAGATATTCTTTACTGATCCGATGTTTTTAACACGCTTTTATAAACACTGAAATTATTGAAACATGTCACGATAAGCGCCATTTGCTTAGTAAATAAATCGCCGTTATATGAATAGTTATAACCTTAAAACTTTTGTAAACGTAGAGCTTGCATGTTAACAGACAATAATAGACAGACAAAAGAATATGATTTTTTTTTTAAATAATTAATAATGGCTGGTTTTCTAAATGGAAATATTTTTCAGGGCGTAAATACACGGTGGCAATGCAAATGAACTCTATCAGGCTTGAACGTGACGCGTTGATGTGTGTAATGAAACCAACACAGCAATGCGGGTTGAAAACCATCAAAGAAACCTTTAAACCCATTACGTATTATACACACAACAAACACGAAGCGACGCTACCGAGAATTGAATACACAAGCGTATTTTAATACGATGAAAGAAAATATGGAAATTATAACATCGTAATATATAAAATTATGCCTTAGCAAATATTTATGTATCAACAAGTTTTGAAACAACGAAAAATATTTTTAAAAAATCCTGCATTAAATTAATATTTATTTATCACTTTTCGTGATTTGAGATCTGAGAGTTTACCAGTGTCCTCGTGGGTAGGCACTATCGCTTTACCTAATCTATCTGCCGCCAAATCTTCCGGTTAAATGCTAATGTAGTCCTGTAATTACCATCACAGAGGCAAACAGTGTAACAACGCACCTGGATTTCGAAATATGGTTCTTATGTAGATGTCTATAAGTTGCAGGAGTCACCTACCATCCACGTGAACTGCTTGCCTGTTTATCACCTTCATAAGATAAAAAAGATCATCGTCAGAAAGATGACTAATATTCATAGCTAGCGATATAATTGATCTGGATCGAACACTGTTGTTATAATAGAAGCGTAACCATAAGTTTCCGTGAAGATTATCGTGGGTTATCCATCAAAGCATGTCTAATCTGGTTGTCGTAACAGGACTAACACGACGGTATTCATAATTGATTTAGAACGGAAGCGGCTTGACTTTCGACTGTTCACACTGATGTGCGTTGACCTCTAGTTACATATAACGTACTTGTGAGGCTTCCTCTAAAAGGATTAGGCGATAATCACGAGTTTATCGTGCTCGACATTAGGCTTATTAACAACGTAAGCCACGGTTTTAGTATAAAAAAGCAAGTCTGTTTATTTAGCGAAAAATCAGTAGAGTAGGTATGTGCAAGAATAATTTACACAGAATACATTTAGAAACGAAAAATATTTGCATAGACAATTAATAAATTGTTTCAATTATGATAAATATAAATAAATAATTCAAATACGAATGTCTGTTTTACGTGTTTACATAAATATGTATGTATTTACCTTGGGCTGTGTGGAGGGTGTTCTTTTTTGGGTTGTAATTTGTCAAGACCATTTTCCCGCGGCGATGGCGCACCATTGTGGGGTGACGTCGGCTCTTCGCTAGCGTCGTCAACCACCAGCTCCTGAAATTGTTTTACAATTTTCTTTTGTGAGTTTTATGTTCGTCTGAAATTTTGCTACAGATTTCGACGGCAAGGTTTACAGTTAATCGTATTGTTCTCAATTTACAAAATCTTTGTTAAACTTAGCAGATAGCTAGAGATATAATGAGTACCTAGTAAACATCAAAAGATTCTTTTCGTTCTAAGATTTTAGATACCTATTATAATTTTATGAACTTACGTGGCCCATGTCTTTCTCTTCCTTCTTGAGTTTCTTATGGTCAGGTTCGGCGGGACTTCTCGTTCTGTACTTTTCTCTCTCACCCGGCGATATAGAATTTCTCTGTAATGAACGAAAAATAATAATGAAATTTTCCGTGTTGGTTTATTTCAGTTTATTTCGTAATATATTCGGTTCTCATCGGTAGAGCAAATAAGAGTGAGCAAACATAATCAAAACGTTTACGGGCGAGCTTACGTACCTATAGCAATCAATCGATCATTGTTCGCAAATAAATCGGCGCGCAGTGAGGCGAGCGCTACAGTCAATATCAATATCAAAACACGCTGAGGCAGAACAAACTGACCGCATGATTAGCTCCGGGAGTGGTCATCGCCCCCCTCGGGCCGTGGGGGCGACAATGCAACATTTGGATGAGCGCGCAAATACGAACTAATGAAATAATCATATACGTGTCGAACGACCGCTGAGCTCACTGATTCCGCTCATGTTGACACCGCCATACAAAATATATTCGCATGCCTGAATACGAAACTCGTATCGAATATTCGGATTATCAATATTCAGTCGAGTGCTCGCGGCGATTTGTGTAGGTAGACAGATGCTATTTGAAATGTACGCAGTCGGGAGCGAGGCCATTCGAGCGAAAAAGCTTACACTTCCCACCGCCCCGAGATACCCCGCTCTTAAAATCTTCACTCGTATATCTACGGCGATTTGTAAAGTGCACGGGAGCGTGATATATCTGCGTCAATGAGAATGTGCGGCTAAACTCTCAAGTCTCAACAGAGGTCCGCAATAACGAAATTGGTCAGGTCGTAACTGATGTTGAATGAGAAATGACCCGAGCTTAATCCGTCGTCCTCCGGGGAGCGTAGTAGGCACGGTTCGCTTGCGCCTGAAGGGGTCTAACGGGGCCTAATTTTACGAGGCACTAAGTTAGAGGCTAGTGGCAAGCGGCTGTTAATTTGCTCGCCACGACGCCGACCTGTCGCCGCCCGCTGTGACTTACAACCGTGCCGCCCTCACACACAGTAACTACGTCGAGATTCACGTCAATTTATCGTCTTACATCTTACATCGATACGAGTAGCTTTGAGATAATATCGAGCAATCGTTAATCAATCTTTAGTCTAATTATTATTATCATTAGACAGTTATTTTATAGCACTGTTTATAAGTGCCCGCTATGTCTCCTGAATATCTTTTCATCTTAGATATTAATCAGATGTCGATTCAATAAATAATATAATCGAGTTATCTCGGATAAACTTAATGTGAAAACAATTTGATAATATTTCAGAGAACGAGCGAATGACAATGCATTTATTTATCTTCATCAGATCTGTTCCATTCGCAAAGGAGCTATGATAAAGGATAGAATTGTAAGTAATTACTTATCTATCTTCCTATTATAAATAATAATATATCTAACGAAATCGAAATTTTTAGCAAGACAGTTATTAAAACCTAAGAATGCACAAGGGAAATGCGATTATTAAATAACCAATATGGTATGTGGAATTGGAATTACAAGATGAAAGTTTGTCATCATAAGTAAACTCGAGACAATGAACAAAGGTTTGCTTGGATATTTCATAGGCGAACGAGATGAGATCATAAAGATTTGTTGTCGACACCAAATACTCTCTCCGTAAAGTTAATAGGTGATGTTGTGTATACGACTCAGGCCAGAGGCGAATATATGCTCCAGGCCCTAATTTTACGAGCGATCTCCAAAGCATTGGATATCGAATTTCAAGTAGTGCTATTTCAAGAGAGCGGTACGTCGTAACACTGCATGACGTGTCGGATTCGATTGGATGGGTTTAATGTAGCCTGTAGGAGTCATTCGTGCGAGGGTGGACCATTTGCGGTTAGAGCATAATTTAGTACATTGAGTTTATAGCTTGCCGATATTAGTTTCATATTAAACCTATGAACAGTTGTTTTATTTTGAGGTATCTGAGGGTTTAAACAGCTTCATCAAATTCAGGGGGGATATAATTTTGACAATGCTAATAACGGGAAAGGGGAGAAAACAATTTTTCATTTCAGTTGCTTATCGGGCGATATATTATTCCAAGCTGAAGGTAAAGTTTAAGATGATTAAGTATAATATAAGTAAAACGTAACTTCACGTCTGTAATCCCCGAAGGGGTAGACAGAGGTAAATGCATGCATTCAAGCATACATGCAAACACCCACGATTCGCCGGTTACGTTTTGGGCCATGTAACAGGTGGCGAGCCTGTCGACATCTCCGGGCACATTACCAAACTTCGAGGTACTGGGAAATTTCCAGAAAATGGAAAATCCCAATAGAACCAGAGATAAAGGACTTTACACCAATATCTCTGATAACTCCCTACCCGGGAATCGAACCCAGGACCTCAGCGTAGTAGTAGTGGCCTGCTACCACTAGGCTACCGAGGCAGTTATAATATAAAAGTAGCATAATAATATAAGTAGCCTAATAAAATAAAAATGAAAGACAATGATTTTTAATTTAGTGAAATGTACATATTTTTTTAAATAAAATATTTTAACAACTTAAATAGATGTAATCACACCAATCGATCTGTGTATCAATAAAGAAAGCTTTGATATCAACAGTATCAAGAGTATCCATTGTGGAAACCTTTTCCATTTTCGTCAGAAAAGCGAACAGAGCTAATCTGTACTTTATCCCATTACGTGGGTCGACCTCAAGAAAAAGGCAATTGAGTCGGGTTCGAAGGTGCGGGCGTCGGGAGGGGGCGGGAACACTGACGCTAAACAAGTACGAGGCGCTACAAGCTCCGACAACACGACTTATCGGCTACTGTTCTCGCGAAGACGGGTCCTTTCGCGTCGCGTCAGTGTTGTTCTAGCTTGATTTTTGTGTTACTGTAATTAAACTTGAAAATTGCTAGGTGAAAAAGTAAAAAAAAACTGGCGCCTAATAATATTTATAATATTTTCGATTCTTTTGCATTGGACAGATTTGATTGATTTGATGTGTTCAGCTACGACGATATAAAGTTAGAATGGGTTATTCCCGAAATCCACATTCATGGGGATTTTGGGACTTTATGTCCACTAATCCACAAAACCTTGTATTTTTATTAAAATTAGGTATCAATCTTATTTTTTGGAAAAGGGGAGAGACTCGTGCCCAGCAGTGGGACGTATCGTATATAGGGTTGCCATTATTGAAATAGAAATAGAAAATATTTTTATTTCGCATAGATCTTTACAGATACTTTCAAAACGTCAATAAATCATAAACTACCTAGAGCGAATAACCATTACATATAGTAAAAGCAAAATCATATATTAATAGTAAATTAAAAATTAGAATTTAAACTACTTGATTAAAACATAATAATCAGCAAATTTTTCAATTCCTTCAATTATAATAAATGAAGAAAAAGAAAAACTTATTCGTCAAGATCAATGTTATTCACTTAGCAGAGTTCCAAGTGCAGTCACTACTGAGAAGAACTCCGTTACCCAACAAACTCAGTAAGAGCTCTTTTAAATGAGAGCTTAAATCTAGTACAGATTATCGTGAAAAATCAAATAATGTGAACGTCCATAGCATTGATGCAAATAAACTGCTATCTACTAAATGCGATGTAGCCCCTGCAAACCAGAACAGACCAGTCCCCACCAACAGCACCCGTTCATGAGTATGACGCATGTGACAGCCATTGCCCTCCTCGACCATTATAGAGGGAAGTGAGCATTACCTGCTTAAAATTAAGTTTAGAGTAAGAAAAAATTATAATTCGTTTCATTAGTATTGGACAGTTCTTCTTAATGCTTCACATTATTATGGTAGTCGGTGTGTTTCATTCCAAGCCAATACACGGAAGTATTACAATTAATATATGGTCCTGGAAGTGCTGCCGTGTGCCGTATTTTTGAAGCGTAGCACAACACTGAAAGTCGTAATTGCCGTATGAAACTATGAAGAACGAGAGAACGACACAGTGTCGCGTCGTCCGCGTCGCGTCTCGCACATGTGGTGGGCGCACGGCGCGGGTGGAGGGAGGGGCGCCTCTGACGTAACATATAAAGTGGCAACACACAGGCGCGCTGTTAACGCCGCCCGGGCTTATTGTCTGCGGTCACGCGACGAGCCGTTTAGCCGCGCACGCCGCGCCGCCGCCCGGTTAACCGGAAGGGGGGCGGTTAACCGGACGCTTGGGGGCGGAAGCGGGGGAAATAGATAAATAGACCGCCCGCCGCTCGGAAATGTACGGATTGAGTTCGGACTATATTTCAGGCATAATAGTTTTGAAAAGTTACGTGATTTACACGCGACATTTTCTACTTTTATCGCGACTACCGGCTTCATACTCCGTTTTATGACACTGTCATCGAAGTTTTATAGCATACCGTTTACTTTTAAGTTCCATTACGCTGTCAATTTATAACTTTGTACAGTCGGGGAGTGGATCCCGATGCGCTTCGCGAGTGCGTTAAAACCGGTCCCGAATGAAAGGAACTCATTCATACATAAGGACGCACGCGTTATTAAACCGGTCGTTACCTGATCGTTTGTAAAATAAAAACGATGATCACTCGGAAACAAGAAACCGCGTTAGTCGGAAATGTGGTACACAAAAACGTAACAAAAAATGAATCGCCAGCGAGCGCGTAAACCGCGGGGAGCGGTGCGACTTTAAAATTAACTTTACCGGTTCATTCGTATACATAAATAATGGAGGAATTTCTGAATACACATTAAACTCCTATAAAGAATACATTAGCATAAATTTATGGTAGCGAGTCGGCGTTTCGAGCGCGTTTTTACGTGACTCGTAAAGTTTATAGTCGCGAGTGGTGGATTGCGTTTACTGCGCTCGCTATCGGTTTATGGCCGACCCCAAATAACCAAATTGCCTAAAGCTCGTTGTCGGGTGACTTGCGACCCCCCCACCGTCCTGCTGTGAGATCGGCGGGACGTGCTGACGTGCTCGGAGTTGGCGAACGATGGTACAAGTGGCCAGTCATTAGAGCCACTCGCCTCTCTCCACTCTTCGCGGCGGCTCCCACGTACACCTTCACAAATGCATCGTTTGGCAACTCGCCATTACGATTCATGTTCATTACTGCTCTCCGCCTCAGATACCTGATGTTTACCGTCTCTCGATATATTACCGCTACATTTTACAAATAAGTGTACAAATAATATCCACGTCTAACAGGCGCCGTTTATTTATCAACAAGCGGTCGTTTTCTCGAAGATTTATTACACATAACGTAAGAAAGATGGAGCTATCACGCAAAATAAATTCAGGGGAAGCCGTCGATAAGCAATCTCACCCCGCCCCTTGCTCCATTACAGGAGTAATTAGCACAATTAACAGGAGAGCGCGCGAGGGTAGCGGGGTGCGGCAGGGTGGCGGGGTGGCGCGGCACGATCGCTTTCACGCACGCAAACAAATGTCACGTGGCACGGCAGCGCCTTAATTAAAACGATAATTGAGTTGACTTGCGAAACTCATCCGCCATTTCGAAATTCCGAGAGAAATTTCACGGAACTCCCCTCGAAACTACGAAGCCCTTAAGTGTCGACGACTTTAATTTTGTGTTAGCGTCTACTTTGCGGTCTCGAGTGAGGCAAATTTTAATACGGTGTGCGCGGGCTCCCTTTGTAAAATTACTTAAATAAATTACCCCGAATCGAGTTTCGTCGCCGGCGCGCCATGCTGCGAGGCAACTCGTTTGGAAAATTGGTACCGAAGAAATAAATCATCTAAATCTGCGGTAACAACAACTTTCGTTGCGGGCTTTGTCGTGCGAAACGTTGTTTCCTTTCGACGACTCGGTCGGCATGAATGTAAACAGTCTCATTAAAGCGGTATAAATAAATACATCGAGCGGCCCGACAGTTGAACGTGCAGCAAACAATATAGTGGTGATCCGTCAGCCAGTTGACAAATGCACACTCGTTTAATCGCGATCCCATCACTCGACGGAGGGTGCAGAGATTCCTCCTGCCTTATGCGTCGACAGTCCCGCCACGACTTAATACTGAGCATAAACAATTCGTTCCACCTTCCCCGGCGATTCTCGGTGCCAAAGTGATCGTTCGAAAAATTAATTTGTAAGGGTCAATGAACTGTTAAAATCTAGCTAGGCGAACAGATTTAAGTAACTGTATTTCTTTACCCCTACTCAATTTTTTGTGGACTATCTGAAACTCTTAATGAATATTTTTTTGTCTTTAAATACTTACTTAGCGTTGAATACATTGAATATTAAAGATATTCTGTGACTATTATAATCAATATATCAAATGTTTATGGCAGATTACGTACCTACCTTACCTGCTTTTGAGGATGTTATTTTAAGACTGCAAAACGAGACAACATCATAAAAAAAAGAACATGCGTTAGCATATTCACATCGATAGGCAAATAAAATATGAAAATGGATATAAAATGGATGACTCCGTTTACGTGTGTATGAGTAGTGAGAGTGAATTGGGACTCGAGGGGGTAATAACAATAATAACTTTATGATAGAGCGGAAACGGCCGCGGCCTGCGTGGGATGTGCGGGTGCGGAGCGGGCGCGTGCGGACTGCGGCGCAACACGCTGCACACTTATTTTAAATGAAAGCTCCCTCGCCACCCGTCAATAAAACATTAAACACGTAACAAGTTTATGCGTAGCGACAACCCTAGCGGATTCCGCCACTTCGTTAATCCGGGGCGAGGGCAGCCCTAAATTAGGGTCGAGACAAGCCTTAATCCCCCGCTCGGCGCGACGGGGGATTTATATTGTTATTGCTCCGCGTCCGGAATTATACGAGGGTTGAGGGACTAATGAAAGGGGAAATTTAATTCCTAATGATTCTCGTCTTAGTCCGTAACGAGGAAACTTGAAAAAGGGCTGCGACCCGCACTCTTTTTATGATGAATCGCTTTAAGCGAACCGGAGATTACTCGATTCGATCCCCTCTGTTTGTTATCTAGTACTTTAAAGTCAGTTTTCATTAGAGCCGATCCGCGACGGCGACGATCGACGTTTCGTGTCGATCGGGACAGAAGTTAAGCACGGAATTGGATTACAAATTTATTCATGAAACATTTTCAATGCTCGAACACGACGGTAAGCAAGCAAAGCATAAGTAAATGTGTGATAAGCACGAAGGGAGCCGCGCGGCGTGCGTACAGCTGCGGCTAGATGTGTGTGTATAGCACAGCACAGGTCGCTAGGTGTGTGGTGTATAGAGTTGTAGTTGTAGCTAGAGAGGCAGGAGCATTGTGGACGCAACACGGGAACACACCGCACGCCGCATTGTTATACACGCCGCCGACAACCGCACGCTCGCGCTCCACTATATTATAGCATAGCTCGTACGTGCACCTCCGCACCGCACCGCCTCGCTTTTGCCTTTACTTGCACCGACTAATAACACAACACTATCTACAACAACGGGTTTAATCGCAAAAGCAAACATGCTTCTCGCAACATACGAGTAACTTAGGCATACCTATTATAGCTGCCTATTAATCTTCGAGCTAATACATTGATAAGAAGAGATAATAATAGAAAGCAAAAAACGAATTTGACTTAAGCTATATAAATATGTTTATGAATTGAATTGACCCTGTTAATTTGACTTTTTATAGATAATATAATTGAATCTTGTACAGGTTTGCAACTCCATTACGTGATACACATGTATTTTATTTTGTTTACGTTGTAAACTGTTGATTTATACATCTACAAATACCCACTACAGATAGACGATTTATTCTGTTTTAATACAAACAAATTCACAGAAATTAATAAGGTAAAAAAAAAGAGTATCGGTATCCGGGCGTTGACATATCGAATGAAGTGCAATGTTGGCATCCAAAAAGCTCGGGGTGCTTAACAAAGCGAGGCAGTATTTAACTTCGGGGCAGCTACTACAGCTTTATAAGATCCAAGTGCGGCCCCATCTGGAATACTGCTCTCATTTGTGGGCGGCCCCCAAATGTGTCTGTGCGTGTTGTAACGTCTCTACAATGGTGAGTGCTCTGCTGAACTGTTCGACGTGGTGCCACCGTCTCTTTCCCTACACCATACTTCCCGCCGAAAAGAGAAGTTCCACCCTCACCGACTGGACACCTGGAAGTGCTCAACGGTGCGGTGTTTACGTTAGTTCCTGCCCAGAATGTGTAAATTGTGGAACGAACTTCCCTCTGAGGTGTTCCCTCGGTGCTACAATATGGTGTTCTTCAAAAATGGCGTCAAAAGAGTCTTTCAGAGCTGGCAGCGCGTTGGCAACCCCCCCTGGTGTAGCAAATGTTCAAAGGCGACGGTGACCACTTTCCATCACGTGGCCCGTCTGCTTTTCTGTCAACCTAATGACATAAAAATTAACGCAGAGCTTCAGAATACATTTATAATGCGATTTCCGTTGAGCATGAACACATAACTGCAAGCATATGAGCAAATTGAGCAACCCCAAGTTTCCGTCTGTTCGTCTGTTACGAACTTCTATTATTAAACAGAATTCTTGTAAAAGACTTTGTGCAGATTATAAATAATCACTAGCGTGGAACTCTATGTAGAGTCTCTTCCCTTATGCACCTAGCTGCAAGCCCAGAGACAACCGCCGCCCTTCCGTCTACGTCCCGGTGACTAATTGAGACAAATTAAGAATACGTACCTAAATAAATAGAGCCGCGAGATGTCAAGCCTACAACAAATGTCCAAATACCTAATAGGTACCTATATTATTGAATTATTGACAAAAAATTCAAAAACAAATATTTATCACGTTTTAGAGTACATTATAATTGTAAGCGTAGAATTTTATATAGAGCCATTTCCGTTGTGCAATTAAGTGTAAGCACAGAAGCACCCGCTTCCCTTCCATCCTATAACACGCCGGCGACTAATTGAGATAATTTATGAAGATGTAAATACCACTAAACTAATAGGTATAAACTGGACCTTAAAGCCGATTTTGATAATGGTTAGCATGAAACTCTATGTAGAGCCACTTCCGATGTGGAAGTAACTGCAAGCACAGAAGCAACCGCCCTTCCGTCCATTACGTCGGCGACTAATTGAGATAAATTATGAAGACGTGCACCGAGCCGCGAGCTATCGCACCCACCTAACTGCTAATTACATGCAGCGATTTCAATTATACCCCAGCTCTGTTTTTGTTAAGACTTACGTTGCCATTTAAAGCGCAGTGGGCAAACTTAGTTTGAGGTCCTTCGAGGTTTTTTTCGTTGTTCTCCGGATTAACCAATTTGTAAATGTGTGCAACAAATGGCAACCATATTTCATGGAGTTTATAGGTATACCAATTCTAGCAAGTAACCTTTATGAGGAAAAAAAAAGTAAGTTGTTATGCCTCTTTAGCGGCAATTACGGACACAATATGTTTTTTCGGTAAGTACCGATTGAGAGTCAGCAATAAAAGGTTTTGCTCACGATTGTGCTATAGCTCACGGAACATCGTAGGTTCGGGGGTGAGCCGCAGCGTGGTTGTGTGGGTGCGTGTGAGCCGGCCACACACGTTGCAGGCAGCATGTGGTGCGACCGCAACAGAGCAATGTCTGTCGCTGCGTGCTCTCTTGCGGTTCTCTATCCTATGCGCTCCTACTGTTTGGGACAGTCTGTAGTTAGCTTAGCACTTTCGAATTTTAGTTGTTTTCGACATTTAGGTATAAGGGTTAAACACAGGTTATTATCATCAATGTTTTACTAAGTATCTCTATTATTAAAAGTACCAAAAAACAAGACTGAGTGACAGCGAACCGATACCAAATATATAACACGGTAACAATCTCTGGGCAATATTTTTGCAGGTACAATTATTATTGTAAGTGAATTTATTCCAAATCAAAGACAATATTAAAAAAAGGGAACTATTTCTATGAAGTCAACCACTAAGCTGTCGATTCAACTAAATTATAGATATTAATGAAAACAATAAACAGAACAGTGATTGATTGATTGATGACAATGACTCTACAATATTTACGAAATTAAAATGAAAGAACAAAAATCTAACTTGAATTTCCATCAGTAAGTATTTCAATTTTCAATACCTTAACCTTACTTATTCGACAGCACCGAAGTCTGAGAATGGCACAATATTAAAATGTTCTCAGGTAAGGTCGACGTAGCGACAAGCAGGGTATTGTGAGAGCGGGTGGGGCATGCGATCAAGCTTGCATAAATCGATGCGATACGCCTGGATCGGGAACAAAGCCGCAAGTCTAAACCGAGACGAGCAATACCCCGGCTTACTATCTCCTTGCCACATATGTACACACATATACACAACACAGCACTCGACGAACAAACAAAAAGCTTAGGCTACAATATTTAACTTATGTCGTGAATTATGTTCCTTGTTACCTCTATATTTATACGTGAAGCAAAAGCTTTGTACTTACCTACTGGGCGTGCTTATACGAATTACACGGACGGAGGAAGCGGTCCCGCAATCTTCAAAGCTCAAGAAATCAAAATCAAATTTTAAAATTCTGCTCTATAAGATTGTACGAAAACATTGTCAGCCGTGATGGCTTTTAAATTATCTGTGATATGACGTCATTAGTAAGTACAATAAGCAATACAATTATAATAAGCAATGTCAAATATGGCCTTAAGTGACATGTCGATGACGTATTCGTTTGTTTACAACCTGTACGACGTCACATGCCTATAATATGAAATTCAAAAGAAAGATTAAAAATTAATGTTTGTAAACTTATTTATTGAAGTGATCCGTATCCTGATTTCTGATATGAAATACAATAATTACAATTTTTCATTAGATACCATTTTTGAAACAGGTCAGCCTATTAAAGCGGACACCAAAATATGCATAGGATGTTAATATGAGCTGGATTGTATACCTAGGTAACAGAAATAGAACAATGTCAAATGATATCAAAGCATCTTAATTAACGCAATCCATTCGATTAGTGACCAAATAACGGTCAAAGGAATTGATTATATCCACGGCACATCATATCATGTTCTGAGCTATTAAATGAATTGTTGCATAATTGACTATGTACATGCATATTATACTCCTTAATTAAGAGCGCCTAAGGTCTTCCATATTGTGTTATTAAGTTTCGTAAACACTACAAATAAAACGGTAAATTCATGAGCAGTCTCAATTTAACGCTTTTTCATTATTAAACTTGGTGTACGGTTAAATAAAGATACGATCGTTTTACTGTATGATATTAAAGTGCGCGCTAAAGTTTATCGTTTCAATAATCAGGGATCGGTTATCGGGGTAAGAATTTAACATTAAGATCTATAAAGCGAGGTGTATTTGAAGCCGCCAATTTGCTCGTGTTATCTATCATCAAAATGTTTAGCTCGAATAACGGCCCCTGCGCTAGCCTCAAGCGATGCGGTGATGGACGAAGATAGATTGTTCTGCAGAGCAACCGATAAGTATTTAACAATGGAAGCTTACATCTATTCGAACATTGACAAATTCTAGATCGAACCAGCGATACAACGTCAACAAGTTCATTCATTCAAACTTTATTTTAGAAGCTCAAATTCACAATATAATTTTATATTTAAAATAGTTCGCAGTTTCTTTGTGTAATTTAATAACAACGTTAGGCTGTTGCAGATTATATTTTTGGAAATACGATACGTGTGTATTTATAAAGTTGATCGCATGACGGGACTAATTTCCGACCATATTTTAAGATTTGAAGAAAAATATTTACTTTTAGCGGCCACCGAGTTAGATTTTCGACTGTGTACACTAGTACTTAGCACTCGGGCATACATCGTTTTTAGTGCTTTGCAAACATCCGGTAGACGGCCGCAATTCGAATCTGATTTTTGTTATATCATCGTACAAATTGCTCAACGTTTGCTAAACAATAAGCACACCCACCACGTACACCGGGTACAGCTGCCTTAAGTGAAATAAACATTTCCATTTCATTTATTCTCGAGAGAATAAGCAAAAACACGACGCAGACAACTATCGCGCAATCTGTTTCACTTTAGGGCGTCTTAATAATTACAAGTGGCCATTCTTTCCAATTAAGAAAAGTCTCGGGCGATAAATTGCGAGGGTTGTCGCGCACACTCGACGAGGTGGCAGCCGTAGCAGGCAGGCGCACCTACCGCGCCGCGTAAACATAGCCGGCACTGCCACCGTCCCAGAAACATCTCTACACTTTTATTTCGTTTTAATGGTTTAATAAAGTGCTCAGACCCGACCGTTATAAATAAGTCGCATTTATACGCGCCGTTGCTACCTTAATTAAAGGTGTGAAGGTACTTTCAAACGCGAATGGCATATCGAAGAACAAACGCAAATTTATTCTGACCGGAGTTTTTTCGGCATCTATTAAATAAAGAAGTTGAGGAGAATGCTAAACAAGGTTGAGCGGCCCTCGCCCTGTGAGTTTTCCACTTGAAGTGGTGAGCGAGCGCGGGGCGGAGGGATGGGGTCACGGGGTGTTATACAGAGTGGCTTAGATAAGGTAAGGAGCATGAAGAGGCGAGATGCGCGCCGTAATGAACCGGCTCCCACCAGTTTTTGTGTGGTTCGGTCGCTAAATTGAATATTAGGCGCGATTTGACAGCGAATGAGCGGGCGGCAGAAATAAATCCGCGGTTATTATGTTACCCAAATGAGATTGTGGAGAGCCTGCTAGGGGCCGCTGCTCAATTTCGTGTCGGTGTAAATTGGCTGTCGTAATCCCGGTTATTTCGTGGAAATTTAAACAGCTCTTTCGAAAAGACCGAAAACGTAATTAGTGTGAATGGTGCTGTGAATTTTAATGGACAGGTATTAATACGTTAGTCGACGTTTAAATTGAGGTGCGTTCCACTTTATATCAATAAGAAGGCAGAGCGTAAACATTTAAAAATAAATAGCCGAGCCGATGTATCAGAAAGTCAAATACGGAGCACACGATGTTTGCAAATAAACAACGAGTCGGTTGCAACAGTGTAGCACCTCCGTGATTTGCAGTAAAAACATTCGCCGGACAAACGAGCGAAGCACGAACGAGGAGTGTAACCTGACGCCCCCTCGCGTTGCCGCAGCCAAGACGGTTTATGTAAACTTTATTACGGCGTGCACTTCCCCCTCGCCTGCGCCTCCCTCGCTTCAAATTGTAAGGCGCGTCCGTGCATTACTCAGCTCGCCGCGTGTTTGCACAGATCGACAGCTCCGTGAGCGGACTGCTAACACCAGCACCGTATCGGGGTCACACTGCACCCGCACACCGCACACCTATTACCGCAACTTGCTCTCGCTCAACCTACTAACTTTTCCTCTTTTGTTCAATTGGATATTCCTAACTACAAACTTTTGATGTATTCTTGTAATGAAGATGGTATAGACGCAGTTTACATGGATGGTAAGTGATTACAAGTCTAAATAAATAGAGATGCGTAGCCATCCCTGACTCTTATGTTGTTATGTCAGAAATTACAGGCATATTGTTACAATGTCATACATTACCATGAAACCATTCAACATTACATCAAATTTGCTAATGTGGTCTATCGGAAGGAACCTATCGCCAGTGAAATTCCTTATTGGAAAGCTTGAAAATTGTTGTTTCCTCGATATTATATTTTGTATCAATTCCATTGAATTTGAACAGCGCAGCTCGTTTAAATGAAGATAAATTGGAATGTCACGTGGGGGGGTTGATGCGACAGAAGTAGGTTAGGCACAAAGACAATGTTATGAAGCGGGGGCGCGGTATCGATTCGCATGCATTTCGCTTGCAGTGCGGGCGGCGGCATCTGTGCGGTGCGCCACTGCGTTCAGCCGAGCACAACAAGGGTGGCCCCCACCCACCGCTAGCACGATAGCCGACATTCGCAACACCTCGCGAACGACGCACTCGGTCGCGAGCTCACTTCAACCCAGGGATGTGCCTGCTTACATGTCTTATTTTTTTTTAATGTACGAATGTGGCAAACAAACATGCAATTCATGTGAATTGTAGATGTTAAGTGATGTCTGCAGCCTATAGATGTCTACACAAAAACCAGAGGTCAAAATGTAGATGTGTTGCTACCCCTGAGACCTTAGCTGTCATGTCTCTGTGATATGTCATTACTGAGCCATACAACCTCATATTGTAATGTCGGGGTTGTTCGCAGAGGGTAGTTCGTTACAAAATTTGTACGTTTTGTTGCCTACCGTCAATTCTTATAGTCGTTGTGATGACCTAAGAGCTTTCTAACTGCTCTTTGCTAATTTTGGAACTAATGCAATAAGAAGACCTTGCCTTGAGAAGGTTATTATTTATTTTGTGTTGAATTTTAACTAAACAGTATTTACGCAATGTACTTGTTTAAAAAATAAGTTTAGTGTCATAAAAATTAACATACTTAGGTAACAACTAGCTGTGCCCGCGACTTCGTCCACGTGAGATAAAATATGATTGTTCAGTATCTACCCGGACGAAGTCGTGGGCGCAGCTAGTACAAAAGTAGCCTTAGTTACTCCTTATCACATCAGATATCTGCCAGTGAAAGTCCCGTCAAAATCAGAGACACTCAAATTCTATATATTTGTTTGTAGGTATGTATGTATGTATAGTTGTATGGAGATAAAAGTAGCCTAAGTTACTCCTTATTATAACAGCTACCTACCCGTGGAAGTCCCGTCAAAGTCGGATACACTCCAATTCTACTTATTTGTATGTAGGTATGTATGTATGAATGTATGGAGATAAAAGTAGCCCAAGTTACTCCTTATCACATCAGCTATCTGCCAGTGAAAGTCCCGTCAAAATCGGAGACACTCAAATTCTATTTATTTGTATGTAGGTATGTATGTATGTATGGTTGTATTGAGATAAAAGTACCCTAAGTAACTCCTTATTACATCAGCTACCTACCCGTCCGAAGTCCCGTCAAAGTCGGATACACTCCAATTCTACTTATTTGTATGTAGGTATGAATGTATGTATGTATGGTTGTATGGAGATAAAAGTAGCCTAAGTTACTCCTTATTACATCAGCTACTTACCCGTGGAAGTCCCGTCAAAGTCGGATACACTCCAATTCTACTTATTTGTATGTAGGTATGTATGTATGTATGGAGATAAGTGTAGCCTAAGTTACTCCTTGTTACATTAACTATCTGCCAGTGAAAGTCCCGTCAAAATCGGTCCAGCTGTTCCCGAGATTAGCGAGAACAAACAGACAGACAGACAAAAAAATGTTGTTGTAAAAAATGTTGTTTTGGTATATGTACCGTGTTTATATCACAAACAGACACTCCAATTTTATTTATTTGTGTACATTTATTATAAGAATAATATACCTACAACATAAGATCTAAAAACTCTGTGAAAATTTTAAGCGTCTACTTGCTCCCGTTATTGTCGTGCAAAAAATATACGAAAAAAAACACCTTTGTTGTATGCCCCCTCATTTTCATTTTCTTATTTTTAGTTATTAATTTTGTCTTTATAGCGGTAACAGAAATACATCATTTGTGAAAATGTTAGCTTTTTAGCTTTCACTATTTATGAGATACGGCCTGGAGACAGACAGACGGACGGACGGACAGGCAGACAGACAGACAGCGATGAATTAGTAATCCGTAGGGTCCACTTTTACCTTTTAGTACGAAACTCCCTGAAAGATGATGAAAAGAACTATGATATAGAATAGCTTAAAAATATTCGATACGATTCTTTAAATTGACATAACTTTTTATTTCTGAACCGATTCACATGAAACAAACACCAAACATTAAGTGAAACTTACCACAATATATTAGTTAAAACAGCAGATCGAATAAGCCGTTTCTGAAATTAGCTTGCACGAACACACAGACACACAGACATTTTTCAGAGATAAAAAGTACCCAGTGTTGTGCGCCAAAGGTTAAAGTATAATCATACCAAGTTTCATTGTAATCGGACCTGTAGTTTTTATGTGATGCTTGAACAAACAGACAGACAAAAAAAAATCTAATCACATATTTGGGTTCGGTATCGATCTAGTAACATCCCCTGGTATTTATTTTTTGAATATTTTTAATGTACAGAATTTGAACTTCTACAGTTTTATTATAAGTATAGATACTCGTAACATTAATATCTTCATTGAAACATTTTGATCTATGTTTACTCACAATGCTCACATATTCTTTTATTTCACAGACAATTTCATAAATTACAGATATTACATATCATTTAATAAAAATAACAATAAGAACGGCTAACGGCTTTTCGTTTTGACTCCTATCTAATTAACAAATTATAAGTTTATGCATCAAAAATAAAAAAGAAGCGTCATGTAAAAAAATAAACAAAATAAATTGACAACCCTAGTACGGGGTGCGCCACTTGCACCACCCGCTTGTTTCAGTCAGGGCCGTGTTATGAAATCAACGTGTTCGAGCGCAACACTCCTCCACGTTCGCATTCCCAAATGGAAAAGGCAGTACGCCTGTTGGAGAATTTTTCAAAGCAAAATTTTGTCGTTGGAAATTTTAACAAGTGCAAGTTTGTTCAAATTGCAATTCTGGTACTCACATGCCTCTCCTCCGCCGAACTGATACCTGCGAACAAGTGAACGTGCTTTAGAAAATTCTGTGATATTTAAAGCAATATCAATTAAGATAAAATTTTAGATTGGGAGAAAAGGAATTTTATGTTAAGGATGTGCATGGATGAATATTGTGATAACTGATGAGTATAAGAGACACGGGAAATGTGTAAGGACCGAGATATTGTATAATATATCGTCACGCCTACCCCGAGCGGGATTTGGCGTGAGGATACATAGAATTTGGAAAAGTTTTTTATGTAATGAAGGTGTCTGTGATGGCATGACTTTAGGCTGGTTTTACTATTCTAATTCTGAAAAGTCATATTAATTTTATTGTTAAAAGGAAAAAGTTCAGAAACTCATCAAAATTTTAAATAATTAGAGTATTAACATCGCATAAGATTTTTAGAAATTAAATTATAGATATATTCGTGTTGTGGCCATCAAAGTAGACAATTAGTTTATTGTCAGTATAGGCGGTCAGCTCAGTCAGAAGTTAGGTAAACAGACAGTTAGTCAATAGGTAATTGCCATGTTTTCTGTGATTTATAATCTACGAATGTATTTAACTGTACATATAGTATTTATATAAAGACATAATTGAGTTGGGGTAGACGTCGACCCCGGTGTAAAGTGGTCGATGAATATTGCACGAGCTGTCGTCGCGTCACACGTTTGAACCCACTACCCGTGATCTCTCCACCCCGCCTCGCCATGCGTGTACATTTTAAATAACATTTAAAAAAGTAAGTGTGTAATCGCATTTAAAAAAGTAGTAAAGTAAAAAAATTTAAGCATTTAATAAATGCTTAAAAATTTTAACTTTAATATATTCAGATAAATAGAAATTTTCTATTACCCCATATTTATCTAACAAAGATTTATTTTCTGTATTCTTTTTTAATTACAGTCATAGGAGTTTTAAATGAAGTAAAGGAAGAAATGGTAAGTTTGAGCCTATCTCTACAATTCGCTTTTTTATTCGATTTGACGGAATTAATTAGCAATTTTTTTGGATACGAAATTATCACCCAAGAGTGGAATATATACATTATACATTTTTTTATTACTTAGCACGCCTATTTTTCAATCTCTCATTAACAAAGTGTAAGTGGTAGATTTCAAGTCAATCGCCGCAGTAGCATTGAAGCAAAGTGGATGTGATAGACAGACGAGTAGGTAATCCTATTAGGGTACAGTTTTAATATTTTGAAATACGGGACCCTAACTTCATACGCAATCAATCTAAAAGAAACGCGAATAGACAGGCATAATACGAGTATCTACAGTTTTTATTTGAAAACACGCAGACAAACATGAACTATCAGTCAATATAATGAGAATTCATTGCAAATGTGCTACATTATTCATGCGAAAACACATCTGATGCACCGTAGAAATATGTTTCAATATATTATTCGCAAGAAACACGCAGGCATACGAGCGTAAATTGCCGTCGACTAGTCGAATTACACTGTCTAATATATGATCAGCAATTTATAGCTCCCTAACACGAACATTTAAATGGCAATTTGCTTTAGATATTATGTGAACGAAGACTATTAGTGTTTTGATCATTCGACCTATTCAAATGTAGCATGTGCATGCGGGCTAGTATTCGCAACCGCACCTTAAATATTTATGACACGAGGTTCTTGCATTTAACATTGAAGGTAACATTCAAATTCATACGTAACTTAACGTAATTCGTGAAGGGGAAGGCAGAGGTAAATGCATGGATTTAAGCATACATACAAACACCCACGATACGCCAGTTACGTTTTGACCCATGTAACTGGCAGCGAGCTGGCACATTTATGAGTACCCGGGAATCGTGCCCAGGACCCCAGTTTAGTAGTAGTGGCCTGTTACCACTAGACCATTGAGGCAGTATATCATCATCATAATCATCATCATTCAACCTAGTCAAATGTAGCATATAAGCAGTATATGCAATAAAACGTATGCAGGGCGAGTATTCGCAACATCACGTTAATATTTATGACGTGTGGTTCTTGCATTTAACTTCGAAGGTAACATTCAAATTTATAAGAATACTAAATTGTACAATTGAAGCACGTTCCATCGACAATGTGTGGAGTAATAATGTCCATTTGTGTGCACCGGTCCATATTCATGTATGATAATATTGAAGACATCCAAGGCATTAACCACTTTGACTAATTCGAGCGTGTTTGTGAGCAATTGCCGGAGCGATCCTATGATTATGCACATGCTGTACATATGTGCATATGCAAATACGATACATAGAGCAGATGCCGCTGTAAGCTCTGCATGCAATGCTACAATTAATTTAAATGCAATAGCCTCAATTATTGGCTTTCCATTCAGTAGTACCAGCCACGCGTGTAGGCGACGGAGTGTACCAAAATGTTAACGACTGATTAAATACCATGTTTTGCGTTAAATTATTTGCGATGCATCATTTTCATTGTATCTGTATTATTTCTATAAAATACAGTATGTACATACCTACTTTCTAGGTGTTGTATTGATTCAATGTCACGCTTGATGTCTGTTCGATAGTGTTAAAGTAAAAGGTTTCAATTATCATAATTATGTACATAAACAATTACATTTGGTTTTGTAACAAAAAATAACCTTAAGTAGCATTTAATAAATCAAGCAAAAAGCGACATACCTACCTAATAATGCGTTAATTAAATCAACGGAATCAACACCATTTCCGACGAACACATTTTTAGTTGTAATAACCCAGCGCGAGCAAAAAGAATAAATAATGACATGCCCAAGCATAGAAAAAGGAATGGCGAAGACCGGATGGGGTGACCATTAATCATCGCAGTACCCGTATGTATAATTGAACAAGCATTAAAACGCGGCTCGAGTCGGTCTCGCGGCGCACACTCAAGTCACCCGCAAAATTACGTTACTAATTGACTAAAACACGCGACGCTCACACCAGCCAGGAATAATTAATTGGGCGCGGGAGGGGCGCGGGAGGCGGCGGCGGGGCCATCTGCGCGGTAACTCTTACATCAGTACACCGATAATGGCACAAATTAGCCAGGGAAGTGGCAGGGAAGAGCAGGGGTCGTGGGGTGGCAGGGGGCGCTAAGCCGGAACATCCCGGAGCGCAGATTACCGCTTGCTTTTGTAATTAACCGGAGCGACGGGCGGCTTCCAAATCCATTTCTGTGTTACATTTTCATTTGTGGCGCGCTCTAGTCCCCACTGCTAGGATTACTCGCTTCGCTCCCCGAACCCGCTCTTGTTTGTATGAATAATATCTAACCCACGGTGATATAGCTGGTTTCATGTCACCGTAAAAAACGCGGATTTCACTTCGATCCGTTCGGTATTTCTGTTTACACACTCTATCCAAACACGAGTAGGCATACCAGTTCGGCGAAGTGACTTATTCATACTCTCAAAGCAATATCGGGCGAGCCGTAGCCGTCAGCGATCCGAAAACACGCAAACAGTGAGTTCAAAAAGCCTCTCGAAGGTGGTAAATATTGAAACAGAAGTGGGATCGGAGACGTCTGCCGCGACGACGTTCGGGGGGTTGGGAGGAGGGGACAGGGCTCTAATAGTCTCCAGTGAGTGGCGCATGGCAAACAAGACGAGCACACAAACACGACGCCTCTTAAAATATTCATCTTATCTATCGACCCGCATCATATCATTCTTTGCACTTTTTTCTGCGGAATTGAAATAGTTCTCTATTAAAGTGGAAATGCCGGAGCTAGCACAAAGGCTGTATGAATGAATGGGGATAAAGTGATGAATGATATAACATTTATTAGGTATTCCAAATCCTTTTTCACAATGATACATTACATTTACAACGAGAGCTTATAAATATTGATTAAGTAATATGATTTAATTAGCAAATGTCTCCTATATAAATGTATTTGAAAGTTATATCTTCATTTTTTATGTTATTAAAATAACAATCCATTTTTACTCTAGGTAGAGTTTCAGTATAGGTACTGGAGGGCGAAGGCATCACCGCATTACCTAATCTATCACCGCCAAATAGTAGAGTTCAGTGTACTGCCTTTCAGTTAGATGGTAATGTATGGTCCGTAAAAACTATCAGACATACATAACAACAAAGGTCTCAAGGATGGCAACATTGGCCACAGATCTGCATTTTGACCTCAGGTTTTTGTGTAGATGCCTATAGACTGCAGTTTTCACTTAACATCCATATTCATGTTTGCCACCTTCGATACATAAAAAAAAATTATCCGTACCAGTATATAGTACAGATAGTCATAGATTTCAGTACGAAACTTTCCGGTTATTTATTTAATATTACCGATTTATAATATAACCCCCTTATTCGTAAACGTATTTTAGCTAAAGTGTTACTAATCTATCCTTTGTCTTTTTCTATCCTGCACATATGACAATGCAACTGACAAAGACAAAGCATTCTAAAACTAAAACGTATCTAATGTACGTTTATGAATAAGGGGGTTAGTATAAATAAAATTTATCAAAAAATAAGACAAACTTACCGTTTCCCTTATCGTCAGGTCGATGTAGATCCGGGGGCTTGGCCAGAACTGAGAGGGGATGGTGTGGCACTCCCAGACCGAGGAGGCCAGCGGGTGGCAGAGCACCCTGACCGAGCAGGGGCAGTGGAGGAGCTCCGTGCGCCGGAAGGTGTGCCGCGTGCATCTGTTGCAGAAGCCGAGGCAAGTCTGGCCGTTGTTGCTGTGGAGTTACATTTTGAATTAGGTATTTATTGTATAAAAGCAATATACAATAGTGATACGGAAAGTTCTGGCCAATGAATAAGATGTTTCCTTGATGGGCAGCGAACATTTTAATGGGTTTGCATTGGAATCTTTGTCAAAAAATGACATGGGGATTTGTTGACAGGATTCTATGACTTGTTTAGTTTGTACTTTAACTAAAGTGAACAAAATACATTGACGAGTCTTTTTAATACCAAGCATTGTAATAATAACAGCATTTTTTATTATAAAACTAGCTGACCCGCCAAATTTCGTATTGCCACAGAATTAATAATGTGTCAAAGGTTTGATAGATACTATTTTGGTGGTTTTTACT
The DNA here is from genome assembly GCA_036365455.1 of Macrosoma leucophasiata. NCBI lineage: Eukaryota > Metazoa > Arthropoda > Insecta > Lepidoptera > Hedylidae > Macrosoma > Macrosoma leucophasiata. Next base: position 13,270,455 of record JAWQUS010000021.1, read on the forward strand.
ATTTCCCTTCAATTTCTTCATATTTTCTTACCTTTTTAACCTTCCCTGGACTGCCAAAAATCATTCAAAACCAAAATTAGGCAAATCGGTCCAGCCGTTCTCAAGTTTTAGCGAGACTAACGAACAGCAATTGATTTATATATATATAAGAATACGCGTTAATGATTTCTTTCAAGTAATCAAAGATAGAAGTATATTAAAAGTACTAAAACCAGAAGCTAATATATTACACAGTGAAATGGCACCAATAATGTTTCTTCTACGTTGAAAGTGTGCACATAGTGTTTCGTTAGCAGCCACTGAATGCCCTCGAGCTAAGTGTAGCGGCAAATAGCGCCGCCATAACCAATAATGCTGGGTGCGCTTCGATGAACAACCGATCCGCACCGACAAAGCTCGTCTTATTGCAGCCACTTCGCACGGAACGGTTATCATTTGTATTTTGATATTATTCGATAAACCAACTTCTCTTCAGCTAATCAAATTCAAACTTGTGTTTACTCCGCACCGACATTTTCCAAATAAAGCGCACACGTACCTTAAATAAAGAAGGAAACTTTTTAGTTTGGACTGCGGACGGTTAAAGTGAATTGATGTGTCACCGCAGAACGTCGTGCATTTTTAAAAGCGAACCGGGCCAAATTAAAAAGTCCTCCACGCGCCCCCTCCTCGCCGCGATATTTTAAAATTTAAATGAGAGCTTCGCCGACGGCGACGACTGGGCGAAATTGATTACTCCTTCTCCATTATTCCCCTTTTTCCACTTTCCTCGTTTACCCGCGCTTCCCGTTCCTATCGTCTCGTTTAACTTTATTATTATACGCTACTGAAGACTTTCTTCACATACTTTGCTCGATGTTCATCGCTCCAAACCTGCTGTACGCTTGCCGCCTATACCATGGAGTTCTGTTTTTTTCCGCTCGGACGGGCACGATCTTTTATTTAGCCACCGAAAATTAATTGGTTTTTCGCCGAGGGTGGAACATATTTTTTATTGGCCGTTCACGGCTGTGATTTATTGTGTGTCAAAAGGTGGCGAGCGCCACTTAGTTAGAGTGCGTTTTTACTGAGGGAATTTATAATTTGAATTTATTTTAAAGCAGTGTTGTAATTGTGAATCGGGGCTTTGACATGGACGACACTTGTACAACAATAGTTTCGTGTCGATATTCCAACTGAAATCCAAAATGATTCATAGAAACCATACGTATGGTATACCTATACCAAAGAATGTAGAGAACCCGTATGCATTGTCTAGTGGAAGTGGAAAGGCGCGTACGTTACCAGAGGAATCTAAACCGGTGACACAAAGCCGTGGCGCGTCGAAACGGCTGGCACGACACGACCCGTCCTATTGAGAACCATCCTCACACCTCTCGCCTCCCTTCACACCTCAGCCTCACACCCACCCCAACCTTCCTCGCGCTTGTTATGAATGACAATAACGTACAGTTGATACCTCATCGCGATATTTTTTGCCGTGCATTTATTTTTGAAGTGATTAAATACCAGATATGAGCCCCCGGGATCGAATCTCGTTTCCCCTAACGACTTTTCCATCAATTTACTTATCTCTTCGCGAACTTTGCTGCTTATATTGTCTCTCAAATTAAAGTTTGCTTAAGTTTCGCTTGAGACAACAAGGGGTTGGTCGGAGATTATTTTTCAATATACTTTATAAGTATTAAAAATATAAGACGTCGACTTTAGATATTTAATTAAAATTAACGACGACAACGCAGATGGGAGCGGAAAGAAGATAAGGCCCGTGTCGTCTCTCATCTAAAGGCTTTGTTAATTCATAAAGATGATGAAAAAGTTTAAAGTGAAAAATAAGCACTAAAATTGGTTTGAATAATGTTGCCCGGTAAGGGCTGAATTGCCTTGAATAAAGTCTTTCAGATTTAAATAAGGTAGGTTTATGCATTTTTAATTTGTCGGTAAATGCCAGTGGCCATGGCAACCCATTTAGTAAGTGGTAAAGTGTGACTCTGTAAGTTTTGAAATAGGTAGGAATATTGGCTTAAGCATCAAGAATGGAATTAGTAATAATTAACGTAATAAAATGTAAATCTATTCCTAAGTATATTTTTTTATGTGAAACATGTTTATATTGGAATATTCATAAGTACAATGCTTTCCTTTCACAGTACACTCAAGTTCTCCATTTTTATATAAAAAAAAATATGAAGGGTACTGGTACATGTTATGTATGTATGTTCAGTGTAATTTTGCGGGTGCGTGGGTGAAACAGACGTGCCCCCGAAGCTTTTGTCACAAGAAAAATGTTCTACGTTCGGGTTTTTACGCCACATTTACTCCTGTCTATACTCCCGCAGATTATTCTCCATTTATAAATGGATAGTGTATGCCGAGGGCGCGGATTTTTACGCTAAATATTCCCCTTCACCTTACATTCAACCTGAATTCTCCCTTCACTTAAAATATTCATCGCGATTCCGTCTACTCTTAATAAAGCTCAGGTTGCATAATGTTCCTACTTTCTACCGAAAACAGTTTTGTTCGTACAAGCACATTCAATTTTAATAAAGCGCTTTGTTAATCCACATTAATTTTCATTCAAATGCGAACTGATTTCTCTTCACTAAAAATGATTTTATTACAAGTATACAAAGAGTTAATGTCGAGTGCATTAATTAACAATGAAATATTGTTATTATCGACACATCGCTCGTTTAAAACATCCACGTAAGTCGAACAACAAAATTTAATGAAACATAACACGTCGACAGCGGAATAAAATGAAATATTTATTTGTCATCGTCTAGACGGGTTCGAAGATTGGAACAACATAATGTGCATCGTAATATCTTAAATGATTACCGAGAAGCTAAATAACAAATAGGCATACGTAATCTAAAGCATTAACCTGCAATTAGTTACGTTTTAATAGGCGCTATCGAGAGAGAAGGAAAGTTTCCACTCTAACACACTTAAATAATTAAGAGCAGTTAGTTGGAGGTTAGCGGCGCATTAATTAAAGTGCTATTATATAGCTGTTACTTTAGTATTCTGTCTGTCGGGAGCGTGATAACATATTGCATGAGTAATTGATCGATCACAATTTCCGAGTCGAGATTCCAAATCTGCAAACAACTCAATCTTATTAAACACGTAACTTATACCTTCCCAAGTTGTTTAGCGTGTCGCGAACAACTTCTCAACGTGTACACACAGCAGTTACATGTCATTAATTAATTATATTACATTTATATCATGTATATTTAACGCGGTACTATGGTTGTTTAACAGAAAATATTTTACACTAATTAAAATGAGGTATTTTTAAATACACTACTAATTTTGTTTTTGTTGATTGTTTTTTATACACGGTGCTATTAAGTTCAATAATCCGAAGGTTTGATGTAGCTTTAGTAACAAATGATGGAGTTTGGAGACTCCGCTGTATTGGTGGTAATACCTACATTAAAATTAAATAGTGAGTCGCATGAGGAATGAGCAGCATCTGCGCTAAAAGCTCGGACTTTTTTATTCTGCATCACCAATGAAGGAACTATCAACTGTCCGTTACTTTATCAAATACTAAATCACAACAAGTCTTGCACATTTTAATGTAACAATAATCCGATGTACCGCCTATAACATACCTATCTACTTTAACTCAAATATCCAATTTTATTCGAAGAATAAATTCAGAGAATATAGCGCTCCCAAAGACTATATCAAAGTTGATCGAATTATCGGACGAGGAGTTTATCCATATGGAGGATAGATACGGTGTAAGCTAAGAGGGTAGTTTATCGAGACTCCCCCGCGTGGAGACGGCGCGGGAACACGGGCCATTAGGCACAAGCCTCCAGGCTACACCCAGCTACACGTGTTATACTTTCAACGTAATTGCTTCTAATCACACCTGAGGTAAGCGTAAATACATGATCAAATAAAACGGATAAAGCAACGTACATACATATTATATCGCAACTTAATGGGTTTGTGACTATCGAAACTACGAGTGCACTTTTATTCATGTTAGGATTCACTCTAGTGAATGCCTATTCGTAATTCATTAAGGACATTTTAGTTTATTGCTTTTCTTTATCTAATGTGCACGTTAGTAAATAAATGGAAATGCATAATACTACTTTTAATTGCTCATGATTTCCTCTACGTCAACTTTGTTTTAAGTTAAAACTAGTTGATTGTATATGCTTCAGTTTGCAAGATACCTTTATAAGTGCCTATAAAGTATATCAAGATAAGAGCAAAAGTATTTAATGTGTGAAAACCGACAAGTCGATATTTGAATGACTCTTTGATAAGGAACAACCGTAAGTTGAACAGGAAGAGCGAAGTAAAGAGTAAGAAAAACTCGAGAACCGGATGAATCGTAAAACTGATTACATAATTTTATTGGAGGCGACGACAGAATGGCCCTAACTCACTTCCTCGCGATGAAAAAATAAACAGGTTCGCAAAAGCGACAGCGGCGGAGTTAATGCTCGCCAGGAGCGGCAGCCGGCGAGGCAAGAAACGCCGAACGCCTGCAATGCAATATTTATCACCGCGCGCGAACGTGCCTAGGAAAAAATGACAAATTCATGTTTCTCCACCCGCCCGACTCGCTGCGAGCCCCGATTTATTCCCGTCGTAATTTTTATCAGAGGGCGCGAGACCCGGCGTAAACTAGATAGAAATGTTTTCACGACTCGCTTGTTTATAAAGCCATCGACGGGGAAACAGATACGGTCTATTTACACGGCAAGCGCTCGTGTTTGTTCACATATCTCTCGAGATAATGTTGCATAAACTAGATACGCATAATACACTTGTTTATTTCACATATTTATGTCAACGATACCGCTTTTCAATTACCAACGAGAGTGCCGTAAGAAGTGTGCATTGTTTAATAAACATTAAGAGTGAGATTCGATATCAGATTCGTGGCGCGTATCTGTGACACAAGGTTGCACGTCCTATCGATCTGTAGAAGTTACGTGAATATTGTTTCAATGTGAACATTTGTGTCATGTATAGGTGAACATGAGAGGGAGCCGGTATCTGGAACCTATTACCTCGCGGAGGTCGGGACCCACCCTTCGGGGCCGTCGACGCGGAATAAAATCACAACGAGAAATGATGTACCCTTCGATAACGGCGAAGACACGCCACCGAATTCTTCGCTTATTGTCGAAAAATTTACGCACATTGATTCCAGTGAATGGCGCCGCGTCGTCACCCTCAAACACTGCTCGTGACTTTCATGATTTATAATTCGCCTGAGAAACTATTGTTCGCCGGCTCGATGTGATCAAAGGCCGGAATGAATAGAAATAATGGTCCGGATCGCCGAAATTGCACAAACAACGCATTAAACGAAATCGCGAGAGTCGTAAAGCTTAAAGAAAAACAAGACGTTTAAATTTGAACGGAACACTCTGAGCGGTAAGTGATTTTAATAGGTAGGCAAACAGTCCCCAATTTGAGGAGTATTCCCTCTTCACAAATCGGCGCGCAGCGGAATGGTCGCAAATCAGGCGGAGGGCGCGGGCGGCGGCTCTCGGGGGAGAGCCCCTTTGATCCCTAGCTGACCCGAAAATAAAAAAGGTTCGTAATAAAAAAGGACCGACATACGGAAGGTGGCGCCGCTTTTTTATTTAAATTAGAGTGTTTTATAGGGGGAGAGCGATATTGCGTTTTGCCGGTTTCTCGAAAGCAGTTTGAAATCTATACGTGTAGATAGGCAAACCCTCAATTCGGGAGCAATGAACTCTTTGTAAGTACATTTTGAGGTGTTAAGGCGTTTGTATTCAAGTTTATGTGAATGTCAATTTCCATGTTTCTTTTTTACTTTTCTCACGCGTAGCTGTTATAGTTTTCGTGATAATGTTTCTATGAAGATCCAAAAATTGTAGTTTGAGCAGGTTTCTATCACTTAAAACGACGGTTTCTTTATTATTAAGTATATATTTTATATGAGTAATATAATTAAACTATCCCTAAAGACTGACCTATATCTAAAAACTGATTGATTTTAGATAACACAGACAGACCTAATCTCCTTATTAATTTAAAAAATTGCAGTAGTAACCAACTATACACGTAAGTAATCACACTAATTAGTTTACATATTAGTAAGAGGCAAGTAGTGTTTCACGCGTTAAATAATTCATGAGTTTGTTGATTCACGGCCAAAAGTAACAAATCACGTTTAGGTGCTAATGTTGATCTTCAAAGGCAATATTTTCAGACGCTGTTGGCTAACATAGGTGGCTAAAATAAAAATACCGACTTGAAACGTATAATATATCAGTGTAGTAATTTTAAGATTGGATTTTTAATAGGTTATAAATTGTCGACAGTCAGAGGTAGAAACATTGTCGTCACAGTGAGAGTGCGGAGTGTACTAATCGAATTGGCTCGCGGCCAAAGATTCCAGATTCACAAGAGTCTATCCGCCGCAGACTGATGAGCAACGAGTGAGTTTCACCACTTTATTTTCGAACTCATTATCTTTAAAGTGATTTATTTTAGTCGACGCTCGTAGCATTTACACATCAAGGGATTAGGTCGCACTAACGACTTGGCATGCGACCGCGAACGCGCCGCGGGCCTATTGAAATAATAAACGGCAATGAAGTCCTCACGACGCCCGTCGGCTAAAAAGCACAATTAGAGTATTGTGAAATTAGTGAGAAGCGCAATTTGAAAGGAGACTCTAATTCGCCACTCGAGGTGTGTTTATCAACGTGTGCGAATTGAGGTAAACGTTAATGTGTCAGTAATGTTGGCGTACCTAGTTATCAGGTTTTACGGGATATTCTCGTCCGCGGTCCGTATCGAGCTTGCAAGTTTCACACGATTCTCGTAATTTAAAACGAGATAATTAGAATTGACTGGAGCGTGTGAAAATGCGGTCCAAACTACTTAATGAAATATATTATTGAACGTACAATAATTCCGAGTTGGTGGCCTTTTTATCAATTCTGTGATGTTGGATCGTTGCCAGTTCCAATACCGAGCTTAGATCGTTTAATTAAAAACCGTCGAACTTTCGACCTGTTGAAAGCCGTCATTATAAAATGTATCATATCGGTTAACTTTATACAAAATTATCAATAGACTATTATTTATTGGTGTATGTGTAGAAGTTAGCAGCAAAGTTTACTTCTACGGATCATTAATGGCAAAGTTACATAATTAATAGGTGTGTCATATCAGAGTAACTAAGCAATTCCTCGAAAAATGACTATATTTAGAATAACCCAGCAAGGTTCGTTTAAACAGTTTCTCGTCTAGTTTTCAGCAAAAACAAATATCTGTTTATTTTTGGGATGTACACGTAATTTGAAACGTGGAACATGTTGCAATTGAAAACATGCAACAGACGTAAGTGAGGCGCAGGCGACATCGACACACCGAACTGAACGGGCCTCGGATTGTTTGGACAGATGCCACAATCACCAGCCGAGTAGCAATACCAGTGCTAAACATTCCATGGCACATTTACAACGGATTGCTGTACAAATAAGACATATGTTTAAAAGTTCGCGTGATATGTTAGACGAGATATTATCGCGAAGCGTCTTTGATTGAAATAAAATTGTTCCGCGCTTTTTTATCAACAAATGTTGTCAAGAAAAACAGAATTTTGCATATGAATTTCGGCTGTTAGAAAATATTTGTTTGGTCGGCGTATTTACTGAACATTCTAGCAAATGTTTGAATTCTTTACCGAGTATGTATGAATAAATACAGATTAGCAATCCAATGTCACTCTAATCTTATTCAAATAACTGAAATGTTATCTGAATAAACGAGAGACTTAAAAGAAAAGAGTCGAAAGTAATGGATACGAACCCCAATAATTGCATTAAGTTCAGTCATTGTGACTTGCTTCGCCCGCTCTACAGCTGTGGCCACTTGCTGCTGGTGCTCTTGAGACAGGAATGGAAGAATCTGAGCTATTATTGCATTTAATCTTTTCGCGATCTCCGTCTGCAACACAAAAATACAAGTTAATAATTCAAAACCAGGTCGAACTCGCGAACGTGATAAAAGCATAGATAGTGATGTCATGAATAAATATGTTATTTAAGCAACAAAACCGCGGCTCTCTAAATTCGAATAAAATTATAATCTTTTATTATCGTTTAATAATGGAACACAATTGAATGCATAATTAATGACGTACATAAAGATTTTATCGCTGTAAAAAAAGAGCTGTCGTGATAGAACATCAAGAGCGCTAATAAAAAGCGATGTCTTGTAAAAGGGTAATTTAAATTCAGCTAGATATTTCTATGAATGAATTCGACATTAACATTCAATAAAGATGGAGGTAATCAATTACGAGGTGACCGCTAACAGTGGTGTGTCCCGTTTTACATACAAATAGGGAATCGAAAATGTTTCCACATGTCGACGCGGTTCGAATTCAATAATAACATTTATAATTGTAGTCGATAAGCCGGCCGGAGAGTAACAAATAAAATTAACACGATAAACAATATGCATGCGGTCAAATGAAATGATAAATCGCCGTGTTACCCGAGCTACTCGCATTTATTGGCTTTGTTCGTATTTTCCATTTAAATGCACATTAATTTTATTCACAGATTTGCAGTGAATCGAGAACGTATTAACATAATGAGCCTTTTGAATATCACGTATTCATACCACCGTGTTATTTGACAGCTCATTTTTAGTATGTGTTAAATATAAATCGTTACATAATTACTGTTCATTTCGGACAAAAAAACATGATATTAATATATTCCACGACTTATACGATGAATAATCTCTTTATTATAATAAGTATTTTCGTTGTCGTTTTATTTATTGATGTTTGAAACTTTGGACAAAGTCTGAACAAGTAATAATGTTTGTTAAATGAAAACAAGTTGAATGTAAAATTATATTGCCTAAACTAACGCTAATTAATTAACGCTTTGTGTAGACCAGTGATTCCCAAAGTGGTCCATATAGACCTCCTGGGGTCTATGGGAGACTCGATGGGGTCTACGTATATGCGTAAATAAAAATGGGACATATGGGAAAGTGATATAAATTTTAGCAAGAGGGTCCACCGAAACCAGAAAAAAATTGAAAGGGGTCTACAAGAAAAATAATTTGGGAACCACTGGTGTAGACTTACACGAAAGATTATACATGCTATCACTTGTGAGCTATTCAATTATTACAGAATTCAACAAAGTAGGCACTTAAATGCAAACAGGGTTGCCAAACGCAAGATATTTCTCGTAGATACAAATACGATATTTGTTGTACGAAAAAATGATTAATCGTACAAATATGTACAAGATTCACAAGATTTGAATAAACAGATATTTTGTATGATTTCTTTATGTACGAAAGCGGAAATTCGACACTTGAAACCAAAAAGAGAGTCGTACACTACCTACTTTGGATACGTAAGCTTTTTTTGCTTATGCTTAGAGGTTTTTAGTAGGTCATGGGCGGAAAAAATCGCCGGCGATGATTCTACGTGGCAATGTCACGTCGTGTTTTTGCTTAAGCGTACGATATGTTGTGGTAAAGAAAGCCAAGGTATATACGAGATTATGCAGTCTATATACCTACGCAAAAAAAATACGAGTGGCAACACTGAAGACGAATATGATCCCTCTAACTCAGATTATCTTGTTTTTTTACTCACAAGAATCAAAAGTGGTTTGTCAGTTTGTAAATCAGATATCGCGATAGTAACTACATATAATAATGAGAAACCTTATCAAAATTAATTAATTACCAGAATATTTAAAATAGCAGATAGCTTTAGCTAACCGAGCCGGCGTCAGCGGTGAGCGAGTGCGACTCTGCGGCCGGCGGCGGCGTCCCCACAAATTGCACTTTCATTCCTCCGCGCTACATGCTCTTGTTTAGCGCTATAACCACTGCCCACCGCTGTGGCCCGGCTGCATTACTATCACATGCACTTTTACGATATTCAATAACTTCAGTACGTACTTTAGTAAAAATGAGATTTCTCCTTTCATATGATCTTGTTTCTATGATAAACAAGGTTCGCAAGTGCTTTGCTGGTTCGCAATTCAATAATCGCTACTTGAATTATGATAAGATAATCAAAATTAAAAGCATTAACTAACAAAATGTGCTATATAAAGTATAGGTATAGTTTACAGGCCTGTCGGCGGACACCGCGCGCGTCTCTGTGGCCGGCGGTGTTTGCCACAAATTGCACTTTCATTGCGCCGCTGTAAATGCACTTGTTTGGCGCTTTATCCGCTGTACACTATTTGATTGCGACCCGGCTGCATTACAATCAGCGGCACATTTACAATATTAACAAACCCTTGATGGTAGTTCAGTGTTAATAAGATATATTTGATGATCAGATGATATTCTTTTCATGACCTTCTAGGTTATCAAGTGCTTTGAAGGTTTATATTTCAATTTTTGTGACGTGAATTACATACTACTACTAGAAGTACTACAGAAGCAATTTCTGTATAAAAGGAAAACGTCTAGGTAAACTATTTATCAAACAGCAACGGTTTGAACATTTGCCCGCGTTTATCGTTCATAACTCAAAATTAACTTTTGTCACTTAGCGGCGTTTAAGTAAGTGGACGGCAGCATAGCTATTCGTATTATGATAAGATAATCAAAATTAAGGATTAATTAACAGAATTTGCAATGAAAATAAGTATAAAGTTAGCAGAAATATCAGCGGCACAGTACAAATATGAACAGTGTGGAAACTACGTAGGTACAAAACGTTCGAAACGGCACACAAACATGTGCATCGACGCTAGAGTAGCGTGCGTATCACTACTGCAGCACCGCGAGAACCGCTTATCGACCTCGTCGATGCGCATGCTTGTGTGAGTGTGCCGTTTCAACGTTTTGTACGTAGTTTCAATACTGTTCATATTTGTACTGTGTCAGCGGTGACTGAGCGCGTCACTGTGGTCGGCGACGGCGTCACTACAAATTGCACTTTCATTCCATCGCGGTAAATGCACTTGTTTAGTGCTATATCTGCTATATTGCTGTTATCAATACTTGCGACTTGGCTAAATACATTATACACAATCAGCAACCAGTAGCATATTGACAACCTTCAAAACTTCAAGTAGATTATTTTATGATCATATTTACAGGCGATTTAATTAACAGATTATAATGAGCCATGTTATTAAAATATTATTAAACAAAATGAAATAGAAAATAACGTCAGTAGAGCCGTCGCGTGGGGACCCCGTGCGTTGTTGCGGCCGGCGGCAGCGTTGCCACAAATTGCACTTTCATTCCGCAAATTCCCTTGTTTGGCGCTGTATCCACGGTCTATTGTTATGTCCTGGCCACATTTCGAATTATTCGCATCATTACACTCAATCGACCTTTCGATATTCGACAATTATACCAACCTTTGCCATATTCCAAAACTCCATCCTACCTACTTTTTCAAGATGCGTTTTCACTCCGACACTGGAAAGTACGGGGCCGTACATAATCTCTCAGGATAATTTTGATAACTTCATCCTAACATATTATAACCCCGAGAATATAATATAGAATTGCTAACAAGGGAAACAGAAAAATGAGCTTTTCAAATGCCATCGAACGATTTTTAAGATTAAGTTAATTATATTAGGTAAGCCAAGCCTATTTTAAATGTTGTGTCGCAAAAATTCAATAGAGTTACATAAATTAAAAAAATAAGGATTAAAATAAAAGTAAAAATGGCACAATGAGGGCACTCCCCACCTACTCTGAAATCAAGATCAACGATCTTTAAATTTGACCAGTTATAATGCACATGTTATAATTCAATTATCAAAATTAAACAAAATATAAAAGAGTAACTAGCAGAGCTGTCGGCGGTGATTAGTCCCGGTGCTACGGGCGTCCCCACAAATTGCACTTCCATTCTGGTTCGCTAAATGCACTTGTTTGGCGCTTTATCCGCTGCCCACCGTAACCGTTGTGATTGTGACCCGACTACATACACGCAATCAACAATCAGCGGCAAGATTCGATGTGTTTCACACGTTTTGATGTTTTGATGAGATTTGGATTGAATGAGATTTTAATAGAGATCACATGATCGGATAACAATTTTATGAGCGTTGTAACATTTTTGTTTTATCTAATGAATTTATGTATTTCCTTAATCGAATCGGTACTTTTCGTGATTAAATATAAGTATAGTAACATGAAAATAAATCCCACCTTTTCATCTACTTCAACAACCGAAAGAGTAAAAAATTATCATATTTTACAAGGCTGACCTTACACAAATTGATATGAGGGCTATGTAGACGACGGCAAACATTCAGAACTTTCTGGGTAATTAATGAAATTAACCCCAGAATTGCTAACAAGGGATACACAAATACGAGCTTTTCATAGATCGCGCGATAATGCGATCGTACGATTTTTTACATAACATTAATTATATATAACCCAATTTTAAATGCTGTGTCGCGAAAATGCAATAGAATTATATGTATAAATAAGAAAAATAAGAAGAAACATTACTCTGAAGCCAAAATCAACAATCTTTAAATTTGACCACATGGAAATTGTATTTCATGTTACGTTAGAGCACGTTAATCTTTAATTCTCCAAGAAATCACATGTGATACAAATACAGCACATCCCTAAATACCTACGCTCATTAAGTACATAAAATAAAGATAACATTTAGAAATGTTGAAAGTACTGCAAAGTTTCTAAACCGTCTGTGTTTGTTATAAAGATGAACATTTAATGTTATTCACAATTGTTCTGTAGCTAAGGCAATATCACGGTGAAATGTAAATAAATGTATTGTCGGTTGTGGATTGTAGAGCGAACGGGCCAAGTGACGCGAACAAGCCGCGACGCGCTCGAATTACCGCAAATTACATTACATTCGGCGCTTCCCGCCATCCGCCATCCCACCCAATAGCTGTTGCAAAATTTTATCACAATATCACCGAATATCTGCTCGACTAAATTCTCTTTTATTTATCCACCGTGCCAATTTTATTAAATCTACATTGACACGAACACAATGTGTAACGAACGTTTTTACATTGATATGCATAGCCTTCACTTCATGCGACTAAGTTTCAGCTTTTCAGTAGAAATTGTTTTGACGGCTTCGACGAATGCATTAATGTCTATCATAAATTTGATCAGAATTGACTGTTATTTACATCAAATTCTAAACGTTAATCCGGAATACGTTTATTTCATAATAGATATTATCTATTATGAAATCAAAATATATCTCTTAAAGAGATATTTCCGTTATTAGACTAGAGAGTTCTAGTATTACTCATAGAACGCATAGCATCCAATATCGTCTACAAATTACAGAGAAAGTATTCAAAGCGACAACGATAAGCAGTCAATATCAGATAAAGCAATTCATATTAGAATTACGAGTAGAACATTGGCGATGTACATCGGCATCCACAGTATTCTACAACACTCCTTATAGCAGATGGGAACAGCGTGGAATAAAAAGAGAGCGTACAAAAGGGCCGCAAAATACGTACTTTTGCGAGCTCTCCACAAAAGATATAGTAAGGTTTGTCATTAAGGAGTTCATCCCCGCGCGAGAAATAAAAGAGGTACGTTGGGTTTGGCAAGAGGGTGGCAGGGTGGATGGGAGCCGGGAGGCGCACTAATGGCTCCGACACTCATCCGCTAATGCCGCGGGTGACTCCTCTTTTTGCACGATTTTCACGTGGTTTAGTCGGTCGAGCTTTTAATCTGGAGTTGCATCTTGCGGTGACGCTCCATTTGTTCGCGTACCTACTCGAGCATTCAGTTATGTTGCGTAAGCACCCATTACATTTATCAATTTAATCTCCGTTCGCAATTTCGCATCGCTTGAGATAGATAACATTTTTGATGATACAGATATTACGAGATTCGGAATAATATGGATATAAAAACGAATTGTTTCGTCTTGACCTCGTTTGAATCGGCAAATAACGTCAAACTATCAACATTGAGATGAAAAGTGTTATTGTTTTCGTGACTGGATTTAGTTGCGGTTTTTATAAATACATAGATAGTATTCGTTACACGCGTAACGCTAGTGAAGATAACATTATATAAAGCATTGTGGTGAAATTTCGTATGTAATTTATCTATTTATCTTCTTAAACACTCGTCATTCTGAAACGGAATCTCTAGCATCTTAGTTTGACATAATAAGATGAATTTGCAATTTCTTGAGGAGTAACAATCCAATGCACTGAATAACTTTGAAATGCTTGGATGTTTCGCTTATTAGTAAGGGTTATTACGGGTGAAGATTTATGTCCTTATGGATGTCAGTGTGGTTTTTTAGCGTCGGTGTCAGCGAGTGAAGCGCGGAGTGCATAAGGCGACGGCGTGGTGACCTAAATGCAGGTCGCGATCGTGGTTGCACGCCGCAATTTATTGTCTCTCTCGTATAATGCTCACGCTTTCGACTCAGAACATAGTGAAAGCGGTAGCGAGAGCGGAAACACTGTATTTCCTTACTTATTTTAATTTAATTCGTTCTATCGATGACATGGTTGAAACGTTTTTGGTGCAATTAATAAATTAACGTTCCGTCAGATTTGCCCCGCATTACCTACATTAACGTGGGAAAATAATATATATTTCCTCATGTAAGCAATAAAATTAAATAATTAACAGTCTATAACAGTATTTTATACACATCAACAATCATTTAAATTGAAATTGATAAAGTATGTATACTTAATGAACCAACAGCCATTAAATTAATCGAATGCAAATCGATACCCATCTCATTCCAATAAAGTTGTTTATCCAAATAGAATTCAATGTGGAGCACGAATTTTTTGATGGATTATGTCAGCAACGTAGTGTCCCAGTTAGTGCGGAGGACGTACCAAAACAAAGAGTTAAATGTGAGGCAGTTAGGTTTAAGCAACAACCCCCGCCCCGCCCTCCAACTACTCCGCCCGGTGAACTTTTACCGCGATTGTGTTCGCGAAATAAACCAAACGGACGCTCCAACTGCGGTTTCGACCTTCATTAATGGCTGCCAGCTCTTTTATGAATTATTTATGCATGCCGCGTTCAGCTTATCTTACCCGCAGCGCTCTCGCGGAGTTTCCACTTTATTAAACAAAACAGTCGACGATCGAAAGGCTCTATTGTATTGAAAGCGACGTCGCTCTTATGGCGAAGCAATAAATAATTTCCCCGGCGAAATGGCAGTCGACTCGATAAATGGGCTATTATTGCAGCAGACACAGGCCAGCATTATCATCGATTCGTATCGCATTCGCGGAGCAATAATTGTTTAAACATAGCCTGCCGTGGAACATTAGCGGCTGGTGCATCGGTAATGCGGCCCGTTCCTCCGGCCTCTCGTTAGCGACCCCGCGAATATTGCCGGCTAGCGTGTTAAACAACACGGATTACACGTATCGAATTAATGAGGCAATATCGCCCAGTTTAAGCGCGACGTCCCGTCCCGCCGGACAATATTATAATTGGTTTTATTAAAATAATCGTTAACCGAACACCGAAACTTATAAATACGATCGTCGCGATCGAGCGAGTGGGCGGGTCATTAATATTCAGTACAAACAAATAGATATAATTACGGTGCAAAGTACGAGTAGATTGGAGAGGTGTCGAGTGGAGTGGGCGAGGGCGAATAGTGCGAGAGACATCGTTATCTTGATATCTGGTATCGGGAGAGTTGGCCGGGGCACGTACAGCCTTACAGCTCGGTGTGCGGTGTCGCGCTGTCGCTTCGTAATCAGATTGTAATTGCGCGATCAAGAGCAGCCACCAGCCACGCTCGAACAAGCTGTCGTCTGTCAATTTATACCTCGGAAACTTGTATCGTGTTCTTTAAGTGTATACGATATCTTTTTTGGATCAATCATTTCCGTACTTGTATGAATAATGAGCCGCGTACGCATGGTAGGTGTATATATAATAGTAGGTGCATATGTAAGCTTAATATTTTTTTAATGACCTTCGGAATATTACTAAATTGTTTCGATCATTTGTAGTCTTAATCAAATTAGGCAAATTGGTCAGAACATTAGATCAGATATAATGATTGATTTGTAATCGATTTCCACTGCGCCGTAGGTTGATACCAATTCAAAATAAATTAAGATAACATTGAGATTAGGGAGTAATTTATCCGCAAACAGCGTTAAGGCGACGAGGCTACATCGAGACGTTTATAATTGTCGGATTAGCCTCGACATAATACTGGGCTCACAATCAGCCCTCGAGAGTGGGTCGAGCGGGGAGTTTGTTGACTCGCATGTTTCTCGCCAAACAAAGCCAGCTTCCTAGCTACCCCTGTTTGTTTAGGTCCACACCGAACGTTTACTGCCCTTTGTATATCCTGCCTCCCGCTAAAGCGTGAAAGCCTTTTTGACTCGGCACTTTTTACAAGAGTGCTTATAAGCGCGTGTGAACTGTCAAACGAAAATTCGCTCGATTGTTTGCCAGGACGACCCGCCGATTCAGCCGTAATTGCCGATTGCAAGATTAAAGAACAAATTCACACGATAATTAAAACATACTACGTATATTTTCTATCTGAGTATTGTAATTACATTAAATTAAAAGCAATAAATATAGACATGAACGGGCACTGCATCAAAGTTTAATTGCGGCGATGTAGGCGCACGGTCGATTATACTAAGTATTACATAACGAACAAGTTTCTTCGCGCTAGTGAATTGACCAATTTGCCAACACTAGATAGCGGGTGGTATTTACAGATGAATCAATCATCGCACGTAAGCTTTTTTGTGAACTCAAAACTAATCATTATGCTTTTCTAGCGCCTTGTATGACGTACTATAGTGTTGTTACTTGTAACAATAGGCACACGAAGGCGTTTCTTTATAGTGACTAAACACAACGAGTCTATTTAAATAATAATTTATACGAGCAATTTGTAAGAATAATATAATATATGCGCATGAGTTTATGCAACATCATATTCTCAGCCTAATAAATAATATCTGTTTCTGACATCTTTTTTATGCATTTTCATTTTCAAATGACATGTGACAATGCCCGAGACCACGGAAGCTGTAAAGCGACCGAAACGTTGGGTTCGATTATTTCAAATGACAAGTGCTGATTTAATAGTTTACTTACCAATTGTTATACGTTCTACTTATTTGTCTGCAGGCAGGATGATAGATTGCACCAAAGTTAAGAGTCCGGATAGGAAAATATCAGCTTCTTAGGATTTTAACTTTCATTGTCTTTGTCGATAAGCTTATCGCGGATTTACTTTAAAATGGATTGGGCTGATTACAGTAAATCGTATTTCTCGCGATAAATATTTACTGATCAGAATATTACGATCGGTAGGTAACCAGCTGATAAAAATATCTGATATAGGTACGATATGTTACGATAAAGTTTCGATATAAAAGGTATTACATTATTTATGATGGTATTTACTGACTAATCTGTTTTATATTTTACAAATGACAGATGAGGAGATTAGTGCCTAATCTCCTTATCTGTACGAGTCTTTATTAACCGACTTCAAAATAAAAAAGGAGGTTATTAGTTACACATGTATGTATACGTATGTGATATTGTTAGAATTTGCTAATGTTGGATTATGCGAATCTATTTAGGTTTCTTAACATGTGTGCTGAAGTTCGTAAGGTTTTACCTCAAACAAATTACGCTCCATATATTTTGCATCTAAGCACTTTTGATTTAATTTGGTCCGTTAATTTTAGTGTTCGTCAATATTTAAAAAAAACATTCTGAAGACGGTTAATATTTTTAAATTTACATCTATTTATTGTAATAATAGTAAACAAATTAGAATAACTGTTCAAACAACTTGAAAGTTGTGCACAACACAATACAATTCTAATTTAAAAGCATACGCTACAACTTTAAAGCCGCATTGCATGAATACATAAAAGGGTAGGTTTAAAGAATGCTGACATAAGCTAGACAAGTCAGAATGAAACTAGGTATACCAACGTTCGCCGAGCTCGAGCGGCGAGATTGAAGCGTGTTTATTTACGTAGAACGTTTGCAGTGTACTGTTTACCAGCTCGTTGTGCAGACTGCAGGATAGCAAATACTACACGTCCACTTCCACTCCACGCTAAATATAACGACTACGGATTCACGATCAAAGAAAACTGTGATAGCCTCAATCCCACGTCTTAAGATCTTTATGTGGAGTCGTTGTAGTACATTAAGTCCATTAATATTGAAAAAATAAAATAAGTTTTAGAAATCGTCGAAAAGATCCTTTAATGAAGAGAATGATGAATTTAGAAGAAGCACGGGAGATGTGTCAGGACTCGGATATCTGGCGCTTCACACTCTCTGACTACCCCGTCCCCCAGGGACTTGGCGTGAAGATACATACCTACCATACATAAAATTAGTTATTATCTATGCTTGCGTATTTGATATTAAATCTCTTATATTGAATAACTTCTTCATGGATTTGGATAGATAGGTAGATTTTTTTTTATTATTATGAAAGTGGCAAACAAGCATGCAGCTCACATTGATGTTAAGTGATGCCTGCAGCCTATAGACAACCACAGAAAAACCAGAGGTCAAAATGCAGATGCGTTACCACTCCTGAGGCCTAAGGTGTTAAGCCTCTGTGCCGGGAATTACAGGGCCGTACATTACCACCTGATCGGAACACGATAGTGCTGAACACTACCATTTAGCGGCAAGTATATTAGGTAATGCGGTGGTGTCTACGCCCGCGAGCTCCGTCACTGGAGCTCTACCACCAGTAGATGAAACTGTACTAGCTACCATAATAATATAAGGTAAAACTTGCAGACGGATTTTAGTTCAATGATAAACCAATAAATGTCATGTCTACTTCGTGCACTCATTCATTGTAATGTGAAACTTGTTAGACATTAAACACCTTTATCGATTCCAGAAATGTTCAACAAATTAGTTCAAAACATAATTCGGCGTAATTTAACTATACTTGTACACTTCATATCGCCGCAGTGATAAAGTTAGGTCAATATTAGCGTTGGCGCTTATAAATGGACCAAATATTTGATATAAGATAATGTATAGTGCAACGGTGGTGGCGGACGGACAGCGGATGGGCCACAGTTTGCGAGTTTACACAGTGTGTTTGTGAAGCTCGTTTGCGTTTGTCGATGCTTAGGTATTGTGAGGCTGTCCCCTTTGCGTCGTCAACCCTTTGCACCGAATGACGTTTAATTTTTCAAATGGGTGTATAAAAAAGTCTAAACCACAAAGAAGAGTTCTGCATGTTGGTGAATTTCTATGATTTATACGTTTTATATCAGGTGTAAATCCTCAACAAACCTTTTACACAAATAGGTAATATCAAAATTAACTTAAAACAAATAGCACACAAGAACGAGTATTTAAAAGGAGCGGGCGGGTTGGGGCGGTCGGGTGAATGCGGGTGAGTGCGGATTCAGCCCGACAACCGCGCGGCCGCAGCGCTGCGGCTTGCCGCGATCCCACCACCACCACCCTGTGTTAAACTGGACCTCTCTGTACTTGCCAGCTGTTTCCGATATTAAAAAGAAAGGGAAAAACGACCGAGGTTTAGTGAGACAACGCAGGAGCTATAAATCGATGATAATGAATAGAAAAATAATGTTTAGAAGATAATTTACATCTAGCTCCAATAAATCCAATAGTATAGAACTTTAAAACTCTTTTCAATCTCGTGTGAAAAGGAACAAGTTTGACGTAAGCAAAAATTGTTAAATCAACTAATAACAAATTGGCTACAACAAAAATTATTTCAAAGGAGGGGGAGGGGGTTTCGGGTGGTCGGGTATATACGGGTGCGGATTCAGTCCGACAACCGCGCGGCCGCAGCACTGCGGCTAACCGCGCTCCCTCCACCACCGTGTGTTAAACTGGACCTCTCTGTACTTGCCAGCTGTTTCCGATATTATAAAGGAAAGGTCGAAAAGTCAAGGTTTTATTTAGAGAACGCAGGCATTATAAGTCGACGATAGTGAATAGAAAGTTAATGTTTAGAACATTATTTTGGTCTAGCTCCAATAGACCCAACTTTTAAACTATTTTCAATCTAATTTCAATACGTTAATAGTTTGATGTTTACAATTGTTAGCAAAGTATTTGTAACGTTCAAAATAGTTCAACTATACAGGTTCACTTTGAATAGACGGTATGCCTTTCAGGAGGTGAGACCAATACTATATTGAAATATCTAATTCTGTCTAGCGTGGGATTGAAAGAGGTGGTTGATATGTCCCTCAGTCGAAGTTTGTCTCTTATCGAGGTAAGCAAAAATAGAGTGTCCAACATCATTTCGAGATGTTACAAGTTACAACGAAACAAATCTTATTGTGCTGACTTACAGTGTTAACTTAACTTCTATTGATTTATCCTATTTCTTCACGATCTCTCAATATTAAATGAGTTATTTCACCACGATCGATAACCTATCCTATCATTATATGTTATTATGTGTTATTCCCTTCACTTGGCATAATTGTACTCCTTTCCGCCAAATAAATGTTAGTTTCGGCTTTGATTGAAACATTTACATACCTACTTATTGTAATAGAATAAACGTAGATAGAAACATAACCTACATGTTATATAATTTTAATTACCTACAAGTACCCTATCAGGTTATAAGGTATTTACAACAATACCTAGACTTAACGGATAGACCTCAGTGTTGGACAAGTAAAATACCTTTCACTAACTCAATATTGTTTATTGTCTACAAGACAGTACTGGTAGCTGGCGATGTAATATAGACAACCCTCCAAGTTCGATTCGAGACCAAAAGTTATTCAATGAATATGATCACAGAAACTATGTAGTAATGATTCGGTAGGTATGAGAATTTAATGGATCCTATTTAGTTAGATCCCCTTTACGGCTCCGACCACTGAAATCTGATTTATTCGGCCCGATACCTTTTTGTGTATACGAAAACCTATACAACAAAATTCGGGTCACACCTTGTATCGTATCGTTTATAAAATGCAAATACCCACCTCGTAAAATAAAACAAGAGACCTTTAGGAACGGGTTGAAAGCAGAGTGATATATCAACCTTGATCGTTTTGGGAATCGAGTCTAGGGTTACCAGATCGAGTAATGAGATTCTCAAAAAAAGTTTGGGACAACTTGTAGTATTTTTTTCAGCGAACAATTTAAGACATTTGCATGGTGACGTATACAGTCTATTTATATTTTCGCGTACCATTTTAAGAAATGCAACAACCATGTACTCGTATTCCTCTTTTGCCCTGATTAGTTGCCGAATTTAAGCATTATTTTTATAATTATTAGATGATAGAAATTTCCGTGACGTTTCCGTAATTAGTGTCAACCCTAGAGGTGTCGTGCAACAGTGGCGTGTGACAAGCGCATGTTGATATTAGTAATGACACGTGGCGCCACACGCAACCCCTGTACAACGGTTAACTAGTAAACGACCACTTCATAATTAGCTACATGTTTAATTTGATCGCGACCACCAATTGCCTTGATTATACAGCCACTGTTTTCCAGGGTTTTGGGATGAACTTGATTTTATATTAATGAATATGATCAGTACAGTACCTATACAATTTAAAGGTTTTACGCATGTTTCACGTTAAAATACACGTCAGAAATAAAATAATTTGTAGGTATTGTAGTTACATTATTTTAGCTGGTAGATAATGCCTTAGTTGCATTTAGTCCGCCTTATATACAGTTCTTTCTTTTGTGCATCAAAGTAAAATAAACGTCCCTAAACAAAATGACTATCGCTTGAATCATTTGTTAAATTATGTTGGTCCCTACTTGAATAGACAACAAAGTACCAAAACATGTAACTGGATTAATCATTTCTCAGAAGTTCTAATAAAACAACCACTTATATTTCTCCGTGTAACATCATAACTGTTTTAAACTGATAAATCCTAATTTGTACCTAACGCAGAACGCAACGCAAATTAGCATTGATTCACGAGCTTAATACCAAACACGACATTACTGAGACTTCAAACGTCCCTTTCTAGTAGCTATTCCTCAAGTTCTTATTGTAGGAACCACTATATTATTTCCTTATTACAAGAACCGTGTCCAAGTAATGGAAAACGGCCATTTAATACGTCGAAATAAATTAACTGCATTGACTGCACGTAGCCACTAATCCTAGTAAGGCGAGGCTTACTTAAAATTCTACGGGCCACAACCGCAATTATTGTTAAATAAATATACATCCTGAGCTGAATAAATTACACTGCCACTATTCGACCTTTGTAAACGAGACATATCCTACCATAGAATGTAAATTTTTCATCCACTAAATACCGGTTCTTTTATTAAAGATCATATTAATCTGTTCCATTTTACTAAGATATCATTATCAAGCTCGTTTAGATCGATAATGATTTTCTATGTAAGAAACAAGTGAACACAAGTATGAAAACAATGAGAATATAGAGAAAGTAAATGACATAATAGCAAAGAAGCGTATTTGATAACGAAGACGTCGCTTCTGCCGATACCTAAGAAAATTTACCACTGAGTTAGTAATTATAAGTCTAGGTATACTTACAGACCGTTGTTGTGGTAAGGTGTAGGCACATTACCATAACAACGGTAAAGATAAAGTTCAACATTACTTTTTCGCAGCAAATTGATTAGGGACCTAATGTGGTGGTGTCTACGCCGTAGTACTCCTTCACTACAGTTCTACGAAGTTCCCATCAATGAAAAGTAATAAAATAAGTTATAAAAGCATTGCCTTATATACTTCCGATATTATTTGTAATCAAAACTAATTCAGAGCAAGTAATATAGGGACTTGTTATTGAAAACATATTTTTATATAAGTTTCAGATTGTGAGTGATTCAACCGTCAATAGCTCGGAGGGCCGCCACCTCTTTGTTTACTTACTCCTCCCCCAGTTTGGATTGTTTCACTCTATTTGTATAGAGCACGGGCCCATCCCCACATAACTGTTATACCGTTTTGATGATATGTAAGCGAGATTTAATGATATCTTCTATACGTCGGTAGTCTCGACGTCGGTTTATAAATTTTATTGAAACATGCGAAGTAATAATGCTAATAATACGCCTCCTTAAAATTCTTACACCGTATGAGCTGCATTTTTACAGAGTATCACAGTGAATGGCAAACGAGTGAGTCATAGGCGTGTAGTTTACGAGTCGAATAGAAATCGGCTGTTTTAAATGAAGAGTCAAGGAGCGAACAAGGCGTCCATTATTCATGAGGGCCATTTCACGCCCGACCACCGCACCGACTCGGGGACGAGTGCGTCGGCATCAACGCAAAGTGTTTCGAAATCAATATCCGTGTCTCAATCAGTGCAATTAAGGCAGCTGCGGCCCGTGGTACGGGAGCCGTATTTGGTGTAATTAGTTTCGCGTCGTCGCCGCCGGCGAGGGGCGGTAAATAAACGAATAGAAACAGTAGAATAACGTTAAACGCGACGCGCGACGGCTTCCACGTAACGCGACGTATACAGCGTGCTTCATGCTATTAATAAACATTCGAATTGATATCACACATTCTTTAGCTTCCAAATAACAACACCGATAAGCCCACGTACAAAATATGACAATCGATAAAACGAGATCAATCGAAATACGTGCTCGTGACAGAATCCTATGATGTATCACCAACTTAAGAACACGATAAAAAGATTAATGTATCAGTGATATCGCGTAACGTAGGTACGTATACGATTTCCATAAATTATTCACCTGTAATAGTTCGTAATAAAAATATTACATTTCCTAATCGTAAGTTTAATCTATCAGATTACTCGCACGAAATAGTTCACGAAACGATTCATTTCCAAGATTAGTCGGTGTATACGGCTTATAATTTTTGGGGTGCACGCTGTACATCGAATTTAATAAAAGGCCGTGGGGCGAAAACGCCCTATTTTTCACATGGCGCACAACGCGTCCCCGGCGTCATTAAAGGGTCCGAATTTGAAAACACAATTAGACTTAATACAGAGGTGATTGTTGTCGGGCGAGGGTCGGCAAATCCTTTAATTTGGCTCCCCGATCAAATAATAAAGAGGGGCAGCCAGCGAGCGATATCACGTTTAGTGGTTTTATTGCAAGCGCCATCTGCCGCGCGACGCACTCTGTAGATGGAGAGATAATTTCGCTTTCAAAGCGAGGGGGCGACGGAGCGTACATTGTGAGTTGTTGCGTTCATTTAGACAATTCACAACGCTGTATCTGCTGTAGATGTAGCAGATAGCGCGGTCATTACGCGGGGACCCCACTACCTGCATGTTGATGTGAACGCTCAACAGTTATCATTCGATAAGGCACCCACGGTCTGTTGAACTCGCACTATGCCTCGTTTGCCTTAGTTAAATATTCACATAAAATTATGAAATGATGCAATAACCAAAAACGATACGCACACTATCTCACCACATGATTACCCGCTAAATATTTGATACGAAATCTAAATTGTATGTTGTAATTTTATGTTCTAATGATAAGAGAAATCTATGGGACTTTAGATTTAATCGCTCAATTAAACAAACGGAAAGAAATAGATCGGAGATATAGAGCAGTTTATTTGATGCGTAATTGGTAGCATACAAGCTTGCTTTGTAGTATCGATTGGATACATGTAGCTGTGTACATATCGACAACGGTTGGCGGTCGTTTGTTTGCGTCAGGCGTTTTGTATTTGATAACTGAGGGCGAAAGCAAACCGGATTAGGAGCGTTGCACGTATTCCCCGTTTGTTTCATTATAAATAGTAGCCAAGCTGATCGAGCACGTGCAATGTTTTTATCAACGAAAGCCGGCGGGTGCGGTATGGACGCACCCTAATGTTAGGGTAAACAATCCTCCGCCCCGCATATGAATAATTTGAGCGCGTCAAGGGTGAGGGACCACTGGCATGAAATCGCAATAACCCCAACATTATTAAATTATACCGGCAGGCTAGATTTTTTTTCACTTTTAATTATTTTAAAGCTCAATTTTTTCTCTGACTCGTTTTGAATAGAATTGATAAATATGGCTGATTTAATAGGAAACTGGTCTTTTAATCGTGCCCGCCGAATGATCATACTTATCAGTTTCGTTAATGTAGGTATATTGATTGTTTTTTTTAATTCCGAAATAAAATTTAAATAATTAAGTACCTATTTCTTTTTCAAGCTATTTTTGCTATGTGAGCTATGTCATATAAAAGATAAACTTATGATGTTATTTAACTCGGAATTTACATTTTTTTCTTACATCAATTAGTTATCCAGTGTTACGTAACATGTGTTTAAATAACAAAACAGATAAATTAATATCTATGTGTCGTTCAAAGTAACATAATACATATTATGTAGATAACGTCAATAAAGCCGTCAATCGACGAGGGCATCGCTATTCTATATTTTAATTAGTAATAAGATACTGTCTGCTTGTACATTATTAAAAAAAAAGAAATAAAAAGCATTCAGTGGGAGTTTGTTCACGTCATTGATATTTCATAACAAGCGAGTGCCGGCCAGAGGGGAATATGTGCTACGAAGCGTACACAGGGGTGTCAACGGTCGTAAAACACGACAAAGTATTTTATCGACACCCCGCGGCATTAGCGCGGCCAGCCGTGTTGCGCAGCCCTATTGTCTCGCTCTCGACTCTCGTTCGTGACACTTCATGAAATCACTCCGGCGTTATGAATTTATTACTTTTCAACTATTGACTTCCAACACGCTTTATCAGCTAAGTTATCTACATGTTACACATTAAACGATAATATGAAAACATATTGCTCGTTTATTATGTACACAAGTCGTATCTTATTCTAGAATACAGCCGTATCACAGGTCCGCCATAATACGGAAACTTGCAATAATCGACAACGTGAAAGTCAGCTCAGGCGTGAATAATAGCTCGAAGCACAGAACAATAACTCTTCGTGTCGATACAGCAACACAAAGACGAAACAATCAATTCACGGCGTAAGTAGGTATAATTCGGCACGGTCTGACTACGGTCTGGCCCCGCGACTAACAAAAGAAAATCTAAGCAATTAGTCGTCGTCAGAAAGAGCGGAAAACGCGCGTTAGTCGCGGTCACGCCGCGGTGCGGTCACGATGTTGCCGTCGAATCGCCAATATCGACCTTATTGTCCGTCACACGCATCGACTAAGGAAAGGCTGATTGGTCTGTGGTCACACGTTATCTTCGTAATGATATTTAATCTATAGAAAGCATCACTGTTCTTGAACTGTCAAACAGAATAAAGAATCGAAGGTCTCATTGCAGATAAGAAAAAAAAACCGCAAAGTCTAATGGACGTAAAAAAAATCCGGCGAAAATAATATCAAATGTAAATCTCATTTCTTTACGTCGTATTTAATCTTCACGCAAGAGTGAAGATAAAAACAAGCATGAAACTGGACAAAAAAAAATTAAAACATCGCTTGTTATTGTACTACGGTGGCATGCAATCGGACAAAGCTGTACAGTCGGAGGGGTACGTTTCTGGTTCTCGCTCGACTAAGCGTGTTAAGTGCTAATGTAATAATCCATTACAATGAAGCGTAGTAGTGTACGCTAAATAGCGCATTCAAGCATTGAGCGAGCGACCCGCCATCTGTCCGCCGCAACGGCAAACAATACGACCCTTCTAAATCACCCTCGCTGCTAGTTTGCCAGACCCTAAACAAATATACATAGTTCAATACCGCCTGGCTTCGGCCCGGTATAATTTTATGAAGAAACTTGTAATTTTATTATGTATTATTTACAAACATAACTTCGTTCAACACCGTAGTTCTAATTACGAGTGGATGATAAGATATGAAATTCTCAAATGTAAAAAATACGTAGGTGTGCCGTCGGTTCGAATATACGGGAATATTAATGTGTGAAGGGAGCGAATGTCCCTTATTAGAGGTTCGAGTGTCGTAAATTGATTTAGGTTCCGTTTTGAGGACGTGTTAAAGCAGGGCTATTATTAAAAGTGGGGTTGGAACGTAGCTGCGGGGCCGAGGAGCGTAAAATCAACAGATTACTGCAGACCCCGCTCGGCGGTCGCCCCTCGAGCGTAAGCAACCCCTGCTGCATATAAAAGTTACATCTATTCGTTGCCATAGCTATTGTTTCCCTGCGGTTAGGGATGTCGAGCACAAACATCGAACATCCTAAATGTTATATTTGAACGATTAAGTCAATAGAATATCTTGTAGAGCTATTATGTAAATTAGAGTGGCCTCACTTTTCTATATAAACAATGTTGTTTTTATATCAAACGATTAGCATTTAAATGTATATTTTCTAACGAACCATTACAATATCATTAGAATAAAGTGTCGGGCAACAAAACTAAACTTATTAATTGAACTGATTTCATGTTTTTAATCGGACATTTTTATGATGAGTCGATAACCCTATAAAAGTTCACGGTTCGTGAGTGTTTCTGAACTGAAAGATATATTATCTCCGTTTCAGACGCACACATTAGGGTGAGCTTGTTCACCGTGGGCTCCCCTCATAATATTTCGATCACAAATAATTTTGTATTGAAATAAACGCCATCATAACATTGCCGTGGAACATAACCGAGGGTTATTGTGAAACGAATCGTTTTTAATTTCTAAATGAAGCTTAATGTAGATGTGCATTGTAGCGAATGCGAACAAGGAACGAAATCAGTTTCAATATGACTTTACAGTACAAAAGAAGTGTATTTTAATAGAAAAGAGGATAATTAAAAACTCAAAAAGTCAGCAAGACAAAAGTTTGCCATTTTAAGTAAGAGTACCTACGGGCGGCGAGCGGCGGACGCTTTGGGCGCCTTCGAAGAATATTACTAGAAACATGGACCATAATAGTTACTAGAAAGGAAAAATGCTAGTAGAAGCAAGCTATTTTTTCTCAATGCGACACTGCGCTCTGTGGCTAATAAATCCTATTTTTCACATGCGGTACACCATAACGCTGTCGAAATGTGGAAACAGTTTATTCGATTTGTATTATAATCAACGCGACAAATTAAGAGATATGATTATGCGAATGAGCTTCCCATTTATTTAAACATTAGAGTGGATTTAATTTAACGACATTTCGTTGACAAATTTATGAGTATATGAAGTACCTACAATTAAAATAAAATATACATACCTGTTTGTGCATTTCCACATTGAGGCCGTAAGACATTTCATAGTACTGAAACATAAACGGCACGGGTTAGTGGAATGGTCGATACTGTCGATAGGTATGCGTTACAATGTTTATCTGTGACACAGAAAGCTTTTGGCACAGATTAGCTTCCTCAAATCATCGGCTGCGAGTGACTAAACATCCGCAGTAGCACAGTTTGGACGGCCGCCAGAAGTGTTTCCGACATATAAAAATGCTCGCGAAAATTTCCTCTAGAGCATATTAAAATAAATTGCAGGCGATTTGGCAACACTTAATCGTGATTCATATCAGTATGGTACGAGCGAGGGAGGATTAGGGCCTGCCAAATATCTATTCGCATTTGCTGAAAAATTGTTGCCACTTACGCGCTCGCTGCCAATACGACCGCCCATTTACATATGTTTATCATTAATTTTATGTGGCAAAGCAAAACGTATTCAAACCTTAACTCGTGAGTTCCTTGAGATACGTAAGCGTTGTCATTAAAAAATGTGAAAATATTAAAATAAGTAGAACAATGTTACACAGTTTCCATTTTCAACATTGTGTCAGTTTGTGTATACCTACATTATAGGTACAGGGCCTCATCACTCCATGTAACGATTGGATGGACATTAATGTAATGATCTCATGATAGCAGTAATTTATAATGCACCTACTGCTTGTCATGTGAATGTACACATATTATTCACTTCAGCGATTATCTCTAAATAATAGGGGGGACTACTAAATGGACTATCCGATTCAATAGAAATATAACATGTGATATGCGGGCGTCAGACAAAAGATATTATTGATTGCTCACCCGACTACATACATCGTTCAGTAATCGCCTCGTTTAAACACTTGTTCTTTATTACCAACACACATAAAGTAAAAAATTGATAGAGCTGTAATACTCACCATAACATAATGCCTTTGTATTTCAATTTTTTCACTAGCCAGCTTTTCGCATTCTAATTTTAAACTGGAACAAAAAATATATGTTTAAAACTGTGCAAACACGTCAGGCAATGAACTACGATGTCTCTTGCGTATTTCAGTTCATTATTATAGATATTCGATACATAATAAAGACATGTGTATGTAACAGTCACACGTTGAACAAATCAAAATATACTATTTATGAAAAACTTGTGAGTTTAACGAGATAAGATTTTTATAGCGGTTTGTTTTAAAAGCTGTTATCGATGTAGTGGGTCAAACTTGTAATCGATTTCTTATCGGTTTTCGCTCTGTACAGTTTCACTTCTAGGTTATTAACGGGGCGGCTGCCGTTTTAGGTGGCTCGGAAATTCCTAGCGATCTAGACCGGAGAGCGCTGGAATGTACAGCGATTTTTTTTGCTTGTGATCTCCATTCTACCCTCCGTGTCGAATCAGAAATTTATTCCACAGAATTGAACCTGTGAGCGTACAAAGGAGCACATTATTCTTTGACGCAGAAGGCGCACGTACAAAATTCGTTTATCGGCATTTTTGGTGTTTTATTGTGTTTAAGAGGCCACGCTATGGAGTGAAAAATTAAATATCTAAAATTACGTACTTAAGTCTGTTTATCCGTTCAATATACCTAGCGAATTATAAAATGAATAGGTACGGGTTTTATCTATACTATCTACAATATACCTATACTTAAATATTTATGTTGATAAAACATGGGTAGGTTAGGTTAACCTATTGTGGATTTTCAGTTTCACATTATCATTTTAAGTGGCTTTAGTTAGCCACTTCAATTAATATTGCAAATATTGCATTCATTTTATGCACTTACAACGAATTTGTATAAACAACTTTTATAAAATTGGGTGTAATTTATATACGCGAGATAGGGTATTAAAATTCACCTACATAATTGTCTGACTAAGGTAAAACTTCATTAATACATTAACTAAGAGATCAATTCTAATACGAGAGTAGTTTGTAAACACTCACGTTCTAAAACAGGACTAACGAAATTCAACTGAAGCATTTTACGTAAAACTCGGGTCGGATACCTGTTTCGTGAAAAGTTTTTTTAGTTAGCGATAAAACGCCACAAAGGGCTCTGAATATAAAAAGGGCTACTTAGTGTTCACAAAGGGACAGATAGGGGATAATTCCGCTGATACCCGGCGACGGCAGGAATCCCGGATGAGCCCTCTTTTGCAGTTTTATTTTTGTACAAACTACAGTTATGGACGTATTGTATTTCAACTGCTTAGTTTTTTTGCCCCTGTTATTTATGACGACTAAGCCTGTATACTTCTAAATAAATTATGTTGAATTTATTTAATAATCTGGCGACAACAGGTATCCCGGATGAACCACCTTTTACTGTTTTTTAGTATGAAGTCACAAACTACAACATGGGCTTCTTCGAAAATTGCGTCAAAAGAGTCCTTCAGGGCTGGTAACTCCCAAGGTGTTGCAAATATTCATAGGCGATATTTCGGACATAGGTGACTTCTTCCATCAAGTAGCCCGTCTGCTTGTCTGTCACCCTTATCACATAAATAAATAAATATATATATATATATATATATATATATATATAAGAAGAAGAAGAAATAAATATATTCATAGGTATATATACCGGCCGAATTGAGAACCTCTTCGTTTTTGAACTCGGTAAAAAATAGATTTAATGCGTGTTGCAGGTACCTACTTCAATTGTTGTTTTAAATAAGTTGTCCTTGCAATTTATGATTAGTAGAATATTTCATATAGGTATATTTATCGTTATTTGTGGCCAGTTTTAATTGACAAAGGGAGAGGAGAGAGATAATTCCGCTGATTCCAGGCGATGGGACGAACCCCGGATAACCCCTCTTTTGCCGTTTTACTTTCATACAAACTACTTACAGTAGCCACTTTATTATTATGCTGTATTTCAACTGATCATTTTTTCTATGGTTATAAAATTATAGAACATTTTGTGTACCTTTAATTATAACCTATTTATATTTGTTAAAATTTGTAAACAGTTTTTAATCTTCAGTGATACACAGGTACGAAATGGTGGCATCTACGAATGAGCCCAAATAATTCATAAATATCAACTGTTCAGCTGTCTCAGTTATGGACTAAAGATTTTATCTTCCATTTATTAAATATCTTAGGTATGTTTTTAAGGTATTTCATAGTGATTTTTTACGCAATCTACTAACGTTATATCATTCGATTTTATGTAGATAATAAGGAAAAGTAAAGTATACTCACTTATGATATTGAGCCTGAAGAAAATTGAATTCTTCCTTGATACGATCGCAAGATTCACCCACTGTGAACTTGATGGGTTGCCCGGGCTGCGGAGGACCCTGCGTAAGAGAGACATCAATTGTTATTGTTAAACGTAGTCATAAATAAAACAATCACATATTATTATGGACAGTTCTTTGCTGCTAACAGTAGGGGTGAAATGACGGAAAATATAAATGAATAACGGGAAAAAATGTAATGAAAAAGCGTAGTGTTCGGTTCCGTCCGTATGTTACTCTTATGTTTACTGCCATGGTGGTTTAGTAGTAAGCCACCACTGCTTTTCTGAAGTCTTGGGTTTGATATCGAGATCTTGGAAAAAACGTTTGCATTCTTGGAGTTTGGTAATGTACCTGATGAACGTCCATAGGATAAAAAGCAATGAAATAGGTATAACTTTTAGGTACTTAAGTATTACTATCCCAAAACACAGTGAATCTAGTTCGGGAATCAACGGAGTCAATATTTAAGTAAAACGATACATTTTTTTTTGTTAATAAATACATTTATTCATTTATTTATTATCATAAAGTGGCCATGTGTAGGTACCTACTACCGGATTTTCCCTGATGGTAGTATGTAAGGAGACTCATTTTTTGTAACTGGTAGATCGTAGATATCTGCATGAGTACATGTGTAGTTATTAAGTTATGCTTTAGTTTTAACCCGTTTACTAACGGTTCATAAAAGTATCCACGTGTAGGTATATTTAATGTGTAAAATTAAAATGTTACCGCCTCACATACGAACGTTGTTTATCATGAATAAATAATTAGCGCCTTTGTCGGCCTCCGTCTTAACTAATTAATATATGTATAAGTAAGTACTTAATTGAATTAATAAAACCAATAAAGATATAAGAAAATAACTATACCCATATTTTACTGAACGAGTTAGAGGTGTATGCAGTCCTACTTTTTATTTTGAATCAAACGTAGATCCCTACTACTACTTATCTTTTACTGAGCTCTACTATTACATGTCATACACTACGACTTTACTTTGAATGAAAGACTAATTTCCAATACAAATTTTGTTTCACACAAGTGTCACTTCTGTGAAACAAAATTAGTATTGACAGTTATTTCTGTGTTACTAATAACACAGAAATAAGCTGTTAAGTGAAATTCAAGTTTGACATGTCCTTGAAACAATATAATTAATGAATCTTGTGGAAGTGAAAAAAACGTAACAATATAGGTAAGAAGATATTAACGTTTTCACGTCTCAACCTATGTAAGTAAACACCTCATTTTCTAACCCGCAAATCGATTATGTAGCTACGTACTTAGGTAACTATCTACTTCAGTTGAAGGAACATAAAAAAATATTACTGTTTGAAATGTGTACAACACTTCCTTGAAAGACTTCTGCAAGACTAGAGGTCTTAAGGATTTTAATCCATTCAGAGCTTAAGTGGACACGCGAAGATACACAAATAAAGCGCACACATAACAACTCATCAATCTCAGCCTCGGCATAAAAACATTCCGATCACGAAACAAAAATTACACGCATCCCAAATTACCATAATACAAATTATCCTTTAATGACCATAATACGGTGTGAGCCTCGATTAATGAAAAAAATAACAACGTCGACTGCTCGCCTCTTAACACAAAAATAAAGTAACGCGAACACGCAAGCACGTAATAATCAAGTAAAAAAATAATAAAAAAAAAAACAACTCCATAATAAGAAGCAGGAAAATAAAAATAAAGCGAGGGACACAACAACACACGGTCGCCGGGAGGCCAGGCGGCAAAAAATAAATAACCGTCGCTCGCCGGCGCGCGAGGAACAAACGGACTTTAAAAATAATAAAAGGAGCGTAAATAAAAGCGTAAAAGGAACTGGCGCGGCGTGTAGACGTTGTAAATGGAGCTGCGGACAATCGGGCTCGGGAAAAATGTGGCCGGGAATTTAGTGAATGTAACCACCGAGGAGATAGGCCTGCGGTCGCGCGCCTCCACGCCGCTGTCTCATGCTTTAATGGGTGATCGCACTTAATAACGCAATACGTCTTGGACAACCGCAAGGAAATCCAAGTACCTACACCTGTATTGCTACGAGTGTGTCTAACACTGCACACTTAACAATATTTATCTGACAATTACACTTTAAATACGCTGTTGTTATACCGGCTTATTATTATCTGGTTTTAAATGAGTTCGTGTTCACATGTAATCGAGTATCAATTTCACAAGCAGTTATTGCGTGTGTATGGACACTTACAACAATAAAAGCTACATGAGCGTAGCACTCGTCTAAAAAAAAGCAAAACAACGACAACGGTAGTTTCAGACTCGAATAACGAGTTCTCGCCGTAGTTTTAATTCGACAATGTGAACTCGCCTTAAAAACTGTTTAAATAATCCGAGATCTTATCGTTTTTATCACCTTTAACGCCCACGCAATTTATATAATTACAACTACATTTTATTCAATTTATAAGTAACGGCAACAAAAAACTTAATAGCCATCGCTCTTTATGCTATTCGACATTAGACGTTCACTTAACCAGACAAACTATTTTATTAGACATATATTATAATATGAATACTCATTAATATATTCATGTGTATATATATATATACGTTGAAAGTCGCGTATATATTTTTTTGATTAACAATAAAATAATAGGTTGTTTTAATTACCTATTTGTTTAAATCGTCTTTATCTCTTTAATCTGTGGCCGGCTAATGCGACCCGCTGTGTTATTTTCGCCTCATAGCGTCACGATGCTCAAGTATTTTTTATGGCAGCGATTAAATCGCCATATAAATAAAATTACGACTAGATTAAATTAAACGGTCAACTGTAGGTAACATAATTGGGTTACATGCCAATCGTTGTGGTATCGTAATTATAAGCCTGTGATGTGTTCATTAAATATTTATATTTGTTTGACAGCTCCATACTATTGCTTTTCTCTATCAAACTGATAACGAAATAATGTAGGCACATAATTATTAAGACCGACCGTCACATTCGATGTTAGATAAAGTAATTGGATTATACCTACGTAAAATATTATCTTGTGACCGTCTCGAACTGTCACTTGCGTAGCTGTCTTTTATTTATAACTAGTTAATACTAATTGCTGCCTGAGTCCGTTTTTATGGAACACGGTTTAGATATTTTATCAGCTACTCATTCCGTTCAAATTTCCAATTGATAATAAAAAATAATCCATGGCAATAATAGACTG
Source organism: Macrosoma leucophasiata (assembly GCA_036365455.1). Classification (NCBI taxonomy): domain Eukaryota; kingdom Metazoa; phylum Arthropoda; class Insecta; order Lepidoptera; family Hedylidae; genus Macrosoma; species Macrosoma leucophasiata. Next base: position 13,305,069 of record JAWQUS010000021.1, read on the forward strand.
AGTAAACGTTCCCCACGGCTGAAAAAATATTCCCATAAATTATCGCCGAAAAGGTCAAATTAAAATACAATGAACAGTTTTTGAGTGGCAGTATTGTGTGGAGGGCCCGGATGAAAGGCCCGCATCCAGCGGCGACCGCTTACAAAAACAAAACTAAACAGAATGCGTTTAAACGGATATAAAAAGAAATACGTGTTCTTATTTCAAATTTTTGAATATGTCTGTCTGCCCACGTCTACCTGTACGTTCGAGCGAGAACTTCTTTTGTTGGAATTCGAATTTGGAATGGGCTGAATGAGCTCCGGCGAAATTATAAAGTAGGTTTGAATTTTTATCGGCCTCCCCGTTTGTCATTCCATTTTACTTATCAGATTTAGAAGGAAACCTGTTCGTTACATTTCGGGCCACTTCCACGGTTGTGTGACGATTAGTGATTTAGTATTTATTTCTGGGAAACATCATGTCATTGTGCCACAATCGGCTGTGTTAAAAATACTATTAAAAACATATCTACACAATCGATAACAATTTGAGTAGCAGGAAAATATTATGTGAATCAGAGAAGAACACGCCAGCGAGTTACGTTGCCGTGTCGATAAAGTTATTATCGCCTAAAGTTGGAATGAATAAAAAAAGATCAGTGTCCACTATTTATTAGTGATATTAAAAAATATGCTCGATGAGGTAACACAAGCTCAGCGGCTCGGTAAACATCTAAACACCATTCGCACTTACAAACCAAACAAGCATCGACAAATATTTAAACACCGCGATTGGCTATACGTTATGTGGACGTAAAACTGTACCGAGCTAATTCCTACCCAGTAGCGATCACTTTAGAGCTCATAAAAACTAGCGCCGCGCACCGATTTACTGCTTTTCGTTGTGGGAAACAAAAAATGCTAGTAAAACTAATATGGTAGCGCTGGGATCAGAAAGCTGATTTTATTTTCTGAGAAACAACACCCGATGCCGCCCAGCGTGTCGTTGGACGTATGGATCTATCGACCGTTTGACGTCCACCGTTCTACGAATAGACATATCTGGTTGTTTTTTTTTTGTGCAGCGTTAATAAATATTGACGTCGTTTGTTTTTTATTGAATACTAGCTAAACTAACTGACACTACACTCTCCATGTGGCTCTTTTATATAAAATTAATCTTTAACATTGTGTAACCCACGGACTATTTTTTAAGTTTAACCGATCAGAACATACGAAATCTTTCAAGACGAATTTTGCTTACGTGACCTAACTTCCTCGAAGCTTAAATAGATGCATTTACCTCTGCCTATCCGCAGAGGTAGCTGCATTTATTTAGGCATACATGCAAATACCCACGTTTATGCAGTTACTTTTATACCATGTAATAGGAGCTTAAAAGTGATTGAGTATGTCGGATGGGCAATATACCCAATACCTACGTAGGTTAATTTATTTATAGAGAAATAATATTAGATGAAAATAAAATAGAAAAAGAGCTCAGCGAGAAAGAGAGACACAGAGCTCTATTGCAATCTTCATTTGTCTTCCAAGTCAATGCCAAACATATATACTTACTTACCATTCCACCAATAGAGGTAAACTACACTGGGAAACTTTTAATGAGGTGCACTCTAATAAAATAAAGAATAGTTATTAAAAAAATCAGTTCCGTTTGACAAAACTCAAGCAAATTTCCCGAAATGTATTCACAAGCCAGTGCGAGGCGAGGCCTACAAATTGATGGCATCTTGATTATGACGAAGCATTGTTAGCATACTCCAAATGCCGTGTTTGTGCTGATAACGTGTTATCATGCTACAAATGTCGGGAATTATTTCGGACGCACATTGACTCAAGGCACTCCACTTATCTGATCAGCCCTGACACGTAATCCCTTTTCTCAAGATATATTTCCGTTGATCATTTCAATGTAATAGAAGAAATGCTTTTTAAGTATTCTAGTATAGGAAGGGAGTATAAGATTTAAGAGAGATATAAGAGTCGCTGAATCTATGATTTGTATCTTGATTTTAATCATTTAGTGAGACCATTGGTATTCCTTTAATTTAAGACAAACGTGTTTATTGTCATATAAGTATATAAAAAAAAAAGAAAACAGTATTCCATAAAAAAAATCCGTTAGGCACGTTTGTTTACAGAAACGCATTCGGTGATTTGCGTCCTATTGGATTATGACGATAACAATTACAGCAAACAGAGGTTAGACGTCGTCGGTGGCCTCTTTAAAAGGCGAAATATTGTTTGAACTCGAACATGACTAAGTGTGGATATTTGTGAAGAAACGAATGCCGAGACGCCATCTCATTTGTTCGTAGCGGTAATTCAGTCAGTCAAATATTGACCGAGTGCCGAGGTGCCGAGTACCTAGGACGCGACACGGATTTTGAGCAAACATACAAATAGGCATTTACATGAACAATCTTCCCCCGGCCCTCGCCACACCATGACGTCGTAAAACCGAACAGAGTGAAGTATCGTAAAAGTGTGCGAAGTAAATCTCGTGTTGTGATACCCGGAATACAGTTCGGATATTTCAACCAACAAGGACGTAAAGATCACCGATGAGGTGTCAAATCCACGCCTAATTCGAGTACATTATCGTGTCCAGTCAAGTTTTAAAATTAATATTTATGGAGATAAATAAAATTACAACCTACCGATGAAGTAAAACACAACATATAGGTACATTGGTGTGTTGAATTGTAGTATTATTTGATTTTAGCAATTAATTATAATCGTTTATTAAAATATTGTTCGTGACAAGATATTGATATTATTTGCAAATTGTTTTAAATGTAATGTTAAAATAGGCACTCTACTAGCTACGCCATCGACGACACAACACAGATACGCGAACACGCCTTCTACTTAAAAAATAGGCAAATATCTCTGTTTAACGGACATATTGTTTTCCGAGCTTAATTTAATTGCGTTTCCGAATACAAGCATGTCTAATTGTAAAGTAAACACGTGACTTTACCACCTACGTGGATTTGTTAATTGTACATCGATTTTAAGTTATCAAGATACTCAACTAAAATACCGATATGCGTTTATTACCTACTTGAAATATGAATTGTGCACATTGCTGTGATTTAAATAAATAAGTGCAATATGATTTGATGGCTGAAGAGAAATTGGAGTTCTAATTAATATAAATCTAAAAGTGAAATGAGGTGCTACGAGTGCTACGAAGCGTTGCTACGGCGCTAAAAAAATGTAGAGAACATTAAAATTATTTCATCTAAATGTTTAGGTATATTTTAGTCTATATTATGTATTAATTAGTATCAGCTGAATATATTTTCAAGTATTTTTTTAAAATAAAATTCATTTTTAACTAGGTGACTACTAAGTACCTATTAACTGTTTGTTGAGTTAATTAGGTAATCTTAATTTGTTTCAGTCAGAGTTATAAATTATAGTTTAACACAACGTTTAACAAAAGAGTCAAGTTCGACATTACAAGATGAAAGAAGTCAACTTTGCAACACTATACTAGGTATATCATAAATAGTAGTCTTGTGATACACTACCTGATTTATTATTCAACATAATTCAACTTTCCTTATGAATTTAATCTGTCTAGTACGACACCAATGTAATAGTAACGTTACTATAATTTATAAAAGTTACAATTAATCAAAATATATCAAATACATCGCGTGGGAATGCCTGATCATTAATTGCTTACTTTAATGTTCATCGGATACCTATTAATATTAAGCTGTTGTAAATGTACGCAACGCATCCAATAATTATAATTATGATCGCGTGATAGAAGACCGCTAAATACCTCTCAGCAATAAACAACTAACAGGTGTCGAGACGTCACTGGCTATTATAGGGAGAAAATATCTGAACCGACTGCTTTTTCTCATGGATTCCTATTAAGACCGCTTAATCCTTCAAGGATCGTACGGCCACCGGCGGCGAGACACAATTGAATTTCAATTGCCATATTTTTCTCGTGTCTGGAGAGATTAAGACTAAATGCATTTAAATTATAGAAGATTTGGCACGGCAAATTAGTAATTAGCTAATTGTGCAATTGCGCCAAGGCGATGACATTATAATGCGGCCGCGAAATACAATGTTATGGGATTTGATACGTAGAGAAGTTTAATAATCGACTTTTAAATTGTGGTTAGTTCGCTCCGTCGGGAAACGAGACGACAGATGTGCTGCGGCCGGCGGTTTTATTGTACGGAGCTGAAATATAACTCTTATTCTTAACCGCATTAAATTCACTCTGAACTTATTTGTGCTGCCCTGCGGTTTTCCGAGGCGCATTCGGTTGAATCTATTCCGAAGAAAATAACAATTCAGTTAATAGGTAGCCAGAGCCAGCCTTCGGGATTTTCATTACACACAATGTAAGTCGAGAGTAAGGGAACTCGGGGAATGATAAAATCCTTTGCAGTCAATTTCACGGGTAATTGAGTGTGTCTGACAATGATCCGGCGGACGAGACGACCCTGCCTAGCTGGGCCCCTATTTGTTTGCTCGTTGCTTTCTTTTACTACGCATTGTGCACTTTTTTTGAATTATAGACACTTTTTGCTTAGCACAAAAAATCTTTTGTTACAAAATCTCCGAAAATGTAAGATGAATAGACGGTTTCTTATTATTACTTTATTGCCGACGGCCGGTAAACAACAGCGTTTATAACGCAATGATAATGAAAGATGAATCTTGAGTATTCTTGAGAATATCTCTCATGTTCTCGATATGTCACTGTCACTATTGAAAGTATTGCTGGGAAATAAACACATCAAGTTGATAACGACTAAATCACACTAAATTATGTAACTGAGAATGCGCATTACCATACATCGACGTGTTCGTCAACAGTGGGACACCTAGTCGACTTTCGCCGCGCTTTCTCATTGTAAACGAGTTATCACAACAATACGAAGTCGGTGATGCATTGGTAATGTTGGGAATGATTTATGTATGCGTCGAACGAAGCAAACGATTACGAGATCCAGTACTTAGTACATCAACATGCCATGTGCTTACCGGGTGCCTAGCAGCCGCCACGGCAGCGGCGGCGGCGGCGGCGTTCATCGCGCCCGCGCTAGGATACATCCCCGCGTCAGACACACGAGCTCATCGTCTTGAACACTTAAAAAAAAAGGACACACCACACACTCCACTCACGCCACAAAATCAACACTTGTATCACGCACGTAAACTGCGCGGTCAGTCACTCGCGGCTCGACAAAACAGTTGAGACAGTACAACCTTCACACACAAACGCTACGAGCGAACTGACGGCCGCCCGCGGGGGGATCCTCGTCCCTCCACACCCCACTCCGCGTCCACCCTTCGCATACTATTGCCGTATTGCCATACATTTTTCTCCACTCGAATTTTTCGTCGACTATCTTCAAGTTTGTAGTGCACGTAGAAATGTAAATTATAAGGTAAATTACAGGTAGTTAATTAATATGTCACTTTAAAAGAGAGAAACCTGAGAAACCATAAAAGGTCAACACAACAGCAACATAATGTTGTTTGCAAAGTACTAAATGAGTAGGTAAGCAGGAAGCAAATCAATTAAGTAGGTAGGTAGTTAGTTTTTTTGTAATGACTGTGGCCAACAATCATCCAGGACTGCAGCCTATAGACACCCACACAAAGATCAGAGGCACCCAGAGGTCATAATGCAGATGCGTTACCACCCCTGAGACCTTAGTTGTTTTTTCTCTGTGATAGCTATTATGTTAATACGGTGCCAAATGACAGTGCAACCTATAACAGATTGCAATCTATCCTAATTGAGGGAGGCTTGAAATAAGTAGGTATCTACTCATATCATACAATGACGTATAGTACCTACCTACGTATAGTATAGTACCTATTCTTATATTTTTTCTACAAAAGTAGGCTTTAATGTGATAATGTTCGCTTAACCTACTTAACGACAGTAATAAAATGTATGTAAAAAGTGCACTTAATGTAAGAATCGTATTTTGAGACAGTAAAGTGTCCTAAACGTGGCCACAGTTTAATTGTCATAATTTTTTGTTATTTTGCTATTGTTGTCGAACGTCTCCAAACATTTGAATGGATTTGTTTTGTTCTCCTGAAATGTTACAGGCTTATTAGCGATACCTACAATATGTGGGTACAATTGAATTGTTACCTATTTTTAAACAGTTTAAAGTCCTCATACTTACCTATATCGCAACATTTTGTGTAAAACAGTAGATTTGGTATTATAATGCTAACCTAATATTACAATACAATGACGACTGTTTAATAAGTGGTAATTAGAAGTGACTTGCCTACACTCAAGTTACAGGCTACGCTCGACTTCAACTTAAAGACCCTTGTTTATTCAACACAATATAAATTAACATCTGTAGCTAAATCTCTGAAGGGTTAGGCATTGGTATGCCATGAATGTATGGTACAACCTATGTAGGTACCAAACATTCAGAATGTGAAGTGAAGTGTACTTATTCATAAAACTAGCTGTGCCCGCGACTTCGCCCGCGTGAGAATTTATGATTCGTTCAGTATCTAGCGGACGAAGTCGTGGGCGCAACTAGTATAAAAGTTGCCTAAGTTACTCCTTATTACATCAGCTATCTGCCCGTCAAAATCGGTGAAGCCGTTCTCAAGATAAGCCCCCCCCCAAACAGATAGACAGACAGACAAAAATAGTAAAAAATGTTGTTTTGGTATATATGTACCGTGTATACATACCACCAGCAGTGTAGGCACCACCGCATTACCTAATATACTTGCCGCTAAATGGTAGTGTTCAGCACTATCGTGTTCCGGTCAGGTGGTAATGTACGGCCCTGTAATTTCCGGCACAGAGGCATAACACCCTTAGGCCTCAGGAGTGGTAACGCATCTGCATTTTGACCTTGGTCTTTGTGTGGGTGTCTATAGGCTGCAGTCATCACTTAACATCAATGTGAACTGCATGCTTGTTTGCCACTTCCATTACATAAAAAAAAAAAAAAAAAAATACATATGCATTTAGTAAAAAGCGGTTATTTTTACATTACAAACAGACACTCCAATTTTATTTAAGTATCTATTTGTATATACGAGTATATGTGTGTAAAATACATATGTCCACAATATGATAGGTTTATTACCCAAGATGGGCGGTATGTCTTTTATTTCAGTTTTCAAACTGTAGCAGCTAAAACGCCTAAAGTGATTGCTTTAAATCTGGTTTCAGATGCTACAGTTCATTTGTCATTTCGTATTAGCCTTTTGAAAAAAAAAACGAAAAAAAAAAATTTGGACTTGGTATAGCAAATACCAATGAAATGACGTTATAAGTATTGGTTAAATGGACGCCATCAATTAAAAAACAATTGTATTATGTACCTTAGCTCCTACCTACCTATTATAATTTCCGACCCAAAGTTTGAACTCGAGTCATAAGCCTACCTATTGGTCTACTATCTTCCTACGAGGTTCCTACTTCAAGCAGCACAGTAAAAAAGTAAAAACACATTTTGTACAATTTCGTTATCAATTGACATAGTTTTATTCATTAAGGAAGGCAGCTCCTTATGCGGCCGCAAAAATATCGATAAACAAAAAACAATCCGGTCATAAAAGCTGCGTTTCACCACACCTCTAATGAAAAACACACACCAAAAAGGGAATATGGCAGCGGTAATAAAATACAAGACATACATATTTATGTATTAGGAATACATAAATATGCTACACATCCACTCGGTTATGGTTTAATACGGACGTGTTACGACGGTGTTCAAGTCACGTAGCGCGCAGGAACCGCGTGTTCATGACTAGCCGAGACGACTATGTAGGTATGGAACATTATTAATATGATCATAGGTACATACAATGCAAATGCAAAGGTCTATGTGATACCAATACTAGTGAATCTAGCTGGAAACAGGTAGTAGGTAGGCATAAAGATTGAAGAGGTAACTTCGTGTGATCGCTTTTGTTATTTTAATAAAACAAGTAGGACCCTCTTTTGTGGTACCTATCGCAGTAGGCACCTGCTAAGTTTATCTGTTGCTAAATGTCAGACAGTGCTTAACGCTGCTGTTTCAGATAGATGATAGGTAACATTTTTGGCCCTATAATTGGCCTTATGACCACGAAGTTGACGAATTTAATGCATTGTGCCCTGTAGATTTTTGAAAATTTCTCATCACAGTGATTTATAGGTACCTCACATATTTAACATGTCATTGTTTAAGTCGTTTATACGTGAATATCTCGTGCCCGCGTACAATCTAATCTACTGAAACGTTATAGGTTCAATATAAGCTTTAATGGCTTCATAAGCCGTTTATATCTCTACTAAACAATGATTATACTAGAAATTGTTATAAAACTATGTCAACAGATAACTTTTGAAGTTATACAGTGTACAATAATAGGTACTAATCAAAATGCTCCTCATCAGCATTTTAAGTATGTTTATTTCAATGAAACACGTCTATTTCATACTTATAAACTGCAATAAAATTTAAAAGGCAGTAACAATGTACCATTACAGGTTAGAAAACGCAGGTAATTAAAATCTTACACGCAGTAAAGCTGGGCGTTTTATTCACAAGCAAATAAATAATGACAATAACTCCGAGCAACTCATTGCTACGCCGCGAGTTACTCACAATAGTCAATTAACTTGATTGAACCACAACGTGAGTCAGGTAACAAATACAAATATGCTTCTAAAACAGAAATAGAAGAAAGGGTTATGTTCAGTTTTTTTTAGATATATGTATAGTAGGTAGATAATTAGATAGGTACATATATTTTTAACTTCCTTCCATACCTAGTCTGGCAATCTGGAAATATTTTAACGTTAACTGGGTGAGTCAGTTCGTTATAAAAATTTGATTTTAAAATGTAATAAATTTGGGATAGGTTTTTATTATAATTGGAATTTTATTATGAATTTACTTATTAATTTTAAGCATATACAGGCACAAGAGATTTTATTTCAAGACTCATAAACCCTTGATTTTTATTTTTATCATCGAACTTTTTTCGGTAGTTACCGGCCGACACGCCAAACGCATCTCTCGTAATTTACGCAGCATTTATAAACGCGGGAAGTAACGAGCTACGACAAAAATGTCGAATGCATTCATTGCCTTTTTTTTGGTTCCTTTTTTTTCAAATAAGCACATTTATTGTTAACAATATGTAAATAATCGCGTCGCGTCCACTGAAAAATTTTATGTCGCGCTTTATGACAGTGGGTGCGGTAAAATGTAGGTAGGTATAATAGGTATTTTACTGTGCTTTGAAAATAACGTTTTATATCTTATGTTGTGGGTTATTTAATTTATTATTCACGATGAAGTATTCTGTATTTTATATCAATTAGTAGTACCTAATCAATAACTACCTACATTGATTAAAAATAGCTAAACGATCAAATTTAGCTAGAAAAAATCAGTAATCGCTTAACAATAGGGCGTGTCATAACCACTCTAAACCACTTACGCAATATTTAATGTACCAACTTTACATATATCTCTACGTTATTTTGCACAACTTTATTTAAATACAAACTTAATATAGGTACCTACTTAAATATAATAAAGCGGTTTATAGAGGTCCCTTAATGTGCTAACGACGTCGCGGGCGATAGTCGGCCGATAACAAATAAATAACAATCAGGCGATATCGCCGCCGCGTCGGCGTACCCTACACGTTTATTTATCGTCCATGTCCTACATGATGCGCGTTTTTATGAACACATTGCGATGGGCGTAAAACACGACGAAAAAGATAAGTGTCAATTAATTTAAATGCTACTTGCAATCGACCGTAGACACAATGCGTATACATTCCTTTTTTATTGAGAAATATTTTCTTATTTCTTATGTACAAAGATTATGAACCCGGCGTTTTATTAGTCCGTAATCAATAACAGATGATAAGCCTGTGACGTCCATTTGCTTTAATGATAGAAGTCATTAAGAACACACTGCTACCGCCAACCTAATATTAATATTGATTAGCTTGTGGACAAAAGTATTAAATATTAGCTGCTTCATTACTTTAACATAAACAAGAAGCGATTAATTGGCAAGTCAGCGGTCAGTTAAACAAATGTCGGTTAACGCTGCTCGCGTTATCGCTACCCCGCCCCCCCTATTGCGACCCGCGACCCATCCCTCCCCCCGCGCCCGTTTCCGATTCCCCAAACTAACTTAGCAAACAAAACGAACTGCATAATTAACCGGCGCGTACAATTAGTTGAATAACCCGGCCATTGTGTCGCAAAAAGCGACCATTTGAAAAAGTCGCCTCGCTTCCCAGAAGGATCCGATTCGACGCGTCCATTCTTTATCCCCGCATTTTTTTGTTTCGGAATTAATGTTTAATGACAATATGCGAGTAAAAAATCCTATTTAGGTGGTTAACAGAGACTACATTGCGACGTGTGAATCATGAGACAATGAGATGTGAGAACAATGATTGATTAACAATTGTAAGGTATAGGCGACACTTATCCACTTAGCGGTGCCTGCCTACTTACATAAACAGTGCGCAGTAAAAGGTTAGGTCTTGATCTATGACCACTTCGATTCATCAAGTCCACTTTTGTAATTTTATTACCTTATGTCCATAGATTATTTGAAGAGCGCGATAAGTGTTTGCTTTGATTACGAGTTCCATTTTCTGTTGATTGTTATTTTATTTATCTACAGTGTCTCGCTAAGAGTCTAGGCTTTGAATATATTATTTTTGATGTTTTTTTTTCTTTTTAGAAAAAGGTATCTAGGTAGGAGTACTCTACCACTGAATGTAGTAATAGGTAGTTAAGCTACTTATAGTGGATTGCACACGAGTATAGTCAAATCTGTTCACTAGAGGGTACAATTTAGTAAGCTAATACCTATTACATAAATAATTAAGTAACAGCACCGATAAAAAGAAATCGTGACACCCGACAGCACCTAATGAAACAGTTAAATAGATTACATGAGCCATCGATCTAGCCGGAGCTGCTTATAATCTGTGGAGGAATGCAACCTTCGCGTGTGGCCTATATTTAAAGACGTGTTGGGCCATCAGTTGCCGATTAACACGCGGCCGTGAGTTGGTCGCTTCAGTTGTCCGCAGACACCTCGTAATAAAGCATTTTAACGTCTAATCAACTGAATCTAGAGCCGACTCTACGTGATTTTTATTCTGCTCTTTAAATGTGATTTGTAATACAACATTGAGCGGCGGTATTATACTAGTCGGTGGAAAATCCATGACCGTCGGCGGACTCATCCGCAAAAGACTATAGCAGCTCGACCGTCTAACTTCATGGCTTTGGTAGTTAGGCGGTCGAACAGCAGGTAAGCTAGTTTTCGTAGTCTTAGCGTTACAATTATAAGAACGATCCATCAAAGCGTTAAAGGGTACTCTCTAACTACTCCCCCCCTCCTTCTCTCTTTACTATTTTATGGACTTCAGACGAATCTTTTTATTTCTTTCTCAATTCTTGAAGTTTCTACTAACGAAGATGATACGTGGATAAAAAGGAACCCTATTGGATAACAGTGACAAAGTATAAACACATTTATTCTGCGCCAATTTAACTCTACAGAGAATGTGTGTGTACTCGAACATAAGTATTATCCTACGAAGTGCTACGAAATTGAAGGTAACATCGATACACAGGATCTATTTAATTTACCCACGGCTAAGAACTTAGTCAGTCAAGAAGGGTGAATCTGATCTATTATCATGTTATGAAGGTGTAAATAAATTTACAGTTCAGATGGATAATAGGTAACGACTGTAGCATGGACTTGGACATCTACACAAAGAACCAGAGGTCAAAATGCTCGGCCCCAACATTGTAGCTGCTTCATTGTGGTAAACACCAATGAAACAGGCTCATAAAAGTTACGATTTGAATTATAGATCCATGATTGTTTAATTCGACGATTTGTTACAAGTAAAATTAAACAAATATTACGGATAGTTATTCATCCGATAGGTAATTTTTGTGATTTCACAGATACTTTTTACAAAACTTGTTTTTCGCAGAAAATATCTCTGGGATCGGTTTAGTAGTTTAATAGATACCTACCTACCGAAGAGACGTCGTCACGCCACACACAACGAAGGAACAAATTTATCGAGAATCCATGAAATTGGCCGTAAAGTAATAAAACGGGAGATAAGAGAACATTTTGTGTGGTCGTAATAATTTTGTAACTTGTAAAACACTAGTCAATGCCCGTTCCTTTTATGTCAAGGAAATTACTTTGAACGTAAGTTCATACTATACTCAGGTATTAAACATTTTATTGACATTGATTCACTCATTGGTAATTTCGTTTTTAGGATTCCGTACCTCTAAAATAAAAAACTCGATTGCTTTAAAATTAAATATGTAGTGAAAAGAATAAAACAAGGCAATTAGGATGCTCCAACTAGGATTATTTGAAGACTAATGTAACATGTGTGAAAAATCAATGCAAATCAGTGCTCCAAACAAAGATGTAATAAAAATAAGTGGATTTCAAACCTATAAAATCATATCATCCATTTTTGAGAAATGCGATTTTATGTCCGAAACTCTTTTACTCCGAAAAAATACAGTAAATAGTTCTTTACCTACAAATTACAGAAAAACTTATAAGGAAACTATGGTACTTATGATAACTTAGGTCTAGTATAGCAATTCATTAATTCATAAACGGAACCCCGTGAACGCGCGGCCGACCTACACTTGGCCGCTTTTTTGTTAGCTATCATCTACCTAATAATTTAACTAAGTGTCAATAGATATTTTTTTCCCTCTATTTTACGTAGGGATCTTCCTACTATTGTACAAAGAATAATGGGTGTGCTCCGCAAAATGCTTTCTCATCAAAACACCCTCTCGAAATTATTTTTAAATCTGATGGGTAAGTTGAAAGCTTGGCGCCTTCAAACAAACAACTCTACTGACTTGTAGCTAATATTAAGTAGAATAGATATTATTAAATATATTATATTTTAACAGGTAAATAATTCAAAAGGAGTACCTATCGATTTATAAAATTTATACGTAAGATGAATAACGAATTTGAAAGCAATGAATTGAACTCGTATTAAGAATTTTAAAGAAAAAAAACCGGACAAGTGCGAGTTCGACTCGCGTGGTGAGGGTTCCGTAATTTAAATAAATATTTTAGAAAATATTACAGATTTAAAATGCAGGGACATAGCGGTTACGGTGGTACCGGAAGGGGGGGTTATATTATTAAGAATTTTCGATTTAATTTGAATACTCAAACTTCTTATAGGTTTTCCAGTAATCTATAGGCAAAGAACTGTTTTCCACATTTTTTCACAGTAGTTTCGGAGATAGGGCGGGGATAAATGGTCAATTTTCGTCGTTTTTGTTAAATTACTTCAAATTTGTTTATGCAAAAATTATTAAAAAAATATATTATTATCTAAGATGCTGACAACAACCTCTTTCATTTGATTTATCACACGACACAGTTAACGAATTTTTTTTTTAATTTTCTGATTTACCCCCCGAAAGTGGCCCCCCTGTTTAAAATTTATTATTTTACTTGACGTGTTCATCTTTGGGTCACCAATTTACATATATTCATCAAATTTCAACTCAATCGGTCGAGAAGTTTCGGAGCAAATTGGCTGTGACAGACGGACGGACAGACAGACAGACGCACGAGTGATCCTATAAGGGTTCCTTTTTTCCTTTTAAGGTACGGAACCCTAAAAATGAGCTTATGACTCATGACGATAATCTCTATTCTGCGTAATTGTTCCACTCATTTATTGACTGTGTTTTTTTTTTAGTATTTTGGCATCGCTATTACGCATATTGCCAGTGTCAAGTAAAATGATATTTCATATTCGCAAGTAGCGTAAAAGTAAGAGTCAGTCGGTCAATTATAAGTCAGTCAGTCAGAGTCACAGTCAGTAATTCGAGTAAAGCGATGGCTACTTTACCAGAACATTAAATTAAGTTTTGGAAGCAAACTGAAAAGTCGTGTTTTCGCACTGTTATTCTATTTCACTAAACACGGGTACTGTAATAAGCCTATAGCAAACAAAATACCACTAACTTTATTTAATATAACTCAAAAATACACTAAGAAAATAAAATAAAATAAGAGCACCACACGCCTCTTTCAAGGTTCCCGCCAAAACTCAACTGTGTTTTAATTTGTTTTAAATGGAGAATATAAATTTAAATATGGAACATTTCTTCAATTTTACGCAGTTACTTATAACGCATAATCATTTTAAAATAAATGCGAAGTTTTGTCAAATCTCACCTCCATGTACCTATTTTTTGAAAAGGTACAGTAAAAGTTTCAAGGAGAAGATGGAATTGAGAATTATTATAAAACTCGTGGCCACTTAACTTGCTGCAGTATTTCCTCAGTCAAGGAGCCCTTGGTTCCGGTTGTCGCTTAGCCAGTTGTTAACTCGGCTCGCAGGGGAGAGAAATATTATTTGACACCTAACACACGCTACCCTCTCCAATTTCTGATTCAAAAAGTTATACAGGGAAGTGTATTTTAGTAGGATTGCTACTTGTAAACGCAAACGAATCAAAGAACGTAATCTTTTAAACAATATTGTAGGCAGATAGTTTTTATTGGTAGAGTTCTAGTTTAGGAGCTCGAGGTCGTAGGCGGCACTGCATTACCCCATATATCTACCGCAAAATAATAGTGTTCAGCACTATCGTGTTCCGGTTAGATGGTAATGTATGGCCCGTAGTAACTATCACAGAGACATAACAACTAAGGTCTTAAGGGTGGCAACGCATCTACATTTTGAGCTCTGTTCTATGTGTGGGTGTCTATAAGGTGCAGTCATCACTTAACATCAATGTGAACTACATGCTTGTTTGCCACCTTCATTACAAATAATAATATCGATTGTATCATACACGATTTTTCTTACCTACTTGATGTTCAATCTGGCTTCAATAAATTTCAAGACCTCTTCGTACATTCACGGTCTAGAGCAGCTATAAAACAGGTACCTACTTACTTTACTTTAATAATAGACTTTATTAGCTACCCTTTATGTTCAATACGAACATTAAGGTTAAGAACCAGCAGGCGTGGTTTTTATTGGGTGCGACTGGTCCGCACGTTGAAGTATGCTGTAATAATATTAAAGTACTCATATATATCACTCAGCCACTCGCTTTGTGAGGATTGGAAAAGGCCAATAGTTGAACGATTATTAGACATTTTTTGCCTATTATGTAAGTAGGACATCTAGGCGAAATTGTTAAAAAAATATAACAGCTACATAACCCACAACTTATAGGATAGAATTTTATAGATGGCAGTGTGTATCTTTTCTTCTAATGAAAATACCTTCAGTCTGACTGTAATGAAGACTAATAGAGTTCTAGTGTTCGCGGAACTTGAGGAGGTAAGCAGCACAAATTGCCTCTTCCTATCGTTGATAGATCGCTTCCAGTGCTGTTTCGACAAAGGGTGTAACAAGTAAATTCCAACGTAATTACCTACAGTTACAAGGCCTAATTAGTATCGCTATTTTCCAACTCATCGTGGCGTACAATACAATACGAGTAGTAAGTGAGTAATCGTTTTTTAGGGTTCCGTACCTTAAAAGGAAAAAAGGAACCCTTATAGGATCACTCGTGCGTCTGTCTGTCTGTCTGTCTGTCCGTCCGTCTGTCACAGCCGATTTGCTCCGAAACTACTGGACCGATTGAGTTGAAATTTGATAAATATATGTAAATTAGTGACCCAAAGATGAACACGTCAAGTAAAATAATAAATTTTAAACAAGGGGGCCACTTTCGGGGGGTAAATCAGAAAATTAAAAAAAAAATTCGTTAACTGTGTCGTGTGACAAATCAAATGAAAGAGGTTTTTGTCAGCATCTTAGACATATTTTTTTAATAATTTTTGCATAAACAAATTTGAAGTAATTTAACAAAAACGACGAAAATTGACCATTTCCCCCCTATCTCCGAAACTACTGTGAAAAAATGTGGAAAATAGTTCTTTGCCTATAGATTACTGGAAAACCTATAAGAAGTTTGAGTATTCAAATTAAATCGAAAATTCTTAATAATGTAACCCCCCCTGCCGGTACCACCGTAACCGCTATGTCACTGCATTTTAAATCTGTAATATTTTCTAAAATATTTATTTAATTTACGGAACCCTCACCACGCGAGTCGAACTCGCACTTGTCTGGTTTTTTATTTTAGTAAGAGTATTTTTGTAACTTAATATTTATCTAAATTGCCTGCAGACATCTTCATGAAAACTTAATACTCTTAATACTCTTAATGCAGATACGTTGCTATTACGTACACCTTTGATGTTTTGTCTTCAGAGGCACCCCGTAATTATGGGACCTTATTTCACCTTATACAAGAACAACTACCACGTATATTTATTTTTAAAGAAAAATGGAAAGAAAAATTTGACTTCAGGCGAGACTCGAACTCGCGACCTACTGGGAATCTAGTCCATAATAGATGGCGCTACTGCTACCATAAAGCAATGCAATAGATGTGAAGGAAAGATTTGACAAATCGGGCAGGGCTTCAGTAGCTCAATTGGAAGAGCGGCTGGACTAGATTCCCAGTAGGTCGCGAGTTCGAGTCTCGCCTGAAGTCAAATTTTTCTTTCCATTTTTCTTTAAAAATAAATATATTTCACAAGCATGTGTTAATGCGAAATAATATAAAACAACTACCACGTAGTAAAAGTATCATAGGTATAGACGGTAAAAGATTATTTTAGACCATAGGTCAGTGCGGTTATGCTTACGCCCTTTATCTTGTCAATGGACGTCTATCACCAGCTGTAGAAATTGTTGTAAACGTTGGTATACCTCTGCATTTATTGAACAGTGTTCCAATTTGAACTTCTGTAGTTTATCACTTAATCTTCATAATTACTTAATGATTGAATGCACACTTGGTTTTTGAAGTTTTCATCGAATAGATATATAAAAAATACATCACGTAGTATAAACTATATAAACAAAACATATTTTATTACTCCTGTTAATAGTCTGACAACTACATAAAAAGTTCAATTTATCCAACTAGAAACTGCGAGGTGTTGATTAATCAGTATATTCATGGGCTATGGCGCTACATTACTACAACCCGAATAAATTTATCCGCATTACCACTTCATACCGTTTTAATTTAATTTAATAGCAGCGCAAGGTCAACCGACAACTATTAAAGGGATCCCGCGAACACAACATTGCTTTTAAATACAGCCCACGTACCTGCGCACTTTGTTATGATTACTTTACTCGTATTTTTGCTAATGTGTGTACTCTTCATGTTAAATAGACAATCCTTATGTGTTTTTACTTACACGCGAGCGAATTATGAGGATTTAATATGAATTTAGAAAATAGGTATTCACATTCGGCGTGCATGTATGAAGAGAATGATAAAGGTGGACGAGGCACGAGAGGTGTGTCAGGACCGGGATATCTGGCGCTCTGCACTCTCTGCCTACCCCGTTAGGGACCTGGCGTGAAGATACATACTAGGTATTCACCTGCAGACGGAATATTAAGCAAGAAAAATGAAGCCAGGTTGGTTTTCCAATTAAGCCATTTTGACATATTTTTCCTCGAGCGCTTCATTTTTTCTGAGCCTTTTAGTAGATAACATAAATGGCATTATTCCTTTAATAGCACAGCATTCTGCATATCAATAATGTTTTAGTTCCACAATTTCCCTCAAAACATCATAAGTAGGTACTATACGGTTTCAAAAAATAAGTGAAGTTAAGATAACATGGCTTTTCTGATCTTTTCTAATCATATTTTGACGTAGACTCCTTGTAACGTAAAAAAATCCTATCCTAAATCAACTATGTAGCGTAGCCGGTCGTTCTACACAAAGCTTGCATAGATTTGTTAAGGTTAAGAGCGGTTGATTAATTTATATTGTATTTATATTTTATTGCATTTTTTCGCAATAACACTTGCGAGTGAAATATAATATATTAAAGACTAGCTGTGCCCGCGACTTCGTTCGCGTGAGAATTTATGATTGTTCAGTATCTACCCGGACGAAGTCATAGGCTCAGCTAGTATTCTATATACATCAGCTATCTGCCAGTGAAAGTCCCGTCAAAATCGGTCCAGCCGTTCCCAAGATTAGCCCCGCCAAACAGACAGACAAAAATTGTATAAAATGTTGTTTTGGTATATGTACCGTGTATGCATTTAGTAAAGAGCGATTATTTTTATATTACAAACAGACACTCCAATTTTATTTATTTGTATAGATATTATTATTTTTATATTTCGTAGCGCTAAGCTACGAAGCGTAGTCAATCGTTCTCACAGATCGTTCTACACAAAGCTTTCATAGAATTAATAGTGTTTAAAGCGGTTGATTAATTTATGTTGTATTGTATGGAGATAAAAATATAAAAAGTTGAAGACAATAATGAAAAGTAGTTTTTATTACGGTTTACAAAGGTCCAATACCCCATATACAGTCTTATGGTTACTACTTACTTAGTAAACTGCGTAGCAAATGTGACCTTTGTAAAAAGGCCTCTTGGGCTTGTGATCTGGTTTTAAATAGGTACCTATACTTCCATTATATTATATGAAGATATTTTTAGGTATAAATTGAGTACGTTTAGGGGAAAACCTATTTTTTTACGATGTACATTTTTCTTCACAAAATAATTTTATATCATTCAAAGATGAATCCATTTAACTTCTCGCCTAAAGTCTACTTAAGTAAAGTTCTACATGAACCACCGCCACGCTGATTCCATGTAAATTACGTTATTAACAACGACTAAATCCAACTGTATATTGTTTGTTAATGCTCATGAAAGTTGTTTGTCAAAGTCAAAAGCGGTGGAAGAAATGTGTTTATCAACGCGATCTTGTGCCGCATATGTGCGATCCCGCAGGATATGAGGGACGTTTTAAACCTAAATAAACATACGTAACCCGCACTAACACATGCATCAAATTTATGTATTTAAACAGCGTGTTATACCTATATTATTCAGAATTAAAAAAAAATTAAGTGCGAGTTTTACTTGCGTTTTATTTGATGTATGTAGAAATATTCTCTGAACCCTTTCTACTTTTAAAAAGTTTACACTCAGTATTTTCAGAGACACAAATAAAATCCATTTTATAAAATAATTTATCTCAACATTTTAAATGTACATATTTTCAGATCTTTACAAGTAGGTACCCTTTTCCTTACAATAAAAACATATATTTAAAAAAATCTAATTTAAATTAAATTTCAACGTAATTGAACTGGTAGTTTCGAGTCAAATTGAATGTGACAGACGGACAGACACAGAGACACACATTGACAGACGCACGAGTGATCATATGAGGCTTCCGTTTTCTGGAACCCTAAAAACACACAATCGGTAAGAAGAGTAGTACTTCTCATTCTCAATTTCCTCGATCGAACGTATCATCAGTATACCACTTTGATTATTATTTTGTGATCACCCACCTATGAATTCCCAACAACTCCACAGATTAACACCAACACGATGGATATAGGTAGGTAAATGCCGCCATTAGTTTATCATGCCGCGTGACAGACGTTCGATATAGCTTGTATTGTTCTCTAAACAACATAGATGTCGATATATGTTTATTAGTAGCCCGTGGACATCTCCATCGAAGCCAGGTGTTTTGATTCAGTTTGTTTGTGTTTTATGGCTGTGTAGATAATAACAGGAGTTAGCAGATTAACTTACTGAATATAGCCAAATTTTGAAACAGCTGTGGCGAGATTTATTTATGTAGAACATATAAAATAAAGCGGTATCTGTCCTCGTGCTACTCATCAGCTTTAGTAAGTATCAGTAAAGAAAATATGGATAATACGTTACTCTTAAAAGATAGTAAAAAACACCACGATACAATGAATCTTCATGCAAATGACACTAACTTTGTTTCGAGCATGTCTACCTTTTATGTCATTGTAAAACTCACTTGTTTCTTTTAATTAACACCGCAATAAGAAAAAAACATATGTACAAACAATAAGCAGACATACAGCAAAAAGATCTCGTAGGCAGCATTCCTATCACATGGTTTTGTAGCAAATATTTCATTGACACCTTGAAGACTGAGATCAGATAGGCGACTGCCTACGCTTAATTAATTGTGTAAATAGTACCTAAAAGTGTAGATCCGATAAGCACCCACGTTGGATACCTAGGAATGCCATTTTGTACATTGATATTTATTGCCAAGGAGACCTCTAAAGGAAGTTTCTTAGGCCTTTGCTTATATCGCAAAAAATATATTCGTATAAGTAAAACGGAATGAAGCTATCCTAATTTGTCTTGGATTTTGTAAGTTGGGCCTCATTTTTTGCTGCTCGAGTTCTTCATTGATGAAATATTCAAATTCCAAGTACCTACTTTTGTCGATGGAATAATTTAAGACCAAAGTAAGTTCAACTTTTTAAAAACAAATAAAAATATGGGTGTCCATCTCTGATAATCCAGCGCTGATACTGTATATTCCTGTAGTTACAATTTGTGGGTACATAAATGCCCTATACCCATTGTAGGTTGGACCTAATTGTACGGCATGCCCCATAATTTTTGATGTAAAAGCTAAAGGTTTCATTTTATTTCTGAGTAGTAGGTAGTAGATAGGTGCCTACCTAATGCTGGTAATGGATCTACGTTGATGGTGATTTATCATTTTCATAACATAAAACTGGTACTTAAAGAATACGTACATATCTGCAGTTTATTCTTACCAAATGATGTAGGCACAATGAGTTCGTTTCAAGTCTCCTTTGTTGGGCACTGAAAAATATGAAGATGTATGTCTTATCGGTAGTTAATTAAATGTTCTCCATAGGACGCCATGTAAAGCGTGGGTAATAAAATACCCCGTAATAAAATCGCTGTGTTCAAAATCATACCTAATAAATAATATACCAACTTTAACATTCTTTTCAATTAGATATGACTTCAGATATGTGTTTGTTCAACTTAATAGATAAGTTATGTTTGTTTATAAAGCAGTGTTCAATAAATATAACCTTGTTAAGACCTAATTATGTTAGTGTTAACATTCGATTATCTCTATTAAACTCTCTCTACTCTATTAAATGCCTACGGATATACCAAGAATTTCAATTAATTATTAAAGTAACTTGACGCTATACATAACAGTCGGATATTTGAAGAGGTGCACGGGGATAGGTTATAGGGATAGGGTGCTAGGAATCATTAATTTGATTTATCACAAGAATTATCTATCCATATCATAGGTATAAATAGGTTTTATCTCTGTCTGTCTATTATTAGAATAAGTATAATTTATAACAGTGAGACATACCTATCTAGATAGATCTGAGAAGATATCTATACTTATAATAAATCTGTAGAAGTGTAAATTCTGTACATTAAAAATATTGAAAAAATAAATACCAAGGATAATGTTATTAGATCGATACCGAACACAAATATGTGATTAGATTTTTTTTTGTCTGTCTGTCTGTCTGTCTGTCTGTTTGTTCAAGCATCACATAAAAACTACCGGTCCGATAACGATGAAACTTGGTATGATTATATTTTAACCTTTGGCGCACAACACTGGGTACTGGTTTTTATCCCGGAAAAATGTCTGTTTGTCTTTGTGTTTGTGCACGCTAATATCAGAAACGGCTTATTCGATTTGCGGTTTTCACTAATATATTGTGGTAAGTTTCACTTAACATTTAGTGTTTGTTTCATGTGAATCGGTTCATTAAATAAAAAAGTTATGTCAATTTAAAGAATAGTATCGAATATTTTTAAGCTATTCTGTACCTTAGTTCCATCTTTTAGGGAGTTTCGTACCTAATAGGTAAAAACGGACCCTCCGGATAACTAATCCTCCGCTGTCTGTCTGTCTGTCCGTCCGTCCGTCTGTCTGTCACCAGGCTGTATCTTATAAATACTGATAGCTAGAAAGCTAACATTTTCACAAATTATGTATTTCTGTTACCGCTATAATGTAGACGCTTAAAATTTTCACAGAATTTTTAGGTTTTATGTTGTATTGTAGCTTCCATAATAAATCTATATACGTACAAATAAATAAAATTGGAGTGTCTGTTTGTAATATAAAAATAACTTCTTTTTACTAAACGCATATGTATGTATACACGGTACATATACCAAAACAACATTTTTTACAATTTTTGTCTGTCTGTATGTCTGTTTGGCGGGACTAATCTTGGGAACGGCTTGACCGATTTTGACGGGACTTTCACTGTCAGATAGCTGATGTGATAAGGAGTAACTTAGGCTACTTTGATCTCCATACATCGATACATACAAATAAGTAGAATTGGAGTGTATCCGACTTTGACGGGACTTTCACTGGCAGATAGCTGATGTGATATGGATTAACTTGAGCTACTTTTATCTCCATACAACCATACATACATACATAACTACATACAAATACATAGAATTTGAGTGTCTCCGATTTTGACGGGACTTTCACTGGCAGATAGCTGATGTAATATGGAGTAACTTACGCTACTTTTATACTAGCTGCGCCCGCGACTTCGTCCGGGTAGATACTGAACAATCATATTTTTCTCACGTAGACGAAGTCGCGGGCACAGCTAGTTAGATAATAAGATTGTTATGTTATTAAGTATCTTCTTAGATCTTCTTGTTAGTTTCTTTCTTATTCCTAAAGGTAGGTACTTACTTTTTGCTGGAGATAATGAACATTATGCCACATTTTACAATATCTCTGTCCTCGAAAATTTAATAAGCTACTTCTAAGTAGGTACATTTATTAATAATTCTCCTCAGATAGTTATATAAATATGCATGCCAATTCCAACGATCTGATAACAATTTTAATCCTTTTTAAGGCTTGGACTGGGATATAATTCCTATACATTCAAATAAAAATATTTCATTCAAAAGGGATTATAGAGGATCAAAATATTTTTCGATGCGTCATTGATCAAATAGCTGCAAAATTTTTAAGTCCCAAAGGAGTAAGTAATTAGCCTAGTGGGAGCAGGCCAATACTACTACGCTGGGGTCCTGGATTCGATTCCCTGGTCGGGGACTATCAGAGATAACGGTGTAATTTCCTTTATCTCTGGTTCTATTGGGCTTTTTCCTTTTTTTATGTAACAAAGGTGAGAAACAAGCATGCAGCTAACATTGATGTTAAGTGATGACTGCAGCCTATCTACATAAAAATCAGAGGTCAAAATGTAGATGCGTTCCACCCCTGAGATAACACGAAGACCTTAGTTGTTACGATAATTATTAGGGGGCCATTACCATCTAACCGGAACACGATAGTGCTGAACATTACCATTTGGCAGCAGATAGATTAATAATGGGTAATGCGTTAGTGCCTACGACCTCGAGCTTCTACTCTAGAACTCTGCCACCAGTTACATTTTCTGGCAGTTTCCCAGTAAGTACCTCGGAGTTTGGTAATACGCTCGGAGACACAGGGTCGCCACCTGTTACATGGGACAAAACATAACCGGAAAATCGTGGGTGTTTGCATGTATGCTTGAATGCATTCATTTACCTCTAACCACCGCTTCGGGTATTATAGGCGTGAAGTTACATTTTTAAGCCCTTTATAATTGTTTTTCGTGTTGTTTTATGTATCTACTTAATATTCAACCTAAAATTAAATGTAGCCTCTTCAGATCAATAATAGGTAATACTTGTAGGGGAGAGTTGAATATATTGTACCAGTTTTCAGATATTGCAAAATATCTTTTTTTGATATTAATTTAAATACGTTCTTTATCTTGATTCACATAGTTTAGAATCTCATTTAACATGTGCCGCAACGTCAACACCATACTCTTATCGGATTTCACACAATATGCGTTGCCCTGAAGGCTTTCCTTCGGTACAATTTACCCAACTAGTCGGATTAATTGTACCACAGGTTAGGTAAATCGTACCACCAAGACTTATGAGACTTATTAACATGATAATAAATGAAAATAAAGAGGTTTGATAAATAGACAAAATAAATAGATTTTATTTTAATTATTAATGAAAAAATGCTGACAAAAATTTCAAATTTCTTCAATATTAACTGTCATAATGTGACAAAAGAACAAATGTACTATAGACTAAAAAAAACATTAATCAAACTTAAATACATTATTCTGCATGAATTAAATAATGTATGAAAATAGAATAAATCACTTTACAATATTATTTCCGTTAGTCAACAATTATTTATTTATCTGCGTATGTACTGAGATCACTCTCTTTATTTTCTTTTACCATATTATAATAGTATTAAGAATTTTGTAAATATCTTGATTCAATGTACAGGTTCCGTGAACCCATTTACAACAACGAACGTACTTTGTCTTGTCAATATTTGACCCTCAACTTATTTCGCATTCTGGCATGACGTTAAATTGTTGGTTTTGAAAGCGAATTCGTTTCAGATATGTGGTTCTAGCTCATCTCCTTATTTTCAAGAACCAACAATATCTTTCTAAAACCTAATTCTTTCGTTTTATAGTACTATTTATGGTCCTCATTTATCTAAAAAAAAAAAATATTATAAATATAGCAACAAGTTGGGTAAATTGTATCAGTACAAATTAAACAACAATTAACAAACTGGTGGTACAATTTACCAAACTAAGAGATTTCAAAAATAAATATTTGTCACAAAATAACCGCTGAACATAATACGTTCGCAACGCTATGGTTGAAGCGGTGATTATAGATCTAATCAATTAAAAATATTACAAAATTGTAACTTACATTTTCACTTTGTAATCTCCTTAGCTACACACGTCAAAATTTGTATGAAGGACTCTCAAAACACATTTTTTTCTCTAAAAACGAATGTACTTTCCGGAGGCCGTTACAAAAAGATAAGTAGTTAAGGGCGCTGTCAGCGCTCAGTTTCGTGTTGCCAGAAAAGAAAATAAGTTACAGCAAGTGTAAAATTTTGAGGTGGTACAATTTATCAGGCAGTTCAATATACCAGACTCTCCCCTAAGTGTAAAAAGTTATTTTCAGCGTGACCTGAAGGCCTATTAGCGTTTTTATTTACGTAGGCAGATGTGTTTACTGAGTTCTTATACATTACAAATTAATTAAATATTTTGAATAATTTAGGTACCTAGTTTTAGAAAAATGCAAGACTAGTTATTTATTTAAAAAATATACTTAATTCCTTATAATATATATAACCTTCCTATGAAGTCTCTACATTTTTTCTTTGTTAGTAGGTATATTACGGCCAATAAAACTTTTGCAACTCTATAATTTTTTTTTGTGCATAATTTTTATGTTTCTCCAACCGTGACATACACCAACTAGACAACTATACTTATGCCTCAATGGGGCGGTTAAGTGAGTGGATATTTATTTGTAGGTCTAAGATGGAACACGTGATAGGCGGTGTTGGAGGTGGCCTCAATTTGTTTGAGCTCCCGCTCGCCACTTTATCGCAACTCTACATTTATGTTGAGTAGTGGGTTGCCCCGCGAAACTTCTAATTTATTTGACATACTTATTTTTGTAATATAAGGTCTTTCTATTTCTAGATTTTTATTTTTCTGGCTGGAGCTCTTCAACATGACAACCGACAATAAGCGATTTTTTAAGCAGCAATCGTCCTATAATCACTGAAATAAAAATTGGCTAACGCTATTATTAATATAATGCTCTTGTCATCTAGTAAAGACAATATGTTTTAAAGAGCTTTAGCTTTAACATTCTCTATAATGGTCTCTACATTCATAGTTTCAATTCTATGTAGAAAAGTATTCATTATTTCGTCTCCAAATATTTTTTAAAAGCCAAACATTTTACTTTGAATCTGTAACGATCTCTATAAATATGTATATTCATAGTCATTACTGGTGGTAGAGCTCCAGTGACGGAGCTCGCGGGCGTAGGCACCACCGCATTACCTAATTTACTTGCCGCTAAATGGTAGTATTCAGCAGTATCGTGTTCCGGTCAGGTGGTAATGTACGGCCCTGTAATTTCCGGCACAGAGGCATAACACCTTAGGCCTCAGGAGTGGTAACGCTTCTGCATTTTGGCCTTGGTCTTCATGTGGGTGTCTATAGGCTGCAGTCATCACTTAACATCAATGTGAACTGCATGCTTGTTTGCCACTTACATTACACAAAAAAAAAAAAGTCTACTCTATTTGTCAGCGGTCTTTTTTACCGTGATTTTACAGCTATAAGTATTTGTAGGTCTCAGATGGAACACGACAAGCCGTGTTGGAGGTGGCCGGCTCAATTTGTTTGGTGCCGCGGCTCCCGCTTGCCACTTTATCGCTCTACACACTTACGTATACCTATTGAACCATTGTGAACTAGCCGCTTACACTGATATTGCTTTGCTTATTTCTCTAGTTTTACATTTGTTAAATAAAACTAAGTACCTACTTCGTAACAAGGTACGTACGTAAGTTTGTTAACTAGATACTTAGGTACTTAAGTGAAGAATATTTTTTATTAATTAATACTTAAGTATAGCATTCATTTTTGAATCTATACAGAAACATAGTTTTAGATGGGTATCGAAATGTGGGCAAAAATAAACTTATCATGTTTTTGAATCTATACAGAAACATAGTTTTAGATGGGTATCGAAATGTGGGCAAAAATAAACTTATCATTGTTTTTGATCAATGTATAGTAATAAATTAATAATCTATATCGATATTAGGTAGATGCAATAGATATGGTGTGCAAGAAATTAGGATGGAAGAATAAAACCAAAATCTCAATGATTTAATGTAGAGATGCCTCATAAAGATACCTACCTATTCTTTTACTTGAAAATATATTCAACATTACGAATTTATGCATAACCTAGTATGTTAAGTATACCACAATTAAGTATACACAACACACATTAATCTAAGAAAAGAAATAGAAAATATGGACCTAATTTATTTATCAGTTCGTTCATAACTTCGAGTTTATAGACTCTACATACCTACCTACCCAAAGCTGTTATTCAGTCGGTATATGTGCCTACCTTGAGCACTAAGCGTATATATCTATGTAGGTACTTCATAAAAATAAATAAGTAGGTACTTAACATAATTCAATATAATTCTTAGATTCAATAATAAACTCTACCAGGGATAAACTGTAAGAAGGTAATTATCTACATAGAGTTAATTAACAAAAAACAAACAATTTACGTGATATTAAAAACATGTGAATAATAGCAATGAAAATTGTGATGTATTTTTCTAATCACCCCACTTAGCGGTTTAACAACACGTGTTTGTAATAGTTTGTGGGCAGGTCGGTGAGCGACGAGCGTCGCGATAAGCGACAAGCGGACAGAGGCAAGCGGCAAGCGGCGAGCGAGCCATTAGCGGCGCGCATTCAATAATAATGAACGAGCCGCACCAAAATATCCCCTGTTTACACCCACTCGGCGAGCTCGCGCACCGCGCCGCACCGCACCGCACGCCGCACCACCACCGACCGCATTTTATTTTTTCGTTGTCGCACATTTCGCCGTCATAGCTATTTCCACTCGAGGCATTATACTCGCGGCCCTGTGTGCGTGACTCCACGTGGACTGCTCCGCCGTACTCGAGCCGAGACCGACGAATCCGCCGCGCCGATTGGCCGACAAGCCGAGATCGCTTATTAAGGGCGGAGTTACACGCGTTCTACGCCGACCATTGGATACTCGCCGGTGCGATAGGGCCACGATTGGCGGAGGTGATTTTTATAAGCGCGGCAGTCCACGTGGACTCGTTTATCTATTCAGACGCCGGCGGCGCGGTCGCGGGGGGAGGCCGGGGGGTATACGGGCAATCAGTAAAGGCGGGAGGAATACGGCCATATTTATAAGAGCTGCGGGGATGCAATCACGAAGCGGCGCGGGGGTCGGCGGGTGGTGGGTGCGGGGTAGTGGGGGGTGGCGGCGGGGGCGAGGGGGGTTGGGCGGCGGCCATTTTGAGGGCAGCTCTTTTTATTCGTTTTTGGTGCGGGATGCGTCGCGGACGGGAGCGAGCGCTAATTGCGGGGGTAATGAGGGCGCCACCGGCTCAACTCGCACTCTATTAATGCTATCGACTGCCTTATTGATTTGTCCTTAATCGCGCACTGTTTACATACCCGCGGCTTGCAATATGCCACAGGCACGCCGCGACTGCTGCCAACAATGACTGACCGAGTGTTTCACAAGCATTATGAATAACCTTAACTTCCCTGTGCAGTTGAACTTGCTCTACACGAGGCGGAATAGTAAACATAGCCATGTCGGGAGTGCAACATGGTAGAGTCAAGCTTATTGACGATTAAATGCTTGACTCTTGCACTTTTTTCAGAGTAATACTACAAATCTATAGTGTATGTAGTGTAGTCTATATTCATTGACTCTATTCCTAAGTAGGTATCGACTTAATTATACGTACATATTAAACAAAAATTTTAATATTCCAATGCATTGCTACGGTTGAATGTAGGTAAGTGTTTAAGTTGTTTCAAGTTATTGCAATATTGTACGGCCCTGTAATTTCCGGCACAGAGGCATAATAAGTACCTAGGCCTCAGAAGTGATAACGCATCTGCATTTTGACCTCTGGTCTTTGTGTGGGTGTCTATAGGCTGCAGTCATCACTTAACATCAATGTGAGCTGCATGATTGTTCGCCACTTTCATGACTTAAAAAAAAAAACAAAACAAGGCACACACACACACGGCACAAACAAAACAGGTCACAGTGCTGTACACCTTAGGTACTAATCACGTGTAGGTAGGTAATAGAAATAACAATAATTTATCTGTTAGGTGCCTTGTTACCTAGAGAAGACAAATTATTACCTTAATCGTGTGATGTTTACCCAAGAATATAGGTACCTTAGCCTGCATGTTACAATGTTGACGAGAGAACAATGAATAACCAAGGGCTTTTGCGAGGCATTACGATGAACTTAGAAAAAGTTTTTCTACTCGTATAATTCTTCAAAACTATTCCCTTTTTTTAAATAACAAGTTTCTTATGTAAGTTGAGTAATAAACAAGCGTACAGTTCACATTATAAACATCTACGTCAAACTAGAGATTTCAATGTATGAATGTAGATGCGTGGGCCCTCTTAAGACCTAAGTTGATATTTATGCCTCTGTGCCGGAAAATACAGGGCCATAACCACCTGACCTGAACACGATAGCGCTGAACAGTAAGTAGGTACCGGCCGTTTACCTAGCGGTAAGTAGATTAGTTAATGCGGTGGTGCCTTCATCAGCGAGCTTCATCACTGGAGCTCTACCACTAGTAAACGTATTAAAAATCATTCAAATAACGTACAGTTAGTACGTAATTATATCATAAAACCTTCAGAGGTCTGTATTGGTGCAGGCAAACGATCACACATGCAAGCAAGGTAGAGTCAAAAATGGTTAAGTTCCACGTAATCAGATACCATTAGTAGGTCTACAGCGATCATATTGCTGGTGTTTATTATTTGTGTATTAGCTACCTTGCTATCTACCTATAGAACATGGATGATTTGTCTTTAATCGTGTGACAAAGCCACGTGTTTACCCAAGAACATACGTAAGCCTGTATGACACAACGTTGACGAGAGAACAATGAATAACTAACTACTCTACTGTTGGTAGAGCTCCAGTGACGGAGCTCGCGGGCGTAGGCACCACCGCATTACCTAATTTACTTGCCGCTAAATGGTAGTGTTCAGCACTATCGTGTTCCGGTCAGGTGGTAATGTACGGCCCTGTAATTTTCGGCACAGAGGCATAACACCTTAGGCCTAAGGAGTGGTAACGCATCTGCATTTTGACCTTGGTCTTCGTGAGAGTGTCTGTAGACTGCAGTCATCACTTAACATCAATGTGAACTGCATGCTTGTCTGCCACTTCCATTACATAAAAAAAAATACCGTGTGCTTTTGCGAGGCTTTACGATGAACTTGTCATAGCTTACTGACATTTTTCTTTTTTAAGAAATTAATTATATAAATAATTAATTTCTTAGCTACATACTATAAGATTACAATTACATAACAACTCTACTACTACTTTAAGTTCTTAGTACTTACAGCGATCATATTCTTCTTCTTCTTCTTTTAGTGCCTCTCCAACTAGTGAAGGTTGGCTGTCAGTTCGGAAAACTTTAATCTGTCGTTCGCGAGACGAAATAGTTCAGAGGCGCTGTTGATGCCGGTCCACTCACGAATATTGCGTAGCCACGACTTTTTTCTTCGGCCTACTGATCTTTTTCCAGCCACTTTGCCCATCATTAGAAGTTGCAGCAGTTGGTATCTGTCATGTCGCATAATATGACCTAAATAACCAACTTTTTTCTGTTTGATGGTTTGCATGATTCGGCGCTTCTGACCAGCTCGACGGAGAACTTCTTCGTTTGTCACTTTGTGTGTCCAGCTAATAACCAGCATGCGTCTGTAGGTCCACATTTCAAAGGCTTCAATTCGTTTCCGCAAGTGCTCTTTAATTGTCCAGGCCTCACATCCATACAATAGAGTAGGCCATATATAGCACTGTAGCAACCGTACGCGTAGGGACATCTTTAACTGACGACTGCATAGTACCTTTCTCATAGAATTGAATGCACTACGGGCTATTTCTATTCGAGTTTTCACCTCAAAATCGCTCTGCCAGATATCATCCATCCATGTGCCTGTGTATTTATACATGTGCACCCGTTCTAATCGTTTACCTTCCACAGTGGTACCAGGGTCGGCAATTGGTTTCTTTGAGATGATCATGACTTTGGTTTTGTTGATATTCATTCTAAGGCCGGCTCTCAGGCTACACTCATTTACCCGGTTAACAATTTCCTGCAGCTCAGACGCTGTGGACGCTATTAGGACGGTGTCGTCGGCATAGCGGAGGTTGTGAATATACCGTCCGTTCACTTATACACCACCCCTTAGTCCCTCCAATGCCTCTGCGATAATCGATTCCAATCAATCCAATCGGTGATAATATGCATCCCTGCCGGACGCCTCTCTTTTTCTCTCTTTGTTTCTTCGCCATCGACGCGAACAGTAGCCTTTTGGTTCCAGTAGAGGTTTCGAATGATCCTTACGTCTTTATCATCTAGTCCGATGTCGTTTAAGAGTAGTGCCATGCATGGTCGTGAAGTACTCGATCAAACGCTTTTTCGTAATCGATGAAACAGAGAAAGACGTCCTGTTGCATATCTTTGCATTTCTGCACCAGTACCTGCACCGCAAATAGAGTTTCTCTTGTGCCCACTCCAGATCGGAATCCAAATTGGCTATCTCCCAGTTGTTCGTCGCACTTGATTCTGATGCGTTTATGTATAATGTTTAGAAACAGTGTTAACACTTGGCTTTATGAGCCAAATGTTAAAACGGCTTATCGTTCTGAATTCTTCACATTTTTTCGGGTTCTTCTTCTTTGGGAGAGTAATAAAAACCGAGTTCAACCAATCATCAGGCAGTTTCCCAGTATCATACACAAGGTAAAATAAATTGACCAAGGTATCCACGTTCTTCTCGTCGATAAGCTTGAGAATCTCGATGTAGACATTATCTGGGCCTGCAGATTTTCCTACTTTACCTTTGCACAGTACATTCCAAACTTCGTCCCTGAGTATAGCGGGCCCATCATTGCTAAAGGTTGTCTGTGTTGTACTTCGGGATTCATCTGCAAACATGGTTCTGATGTAATCTTCCCATACAGCTTTCTTCGCTGAAAGACCCAAAACAGGCAGGTTGTTGTCATCCACCAAATTATAAAATACGTGATTACGACCGATCATCATTTTTATTTCCTTATGCATATTGAACGCATCGTGCTTTTTAAGGAGTTCTTCTACATATTCGCATTTGCTCTGGTACCATGTGTCTCTAGTATGACGAACCAATCTTCTCACACTTTCAGCGATCATATTGCTGATGTTTATTATTTGTATTTTAGGTCCTGGCTACCTTCACAACACAGATGATTTGTCTTTAATGGTGTAACAAAGCCACGTGTTTATTCAAGAACATACGTTAGCCTGTATGGCACAACGTTGACGAGAGAATAATTAATAACCGAGTGCTTTTGCGAGGCATTACAATGAACTTGACATAGCTTACTGACTTTTTCCTTTTTAAGAAATTAAATAATATAGATATCTTATGTAAGAGTTACCTATAAAACATTAAAAGGTTTGTATTGCCAATAAGGTTTGTATAGAGTCAAGACTCTACCTTGCTTGCATTTATGATTGCTTGCCTGTGAATATCTAATTACGTTGAACTCTTACGATTCAAGAATCGTAAGAGCTTGCAGCGATCATATTGCTGGTGTTTATTATTTGTTTTATAGGTCTTGGCTACCTTCACAACTAGTGTTGCCAGTTGTCCCAATTTTTTACCCCTGGGTCCCGATTTATTTTACCTACTGTCCCGATTTAAAACAAGTCGGACCTGGCAACACGATTCACAACATAGATGATTTGGCTTCAATGGTGTGACAAAGCCGTGTTTATAGACGTTAGTGCTTTTGGGAGGCAACTTGACATACCTACCAACCTAGCTTACTGACTTTTTTCCTTTTTAAGAATTTAAGTAGCTATTTATTTAAATAATGTATAAGTATACATATTATGCAATTAGAATTACATAACAAACTTAAAAGGTTTGTTGTGGTAGAGTTAAAAATCGTAGAGTTTCACGTAATCAGATATTCTTAGTAGGTACCCACTTACAGCAATTATATTGCTTGTATTTATTATTTGTTTTTTAGGTAGGTACCAACTGGCTACCTTCACAACACAGATGATTTCGCTTCAATGATGTGACAAAGCCACATGTTTACATAGGTATCTATCTACGTTAGCCTGCATGTTACAATGTTGACGAGAGAACAATGAATAAGCGAGTGCTTTTGCGAGGCATTACGATGAACTTGACATAGCTTTCTGACTTTTTCCTTTTTATGAAGTAAAATATTTAAATAGAGAACAGAGGCTTTATGATGAACTTAAGAAAAGTTACTGTTTACTTTTTTTATTAACAAGTTTCTTATGTTACTTACTTAATTAACAAACAAGCGTACAGTTCACATTGATGGTAACTTATACTGTAGGCTTTAAACATCTAGGTACATCAAACTAGAAATTTCATCTAGATGCGTGGCCACTCCTGAGGCCTCTGTGCTGGAAATTATAGGGCCATACATTACCACCTGACCTGAACACTATAGCAGTGAACAGTATCTACCTACCATTAAGCGGCAAATAGATTAGTTAATGCAAGCGAGCTTAGTCACCTCTCTCTCTCTATAGAGCTCTGCCATCAGTAGACGTATGAAAAAATTAAAATTATATACCTAATTAGAATCAAATCAAAAACCTTAAAAGATTTGTGCTGATACAGGCAAACAATCTTACCTACATGTAAGCAAGATTGAGTCAAGAATAATAGAGTTCAACGTATTATACCTACGACAGGTACTTACTGTTGGTACAGCGGTGATATTGCTAGTGTAATTACGGGGACATAACAATTATTTGTCTATTAGGTATTTACAACATAATTTATTTTTCTTTAATCGTGCGACAAAGTTGTAGGTACCTATATTTTATTTATCAAAGAACCAACGCTAATGCATGCCACAATGTCGAGGTGAGAACAATAAAGTCCTGTATTCATTAAAAACGTTTGTTTCAGAAACAATATGTACGTAATATACAATAATGTTATATAACGAACATAACATTTAGTATGATTAATAACTTATTTACCGATACCAAATACCTACCTTATGCGTTTCAAAACGCGAAGGTTTTGTTCCTGAAACAGGGTTAATAAATAATTATTTTCCTTGCTTATAGGGACGCTAAATTAGAATAACTATCTTTGTTATGTTGCGAAAGTGGAAAACAGGCATGCAGTTCACTTGGATGTTAAGTCATGACTGTAATCTATTTTTTTTTTTTATGTAATCGAAGTGCTAAACAAGCATGCAGTTCACATTGATGTTAAGTGATGACTGCAGCCTATAGACACCCACACAAGACCAAGGTCAAAATGCAGATGCGTTACCACTCCTGAGGCCTAAGGTGTTATGCCTCTGTGCTGGAAATTACAGGGCCTTACATTACCACTTGACCGGAACACAATAGTGCTGAACACTACCATTTAGCGGCAAGTATATTAGGTAATGCGGTGGTGCCTACGCCCGCGAGCTCTGTCATTAGAGCTCTACCACCAGTAAAAAAAAAAACATCTTCACAAAAACCAGAGGTCAATATGCAAATGCTTTGCCACCAGAGACCTTAGGTGGTAGGTATGTCTCTGAGTTAGTTATTAACGGGCCATACATTACCATCTAACCGGAACACGATAGTGCACATTACCATTTGGCGGCAGATAGATTAAGTAGGTAATGCGGTGGTTGCCACGCCCTCGAGTCCCTACACTGAAACTCTACCTAAATGCGTAAATGCATGCATTCAATCATACATGCAAACACCCACGATTCGCCGGTTACGTTATGGCCCATGTCACAGGTGGCGAGCCTATTGACATCTCCGGGCACATTACCAAAGTTCGAGGTACTGGGCAACTTCCAGAAAATGGTAAAATCCCCATAGAAGGATTTTACACCGTTATCTCTAATATCGAATCCCGATAGTAGAGATAACGGGGACCCCAGCGTAGTAGTAGTGGCCTGCTACCACTAGGCTACTGAGGCAGTTTAAGGTAGGTTGACGTAGGTAATATCTAACTAAAGGTACCGATGGGCAGATGGGTAATTAGTGTTTATAACTACTTAGGTATACTGTTATTGTTAGATATTCTTGTAATATTTACCTACAATAGTGTGGCAAACGTCGTTGAATGTTCGCCACACTTGTTACCTGTTTATATCCTTTAAAACCAGGAAAATTGAACACGATTAACGTAGGTATTGTTTGTGGTCGAAATTGGATCAAACTGTGACGAATAATTAATAGGTTTGTTAGTTATATTTTATCTGTACCTACATTAAAGCGGTTGGTATGGGGAAAACCAAAAGTGTGGCTTGTATTTGTCAAGTTTACAATATTTTACCTCACCAGACAGTTGTTTTGAAATTATTTACCTCCCTAATATAGATTTGTTGGTTTAATATCTACTCAATAAAGGGTCATCTCAACCAGGCTCTTGTGCCAAAAATACTCCAAAAGAAGGTCATGTTTTTATGTTATGAAGCGTCAAACAAACTTACATGACCACTTCACCGGGCAACTTTGGGAGGACTTTTGTCCACGACGACCGGCTGTGGACGACTTTCGGCGGAAGTGAACGATGGTGATAATATCAAAATAATGATAAAAAAACATAAGAAATAATAATAACTGCCTAGTGGTAGCACTAAAGCCTGGTTCGGTGAGGCTGGGTTAGATTTAAGGGTCGGTGGGCTATAAAAGATAAAAGATGTAGGTACAATCATTTATCTCTGGTTCTATCTACACATTCACTTAGATAACTATTCAATTCCTAATTGAGTACTGCCTCAGTAGCCTAGTGGTAGCAGGCCACTAAGTACTACTACGCTGGAGGTCCTGGGTTCGATTCCCGGGTCCGGGGCTATCAGAGATAACCGTTTAAAATCCTTTAACTCTGTTTTTATTGGGATTTATTCCATTTTCTTGAAGTTTCCCAGTACCTCGGAGTTTGGTAATGTGCCCGAAAATGGCAACAGGCTCGCCACCTGATACATGGACCAAAAACGTAACCGGTGAAACGTGGGTGTTTGCATGTATGCTTGAATGCATGCATTTACCTCTGCCTACCCCTTCGGGGATTACAGGCGTGAAGTTACGTCCTAATTGAGTAGTTTCCACTGGTGGTAGAGCACCAGTGACGGAGCTCGCGGGCGTAGGCACCGCCGCATTTCCTAATATACTTGCCGCTAAATGGAAGTGTTCATCACTACCGTGTTCCGGTCAGGTGGTAATGTACGGCCCTGTAATTTCCGGCACAGAAGCATAACACCTTAGTCATCAGGAGTGGTAACGCATCTGCATTTTGACCTTGGTCTTTGTGTGGGTGTTTATAGGCTGTAGTCATCACTTAACATCAACGTGAACTGCATGCTTGTTAACCACGTCAATTACATAAAAAAAAGTGAGTATGCTATCATAAACTCATTAATAATATAAATAGGCAATCAATATCCTACCTATTCAAAAACGAGCAAACACTTTGAACACTAGCTTTGTTTTGATTCAACTACCAATTAATATTTTACAAGCTATTTATGAATTCCACTGCAATCAACGTAAGTGGGTGAGCGACGAGCGGTCATACACGATTCGAACAATCGTAAATTTATAGATAAGTATCGTTTGACATGTAAAATAATGATGTACGTATTGCTACTCTATAGTGCCATTGTTCGTATTGCGTGTCGATCGAAGATTCTTTTAATGAATTGGATAAATGAGGCTTCCGTTCTTCAGGCAGATAGTTTTAGGATATACACAACCCGGTTAGTCCAGCGGTATGAGATGACAGTTTGATTCAAAGGGTCGCGGGTTCGATCCCCGCACCGGGACTCATATTTGTATGGCCTAAAGATATTTGTTACGAGTCTGGGTGTTTGTGTATGTGTTGCGTGTGTACAACGGCACCCACGACCCAGGTTTATAGGGAATTAGCATGGGGCTGTGAGTGTTAGCGTATTTATTTACACAACAGACAAGCCAACAGACAGATCAAGTAATGTGTGACGACGCATGCCGATTCCCCAGGTTCGATTCCTATGCCGGAACAAATATTTGTACTATAGCGTATAGATATTTGAATATCCAGTCAGTGTTCTTTGAGTGTATTGTGTGTGTACAACGGCACCCACGACACGACCTAGAGTGGGGCTGTGAAAAAAAATACCTTATTGTCTTTTTTTTATTTTTTTAGACAGCGGGGCAAGCTGTGGTATGGGCCCTTTGGCTATGAGATGCGGGTAACGTACCTATGACGTATCCACCATACGTCATACGTTACCCGTATTATGAAAAGAAATATTACCAATGCTATGTGCAAATGTGCAGGATAGAAAAAGACAATGGAGAGATTAGCAACACGTTAGCTAAAATACGTTTATGAATAAGGGGGTTAATCTTTTTGGTAGTTTATAATTATTCATATTCTTCAAGAAATCATTGAGCCTAATATTTCTAAACTTCTAATTTATTTTTAATTTTTTAGAGTTAGCAATAGAAAGAAAGAAAGAAGAAAGAAAACATTTTTATTCACTTGATACACACATACATAACACCGAAAAAAAAACAATGAAACAAATAGAAAAAAAAAAAAAATATATATATATATATATATATATATATATATATAACAATAGCAACGTTTTGCAGCATATCATTTAACTAATAGATACATAATAATGCTTAACTAAACAAATTTTAATTTACGGTATTCTGTCTAGGGGTCAAATTGTATGAAAATATCTTGGGTTTATATAAATGTACAAAGATGACACAAGTATGGAAAGTGATTCTTAAATGCTATTAGAATATATTACAAATTAGAATATTTTGAACATTTTTATGTAGAAACGACGCTCTATCTAATATATATACTTGACAAAACACTTAACGACTATATTATTTTAGTTTATGGTCGTTAATTATGTTGTAAAAGAAGTTCTTCGGAAAGTTGTTTTCTTCTTTAATATATTATGATAGCAAATAAGCATGCGATCTTCACTTATAATATATTACAGCCTGGTAGAGCTAGTAGTTATAGGTAGAGTCTTAATTATTTATTTATTTATGTTCGTTAAGTAGTTCCTTGTGACAGTGGTTATTTATGAAACTTAGCATTATATAGGACTATCACATATATTAGATTAGATAGGCATTTTTTTTATTCTGATAATTAAATCAGTCATGTATGTATTACTGTTATATTTTTTTTTTTCTATGTTTTATTTTATGTTTCTCCTAAACATTTAATTCAAACTTGTTGTTCGTCATGTTTATCTAACATAGGGCCCATCAGAATATCAGCGTTGCAGCATTTGCTGCGACATATCTATAGCTGAGATGGGTACCATTTCTCTTGGCTTCACATAACCATACCTTTATTATTAGTTTGTCTTGATATTTTTTATATTTGTATGTAAACGTTGTGTTAGACCAAGGAAATAAAAATACATGCATTCATTCAATGTTCAAAACTCAAATTATAAGGAGTAAGTAGTAATGAGTATTATTAAACTTGACATATCAAAAAAGATTTAAGACTAGCTGTGCCCGCGACTTCGTCCACGTGGGAAAAAATA
Source organism: Macrosoma leucophasiata (assembly GCA_036365455.1). Classification (NCBI taxonomy): domain Eukaryota; kingdom Metazoa; phylum Arthropoda; class Insecta; order Lepidoptera; family Hedylidae; genus Macrosoma; species Macrosoma leucophasiata. Next base: position 13,343,372 of record JAWQUS010000021.1, read on the forward strand.
TGATTGTTCAGTATCTACCCGGACGAAGTCGTGGGCGCAGCTAATATAAAAGTAGCCTAAGTTACTACTTATTACATCAGCTATCTGCCAGTGAAAGTCCCATCAAAATCGGAGACACTCAAATTCTATTTATTTGTATGTAGGTATGTATGGATGTATGGAGATAAAGGAAGCCTAAGTAACTCCTTATTACATCAGCTACCTACCCGTGGGTGTCCCGTCAAAGTCGGATACACTCCAATTCTACTTATTTGTATGTAGGTATATAAGTTACTCCTTATCTGCCAGTGAAAGCCCCGTCAAAATCGGTCCAGCCGTTCCCAAGATTAGCCTCGCCAAACAGACAGACAGACATACAGACAGACAGACAAAAATTGAAAAAAATGTTGTTTTGGTATATGTACCGTGTAAACATATATATATCCATTTAGTAAAAAGCGGTTTTTTTAATATTACAAACAGACACTCCAATTTTATTTATTTGTATAGATGGAAGGTAATATACAACATAAGACCTAAAAATTCTGTGAAATTTTTAAGCGTCTAGTTGCTACCGTTATTATTAATGAGCAATAATATACGAAAAAAAAACACGTTTATTGTATGCGCCCTCTTGGACCCCTTAACATTTTTCATTTTTTCGTATTTTTAGTAATTAATTTTGTCTTTATAGCGGTATCAGAAGTATATAATTTGTGAAAATGTTGGCTTTCTACCTGTCACTATTTATGAGATACAGGCTGGTGACAGACAAACGGACGGACGAACGGACAGACAGACAGACAGCGGAGGATTAGTAATCCGAAGGGTCCGTTTTTACCCTTTAGGTACGAAACCCCCTAAAAGATAGAACTAAGATACATAATAGCTTAAAAGTATTCGATATGATTCTTTAAATTGACATAACTTTTTTATTTTTAACCGATTCACATAAAACAAACACTTAATGTTAAGTGAAACTTACCACAATATATTAGTGAAAACCGCAAATCGAAAAAGCCGTTTCTGATATAAGCGGCACAAACATACAGACAAACAGACATTTTTCCGGGATAAAAAGTACCCAGTGTTGTGCGCCAAAAGTTGAAGTATAATCATACCAAGTTTCATTGTAATCGGACCTGTAGTTTTTCTGTGATGCTTGAACAAACAGACAGACAGACAGACAAAAAAATTTCTAATCACATATTTGTGTTCGGTATCGATCTAGTAACATTCCCTGGTATTTATTTTTTCAATATTTTTAATGTACAGAATTTACACTTCTACAGTTTTATTATAAGTATAGATAAAAAATTTAGGTATGTTATAGGACCTATGGGCATGGGTATTGCAATTAGACGATATAATACCAAATAAATGGCTTGACTTACACAGAGGACATACATCTGTTGTTTATGGTGCAAGCAACCTGTTCTTGCTTTTTATTCATTTATCTGCGCACCGCAGATTACTTACCATCAGCGCCAGTGGACTACATGTTTGCTCATAGTCACATAAAAAGTGATGTTATGATAGTGTGCGGTCGTATTCGTTCGTATATTACCTACTATCTTGCTGCAATACCACATTTACAAGCACTACTATTTCCAAAAAGCTAATTAGGTATGCCTACGCCTTAGAATTAGGGATGCCGACATTGCAAAGGTAAATATCGATGTATCGATTTATTTTTCAGAAAAAAATACATAAATAAATAAAACATCACATAGTACATACTCGTACATATACACATTGACGAATCAGAAAATTGATGTTATTAAAATAGTTCTAAAGCTACATCTACGCTTATAATTTACGTTCAATTATATTATTATTTTCCTTGCATGTTTTATGAAGATATGTTCATTTGTATATTTGTAACTGCCTCGGTAGCCTAGTGGTAGCAGGCCACTACTACTACGCTGAGGTCCTGGGTTCGATTCCCGGGTAGGGGGTTATCAGAGATAATGGTGTAAAGTCCTTTATGTCTGGTTCTATCGGGATTTTCCCATTTTCTGGAAGTTTCCCAGTACCTCGGAGTTTGGTAATGTGCCCGGAGATGGCAACAGGTTCGCCACCTTTTACATGGGCCAAAAGGTAACCGGCGAGTCGTGGGTGTTTGCATGTATGCTTGAATGCATGCATTTACCTCTGCCTACCCCTTTGGGGATTACAGGCGTGAAGTTACGTTTTGGTATTCTAGCGTCGGCTCCATCTTCGCACCGGTGAAATGTCACCTACATTACATACTTATCTTACTTAATTTTTATTTATTTCATTATCATACAGTAACACTTAAAATTATTATAGAACACCCAAAAAACCGATGCGGTTCGTCCTGGGTGTTAATTTTTAGGTGTTTGTTTCTAAAAATATATTTAAATGATAAGAGAAATATGCAAAATTACTTACCTAAATAAAAAGTATCCTATGTGTTACAGCCATACCTATATACCTACTCTTTGAAAATTGCCTCAGTAATCTAAGATGTCATAAGACACACATTGATTTTGGATAAGCGACGAGTTCTCTGACTGCACATGGGCCAAAATCGCCAACCGGCGATTTGTGGGTGGTGCATGTAGGTATCTCTTGTTGAATGCATGCATTTATTTTATTCTTTATTGTACACCACATGAAAGATAAAACATTGAACATAAAGAAAATAAAATAACAATGAAGGCATAGCAGGCGGCTTTATTGCTCAGACAGCAATTTCTTTCAAGCAACCTTGATACATGGATTTCAAAATTAAGGAGCCGGTAGGGTGTACAAAAAATTTACATGTTACTTATGCATTTACCACTGCCTACCGTGACGGGTTATACAGGGCGTCAAGTTTCGTTACGCTATTTTAAATAATTCATTTCCTTTTGATTTTTCTATGCATAGTATGTAAATACGTACCTACTTCTGCATGCCTATTCGAATTCAGGCATGAAATAATACAACATACCTTATTCCTTTATATTTATAGTCAAAGAATAATATAACCATACAGCAAACTTTCGATATTTTCCGTGAGCCGGGTTCGAATCCGGACATTAAGCCCAGCTTTATCAAGTATCTAATCTGTGACCGGGATTTGTTCCGTTTACCTTATCCGTTCTTATCGTTGTTTACGTAGATAAATATTATTTCGGTATAAATATAAGTAGGTAGCTAATCAATGTATCTATACAGAATAGAGACTTGTAAATAGTTCATAATCTACAGATAGGTACGCTTACACTCACAGCCCCACACTAGCTATAAACCTGTGTCGTGAGTGCCGTTGTACACACATAACACATATGTTTGTATATGACCCAGACCCGAAACAAATATCTGTTGGCCATACAAATATTTGTCCCGATGCGGGGATCGAACCCGCGACCTTTCGAATCAAACGGTCGTCTCACTCCGCTGGACTAACCGGGTCGTCAAATATACTTTTAAATTAAGTCAAACCTCTGGATCACATTGCGCGTGATGGCGGAACTTACTGGTAGTAGAATACCTGTGTAGGAGCTCGAGGGCGTAGACATCACCGCATTATCAAATATATCTGCCGCCAAATGTTGTTGAGCTGTCATAGCCTGCATTCATCACTTAATATCAACGTGAGCTGCATACTTGTTTGCCACTTTCCTTATTCAAAAGGGGAAATGATTTTTGGCGTATTCAAAGTGTATGCAATAGAAAGAGCTATGCAGTAGAATTGCAAAATTCTTCAGGGACCTATCATCTCTTATAGCAGTCTTATTGCAAGCTTACTTTGAATATGGCAATGGGCAATGAATAGGATTATTAGATACCTACACCATCGCATTCCTTAACTTATCTGCCAGTTTGTAGTAGTAGGCTTAAACGATGCCGTGTGCCGATTAGTGTGCTTCAGAACTACTCAGAAGTAGGGTTTCAATTTCATAATCAGCATTTCGTGAGCCCGTTGCGAGTTTCTTGGTCTGGCCATGGCTGCGCTCCACCAGAGTCTGCGCCCTGTGTCTGAGCATCGTTGGCACCCCTATTTACGGACATTTACACCTATTTACGGAACTGTCCATCCTTAAGGGATACACATCATACACAGTGTTATTTTATGTCTTTTTTAATTAGATAATGTGTTGGTGTCTCTTCACTAAAGTTCTAACACGCTTACAAAAAACGTGTTGAATGTTCAATTATAAAATTCATTATTCTAACTGCCTCGGTAGCCTAGTAGTAGCAGGCCACTACTACTACGCTGAGGTCCTGGGTTCGATTCCCGGGTAGGGGGTTATCAGAGATAATGGTGAAAAAGCCTTTATCTCTGGTTCTATTGGGATTTTTCCATTTTCTGGAAATTTCCCAGTACCTCAAAGTTTGGTAATGTGCCCGGAATGTCAACAGGCTCGCCACCTGTTACATGGGCCAAAACGTAACCGGCGAATCGTGGGTGTTTGCATGTATGCTTGAATGCATGCATTTACCTCTGCCTACCCCTTCGGGGATTACAGGCGTGAAGTTACGTAATATTCTAACTCAGAGGTTCCCAAACTATTTTTTCTTGTAGACCCTTTACATATTTTTTCTAGTTTCTGTGGACCCCTCGTCCTTGCTACATTTATATCACATTCCCATATTTCCATTATTTATTTACGCCTACGTAGACCCAGATCGAGTCTCCCATGGGCCACTTTGGGAATCACTAGTATGATGTAAGTAAATTGGTATCAGTGTATGTGTTGAGATTCATTATCGTGGACCCCCATTTTCATTTCATGGACCCCCAATTTTTTTTTGTCTCTGACGCAGACCCCTTTTATGTTGTCATAGACCCCCAGGGGTCGATATAGACCACTTTGGGAATCACTGTTCTAACTTGTGACTCGTGATGCTCCTACTTACAAATATGTGCGTCCGTATGATCTATCGGTGTATGTTTGTATGTGTGGCTGTGTAGTAGGTGCAATACACATGTATCTATTAGGATGCGCTTGGGCAACAATGTTGCGTTTATCGAATTAGAGCGACTAACTGATGATAAATAAAGCGGTGTGATCCGTTGTTACGTTAATAGCCTACAATTATAATTCCCTCACTGTCCTTCACATCAATGACCGCAACACAGTATTTTACTTTCTCTATTTACCGCATCATGAAACTCTCGTGGTCAAGTGGAACCTTAGAGTTCGGATTTAAAGGTTAAGAAACATAAAGCGTAGTCTATTTAGCTACCTATGCTTTTATATACGATAGGTGTGGAGATTTAAATAAGATTGAGTCATGTTAAATGCCTGGGCAGTGTTGGCCCTTGTCTATCATAGGTAACTCCTTCCAAGATGAATGCACTTATTAAAAAAAATATTTAATATATGTAATAATGACTCCATAACCTCTCCAAAATCTCTGTTTTTGATTAATGACTCAATATTTTTGTATAGGACTATGCCTGGTACCTAGGTGCGGCGTAGCTAAGCAAGCGTAATTCCAGCTGTGTGGCTAATATTATGGGATCTCTGTAACAAAACGATGCAATTCCATCGCGATTGATTTTTTTTTGCGATGCCTTTATGCAGTAATATCTATTTAGTTCACATCAATGATGACTACAGACTCTTTTTGTCGGTCTCAATAAATTTGAAAAAAATACGAAAACATAAAATAAGTGTTTAAATTTAGGTATTAAATCGAAGAAAAGGTAGAATGAAAATGATTTTTTCAAAATTCATAATTTCTCTATAGTTATCCACTTTCGAATCAAAATTGAAATAAAAAAAAAATAATGAGTACCTACTCTTAATGCGGAAGGTTCTTATTGACTATCAAGCACGAGGAAAGTATTAATTTCTCCATTTAATCATTAGGTATTATTCTCAATAACTACAATTAAAACTTTAAAGCATTTTGACTACCGGTTGGTTTGGTAATGATTATTACCTTGAAAGTAGGTATACTTATCATTAGATATTAATTAATAGGAAATGTTTTATAGCAGCACATATAACATATAACCGCAATATTTTGAATAGTTTATTATTTTTCATAGTTAATGTGGTAGGTTCCTTCAATACTATGTTTAATTGATACGATAAGTCTGATTAAAGTGACAGGTCTTATCGTATCTGGGAACACTTGTTAAGCTGGCCCTGGTCACTGTTTAATCGCTATGATTGTTAAGCCAAGATAAGCGCGGTAATCGTTAAGCTGCTTTCCAAGTTTTGGTGGCTTATAATAATTAGGTAGACATTAAGTCAGTCACTTCATATTATCATCAATTCACACTGAGTCAATACCAACTAAAATCTCTATTCTACGGCCCGTATTAATATGCAAATGATTTTAAGATCACGTTTTTCCATACTAAACGGAATCTTAATGCTGTGTTCTGGTTGTCCAATTTCCGTCCGATTCTTAAAATATTTTTTATGTCCTTGTTTTTATCAAAAGGTGGACACGTAAGCAGACGGGTCATCATGGATAATGCCTACGCACTGCCCGCCATGAAAGACTCTTTTGACTCCAATTTTGAAGAACTCCATATCGTAGCGCCGAGGAAAGACGTTCAATAATTCACACGTTCTGGGAAAAAATAAACTCGTCTTTCAACTGCTCTGTCGACCACTTCCACCTCTATCTCGTCGGAACGGATGGCATTTTTTGTATTTGGCGGGTAGTGCGATGTAGAAAAGGATTATACTGGCACCAGAACAGTAGGTACCACTCACCAATGTACCTGTGTTGTGTGTGTATTGTATTTGTATCACACTGCTAAAACAACTTAGGCCTCAGGAGTGGCAATGCATACCTATGTGCACTTAGATCACCGGTTTTTGTATAGAGATGTCAGGCCTAAATATTAGCTTACCTACTATGTGAACGTGCTTGTTTGCTACCATAGGATTAAACAGGATGTAAGCCGAGAACATACATACAAAACTACATTGCCGATTCAAAAAGTGGTGCAGTAAAAGTACTTGGAGAAAACTTAAGGCTAACAATGGAAAATCTATTATGTTACTAAATTTAATTAATTAATTTTACAAATTCAACTATATATATATCTAAAGCCTTAGGAGTGGTAACGCATCTGCCATGAGATGTCTAGTTCTTATGTAGTACATCTACATAAAAACTAGACATCTCATGGCACATAGGCTGCAGAAGGTACTCATCCACGGCATCTACCATAACTGTGACAACTGCAAAGTTTCCCATTTGATTTACATAAAAAAATTAAATACCGTACTGCACAACCGTTTCTTGCTTCATCTTGATAAAGGCATTCAAATCAAATAAGTAACTAAAGTTTGTCCAATCAATTTCCTACGAATCTTCACAGCAATTCGTCTACGATTGATGCACGAGTGCACCGTGATCTTTATTGTATTTTTTAGGCACGAAAAAAAAATTCAATCTCACTTCACGCTTTTATTCCCCGAAAGTGTAGACAGAGGCAAACGTATGCTTCCATACATGCGTAGCTACCATTCATCAGATTCGCTTTTTGTGTGTGTGTGTTATTTAGATATGTAAGCAAATTCCGAAGGTGGAGGTCTTCGGAAATATAATTAAACAATTTGGTGGTAGAGTTACCTAGCTTTTCATCGACCCGAAAATGGAATCGGGCACAGCGCAGCAATAGGTAGTGGAGGGTCACTACTCTGCCACCGACGGAACTTTTTGAGTTCCGTAGCTCAGAAGGAAATAAAGACCCTCATAGAACCACGTAAGTGTCTGTCTTTCTGTCACAGACAATTTGCTTAGAAACTAGGGGTCGATTGAAACGAAATTAAAAAAAAAAGTTATTCGAAAAATATGCGAAAACAGACAATTGCTTTCTTTTTTGCTCCTTTTAGTTCAACTCGTACTTCACCGGTTTTTGAAATGTCGACGTTAACAAGGCTACCAAGTAAACCTATTTCCCTGCAGCGTAGGTAATGATGAAGTTAAGTTTAATAACTGCTTAAACAAGAAACTGACTTCATGAGCCTAAGTAATTGAGAGCTGATCAAAACGTAGGGCTGTCACAAATTTGCCTCCATTAATGGTAACGTTAAATTTAAACCAATTCGCATTATGAGTTTTAATTTCACTGGTCTGTACGTAATGTCTAGGTATAAATAAGCTGGAAGGACTTTTTCCACAACTTTCATAGCGTGTAAAATTGCCTTGACATCACTACGCTTATTACTTATAAAAAATCGGTCAATTGCGAGTCGGACTCGCGTGGACAGGGTTCTGTACAATTGGGAGATTAACTATGTGACCTTAGATACCATATAAATACTTCTTATAGGTTTTTCTATAATTTATAAACAAAGTACCTACTATTGTTAAAATTTTAGAGACATTAATTTTGGAAAGAGAAATAAGAAATATTACGAGAAAAGAAGTAGGAAATAGTAATTTTCGCCTTTTTTCTTAAACAACTTTATAACTGTTAACTTTAAAACTGAAAAAAAATGTTTAAGATTCTCACAATAAAATATTTTGTGTGATTTGCAATGTATAAATATTGGATTGAATAGGTACCTTATCTTCTGTATGGATAACTCTCGATGGTCTACATAGACAAATGGAGATGAGGTAATTGTGAAGCCTTGTTTCTCACAATTTGTCAATGGAATCTAAATAAATGGTCCAACAATGGATGGAAACGTAGATCAGGCTTTAACCAAATTAATCAATGCACGCGTAACCTTGGCAATCGTCTAGCTATCGAACTGTAAAATTAATTCACACTTAATACATCACAATGGAGTGCCTTTTCATTAAAAACAACTCTAAAAAGGTAATTTTATTATCTTGCCTTTATTTTATTGATAAGATTTTTATTGGCCGTAAACAAATTATACATGCTTACTGAGAATAACATTTTAATCCAGTTTTTAATTGAATATACCATTCAGCTAATGGAAATGCAAAATTAACCTTATTAACCTATTTTTTAATACAAATAATTTGAATTAAATAAAAATATGTGAACACCTATCACATTAAATTTTTTGTTTTTTTTAAATATTGTAATACGGATCAAGAGGTAGAAGAGAAACGGTGTCTTGTTGCAAACATTCGTTTTTTTTATGCCGATCGTTCCATTAGGCACAACTTTTTATTAACGATACAACGAAGTTCACCTTTACTGTGTTAGAAATGCATCCTTAATTTTTGCAGAGGCTATTAATCAAAGAAGCTTAATCTGTAACTGGTCGGCAACCCTAATGCTGAGTAATTTGCCTCGATTAGGCACGGGTTACGTGACACAATACCAACGTATACATATATATTTAAAACAAACGCTAATCAAGCATGCGATTATTTTGATGGCCTATTGTACCTTCGACACATTAACTGCCGGATTGCCCACTTATCATTAATAATATTATTGTTTCTGTTTATTTTCTTATTCAGGCTATGAAACCTATCAGTAGAAATAATTAAGTGTGGTCGGGTAAAATTATAAGCGCTATTAGGGACGGATCACACTAGGCCTTATATGTCGCCAAGTGGTAGTGTTCAGCACTATCGTGTTCCGGTTAGAAGATAATGTATGGCTGTACCCTTAATGATTATCATAGAGACATAACGCTTAAGGTCTCAGGGGTAGAGCAACGTATCTGCATTTTGACCTCTCCTTTTTGTGTAGATGTTTATAGGCTGCAGTCATCATTTAAGTGCCATGTGAACTGCATGTTTGTTTATTTTATTTTTATTTTTTGTCGCTTTCGCAACATAAAAAAATATTTTTTCGGATGTTGTTCGAGTCTTTCAATCCATATAGTTAGGCCATGGGGGATGATCAACCAAATGTGGAAATATCAGATAAGGGGCATACAAAATTACAAAAATATGACCCAAAAAGACACGAAAACGAAATATACCTATATATAATAAAATAGACAAACATCAAGGAGGAAGCTTTTAAACTTCTTGACATTAATATCTATACATCGGAGAATAAATTAAAATTTAATTTTAACAATTGTTAGCAATGTAAGTTCCTATTTAATTAAACCACATCATTATTAGTAGTACGTAAATGTTTATATTTATTTCTGCGAAGTTGTTTAGACGTTACAAAAATGCCATGTAATAAAAATAACATACTTATTGTATGTTATTTTTATTATTATTTTTATTACTTTAGCCAACACAACAAAAACCATGTCATAAAGCTCTAGATGGTTTTCTTGGAAGGAAGGTGATCGGGTTTCCTATCACACTTGATTTTAAGCCTCTGCGAAGCAGGTTTCGCGTGAAATCTACCTACCTACTTAAAATCTGCGGTGTAATAAAAAAAACCCGCAAAAGCGAGCTCCTAGTTATCTTTGTCTTTAGAGTTTTGTTGTTACACTGTTTTTGTACAGTGTTAATCCTATCTATTCCTTATCTATTTATCTATGGTGACATGTAAGCGTGCAGTTCATATTGATAGTAGGTAAGTGAATACATCAGCCTTTAGACAGACATTTACACAAAAACCTGAGGTCAAAATGCAGATCCATTGAGACCTATGTTGTATGCCTTTGTGATACCTAGTTATTACAGAGCCCATATACCATCTAACAGGAAAACGATAGTTTTTCAGCAGATAAATTGGAAGTCTATTCCACCAGTATGGAATATTTCTTATTAACATTTCTTTCGTGAAGATGTGAGGGTGAGTGTGAGTAATGCAATTAATTACCTACTAACTTTGAAGTGTTACAAGGCAGATATTAACTTGGATATCTTACAGGACCATGGAGGCATCAGAATATGTAATAAAATGTTGAAGTAGGCAATTAAATCATTAGTATAGTATAGTAGTGAAATCAAATTGTACAAAGTTTTTCATTATGAAAAACTGGATACATCATAACTCATATTTTTAATGTTGTGTGGTACGGAACTATCTTCAGCGAAACAGATTCGGACATGAACGTTTTGTTTAATGATGCGAGAAAGTTGTATCGATTTGTTAATTTATGAATAAACATTTATTACTCAAGGATATAGTATTCAATGTTGTTTATCATACAAACAATTAAAATGAATTGACGTCAATATACGACACTAAAATACGTTGGAGACGTTTAAGTATGTCATAATATTGATTGCATGACATCGCCAATTAAAATATTATACAAAACAACATAACTATCAAACAAGGTAACGGTTATTCTGAATAAATAATAAAATTATTCTACTTTAAATGGCCCTTCAAGCTTTAGTTGTTTTGCCACTATGACAGAAATTACGAGGCCATACTAATGTATGGTCCCGTAATTTCATATATAATGTGTGGTAATCTATAACTGGAACATGATAGCGCTAACCACTACCAATTAGCAGCAGAGAGACTACCTAAGTAACTAAGTAACTGCTATTAAAATAGGTTCAGTACCTACCTTGTTTTTAAGGGCATTCGTTACAAACATACAAAATGTTATATATGAAATAAATATAGAAATACCTATAGATTTAATATAAGTGTAATAAATTATCATTACATAAGGACAAACATTTCAATATCTTATGAGCAACTGAATTAGAATACTGAAAAACAAGTGACTGTTGACAGTAATAATTTACTATAAAACTACTAATTTTCCTTGTTTTCGGTTGCTTCCTTCCAGAGAGCTTCGTAGGTACTTAAAACGTTACCCTCTACCCATTAATACAAATTAAATAAAGTCAAATCGGGATTCTAAGGAAAACATTCAAGAAACCATTAACATTACCAAGGGTACCTATTATCCCAATGTGAATATTCTCCCCAAATGACGCACAAACCTGTTGTGGGCTTCTTAGGAGGAAGGACAGCAGTGGACAGCATTCGGCTGAAGTGATGCAGATAAACCTAGGGTAGACAAGTTTTTTTTTTACCAAGAACCCTTGTTGGATCAAGTTAATGGTCCGAAATGGGCAACCTCAAATAAAGCCTTACTCAAGCATCTAATTTACCGTAATTAATCGTAATCATGCGTACAATAGCGCTTCAGTGGAAGTGCTAATATGAATACTCACCGAGATATTACTGAATCAATCTACCAATAAATAGCTATGTACCTACGTGGTAGTTGTTTGTAAGCGCTTTCCCTTTGTCTGCTGTTATAAAAAACAAAATAGCCAATATCCTTATTGGAAGCCTTGGAATTTGATTCCATCACACGCGTATATCTGGCGCTTAACACTCTCTGCCTACCCCAGTTGCGCGCCGAATGGTTGAGATTCAAATTTAGACCCACGGGAAGGCATTGCGATTGTATAGGTACCGTAGTGGAAGCGACGGCATTTATTAGTCCGCTAGCGTGTTTTTTATGTGATGAATTGATAAAATAGCATAAAGTTCACACTGATGGCAAGTCATACTATAATTATTATTGTTATATTTTTTCGAAGCCTTACATAAAGCTAAGTGGTAAAGCGGCTGAACTGGTTATCCTGACGTCGCAGGTTCAATCCCTGTCCGAAATGAATCTTTTTTCCATTTTTTCTTTAATTTCTAAGTAATATTGTAACCTATACATATAGATATCTACTTAAATATAAAAATTATCCTGAGACCTAAGCTTTTATGTCTCTGTGCTGGATGCATAACGGGGCTAATGTTCATTTGGCCCACATAACCTAAACGTGGGCTGGCATGATCATGGTAAGCCTTTACATAGAAGACAGACAAGAGAAAAATAAAAATTATTTCGTCTGAGGCTGAACACTGCCCCTTGGCGGTAAATGGAAAAGGAAATATGGTGATACCTAATGCCTTCAAGCCCACTGCTCAGGAGCTCTACAACTACCTAACTCTACCTAGTCTCTGAAAGATCCCGATTTGTTAAATAATTTACGAGTATGTGGTTAACCTTGACCTGCAATAATACAAGCAATAACACAAGCATAATACCTTTATAGTCAAAGCGATATTGTGGGTGCCCTGTAACTGTCAATGTTGCTACCTACTAGGTACTCTATGTATGTCCAGTGAAATGTTGATCGTTCTGGGTCCATATTTATTTATTTATTTGTATACTTTATTGTACACCAATACATTAAAGAGACAAAAAATAGAAGAAATAGACGATACAAAAGGCGGTCTTATCTCAAAACTGCAATCTTTTCCAGACAACCTTTGAGTTTAGGAAACTGCGTAAATTAAAATAATATAGGTATCTATATTTTTGTAAGCAATCATTTTACATTCACTTGTACACCCCACTAGTGAATGTAAAATTATTGCTTACAAAAAAATATTAAAATAATAAAACTAATAATAGGCAACTTTTAGGTGATCAGGACTTAACTCGACATGGGAAAGATCTGGGCAACGTAATGATCATAAAAAAATTACACATACCTCAGAGGAAAGAGTCTTTACAAGTCTCTCTACAAATCTTTCCTCTGAGGTCTATACTGTGACATCTTATTGCGATTCAATTTACATAATTTCTTCATTTGTTTATATGATAGCACTTGTGAAGAAATGAAGAAATGAGACAAGGCATTTGCGATTGAATTAATCGCTATAAAAGATCATGGTACGCCCGCTGGACCACAAATTCTAAACTCGGTAGTGATACATAAGGGAAACGCAAAATTTAGTTTTTGTTATATTTTATTATTTTGTACTGGTGGTAGAGCTCCAGCGACGGAGCTCGCAGGCGTACGCACCACCGCATTACCTAATATACTGGCCGCTAAATGGTAGTGTTCAGCACTATCGTGTTCCGGTCAGGTGGTAATGTACGGCTCTGTAATTTCCGGCAAAGAGGCATAACACCTTAGGCCTCAGAAGTGGTAACCCATCTGCATTTTGACCTCTGGTCTTTGTGTAAGTGTTTATAAGCTGCAGTCATCACTTAATATCAATGTGAACTGTATGCTTGTTTGTTAAGTTGTTCACCTACGTTGTTACGTTGAACGTTAATATTTAATACTACGTTGATTTCATTCATCAACTGAGAGATATCTATGTTTTATATTAATATTGATCGGTCAATTTTCTTAACGAATTTTAGTAATTGCACAGTGTGGACAGCATTAGGTATGCGGGCAAATTAATTTACTATTTGCCTAGATATTTTCAACATTTACATTTTAATGTAGTTAACATTGATTAAAATAGTTTCTTCCGTCTAGTAGGTATATGTACGTAATCTTGTGGTAGGTACTACATATTATTATTAATAATTTACTTTAAAAATTGCTAAATTAGGTAGGTAAGTTTGTAGTTTATACTATAAAAAAGTACCATTAAACTGATCTAATGCCGTGGTTTTATATTTTTACCCACTAATAGGTACTTACCTACTTAAATGTAAGTACGCAAGTCTTAACACCAAGTTAATTTTCTATCATTTACATTCTATTGAATTATTAAGTTTAAAAACCGTCTTAAACGTACCATGAAAAAAATTTAAATTTATACCTTCGTATTATGCCTGTTTTTTCCTACACCAGATGTTAACCAACAGATCCAGGTGGTCAGATATATTGAACGAAGGAGTTTTCTATAGAAAATTATAATAACCTGTTCGAATCCCTTTCCTGACACATTAATGGGGGTATATTTTATTCTGTGATAATATTTAATCTGATTAAATAGGTACATATTAGTCACGAGGAAGCGTATTTTCACACGTAAGTAGGTTTAATACGATTTAATTAGGAAATTAAACATTTTGTTTTAATTAGTCATGGAATCGTATAGCCTTAAATATTTAGTTAGGACATCCATTAATTACGTTAGGTTAGGTTAGGTTTAGGCGTTTTTAGCAAATTTACTCTTCATACATGCACGCCGATTGCTAAATATCTTAAGCCTACCCTCAGACTTGACTCTCGACCTATTTGGTCTTGGTCTTCCTAAACCCTGTGCAGCCATGCACATTCGTTTTATAAGTATATCTCTTAAATCATTCGCTCATTCGACATCATCATGTTGGTAAATCATTAATAAAACGTAGATAAACTACAAATAATTTTAGTTATTTCAGCACAATAGTATCCAGCGTTATAACAAAGCGAAACACAATTGATGGCTAATTTCAAACGCCCGAACAAACATACCTAATAGTCTCAACTCAACTCCACAGTCAAGTGTAACAATTCAACTCGCATTGAATAGGCGAGCGAGGCAGTGCATGCTGCTGAGTTGGCCGAGCTCCCACAATAGAGCGAAACGCGCCCGCCGATATGAAATTTCATTAACGAGGGTCGCCGGAGCACTCCACAAGACGACGGGCAAACAGCGCGCGTGAACCCACGAATAATTCACACGCGAGCCCTACAAATAACGCCCGGCTCTCCCCACTCACCCCCGCATCGGCCGCAAACTGAGTTATTTATCGCCCCCGCTCACCCCCGTCGCAGGAAATACTCGCACGTATTTTTACTGGCGGCTGAACACCGCGCGAAACCCAGCGACATCTCTCGGGGGGCGAGTGACACTGAGCCGTACACCGCGTGTTTGCTCGCTAACTTACGTCTCAAGTTTTATAAACGTATCGCCTCGAGTATTACCCCCTCGACTCGCTTTTAGGTTTGGAGGATGCAATAGGTGATAGGTACTATCAATCTTTAAAATGAGCAATCGTGACGCAATCTCTCTTCTAAATTCATACGAATATTATAATGTTCAAAATATGATATACCTAATTAAGTATTATATTAATTTGCTGTGTGCTATAGGTACTAAACGGCAAATTTTATCGAATGCGTCTTGTTTTGTGTAAGCTTTTTATAGATGCCTGCCTAGTTGAAATTAAAACTGTTTGTTTGTTTACCAAATGAATTTATTTAGTATTAAGTGTTTTTTCGATTTCTTTATATGATTGTACTTTTGTATCCAATTATTTATATGATTGTTGATTGTATTGTTAAAATAACTAGGTACGTCTGCAAATACGGTACCAATTATATCCTTATCTATTGCCCTTAACATAGAGCAAAAGTATCTTAACACAATGTATATTTAATGAATATAATAGGTTGGGGAAAAAGTCTTTTCGCATTATAGTCTGTATGAACTTGTAATAAAATCTCTTTGGCTGTAGTATTTGTATCTGGCTGGTTTTGGTATCATTGAAAGTTAAAATTTTAAGGAACATAATTCCAAATTCAAATTAGGCAAATGTGTGATTTTCATTTGTTTTTCGTACTGTCAAGATGAGTGAATCTAATAAAGAAATTCGATGCATTTTAAAATTTTACTACAAAAAAGGTATAAATGCAACGCAAGCCGCGAAAAAAATTTGCGATGTTTATGGACCTAGTGCAGTGTCTGTGAGAGTAGCACAAATTTGGTTTAAGCGTTTTCAATCCGGAAATTTTGATGTCAAAGATGCACCTCGCTCTGGTCGCCCTATTACGGATAAAATGGATGCCATTTTTGAAAAAGTAGAGTAAGATCGACATATCAGTAGTTACGACGTAGCTGAAGAACTGAGAATTGATCACAAAACAGTTTTGGCGCATTTGAAAAAGGCTGGGAACAAAAAAAAAGCTCGACATTTGGGTACCTCACGAGCTCACTGAAAGAAACCTAATGAACCGTGTACTCATTTATGATTCTTTATTACGACGTAATGAAACCGAATAATTTTTGAAGAAGCTGATAACTGGTGATAAAAGTGAATCACGTACGACAAGAACGTGCGAAAAAGGTCGTGGTCAAAGGCCGGTCAGGCTTCACAGACTGTGGCGAAACCCGGGTTAACTCGCAATAAGGTGATGTTGTGTGTGTGGTGGGATTGGAAGGGCATTATTCATTATGAGCTATTACCACCAGGCAGGACTATCGATTCTGAACTCTACTGCGAACAACTGATGAGATTAAAGCAAGAAGTTGAGAGAAAGCGGCCGGAATTGATCAACAGAAGGGGTGTGGTGTTTCATCATTATAACGCTAGACCTCACACATCTATAGCCACTCAGAAAAAATTAAGAGAGTTTGGCTGGGAGGTGTTAATGCATCCGCCGTATAGTCCTGACCTTGCACCTTCAGATTTCCACCTGTTTCGGTCTCTTCAGAATTCTTTATGCAATGTTAGGTTAACATCACGAGAGGACTGCCAAATCCACTTGTCGCGGTATTTTGATGAGAAGTCCCAAAATTTTAATAGCAATGGGGTCATGTCCCTACCTACAAGATGGCAAAAGGTTATCGGACAAAATGGTACATACATACTTTAGTTAAATTTAAATAAACTATATTAAAAAATGTTTTGAATTATCTTAAAAAATGCGAAGAAACTTTTTATCCAACCTAATATTTAGTCACTTCTCACTCGTTAAACTCATTACCCAGTGAGGCAAGCGTGTTTACAGAACTTTAAATTATAAATTAGTCGGTAACAAATGCAGGCATAATTAAATGTAATGTTGAAAAGCTCTTCACACTTCGGCGATCGCGTTATAATTAATAGCGCTGTTTATAAATTATGTTACGTTTTTTTAATTCTGGCCTAGATGATGTGCCTTATAACTTCTACCAAATTTAAATAATATGGTCAATTCATATTATATATATATATATATATATATTTATGTAATGGAAGTGGTAAACAAGCATGCAGTTCACATTGATGTTAAGTGATGACTGCAGCCTATCGACACTTACACAATGACCAAGGTCAAAATGCAGATGCGTTACCACTTCTGAGGCCTAAGATGTTATGCCTCTGTGCCGGAAATTACAGGGCCGTACATTAACACCTGACCGGAACGCGATAGTGCTGAACACTACCATTTAGCGGCAAGTATAATAGGTAATGCGGTGGTGCCTACGTCCACTACGCTTCGTCACTGGAGCTCTACCACCAATCAAAAAATATTATGCATCAAAGTTATCTCTTATTAAAATATACCTTTTTTGTCATATTATTTAATTCAAATGCTATTTCATTCTAGTTTATTTTCGATGATAACTTAACAAGAACTCTCCTTCTTAATGTCTTTTTTAAAATAAATATGACATGCTGTTTCATTTAATGTTTCTATAAAGAAACAAAAAATCATAAAGACAAGCAGTAGATATTTAGTAAATAGTCATAAAGTTACGTTTTAAATAGTCAGTAATGAAAAACAAATTTGAAAAATATTGGAAAAAATATGTAGAGAAACATTTATACTAGAGAAATACCTTATTGTCTAAAACATCTCTTTAATTAAGATATAGTTACGTATTTAGGAAACTATAGGGATGTAGATCGCTCGCTTGAGATCGCCTCCCACAGACGATACGAGAGGGTATAAAATAATAATATATTCTGTGAACCGAGGGAACCCTAAAGCTAAGTCAATTACATCCTGTTGGGGACGCGGCCGTTACGACGTTTTTATGCGACAATTAAACGCTTACGCAATCAAATGTCTGTCATCGTAGTCAATGACAAATTTTAATTCTGTGTTGTGACCTTTTTTGTTTTGTCTGTGTCATGTCTTATTAATATCAAAATAATGTTATTCAATGTATTCAATGTTTCGTTTAGTTTTTTTTTGTTGTTACAATATGGTTTGCGTTTTGTTGTAAAACATTTTGTTGTAAAGCACTTAGTGAAATTAGTTGAATGTGTAATAATCAAATCAAGATGATTGCCATGATATAAGTAGGATTCTACTCATTTAATTAGAGTTGAGTTTACAGAGAAGAAAGTTTACATTCATTATGACTTGGTAGGTACATCCAAGTCATAATTAATGTAAATCCAAGTCATAATTAATGTAAACTTTCTTCTTTTTTCTCTTCTGCGTAGGTAAACATTAAGAGAATTGCAGAAATATCACAAAAAAAAGCTAATTTGGCAATTTCATCCATATAAAAATTCTTTAACTAAAATACTACCACAATAGATAGATATACTACCATCCAATTTTAAAATGGTATTGTTTAATTAAACAAGATAATGACAATCTTCAATCAACCGATAAACGTATGAAATAAAATTATTAATGTAGGTATCGAAATGTAAATGGGATCGGATATTAATCGTAAGTTGATATATGACATGTGGCATTTTAAGTTTTATTACGATAGGTACTTAATTTTGTAATAACATCACTAGCCTTATTCGTGTTACCTTTTAATTTTATTTAAGGCACGCTCAAAAATAGGACCTGTCGTAAATATTTACTCGTAAAGTTTACGTAACTTATTCAATTAACAAGTCGCAACGAAAAGTAATGACTGTAGATTTAATATGTTTTAACAAAAACAAATATGGAAATATGATTGTTAATCGTACATACTTATCTATGATAAATTATTCATATTACGTTTTTCAAATCTACAAAAAAAATGGCGTGCTTAACCTTTTTGTTGAATAATTATTATGCGTTCATTATAGTTTTGCATGAGCACTTGAACGATAAAAAAATATATTTCTGTGTGATATTATATTATGTAGATAAAAATTTAAATATACTATTTCAATCTTTCAACAATTATAATCTTTCAAGTTTCGAGGCCTTACCTAACTATATTTAGGTAAATAAAGCCTAAGTATAATATAACTGTATCTGTTTCTCTGCATTATTAAAATCATCGAATGTCGGAGATTAGGTTTCCTTTCGTTTATTTAGGTATTGTGAGAGCGATACCAGGTCAGCACCGGGATGATCCAATGGGGATTGGCAGAACTAAGGTAGTGGCCAGCTCACTTCTACTACTACGGATACATAATGTTTACTATATGTGCTTTTTAATGTGATGATGATATCATCAATTCATTCAGCCGAAAGACATCCACTGAACAAAGATGCCTACAACTACCGGTCCTGAGCTGCCCTCATCCAGCGACTGCACGCGACCGACAACTGTTCCCGTGGGGGTCATATACTTATTTATTTAACACGGACTTGATCCATCTGAAATATATAGTAAGACTTTGGACTGAACGTTTTGTGGGGCACGAGGAGGTAAGGGAGATGGGCAGAAGTGCTTTCGACCTTGCACCCCGAGAATCCAATGACTACTTTACTGATTTTCTGAGCTATCCTAAACCGTTTAGTGGCTGACGTTAAACTTTCGAAAACGGTATGTATAAAAATCAGCACTAAATGACGTTAGAGTGCATTCATAAGTTAAAAACATATCCGACACCGAGGCTTCTATTAGGTAGAATACCGGCGCCTTACGTTAGCTAAAACGATTAGCAATTAAACAAATCGTCGTCGCGCCAAGTTTTTGTTGCGAAACGGTAGCCGACAATTTACTATCTACCAGCAGCTAAAAGCCAACTCAATTACATGATTTATAAATGAATATCGAGGTCGACTTTAGTAAGTAGGTATCTTGTTTATTTTGTTTTCATTAAAGCCTTAAATACGTGGAGCAACTTTGAGCTTTTGAGCTTGGTAGAGCTCGGTGATAGAGATGTCTAGGAACAGTTATTCATCACATGTTTAATAGGTACGCCTTATTCTAGAAGTGGAGGATATACTGTTAATAAGTAGGTAGGTACCTAAGAGTTAATCTGACATTCATAACGAAATATAGGTAAGTGAGTAGGATAGCATTATAGCATGTAAAGAAGTCCTAAAATGTTAATTTATCAATTTAAGTTATCACAGGAGTTGCAGTAGTGCATAAAGTTGAAAGATGACTCAGACGCATGAACGAACAATGAAAGGGTTAAATCATTAACCGGCTTCCGGCACCGTAAACAATCACACACGGCTATTATGCCGTGACTTAAAATAGCTGTGTAGGGAGCATCACCACGAGCCGTGATATAGAAGGTACGTGACTAATGGCCAATGTACACAGCAGCTAAGTACTATCGGGGTAAAGTTTGGTAGTACACATGAGCACTTTATCTAGTGGTAATAAAAGCTATATTTGATTGATTTCAGATAACCGGTTAGTTCCCTGACTATACATCAAATAACGCCATAGAGCAACGCGCACTGGCAGTTACAATGGCCGCAACTGTGTCAATTGAGCGCAATTGTCGCCCGCGCCTTATTGTCTCCCAAACATCTTGACATGACGCCATACTCTGCGCCGTCGCGCCAAATTGAACTGTTTCAACAATTATTATCGAACTCATCGAGATATCGCCCGCAGCATTCACCAAATAGCTCGTAAACTTTGAATTTAAACTTTACTGCTGGCGTTTCGTAACGGCGGGCGTCATGTGCGCCTCGCAACCCTAAAACTTATATTTACCGACTTATAAAATGTTTAATGCCTTTATTTGTTTTAGTGGGTGTTGGTTACATATGCGACTGGCCTTGCCGGCCTTTTTGATCACATGTAGCGAAATTGTGAGTCGCAATATCAATTAAGTATAAAAGTATGACGAATATAGGTATATGTTTATGACACGGCAATCTATTTTATTGAAAGTTATGCATACCTATTTACCTACTTAAGTTAATGTTTTGAATTGTTGATTTTATTACTTTCTAAATAATGAGTGTTTTAACATTTCCGACTATGAATTTTGCCCGTGTGCAGGCCCTTTGACACCTACGTGGCAAAGATGACTCGCAGGCTCAAACAATGGATACCTCAGTACCATTTACAGGACAAACTAAACACCCTTTATGTTCGCGTGCCGTGTATTTTGCGTTAAAGTAATGGCTCAATAAAGTATGCGTAGTCAAGTCGTATACGTCAAAGGTACCCATTGGATAAAAATTACTTAGTTTGTTTGAGGACTAGGTTCATGAATAGGAATTCTGCAGAATCATCTTAAGAATAAGAATCAAGTAATTTTGGCTGTGTTATTGTTTTGTTACCATTGCCATCTGAATTTTGGGCGTTTATAATGGCAACCCATTATACGTCCCACTGCTGGGCACGAGTCTCTCCCCTTTTTGGGGGGAGGCCTGGAGCTTACTCCACCACGCTGCTCCAATGCGGATTGGTGGAGGTGGGTGGGTTAGTGGCCAACCGACTGTCGGATGTTTTCAAACCGCCCACAAGGCCTCCGACAAGGTTTAATGACTGCTATCCATCGATAGCAACCGGGACCGACGGCTTAACGTGCCCTCCGAAGCACGGAAACGCGCATTTAATTTGCCACTAGCGATCACCCATCTCACTACCCGACCGCGCCCGTAGTGCTTAACCGAGCAGATCGCTTACTATCTACACCAGCCGCTGGGCCATGCGCGCTTCCTCTGGTTTCCCTTCAATAGGCATAAATCTTTCGCCTTTTGGGCGTTTATGTTTATGCTATTGAAAATTCTCAATTGTAGGGAAGCGCAGCCGATTCGCACTTGGCCGCTTTTCATACTTCTCACCAATAAGTGGGAAATAACTGTGGTTATTTTTATACCTAGCAGCTCAAATAGGTTCACTTATTATTTAGCCATGTCAGTTCCAAAATTTACCTTGATTAATAATATGAATTTTATATTTAATTTAAAATATTCATACCTATTAGGTATTAAACTAGATTTACCTACGTTAAAGTAACAATAGCGTGCGAGTATGTTTGGGGCCACACGTTTTTGTGTGGAGGAAATTGTACTTTAACATTCACCAGAGATAAATATTGTTTGCCGGTTTGTCGGGATAATCGAGGTCGAATTGGGGAAGTAAATATTTGAATAATTCCATTATGTAACTAGGTAGGTACACCGCGTTCCTTATTAATAAGAGGCGAGATGATAATATGAACGTCAGAATGAGTCACTGTGTTGGTGGTGTTGGTTCAGGAGTTCCATAATATTGTGCCCACTTTATCAGTATTTGCGGTTGGATGGGCTGTTTTGCGCGTCAATTAGTGGTTTACGTTTGTTAAAACGGCCACACACCGGAAACGTTGAAGATTACAAGAAGGTTAATAGTATTTTCAACTGTAAATACGTACAACGTCGATATGTGAATTACGTACGTGTTATGTGAGTTAGTGCGTACTGGCTTTATCGAAACAATCGTAAATTAAAATGGAATTTTTCGCCCGACGAACAGGTCTCGGGTTGCGGGGCGTTGGAGCGGCAGAGCTCACCCCCATTTTTTGCGGGTAGGTAACGTGCTCGGTGACACCTCGCGGGGTCAAGTGCGGGGGTGGCGAGGGCGCGCGGGGGGCGCTAATTCCGAGCACGTGACCGCACCACCCCCGTGCCGTTTTCCCGCCGGATTTGCGTTCATACAGTAAAATAAAAAGGGCGATTTGGCCCTCCATCGCCGCCGCCCGATTAGCGGCGCCCGGGGAAATTAAAAGTATTTTATTCCAGCATTTATTCCCTTTTTGTTTGCGTTGAATAATGCGAGCGGAGCGGGCCGTGTGCCCGTGGCGGTCGCGGGTGCGTGACGGATGGGGCATATTGATAGCGGCGTGTTATCACGCCAGAGGTTACACTCCCCCGATTATTGCACCATGTGGAATAAATCTGCGACATGAATATGCATTGTTATTTTTTAAATGAGTACCACTAACATCCATTTGTTTTTCTCAGTCGACATGTCTGTACATGGGTCGCATTGTTTTATTTGTGTATGTATGTATGTATCTTCACGCCAGGTCCCTAACGGGGTAGGCAGAGAGTGTAGAGCGCCAGATATCCCGGTTCAGACAAACCTCTCGTGCCTCGTCTACCTTCATCATTCTCTTCATACATGCACGCCGATTCCTAAGACTTTTGACCCCACCATCAGACAGAACTCGACCTATTTGGTCATGGTAGGTCAGCCTTGGTCTTCCTGGGCCTCTGCAACCATCCACATTCGCATTGTATATCTGTTTAGTCATTCGCTCATTCGACATTCTTTCTATATGCCCGAACCATCGGAGCATGCCTTTTTTCATTTTTACACCGATACTATCATTCACACAAAGTCTCTTTCTTACATCTTCATTACGAACGCGATCGGTGAGTGATACACCGCAGATCTTGCGCAAAGATCTCATCTCGACCGCGTTCAACTTACTTTCATGCTCTTTCCTGCATACCCAGCTCTCGCTTCCATATAAAAGCGTTGGAGTAAGTACAGCATTATGTACGGCTAGTCGAGCCCGCTGGCTGAGATGTTTAGATTCTAGTAGCTTACCCAACGCTCCATTCACGCAATTCCCAGCAAGCACTCTTCTTTCTATGTCAGTGGTGTACCTACCATCCTTGCTAAAAGCACATCCAAGATATACAATTTCATCAACCTGTTCTAACACTGCATCATCTACTACTACCCTTGCATTTTTTATTTGTGTGACAGATATAAATCAATCATCGTCCACAGTTCCACACATGGTTCACTAAAACCCATTTAGCAGAGTTATGACGTTGGAGTTATGTTTTTCAGTCAATGTTACCGTATATAATATATACGGTTTAAAGTACAATCCACCGATAACACTGGTTTGTTAAAAAGTAGGAACTGTTTATACCCAAACACACGTTTAGAAATTAAGGTACTGTTGATACGTACTTACCTTAACTGTTTTATGAAGAAATGTTTGAATAGACATTTATACTCATTTTCTGTCATTCTTTGAGGTCTTATTAAGTTAGGTACAGTTACAAAACAAAGGGCCTAGCCAAGCATCAAACGATTTCCAATCAGAATCTGAATGTTTAATTCTGTTATGTTCTTAAAAACCCTAGTTCTTTTGCCTATTCATTCCTACCTCTTTTGTCTGCTAATAGCAGTGTTAGTTTACACGAAGGCAACAATAATTACCATTGAGGATTGTTCGTTAAATTGAATGAACAATTTGCTTGTTATTTGAAATTATTCTTTCCTCAATTAAACTTAATTAATCGACCAACGTGGAATGAAATGTTAATGGTGCAATTGAACTTAATTTGCTGTTTATCTGCATGCTTTTTTATGAAAATAAAAACTCTACACACTAAGAACTCCACATAAAAACTTTACACACATAGAAACATACGCATACAACCAGTTAAAAATGTGTGGGTCCGGAGATTCTCGGTTAAGAAATTAATTCCCAGTAGTTTGTATATTGGAACCCACCCTCGTACTCACCCTCTCTCGGGGGAGTATCGCGCTGATTTTTCTCATTTATTCTCGGATGCTTCATCGGACTCAGATTCGGGGACGTCAAACATAATTTAAACCCTGCGTTAAATTATTTAAATATTGATCCTGCTTCATTAGTTTCAGTTGTTAATGTAGGGCTAAGCAAGTATTAAAAAGTCTTAACTACGAATCGACCTGTAAATCAATAGAAAATACAAAGAGTGGCCAATTTCGAACTACGATTTTTTTATTTTTTTTATTTTAAGCAATCTTTAACAATATCTAAATACGAACGTACCTAACTTTACGCCTGTTATCCCCGAAGGAGTGGGCAGAGGTAAATGTATGTTTTCAAGCTTAGGTACCTACATGCAAATACTCACGATTCGCCGGTTACTTTTTGTCCCATGTAACAGGTGGCGAGCCTTAACATCTCCGGACACATAACAATTCTACGAGGTATTGGGAAACATTCAGAAAACGGGAAAATCCCAATAGAACCAGTGATCACCTCTTGTACCCGGAAATCGAACCCAGGACCTCAGCGTAGTAGTAGTGGCCTGCTACCACTAGACTACTGAGGCCGTTCTAAACACCTCAGTGGGTACCTACCTAATTATAAGAAAATCAAAAACTAAATGTCAAGGTAGGTATATGTTAAAAAATACATTAATGGTAATTAGGTAGGTAGGTATACCTATTAATTTTCAAAATAAAAAAGTAACGCGGTCTGTTTAAATCTGTGTAAAATAGGTACCTACTTAGTTTGGATTCCAACGCATCCAATATCGAAATACATCAACCAACACATCTTTATTATCATAATCTCAATCGACAAGGTATCACGCGACTCCCATACAATCATTAAACCCCTCAACAGTTCGTAATTGCGTTTCAAAAAGTATTATTATTGTGTTCGTGTCTCCCTAACATTGAGGCCCTCGACTCCTTTCAATAAACAAATCGCTATACCTGCGTCTTACGATAAACTGCCTGCTACCCTGTTACCCTGTTACCCTGCCTGCCCTTACCGTCATGAGGGGAGCTAATATTTCCGGATCGCGACAAACGATCCCCTTCTATTCGAGCCAGATATAACTATACTATAATCATAAAAGCTTTGCCTTACTTAATTTGTTTTTAGAAGACTCATAATGGTACTTTTTTCAATGGATTCACTTTGTATGGTTTCAAAAAATGTTTTAATGATCGATTATGGCTCCCTTTAACCAAATAATCAAACGCAATGATGGGAAAGTTTGAATTTAGGTACAGTTAAAGGTAACAGTAACGGTTGTTTGTTATTTTATCCTTGTGACGATGAAATTATTTACAATAATAATTTTAGATGATTTCCTAGGGTTGCTCTAAGTTACCTAATAATCTTAAATTGTAATCAAGTGCCTGTCTACCTAATAAGTACCTACCTGTATTAAGTAGGTAATACCCACATAACATAAACTTTTATGAATTTTATTGTAGCTACGTAGGTGCCTAAGTAATCAAATTCCCATAGTGTGCCAAACAACTGAACATTGAATTATTTATTTCGACATACCTGAATACAATCAGCCTAAACTACTCGTAGGTACTCCATCGACCTATTTATTTATTCGTTAGGCAGATAGGTATAACTAAGTCCTTAAACATAAAAAACTCATCGTTTTACCCCCGTACAGATTGAATTAACTACGTTATAAGTGGCAACGAAAGCAAAGGGCGGCTTTATATGAAATTCTTTGTTCTGGTTAAGGGTGGCCCCTCGAGTCCGCGCCGGCGGCGGCGGAGGCGAAGTAAACACGCGGCGCATATTGCAACAGCAAAATATTGCGGATATCGAGTACTGCCGCATGCACCTCGCTATTAAAACGTCGTGGCTCAGCCCAATAGTTGACTTTGAATACTCATACACATAGGTACCTATAACAAGCCGACCTATAGGCTTGGTACGTTACGGTACGCTCTTACAATAACGCGGCGGGTGAGCGCTCCGGGGTGAGGCGTGCGACCGGGGCAGGGGGCGGGGGCGCTCTCTGACGAGACGATGCAGTTTGCACCGCGGCCTCCTCCAACCTTCACCAACTTGCGCTCGTGTTCTTGGGAATCGTTTTAAATTCAACAGCCGCAGAACGTCTCGCGAGCGACAACCCGCCTTATCTGCGCGCCATACGAAACAAAATGACACCGACCCGCTACTATAAGTCATTTCAAAAACGGAACCCTACATTGTCACTACGGCTGACTTAAAACTCTACGTTTGCGATGTAGAGTTGAGAATCGCATAAATATTGGAAAAATAGCAGCCGACCTCGGTGTGAGTGCGGAGGTGAGAAATACATTAGTGGTACCGTTTTCTATTGGTCGTTGCTCCTGTGTTGATATTAAGCAGTCCACGTGGACTGCTCCGCGGTCGCTTGTCTCGTTTTTTTCGGCGGGTGGCTCGCTATCCGTCCCATTCTAATCTACAACGAAACTTGGAATGTCATGTCCGGAGTTGTTCAGAAAGTCGTGAGCGTGCATCGTGCTTCGAACTGGGACCACGTTACCAAAGGGAGTAGATTCCGGTGGCTTTCCTTCCAAATTATATTCAATTCCGTCACTTTACGGTTTACTTTTGCGTCTTGCGTGCATGTCATTATGTTTATCCGGTCGTTGGGTATTGATAAGCATTTTTAAGTCAATTAAGGTTGTAAGCTAAAAGCGGTTGTTGCTACATTTAAATTATCGGTCGGCATTCAAATAACGCCATTTTTTTTCGTGTCGGCACGATTTTATTTATAGTTATGTGTTATGGTGGGTATAATAATGCAGCGTGGGCGATATGATAGAGCACGTATCGAATAGGTTTAAGATATTCATTCATTTAGTTACGGATATAGTTAGACTTAGTAGCGAGCATTCGATATATTTTATTGAATGTCCCAATTATAGTCGATTAATAAATAAATTGCGCCCGCCTTATTTATTGTAAAAATGGTTTTTAATTAACCTCAAGCTAAGTAGATATATTTATTTATTTATTTATTACTTCCATAGTAGAGCCAGTCTACATACATATTACATAGCCATGATTGGAAGGAAGGCAGACTCTTTATGACTTTGAAACACCTATTCATGTAGGTAACCTATTGCTGGGTATACCTAAGCCACCTTTAGCTTACCTTTCTTTCTGTGTGTAGGTACATTGCAGGTAAGTACCTACATACCATTGTATTGTCAGTGTAAGAAATATCTGTCAAATGGTTAGTTTACATAGGTACCCTAATAATAAGTCTCAAGATGCTTAAAAATTCTATCTTGATAATTGTATCTTCAGAAATTAAAACACTAAGTAAGTAGGTATGTACCTATATCTATTTTTAAATGAATAGTCCTAAAACTTTATAATATGCAGTAAGTACCTATCTTTCAGTCATATCTATGAATTCTAAGAAAAAACTGTTTCTTATTATGAAATTTAATTAAAGGAGATGTTGCGAGCTCGGCTCTGGTTCGTACACTACCTATAAGTACTGAACTCTATTCTATAAGTTTATTTACTCAAGTGATGCTGCATAACGTGAAACTCAACAAGAGTAGAGTCCCTATATAGAGTCCTCGTGATTCAAAATTACAAACATTAACATACAAGTTACGTCATCTAGTGATCAATTGTACAACTAAATATATAGACTTTAGCGACACCTAGCGTGGAGTATGTGATTCGAGTCTTTTCATAATTATGGCATCATTTGAATGGTGCAATCAAAATGTAATTTTAACGGTCGTAATTAAAATATGATTTTGACGGTCTTCACGAAGGATATTCGTATTTTTATTTTTTAATTACAAAATAATTATAAAACGATTTTTTACTGTGAACTTTATTAGATCTGTAACACTGTCAATGTCATCTGCCAAATAAAGTGTTGCCATTGGCCAAGAAGTTTGTGTTGCTCATTTGTGGAAAAAGTTCCTTATAAAGGGAATTTTAAAACGTATTAGTTATTAATGATCACGAAAACATCTAAATATATTTAATAACAAATTCCCCCGCTGTCTATCTGTCTGTCTACCTGTCTGTTCCCCATAAACTCAAAGACTACTTAACGAATTTTCATGCGGTTTTCACCAATAGATAGAGTGATTCATCGATTAAGCATATAATTTATTAAAGTTTTCTCTAAATTGATTTGAATAAAACATTACAACGTTGGAGGTATCTGAAATTTAGACCAACACGGTGATAATCCTAATCAAATTAAATATTTTAGTTACCTTGAGCATTAATAATTAGTCGCAAAAATAGCGCCCATGAAAATAAATTGCTATATTATGATGCCAAGACCTATTATAGAATATTTGATTAAGGGTTAATTAAATTAAATTAAGTGAATATTAAGGTAAATTTTGCTTATGGAAGAAATGTTGTTTCCCAGGAATTTTTTGATGTTCCTGGATTTATTGGTCAACATCAGAGTGCATTTTTGTTGTATAGGATTAAAACCGACAATCTGTCTATGGATTTCATATTTGAACCATGATTTTTTAAGTTTGTATTGGAGACGTTTCCACGTCAATTATCAAAATATGTTTAAGTGAAAGTGGTTAATGGACTTAAGATGACTGTGACCGTGTAACCAAGGGGAGTATTTGTCCAATACTTTAGTACATATAGCCTATACGTACTTAAGTATTGGACAAATACTCCGATAGAGTTTCGGTCACCGAATGACAAATATCATGTGCAAATTGTAGATAAATTAGATAATATTGTAAGCCCACAAGTTTCGTAATTTGGAACTATGCCAGTAGTGAAAAATTTATTGATTTTATTTTGTTAGGAATTACGCCTTCAACATTCTGGTATTAGGAAAACAAGCTGTGGCCAACTTTTCAACTGTCAGCTCTGCTGTCAAATGTCAAACTCAAATGCAAAACGTCAAAACGGACAAAATCGACAAAAACAACAACATTCTGTGCATTTATTCTTGATTTATTCAAATTGTGAAAGAGAATCCGTGCGTTGCGCGACAAAAGTCTGTTTCAATTATAATTATTTTTACAAACCCTTCATTTCACCTAAAGGCTCAATAAATACTTGCTTCATTCTTTTATAATGTCACCTCAAGTGATTTTATTATTTAGTGGTAAAAGAAAATCAGGAAAAGATTATTTGACAGATCACTTGCAACAAATGTAAGCATAGATTTAATTCTACAGCTTTGATTCCAAGTGAACATCGCATCGGTATAAATTCATTTCGAATTCAACTCGTTAAGTAAATTTGGTGTCATGTCCTAATAACAATTATTTACTTAACACTAAACTATGGAGAAAGATGTTTCATCTTTCACACATATGAAAGTGGTTATGTGTACATTTGCTTACAATTGTGTTTTTTTTACGTTTCAGATTAGGTATTAAGTGTGATGTCATCAGAATATCACAACCAATCAAGAGTTATTGGGCCAAAGAGCAAGGTCTTAACTTGAATGAACTTCTGGGCGACAGTGAATACAAAGAGCAGTACCGTTTGGATATGATCAGATGGAGTGATGAGATGCGAGAGCAGGATTACGGATGTTTTTGTAGAATTGCATGTTTTAATGGTAAGCTTGAAAGTTAATTATAAACTTGACATCATCATGTACGGAATTAAAAATAATGTTTGTCTTTTTAACCTGTCAGCTCACGAGATGACAATTGTTTTGATTGAATGAAAATATGATTTTCTATTGTTATGTGGACGATAATGTCCTATTGATCCTCAAGTGCTCATAATTATGATGGCAGTAAACAAGCATGCAGTTTTCATAGTTAGATCTCAAGATACATGTAGATTATCTAGTTTAGCAGCTGAACGCTGTGCATCTACCGCTTCACACTTTTAAGTGACAACTGCAGCCTACATTACACAAAAACAAGTTCAAAAGTTAGTTGATAAATGTCAGAGTTATTCATGTGTGGATTGGGGTTTAATACCAAATTATTTTTCTTTTATCTGTTTCACACCAAATGTCTTTTATTTCTAAATCTTCAGTAGAAATTAACCTGTCAGCTCATAAGAAAAATAAGACAATTAATTTTATACTGTTTGTAGCCGATATCAGTCAAATGCGGCTCAACAGATTACAGCAGGTTGAACTACTCTAAAATACTTTACACTCGAAAATTAAGCATCTCTTAAATTTCCAGTATAAGCGTAAATGTATTATTATGGTACAGTTATTTTCTTCTCCTGGTAAAGTTTCAATATTGGAGCTCAGGGATATAATAATATACTCCACTGCATTCCTGTCTAGGGGTAGTATAGTAGTATCAGTACTTTGTTTCATTTAAGTTCTAGCATTGCACTCTCTAATGTACTTATTTATGCCTCCATAATTTCTGTCACAGAGCCATAAAAAGAATCATGGCAAGCTTCATACATTGATTTGTACAAAAAAGTTTGAAAATATTATCTAAGGAACCTAAAGAATATTTTCTGGTATGTAAATTATTTTTAAATCACCAGAATAAAAATCGTCTTTCCTGACAACAGTAGAAGCACTCCATACTAAAGTTCAATTACAAACTTTTTATTCCGGAGAGTTAAAAATATTTTAAGTATCAGGAAATGTTGTTAAGGTTCACTGGATAATATTTCCATGCTGTTTTACCGTGTACCTTTTTTCATTTTTTCTGTACAAATCTTGCCATGATCCTTTAAGACTGAGAGTTGGCAACACTTCTACATTTTGACCTCTAGCTTTTGTGTAAATATCTAGAGAAGTCATTTAGCATTAATGTGAGTTTGCAATTCAAAGTTAAGTGGTATGCAGTCTGTGAACACTTTGAACAAACATTAATTAACAAAATAAACTTGAATTAAAACAGAATTTTATTTGCAAATTTCAGCTGCAGTCAAACCAATATGGATTGTGAGTGATGTGAGGCGAAAAACTGACATTCAGTGGTTCAAAGAAACTTACGGAGGAATCCTTAAAACTATTAGGATATATGCTGACGACAAGACAAGAAAAGAGAGAGGCTATCAATTCAAAACTGGTATAGATGATGTTGTTTCTGAGTGTGGTTTAGATGACTATACCGAATGGGATTTATTGATAAATAATGGAAAAGATCGGGAATCCTTGCAAGAGCAACTAACTCACATATTGGACTTGATACCACCACTTTTATGATATTCATAAATATTTCAGTTTGTTGGTATTTAAATGTAATGTTAAAATGCCCTGTTTTCGCGGGTTTGAGGGTTGTTATTAATATAAAAGGTATCTAGGTATATTTATAAAATGTGTAGATATAACAGTACAGTAGGAATTATTGCCCATAATAGAAATAACACCAACTTCAGAAATCACGCCATAAAAGGATTAAGAGTAATATCCTGGACTTATACTTTAGGGACATACTTAAGTCGATATCGTGTAGGTTGAGATTCAACTTTGCATATAAATACTAGATTAAAATTACTCATTATTTGGTCTTTTGGATGAATTAATAATTTGTACTTTTGTACTGCATACGTAAATCCAACGGAAAGCGTTCGAACTTCTCGTAAACCGAACACTGATAATGCGGATGGGCACGTGGGCCGATATACCTATACATATACGTTACATATTAATATGATGCCTATACCAAAATCAAATTTATTAATTAATAACTTATACCCTATATCTGTTATGAAGCTTTAATCATTTGAATATCATAAAATACTGTTGGTTAACTTATAAAGAGAGTATTGTATTAGGTTGAAACAAGCAAAAGTGTTGTTTGGCCGAGCTATGAGATAGTTCGAGGATTTTTGAAATATGTTTAAAAAAAAATTGATGGTGTGGATAATGTTTCTGTACTCCATTATGGCCCGTATTTACATTGTCTTGCTTACTTTGTATATCTATGAGTTTAAGTTGAAAAGATCTCAAGTCTGGTGCTGTCTGTTACGGGATGACCTGCGTGAGCGACGAATACAATGCGACTCGACGCTGCGAACGCTACGAACGCGATCGACTTAACAACATATTCTGTTTGTGGCCTCCTTTAATATGTCAGTCTGCGGCGAGACGTGACGTAACGCGTTCTTGTAGTGAAGGCGACTAGACGCAACACCACGAACTATAAGCAAAATTGTACTGTATTTCATGATTTGAACATTGGTCGTCGATTTGAGCATCGCGTCGCGTCGTATTCGTCGCTCAAGTATAACACCGCCTTACTCTAAAATGTATCAGCAAACATCTCAGTGAATGACCATCAAATCTTATCGAAGGCGTAATTCGAGGTTTAGTAATAGCTATTCCAAATATAATAATGCGTATTATTTTTTTGTTTGATCTAGCTACTATTAATGCACGTTTTATCTTCAGTCTGTATTCTATGTACATACGATTATTTTTTAACCGACTTCGAGAAAAAAGGAGGAGGTTCTCAATTCGTCCGGATCTTTTTTTTATGTATGTTCAGCGATAATTTGAAAACGCCCGTACCGATTTGGATATTTTTTGGTGCTCTGGTTTATCGTGGTTTGTCGTGTAACGAGAAACCTAAATAACATAATATTATATTTAGATTTCTGTGTGTATGTATAAGCGTTACATACAGATGCATAAAGAAGGCATTTACGCATTTGAAATGTTGGTGGTGGTCATTTACTTTTTTTAACGTTGTCTAAATATATTTAGAAATTAATGTTTTAAATATATTCTTGTGTCTTGTGGTTTAGTATTAAGGTTTAAATAGGGCTTTACGCCGATACGAAATATAATATTAGCCTACGATTTTCTGATCAAATATATTTTTTCCATTGCGTTTACACATGTTTTGCAACGCATACGAAAGTATGCAATGTTTATTTTAGATATTATATTTTTTGTCTTTTGATTCCAGATAGGTTTCGTTTTACCTTCTTTTACTCAATTAGTTAAAAATGGATCAAAAACTTCTATCCAAGACGATATATTACATACAAAATATACATAAAAATGATTATACTATTAAAGATCATGAACAAGTAGATCATCGATATTACGCATGCATTAAGAAGTAGTACATAAATAGGAACACAGATATGGTTCCACACTTTTATATGTCATGAAGTGGCAAACAAGCATACAGTTCACATTGCCTATAAGCATCTACATAAAACAGAGATTTGAATGTACACTACCTAGGTCTTAAGTTATTGTAATTTTGTGCCGGAAATTACATACCTAACAAAGTGGTTGGTGACAAACATGGTTCACGCTCTGGTTTCTAGGTTTTATGGCGATTGTTCATGGCGAAGCGTGCCTTGGCCCGCTATATGTTTTATGGGGCCCAGTATAAAGATTTGTTTGAGGCCCTTTGTAAGGGTAAAGTTTCGAACGCACTAGGAAAAAAATACGAAAGGTCAGAAGAACACGCGAGCAACGTTGGGGGCCCCTGTAATTCAGGAGCCCCATATAATTGATACCTACGGCAAATACGGCGGTAGCTACACCTCTGCAATTGTTATATATGCTGGCTGTTTATTATACCAAAGTTCGTATAAGCTTCTCTACAGCAGATGAGTACTCTACAGATTAAATAGGTAGCGCTAAGCAACATAGATCTGGATAATAATGATTATGTATAAAATACTCAATTTCAATATTTCTAATGATCTGAAATCTTTTTTATTACTGAATTGTTGTAATTTGACTTATCACAAAAAAAAAGTATTTCTAATTGATTATAAGAAACTATGAATCTTGAATGTTAGGTTCAGTTTTTAATATATGAAATAAATCTGATTTTGTTATAAAATTGTAAATATTTTTGAAATAGGTAGGTACGTACCTTATATTTCACTACATTATTTACCTATAGTGTATAGCAAAACACATGCAAGTGAATTTTAAGAACTATGTATTTGCCATCGGGCCTCATTCGAACCTGCGACCTCTGGATTACTAGCCCAGTCACCAACAGTACCTAACATTCGTGCGTCCATTTTTTTCGTCTCTGGTGAGCGACATCGTTTGATAACTAATTAGACAAAGACAAAGACATTTATTTGCCTGAACTATGGTAATTATTAAATTAATAAATAGTTATGCAACTGATATACAATTTTATCGAAACTTCGGGAGTTCCGATAGTTTTCTAAAAATAAATGAATTATTTATTTACTTTTGTTTTAAGTTTTTAAAAGTTAAATAAAAACTTTTCTTGTATTAAATACTAATTTTAAGGACATTGTTACAATAGACATTTAATGTTTGACATAAATAAGTAAATTACAAATATTATGTTTTTTCAAATAAAGTACATTCCACTTTTATTTCATTTTTTAAATCTTTAATTTGTAAAGTCTAAAGTAATTAACAGACTTCAAAAAAGGAGGAGGTGAACATTTAACATAAACATTTTACACAGAAATATAAATAACAATATTTTATTATTTATATTTCTATCGGGCTAAACAATACATAAGAAGTTGCCAACCTTTGTAATGTTTACCTGCCTCAGTAGCCTAGTGGTAGTAGGCCACTACTGCTTCACTGGGTACCCAGGTTCAATTCCCGCGTCGGGTAAAATCTTTATCACTGGTTTTATGGGGATTTTTCCATTTTCTGGAAATTTCCCTAGTACCTCGGAGCTTGGTAATGTGCCCGGAGATGTCAACAGGCTCGCCACCTGTTACATGGGCCAAAACGTAACCGGCAAATCGTAGGTTTTTGCATACATGCCTGATTGCATGCATTTACCTATGCCTACCCCTTCGGGGATTACAGGCGTGAAGTTACGTTGTTTTTGTGATGTTTAAATTGGTGGTGTCTGCCCGAGACCACGGAAGCTGAAAAGCGACCGAAACGTCGGGTTCGATTTTAAATAATCATTTTATATACGCGTGATAAATGCGAAAACTAGTTTTATTTCGATGTTTAAATTTATCGACTTAAATAAATAATGCTTGATTTTGCTAATTAATCTTTTTAATCTTCATTCGAATATTTTTATTTCGGTATATAATGCAGCGAGTAATAATATAACCTTCGAAAAATGCAAACCAGCTTTAAATGTTCTTACCTAAGCAATAGAGTTCAATAAGTGCTATAAAATTTAGGACAGCCATTGCAACCGATACCAGTATTAGACGAGAATTAACAAACTTAAATGTGAATCATAAAATATGAACTGAAAGTCGAGTATTTCTGAAAAAATGGAATAGGAACTTAGTTCTGCTATCTTGAATAGTCGTAATTGTCTTTGGAACGCAATGAATCGCTCGAATTGGTTAAAGCAAGATACCCCTATCTTGGTTAAAGCAAGATAGGGGTATCTTGCTTTAACCAATTCGACCAGTACCTTTTCGTTGTAACTATACAATATATGTATGTATCTTCACGCCAAGTCGGGGTATACAGAGTGGAGCGCCAGATATCCCGGTCCTGACACACCTCCCGTGCGTCTTCTACATTCATCAGTCTCTTCATACATGCACGCCGATTCCTAAGACTTTTGACCCACCTACAGACAACACTCGACCTATTTGGTCATGGTAGGTTAGTCTTGGTCTTCGTGGAACTTAGTTGTAAGTAGAGTAGGTAATACGATGGGATCTACGTCTGCCAACCGTGGAGCTTTACCACTAGTAACAAATGGATTTTAACAATGGCACTGAATAAAAAAAAATATGACATGGTAATATTTTATGTTAGGATCCCGCTACAGAATTAGTGCATTCATTGAGGTATGCTGCAAACCTATTCTTTACACATATTTATGATCAAGAGAATTTAATATACCACTAGGTTGCCTATCAAAATATGGCCTCGAGTATTTTTACTAACATAAAGATACGATTCCGAACACCGCTGTACGCAACAGTGCTGCCGCAGCACTACTTGTCTACACAATATACATAATATTATCTAAAAGTTTATAAGAGACTAGCTGTGCCCGCAACTTCGTTCGCGTGGATAAGTGGCTTTGGGCAGCATTTTTGGATATAACTTTTGGTTAATTTTGGATCATACAAAAACTATTATCGATAGATAAAATATGATAAATCTGCTTTTTTTTTTTTTTTTGTAATGGAAGTGGCAAACAAGCATGCAGTTCACATTGATGTTAAGTGATGACTGCAGCCTATAGGCACCCACATGAAGACCAAGGCTAAAATGCAGATGCGTTACCACCCCTGAGGCCTAAGGTATTATGCCTCTGTGCCGGAAATTACAGGGCCGTACATTACCACCTGACCGGAACACGATAGTGCTGAACACTACCATTTAGCGGCAAGTAAATTAGGTAATGCGGTGGTGCCTACGTCCGCGAGCTCCGTCACTGGAGCTCTACCACCAGTGTAAAGCTTTACATTATTACTTCTCTCTACACGATCGGCGTCGGGACGCTGGGCGTCGGAACGCTTGACGTCGGGATGCTGGGCGTTGAGACGCTGGGCGGCGGGACGTTCGACGTCGGGACGCTGGGCGTCGGGAAGCTGGGCGTCGGGACGCTGGGCGTCGAGACGCTCGACGTCGTGACGCTGGGCGTCGGGACGCTGGGCATCGGGACGTTTGACGTCGGGACGCTGGGCGTCGGGAAGCTGGGCGTCGGGACGCTGGGCGTCGGGACGCTGGGCGTCGAGACGCTCGACGTCGTGACGCTGGGCGTCGGGACGCTGGGCATCGTGACGCTGGGCGCCGGGACGCTGGGCATCGAGACGCTCGACGTCGGGACGCTGGGCGTCGAGATGCTCGACGTCGGGACGCTGGGCGTCGAGACGCTCGACATCGGGACGCTGGGTGTCGGGACTGGGCGTTGGGACGCTGGGCGTTGGGACGCTGGGCGACGGGACGCTGGGCGTTGGGACGCTGGGCGTCGGGACGCTGGGCGTCGGGACGCTGGGCATCGGGACGCTGGGCGTCGGGACGTTCGACGTCGGGACGCTGGGCGTCGGGAAGCTGGGCGTTGGGACGCTGGGCATAGAGACGCTCGACGTCGTGACGCTGGGCGTCGGGACGCTGGGCATCGTGACGCTGGGCGTCGGGACGCTGGGCATCGAGACGCTCGACGTCGGGACGCTGGGCGTCGAGATGCTCGACGTCGGGACGCTGGGCGTCGAGACGCTCGACATCGGGACGCTGGGTGTCGGGACGCTGGGCGTTGGGACGCTGGGCGTCGGGACGTTGGACGTCGGGACGCTGGGCGTCGGGACGCTGGGCGTCGGGACGCTCGATATCGAGACGCTGGGTGTCGGGACGCTGGGCGTCGGGACGTTCGACATCGGGACGCTGGGTGTCGGGACGCTGGGCGTCGGGACGCTGGGCGTCTGGACGCTGGGCGTCGGGACGCTGGGCGTCGGGACGCTAGGCGTCGGGACGCCGGGCGTCGGGACGCTGGGCGTCGAGACGCTCGACATCGGGACGCTGGGTGTCGGGACGCTGGGCGTTGGGACGCTGGGCGTCGGGACGCTGGGCGTCGGGACGCTGGGCGTCGAGACGCTGGGCGTCGGGACGCTGGGCGTCGGGACGCTGGGCGTCGGTACGCTGGAGTTTCCATCACAGTGGCATAACGTGGCAACGCATCTGCATTTTGACTTCTGGTCATTGTGTGGGTGTCTATAGACTGTAGTCATCACTAATCATCTTTTGCCACTTTTATTAAGTACCTACATAAAAAAAAGTAGTTCCTGAGATGCGCGTTCAAAAACCAATCAAATTTTAGTGTTCAGCACTATCGTGTTTGAGTCATGTGGTAATGTATGGCTCTGTTATTTCCGGCACAGAGGCATAACACCTTAGGCCTTAGGAGTGGTAACATATTTATGCATTTTGACCTCTGGTCTTTGTGTGAGTGTCTATAGACTAGTCATTACTTAACATCAATGTGAACTGCGTGCTTGTTTGCCACTTAATAACAATAAAAAACCTCTTCAGCTTTCCACCGCCCTGCCCTCATTACTGCTTGGTGGCTTTGTACATTGTGCGGGCAGTGCACAATCATTATTTGCTGTGATTAGTGTTATTTTAAAACTGCGATATCTCCCAAGATATTGATTTAAATCGAATGAAGTGAAGGGCAATTTCGTTTTAAATTAAATACTTGTGATGAATAACATATTTATTTCGATAAGGATTAATATCATGTTTTTAAAAACACCTTCGCAAATAATGCATTATTTTGAAAAAACTTTGGTTAGCATAAAAAAGCTTATAGTTAGCTAACGTTAAAAGATAGACATATGCTGTCGCGGCCTTTTTTTTAGAACATTTGAAGGGGAAAAAGCTGCCATACATGATTTTTGTGAAACTTTTACCGTTTACGCAGCGCACGCAATTGAAGCTCTTAATAGGAAAAAAAATCCCCGAATTTGAAACATTCTTCTTTGCTGCTCCGCTCCTGTTGGTCTTAGCGTGATGATATATAGCCTAAAGCTTTCCTCGATAAATGGACTGTCTAAAAGAATTTTTCAAATCGGACTAGTAGTTTCTGAGATTAGCGCGTTAAAACAAACAAACAAACTCTTCAGCTTTATAATATTAGTTTAGATTACATTCCGAGCTACACGACAAAGTCGCGGCAGCAAGATGCGATATAAAATACAGACATATGGTGCTGAGGCAGCACTGCGGCGGCAGCACTGTTGGGTGCAGCGGAGTTCGGAATCGTACCCTTATGGTTATGGTTAAATAGTAATGGTACAATTGTCATCA
This sequence comes from Macrosoma leucophasiata, assembly GCA_036365455.1. Lineage (NCBI taxonomy): Eukaryota > Metazoa > Arthropoda > Insecta > Lepidoptera > Hedylidae > Macrosoma > Macrosoma leucophasiata. The sequence continues at coordinate 13,382,900 of JAWQUS010000021.1, forward strand.
TCATCATCACTCCAGCCGAAACACGCCCACTGCCAGACAAAGCCTTCTTCAAGGACGTCAACAACAGTGATAGGTCATTAGGGGAAAATATCCCTTTATCGCCACGCTTGGCAGGCGGATTGGCGATCGCAGTAACGGTAGTTTTATCGCAGAACGCTGCTCCCGATCCCACGTTATTATATTTAAAATAATAACATTTTTTTTATATGTCTGAGGGTTGACAGACAAGCAATCGGGCCACCTGATGGAAGGTGGTGACCGTCGCCTATGAACATTTGCAACACCAGGGGAGTTGCCAACGCACTGCCAGCCCTGAAGGACTCTTTTGACGCCATTTTTGAAGAACCCCATATTGTAGCACCTAGGGAACACCTCAGAGGGAAGTTCGTTCCACAATTTACACGTTATGGGCAGGAACGAACGTGAAAACCGCACCGTTGAGCACTGCCAGGTGTCCAGTCGGTGTGGGTAGAACTTCTCTCTTCGGCGGGTAGTACGGTGTAGGAAAAGAGAGTCACCATGGTGGCACCATGTCAAACAGTTCAGCAGAGCACTCACCATTGTAGAGACGGTACAACACGCACAGACTCCCAGTGTCTCTACGTAGGCTCAGATGTTCGAGCCTGTCAGTAAGTTCTGGATCGTTAACAATACGAACGGCGCGTTTTTGTAGGGAGTCAAGTGGACCAAGCTGGTATTTGGGGGCTCCAACCCACAAATGAGAGCAATATTCCAGATGAGGCCGCACTTGGGCCTTATAAAGCTGTAGTAGCTGCCCTGATGTGAAATACTGCCTCGCTTTGTAACTAAGCACCCCCAACTTTTTGGATGCCAACTTGGTCGTAAGACCAAGTTGGCATCCAAAAAACACTCAATGTGACACCCGAATTGCACTTCGTTCAACGGCGAGCGGAATGCCCTGGAACTGTGGTGCTACAATGAATGGGGTTTTTTAGCGGTGGGACGTATAATGGCAACCCATTATACGTCCCACTGCTGGGCACGACTCTCTTCCTTTTTTGGCGGGAGGCCTGGAGCTTACTCCACCACGCTACTCCAATGCGGGTTGGTGGAGATACGGGTCAGTGGCCAACCCGCTGTCGGATGTTTTCAAACCGCTCATAAGGCCTCCGACAAGGTTCTTTCGTTATTTTCTTTTCTTTCTTTTTCTTTAATTTTAATTTGCCACTATCGGTCACCCATCACACACCCGACCGCGCCCGTATCGCTTAACCGAATAGATCGCTTCCGATTTACACCAGCCACGATTGGAATGGTTAAGCCATTGTCCGGTTGATTGACTGCACTAGCGGAAAAAAAATCCTCCACTAGAGGGAGATGGGGTCGTCAAGTCCCAACCCTTCAATGGTTACCGTGATGGTACAATGGTTACGGTAATTTGAGCATCCGAACCGATTGGCGGTGTACTTATTTATGCACTGATTTCTAGGTTGACGCATTGGTCTATGTTCAATCGAAGAAATGGCTGTATCGGTCACGTAAGTGCCTTATTTGTATGAAGATAAGTGCTGATTTGCAATGATTTTGGATGACCGGAAACTTCTTCGATGTTACACTGCAACAACTGACGTCCAGTTTTATCAAGTGAAGAATTTGACATGTATGTATGTGTTGTATAAAAATAATGTTAGGTCAGGAAAATATATTGTTGTGTTAAGAAACAACTTTTCACAAATTGAAATTAGATAAACACTTATGCTAATTTACTCTTTAACTACTTGCAAAAGTTTTATCAATATAGGTATTTCACGAAAAACCTATTAAAATGTAAAATATATAGATAACGATAGTGTCAATTTTGTCCCAACAGGATTGTTTTGTATAAGATTAGACTAATTCGTGGCTGACTGATCTATGCTCGGAACCTTTAGCGGATCCGGTGTAATTTCAATTGCGGTAGCGGTCGGTATGCGAGGACGGGCGTTGCGGTACGGCAGGCGCCGGCAACCGGGCGGGGCGCGCCATGCACCTTCAACTTCCAGTCATGTTCCCAAAGCGCCTTTCCAGCCAACCGACAGAGACGGCACCATCGCACACATACCCACTCAGCGATCGTGCGCCGTCGGCTCGCGATGTGTGAGTGCCGATTACAGCGCCCGATACAGATTCGCAGAACCGCGTCGAGCGAGGTCGCCTACCTACGGCGTGTCCTCGTATTTGCAGGTCTATGGGCGGAAGGTATCGATGCGGGTGCGCGCGCAGGCTCCCGCGCCCCTCGGGTTCGATTTTCCTGTCCGGTCGACGGTGGCGGCGCGTTGCATAACTGTGTGGCGGCACTCCGCGCGCGACCCCGCTACGAGCGCCCGCCGCGAGCGCGCAACACGCGCAAACACGCGCAACGTCGCGCCCTTTACGTAACGCGCGACCACCGCGCGCGACCTCGCGTCCCATCACCGCTCGCCCTGACGGATAAGGTTTGGAGTGAATACGCAATAAGTGTGCTTCGTTTTGGCTTTCGTCGCTTCTGGCTTTATTTTGCGAGGAGACGGTGCGGCGGGCCGGCGGTGTGCTGGTAGGTGTCGCAGTGTGCTCGCCTTTGTTCGAGCGCGCGACGGTGATGGCGGTGGTGGCGGTGGCGGCGTCGCGTGCTGAATAATTGACGCGGAGGCTGGCCGCTGGCCGCTATCGACCCCGTTCGCGTGACTCGGCCGTATTAGCGGCGGCAAGGACGCCGCGCTGGCTGCGGCACTCGTGGCCGCCGCGCGCTTGCCGCTGTCGCCGCCGCCATCACCGCCGTCCTCGTTCGCCCTGTGCTCTCACGCCTTTACTTACACTGTTATACTATACTGTATCGATTCCTATCCAAATTAAGCAAAACGACATAATATCAGGAAGCTCGATGTCATCGTAAGCTAATATTCCTTTTCGATAACCTTGAAGTCACTCCTAGTTTTCATAAGAAAGAACTTAACTATTTGTATTTACAAATTACGTATAAGGATTGTTATATTTGCCTGTCTATTAATGGTTGCCATCAATTCATGAGTCGAAAACGTATGATTGGCAACGTAAATCCATAACAATTACATTATTTTACTGTTACGTAAAGCAAGACACCTATATTCTAGTCATCTTAGAGTATATTACATAACATTCACGATTCTCTTTTGTCTATCCTATAGAGACTAAAGAAGGGTCTGCTCTATATGTACTATTTTAAAGCTATCTTGCGATAGTGGCGCATTATATTAGACTGACAACATTGTGTTACAATACACTACGGGGTCACTATCCGCAGTTAAGGCGCTTTAACTTGCGAACTACTGAAGTGGCAGTATTGTATTATATACATTGTAGGAAACCATTGACTTTCAGAATGAAATACATCAATGACTCTATGTTTAGGACAAAAGATAATAGATCTCAAATCAGATAAAGGGAAAGATTTAGAAAAAGAAATAGATAAGATTCTTATACGTTACATAAGTATAGACATGGAACACAGGAACATATAATAATATGCGTTTTTATATTGCTAAATATACATAATATATGTATTTGGTATTCTATAACATAACGATATATCGGTTTTCTTCAGGACATGATTGAAACTAATCCACCAAAAGGTCGGTGACTTGTTAAGAAGTCTTATATACGATGTACCTACTTGATACACTCATGTTATGCCACATGAGTTCTGCACAGACGCCCAGATGTCTAGTGGTAGGTGGGCTACATACGTACTTTATTTCACAAACGAATATTTAGTTTTTTCTTTAGATATTTTACTAACCTATATCAAAATATATGCTATAGAAAACATCGTTTTTACCTTTTAGATAGTTTGTCATAGACTAGAATAACAATAATTTATTTTTTAAAGTATAGGACTAATTACAATTTAAAAAATAATGAATTCACACAAACGAATTATGAAATAATTTTAACGTTGGTTAGGTTTTCCCTTCAATTAATTTTATAAATGAATGGACATACCTACCTACTGCAGACGGACGGTTGAAAACTTGACATGCGCACCAGAACGCCAATGGTATAATAACATTTTCTCTTTGGGTATTTCTTTTGTGGAGCTTCCAAATGAAATATATGAATAATTTAAAACAAAACTCTACGCTAATATAAGCTTAGTACATGCGTGTTGTGATGTTATATTTATTTAGGTTTTTAATCAATGAACGTATTCAAACCTTTATGTCACTTCTAAAGAAAGAGTTTGATATAAAAATGTTAAGTAAAAATTAGAAATAGTTAAGTCACTGTTGAATGAAGTAGCTTTCTTGTCTTAAAAATAGGTAGGTATGTAGCTAATGTCTGAAATATTTTCGTTAGTTTCGATTAAATTACCTGTTTATTACTTGCATACTTTTTAAAATATTTGTGTGATGAATCGGTATATCTTTTTCTTTATTTTTGCCTACCCTATAAGAGACATTATTTCAAGATGTATACATTTTTTCTCATACAAAAATGAATCGATTTTTTAAAATTAAATACTCAAAAACTGTATATATTATGAAATCTCTATGCAGAACGATCGACTACGCTGCGTAGCTTTGTGCTACGAATTGCCATCGTATTACGTTATTAGGAGATTCTTTGATACACAGCACTAAGGTATGAATTGTCATACGCATATCTAGTGCAGAACACTAAAAGCCGAGATTTTTTATTAAGTATTTAAGTTGACGGTCTCCATGTCTTTATAAGTTTTATTCATTCGTAGAGGGACACGCGTAGAGGTGCTACGAACCAATGTAGAGTTAACTTGAATTGAGTTTGGCGCGACTGTTCATCAATCAAAATGAATCGCCAAAATGTTCTTAAGCGCATAACGTTCAAACGACTGCGTCAAATTGGATAACTCTTCCTTATATGTGTTAAAAAAATAATAACAAATATTTAAAAACTCTGATGGCGATGAAAACCGCGGTGAGCCGCTCATAATTAGTGGTAGATAAATAGAAAATGCAAATGTGATTTTTATTCAGTGTTAATCAGTTAAGGCGATTTGAATACAATGCCAGCTAAAATATATTAAATAACTAGCTGTGCCCGCGACTTCATCCACGTGAGAAAAAATATATTTGTTCAGTATCTACTCGGACGAAGTCGTGGGCGCAGCTAGTATAAAAGTAGCCTAAGTTACTCTTTATTACACAGACCAATCAGCCTTTCTTCTTCTTCTAAGTTAATGCCTTATTACATCAGCTATCTGCCAGTGAGAGACCCGTCAAAATCGGAGACACTCAAATTCTATTTATTTGTATGTAGGTATGTATGTATGTATGGAGATAAAAGTAGCCTAAGTTACTCCTTATTACATCAGCTACCGTGTATACATACATATGCATTTAGTAAAAAGCGGTTATTTATTTCAAATATTACAAACAGACACTCCAATTTTATTTATTTGTATAGATTAATTCGACTCGCTCTGAACTCGTATTGACTGTAGAATTCATACGAGAGCACGTTTAAAGGCATAAATCTTTGCCATTGTAAGTATATTATTTATACAATTCGTTTTTAGGCTCATATAATATATTTAAACTGTATTATAATAGAATTATACCAGCATTACAAACAATATAGCAGAATTCGAGCGTTCATTCAAATACACGATCAAAAATATATGCAATGTTAGTATATCCTACGCAATACCATCTATTTCGATAAACATTAAACGAAGGAAACATTTTGTTTGGTACATTTTTGACCTTCTATTGTCCTTAATTCGTAAAGGCCCTTAAACGACAAGAACCGTGACCTACATAAGAAAGATACGCACACTGGGGGGAATATGAATGTAATCATCACGTATTAAACAAGTTTACTTGGGAATGATTCGACCCTCGTATGAATTCTACAGTCGATACGCGTTCAGAACGAGTCGCATTAATTATTTAATATATGTTTAGCTGGCATTGTATTCAAATCGACTTAACTGTTAACAGTTAAGTCGATTTGAATAAAACTAACACTGAATAAAAATCATATTTATGTAAAAGTATGAGCACTGCGTGCATTTGTTTGAAATTCCACGATATGAAATATCTAAGTATATGCAAAGGTAACAGTCGCGAGTAAAAAAAGATTGTCAAATCAATATCTCTTAATTACGTGATTGAGTGACTGAATTATTGACAGATGATGCCCAGCCAAATCTCCTGATCTATACTAATATTATAAAGAGATAAAGTTTGTAACTTTGGTTGTTTATTTCTTTGTTTGTAGGGGATAATCTTCGGAAATGCTGAACCGATCATGAATGTTTTTTCACGATCAGAAAGCTACACTATTTAGGAGTGCTATAGGCTATATTTTATTATGACAGTAAGTAAAATTACACCCGTGTGAAACCGGAGCGGGCCATAAATAACTCGAAATTTGTCACAAAAGTGCCTTGACACGGGAAACGGGATTTTTTCTGTTTAAAGTTGAGGGTAAAAGCTATAACTATATAAAACCGACTGACTGACAGACAACGCACAGTCGAAAATACCGGTCGTAAAAAGATGGATTTTGGTATATAGGTTTGGAGCATAGAGAAACTAAGTTAAGAGGAAATGTCCTGAGACTACTATGCGCATACGATGTCGGCCTCTTAAGCTGGTATTAAATAAAGGCTAAAGTCGTTTATGCAGTAAGGGCGAAAAAATAGTGGCACGTGAAAAGGGCGAACGTATCTACGCTTCAAAACAATAGTGCCTTGTTCTAGTTAGAAAATAATAATGTTTAGCTTCCTAATTGCAAACAGCTCAATGGTATTACGACGTACAATGGAGAAAGCTCTCTTGTTAGGATTTCCCTATGGGACAGGGTTTCGAAGTGTAAGTAAATAAAAGTTACCGGGCTATTTCATTTAAAAAAATAAGATGTCAAATGGAACGTCATATAGTTCGAGGGACTGATTAAACGTCCTAGTAGATTGATATAAAAGGTTCCAGAGTCGGAGCTTGAGGACGCAAACCACTGCATCATTTCTAAGGGCGGATTTCACCGTTTGCTCTGAGAACTGAGTTTAATATTGAGTTAGATGTTTTTAAAAGAGCCGACTGAGTTTTTTTGGGCAGGTTTTTCTCAGATCATATTGGCCTTTGGAACTCTGCCGGTGAATGACAAAGAATGACTCTTTTCTTTTATTTTTACTCTTTATTATCAGTTTGTAAAGGGGAAAGGAGACATTCTACTGATATACTTTTTACATTAGTTTATTATATTTAGTTTTATCTTAGTGATATTCCTGACTATATATATATTTTATCTTGTTTGACATGTATATCAATAGTTATTCACTTTAATTTATTTTGTTTATTTTTGACGTGTCATAATAGTTGCCTGTCACCCTAAATGAATAAACGAGTTTCTGATTCTGATAATAAAACGTGTATTAACTTAACTGAGTTTAAAATTTGCATCCAATTTCAACTTGATCACCATAAAAATTTTGTCAGTGAAATCCAAATAGTACAATTGAACACGTGAAATCGGCCCTTAAGGTCAAAGCTGACTACAAGCACCCGACACCCGACCAGTTCCGCCTCGTTTTACGGCGTCCACTCGTTGTCGACGGGTGGTCGATGGGTGGTCCACGGGTGAACGACGCGATGTTACTTGTGAACCACTCCCGGACCGCGCACGGTCCACTTGGGAACAGCGAGTTGGCAATGCAAAGTCAACGCAAAACAAACTTGTGGTCACCGAGTGGTCTACTCGGACCGCGCGCCGCCCGCGCGACGATTTGCGGTCGAGGAGATACGGAGCGGAATTGAGTTAATGAGTGCAGGCCGCTCGAGGCGGTCGGGTGCTGGTCGCGTGGTGGTGGCCGTAGTGAGTTATAATCCTTAATTTAACTACCAAGAAGGTATTATTAAGCAATAAGGTGCTCAGGCTAAGATAGTAATGTATGAACCCTACGGTCCCGTCATTGTTATCATAAACGAAAAATAACTTAGCCCTTACGGACTGCAACTCATTCACTTATTTTTGTATAGATGTTTATAGGTACAGTGTTCGATTAATATCCGTGAGAATTGCAATCATATTTGCCACCTTCATTACGAAACAATAAACATTGACAAAGAAATGTCCTTAAACATGGACTATTTTTGATAATTTGCCTATCTATCATAGGTCGCCGATTTCATTCGTAGATTGATGACCCGATGAAAACAGTGGTATACCGTTAACTTTAAAGGGCAAACCACCTCATAATGACGCATATTAGGTGAGTAATAGCACGTAGTGGAAAAAGGTAAAACGATGAAATACCTAATATACATCATTATCTATACAAATAAATAAAATTGAAGTGTCTGTTTGTAATATAAAATTAACAGCTTTTTACTTAATGCATATGTATGTATACACGGTACATATACCAAAACAACATTTTTTACAATTTTTGTCTGTCTGTCTGTCTGTTTGTTCCCGCTAATCTCGGGGACGGGTGCACCGATTTTGACGGGACTTTCACTGGCAGATAGCTTATGTAATAAGGAGTAACTTAGGCTACGTTTATACTAGCTGCGCCCACGACTTCGTCCGGGTACATTTTTTTTTTTTTTTTTTTTTTTATATAATGGAAGTGGTAAACGAGCATGCAGTTCACATTGATGTTAAGTGATGACTGCAGCCTATAGACACCCACACAAAGACCAAGGTCAAAATGCAGATGCGTTACCACTCCTGAGGCCTAAGGTCTTATGCCTCTGTGCCGGAAATTACAGGGCCGTACATTACCACCTGACCGGAACACGATAGTGTTGAACACTACCATTTAGCGGCAAGTATATTAGGTAATGCGGTGGTGCCTACGCCCGCGAGCTCCGTCACTGGAGCTCTACCACCAGTGAAAAAGTAGTACATATTGAACAATCATAAATTCTCACGCGGATGAAGTCGCGGGCACAGCTAGTATATTATATAATTGGACTATATGATGTCGTTTCGATGATATACATTCGGTCACATAATAAAGTGATATTACTTGCGTTGCGTTGCCCACTAAAAGTAATTTTAATTCTTTCATTTACTACCTATAGTCACTTCATAAAAACTAGAGGTCTCAATGCGGATGGATGCAGCAGATTATGTAATGCTTTGCCCACTCCCAGTGTAGCTTTATCACTAGCTAGTGATTAAAGCATAAGCTAGGGATATAGCAATGTTTGTAGGTATGATATATTACATTCTAATCTTTTCTAACTTGGTAATGAAACAACATTTATAGGCTGAAAAACGACACTTTACAAAAATCCTTCATGATTTATATGAAGGATTTGTAATGTAAAATGTAATTTCACAAAAAGATCGACAATGACTAGGTACCAATACTGAGAGCATTTTAGTCTGGATATAGGAGTTTAAAATCACCAAGTAGCCGTGTTTAATTTGGTTTAACAAATGCAGTATGATTGGGCTCCTAATGTGTGGCCCAGTAGTAACTATCACAGAGACAGAACATTAAAGGTCTCAGGGGTGGCAACGCATCTGCATTTTGACCTCTGGTCTTTTGTGTGGGTGTCTGTAGGCTGCAGTCATCATTTAACATTAATGTGAACTTACCTACGTTTTAAATATGTATTTAATAATTTAAATACTCGTAGGTACGTATTATATCGGCAATATGTAATCATTTGTATTTCGAGATATATGTAGTAGTCAACAATTAATATTGCACATCGAGCCTGCGAAAGAGACGATCGGCTCGTTTCGACTTCGTAGAGCGTTATCAAATGCGCCAAAACTGTTTTGTGATCAATTCTCAGTTCTTCAGCTACGTCGTAACTACTGATACGTCGATCTTGCTCCACTTTTTCAAAAATGGCATCCATTTTATCCGTAATAGGGCGACCAGAGCGAGGTGCATCTTTGACATCAAAAATTCCGGATTGAAAACGCTTAAACCAAATTTGTGCTACTCTCACAGACACTGCACTAGGTCCATAAACATCGCAAATTTTTTTCGCGGCTTGCGTTGCATTTTTACCATTTTTGTAGTAAAATTTTAAAATGTTACGAATTTCTTCATTAGTTTCACTCATCTTGACTGTACGAAAAACAAATGAAAATCACACATTTGCCTAATTTGAATTTGGAATTATGTTCTTTAAAATTTAAACTTTCAATGATACCAAAACCAGCCAGATACAAATACTACAGCCAAAGAGATTTTATTACAATTTCTTACATACTATATTGCGAATAGACTTTTTCTCCAATCTATTATATCCGTACCGTATCTGTAGCGCCGGATTTGGAATTCGGTGGCCCGTAGGTAGAGCATGAGTAGGAGACCCTCAAATCGTTTGTGGTTAACTGTTGAAAGTTTCTATTAAGGTCAAGTAGTCAAGTAAAAGAAGAGGGCAACTGAATATATTTTAAGTAACATGAAATTAAACTAACTAAAATCTGTTGGCTAACATAAAATTTATTCAAAATTGAACAAGAGATACCTACCTACAAGCGTAATTATTTATCGTCTGAATTTAACATTAAAAAGCGTATCGATAATATTATCCAAGGCTATTTCCCTAAAAAATGTTTTTCGTCTATCAATTTGTAACAAAATTCAGTACTTTTTGTTTCTACTGAGCCTTTATCGATTTAAATTCGTTTTTTTTTATGGCGGCCCCCTTGTGGTGGCGGCCCATAGGCAACTGCCTATTTTGCCCATGCTTATGTCCGTCGCTGCATATCTGGTAGGTATAATCTAGACTAATATTATAAAGAGGTAATATTTTTTTGTTTGCTTGTTTGTTTTGAATAGGCTCAATAACTACTGGACCGATTTTAAAAATTCTTTCAGTATTTGAAAGCTACATTATCCACGGGTAACATAGGCTATATTTTATTTTGGAAAAAATAGGGTTCCGTAAGATATTTGGGTTTTTCAGACACAAGGTGTAAAAAATCAACCAGAAAAGTTACTTATTTTGTGCACGCTGCCTAAACTTTAAAAGATATCGAGGAAGACTTTAGGCTATATCTATGTATAATCATCACGCTAAGACGAAAAGGAGAGGGTAGGCAACATTGTACCGCGCGAAGCCGGGGCAGGCCGCTAGTATTACATATTTTAATGATTTTCTTTCACAGTTAAACAAAATAATGCCTTAACATTTTCTAGAAAGCGATTTAGCTAATGCCCTGCATAATAAAATACATTATTTCATATGGTGCATTAAGCCAGAGGAATTTTGTGTATTCCATTTTTATTTATGATCGTTTAATAAAAATAAATGTGATACGTTTTATAAGCATCACAAACGCATTTGAAGAGATAAAGCGAGGTGTCCCTTGTAAGTAGACGATTGATGGCTGTGAAAGAGCGAGATGAGTAGAGGTCGATACCGAGGGCACGTGTATCTCTGTCACAGATCTTGGGGCTGGGAATCAGCTACAATATTTTATCCTTCTTTCAAATAAAAGTCGTGTTCACTTCAAATATATGACGGTTTCAACACGAGTATTTTGTTTTTACTACGCTTTGTTTTATATAGAGTTAACACTTTAACATTTTAACAGATGTTCACAAAATTTTGGTAAGTTGTGTAAGTTGTCTAAAAGATTTGTGTAGATTAGTTGTATTAGGAATTTAATGTCTGTACATTAGTACGTATCCAACAGTAAATACATGGAAATTGACCTCAGAAAAGGGACTTTTAACGTACGGCCCTGTAATTTCTGGCACAGGAGCATAACACCTTAGGCATTAGGAGTGGTAACGCATCTGCATTTTGATCTTGTTCTTTGTGTGGGTGTCTATAGGCTGCAGTCATCGCTTAACATCAATGTGAACTGCATGCTTGTTTGCCATATCCATTACATAACAAAAAAATTAAAGAGAAAACGGAAAGGTTCTGTTCTCATTTTGAAGAGCTCCAGTCGTGAAAGTGCAGAAAAATAAAAAAATAATCTATATTTAAAAAAAACTTATGAAATAACGTGAAATTTTGCGGGGCGACCAATAGTTTTATATGAATCTAGGTCTGAGCTTCGACGTCGTAGACTCTAAGACTCTACGGATTACTCGTAAGCCTCGTAGCCTAACGGACTACTCTACGAGCGTGTTTGCTGCATTCGCGTAGTAGCATGCTATTTCATTGCGCTGATAAGAGGTGTCAGTGTAATTGAATTTAATAGGTCGGTCAGTTTGTACAATCAATTACTCTACTGGTGGTATAGCTCCAGTGACAGAGCTCGCGGGCGTAGGCACCACCGCATTATCTAACATACTTGCCGCTAAATGGTAGTGTTCAGCACTATCGTGTTCCGGTCAGGTGGCAATGTACGGCCCTGTAATTTCCGGCACAGAGGTATAAAAAACACCTCAGGCCTCAGGAGTGGTAACGCATCTGCATTTTGACTTCGGTTTTTGTGTGGGTGTCTATAGGCTGCAGTCAAGCTTGTTAGGCACTTTCATTACAAAAAAAAATACTGACCCCACAACGGGCTTTAGTTCTTATTATAACAGAACTATTTTTTTAAGTCAAACGAGTTCAAGGTTTGCGAAATCGGTGGAACTGACAATTTTTGTATGGCCCTGTAACTATCACAGAGGCAAAACAACTCAGGCCTCAAGAACTTCAATTTTAACCTCCGGTTTTTACGTAGATGTCTTCATTGTGTTCACTTACCATCCATGTGAACTGCATGCCTGTTTGCCATTAATCAACATCACATTTTAAAAAAATCTGAGAGGCAAACGTTAGCTCTGTCTATCATGGACATTGGAAGCTCCAAAGTGTACGAAAATACAAAGTCCGATTGATATTTTTCTTAAACCCATAAAGACCCGCGTGGCTATTAGGCAGAGCAACAGTGACCTTGGGTAGTTTATGATCCTCCTTCCCCATTTTTATGTGCTTACCAATACATTATACTGGGCTCGCCAAATAATCAATTGGGATACATCGTCCGTCTTCTTTATGAAAATCATAGTTGGCCCTAAGCCAATGTCTTGGCCCTGACCTGGTATACTTATAATTCATAAGGTGCATATCGTTCTGAGGAAATCCAAAAGTATTATTTTCAAAAATGTGCGATTAAAATCCATCTGTAAGTTATTTCTAACGCGAGTAATGCTTTAACTCATTGAAATTACCTTGACTGACGCCAATAACTACATGTTACATTGACAGGTTCTCTTGCCCATGAAAATAATTTGCATTGTTTAAGCTATTGTATTTGCAATCGGACAGGAAATGGGTTAATACGTATATTTAGGTAGGTATTACAATTTTTCTTTAAATTCGCTTACACTCTCAGGCGACGCCATTTACAGTAAGAAGAAAATAACATTATTTAAATATTTTTTTATAGATTTTATCACGCACATTCGAATATCGCATAACCATATAATAATATGTCTGTTTAGTTGGCTGAACGTATTCAACATACGTCATAATTTGGGTTGATAAACAAAATCACAATAACACCACATGCACCGACACACAATCAATTTGTGTGTCAATTTCAGTTTACACTTGTATCATGGATTAGTCTTCACATAAACAAATAAACACTTTCTCCCTCTCTGATCTTTATTATTATAATATTTTAGCATAATAAATGTTGTTAAATGGGGAATCGGATATGTTGCTCATAAATCATATACCATATGATTTTTTTTGTCATCTTTTTTTCTACAATCTGTCTCCTGTAATTGGGACAATAAGTAGCGATGTAAGTCTTGTCATTTCAGTGGGCTTGTAAGGTGTGCCACCTTTGCAGCACCCCCTTCTTTGTATTATTTCTGTTTGTGTGTAATGAAGTCCTAAACCATATGACAGCATGTGAATCGTACAGAACAGCTGTGCCCCTGCTCTGTACGATTGGATTAGATTGTACCTATTAGTTGTGATTCGATTTGTTATCTCTGCTAACATGTGTGTATGTGGTAAGCATTTGGAAGTCAAGCCAGTTGATATTCTTTAGAATATGTACGATGTAAATCTCAATAAGTGACATTGACTGCCTCATTGGCCCCATAGTCGCAATCGTGATGGTGAAGCCTTTCCCGGGTCGGAAAAGTCTGTTAAAAGGTATTTTCTACGAGGAAATTCCTAGTAGTAGCCCGGAGTCTGGTACCCGTGCCTCGGAGAGCACGTAACAGCCATCGGTCCTGCGTCCAATTCTCTCTTCGATCGTTTCGGATTGCCGTCCCATCGGGTTATGAGAGTGAGAGAATAGAGAGTGCACCCATGTTTGCGCATACACTTGTGCACTATAATATCTCGCGCACAGTTGACTAGTCTCCCTTAAGATTGGCCGCCGTGGCCGAAATTCGGTCTGGAGGACATTATTAGTGATGATATGTGAACCGTACAGAGCGCGTCACAGGATTAAGTCGTATTAGCTGTGATTCCACTTGTTATCTCTACTAACACGCGCCAAGTGTGGTAAGCATTCTCAAGTCATGCGAGTTAATATTCTTTACACATGTAACGTAACTTCACGCCTGTATAAGTTTGCGCTCAGCAACGTATTTAGTGATTTTTTTTTATTTGAAAAAAAGGGTTAAGTCAAATTGTTGAGTCAAAGTCAAAAGTCACAGCCACAAATCAGTCGCCTTTATAAAAAAAACTACTCTTTTTTTCTGTTTTCTGGGTATTTGTTACGCTTGTTTTCTGTCCCCGATAGCATGAAAAATTAACTACTGCTAGATATTATTTACCCACAGAAAGTTAAGCTATATAATGCCCTGAAAACACATAACATATTTCTATTAAAACTAAAACCCGAGGGACCGTTTTGAACTGATGCTCTATTAAATACTCACACAAGCTAAAATGAAACGCTCAAATTCACTTTCGAGTACGGTTCAAGCCTAAAATATGGCGTGACGATAAATAAATAAGTAGGTACACTGAAGGCAATTCCAACACGTTACGTTTTTGCTATGTAGCTGGTTTAGGGCGTTTATGTAACACGCAAGTAGTGAACATGTAATTTATTTTTTTTTAATCACGGGCAAAAGCAACTTTACTAATTAGGTTTTAATAATTTTAACTGTTACATTCATATTAAATCTTTTCACTGGACATCATATTCTAGTAATATCCTGAGCCCTGAAAACCTGGTAAAGTTAAAGATAAAATAAAATACCTAATTTGTTGTCTTCTATCAAATAACAGCAGTTGAAATAATATATTTGGCGTTTCTCTTGTTATCCTTTGCTTCATGTTGATTTATGATTCAGAGTCTTTCGCCCAACTTCATTTTCCCTAGTGGCTATAATTGGAATTCATGTCATATCTGAAAAGAAACTCATGAAAACAATGAGGTTACGGTTTATGTCGGAAGTGGAAAATACGAATTAGATTAAACAAAGTAGAAGAGTAAAGATCTAAAGGTATAACAACGTGTTTGTGTTTATGTTATGAGCATGTCCTTATTATCTCCGTATGTCAATGTATTAACAGATAAGAATAATATTATTATATATTAATACATTGACATATATTTTGGTCTAAGCACTGATTTGAACTTCGGCAACCTGTAGGCATAGCATGTGGTGGAGGCCCTCAAGTCGTTTGTAGTTAACTGTTGAAAGTTTCTATTAAGGTCAAGTTAAAGAACAGAGCAACTTAATATGTTGGCTAACATGACATTTATTCAAAATTAAACTAGAGGTACCTACAAGCTAAATTATTTTTCGTCTGATCGATAATATTGTCAAAGTCTATTTCCCTAACAAAAAAAAACAGTTTTTCGTTTAACAATTTGTAACAAAAATCAGAATATTTGTGTTCCTTCTGGGCCATTATCGATTTAATTTGATTTTTTGTGGTGTGGTGGCAGCCCCATTTTGGTGGCAGCACATAGGCTATGTTGTCTATGCTTAAATCCGGCACTGCTCGCAGTATACTAATTAAATATTACACTTATTTAGACCTAACTTTTTCTTGTCAATTCTCCTTTTCGTTTAGGTTATTAAAATCTAAGTCCATCTATGATCGTTTATCTATTTGGTAAAATTTTGTATTTCATTTGATTCGGATCATATTGTAATAAAAAAATAAATTAACAAAACTAAAGTTAAATAAATGTTAAATTTAGATTACCTATCCTTTAACAATACATAATAATCAACCAAATCCTAAACCATGTCTTCTTTGCGTATAAATCTTATTATTAAAAATATAAATTCCGTTTGAGGTAGGTATCAGCTTAACCGTGCGTTTGCAAGATCGAGGTCAGTCTATGTGGCCACAAGCTACATTCATTCCTATTGCAGTTTTATTTTCCGAGCTTACCTACATGCACGTCACCATATTGATGAGTGGAAAATGCCGTAATTAAATGACCTTCTGTCTGTTGTTAACAACCAACCCGGGAGATGGTTAAGCTTGATTTCGAATGTTTCGAATTAAAATGTAAGTAAGCCTTTAGATTAACGGGAGACGTTACAAATAATATTAGGTTGGGGAAAAAGTTTCTTCGCATTTTTTAAGATAATTCAAAACATTTTTTAATATAGTTTATTTAAATTTAACTAAAGTATGTATGTACCATTTTGTTCGATAACCTTTTGCCATCTTGTAGGTAGGGACATGATCCCATTGCTATAAAAATTTTGGGACTTCTCATCAAAATACCGCGACAAGTGGATTTGGCAGTCCTCTCGTGATGTTAACCTAACATTGCATAAAGAATTTACATGAAACAAACACTAAATGTTAAATGAAACTTACCACAATATATAAATAAATTCGCAAATCGAATAAGCCATTTCTGATATTAGCGTGCACAAACACACAGACAAATAGACATTTTTTCGGGATAAAAAGTACCCAGTGTTGTGCGCCAAAGGTTAAAATATAATCATACCAAGTTTCATTGTAATCGGACCTTTAGTTTTTCTGTGATGCTTGAACAAACAGACAGACAGACAGACAAAAAAATTTCTAATCACATATTTGGGTTCGGTGTCGATCTAGTAACATCCCCTGGTATTTATTTTTTTAATATTTTTAATGTACAGAATTTACACTTCTACAGTTTTATTATAAGTATAGATAATTCCAAAATAAACCAAGAAAATGAAACAAAATAAGAGCACCACACGCCTCTTTCAAGGTTCCCGCCAAAAAAATGTCACATGTATTTAGTGTTCATCAATAAATACTGCACATCAAGCTTAGGGAAGAGACAATCGGCTAGTTTCGACTTCGTAGAGCGTTATCTCTGTTGCACAGATTACAAAGTTTAGTAGTATAATTGCTCTGAACAGCCCTACTATATTACTTTTTTTTGTGTAATGGAAGTAATTGATTTTTATATTTATAGACTAACTGTCCCGGCAAACTTCGTATCGCCCTAGAAAATAAAAATATATATCCAAAAAAGTTACGAAAAATAGATGTTGGCCGATTCTCAGACCTACCCAATATGCTCACAAAATTTCATGAGAATCGGTCCAGCCGTTTCGGAGGAGTACGGTAACGGTATATAACATTTCCATATAAAAATTTATTTATAAGATAAATTAAGTTAATCATGGGAACGATGAAGTGGTTTACCTAAGATACTTGTTTTCATTTACTTAGTTCATTGATAAAATACATTTTGTTGGTTAAGTAGGTCATAAACTGAGGTCATCACAGAGACCCAACAACTTAGGTTTCAGGGGTGGCAACGCATCTGCATTTTGACGTCTGGTCTTTGTGTGGGTGTCTATACGAGTAGGTTGCAGTCATCACTTGACACCAATGAGAACTGCATGCTAGTTTGCCACCATCATTACTTAAAAAAAAACTTGAACTGGGATATCTAGTCCAGGCGCCTAATATTTTTCAATGATAAGCATTGTAATTGAAAAATATTTGCGTACTGTACTTCTCCTACATATAAACTATATGCTGTATGTGTGCCTTTCATACTCCTCCGTCACGTCTTGCTTCACGTATTAATATTAAGATAACATAACAAAGTTCAAAGTAATGGTAAAGTTGTAAAGTCAGGGTAAAGTTGTACCTTTTCATATGTCGGTATCTTAACGATCTGCTATTCTAAATGTATGTTATTTTAAACTTGTTGCGTAGGATGTTAGTTGCCTATTTTATTCGGAGTACCTTTTTGTTTCTTACACATGTTATTAAAGCAGGGTTTTTCCACAAAACTGGACGAATTAAGGATTGCTATAGAAATAACGTCGTAAAAACCATCCTTGTTTTTATATTATTTCGCATTAACACATGCTTGTGAAATATATTTTATTTTTAAAGAAAAATGGAAAGAAAAAATTGACTTCAGGCGAGACTCGAACTCGCGACCTACTGGGAATCTAGTCCAGCCGCTCTTCCAATTGAGCTACTGAAGCCCTGCCCGATTTGTCAAATCTTTCCTTCACATCTATTGCATTGCTTTATGGTAGCAGCAGCGCCATCTATTACCAACTATGCTAGTTAGGCAACCGATATAATAGACTTTTCAGTTTATTGAATATCGTAAAGAAGTCGCTTTTACCCTTAATAATTGTTTTTATATTATTTCGCATTAACACATGCTTGTGAAATATATTTTATTTTTAAAGAAAAATGGAAAGAAAAAATTGACTTCAGGCGAGACTCGAACTCGCGACCTACTGGGAATCTAGTCCAGCCGCTCTTCCAATTGAGCTACTGAAGCCCTGCCCGATTTGTCAAATCTTTCCTTCACATCTATTGCATTGCTTTATGGTAGCAGCAGCGCCATCTATTACCAACTATGCTAGTTAGGCAACCGATATAATAGACTTTTCAGTTTATTGAATATCGTAAAGAAGTCGCTTTTACCCTTAATAATTGTTTTTATATTATTTCGCATTAACACATGCTTGTGAAATATATTTTATTTTTAAAGAAAAATGGAAAGAAAAAATTGACTTCAGGCGAGACTCGAACTCGCGACCTACTGGGAATCTAGTCCAGCCGCTCTTCCAATTGAGCTACTGAAGCCCTGCCCGATTTGTCAAATCTTTCCTTCACATCTATTGCATTGCTTTATGGTAGCAGCAGCGCCATCTATTACCAACTATGCTAGTTAGGCAACCGATATAATAGACTTTTCAGTTTATTGAATATCGTAAAGAAGTCGCTTTTACCCTTAATAATTGTTTTTATATTATTTCGCATTAACACATGCTTGTGAAATATATTTTATTTTTAAAGAAAAATGGAAAGAAAAAATTGACTTCAGGCGAGACTCGAACTCGCGACCTACTGGGAATCTAGTCCAGCCGCTCTTCCAATTGAGCTACTGAAGCCCTGCCCGATTTGTCAAATCTTTCCTTCACATCTATTGCATTGCTTTATGGTAGCAGCAGCGCCATCTATTACCAACTATGCTAGTTAGGCAACCGATATAATAGACTTTTCAGTTTATTGAATATCGTAAAGAAGTCGCTTTTACCCTTAATAATTGTTTTTATATTATTTCGCATTAACACATGCTTGTGAAATATATTTTATTTTTAAAGAAAAATGGAAAGAAAAAATTGACTTCAGGCGAGACTCGAACTCGCGACCTACTGGGAATCTAGTCCAGCCGCTCTTCCAATTGAGCTACTGAAGCCCTGCCCGATTTGTCAAATCTTTCCTTCACATCTATTGCATTGCTTTATGGTAGCAGCAGCGCCATCTATTACCAACTATGCTAGTTAGGCAACCGATATAATAGACTTTTCAGTTTATTGAATATCGTAAAGAAGTCGCTTTTACCCTTAATAATTGTTTTTATATTATTTCGCATTAACACATGCTTGTGAAATATATTTTATTTTTAAAGAAAAATGGAAAGAAAAAATTGACTTCAGGCGAGACTCGAACTCGCGACCTACTGGGAATCTAGTCCAGCCGCTCTTCCAATTGAGCTACTGAAGCCCTGCCCGATTTGTCAAATCTTTCCTTCACATCTATTGCATTGCTTTATGGTAGCAGCAGCGCCATCTATTACCAACTATGCTAGTTAGGCAACCGATATAATAGACTTTTCAGTTTATTGAATATCGTAAAGAAGTCGCTTTTACCCTTAATAATTGTTTTTATATTATTTCGCATTAACACATGCTTGTGAAATATATTTTATTTTTAAAGAAAAATGGAAAGAAAAAATTGACTTCAGGCGAGACTCGAACTCGCGACCTACTGGGAATCTAGTCCAGCCGCTCTTCCAATTGAGCTACTGAAGCCCTGCCCGATTTGTCAAATCTTTCCTTCACATCTATTGCATTGCTTTATGGTAGCAGCAGCGCCATCTATTACCAACTATGCTAGTTAGGCAACCGATATAATAGACTTTTCAGTTTATTGAATATCGTAAAGAAGTCGCTTTTACCCTTAATAATTGTTTTTATATTATTTCGCATTAACACATGCTTGTGAAATATATTTTATTTTTAAAGAAAAATGGAAAGAAAAAATTGACTTCAGGCGAGACTCGAACTCGCGACCTACTGGGAATCTAGTCCAGCCGCTCTTCCAATTGAGCTACTGAAGCCCTGCCCGATTTGTCAAATCTTTCCTTCACATCTATTGCATTGCTTTATGGTAGCAGCAGCGCCATCTATTACCAACTATGCTAGTTAGGCAACCGATATAATAGACTTTTCAGTTTATTGAATATCGTAAAGAAGTCGCTTTTACCCTTAATAATTGTTTTTATATTATTTCGCATTAACACATGCTTGTGAAATATATTTTATTTTTAAAGAAAAATGGAAAGAAAAAATTGACTTCAGGCGAGACTCGAACTCGCGACCTACTGGGAATCTAGTCCAGCCGCTCTTCCAATTGAGCTACTGAAGCCCTGCCCGATTTGTCAAATCTTTCCTTCACATCTATTGCATTGCTTTATGGTAGCAGCAGCGCCATCTATTACCAACTATGCTAGTTAGGCAACCGATATAATAGACTTTTCAGTTTATTGAATATCGTAAAGAAGTCGCTTTTACCCTTAATAATTGTTTTTATATTATTTCGCATTAACACATGCTTGTGAAATATATTTTATTTTTAAAGAAAAATGGAAAGAAAAAATTGACTTCAGGCGAGACTCGAACTCGCGACCTACTGGGAATCTAGTCCAGCCGCTCTTCCAATTGAGCTACTGAAGCCCTGCCCGATTTGTCAAATCTTTCCTTCACATCTATTGCATTGCTTTATGGTAGCAGCAGCGCCATCTATTACCAACTATGCTAGTTAGGCAACCGATATAATAGACTTTTTGAAATTTATTATATAAAAATAATCCAGTTATATTTGATATCAAGCTAGTTAGAGGTGGAAATGTTAAAAAATGCTTATGTAACGCTAATTATCTTCGTCATTCAGTGTAAGTTTAAGTTCGAGGGCATGTAAATGCGTAAATAAGCGGAGCAAAATGTTGAAATGATGCGATTTACAATAACTAAGCACCAAATTAGGTACCTACAGTAAGTTTACATATTACACTCGGCAATTTTAAGGAATTAATAAATTTTATTTTACTGTTCAAAATATTATAATAGTAGATAATTTGAACTTATTCAATTGATACCATGGGTAGTTTCGTTAATTGAATAATGAAATGGTCCGGGGGGACTTCATTAAGGAAAGTTTTAAAAAATTTAATAGAAACTTAAATTCATAGTAGTATATAATAAAATCTCAACAAAATAGTATAAGCAAAATACCTATATTAATAAAGTAGATATGAAACACAAAATGTTTAATAAAGAAATATCGTTAGAGATAAAATCGATCACTGAAAAATCCATCCATCTATATAAAGATATCTGAAATTGCAAATCATTTCCTTTGATTAATAATAAGCAGTAGAAAAAATAGAACCAATTTCGTAAACATGTGAACGTCAGAGCTGTATATAATGTATGTAAATAGATGCATGTGGTACTCGTTGGGGAGAAGGTCGACCCGTAAGTTTCAATTTCTGATCCTACATTTATGGTTTTGCTCTGCGACCGTCAACTCTCGGAGAGAGATTGCTTTCGGATACCACATGTCATATTATTTTACCTCTTGTTGATATATTTTTTTAAATTTATAAATTATGGGGGCAAACAAGCATGCAGTTCACATATCAATGTGAACTGCATGCTTCCACCATGCTTGCATATAGCTCTAATTAAAGCTTGAGATCCAGCGAGCAATCAATATACCTAGTTACTTTATAGTGAACTGAACGATTTGAACGATTCTACGTAAACGTAACTTCACGCCTGTAATCCCCGAAGGGGTAGGCAGAGGTAAAATGCATGCATTCAAGCATACATGCAAACACCCATGTCTCGCCTGTTGAACGATTCTATATAATATATATATACACATACATATATATATATATATATATAGACGAGAAAATATTTGTAATCAAAAACATTTCAGTGGGTTTAGTGAAATATAAATAACGAGTCGTTTCCCGGTACTCTTCCGACTGTTATTTAGCTTAAGCACAAAAAGTAGCCTTTCTTTAATGTAATGAAGATGGCAAACAAGCATGCAGTTCACATTAATGTTAAGTGATGACTGCAGCCTGTAGAGACTTACATTAAGACCAAAGTTCAAAATGCAGATGCCTTGCCACCCCTGAGACCTTAGTTGATATGTCTCTGTGATAAGATATTACGGTGCCGTACATTACCATCTAACCGGAACACGAAAATGCTGAATTACCATTTAGCGGCAGATTGATAAGGTAATGTGGTGGAGCCTACGCCCTCGAGCTCCTACACTGGAACTCTACCACCAGGAAAATTCAAGCCTATGTGGCCTAAGGGTTCAATCTACCACACCATCCATGTTTTTCATCATAATAGCCTCTGCGGTTATAAGAGCGTACCAGACAGATATTTACATCTATACAAATAAATAAAATTAGAGTGTCTGTTTGTAATATAAGAATAACCGCTTTTTACTAAATGCATATGTATGTATACACGGTACATATGCCAAAACAACTTTTTTTACTATTTTTGTCTGTCTGTCTGTTTGGCGGGTCTAATCTTGGTAACGGCTGCACCGATTTTGACGGGACTTTCACTGGCAGATAGCTTATGTAATAAGGAGTAACTTAGGCTACTTTTGCGAGCTGCGCCCACGACTTCGTCCGGGTAGATACTGAACAATAATAAATTCTCACGCGGGCGAAGTCGCGGGCACAGATAGTTTTTAATGTAAATACGGATGTAAGATATACGGGGTACATACTTCAATGTATCTATTCCATGTTAATTCTTACCATCGTTACGAGCATTGTGTTGGTGGCATATTTTATATGCTTACAAACTTACCTATTGATCGATTCACAGTTTTTGTCGCATTTAGTTAAACGCCACAACAGCGATAGCATTGGCGCACCTGCAACATAAAATTAGGAGTTTTAAATGCAGTTATCTACATTTTTTAAAGCAAATACTGTTTGGGTACACACAAATATAGAACAAAATAAAATTATATCTGGTTCATTAGACTTTCTTTTAGCTTCAATATCTTTATTGAAATAGAAAAAAGGCAATACTTTATCTAACATTCATTCGAAATAAAGCGGATTTGAAGCTTTTTATGAAAGACGTGATCCAGAACTTGTAATTGGCTTACAGATGTGAATTAACTAAGCGTATAAATTCGAGAATATAACGTAACGAAGTGAAACGGTACCGCATGCCGGATACAATCGCGATTCAGTCGGGTTATACGGGTACAAGTACGCATAGGCCCGCAGTGGCTGCTGAAACTGGGACCTTGAGCCCCAAACCCCCGCTGCGCCCTATCTCCGCCCCTCGGGCCTCGTCCTCGAAACCTTTCTTACTTGTGTTTTCTTTATCAGTACAACGCAACGCATAACTAACCGGAGGACGTTAGTTTTTCCTACTCACAGTGAAATAGTGTTAATTAAAACTTTGATTACTATGTATATTGTACAGACGTGAAGTAAAGACTCTTGTTTGTATTATACAAAAAATGGGGCTGCTTTATACAACCGCAAAGGCTTTTAGGCGTGAGAATGTGGCGGCGTAGCGTCTCATCTTTGAGACG
Source organism: Macrosoma leucophasiata (assembly GCA_036365455.1). NCBI lineage: Eukaryota > Metazoa > Arthropoda > Insecta > Lepidoptera > Hedylidae > Macrosoma > Macrosoma leucophasiata. The sequence continues at coordinate 13,406,902 of JAWQUS010000021.1, forward strand.
TTTTGCCGCCCGCCGCTCGCCAAGTTAGCCATTGATGTTTTAAATTGAAGACTTGAATTCGGACTGAAATTTATAAGGGTACTTTTCGCATTTTCATAAACTCTTGGTTTTTTATTAATCTTTTAATGTTCGTAACTTCACGCCTGTAATCCTTGAAGGGGTAGGCAGAGGTATACATTCAAGTGCATTCAAGCATACATTTGCCACGATTCGCCGGTTACGTTTTGGCCCATGTAACAGATGGCGAGCCTGTTGATATCTCCGGGCACATTAACACACTTCGAGGTACTGCGAAATTTCCAGAAATGGAAAAATCCCAATAAAACCAGAGATAAAGGACTTTACACCATTATCTCTGATAACCGAACTCAGGACTTTAGCGTAGTAGTAGTGGCCTGCTACCACTAGGCTACCGAGGCAATTTGGCACGATCATTGATTGTAACGAATGGTTACAATCAATCTGCATTTTGACCTTTGGTCATTGTGTGGGTGTCCATAGGCTGCAGTCATCACTTAGCATCAATGTGAACTGCATGCTTGTTTGCCACTTTTATTATATAAAAAAAAATGTGAAGAAGACTAGTGCCGTCTTGATACGAGTTACCTACATAAGTCCATTAAAAAAACAGCGAGTGACTGGCAGACCCACGTCAAAAGCCGTTCCCTTGCTAGGTTCCTCTTCGCTTCGTCGATATGAGGCAACCACGATATCCCTTAGGGAGGTGTGCTATTTGGATCAAACCTAGAGCCCCAACTATAGTGACTTGCTAGTTGTAATGACTATATACTGAGGCACATGACGAAAAAGTTGACAAAATCATGCAGCCGCCATCTTGGATAGGTATAATATAGGTGTTGCTCAACTTTGGATGAAAGGACCACTAGTAATTTACCTAGGTGGCGACTGCTCCGAATAACAACAAAACTCCGGACTCCTAAACTGCGACTCATCCGGAGTTTTGTTGTTATTCGGAGCTATCCCCTACTATTTTTAAAGAGTGACATTTCATCCGCGGATAAGATACATTTGCGGATGAATTGTCACCTAAGTCGTTAATTTTTTTACTTTTTCTACTTCATTTACCTACATTTCATATAAATATCTGTTATCCATGTATCAACATGAAACTGTTTATTAAACATCAAATATGATTTTATTTAGAATTTAAATGTCATGATGAAACTACAAAAGACAACTACAAAAGATCATTAAAGAACGCTAGATATCATTCATAAACATGAACATTCTGCATAAATTGATAATTTTAAACATTGTGAGGAGAGTGGGAACTATTTGTTATCTCAATAAACTGATACACACCTTCGAGGGTTCCACGAGTTCAATACGGGAAACATTACCAAGAATTCATGAAATACCAGCTATCTCTCCAACAGTCTCACACGATCAGTTTCACACGTCATGTATTTAAGTTATTTGGTTTATATTATAAACATTCGCATATTTGTTGTACTTTTAAAATGATTTATACGTATACAATATTTGTAAACATTTTATCATTTTCAATCAATCAGAGACAGGATAGGATCATGTTTCCTTTTAAGAAGATTATTTACTTTGTCAAACAAGACAATATTTCTTAAATGTTTTTTTATCTTTTAAATAACTAACAACTAGGTATTGGGTATACTTACATATATCTGTTTATTGCTTGAGCTTGCGCTTGTGAATCCAATAAATGCTTTGAATAAAAGTCAAATATTTATTAATACTATGACTTTTTAATTTATTTATTGTTAATTTCATTCACTAATAAACAAACGAATCACAGCGAAATATATTGATAGTTTAGAATCAGCGCTAAATGCGTAATAGAATTTTAAGTAGTACTTTTTTCGTGCCAATCTTTTAATTATATAAGAGTTATACTGAGATATCAACAAAAGGCATAATTTATCCCCAATCTCCTCCCATGCATGACTTTATTGCTAGTCATGTTGACTATACATTTTTCAGAGTGGAGATAAAGTTGAAATAATACTTATGTAAATATTTATATATAGAAGACAATAAAGGTTTGATAAAATAAAACATGAGAGACAACGTGAATGAATGTTATTGACATTAGCTGGCGTGAATTACGTATCACCGTAGCAGTATGATTTTAACTTGACGACCTCTTCTCACTTTATTAAAAAAAAAACATATACGAGTAAATTAGTCAATCGTATCAGAGGACTGCAACTACGAACACTGTGACACGAGATTTTTATATATTAGATAAAAAGCTAGGTGATTTTTAAAAAATATTTTGAAAAGGTTGACGTACAAGCAGACGGACCACGTGATGAAAAGTGGTCACCGTCGCCTGTAGACATTTTCAAAAACAGAGGAGTTGCCAACGCGCTGCGAAACTAATACTTCCATGTTAAATAAATTAAAAAAAAAACTTGAAAGACTCTTTTGACGCCAGTTTTGAAGAACCCCATGTTTCAATATGAGGTTCAATAAGCGTTGAGGGACCTCAGGGGGAAGACTACAACTAAGACCTGTATAAAAAATTCTAACAGCAAAGCAGGCTGTCCTTATTTATTTTGACGACTCAGTTAGTCCTGCGATGCGTGTCTACCGCTTAATTAGAAGGGTCGCGGGTTCGATCCCCGCACCGGACAAAAAGTTGGTATGGCCCACAGATATTTGTTTCGGGTCTATATGTATGGCTCCGTAATAACTATCACAGAGACAATAACTTAGGTTTCAGGGATGGTAACGCATCTAAATTCTGATGTCTATAGGCCGCAGTCATCACTGTGAGCTGCAGCTTGTTTTCCACCTTCATTAAATAAAAAAAAATGTCTTGTGTGTGTCGAACGGCACCCACGACACAGGTTTATAAACCTGTGTCGTGGTATACCTAGGGTGGGACTGTGTGTGTAAGCATATTTTTTTAATCAGTAACATAGCCTCTCAGGATGTCCTCAAGATAGTAGTTTCACGTGAAGTGCCCTGACTCTGACGAAGGATTATGCAAAATATCCAGACTAACAAAGCTCAAAGCTCACCAGCAGATCTGCCATCTGCAGAAAGCCATATTAGCGGTCGCTGATTGGCTGGTGATGATTGCAAATAATTATACTCTTCCTAATATTTCAACTGATATGGCAATTCTATTTATAAAGTCACTTGAAAAGAAGAGGAAAGTAATAGGCTCACTTGTGTGATGTCCCCACTAACATGCTTGGAGGCGTGTAATTTTTTAAAGCATCGTTCCGTGAGCTCTGTTTTTCGCGGTGGCTCGGCGCGGCTATGCGGTTGGCACCATTTAAAACTAGGTCGCCAATGTAGACGCCAGGTGTAGCTACCTACTGGCCGACTGGGAAACAGAGCCTGAACAAGACGATAGGGACGTGTTTTCCATGTTTATCTTTCAAATTCATTTTTAGGGTTCCATGCCTGAAAAGAGAAATAATCACTCGTGTGGATTTCTACCTGTCTGTCTATCCGTCTGTCACAGCCGCCTTTTTCTGAAAGTACCTACTGATCGGATTGAGTTGAAATTAGGTACACATGTGTAAATCAGTGACACAAACATGAATGTGGAACATTTGGCGAATGCATTGGTGAATTTATAAACAAAATCAAATTAGATTGTATGATGTATATTATTGTAAGACAGGCCTTATTGTAAGGATTTCTTAAATATATTTTGTATTTAAATAAATAGTTTTGAAGTTATTAAAAAATATAGATGAAAATTCACGATCGCTCCTTGTCTTCGAAACTGGATTTTGAATCTGGAGAAAAATCCAGAAAATGGTTTTTTGCATATGGATTACGGGAAAACCTATAACAAGACTACGGTATTTATGATAACGTAAGAAATTGATTAATCGTACGGAACCCTTTGAATGCGAGTCCTACTCGCACATGGTCGCTTTCTTATTCAAGCTTTACTGTTAGTTCAGTGTGTTGGAGCTCGAACGCGTAGGCATCGCCACACTACCTAAACTATCTATCGCTAAATAGTAGTGTTTTACAATATCGTGTTCCGGTTAGATGAAAATGTATGGCCCGTTAGTTTTTATCACAGGATGAAACATCATAGGTCTCAGGGGTCTCAGGGTTGACAATGAATACCTCTGGTTTTATTCATGTCTATAGGCTATAGTCTTAATATCCACGTGCACTGCGTGCTCGTATACCAACATCATCACATAAAAAATATTCTTTTATGTGAGCATGCGTTTTGATAACTTGATAGTTCGTTTTAAACGATACCTATCTTTTATCGAGTTATTAAGTCACCTACCTACTTATGTACGTTAGTAAGTCACGTGTTGTTTATTTAGATTTTCGTATAGTTAATCTCTGTTATTTATGTTTGGATTTGATTGTCATACAAATACAATAGCTAACTAGAATATTCACTTAGTTACTTTTTGTTATTGTTTCTAAAACGAAAGAAGTTTCGTTTTATCGTTTAGAAATATAAGCACTATCTCAGCTAAGATCCTCTATTAGAAATAGAGTTAAATGTGTAGCAATTAAAGTCAGCGCAATTTTCTTATTTCCTGCGTCAACTTGCATCCGCGTGTATCATATTCATTCTTCCACACTAGCATCATCCCTCCGTTACATTCTTACATACCTAGATTGTGTACCCAAGTGTAGGCTACAAGAAAATAGGGCAAAGTGACGTCACCGGCCAGTCTATGTGTACACCCCATCACAGTTCGCTAATGTTGTATGATAGAGCCATTTGATGTTAATTAGTTAGTGTAGCTTACGTTTGCTGTAAGTATTTATTTTCCTGGAAATTTGATATACATAGCTATAGCCTTTTAGAGTTCTGTAGGCTTATAGTTTCACCATATCTATTCGCCCGTCCGCCTATCCGCAGGCTAGCTCAGACTATAAGTACTAGAGAACTGTAATTTTCCATAAATATTCATATTAACTATGCTTTTTTTTATGTAATGGAAGTGGAAAACAAGCATGCAGTTCACATTGATGTTAAGTGATGACTGCAGCCTATAGACACCCACACAAAGACCAAGGTCAAAATGCAAATGCGTTACCACTCCTGAGGCCTAAGGTGTTGTGCCTCTGTGCCGGAAATTACAGAGCCGTAAATTGTCATACTGTCAATTCTACAATGTTTGAAGCTCACGAAAACCTGCGAAAACGTTAACACACTCCAAATTATAGTACCTATAGGTATGTCTAGAGGGCTAGCAGCTTGGGCTTTGATATTATCAGTCACTCGGGGCTTTGAATTATATTTAAACAGATTTATTATAACACTTTTTCTGTTTCCTAGATCAATATTCTATACTTTATTATTTATAATGAATAAAGAGTTTTATGAAAGTATGCCGATGATAATAAAATATAGAATTAGTATCAAAATAAAATATAAAGTTTTAATCGATAGTGTCCATGTAGTTTAACCATATGGGTCAAACTAGTTAAAAAACAACATTAATTATTATTATATCATTCATACGAGTCATGAGTTCTATAAAATTATGAAACTAGGTACGTCGTTGATGATAAAATAGAATGCTCTAATCGATAGTGCCAACCCACGCCTCGTGCAGCCATTCACTAGTGGGTACAAACTCGGCACAAATTACGAACTGCTGTAGCAGGTTTCTATGGGACCTATTGTCAGGCTAGAGTATATTTTGACACAGTTAAATTATTAAATGGATATTGGCTCCAGAGATTATTCAGTTTTTTTTTTTCATATAATTAGGCCCCTGAGCCCCTAGCAGCTTTACGTCATAATTTTTTTTTAAACTACCTAGAGTAAATAACCACTAATAATAATCAAAAACACATAATAAATTAAAAAGAAACGAATAAATTATGTATAACATGGAAAGAATCAATTATTTACAAATTCTTCCACCCCACAGAATTTTATTTTTATTATGATTTATGTAGGTATCAAGTGATATATAAATAAAATAAAAAGATAAATGTTTGTTTGTTCAAATCTTAAATATCGATAAGATTTTCACGAGTTGCTTTAAAAATTAAACAACATTGCATTCAATTACACGCTATTTTCAGTTTCATTACTCATTCACGTCCTGATTGATGTATGTGTAATGTAGACCAAATTAACATCAATGTAAACTGTATGTTTGTTTGCCACTTCCATTACATAAAAAATTATATAAAATCATTTGTAATTATGAAAGGAAGCATGTCATTGATACTACCTAATAATGAAATAGAAAGCTTCAATCCATAGTCTCGATACACGCATTGTGTTGCCTTCGCTAGAGGGTACAAACTCAGCAATAATTATAAACTACTACAACAGGACAGTCGTATCTATGGGATCTATTGTGCGGTTGGAGTATATTTCGGGTTTAACCTACTCTATATATACCACTTATTAAATTTTAATCATTCATAATGTACCTAACACGAGTTCCATAAAATATGGAGGCATGCCACCCATGATAAAATAGAAAGCTTCAATCGATAGTACCTATCGATACACCTACGCATCGTGCACCCTTCACTAGAGGGTACAAACTCAGCAATAATTATAAACTACTGTAGTATGAGACGTTTCTATGGGACTTCTTAGTGTGCGGTTGGAGCATAGCAACACTTATTATATCTGTCTGATGGTGAAGTCAAAAGTCTTAGGAATCGGCGTGCATGTATAAAGTATTTTGTAGAGTTAATTAATTTCTATTTTATATTAATTTCAATTTCAATTCACGAAAACCTACGAAAACGTTGTATAAAGAATGATGCATGTAGACGCTTAATTTGGTCTCTATTTCACAGACATCAATCAGTGACGTGTATTTACACGTGCACCTGTGTGCATAGCACGTAGAGAATAACAAGTGTCGCCCATAAGAGGGGAGGAGGTTGGCTGAGGCGGGGAAATCGGGAAATTAACATATTCTCTGCTCTCTGCCTACCCCGTTAGGGACCTGGCGTGAAGATACATACCTACATTAAATTATTCATAATGTACCCTTACACGAGTTCTATAAAATATGGAGGCATGTCACTAATGATAAAATCGAAAGCTTCAATCGATAGTCTCGATACACCTACGCATCGTGCAGCATTTACTAGAGGGTACAATAATAAAATTATAAACTACTGTACATCGACTAATCAGTTGGTTCCACCAACTGATTAGTAGCTACTGTAGCATGAGACGTTTCTATGGGACCGCATGCTTCTTTGCCAAATCATAACGTGTATGTATAAGAAACATATGCCGTGGTCGCCACGCCTGTCAGTTGGCGATGGCAGTGGTGCCCACCCCGCGTTGTTGCATTTATTACCGCCCTATTGGAATGGTTTGACCACTTTTATTCGGTCGACTGACTCTAGTGGAAGAGTTCTCCTTGCTATAGTACATTTTTTTTAGCATAAGATAGAAGGAAAACCTAGAAGCAGGTATCACAAAACTTTTTGTCTAAGATATGACAGCAAATTTGTCGTGCGTGCGTGATAAACGGTATTCATTTTAATTTGTTGTCATAATAATATCGTATTCCGTTCGTTTTGTGTTCTTGACCACTACTTCTTTAGGTCTTTTATAGGAGACGTTTTAGTAGTAGCGTGATGGGTGACCGCTAGTGGCAAATTAAATGCGCGTTTCCGTGCTTCGGAGGGCACGTTAAGCCGTCGGTCCCGGTTGCTATCGATAGATATCATTCGTTAAACCTTGTCGGAGGCCTCATGGGCGGTTTGAAAACATCCGACCCCGGGTTGGCCACTAACCCGTATCTCCACCAATGCGCATTGGAGCAGCGTGGTGGAGTAAGCCCCAGGCCAGAAAAAATGTACCTACTATAGTGGGCGATGGCGATAATCACGTCCCGACGCTTTAGCCGATTTACTTTAATAGAATAGAATCATTTATCATCAACCAGGGCCCATATCATACTAGTATAAACATACACAAAGCTAAAAATATTTTTTTTATGATGTGCCACAACTTGTTTACGTAAATGACCTTGTGTTTGAGAAGGTAAGGTATACATTATATAATACATAGGTATGTCTAAATCACTAATACCGAATGTCTGATTTATTTCTGAGGCGTAAATCTTGCCTCCCAAAATCTTCGGCAACTGCGCCTTCGGGCCATAACTTCCGGGACTCGGAAACAACTGCAGATTTTTATCTTTTTTTTTGTCATGGAAGTGGCAAGCAAACTAGCAGTTCACATTGATGTTCAGCGATGACTGCAGCCTATAGACACTTACACAAAGAACAAGATCAAAATGCAGATGCGTTACCATTCCTGAGGCCTAAGGTGTTATGCCTCTGTCTCTGAAATTACAGAGCCGTACATTACCACCTGACTGGAACACGATAGTGCTGAACACCACATTTAGCGACAAGTATATTAGGTAATGCGGTGGTGCCTACGCCCGTGAGCTCCGTCAGTGGAGCTCTACCACCAGTAAAGTAAGAAGTTTGGTAGGTACACGTTACTTGATAGATTTCAATACTATGGGTCGGCTTGACTGCAAGTCTTCAATCGCCAGTCCCTCAGTCTGTTGACATCTGTTGATCTTCATATACGATTGGACGTCCTGATGGTAGTTTTCTCGTTCGAACTGTAGAAAAAAGTCCCTAACCCGCACAAAATTTCATCGCAACCATCCGCATCGCAGTGTTGAGCGGAGTCCATAACGCATGAATTAGCAACTGTGTGTACCAGTCGTGCGTGCGTAGCTATAATGATTGTTTTAATATCTCTGTGCGTATACTTTATTGATTGATTTCACCCATCGTGTTATAAAACGGTTTTCACATTGCTAAGGTTACGGACACATCGATGTCTGTGAAGGTTTATTGTGCTACACGGTCAAGAGCAATACCAGCTTCTCGTTGCCTATTCTTGTATAGGTACATACAGTATATGGTGTTACTCTGGTGGTGGCATTAGCACAAGTATTAGTATTAGAGATGCGCTAAATATTCGGTTGGTACTCGGTATTCGGCATATTCGGCATCTTTTCCACTATTCGTATTCGGCCGAATTATTCGGTTTTGCTGCCGAATATATTCGGTTCGAATATTTATATTTTATTGGCTACACGACACAGTATATAACTACAACAAGATCAAAATTCTTATGTTATTTTATAAGCCCAAGAAATCCTATGAAGAATCTGCTGAATAAAACCAATAAAATAAAACCCTATTACAAATCAGCATTTATTTTGAAACCTCAAATCAACATATTCTTAAACTTTTAGCCCTGTAATTAGTTACATGCAGTCAACATTTATTTTAAATCTTAAATTAATATAAAATGGTAAACCGAATTATTCGGCCGAATATTCGGTTCAGTATAGGTTAAGCCGAATATTATTCGGTATTCGGTTATTCGGTGAAACCACTATTCGGCGCATCACTAATTAGTGTGTTAATAGGATGGGGAAAAAGTCTTTTCGCATTATAGTATGTATGAACTTGTAATAAAATCTCTTTGGCTGTAGTATTTGTATCTAGCTGGTTTTGGTATCATTGAAAGTTAAAATTTTAAAGAACATAATTCCAAATTCAAATTAGGCAAATGTGTGATTTTCATTTGTTTTTCGTACTGTCAAGATGAGTGAATCTAATGAAGAAATTCGATACATTTTAAAATTTTACTACAAAAAAGGTAAAAATGCAACACAAGCTGCGATGTTTATGGACCTAGTGCAGTGTCTGTGAGAGTAGCACAAATTTGGTTTAAGCGTTTTCAATCCGGAAATTTTGATGTCAAAGATGCACCTCGCTCTGGTCGCCCTATTACGGATAAAATGGATACCATTTTTGAAAAAGTGGAGCAAGATCGACATATCAGTAGTTACGACGTAGCTGAAGAACTGAGAATTGATCACAAAACAGTTTTGGCGCATTTGAAAAAAGCTGGGTACAAAAAAAAGCTCGATATTTGGGTACCTCACGAGCTCACTGAAAGAAACCTAATGAACCGTGTACTCATTTGTGATTCTTTATTACGACGTAATGAAACCGAATCATTTTTGAAGAAGCTGATAACTGGTGATGAAAAGTGGATCACGTACGACAAGAACGGGCGAAAAAGGTCGTGGTCAAAGGCCGGTCAGGCTTCACAGACTGTGGCGAAACCCGGGTTAACTCGCAATAAGGTGATGTTGTGTGTGTGGTGGGATTGGAAGGGCATTATTTATTATGAGCTATTACCACCAGGCAGGACTATCGATTCTGAACTCTACTGCGAACAACTGATGAGATTAAAGCAAGAAGTTGAGAGAAAGCGGCCGGAATTAATCAACAGAAGGGGTGTGGTGTTTCATCATGATAACGCTAGACCTCACACATCTATAGCCACTCAGCAAAAATTAAGAGAGTTTGGCTGGGAGGTGTTAATGCATCCGCCGTATAGTCCTGACCTTGCACCTTCAGATTTCCACCTTTTTTTGCTCTTCAGAATTCTTTATGCAATGTTAGGTTAACATCACGAAAGGACTGCCAAATCCACTTGTCGCGGTATTTTGATGAGAAGTCCCAAAATTTTAATAGCAATGGGATCATGTCCCTACCTACAAGATGGCAAAAGGTTATCTACATACATACCACCTGGTGGTGGCATTAGTACAAGTATGTAACATAAACATGAACTTATATTTACGTCGGTAGGTACATCATATATTATTAATGATGTACCTACCGACGTATCACTATTATATTGTAGGTATGAAACTGCGTATTTAGATTATGGACTGAAGTTATATAATGAAAAATAATCATTGTTCTTCTTTTATCTTGAAGTTTGGAACCAGAATTAGGAAATAATCTATGTTTTTTAATGTTACACGTCAATCTTAGTAAATACGTAAGACGGATAAATCGGTCAAATTATAGGTAGTTAAATGTCTATACTCTTTCATACTAGCTGTTGCCCGCCGCTTTGCGCCCGCCCCCGTAAATGTCGTTTAAAAAGTAGCCTGTGTTCTTTCTCAAAGTCAACTCTATCTCTGTACCAAAAATCGGTTCTGTCGTTTGGACGTGAAAAGGTAACAGACAGACAGACTTACTTTCGCATTTATAATATTAGTAGGGAAGTAGGGATTTACAGTATCCAATAAGAAATATTGCACATCGAGCCTACGAAAGAGACAATCGGCTAGTTTCGACTTCGTAGAGCGTTATTTCTGCTGCACACTGATCACATAAGCACAGATAGTCCGGTATTGGTCAAAACTTGATCAAAATGGTCGACAAACATCAAATAGGTTAGGTGCGAAAGAGATAACGCTCTAAGTTGTAACACACGTCCGGATTTGGTACGGAGCGTACAGTGGATTCGGTACGCTCCGAACCTAATCTGGACGTGTGTAGAGGAGTCCGGCGGACATAATTATTATTAACTAGCTGTTGCCCGCGGCTTCTCCCGCGTGGATATCGTTTTATAAATAACTAAGTAGCCTATGTTCTTTCTCAAAGTCAGCTCTATCTCTGTACCAAATTTGATTAAAATCGGTTCAGTCGTTTGGACGTGAAATGGTAACAGATAGACAGACAGACAGAGTTACTTTCGCATTTATAATATTAGTAGGGATTAATTAAGTCCGATGCGGTCCGCTCGCGCAGGTTTGGTAGGCGGTCGTGAGCAGCGGAACGGATTTGGTCGGCGGATTCGGTCCGCCAGATCGAATCCGGTCGTGTGTTACTCGTACTACTAGATGTCTAGACTTCAAATCTGTAGGTAACTGAGGGTCGATGTGAAATAATTCTTGTTGGATACTGTAATTCATATTATTACGTCACTGCGTCATTAGAAATCATATTTAAAACGTATGTCCATTATTCATTGCTTTATATCGAAGCGTCTACGTCATTGTGTTTACGTCAATCGTACGCAGAGTCGTGAAGACAAATGAATTCGGAATATCGATTGGTGGCGGCACGAATAGCTCTACTGCGGTTAAGGATTAATGTCGAATGCTAATGGCAGACTCTACCAAGAGTTGACGTGTGAACTGGGCAGAGGGTCTGGCATGTTGGAATGTTGTTGGAGTTTCTAGTAATTACGTAGGTACCTATAATCTTGTGGTTACTGCTGTTTTTCAAGATTTTTTTTTAATCTATACCTTTTAATTGGGATGACAATGAAGAATTAATGATTGAACGAACTTAACAAGTGAAGTTCCATCAGAATTTGTTTTGTAACAGTATCAAACATCCATTCTTTGATAAGATACTATGAAAAATGTTATGTATTTCATTTAGTTCCTGAGATGAAAAAACTTTTATTTGACAACCTTTTTTAAATAGAAGGTAGAGAGTTGTTCTCAATGCTCCAACATTCAGCCAGTAGCCTTGATAGCGTTCCTCCATTTTACAAAAGTGCTGTTAGAATCACTCACTCTGCAGGGGTATTGTGTAAATCAGTTGCCATCAATGTGAAAGACACTTTGCAGTTAATTTCCGTTTTCCTATAATTATAGTAATTAGCATTAAAACAGTAATATACTGCGAAATGGCTATCGAAATGAAAACTGAGGTACATAATTCTTCTGTTCTTAACATAGACTCCCAAATTGATGGGCAAATAGTTCTGTGATTGTGAAGCAAGTGTGAATTGATACTGATATTATATTCGAAGTGACTGATTAGTTGTTCGACGTTTTAAAAATAATCAAAACTTATATTCTCTTGTATTAATTATATACTAATTTTATAATACATTAATTTTTTTTCTTACGAAGTTTATTTCTTTTATTCATGCTTTGATAGTCCCAACGTTTTGCATACCTTCTGTTTTCATTTCCATCGAGTAAGCTGTTACACTGAAACGGTATTCTATATACACTATATACACTCCGCAAATTAAACAAGAATTCAAAGCAAACACAACTACTCGTCTTGGCGACTAGAAATATAAAAAAATATTATTTTTTTACTATCCGCAAATGAACGCTGGATATATTCCAGTAATCATTTGCAGTTTATTTTTAGCGATTTTTAGTAGAAGCTATAAAATTTGTAAATAAGAGCTGTTACAAAACTATTAAAAATGTCCCCAGTTTTAAACCGACTTAAAAAAAGAGGTTCTATTTTCGATTTATTACCGCTGCCATCGCGGCGGTCGAATCGCTGTAAATCTGAAAAGTCGCTAGCTTCCAGCGACATTGTTGCTATGATCTTTGTACGCCGCAGATACGCAATTTCATTTGGTGAACCTACTTAAATGTTGACAGTCTTTTTGCTTCTATTATAATTCAGCTGAAAGAGACTGTAGTAGAAAGAAACTGCAGGAACACTGTTATATACCTGTTACAAATTGAGTACTGATAAATCGCTATCACGTTGACACAAAAGTTCTAAGGTTCGATTCCACCAAAATATTCGTTAAAGTAACAATTATTGTCAAATGTAACAATAACAGCATTGCATTCTGCAGTAAATATATAATGTTATAAAGTCAATGTATTTTTGACCAGCGTATTTTTGAAATTGTAAAAGTTACCAGGGTTGACAGATTCCCTTAACATCAAACAGCTAATTTTGAGGTTAACTTTAACATAGCTGCGTGTGGGCCTACCTTTAACCTGACATAGACTACAGGCGAATCGAAGCGCATCGAAGCCAATCATGTTTTTTTATGGCAAGCGATTCACACCGGCCCCAGCCATGGCTCGTTGCTGATGAACCATATCAGTTTCATACTACTTAATATATGAGAAGCGAAATTCTTCGACCCGATTCGACTCACTTTTTATACGACGATGTTATTTCTATATTTATAAAAGTAAAGACCAGCTGGCAGATAGGCACGCAAACGCAAAAACGTGTTGCCAACTTTCTGAAACACTTGTCTGACACTAATATTGCATTCAACTCCAAATGTCGTCTATCAAAACTTTTGAAAGATATAAACTGATAAGTAATATTCTTGACTTTTCCTAGATGTAAATGGCCACCAAATTTACACGTCTAATTCAGACATCATTGCTTTAAACTAGATCGAGATCAACAGTGTGCCGTAGCGAAGGGACTTCGTAGGCCCTTGAGTAGACCTCAAGGGCCTACGAAGTCCCGATCGCCTACATCATCGGGAGCAAATTACGTAGCGAATGTAATACCTTGCTACAAGTTAGATTGATAACCTCTATAGCCAGACAGACAACTGGCAGACCAAGCAGACTATGTTCTCGTATGTACACATGGATTTTTCTTCACACCAAGTTCATTACAGGGTAGGCAGAGAATGTGGAGCGCCAGTAATCTCGGTCCTGACACCTCCCGTGCTCCTTCTACATTCATCATTCTCTTCATACTTTGTTCTGTCCATTTATGTATTATACTAGGATATATTATACTAGGATAGTATTAATAATATCATATTTTTTTACATTTAAGGTAGACGAGGCACAAGAGGTATGTCAGGACCGGGATATCTGGCGCTCGACACTATCTGCCAACCCCGTAAGGGACCTGGCGTGAAGATACATACATACATACATATATGGTATCCCGGTGAAATATAGCCCGAAGTTACCTGCATCAGCACAAACCTCTTCAGGCTTTTTGATGTAGTTCAAATTGTACAATAGTTTTAAGTATGTTTGAATAAATGAAAAAAAAAAAAAGTGTCGTTGCAGTACGCTTTGACAGTCAATACCTGAACCGTAAAAAAATCGTATTTACGTTACCATGATTGAGGTAAAATATATTGGCGCCAATGTGCCAGAAATAACGGAGACACAATCTAAATCAATAAATAATAAGACTGAAGGGATTATTTATTTATTTAACTAATATCGTGGCTATACAGGATCAAGTAATTGAGACTCGTCATTATCGAAAATTGATCATGAAAATACCCAACCAGATAGATATATGTAGACGTTGCAACAGTTCTTCAGAAACCATGACTACAAACACAGACACGATCAGATTGCCTACATTATCCATCAAAAATTAGCCACTAAATACAATCTAATACCGCAAACAAATCCCCCTATACCGTATTACAAATATAACCCCGAAACAGTATTAGAGAACGCAAAATATAAGATGTATTATGATAGAGCAATTTAAACAGATAGAACAGTTCACTTCCAATATTCCATTTCCAGTTCAATATACCAGATATAACAGTAATAGATAAGATTAATAAAAAAGATCTAATTCTAGATATTGCAGTTCCAAATACACACAATCTCCAGAGCACACTGTCCGAATAACTGTAATTTTAAATACATGCAGATTAGTTAGAACATTTTTAATTACATGACAACTTTTAAGGACATCTCCTCTAACGCTTCGGCCTAGGCCCGTGGGTGGTAGTAAACCCGATACTATTAAGTCGTGGAAAATTATGCATAACAACGTAATAATTATTATTATTACTCTTTATTGTACACATTTTAGAACAACAATTTCCAAAAACAATATTACTTAATGTTTAATAGTACTTAAAAACTTATTGTGTACAATGAGCAACGTTGTGATTAAGTGCAATCACATAATTTACGATAAGTTTTCCAATCGCATTAAAATTGTGGCGTAATAAACAGCAACTTTTTGCAACACTCATCAGTCTAAGAACTCTGAGATCAGCAAAAAAATCTATAAATCACCAACTTTTTATTTCCCCTTTGTGTGACCTGACCTCGTGCAGACATCGCAAGGCATACGCCGCGCTAGGCACCCATCGTATGCCTCGTAATGTGTAGACGTACATATTCGTGGTAAAACAAATGTTTACTTTTTTTTAGGGCGGGCTTATGCATGCCGTCTCGACGAGATGGCTTTAGTCTACTTCGCCGGACAATCGAAACATATTGGACATAGATATAATAAGGAAGTAAAAAACGAGTGTCTATAGGTACATGAAATATTTTGCCAAAAAACTAATAGGGGGCGATTAAAGAAGAGTAACAGACAAAAAAGTATTTTTTTGTCCGTCTGTCTGTCTGGTATCGCTGGTACGTCATAACTTTGAAACTACTCAATGGATTTGATAGCGATTTTACAGGTGGATTATCTTTACTTATAATAAAACTGTAGAAGTGTTAATTCTGTACATTAAAAGATTAGATCGATACCGAACACAAATATGTGATTAGAACTTTTTTTGTCTGTCTGTCTGTTTGTTTGTTCAAGCATCACACAAAATCTACCGGTCCGATTACGATGAAACTTGGTATAATTATACTTTAACCTTTGGCGCACAACACTTTTTATCCCGGAAAAATGTCTGTTTGTCTGTGTGTTTGTGCGCGCTAATTTCAGAAACGGCTTATCCGATTTCTGGTTTTCACTAATATAATGTGGTAAGTTTCATTTAACATTTAGTGTTTGTTTTATGTGAATCGGTTGAGAAATAAAAAGTTACGTCAATTTAAAGAATCATATCGAATATTTTCAAACTATCTTATTTAGGGTTCCGTACCTAAAAGCGGACCCTATTACTAATCCTCCGCTGTCCGTCTGTCACCAGTCTGTATCTCATAAACAGTAATAGCGAAAAAGTTAAAATTTTCACAAATTATGTATTTCTGTTACCTAAAACCTGTTACTAAAAATAAGAAATTGAAAATATTATGGGATCTAAAGGGGCATACAATAAACGTGTTTATTTTTTCGTATATTATTGCTCGATATTAACAACGGTTCGGTACGGGCGTTGGTGGCGTTGGCGGCATTGGTTACTAGATCTGTCTCTAGATATGATCATTGATGTCATTGGTGTCGTTGGTGGCGAAGGTGTTGTTGGTGACCCTGGTGGCAGTGGTGGTGATGTTAGGGGTGATGGTGGTAGTTTTTGTGCCGATGGTGACATTGGTGGCGTTGGTGGCATTGGTGACGTTGGTGGTGTTGCAGGTAGTTTTGAAGGCGTTGGTGGCATTGGTTATGGCAGTGGTGGTGGTTTTGGTGGCGTTGGTGTCATTGGTGGCGTAGGTGTTTGGTGATGTTGATTGCGTTGGGTTGGTGGTGGCGTTGATGGCGTTGGTGCCGTTTGTGGTGGTGGCAGTGATGGAGGTGGTAGTGGTGACAGTTTTCACTTCTGTCGGCTCTTACGGAGTGCATATATTATGTATAGATCTATAATTTTTCTTTCATTCTCTGTTAGTAGCACTAATTGACTGAAACTTTACAAAACTATATAATAATTGTCTGTAAAAAATATTATGCATAGAAGTTTAAAATTGACTTTTCGAAAATACGGTTCTGCATACGATGGACGTTTGTAGGTACTTATACGACTGCGCGTTTATACACATAATTCGCTATTTTTCGCACGGTCAGTTATATGTGGCTCTGTCACGTGTTAGCAATCCTAGTAGCCTGTGTGCTTTTATCCCCCATGGCCATACATCATAAATTGTGTACAGAGAAGCATTACTGTAAAGTAGATTTTTTTAGCTACCCAAAAGTGTTTATGATCCAAAATTAACCAAAAGTTATCCTACCCGTTATTTGTCCCGAAGTCACTTTTCGACGCGAACAAAGTTGCGGGCACAGCTAGTATTATATATTAAAATAAGGAGCGTTAGCAAAATCAGTTAAAGGAAAAAGAAGTTATGATCAATTCAAAATTTACTTCAAGAACTGCTTCATAACTAATAATCAGAGTTGAATGCGGTTTACATAAACGTATTTAATTTAGACTAGCTGTGCCCGCGACCATATCCGCGCAGAATTTAACAAAATTATTGTTCAGTATCTTACGCGGACGAAGTCGTGGGCACAGCTAGTATAAAATATACAATAATGACATCGGCCCTAGGTCGTACAAAGCCTAGTGGCATTTAAACTGTAATTAGAACGGTACCACAACAAGGCATGTCTATGCGATGGCGCGGGTCGACCGATCGATTCCACACGACCCGGTCAACGCTTCGTCACTAGATAACCTGGTGTACACGAGCCTTGTGCCATTTGCGGCTTGCTTTTTTACGATCGAATCCCTCTAATATACAGCTAGCTGAGTCTCGCTGTTTTACCTGCGTTTCTAAATTGTTATTTGTAAGGTTGCCTTGATTGCCCGAGCCCAGGTCTGGTCAATTTATACATGGCTCTACTTTGTTCCTAGTGATTATAGCGCGATGCTGTAAAATCAATATTTTGTTTTATTTTTACTTTTCAGAATGATTTATTCCCGCTGTCCCCGAGGCCGTGTCCCCGTCCGATGGGGACAGCGGGACGTGATTAAATTCCTTTCCCGTTTAGGGCGTTCGGAGACAACTGGAATAAACCTTCAGTGTGTAATTATCATATTTAGTTTTGATGTCTGGTTTTTTGTAGCAAATTTTTCACTTACACAGTGGGATCCATAATGATAAAATAGAGTTATGTAAAAAAAATTTTTTTACCTACTTTGTTGCACACTAGCTGTGCCCCGTACTTCGTCCGCGTGGAATAGTGACTTGGGCAGCAATTTCTTTGATAATATAACTTTTGATGAATTTCGGATCATAAGAAAACACTTTTGGATAGCTAATAAAATCTAGTATACATTAATACTTCTCTATACACGCTATTAGACTATCGCCACCAAAGGCACCTACGCCACCAATGTCACCAAAGCCACTAACGCCACCACTACCCCCACCATCGCCAGCAACGCTACCAATGCCACCAATGTATCCAACGCCACCAATGCCACCAACGCCACAAACGCCACTAACGCCACCAACGCCACCACCGCAACGCCATAAACGCTACTAACGCCTAAGTAAACTGCATTCAACTCTGTTTTTAGAAGTTTTGAAGCAGTGCTGGAAATATATTTTTTCAATATTTTTAATGTACAGAATTAACACTTCTACAGTTTAATTATAAGTATAAGATAGATATGAATAATTAGGGTCCTAGGGAGCACTTATACATCGTATTTTTTTTAACTACCTATATTTTTATTTTATGTAATGGAAGTGGCAAACAAGCATGCAGTTCACATTGATGCTACTTCACTGGAGCAGTGGACCAGTAAAACCTAGAGTGAATAACTACTGATCATAATCAAAAACATATAATAAATCAAAAAGAAACGGACAGATTTATTGCATTTGATTCTACACTAGCTATTCATTTGTCGTTCATGCTGCAGTTGGAGATTTCTTATTACCAAACATCTAGGTACACGTATGTTTGAGATACGCTTACCTAAAGAAGCAAAAAATATAAATAACTAGCTGTTGCCCGCGGCTCCACCCGCGTGTAGGTCGCTTTTTGCGTAACCTGTGGAAACTCATCAAATCATCCCATAGTATCCCACAGGATTTTTTTTCGGGATAAAACTATCCTATGTGTTAATTCAAGTTACCCTCTATGTGTGTGCCTAATTTTATGATAATTGGTTCAGCAGTTTTTGTATGAAGGAGTAACAAACAAACATACAAACTTTCGCATTGATAATATTTATATACGACGATATACAATTATATACGATACGATAATAGCTTTATAAATGAATCAATTTTTTGTAGGTGATTTGTAGCTAAATATAGCTATAGCAAAAAATGGTTTGGAACTAGTTTCTGTTTAATTTGATAAATTAATGGTTTAATTTGTTTAAAAGGACTTATAGGTATAATGTGACGGGAGATAAAGACATTGATTTACATAGGAGTATCAAATTACAACTCAATCGGTCGGTAAGTACCCGCTTCCTTAGAAAAACGGCCGTGACAGACGGAAAGACAGACAGGCAAGACGCGAGAGTATTTTATTAGGCTTCCGTTTTTTTCCTTTAGAACCCTAAAAAGTTTGAATGTCATTCCGTTAATTCCATGCTTTTCTTCTTTAAGAAATTAATATTTCCTCTTTTCTTCTGCAGATATTTTTAAGAGTGTTACACATGTTACGTGCCATCTAATCAGAACATGTTTAAGGATGGAAACTATGATTTGGCAGTAAACAGATTGAGAAATACGGCCTATACACTCCTTTATCGGAACTCTACAAATAGTAAATGTGATAAAATGCCTTCTTAAGATCTTATTTACCTATCTTCCAATTCCTTACTAGCATTTTATCATACAGTAGTATCTAGAAAAAAAAAAGATTTAAATGTTATTACAATTTTATTCATAGTTATGTAACACCAATAACATTATTATACAAACGTGAATATTTTTAAGTCGAAATAATTTTCAAGTAAGCATGATTTAGCACTAATAGAACATTAGCATAAAAAGTTAAAAACACGTTTAAACGATTTTCTGAGTTATGTATCTGTATTGAGTTTGCATTGTCAAACATCTTCTTTAGCAAAACACGTTTGATTATATTTTTATTTTTAAAGAAATGAAAGAAAAATTTGACTTCAGGCGAGGCTCGAACTCGCGACCTACTGGGAATCTAGTCCAGCCGCTCTTCCAATTGAGCTACTGAAGCCCTGCCCGATTTGTCGAATTTTTTCCTTCACATCTATTGCATTGGTTTATGGTACCAGTAGCGCCATCTATTACCAACTATGCTAGTTAGGCAACCGATATAATAGACTTTTCAGTTTATTGAATATCGTAAAGAAGTCGCTTTTACCCTTAATAATTGTTTTATATTATTTCGCATTAACACATGCTTGTGAAATATATTTTTATTTTTAAAGAAATGAAAGAAAAATTTTGACTTCAGGCGAGGCTCGAACTCGCGACCTACTGGGAATCTAGTACGTTTGATTATGTTTGATGACTAATATTTTTCAATAATTTTCGTAACTAAAAAAATCAAGAATATGTATATTCAATACGTTGTAAGATTTATTGCCTATGGACTGAGAGCTACTGAACACTTCGAGTAACGGTAGGCCTGTAAGGCTAGAATTTTTTGTAGGGATGAAACGTAACATGCTAAGTATAAAAACCATCGCCTGGCAAGGATCAACCCTGCACGTCATCAACCCCTATTTATATGAAAATGTAAAAGTAAATTTGAAAAAAAAACCTGGACCTACCCTTGAAATTTTTCTATTAATTTTGTTCATGCATAGTGAAGTTTAAAAAAAAATTACAGACATTTTCGATGAGCACCAGCCAGCAAACCGAAAGGTGTGTTATAAATAGGTATATGAAATAAAATATACTTTCTTATGTAAAATTAAAATGTATGTATTATGAGATATATATGGATTTTATTTTTTAATTTTTAGTATTAGCTGTTATAGCGGCAACGGAAATCTCAAAATCTCAAAAGTAAAATAGTTTTTATTTTAAAGTTACATTAAGTTTTCGCAGTTTTCCCTCATTTTAAAGTTCTTCTATCTCATAGGATACAACTCCCATTTTCATAACTTATGTATCTATCTATATATCCCATTTGTAAGGTAGGACGTCATTGAACACATATTGAACATCCCCATATTCCTCATTGACGACCGACGCATAGTAAACAAAAAGAAACCGGAGTTTTAACGTAAAATTTTATTAAAAAAATATATCAAAACCGTAAAACAATATAATAGGCGACTGTCTAACATAAATTTATTTTTTCCGAGGTATAATATGCAACATGGTTGCACCATCAGGTGCTACTAACAACCTTAGTGGATTAAACTTGAACGGTTTAGTATTCTTTGAAAGCTCCACGCGGAATCTTGACAAGAATTTCACCAAGAAAAATGATGACTGGAGTTGTGCGAAGCGTTTGCCTGAAACAATATTAAATTGTTATTTTTTCAATACCAAATTACTTTATTAAAAGTCTTTCAAATGCAATGCAAAAAAATTACAATATTATAAATATATTTTTACTGGCGGTAGAGCTCCAGTGACGGAGCTCGCGGGCGTAGGCACCACCGCATTAAATAATATACTTGCCGCTAAATGGTAGTATTCAGCACTATCGTGTTCTGGTAAGGTGGTTATGTACGGCTCTGTAATTTTCGGCACACAGGCATAACACCTTAGGCCTCAGGAGTGGTAACGCAATCGTATTTTGACCTTGATCTTTGGGTGGGTGTCTTTAGGCTGCAGTCATCACTTAACATCAATGTGAACTGCATGTTTGTTTGCCACTTCATTACATAAATATATATATCTATATATGTTATTCCACTAAGTATGGACAGACATATACAAATAACCATGCGTGCCAAATTACAACTTTCTGACACAAAGGGTCTTTGAGATGACCCACGGACAGACAGACGGACAGACACGTCGAAACTGCGAAACTATAAGAGTTCCTTGTAGACTGCGGAACGCTAAAAACTCAAACATGAATTCAATCACGTGTGAAAATAAAATCGAACTGAGATTTTAATGGGTTAAATTCTGTATAATAATATCGGTATGTGGTTTTGTTTCGTATAATATATGTATACTCACCGATGCAATTCCTTTGTCCTTCACCGAATGGTAAATAAGCACACGGGTGTCGATTCTGTTCTGCTTCGGGTGAAAATCTTTCTGGATCAAATTTTTCTGGATCTGGATAATACTTCGGGTCGTGATGAATTCCCCTAACGGAGATGACAACCATTTGTCCCTTTTCAACTGTCACATTTGTCCCGGGGATCTTGTAATTCACGGTTGCTCTGCGTTGTAACGGATCCACAATCGGATAGAATCGAAGAGTTTCTTTAAAAACTTTATCCAAATAAGTAAATTCCTTCAAGCGGTCATATGTTAATTCTTCATTAGACTTAGCAAGCACCTCGTCAATCTCTTCTATTAATTTATTTTGGATATCGGGATTTTTTGCCAATTCATACAACGTGTACGATGTTGTTGTGGCGGAGGTCTCGTACCCTGCCGCATAGAATACAAAAGCTTGTGCTGCAATGATTTCGTCACTCATGTATAAAGTTATATTTTGATCACTCTTGACGGATTTGCCTTTAATATCCTTCTCTTGTTTCATTTCTAATATCATATCCATGAAATCGTTCCTACCTATAGGTGCATCATTTCGGTCAATCACGACCCTTCGGACGAGACTTTCAAAGAATCTGGGTACTTCCATAGGGAATATAGAAGAGTTTAGTTTTGTTAAAATTCCAGGGTACATCATGTCCAATTCGGTTGCATAGTTAGGGGTAAAAAGAAGGTAGTCGATCTTTCTCAGCATATCCATTTGCTCTTTTTGTAACGTATCCATTTCTAATCCAAAAGCGCAAGCAGCTATTGTGCTCATTGTGTAACGTTGCAACAAAATCTGTATATCGTGTTCACTTTGACTTTCACAGATATCTTCAACATAATTCAATACTTTATCAGCTTGTTGAGACAATAAATACGTCATATTTCTTAGTTTAGCAGGAGTAAAGAGTGGACTAAATCGATGACGTAAAACTCTCCATGTTTCACCATCCGCGTGAAACAAATTCTTTCCCAAGCCTTTTTCACTGAAAGATACTCCACGGTCGCTGAACTGGTCAAAATCTTTAATCATTACGTGCTTGATGATGTCCAGATCCCGAAGCAACAGAGCTGGTGATGTCATTCTGTAGATACCGACCACCTTTTCATTTGGATATTCATTATACAATTCGTCATGAACTACTCCTGTATTTTTATTTCGCAAGGCGAGGTCCTTAAGATTCCCAAAGAGCGGCACAGGTTTTGGACCGGGAACATTTAGGGATTTCCAATAATTGAAATTTCTAGTAAAGTGATAATAAACTAATATTGCAAGAAAAATAATAAGATATAAGTACAACATTTCTACTACGCTCTTTAAATATCAAACAATAATGTCAAGATATGATAAAGTTGGTGGTTTTTATAGCAAACGGTATGTTTTTATTTTGATAATTACCTTGAATATGACGAGGGGGTCTATTGACAAAAA
Source organism: Macrosoma leucophasiata (assembly GCA_036365455.1). Lineage (NCBI taxonomy): Eukaryota > Metazoa > Arthropoda > Insecta > Lepidoptera > Hedylidae > Macrosoma > Macrosoma leucophasiata. Next base: position 13,430,647 of record JAWQUS010000021.1, read on the forward strand.
TATGAGATAAAAATATTTTTATTTAAGAAATATGGAAATAATGAAGATGACAAAAAACATGAAATCGAAAATGGCGTCGGGATGTTACGACCCAATCGCCCGCGCGCCCGTGCTCACCATGAAGTAGGTATCATTGAAAACGTATTTTAAATTATCAAAGAAGAAGAAATCAAGGTTTCTCACACCATTTTTCAATCCATGTTACGTGGATTGAAAAATGGTGTGTTTTGAATGTTTACTGATTTAAAGCTCGTTATCAACTATTCTCATATCTACGAGTATGGTACATAAATTTGTGTAGTGGGTATCTAAGATCCGCCAGTTGGGCCTTCAAGATGCGCCGCATGTTTCACAACCTTAGTCGGGGACTGGAGCCATCCAGCTAGCAAAAATTACGACTAGTAGATATTTGGGGGTCGTGCGGTCCATAGCACTATACCGTAATAATCTCCCTAGATCCGTGTTTTGCACACGGACTGTAACTGTATTATTACATTTGTTGTGTCGATCCATACATTTTATACGATTTTGTTTTGTGATTACTTACTTAGTTTCGTAACTCAGTACGCTAAATGAAAACTCATATTTTTTAGACATAATTTAATGTTTCCCTATAAGTGAATTACCTACATGTACCTAATTCTTTTTAGAAATAAATTTCTTGAAACGTTTTTTATTTGCATAAAATCTTATGTAACAATTGCTGTAGATATTTTTATTAGTGATGGCCTTATACCTACTTTTTGACCCTTATCTTATCTTATTAACGTTATATAACAATTTTAAAATTAATATTGAAATACAAATGTAAATGGTATTGCGATTCACAAGATTCTATTGTATATAATTAAAATTAAGCACACAAATGTCAGAATATCAGATGAAATTATTAAAATAATGTAATATTTGTTGCATGCAACATGTCAACAATAAATTCTACTAAAGTCAAGTTCAAGTTCATTAAGTCAATATATTCTGATGCTGAATAGAAACGTTTATCAATAAGCCACTATTTAAATTTACTAACAATTTTTTTAAAAGGTAATACTTTCATGACTTTTGGAACAGCGTTATAGATAACGCCACACATAACATAAACACTTTTCAAATACATGGTTGTTGGCATGTATATTTTCGCCTCACGATAGGCTCCACTCAGCAGCATAGAAAAGCATGTTTATTTTAATCTAACTCTTCTTACATCTTTGATTAAAGTATTCTGCCCACTACACCGTATCTTACCATGAGCGTGCTATGAGCGTGTCAGGCAATAAAATATTATTTGTATTGAAAAGTATGAGACCATGCCCACAAGACCGTTCCGTCACCGATCGACAACGTCGCGTGCCATGCACAGAGCGTCAAGAATTGTCGCCGAGAATATTTTGTGACCGAAGCGTCGATACACGCGCACAAACGGTAACGCATGTAGGCATGATACGCTGTTGATATGTTCTAGTAGGCATCCGGTCCGGTAGGTCCGTGTCGTGTTAGTTTCCGCGCTTGATACGGTCTTAGCTCGGTCATTGTATGATACGGTGTAGTAGGCAGAGTCCTTAAAACAATATTTTTGTACAACGGAATTATTGACGCAATAATCCGGTCAATCAAATTTGACCAAAAAATAAGAGTGAAACTAAATAAATTCACTATCAGCTGAAAATAAGTACAATTGTTCAAAACACAATTGACCTCTTGGGCTGCAGTAAAATATGACAATGATTTCATATTCTTCGTGGACGATATCGTCTACGCGTACTTCAACCTATAAAAACATTATTTCAAAATTCCCTATCGAAAAGTGGGTTTCTTCGCGAGTTTCTTCAAAACAGAAAGTTTTATCGTAAAATTACCTTAGACATAAATTGTACCCATATCATAAAAGTGTCTATAAAAATGGTATGAACATTTTATTCCCATAAACCAGACCAATTATAACAAAGTATTAAAAAATTTTTTTTTCCTTATATCTATGGGGAATTTTGAAATAATTTTTAATTAAGTTTCGAACAATTTTACTTATTTTCAGCTGATAGCGAATTACGTATCTTCGAACGTCTAATTTGACCGGACTACAAAGTCAACAAATGGAAAGTGGACTTAAACGTAAATTAATCTTATTTAAATAATAAAATAAGCCAATAAATCGTTTAATAGTATAAAAGGCGCCTGTCTAATGTAAATTTATTTTTTCCGAGGTACAATATGTAACATCGTTGCACCATCAGGTGCCACTAACAACCTTTGCGGATTAAACTTCAAAGGTTTAGTGTTCTTTGAAAGCTCCACGCGGAATCTTGACAAGAATTTTATTAAGAAAAATGAAGACTGGAGCTGTGCGAAGCGTTTGCCTGAAACAATAGATATTAAATTGTTATTTTTTCAATACTAAATTACTTTGATGATTTCTCACTTTAATTGTAATATTTTACATGTGATACACCACTATTACAACTCGGACGATCAAGTGGTTATGTAAGAAAGAATTCAAGAATGTGTTCAAGAATGATCTAACATAGGACACACAACAAAACAATAATCTTGTGGCAAAACGTAACTGGCTAATGGTGGGTGTTTGTATGTATGTTCGAATGCATGCATTTGCCTCTGTCTATCCTTCGGGGAATACAGGCGTGCAGTTACGTTACGTCCTTTGCATCCGACACGGGACTCGTGGTCAAGTCATTGACTAAGATACTAATGGTAGAGCTTCAATGACGGAGCTCGAGAGCATAGGCATCACACCTCATTAACTTATCTACTTGAAATAAGATTTTATTCTGTATCTGTATTCTATTTTTTATTTTTTAAAGAAAAATGGAAAGAAAAATTCGACTTCAGGCGAGACTCGAACTCGCGACCTACTGGGAATTTAGTCCAGCCGCTCTTCCAATTGAGCTGCTGAAGCCCTGCCCGATTTGTCAAATCTTTCCTTCACATTTATTGCATTGCTTTATGGTAGCAACAGCGCCATCTATTACCAACTATGCTAGTTAGGCAACCGATATAATAGACTTTTCAGTTTATTGAATATCGTAAAGAAGTCGCTTTTACCCTTAATAATTGTTTTTATATTATTTCGCATTAACACATGCTTGTGAAATATATTTTATTTTTTAAAGAAAAATGGAAAGAAAAATTCGACTTCAGGCGAGACTCGAACTCGCGACCTACTGGGAATCTAGTCCAGCCGCTCTTCCAATTGAGCTACTGAAGCCCTGCCCGATTTGTCAAATCTTTCCTTCATATCAATTGCATTGCTTTATGGTAGCAGCAGCGCCATCTATTACCAACTATGCTAGTTCTGTATTCTATTTTTTTTATATAATGACAGTGGCATACATGCAGTTCACATTGATGTTAAGTGATGACTGCAGCCTATAGACACCCACACAAGATCAAAGGTCAAAATGAAGATGCGTTACCACTTCTGAGGCCTAAGGTGTTATGTCTCTGTGCCGGAAATTACTAGGCCGTACATTGGTAATGTATTATCCTATATTAAAGTAGTGATTCCTAAAGTGATCCATATAGACCCCCTGGGGTCTATGGGAGACTCGATGGGGTCTACGTACATGCGTAAATAAAAATGGGATATATGGGCAAGTGATATGAATGTTAGCAAGGGGGTCCACCGAAACCAGAAAAAAATTGAAAGGGGTCTACAAGAAAAATAGTTTGGGAACCTCTGGTCTAAAGAAAACGAACGTGTTAATGTAGTAGGTACAAACAGGTACAGGCTTCACAATTATGTACCTACATAATTTCCCCTTCCTTTTTAATTTATTTTAGTTTAGATTTAACATTTTATAAAAAAAGAACTTGCACATTATTTGTACTTAATATTTAGCTATTAATTTCACTTATTGTTTGAACTTAAAATATTTACTTTTATATCATCATCTTGGTTGTTTATGTAAGGCCTCGTTCTAACTATCACTGAGACGTAACACCTAAGGACTCACGGATGGCAACGCATCTGCATTTTCTGGTAATTCTGTGGGTGCCTATAGGCTGCAGTCATCACTTAACATCAATGTGAACTCCACGGTAATTTGCCACCTCCATTACATTAAAAAAAATAGAAAAATAATTAAAAATTTCCTAAATTATTTTTTTACGTGACTTCGAAAAAAGGAGGATGTTATCAATTCGTCTGAATCTCTTTTTACGTTTAACGTTTTAATGGCATGCAGCATGCGTATTTATCAATTGTTACAAATTTTTAGTTGATTAAGTGATTTTTATTATAAAAACCGGCCATGAGAATGTCGGTCCACGAATAATGTACAGTTCCGTTTATCAATTTTTTGAATTATTGTCTGTCAGTCTGTCTGTCTGTCTGGTACGTTATAAGTTATATGTATACTCACCGATGCAATTCCTTTGTCCTTCACCGAAGGGTAAATAAGCACACGGGTGCCTGTTTCGTTCTACCTCGGGTGAAAATCTTTCGGGATCAAATTTTTCTGGATCTGGATAATACTTCGGGTCGTGATGAATTCCCCTAACGGAGATGACAACCATTTGTCCCTTTTCAACTGTCACATTTGTCCCGGGGATCTTGTAATTCACGGTTGCTCTGCGTTGTAACGGATCCACAATCGGATAGAAACGAAGAGTTTCTTTAAAAACTTTATCCAAATAAGTAAATTCCTTCAGGCGGTCATATGTTAATTCTTCATTAGACTTAGCAAGCACCTCGTCAATCTCTTCTATTAATTTATTTTGGATATCTGGATGTTTTGCCAATTCATACAACGTGTACGATGATGTCGTGGCGGAGGTCTCGTACCCTGCCACATAGAATACAAAAGCTTGTGCTGCAATGATTTCGTCACTCATATATAAAGTTACATTTTGATCACTCTTTACGGATTTGCCTTTAATATCCTTCTGTTGTTTCATTTCCAATATTAAATCCATGAAATCGTTCCTACCTATAGGCGCATTATTTCGGTCAATCACGACCCTTCGGACAAGGCTTTTAAAGAAATCGAGTACTTCTATAGGGAACAGAGAAGAGTTTAGTTTTGTTAAAATCCCAGGATACATCATGTCCAATTCGCCTGCATATTTGGGGGTAAATACAAGGTAGTCGATCTTTCTCAGCATGTCCATTTGCTCTTTTTGTAACGTATCCATTTCTAATCCAAAAGCGCAAGCAGCTATTGTGCTCATTGTGTAACGTTGCAACAGAATCTGTATATCGTGTTCACTTTGACTTTCACAGATATCTTCAACATAATTCAATACTTTATCAGCTTGTTGAGACAATAAATACGTCATATTTCTTAGTTTAGCAGGAGTAAAGATTGGACTAAATCGATGACGTAAAACTCTCCATGTTTCGCCATCCGCGTGAAACAAATTCTTTCCCAAGCCTTTTTCACTGAAAGATACTCCACGGTCGCTGAACTGGTCAAAATCTTTAATCATTACGTGCTTGATGATGTCCAGATCCCGAAGCAACAGAGCTGGTGATGTCATTCTGTAGATACCGACCACCTTTTCATTTGGATATTCATTATACAATTCGTCATGAACTACTCCCACATTTTTATTTCGCAAGGCGAGGTCCTTAAGATTTCCAAACAGCGGCACAGGTTTTGGACCGGGAACATTCAGGGATTTCCAATAATTGAAATTTCTGGTAAAGTAATAATAAACTAATATTGCCAGAAATATAATAAAATATAAGTACATCATTTCTACTTCGCTCTTAAAGAATCAAATAACCAATGTCAAAATATGGAAAAGTTTGTGGTTTTATAGCAAACGACTTGTTTAAGCGTCTTGCACACACGGCCTGGGGTGGCGGCCGACCATAGGCCGCGGGTCTGGTCGCCACGACAACATCATGCTACGGCCTGAAGCACCATTCAGTGTAGTATTTTTGTGTGTGTATGATTGTTTCTCCATATTATCGGAGCGGAAAAGCTAAAAAAAACTAAACATAAAAATTTATCGAATTTATCAAATCGAAGACAACAAACCAAAAATTTGTCAAAACAGAAAGAAAGAAGTTCTAAAGGTTTTAAATTGGCCGTGCCATCTTAACCTGGAGGATGGCACGGTTAAGTAAGCATAAGTTCTATACCAATAATCATGCGCCTAATATATTTTCCAAATAACTTTGGTTAGTTAATTTAGTGTTAGTGATTATGTATCTTATTATCTAAATAGTATTAGTGGATACTCAAAATTGAATAAAAAAGTTATATTATAATAAAGCAGGAAAACACTTAAGCCAAATATTTTAGAAATCACCAATGATAAAAAGTAATTTAAAAGCTTTAGCCTGAAGCATTTCACATACTTTCATAATATTGAGTTCATTTTTGAAGACGGCTACAATTTTCAAGTTCATTATCATTGGTCATTTAAAAAATTTTTGGCTTAAGTGTTTTCCTGCTCCGAAAATCTGGGAACGCTCACAAAAATACTACAGATAGCGAATGGTGCTTCAAGCCGCGGCAGCGTGTTGCCGTGGCGGCCAGATTCGCGGCCCGTAGCTGGTCGCCACCGCACACCGCACCTGTGTGCGAGACGCTTTAAACAACCAAACATAGATTGTCGACACATCTATGTTTTGTTATATCATTAATATTTTCGTGTAGACTCCCATCTCGTATTTGGTAGGTACATATGAACGATTCCATAGTTTCCACGTTCAGATTCAATGTTAAATAAAACAAGCTAGAAAATTATAACTTATAACTAAGTGTATTTTCGCACAATTGATGAACTTGTATAGAATTGATATACGTCCTTCTTATCATTACACCTACATCCTAACTGCATAGTAGCCAATAGTTACCTACTACCTAAATGATATGTTTAAGTTTTTTATCGCAAATTTTGTTGAGCACTGTACGTATGCTTTTGTGCAAAAAAGAGATAGATATGTTATGTGCTGAAGAAATGTCAGATAAATTTTTACTCTTGGTAGCGCTCCAGTGACGGAGCTCGCGGGCGTAGGCACCACCGCATTACCTAATATACTTGCCGCTAAATGGTAGTGTTCAGCACTATCGTGTTCCGGTCAGGTGGTAATGTACGGCCCTGTAATTTCCGGCACAGAGCCATAACACCTTAGACCTCAGGAGTGGTAACGCATCTGCATTTTGACCTCGGTCTTTGTGTGAGTGTCTATAGGCTGCAGTCATCACTTATCATCAGTGTGAACTGCATGATTGTTTGCCACTTCCATTGCATTAAAAAAAAATGTTTATTTGAATGGCGCAAGGCACAAAAAGAGTTCACCTCTTCATTTATTTATTTAAAGTTATAGTTATAATTAACAACATAGTGAAAACTCAACATAATAATATATTATCATGTCAGTTTTACTATACTTATAATTCTTAAGATTGCAAGTACTTTATGCTGAATTGGGGACCTTCTTGTAACAACCTTCTTTTTGTGTTCTTTGTTTTAGTGTTTATGTTGTTGTTACAAATAAAGTTATTCTATTCTATTCTAAAAGTCCGAAAATATATATTTTTAAGTTATTATGGCATCGCTGTTACGCATATTGTCAGTAACAAGTAAAACGATATTTCGTACTTAAGCAACGTAAAAATAAGTATTAGTCAGTCAGTTAATTATTTATTATGTCAGTCAAGTGAGTTACAGTCAGAAATTCGAGTAAAGCGATGGCTACTTACCAGAACATTTACTATGAAGTTTTGGAGGTAACCTGAAAGGCGGTGTTCAAGACGCACTGTCATTCTATTTCGCTATACACGGGCACTGTAATAAACCTATATCAAACAAAATGCCACCAACTTTATTTAATATAACTCAAAAATACACCTAGAAAATGAAATAATATAAGAGCAGCATTTAGAGAATATATGCAGACGAGTAACGTTACGGCAGCAATGGGGCGTCAGCATTGCTGCGTGCAGCGCAGTTCGGAATCACACCTCATTCGTAGATGAGATCTGATGATTTTTTGACAGTGCGAGTCATATGAAGATCATCATATTATGACCCGAACATACAAAAAAAACCAATAACATTTCATGTGAAATGTTCCATTGGGAACAATAATGCTATTGGGTTTTTTTCTATTGCCTTAATAACGTCAAATTTTTTATGTTACACAACTAAAATTAAACATAATAAAATGTCTCTGATCTGATCTGCACTACACACACATTGAGATTCAGTCGAATGACAAATTTAATTATCCATTTTCTGCCTTTCCGCTAAAAATCGTTTCCATTATATCAAATTAAAATGTATCAATATAATAACCGATTAATCGAATATGCATTCATCGTAATAAAACACATTACCCTGAGTGGCGTGAAGTATTATGATAGTTATCTCAGAGCGTATTCCGTTTTATTAGCGGGCACTGTAAGATGTGCCGTTAATTCGGTATAATACGTAAACACCGTTCCTCTCTAAACCACCATAAGTGACACTGTTCAAGACGGAACGCAGTTCAGTTAATTAGATCGACATTTTATTTCAGTTTCTTTAATTTCATAAAAATATCGGATTCAACAGCACAGGTGTCGCAGTGAATTACGGAACGCATCCTCAGTCTAATTTACAGACTTCAGGATCATGCAGCCAACTTATAGAAAGCACAGACCAATAACCATTCAGAAAGCATTAGCGACCAGTCAATCTCTTGGGTTTACTTTTGTGCAGAATGAATATTTTGTTTGTAAATAAATGGGAAATAGAGTTACTCAACCATTCCTTCTAAAATGGGTATCCGTAATCGAAACTGTTTGTGACAACGAATTATTCGAAATAATTTCATATTCAATAATTTTTTATTCGTAACCGTATCCGAAAACGGTATAATATTGTTGATATATACGGATATGAATATCCATATCGAGATCCTATATATCAAATCCGTAAACACCCCTAACATGTATTTATTGAGTTTTTGTAGCTTACAATATCACCAAATTCGGCTTAGTAATATATCATTTTTAAGATCAAAATAAAAATGTATAAATGTCTTATTATCTTTACTTATATGAATTATCTATATTATTTTTAAATGAAACAAACATAGCGTATAAAAAACCGTCCAGTCCAGTGCAAGTCGGCCGCAAGTGCACAGGTTTTCGTACAATTGTAATTTTTATATTTCACAGTTTGCAACGTTTATTATAGACTAGCTGTGCCTGCGACTTTGTTCGCGTGGAATAGTGACTTTGGGCAGCGCATTTAAATTTAATTTTAGGATATGAATTTTGGGTAGCTAAAAAATCGACTTTACAGTAATGCTTCTGTGTACACGATTTTAGACATATGGCCATCGGGAATAAAAGCATACAGGCTGCTAGGATTGCGAAAACTTGCTAATTATGTGTTTAAACGCTCAGTCGTACCTACCTACAAACGTCCATCCTACGGCTGTAATGTATTTTCGAAAAGGCCATTTTAAACTTCTATGCATAATATTTTTTTTTAGATAATTATTATAAAGTTTTGTAAAGTTTCAGTCAAATAGTGCTACTGACAGAGAATGAAAGACGAAAAATAGATCTATACATAATAAATATGCACTCCGTAGGAGCCGGCAGAAGCGAAAAATTGAATATTAACGTTGTGCATTTTTAACCACTAATGTCACCACTACCACCGCAACAACCACAAACGACACCAACGCCCTCAACGCCACCACCAACACGAACATCACCAAACACCTACGCCACCAATGCCAACCAATGACACCAACGTCACCAAAACCACCACCACTACCACAACCAATGCCACCAACGCATCCAAAACTACTAACAACACCCCCAACGTCCCCAATGCTTCCATCGCCACTAAAAACCACCACCACCACCAACCCCACCAACACCACCACCAGAGTCACCAACAACACCTACGCCACCAACGACACCAATGACACCAACGCCACCAATTTCACCAACTAACAAAAAAAAAAAATCGGCCAAGTCGAACTCGTGCACGAAGGGTTCGGAACAAAAAATTACAAAACCCTTAACATTTTCATTTTCTTATTTTTGGTAATTAATTTTGTCTTTATAAGAACGGTAACAGAAAAAACAAAATTTGGGAAAATGTTAGATTTCTAGCTATCACTATTTATGAGATAAAGCCTGGTGACAGACAGACAGACGGACGGACAGACAGACAGCGGAGGATTAGTAATCCGTAGGGCCCGTTTTTACCTTTTAGGTACGAAATCCCCTAAAAGATAGAAGATAGATACAGCTTAAAAATATTCGATATGATTCTTTAAATTGACATAACTTTTTTAATTCCGATCCGATTCACATGAAACAAAAATTCTATGTTAAGTGAAACATACCACAATATATAAGTGAAATCCGCAATTCGAATAAGTCGTTTCTGAAATTTGCGTACACAAACACACATACAAACAGACATTTTACCGGGATAAAAAGTACCCAGTGTTGCGCGCCAAACGTTAAAGTATAATTATACCAAGTTTCATCGTAATCGGACCAGCAGTTTTTGTGTGATGCTTGAACAAACAGACAGACAAACAAAAAAATTTCTAATCACATATTAGTGTTCAGTATCGATCTAGTAACATCCCTTGGTATTTATTTTTTCAATATTTTCAATGTACAGAATTTACACTTCTACAGTTTTATTAAAAGTACAGATATAGATTTGCTTGTTTATATATTGTTGTATATGTATGTTATTTTATATGTAACGAAGGTGGCAAACAATCATGCAGCTCACATTGATATTTAGAGATGACTGCAGCCTATAGACATCTCCACACAAACTAGGGGGCCGACCGCCTAACTCAAATGATTTCGTTTAGCTTTCGATTATGACAACATCTTATCAGTTTCGTACCACCTAAGTTTTTCCTGGAAGTGTTTTCATCTGCAGATATATACTTAAGAGCATTTTTTTTAATAGGCGGTACGAATGACAAGATGACGTCCTAAACGAAAGCATTTGAGTTAGGCGGTCGGCCCCCAGACGTCAAAACGCAGATGCGTTGCCACCCCTGAAACCTAAGTTGTTATGTATCTGTGATAGTTATTAGTTTATTACGGGGCCATACATTACCATCTAACCAGAACACTGCTGTAGTGCTGAACACTACCATTTAGCGGCAGATAAATTATGTAATGCGGTGGTGCCTACGCCCTCGAGTTCCTGCACTGGAACTCTATCACCAGTATCAAAATAAATAACTCTTTAAAGTAAAGATAAAAAAATACACTTACAGTTCTAGCGAAACTAACAAACAGCAATTGATTTTCGAAAATTATCTGACCTGTCCTGTTTCGGTAATATTAATAAAAACCGGTCAAGTGCGTGTCGGGCAGTAGCCAAAAATATCGCATATAGTGTGTCCATACAAAGCTTTACAAAATATCAATGTATCGATCGACATCTACATCGTGTTGCAATTCGTATCTATACCGTTAATCGGTATGATATTACTGATGAATTTTTGTACATCTCGTTGATAAACTGACTTACTTGAATTTTTTTTTTTTTGCGGTAAATGAAGATCTTTAAAAATAACTAACATGACGTAGTAATTACTGCATTGGTATAGTTATATCTTCGTATTTTGCAGTTAATAAAAACAAACTATTATCGTGTATTATTTCGTATGGTGTAATTTTCATGATTAATTAACGTTTATTTAAGATTTAATAGCCAGGCTTATCATCAATTTAGTTTATGAAGCATATAAGAGATCCCAATGTCACAGATAGGAATAGGGAGAATAATGTGTAAGAAACGGAAGATTTGGTGCTCCACGCTCTTTACCTACCTACGCCATAACGGCGTCGATTCATAATTAATTACTATTTATTGTTGAGTAGGTACTACTCAACAATAAATAGTCGACATTCTTTCTATATGCCCGAACCATCGGAGCATGCCTTTTTTCATTTTTACACCGATACTATCATTCACACAAAGCCTCTTTCATACATCTTCATTACGAACGCGATCGGTGAGTGATACACCACAGATCTTGCGCAAATATCTCATCTCGACCGCGTTTAACTTACTTTCATGCTCTTTTGGATAGTGAACATGCAATGCCTATTTACAATATCAGTCCATCCATGTTTGTTTGTCTATTTGATAAAACAGCAGCACTGGCAGAACAGCTTTGAATACAATCAAGACAAAATCAATTTTCACTGGTGGTAGAGCTCTAGTGTCGGAGCTCCCGGGCGTAAGCACCACCGCATTACCTAATATACTTGCCGCTAAATGGTAGTGTTCAGCACTATCGGGTTTCCGGTCAGGTGGTAATGTATGGCACTGTAATTTCCGGCACAGAGGCATTCACCTTAGGCCTCAGAAGTAGTAACGCATCTGCATTTTGACCTTGGTCTTTGTGTGGGTGTCTATAGGCTGCAGTCATCACTTAACATCAATGTGAACTGCATGCTTGTTTACCACTTCCATAACATTAAAAAAATCGTCATTCTGGGGTTGAATTCCTGAAACTGAAACCAGAAGGGAGTGTGCACAGAACTAGGGTTATTAAAAAGTAGTATATACGATCCAATTTCGTACACTAGACGCCCAAAGAGGAGGCTTTGAATCATAATAATATGAACCAACTGATATTTTGATTGATTCCATAGATTTATTGAAATAAAACTAGTTTTCGGATTTATCTCGCGTATATTAAACTAAAATGATTATTTAAAATCGAACCCGACGTTTCGGTCGCATTTCAGCTTCCGTGGTCTCTGGTTCATAGATGTAGTAAGTCGTGGTGAAAGGATCAACGTTTTCGCTGATGACATTTTAATGTCTGTTATTATCTGACCTACTTTACGCCTTCTCATATTTCAATGCTTTCACAGCACAGTAGATAGCCAGGTTTTTGATTGACGGAATAGAGCGACTGGATAGTAAGTAGAATTTAAAATTAAACAAAGTCCATTCCAAAAAGAAAGCTAAGAACTTTATCCATTATACCTCGCGAGAATGACTTTCACTGGTTGAATTAATCACGAAGCGGCTGGTAAAATTTAACGATACTCAATTTTACTGACGCGCATTAATTTGCAAAAAATTAATGTGCTTAGGAATCTTTAAACACATATAACTTGTAACTGCGTATTTCGTTATTCTTTATTAAGGCGCGAAGTTTATTTTAGTGTGACCTTGAATCCTTATCTTTTTATGCGTATTAGATAATCTACAATTTATCACTGTTTTATTTGAGCTGCAGTTGTTGAGCCGAATGTATTTGCAATTGCCTTTTGTATATATGTTTTTCTATAAATCTAGATTTAGAATCCTTGAAAATATACGTATCTATCTATTAATTAAAAAAAACATTAAGTACAGACATAACTTCATGTCTGTACTTCCGGCAGCGTAGGCGAAGTTAAACGCATGCAGGTTGCATACTGCTGCTACACATACTCATACATTGTGCATTATTTTCCCCAGTTACGTTTTGTAAGTATTATTGACATATCCGAGCACAATACCTAACTCCGAGAGTGACACTAGGAATCTTCCTAAAGATGAAAAAATTCCAAACGTCGTAGTACCTAGTGATCTTCTATATTTAGATTAGGTACTGAGCCAGTTTCGCAAGTCACGCTTATAATACAAAATCTGATAACCAGTCACATAACACACACATTAACATTAGACCTTGGCTTAATGTTTGTTGTGTAATTTTCAAACTTGCTGTTCATCGTGAGTATCATGACAAGCCGATTGGTACAGCGGTGATCCGAAATGTAGCGGGTTCGATCCCTGCACCGGAACAAATATACGGAGATATTTGTTCCGGTGGTTAGAAGTTATAGGGCCTAATCTTAAAAAATAACATACAGTGCTCATCAAGAAATAATGCACATCGAGGCTATAAAAGTGACAATCGGCTAGTTTAGGCTTTTTAAAGCGTTATCTCTGCTGCGTTACGTAAGCATCCGTAGTCCGATATTGGTCAAAACTTGATCAAAATGTGTCGACAAACGTCAAATAGGTAAGGTGCGAAAGAGATAACGCTCTGCAGATCCGAAATAAGCTGACGTCTCTTGAGGTCGATGTGCATTATTTCTTGTTGGATACTGTAGAATAAATATATCGCGATCCCTGAAAGTTTCAAATAAAAATGCAACGATAATTGACACAGAGCAACAATTAATATGCTGATTGCATATCTTGGATATTTTTATATTTTATTTATGTTTTATGACAAGAGCTTTTGAAATTGGTTATTGAATAGAATATCATAACCGAGTTCAAAATCAATGAGGTAAGGTTGATATTCTTAGCGATCTGCTATCTGCAAAATATGTCTGTTATTATAAATTTGTTGCGTAGGATGTTAGTTGTCTATTTTATTCGGAGAACCCTTTTGTTTCTTATCCTAATTAATCATGGAGGGTGTACCCAAAAAAGGGCCCATTTAGGGTTGCTATAGAAATAACGCCATGAAAAGCCACCCTGACTTCATTTTTAATCTTTTGAATTTAATAGATAAAAACTGAATAGACAAAAACACTAAAAAGCGAAAAATAAACTCAATTACTTTAATATGGGCTTAGTGTTTTTGTCTATTCAGTTTTGAATTTTTTGAGGGCGGTTTTTTTTTTAGTTTTAAAATAATTTATTTTTTGCTTTTCAGTGGTGTAACTATTATTAATATTAAGTATTACAGTAAAAGTAGGTAGGTATTTCAACTACGAAAGTACTATCTATGGTCTTTATCATCAGTTCTAGAGTTTCTTAGAGTTCTAGTTCTAGTGTATAATAGCGGCTTTTCTGGAACGGCAACGAACCGCTATTGAACTCTAATAGCAGTTTCGAAAACTATCTATTCCAGTAGCTGGCTTTTAGGCAGTCAAGCAAAAGGCTAATTTAAAGTGTAGTGATATTATCATCATCACTTTAATCATCATCACCTCAATCATCGTCACCTCCATCATCATCACCTCCATCATCGTCACCTCCATCATCATCACCTATATCATCACCTTCATCATTATCACCTCCATCATCATGACTCCCATCATCATCACCTTGATCATCATCTCCTCCATCATTATCCCTTCCATCATAATCATCTTCATCATCACCTCCACCGTCATCACCATCATCATCATCGCCATCATCACCACTATCATCATCACCTCTCATCATTACCACCTCTATTAACATCATCACCTCCACCGTCATCACCTCCATCATCATCAACTCCATCATCATCTCCTTTCAAGTGTGCTATGAAATTTGAGTAGTTCCCTCGATTTCTCCAGGATCCCATAATCACATTTTGACATGGTAACAATGGGCCCACCTGTGAGGTATACCCCTTCAAACAAAAAACATGTCCAAATTGGTACAGGCGTTTTCGAACAATCGCGGTTTATAATAACAATGTTTTAAACAAACGAGTAACTATTATTAGTATTGTTACAGTAAAAGTAGGTAGTTCAACTAAGAAGGTACCATATATAGTCTTCATCATCAGTTCCACTTCATCAAATTGTGCCTTCCGAAAGCAAACACACGGAACAATGTTATTGTATAAAAAATATCGAAATCTTTCAAGTGTGCTATGAAATTTGAAGAGTTCCCTCGATTTCTCCAGGACCCCATCATCACATCTTGTCATGGTAATAATGGGCCCACGTGTGAGGTATACGGCCACAAGGCACGGAACATTTTTATTATAAAAAATATCGAAAATCTTTCAAGTGTGCTAAGAAGTTTGAAGAGTTCCCTCGATTTCTCCTGGATCCCACCATCACATATTGACATGATTATAATGGGACCAACTGGGAGACTTTCAAACGAAACCAAAATTATCAAAATCGGTACAGGCGTTATCTAATTATCGGGGAACATACATAAAAAAAAAGATCCGGACGAATTGAGAACCTCCTCCTTTTTTCGAAGTCGGGTAAAAAATAATTTACTCATATTTGATATCAAACTACTGGGGGTGGAAATGTGAAAAAATTGTGAATGAATACCAACTATTTTTCTTCGTCATTCAGTCTAGACATATAAATGCGCAATTCGGATCTAAGCGATACACAATAACGAAAGTAGCAAACTAGGTAGCTACTGTAAATATACAAATTACACTCGTAAATTTTAAGTTATGTTTATATTATTATTATTATACGATGAATTAAAGGTATCTGATATGCCAATCATTTCCTTTGATTAGGAATAATAAGCAAAAAAAAGAACCAATTTCGTAGAGATGTGAACGCCAGAGCTGTGTGTAATGTATGTAAATAGCTGCATGTGGTGTCGTTGGGAAGAAGGTCGACCCGTAAGTTCCAATTTCTAAGCCTACATTTATGGTTTTGCTCGCAAACCATCTACTCTCGGAAAGAGATTAGGTACTTTCGGATGCCACATGTCATATTATTTTACCTTGTCTTGATATTTTTTGAATTGTAATTGTGGCAAACAAGCACGGTAGTTCACATTGATACTGGGTTAATTAAAACTGTAGCGTATATATTTATCATGAGACAACTCAAAGGCCTTTGTGCTTTGTTCTAAACATCCTTTTGAATGCTTGATGCTAGTTAAACATTTAAACAAAAACCAATGGTTCAAATAGCGCTAGCTGTTACCTCAAATATTTATAAACTTTCCACTTAGTTCAGACACACGTGCATCTTGTTGTGATACTGTCTTCGAAGCAAATAAGGTAAATTATTATTATTATAGCTCTCATCAGCACAGAGTCCAATTTAAACCCCATACCTTTGTTAGGCTTGCGCGGGGACATGGGTTCAACATGACACGTAGAGAATTTGGATCTAATTTAAATGGATTGCATTCGACGGGACCTCCCTCTGACTGTATCAATAGTTAATTCCGACAGAGGCTGAACCCTGACAATACATGGGCTTATTGGAATAGGACATGACTTTGAAACTTTGAAACATGGGTGAACTGGCTGGACTTGGCTGGACAGGCATAGACAGGTGGTGACTCGCCTCTTGAGATGCACCAGACGTCCCAAGATGCCCGGGTGGAGGGGCCCAGGGGCGCACAGTTTGGCCCCGGGGGAGCAGGAGTGTCAGGGATGAACCGACTCTCAACCGCCGCTTCGCGGCCCACCACGTGGCCGGCGGGATCACCGCTAGGCGGCTGGGGATAGGGTGCAGGGCCAATGACACACCCATACACCTCTTCCCCAGCCGTCTTCTCACTACAACAGCGAGTGGCGGGCAGAACCACGCCAAACGCCGCTCCCTCGCTGGGCTCCTCCTCTTAGCTTCGCCGGTGTGGTGCAATCCACCGACTACTAAGCCCCCCCCTCAATGATAAGGCGGAAACCCTCGGAGGGAACGCCACTAACGAGTATGTAAACTCTGTTTAAAATTTTTGAAGCATTGCTTGGAATACATTTTCAATTGATCATAGGTATTAGGTACCTTCTTTGACGAAACAAAGTTTTGACAACTCTCATATATAATTATGTAATCCACCGCGTTGATATCCGCTGAGTAAATTCGAAGTTATAACGTTCCAGACAGACAGACAAAAATTCCAAAAAAAGTTTTTTTGGTTTCTGTTACTAGTTTTTAATCGCCCCCTATCAGTTTTTTGGAAAAATATTTAATGTACGGTCGTTCGATTTTTACTGTCATATTATATGTAGGTATGTAGATGAAACTGTAAACAAAACTCTACACCAAACATGTTTTTATTCAAAATTTAAATGTCATGATGAAGCTGCGGATGACATTTTTCAAAAAAACTGCTATATTTCTTTTATAAACATAAACATCACACAACACACATACAAATGTATCATTTTTAAAACGGATTGAGGAGAGCGGGGATTATTTATTACCTCAATAAAATGGTAGTTTCACTTTCGAAGGTTCCATGAATTCAGTACGTAAAGCGTTAGCAAGAATCCATGAAATACCAGGTATTTCTCAAACTGTCTCAGACAATCAATTTCATACATGCTTTTAAATTCTTTGGTTTATTTTATAAACTCCCTTATTTATGTATTGAAAGAGGCAAACTAGCATGCAGTTCACTTTGATGTTAAGTGATGACTGCAGCCTATAGACACCCGCACAAAGACCAAGGTCAAAATGCAGATGCATTACCACTCCTGAGGCCTAAAGTGTTATGCCTCTGTGCCGAAAATTACAGGGCCGTACATTACCACCTGACCGGAACACGATAGTGCTGAACACTACCATTTAGCGGCAAGTACCTATATTAGGTAATGCGGTGGTGCTTACTCCGTCACTGGAGCTCTATCACCAGTGTAACACCACCACCTGTTTTGTTGTACTATTTAAATACTTTATATAGAATATTTTGGATGGGACCATGTTTCTTTTTACTAAGATTGTATTTATTTTTAAACAAGACAATATTTTTAGGAACATTAAAAAAAATCAAGAACAAATACAACATCTGGATATAAGGTATCATAAATATTGTTTTTATATGAAGAACTTGTGCATGTGAGTCCTGTAATGTTTTTAATGAAATATTGGACCTCAATAAAAGTATTTTTTACGCTTCTTTTATGTATTTTACTATAAATTTTTATAAACAAATTAAAAACTCACCCCCTTATTCATAAACGAACATTAGATACGTTTTAGCTATAGAATGCTTTGTCTTCGTCAGTTGCATTGTCAAATGTGCAGGATAGAAAAAGACAAAGGAGAGATTAGCAACACTTTAGCTAAAATATGTTAATGAATAATGGGGTCATTGTTTATAATTTGTTTAAGTTCATAATTTGTTTACAAATTATACTTATAATAAGTACTAAGTAGTACTTCTTTTTCGTTCCATACATTTAATAGTAGGGGGGGCTCGGGGGGCTCCCCTCCCTTACTAAGAGGGCTCCCTTACTAAGAAGATTTTGCAGTTACTTGAGGGCGTCAGATTAAGATATGGGACATACCTTGCACCCAGTTGAGTACCTCCACCAAATCTAAGGTTTCTTTAAAGGGCCGAACTTATAGGGCTACCGCCACGAGCTTGCTTCATATTTAAAACATCAGAATTTTGGATGGGAGCTTTGGTTCACTTAACGTCCTTTCTGGGTATCTGAAATTCTCGAGTAAATTTTCACCTACATTTTTGTAAGTATCGAAATCTTGTAAATATCGAAAATAAAAATCGAATCGAAAAAAAAAAAATCGAATCGTATCCACGACTTCAAACCCATTAGTAAATAGCACATATAAATAATAGGTAGTACATAATTACAATTAAATCTTTATTATTTTTTACTTTTCACTTTTGAAGTCGGTTTTTCTTAACGCAGTTATATTTATTTAATACTTTTTAGTTTATTGCTGCATTGTCAATTAGATTAATGTTCACATCTGTTAAATTTGTAAAATCTGACTCTTTTAGCTTCGTGGCAAGTAGATACCTAATTTAAATTGTTTAGGTGTGTCGATACGAAATTATTACACGACTATACGCAATCAATGAAAAAAATTTATCCACGAAGGAGTAAATAAGCTGTGTTGTGTCATCGATGAGTAAATGTGTCATTGTCACTTGTTGTTATCTTGTTGTCATGCGCATTAGGACTATCTAGGACGTCAGTGGATTCAACGCACTGTATGACAACTCGCCGTCTATTCTTATTCCTTTAGTCTAAGGTGAAAGTAAGTAAAAAAATGCTCATAAAATAAAAACTGAGGGGCCTATCTGAATCAAATTTTTATGGGACCAATTCGAAACTATTCCGCATCAAACAAAAAAAGAATTACGTAAATCGGTCTAGGAATCTCTGCGAAATTCGCGTACATACATTAAAAAAATATATATAATCGCCGAATTGAGAACGTTCTCGTTTTTTGAACTCGGTTAATAAGAAAACTCTTTATTGTACACATAAAGGTTATAATTACAATAACAAAAACAAAATAATGAGATACACAATAGGTGGGCATTTTTATTGCTCAAAACTATCTCTGCCAGACAACCTAATATAAGAGATATTAAAAGTTAAAGAAAAAACGGCGCGGCCTTTTTTTTTTTATTAGAACGTTGACAGACTAGCAGACTTGGCACCTGATGGAAAGTGGTCACCGTCAACATTTGCAAAACCACAGGGGAGTTAGCAACGCGATGCCAACCCTGAAGGACTATTTTAACGCCAGTTTTACCTACTAGTTTTACGCCACGAACCCCGTATTAAGGTCGGTTCTCAATGGGAAGTTCGTTCCATTATTCTGGATTGAGACGAAAGACGCGAAAAACGCAAAAACCGCACCGTTGAACGTTACCATGTATTCAGTCGGTGAGGACGAAACTCCGACTACACGGGACGACTCTACCAGTCCCCACGCCTAATATACTTACGTGTTAGATTCTATGCAATCGTATAATAATAATAATTTAGCCCTTTATTCGGATCTAAACTTAAACTATTAACAGATCTATCTTAAACTTAACATACAGTTTTATCTGAACTTAGTTATTGAATGTTTCTCGTTTTTTTATTTTCTGCAGATCCGTCTGCCAGTCGGCAAAGGCCACTTCCAACCAGCTGCAATGCAATTATATAAAAATTATAAAACAAATACCAAGTAAAATACTATTAATATTGATTTTCAGATGTAGCAAGAACTCCAGTGACGGAACTCACGGGCGTAGACACCACCAAATTACCTAATCTAGCAGCCGCTAAATGATAGTGTGGTAGTGTTCAGCACTTTTGTTTTTTTATGTCATTAAGTTGACAGACAAGCAGATGGGCCACCTGATGGAAAGTGGTCACCGTCGCCTATGAACATTTCATAATAATAATAACAAAAACATAACAGTATTGACTTGATTTGCAACACCAGGGGAGTTGCCAACGCGCTGCGAGCCCTGAAGGATTCTTTTGACGCCATTTTTGAAGAACCCCATATTGTAGCACCGAGGGAACACCTCAGAGGGAAGTTCGTTCCACTATTTACACGTTCTTGGCAGAAACGAACGAGATAACCGCACCGTTGAGCACTGTCAGGTGTCCAGTCGGCACTATCGTGTTCCTGTCAAGTGGTAATGTATGGCCCTGTAATTGGCGGCACAGAAGTATAACAACTTAGGCCTCAAGAGTAGCAACGTAACTACATTGTAATCTCTGGTTTCATACACAAGGGGCAGCCGGAAAGGTACAACAATATTTCAACAGTCAATGCCTATGATGTTGACTTCATCCCCCAAAGTCTTTTTCTCCTGAGAATATAAAATCATCAGTAATTACGAATCAAACTTTTGATTCAAATGGTATGCGTTTCAATGCTGTCAACAAACAACAGCTGACAGCATATAACATGTTCATTTTCTTGTGATATTATACCTATCAGTAGATTCGAACGCTACGCGTGTGTGCGTAGGTATAAATTGCTGAGATGCATTTCATACGCACACACGCGTACCGTTCGCCTCACCTTCACGTCAACACGCACCGTATGTGTGTGTGTGTGAAATGCTGAGCATTGTCATTGACGACTTGTTAGCGTTTCTCCAATTTTTTTTGGTGGTGGAACCCGGATGGAGCCCCAAAATAAAAGAAAAAGTTGCATACATTCTTTAATTATTATTATTAAAGATGAATAATAAGTTATCATGTTAGAGTGAAAGTGTAAAGGTACCTATTATAATCAAAATATAACTGTTACGTTACTGAGTGACTGACAGACAACGTAGTTTTGTAAATTTTGTCGATATTAGTTTATTTAAAGAGATAAAAATCTAAAAGGGATGTATGACGCTGTTTCTTATTTTTCATCAATTTGTTGATATTAGGTTTGATCGAAGATAGTTGAAATCTTATATCGGGTTCGTAATCGAATGCATAAATAACTCTGAATCAGAACACTGATAAATGGAAATGTATTTTTTCTCATTATATCTAGTGTGCTCGCGGAGGCCTTACAAAGGCTTTGCGGAGGTCCAGGACTCAGGACTCGCAAAGCACACTTTGAGAAACGCTGCTATAAATTATTTGAAACTTGATATAGGTGAACCTTTTATCAAAATTTTCTTTATCAACACTCAAAATGAGAAGATTGCTTTTAGATCAAATGTTACTATACAACATATGTCACTACAAATTTGACTGCAATAGACTTAATAATCAAGTTTATATTAGTATTCCATGTCGTTCTACGACACGAAATACCCATAAGAACAACCTATTTGCACCCCCTAATTGTAAAACTAATGCAGGTGAGCGAGCACCTATAAATAGACTCATGAAACAATATAACAAATATTTCACTAAGGTAGAATTTTTTGAAACGTCACCTAACGCATTTAAGCGAAATGTTCTAAATGTAATGCAGAACATTAACATAATGTAAGATTAATATTGTTTACTTTGTGTTAACATCTGTGGTGTATTCTTTTTGTTATTTTTTTTTGTTCAAAAAAATTATTTTGTATTTTCACACCGTTACCCTAAAATGTCCTAATAGTTAATTTGTGGACAACGGGGTTGATTACGCTCCTTGTAAAATTATGTACCGAGTAATTGTCCTTGTTACTTTATGAGTGTAATTGTTTGTTGTCCTAAATAAATTAAAAAAAAAAAAAAAAAAGAACCTCATTGTAATATTTTTGGACCTTTCCGGCTACACCTTGTATATGTTTATATGCTAGTGTATTACTTACCATCAACATTAATGGTAAGTATTACACTAGCCAGAGCCGAAGGCCTAGCTAGAGCCTAAAACTATATTTATTTGCTTACTTATTTCAATTTAATGCACACAAAAGGTACATAAGGTGGACTTAATGCTTCTGGCATTATCAACCAGCCAACCGGTTGTGTTGAAAACGTAAGATAGGTGCTGAAATACTCGTATAATCTTCTTATTTTCTTATATTATATATATTATATTAGTCTCGCTAAAACTCGAGAACGACAACGATTTGGCTAATTTTTATGTTCAATTATTTTTGGAAGTCCAGGGATTGTTTAAAAGGTAAGAAAAAAAAAAGCTGACCCGGCAAACTTCGTATTACCTCACAATGAAATAATGTGTCAAAGGTTTGATAGATACGGACTATTTGTATGGGAAAATGAAATTGTGGTTTTTACTATTTCCCTTCAACTTCTGCATATTTTTTTACCTTTTAAACCTTCTATAGGCTTCCAGATACGTTAAATACCTCCTAATGAAGAGCTTAATAATCCAATAAAAGAATTAAAATAAAGAACGCAAAAGAAATCGAATGACGCCGTTAGAAAATACATTTTGTATGTTCCAATTGACAATAGCAACGTCCAGTGACGTCATACTGTCATAATAATAGGCGTCATATTCCCGGGCAAGCGGAAAATACCTGAAGTCGCCAGCCACCCGTTCACTACCTGGACCGCTGTCGCGCCACTGGGTGGGGGTGTTTGCTTCGCACAACCCGTTGAACGGAATCGAGGCGAGCATAATGAAACGCGTTTTGTACGTAGTTTCCACACGATTCATATTTACATTGTGCGCACGCGAATGACAGATTCGTGGTGTATTGAGAGAGATGGGATTTGCATTTAAATCTAAAGTTTATGAAATAAAAAATATTTAGATCTAATGTTTCGATATCGCGTAGGCTTTGGGTTATAAAGGAATTTGTTTTGGGTATGTCTCATCTGAGGGTAGCCCTTTTCATTGTTTACAAAATAGTATTATAGAATTGACGCAGTTAAACTGGACTTGAATGATTTGGAGGATTTAACCACTTGCCCCACTTGGATTAATTACTTTTTATTATTAATGAGTTTCTGATTCTGATTCTGATACTGTATAGTATAGAGGACAGGTCATTTGTCTTCAGTAAGAATATCATGACGACAAATGACTTGTCATTCATTGATGTATGGTATGGAGGACAAGTCATTTGTCTACATGATATTCTTATCATGATGACAAATGAATAAGAATATCATGATGACAAATGACTTGTCCACTATACTATACAGTAATGAATCCACGGAATGGGGCAAGTGGTTAAATTTGTCAGAAGATAGCAACCGGGACCGACGGCTTAACGTGCCCTCCGAAGCACGGAAACGCGCATTTTAATTTGCCACTAGCGGTCACCCATCACACTACCCGACCGCGCCCGTAGTGCTTAACCGAGCAGATCGCTTACGATCAACACCAGCCGCTGGGCCATGCGCGCTTCAATTGCCATGCGCGCGATTTGTATGGTGAGAACAAAACATTATAAAATATCGTAGTCAATACTACGTTTTTGTACAAACACTGTTGTGTAATAAGTTGTTGCATCATAAATCAAATCATATAAATATTCTTAAAGGGAAATTGATCCAATTTAATAATTTATGTGTCTTTGTTCCCATTTGTAACACTTTCATATGAAATGATAAAAAGTAGTGACTTCATACCTATTGAACACCTCCATTGGCGAAGCAAAGTAAATAAAAATAAACTTGAATTAAAAGAAAAAATATATTAAAAAGAAAACAATACAAAAACGTTCAACAATATAGGTAATAAATAGGCACCTGCCTATTTTAATATTTTTTTTCCCGAGATATAATGTTTAGCATCGTTGCACTATCAGGTGCCAATAACACCCTTTCCGGACTATACTTCAACGGTTTAGAATTCTTTGAAAGCTCCACACGGAATCTTGACAAGAACTTCACCAAGAAAATTGATGACTGGAGCTGTGCGAAGCGTTTACCTGAAATAATACTGTTATTTTTTCAATACCTACTAAATTTTTTTGATGATTCTTATACTTTGAATAATCGTTATATTTTACATGTGATGATAGAACACTATAACGGAGTTTGGTAATGTGCTCGAAAATGTCAAATCAAATAGGTAAACCTCTCATTACATTTACACATGAGGCAAAATGTAACTGGCGAATGGTGTCTGTTTGTACATTTCTGTATGCTTATTCATGTATTTGCCTCTTTTTACCCTTCGGGGAATACAGTCTTACAGTTACGTTACATCCTTTTATTCAGACACGGGACTCGTGATCAAGTCACTGGCTAAGGGTGAGATTCACAGTCCGCACTACGGCTTACAGCAAATACTACTTTACTTTGCTGTTAGTAAAGTCGTAGTGCGGTCTGTGAATCTCACCCTAAGACTCTAGTGATAGAGCTTCAATGACGGAGCTCGAGAGCGTAGGCTGATTGATGCCTGTGTTACCCAATCTACTTGAACTTATATATTTCATTCCGTATCTGCATTCTTTATTTTATAATATACAATGAAAAGTGTTTTGTGATAAAGCTATGAGATATTCTTTCAGTTTAAATATTTTGAAGGTTTCATTTTCTTCCTCTGCTACACCATCTAAGTACAAACAGGTACAGGCTCCACGAGTTCCACGACACGACCCTGTGCACATTTTTCTTCAATTGATTTTTTCAAATGTTTAATTAATGTTTAAATGCGTATTAATCTATTGTTACAAATTTGCTTGATTTAGATATTTTTTATAAAAACCGGCCAATAGCGTGTCGGACCACGCGCAACGTAAGGTTCCGATTCTCAGTACATTTTAACTATAATTTCATCGTCTATAACTCATAAATTTGTAATGCCTTCTTAGCTGTAGTATACTGCTAGTATTCCTTTTAACCTCCTTATAAAGCATTTTTTATTGTTTTAGATTAAATTGTTTAAATCAACTTAGTATTTAACTATTGATTGCAAGGCGTCGCAATATTGCTTGGAGCGGGGAGGAACACTGATTCTCATGTTACAGATTAGTTGTATGTTACAGATACAGTCCACAAGTGTAGCGCATCTTGATTAGCTCTTAGCTCTTTGATTTTAAGTGGTAATGAATAAACATTTATTATTATTATATACTACTACTGTGTTTTTTTTCACACAGACACCATTTAGCAAGAAGAGGGGAAGATGCCTGCGTTAGGTTGTATCCTGATATAAATTAACTTGACATTAGGGGACGTAAAATAATTTTTATTTTACAATTTTTTGGAATTACTAATATATGAATTCGTGCCAAATTACAACTCTCTATTAAAAAGAGTCTCTGAGATACCTACGGACAGACGGACGGACGGACATGGCAAAACTGCGAAACTATAAGGACTTCCTTGTGGACTGCGGAACACTAAAAACTCAAACATGAATAAAATTCAATCACGTGTGAAAAAATCGAACTGAGTTTTTAGTTGGTTAAATTTTGTATATAATGTTGGTATGTGGTTTGGTTTCGTTTCGTGTATACTCACCGATGCAATTCCTTTGTCCTTCACCGAATGGTAAATAAGCACACGGGTGTCTATTTTGTTCTGCTTCGGGTGAAAATCTTTCGGGATCAAATTTTTCTGGATCTGGATAATACTTCGGGTCGTGATGAATTCCCCTAATGGAGATGACAACCATTTGTCCCTTTTCTAATGTCATAGTCGTCCCGGGGATCTTGTAATTCACGGTTGCTCTACGTTGTAACGGATCCACAATCGGATAGAATCGAAGAGTTTCTTTAAAAACTTTATCCAAATAAATAAATTCCTTGAGGCGGTCATATGATAATGGTTCAGTAGACTTAGCGAGCACCTCGTCAATCTCTTCTAATATTTTTTTTTGGACATCTGGATTTTTCGCCAATTCATACAACGTGTACGATGTTGTTGTGGCGGAGGTCTCGTACCCTGCCACATAGAATATGAAAGCTTGTGCTGCAATGATTTCGTCACTCATGTATAAAGTTGTATTTTGATCACTCTTTACGGATTTGCCTGTAATATCCTTCTGTTGTTTCATTTCCAATATTAAATCCATGAAATCGTTCCTACCTATAGGCGCATTATTTCGGTCAATCACGACCCTTCGGACAAGACTTTTAAAGAAATCGAGTACTTCTATAGGGAACAGAGAAGAGTTTAGTTTTGTTAAAATCCCAGGATACATCATGTCCAACTGGCTTGCATATTTGGGGGTAAATACAAGGGAGTCGATCTTTCTCAGCATATCCATTTGCTCGTTTTGTAACGTATCCATTTCTAATCCAAAAGCGCAAGCAGCTATTGTGCTCATTGTGTAACGTTGCAACAGAATCTGTATATCGTGTTCACTTTGACTTTCACAGATATCTTCAACATAATTCATTACTTTATCAGCTTGTTGAGACAATAAATACGTCATATTTCTTAGTTTAGCAGGAGTAAAGAGTGGACTAAATCGATGACGTAAAACTCTCCATGTTTCGCCATCCGCGTGAAACAAATTCTTTCCCAAGCCTTGTTCACTGAAAGATACTCCAAGGTCGCTGAACTGGTCAAAATCTTTAATCATTACGTGCTTGATGATGTCCAGATCCCGAAGCAACAGAGCTGGTGATGTCATTCTGTAGATACCGACCACCTTTTCATTTGGATATTCATTATACAATTCGTCATGAACTACTCCTACATTTTTATTTCGCAAGGCGAGGTCCTTAAGATTTCCAAACAGCGGCACAGGTTTTGGACCGGGAACATTCAGGGATTTCCAATAATTGAAATTTCTGGTAAAGTAATAATAAACTAATATTGCCAGAAATATAATAAAATATAAGTACATAATTTCTACTTCGCTCTTAAAGAATCAAATAACCAATGTCAAAATATGGAAAAGTTTGTGGTTTTATAGCAAACGACTTGTTTAAGCGTCTTGCACACACGGCTTGGGGTGTCGGCCGACCATATTATGCCATGCCATGCTGCGGCCTGAAGCATCATTCATTGTAGAATTTTGTGTGCGTATAATTGTTTCCCCGTATTATCGGAGCGGAAAAGCTAAAAAACACTAAAGATAAAAATTTATCGAATTTATTAAATCGAAGACAACAAACCAAAAATTTGTCAAAGCAGAAAGAAAGAAGTTCTAAAGGTTTTAAATTGGCCGTGCCATCTTAACCTGGAGGATGGCGCGGTTAAGTAAGCATAAGTTCTAGACCAAAAATAGTTTACGAAATATTCATATTGGAAGTTATGACGACGCTAGTCGTGCAGTTGCTGTTTTAAACCGACTTCAAAATTAGAAAAGGAGTTTAGGTATCAGTTTTATTGTTGGCATTGGCTTTTGTTTGGAATCCTAAATAGATCATTATAATCTATATAAACTTCCAAAGACGCGCTAAATTTTGTATCTAATCGTATGTATCTTACAAACATACATACCTACTATTACTTAGGTACAAACTTTGTATATTTATATATTTTAATTATACTTTTTTTATACAATCCACGAACTTCTCAGAAACATGTCATATCGAGTCAATCCTTTTTAATTTTAACTATGTAGGTTTGTTCCAATTTAGGGCACAGTCCTAGTTTTATCGAAATAAATTCAGTATTTCTTAAGATAACACACGTTGCTGGAGAAAACATGAATAATATAGGCAGGAACAAGATATATATCATAACGTTAATAGAGAGGTGATTAAAACATTTTTGTTATAAATACTATATATTACTATTTACATTACTTTATGACCAGGAGGGACTGTGAAAGTAAGCGAGTATTTAAATATAAAAATATATCACTAAAAGTTGCAAAATAAAAAGTAATTTACTCCGAGAACTACAAGCAAACTTCTCTTCTGCTTCTTAACTTCAAAATATGGTAATAAGAGTATATTTTCCAAATAACTTTTTTGGTTAGATAATTTAGTGTAAGTGATTATGTATCTTATATATCCAAATAGTATTAGTGGATACTCAAAATTGAATAAAAAAGTTATATTATAATAAAGAGCAGGAAAACACTTGAGCCAAATATTTTCGAAATCACCAATGATAAAAAGTAATTTAAAAACTTTAGCCTGAAGCACTACACATACTTTCATAATATTGAGTTCATTTTTGAAGACGGCTAAAATTTTTAAGTTCATTATTATTGGTGATTTAGAATTTTTTTGGCTTAAGTATTTTCCTGCTCCGAAAATCTGGGAACGTTCACAAAAATACTACAGACAGCGAATGGTGCTTCAAGCCGCGGCAGCGTGTGGCCGTGGCGGCCAGACTCGCGGCCCGTAGCTGGTCGCCACCGCACACCGCACCTGTGTGCGAGACGCTTTAATCTCTCCAGACACGAGAAAAATATGACAATTGAAATTCAATTGTGTCTCGCCGCCGGTGGCCGTACGATCCTTGAAGGATTAAACAACCAAACATAGGCTGTCGACACGACTATGTTTTGTTATATCATAATATTTTCGTGTAGACTCCCATCTCGTATTTGGTAGGTACATATAAACGATTCCATATTTTCCACGTTCAGATTCAATCTTAAAGAAAACAAGCTAGAAAATTATAACTCATAACTTAGTGTATTTTCGCACAATTGATGAACTTGTATAGAATTGATATACATCCTTCTTAACATTACACCTACATCCTAACTGCATAGTAGCCAATAGTTACCTAAATTAAATGTTAAGGTTTTTTTTCGCAAATTTTGTTGAGCACTGTATGTATGCTTTTGTACAAAAAAGAGATACCTACCTAGATATGTTATGTTCTGAAGAAATGTCAGATTAGTTTTTACTGGTGGTAGAGCTCCAGTGATGGAGCTCGCGGGCGTAGGCACCACCGCATTACCTAATATACTTGCCGCTAAATGGTAGTGTTCAGCACTATCGTGTTCCGGTCAGGTGGTAATGTACGGCCCTGTAATTTCCGGCACAGAGCCATAACACCTTAGACCTCAGGAGTGGTAATGCATCTGCATTTTGACCTCGGTCTTTGTGTGAGTGTCTATAGGCTGCAGTCATCACTTAACATCAATGTGAACTGCATGCTTGTTTGCCACTTCCATTACATAAAAAAAAAAATGTTTATTTGAATGGCGCAAGGCACAAAAAGAGTTCACCTCTTCATTTATTTATTTAAAGTTATAGTTATAATTAACAACATAGTGAAAACTCTACATAAGCATATTATCATGTCAGTTTTACTATACTTACTTATAGTTCTTAAGATTGCAAAAAGTCCAAAAATATACATTTTTAAGTTATTATGGCATTACTGTTACGCATATTGTCAGTAACAAGTAAAACGATATTTCGTATTTAATCAGCGTAAAAGTAAGTCTTGTATTAGTCAATCAGTTAATTATTTATTCTGTCAGTCAAGTGAGTTATAGTCAGAAATTCGAGTAAAGCGATGGCTACTTACCAGAACATTTACTATGAAGTTTTGGAGGTAACCTGTAAGGCAGTGTTTTCGCACTGTCATTCTATTTCGCTATATACGGGCACTGTAATAAACCTATATCAAACAAAATGCCACCAACTTTATTTAATATAACTCAAAAATACAACACGAAAATGAAATAAAATAAGAGCAGCATTTAGAGAATATATGCAGAGACGAGTAATGTTACGGCAGCAATGGGGCGTCAGCACTGCTGCGTGCAGCGCAGTTCGGAATCACACCTTATTCGTAGATGAGATCTGATGATTTTTTGACAGTGCGAGTCATATAAAGATCATCATATAAGGTTGGGAAAAAGTTTCTTCGCATTTTTTAAGATAATTCAAAACATTTTTTAATATAGTTTATTAAATTTAACTAAAGTATGTATGTACCATTTTGTTCGATAACCTTTTGCCATCTTGTAGGTAGGGACATAATCCCATTGCTATAAAAAATTTGGGACTTCTCATCAAAATACCGCGACAAGTGGATTTGGCAGTCCTCTCGTGATGTTAACCTAACATTGCATAAAGAATTCTGAAGAGACCGAAACAGGTGGTAATCTGAAGGTGCAAGGTCAGGACTATACGGCGGATGCATTAACACCTCCCAGCCAAACTCTCTTAATAATTATAGATGTATGAGGTCTAGCGTTATCATGATGAAACACCACACCCCTTCTGTTGATCAATTCCGGCCGCTTTCTCTAAACTTCTTGCTTTAATCTCATCAGTTGTTAGCAGTAGAGTTCAGAATCGATAGTCCTGCCTGGTGGTAATAGCTCATAATGAATAATGCCCTTCCAATCCTACCACACACACAACATCACCTTATTGCGAGTTAGCCCGGGTTTCGCCACAGTCTGTGAAGCCTGACCGGCCTTTGACCACGACCTTTTTCGCACGTTCTTGTCGTACGTGATCCACTTTTCATCACCAACTATCAGCTTCTTTAAAAATGATTCGTTTTCATTACGTCGTAATAAAGAATCACAAATGAGTACACGGTTCATTAGGTTTCTTTCAGTGAGCTCGTGAGGTACCCAAATATCGAGCTTTTTTTTGTACCCAGCGTTTTTCAAATGCGCCAAAACTGTTTTGTGATCAATTCTCAGTTCTTCAGCTACGTCGTAACTACTAATATGTCGATCTTGCTCCACTTTTTCAAAAATGGCATCCATTTTATCCGTAATAGGGCGACCAGAGCGAGGTGCATCTTTGACATCAAAATTTCCGGATTGAAAACGCTGTAACCAAAGGAGATGTTGCAAAAATGTATGGACCACCGGCCATGTATTGTACACAATATCATTAACAAGCAAAATCAATATAAAAACGTTTTTTACTGCATATATTCACATAACTTAAAAAATTGTAACTTATAAAACTTTTTCCTAGATTTAATATAAAATAAAATTAGATAAATAAGTATGGTACACTACAAATGAGCATGTAAGATTAAATCATTTTAGTTTATAGGCTTTATTTTAATTTATCTACAAAAATGATTGTACACCAGTGATGTGAATTACAATAAAAAAAAAATGACACGCATAATAATATCTCCTTTATCATCATCACTTTCATCATCATCACTTCAATCAACGTCACCTCCATCATCATCATCACTTCCACTACCATCACCACATCCATCATCGCCTCTATCATTATCACCTCCATAGTCATCCTCTTCATCATCATCACCTTCATCATCATCACCTCCATCATCATTACCTCCATCATCATCATCACTTCCACTACCATCACCACATCCATCATCGCCTCTATCATTATCACCTCCATAGTCATCCTCTTCATCATCATCACCTTCATCATCATCACCTCCATCATCATTATCTCCATCATCATCATCACTTCCACTACCATCACCACATCCATCATCGCCTCTATCATTATCACCTCCATAGTCATCCTCTTCATCATCATCACCTTCATCATCATCACCTCCATCATCATTACCTCCATCATCATCATCACTTCCACTACCATCACCACATCCATCATCGCCTCCATCATTATCACCTCCATCATCATCACCTCCATCATCATCACCTCCGTCATCATCACATCCATCTTCATCACCTCTACCATCATCATCACCTCTATCATCATCGTCATCTCCATCGTGATCACCAACATCATCATCATCACCTCCATCGTGATCACCACCATCATCTTCACGATCATCACCTCCTATAAAAAATGTCGAAATCCTTTAAAGTGTGCTATGAAATTTGAGTAGTTCCTTCGATTTCTCCAGGTTCCCATGATCACATCTTAACATGGTGATAATGGGACCACCTGTGAGGTTATACGGACACATGGCAGGGAAAATTATTACAAAAATATCAAAATCCTTTCAAGTGTTCTATAAAAGTTGAGTAGTTCCCTCGATTTCTCCAGGATCCCATCATCACATATTGACATGGTTACAATGGGACCAACTGTGAGGCAAACCCTTTCAAACAAAACCAAAATTATCCAAATCGGTAAAGGCGTTTTCAAATTATCGGGGAACACACATAAAAAAAAAGATTCTGACGAATTGAGAACCTCCTCCTTTTTTCGAAGTCGGTTAATAACAATCAAATTAAAGTATGGTTTATTAATATAAAGACACGGTTTGACTACCTATAGGAAAAGAGTGAAAATAGCCAATATTCTCTAAATATACAAAATAATTTATCACTACTTCAAATATCACAAAAACATGAGTAGGTAAAGTAAGTAATTTTTGTATTTATTATCAAAGTCAAAGAAGTTTTGCTCTTGAAAACTACACTCATTTTCTATACAAACTTGCAAAGCTTGTTTGCTTGTTTACTAAATGTAGTTGCAATGAAGTTTGAACGAGAATTGTAAAAAGAAAAAAAAAAAAAGGAGCTACATGCGGCATTAAATAATGAAATTAAATATCACAAAAATGATCAATAGAGCATAATTATGGCATTACAATTCTAAAATGTATAATATTACAAATAATAATCACTCTATTTAACTCTGTAATAACAATAGGTACAATATATATTGGTAGTTCATCGCAGGACGCAGCTGCCCATCTAGCATTATAGCACTTATCTACTACCGCCCCATCCCCATTGGAATGGTTTGAACGCCATTGTTCGGTTGAGGGA
This sequence comes from Macrosoma leucophasiata, assembly GCA_036365455.1. NCBI lineage: Eukaryota > Metazoa > Arthropoda > Insecta > Lepidoptera > Hedylidae > Macrosoma > Macrosoma leucophasiata. The sequence goes on from JAWQUS010000021.1 coordinate 13,463,967, forward strand.
TAGTTGAGATATTGGCAACTAAATTAAGTCCTTTATCTTGAAAAATAATCTGCGTGACTGTACTTTGACATTAATTCCGTTAAAATGTGAACGTGTGTCCAGTTGGCGAAAACAAAATGGTATTTTATTTAAGTTTCACTATGTGGACACACGCAAAAATATTGTCGTGTCCAGACGACGAAATAACAAGTCATTACAATTTCAAGTTTAACCAACTGGACACACGTGTGTCCGGCTGTCCGTGTCGAGTTGACGAATAACCCGAATTACGGAACGCATCCTGAATCAGTCTAATTGACAGACTTCAGGATCATGCAGCCAACTTATAGAAAGCATTAGCGACCAGTCAATCTCTTGGGTTTACTTTCGTGCAGAATGAATATTTTGTTTGTAAATAAATGGGAAATAGAGTTACTCAACCATTCCTTCTAAAATGGTTATCCGTAATCGAAACTGTTTGTTACAACGAATTATTCGAAATAATTTCATATTCAATAATTTTATTTATTCGTAACCGTATCCGAAAACGGTATAATATTGTTCATTTAAACGGATATGAATATCCATATCGAGATCCTAAATATCAAATCTGTAAATACCCCTAACATGTATTTATTGAGTTTTTGTAGCTTACAATATCACCAAATTCGGCTTAGTAATTTATCATTTTATAAGATCAAAATAAACATTTATCAATGTCTTATTAAGTTATTATCTCTACTTATATGAATTACCTAAGTATATTATTTTTAAATGAAAGAAACATAGCGAATAAAAAACCGTCCAAGTGCAAGTCGGCCGCAAGAGCACAGGTTTTCGTACAATTGTTTTTTTATATTTCACAGTTTGCAGCTTTTATTATAGACTAGCTGTGCCCGCGACTTCATCCACGTGAGAAAAAATATGAAAATTGTTCAGTATCTACCCGAACGAAGTCGTGGGCGCAGCTAGTATAAAAGTAGCCTAAGTTAGTCCTTATTACATCAGCTATCTGTCAGTGAAAATTCCGTAAAAATCGGAGACACTCAAATTCTATTTATTTGTATGCAGGTATGTATGTAGGTATGTATGGATGTATGGAGATAAAAGTAGCCTTAGTTACTCCTTATTAGATCAGCTATCTGCCAGTGAAAGTCCCGTCAAAATCGGAGACACTCAAATTCTATTTATTTGTATGTAGGTATGTATGTACGTATGGAGATAAAAGTAGCCTAAGTTACTCCTTAGTACATCAGCTACCTACCCGTGGAAGTCCCGTCAAAGTCGGATACACTCCAATTCTACTTATTTGTATGTAGGTATGTGTGTATGTATTAATGTATGGAAATAAAAGTAGCCTAAGTTACTCCTTATTACATCAGCTACCTACCCGTGGAAGTCCCATCAAAGTCGGATACACTCCAATTCTACTTATTTGTATGTAGGTATGTGTGTATGTATGGATGAATGGAGAAAAAAGTAGCCTAAGTTACTCCTTAGTACATCAGCTACCTACCCGTGGAAGTCCCGTCAAAGTCGGATATACTCCAATTCTACTTAGTTGTATGTAGGTATGTATGTTTGTATGGATGTATGGAGATAAAAGTAGCCTAAGTTACTCCTTATCACATCAACTATCTGCCAGTGAAAGTCCCGTCAAAATCGGTCCAGCCGTTCCCAAGATTAGCCCCGCCAAACAACCAAACAGACAGACAGACAAAAATTCCGAAAATAGTTTTTTTTGTGTCTGTTACTCTTCTTTAATTGCCCCCTATCAGTTTTTTGGAAAAATATTTAATGTGCGGACGTTCGATTTTTACTGTCATATTATATGCAGGTATGTAGATGAAACTGTAAACAAAACTCTACACCAAACATGTTTTTATCAAATTTTAAATGTCATGACGAAGCTGCAGATGACATTTTTCAAAAGAACTGTTATATTTCTTTCATAAACATAAACATCACAAAACACACATACAAATTTATCATTTTAATAACGAATTGAGGAGAGCGGGGATTATTTATTACCTCAATAAAATGGTCATGAGCACAGTGTAAAGATATAAATCTATATACTGTGACATGAGAGACCACGTGATTGAATGTTATAACACTAGCTGACCAGGTGATTGGAGAATTTCGAAAAACCAACCTTAACCCAGCTTTCCAAAAAAAAATTTCAAGTAAACGTTGTTTTTTTAGTAACAAAGAGGCATAGCTATTTTTCTCTTTCCAGCTTGAACACTGCCGTAAGATCAAAACCTTCGAATTTCACCCCCGTTTTAAAATTTTCTAAAATAAATGATGTACATATTGTTTGTTTAACTCAAAGAGTTCACATACCGAGTTTTAACTTTCTATCTTGAAAATTGTGGAATGCTCCATACAAATTTCCACCTCCTATTTTAGGGGGATGGGGATAATACAAGGGGACAAAAAGTAGCCTATGTTCTTTCTCAAAGTCAACTCTATCTCTGTACCATATTTCATCAAAATCGGTTCACTCGTTTGGACGTGAAAAGGTAACAGACATACAGACAGAGAGTAACTTTCACATTTATAATATTAGTAGGGATAATCCTCTATTGTTGTTTGCTACTTCATGACATAACAAAATAATGAGTTTTTACTCATATTTTTTAAAAGTCTTTGCTAATTACATATTTTATATACGACTGACTAGCTGACCCGGCAAACTTCGTATTACCTCACAATGAAATAATGTGTCAAAGGTTTGATAGATACGGACTATTTGTATGGGAAAATGAAATTGTGGTTTTTACTATTTCCCTTCAACTTCTGCATATTTTTTTACCTTTTAAACCTTCTCTAGGCTTCCCCAGATAAGTTAAGTACCTCCTAATGAAGAGCTGAATCATCCAATAAAAGAATTAAAATAATGAACGCAAAAGAAATCGAGTGACGCCGTTAGAAAATGCATTTTGTATGTTCCAATTGACAATAGCAACGTCCAGTGACGTCATACTGTCATAATAGTAGGAGTCATATTCCCGGGAAAGCGGAAAATAAGCGGAAAATACCTGAAGTCGCCAGCCACCCGTTGACTACCTGGAGACCGCTGCCGCGCCACTGGGTGGGGCGTTTGCTTCGCGCAACCCGTTGAACGGAATCGAGGCGAGCATACCTAATGAAACGCACGCGAATGACAGATTCGTGGTGTATTGAGAGAGATGGGTTTTGCATTTAGATCTAAAGTTTATGAAATAAAAAATATTTAGATCTAATGTTTCGATATCGCGTAGGCTTTGGGTTATAAAGGAATTTGTTTTGGGTATGTCTCATCTGAGGGCAGCCCTTTTCATTGTTTACAAAATAGTATTACAGAATTGACGCAGTTAAACTGGACTGGAATGATTTGGAGCATTTAACCACTTGCCCCACTTGGATTCATTACTGTATAATATAGAGGACAGGTCATTTGTCGTCATGATTTTCTTACTGAAGACAAATGACTTGTCATCATGATATTCTTATCATGATGACAAATGAATAAGAATCAAATTCACTAGTATATTATCGTATCGTATAGTATATTATATATACACTATAATAATACAGGTACTATACGAATATCGGTAGTTACTTAATTTCAATACAAATCTTTTTCTCCATATACAGGATGGACAAGACGACATGACTTAAATGAAAATACGAATCATACTGGTGAACGGAAGTAAATGAAATCATCAAAATATTTTTACTACTGAAGACTTAGTTACAGAATACTTTCTCAAGTTAATCACCATTAATTTGTGATATTCAAATTATTATGTAACAGCCTCGTAAGAATTACACGGTGTTGTATAAGTTACAAATTACAATATTCAAAAGTGTTTTGTGACTAAACTTCATTTAGGTATTACTTAATTTTAATTTCACAGGCGCCCTTGGAATGCTGCAGAGTATGCTCTAAGCTTAATTTAAATTAATTTCGTATGAATAATATATTGTCCAATGTCCAACCTGTATATCTACTATATTTTTTAAGAGTTTTCATAGGTATACCTACTTTTTCTAAACCAGGAGTTCCAAGACGAATGCCAAGCTTGATTAGAAGCCTGTGCTTTGTGGGTATTCTTAGTAATATTAGAATAATATATATATATATATATATATATATATATATATATATAGTAATATTAGGAAGAACAGAAACTCACACCTTGACTTTAACAAAATACATAAACAATTTCACGCACACATTTAAACATCTCGGGCCCATTTGGGCTTTTACTTTGACAGAGGGGAAAGCCTGCATATGTCTACTCCCGTCAAAAAGTCGAGAGTTGTGAAACTGATTGAAAACGGATCATATAAAATGACTGAACATTATGACGTCCCGCGTGGTAAAATACCTGCGATTTGTATGGTGAGAACAAAACATTTTAAAATATCGTAGTCAATACTGCGTTTTTGTACAAACACTATTGTGTAATAAGTTGTTGCATCATAAATCAAATCATATAAATATTCTTAAAGGGAAATTGATCCAATTTAATAATTTATGTGTCTTTGTATCCCATTTTACTTTTTATCATTTCATTTTTTCATATGAAATGATAAAAAGTAGTGACTTCATAACTATTGCACACCTCCATTGGCGAAGCAAAGTAAATAAAAATAAACTTGATTTAAAAGAAAAAATTTATTTAAAAGAAAACAATACAAAAACGTTCAACAATATAGGTAATATAGGCACCTGCCTATTTAATTAATTTTTTTCCCGAGGTATAATGTTTAGCATCGTTGCACTATCAGGTGCCAATAACACCCTTTTCGGACTATACTTCAACGGTTTAGAATTCTTTGAAAGCTCCACACGGAATCTTGACAAGAACTTCACCAAGAAAATTGATGACTGGAGCTGTGCGAAGCGTTTACCTGAAATAATATTAAGTTGTTATTTTTTCAATACCTACTAATTTTTTTTGATGATTCTTTTACTTTGAATAATCGTTATATTTTACATGTGATGATAGAACACTATAACGGAGTTTGGTAATGTGCTCGAAGATGTCAAATCAAATAGGTAAACCTCTCATTACATTTACACATGAGGCAAAATGTAACTGGCGAATGGTGGCTGTTTGTACATTTCTGTATGCTTATTCATGCATTTGCCTCTTTTTACCCTTCGGGGAATACAGTCGTACAGTTACGTTACATCCTTTTATTCAGACGCGGGACTCGTGATCAAGTCACTGGCTAAGGGTGAGATTCACAGTCCGCACTACGGCTTACAGCAAATGCTACTTTACTTTGCTGTTAGTAAAGTCGTAGTGCGGTCTGTGAATCTCACCCTAAGGGTAAGATTCACAGACCGCACTACGACTTTACTTTGAGCAAAGTATGCTTAGAACTATCAGTTTAGTATGGGTTTTGACAGTTCAAAGGCGTACTTTGCTCAAAGTAAAGTCGTAGTGCGGTCTATGAATCTCACCATTAGACTCTAGTGATAGAGTTTCAATGACGGAGCTCGAGAGCGTAGGCTGATTGATGCCTGTGTTACCTAATCTACTTGAACTTATATATTTTATTCCGTATCTGCATTCTTTATTTTATTATATACAATGAAAAGTGTTTTGTGGTAAAGCTATGAGATATTCTTTCAGTTTAAATATTTTGAAAGGTTTCATGTTCTTCCTCTGCTACACCATCGAAGTACAAACAGGTACAAGCTTCACGAGTTTCACGACACGACCCTGTGCACATTTTTCTTCAATTGATTTTTTCAAATGTAAGGTTCCGATTCTCAGTACATTTTAACTATAATTTCATCGTCTATAACTCATAAATTTGTAATGCCTTCTTAGCTGTGCTAGTATTCCTTTTAACCTCCTTATAAAGCATTTTTTATTGTTTTAGATTAAATTGTTTAAATCAACTTAGTATTTAACTATTGATTGCAAGGCGTCGCAATATTGCTTGGAGCGGGGAGGAACACTGATTCTCATGTTACAGATTAGTTGTATGTTACAGATACAGTCCACAAGTGTAGCGCATCTTGATTAGCTCTTAGCTCTTTGATTTTAAGTGGTAATGAATAAACATTTATTATTATTATATACTACTACTGTGTTTTTTTTCACACAGACACCATTTAGCAAGAAGAGGGGAAGATGCCTGCGTTAGGTTGTATCCTGATACAAATTAACTCGACATAAAGGGAGGTACCCTAAAATAATTTATTTCAAATGGCTTTATTTTACAATTTTATTGGAATTACTAATAGGTGTATGAATTCGTGCCAAATTACAACTCTCTATTACAAAGAGACTCTGAGATACCCACGGACAGACGGACGGACGGACATGGCAAACCTACGAAACTATAAAGACTTCCTTGTGGACTGCGGAACACTAAAAACTCAAACATGAATAAAATTCAATCACGTGTGAAAAAATCGAACCGAGTTTTTAGTTGGTTAAATTTTGTATAATGGTTTGGTTTCCTTTCGTGGGTACTCACCGATGCAATTCCTTTGTCCTTCACCGAATGGTAAATAAGCGCACGGGTGTCGATTTTGTTCTGCTTCGGGTGAAAATCTTTCGGGATCAAATTTTTCTGGATCTGGATAATACTTCGGGTCGTGATGAATTCCCCTAACGGAGATGACAACCATTTGTCCCTTTTCTAATGTCACAGTCGTCCCGGGGATCTTGTAATTCACGGTTGCTCTGCGTTGTAACGGATCCACAATCGGATAGAATCGAAGAGTTTCTTTAAAAACTTTATCCAAATAAGTAAATTCCTTCAGGCGGTCATATGTTAATGGTTCAGTAGACTTAGCGAGCACCTCGTCAATCTCTTCTAATATTTTTTTTTGGACATCTGGATTTTTCGCCAATTCATACAACGTGTACGATGTTGTTGTGGCGGAGGTCTCGTACCCTGCCACATAGAATACGAAAGCTTGTGCTGCAATTATTTCGTCACTCATGTATAAAGTTATATTTTGATCACTCTTTACGGATTTGCCCATAATATCCTTCTTTTGTTTCATTTCTAATATCATATCCATGAAATCGTTCCTACCTATAGGTGCATCATTTCGGTCAGCCACGACCTTTCTGACGAGATTTTCAAAGAAGTTGGGTACTTCCATAGGGAACAGAGAAGCGTTTAGTTTTGTTAAAATTCCAGGATACATCATGTCCAATTCGTTTGCATAGCTAGGGGTAAAAACAAGGCTGTCGATCTTTCTCAGCATATCCATTTGCTCTTTTTGTAACGTATCCAATTCTAATCCAAAAGCGCAAGTAGCTATTGTGCTCATTGTGTAACGTTGCAACAGAATCTGTATATCGTGTTCACTTTGACTTCGACTGATATCTTCAACATAATTCAATATTTTATCAGCTTGTTGAACCAATAAATACGTCATATTCCTTAGTTTAGCAGGAGTAAAGATTGGACTTAATCGGTGACGTAAAACTCTCCATGTTTCGCCATCTGCGTGAAACAAATTCTTTCCCAAGCCTTGTTCACTGAAAGATACTCCACGGTCGCTGAACTGGTCAAAATCTTTAATCATTACGTGCTTGATGATGTCCAGATCCCGAAGCAGCAGACTTGGTGTCGTCATTCTGTAGATACCGACAACCTTTTCATTTGGATATTCATTATACAATTCATAATGAACTACTCCTACATTCTTATTTCGCAAAGCGAGGTCCTTAAGGTTCCCAAAAAACGGCACAGGTTTTGGACCAGGAACTTTTAGTGATTTCCAATAATTGAAATTTCTGGTAAAGTAATAATAAACTAATATTGCAAAACATGTTATAAAATATAAGAATAACATTTTTACTACAGTCTTAAAAGATCAAATAATCAATGTCAATATGTGGATAAGTTTGTGGCTTTTATACCAGACGACATGTTTATGTTTTGTTAATTTTATAAATATGTTGAACTATCTGACCCGGCAAACGTTTTCTGCCATACAATAGCTATACGCTACTATAACTTACGATAAAGCCTTTTTACGAAATTGCCTTACTAATAATTAAAAAAAAACCACCAAGCGAATCTCATCACCGACAGAGAACATGTAATAATACTACGTATAGAATGGACACTTCGACGTCCCGCCCGATTTGCCCGCATCACTCAACCCTTTCCCCTCTTATGGGCAACGGTTGGTATTTTTTACGTGCTGCGCACACAGGTGCGCGTGTAAAAACACGTCACTGATTGATATCTGTGTAATAGAAACCAAATTAAGCGTTTGTATGGAATTTTGGCGGAGTATCCGCGGTGTGTCACCGGTGTGAGCAAGTTGTAAAAAGAAAACAGGTATAAAAAGAAAACATAATTATTTTTATGCGCAGTATTTCTAGTGACAACTTCTAAAGATTTTCATTCTAACTTGGTATATACTTGTACTATTCATTTTTCGCAATAACACATGCGAGAACTTAAGAAATTAAAGAAAAAACGACGAGAAAAATGTGACTTCGGGCAGGAATTGAACCTGCGACCTCAGGATAACCAGTCCAGCCGCTTTACCACTAAGCTACCGAAGTCCCCGTAATGAAAATCCGTAAAGTACGAGTAGTTTAACCCCTTTATTCATAAACGTATTTTAGCTAAAGTGTTGCTAATCTCTCCTTTATCTCTTTCTATCCTGCACACTTGACAATGCACCTGACAAAGACAAAGCATTCTATAGGTAAAACGTATCTAATGTACGTTTATGAATAAGGGGGTTAGAGTTTATCGCGAACAGAAAGACAAACTGACAGACGCGGCAGAGGACTTTGTATTAAAATATGCATAGAAGAACATATATATATATATATACAGATATCACGAGAGGGTCTATTGACAAAAATATGCGATACATTGGAATTATTATTGACTAGCTGTGCCCGCGACTTCGTCCATGTGATAAAAAATATAATTGTTCAGTATCTACCCGGACGAAGTCGTGGGCGCAGCTAGTATAAAAGTAGCCTAAAGTACTCCATATTACATCAGCTATTTGCCAGTGAATGTCCCGTCAAAATCAGCCGTTGCCGAGATTAGCCCGCACAAACAGACAGACAGACAGACAAAAAGTGTAAAAAAAATTGTTTTGGTATATGTACCGTGTATACATACACATGCATTTGGTAAAAAGCGGTAATTTTTAATATTACAAACAGACACTCCAATTTATTTATTTGTATAGATGTATAGATTAATTGACGAAAGAAGTTGATTGATGATGGAAGAGTTTAACCTAAATTAGATTTGAAAAGGCTGCCATTTCAAGGACAAGATCTAAATTTGAAGACTTTTTATAACAAAATGTTATTTATTTAAACTTTATTGCACTTATAAATACATGAGGTCTACTTAATGCTATAAAAGCATTCTCGACCAGTCAACCTTAATGTTGTGTTGAGAAATATGAAGGTTCTATTCCTGCCCGAAGTCAAAATTTTCTTCCCGTTTTTTCTTTAATTTCTGAGGTACACACTGTAGTAGGTATATTAAAATAATGTACATGAAATGCAAAAGTATTTAATTTGATAAGCATTAATACTGTATTGGTCTAAATAGCTTTCCAATTACCGTATTATACGTGACCATATTTTAGGAAGTAGGTAATAATAATGGGTATAGTAGGCTTCCCCCAAAAGGAGAGAGACTCGTGCCCAGCAGTGGGACGTATAATGGGTTACCATTATTATTATTATTGTAGTAGGCTATCCATAAATTGCCATAAAAGATTTATATGCCATCGGTTACTTTTTTGTAGATCTAACAAAGAGAGAATATTCCACTATACATTGTTTTGTTATTCTTCGATGAAAGCTCCCAGGCGACTTGATTATTTTCGACACCTCCAACATTTATCGTTTTAGTCCACAGAGCAGCACGGGCCACCGGCCGCCGCGGCAGACCGGAGGGAAGTACCCATAACGTTTAATACCGATGCAAAACAGTCTGTCATTTTTAAAGAGTGGAACTACGTGTAATACACATACACACTACGAAACTCACACCTTGACTTTAACAAAATACATAAACAATTTCACGCAGACATTTAAACATCTGGACGACAGGCGGCGTAGGAACACTTGTACTTGTACTTTGACAGAGGGGAGCGGCCGGTGGCCCGTGTTGCTCGACGTTATATTCAAACCAACTTACACCAAACTTTAACAGATTGTATATCTTCCCAGAGAATCACTCTATCTATTGGTGAAAACCGCATGAAAATCCGTAAAGTAGTCTTGAGTTTATCGCGAACAGAAAGACAGACAGACAGACAGACGCGGCAGAGGACTTTGTATTATAATATGCATAGAAGAAGATATATATACGAGTAGATAGATATCACGAGGGGGTCTATTGACAAAAATATGCGATACATTGAAATTACTATTGACTAGCTGTGCCCGCAACTTTGTTCGCTTGGACTAGGGACTTTGGACAGGGCTTTTGGATATAACTTTTGGTTAATTTTGGACCATAAACACTTTTGGGTAGCTAAAAGAATCTACTTTACAGTAATGCTTCTCTGTAGGTACACGATTTATGACGTATGGACATCGGGGATAAAAGCACACAGACTGCTTGGATTGCTAACACGTGACAGAGCCACATATAACTGACCGTGCCAAAAATAGCTAATTATGTGTTTAAACGCGCAGTTGTATAAGTAGCTACAACCTACAAACGACCATCCTATGCAGAACCGTATTTTTGAAAAGGCCATCTTAAACTTCTATGCATCGTTTTTTTTATAGACAATTATTATATAGTTTTGTACAGTTTCAGTTAATTAATCATACTAACAGAGAACGTAAGATAAATTATAGATCTATACATAATAGTAGTAAGGTTTTCAGCATACCTTCGCGTTCGCAAGCAAGCGGTTTATGTCAATCGTGACATGTCCGATTGGTGTGACTTAGTTTCTGGCGTTCCGCAAGGCGGCATTCTTTCTCCTCTTTTATTTTATATATTTATTAACTCCCTAACTGAACTTCTTGGCTGCTCTTTCCATAAATGGAAAGATGCAGAATAGTTTAAAAATATTCGATATGATTCTTTAAATTGTTGTAACTTTTTTATTTCTGATCCGATTAACATGAAACAAACACTAAATGTTAAGTGCAACTTACCACAGTATATTAGCGAAAACTGCAAATCGGAAAAGCCGTTTCTGAAATTAGCGTGCACAAACACACAGACAAACAGACATTTTTCCGGGATAAAAAGTACCCAGTGTTGTGCGCTAAACGTTAAAGTATAATTATACCAAGTTTCATCGTAATCGGACCGGTACTATTTATGTGATGCTTGAACAAACAGACAGACTGACAGACAGACAAAAATTTTTCTAATTACATATTTGGGTTCGGTATCAATCTAGTAACATCCCCTGGTATTAATTTTTTCAATATTTTTAATGTACAGAATTTACACTTCTACAGTTTTATTATAAGTATAGATTAATTGACGAAGGAAGTTAATTTATGAAGGAAGATTTTAACTAAAATTAGATTTTGAAAAGGCAACCATTTCAAGGACAAGATCTAAATTTGAAGACTTTTTACTACAATATTTTATTTATTAAACTTTCTTGCACCTTTCTTTATAAAAAACAGTATATAAGTAAACAAAAAAACTGGAATTCAACGCAAAATTTTATTTAAAAAAAACAAATCAAAAACGTTGAACAATGTAATACGCACCAGTCCAACTAAAATTTATTTTATCCGAGGTATAATATGTAACATCGTTGCACCATCAGGTGCCACTAACAACCTTTGCGGACTAAACTTCATCGGTTTAGAATTCTTTGAAAGCTCCACACGGAATCTTGACAAGAATTTAACCAAGAAAATTGATGACTGGAGTTGTGCGAAGCGTTTGCCTGAAACAATATTATTAAATTGTTATTTTTAAAATACTTAATATAATTGATGTTTTATCACTTTGAATAATTATTATATTTTACACGTGATAGACCACTATAAAAGCTCGGACGGTCAAGTGGATTGTAAGAAAGAATTCAAGAATGTGGGTACCAATGATCTAACACGGAGTGTACGGAGATATCAAACCAATTAGGCAAATCACCCACTACATGGGGCAAAACGTAACTGGCGAATGGTGGGTGTTTGTATTCGTATGTATGCTGAATGCTGCATTTCCCTCTTTCTATCCATCGTGGAATACAGGCGTGCAGTTACAATACGTCCTTTTTATCCGACACGGGACTCGTGATCAAGTCACTGAATAAGGATGAGATTGTAAAGGGGTAAGGTGTGTCTGTGAATCTCACCCTAAGATACTAGTGGTACAGCTTCAATAACGAGCTCGAGAGCCTGTGTGATACAACCTAACTTTACATTAGAAATACCATTTGAAAAAAATCTTTTAGAGCCTCCCCAATTTTTTTTTTTATGTTTATATTTTATTGCAATTACATATATTGTAATAAAATTACGAATGCATATATATTTAATATGGATTCGTACCAAATTACAACTCTCTTACACAAAGAGTGTCTGAGCTAACCTACGGGCAGACGGACAGACGGACATGGCAAAACTGCCAAACCATAAGAGTTCCTTGTAGACTGCGGAACACTAAAACTCAACCATGAATTCAATCACATGTGACAAAGAATAAGACTGAGTTTTTTTCTGTATAACAATGTTGGTATGTGTTTTGGTTTCGTTACAATATACAACGTGTAACAGGATTAAATGTACAACCAGAGACTAGTTTGCTCAGAATCGATAACCGAATCGATTTCAAGAATTTTTGGTATAGGTAATATTTTGTCCCAAAATTAACTACAATTAAATAACTTATGGTCACCCATTTGGTGAAAAGTCAATACAAACGAAAATGAGACTAACTATCCAAAATAAAATGCTAGTTTGTTGCAATGCAACATGTTTATTAGAACTCGTCTCACGTGCTATTTATTATAAATAATAATTTAAGAAATAAAATAGTGGAATTTAATCTTATTACTAGCGAGTGTTGAATAAGGCTACACAGGTTACGCTATAGCACACTGCAACAGTGTGCGTGTGTGAGTAGGTTCGTGTTTTATGTGCGACCATAGGTAGAGATAGGGTAAGTATGCATAGGGTGTGCGTGCTATTCGTACAAATTGAGGACAACTTATTAAATAATAAAATATAAAATACATAAACATGTAATTTCAGTTCATGTATTATGATTATAACTCGATTTTCTAATTGGGGTGTTAGAGAGTGTGCCTAATACCCGTTACATGTTGTATATTATGTATACTCACCGATGCAATTCCTTTGTCCTTCACCGAATGGTAAATAAGCGCACGGATGTCTATTTTGTTCTGCTTCGGGTGAAAATCTTTCGGGGTCAAATTTTTCAGGATCTGGATAATACTTCGGGTCGTGATGAATTCCTCTAACGGATATGACAACCATTTGTCCCTTTTCTAATGTCACATTCGTCCCGGGGATCTTGTAATTCACTGTTGCTTTGCGTTGTAACGGATCCACGATCGGATAGAATCGAAGAGTTTCTTTAAAAACTTTATCCAAATAAGTAAATTGCTTGAGGCGGTCATATGTTAATGGTTCAGTAGACTTAGCAAGCTCCTCGTCAATCTCTTCTATTAATTTATTTTGGATAGCTGGATGTTTTGCTAATGCATACAATGTGTACGATGATGTTGTTGCGGAGGTCTCGTACCCTGCCGCATAGAATACAAAAGCTTGTGCTGCAATGATTTCGTCACTCATGTATAATGTTACATTTTGATCACTCTTTACGGATTTGCCCATAATATCCTTTTGTTGTTTCATTTCTAATATCATATCCATAAAATCGTTCCTACCTATAGGTGCATCATTTCGGTCAGTCACGACCTTTTTGACGAGATTTTCAAAAAAGTGGGCTACTTCGACAGGGAATAGAGAAGCATTTAGTTTTTTTAAAATTCCAGGATACATCATGTCTAATTCGTTTGCATAGTTAGGGGAAAAAACAAGGCTGTCGATCTTTCTCAGCATATCCATTTGATCTTTTTGTAACGTATCCATTTCTAATCCAAAAGCGCAAGTAGCTATTGTGCTCATTGTGTAACGTTGCAACAGAATCTGTATATCGTGTTCACTTTGACTTCGACTGATATCTTCAACATAATTCAATATTTTATCAGCTTGTTGAACCAATAAATACGTCATATTCCTTAGTTTAGCAGGAGTAAAGATTGGACTTAATCGGTGACGTAAAACTCTCCATGTTTCGCCATCTGCGTGAAACAAATTCTTTCCCAAGCCTTTTTCACTGAAAGATACTCCACGGTCGCTGAACTGGTCAAAATCTTTAATCATTACGTGCTTGATGATGTCCAGATCCCGAAGCAGCAAACTTGGAGTCGTCATTCTATAGATACCGACTACTTTTTCATTTGGATATTGAGTATACAATTCATTATGAACTACTCCTATATTTTTATTTCGCAAAGCGAGGTCCTTAAGGTTCCCAAAAAACGGCACAGGTTTTGGACCAGGAACTTTTAATGATTTCCAATAATTGAAAGTTCTGGTAAAGTAATAATAAATTAATATTGCCAAAAATGTTATAAAATATAAGTACAACATTTTTACTTCGCGCTTAAAGAATCAATGTCAAGATAGGGATGAGTTTGTGGTTTTTATAGCAATCGATATGTTTGCTTTGGTATTTTGATAATTATCTTGATTATCACGACGGGGTCTATTTACAAAAATATACGATATATCGGAATGATTATTGATTAGGTGATACATGGATGGTCCATCACTATTCTTGCTATATATCGCTCTCCATCTATGAAATGGTTTTTCCCAGCTATCACGGAACCCACAAGAGGTCGATCATGTCTTGATCACATTACCTAAGCGCCCAACAAAGTACCTCTATATCAGTGGGTATTGTATGTGTATCAAATATAACCGATCATTTTCCTGTTCTGTTTGGATTGAACGTTAAAAAAGCTAAGGCAAATCGGCTCAGTCGTACAGTATTGAAGAGAGATTTTGATGCTATTACTAAAGACCTTTCAGAAAGGAATTGGGACTTTGTCACTGATTGTGATGATGTCAATGTCGCAGCTAAACTGTTTTCTGACGTACTCTATGACACCGTTAAAAAACATACTCGTGAAGTTCGCCTCACTAGGACTCAATACAATCTTAAGCCCTGGATAACACCAGGGCTTATGCGTTGTATGCGGCATAGAGACAGGCTTCATTTGCGCGCAAGACTCGAACCAAACAATATAATTAGTCAAGAGTCTTATACTAGATATCACAATTTTTTCGTAGACCTATTGCGAAAATTACGGAAACATCATGAAAGTACAGAGGTTAATAATAATAAACACAACCCTAAGAAACTCTGGACTTCGATCAAAAATATATGTAATGTAACTATTAGGCCTCAGGAACCTGTTGAATTACTTACAATAAATAATGCCCTTGATTTTTGTAATGACCACTTTTCTACTATCGGACAGCGTCTAGCAGAAAATATTCTCTCGAATATAAACAAAACCGAAATTGATCTCGCCAACGCTCTACGTTCCAAATCTAGTCCGTCATATTCTTTTTTCATCACCCCTGCAGACACAACAGAAGTAGAAAACACTATGATGGGCCACTAACTGTTTAGTGGCCCATCGTGGTCTGAAGTTTTCCATTGCGCTGAAGTCGGCATGTCTAGAGTTTATGGGTGGCTCCAGGATAATCTTTTGACCCTCAATACAAAGAAAACAAACTACATTTGTTTTCATACGACGGCTGCTACAGCTCCACCTACTAATTTACATATAAAAATTCTCATCTTGTAATAAAAATCAATGTTACTGTAGCGTACTTACAAAAACTAGTGTTGTTAAATACTTAGGTGTCCTGTTGGACGAGAATCTTACATTTAAGGACCACATTAATTCACTCGCGTCTCGGGTTCGGAAGATAACTAGTATCATGAAACAACTTCGAGACGTGGCTAGCTTTGACACTTTGAAATGCGTTTATTTTGCCTTATGCCAATCGCTCTTAACCTACTGTATCACTTGTTGGGGGAACGCTACCAAAACCTCCCTTATTCCTGTTGAAAGAGCACAGCGCTCAATCTTGAAGGTCATGTTGAAACGTCCGTTTAGATATTCTACGAGTGATGTTTACAGGGAGAGTGGAGTTTTGAACGTAAAACAACTCTTCATTCTTAAAATCACTCTCTCTGTTCACAAGTATCTTCTAACGTCGGTGAATTATGAAGAATTAACTAAACGCGCATGGCGCAGCGGCTGGTGTAGATCGGAAGCGATCTGCTCGGTTAAGCACTACGGGCGCGGTCGGGTAGTGTGATGGGTGACCGCTAGTGGCAAATTAAATGCGCGTTTCCGTGCTTCGGAGGGCACGTTAAGCCGTCGGTCTCGGTTGCTATCGATGGATAGCAGTCGTTAAACCTTGTCGGAGGCCTTATGGGCGGTTTGAAAACATCCGACAGTGGGTTGGCCACTAACCCACCCACCTCCACCAATCCGCATTGGAGCAGCGTGGTGGAGTAAGCTCCAGGCCTCCCCCAAACAGGGGAGAGACTCGTGCCCAGCAGTGGGACGGATAATGGGTTGCCATTATTATTATTTATTATAACTAAACGCAGGGTCTACCGTTTACCTTATCCTTCTGTCAAATCCCGTTTTGCACAACGTTTTGGTAAATTTTCAAGTACACATATCTACAATTCCGTTGTCACAAATAACATTTATTGTTATAATATTTGTAAAAAATATACAAAGGAATATGAAGCGAGCTCCGTCACTGGAGCTCTACCACCAGTAAAAAGTAAAAAATAAGTAATAAATAATCAAAAAAAATAAACAAAAAATGTTTACAAAAGTTCAAAAGCGCATCAACTCTTGCAGGCAGCTTCTCTAGAAACTCTAGATCAATCCCAATTTATTCTACGATTTTTTACAAATCTTGATAAATAACTTCAAAGTCTTAGGAATCGGCGTGCATGTATGAAGAGAATGATGAAGGTAGACGAGGCACGAGAGGTTTGTCAGAACCGGGATGTCTGGCGCTCTACACTCTCTGCCTACCCCGTTAGGGACCTGGCGTGAAGATACATTGATAAATAACCAAAAAAAAAATTAATCAAGAAATGTTTTTAAAAGTTCAAAAGAGCATTGCCGCCGCTGCAACACCCCGCAACCCCGCAACAACATATTTTGTTTTGTGTACCTCTAGCACCCCGCTGCTAGGTTGGTATTGATGTAGAGAGACTACGACTTTTAAAATGTTTTTAAAATTTAAGTTTTCCCATTCAACATTTTTTTTTTGCCTCTGAATTGGCATTTACTCTGAACGTTGGTATGCCACGCAATTTTGCCTACGCAAAATATCACCTCTAGCAGCGGGGACCGGGATTGCGGGGTGTCGCAGCAGCGGCAATGCTCTTTTGAACTTTTAAAAACATTTCTTGTTTATTTTTTTTTGGTTATTTATCAAGATTTGTAAAAAATCGTAGAATAAATTGGGATTGATCTAGAGTTTCTAGAGAAGCTGCCTGCAAGAGTTGATGCGCTTATTTAAATTGACCCTGAGTGGCGTATGCCACTAAATTATTTATAACTTTATGTGTATCTGCATATCTTAATGTTCACTCTGTGCTGGCACATCGGTCCGCGTTCTTGGTTAGTGGTCTGTTTCGGAACGACTCTAACCAGTTCCGATCCGATCATTCGCATTACTAATAGCGAGTGAGATGCTTTAGCTACGCCGACACAATGGCAGAGAATATACAATAATATGACAATGGTACTAACGGTCTAAGAGAAACCTGTAATAGATTACTTTACTCTATGGATGAGAACTTTATTCTTGTACCAAATTCTGAGTTGTAACAAGTGATAAGTGTTATCCTTAGTGTGTGTGTAATTTTACACGTAACCAACGAAAGTATTTTATTGCGGGCGACTGCGACGCTCCCACTCGGGCCTCTTTGGAGATAGGGCTCCTTCTCGGGCGTGCCACATACACCGCCGCCCTCAGAATACCAAACCTGTATATTCTGGTACCATGGAAAAATACGATACGCATTCCCACCCTTGGGGATAGGGGTAGGTTATGTGGAAGGTCCGAAAAAAACATCCCTCTACTCACTAAAAATCCCTGGGTGTTCCGACTCGCCCGGAGGTCCGGAGGTCCCTACCCAGACCACTCACAACACCAGGCGTCCCAAGACGCCCGGGTGGAGGGGTTCGGGCACACAGTTCGGTCTCGAGAGAGCGGGAGCATCGAAGAAGTTCAACCCTCAGCCACCCCCCTGCGGCCCCCCACGTCCCTATCGAGCGGCAGGACCACCGCTAAGCGGCTGGGGATAGGGTGGAGGGCCAACGACATACCCATTCATCTCTGCCCCAGCCGTCTCCTCACTACAGCAGCGAGTGGCGGGCAGAGCCACGCCAAACGCCGCTCCCTCGCTGGGCTCCTCTTAGCTTCGCCGGTGTGGCTCAATCCACCGACTACTAAGCCCCCCCGCCACGCAATCACGAATCAGAACACCTAAGGTCTCAGGGATGGCAACGTATCTGCATTTTGACGCCTACTACTTTTTTGTAGTGGTGTGCATTCGGTGTGCATTCGTTTTCAAGTGATTCGTATGGTGAATTAGAGGTTGTGTTATTCGAGGTCGCGTGGCTTCGGTGTTAAGTTTTCCGTGGCGGTGTGCATTCGTTTCCAAGTGATTCGTATTATAGTGAATTCGAGAGTAATTTAATAGTAATAGTAATTTAATAGTAATTTCCGGCACAGAGGCATAAAAGCTTACGCTCAGGAGTGGCAACATATTTACAATGAAACGTCTTTCGTGGTCCAAACTTTACAAAAATATTTAGTAGATTTTTTTTTAATGATTTTATTAAAGTCATCATGATACGAAATATTACGCACACCCACCCACTTGGTAACTATACGATTTTTTATAGATAAAAATATACATGACCATCTCATGTTTCGGGGACGAGCCAAGACATTTAATAAAATTAAACTCTATACAGCCGGGTGCACTGGCAATATTCTATTAGAGAAAAAACCACCACTTACCCCTGAACTCAGAATCAAACTTAGGATCTCAGGCCTAGCAGTAGTCGTTATCAAAACTATGAGCAGGTATACACATATATACATATGTTAGACATTATTTTATGTACCTACTAGCTGTACTCACTAAAAGAGTGTGAAATAGAAAAAAAATATTTAAAAAAACCCGACTTCTTTAATTAAATATAAACCGAAAATAATAAGACAAGGCACCGAAGCGCGCATGGCCCCGCGGCTGGTGCAGATCATAAGCGATCGGGTCGGGTGTGTGATGGGTGACCGCTAGTAACAAATTAAAATGTGTGTTTCGGCGAATCATAATTGTTTGTATGCAAACAATTATGATTCGCCGATTTTGCATGTATTTACCTCTGCCTAACCGTTTCGTTTTTATTTTTCTAGCATTATCAGGAGGATACAACTCATTATTAGGTAGATTTATAACGGTCTAAATGTTGACTTGCTGAACAATTGCTTATTACGTTGATTTTTGTATTTAATTTATGAACCTGAAAATATTATGGCTTGTCACGTTTACCGATCAATTTTTTATAACATTGATAATTGGATGTTACTTCTCGTAAAGTTGTGAATCATGATTACTGTGTCGCTTAATTGATATTGCTTTTAGTTTTCAAATTGTGCATAGTTTTTACTTGGAAGGGATTTGACGCTGCTGAGGACTTGTCAAGTTTTCAAGGTAAACATTAAAACCTTTATTAAAATTTTATAATCAGTTGGCTGGACTGAATTAAATGATGATGATCCGTTGCTGAAAACATATCAAATAACATTGAAATTAGCAAAGCGTTGTTTACAAATTACATCTACAATATATAAACAACATACAAAAAATTGAAAAATTAATCCGGTATTTCTTAAAAAGTAAGTAAAAGTATCTATCTATATTTATAGCAATGTAGCAATGCTACATATATTTGTTCCGGTGCGGCGATCGAACATGCGACCCATCGAGTCAAACGGAATCTCAAACCACTGGACTTATCGGGACGTCATAATCTTTAAATATAAATATTTGTAAAATGTTTAGTATAGGTAATAGTTATGTTTAAATATTTGTTTCGGGTCTGGGTGTTTGTGTATGTGTTGTGTCAGGGTGTCCACATTCTGGAAAGTCAGGGAAAGTTAGGGAAAGGGAAGCTCAATATGATCAGGGAAAGTCAGTGAAATCGAAGGGATACCTGGAAAGTCAGGGAAAATTGAGATTTGTTGTGAACATTTTTCCCCGGTGATTTTAAAATAAGGGAACTAATTTTATGCTCTGGTCTAACGCTTAATCCAGGCCATAGTAGCATTGTAGGTTATGATTTTTTCGTCAAAATTAGATACCTAATTCTTTTTAGTTTGGAATAAACAAATGCTTATCACAATAAATAAATATTTATTTCATAGTGAACTATTGTCACTGTGTTATTGGATTAATTAGACATGTTCCTATTTTTCAAGATTTTAGTGAACTATGTTATGATTTTTTTTGTCATATGAGACTTAACTAGGTTGTGCCATTATAATTTTTATTTTTTAACAAATCTTTCCTTTTCCTAATGTGAGAATAAAATATACCCTTACAGTGTTAAAATCAGTGCTAAACAGTGTATATTTAATAGAATGTGGATAGATCTAAAAATTAATCCAGAGTTTTATCAATGGCTAAGTGATGTCGCAGATGATTCAGGATTAGCATATTGTTAAGAATGCTGCAAGTCCTTCAAACTCAGTTCATCTCATTTTTCAAAGTTTATAAATCAAAACTATTTAAGTTAGGTATAACTTGGTAATACTAATATAACTTGATAAGTTATACTATAACTTGTTTTTTTTATGTATTTAAGGTGGCAAACAAGCATGCAGCTCACATTGATGTTAAATGATGACTGCAGATTATAGATATCTACACAAAAACCAGAGGTCGAAATGCAGATGCGTTGGCTGGTCTTCTGACGCCTAAGACCTAAGTTGTTACCTACGTCTCTCTGAAAGTTGTAACGGGTCCAAACATTACCTACCATCTTACCGGAACCAGAAGTATAATCACAATACTATCGATAGACTATTACTATTGCAACAACACTGATTTCAATTCTTATTCAGTATAAATAAAAGACATGTAAAATATTATTTGTAGTTTTACTTCAATTAAAATTATAATTTATTTAATTCAAACTGTATTTCGGATATATTTCATTTAGCTTAAAACTACCTTACAAATAAAACATATTTGCCTACTGAATAAATAAACTTGGTCAGGGAAAATTGAAAAAAATGTCAGGGAAAGTATATTATACCTAGTGTGGAGCTGTGACTGTAAGCGTATTTATTTATTTATTTTATTTATTCAACCTTACACCACTAACCTTATTACACCGCTGGACCCAGCAAGTGCGTGTTGGGCATCGCGCAATAGTCGTCGTTCCATAGGTCGATTATTATTAGATACTTGTAACCGCATACTTATGGTGAGATTTACAGACCGCACTACGACTTTACTTTGAGCAAAGTATGCTTAGAACTGTCAGAAATGTATGGGTTTTGACAGTTCGAAGCGTACTTTGCTCGAAAGTAAAGTAGTAGTGCGGTCTGTGAATCTCGCCCTTAGTGGTGATAGCTTTTCTTTTAACTTTGTTATACAGGTTGAAATTTTAGTGGTTGTTTTCCCGCGACAGAACAATTAGGAGTGCAAATGCCTCTTGGAAGCTTATCGAAGAAAGTCTCGGATTGGGGTCGACTTTTTAGTGCAGTTCAACCCATCGATGACACAAATCTGCGTGTTCGCCGCTAAAAGAAACTTGTTTATTGTAGCACCAGTACCAGGACACAGAACTAGCCATTGGTAAGAGCATCAGTGTCCTGAGCGTTGATGTATCGAACGAAGTGCAATTTGGGAGTAACAATTGGCGTCAAACCAAGTTGGGGTTAAAAAAGGTAGGGGTTTTAACAAGGCGAGGTAGTATTTCACATAGGGTTAGCTACAGCTTTTCTCGTATAAAGCCCAAGTGCGACCCCATCTGGAATACTGCTCTCATTTATGGCGGGGCGGGGGCCCCCAAATACCAGTTTGGCCCACTTGACTCCCCGTCAAAGACGCGTCGTTCTTGTCATCAACGATCCCGGACTCACTGGCAGGCTCGAACATCTGAGCCTGCGCAGAGATATTGGGAGTCTGTGACGTTTCGTGCTGTCTCTACAATGGTAGGTAGGTAATGGAGTATTCTGCTGAACTGTTCAATATGGTGCCACCGTCTCATTTCCTACACCGCACTTCCCCCCCGATGATAGAAATTCCACCCTCACTGACTGGACACCTGCCAGTGCTCAACGGTGCAGTTTTCGCGTTCGTTGCTGCCTAGAACGTGTAAAATGTGGAACGAACTCGCCTTTGAGGTGTTCCATCGGTGCTAAAATATGGGATTCTTCAAATCGCATGTACCTTTAATAACGAAGGTATCGCCTACCTACTACCTACATACCTACTGACTCAAACATTTAGAATCTTACCACATAGGTAACATAATTATACTGTTCGGGCATTTCTAGCTGCTTGATTAATCACACTATTTAAAACTTCAAAATTCAAATGTATTATTTCAAATTGGTCTACAAGGACACTTGTATTGTTGGGATACAAGATTCTAAATAATTCAGTTGGTATTAATAATAACCAATTTATAAATATAAATCAACAAATCATCAAATTTTTCTATTCCTTTACAGAAGAAAAATAAAAATCTGTTCGTTATAATCAAAGTCATTCTCTTAGCAGAGTTCCAAGTGCAGGCACCACTGAGGAGAACTCCGCTACCGATAATATAGACCTAGATTAGAATTAAAATAAAATACAGATAATGTGAACGTCCTGGCATGTAAATAAGTATGTATGAGGAAGTGTATCATCATCATTTCAGCCAAAAGACGTCCACAGCTGGACAAAGGCCCCCCCCAAAGATTGCGAGAACGAACGGTCCTGGGCCGCCCAGCGATTGCCCGCGACCTTCACCAGGTCGACGGTGCACCTCGTGGGACATCTGCCTACGCTTCGTCTACCGGTACGCGGTCGCTACTCTAGAACTCTTTTGCCCCAACGGCCATCAGTTCTGCGAGCTATGTGCCCTGCCCACTGTCACCTGAGTTTCACTTTTCGGTGGGCTATGTCGGTTATTTTGCTTCACATGCGGATCTTTTCATTTCTGATTCGATCTCGCAGAGAAACGGAAGGAACGGAGAGGACCGGGATATCTGGCGCGCCATGCTCTCTGCCTACCTGACTTCGCGTAAAGATACATATAAATGTGTGCATATGTAAATAGACACATGCATATATTCATCAACAAGTAAACCATGAATACCGTCATAAAAGACAACACAAAAACCACAATAGACCCGTCGCCACAATCAGCAGCCGTTCTCGAGTAGGTACGACACGTGTGGCATTTGCTCTCCCATTGCTCTCCTCGACCATTGTGAAGGGAAGTGAGCAACTCGTGACACGACGCCACCGAAAGCAAACACATTATAGTCAGCATAACTGTTATGATTACTGGTGATACATTATAGACGATGACAAAATGTGTTTGCAGCCAAAGCATTTCATATTTACATAAAAACATGAAATATTCCTTATAGCAATTGCTGCCAGGCAGCGATTGCTATAAGCCCAAGATGTACTATCATTAAGATATTCATCAGTCTACGAAACAATAAATTTGTTTAAATGCCTTCTAAAGAACTTTTCTACTGTAGGTATCATAATAGTCGATAGAAAAACAAGATTAAACTAAAATACGTTCATTGTGTAAACTTATGTACGCAAGTAAGAAGACTAAGAAGTTATATTTCTTTAGCATAACAATCCAGTATACCAGAAATAAAACAGAATGAAAAAAAAAATGATAATAAAGGGACGACTGGCGTCGGGACGTGAATACTAGCAGAGAATTCTTCCGCTAATGCAGTCAGTCGAACGAACAATGGGGGTCAAACCATTCCATTGGGACGGTAGTAAATAGAACAACGCGGCATGGGCAGCAGCGTCCCGCGATAAAACTATCGTTACTGCGATCGCCGATCTAAGCATGGCGATTATGGCATATTCTCCCTAATCCTCCAGCAGTGGACGTCATTCGGCTAGAGTGACGAATGTAATAGACAACTAACCTCAAATCTACAATGCGCTTAAAAGGGTATTATATTAAAGCTACTTTTGTGCTGGTGGTAGAGCTCTGGAGCTCCGCGGGCGTAGGCTCTGCATTACCTAATATACTTGCCGCTAAATGGTAGTGTTCAGCACTATCGTGTTCCGGTCAGGCGGTAATGTACGGCCCTGTAATTTCCGGCACAGAGGCATAACCTTAGGCCTCATAAGTTCTTTGTAAGTGTTCTTAGTAATATTAGACATTTTTACTGTAATTTCAAAAAGTGTAGGATAAGTACATCAATATTGTCTTTGAAACACCTATGCAATAACTAATCATTTTAAAAATATCACGATTCTAAACGTTTGGAGTTGTGAAACTGACTCAAAACGGGTAATATGAAATGGCTAATGGACTTATTACACGGCACGGTATTCAGGGTACGTTAGCAAGGGTCAGGGTAGTGTAATAACATTTAGGGAGTTAGGGCCGTAATTAGGGCAACCGGAGCGGCCCGGTCAGCTGGACTTATTACACGGCACGGTATTCAGGGTACGATAGCAAGGGTCAGGGTAGTGTAATAACATTTAGAGAGTTAAGGTCCCTAATTAGGGCGACCGAAGCGGCCCGGTCTGCCAAACGCCCTAACTACACACAGTGCAAATATGAACCGTATGGAAACTATGTACAAAACGTTCAAAACGGCACAGTCACACAAACATGCGCATTGACGCTCAAACTATAACTAGACGGAAGGGAGGCAGCGGAAAGGGTCGAGGCACTCCTCCTTTCCCTGGCGTTCTGCCCTTGATCACCAAGGGAGTGATATTGTATGAGTGGGTGGGGTCGTGCGTGCTAGGACTCACCGGGGGGTATTCAATTTTTTTTTTAAATATTTTTTTTTTTTCGTTTTTATTTAAATATTTTTCGAGAGGTTTTTAGCTATTTTGGCATATTTTTTTCTCGCCCCGGCTATCTTCGCACGCACGTCTTACAAGGGTAGGTATAGAAGGTCGAACAGAGGTTTGTGGCCGCGCACGGCGCCCGCGCTATTAGCCAGGCGGTGCAGCCGCGTCAAGGGCGCTTCCACGACCTAACAGGGTTCGAACCCGTTAATACGGGCGCTGCACGGTCATGTCAGGGTATTGAGTGGGAGGAAGCGAGTGACTCGGCGCTGCAGCACCGCGAGAACCGCTTAGAGGTCTCGTTGATGCGCATGTTTGTGTGATTGCGCCGTTTCAACGTTTTGTACGTAGTTTACAAACTGTTCATATTTGGAATGTGACTGAGTTAGGGCCCTGTCGACCGGATAGTAACCCGGCGCCAGGCCACGCTTACCCTCTCTGCCGGACCCTGTATACCGTGTCGTGTAATAGCCTTTTAAAATGAATGCCCGCGTGGTAAAAACACCTGTGAATTGTATGGTGAGAACGAAATATTTTAAAATATCGTCGTCAATACTGCGTTTTTGTACAAACACTATTATATAATAAGTTGTTGCAAATCACATAAAAAATCAAAAAGAGAAATTGAGTTTATTTTAAAGTTCTTCTGTCTCATACGATTCAACTTCAATGTTCAAAATTTATGTATCTTTACATGCCACAAGCCGACCCGACAAACTCGTATTGTCTCTTCTATACTTATAACTGGCTGGCCCGGCGAACTTTGTATCGCTTTAAAGTAATGATTAAAAAATACACTACAGTTTTAGCGAAAGCAACAAACAGCAATTGATTTTTGAAAATTGCAAACTGGACAAAAAAAATTTTGTCCAGTTTCGGTAATACATGAAAATAAAAGTGTACGTCATAAAGGCGGGCAATTGACATTTGAATTTATAAAATTATTGATTATTTCACGAATTATCAAAAGATACGAGTTTTGCGGATAGGAGACCGGAGTGGAACCCGACAATCGCGCACGGGGGGGATCGGGGGTCCTTTCGTCCCCCGTACCAGCAAATCACATCACCACTACGAGCAGGCGTCCCTAACCAACCCGCGCTTTTGTCCTTTGAACGGTTAGCATGGCACTCCTTATCCCTTTTCTCCCTAACGCTGATAAGAAAAAAATAATATGGTAAAGTTAAAAAAAGTAGAGGTTTACCAGCGGGCGCCCCTTCCACATTCAAAGTGGATATGTGTAACATCCCTGATGTATTCACACCAATTTAAACGCCGTCCACCACCACCTGGAAACGGCTAAGCCAGCCCTACTCTTTTTGACGGAGACTCAGATATCCTGCCTACAAGATACTTCGCATCTCACTTACCCCGGATATACTTTGGAGAGTGCTTTTATTCACCGTGCTGGAGTTTGTCTATACGTGCGTGAGGATATCTGTTGTCACCGTCTCGACCATTACGAAGACAAGGACCTGTCCTTATTGTGGGCGCGCGTGGATTGCGGAGGTACCGTCCGAATCTTCGCGTGCATGTACAGGTCCTATAGCGGAGACCGGGAGACAACTCGCCTATTCGAGCACATTTAGGAGATGATCGACAGAGTGCTAGAGCAGAACCCTTCGGCGGAGTTGGTGATTCTTGGTGATTTCAATGCGCACCATACGGAGTGGTTGGGATCTCGAATCACGGACTTCGCCGGAAGGACTGCTTACAACTTTGCTACAGCGTATGGGCTCATACAAATCGTACCTGGGTTTACCCGGATACCGGATTTGGAGAGCCACACCGCTTCGTTGCTAGATCTTCTGCTGACTTCGCATGCAGACAAGTACACAGTAGTGGTAGAGGCACCCTTAGGATCCTCGGACCACTGCTTGGTGCGTACTCAGATACCCTTGTCGGCTAGGATGCCATTGCCGCCCACTAGTTCCCGGCAAGTTTGGCACTACAGGTCAGCAGACTGGGATGGACTAAGGGAGTTCCTTGCGTCCTACCCATGGAGACAGCTGTGCTTTTCCTCAGACGATCCGAACATCTGCGCTGACGCTGTGGCTGATGTAATACACCAGGGTATGGATTGCTACATTCCGTACTCTGTGGTTCCTGTCGGTGGACGACATCAGCCCTAGTTCGGTGGGTCTTATGCTGAAACAACAAGTCTCAAGCAGGAGGCCTACCGAGCCTGGACTTCGGCGTATGCGTGTAAGGATCCGAAAGCCTCCGACCTCAAAAAAAGACTCAACGCTGTTTCCAGGTCTGCAAAGAAGCGGATAGCCAAAGCGAAGTTTAAGCACATCGCCAGGGTTGGCAAGAGGCTGATTCGGCATCCCCCGGGAAGCCGTGCATATTGGTCCCTTGCCAAGGCTGTCGAAGGAAACTTCTGCCGAACATCTTTTCCTCGCAGTGGGGGAAAAGATGTTCCAGATGAAACCAGATGGCGACCTGGCCCACACGGCAAAGGAGAAAGCCGATCTCCTGGTGAATCTCTTTGCCTCGAACTCGACTCTTGACGACGGTGGAAACACACCGCCTTCCATCCCGAGGTGCGAAAGCTCAATGCCTGATGTCAAATTTACTCAAAAAGACATCAGGCGTGCGCTTATTTCCCTTGACGTCAACAAGTCGAGTGGGCCGGATTCCATCCCTGCAGTGGTGTTGAAAGTGTCCGCTCCCGAGTTGACTCCCGTTCTGACGCGCCTGTTCTCGCTCTCCTACGATCGCGGTATAGTTCCGTCTTCGTGGAAGACAGCCCTTGTGCACCCGATCCCCAAAAAAGGGGATCGTAGTGATCCGATAAATTACAGACCCATTGCGATTACTTCCCTCCTTTCTAAGGTCATGGAGCGTGTAATAAACACGCAGCTGCTGAAATACTTGGAGGATCACCAGCTGATCAGCGATCGCCAATATGGCTTTCGGCATGGCAGATCGGCTGGTGATCTTCTAGTGTACCTCACGCACCGATGGGCTCAGACCTTAGACAACAGTGGGGAAGCATTAGCTGTGAGCCTAGACATCGCAAAGGCTTTTGACCGGGTCTGGCACGGGGCTCTTCTCGCGAAGTTACCATCGTACGGTCTCCCTGAGAAGCTATGCCATTGGACAGCCAGCTTTCTGTCAGAGCGTTTCATCAAAGTTCTAGTCGATGGACAAAGCTCTGACACTTTACCAATAAACGCTGGTGTACCGCAGGGCTCTGTGTTATCTCCCACACTTTTCTTACTACATATCAATGACATGTTAGAACAGAACCTTAACTATCATTGTTATGCTGATGACAGTACGGGAGATGCACACTATACTAGCCGCGCAAATGCTTCTCGGGCGCTTATCGAGGAGAGTAGAACTAGACTTGTGTCTGAAGTCGAGAACTCTCTGGAGCGAGTCTCTGATTGGGGAAGACTAAATCTAGTCCAGTTCAACCCCACAAAGACACAAATCTGCGCGTTTACCGCTAAAAAATCCCCATTCATTGTAGCGCCACAGTTTCAGAGCACTCAACTCACCATTAGTAAAAGTGCAGGTATCCTGGGTGTTGACATTTCGAATGAAGTGCAGTTTCGGGGTCATATAGAGGGTAAGACCAAGCTGGCATCCAAGAAGCTCGGGGTGCTAAACAAGGTGAGGCAGTATTTCACACCAGGGCAACTTCTACAGCTACATAAAGCTCAAGTGAGGCCCCATTTGGAATACTGCTCTCATCTTTGGGCGGGAGCCCCTAAATACCAGCTCGGTCCCCTTGACTCCATTCAAAAACGTGCCATTCGAATCGTCAACGACCCAGGAATCACAGATCGACTCGAAGACCTGAGTCTGCGCAGAGACATCACGAGCTCACTGAAAGAAACCTAATGAACCGTGTACTCATTTGTGATTCTTTATTACGACGTAATGAAACCGAATCATTTTTGAAGAAGCTGATAACTGGTGATGAAAAGTGTATCACGTACGACAAGAACGTGCGAAAAAGGTCGTGGTCAAAGGCCGGTCAGGCTTTACAGACTCTAACGAAACCCGGGTTAACTCGCAATAAGGTGATGTTGTGTGTGTGGTGGGATTGGAAGGGCATTATTCGTTATGAGCTATTACCACCAGGCAGGACTATCAATTCTGAACTCTACTGCGAACAACTGATGAGATTAAAGCAAGAAGTTGAGAGAAAGCGGCCGGAATTGATCAACAGAAGGGGTGTGGTGTTTCATCATGATAACGCTAGACCTCACACATCTATAGCCACTCAGCAAAAATTAAGAGTTTGGCTGGGAGGTGTTAATGCATCCGCTGTATAGTCCTGACCTTGCACCTTCAGATTTCCACCTGTTTCGGTCTCTTCAGAATTCTTTATGCAATGTTAGGTTAACATCACGAGAGGACTGCCAAATCCACTTGTCGCGGTATTTTGATGAGAAGTCCCAACATTTTTATAGCAATGGGATCATGTCCCTACCTACAAGATGGCAAAAGGTTATCGAACAAAATGGTACATACATACTTTAGTTAAATTTAAATAAACTATATTAAAAAATGTTTTGAATTATCTTAAAAAATGCGAAGAAACTTTTTCCCCAACCAAATATAATGAATAACTATTATATATTTCACAAGCATGTGTTAATGCGTAATAATATAAAACAATTATTAAGGGTAAAAGCGACTTCTTTACGATATTTAATAAACTGCAAAGTTTAATATATCGGTTGCCTAACTAGCATAGTGTGGCAATAGATGGCGCTACTGCCACCATAAGGCAATGCAATAAATGTCAAGGAAAGATTTGACAAATCGGGCAGGACTTCGGTAGCTCAGTTGGAAGAGCGGCTGGACTAGATTCCCAGTGGCCGCGAGTTCGAGTCTGCCTGAAGTCAAATTTTTCTTTCCATTTTTCTTTAAATAAAATATATTTCACAAGCATGTGTTAATGCGAAATAATATAAAACAATTATTATATACAGTAAAAATAAAAACATGTATTAATCGTAAATTAAAATTAGAATTTAAAGAACTTACTTAAAACATCATTATCACAATTTTTTCAGTTCCTTTAATGATGATAAATGCAGAAAAAGAAAAACTTATTCGTCAAGATCAAAGTTATTCACTTAGCAAAGATTGTTAGTATTAAATAATGAATTAAAGATAGACTAATAGGATAATTAATGAGATAGACTGGACTGGAATGATTTGGACGAATTGATCGCTTGCCCCTATCCCTGGATCCACTACTGTAAAGTGGGCAGGTTCTTTGATTGTATTGGTGTGAATCTCGGTAGGTACTTAATTTCAAGACAAATCATAATCATCCTTACAAGGTGGACAAGAAAATATCACTATAAATGCAGCTACTGATCGTGTTGGTGAACAGAAATAATAAAATCATCAAAATATTTTTACAACACATTTGAAAATAGATGAGAATCTATTATTAATTTATATTATGACTATTATAAATTAATTAAGACAAAGCTACGAAACACTTTTTCAAGTAAAACAACAATGATTTGTGCAATTTAAACGTTTACAGCCTCATAAGAAATACAGAGTGTTACTTATGTAACAATATTCAAAAGTGTTTTGTGGATAAATTGACACGTATTATTATCACCAAATTTAATTATGTAGGCACACCTGGAATGCTGCAGGGTGTGCTCAATGCTCAGTTTAAATTAATGTTTTATGGTCCATTCTGTATTGTGTATTATTACTTTTTGTAAAGGTTTTCTGTATATAATAGTATATATAAACTCCTTCCTGACCAGGAACTGTTCCTAACCTGAAAGTTTCCAACCCAATCATTTTATAGTACAAAAGCCTGATTAAATGTCTGTGTTTTGTGGGTGTTCTTAAGAATAGTAATTTAAAACAATTTTTTTATACATCGGTATTGGCGACGTAAAGTGAATAAAAAGGCGGGTTTAAAAGTAAATTAGTTTATTTAAACAATAAAAAAAAAAGCAAAAACGTGCAAAAATAGTAGGGGCGCGTCTAACGTAGGTAAATTTATTTTTTCCGAGGTATAATACGTAACATCGTTGCACCATCAGGTGCTACTAACAACCTTTGCGGACTAAACTTAAATGGTTTTTGGTTCTTAGAAAGCTCGACGCGGAATCTTGACAAGAATTTCACCAAGAAAAATGATGACTGGAGTTGTGCGAAGCGTTTGCCTGAAACAACATTAAATTGTTACTTTTTCTATACTAAATGAACGAAATTCAAAAAAATTCAAAATTCAAATCATTTATTTCAAATTGGTCTACAAGGACACTTTTGCATTGTCGGGTTATAAGCTACCTAGAGAGAATAACTTATAATAATAATTTAATAGGTATTAATAAATACCAATTTAATAATAATATTTAACCGATACGTAAATCATCAAATTTTTCAATTCCTTCATAGAAGAAAAAAAAAAATCTGTTCGTCATAATCATAGTCATTCACTTAGCAGAGTTCCAAGTGCAGGCACAACAATCTCAGCGTGTTGCTCTTTTGTCAAAACCTTAGAAAAAAAACCCCATTAATTGTAGCACCACAGTTCCAGGGCACTCCGCTTGCTTGGTAAGAGTATCGAACGAAGTGCAATTTGGGAGTCACATTGAGTGTAAGACCAAGTTGGCATCCAAAAAGTTGGGGGTGCTTAACAAAGCGAGGCAGTATTTCACATCGGGGCAGCTACTACAGTTTTATAAGGCCCAAGTGCGGCCCCATCTGGAATACTGCTCTCATTTGTGGGCGGGAGCCCCCAAGTACCAGCTTGGTCCACTTGACTCCCTACAAAGACGCGCCGTTCGTATTGTTAACGATCCGGGACTTATAGACAGGCTCGAACATCTGAGCCTGCACAGAGATATTGGTAGTCTGTGCGTGTTATACCGTCTCTACAATGGCGAGTGCTCTGTCGAACTGTTCGACATGGTGCCACCGTCTCTTTTTCTACACCGTACTACCCGCCGAAGACAGAAGTTTCACTCTCACCGACGGACACCTGGCAATGCTCAACGGTGCGGTTTTCTCGTTCGTCTCTTCGCCCAGAACGTGTAAATTGTGGAACGAACTTCCCTCTGAGGTGTTCCCTCGGTGCTATAATATGGGGTTCTTCAAAAATGGCGTCAAAAGAGTCCTTCAGGGCTGGCAGCGCGTTGGCAACTCCCCTGGTGTTGCAAATGTTCATAGGCGACGGTGACCACTTACCATCAGGTGGCCCGTCTGCTTGTCTATCAACTTAATGACATAAAAAAAAAAAAAACTAATACAAATATTATTAAATAAAATAAAGATAATGTGAACGTCCATGGCATATAAATATTTACATATAAACACATACGCAAATACCCATCAACAGCTTAATATCGTGATAGAAAATAACAAAATAATTCTGCAGAGCATCCTAACCTATAGGTCTCAAATAGATGAATCGATTTCAGTACAGTTTTTTTTTTTCATTCGAAAGCTAGTTTCCTTACTTGGTGGATCCATATAACTTGAGGCCTAAGGTGTTATGCGATTGATTGATTGATGCCAAATTGCGAAACTATAAGTTCCTTGTAGACTGCGGAACACTAAAAACTCAAACATGAATTCAATCACGTGTGAAAAGTGAAAAAATGACAAAACTTAGTTTTTTTTTATTTGTAGTTTGGTTTCGTATAATACTCGTGTAAGTTCATATACTCACCGATGCAATTCCTTTGTCCTTCACCGAATGGTAAATAAGCGCACGGGTGTCGATTTCCTTCTACTTCGGGTGAAAATCTTTCAGGATCAAATTTTTCTGGATTTGGATAATACTTCGGGTCGTGATGAATTCCCCTAACGGAGATGATAACCATTTGTCCCTTTTCAACAGTCACATTTGTCCCGGGGATGTTGTAATTTACAGTTGCTTTGCGTTGTAACGGATCCACAATCGGATAGACTCGAAGAGTTTCTTTAAAAACTTTATCCAAATAAGTAAATTCCTTGAGGCGGTCATATGTTAATGGTTCATTAGACTTAGCGAGCACCTCGTCAATCTCTTCTATTAATTTATTTTGGATATCTGGATTTTTTGCCAATTCATACAACGTGTACGATGATGTTGTGGCGGAGGTCTCGTACCCTGCCACATAGAATACAAAACCTTGTGCTGCGATGATTTCGTCACTCATGTATAAAGTTATATTTTGATCACTCTTTACGGATTTGCCTTTAATATCCTTCTGCTGTTTCATTTCTAATATTAAATCCATGAAATCGTTCCTACCTATAGGTGCATCATTTCGGTCAATCACAACCCTTCGGACGAGACTTTTAAAGAAGTCGAGTACTTCTATAGGGAACAGAGAAGAGTTTAGTTTTGTTAAAATTCCAGGATACATCATGTCTAACTCGGTTGCATAGTTGGGGGTAAATACAAGGTAGTCGATCTTTCTCAGCATATCCATTTGCTCTTGTTTTAAAGTATCCATATCTAATCCAAAAGCGCAAGCAGATATTGTACTGATTGTGTAACGTTGCAACAGAATCGATATATCTAATTCACTTTGAGTCTGACAGAAATCTTCAACATAATTCATTATTTTATCACCTTGCTCATTCAACAAATACGTCATATTTCTTAGTTTAGCAGGAGTAAAGATTGGACTAAACCGATGACGTAAAACTCTCCATGTTTCGCCATCTGCGTGAAACAAATTCTTTCCCAAGCCTTGTTCACTGAAAGATACTCCACGGTCGCTGAAGCAGTCAAAATCTTTAATCAGTATGTTCTTGATGATGTCCAGATCCCGAAGTAACAGAGCTGGTGATGTCATTCTGTAGATACCGACCACCTTTTCATTTGGATATTGATTATACAGTTCATCATGAACTACGCCTACATTTTTTCTTCGCAAAGCGAGATCCTTCAGGTTCCCAAAAAGCGGCAAAGGTTTTGGACCAGGAACATTTCTGGATTTCCAATAATTGAAATTTCTGGTGAAGTAATAATAAACTAATATTGCTAGAGATATAATAAAATATAAGTACAACATTTTTACTTCGATTGAATATCAAGTAATCAATGTCAAGATATTGATAAATTCGTGGTTTTTATAGCAAGTCGCATGTGTATGTTTTGTTATTTTGATAATTATCTTGAATATCATGTCGCGTTCTATTGACAAAAATATGTGATACATAAAAAATATTATTGACTAGCTTTGCCCGCGACTTTGTTCGCGTGGAATAGTGACTTTGGGCAGCATTTTTTGAAAAATATAACTTTTGGTTAATTTAAGATCATACTAAAACACTTATGGATAGCTAAAAAAATCTGGTTTACATGAATCTTTCTCTGGACACGGTATGAAACTAACGCCACCAAAAGCACCAATGCCACCAACGCTACTAACTTCACCACCACCAACGCAAGCAACGCCACCAACGCAAGCAACGCAACCAATGCCACCAACGTCACCAACGCCACCACCACCACCAGCAACGCCACAAACACCACTAACGCTTATGTAAACCGCATTCAACACTTTAAAAGTTTTGAAGCAGTGCTTGAAGTAAATTTTCAATTGACCGTAACTTCTTTTTCCCTTAAACGATTTTGACGAAACTTTAAAAAGTTTTGCAAACTCTCCTAATTATATGTAATCCATCTACGAAAACCAATTAGGCGGATTGTCTATGCAATACGTTCTATAATATGGTGGCTCACTTTTAGCCTCATTATATTTTATATTTACATTTTGTCAAATTATTAGTTATAACAAAAAATATAAAAATATACAAATATTTGAGTTTTGGAAATTATGTAATAACGTAATTATTTTTCTATCCAGTTTTTCTTTAATTATTAAAAATGCGTTTTCTCTTTGTTTATTTTCTTCATAAGTGGAGAAGATACGTCATCGGTACAACTTGTAATTCATAATAACTCATTTTGTCAAGTTGTTGTTACAAACAGTGATATTTAGTGATAAGGGGTATAAGCACGGTATAAACACAAATTATAAGTAACACAATATGACGTAATAATACGTAACTTTACGCCTGTAATTACCGAAGGGGTAGGCAGTGATAAATGCATGCTTTCAAGCATACAAGCAAACACTAATGATTCGCCGGTTACGTTTTGGCCCATGTAACAGGTGGCGATCCTGTTGATATCTCCGGGCACATCACCAAACTTCCAGGTACTGGGAAATTTCCAGAAAATGGAAAAAACCCAATAAAAAAGAGATAAAGGACTTTACACCATTATTACTGACTAGCTGTGCCTGCGACTTTGTTCGCGTGGATAGTGACTTTGGGACTTTTGGAAGCGCTTTTGGATATAAATTTTGGCTTATTTTGGATCTTATACACTTGTGAGTAGCTAAAAAAAAGCTTCTTTTACAGTAATGCTTCTCTGCACATAGGCTGCTAGAATTACGAAAAATTACTAATTATATGTGTAAACGCGCAGTCGTGTAAGTACCTACAACCTACAATCGTCCATCGTATGCAGAACCGTATTTTCGGAAAGGCTTTTTTGAACTTCTATGTATAATATTAGGTTGGGGAAAAAGTTTCTTCGCATTTTTTAAGATAATTCTAAACATTTTTTAATATAGTTTATTCAAATTTAACTAAAGTATGTATGTACCATTTTGTTCGATAACCTTTTGCCATCTTGTAGGTAGGGACATGATCCCAATGCTATAAAAATTTTGGGACTTCTCATCAAAATACCGCGACAAGTGGATTTGGCAGTCCTCTCGTGATGTTAACCTAACATTGCATAAAGAATTCTGAAGAGACCGAAACAGGTGGAAATCTGAAGGTGCAAGGTCAGGACTATACGGCGGATGCATTAACACCTCCCAGCCAAACTCTCTTAATTTTTGCTGAGTGGCTATAGATGTGTGAGGTCTAGCGTTATCATGATGAAACACCACACCCCTTCTGTTGATCAATTCCGGCCGCTTTCTCTCAACTTCTTGCTTTAATCTCATCAGCTGTTCGCAGTATAGTTCAGAATCGATAGTCCTGCCTGGTGGTAATAGCTCATAATGAATAATGCCCTTCCAATCCCACCACACACATAACATCACCTTATTGTGGGTTAACCCGGGTTTCGCCACAGTCTGTGAAGCCTGACCGGCCTTTGACCACGACCTTTTTCGCACGTTCTTGTCGTACGTGATCTACTTTTCATCACCAGTTATCAGCTTCTTCAAAAATGATTCGGTTTCATTACGTCGTAATAAAGAATCACAAATGAGTACACGGTTCATTAGGTTTCTTTCAGTGAGCTCGTGAGGTACCCAAATATCGAGCTTTTTTTTGTACCCAGCTTTTTTCAAATGCGCCAAAACTGTTTTGTGATCAATTCTCAGTTCTTCAGCTACGTCGTAACTACTGATATGTCGATTTTGCTCCACTTTTTTAAAAATGGCATCCATTTTATCCGTAATAGGGCGACCAGAGCGAGGTGCATCTTTGACATCAAAATTTCCGGATTGAAAACGCTTAAACCAAATTTGTGCTACTCTCACAGACACTGCACTAGGTCCATAAACATCGCAAATTTTTTTCGCGGCTTGCTTTGCATTTTTACCTTTTTTGTAGTAAAATTTTAAAATGTATCGAATTTCTTCATTAGATTCACTCATCTTGACAGTACGAAAAACAAATGAAAATCACGCATTTGCCTAATTTGAATTTGGAATTACATATGTTCTTTAAAATTTTAACTTTCAATGATACCAGATACAAATACTACAGCCAAAGAGATTTTAATACAAGTTCATACATACTATAATGCGAAAAGACTTTTTCCTCAACCTATTATTTGTTTATAGACAATTATTACAAAGTTTTGTAAAGTTTCAGTCTATTAGTGCTACAAACAGAGAATGAAAGATGAAAGATAGTTTCATCTTTCATTCTCTGTTAATAAATATATGCACTCCGTAAGAGCCGGCAGAAGTGAAAAATTGAATATTAACGTTGTGCATATTTAACCACTAATGCCACCAACACCACCACCACCACTGTCACCACTACTACCTCCACCACAACAAACGCCACCAACGCCATCAACGCCACCACCAACACTAACATCACCAAACACCTACGCCACCAATGCCACCAATGACACCAACGCCATCAAAACTATCACCAACGCCACCAATGCCTCCATCGCCACTAAAAACCACCACCACCACCACCAGACTAACCAACAACGATAGACGTCTTCGCTTGGCTGGGGATAATGCCCTTAGAGGCATCTATCCCATTACTTAGGCGTTATTAATATCAAGCAAAAAAATTACGAAAAAAAAACACTTTTACTGTATGCCCCTTGGACCCCTTAATACTCGTATTTTCATTTTCTTATTTTTAGTATTTAATTTTGTCGTTATAGCGGTGACAGAAATATTTTATTTGTGAAAATTTTAGCTTTCTAGCTATCACTGTTTATGACATATAGCCTGGTGACAGACGGACGGACAGATGGACAGACAGACAGTCAGCGGAGGATTAGTAGTAGGGTTTGTTTTTACCTCTTAGGTACGGAATCCTAAAAAGATAGAAGATAGATATAGTTATAAAATAGTTTAAAAATATTCGAAATGATTCTTTAAATTGACGTAACTTTTTTTATTTCTGAACCGTTTGACATGAAACAAACACTTAATATTAAGTGAAACTTACCATATTAGTGGATACTGCTAATCGGATAAGCTGTTTCTGAAATTAGCGTGCACAAACACACAGACAAACATACATTTTTTCGGGATAAAAAGTACCCAGTGTTATGCGCCTTAAATTGAAGTATAATTATACCAAGTTTCATCGTAATCGGACCGGTAGATTTTGTGTGATGCTTGAACAAACAGACAGACAGACAGACAGACAATAAAATGTCTAATCACATATTTGTGTTCGGTATCGATCTAGTGACATCCCCTGGTATTTATTTTTCAATATTTTTAATGTACAGAATTTACACTTCTACAGTTTTATTATATGTATAGATAACCCCCTACCCGGAAATCGAACCCAGGACTTCAGCGTAGTAGTAGTGGCCTGCAACCACTAGGCTACCGAGGCAGTTACGTAGCGTAATAATAATGTGTATTTCGATATGATCTACTAGCAAAAAAAAACAGATACTCTATCGTTATTGTACTATTCGTAGTTAGTAATCGCAATGAGAAAAATCACGCATAAAATGCACATTTTCTTGTAATTCCAACATTCGGTCGCCGAATATTCTGAGCTTCGGTCAAAAGCGTAGCCGAATATAATATTCAGTATTCGGCTGAATCAATTTTCGACGTCTCTAAATGTCATATAATAAACTAGCTGCTGCCCGAGGCTTCGCCCGCGTGTATGTCGTTTAAAAAGTAGCCTGTTCTAAGAAATTATAAGTTGTACTCAAACACCACGTACTTTTCGCTTGAATTTTTTTCCAGAATTTTCTTTACTTCAAACCTCACGGAGCCCGAGACCTTTCCAACGAATGCAAAACCGTGGAAAACGGTTCATGCGTTCTGCAGTAATAGCGTCAGGAAGGAAAACCCGACCTATTTTTATATTATTGACTAGCTGTTGCCCGCGGCTTCGGCCGCGTGGATGTCGTTTCATAAATTAATTTTCCTGAATTTTCCTTGCTATAAACCTCACGGAGCCCGAGACCTTTCCAACGAATGCAAAACCGTGGAAAACGGTTCGTGCGTTCTGCAGTTATAGCGTCAGGAAGGAAAACCCGACTTATTTTTATATTATAGATTAATTAATTTGAGTTTATTAAAAAAAAATTTTCTGCAAGTTATCATTTAGAGCCTTAATGAGTGTATTTTATTTTTTCAATTTGTTCAACCCTAACATATTATGTCTAGTTACGTTCACCTATCATTTTATAACGCTGATAAATAATTAGATATGCCTTATCATCATTACTGTGTTGCTTAGTTTTCGTTGTTATTTAAATAAGGGATTATTAGGTTTGTACAGATTTTTTGCCCTCCCAAGAAAAAAATCTGTACGATTTGTGTGGGCACTTATCGGTACGTACTTGACTCTGCTCAGGACGTGTCAAACTATCAAGGTAAACATTTATTAACGGTTGACTGAACTTAAATGATAATGATTTGTTGCTGAAAACATGTCAAAGAATGGTGAAACTGGATCGTTACAAAACAATTTTAATACAAACTAGCTGTGTCCGCGACATCGTCCGCGTTGAATTTATGATTGTTCAGTATCTATCCGGACGAAGTCGTGGGCGCAGCTTGTATAATATAATTCAGAAATTAATGTACAGCATAAGCCTAAGTTACAGCTTATTACATAAGATATCTGCCAGTGAAAGTCACGTCAAAATCGGTCCAGTTGTTCCCGAGATTAGCCCCTACAAAAATACAAATAGACAGACAAAAACTGTAAAAAATGTTGTACCGTACGTATATACTCGTACATACTTATGCATTAAGTAAAAAGCGATTATTTTTATATTACAAACAGACACTCCAATTTTATTTATTTGTATGTATAGAATTGATAAAATATAGAAACGTACACTCTGGCTATTATTGATACGACTGCAAATAAAATTGGTTGAGCCATCTTCAAGTGATGACACACGCCATTTGGCAAACGATTTGAATTTATTTATATACATAATAACTTAAGGCATCGGGATGTGACGACCCCACCGCCCAATATTGAAGGCGAATTCTTCCGTTAGCAAAGTCAGTCAACCGAAAAATGAACTACCGTTCGAAAACGCAGGAACCCGCAATAAAACTACCGCCACTGCTAATCCCAATCCACTTGCCAAGCGTGATGATAATGGCATAATAATAATAACAATGGTAACCCTTGATACGTCCCACTGCTGGGCACGAATCTCTCCCCTTTTTTCGGGAAGGCCTGGAGCTTACTCCACCACGCTGCTCCAATGCGGTTTAGTGGAGATACGGGTTAGTAACCAACCCATTGTCGGATGTTTTCAAACCGCCCATAAGGCCTCCGACAAGGTTTAACAACTGCTATCTATCGACAGCAACATGGACCGACGGCTTAACGTGCCCTTCAAAGCACGGAAACGCGCATTTTAATTTGCCAATAGCGGTCACCCATCATACACCCGACCGTGCTCGTATCGCTTAACCGAGTAGATCGCTTCCAATCTACACCAGCCTTGGGGATAAGTGTCATAATGGCATATTCTCCCCTAATGACGCACAGCTCTATTGTGGGCTACCTTGGAGGAAGTTTTTGTCGAGCAGTAGACGTCTTTCGGGTGGAGTGATGACATATCAGCCTTGGGCGTTGGCAGGAGCTAAGGAAGGTGTTGGTGGAATTTTACTAACAACATATTATGTACGGAAATTCGTGTCGTTATCGCTATAGATATGCTGCTGTGCCCCTTCTGGACAATATTTCTAAACACCCATGATAACAGCTAGAGTCGAGGCGTCGGAGCTCAAGCGGATTGTCAGTTAATTTAATAAGTAATGTGTTCTTACACCTGGCTTATTAAGTCTTAATTTTTTTTTTATGTGCTTACATAAAAAAAAATATGGTGGCAAACAAGCCTGCAGTTAACATTGATGTTAAGTGGTGACTGCAGCCTATAGACAAAGACCAGAGGTCAACATGTGAGAACTTAGTTGATATGTCTCGGTGATATGTTATTACGAAGCCGTACAATACCATCTAAACGGAACATGATAGTGCTGAACACTAAGATTTAGCGGCAGATTGATTAGGTAATGCGGTGGTGGCTACGTCCTCGAGCTCCTACGCTTGAACTCTACCACCAGTAACTGCTGATACTAAACTGAATTAATTACAATTTTATAAAGTAAACTTATATTTCTTACACTTCGGATTACCAGCTTGTCTGCCTTTTTTCATCTCGTGGTTGCCACTCTGTTATACCTAATTTATTCTGTGCGTTTTTAACTACTTATAACTTAGCGATAAATAATACAAATCAACTTATTTATCAGGATACGATGGCACTAATGTCTAGCGTGAAGTACTTTTAGAATATTTTTTTATATTATGATAGCGTACCGTGACTGACGGATAAACATTTAGCTAATACATAATTATAATATTTAATTATCAAAAAAAAAACGCTTACACTCACAGCCCTACAGTTTTTTTTTCTCTCCTTTGTATAATTAAACAAGAGGAGTAAGTAATGTTGCGGATGACTTGACAGAAGTCCTCGCTACGGTTTACGGCAGCATTGCAGTAGGTATAAACCTGTGTCGTGGGTGCTGTTGTACACATACAACACATACACAAACACCCAGACCCTTAACAAATATCTGTAGGCCATACCAATATTTGTCCCGGTGCAGCGATCAAACCCGCGACCCTTCGAATCAAATGGTCATCTCTCACCGCTAGATTAACTGGGTCGTCAAAATTCTTAAAAGGCACGACACGGTATTCAGGGTCCGGCAGAGAGGGTGGGCATGGTCTCCCGCCGGTTTGCCGCTTATTACACTATACGGTCGACACGGCCCTAACTCAGTCACAGTACAGATATGAACAGTATGGAAACTACGTACAAAACGTTCAAACAGCGCAATCACACAAACATGCACACCAACGAGGCCCCTAAGCGGTTCTCGCGGTGCTGCAGCTCCGAGTCA
This sequence comes from Macrosoma leucophasiata, assembly GCA_036365455.1. NCBI lineage: Eukaryota > Metazoa > Arthropoda > Insecta > Lepidoptera > Hedylidae > Macrosoma > Macrosoma leucophasiata. The sequence goes on from JAWQUS010000021.1 coordinate 13,505,765, forward strand.
CTCGCTACTCGAGCGTCGATGCGCATGTTTGTGTGAGTGCGCCGTAGTGAACGTTTTGTACGTAGTTTCCATACTGTTCATATTTGTACTGTGTATAGTTAGGGCGTTTTGCTAACCGGGCCGCTCCGGTCGCCCTAATTAGGGCCCTAACTCCCTAAATGTTATTACATTACCCTGACCCTTGCTATCGTACCTTGAATACCGTTCCGTGTAATAAGTCCGTTACTTAAACTGAAACTTTAAAAAATACAATTCCAAAAAATGTAAAACAAATAAACTATTGCTCATTTTTCCGTGGTACAATATTTAAAAATAATCCACCCTGAGGCGCCATTATGAAACTTTTCGGATTAAATATTATCGGTTTAGTGTCCTTTGAAAGCTCTACTCGGAATCTTGACAAGAATTTCACCATGTAAACTAATATCTGGACTTTCGCGAAGCGCATTCCTGAAACATTATAGAATTTCTATTTAAGTAAGAACTAATCTAATATATATTCCCGGAAAGGGTAGACAGAGGTGAACGCATACATTCACGCATACATGCAAATTATTGCAAATGCATGCCATCTTTCGCCAGTTGCGTTTTAGCACCATAAAGTGGCGAGTGTATTGACATCTATAGGCACATTACCGGACTCCGAGGGACGGAAATCTATCTACATTTTATAGGTACAGTGCTCATCAAATAATGCACATAAAGCCTATCGGCTAGTTTAGGCTTCATAGAGCGTTATCTCTGGTGCACACTGCCTACGTAAGCATCCGTAGTCTCCGGTATTGGTCAAAACTTGATCAAAATGGTTGACAAACGTCAAATAGGTAAGGTGCGAAAGAGATAACGCTCTACAGATCCGAAATAAGCCGATGTCTCTTTCTGAGGTCGGTGTGCATTATTTCTCTTTGGATACTTGTTGTACGCCCCTAGTTATGTAGGTAATTATTTGATTAGGTATAGTTTACACTCACCGATACAATTTCGCAGTCCTTCACCGAATGGTAAATAAGCACATGAATGTCTCTTTCTCTCGGCTTCCGGTGAAAATCTCTCGGGATCGAATATTTCTGGATCTGGGTAGTGCTTCGGATCGTGATGAATTCCTGTGGCGGATATAATAACAGTTTGTCCTTTTTTAATTTTCACAGTCGTCCCTGGAATATTATAATCTGCGCTTGCTCTTCGAAGTAACGGATCCACAATCGCGTAAAATCTTAAAGTTTCTTTCAAAACCATATCCAAATAAGTACACTGCTTGAGATCATCATACGTTAATTTTCCTGTACACTTTTCGAGCAAGTCATCAACTTCTTCTATCAATTTGTTTTGAATTTCTGGATGTTTTGCCAATTCGTACAACATATAAGCCGTAGTTGTAGCTGAGGTCTCGTATCCCGCCGCATAAAATACAAAAGCTTGGGCCGCAATGATGTCGTCATTTATATTTAAAGTTATATTTTTATTACTTCTTGTTTCGACGATTTCTCTCTGCTGCCTCATTTGTAATATAATATCCATGAAATCATTTCTACCTACAGGTGCGTTTTTTCGATCAATTATGACCTTTTTGACTAGATTTTGAAAGAAAGAAGTTACTTCTTTAGGAAACAAAGAAGAATTTAGTTTCGTTAAAATTCCAGGATACATCATGTCCAATTCACCTGCATAGTTAACTGTAAATATAAGTTTGTGGATCTTTTCAATCGTGTCCATTTGCTCTTTCTGAAAATTTTCCAAATCTATTCCAAAAGCGCAAGCAGCTATTGTGCCCATTGTATAACGTTGCATTATTAATGGCATATTTTGCTCACTTTGAGTACGACAGATGTCCTCAATATAATTCAATACTTTGTCAGCTTGTTCCACCAAGAGATATACCATGTTTTTTAATTTAGCAGGAGTGAATATAGGATTAAATCGATGTCGTAATATTCTCCATGTTTCGTCATCCGCGTGAAACAAATTCTTTCCCAAACCATTTTTACTGAAGGAGATCCCACGGTCCACGAAGTTGTCAAAATCTTTGATCATCACGTGCTTGATCACCTCCAGATCTCGAAGCAATAAGCACGGTGTTGTCATTCTGTAGATGCCAACCACTTTCTCGTTTGAAAAGTCATCATACATTTTTTTAAATACCAAACCCATATTTTTCTCTCGTAACACGTACGCTTTGATATTTCCGAAAAGAGGCACCGGTTTTGGACCTGGAACATTTCTGGATTTCCAGTAATTAAAATTTCTGGTAAAGTAATAATAAACAAATATTATGAGAAAAATAATAAAATATAAAATCAACATTGCAACTTCTCATTTACATTAACAAATATTCAATGCGAGATATTAATTGGCTGTCGGTTTTTATATGCAATCTAATTGGGTATTCATAGGATATACCTTCTTAATTAAGCATAATTTTGAATTATTTTCTTACCTCCAGATTATAAATAAGATAATAATATGTATATATATATAAATATATACTTAATTTGTACATTCGAAATATGTCATAGTAAGTATAACATAAAAAAAAAACATATATATATAGTAATTTTTAACACTATTGTGCACGTTGTAAATAATATAGTACGATACGCGTGCAAAGGGCGAATAAAAAAAACCGGCAAGTGCGAGTCGGACTCGCGGTCACGGAGTTCCATACAATTAATGAATTCCCTATGTTATCATAAGAATATATATGGACTTCTTACAAGTTGTCCTGTAATCTATATGTAAAATCCTATTTCATTTATTTATTTATAATCATCACAGCTATCATTACAAGGAATGCCTAATGCGATAGAGTGGCGGTCTTTAACTTACAGACTACCTAATTAATTAATTACAAGACACACATCAATACCTACTAGATATTAGTAAGTATTTTAAATTTTCTGAATTACTTTCAATTACATCTATTTCCTTGTTGTATTTAAATACCATAGACTTTTCCTTGTACTATATTTTAAATTCAGTTGTTTCGGAGATAAAGACGGGTTTGGCCGGGTTGGAGATAATGGCCAATTTCTCAAGCTCACCACTTTTTTTAAAGACCTAACCAACAATATCCAACACTACCCATAGTGTGTGGGGGAAAAATACAATCTCACCTTACGTGTAGAAAAAAAATATTTTTCATGATTTTATTGCAAGTCTTTCTTCGCATAGCTAATATGTATATTTGTGCCCAATTACAGATTTTTAGTACTAAAAGTCTACGAGCATAGCTGCGGATAGACAGACGGACGGACGTGGTGAAACTATACGGGTTCCTTGTAAGCTATGGAACCCTAAAAATCATGAACCAAGTAGTTGAATCCAATCTTTTGTTTAGATTATTTGTTTATTCATAAATATTGTTATCGTAGGGTCAGAAGATAATTAATGATCCAACATAATTTTGTCTAGGTAATTACATCACACTCATTTCTGGGAGCAAGAGTTAGCAGTAGATAAAATTTAATTATGTCAATTTTTAGCTTAAAAACGGTAGGTAAATATCCTGTGTCTATATGGATTTTTAACCTAATATGTATGTCATGAAGTTGCAAACAAGCATACAGCTTACATTGATGATAAGTAATAAGTAGTCTATAAACATCTAGCCAGAGATTTGAATATTTGATGTTGCCACTCCTTTATTATTACATTATTATATATTTTTTTTTTTTTTTATTCTCCGTTTAAAGAGCTTGGTCAAAGACCATGACGCTCAATACGTTCGAATGAATTACATTCTTCATTTAAAAAATTGTAAGTAAACAACATTAGCTCATTGACAATTGATATAATTGCAACAGTATTTTGGCGTCATCCGTAGTAGGGTCTGCCAGGACACTGTTGCCATGTCCTATTTCTAGTGAAGCCCGGCGATGAGCCTCACCCCGAACACATTCAACCAAAATATGGTATACGTCTTCCACTTTACCACATATACTACAATTAGATATCAGATTGATTCATTAAGAATTTAAATTAATTTAATTTTTTTGATGTTCATGAGGACCTCCATAATCAACTATGATGACGCAGCAATAACTGCATTGTTATGATCTAATAAAATTATATCTTTGTATTTTGTAGTTGACCAAAACAAGCTGATGTTAATGTAGGTATTATTTCTTTAAAAAAATCATATTTTCATAATAAATTAAGTACCACGAGAAAAAATATCTAGGTATATATAAAAATAACTACGTTAAGAAAAACCGACTTCAAAACAAAAAAGTAATACATAATAAAGCTTTACCCCCTTATTCAGAAACGTACATTAGATACGTTTTAGCTATGGAATGCTTTTTCTTTGTCAGTTGCATTGTCAAATATGCAGGATAGAAAAGGACAAAGCAGAGATTAGCAACACTTTAACTAAAATACGTTTATGAATAAGGAGGTTAGTATATTCTTTAATATTTATTTAATTTAATTAAATTTAATGTTAATTATATACTACCTATGATTTATATCTGCTATTTACTAATAGGTTTGAAGTCGGTGCCAAGCCTTAAACAAATAATTATATTAGTGATTTAAATATGAATACGAGCAAATTAATACAATGAACAAAACGTACCTGGCGAATCGTGGGTGTTTGCATGTATGCTTGAATGCATGCATTTACCTCTGCCTACCCCTTCATCTAAGCCAGCGGGCTCGACTAGCCATACATAATGCTGTACTTACTCCAACGCGCAATATGGAAGCGAGAGCTGGGTATGCAGGAAAGAGCATGAATTTGCGCAAGATCTGCGATGTATCGCTCACCGATCGCGTTCGTAATGAAGATGTAAGAAAGAGGCTCTGTGTAAAGGATAGTATCGGTGTAAAAATGAAAAAAGGCATGCTCCGATGGTTCGGGCCTATAGAAAGAATGTCGAATGAGCGAATGACTAAACAGATGTTTGTAGAGGCCTAGGAAGACCAAGATTGACCTACCATGACCAAATAGGTCGAGTTCTGTCTGATGATGGGGTCAAAAGTCTTAGGAATCGGCGTGCATGTATGAAGAGAATGAAGGTAGATGAGGCACGAGAGGTGTGTCAGGACCGGGATATCTGGCGCTCTACACTCTCTGCCTACCCCGTTAGGGACCTGGCGTGAAGATACATATATACATAGGTCACTCACTCATCACCAAATCTCATGAAATACAAGTGCTAGGAGTTTCAAATTTTGGGTAGGGATTATTTACAGCACGTCGGTGATACCTAAGACGGGATTTTGCGAAATTCGTCCCATAGGGGGTGCTTTTGAAGTTGATAGTATTTATGAAACAGATACAGCAGGGTCGGTATAAGGGAAAATGACCGCTTTCACCACCTTATAGATTAGTAGGTAATTAACATGTACGTTTTTTTTACAGTGTTAGTACTGTATTTAGTAGTAGTAATGTAAGTAACATTTCGCCCGTGCAAAGCCGGAGCAAGTCGCTTGTGTTTATTTTTATCAACCCGACATTTCGGTTGCTTTTCATCTTCCGTGGTCTTCGGTAGACTGAGGTGACAGATGTCTGACAGCAGTTTGCATGAGCACAATCTAGTTTATTGAATAGGATTGGCTATACTTAATTGATATCAATATTCAATTAGCAAGGAGACCAACAAGACGATAATACTAATTTGATAATAATTATTATTATGATGTGACCATAATTATTAGCTATTATTAGAAAAATTAAAAAAAAATATTGAATATTTAATGTTCAAGCAAAGTAAAAATAGCGTAGTAAAATACGCGCCGTCAGTTCAGAAATTGACTACGCATCGTAGAGTAAGGAGAATCTTTAATAAGTATAGGGTTTTGAGAATCATATAGAATTTTTAGAATCGTATAGGATTTTGAGAATCGTCGTAAAACTAAAGACACGCAAGAGTTCTATCAACAACGTATTGTATAAGAACGTATGAGCTAGGGTGTGTCTTTTATATGATGATGATTATTCGATTCGACCATTTTTATTGTTTTCGTCTACCTAGTAGCTCAATGCACATATATTTTTAGCTTTGAGCCCGCAATATATGGGCACCATGCACAAGCGTCAATGAAATCAAAACAGTAATGACTACAAATACAAAAGTCCCCAGGACGGTGACGTAATAATGTATAACAAAATAATATAAACGTACCTATTTGCTATATTTCCTTTATGTGTGACACCAGTAAGATTTTAATGTACATTGTTCCAGGCGCGGCTGGATAGCAATAGCAGATGTTGCGCGTGCGTCGACACCGGAGAGAGGAGCGCGCGCGGCCTGCACGCGACGCTGCCACCACCCGGCGCGCCATCTGAAACCGCCACACTGTATTATTATACGGCATGTCTTCCTTTTTGTATGTTATAAAAGTGGCAAACAAGCATGCAGTTCACATTGATGTTAAGTGATGACTGCAGCCTATGACCCACACAATGACCAGAGGTCAAAATGCAGATGCGTTACCACTCCTGAGGCCTAAGGTGTTATGCCTCTGTACCGGAAATTACAGGGCCGTACAAAAATTTAAAAATTTAAAATCATTATTTTATCTATATCTATACTTATAATAAAACTGTAGAAGTGTAAATTCTGTACATTAAAAATATTGAAAATTTTTGTCTGTCTGTCTGTCTGTTTGTTCAAGCATCACACAAAATCTACCGGTCCGATTACAATGAAACTTGGTATGATTATACTTTAACCTTTGGCGCACAACACTGGGTACTTTTTATCTCGGAAAAATGTATGTTTGTCTGTGTGTTTGTGCACGCTAATTTCAGAAACGGCCAATTCGATTTGAGGTTTTCACTAATATATTGTGGTAAGTTTCACTTAACATTTAGTGTTTGTTTCATGTGAATCGGTTCAGAAATAAATAAGTTAAGTCAACTTAAAGTGTTTAAAGAATCATATCGAATATTTTTAAGCTATTCTGTATCTAAGTTCTATCTTTTAGAGGGTTTCGTACCTAAAAGGTAAAAACGGACCGACGGATTACTAATCCTCCACTGTCTGTCTGTCCGACGGTCCGACCGTCTGTCTGTCACCAGCCTGTATCTCATAAATAGTGACAGCTAGAAAGCTAACATTATCACAAATTATGTATTTCTGATACCGCTAAAAAAAGACAAAATTAATTACTAAAAATAAGAAAATGAAAATGTTAAGGGGTCCTAGGGGGCATACAATAAACGTGTTTTTTTTTCGTATATTTTTTGCTCGATAATAATAACGGTAGTAAGTAGACGCTTGAAATTTTCACAGAATTTTTAGGTCTTATGTTGTATATTACCTTCCATTATAAATCGATACATCTATATCTATATCTAAACAAATAAATAAAATTGGAGTGTCTGTTTGTAATATTAAAATAACCGCATTTTACAAAATGCATATGTATGTATACACGGTACATATACCAAAACAACATTTTTTTCAATTTTTGTCTGTCTGTTTGGCGGGGCTAATCTTGGGAACGGCTTGACCGATTTTGACGGGACTTTCACTGGCAGATAGCTGATGTGATAAGGAGTAACTTAGGCTACTTTTATCTCCATTCATACATACATACCTATGTTTGGCTTGGATAAATTTAACCAATACATATATGGGAGACACGTGTTAATATACACAGATCATAAGCCATGGCTAGGAATATTAAGTCCTAATAAAGCTATACCTAAGGTACTGTCACCGAGAATGATGCGATGGGCTTTGAAAATAAATTCTCACGACTATGAATTAGTGTATAAAAAGGGTACCAACATAGGGAATGCAGATGCACTAAGTAGGTGGCCATTGGAAACTAGTGAGGAGGAATTAGTAAATCAAGATACGGAAGATATTTTATTACTATCGAAGACACCAAGTGCGATACAATACACTTCAAAAGACATTGCAATGGAGACAGGACAAGACGAAGTGTTAGCAAAGATCAAATATTGGATTTTGCATGGGTGGCCAGAAAGAGTGAACGAAGCTAGCCTTAAACTTTATTGGTTGAAGAGAAAAGAATTAACCATCAGTAATGACTGCATTATTTGGGGAAGTAGAGTGGTGATACCTCCTCCTATGCGTGAATACATGCTGAAGGCATTACATGAACAGAAGTATGCCAGCAAGTACATCACATTCATGGATCACTCCCTCTAATCCATGGTAACGAATACATGTAGATTTTGCTGGGCCTTTCCAACAAAAAATATTTTTCATTGTGGTAGATCCATACTCGAAGTGGCCAGAAGTGAAAATTGTCAGGACAACTTCTAGCCAATGTGCGATCAAAGCTTTAAGAGAAATATTTGCTGAACAAGGATTACCAGAAGTTTTAGTATCAGATAACGGTACAGCTTTTACATCTGATGAATTTAAAAATTACATGAAGAATAATGGCATCCGTCACATATTAACACCTCCATATAGTCCTGCATCAAATGGCCAAGCAGAAAGGACAGTATAAACAGTGAAAAATAAACTACGTAGTCTGCCTGAAACCAACCCTGATGTGAAATTACAGAGATTATTATTTGGTTTGAGAATTGCTCCAAGTACAGTCACTGGAAAATCTCCTGCAGAAATGCTTAATAAACGACGATTTAGAACAAGGTTTGATATGATTCACCCGTTTTCTATGCAACCAGTAGCTGCGAGGCAAATAGAAAGTAATAGTGAAGTAGCGGTAAGAAGATTTAGAATAGAAGACAAAGTCTGGTTGCGCAATTATTCTAGAGGTCAAAAGTGGGTCAAGGGGGTAATATTAAGAGTAAAAGGTCCTGTGCGATTCGTGGTACAAATGGAAGATGGTCCTGTAGTAACTAGACATTTTAATCAATTGCGGAGAAGGGAGTCTGAAGCTTCAGGTCCAGGTAATGAGATGCGAGAATTGCTTGGAATCCCTCAAGAGGCGATTGTCACCCATGCAGGAGAGACACTACAGATATAAAAATGTGTGATAAATAATAGGCAATTAACTATAGTGCTTAAGTGAAATGGATACTGGGGAAAGTACTAAAGGTATGTGGTGTATAGACTTTAGGTAGTGTTGTGACATTGAAGTGTTAAATAATATGTGTTGTGGGTACATGGATATTGGGCCGCCATCATCGGTCTGTATTAACCAAGTGAGTATGTAATAGTTGCCTTGACATGGTGTATGTTTGTATGTATTTATCTTGACGACAGGGCCCTAGCGGGGTAGACAGAGAGTGTGGAGCACCAGATATCCCGGTCTTCACACAAATCGCTAACGCACCGACGTAGCTTCACACTAGGCGATCCATTTGCATTATTACTCGTAGATCCCTTACGACATCGAGCTGATGATGATGATGATGAGGTGATGAATGGGTAATATTTTGTATTGTTTCAGGTCGGACATGAAAAATCTTGCCCAATTGCTGGCTGTCCCTATCAGCGAACACGTGGTAACTTTCATCTCTCTAGTAGCCGCGGTCACACTGCTTGCGTGGACGACAGGTCAGTTGATATTCCGCTTCCTTTCGTTGCTTTAGGTGAAAGTATTTAATATTTTGCTAACTATAAAACGTTAAGCCTGGGTTACACCAAGATATTTGTTAAAGTTAAAGCTATTGTCACATTTCGCATCCCTCTCTAACTTCGACAAATTTCTTTAAGTTAGAGTAGGACGTGAAATGTACAATAACTTTATCAATTTTTTTACTGGTGGTAGAGCTCCAATGACGGAGCTCGCGGGCGTAGGCATTACCTAATATACTTGCCGCTAAATGGTAGTGTTCTGCACTATCGTATTCCGGTCAGGTGGTAATGTGCGGCCTTGTAATTTCCGGCACAGAGGCATAACATCTTGAGCCTCAGGAGTGGTAACGCACCTGCATTTTGACCTTGGTCTTTGTGTGGGTGTCTATAGGCTGCATGACTTAACATCAATGTGTACTGCACGCTTGTTTACCACTTCCATTACATTAAAAAAAAAACAAATATCTTGGTGCAACCCAGGCTAAGAAATAAAAAAAGTCCAATGAATCTGCTTAATGTGATCATCTCATAAAATTTAAGAAATATGTATTTTGTTTATTATAACTTTTTATGCTAACAAAAAAATTATAATTGACGTAATGTAATTTTTTTTATTGTTCTATATTTACTATCGTAGACTTTATTTATTAAATAAAGATGTTTCGTTAAATTGAATTGAAAATTCGCATCATTTCTTTATATACAATTTGAGTATGTTAATAAGATCTTTATCCTACCTATCATCTCTAATAAGGGAATAAAATGCTCGTAAGAGCCCACTTTACTTAACCCTAAACCTAAATATTTTCCTTTTTATAATTTAAACTTTTTTTCATTACAATTTTTTTTGTTTATCTGATAATGGTATGTATGATTCATAGTATTTTTGATAAAATTCAGGCTAATGAAATCTTATTACGTTTAGCATTTTTCAATCAAAATGAAACAGTTGTTCACTGAAATGAAATAACTAGCCACTGAAATGTCTATCCATCGTAAATAATTCCAGAAATGAAAACATTCAACAAAGTTCAAGATTAGCATTGATAAAAAACTATTTATGTAAGTAGATAGGTTCTTTTGGTGTACGCATGGATAATTCGAATTTATATAATCAAAATTATCATCTCATTGGACACAAGTTATAATTATTGGCAGTGCCGGATATAACCGGTGCGAGGCCCGTAGCATTTGCTGCCTTCTGCTATATGGCTAATATATTCTCTAGATTATAAATACGCGTAAAAGAATGAATGAACAAAATGATTCTGCAGTGGGATCCTAACCTAAAAGTAACAGAGATGAGAGATGACGTAGAAACGTCTCACATAAAATCTGTCAAATCAATTTAACCTTCTGTTTGTTGCCGGTGTCTTCTCCATATTTATGTATGTATATTAACTGTTTTATGTGTATACGCAGAAGGGCGGTCCGCCCGTAGGTGGTCGGCGGGAGATCGCGGGCGCAGAGCGTGCCGCCGCGCGCGCTTCCCCCACCACACACACCCGCCCATTCACTGTTAGCAGGTGAATATTTACATTTATATTTAAAAAAATATATAATAGATGGAGTATACTACCAATTCAAGATTATGTTGCGGCGGGCAAATAACGAATACCTCAAATATTCTTACTAAGTACCTACTTTGTATGTGATTTAGTTAGAATATTTGAGGTTCTTTTTGTCGACTTCAACAGACGGCCTTGAGTTGCTATTTTTTGTCAGGCTTCAAAATAAAAAAGGAGATTACTACTGTGAGCTTGCATTGATGAAACATTCACATAAAAACATGTATTGCGTATTGCGTTTGCACTGTCATGGAACATGTAAAAGCAAAACACATATCGCGAAATCAATTCAAAACTGAAGAAGACTTGAATTGCAACAAGTTTTCTCAAAAAGAAGTCTTGGAACATGTTGTTGGTTGGAACATGTTTCGGAAAACTTAAAAAATTCTAAATTAGACTATATATGACTGAAATTAGACAATGAATGCACCAACAAGACATATCGCAATACATATTTTATGCGACGAGTTGCGAAATATCGTCATGATTTGTTTTTAGTGCAAACTAGGGGTTAGTTCAACATGTTTGTATGATATTGTTGGAATATGTATCGGGTCTGGGTGATTGGGTATTACTCTGTAATTTTAGCGTACCCATGACATAGGTTTATACCTAGTGTGGGCCGGCGTGTAAAGGTAGGTAAGCGTTTATAAAAAAGAATATTTCTAAAATTCACAAAAAAGATTAAACCGTCTTCAAAAATAAACTCAAATTTATGAAATAAGTTATTTCTTTCTACACTCACAACAACTAAATTAACTGACCTAAGTGAAAAATAGATGAAAAATATATTAGGGGCGTACAGTTTTTTTGAGGTACCTACCGACAATTATACGAGTAAGTAGGTATACTGTTTACATGGATGCACGAAAACTAGCATTAGGTACTTCTCTTCGAGGAACACAGACGTGAAATTTAGAGGTTGTTTGAGAATAAGTAGGTACATATGACATACAAAATAACACCTCCTAAAACTTCGAATGTTGGTAATATTAACTTTATAGCTTAGTTACTTCACGAAAAGATAAGTAACTTCATGTTAACAGACGAGCCTGTTAACATCTCCTACCACATCACCAAACTTCGAGGTACTGGGAAACTTCCAGAAAATTGAAAAATCCCAATAGATCCAGAGATAAAGAATTTAACATCTTAATCTCTAAGCCCTTGATCCGGGAATCGAAGCCAGCGTAGCAGTAGTAGTCTGTTACCACTAGGAAATATACGAGTAATATACCTACAATACATGTCTCCAAGAAAAATGTCTCCATGTTTCCTAGAGCGTGCTGTTACAACGTTAAAATATACCTTAACAATGGCATGACACCCATTTCAGTTTGAATTTATATTGATTTTGATACATTTTTATGAGACCTGCGTCGGTCGTGACAATAAAAGTCCTATCAAAATTTACAGACCCTTTCCATTCAGTGTTTTTTGTATTTAAAGATTACCTTCCTGAAGTGTATTCTGAACATTCTTCAAAGGTCGTAGATGTGTTATTGCAAAAAAATATCTTTGATCATGATGTAGAAAGGTGTAGAAACAAAATAGTCAATAACCATAACCTACAAAATCCGGCATAAATATCTATTTAACAAATAGATTTCTTAATACTTACAGTGATTGTAACTTCAAATTTAATAAACTTTACAGTAGGCTGTTCGCTCAGTGGGAGTTCGATAGACAATGTCCGAGGACTTGGACTCGATCAGCGAGGAAGAACGAAGCTTGTTCCGACCCTTCACACGAGAGTCGCTGGCCGCTATCGAAGCCCGCATAGCTGAAGAGCATGCCAAACAAAAGGAACTCGAGAAAAAACGAGCGGAAGGCGAGGTAAGCTCACATTTCGCAACATATACTCTTGTGTGTGCTCTTCTTGTCACAAGTGTCTAGTGCTAACCATACTTAAAAATCATCTTGATAATCGGCAAAGAAATTCAAATTGTAGGCAACTTTTCAAAGGTGATTGATTCGACACAGCAAAAAAAAATAGAAATGGCACTCTCACTGAGTCTAGAAGTGAAAAGAGCACTAATTTACATATTCATCGCTCTGACGGATAATTTTTAAACCATTCCAGAACGATTTGGGGCGGACGAAAAAGAAAAAAGAAGTAAGAATGCTTGTTTGCCCCTTTTACCTTTTTAAGGCTCGTTTTTTTAGAAGAACCTTCAAAAGCAAGTTATCGCTTTACCAAAATTAACTTTTTACAGCAAACATTGTATCCGACAACCATTGGCGTGACAGATAGTGCGATAACTTGCATTGCATTCTAATTTATGCATATTGATCGCATTTAATGCATTATTTCTGACCACATCGCTTTGTCGGCAAACGTACCTGTAAACAAATGTATCTCCAAGTTTAGCTGTTATCCATATCATTGTTATTTTAGAAAATCGTAAAAGCTAATCTTACTGTAGTCAATCGAACAACAGCTTATCATATTTATTTGCATTTCCGACAGTACAGGTATAAACGTTGATAGCCTAATAGATGATATTATCAAATACATTACGATGTCACAGAAATTCCCAAATACTAAAAAAGGAGATATATCCCTAGTTCCCGTGTTATCCTGAGACCTAATTAGTTTAGAGAAACCCCATAGAACTTCAGTCCAAAATGGAGCCTAGTGTACGTTATTATACCCAAGTAGGTTTACTCCACAGTTGAATAAAATTGAGACATCTATTTTTATTTAAATGTTACTAATATAACGTTCCAAATATAGACTTAGACTCAAGTTAGGTGACTGACATCTAAAAACCATTAGCAAAGGAACACTAGCACATAACATTCACCATTGTCATGCATTGCACACGAATGGCTCATGATAATAATTGCCACTTCATCATCGGCTGCTGTCATCTAGGTCTAGCATGGTGACGTCACCTAGCTAGTTTAGTGCATATTACTAATTTGTAACGACCATTCTGGTAGCCATTTCAAATATCGTTTGGGATTGAAAAAAGTCTCAGATAATTCGATACAGCACACTTTAAAAATACCTAGTTATTCAACTCTCAAAACTACATCAGCTAACAAAACAATTCAAGTTACTTATCAGAGCTTGTTATTCACATTTCAAAACATTACAGAATATCTAAGAAATTAAATATTTCTGATAACATCCAATAGCTTATAAAGATGTGTGATATCGAGTATCAATTGTAAAAATATTACTTTAAATATTATTTATTAATACAAAGGTAACAGCAATATCAAAATTTGAAATGGGAACACAGTAGAGGAACGTTTTACTCAATACGCTTCTAGTTTGGCAAAGTTATGTGTCACACGATGGCAGCACCACAATGAGCAATGAAATAGCTTCTAATACGCTCACAAAACAAGCTAACACCTTTGTAATAATACTTACTAAATGTATGTCGTACTAATGCGCGCACCGGTAATATTAAACTTATGACAGCCGTACACACTGAGGTTGAAACAAAATAATCTACTAAATCTTTATGATATTTGTACGGTGAAGACACCTGAAAGTGTGTGGCTTCACATTTAAAATTTTGTTCACATGACTCTCATGAGTTCTTAATGAAACAGTATTGTTACATGGTGCTACGAGTAGTGCAAGTCTTCTGCGTCCTTTTTGAGGTACGAATTCATTCGTTATTACGTCGCAGTTTAAAGTTGAATTCGTATCCTTATTGAGAACGATCAGATGGATCAATGAAACATCATCGTTTCACCTATGTGTGACTGTTGATTTAAAATTATGGAGTGTGGTGATTTAGGTGCGCTACGATGACGAAGACGAAGATGAGGGCCCTCAACCGGACGCGACCTTGGAGCAGGGCCTCCCGCTGCCGGTGCGCATGCAGGGCTCCTTCCCACTCGAGCTTGCCTCCACACCTCTCGAGGACATCGATCCTTTCTACCACAACCAAACAGTGAGTATAACCCTATAATATTATGGTGTCATAAGTACGAGTAGCCAATGCTGTAGTAAAAATTTTACACGAGTTCAATACGTGCAAAACTTAATTGCTATTGAATGATGTTGCCTTTGTTAAATTCGCGCAGGTTCGCGACATCTCCCTTTTTTTCTCTTCTGAGACGGTCACAGAGTTCCAATATTCGCCAGATGAAAAGAGTAGTTTGCTTCATCGCGTATCCTTTCTATACCATGAAATCGCCTTCTTAGCTACGATTTGTCCAACTTCACGAACGCATTTACGTTTTACGCTCACTATATCTTTGAAATGTAATTAAACATCAGAATCTTATGAGTAATAAAATATAATAAACTCATAGTAAACATTATTTTTACTATCTATTATTACCAAGACGAGTTGTCTAGATAACAATCCTTTCACATTAAATACACGACTTCCTCAAATAGAATGTTTTTGTTAGTATTTAGAAAGCATTTCTAATTTCAATCGTACATGCTTTTTGGACACAAAAGGAGACATTGAACTCACAACTGCTAATGTTGCCAATTGTTTCTTGTTACAGACTTTCGTAGTTATAAGCAAGGGTAAAGATATCTTCAGGTTTTCGGCCACCAACGCCCTTTGGATATTGGACCCTTTCAATCCCATAAGAAGAGTGGCGATATATATACTTGTTCATCAGCTTTTCTCTCTCTTCATTATTACAACAATCCTGGTGAATTGCATTTTGATGATAATGCCTACCACGCCCACCGTTGAAAGTACTGAGTGAGTATCCATCGATGTTGTACACTTTATACTTACTAAGTAAAATCTCTGTGAATTACGATATTTTACAGTTAAAATTTTATATCATATGATCATTTGTAGAGTGCACGTTAGTTTCAAAATTGTTAGTATTCAGCTAGTTTCCGAATTATATAAATACCTATGATTTAGATGATCGATGCTAAAATTGATATTAGAGTTTATAATAAAATATATTTAGCCTATGAACGAGTTTATAATAAAGAATTTGTTATATTGGATGATAGAACCCGCATAGTGTATCAACAGTATAATAATAATGATTAGCTAGCCGTTATGGCTATATTAGTTAGAACATTATAGTTTAATCAAAATAAGCATAAAAAACAAAATATACACATGGTGTGCCGGATATGATTTAAATTAATCGTAGTTCTCAAGTCCTATTTACGCCGATTTCGTCTGATTATTTCTTTTCAATTCGAATTAGGTACATCAATTTTACCATATAATAAATAAGTGTACGTACATATTACTTTTCTTTCTAAACTGTAACTCAAATATTTAGTAATCATTATGTTTTTATTAAGCATTATATTGAGATCGACCAAAATCATAAAATTGTAAATACATAGGTACGTACTTCAATATCATTTAGTTATAGGTAAATTAGTAAGTTGTTTCGTAATTTGCTATCTTATTTATCCTTCATAAGTTTTCGTTAGTGTTTCCATTTTATTATAAAGTTTTAGAACTATTTTTATTGTGAGAATTTTGTCTATTTTGTCGAGCGGCGTTCCACAATGGCGGTGAATTTTTGCAGAGTTATCTTTACCGGGATCTACACGTTTGAATCGGCGGTGAAAGTAATGGCCAGGGGTTTCATACTACAGCCATTCACATACCTTAGAGATGCATGGAATTGGCTTGACTTCGTAGTTATAGCTTTAGCGTGAGTAGTAGACAATTTTATTAAATTAATGTAGTATGTAATAATATTACAGCCGTTAAATCGTAGATTTTTGTCGTTTTATACTTTAAATATATATTTAAATATAGTCGTTTTATAGAAAATTATTTTTAAAACTATTAGAAGTTTCGATAATGGTACAGGGTTAAAAGTGAATAAATATTCGAATAGCGAAATGTTCGCAACGGACTTAATTAAGCATATCGAGTAGTCTGCTGACCTCTGAATGAAGACTGGCGACAACGAATTAGTGTAAACCTAGCTGCGTAGTTAGATATATTAATATAGATGTTGTGGTTGTGGGTATGATTACAGTTATGTGACGATGGGCATAGATCTCGGCAACTTGGCCGCGCTCAGAACCTTCAGAGTTCTGCGAGCGCTGAAGACTGTGGCCATCGTACCGGGTAATTCATTTGTACAATTATACTAACATAGATTAATGTACAGTGTACAACAATAAATATTGCACATCGAACTTATGAAGAAGATTTCGGCTTATTTCGGATCTTTAGCGCGTTATTTCTTTCGCACCTTACTTAAGGCGGCCAACCGTCCCGGATTCTGCGGGACCGTCCCATAATGCTGGATGTAATCCCGCTTTGTAAGAATTAATAAAATAGTAACGCAAAACGTTGGATGCGTCCCACATTCTATGCATTGACGTACCATGCCTATTTTTTTCAAGCTACTACTTAACCACACAGTCAGTCACACACATACATAAAACATACACTAAACTACACCCACACACGCATGCAAACAACAGCGGACCATCTACGTGCATTAACACGCATTGTGTGAATATTCAATTGAAAATTGTTGCGTGTGTGTATGTGATCGCTTTGTTCCATTTTGAATTCTTTAAAAAAGTGTCACTCTAGTGATATACCTATACTATTTTAAAAATAAATGACTTCGGTATTTAAGTTTTGTATTTTTATGTAATTTTGGTACGTATACTGACAAAATTTCATACTTCTCATTCACCATACCCTATCTATCCACAAAAAGTTCCGCATGCTATTTTCAGAAAGTTGTCCGTCTTAACCTTACCTATGCGACGTTTGTCGACCATTTTGATCAAGTGTTGACCAATACCGGACTACTAGTGCTTACGTAGTCAGTGTGCAGCAGAGATAACGCTCTACGAAATCGAAACTAGCCGATTGTCTCTTTCGTAGGCTCGATGTGCAATATTTCTTGCTTGGTACTGTAAAACATGTCGACAAAAGTTGTATATTCATAGATATTGTTACCGTAGGCAGTTGTGACTACGCTTCTTTTTTAGTAGATGTAAAATTGAACTTCAATTCGATAGTAACAGTCATTAATGTTATTTGGATGTAAAAATTAAGTAAGTACATTGAAATTATTGAAGTGTTGGCAAATTATGGTTTATACGGAATTACAATGACGCCCGAGTTGCAAGTAAAAGATTAATTTATATTGCAAATTAATTCAACAGGTTTGAAGACTATCGTGGGAGCCGTTATAGAGTCAGTGAAAAATCTTCGAGACGTGATAATATTGACGATGTTTTCACTGTCTGTATTCGCGCTAATGGGTCTACAGATCTATATGGGAGTGTTGACTCAAAAATGTGTAAAGGTTTTCCCCGAAGACGGCAGTTGGGGGAACCTGACTGATGAGAACTGGGAACGATTTTGCCAAAACGAAAGTAAGATTATTTTACTGAACCTTAACTACAATACAAATCCTTATGTTAAAAGTCAGACAATTTGTAAGATAAAATTACAATTTATTTTATTTTTAAATTATAATCTTTTTTACAGCCAACTGGTATGGCGGAGATGGTGAATATCCACTATGTGGGAACTCATCAGGCGCGGGGTATTTATCAGAATTAAGACCCTTTTCTGCTTTTCGGTGCGGTAACGGAGCGGGATGTGTAGTGCCGAAACGATACTTATCGGTATATTCTCGGTATAGAATCGTGAAGTAACTAAGATGTTGTCTTGGATACAATATTTTGGTATGATATGTTAATCGCGTAAGTACGTGATAAAAGAAAACGTTAATGGCGTCGTCCTTTTATCGAAAATTATTTACGTACAGCTTCTTGTTGCCGTTCAAGAAATCAATCAATCAATATATTTATTGCAAATTTTATTTAATGTATTTATTTATGTAACTTTAATGCAAAAAAGAAGGAACTGTACATAAGGCGGACTTAATGCAATTAATTTTCTCAAAATAAAGACAAAAAAATATTACGTTAGATATACTTACGCAATTTTATGTTTTTTTTTATGTAAAAACGTGGCAGTAAATAAAAATTACAGCGAAAAGATGATCTTTTGATTTTGTTATATACAGCAAAATAAAAGATTTAGAGAATATGTGACACTATAAGTGCTGAATGTAAGCATGTTACATACCGCGCTACGAATAATAATGTATAGAAATGTAACTCTCATACAGTCATCATCAGCTTAGATTTTGGTTCAATTTACGCAAACAAAATTACTGCACTGCAGACAAATATGCCACACCCACAGTGTCTCTTTACGTGAATTTTTTTTTTGCCTTAGGAACACTTCTTTTATTCGTAGGTACCGCTTATGCCGAGCGCAACGAATCCGTACCGCTCCCGAACCGAAAAATCAGAAAAGAGTCCAAAAACAACAATTATTATTATATTCTGCTTTTACAGAATTGATCACACTATCTCTATTTTCAGGCAATGTGAACCAGGATACGTGTGTTTGCAAGGATACGGACCAAATCCCAATTATGGATATACGAGCTTCGACACCTTCGGCTGGGCTTTTCTGTCTGCTTTCCGTCTCATGACTCAGGACTATTGGGAAAATCTGTACCAATTGGTAATGTAGCATCGCATTATAACATTATTTGTCTCTATAAGCTAACATTAGGCCTGTATTCTACATAAGGCAGAGGTAAATTGATCACCAAAGATTTGCCAGGTTCGTTTAATCTCATTAGCCAGCAATCCCATTGAAATCTACGAACACATTATCAAAATGGTGGTACCTACTGGGAAACTTTCGAAAAATGGAACAATTCCAAAAGCATTTATCCCGACCCGATTATTGCCGGATCTAATCCAGAATTACAGCGTAACACTAATTGACTATCTTTAATTGTTTATTGTAATAATGAATTTTCTGTATGTCTGTAAGGAATACATCAAAAACTACTGGACTGATTAAAAAAACATATTATCAATAGAATGATAAAAGTACCTGAGTAAGGGCGGATCCAGATCTAGTCGTCGTATCCGCATCACCGATGCGTAACATGATAACCAACTGGGACAAGTCATCATGATACCCAATATTGATACGCCATTCTAATTACCTACTGCTGATACGACACGTGTCAAAATAGGCAACCATGATACATGCGCAACCACGATACGGATACCGTGGTCGGATCGTGATACATATCCGCCTAGGCTAAGAACTCACGGCGCGGTTTTCACCTGCACCTGCACCAGATTTCCACCTGTTTCGGTCTCTTCAGAATTCTTTATGCAATGTTAGGTTATCACGAGAGGACTGCCAAATCCACTTGTCGTGGTATTTTGATGAGAAGTCCCAAAATTTTTATACCAATGGGATCATGTCCCTACCTACAAGATGGCAAAAGGTTATCGAACAAAATGGTACATACATACTTTAGTTAAATTTAAATAAACTATATTAAAAAATGTTTTGAAATATCTTAAAAAATGCGAAGAAACTTTTTCCCCAAAATATTTATGTAAAAAAATTAAATGACATCTCACGACGCGTTTTATGCTTCCGCTGCACCAGCGGGCACCTAGTAGAATCGCGCGGTTGGCGGGCAACGAACAAATAATAATCCATAACGATTTCTATCTTGAATCAGTGGATGCACCTAACATTTTTTGGGCCTACTTATTTAATTTTTCTGTGAAATAAGTACAACGCAACAACTCGCTTCTGGTGTGTCCATGACAGTCTGGACAACCGTCGTCTTGCAACCTTGCCCGTCTTGCGGTCATCGCCCGCCACGTTTGCGGGCGATAAACGCAACCACAGCAGCAGCGTAGCCGGGCAAATAGGCCGACCGCCTAACTCAAATGCCTTCGTTTACCTTTCGATCATGGCAACATCTTATCTGTTACATCGTACTACCTAGCTTTTTCTTAGAAGGCTTTCCGTCCGCAGGTATAATGGACTTAAGAGCAAAATGTTTTAATAGGCAGCACAAAATGGACAATATAAGGTCCTAAACGAAAGCATTTCATTTAGGCATTCGGCCACCTGGTCTTTGTATAAGACTCTATTGGCTGCAGTATCACTTAAAATCAATGTGAACTGCATGCATGTTTGCCTCCTTCATTATATATATACCTATATATTTAAAGGTACCAAAATCTATAACAGCATCTCATTGACTTCGTTCTAGGTGCTGAGATCAGCTGGATCCTGGCACGTGTTATTCTTCGTGGTGATCATCTTCTTGGGATCATTCTACCTCGTGAACTTGATCTTAGCTATTGTCGCTATGTCTTACGACGAGTTACAAAAGAAAGCTGAGGAAGAAGAACAGGCGGAAGAAGAGGCACTGAGGGTGAGTAATCCACAACATCATCTATATTTTTGAATACTGGCTGTATATACTGAGTTTCTTGGGTAGCGGAGTTCTGAGTATTGACTGCTTTTGTAACTGCTAAATGAACCTTTAATATTATGACGACCAAATTCTTCTCAGTTTCCTATTGAAATGAGGTAATTAAAAAAAATTGATGACCTAAAAGTGCTCTTTAGGAGTGTAATTACCTATATGAAATATAATAAAATTGGAGTGTCTGTTTGCAATATGAAAAACACCGCTTTTTATGTATGTATACACGATACATATACCAAAACAATTTTTTTACAATTTTTACCTGTCTGTCTGTCTGTCTGTTTAGCGAGGCTAATCTTGGGAACGGCTGAACCGATTTTGACGGTTCTTTCACTGGCAGATAGCATAAGTAATAAGGCTATACTAGCTGCGCTCACGACTTCGTCCGGGTAGATACTGAACAACCAAGTAAAAAATTGTTATCTCGTCACATTCACGAGAAAACACACGAATCCATTGAAGCTATCCGAAATCGTTTGAATTTTTAGATTCAATAATTTCTAAACGGCAATTTTAAGGGTAACATAAAAAAAACTGTTGAGTACCAACAATGAGGACAAGTTCAAATTACCTGTATAAACATAACCAATTTTATAAACTCATGATAATTATAACCACCCTGAGATATTTTATTAAAAAAATTGGCACATATAAGAATTATTAATATACATGATACGTGTAGGTATATCAAAGTTACAATAGTACATTGTGCCACAGAGAAGTAAAGTGCGGCAAGCACAAGCCGAAGGCAAACGTAAAAGAAAATTAAGAAAACACATAGCTGTGGGTGGGACCGGGGATTTGATCGGATCCGGGGGCCAAGCTCCGGAGAGGTCGATGGGTGGGCCAAGCTTACCCTTAGATGAAGACAATGAAATTTTAATTTTATTCCGCCGAACGGCAGCTGCCCGCTGCCGGGCTGATAAGCAATGATATTGGCGTAAACAAGTCGCGCGAGATAATCGCCAACATGCTAAATTGACCCTCAGAACATACTAAACTATCAAAAGTGATCCAAACATCCATAAGTTAGTTAGTAAGTCCCTTTCCACTCCCCTACAATTATACCTAAACATATTTCAAATTGATCGTAAACCCAAAAACACAGCCCGAAGTAATGTTAGTAGGTAAGCTTAATAAAAACAGAAATAAAATCATTCTCCATCTGTGTTCTTTCCATAACTAGTGAATAAACAAAAAAAATTGCAATGTAATTGTAAACAGGAAGCCGAGCAGAAAGCAGCAGCGAGAGCCGATAAGCAAGAAGCTCGGGAAGCGCACGCTCGGGAGCAAGCGGCCGCGGCAGAGGCGGCGGCCTACGCCGAGGCCCACCCGGCCAAGTCCCCCAGCGACTTCTCCTGTCAGAGCTACGAGCTGTTCGTCAACCAGGAGCGGGGCAATCAGGACGACAATACACGGGAGCGCATGTCCCTACGAAGCGACCCCTTCCAGGACTCGGTGAGCACTCAGCCAACGCACAAGCCCACCGCCACTGAAACGCACCACGACTCCGCACGCCGCCAGAGGAAGGTCAGCATGGTGAGTATGTCGCGCTCCTCACGCATACATCTCGCTGTCAATGATTCTGGATAATACATGTAATGTTGAAAAGCAATCAACAATACATTCTTTATAGATATCACGAGCATTGAGTTATGTAAATTTTAATGACTAACGATTACGTATTGATATAATAAATATGGGTCTACTCATATGATGTTGCGTAAATGTTTTTGAAGTTATCGCTGGAAATATACTATACAAGACATAATGAATCATTGGCAGCAGAGCACAGTCTTTTCAACTTGATCCATTAAAACACGCTGCTTATATACACTAACTCTAGTCTTTTCATAATTTTTAATCTCTTGATTGAGGAAGCTTTGGTAAACAATTTTTGATTTCAGACATAAACGTCAAATGATTATCAATCAGAATACTTTTTACTTTCCGTCTTGATACTCCATCTTCATATCACCACTTCAAATTCAAGTTGAAAAGAACATTTATTTTTCTATGGCTCTATCGCTGTAAGCTTACAAATCTTTCTGTGTTATGTCCCTCTGTTATGTATATATATTTTGCAATAAGCGCAAATATGCAGAGACGATAAAAAATCAATGATTTATATATTATATTATTAATATTCCATGTAATTTCAACATACATACATACATAAATCGTATTGTATCGTATATGTTTAGTATCATTTCACATTATACTTCAGCTTATCTTAATATCATTCGTATCTGAATATTTGCATTTCGATCATATTTATTTGAAACATAATACTTATTGTTCTGTTTAATCAATTATATCAACTTTCTGCTTCGAAAGCATGATTCAAATAGGTACTCTTAGATCTTTATCACCTTATTATCATCGGTAGTTACCTATATGTCAGAGATATTTTTCTCATAACGACCTACATCTGGGCGACTGTATGCGTTATATAGATATATCTTCAATCAGATCTCATTAGTTTGCATATTTATATTTCTTAGCAACTCTTATTTTTAAATCATTCGTCATACCCACTAATTATTTTATAGAGTTTAGATGTCCTAGGCATTCAACAACGTTCGAGTAAATAGAAAATCGACTAATTTAGCATGTTCCTCTGTAGTATTCTGTAAATTCATCGCATTATGTTTTCTTAAATTCATAGTTTTGATGCCTCAATCTCCAATAATATTTGTTCATATAACTTAAAATATGCTAATACGTAGGCAGTGCCTCTAACTCATCAAATTGAAATCAGCAAAAAATGCAAAAGCTATTGTAATAGACTTTGACAAGGAATAAATGCTATTGGAGGAAATGAGTCTATTGTCATGTTAGATTGTTTCTTTCGTAATGTGAGTGTACGAAGGAGCTGTGCCGAGACTGAACATATCACCGACGGAGAGGTAGGTTCGGTCAGAATAATTGATTTTAAATAATTATTCTTTTTACTGGACATAATAGTTGAGATCATTTCAAATTCCTCAATTTTGAAAAGTGATACGTGGAGGCTTCGAAACGGACGAAGAACAAAAGAACAGTCCTCATGACCATAGATGTAGATTTTTAAAAGAATATCTATAGCTACGATAGGATTAGCAGTATGCAAATATGCATGTAATGTAACCCCACATTACTTCATGTGTTTATAAACAAAGTTACCTGACTAACTTTTTTACTCATTGTCATTGCTTGTTTTAATTTTATTAATTCATTAAAAATATAGTGTGCAATAAGAGTTTTGTAGTTCGATTAATACATTTTATTTACTAATAACACCTGTTGGAAAAACGTATTTACTGCAAAGGTCTTATGGTCTGTTTTAATTTACATTATTCTCATCTAGTACTGTAATAGTAGAGGCTTCATCATCGTGAATTTTTATTGTTTTTATTTTTGTTTTCTTCACATCACACGCTTCATATACATCAGGCTGCAACGTTCTTTTATTCCAGTTATTTTTTGTTAACTTCAGTCCTTATCCTCATTGTTGGATGTCTTAAGTATTTATTAAGTTGATTGTTCGGAGATAACTCTAAATTCAATTTTTCTGTGTATTGAAGGTTCCCCACCCTGAACGCATAAATAAATACGGACAGTTAGCATATGGGCCACTGCGGGAGGGCTCACAGGTTTGTCCATCTCTCCTCATTGGTGTTTGTGTTCCCCTTCCTCTTCCTTTACAATAGGTTTATTCTATTTTTTATTTTCTCTTTACCTTATTCTTACTTAGATTCTGCTATTAGTTGTAGGTGATTCTTTTTCGTCGTCCAATTGCAGCAACTCATGTAAGATTCTCTATTATATTTTCTTAATGAGATATTCCAATTCTTTATTTAAATTTTCTGTGATAATCTCGTGTTTTGATGCAATGAGACTGTAAAGCGCACTTATCATTTCTTCTTTTTTCATTGTTTACCTTCTTTCCTCCTATACGTTCTAACTGTATCTTTTATTTGTTGTGTCACTTGTTTATCGGCACATGAAAGTAAATAATCACCGTACTTCTAATATTTTGTAACTCAGAAAGCTTGAGCTAAGCCTCTTCCACCAACACTACGTATCGACTTTTGTACCTACATTATTCATTACTCGATCTGAATTGAGGAACATTGCCTACATTG
The DNA here is from genome assembly GCA_036365455.1 of Macrosoma leucophasiata. Classification (NCBI taxonomy): domain Eukaryota; kingdom Metazoa; phylum Arthropoda; class Insecta; order Lepidoptera; family Hedylidae; genus Macrosoma; species Macrosoma leucophasiata. The sequence goes on from JAWQUS010000021.1 coordinate 13,531,214, forward strand.
TATGTGAATAGGTAATAATGTTAAGATGTTTATTATCGTTAAATAATTGAAGACGAAACTTAATAAGTTAATGCAAGGACAATACCTAATAACTGATGAGATCAAAAAATTGGTACAGAACTATCCGACAATTTATGCTTAAGGAATTGTGTATTAAGACTTGACCCCGACACTTCAGGCATCCTTGTCTCTGCCGGGATCGCCGTTCAATTTGCGCCGGGGTTCACGGGGCTCGCACCAGATGGCTTTAAGGCCAAACGGGAGGGCGCGATACCCACCGGGAGCTGATCGGAAGCCTCTTGTATTGTCAACGTATTTGGATGCCCAGGAACATCTTCCGTACGCGGACGACTCGAACGCTGTGACACCCATGTCTGAGGAAAACGGTGCTATCATCATACCAGTCTACTATGCTAATTTAGGTGAGTAGAAAAGATTATTAACAATTATACTACATTTCCAATCACAAAAAGACAATTAGCCTGTAACAGTGTCATTTTTGGAGGAGGTGCCTACTAAAGACATTAAATTTATCAGCGGTCATAAGTTCTTACGTCTAGAGCATCATATTTTCTTTCATTCTCTTGACTATTTGTAAAGTTATTGAAAGAGACGTATTCTCAAACTGAAAAAAAAAACCGCTCTTGTTAATCACGGTACATATGCCATAAATTGGTAAAGCTGTAATAAAATGACGATGAGATATACATGCACCATATTGTCCCAATTTGTGTCTACCAGAAAACATCTTTGTCCTATCAGCCGTAATTTTAAGGCTAATGTAGAAGGTAGGAAAGTGAAAGTTTGAATTTATATACGTACATATAAGGAAAATCGGTAAAATAAGTTATTTAAAAAATTTGATCTCCGCTACTGTCACTAAAATGTTATCTTTCAAGCTTGAACCAACGACATCAATATACAAAATTTTACCGAGTAGTTTTTTCATCGATGTTATAAAATTCACATTAATAAAACAATATTGATAAAGGCGTATTCTACAGGATCGCGGCATTCATCGTATACCTCCCACCAATCCCGGCTGTCGTACACGTCGCATGGTGACTTGTTGGGGAGCAAAGCCCAGACGAAGGAGGCTCGGTTGAGAGGTCGCTCTGCGTCACGGAACCACAGCGTTACGTCACAACCGCACGCATATCCCTTACCGCGACAGGACTCTTCACTCGTGTCTAGACCGCTAAGGGAATATGTAAGTAACTGTAAAGAACTTTAGTTGAAGGATGAAAAGGGTTATGATGGGATTAAATGTACGTTTTCGAAGGATTAACTCTCTCTCTCTTGTCTAGTAATGATTATGGCTGTATAAGTAAACAGTACTAGTTACGCAAGATTTAAATGAATCATTACAGAATGTGTTTCAACAAGCTGTCATTTGTTTCATTATTGTTTAAAAAACATTCAACATGGCTCATAATTTAGTGCTCAATATTTTTAGCCATAGCATTAGGAACATTTATCTGTTCCCTGACATTTGACTACAGGCATATGATTGTCTACAATTATCTTAACTCAAGTAGGCAGTAAGCCTTGAAAATAACGACCTGTTAATATGTTGTTAATTTTTTTACTCTCGAATCCCATATATGACCAAGAGAACATGGTCTGTCTCATGATTTTAGTCTAATTTACGCGAGATAAATCCGAAAAACTAGTCTATTTATTTATTTCGACGGACAAAGAAGCTAAATAAAATACACTGAGCTAGTAATAAAAGAGAAAAAATACAATAACAGTAGGTATATCTACATAAGTAATACGAAGTCCATAGTAATGATGACGCAGAAACAACGATAAAAATATTGTTAATCTACTTATATGCTGTTCAGAACCACACTCTACCGATCCTAAACTAAAATTTATCGCTCGAAATAGGAATTAGTACCTAGGAAAATAAATACTCATCTTGGTCGCAAATAAATGGATGAATGCAGCAAAAAATATCAGAAGAATTCTCACGCTTCGGTCGTGCTATCCTTTAATGTACGACAACATCCATTTCAAACAAAAACTGAAGTAAGTCATACGAGTATATTGTTTCAGGAAATAAGTACTACCGAATGTACGGATGAAGCCGGAAAGGTGTTGAAACCGTCGAACGATAATCCTTTTATAGAGTCGTCGCAGCAGCCCAACGTAGTCGATATGAGAGGTAACACCATCCACATGTACTTGTAAAGTAATGTAGAGTTTATTGTACAGAATAGACTCTACTGGCAGTCAAAGACATTATAAGAAATAAACCGACAACACGCACGGGTGACTAGCACAACGGTTAGAAGATCCTTGTCTTCTGCTAAATTCGGCCGAACTATGGGGCCAGATCGTCGGTCCACCTCGCTACGTCTTCCGTCGTATTTCTGACCAAAACTCAAGCATAGCTTTCTCAATTGCTCTCAGCGAGACCTTGAGTCTTCTTATGAGACCCATGGTGAACGATCACTTTTCAGTTCCGTGTGTCATCACTGGCAACACACACTGGTCAAGAACCTTCAAAAGATGTATCGTAGTTTCCCAAACGAGTTGGTTTCGGCGATTGACCTTTTTTCACAGTTGCACCGATCTATCAGGACCGTTTATCCCAGGTATACAAAATCGTCAACAACTTCGAGGATAGTACCCTCGACCATAACGGGAGTGGGTGTAACACGCTCATTACACATAATCTTCGTTTTACCCATGTCATTTTAAGATTTGGGCATTGCGCTAAGGTCTTTCAGGGTAGACTGCTGAGAAGCCATGACTGCTTACGATATCATCCACAAATCAGTGGATGATATCAGAAGTATTCGCCGTTAATGTTAATGGCGAGTCTATTCTAGTCCAGAAGCTTGAAGACATCTTACAATGCAGCAGTGAACAGTTTCGGAGATATGATATTTCCCTGCCTCACATTTCGCTGCAATTAGATAGGTTCGAGTTCTAATCCTGCAAGCCAACCTCTGTATCAATAGTCGACTACAGTTACTTCAGAGGTACCAACCTCTGGAGTAACTGTAGTCGACTATTGATACTTCGAGGTTCTGAGGAGTACAAAAAGGACATTGTGTTAGTTCGCTTGCAGGATCAAGCACAGCCTAAATCTCGACCGAATCGAAGGCTTTCTCATAGGCCACGAACGAGGTTATACCTATATACCCACCCCTCTGATTTCTTTCTGATATGACCTGCCACAGCGTGATAAAACCTTTACGGAAACCGGCTTGTTCGGTAGGCAGGAAGACGTCGAGTGTGCGAGATAAACGGGTCGTAATAACTGTTGAAAACAGCTTATAGATATTACTGTGGGCCAATAGTTTTTTAGAAGGATATGGTCATTTTGCTAATAAACTTGGCCAAATGGGACTAAATTTGTTTACCGCCCGCCACGTTTTTTCCTATCACATAAAATAATTTAAGCAAGCCTGCAAAATCAGCATTCGTGTTGTCGGTCTACAGTTGGTACTTACCTACACTCTACACTTCATGTTGAATTCTTCACCATAGTAGTTGTTTCAAAACATTCTCATTTCGTCTCATTCCAGATGTCATGGTCCTCAACGAAATCATAGAACAAGCTGGTAGGCAGAGCGCGAGCGATCAAAATGGTACGATTTTGCTTGAAGAAAATTTTATTGTACCTATAACTGTTATAAAAGATAACAATGTAATTGCTGTTATCTTATCGCATACCACGTTTGTTATTATTTAACATTTATTTCTTCATTGTGCTAAATCATCTATCTAAGTATTGCTTTCTTAAGATTTAACTATATACTTAAACTCATTAACTCTTCTACAGACCTTTTTTACTCAATGTTTATACATAACATAATTATATAGTCACATACAAATTGATTTATACTATACACTAACTAAACAACACAACACGGGTATTTGCTCATTATGCGATTGATAAGCATAATTGGCAAAAATAATCATTTGTGGGTGTCATTTATTACTCAAAATTATTATTATGAATGCACTAGCACGCACAGTAAATATGATAAAAGGTGTTAACCGCTTTTGTATATGGTTTTTGATAACTTCCACACTTACCTACATACTGAAATTGTATAAGTTGTATGTATTGAAATTTTATAATTGTATTATGCACTAGTTCTCTACCCACTAGAACTTTGCAAATTTTTTACCACTAAAGTATCGAGAATTACCTTAAAGCGGTTAACAATAAACTATTGTTATTGTATTTTTCTCGTAATATCATCAATGGAGATCTGCGTTCAATATTATAGTTCGTCACATATAAATGAATACTCACACAAACACTGCTGTAATTCACGTCTTTATTGTATTTGCACAAAATGTTTTATGTTTTTTTTAATTATTTATGGCAGCACAGTGCTATCACACTTTCTTTTCACTTTTCTTGCCTTCTTCAATAAATTAATTAATTCTCGCCACTATAATCTTCAATACTTACAAATTATAAATCTTATTGAAGTTGCATAGAATATGTTTTCGCTTTGATATATAGTTATATCGCATGTTTATTTATAACAGTAGCAATCCATATAAAATTAGAATAAAATAAAATTGTAAGCATTAATCAACCATATACCCAATATTACTTTGAATCATGCTGATAAGCGATATTAATTGTAATAATAACTTCTGTTCGCTTCCGTCACTCGTTGAATTCACGATATTCATATTTTTTGGCCTTCTAAATACGATATTACTTCGAAAAATCTATTCACCATCGCCCTCATGAAATCATTTTATGTAGATTGAAGCTTTGATGCAAAGTTTGGAACATTCTCGTAGACACCAGTTTGACAGCCACCTTCGTGGTTTGGGTTTGTGTAGCACAATCTTCCCTGGCACACATGATAGTTTGTGTGGTATTTGCAACTCTCAAACTTTCTAAGAGATAATAAATATCTATGAAAACCATTGAGATCATATTTATCTCGTAGTTCGCGACCTTTCCAAAGATAAATGACAGCCAGCAAAATTTCAAAAAATATGAATATTGGTGTCTGTAACTCTATCTTAAAACTGGTAATGGTATGGTTTCTTATATTGGCCTTCCAAATTATATTGTTCTTCTCTATCTATTAATTATTTTCCGGGTAATAAAAAATTAGATGAAAATAATGAGCGAATACTAACAAAATTATTTCTGTCTCTCTTCAACACACACACATGCACTCCGGTAAACGGGACACAACAGTGTCAGTGTACTACTTCCCAACAGCGGAAGACGATGAGGATGGCCCAACGTTCAAAGAGAGGCTACTAGAATGCGTGAAGAAGGGAATAGACCTATTCTGCGTTTGGGACTGCTGTTGGCTGTGGTTGGAGTTCCAGAAGTACGTCGCCTTACTAGTGTTTGATCCCTTCGTGGAATTGTTCATTACGCTATGTATCGTTGTAAACACACTGTTCATGGCACTGGATCATCACGATATGGATAGAGACATGGAGAGGGCGCTGAAGAGTGGCAATTACGTGAGTATATTTTTGTTTGTATAACACTGGAATTTTATTGAAAAAGTATTGAAAATTATCGCTTTCACTTTCAGTTTTTCACGGCAACGTTCGGTATTGAAGCGACTTTAAAATTAGTAGCAATGAGCCCTAAATATTATTTTCAAGAGGGCTGGAATATTTTTGACTTTATCATTGTGGCCTTATCACTATTGGAGTTGGGACTGGAAGGTGTTCAGGGTTTGTCTGTGTTACGGTCCTTTCGATTGGTAAGTTTTGTTCTTTGTGATTTTATGTATTTGAATAATGTTATTTGATTTATAAGCTATATTTACTGGTTTTACAACAATTACATATCGCAACTCGCATTTTTAACTGATTTTTATACAATGTTAACTGAAACTGTACGTATAAAGCTATTTATAATAGCTTAACATATCAGATAAGACATACAAATTGCGAGTTAACAGCGTAGTCATCTTAAAATATTTTTTCCAAATTTCTTTACCCTCTTAATAATGTCAATCTTATCATGTTGTTTAATTAAATAATATGTAGTCACTTACTTAATTTAATTTATCGTATATTGCGTATTTAATGTATTTGATACAGTGGTAAGAACGAACATGAATTACGATCTTGAATATGTTAATTTAATATTTTCCTATCTATGTCATTCCCCATATAATTGGAATTTAATGTACACACTAGCACTGACAAACATAACACACTAACATATAGCATATAACAGATGTGTATTGATATAATGAAATATTTTCAGCTACGTGTATTTAAACTGGCTAAGTCTTGGCCGGCGCTAAATCTTATTATATCCATAATGGGTAGGACGGTGGGAGCTTTAGGGAACTTGACCTTTGTACTTTGCATCATTATATTCATATTCGCTGTGATGGGAATGCAGTTGTTTGGGAAGAACTATACAGGTTCAATTTAACAGAAAACTTAGCATCTCTAATTAAAAAACTAAAGCTTCATTATGATTGTTCAGCTTCACACTCCCGAATATTTTACACAGGGCTTTGATCGAACATTATTTTCATAAAGGACCTCGGTCCAGCAGTGGCTTTATAACTCGGAATGTAGCTCCATCACGAATGGGCCTCAAACGAGTCACGTTATAAAGCTATGCCACGCAGCTTATCATAAGTTAAGCTTTGCATCAAGTAACATAGATGACATGCAGCTTTGCTTCCGAAGGGTACCTCGACGTCAGCTCGATCACTGATGGGATCTATGTCTTAATAATGAGGCAGACAAAATTATTGAATTACCATGAATGCAAAATGAGTCAAGAAATCAATACGAATATGAAAGCTCTCACAAGATTACCTAAAGTGAATTAACATATATCCCACTCATACAGAAAAAGTCAATGCACATTTTGATAGGTAACTCAAGCACACATTTGCTAATTTTAGTAATAAATAACGTGACCCAAAATCACTCAGAACACAACATACTCTATGTAATGCAAGTGGGACTGAGAGAGTGAGAGTTGTGAGTGGTTCTGGCTCCGAGGAAGAAATCCGCCATATCCGTAGCATAGGTGAAGCGCCGGTAAGCGAGCTTGTGTGACGCCTTGTTTCACAATTTGTACTTGCAGCTTCGAGTATTCAAATTGGCAAAGTCATGGCCGACACTTAATTTACTCATCTCTATAATGGGTAGGACGATGGGTGCCTTGGGCAACCTGACCTTCGTATTGTGCATCATTATTTTCATATTTGCCGTGATGGGTATGCAACTATTCGGAAAAAATTATGTGGGTAAGTGGAATTGGTGGGAGTGTTGCATGTTCGTTGGTGTTTGGTTGGAAGTTGGTGCGGCGGCCGCTCCAAACCAGTGAATATACTTCAACACTACAGTTACTCCTACATAGACATCATCTTAGATAAAACCTCTGAACTCGTTGTGACTTACACTATTGTTAAACCTATTATTAACGGTATCGATGCCGGTACTGTCATCAATCAAACATTAAAATGTATAACATAAGCAATGTTGGCGTAAAGATGTGATGTTTGGTTTGAAAACCCTATTGTTATGATTTTACTTATCAAGTCCAATATTTTTTATGTTAATAACTCAATGAATATAGCAAAAATCTACAGTGCTAATCAATGTCATTATAATATCAGTACACATGGGTACCCTACATAAAACTCATGAGCATGAGATTGACCGTTTCGTTTTCGTTATCATTCACAATGAGCTTAGCGGTTTCTCCACTTGATCCTATAGGTATGCCATCGTAACATAATGTTATATTGAAATACGTTCACTGGATATATGTGATACAATTAAAGTGTGGAAGCATTAACGAACTTTCTCTCGGTGGTTGAATTTTGATTACACTCCACGCTTTAAAGGAGTTCACGCCAGGCGCGACCTGACGCAGTATGCTTACAAAGTTTAAATGAAACCAGATTGTACAAATTGAAGCAGCAAACTTCAATGAATTTTTATTCAAAATAATATGGTTTCGTTCGCAAATAATGAACGCTGTATCTGGTGCGCCTCGCGTGGAGAGGCCGGGGGGTCGCCGTCACTTTTGAATAGCGACTATTGTGTTGATGTGCGTCACACTGTTTGCTCAATGTCCTATTAGACGATTGGCAAGATTCGATGTGACCCTTCCAAGTGAGCCTAGTACCCAAAATGTATTTGTATGTATTCATGCTATAAAATCCCCATAGCGATGGCGCCTCACTTGTGAAACACTATCTGGCAGCTTTCCTTATTTTATCATCTTTCCCGTTACAACGAGGTATTCCCTCTTCGTTTCTGAATAATTTCGCTCGCTGTTTTGTATCTTAAACCTATTTTCTATAACCTATCCGCTAGTATATAGAATATTGCATGAGGAAAATTACTGTATCTACTCGTACTTTATTGCTTAGGTGTTATGAATCAACTATTTAGAGAAGCTGATAAAGGTATATAAAGAAATGCATGATAACAACGTAGATAGCTTGATTAAATAATAACAATCATGGAAGAATTAGACGTATTTCTTAAAGTCGTCGATTATAGATTAATTCTAAAAGGCGTAATTCATTCAATGTTTAATCACCTTACTTATCATAATTACTGATAAATGATAACAGGTCTATTGAATGTATAGAATACACCTATTATATTAGAAATATTTTGAATGAGAATCAATATACCTAATTCTTTCATATTAAAAATGTGATTTTGAATAAATGTCCAACTTTGTTGTTGTATGCAAGTGATTTATATTGTTAAACTACAACCCTGTTTACAGCAAATGTTGCATCTCGTCTACCTACTCAAAATTCACATGCATAAAACAATGAACTCACGCCTAACTTATTTGAAGTTAAAATATTATATCTGTCTGAATTACTCCAAAATTGTCATAGATATAGTAAGTACTCACTGAATATCGAAGACTAAAGGCAGTAAACTATTCACAAGTGCTTCTCACCAATGAATAGAAATGTTGCCCCACTTTGCTTATAGGCACAGTTAGAACAATTTTTACTGATATTCAATTAGACTAACATCGTGCCGTAATATGTGCAGATTACGTGGACCGCTTTCCGGACGGAGACCTGCCGCGATGGAACTTCACGGATTTCATGCACAGTTTCATGATTGTCTTCCGAGTGCTGTGCGGAGAGTGGATTGAGAGTATGTGGGACTGTATGTTGGTTGGAGATGTCTCCTGCATACCGTTCTTTTTGGCCACCGTCGTCATAGGCAATCTTGTGGTCAGTATACATTTTTAACTTGAACCCCTTTATGGATAAATCGCATCTAGATTAAGTTCACTAATTAAGTAGATAAATATAATCGTCAACACCATCGAGGCTAATGTAAGGGCCGTCATAGATATCGTGAATGTAGTGAAGAACCAATAATGACATCGTTGAAGATAAGAAATACCCATACATTGTTTGCGTCGTTTCTACTGGTGGTAGAGCTCCAGTGACAGAGCTCGTGGGCGTCGGCACCACCGCATTACCTAATATACTTGCCGATAAATGGTAGTGTTGAACACTATCGTGCACCGGTCAGGAGGAAATGTGTGATTTCAGGCACAGATGCATAACATCTTAGGCCTCAGGAGTAGTATCTGCATCTGCATTTTGACCTTGGTCTTTGTGTGTATGTCTATAGGCTGCAGTTATCACTTACATCAATGTGAACTGCATGCTTGTTTGCCACTTACATAACATAAAAAAAACGTTAAGAAAGTGGCAACCAAGCATACAGGTAACATTAATGCTAAGTGAATACTTACCAAAATGCTTAGAGGCGTTAAGTGCCAGACGTTAAGTAATGTATAATTTCTGTGCTAAATAAATAAATACTGCAGACTACAACCATGAGAAAGTCTGACAAATGAAAGTAGACGCGTTAACACATGCTTGTGAAATATATTTTATTTTTAAAGAAAAATGGAAAGAAAAATTTGACTTCCTTAATGATTGTTTTTATATTATTTCGCATTAACACATGCTTGTGAAATATATTTTATTTTTAAAGAAAAATGGAAAGAAAAATTTGACTTCTTTGCGAAATAATATAAAAACAATTATTAAGGGTAAAAGCGACTTCTTTACGATATTCAATAAACTGAAAAGTCTATTATATCGGTTGCCTAACTAGCATAGTTGGTAATAGATGGCGCTGCTGCTACCATAAAGCAATGCAATAGATGTGAAGGAAAGATTTGACAAATCGGGCAGGGCTTCAGTAGCTCAATTGGAAGAGCGGCTGGACTAGATTCCCAGTAGGTCGCGAGTTCGAGTCTCGCCTGAAATCAAATTTTTCTTTCCATTTTTCTTTAAAAATAAAATAAAGTAGACGCGACCCACTCCCGAGGCATAACTTGTTGTTTTTGTGCCCGAAATTACAGGACCGTAAATAAGTAGATATTTGCTTCGTTTACAATAGTGTTAAAGATTATACTAGTAAACTTGACAAGGGAGCAGAGATAAGACTTAAGGGCGTAGCGTAGTACTGGTGGTAGAGTTCGCGGGCGTCGGCACCACCGCATTACCTAATATACTTGCCGCTAAATGGTAGTGTTCAGCACTATCGTGTTCCGGTCAGGAGGCAATGTACGGCCCTGTAATTTCCGGCACAGAGGCATAACCACAGGAGTGGGAACGCATTTGCATTTTGACCTCTGGTCATTGTGTGGCTGTCTATAGGCTGCAGTCATCACTTAACATCAATGTGAACTGCATGCTTGTTTGCCAATGTCATTGCATAAAGAAAAATACCGTATTACGTATATCTATGTATCAACTGCTAAAAGGTATTATTTAAAGTTTATCTTGCTCCAGTGAGTCACTAATAATGTGCATTCCGTAATTAGAGATATTTATCTATAGACTGCCTCATGGACTTAATACACGTCACGGTATTCAGGGTACGATAGCAAGGGTTAGGGTAGTGTAAGAACATTTGGGGAGTTAGGGCCCTAATTAGGGCGACCGGAGCGACCCGGTCAGCCTAACGCCCTAACTACACACAGTAAAAATATGAACAGTATGGAAACTACCTACAAAACTTTCAAAACGGCACACTCACACAAACATGCGCATCGACGCTCGAGTATCGATTGACTCGAAGCTGCAGCACCACGAAAACCGCTTAGGGGCCTCGTTGATGCACATGTTTGTGTGATTGTACCGTTTCAACGTTTTGTTCCATACTGTTCATATTTGTACTGTGACTGAGTTAGGGCCCTGTCGACCAGAGTGCCTAGTGCGAGATTTCCGATCGCGATTTTCGATCGCGATCGCGTAAGAGTAAACGCAGATTGAATTCGCGTAAGAGTAAATAAAATCTCGAACTAGGCAATCTGATAGTGTAATAAACGGCAACCCGGCGCGAGGCCACGCCCATCCTTTCTGCCGGACCCTGAATACCGTGTCGTGTAATAGCCTTTTTACCTTTATCAGAGCTATATGTTTATTTGCCACATAAAACCTTGGCAATGTAGTATGAATGAATGTATGTATGTATCTTCAAATCAAGTCCCTTACGGGAGAAGCAGAGAATGTAAGGCGTCAGATATCCCGATCCTGACACGCCTCCCATTCTCCTTCTACATTCATCATTATCTTCAACATGCATGCCGATTCCTGGCCTTGGTTTTGATAATGAAGAATTAGCTTTTTATTTTTCTGAGTGCTCGTCGGCGATTGTTTCAAGTTGATAGAGCAGTTATTTACCCTCTGAAAGGAAGGAAGGTTGATAGCCAAACCTGTCACGACATCAGTACCAATAAATATCATATATTTAACTAATGCAAGTTATAATACCTACTTAACCGCTTCTTTGACCTACAAATGAACTTTTTGAATACTAACTATTCTCGAAGATTGTATTCATCATTATTTTATCTACAGCCATAAATAATAAATACCAATTTCTTAAATTTATCGGAAAATAATAAACAAAAATCGCGCAAATGTAATAGGTAGGTATACTAAGTATGTATTTGACGTGAAAATTTCTGATTGTTGAGACTCAAGTTTCTCAAATTCTTGCCGAAATTACGCACCAATTTTCGGTTGAAATTGGGCACTCTAGGCCTAAATAGTGATATCTCCATATACCCTCCCCCTTGTGATTTCCTAAACCCACCCTTTCCCCTTTAGATCCTCACGTGATTAATGGACGACCTCTTATTACTTTTCCAGGTTCTGAACCTCTTCTTGGCTCTGTTACTGTCAAATTTTGGTTCATCCAGTTTGTCGACACCAACAGCCGATCAGGATACGAACAAAATAGCGGAGGCCTTCAATAGGATATCTAGATTCATAGAATGGGTAAAGCGCAATGTAGCCAGCATTATGAAACTCGTGAAAAGCAAGTTGACCAATCAGATAGCGATCCATGCACCCGGTAAGATGTGTATAAAATCGCCAGTATGTTGTGGCATGTCGGTGTTCGTAAATGTGTTTAGAAGAAATAAAAAATGTTTATGTTAATAAAGTACCCCTTTGCTTATACCTTTTGTAACATGAATAATCCCCAGCCTATTATTATGAATGATATGGCCGAATTGCAATATTTATTGTATTTTATGTGTCATAAACACGAAAATGTTTTGTGCTATGTTAAATTGAAGACTATGTTACTTGAGAAATAAAGTATTGTTTTGATTCCGTATTTTGTTGTTGCATGGTTTTGTGTGCAATGTATCTTATTACAGCATGATACTTGTGTATTCGACAAGTGTGAACATTTAACTGTTAATATGCTGTTTGAACACTGCGTTGCTTGTGTCCTAGCAAACAAGTGTAGAAATTGCAGACCTGTCGTGTGCTAGACTTCATTCCCTGATACACTCTTACCCCTATTGACATTTTTTTAAATATTTTTCGTTGAATTATTCAATTATCTAAATGTGGGTTCACTTTCTCTGTGTGAAAATGCAAAATAATTGCCGCTTTATATGTGTTTGTGCATGTATATAATTGTATTATAAATGTATCTATTGGTTTGTTTTTGTAAGTGTTGTGTGAATATAGTTGTTAATATACCTAATGTATGTTCTCAAAATATAATTAATAGATTTTCAAATAAGTATTTTTGTATCATGAATAAAATTAGAATCATACCTACCTATATCAAACTTAGCTTGTAATTAAATACGCAATAGGTATGCGGAAAATATCTTTAAAACTCTTTCAAATATGTACCTACCTAGGTGGTGGATACGTAATGCAAAATAAACATGCAGACTTTTTTGTGCTTTAAGAGAACATGATATCTACTTAGATAAACAATCTCACGGAATAGATAAATAAATAAACTATCTAAACAAATGCACATAATTAATAATTATTATAGGTATCTACTATAATATTATGAGCATATTATTTTGTGACATCATGGACACTAATCTACACAAATAACCATATAAGTAACTCATCGCCATAGCCTTCAGGATGCAATAATAGTTTAGAAGAATACCTGAGAAAAATTCTTATGAAAACTATCAAGGAAATTGTACTTTTCAAATACGACCGTGGCAATATCGTGATTGGATACGAAGGCAATAAAATCTTTTGTAATGATCAGACATTTGTTTATCGGAAAAAAAAATCCGCTTTGCCTGAAAAGTTAGCAAAACTTAAAAAGAACTGTATATGTTTATGTGTAAATATTTTATTAAAATTGTGTTATTTTTGGTATTTATAATAGTTAGAATGTCGGTTAAAATTGCGTTCAGAAGGAATTAAACAAGACTACAATTTGATATGTTCTTAGGTTTTCGCGAGCTACACTAATTGAAATAAAACTATTTTTACGGATTTAGACTACAATTGTAGCACAGACATATTATTATAATCCCTACTAATATTATATATGCGAAAGCAACTTTTTTTTCGCGTCCAAACGACTGAACCGATTTTAGTGAAATTTGGTACAGAGATAGAGTTGACTTCGAGAAAGAACATAGGCTACTTTTTAAACGACATCCACGCGGGCGAAACCGCAGGCAACAGCTAGTAATCTATATAAATAAAAATGAAATGCTAAATGTGTTGCTAAGCGCAAAAGTCGAGAACGTCTGGACCGATTTCGCTAATTCTTTTTTGTGTTGTATTTATAATAGCCCGGGGAAGGTTTTTTTGAAAGAAAAAAAAATAGATTGATGCGAGAAAAAAAATATTAAAAAAAAAAACTTCACAATCATATTAATTTTTCGAATGTAAACCTTATAATAGCCCTTGACATAACGGTAAGTCGTCAATAATGGTTTTAAATAAATGAATAAGTAGGAATCGATGATTGAGAATGGCATCAAATTACCAATAACAATCTACATTTGCACCCGCGCGAATCCGGGACGGGTCGCTAGTATTCAATAAAATATCTGTGATTTGAACAATATTGACCACAAATAGCCCTGTTTCTCTCACTTTGATTTTCATCTCTTAGCGTCGCAATAACAATTTCCTGTATGAACACAACGTACCTATATTCTTAGATATTATAAAGAATGATTTAAGAACACAAAACAATCACGTATCTCCAATTATATTTAACGTATGACATTAAAAAAGCGGCATCATTCAATAAAGGTGAATAACAACTCCTCTACTAGGGTAGAGGTTAAATTAGATGTTTTTCCTATCTTTAAATTTTAATTATCATAATGAATATACTGATGATAATAACGTTTGATATGAAATTGAACTCGTCACCGCAACTCGCTTTTTTAAGAAATGCGCTTCGTGATGATTAATTTGCACTTTAACTTCAGATTTTGATAGTCATTTAGTATGTACCTTAAAAATATAAAACTGCAGGATATTCAAACCAGGAGGAGCTTATGACACACAGATACAAAATAATACGTAAAAAAATATAAAAATACGAGAATAGAAGGTGATCTTTCTTGATGATTTTTATTTACTTATATTATAAACGCAAAACAACTAACTGTATGTCTGTCTGTCTGTCTGTCACGTTGTCACAACCATACCGCTAAGCCGATTGTGATGTCACATAAATACAGAAATAATTAAAATGTCTGGCTGTGTTGGCTATTTAGTAAACCAATAATGCGATTACGCGATTGTTTTTGAAGATTAAGCTCTATTTAAGCTTCATGAAATATATCGTAATCATATCGAAAAAAATGTAATCTCGACAATTTTTAGACTGCATTTGCCGTCATGTACTTAAATATTTTTTATTATTACGTTTCCTTTGAATTAGGTACACTCTAACCCCCTTATTCATAAACGTTCATTAGATACGTTTTAGCTATAGAATGCTTTGTCTTTGTCAATTGCATTGTCAAATGTGCAAGATATATTAAGACAGAGGAGAGATTAGCAACACTTTTGTTAAAATACGTTTATGAATAAGGGGGTTAATGTATAATTAATTGTATATTAGGTGAAGGCTATCAGAGATCTTTAGAGAATTGATCAAGAGGTAAAAGAGATTAAAACCTTAAGTTCTAAAGTATTAATACAAAAGAGTATTTTGAACTCTGGTGATCGTACTGTAATTTAAAGTTCTGTAAATGTTTCATTAAGAAAAATCTCATGATAATTAAAATCTTCCAAATTGTCATCTATTGCGTTCTGATTCATTTATAATTTTTATTGATTCATCTAAGAGTTGTATCTTGTTGGGTATTTAAAGTAAAACAGTCACTAAGATGCTTCGTCCTGGTCTGATTTCTATGCTTGGATGCTGGCGCCATTGCACGACGGGACAAACGCAACACAAAGGCTTAAAGGCGGCTTTATGTGGCCGCTGTGTCTCCTCAGAACGAGTGGACAACGAACTGGAACTTGGCGCTGACTTAGATGATGGAGTGCTGTATAAGGACAAGAAACTAAAAGACCAAGTGGAAGTGGCAATCGGCGATGGAATGGAATTTACGATACCAGGTTGTTACATCGACGATTTATTGCTTTTTGTGTTTCGCGTGTCAAACACTCTTGTTTACGAATTTGCTGTTCCAGGTGACAATAAATATAAAAAAGGCAAAATATTAATGAACAATATAAACGCTATAACAGATAATCATACAGATAACAGAATTAACTGTGAACTAAATCATCATGGATACCCTATTCAGGTAAGATTTTTTTTATCTTTGCATTGGTTTATGGAAGTTGAAGTACCTTCTGTGACTAATAAATATTTCCAATACATATAGGATGACGACACGATTAGCCAGAAATCATACGGTAGTCATAAAATCAGATCATTCAAAGATGAAAGTCACAAAGGATCAGCAGATACGATAGACGGTGAAGAAAAGAAAGACGGTAGTAAAGAAGAATTAGGATTAGAAGAAGGTAAGATATTATTACAGAATTACACTGGTCCAGTAGAAAGGCCATAAACGTAAACCTATATGTAAACATAATCCATTTAATAATTATTCAGAGATGATTGAAGAGGCAGACGATGGTATCGACATTAAAGTAGCAGCCGACATAGAAGTAGTAGATGACACACCAGCGGATTGCTGTCCAGAGCCATGTTATCAGAAATTTCCTTTTCTGGCGGGTGACGATGAATCGCCTTTCTGGCAGGGTTGGGCCATGCTTCGACTGAAAACTTTTAGACTCATAGAGAACACATACTTCGAAACAGCTGTGATAACAATGATCCTGCTCAGTAGTTTGGCTCTGGTAAGTGCATCGATAAAACATAATTTGGTTTGAAACGCGCTCCATCCTATATTATATGAAACATGTCACGTTCTTTCAGGCGTTAGAAGATGTCCATTTACCACATCGGCCGATCCTTCAAGACATTCTCTATTACATGGACCGTATATTCACAGTAATATTCTTCCTTGAGATGTTGATAAAATGGCTCGCCCTCGGTTTCCAGAAGTATTTCACGAACGCTTGGTGTTGGCTTGATTTCATCATTGTCATGGTAAACAATAATCTATTTCATTACAATATTTGTCATATTATTATGTGTGATATAAGATTCCTTACTTTACATCTACATATTCATAATAGAATATTAAAACGAGCAGAACTAAAACATGTAAGTAATAATTGTCGTGAATAAGTCAATTCATTATAAATTAATAAATAAAAGTATGAACGACAGATTACAAAACGAAAATATTTATTTGTATAAGTACTGAACTTGGAACGTAAACCGGTACGAACATAAGAAGCCCAAACGTATCCTGATACTATCAAAATTAAGTTTAAGAAAGGTCTAACATAAGCTTAGCTATTAAATGACGAGTGGTGTTAGTTATCGCTCGTAAACCACGGAGCCGTGATGGCCGGCGCCGACGACATCCCTGCGTTCCGTTCGATGCGCACGTTGCGTGCGCTCCGGCCCCTGCGCGCGGTCTCAAGATGGGAGGGCATGCGCGTGAGTCACCGGCACCGACTTTTGCTGATGCCTCAACGGTCCTATCGCACTGCCCATTGATATCACTACCAAAACCATAAAAAAGTTTCATATTGATCTACTTCAATTTTATCGATTGGCAGTGCGATCACAAAAACGTGAGCTTTGACTGTTCGATGTCTATTACAGCGGAGGCCATGCTCGGTCTCGCTCCGCAACCACGAGCTCTCGATGTCGTTTTTGTCTGTTTGTGGTTACTGCTTCTATGTCTCTGTAACCCACAATTCCTATAGCAACTATGTGTGGCCGCATCGCTACGGAACATGACTTCGAATCCCGTTCTCAATGTGCATGATGCCATAAATACACTAACCCAGCGATGTTGTATATATCGTGGCGTTTTCTATTAATTTTTTAACTAATATTTTGTTTTTTATCAGGTGAATCCAGTATGGAAATAGCACCAATTTTTATTATTGGAATGTAGTGTTTTTTCTAATAGGTTCATCGAAAAGTTCAATTATTTTTCCTGATATCCGATTTACCCGTAGGTATGTTGTTGTGTAAATATTTTCGTTGTCAAAACCAAATAGCGCGTAGGAATATTAAGTTCTTCAGACATTAATTTGTCCTAATTTCTGATAGTTGTGATTAGTCCAAGTGTGCCCATGTCTTAAGTCTTATCATTTTCAACATTTCCAGACTCGTTGATATACTGCATTTTACGTTACCGTGGTTTCTTTAAATATATTACAGGTGATCTATGTAATGAACCATAGGTATGTGAATATCAATTTATAATAATATCAAACTGCAACTGTTAATTCATCAGGTCTCGCTTATAAACTTCGTAGCGGCACTTTGTGGCGCCGGTGGCATTCAGGCGTTCAAAACGATGCGAACGCTTCGCGCGCTACGCCCGCTCAGGGCCATGAGCCGAATGCAGGGCATGAGGGTACGTACCGGCGCTCAGCCGCCTGCAGGCTCAATTCTACTGCTCACACACTCCACATCCCACACAGACATCTGTACAATATCACTATATCACCATAAACATTAACGTTTCCAAACGCAAATGGCCCTTTTTCAGAACTCTGCATTAGTACGTAAATCAATTTCATTCGATTATAATTTCTCTTTCAAACTCGTTACAAACTCATTGGCAGTAGTCGAATATTGTTTTTAAGTTTTAGATTACCATTTGAGTCTTCGTTGGCACCCCTGAATGGCTTAGTATCACCACGACTCGTCACGATCTCTTTATGCAGCTCAGCTGGGATCACTCGAGCAGAAACAATCATTGTCATGTTTTGGTCAATCGCTCTTGGATTTTAGTATCATAGGTAGTTTAGCCAATTACTTAAGTTATTTGGAATGTACTTTGATTCTGCACTTTAGACTATCAATCTGGTAAGCTATGTTGGATCGCATGCGCTATTATTTTATGAATGGTTTTATTTTTTCTGGTAAGTAGATTTTTGTTCTATAGATTTCTATAATTGACGTTGCTTTACGATTTGCATGTAACGTATTATTAACATTTATGCTTTTGTCTTTTAGAGTAGTTTTATAACTTTAAATATACATACAAACATAAGTACCTATTGTTAAAAACTATAAGGTAATTTTTAAATGTAGCGTTTTTTTGCTAACACCACTTCAATAAATTATTAAATCCTTAAAAAAATACACACTCAATTACATTTATTGTACAAAATACAATTGATATTTTACGATACACAGGTGGTAGTAAACGCTCTAGTGCAGGCTATTCCATCTATCTTCAACGTGTTACTCGTGTGCCTCATATTCTGGCTCATTTTCGCTATCATGGGTGTACAACTGTTCGCTGGAAAATATTTCAAGGTATGCCTTACAGTAAAATGTCATCTAATGTTTTAATTTCACGTGTTAAGCGACTTTTCTATTACAAAAACCATATTTTTCAGTGTGTGGACTTAAATCATACAACCCTCAGTCATGAAATCATACCAGACAGAAATGCGTGTATCCTAGAAAATTATACGTGGGAGAATTCACCGATGAACTTCGATCATGTAGGCAAGGCCTACCTATGCCTTTTTCAAGTGGCCACCTTTAAGGGCTGGATACAAATAATGAATGATGCTATCGATTCCAGAGAGGTATGTTTGGTGATAATTTGAATGTATTTCCTTTTGTCTACATTTTGCTCACTAAAGCCTCACAAAATTTTATCAATTTCATTCTTCAGGTGGGACGTCAGCCAATCCGAGAAACAAACATTTATATGTACCTCTACTTTGTGTTCTTTATTATATTTGGTTCATTCTTCACTCTTAATCTGTTCATCGGAGTTATCATCGATAACTTCAACGAGCAAAAGAAGAAAGCTGGTGGTAGTTTGGAGATGTTCATGACTGAAGATCAGAAAAAGTATTACAACGCTATGAAAAAAATGGGATCAAAGAAACCGTTGAAAGCTATTCCAAGACCAAAGGTAGCTCACGAAATTATAATTTCTTAGAAATTATTTATATTTGTATTGAGTTCAATCGTTAAATTTAACATTTCCGTTTAAATTTCAGTGGCGTCCACAAGCGATTGTGTTCGAGATAGTGACAGACAAGAAGTTCGATATGATTATTATGTTATTCATCGGTCTAAACATGTTGACGATGACGCTCGACCATTACCAACAGACAGAAACCTTCAGTCAAGTCCTAGACTATCTTAACATGATATTCATAGTGATATTTAGTTCAGAGTGCCTATTAAAAATATTTGCCTTACGATACCATTACTTTGTGGAACCATGGAATCTATTTGACTTCGTTGTCGTCATGTTTTCCATTCTCAGTAAGTAACTACTAACCACTAGTGTTGTGATATAGGTATAATAATTATACTGAACGAAATAAATATAATTAACTTTGTTCACAGGCTTGGTATTAAGCGATATTATAGAAAAATATTTCGTTTCACCCACTCTTTTGAGAGTGGTAAGAGTAGCAAAAGTGGGTCGAGTATTGCGTCTCGTAAAAGGTGCGAAGGGTATAAGGACCCTTCTATTCGCATTAGCTATGTCACTGCCAGCCCTTTTCAACATCTGTCTACTTTTGTTCCTGGTTATGTTCATCTTTGCGATATTTGGAATGTCATTCTTCATGCACGTCAAAGATAAAGGAGGCCTCGACGATGTGTATAATTTCAAGACCTTCGTGCAGAGTATGATACTACTCTTCCAGGTAAACTTTCGAAAAATAATATTTTCTACAAAGTCAATTTGTTTTCGTAACAAACGATTCATTTGTGCAATGTAACGTTATTCAGATGTCAACATCTGCCGGATGGGATGGAGTGTTGGATGGTATTATCAACGAGGAGGAGTGCGATCTACCGGACAACGAGCGCGGCTACCCTGGCAACTGCGGTTCTGCTACTATCGGAATCACTTACCTACTTTCCTATCTAGTCATCTCTTTCCTCATCGTTATCAACATGTACATCGCCGTCATCCTCGAAAACTATTCTCAGGTAAATATATTATTTCGGAACATTGAAAATGAAACGACCGCTCTAAAGAGCATCACACGCCCAACGTAACTTTTCGTTTATGATTTTAGGCGACAGAAGACGTACAAGAGGGCCTGACCGACGACGACTACGACATGTACTACGAAATCTGGCAGCGGTTCGACCCCGATGGCACACAGTACATCCGCTACGATCAGCTGTCCGACTTCTTAGACGTGCTCGAGCCGCCGCTGCAGATTCACAAACCGAACAAATACAAAATAATATCGATGGACATACCGATATGTCGCGGCGACATGATGTTCTGCGTGGACATCCTGGACGCGCTCACGAAAGACTTCTTCGCCCGCAAGGGCAACCCGATAGAGGAGACGGGCGACCTGGAGGTCGGGCGGCCGAACGAGGTCGGGTACGAGCCGGTGTCGTCGACGCTGTGGCGGCAGCGCGAGGAGTACTGCGCGCGGCTGATTCAGCACGCGTGGCGGCGGCACCGGCGCGCGCACGAGCCGGGCTCGGGCGAGAGCGGCGCCGAGGGCGAGGGCGAGGCGGGCGGCGAGGGTGCGCCCACGGCCGTGCTGCTGGACGCCGTGACGCCCAACGGGCACCGCGTGGTGCTGCAGGCGGCGGGCGCGGCGCCGCGGCCGCCCGAGCCGGCGCCGCCGCCCGCGCCCGTCTGACCCGCGCTGGCGCTCGCGTTGCTGCCCGCGCTGGTCGACGACGCGCCGCTGCCGCTGCCCGCACCGCTGCCCGAGCTCTTGAGCCCACCCAAGCGCACTTAATTATTTTTTACGCTAGATGTTTCGTGTACATATTGTAGGCGGGCCGCGGGCGACGCGACGCGCGCCGGCGCCTGCCGCTGCGCCGCGCCTTCGTGGACGTTTAGTCTCGCGCGTAGAGACGTTCGGAGTGTTATCCGGTGTGTTTTGTATTCGCGTGGCCGAAGCTTGAGAGACCGTTTGTTTTGCGACCGACGTTCGCGTTCACCGTGTTTATCGTACCGACTAGTCCTCTTGTGTTGTAGCGTCATACCCGTTCCCAGTGATGAGACGAGTGTCCGTTCGTGAGAATCGTTTTAGCGAGCACGCCGTTTTATTTCGTCGTCACTAGTGTAATGTAAGGTATCGGATAAAACTGAGGAAACTCTAAAGCTTATTTTTGTATTCGACGAGTAACATTCTATATTATGTATATTTAAAAGAGAAATCGCATTTATTAAGATTGTCTATTTAATTGTCCGCTGTGAGATGTCATTTTCCTTCCCCGAAATGCCGTCGAACAGTGGCGAGGTAAGGTACGAGCGCAACTAAGCGCCGCCGGAGAGCGACGCGGAGTGACATTAGCTTGAATGAGTTCCGCTTGCGGGTGCGCTCGGCGGACGGCTCACGGACTTGCTCGGCGAGCCGCTCGTCACGCACGCCGCGCTCACAGTTACGCCATTTTAACTTTATAGGGAAACGATATTAAGACGTCACGGCATAATATATTATGTATCACTACGATCGTTTTTCACTCGTCCGTTGCGTTCGGACGTTAGTATAATTGTATCTAATACCTAAACGCTTATGGGAAGCGATGGCTACGCCGATTCATATCAATTTTGTCCGTAATAGTTTTTAATAGTTCCAATTTTTAAGCTTCTTACTGTACCGAAACGACTACACGTCTAACCTTTCTAGACGAGGTCGGTCGCCTCGAGATTAAAAAAATGAAAGTTTAGATAAATTTTTGCAAAGTTGTCTATGTAAGCTTAGCAAATCAGCAGTGAAATCGGTACCAGAATTCACTTCCGTCCTAATTCAGTATGCATCATAGGAATCGAGCCATTTTACGTAACGCGCACCTCCACGTAGTTAATGTAATTTCCTTCCCCTGAATTACATTAGCTGCCGGCGAGCGGGACGGCGCGGCGACATCCTCGGCCGCCGCGCTTCCCCCCTCCCCCTCCTCCTCTATATACCTCTCTGATTGTAATTGCGAGCGGGCTGGTACTGCTTCCATCGACATTCTTCGTACAACCACACTCGTAACGATCTTGACTATGATATTGTAAAGATATTTCGCGTTTTAGGTGCCTAATGAAATAAAGAGCGAACCGATTCGGCTGCCGAAGACCGTAATTAGCAATAAGATTATTGATATACCTAAGAGATCTCGAACGTCCCTTACCGAGTAAGGTAGATATTATTGAAATAATTTTATTTTTCGATTGACATCTCTCTAGATAATGGATGTAGCGCAGTCGTGAAGTCGTCGGCGCTTCGCCGCGGGCGACACAAGTGAGCGATATCTCGATTCATCGGAAGCTGATTTCCGTCAGTCTCTTTTTTAGCACAACATACTTAATGAATCATTAAATTTTGTAAATTAACTTTGGAAGTGGTCAATTTTCTACTACTGTGTAAATATTGAGAGCTTACTGCCGGGTGGATCCCGAACCGCACGTCGCCACACATCATTATCATGTCACTATCGACATCGATACATCAGCGACGCCGTCGCGTCGCGCAGCGATACGTAATAAGCTTCAAGCAATAACGTTAACGTGTGCTCGACGAGTTTCGCTTTTTACTATGGAACATGTCACTGAATAGTTGTGTGTTGGTTGTTCTCAATTCGTTTTTAAATTAAATGTGAAAAATTCTGAAGTGCAAGACAGTCTAAATGTTGCAAAAGTTCAAAGAGTCAGTGTATTGTAAACTAAATGAGACGCTTAACGTTTTGCACATATTTTGCAATAATAATTACGGTTACAGATATTGAATATGTATCTAGATAATTTTGTAAAGAGTAAACGTGCGGAGTGTGAACCAGCTATCTTCCCCGTCGCTCGCGCACGCTCCGCGCCTCTCACACCTCACCCGTTCAGTTCAGTTGCCTTCAGTTCACTTCCGTTCAGTTCACAAACCGCTATGTTCTATACTGTGTCTACCTATGTTGAAATCCAAGCAAGTGACACGGAGTTGTTCGCGTGCCAAGCGGTCGCACATTTCTACCTAAATCAATCACGGCAAAATAGTCTGTAGATAGACAAATAATTAACACGTTTAATTATTATACAACGTGAATTAGTAATACCTTAACCTAGTTACATACCTAGATGTAATTATTATATGTTTCGAGAGATTTCAGTAAATCGCTCGATACCTATTAAATTTCAATAATCGATCTATCTTGTTGGTACCGTAGATAAAATAGTTTTGTTATACCGACCAATACCAGAGTATTATTATATCCGGTAATAAATTTATATCTTATGATATCTATCTACCTTTAAACTCGAATTGGTAGGAGAGCTCTAATGAAGTCTGGAGGTAATCACCACCTTGTTACTAGGTGCTCTGTACATTTAAAATATTTAAATACAGTGCGGTCGTGAAGCAGGAAGAATTTCGTACATTGACCTCAAGTTCATACCTGCCTCTGTCTTGCATTAAGTTCGCATATATATATAAGGCGTTAATTGCATCTGAGCGAGCGTGACGCAAGATTTTTTACGTAGAAGCGACAGAGACGGGTAATAACAGTTAATTTTATGAATTTATCCCTGCTTCGCGACAGCAGTGTAGTGGTCACCACCGTTTACAGTCGAGAGATAAATGAATGCCGGTGCTTGATTAGGTAATGTACTAAAAGTACTAACACGGCATCAGTAACCCCAGAAGTAGCAACGCATCTCTAAGTACTAAAACATCGGATTTACTTTGAAATATCCATAACTTAGTCTGGGTTGCACCACGATCTTTGTTCAAGATAAAGTTATTGTAACATTTCACATCATTCTCTAACTTATAGAAAATAAAGTGATAGAAGGATGTGAAATGTTACAATAACTTTAACTTTAACAAATGTTGTAGTGCAACCCAAGCTTAGCCCTCGGTGTTGTGTACGCACGTTTGCTACTTCATTCACATTATATAATAAAATGATAAAATGCCGACTGAATTAATCAATATGAAATTATTAGCAAGTACTAGTATAATAATAATATTATCGTATAACGTGACCACTTCAGTCTCCATGCGGAGATCTCCGTGACGCTTGCATTTTTAATTACCGGACTTTATACATTTAATTGTTTTGGTCAAACCAAACATTTTATCTACTATTAGGCATATTGGCACAAAAAAGTTGTGTTTAATTAAGTTTAGACACTAAGTTATGATATCATTGTATTATTTCTTTAACTATACTTATGACAAAAAGTGAGTTCAGTTTGCTGAATGATAGAGGTTTAATTGAGTATTTATTATATATATATTGTTGAAGTTTGTACAAAATAAATTAAGTAAACGATAAAATATAGAACTTGACTGCTTTACTCGGTAGTTTTATTGAATAACCATTAACGCATTTCAGAAGGCTAATTTAATTAAAAACCATGCTCTATTTTTATTTGCATTTTATTGTTTTTACTTTATAATAAAAATGTTCCTATATATACATTATGTCGATGTTCTAAAGTTTCAGATTCCGTTATAACTACGTGTTAACAAACTAACGGCCAAATACTCAAACGTCACTTAAATCTAAGTGGGACTTAAAAGTCTTCTGTCTTTATAAAACACGTTCAAACGATAGAGATAGCGCACATTTGAGGGTTGCTTAAAATTGAGTGACGTTTGAGTATTCGGCCATAAGTATCTAATAATACTTCAATAGTCTTTATTCACTTGCCAATTTTTTGATAGTCGTCCCAAGTTAAGCGGTAAGTCTTGAGGCCTGCAACACAACATTAAATCATGTTTTACAATAAATCTTACATGTCTAGGAAGGTATGGTGGGTTATAAGAATAGCATTTTTAAATGGCATGCTCCGATGGTTCGGGCATATAGAAAGAATGTCGAATGAGCGAATGACTAAACAGATATACAATGCGAATGTGGATGGTTGCAGAGGCCCAGGAAGTCCAAGACTGACCTACCATGACCAAATAGGTCGAGTGCTGTCTGATGGTGGGGTCAAAAGTCTTACATGTATGATCGGAGGAATCGGCGTACATGTATGAAGAGAATGATGAAGGTAGATGAGGGACGGGAGGTGTGTCAGGACCGGGATATCTGGTGCTCCACACTCTCTGCCTACCCCGTTAGGGACCTGGCGTGAAGATACATACATACATTTTAAATCAGATACAATTATGCTTATGATTCTCTAAACGTCGTATTATAATGTCCTCCATACATCATTCACATTATAATGTCCCCGATAGCTAGTCGTCCGACTTGCTGAAGCGTCTCAAGAAAAAGGTACTTTGACCAGTCCTTTGATCGTTTTTCAGTTCCATGTCATGCCAGTGATGACATATGGAACTGAAAAACGATCGCACACTATGAGCCTCATAAGAAGGCTCAAGGTCACACGGAGAGCAATGGAGAGAGCTATGCCCGGTGTTTTTCCGCGAGATCAAATCAGAAATGAGGAGATCCGCATGAGAAGCAAAGTTACCGACATAGCTCACCGAATAGCGAAACTCAAGTGGCAGTGGACAGGGCAACCACATAGCTCGAAGTACTGATAACCGTCGGGGCAGAAGAGTTCTCGAATGGCGACCGCGTACTAGAAGACGAAGCGGAGGCAGATCCTCCCCAAGCACGGGCAATCGCTGGATGAGGTTGGCCCAAGACCGCGAATGGAAATGGCAATCTTTGGAAGAGGCCTTTGTCCAGCAGTCAACGTCTTTTAGCTGAAATGATGATGATGAATTTCTCTCTGGCTGACTGCTTAGCAGATATTAGATATAGTGCACGTGTATGGGCAAACACATGTGTACCTACTCTCTATTCTCTCACTCTCATAGCCCGAGGGAATGACAATCCGACGGGACCGACGGCTTTACATGCTCTCCAAGGGACAGTTAATATTATTGGACATTTCTGGACTGGACCAACGAGGCATCGCATGTATCACAATATATGGCCCTGTAACAACTATCACAGAGACATAACAATATATAGGTCTCAGGGTGGGCAACGTATCTGCATTTCGACCTCTGGATTTTTAGTAGATGTCTATAGGCTGCAGCCATCACGCTCACGCGAGATAAATCCGTAAAAATAGTTTTATTTCAATGCAGCCATCACTTAACATCCATGTAAGCTGCATGCTTGTTTGCCAATTTTGTTACATAAAAAAATTTAAGAGAGTCATCACAGTAGTGACAACTTCTCGAGCATTTCTATTGTATTAATATTCATATTTCTGTGATCCCTATTACACTGGTCTTGAATCTTAAAATGAAGATTGATGGCAACTGTTAATGTCTTTCTAAATCTGCAATACAAAACAGCATGGCAATTTTTCTTCATTAGTTGATAAATCATAATTATTTAAATACATGCTCACCTATAATGCGAACATTAGGCTTTACTAGGTTTCGTGGGAGACGGTTCCAGGGCATCCCTACGACAAAAGAATTAATTAAATATTCTGTATACGTTAGTACTAAGTATCTTTCAGTAGAATTATACCTTCTACCACTGAAAGGGTCATGGCAAAACCAGTGGCAGACTAAGAGGGGGGGGCGGCAGAGGCGATCCCCCACGGGGCTCCGGTTCTGGGGCCTCCAAAGATTGAGTGATCGCTGGAAATCCTGAAAGATTTGTATTTACGGAGGGAAATGTCGTTTTTTTTGTTCTCTGTCATATTGTGTATTTTAGAACCGTGCTAATCTTAAAAAATACGGAGGGGGGGAGGGAAACAATTTATGCATGGGGCGGGGGTAATATATGCATGGGCTGGGACGCAATTTTACCTCATGACCTTTTTTTTTGCTCGTGCGTCAGTCTACTGGGCCTCCAAATGCCCAATGCCGCCCCGGTCCCTGATGACCTTAGTCCACCACTGGGCAAAACTTGTCCATGAAATATGAAAGAAGGTCCAATGTGAAACAGTTCTGAAATATTATGTTCAGATCCTAAAGAAAATTACCCGATGTTTAAAATATTTTTACCTCACCAAAATAAAATCACATGTGAGCAAGTGCATTGTTTAAGTTATTGTGTTTCAGATGGGACAGGGAATGGGTTAAAATAACGAGAAATGTTTTAGAGATTCTCAAGTTATCAATCCAAAGCTGTATCACCACGTTTGATTAATTTCGTACGAATGTAAGAATCAAAGATATCTTGGTAAGAATGCTCGGAAATAATATGTAAGGGAGTATGTATCTGGACATCACAGGAATGTCACATGTGATACCTAACTTCGTAGTGGAGACGAAACATTCATCACTTTCATATTATCTTAATCTATGCCCAGGGGTGCTATTGCTGCTGACATTGTCATTGCTGTCAAATTTTCATGTCGAATTGTAGCTCCATTAAAAGTAGTATTGATAATCTGATTGATGTTCTCGTTTTCTTAGGCGATAAACAAGCGATAATGGTAGATTATTTCGATTATTGTTATTTAGTTAAAGTAAAAATCGACTTTTAAATTTGACAGCAATGAGAATGTCAGCAGCAATACAGATAGGCGGTAGCACCCCAGGGGTGCGACCTTTGATGACGACATTGATATTGTCGTTGTCATTGCTGTCAAATTTTCATGTCGATTTGTAGCTCCTTTAAAAGCAGTAGTGATAATCTGATCGTTTATCTTGCTTTCGTAGGTGAGAAACAAGCGATAATTGTAGATTATTTCGGCTATTGTTATTTAGTCAAAGCAAAAATCGACTTGAAAATTTGACAGCAATGACAACGACAATAGCAATGTCGAAAGGCGGTCGCACCCCTGTATTCACATGCAGCTAAAAAGGACAAGTATACAATAGTGATTATTATATAAAAATGCAATGAATAACAATGACAATACGTATTTTAATATAGGTACACATTAAAATTCGTATTATCATTGTTATTCATTGCATTTTTATCTGGTATCATGGTAACGAAACACATCATTTTCATATTGACTTAACTCCAGTACCTACTTACATGCCGGTAAAAAAAGACAAGTATACAATCGTGATTATCAGATAAAAATGCAATGAATAACGATGACTGCACGAATTTTAATCTAGGTACGTCATGGTCACGAAACATACCTACATCACTTTCATACTGTCTTAATCTATGCCCAGCACTTACTTAACTGCATGCAAAAAAGCAAGAACACAATCGTGATTATTAGATAAAAAAGCATTGAATAACGATGACAGTACGTATTTTAATGTAGGTACATCATGGTAACGAAACATACCTACTTTGTCTTTACCTAAGTCCAGTACCTACTCATATGCAGGTAAAAAAGGCAAGTATGCAATCGTGATTATTAGATAAAAAAGCATTGAATAACGATGACTGCACGAATTTTAATCTAGGTACGTCTTGGTCACGAAACATAGGTACCTACATCACTTTCATACTGTCTTAATCTATGCCCAGCACTTACTTAACTGCATGCAAAAAGGCAAGAACACAATCGTGATTATTAGATAAAAAAGCATTGAATAACGATGACAGTACGTATTTTAATGTAGGTACCCCAGATTAACTAAATCAGTAGGTATATAGATTTATGAAAATAGATAAAACACCATTTATTAAATTTGACATTGAGAGTTATTCATATGGTTATTCTTATTTCCGCAATTACTTTATGTAATCTACATAATATCTACTCTTAAACAGATTACGATAACTAGATAGATTACGCAAGATCCAACTGTTTATACAACGTATAACAGGATTAAATGTTCAACCCGTAACTAGTTTGTTCAGAATCGATGCCCGAATCGATTTCAGGCATTTTTGATAAAGGTAGTACCTAAGTATTTTGTTCCAATATTAATTAATTACAATTAAGGAAATTGTGGTCACCCATTTGATGAACAGTCAATACAAACGAAAAAGAGACGTCTATATATATAAAAACCATTGCTGTTCGTTAGTCTTAAACTTGAGAACGGCGGGACCGATTTGGCTAATTTTGGTTTTGAATGGTTTTTGGAAGTCCAGGGAAGGTTTAAAAGGTAAGAAAACATTAAGAAATTGAAGGGAAATAGTAAAAATCACAATTTTATTTTCCCATACAAATTCCGCATCTATCAAACCTTTGACACATTATTTCATTCTCAGGCAATACGAAGTTTGCCGGGTCAGCTAGTCCAAAATAAAATGCTAGTCTCAACAAGTTTATTAGAACTCGTTGAGACGTGCTCTTAAATATAAATAATAATTTAAAGAATAAAACAGTGGGAATTAATATTATTACTAGCGAGTGTTAAATAAGGGTTACACTACATCATATTAGAACAGTGTGCGTGTGAGTAGATTCGTGTTTTATGTGCGGCCGTAGGTAGGATAAGTATGCATAAGGGTGTGCATACTGTTCGTACAAATTGAGGACAACTTATTTCTTAAATAAAAAATATTAAAATGTATTTTCAGTTCATGTATTATGATTATAACTCGATTTCCTAATCGGGGTGTTAGAGAGTGTGCATTATTCCCGTTACATGTTGTATACATGTATGCATAATGTATACTTTTCTTTTGCATCGTATGTTTGTATGCATCTTCACATCAGGTCTCTTGCGGGATAGGCAGAGAGTGTGGAGCGCCAGATGCCTACGTCTAAACACTACTGAAGTGTACTCTGATCAAGTGTGGAATCTATGTATAATGTATAAATGGGTAGGTAGGTATATTGTACACAAGGTGAAATTGTAGTGATTGATTGCCCACGACAGAACGATTAGCCTTTATTACTGTTATCCAAATAAGAGCTAAACATTTAAAAAGTGTTTTAACGTAATATACGTAGGTATATCATACACACTAAATTATTTAAAAAATATTTATCATTCCAATTATAGTCATCAAATCGAAAAGATGAGAAGCGATAATAGGTAGGTATTTCACTAAACGTATCTACTTACTAGGGTGGTCTGAAAAGTTTCCGACCTCAACATGAAAACGTCAACACTAGTAAATAAAAGTTAGTGAATTTCTTTGTTCATCTATTGACAGTTATTCACCAAAGTTTCAGTTATTTTGGACGCGCAATTGTTGTGTTACAGTTGTTTGGTTCAGTTGATGTTAGTGATTTTTTGGAAATAGACTAATTTGAGTATCGAGCTGTCATCTAATATTTGTTTTTTTAATTCTGTGTATGGGGACTCTACACCATCATTTACCACCGTGAAATTTTTGGCAGCTGAATTTTAACGTGGCCTTAAGAGCTTGGGAGACGATGAACATACGGAACGTCGAAAAATTGCAACTAGCGACGAAAACATCGCCAAAGTTCACCAAATGTTGCTAAACAATCGCAGAATCATAGTGAAAGATATAGCAGAGGTTATGAACACATCGAAAGAACGTGTTTGTCACATTCTAAATGAATGTTTAGGCATGACAAAGAAGTCCGCGCGTTGGGTGCCGCGTTTGCAAACGTTGGACCAAATTGTGTTCGAATGAACATTTCCAACGCTCTGTTGGCGCAGTTTAGGTGCAATAAATCCGGGTTTTGGCGCCAATTAATTACAGTAAATGAAACTTGGCTACACCATTATACGCCCGAAACAAAAATACAGTCCAAACAGTGGACTGAAAAGGGGGAACCGGTTCCAAAAAAGGCAAAAACAGTTTTTTCGGCTGGGAAAGTGATGGCGTTTGTTTTTTGCGATAGTCTTGGAATATTTTAAGTCAATTGTCTTTACAAATGAAAAACTATCATCAGTACTTGACAAGCTAAAGGCAGAACTTGAAAAACTTGAACAGAAAAAATGTCCACTTTTCAGAAAAAGAAAATCCTGTTTCACCAAGACAACGCACGTCTCACACCTCAGCGGTTTCCATGGCCAAAATCTACGAAATACAGTGTGAACTCTTTGATCATTCGCCATACTCACCAGATCTAGCACCAAGCGACTTCTTTTTGTTCCCTCATCTAAAAGTTGTGCTTCGAAGACAGAGATTTTCTTTATTCTGATTCTAATTATTTTGCAGAGAAAAACGCCGAGTAGTATTTTGACGAGTTACAAAGGTAGGAACATCGCCGAGAGAAGTATGTAGAGTTACAAGGAGATTATGTTGAAAAAAAAAAAATTGTAACTTCGTTAGGTCGGAAACTTTTCAGACCACCCACGTACTTGAAGTAGTGCATGCAAACCGCCGTGCGCTGCCGGCAAAGAGAAAAACCGGAAAAGTGCTTCGTATAGCGTATACCTGATACCGCTACTAATATTGATTAAAAATACGAAAAAAACACGTTTATTGTATGGGAACCTCACCTAAATTTTCTTTTTTTTAATAATTTTTACTATTTGGCAACGGAAATACATACATAATTTGTGAAAATTGCAGCTTTCTAGCTATCACGGTTTAGACAGACAGAGGAGGTTTAGTAATAGGGTCCCATTTTACCGTATTCGTAAAAAAATATAGCTAAATAAACTAACGTACTTTGAGATATGACTAATAAAAAATATATAAAAGATCGATTGTACTATGCACCAAGACAAAAAATAATAATTATTAAAACAACCACAATAATTGCAGGTGTATAATACCCCCAATAAGTCAATAATAATTTCATACTTGAAAGATGCTTCACGTCAACAATTATAATTTTTCGTTTTCGGGAGTAAAATCAAAGAATATGTTAGGATAGACAGGATCACGGGCAAATAATAAGACTTTCATCGATGTTACTATTTTTATTTCCGTCTTATTAAGACAAATGTGTCCTTAACAGACACACATACAAGATACTCGTCAATACATGAATGTGATTAACCATATAAATATTTATACAGCATCTATATGTACAAATATGTATGTGTGTATCGCATTGTTCTGCAGGGGCCGTCTGCGAACGACCGTGAGATGACGTAAGACAGGCCCCGCGCAGAACGACCTACACTAGCACTGAGTTCACTATGTGAACACTTACAGCAAGCTATAAATTAGTATTTTTAAAACGTTTACTGGCAGTGCAACCGACTTATGCACGATTCATACCGATAACTACCTTCATGTATGTCATTACGACAGAGATATGTAGCGCGAGGAATATTATACAAGAAGCGGAGTCGGGCAATATGAAATCTTCCAAAAATAATTATGGTAGTATATTTTGATCATAAAACTTACGATTATATCTATAATCTAGTAATAATTGTGGAATTTCGAGGGAAAATCTACATCACACATTGTATGTTGATAAGGAACAATATTTCCAAAAGAGTTAGCATTCAACGCAGTTTTGTCAACGGTTTGCATTTAACAACAAAATTATTAAAAAACATTTGCAATGTTAAAAATATTTTATGATCAATCTGTACTAACATATTGTGTGTTAAAATGTTATTTTAGTAATCCTAATATTCAATTTACTGAGACAAGTATTTAATCAAGGCTCGGAACCGGTAAAATACCGGTTAATAAATTTCGTATAGAACGATAACCGTAATCATTTCGTACTTATAACTGAAATAAACCAGTTTTTATACAGAAAACAAAGCCAGACTTGTCAATCGTACGAATATTTGAAGAATTACCGTAATCTTAAAATAGAGCAAATTAGGATCTAACCCCTTAAAATACCGGTTTTAACAGAACGAAACCGTAATATTACGTTTTTTTAAATAATACTTTTCGAATTTTTTTTACCGGTATCCGAGCCTTGTAAGTAAGTAGTCCCTAGCCACATATCTTCTATCCTATAATCGAAAGAGACGAGTCGGCGACCCTAACTCTTAAAATACAGCTTTACAATACCAGTCGTTAAGTAAGATTAATTTTTACATACGAATTATAATCGACGGTGAGACAGCTTGATGAGTCGGCCATGAAACGATCTGTTATCGAATACATCCGAGCATACGTCTGTAATTTCAGATACCTTCGACATTCGAGTGATTACAAGTAAAAAGTTGAGTCCAATTTCCGTTCATGCCGTATGGTTGAGTGCACTCAGTGGAATATTCGAGCCTTCGAGGCGTCATTAGTTGATCACAGAATAAAACTATGTCCAGAACTAGCTTAACGTTTAAACCTGATAAACAGTATTCTAATAACAAAAATAGGATTTTTGGTAAAAAATATTTTTGTTTCTCTTAACCGATAACCATTATTTATATTGGGCCACTATTTGTTTAGAAAAATCCGTTATAAGAAATAAAAAAGCGAAAAAGCGAATTCTAGAACTTACGATATTTTACAATGAAATAAGGTGATTGTAATACAAGTATTCAAATAATTATTATTTTATAAATCAAGCCATCTGAAGAATCAAGGTATTGACTACTACGCTAAGCGACCTACATAATACTAATTTACAATTATTAGGTCTTGCCAAACACAACGTTTTAAACACGCGTCACTACGCCGCGGTTACATGTGTGTTCACGTAAACTCAAACACAATATACAACGCAAAGTTTAGAACGGTCTGTTTGTTTACAACCAAATTATGAATAATATTACAATCAGAAAATCTAAATTACAGTCAAAATTAATATGAACGCTAATATTAGACTATAACGGGACATCTCGCCGTTCCACATGAATGTATGAGACAATAATTATTACTCTTGATATTTATTTCAGTGTAACAGCTCTCTTCACACGGTATTGAAGATGAGCTTTAGGAATTTTATGCTCTGATATACCCAATTATTATACATCGCACTTGCATTGTGTACGCTTCTACCAAAACCAAGTACCTGTGTAATTAAATTAATCTAAACTATATATTATACGTAACAGTGAGATTGTCTAAACTACCAGTAGCTATTGTCGTCTCGCTGAATGTCATATGATTAATAACCATTATTTCCATGCATACTCATAAACAATATTAATTGACACAACTATGCATAGACATTACTTGCCTTTATTTTATTGGTCTATTCTATCTTGATCAATCACTTTGGATATTGCAAAGTTAGTCAATCATTGTTTCATTTGAAAGGGCGTCAAAAATACTTTAACTCAGTTGATTCGAGGTCCTTTTTCCCATAGGCAGAGTGCATCTGAAGTTTCCTGCAGTTCGGTATTGAGCTTCTTACTATACATAGTTTCAGATATTTTCTACCTCTGCCACTGCAATGATTGTCAGTCGTCAGATTTACTAAGTATTTCATTTCAACCAGCTGCACTCAGAACTCAGTCGACAACTGTCAGTCTCTGAACTGAAACGCATCTCACGTAGTCATGTTGAGTGAATACAGGAGCTAATTTTACTGCTATCTTGTATTGCAGCCTTAGATCAAGTCGTTAATCACTATCTATAGTGATTGTATTGAGACGAAGTTCTCTATTACTATGAGCTGCCAAAGCATGAACACACAGTATGTTTATGTCCATTAATTTGATTTTATCCCAAATGGTCCATGATATTTTAATTTGTAAACAATTGTATCCGGCGGTTAAGTAAATCAACCGCCTAACCTTATTGCTTTCGCTCTGGTTAGGTACATGGTATCAGTACGTCATTTCGTACCTCATATGAAAGCAATAGCGATATGACTATCTTTATTGCTTTATAATTTTAACCAGGACCAAATCAATCAGGCAAAAATATTCAGTTTGCCGAGGCGCATCTCATTGAACTCGAAAGTGCTTTGAACCCGCACCGCGCCTCAGTGACATCAATGTTAGTGATCCGATATTCACAATTTCTACGGTTGCAAATATAAGCAATGAGTGTCGACTTGATGCTAAGGTGGTCAATAATATTCTTGATAACGTCATCAAGTGAATTCCATGCAATAAAATATTGCTGTATTTTGTGAATAACCCTTTGATGACGACAATATTAACAGAAGAACGGAAACTTCTCGAAATCCGTTCTTTTTACTCCCATTCCATCCATGTCCATGTGTCCAAAACACTTTAAGACTAAAGTATTGTTTTAAACAAAATGATGTGTTCGTACCGTATTCTACGCGAAGCGTTTCAGAACAAATAACCACGATATATAATATTGGAAAGAAACACCAGATATAAGTATAAATAACGAAGTACCATTTGAATAAAATATTATGTCTACTCAGATACAAAAATAATATATTAATTAATAAATCTTTACACAAACAAAATGTCCAAAGGATAAGAGTATTTTTGTGTGATAGTTAGTACACGAATTTATGAGATCTAACATCCGTCACTTTAGAACAGATTATGTTTGATAAATGTTATAAATCGAAAGCATAAATCAATTTAACAACACACAGATAAAAGGAAAAGAAAAAAGTAGATTAGTTATAATAAAATATTGGAAATAAGTCACGAATTCATTCAGAATATACGACGCCATGTGTAATATAATGTCAAAGTCTGTTCAATCAGTTGTCAGGTGGTTTGGACCAAAACATTAGCAACTTTTAAAGCTCCCGGCTCAAACTTAATGTACATGTCAATATATTTGGCATTGTCTACGCTTAAGTCAAGACGCTTGCGGCGTGCTGTTGTTTGTGGTGTGAGAGAGAGATACAATTTGGGGGCAAGTGAAACAGAGAAGGGAGATTACTCTGTGCAGTCCCAGCAGTCCTTCTCGTAACCCTCGTGGACGTGCTCGAGGAGCACCTTGCGCCGAGTGTCGCAATATCTGCAAAAGAAAACATACTAACATTAATTTAGGTGCGCTTAAAAATTAGCTATCCATGACAATAAGCCTGGGTTGAACCAAGATATATGTTAAAGTTAATGTTATTGTAACATTTCACATCCTCTTCTAACTTTAACAGATTTCTATAGGGTTCTTTAATCTTGGTGCAACCCAGCCATAACGTATTATACTTGCACAATTATGAGAAATAGAGTTCCGGTGGCGATGCTCGAGTGCGTAGACACCAAATCTACCTGCCAGTAAATGGCAGGGTTCAGATGGTTCATACTCAAACATACTTACCGATTATTCGTATATTCTTTAATCGAAACTAAGGTATATAACTCTATATAAAATGATGCAAATTGATAAGATGACAATATTGTCTATTCAATTTGTAGTTTTGTGAGATTGTTTATTTAATTAATTATTATTGAGTAGTATATATAATTTTATATTATTGAGAAACGACAATTTGTATTTCTTAGATTTGAAAAACATTAACATGTTCGATTCCGCCCACACAAAATTGGTGCGTAAGAATAAGTTTTCACCAGCAACGCCAGCAACCTTTGTACGGTAGTGAAACGCCTCGCTTACGTTCAGAACGTATCCATTGCAATGCTCGAAACGTTCAAACTCTCACCTGTATTTGTCCTGAACCTTCTGTTTGATATCGGCGAGGTTCTCGCTAGTGATGTCCCTCTCGAGGTACTCGGAGAGCGTCTCGGTGGCGGACTCGAGGTCGCGCTGGTTGGCCTCGAATATCACCGACTGGTTGGTCTTGCGCAGGTAGAACGCGAACACGTACGTGTACATCAACGTCTGCCGGCACTGGCACAAGATGTCCACCGCTTTCTTCAGGAATTGCACCTGTAGTGAGGAATATAGTTTGTTTTTTAACATCTGCCGGTTTTGAGGTTACGATTGATGATTCTGAAGCCCGGGTTGCAATTTGCTTCTAATGACCGACCGAAGCTGTGTATAATATACGCAAGATAAATAAGTAGAAATAGTTTAATTAAGTGTGGCTTTAGAAAACTTAAGAACACATCATGCCGTCTATTAGTTTCGTAAAATCTCGAAAAGCCTCTATTCTTATTAATTTCGATCGGATCACGGATGATTTAGAATTTCCGGAAATGGACCGGATAGATAGCGCTGCGATCGAGTCAACGTCTGCCGGATCCACTATAATAATATTGAAGTAAGCAAGTTAGCTAATTTAGCAGACGATATATGTAGTAATTATAATATTTATATTGTATGGATATAAATATTATTTTTGAAAGAATCATGGCCATACAGTGGTTTGGTCAGAAAAAAACTAACAAAGAAAGATAAGACAAGAGAGTTTTATACAATAGGACAACTAGAAGAACGGCGAAATATAATTCTTACACGGTAAACATTCCAAAAATTCGCTCTACATTTATTATACGTATTGTTTCCAAGAACTACAACCTGGGCATCTTCAAAACTAGGGTGAATAGTTAATAGGTACTTTCTAGACCAACGTGCTTCATCTTCGGCTACATCTTCACTTTCCATCAGGTGAGTTGGTGGTCAAACGTTACTCTTTACAAATAATAAAAAAATAGAAGATAAAGCTGTATTTAACACTATCTACACTAAACTAAAGAAAATTTCCTAGTATTTAAACAACCTCACCGGAGTAAAAATGGTCTTTCCTGATAAGGTAGAAAATATTTAGGTCCTCAAAATAATTACAGAGCGCACCCTCAACCTTTATTTTTTTTTTACACAAACCTTAACATGAACCGTACGGGCACCGACCTCAATCCAGCTCATGTTGTGCTGCTGCATCTCCTCCATCTTCTCCTTGACGGAGGCGTACAGCTTGGACTCGAAGCGCAGCGAGGACATGTGGTTCATGTAGCGGTTGCAGTAGAACAGGTACCGCTGCAGCGCCGCGCGCGACCGCTCCTGCGCGTCGCGCGCCGCCTTCGCCTCGTCCTCGTCGTATCTGCAAGTCGTGCAAGGTCACGTTTAGTAGATGCTAGCTGTGGCCTGCGGCTTCGCCTCGTGGCGTGTCGCTCCTGGTGATGCCCATTGAATTAAATCTATACGTATAAGCCTGAGTTGCACCACGATATTTGTTAAAGTTATTGTAACATTTCACATCCTTCTCTAACTTTAACAGATTTCTTTAAGTAGAGAAGGATGTGAAATGTTGCAACAACTTTAACGAATACCGTGGTGCAACCCAGGCTAAGTATTGCAAAGCTGAATAGTTCGATTGTTTTTTTTTTTTGTTTGCTTGCTTGAACACGCTTATCTGAGGAAATTCTGGTCCGATTTGAAAAATTCGTTCAGTGTTAGATAACCCATTTATCGAGGAAGGCTTTAGACTATATAACATCACGTTAAGATGAATAGAAGGGGGTAGGTAACATTGCAACGGCGCGAAGCTGGGGCGGATTACTAGTGAAATCATATGAGTCTTCCAAACCCCTCATCGGGACTAAGCACGGCAGATTAAAAAATAAGCTTTAAAAAATAATATCACTATTAGTGTATTTGTACAAATCCTAACTTTTTATATACAAACTATTCACTAAACCACTATATTAACGAAGATATTTGAAGATTTTTTGAATTAATCATTGTTTTCGTAGGTGTTTACAAGGTTGTGACGTCACTAACTAGTACGATTTTGTATGATCTGCTATAAGTAATTTCATAATTTGCAAATTTTTGAACAGTGATATCTCAAAAAAATATTGTTTGAAGAGATATTTAAAAATACGATATTCAATTATTTTTCCCATACTTTTTACTAAAGTACTATTAATACAAAATATTGGTCAAATACCCTATAAAAACATAGTTCGAGAAAGTCTCTCCATCTAAATGGGCCCTTCGACGTGGCTTCCCAGTGACGGATCCAAAAAAATTTGATCCAGTTTAGACTTAGGTTCATCAAGATAAAACACTAACTTTAACAAATATGTTGGTACAACCGAACCTAATCATGATTTATAGGACTAACTATAATCTGGAATTGGATGATTTTGACTGGAGCCCATTAGCGCTCCTATCCTGGATAAGCTGATATGTATTTATTTGTTACAATTCAAAACAATAGATACCTGTTGCAGCTATACCAGCTGCTGCCGTGCGGCTCCCAGGAGCCGAGGCACACCCAGCAGAAGTCGGCCTTGCAGTTCTGGTTCTTGCACACCATGTGGTTGCAGCCGCCGTCCTTCTCTATCGTCACGTTGCACTTCGGACACTCCTTCGTGTTCGCCGCCAACCAGTTGGACGTTTCTGAGTCGTCGTCGCATTTCTATAACACATACATAATACTCATGAATGATAATAAGCTTCACGCCTTTATTCCCCGAAGAGGCAAGTGCTTATGGTAACTTCTCGTCCGTCAGTACCTCACAAATAAATTCTTTCGGACAGAACGTACCCGGATCCATTTTTAATAAATTATGTCCTCCAGATCGAATTTCGGTCACGGCGGCCAATCTCAACGGAGACTAGCCAACTGCGAGGAAAATATTATAGTGCACAAGTGTATGCGCAAACATAGGAGAGATCGGGCGCAGGGCCGACGGCTTTACGTGCTCTCCGAGGCACGGGTATCAGACTCCGGGCTACTACTGGACATTTCTACACAGAAAAACCCAATAACAGATTTGCCCGACCTGGGGATCGAACCCGGGACCTCAGGCTTCACCATAGCGATTGCGACCATTGGGCCAACGAGGCAGTCAAAGAGGATCCACTTTTAAGTAGATAAGCATCTGACGGGGTCGCGCTAGTTCTGTCCACACGCGATGCAGAACGTGTTTACAGTGGCAGGTGACGTAGCGGCTTCGACATTATGTATTGACCGTAATATCGACAGCTAATTAACCTAATCTCTAACTCCATCGAGTATCTATTTGAGTCAGCAGATTAGGTTATTAGGACGTGATATACCCTAATAAAAATAGTAGATAATACTCAAATTATAGGTACAATTCCATCAAAATAGTATGCCGCACTGGTTCCCGCAGTTGATAACCTAATCTTCTAAGTTTTTTTTGATGTAATGAAGATGGCAAACAAGCATACAGTTCACATTGATTTTAAGTGATGACTGCAGCCTATAGACACTTACACAAAGACCAGAGGTCAAAATGCAGATGCGTTGCCACCCCTGAGACCTAAGTTGATATCTCTCTGAGATAAGTTATTACGGGGCTGTACATTACCATCTAACTGGAACACGATAGTGCTGAACACTACCATTTAACGGCAGCAGCTTTTAAATGAATTACGCATTCAAAAATATCAACAAAAAAAAAGATCCGGACGAATTGAGAACCTCCTCCTTTTTTCGAAGTCGTTTAAATATATATATTTTAATTTCTAAAGTTCACTTGCATGTGTTATTGCGAGAAAAATATTACAATAATAATTATTAATTAGATATTCAT
This sequence comes from Macrosoma leucophasiata, assembly GCA_036365455.1. Classification (NCBI taxonomy): domain Eukaryota; kingdom Metazoa; phylum Arthropoda; class Insecta; order Lepidoptera; family Hedylidae; genus Macrosoma; species Macrosoma leucophasiata. Next base: position 13,572,064 of record JAWQUS010000021.1, read on the forward strand.
TAGAGCAAGCAGATTAAGGTTACCTAAACGACGATAAGTAGCCAAATAAATCTAGTGTTACATATATAAAAGAAACTACCTGCAATCTCACGGAATGTCGACGAAAAACTTTACTACGTCGGTCATCTTTTAACTAAATGAATAAAGAATAGAATAAGAAACATTTATTTGACACACAGCGAGACACATAAAACAGACATAAAACGTAACAGGTAACAGAGAAAAGTCAACACATTTTCTAAAAATTAATACATACCTATACACGTAATATGTGTCTCACGGCTGCCAAAAAGGTGTCCTGTTCAGCAAATGACAGGTACCTTTATATAAAAATACCTGACCTGACGCTGGTTTTCAACAGGACCCTTAGTGAGTGAACCACAGATGTCAAATTTATAATAAAGGATAATTGTACTAGTACTTATACAAGGTACATACATACGGATATAAAACAGATAAATGTAATACATACTAGTAGGTACAAACAATAATAAATAGATTAATACCAAAGTAAATAAAATATAAGTAGATAAAAATCATCTTATTAAATATCATAATAATAATATGCAATCAAAGAATTATAACGCAACTGTGTGGTGGCGCGTCGAATGCTCGTTGAATGTACCTTGATCCATTTCTTAAGTAGGTAGCATCTGACGGGGTCGTGCCAGTTCTGTCCGCAAGCAAAGCAGAACGTGTGTCCACAGCGGCAAGTGACGGAGGCGGCCTCCACGTACGCCACCTTGATCGCGTTGCTGCAGTCCGGCGACGGACACCAGCGGAGTAGTCGGTTACACTGCAACATCACAATAGTCTCAAATATACGTTTTTTTGTTTTCATGTCATGATGGTCGCAAACAGTGACAGTTCACATATATACAAATAAATAAAATAAAACGGTTTTTACTAAATGTATATGTATGTATACACGGTACATATACCAAAACATTTTTTTTTACAATTTTTGTCTGCCTGTCTGTTTGTTTGTTCCCGCTTATCTCGGCAACGGCTGCACAGATTTTGACGGGACTTTCACTGGCAGCTGAACAATCATAAATTATCACGCGGACGAAGTCGCGGGCACAGCTAGTAGATAATAATTGAATACTGCAGCCTATAGACCTCTACACTAAGCTGGAGGTCAATTTACAGATGCGTTGCCACCCCTGAGGCGGAGGTTGTTTTATTACGGGACCATACATTACAAATTAACCGGCAAACAATTAATAGTGCTGAACATTACCTATATGGCAGTATTAACAGAATGCTGTGATACCTAGACTTACGCCCTCAAGCACCGCCACTAGAACTGTACCACCATCATACATATGCCTAAAAAAAAGCATAAAATAAAAACAACGTACAGTACTTGGTGTAAAATTAACATCGTACTGTTGGCAACACTGGTCGAACGCCCACCGATCGCCCCCTGAAATTTTGCGCTCTGGGCCGTCGCCCCATATCGCCCCTCCTTGACGCTTGCACTGCTTGCATACTCTGTGTATTATAAGACACTAAAAAAACAATAATAACCTCGACAAAGCTGTTAGTGATGATGTGTTGATATTTGAGTTTGACGCGCGGATCTCGTACAAGCCGCATCACGGTCGCGTCGTCCACCAGAATATCGCAGCCGTGCGCCGCACACGCTATCGTTTGACCCTGGAACAAAACATATTGTTGTACCTGTCTTAATTATTATTGCTAATTTTTATATTATTTTCCGCATGCAAGGTATAAGTTAATTACAAGGACAATTGTAATAAAAATATTAATACGAAAATTACAAGGTGAATAGTTAAAGGTAAATAGTTAATAGAGGCATGTTTATGACATTGTTTAAACATCGAAGTTCGTTCAATAATAGTCATCTTGTCAAATGATGCAAGCCGCTGGCGTCAGGACGTGACAACCCCACCGCCCACTAGCGGAAGAATTTTCTTTTACTGGCAGAGAATTCTTCCACAAGTGCATTCAGTCAACCGAACAATGGCGATCAAACCATTCCAATGGGGCGGTAGTAAGTGCAATAACACAAGTTGGGGAGCAGTCTTGTGATAAAACTACCGCAGTGGCGATCGGCAATCCGCATACCAAGCGTGGCGATTATGGCATAGGTATCTCCCTTATGGGAAGGCCTTGGTCTAGCAGTGGACATATTTCGGTTGATACGATGATGTCAAATTATAAACATTAAATAAATGAATGAACAGCAACAAATTAATTTACATTTCTCCAAAATAGTATCAATAAAAGTGGAGTAAAGTTTCGGCATCGAGTCGCACAATCACAATAGCTTGGTTACGCACCTGGAGTATTTATTAAAAGATTATTTATTTAATTTTATTTTAGAATCCATCAATATCATTTTATTAAATACTAGCTGCCCCGACAAACTTCGTAAAAAAAAAATATTTATCCAAAATTTAAAAAAAATGTTAGGGGTGGACAACCCTTATCATTTACAAGTATGAAAAATAGATGTTAGCCGATTCTCAGACCTTACCAATAGGCATACAAAATTTCATGAAAATCGGTTTAGCCGTTTCGAAGGAGTATGGTAACTAACATTGTGACACGGGTATTTAATTTAAATAGAGAAAAGAAATCACGTGTTTAACTCAATCAAGCCATGATTCACTGTTCAAATAAAATTGTAATATACTTACTAAGCCTTCCTCCATTATTTTAGTTGTTAAATATTCACACCAACATTGCGTACAGAATCTGTGTCCACATTCAAGACCAGTCATAAGCTGGAAAATAAGAAATTAAATTATTATACAAAATGGTGAATTAAAATGAAAAAATAATGATAATAGAGTAAATTATTTTTATACCGATGATGGTAAAACAGAAAAGCATATTTCACATTCTTCTGCTCCTGATGTGGATATCCGTCTTGGTAGCTGAAAAAATATCATAATATCACATTTTTAATACAAAATTGATGGAATTGAAAAAAAAAATACTCAGTAGTAGAGTATTTTTTTATTGTCATTTGAAAAAGATTAGGAATAATAAATGCATATTGTCTTTGAAACATCTAAGTCAATAATGGCCGAAAACTCAAACGTCACTCAATTTTAAGCAAGCCTCAAATATGCGCTATCTCTATCGATTGAACGTGTTTTATAAAAACAGAAGACATTTAACTCCCACTTAGATTTAAGTGAAGTTTGAGTATTTGGCCGTTACTCATATATACTTATAACTATATGTTTCAATACATTGTGAGAAGAAGTTATAAATGAATACTCAAAACAGTTCATAAAAAGTTGCAGAACGTTGTGACGTCACAGCGTGGTAATACGACTGTAAATTGCATGGAGAAATCAAGACATAAAATATCTTCATCAATACTAAGTTCTTGTACAAAGTTGATATATTACGAGTTGTTGCAAATTGCACAATTAAAATGATATTATTTTTCGTAATTTTCAAAATTTATTTTCTGGTACAATAAAATACTCCCATTTTCTTACATTTAATACTATTACATTGAACTTCTGATGAATTCCTTTCATTAAATACAGATATAAATTAAATGATAACAGTACCGTAAAATAGGAAATGATAATGAAATGATGAAAATAAATATATAAAAACAATATACCTTGGGCCTCTGTATGACTGGTTTTCTAAATGGATTAATAACTCTAGCCTCAGCAAACAATTGCTCTTGGTCTCCATCATAGAACCGTTCCATGAGCTTCTCTTTATCCCATTTGAAATGATTTAGAAGTATACGAGTTGTAGTTGCTGGTATCTGTAACAAATTTTGAGCAAAACTTTATATTACGATGCCTCAATGAGAGTGAAGGTGATTAGTTTTTAAGATAATAGTATATATTATATAATTTTATTCTCTATCCCCCTTATTCATAAACGTACATTAGATATGTTTTAGCTATAGAATGCTTTGTCCTTGTCAGTTGCATTGTCAAATATGCAGGATAGAAAAAGACAAAGGAGAGATTAGGAACACTTTAGCTAAAATACGTTTATGAATAAGGGGGTTAGTGTTTATCTAGCTTATAAGATACATTTATAAATAGTATAGTATAATTTTATTTTTGTTTTATCTTTGTATTGTTTGATATAAGCCCTAGTTGCCTGAAAGAAATGGTTAATGAAATAATATATAGTTTACAAGAAATCGATGCTTAAGATGTTAGTCTGTTATGCTTTCACAGCATAAGCACAACCATTGTATTCCCGAAATAAATTCCCTGGGTATATAACCGTTGTGTCCCTGAAATCCTAGGAAAGGCAGAGGCAAATGTGTGCATTCAAGCGTATATGTAAACACCCATGTTACACTTAAAAATTCCAATAGCTATTATCCCTTAACCCAGGGTTCGGCCCCAGTGTAGTAGTAGTGGGTATTGACCTTCTACCACTAGCTGCTACTACTTTATTCCATGATGACCATGATGTTATGTTGCAATGATTAATCCGATACTCTTTTGTTTTGACTAGTTGCAAAAGTATCTGAGGTAGTACAGTCTTAGAAGATTTTGAGGAGTCATAGCTTGCACTCTGGTGCTCAAAACTCTCTGTCTACCCCATAAGGGACTTCCATACATATATGACCTTATATATATTACTGGCAGAGGGGGCACGAGAGGTATGTCAGGACTGGGACATCTGGAACTCTACACTCTCTGCCTACCCCGTTAGAGACCTGGCGTGAAGATACATACATATATATTACTTCCATGCATAAATGTGATTTCAATACTTTATGGTATGAATTTCAACTTGTTCTGCCTAATCTTGGGGGAGGGTGACCCCTATTTCCCCTAAGACACCATGAAGAATAAATTTGCAGCAACAGCAATGACTACTTTAAAATAAGTATTTAATTGTCACTTATTAACAAAAAAATTTTATAAACTTTTATAATATTTTATAGGTCACATAATTTTACATAAAAAAAAATTGTTGTTATTTTTTCATAAAATAATATTTTTTAAAAGATAATATGGAACTCCTAATTTGATTATATAAATACTTAATTTAATAACACAAACAGTAACACATTTACTTTCAATGCACTTTCTAAAAACAGTTCTGGATTAGGGCGGCCACAATAAACTGTAATGCGATGCAAATTCGCAGTAATGTGTGGGCCCTTATTATGCCAGAACATTGCACAGTAGGATACCAATGAAACACTTATAAGGTCACTAAGCAAGAAGGTCATAACAAGAGGATGTAGTTCAGTAAACGGACAGTTGAGGACAAAGAAGTATAATATTTTTATATTCACACCTTAGGAAGTGTGTAAGAGATTATGGAATATAAATCTTTTGTTATGATTATATGGTTTAAAGATTTTTTCTGTTCTAGTTAATCACAGTTTTTAAATAATCTCGATCTATTACAAAAAATGTTATTTATTACAGTAAACAAAACACTAAAAAAATATAATGTATCTATTTAGTGGTACATATCTGTGACATAGCTCAAGAGCCCTAGAAATTTCAGATGAAAAAGATCAGTGCTCATAAATAGCTATGTACCTGCATTGAGACCTAGACTTACCATTAATGTAAACTAAACAATAGTTGGCACTTTTTTTAAACAAGCTTCAAGGCTTTCAATATTATTTATAAGGCCATAAAAACATATGTTATTTTTTTTATGTATAAAGCAATAAATCTTTTATTTTTTTAAATAAATAAAATAAACTTTCACTCACAGCTCCACAGTAGGTAAAAACCTGTGTTGTGGGTGCCGTTGAACACATCACATACAACATATACACATACACCCAGACCCGAAACAAATAATTGTAGGTCATACAAATATTTGTGCCAGTGCAGAGATCAAACCCACAATAAATTGAATCAAAACGGTCATCTCACACTGCTAGACTAACCGGGTCATAAAATGTACCTTATAAACAAAAACCTATACAACTTTCACAGCAATAAAAAAGACAAATACATCATTTTAACCTTAAATGGGTTAAGCATCTTGCAATCAGATTTATAAGCTCATGCATCGGAGTTCATTGGCATGAGAGAACTGTTCTTCCAGCGAGGAAGCTGTCTCTTATTAAGTCAGGACTATTGATGAACAAGAGCCCATATGTGAATCAAAATAAATCCTCATAAAATAGATGTTAGTATCTTTATATTTCTAATTCAACACAACCATACATTTTACATATTTGCTCATTATGCCTGAACCAGTCACTTTACCTTTAAAGTTCATACAACACATCTCATTTCACATGAATTCACCATTTGTTTGATGAAGGATGACCAATGAAAGATTATAAATGAAAACAAAAAAGTTTAATTACTTCTCCACAGAGACATAGAGAAAATTTTATCGAAATATAAAAAACAGTAAATTTTTGCTGTGAAAATTGCTTGTGTGGTAATGTTATTATCATATAGAGGTCATTAAGTAATTCCAAAAGCAGAAAGACACTATCAAAAACTGGACAGTATGGAAGTTTTTAGTTATAAAGTATAACAACAATCATAATTTATAACGTTAGCACCAATATGTAAATGGCATTGCAAAATCATTGTCTATTGATAACAGAGATAAGATTGGAACATTTGTATTTTACTCTCTTTTGGTTTGTTATCAATAACACCCATAACATCAAAATGCAACAAAACATCACCCTAAACAGTTTCAAATCCTCCATATACATGAAAAAAAATGTATGTCAGTCAGTAATACAGTGAGTCATTTGACAACATACAAGCAGTCTTTGTCGATTTTCATGACTATTAGTATGATGTTTAACACTGTTTCCTATAAACAAATTGTTTAATGACCATTTCATACTAGAAAATTCTCATGCACTGGGATTTGGGGCATTCAACACTGAACATAAGAACTGACATCTAGAAACATTAACGAAGGACTAATGAAGTATACCAACGTACGAGTAACCTAATTCGATGAGACCATTGTTTACTACTAACATACTGACCTCAACAACCGTGTTCACTTCTTTGATGCAGTCCACCATGTGCTGGACGATTTCCTCCGTCGATAATACCTCGTAAGGATATTCCTCGAGCTCAGTTTGTCTTTCCCTTGTACTATGTGTCTCGTCCATGACAAAGTCGACATCGTCTCCGCTCGACTCATTCCCCGAATCCACATCATCCTTTGTGTCATCCTCAGAGTCCATCGTCGAAACTAATGAATTATTGAATACTAGATATTGATGGTTCAGCCAGATTACTTCTAATGATGAAATAATTACACCTAAGATTTAGGAAAGGTCAACAATGAAGAAAATAGTTCACCCACGGGCTGCCAAAACCTCTGACGTATGTGTATGTAGGTATAATGTCTATGACGTCATTTAGATGTATAGCCGTTGTCTATGGTTTTTCTAACCACAGACCAATAATGTATAATCCTTAAACAATCGACAGAGCAGCCCATCCCTAGTGCTATTAGGCTAATACCACATTAAAGCCACACAATTTGTCAGAATGTGGCCGCTCTGGACGCGCTGTTTTTTACCTATTTATGTTACTGATATACTACGTAGTAGATTATATAAATCTAAGCCAAAGATCAATAGTTTATTTTACGGCATTTACGGCAATAGTTATATGGATTGCTATCATTTCACCGGCGTTGTTCCCTAGTTCCTAGCCACAGAGCACATTTATATTCCCTGACAAATTGAATGAAAAGACTTCTTATGTTCAGGAAAAATTGGCGAATCCAATATTTTTAAAAACATTGGAAATTATACATCATCATTCTACAACTAAGGCTGCGCGTGACGTGAACAACCGGACATTTTTTCGATTGTAGGTAGTTAATTTTTAATTTAATTTTGTGTTAGCTGAAATTCTGGGTTGGGCATCTTGCGCTCTCACTTCGTCCATCGTAATGAGGTGGATACCTACTCCCTCGCTTGTATCTCTGAAGCTCTGTCACCATTTTACTACAAAAAACGAATATTCGTCCAACGATCCAAGAAAGAGGTTAATATAATATATTCATGGAGGTTGATGTCTAACCTAGGTACTTACTTACGAGTTGCCTAGGTATATGTTTGAATCCCCTAATACTTTTTTTCATAAAGATCATTTCATAATTTGTCCTAACACTCATAATACTCATAATAATAATAATAATATGTCCTAATCTTGGTTTTCCTAACATAGTATGGATGAATTTGTCAGTAATAAAATACCTAACACCCTTCGACATAACCTGGCTAAGTCGTCGATGGGCGCCCACGGTCCTCATTACATTACATTATGGAAAATTACTGTTATACCATTGGACCGTTGGGCTAATGGCCATTAGGACAAAACAGTTAGGACAAGTGATTTTAGGACAAACGTCTCGGATCTCGAAGGAGACCCACGTAAAATAACTGTGTCGGGCTATAGCAGTGTTGGGCAAATTTTAATTAAAATAGTGTGTTTATTTGTTTCTGAGGAGCAGGTACGAAGGACTGAAGATGAGCACTAATTGTTGGAAGTAAATTGAAATAAGGAGATTTATAATATACTTACTTTATTATTCACAATTTTGTGATTATATCATAGCTATTTAAGCGGATTCTTAAGATATATGCCTTTTTTTTTTGATAAAAAGTATTAAGTTTTATCGAATTTCGTTCCACTTTTGTTTTCTGCGTAATCATTTTTGCATGTATCCGCACCATCATTATTGCACGATGAAGAAGGTTTCATTGCTTTTTGGCTGAAATTAGTTTTTGGATACCACATTTCAACTTCAGCTTTTTTATTGTCTGGAATTTCATTAGTTTGTGTTTGAGATTCATTATTATGTTCGCAATCACAAAACTGATCCATGTAGGTTGTGACTAATTTATCAGTTTTTGAGTACCCTGTATTTTTGTCCACTGTATGGAAATTGACGTTGTTCAACACGGGTTTTGTCTCATTACTAAAATAGTCGCTATCAGTCCAACCGCAATTTGCGTTTTTTAATTTGGGTTTAACCTTTAGTTCGTCAACTGACATGCTACGACTGTTGCTGGCTGAGATTTGTTTGTTACATTTTTGTGTACTATTCTTGTCTTTATTACTATCAGATGAACACAGACAAGGTATGTCACTAATCATCCCATAATGACAAACGAAATTTCCTTCTAAACCAACAGGAACAGGTGCATATCTCAATAGCCACTCGTTGTTTTTTTGACTAGGGCAAAAATAATGAAGATCGGTTGTGGATGACCAACTGTCGTTGTGAAACTGAAATTAGGAAATAAGTTTTATTAAAAATATGGACAACATAAACAACATCAAGTAAACATCAAGTGTGGATATACAAAAACGACACCAGTCAAGTATTTGGGAGACAGGCGCTGATCCAGTCCTAAACGAAGATAGTGGACACAATAACTAGAAAATTCGCCTTTATGTTTGCGCAATAAGAGGGGTGTGTGTGTGTGTGACCATATTATCTGAAAAGGAAATAAGCAGCGATGGCCATGAATTGGTATATCTATACGAAGAATAATTCTAAGCAATTAAATAACTGCCTCAGTAACCTAGTGGTAGCAGGCCACTACTACTACACTGGGGTCCTGGGTTCGATTCCCAGTTCGGGTTCTATTAGAGATAAGTGTATAAAATTCTTTATATCTGGTTTATTGCGAAATTTCTATTTTCTGGAAGTTTCCCAGTACCTTGAAGTTTGGTAATGAGCCCGGAGATGTCAATAGGCTTGCCACCTGTTACAGGGCCAAAACGTAACGAACGCGTTGAATGCATACATTTACCTACCTCTGCCTACCCCTTCAGGGATTACAGGCGTGAAGTTACGTTTTTACGTACGAGTATATGATGTAGGTAGGTATACCTATATTGTATTTTCACGCCAGATTCCTTACGAGTAGACAGAGCGTGGAGCCACGAGCGTCAAACATCTCGGTTCTTACATACCTCTCATGCGTCATCTAAGTACATTGTTAATAATAGTAATAAACTGTTTACATGCATACTTACCTTTTGGTAATAACCGGTAACGGGAGTTTCATAATTATTCCAGTTACAATATGGGGTAGCACTGGTTACCGTTTGATAATATACAGGAGGTAATGTACTGAAATAACAATAAAATTGATCTATGAAAGTATTATTCCTGCAAAGGCAGATTGGCCACTTAAGTTGTATTATCCAAAATTCGAGTAGGTATTTACCAAATACAAATCTTAAACCTACATCAATTTGCGAACGCTCAAACATAATTAGCGGCTTTCGGGTTAAGTCGAAATATATATCAGCATAATCCAAGATGAGAAACAAGATTGATTGAGAAAGCTTAAGTTTAGTAACAATTAACAATTTTCCTACTCACTGGAGTTCTACCACCAGTTGCTGCAATTTCTTAAAAAACACATTCCTCTCCCGGTTGATAGCACTCGAATTATGTTTGTACCTACGTTTGGTATCGTTCCTTTTTGTCATAAGAGCTTTAATATCCCCAGGCCAGGGAGCACAGGGACCGACTGGAACACGTGAGGTAAAAGAGGTTGAATAATTTGACTTTCTCATCAACATTATAATTATGCACCATCGATCACACGGGCTACTCCCGCCGCGGCCGATGGCCCGTGTTCTATGCCATCGACGAATGACCTAATATTTGTTGTTATCTATGTTACTAAAGTTACGCTGCAAAAGAATTTTATGTATAGCTTTGGGGGGCTGGATTTTATACGACACGAAGCTGAGGTCATGGTACGAGAATGCCTTGGTCATAGAGCATTGATCATGTTTTGAGGGCAAGATATTAAAATTAAATCAAGGCAACTAGCATACAACTGAAATAAAACGTTTTTACAATCAAGATAACGGTAAAAAATATACATACTCACGGATTACATATCGCTTTTATAAACCAGACTTCATTGTTTGTGTTCCATTGGCAATTACTATTATTAGGACGGTTTATCGGCCAAAAACCGCATACTGGAGGTTGATAGCGCAATGTAGAGATAAAATAATACTGAACACCACCGTCCGGTAGAATTATGTGCGCTACATTGCCTTCACCGGATAATTCTAAAACCAATAATTATTAATTATACATATAGGTACACCAGGGCGTAGTCACGGTAGACAGAGTGGGGCGCTTGCCCCACCCTGGCTCTGATCTGTAAGTTTAGATATCTTAACTGCAAAGTCCGCGGGCGCGGGTATAGTTTTTCAGACTGCTGCCCTACCCTGAGCTCTTGGCTGGCTACGCCCATGTAGGTACATATTTTTTATGTAATAAGGGTAGCAAACAAGCGTGCTGTTCTTCTGGATGATAAGTGAGAGAGCACTCTAAAGCAGGTGAATTGTCAGAAGCTTACATTGTTGTGCCTCGGTGGTAGGTTTTTATGGTGTCCCTATTAATGTGATGCATCTACATTTTATTCTGTTTTATTTTATTCTTAATGGTAAACACTACCATTTGGCAGCAGACAGATTAAGTAATGTAGTGGCATCTACGCCCTTGTGGTCCGACACAGTCTTGGCATTTAGACACATGGTAAATGCCCAATGAAAAAGAGTCCTGCATGGGTTTTCCCATTGCAATACACTAAATAAATACAAAATACGTAGGTACTTACGGGTATTTCCCCAAAGTGGATAGTTAGAAAATCCTGTATAAAGTTGTGATGGGTTACTTTGCATAATTATTGTTTAGTTTAAGTTTAACAGTAATTACCATTGGAATTGTACTTTGGTTTTAAATTAATTTTGGATGTGGATTTGTGAACATTTTGTTTATTGGTAGGTGATTTAATTAAGTACCGAATTGACGGCTCGTAGACATGGATTGGATGACTGACTCAAGACTGACTGACAAATAAGTATAGTTGTTCCGTGAGTATGTTGCTAGGCTGGCTGACAGTTAATAGCTAGTAAAGTAAAGAGTAATTCTATAAATTCTGCTATATGTCCCAGCCATCGACGACACAACGCAGCTTCCCAGCGGTAAGCAGGCTTTATCAAAGTAAATAAGTAGTAGGTACTACACTATAACTACACAAAAACCTTCCACCGCGTTTGTCTGTCTGTATGTCGAAGTAAACTCAAAAACTATGAACGAAAAAGATTTTTAAATTAAAAAAATATATATTATATTACTATTCATTCCTTTAGGTCATATTACAACCGGAACATAAAAAATCTCATTAATTAAAAACCAACGTCTAACTTTGATGCTAACATATTATCGTACTTAATTAACGGGATACTTGCGCAAGTTTAAGGGCGTTCGCTGCGTAAAGCCGTCGCGGATGTCCGCGCCGTGCGCCCGTCTTGCTCAGTCGCGGGCGCCCGCGACGGTTCCCCGTCTATCGCAGCGCTGCTCTATGAAATGACATGAAACAAGCACGCGGAACCGACGCACGCGCCTTGCGCCACAATATTTATTTATTTTTCCTATACTTTTTGTAATTACATGAAAAAAACTAATCGCTAAGGCAGCGATGGCACTACTCTTTGTAACAAGTATATTAAATGGATAACAACACAAAGGTGCAATTTGACAATATGGATGATAACTAGTTTTTTATTGAAATTTCAAAAAGTATAGGAAAAATAAATAAATATTGTCTCTCTAAAACATCTACACAAACAAATAAAATTGGAGTGTCTGTTTGTAATATTAAAATAACTGTTTTTTATTAAATGCACATGTATGTATACACGGTACATATACCAAAACCACATTTTTTACAATTTTTGTCTGTCTGTCTGTCTGTTTGGCGGGGCTAATCTTGGTAACGGTTGGACCGATTTTGACGAGACTTTCACTGGCAGATAGCTGATGTAATAAGGAGTAAAATAAGTAGAATTTGAGTGTCTCCGATTTTGACGGGACTTTCACTGGCAGCTGATGTAATAAGGAGTAACTTAAGCTACTTTTATACTCGCTGCGCCCACGACTTCGTCCGGGTAGATACTGAACAATCATATTTTTTCTCACGTGGACGAAGTCGCGGGCACTGCTAGTAGCTAATAAATTTAAAAATTCAAACGTTGTGAGTTGTGAAAAACGACTCAAAACGGTTCATATAGAATTATACATGCATGATACTGTATTATGACGTCACGTTCGAGGTAAAACCTGTAAGTTGTATACTGAAATCAAAACATTTTAAAATATCTTTGTCAATACTGCGTTCTTGTAAATAATTTCTTATTTCTTTGTGTGAATGATAGTATCAGTGTAAAAATGAAAAATTCATGAGCGAATGACTAAACAGATATACAATGCAAATGTGGATAGTTGTAGAGGCCCAGGAAGACCAAGACTGACCTACCATGACCAAATAGGTCGAGTTCTGTCTGATGGCGGGTCAAGTCTTAGGAATCGGCGTGCACGTATGAAGAGAACGATGAAGGTAGTCGAGGTATGTATGTATGTGAGGAATGTAAAAGTGAAATTATTTTATACTACTTTTTTTTTGTTTACGTCGTGACTTTTAAGTTCTTCTATCACATACGATTTACCTCGAATTTTCATAATTTTTGTGCCTTTTTAAGGCTCCTTTCATTCTGCAGCGTGTCGACACGCAGTACAAAAATGCTACCGGCGAGCAAGCGGCACAATGAAAGCCACTATGGAGCTACATACAAATTGCATCGGTCGCGCGCGTACGCGACCGATGCGAAAAAACCCAAACTTCCAAAACTTCATTTTAAGTGTTCTGGTAAAGTAGCCATCGGTTTACTCGAATTACTGACTGTGACTCTAACGGACTGATAATTTACAGACTGGCTCTTACTGACACTGGCAATATGCGCAACAGCGATGCCATTAAAGTACACAAGTAGTCAATTTGCAAGCAATTCTCCATCCCTAATTATTACTAAGCCATGGCAGAATAATGTTTGGGAAACGCTGATCAGCGGTATCTTGTAATTCCAATTACACTGTCAGATGGCGCTGTCTAGCAATTTGATGAGACATTGTTCCTACTCGATGATAGATGGCAATGGCATATTTTGTAACTTCAATAAATCGACATCTAGCTAGCTATTAACTAGCTAGTCGTCGGCATGTCGTCGGTCGTCGGGCTAGTCCAGCTACTCTCAACTGGATGAGGCTATTATCTAGTATAGCCGCGTAGGTAAACTGCATTTAGGCTTCTACTAATTTATTGTTGTGTGTTATATATTTCAGGAACTACAGGTAGAGTTGGTAATATAAAGCAACTAGCATAGCACGCTATTTTGAAATGCGTACGGTTTAATTTGTACGCAGTGCGTACAAATTAAACCATTCCTAATCTTTAGCAACGATAGCAGCAGTCGTAAATGTAACAAATAGCAAATAGCGTGCTATAAAAAAAATTGTTCTTTTAAACAGTTCTTAATAGTGTTGCTAAACTATCGATAGTTGACCTCTAAAAATAGTCGATAGCGCGACAGTACTATCGAAACTATCGACCCTTGACGATACTATCGATAGTTAAAAATTAGCAATACTATTGCCAAAGATCAATAGTATCGATAGTATCGATACTATTGACACGCAAACTTCCATACTATCGATAGTGTTTATAACAATACTATCGATATTATTGATCTTTAGCAATAGTATAGCTTATTTTTATTACAGCATGTCGATATTTTCGATAGTCCTATCGATAGTGTGACAATTTTTTCGAGGTCACGTTAGTTCACAATACTATCTATAGATTAATAGTCTACACAATACTATTGCAACAACACTAGTTCTTAATTCCAAGACACTTGATTTTATTACCATGGAAATTAAAGATAAGTACGATAATGCATGTAACAACCTAACAGACAAATGGTAGTGTTCAGAAGTATCATTTTTCAGTTAGACTAATTTATGACCCCGTAATAACTATCACACTCACAGAGGCAAAATAACACGTTTCTAGGGTGGTAAGTGTGGCACAATGGAGAAAAGATTCAAAAGACCATTTTATTTTTTTAACAAAAATTATAAAAACCAAATGGGTACCTAGTGTATTAGGAATACCACAAACTAATATGTTATATTAGGCAAAAGGTATAATTCATATCTACTAAATACAAAAATGTACACATGAATAAAATAATACAATACATTGTTATAAAAATATTTTTAATAGATCTCTGAGATAACAATAAAGGCACCTTTAATACGAATGGAATGTGATATTCTATGTTAACATTAAATTATCTAATTCATTTTGAATTGATTCAAACTGAAGAAACATTGAATAAAGTTCTTGGTGTGTCAGTTCCAATTCAGTTTCATGGTTACTACCTGATATGGATAAATATGCCTTTGGCACTTTACATTTTCTGTGATAATCTGAACTCAACTCAGCGTTCAGTTGCCATGAAAATGACATACCATCCTCTTGCTTATCATCTACCCTCGAAGCTATTTCATCCAAAGTGGCTGCTGTGTCAGCAGACCATAATTTGACAATGATATTGACTTTTTCACTGTCTATCCCAGTACTAATCAGCTCATTCTTGAGAGTTATTGGTATGAAAATAAACTTTAACATCCTCTTGTATATATATAACAGTGTTTTTATTGCTAAAAGTAATTGATCTTCATTTACTTTAAAGATAACTTCAAGTTTTCTTCGTTCTTCTTCATTAAATATTTCAGAATGTTGATTTCTGAATCTCACTATGATTCTTTTCAGAAATTGTTCAAACTTTGTCTCTTCTAGCATATTAACTATAGTAATTCCTTTTTGTAAACTGGAAAATAAAAGAGACTCATTAATTCCTTATCTTACACAAGCCCACTCACAAAAGGTTTTTTACATAAACAAGTGTTTCCACATCTTAATAACAATTGTCCATCTATAGTTGGTTTCAAAATTATTGAAAACAACAATTTTCACATCAATATCAAGTTCCAAAGTAAGACTGACATTATCACCACTCTTGACTTAAGTACCTATCCTTTTTACTGTTTCTTATTTAATTTCATTTTTAATAATAGGTACTTTATTTACAATCTGTGTACCAACTTCCATCCATCCAGGATTAATTGGACAATACAAAAAAGTATTTATCAATTTAACCATTTGCATAAAAAGTATTGTTTTTTTTTTCATTAAGATGGCTTTTAGTGGATAAAGGAGCAAGAATAATAATAAAACATAAGAGGGGTTTTGTACTAGTCCAAGGCGGTTTCACAAATAAAGTAAAGAAAAATGTT
The DNA here is from genome assembly GCA_036365455.1 of Macrosoma leucophasiata. Classification (NCBI taxonomy): domain Eukaryota; kingdom Metazoa; phylum Arthropoda; class Insecta; order Lepidoptera; family Hedylidae; genus Macrosoma; species Macrosoma leucophasiata. Next base: position 13,588,246 of record JAWQUS010000021.1, read on the forward strand.
TCAAACAAAATCTATCATCAACAGTCATTTTTATCTTCATCAGTTTCTTCTGTCCCTGCCCAAAAACGGCTATTTATCTAAATTTCTTTACCTCACCTTGCAGAAATTTTCAACCAATGTTTATTCATGATCACACACTAAGTAGTATTTTTAAAGTTAGTCAAATTCACATAAATTAGACCATGTTTTATTAAACTCTATCCTCTATAAACTTAACAGCTGTGCTGTGGGATTTGTAATTACGGATAATATTTTATTATAGGTTAACTTTTGACCCTATTATTTAATTCTGTCTGTGACTAGAATTCAATTCAGTAAAAGAGTAAAATGGATTTTGTAACTTAATTTTTTTGACAACAAATCAACAAAGAGACAAAGACAATTGAAATTTCAATTTGACAAATGAATAGGTATAGACAATTAATTTGATTAGTTTTGGCGGGAACCTTGAAAGAGGCGTATGGTGCTCTTATTTTATTTCATTTTCTTGGTGTATTTTTAAGTTATATTGAATTAAATTGAAGGCATTTTGTTTGATATAGGTTTATTACAGTGCCCGTGTATAGTGAAATAGAATAACAGTGCGAAAACACGACCTTTCAGGTTGCCTCCAAATCTTCATTGTAAATGTTTTGGTAAAGTAGCCATCGCTTTACTCGAATAACTTGATTGTAACTCACTTGACTGACATCTTATACTTGATAACTTATATACTTGATACTTACATATTATACTTGATGACTATATTATACTAACTTTTACGCTGCTTAAATAAATATGAAATATCGTTTTACTTGACACTGGCAATATGCGTAATAGCGATGCCATAATAACAAAAAAAAATAATTTGACAAATATTATTGAGGCCATAATGTTATTGGTCTGTGTGCTGTGAGCCAATCTTAGGGGCCAATTATATAATATGCTGTGGGCCATAACCAACACACCACAGAGTAGACCAATTATTTCCCGTCACGTCATGTCAATTGTCAATGTCAAAATGTCAAAAATAACATTCTAAAAAGCACAGAGTTATTACACATGGTGAAGGCACATTCTACTATAGAAACAGTAGTTATACAATAATGGGTAAAATCGACACATGTCTGACAAAAACAGTTTTGACTCTTTCTAACTAACCAGTAGCTCCCCTTGTAAAAAGAGACACAAGATGTATGCAGAGTATCAATTTTGGAAATGATTTGATGTGACGTCATACTTATGCCTTCGCGTGCCCGTCGGCGCCATTGTATGCGCCCGATTTGTGGTACATCTGTTGTCTACCCTATATACTGTATAATCTATGTCTGTTGTCAAGCAAACGAGTGCTCGTAATATTTTTGCTGTTTTCTTGAAAACTAAATCTTTTAGCTAGATAATGTTGTATTCTAGGTTTTGCTTTATGTTGACTGATTATGCTCTCGTACTGTTTAAAACAAAGTGGTGCAAGGAAAAACGAAAATAATCTTGGATTGAACTTTGTGAGGTTATGTACAAATTTTCACGGATTGTGTCGTATTCGGTGGGATTTTGAAATGCAGTGATATATAGTGATATGTTTTATTAAGAGTTTTGAAGACCTGTGTTAGTTTCGTATGACTTATAAGACTTTTAATGCTATTCATTCTTTTCTAAGACTCACATTTGAAGGCTGCTATAGAAAATCCTACTGACATTCAACATTACCACAATGTGCAATTTTTAGCTCGAGTTCTGGTTGAGAACCTTTCGCAAGCTGCTGGTAATCAATGAGATCATTTGAATGAATGAATTTATTTATTTGCTAAAAGTATAGTAGGCACATAAGATCTTCAGTATATAATATAGCTTTCTTTTATATTTCACCATTTAATTTGCATGCAAATTACAGGATATATTTTATTACTACATCATAATTATTACAATTATACTCAACTCTAATTTAGTGAGTGTATTTTACTAAGACTAAGCATACATACTAGCATAGCTATAAGCATACATAAGAATAAGAACTCGTGTCGATAAAATATCGATATTAACCGCTCATGTATTAGAAGACGATATCGATATTTATCGAAAACAACCCTATGAAAGGCGGCCATTGTAATCGCCCAAATTTTTGTAGGCAATCACGCCAATTCTATAGGTATTTCTTCTCCATGTATTATAGCTCAATGCTAAAAAGATTCTTGCTGGCATGGCGTGGCCGCATTTTGCAGTGATTACAAATTAAGGCGATATTTCATCATGTCGCAAAAAGTAGACAGGGTCCCAGAAAATATAGACTTCCCTAGGGAGGAGGAGAATATTTTAAAATTTTGGAGAGACATCGACGCATTCCATAGTTCACTGAGACAGTCAAAGAATAAACCCAGGTAAGATCGTTCATAACCTACACGTGATGTAAAAATCTACAAAATACCGGTAAACCTTATAACTTCGCCTACATTTTATGCGTATTTTTGATGTTCATCAAAAGCTATTTGTTTGATTTAAAAATTGTTAAGAGTTGCTCCTAAATCGTAATAATAGGAATGATTCTATGTAATAATTTTAATAATATAATATTATCACTGAGAGATTTAAATTGCACTTCCCACTAAGTAAGTCTAATCAGCTCTTTCTGACTAGACAAGTACTCACCTACTAGATACCTAAGTAGGAAAATAGGCAGAAACTATTTTTCTTTTTCTAACAAACTACCACTTTAATTTTGTTTGTCTGGTGTTTTTGCAGCATTGAGAAACAAACTGGCATAGAATTGGTACATCCCGCGACTACCCCCACTTTAACAGTAAATATCACACAGCGGAATCAAGTTAGGGACAAAAATAATAATCAACATTGTCAGATATATAACTGAGATTTCCCCAAACCATTAGTATCTTGTTTGTCCTCAATAACACCGTTGCTGTCAACCATAACTTTTAGTAATGTGTGCATTTTGGGCAAAGTTATACTAAGGGCAATGTTATAAAGTTTCAAAGTATAACCCCCTTATTCATAAACATATTTTAGCTAAAGTGTTGCTAATGTCTCCTTTTGTCCTTTTCTATCCCGCACATTTGACAATGCAATTGACAAAGAAAGCATTCTATAGCTAAAACGTATCTAATGTATGTTTATGAATAAGGGGGTAAGACTTTAACAGATTTATAATTCACAAAATATTTATTACAGATATTCGTTTTATGATGGACCACCTTTTGCTACCGGTTTACCTCACTATGGTCATATTCTAGCTGGTACTATCAAAGACGTTGTCACTCGATATGCTCACCAAAAGGTAATGTAATTGGTTCAGGTTTTGCTTGCCCCTAGTTAGTGATGGGCCATTCCCGGGAACATTACCCATAAAATGCTTCCATCATTATTTTGTACTTGCCACCTCAGATTTAAACAAAATGTTTAATATCTGTTGGTGCTTTGTCACATTTTGTTAGATGGTGGGCAAATTTTGTTGTATTTGTAGTAAATAGTTTTAAATAAGCCTACAAATTTAAAAATACAACAACATTAATAGATATGCCATAATCGCCACGCTTGGCATGCACGTTTTTTCGCCGGATGCTGTCTGCAGACCATTTTCGAAAAATCATAAAAAATCAATAATTAACTAGAGTGAATAACTATTACATAAAGTAAAACAGACATTGAGGTGAATTAAAATAGAGATAAAAAATGTAGTATACAATACTTGTGACCTGAGTTGTCTATTATAATGCATGGCGTTTAGCAGGTACACGCTATGCGATAATAGGCTGCTTAGGTTACGCATATCATAATGTACTATTATATTTCTGTAGAATAGTTGACAACCTTGGTTTATTTAATCTACTGGAACTACATAATTTTCATTTTTAGGGCTTTCATGTGGAAAGACGCTTCGGTTGGGATTGTCATGGCTTACCAGTAGAATTTGAAATTGACAAAACCTTGGGTATCAAAGGACCAGAAGATGTAGAGAAGATGGGCATAGATAAGTATAATGGAGAGTGCCGCAAGATAGTCATGAAATATGCCACTGAGTGGGAAACTATCATCACCAGAATGGGCCGATGGATAGGTGTTTATCGCATTTTATTTAGTCTTCTAACTATGTCATTTTCATTGCAAAAATTATAAAAACTATTAGATTTAATTGCAACAGTTTCACATAACTTCATTTCGCCATGCAGTAAGAGCAAGACGTATCTTTCATTTTTGATAGTTGATGTAATCATTAAATCATAGAGCTCATACTCTATGTCCACCCCATGAGAGACTTTGATTGATTATAAACCTATTTTGTGAAATGTTATTTTGTTCCTTGCAGATTTTAAGAATGACTACAAGACACTTTATCCTTCATTCATGGAATCTGTTTGGTGGGTCTTCAAGGAACTTTACAATAAAGGCCTAGTGTACCAAGGAGTGAAGGTCATGCCATATTCAACAGCTTGCTCTACTCCACTTTCCAATTTTGAATCTGGACAAAACTACAAGGATGTGGTGGATCCTACAGTTGTGGTATCTTTCCCTACATCTGAAGGATATTCTTTATTGGCCTGGACAACTACTCCATGGACTTTACCAAGCAATTTAGCACTTTGTGTTAATGCAACACTTGTATATGTGAAAGTTCGGGAAAAATCTTCAGGTACTTGCTATGTGTTACAAGAATCAAGATTTCCTGTTATTTTCAAGAATGTTGAAGATTTTGATATAGTGGAAAAATTCCCTGGCGAAAAATTAAGAGGAATCAAATACACACCCATTTTTGATTATTTTGTCCAACAATGTCCAAATGCTCACAGAGTATTGGTAGATGGATATGTTACAGATGATTCTGGTACTGGTGTTGTCCATCAAGCTCCATATTTTGGTGAAGATGATTTTAGAGTATGTTTAGCAGCAGGAGTGATAACTAGAGATCAGGAAATTATCTGTCCAGTTGATGCTAGTGGCAAATTTACTGAGCCTGTAAAAGATTTTTTAGGACAGTACGTAAAAGATGCAGATAAAAATATTATTGCAAATCTTAAAGCGCGCAACAGACTGGTTCAAGTAGGGCAAGTAAAACATAGTTATCCATTTTGTTGGCGTTCTGAAACTCCACTTATCTACAAAGCTGTACCATCTTGGTTTGTGAGGGTTGAGCAAATGAGTCAGAATTTATTAAAATCAAGTGAAGCAACATATTGGGTGCCAGAGTATGTAAAGGAGAAAAGATTTGGGAACTGGCTCAAAGAGGCTAGAGATTGGGCTATAAGTCGAAATAGATACTGGGGCACTCCCATTCCCTTATGGATTTCCAGTGATAAGCAAGAAGTTGTTTGTGTAGGGAGTATTGCAGAGTTAAGTACTTTAACAGGCAAAGAAATTACAGATCTTCATAGGGAGAGCATTGACCATTTAGAAATACCATCATCAAGGCCTGGGCAACCTCCATTAAAAAGAGTGTCTGAAGTCTTTGATTGTTGGTTCGAGTCAGGGTCTATGCCATATGCTCAATGCCATTATCCTTTTGAAAACAAAAAAGAGTTTGAGGACATATTCCCAGCTAATTTCATAGCTGAAGGTATAGACCAAACAAGGGGCTGGTTTTATACATTGATTGTTTTGTCAACAGCACTATTTAACAAGCCTCCATTCAAAAATTTAATTGCCAATGGATTGATACTGGCATCTGATGGTCAGAAAATGTCAAAAAGGAAAAAGAATTACCCAGATCCACTGGACATAGTCAAGAAATATGGAGCTGATGCTTTGAGATTATATCTTATTAATTCACCTGTGGTCAAAGCAGAAAATCTCCGGTTTAAGGAAGAGGGTGTAAGAGACGTCATAAAAGACGTATTTCTGCCTTGGTATAATGCATTTCGATTTCTTATGCAAAATGTTGAAAGAATTGTACAAGAAGATAAGATTGACTACAAATTCAACGAGAAAGCTGTTAGGGAAAATGTGATGGACAAGTGGATAACATCTTTTACACAATCATTGATCCAATTTGTGACTAAAGAGATGGCAGCCTATCGGTTGTACACAGTAGTGCCAAGATTAACCAAATTCATTGATCACCTTACAAATTGGTATGTAAGAATGAATAGAAAACGTCTAAAGGGAGAAAGTGGAGTAAAAGATTGCCAAGTGGCGTTAGACACCTTATTTGGCGTGCTGTTTGACATGGGCCGTGTAATGGCGCCGTTTACTCCATTTCTGACAGAACTCATGTACAAAACTTTGCGACAACTTCTTCCGGGTGATTCATTAGAAAGTGTTCATTTTAATATGATACCCGAACCTAAAATTGATTTGGTTGATGTAAACATTGAAAGGGCTGTCCAAAGGATGCAGTCTGTGATTGAACTAGGACGAGTTCTAAGGGATCGCCAAACCATACCTATTAAATATCCGTTACCTGAGATGGTAGTTATTCATCAGGATCAGACATATTTAAATGATGTCAACTCATTACTCAACTATGTTTTGGATGAGTTGAATGTGAAGAAAGTATTGCTGTCTAGTGACAAGGAAAAGTATGGCATTACTTTAAGAGTTGAACCAGATCATAAAATACTTGGGGCTCGATTGAAAAGCGATTTCAAAGCTGTAACACAATCACTCAAAGATCTTAATAGTGAACAATGTGAGAAAATCATTAACGATGGTTATGTCGTGTTAGTCGGTCAACGTATAGAGGTTTCTGAACTGAGAGTTATATTCCAAGCTAAAGGAAATGACCAATATGAAGCACATAGCGATAATGACGTACTAATTTTACTAAATGTAGTACCCGACCAAGACATGTTAGATGAGGGATTTGCTCGTGAAATTATAAATAGAATTCAAAAATTGAGAAAGAAGGCGCATTTGGTTCCCACTGATGAAGTCGATGTTTATGTTTCGGTGGACAAAACTATACTTCGTATTATTAATTTATATCGTGACTTAATAGAATCTACTGTAAAGGCACCTTTAAAATCTTTTGAAGAGATACCAGCGTCAAAACCTGTAGTGATTGAAGAGACACAAGACCTTAAGGGATCTCAATTAAAATTGCTAATAACTTGGAGAAAAGAAGTTGAGAAGCCAGTACATCCATGGGCAAACATTGTATTACAGGGCTTAACTCCAAGATATGGAGTGACAAGCAATCAAGCAAGCATAGTGCTCAAGGATAAAGATAAATATATAAGCTTAGACAAATTGTACAAAGAAGTGGAAACGTTGTTTGGACTGTATGGTGTTAATTTTTCGTTATGGTGTGATGGTGCTATAATAAAGGACTCAGTAGGATTGAACACAAAAAGCATTGTTGTGTCTCAAACACAACCAAAAAATGTTGAGAAACAAACAAGTCCTTTCTGTAAGTTTGTTAATGTTGCAAATGGTACCAAATCGGCTACTATATTCTTGGAAAACCCTCTTGGGAATGTAACACTGCCTAATGAAAAAGCACTCAATTTCATTTCAGATTATCTCGGTATTAAAGTGTCTGAAATAAATGGTAAAATATTGAATAAATAATGTCCTATAAATATCGTAATACTGTTTTAAAATGACATGTGCTAGTCACAATGTTCTTTAAAAAAGACTCGATGATTGCATGTGAACTGAAATTCTATAGATTAAACTTATCTTCTTATACACACAGTATTTTATCATGTGTTTTTGTTGTTCTCGTTCTCTGCTTAATTTATTTTCGAATAAATGTTTTTTAATAATAACTTGTATTATTTCTGGCAAACACTTCATTTAGGTAAATTAAAACTCTTTATTGGTAGTAGAGCATCAGTACCGTCGCATTGCTCACAATATCTGCTAGTGTGGTCGAGGTTCAAGAGCATAAGCACTATCGTTCTGCCACAGGGCTGCACGCTGGTGATTGTAGTAAAAGTAATCCTCTGATTCCGCGTATCACATATGGCCTGATTTCCTACTTCCTACTAATATTACAAATGCGAAAGTTTGTAAGTATGGATGTTTGTTACTCTCACACGAAAAAACTACTAAACGGATTTGAATGAAACTACTATATACATTGTAATAACATATAGGCTACAATTTGTAATGTTTAAAAGTAACGCGGACGAAGTCGCGGGCAAAAACTAGTTTAGAATGAAATATCGGCTTCGACCTAACCTGGCAAAATCGGGGACGCCCTATTTGTTTGGTCGTTTGCGGTTTTTTTTTGTCACTTGACCGATTGCGAATTTGACCATTCGCGATGGAACGGTTATGGTGAGCCAATTGACATAAAATATGACAGGTTATGATAAATCGGCAGACTTGTATGGATTTAAATGACCAATGAAAAAAAACATTCCATTATGAGTAAACCTTTATTTTAAACCATTTTCATAAATAAAACGAAATAAGCATTAAATATGAACAATGTCCACAATTTAATTATCATAACACAGTTGCAGTGCGTGGATTTATTGTTTTGATCATTAAATACAATTATTTACTATCATTTGCAATTGACGGAACATCTGAATGTATTTCATAATATGTATTTTTCAGTGTGTTTTCATTATTAAAGTATATATTTACAATATATACGCGAACTTAACTATTCTGCGAATACTTCGCGTATATATTGAAAATATATACGCGAAGTATTCGCAGAATAGTTAATCATGTTCGAGTATAGAATTTAAATTTTTCATCAAATAATATTATTCATACAAGTAATTTTTGTTCTCAATTAACCCGCGTATATTTATAGTGATAACACCTAAATAGAGAGAACCCGAAGAAAGCTACCGGAGTTCGTAACGTATCGAAAAAGTAAGTTTAAAGAAGTTAATGTACATAACAAGGAAGGAAAGAAGAAACCTTAGTTCCCGGCTGTATTTCAAATGTATTCTCAATTTAGGTGTTATGAGCCTTCTTTAGAGTGAAACTATAGTACACTATTGATAACGATTTACATTATACCTACATCACAGTTATGACGACCCCACAAATGTAAGATGTGTGATGTGGCAAATACCTGAATAGATTTTGTAATATAATTGCTTAAAACTTTTACATTCTGTTCCAATATAAATAAATACAGTCCAGTATGTATTATTTTATAGAAAATATTTTTGTCTAGGAACATAAACAGTTATAAACTAAACGGAACTATTCTAAAAAGAAAACATATGTTCTGGCAACACACTGACACTAGTGCGAATTTTAAGCACAGATGGAAACAAACCAATAGAAATAGCAAAGAGATTATTAACGTCTTTATTTTCCAATTATTGCGGGTGTGATGACGAATGACTTAAAATTATACTGAATGTACATAAAATGCGATAAAAATACATAAAGCACAAGATTTCAATAATTTACAGGACAATTATGTAAAATAAACCAGCATACAGTCCGGTTGTAAGTACCTAGTATGTTTTTATCCTTAAGCACCCAGTGTCCACAGCAAATCTTAAAAAAAATCCCTGACTTCGTAGTAGGCAAGTATGTTTTATTTATATCGCGCATGGCCCCGCGGATGGTGTAGATCGTAAACAATTAACTCGGTTAAGCGATACGGGCGCGGTCGGGTGTGTGATGGGTGACAAATAAAAATGCTGGTTTTCCGTGCTTCGGAGGGCACATTAAGCCGTCGGCAGAGAATATGTAATAATACTGCGTATAGAATGGACACTTCGACGTCCCGCCCATTTTCTCCACCTCACCCAACCACCTCCCCTCTTATGGGCGACGGTTGTATTCTACAGAGAGGTTGCAAGCGGCCTAGTTGTGATTAGTGATACATTTTAAAATCAATATATTATTTATTTACATAAAAATGGTGGTTGTAACGCTATTGTGTTCGATGGTAATATACGGTGATGGAGCTCCAAGGTGTACGAGCACCACCACATTTCCCAATTTATATTTCCCGACATGGTACCTAACGATAATACCATGTAAGCAATATGGGTGTTAGTGTCAGGGTAAAAATATTTTTTTTTACCCTGACACTGTTTTTTTTTTTAATTAAGATTATGTGTATTAATTTCGAGGTTTCTTTGGGTGCTGATTAATTAAGAAATTGGCATCCGTTTTCAGATCCAAGATGGCAGACAGACTTCTTTTTTCAAAATATGATATGGGTATCAATTTTGAGATTTCATGCGGTGCTGATTACAAAAATGACATCTTGTTTGAAATCCATGATGGCGGACATAATTATTTTTCCAAATTGTGATATGGGTTTCAATTTCGAGGTTTTCTGGGGTCCTGATTACGAAAATGGCAGCTTTTTTGAGAAAAAATCACTGGAAAAAAAAGTAACAACAAATCTAAATTTTCCCTGACTTTCCAGTTATCCCTTAGATTTCACTGACTTCCCTGACCACCATGAGCTTCCCTGACCTTTCCCTGACTTTCCAGAATGTGGACACCCTGAAAGGTCTTTAACTGGGGATAAAACATACTAGTTAATTGAGAAAAAATCAAAAGGTCTCAATAGATAGCAGATGTTTCGCGCTTTTCCTTCTATGCCCCTCGAAAGGATTTGGTGCACTACGATGGGTTTTAGGAGGGAGCCATCGCATTCATCAGCGAGTTTGAGGAGAATGCGGTCCCTAAACACAAACGGTAAGATAGACTTTTTCAACTTAAAGCGTGTGCTGGTTACTAGATTAGTTTACAACCCTAGTTGCTAGTTCTATTAGTCGGTTCTTGTTCTGTGGCTAAATAAATGACCTAATAATTTTTGGTAACTTATTTTTAAGTGAATTTCAAATGTGTACAACTTTGGTGATCATACAATATTATCCTAAATTATTAAAAATAGTTAACCAAATAAAAACAACGAAACCTCTAAGAAAATGTCTTTTGACAGCACTAAGAAAACGGCAAAATTGTTCACCATTCCCGGGCCAAAGAGACCATGTTAATACAGCGAGAAATTCTAAAGCAATTGTGAGTGTAAGACATACTTACTTCGATAATATTTAGAAGTTATTAAAATAATATTGTTAATCATTACAGAATAAAATAAATATATTCTAAGTAACCAGATAAATAAATAAATCACAATAAATTAATATAAAAAATATTACCGAATACGTATATTTCAAAATAATTTAGTAGGTTTATTGGAATAAAAGGCCAGACTGATGGCGCAACATGCCATTATATCACATACAAATAGACAATCATGTTGAAAAAAAAACACTTGCATAAAAGTAGATTTTATATAATTTCGCAGCCTCCGTTCATTCTGTTTCATAATACTGCTAGCCAAAGCATCAAACGGTATTGTATTCAGTTTATTGCTTCGATTTACGTTCATTATAGAGTATATTGCTCTCATAAACAAAAATGGACGAGTAATTTTGAATAGACATTACACATTATACAATAGAGGGTAACTTACGCTAATAGTATGGGATGTGCGAGATCGAGGGAGCGAATACACGATTATAGGCAACATTATGCGCAATGTCAACGTACATAGACCGTGAACCACAAGACTCCAATAGTGTGATTATTAAAATATTTATATAAACATTACACGTAAGCCACGACCATATATTATATACGGTAAATCGAAATACATATAATATGTAAAGTATTTATTATGCGTTAACAAGTTACACGTAATAAATAAGTGCACTCGCATATTATTATTAATATAAGCTATAATATTAAAGGGCCGTTCGTTACAAAGGCTCGACGTCACGAGGCAGTTTCATAAGTTAGGATCATGTTAGATTTATTGCACTTTAAAGAGAATACACTCCGTTTCATACATTTTTACAGACACCTCGGCGAGCGGTTCTGCTCGCACGCAACTCTCTATTTAGGCCAACCGGTGGGGACCGGTTTAGTCGGGCCGACGCGCGCACATAAATAATTAAACGTATATATTTCTCATCTACGACATGTTAAGATAAAAATAGCGAATATTTCGTACTAGAAATAACTAAAGATTCATAAACATTTCAATTACGCTATAAGTTACAACATCGGCTACTCAGTGACTAGTCTAACGGCGTATAATCATCATACTCTTAACAGGTGAACAGCAACAACGATAAATACATCACTCCGGGACGCCCTCACGCCTCCTCACACACCACCTGTCGACAAGTGACGTTAAAATAAATCAGCGTGAAGGGTAAATAAATCAGCTGAAAATATTTTATTAACTTGAAAAGAATAAAAACATGAAAATATCAAACGCCTATTTGTATCCACATCAGTATGTTTTATCGTCATGTTGATTTTATACTAGCTGTCCGGGCAAACTTTGTATTGCCTCAGAATGAAATAATATGTCAAACGTTTGATAGATACGGACTATTTGTATGGGAAAAAAAGAAATTGTGTTTTTTACTATTCCCTTCAACCCCTTCAATTTCTTCATATTTTCTTACCTTTTAACCCGTCCCTGGACTTCCAAAAATCAATCAAAACCAAAATTTGCCGAATCGGTCGAGCCGTTCTCGAGTTTTAGCGAGACTAACCAACAGCAATTGATTTTTATATATATATATATATATATATATATATATATATATATATAGATTATAAGAGTGGCAGTTTAATATTATATTGCTGACATTTTGGGGCTGTATTGATATTAGATACAGAGTAACTGGACTGATCAAGTGCAATCACGTGTCGGACAATGCCAGACAGTCTGCAAACAGAGTGAGATGGAGGGAGATCGTGAAGAGAGCTGTGTCCGCCAACACTGACGTTGACGCCTCAACGTGGCCACGACCGCTTTGCCAAGAGCGAAACGCTAGAGAAGAAGGGAATCCACTGTGGTTTTTGTGGTAATAAGACATATGCGATGCGAATGGGACGCAATAGTAGCCTATAGACCTGTGTCAATAATAATAAAGCAAATCTTTATTTCTTGTATTTTTGATGTCAGAAATCAGTATATATTGCTTATTATCAATAAAAATCACGAATCATTGTAACAATTGAATTGTTTAAAAAACATGTTTATTTATCTATAATTTCAAATATCTAGAACGCTATACGCTATCTTGTGATGATATGTCATACACGTTATAAACAACTCAATGTCAACGCGTCATCCACATGTCACTTGAGGTTATTTTAGGTTTTATTTACTATACCAGTGACATCATATAACAGATAATCTAAACGTTACCATGAATGGCAACGTTTTCGTCCGTTCATTTATACTAGATTTTTAATTTTAAGGTTTTAATGATTTTTATGAGTTAAAAAGTTTATGAATAAATTTTACGGCCTACTACAACAATATTGAACTACAAAAGGTTTATTTAAATCTGTTTTAACAACTTAAACACTTTAATCATTTTAGCCACCTGTTGGTTGGGTTTCGTCTCGATATGCGTTCTACAACATATAAACTTACATGTGTTCAGTAGTGCGGGTGTTGCGGCGAGTCGGGCAGCTTGCGCACCTTCATGGTGCCGTCCGCGCCGCACGAGAATAGCCGCCCCGCGTTGTCTGAAACAACACGCATCTCACTTGACACCACTATAAATACCCTAACAAGAAGTAGCATACAAGCGCACAGATCACATCGATGTCATGTGAATACTGTAGGCCAAATACATCTACACAAAAAGCAGAGATATCAAAGAGTTGTTATGCCTCTGTGCTGGAACCAGTAAACTAAACAAATCTATATATTCGGCGATACAATAACAGAACTAAACGTGGATAACTCACCAATATGTATTTGCGTGACTCCTTGGCCGATATGCTTGAAGAATGAACTTCTAGCGTGTTCACCGGCGAAAGTGTGCAATAATTGGTGTGTAGACAACGAAAACACCTGTAGATGGAATACATATGTTAAAAATGTAACAAGTATGATGAGGTATTGCGTTTTTTTGCATAATAACGCATTCACGGCCGAATAATGAAACGTCACTTAAATCTTAGTGGGACTTAAGTCTTTCGTCTCTATAAAACAGATGCAAGCGACAGAGATATCTTATATCTGAGAGTTACTTAAATTTTGAGTGATGTTTGAGTATTCGGCCATCACTGTCGTATCATAGTCTTGACTTCAGTGTTTATGTCAATAAAATAATGGTAGCTTAGTATTATATAGTACAAAGCGTTACGCATTCTTCTTCGCGCTAAACATAATGCGGAGCACTAGTTATACGTGCGTTGTGTGAGGCACACGATAGTATGGCGCAATCTGCACGCGTCTGGCGGATGTCACCGACGGCGGCACCTATGGCGGAGTTCTCATCGCGAGGCGAGAGCGCGACACACTTGATGAGTCTTGGGCAATTTTTGGCTCCCTAGAGCGTTATCTCATTCGCACACTACCTACGTGCCGTTTGTCAACCATTTTGGTAAAATTTTGGCCAACGCCGCCCTGTCAGCGCTCACGTATGCAGTGTGCCACAGAGATAACGGTCAACGACGAAACTAGCCGGCTGTCTCTTGCCTAAGCTCACCGTGCAATATTTGTTGGCGGATATTGTACCTTGATGTCACCGTCGGCGGCGCCTATGGCGTAGTACTCGTCGCGCGGCGAGAGCGCGACGCACTTGATGGGCGCGTGGTGCGCGTGCAGCTTGTGGCGCGGGGCGCGCGCGCGCAGGTCCCACACCAGCACGTCGCCGCGCCGCCCGCACGACACCAGCGCGCCCGCCAGCCCGCCCCACGCCACGCACGCCGCGCCGCCCTCGTGGCACGTCCACGCTGGAACACCCGTCCACACCTCCGTGTTACGCGAGCATAGAGCAACACCGGAGGGGAGTAGCCATATGCAGGCTTTCCCCTCTGTCAAAGTACAAGCCCGAATGGGCCTATACTATACCTGTCGCATTGATGTTTAAATGTATGCGTGAAATTGGTTCCGTATTATGTTAAAGTCAAGGTGTGAGTTTCGAAGTAATAGACGATTTTTGTAGTGTGCGAGTGTGTCGCACGCATTTCCCCCCGCAAAAAATGACAGACTGATTAGCATCGGTAATACACGCTATGGCTACTCCCTTCCGGTCCGCCGCGACCGGTGGGCCGCGTTCCTCTATGTACGCGAGGCCTTGAGAGTCGGCCCCGCCTGACTGGTGGTTGTCATGACCCTCAAAATCACGACACGGCAATAGTACAAAACGAATCAAAATCACACTGGTGCAAATTGTGACCATTCTCATTCCCAAAAAATCGCGACCGATAACACCTCCCGAAATATTTGTCCAAAATCTGGGCGTTACAGTCATCTTGCACACAGTTCGATCAAAAACGCGGTCTGTGATCTAATATTTCGATTTACTTATATCACCAATAATATACATATATATGTCATGTTTTTTTTTATTCTCCGTTTAAAGAGCTTGATCAAAGACCATGACGCTCTATACGTTCGCATGAATTACATTCTTCATTTATAAAATTGTAATTAAACAACATTAGCTCATTCACAATTGATATAGTTGCAACAGTATTCTGGCGTCATCCGTAGTAGGATCTGCCAGGACACTGTTGTCATGTCCTATTTCTAATGAAGCCCTACAATGAGCATCACCCCGAACACATTCTACCAAAATATGGCATACGTCTTCCATATTTCATGTTATTCAGGTGGAATACATGCATTCTATAATTTCCACAGTAAAAAGCATATTATCTTTCTCTAGGCATGCTAATGTGTCTGCTCGAATCGGCGATAAAACATTCAATTGCATAAAATTCAAAGTACTATAGCATAAATAAGTGTAAAATTTGCAGATAAGGTATTAAATAAATAGAAGGATCAAGTCGTAAACGAAATATAGGCAGCCAATAATGGAGAAAATTTACATGAGAAAATTAAATTCAAATCAATATATTGTTATACTCACAAACCACTAACGCTTTCTTGATAGGCATCAATGTGTCCCATATTGCAACATTCTTACTTTCCGAACTGTGACCAGCTGAAACGTAAAATACGTATTAATTTTCATATATTGTATAAAGCCTATTGACCCTATAGATAATATTCGAGTAGTTTACCTGTCGCGACTAAACTACAGGATCCGAGGAACACGAAGTCACTTATTCCTTTACTGTGGCATTGATGAGTCTGCAAATTTTATGTAGGATGTTATAAAGTAAGTATGGAACGTGAATATTTCTAGCGTCACCTAGTACCGTTATTAATAGCAGAAAAATGTTTGCCGTATGGGAGCCACCCTTAAATATTTTTGTATTGTTTTTAGTATTAGTTGTCACAGTGGCAACAGCAATACGTCATTTCAAATGTTCTAGCTCATGTATTGTCCAGTTCATGAGAAACAGCCTGGTGACAAAAAAACGGATAGCGGGGTTTTAGTATTGGGGTCCCGTTTTTAACTTTAAACGTTTAATTCAAACGTTATGGCAACAGTAGCTACATATAACGAATTTAAAAGGAAAACTATCATACTTAAGTTGGCTTTACAAGTTTGCGAGAAATAGTCGACCAAATGTGTTTGACTCGAAAATTTCGAATAACTCCATAGAAAATATATATTTTTTTCATTATATCTCTTACTCTGTAACTACGGAACACTACACTGCGCGGGGCCCGACACGCACTTGACCGGTTTTTTTATTACCCTTAGTGTAGGAAACCCTAAAAAGACGCGTATAATAAAAAGCATTACAACTCACAAAGAAGGGTCTGGGCGAGGCGTGCGGGTGGTGCGCGTTGCCGGTGGCGGGCGGGTGCAGCTGCCACAGCGCCAGGTTGCCGTCGGCGTCGGCCGCCGCGAACTTGTTGCCGTAGTCCGAGAAGCGCACGCGCGTCACCTTGGCGAAGGCCCCGGGCGCGCGCGGCGACCACACGCACGACGGGTGGCCCCACTCCCACAGTTGCACCGAGCCGTCCGCGCCGCCCGTCAGGTCTGCCCACACACCGCTAACGTTTATACCCACCCTCACATCGATCGTTCCTTATACTCCTCCCCCCCCCCCCCTCACACACTTCGTGTTGCCTGCGCAAACAGGCATGCAGAAGCCAGAGAGCATACGAACATTTGTAGACGGTAAAACTGGTTCGCGCAGTCCGCATAATATTCCGCAGTTTTGTACAGTAAAATTGCGCAAACAAGACGGAGTAATTGTAGTAGCATAGGGACTATGTAATAAAAATGCTTTAAAAAGGCGCAAATCATAACTTCATGCACACCTACATTTTGCCGATAGTAATAATGGCAACCCTTAATAAGTCCCACTGCGGGGCACGAGTTTCTCCCCTTTTTGGGAGAAGGCCTGGAGCTTACTCCACCATGCTGCTCCAATGCGGGTTGGTGGAGAAAAGGGTTAGTGGCCAATCCGCTTTCGGATGTTTTCAAACCGCCCATAAGGCCTCCGTCAAGGTTTAACGACCGGACCGACGGCTTAACGTGCCCTCCAAAGCACGGGCACGCGCATTTTAATTTGCCACTAGCGGTCACCCGTCACATACCCGACCGCGCCCGTATCGCTTAACTGAGTAGATCGCTTCCGATCTACACCAGCCGCGGAGCCAAGCGCGCTTCATTTTGCCTATGCATTCATGTAAATATCAATAATTTTCCAGTCATGTTTTTGAGTTCCGTATAATGTGGTAAACTGATTTAGAATCTAAGAATTGTACAAATATCGAAAAATTCTCCTCGCGTATATTTTTGTGTGTTACATTTCACCGAGAAGTAAAGTATCACCATTATAGTCAGTACAATTTAGCTTAGTTACATTACGACAAAATGCAATTTAGGCATTCTATAAAAGTAAACAATAAAAGTTTTTACGAGTACATACATATACTCAAAATACACTTACACAGAGGTTGTGAAGGATGTGCAGCCATTCGTTTTATGTTGTCAATTTTGTGTTTCAGCACCTGAATATATTAAATAGTCATTAGAAACAATAATTAAATTGAACTGAGTATAACACAGTGCTCCAAATACGTACTTGACCAACAGAAAAATTTGAAACTTTACATAGCTTCTTTCAAATATTATGTTATAAGTGAACGTTGAAGCATATGTAATCCACCTGTAACATCATTTTTTTACATGGCCAATAACAGATACAGTGCACAAAACCGATATATTAGCACCCTCTTGAACAGATGAAATATGTCCAAATTTCTAACTACAAAACCAAATTATTTAAAAAAGCTTTAATATAGCACAAAATAATAATCTAGCGGACGCATAAATAATAAAAAGCATAACGATGTAACGCTATTGTAACAGCGTAACGCCCAGGAAACAACAGGAACTTTATTGAAAAGAAAATGACTACGCACAAGAAACTCTACATAATCAGATATATTAAAAAAATACACGAATGAATGCAAACCAAAAACGGTAAAGAATAAAAAAAAACGACGCGATCGATACCACTAGCGGAGAGAAAACAAAGATTAATTTACAAATTATTAATAAGAAACAAAATAATAAACAAATGGAAGGATTGATGACCGGAGAAAGAACATCTGGCTGAAATAACTGGCGGCGTGCGGACTAGGGGGTGTGACAAGGTGGCAAGGGTAGGGTTGTCACTGACCGGTTTCATAAGAAGCTTGGAGCGATGCAGCACCAGGCGACAGTATTTCGCGTCGTGGCAACCCGGGAACTGCAGGCCCTTCACCTGCGACCAACACTCGGTTATCGCTCACACACGCACGCCAACATTCACACAAACGTTAAGAGTATTAACGAGTCAAAATATACCTTATGAGACAAATCTTTCAAGGTCCTGGTAAGAAAAAAGCAATTCAAGACAGATCGGTTATGTAGACCCTGTATAAAACTTTCATTTATAGTACCTACCGAATCCTATCAAAGAAGAATAGACAGAGCATATCATTATAGTATAGGTCTGGAAAATATAAAGCCAAGCGCCAGGCGACACGCAAACACAAGAGCACATCACATACATACACAGTACCCACACCTTGTAAAGTGCCCTATACTGAATGAGTATATTTCAAGCAATTGTTCCCGCGAATGAATTTACCCATGAAATTTAATTATTGCACAGGCGTTGTTTCATTTAAGCGAAATGTTATCGGTCATATTTTTGTCATGGTGTGTTTAATTTACGAGAAAAGAGCATCCCTGCATGTTACAGTTTGCTTCTTTTTAGATGTATTATTAATTTTCAAAGGCTAAGAGGCATATGTATTTGTTTATTTTTTAAAATTATGTATCACCAGACCAGATCGGGTTTTTTAGGATACCTGGCTTTAGTATTACAACTGCCAGAAGTACACGAGCGTTTCGATCATCAATTTTTGTAGTTATTTTACAGTCAGTCAGTTTTTGATCGATAAAATTTCGGTCTAATGCACAACAATTTTTATTTGTTGTCATAATGTCCTCTCATGATGTTATAACAACTCTGAAACTCATTCAGTAAGGTAGTAAGTTAGTGTATTAGTGATTATTGTGCACGTACTGTGACAATATACGCTTCGTGGCCAGTTGGCTTTGAGTGGCTTGCCCGCCGCTCCTGCTGTGGATGTCATTTTGTATATTATAGAGTAAGTGCCTTCGCCTTCCATAATTTAAAACAATACTTCAATTCACTAATTTTAGACTTGTTAATGCTTTAAGTATTTATTTACATTTAAAAGTTCAAATTGATAATTTATTTACAGCAACAATTAACCAGTTACTCGTGTTATAGAATCCATAGAATTTCAGAGCACTTTCTACATTAGTTTAAATATGTTAGTATGTTTAGTATAATTTTATAAATGACTTAATTTTATTTAAATTTAAAACGACAGTACATACAACAGTTAAATATTTAGACAGAAAGCTAAAATGGCTTTAGTTGGATGTCTCCTCATGAGTCTATGAAATTTGAACATCTGACTGTTGTACATGCAATAAGACAAACTCAGTATTTAAATTGGATATTTAATATATTATACCATCATAGGTCGTGACGTTATATTTATAATATTTATACAAGCTAAAAATTGAGTGGTTGCTTTCCCATGGCAAAACAATTTGCATTCACTAGTATTATCGAAATACTATTTTTTATACCAAATGATGACTAGAGCGATAGTTGCACCGCCCTAATCATATCTTATATGACCCTCCGCAACGTCCTAAGCCGACGTTCAGACCCACAGGGGTCTCCCTTAGGCAGTTACGCTAATTTTTATTTAGGCTGGAGCGCCTTCTGCGCTCGCCGATTGCCTGGTGAAATAGACATGTGGGCGGCGCGTCCCCTACATTTTTAAAATTTTTAAATAACTTTAAAATTACCATCATCGCGATAGCTGATGAAATGAATGTAATTCACTAAACGTAACGTATGTACTACTTTTACTAGTAAGTGCACACCAGAGTGCGCCGCTTCAAAAGTGAAAAATAATGAATATTCATAAAAGTTCAGAGCTAAATAAGTTCACGTGACTTCTTAAACGGCATACCTAATAAAAAAAGTAGATTATAGACTATACTACCAAGAAAAATATTTTTTCTGCGGGAAAACAACTACTAAAATTTCACCATGTAGACATATATTTTTCCTTTTTATTTATTACGAAATTAGCAAATTATCATGCAGTTCGTTGACAATAAGAAGCCTGCAGATGCGTTGCTGCACTGAGGCCAATGCTCTGTGCGAAATTTACCAACAAACCGAAACAGTAGCATTGGATGTTACCATTTGGTGGCAGTTATATTTGGTAATGTGGTTTGTTCTCCATGGAGCTTAAGTAAATATTTTACCAACAACTCAAGTTGCTTGGTGGGATATACAAGTCCATTATTTATTATTATATCCTTAGATAACAAAGTGCTTATACCCGTCAACAAATAATTTATTATACTTACGACGCTTGCGCCGCGCCCTGTCTGGCTTGCCATACCGATGGGCATTTGTGGCGCGTTGGGATTGAGCGGCGAACTGTTGCCTGTGCCTGGCCCTGAACCGCTGTTGGGCCTGCGAAATAAAGTACAATCAACTTGTAACGTGAATATAATTTATTACCCGACTTCACGAAAACGAGGTTTATATATTAATACATTTTATTTTCTTTCTTTCTTTTTCTTCAGGAGGAAGCCAGTGTCGTGCGGAGGGGAGAGGGGGCGCGGTACCTGTCGTGGTGCTTGATGAGTAGATGGCCGGTGTCGGGCAGCGCGGCGGGGTCGGCGGCGAGTGCCAGCAGGTCGAGCTCTCACTCGGTGTGTGTGTGGGGGGCGGTACCTGTCGTGGTGCTGGATGAGCAGGAAGCCGGTGTCGGGCAGCGCGGCGGGGTCGGCGGCGAGTGCCAGCAGGTCGAGCTCTCACTCGGTGTGTGTGTAAGGGGCGGGGGGGGCCGGTACCTGTCGTGGTGCTGGATGAGCAGGAAGCCGGTGTCGGGCAGCGCGGCGGGGTCGGCGGCGAGTGCCAGCAGGTCGAGCTCGCACTCGGTGTGTGTGTGGGGGGCGGGGGGGGGGGGCGGTACCTGTCGTGGTGCTGGATGAGCAGGAAGCCGGTGTCGGGCAGCGCGGCGGGGTCGGCGGCGAGTGCCAGCAGGTCGAGCTCTCACTCGGTGTGTGTGTGGGGGGCGGTACCTGTCGTGGTGCTGGATGAGCAGGAAGCCGGTGTCGGGCAGCGCGGCGGGGTCGGCGGCGAGTGCCAGCAGGTCGAGCTCTCACTCGGTGTGTGTGTGGGGGGCGGTACCTGTCGTGGTGCTGGATGAGCAGGAAGCCGGTGTCGGGCAGCGCGGCGGGGTCGGCGGCGAGTGCCAGCAGGTCGAGCTCTCACTCGGTGTGTGTGTAAGGGGCGGGGGGGGCCGGTACCTGTCGTGGTGCTGGATGAGCAGGAAGCCGGTGTCGGGCAGCGCGGCGGGGTCGGCGGCGAGTGCCAGCAGGTCGAGCTCGCACTCGGTGTGTGTGTGGGGGGCGGGGGGGGGGGCGGTACCTGTCGTGGTGCTGGATGAGCAGGAAGCCGGTGTCGGGCAGCGCGGCGGGGTCGGCGGCGAGTGCCAGCAGGTCGAGCTCGCACTCGGTGTGTGTGTGGGGGGCGGGGGGGGGGGGGCGGTACCTGTCGTGGTGCTGGATGAGCAGGAAGCCGGTGTCGGGCAGCGCGGCGGGGTCGGCGGCGAGTGCCAGCAGGTCGAGCTCGCACTCGGTGTGTGTGTGGGGGGCGGGGGGGGGGGGGGGGGGGGGCGGTACCTGTCGTGGTGCTGGATGAGCAGGAAGCCGGTGTCGGGCAGCGCGGCGGGGTCGGCGGCGAGTGCCAGCAGGTCGAGCTCTCACTCGGTGTGTGTGTGGGGGGCGGTACCTGTCGTGGTGCTGGATGAGCAGGAAGCCGGTGTCGGGCAGCGCGGCGGGGTCGGCGGCGAGTGCCAGCAGGTCGAGCTCTCACTCGGTGTGTGTGTGGGGGGCGGTACCTGTCGTGGTGCTGGATGAGCAGGAAGCCGGTGTCGGGCAGCGCGGCGGGGTCGGCGGCGAGTGCCAGCAGGTCGAGCTCTCACTCGGTGTGTGTGTGGGGGGCGGTACCTGTCGTGGTGCTGGATGAGCAGGAAGCCGGTGTCGGGCAGCGCGGCGGGGTCGGCGGCGAGTGCCAGCAGGTCGAGCTCTCACTCGGTGTGTGTGTGGGGGGCGGTACCTGTCGTGGTGCTGGATGAGCAGGAAGCCGGTGTCGGGCAGCGCGGCGGGGTCGGCGGCGAGTGCCAGCAGGTCGAGCTCGCACTCGTCCTCGGCCCAGCAGGCGGCGCCGCGCAGCAGCAGCGACACGTCCATCTCCTGCACCTCGCGCGCCGTCGCCACCGCCAGCAGACCGCCGCCCACCTGGGACGACGTTGCTCGGTGTTATTTTGTAAGTAATCGAAATATAACAATAATATTTTTAGACACCCGAATCTGAAATAAACTAGTCTTATCAAACGAATTAGACTCGCTTTCACAGGGTTCCCGTGTTAGGTGTTATCATAAACACCACAGGTTGTTGACAGGAAACCACCTCTTCTTATGGGCTATTCTGTCTATACGTAAAGAACTTTTTTCTAGATTTATGCAAAATTATATCCTAAATAGTTTTGGAGATAAAGGGGGATAAAGAGAATGATCGATTATTTCACTAGTTTTTTAATAACTTGTACTGCCTATTTACATGTAAAAATTATTTAAAAAAATAACTTGAATTGCTTAAAATAATATACATAAAAAAAGTACTACAAATATATTTAATTTCCCAATTTATCCCACAAAATTTACTTATTTTTCTATACTATAAAGATTGTTAATTTAAAAAAATTAGAGAAACAGCATCTAAATAAAAAATGAAGTTACCCGGTTGAGACAGAAGGCGGCGATGGAGTCCTGTTCCTTGTGTATGATGCGCACGGGACTGTGCAGGTCGTCGTCCCGCACTCTGTGTTGCGGGGTGCCGCCGGGCCGCTCCCCGCCGCCCGCCCCGCCCACTTCCGCGCACATCGACTGCGCTCGCCTCCGTGAGAACACCGCGCGGATAAATACGTCCTACGACAAGTAAGGTGTTGGTAGTTTTGACGATCGCATGAAAACATTTTTGCATTGAGCAATTGTAGTTATCTTAACAGATGTTTAAGAAATTAAAATTGGCGAGGCTTGTACGAAAATATTAAATAAAGATCCAGGGTAAAACTTTTAAAATATTATCTTGGGTCTCTCTAGTTTTATATAAGAATTTTCTTTTTAATTTTATTTCGTTGTTAAACACATGAAAACAACTGTTTTGAATATACTTACTTGAACCTGTTCTTGGCGCACTAAGTAGTTCCAGAGACGTCTAGCAGGCGCCGTGCTAAACAGGGCTGAATTGAACGGTGTATTGTGTTTTTCTAATAAACATCTGTAAACAACGATAAAACACATTGTAATTTGACAGTTACGACATAATATCGTAGGCGTAACTGAATATGAATTGTTACTTTAATGCATTTGGAATACGTTTCTCAATACATATGCTACAAGCAATGCCTGCAAGTCTATTGAAGTGGGGCTGCGCAAGCTAGGTTCTTGGCGATATAATGTTTTCATATCCGGGAGTTACCGACAGTGCACTTAAGTGTTTGCGCCTTCGTCCAAAAAGTCTAACCCCCTTATTCATAAACGTACATTAGATACGTTTTAGCTATAGAATGCTTTGTCTTTGTCAGTTGCATTGTCAAATGTGCAGGATAGAAAAAGACAAAGCAGAGATTAGCAACACTTTAGCTAAAATACGTTTATGAATAAGGGGGTATTTAAGTATTCGCGATTGTTTATTTACATAAAATATATCGCGATAGACAAGTTTTCGCGTTAACGTGATATGCAGCCCTGTATTTTCCGGCACAGAGGCATAACACCTCAGGCCTCAGGAGTGCTAACATATCTTCATTTTGATCTTGGTCTTAGTGTGGGTCTATCTGCAGTTATCACTTATCATCAATGTGAACTGCATGCTTGATTGCCACTTCCATAACATAAAGAAAAGATATGCATGGCGACTACGAGCAACGGGTTTTTTTAAAGTGGCATACAAGCATGCATTTCAGATGCATGTTATGTGATGACTTCATGTCTAATAATGTCTATAGACATCTGTCGGATTCTGGCGTATCGTAGTGGGAGGCAATTAGTGCAGTACCTGTACTTGTTGATGGGCGGGCCGGCGGTGATCTGATCGGGGAAGCAGCCGGGGATGTAGTCGGGCGGCGGCGGCCGCGCCTCTAGCGTCTCCGTCAGCTGCTGCTGCCACTGGTCCACGCGCCGCAGGGCGCCGTGCACCATCGGACTGGTCGTCGCCAACTCTACACGGTACACAAACTTCCGTGTCAAGATCGGAGGCGGCTCTTCCTTAAGAGTGCAGTGCACTCCCACGAGAATTATATAGGTACAAACTTACATAATAACAATATATTTTGAAATTTTTATTTCTTTTTATAACATACTATTTTTATATTACTCTCTATCTATTCTTTATTACGCGTATATTTTGCGTCAAGTTATGCGCCGATTTGAGCGCCAGCGACTCCTCCTATGAAACGAAGTTTAGTAAAATTCCTAGTTTTGTATTTAATGAGTGCGAAAGGGAAACATCGCCACAGACCGGGGCGTGAAACAGAACATTTTGTGTGAGAAATTAGCCTAATGCGGAGCGCCGCTCACACGTGATCACGTGACATTGCCGAACTGCGGTGCCCTCGGGCGCGGGAATAATACGCTGTGTTGTTTTTGCCGATTTATGTATACAAACAAACGTGTCGGATTCGTCACTTATTTTGCAGTTTTTTTATGAAATCCAGTTAATGAAATGAGAAAAGAAGTAGGTATGTATTTTTTTGTGAACCTTTATTAAAAAACGTCAAGAGCCGCCTCTGGTCAAGACTGCGATCATTGAAAATAATCCTAACATGACCAATTGAATAAATGTCGCGCCGAGATTTATGTGGAATAATTGGCGGCTCAACTTTTAAATATGACAAGTATAAACGAAACAGAACTATGTGCATAGTATTTTTGGATCAAATCTGTATTTAGTTATTTTGCAATTTTGAAGGGAACATTTCTTTAACATCGTTGTGATTTGAATTTCGATGAAATGAAAAAGCGACAGTAAAACGGGACAGACACATAAATTCAGAAGATTTAACGTATGAGAAATTGAGAAATTAGATACGAAGCAAACAGTAAAAATAGAGACGAATATAAGATTTAACGTGGAAGAAATAGGAAAAACCTACAGTGAAACTTTTAAAAATTTACATAGAAATTTTTAAAAGTTTCACTTCTACCATTGTGAATTGCACACATGTTTGTTTTAACTTGCGACTGTCTGGTTTTTTTGTAGTAAGTACTCGTATATTTTAACAGATTTCAAAATAAAAAATGCTATTATTTTATGTTTCCTTTAAACAAGACATCTACATTACATGTTTACATTTACCACCGTGAACTTGCTACTTTTATTTGACAATATTTGTTTAAAATAATATGCCCTTTATTATGAATTGACACAAACATGGAACCATGACCTAAGATTGGGATTGGGGAAGAGTCGACGGAAAAGAGCGTCAAGTAACCCGTGTACACACTGACCGGACATCTCGATGCCGCAGAGCTGCAGGAAATGCTGCAGCTTGTGCTGGGCGAGGCGCAGCACGGCCACGCGCATCACGTACCACGAGTACGAGTCCGGCTCCACATGCTCCGTGTTGGCGCACTTGCGACGCTTCTCCGTCCTGATACAACATGCGCTGGTTATAATAAGAACCTTATCGTTCAATACGCAAAAAAATATAAGGTATAATCGCACGGGCACGAGTCGGAGATTGATGAGGTTCAAAATCGTGATTGGTCGTCATTGTAATCGACTATTTGCTATCCAAGTCAACTATAAAGGCGAATAAGGCTGAGGCCGCACTGCCGCTAAATTACCGCGGCTTTAACGGTTTTTTTTGGAACGTGACACTTTTTCGTTCGCGCAGAAGGGCGTTTATTGATTTATAACAAAGTTTTAAATAATATTTGGTGATACAATATTTGAATTAATATATATATATTTTTATATTGATTTAAATTAACTGCTATTGAGTGTTCATACTTAGTGGTGGATGTGTCAAAGATATCGTCGTCATCAGCTTCGCTGCCGCTGTCCTCGGCGTCTTCCCCGCCTGACTCCGCAGAGTCATAGTCGTTGTTCTCCGGGTCTTGTTCCGCCGTTGGCTGTTGATCAATAATATTCAATTTAATTTTCCTTTCTATCTTGCCTGTTAACCTTAAATACATTTGGGTTCGACTCCTAGCTGGGATTTTTTATAACTCTTTTTTATAACTGTTGTTATTCTGCCGAATTTGCAGATTTGGATATGGTTAAAAGCATGAAAATAGTATTGTAATGTCTACTACATACGGTGCTACCTAGTGGATGAGTAATTTTGCAGGTTAAAATCTGGTGAGCAGGAAGATAATAATACTGCACTAGGGCGGCAGGTGGGGGAGGGGCGGGGCGGACCGACTTTGGTGAGCAGGAAGGTGAGGACGTTGCAAGGTCGGTACCTTGGTGAGCAGGAAGGTGAGGATGCTGCAGTAGGGCGGCACGAACTGCTCGCGGTAGGTGGGGCGGCCCTCCTGGATGTTCTTGTGCGGCGCGGCGGGGCTGAGCCCCAGCAGCCGCATGTTGAGCAGCGCGCGCTTCTCCCTCAGCGACGACCACACCGACGTGCCCTCCGAACGCTCCACCAGTTTCGGCTGCAATATACACGTTTATGTAAAAACCTCTTTTTTATGTTATGAAAGTGGCAAACAAGCTTGCAGTTCACATTGATGTTAAGTGATGACTGCTGCCAAAAGACACCTACACAAAGACCAGAGGTCAAAATGCAGATGCGTTACCACTTCTGAGGCCTAAGGTTTCATGCCTCTGTGCCGGAAAAATACAGGGCCGTACATTACCACCTGACCGGAACACAATAGTGCTGAACACTACCATTTAGCGGCAAGTTTATTAGGTAATGCGGTGGTGCGTACGCCCGCGAACTCCGTCTCTGGAATTCTACTACCAGTAAAACAATTTAAAACCTCTACAATTTAAATTAAGTCCTACAATGTTGTATTGAAATTACCGTCCCTTAAAGCCTAGACCGCACTACTCTACGAGTAAATCTCGCTATTCTCGCCAATAGTGTACTTTTTTAATGTTGTAGGTGGCTCGCGTCTTGAGACGCTGGTCAATTTCAACGAGCAATTGGCGAGCGCAAAGGGTCCTCAGTCTTAATAAATTTACACAACTGCCAAAGGAAGGCCTCCACGAGTCCGATTCTCGGCTTTGGGCGTCGTAGGGGGACATACGCGACAAGGGGTGGTACAACGTTCGTTCGTCAATAATGTCCGAAACACGATATATTCTTATGGATAATGTAAAAAGATTCACTCTACGTTACCCTTTCAAGGGTGAATGTTTATTTCAGATGTAATATTACTACTACTATTACTGTATCCGGCTCGAAAGATCAAAATGATGTACAGTTTTCACCGTACAATCTTGAATATAACTTTTAAAACACTAGCGTTAACACTCATTTCACTAATTTTACGAACCACGGCTTGTGCAACCGAGTCGAAACGTCGGAATAAAGGTAAAAAGTGTTTTTACCCAATCTTGAATGATAGAAATTAAAGACTTGATTGATGTAAGCCGATTTATTGATATAGTTTGTAATGCTAATTGATGAGCACACGCGGCATGTATGAAATGCTTGATGACCGAACGTGAACGGATTTGTATGAATGATTGACAATTTCTATGTAGCGCGGGTAAACTGCTGATAAGAACAAAATGTATGGTTCTTGTACTATACAAATGTGTATATTTTTACAGAAATTAATTTTTCCTATATTTTTGTTGAAAGGATTAAAATATAGAGAAAATAACTTACATCAATACAGTATTATGAGGTAAGTAAATTCAACAGATTGAATTTTATTACCTGCGGCGGCGCAGGAGCCGTAGTGAGTAGCCTCCTCACACCTCCGCCGAACAGTTTGGCGTGAGCCTTGGCGTCGGCAGTGTGCGCGGCAAGTCTGTACAGTAGGTGAGCGTCCCGCGCCGCCAGCGCCCAGCCCAGCAGCGCCATGTACACCGCGCAGAACGCCTCGGCTAGCAACACGGGCAGTCTTGGCGCGTCCTCTTCCTCGGCTGCACGCAGGGCTAAGCCGCGAAGAGCCGATACGCCTAGTGACGAAAAAAAAATTGATATGAACATATATTTTGTCAAGTAATATATCACGAAATGTTTGTCAAAATTTTTTATGGCTTTACCCACAAAAAATCTTTTATTTCTTTATAAATTAAGTTGATCGTTGCAGTCGTGTGCAGTACACAACTTGATTAATGACCTAAGAATTCTAACAAATATTTTTTTTAATTGCATGTAAACTTACCGGGCCATTTGTTGGGTGGAGTGGTCACTGTAAGTTCCTCAACAGAATACCGTCTCGGCCTCACAAGTAGATTTGTAGTACCGGGCGTTTCAGCTATGATGCTTTAAATATAAAATAAATTGATGTATAATTATATGATTTTGTGTATGAAACACACAAAATTTAATACTATACATGACAATGTATATTATAATCAAAACGTAAGTGTAAATGTATATACAAAAAATATTTAATGCATAGTCAAAAGAACTTTGAATATTGTTTGTTGCATTCCAATATTTAATTAGTCAGATTTAATGAGTGTCTTATATTTAATCCATGAAAATGTTACACGAGCATACAGTTCGCAAGATAAAGGAGAATACTGTATGTAGCCTATAAACAAACATCTACACAAAAACTGGATATTACGATGTAAATACTTTAGAATTATGATTCGAGCAGGAATCGAACCTGCGACCTCAGGATAACCAGTCCAGCCGCGTCACCACTAAGCTACCGTAGTCCCACACCGATGTGTCAAATTTTGCTTTCCCTTTAAGATTTTTAACCGATTTAGGGTCGGTGAACGACATCCAATGATAACAAATTATTAGCTATACAATCGATATGATAGACTTGGCAGTTTATACAATATCGTTAAGATGTCGCTGTTCCCTTAATAATTGTACTATATATTTTTCGCAAACGTTGCGGAAAATAAATAGTACAATTATGTCTATGCTGTTATGCCTCCGTACTGACGGGACCTGATATGACGGGATCGTTTAGCGGGAACTAGATTAAGCAATGCTGACATAAGTTTTAAAGTATTGATAGAAAGCTCTAATATTTTTACAAATTGAATAATTTATGAATGCTAGGCAAATAAGCTATCTATATTTACAACGTTATATTTTATACGAACCCATCATGATGTTGCGTATGCTTTAAGCTGAATGTATCAGAATCACAGAGGCTTTGGTAAATGCAGGCAGACAACGCTACGGCCAACTCTCTCAGCGTATGAAGTAGACGCGTGGCCGAACCGCCGGGGATGCCCAGCTCTCCTATCGTGCCCAGCATGTCGTGGGCCACTGACTGTAATAAAAATTAACGATAAAATACTAAAATTCTTGAATAAAATGAAAAACTATAATTCATCATTGATCGCCAGTCACATTTAGCAAGTTATTTATTAGTATTTCATACAAATCATGTTCTTGATATGCATTTTGAGTTTAGGTTCTGTGTCCCTTCATAGCGACGGCTATAGCATAAAGTTTGGCGAGCTGAATGAAGGACACTAATCGCGGTACCTAGGCGTGATGCACAGTGTCGAAAGTGGTGATCGCGGTACCTTGGAGCACCTATAGGATAGGATAGTCGTTGACAACGGCGGCCGAGAGGAGCGGCGATATGGCAGTCGTGAGCCTGGCGGAGGGGTGGTAGGAAGGACTACGATGATCGAGGCCCTGCTACCACCCCTCGCTCGCTCGACGGCGGCGGCGAGCAGCGGTAGCGTGGTGGGGAAAAGCGGCGGTGCGGCGGTACCTGCAGGTGGCGCACGGGGTCGGCCACCACGGTGTTGTTGGTGGCGACGGCGGCGGCGAGCAGCGGCAGCGTGGTGGGGAGGGGCGGCGGTGCGGCGGTACCTGCAGGTGGCGCACGGGGTCGGCCACCACGGTGTTGTTGGTGGCGACGGCGGCGGTACCTGCAGGTGGCGCACGGGGTCGGCCACCACGGTGTTGTTGGTGGCGACGGCGGCGGCGAGCAGCGGCAGCGTGGTGGGGTGGGGCGGCGGTGCGGCAGTACCTGCAAGTGGCGCACGGGGTCGGCCACCACGGTGTTGTTGGTTGCGACGGCGGCGGCGAGCAGCGGCAGCGTGGTGGGGAAGGGCAGCGGCGACAGCAGCTGCTGGTGCTGCTTGTCTTGGCCCAGCTCCTGCAGCAGCAGCACGAGCTCCATGCGCACGGAGGCCAGCCCGCCGCCGCCCGCGCCCTGCAGCGAGCAGTACGACAGCAGCGTGCGCAGCAGCGTCTCGTTCGCTACACGACATTCGAATAGTGTGTGTAAATTTGACGACCCGGTTAGTACAGCTGTGTGAGATGACCGTTTGATTAGAAGGGTCGCGGGTTCGATCCCCGCACCGGGACAGATATTAGTATGGCCTACACATATTATTTGTTTCGGGTCTGGGTGTTTGTGTATGTGTTGTATGTGTACAACGGCACCTACGACACAGTTTTATATCTAGTGTGGGGCTGGAAGTGTAAGCGTATTTATTTTATTGTAATGTGTAAATTAGTGATAAGCGCAATATCCGTATTCGTGCTTATCTGAAAAGAAGGAAAAATCCGCACCCGTTACTTTTACGGCGGATCTTTTATCATATCAAATCTTCATATTCATTACGCAGATTCAATTCTTAAAAATGGGTGATTAAGGCAACAGTGCAGAACTATTCAATTACATTTTGATTACTTTTTATCACATACTAGCTGTTGCCCGCGGCTTCGCCCGCGTGGATGTCGTTTTATACTCCTGAATTTTCTTTGCTATAAACCTCACGGAGCCTGAGACTTTTCCAACGAATGCAAAACCATGGAAATCGGTTCGTGCGTTCTGGAGTTATAGCGTCAGGAAGGAAAACTCGACTTATTTTTATATTATATATATTTTTATATAGAAAATCAAATATTACGTAATTTAACAATTTTCTACTGGTGGTAAACGTAGCCTAAGCTCAGGTACCTTTGAGCCAGCGTTTCCTGCGCACGGCGCGCTGCACCTTGGCCTCAAAGTCCGCCTTCTCGCGCACCAGCAGCTGGTGCAGCGTGGGGCGGTCGGGCAGCGGCGGCGGCGGCTCGGCGTCGCCCAGCAGCTCGCCGCCCGCGCCGCCCGCCGCCGACACGTA
Source organism: Macrosoma leucophasiata (assembly GCA_036365455.1). NCBI lineage: Eukaryota > Metazoa > Arthropoda > Insecta > Lepidoptera > Hedylidae > Macrosoma > Macrosoma leucophasiata. The sequence continues at coordinate 13,619,959 of JAWQUS010000021.1, forward strand.
GCCGCACAGCCGCCGCAGCGCCTCGACCTCGCGCTCCAGCCAGATGTACAGCTGGTACCGGAGGTGCCCGCCTGCACGCGACACAATATTACTATTTTTTTTATGTATTGAAAGTGGCCTGGGAATTTTGACGTTGGTCTTTGTGTAGGTGTTTAAAGGCTGCAGTCATCACTTAACATCAATGTGAACTGCATGCTTGTTTGCCACTTCAATTACATAAAAAAGTGGCAAACAAACATGCAGTTCACGTTGATGTTAAATGATGCCTGCAGCCTCTACACACTTACATGAAGACCAAGGTCAAAATGCAGATACGTTACCACTTCTGAGGCCTAAAATGTTATGTATCTGTACCGGAAATTACAGGGCCGTACATTACCACCTGACCGGAACACGGTAGTGCTGTACACTATCATTTAGCGGCAAGTAAATTAGGTAATGCGGTGGTGTCTACGCCCTCGAGCTCCGTCACTGGAGCTCTACAACCTCTCTCGGTCTCGGCACTGGTTGCGGACGAGTCGGAAAACCCAGGTGTTTTTAATGGTTAAACGCGAAACTTCTCCGACTCTTACATCACCGACCCCTTTCCCCAAGGGAGAAAATAAAGAACCAGATATAATTTGTCTCTCTGAGTCCTTTATTGAGAAAGGTTATGAACAAATTATTAATATATCGGGATTTGCACTGGCGTCGTCTTACTCTAGAAAGAACTATAAAGGAAAAACGGGGAGGCGTATGTATCTTGACAAAACAGGGGATCCAATACAAACAAGTACGACTCTGTAAGGAGTACTCAGTCACCAGTCACAGTACTAAGCACTTTGAATGCTGTGCCATTGATATAACAGCATTTAATATGTTAATAATATGCTTGTATCGGACACCTGATTCTGACTATAGCATATTTTTTGATAAATTAGATACTTTATTACATAGAGCAACCCACAAATATAACAAAAAAGTAGTGTTAGTCGGTGACTTAAATATAAATACTCTCCAGAAAAAAAAATAAAATGTCAACCTCTTAGTGGATCTTATTAGTAATTACAATCTGTACATGCACATAAATGAACCTACACGCCAACAAACTTGTATTGATCACTTAATTAGCAGTTTTAAATCAGCAAAAGGAGAATTATTGCATTTGGACATCTCGGACCATAACACTGCCCAATTACTTATCATTCCAAATACAAAAATCAAAAGATACAAACATCATTTTATTTTTACAAGAGATTACAACAACGAACATCTTTTAAAATTCAAATCATATTTATCAAGCCTATCATTCATTGCGGCATATAGAGAAAGAAATTTGGAGTCTTCTTTCAAAGAATTTTATCATTTATTTCTTCTACTCTATAATTTGTGTTTTCCCAAAAAAAGGATAAAAATTTCAAATACACGCCGTAAAAATAACTGGATTACTAGAGGACTGAAGATTAGTTGTAAAAATAAACGAGCATTACGATTTAAATATTATTCAAAAAAACTGCTAAAAATAATTATAAAATATATTCAAAATTACTCCGCAAATGTACGAGGGTGGATCCAAAAGTTCGAAGCCCGACCAAGAAAATGAAAGAAAAGTGGGTCTAATTTTATTTTTATTTTTCGACATAGTCTCCATCTAGCTCAACACACTTCTTCCACCTGAACTGCAACTTGTTTATCCCCTCGAAAAAAAAGATTCCGGAAGGTCGGCGAAATACTGGTTTAATGCGACTATCACCTCATCTTTGGTCGAAAATTTCGAGCCACCCAAATGTTTTTTTAAATTTGGAAATAAATGATAATCTGAGGGGGCTAAATCCGGCGAATAAGGTGGGTGGGGCAGCAATTCGTAGCCACAATCATGGATTACAGACATTGTTTCAACTGAAGTGTGAACACGTGCATTGTCTTGATGGAACAAAACTTTCTTACGCAACATTCCCGGCCTTTTTTCTTTTATTTCTTCTCGTAGTCTTCGTAAAAGGATACAATAATAACTAGAATTAATAGTTTGACCTTTCGGTAAACAATCTACAAAAATAATGCCCTTCGCATCCCAAAAAACAGAAGCCATGACTTTGTTAGTCGACAAAACGATTTTAGCCTTTTTCGGTGTAGGTGAGTCAGATCTTTCCACTGTTTAGATTGTTGCTTTGATTCAGGAATATGGTGGTGAACCCAGCTTTCATTCATGGTAACAAATCTAGACAAAAAGTCCTCGGGATCAGTCTCAAAAAGTTCCAAACAGTCTCGCGAAATTGTGAATCGAACTCGTTTTTGTTCAGCTGAAAGCAACCTCGGGACACAGCGAGCAGAAACCTTATGGAATCCCAATTCTTTCGTTATTATGTGTTGCACCCGGCCATAACTAATGTCTGTTGTCTCACCTATCTTACCGATTGTCAAACGTCGATCACCCAGTACGAGATCACAAATTTTATCGATGTTTTCTTTCGTGGTAGAGGTTGTAAGCCGTCCACTCCTAGAATCATGTTCAATGCTCTCACGACCGCGCTTAAACTCAGCCACCCACTTCTTGACACTGGAATACGATGGAGCAGACTCCCCCAAAGTGCCCACCATATCTTGATGGATGTCTTTTGGTGACAGGCCTTTTTTATTGAGGTACTTAATGACTGCACGATGTTCAATTTTCTCCATTATTGAAAATCGCGTCAGAATGCTTCAAACAAATAATCACAAAAAATTTATATTGTGCAGTATCGGAATGAAACTGCGCACAATAAATCAATAGAAGACATACTAACAAATGACGGTAAATTTAAAAAGATGTCATGTCTCCTTGTAGTTTGGGCCACGAACTTTTGGATCCACCCTCGTATTAATCTTTCAATAAAAACTGTAATAGAAAAGCTATCCTTAATGCAAGAAATGTCTGTAAAACATCTTGAAAAATAATTAAAACGGAAACAGAGAACCCATAAAACACGAGTTTCATAAGTGAAATAAAATTGAATAACGCTACATTTACTGATCCTATCGACATTGCTGAAACATTTAACCACTATTTCATAAATGTAACAAAAGACAGCAAACAGGGAATAAATACCTGTAAAACAAACATATGTAGTAGCATATATTTAAAACCGTTCAGTTTCCATGAAACTCACTCTGTAATTATGTCGCTAAAAAATACAAACGCGGAAGGATACGACGATATATGTACAAGAGTTATTAAGGCTTGTTCACCCGAAATCACGCCAATCCAAACACATTTAATAAACTGGTCGTTTGTTGAAGGTTGCTTTCCCAAGCAATTAAAATCGTCTATTGTAAAACCGATTCGTAAAAAAGGGGATCAAACAAACGTTAAAAATTATAGACCAATAACTTTGATGCCAGTCCTTTCCAAAATATTTGAATTGGCAATATCCATACGACTAAAGAGTTTTATTCAAAAAAACAATATTATAAACAGAGAACAATATGGATTTCAGAAAAACAAATCCACAACATCAGCTTGCTTTGACCTAGTTACAAAGGTGATCGAAAACCTAGACAAAAGAAATATAGTAACCGTAATATTCTTTGATATGTCAAAAGCATTTGATTTTGTGTCTCATAATTTATTATTAAATAAGTTATATAATTATGGTATACGAGGACCAGCACTGGGATGGATAAAATCGTATCTTAAAGATAGATTACAAGCAGTTGAGATTTCAAATTTGAATAAATTCAATGAACTGCAAGCGTTTAGATCAACGTATCAAAATAATAATTACGGCGTCCCCCAGGGAAGTATTCTAGGACCAGATCTATTTTTACTTTATATAAATGACCTTCTTGATGTAATAATGAATTCTTGCATTTTATACGCTGACGATATATCCTTAATTATGACATGCAAAAATAAGCTTGACATTGCAAAATATACTTTTGACATTAATTATACAATTGAATCTATTATAAAATGGTTAAACGATAATTATCTATACGTAAATTTATCCAAAACAAACTAAATACATTTTTGTAACTATCGTAGCGTGCCAGTAAATATTCATATAGGCTATATGGGCGCTAAATTTACTGAAGTAAATGAGACGACATTTTTAGGAATTACCTTGGATAAACATCTAAATTGGAAAGCACATATTGACAATGTGTGTAACAAAATTAACAAGTTTGTATATGTTCTTTACAAACTACGAAAAACTTCTGATCAGAATACTGTCCTGGCGGCGTACCATGGATACGTATCATCTGTTTTAAGCTATGGTCTTGTAATCTGGGGTAATTCTACTAATATCCAAAGATAATTTTTAGCTCAAAAAAAATGCATTCCAGCTATAGGCGGTATTCCACTTTGGGAATCTAGTAAACCATTATTTAGAAAATTTAAAATCTTGACCTTACCTTGCATGTATATTCTGCGAAATTTGTTAAAGTGGAAGCAGCGAAATTTGTTAAACTACACCCCCAATCATTTAAGACAGCCAAAGAAATGTTTCCAAGAGCTAAAAGAAACTTAGATCGAATTGTCTTACCTAAAGTGCCTCGTACAGCTATGTATACGAATAGTTGTATTGTTATGTGTGGTGTCATTTATAATTGTACCTTTTAATAGATTTGTAATAAAAACGAAATTATGGCTAATAGAAAAATGTTTTTATTCAATATCAGAATTTATTGCAAATTAATTTACAGTAATTTATACGCTTGGACTAGTTTAATATTTGGGACATAATTAAATTTTGACATTTGTTTTTGACCTATAATTGACATTAGAAATGTAATTAATCCATGTAGTCTGTAAAGCCATTTGTTTGACATAAAGTTTTGACCAGTAATTAACATTGGAAACGTACTTTATATGACAAATTAAATTGTATCAGTTCTTAAATTCATAAAAATATTTTTTGACATTAAATTGAAATTGGTTTGACATTAAATTTTGGCAATATGATTGAAACTTGAACTTTAAATTGTTTTAATAATCATATTGTGTTAATCTAGTAATGTAACTATCTAAGTAATGAATGTTTTATGAACTGACATTAAATTAAAATTTGCAAGTCGCTAATGCGATAAAATGTATACGGACACTTTTTATAAACTTCCAACATTGTAACCTACATTTTCAGCAAATAAATGATTATGATTATGATTAAAGGTATGCGTAATGCATTTTCCCCTGGCAAAAAAAGTAACAAGCAATCCGGAAAAAAAGCCTTTTTTTTTCAAAACTCTAGTATCTTTTGCCTGCAATTTCGTACGTAAATCATAGAGTAATTTTATTAATACTATGACATAAAAAGTAATTTAATAAGCAATAATATCTCACCATCTACTTCAAAACCAGTAGCAAGCGTACTCAATTCCTCCATGAGTATCTTAAGGCAAGCCACGAACTTGAGCTGCTGCGCCATTATATCCACAGGAGGCGCCTCGTCCTTGTCTTTTTCTGACTCGATATTTTCGTAGTCCAAGCCATTCTCTTCGGGTTTGTTAATTTTCATCTCAAGCGGCGGCGTCGATGCTCCTGAACCTCCAGACCTGCATATCATTGCAAGATAACCTTATATTGTTTTAACAATGTTTTATTGGTGGTAGAGCTCCAGTGACGGAGCTCGCGGGCATAGGCACCACCGCAGTATCTAATATACTTGCCGCTAAATAGTAGTGTTCAGCACTATCGTGTTCCGGTCAGGTGGTAATGGCCCTGTAATTTTCGGCACAGAGGCATAACACCTTAGGCCTCAGGAGTGGTAACGCATCTGCATTTTGACCTTGGTCTTTCTGTGGATGTCTATAGGCTGCAGTCATCACTTAACATCAATGTGAACTGCAAGCTTGTTTGCCACTTCTATTGCATAAAAAAAAACAATATTATACACATAGGATTAGGCCTTATTTCACGTTGGCTACGTGATATATATTTAAATAAAGTTTCAAGCAGTTAGCTATACACAGAACAACTATCCAATAAGTACCGCATAATTCATGCATTGTTCTAATATCATTATAAAAAATAATTAGGGTGCAACGCGCAGAGATGAACAAAAAACCATGAACAATTTAACATGTGTGAAATTGTTCATCAGCTTCCGCTTTCTTCCATACTACGGAAGCAACATGTACTTGTCGCAATTTAATAAAAGACAGATACTATATTGTTTAGTACATGCATATTGGACACAATGACTCAAACTTTAGGTCTCCATTGAGTAGTGGTCCCAGGTATACTCTGAATGAAAAGATTCATCCCGATCGTTAAATCGAAATATATACAACACTCACTCTTTGTCTTGTTCATCGTCATCCCAGGATAGTACAAGGTCATCTGTCTTTGTGGAGCTCACTGGCGCGCCCCAATCTACAGAAGATGAGCCCCAATCTATGTTTTCTTCCACCTCTGCCAATAAACAACAGATTATTAATAGTAATATCAAAATACAATATGATACAAAAATACAGAATATAAAATGATATATGAATATAATATAAATAATAATAATGGCAACCTTTGATACATCCCACTGCTGGGCACGAGTCTCTCTCCTTCTTGGGAGGAGGTCTGGAGCTTACGTCACCATGCTGCTTCAATGCGGATTGATGGATTTTACTGGTGGTAGAGCTCCAGTGACGGAGCTCGCGGGCGTAGGCACCACCGCATTACCTAATATACTTGCCGCTAAATGGTAGTGTTCAACACTATCGTGTTCCGGTCAGGTGGTAATGTACGGCCCTGTAATTTCCGGCACAGAGGCATAAGACCTTAGGCCTCAGGAGTGGTAACGCATCTGCATTTTGAGCTTGGTCTTTGTGTGGGTGTCTATAGGCTGCAGTCATCACTTAACATCAATGTGAACTGCATGCTTGTTTAACACTTCCATAACATAAAAAAAAAAAAAATGGAGATAAGGGTTAGTGGCCAACCCGCATATTTACAATATTTTTACAAAATACTGAAGTAATGTCATTACGATTATCTATCAATAATGCGGTATAGACAGCTCAGTGTTACCATGGTATTGTCTATACACTTCAATGAGTGCAATAATCACGCAAAATAAATGTGAAGTGTACTAACGTGAAGCTTAAAATACCAAACAATTTACGGATGTATCGCTTACTAGATTATCGCCGCGATATCTATTTGTGATGGGTCTTTGTGGAATGGAACGTGTTGAATGTGTTGTATATTCGTGAATTGAAATGTTTCAAGGTACCTAATGTTTAGTTTATGCATCGATACCAATATCGCAGCGATATAAGAGAGATTTACAAAAAATAAATAAAAACGATCACAAAAAGCACAGGGACGTACAAACGTAGGTGAATGGGTCGTACTTTTGGGTGCCGCAGTGGGCAGCTGTCCTGTATGTATGCCGATGTGTATGGTGGGCGTGGCGGCGGCTTGAGGACGGGCTCTCTCGTCGCGCACCCGGCCGGGCAGCTTCGACAGCACTTCCAGAGCCAGCGCGGGGCAGCCCGCCTTGAAGTGGCCGTGCGCCGTTTGGAAGTACAAGCGCCGCTCTAGCCGAGTTATGCCCTCTTCTGCCTCTTGTTGTAGTAGCGCTAGTGTTCCTCCCTAAACGAAAAAATAACTATTAGCAGCGTATCTTGTTCCACATGAATGATTCATAAATTGACGACCGTTAAAATACGATTTCCCATGATCTACGGCCACGTGATCATTACCTAACTATGAATTAAAATTGAAGGCCCAGGCCACGGTGTCTGGACGCACCTGGCGTCACTAGTCGAAATATCCAACCAGAAATTAAAGCATCACATAAAAATTGTATACACGTTTAAATATAATACCTGCGTAGGTAGATTGTGTCGTTTGAGGCGTGGATGCGTGCGTAGATACACGTAGAAGTTGAAGACGCTAGGCACGGGGTCTGGGCGTGATCCCGACGAGGTATTGGAGGTGGTGGTAGCGTGGAGTCTTCCCGCCGGCGACACTAGAGTGTCGAGCGCCTCGCCGTAGCGGCGCAGTTCCCACAGCGCCATGGAGCGCACGAACGGGTCGGGGTGTGCGTGCTCTAGGTCTAACGTCTCGCCTTCTGTCTCGCCCCTGAGTAAACATTGTTTTTGTAGGTTAATTTCGAGTGCGCTGAATTTCCACAACTATTTTATAAGATCTAAGCTAGTTCAATAATTTAATTTTCTGATCTGCAATGTTACATTTTTTATCAAAACCACGCCGCGGACACTCCGCCAAAATTCCATACAAACGCTTAATTTGGTCTCTCTCTCTATTATACAGAAATCAATCAGTGACGTGTATTTGCACCTGTGTACGTAGAGAATACCAAACGTAAGAGGAGGGTAAGTTGGGTGAGGCACGAAGATCAGGCGGGACGTCGAAGTGTCCATTCTATACATAGTATTATTACATATTCTCTGTCAGAACTATGGTATAATCTTCTGTGGTTATTAAAATGATCTATTATGTGGATCTTAGAAGCTTATGATCAATGTTCATGATAAAAAACCTGAAGGCCTCTTAACGGCCCAAGTAGCCGTATATTTTTCATGCATACCTGAACACAATATTGTCTAATCTGGCTTAGATATACATCATAACATCACGAGAGGACTGCCAAATCCACTTGTCGCGGTATTTTAATGAGAAGTCCCAAAATTTTTATAGCAATGGGATCATGTCCCTACCTACAAGATGGCAAAAGGTTATCGAACAAAATGGTACATACATACTTTAGTTAAATTTAAATAAACTATATTAAAAAATGTTTTGAATTATCTCAAAAAATGCGAAGAAACTTTTTCCCCAACCTAATATTTCTTCGGTCACTTTATCTATCTAGTTTATTGTATAAGATAACTTCAGTCCTTAACAACCACAACAAGACAAGTGGATTTGGCAGTCCTCTCGTGATGTTAACCTAACATTGCATAAAGAATTCTGAAGAGACCGAAACAGGTGGAAATATGAAGGTGCAAGGTCAGGACTATACGGCGGATGCATTAACACCTCCCAGCCAAAATCTCTTAATTTTTGCTGAGTTGCTATAGATGTGTGAGGTCTAGCGTTATCATGATCGCTTTCTCTCAACTTCTTGCTTTAATCTCATCAGTTGTTCGCAGTAGAGTTCAGAATCGATAGTCCTGCCTGGTGGTAATAGCTCATAATGAATAATGTCCTTCCAATCCCACCACACACACAACATCACCTTATTGCGAGTTAACCCGGGTTTCGCCACAGTCTGTGAAGCCTGACCGGCCTTTGACCACGACCTTTTTTGCACGTTCTTGTCGTACGTGATCCACTTTTCATCACCAGTTATCAGCTTCTTCAAAAATGATTCGGTTTCATTACGTCGTAATAAAGAATCACAAATGAGTACACGGTTCATTAGGTTTCTTTCAGTGAGTTCGTGAGGTACCCAAATATCGATCTTTTTTTTGTACTATATAACTTACCCTAATATTTCATCCATAAGCAGTTTCTTGAGACTTGCTGGTAAAATATTGTCCGATTCATATAAACGAGCTACCACCATTGCCAATTGTAAATCTCCTAAGCGCGTTATTAATACCTGCAAATAGATAAATCAATGTAATAATAACTCGTCATAAGAGTAATATAACGGCACGTGCATGCATAAGAAATAAGTACCTCTAAAGCATCCTTTAGTGCACCGCCCAGAAGGAAGAAAGCGGCCGCATGTTCGAATCTCTGTTTTCCGAGCAAGACAAAAGCATTTTTCAGAGCTGCCTTCCGCCATCGGTCTTCAGTGAAATCATTTGCAAAGAACTGCAATTTAAAGGAACATCAACATGATAATGGGCAACACAAGTAAAACATAGTTCCAAAAAGTTTTTAGAAAACGAAATAGAACATTAGATGTATTTATATTTTTATATTGTAAACGGGACTTAATCGCGTACTATTTTAATCGAAGTATTTACTTCGACACTCGGCGTTTCGGCCGTAATGCAACGGCCGTGGTCATGAGTAGTCTCTCAGTCTATTAAAATAGTACGCGATTAAGTCCCGTTTACAATATAAAAATATGAATACAAATCGTGAAAGTTTAAAACAATTAGATGTATTTGTACAAAATTTGATAGTGGACCTGTTTTGATAAGTGTCCAGTCAAATTTTCTTCAGTTCTTCTTCATTCCATTAAATTCAAATCATCACATCCAAAGATTGGGATCACTAAATCACCTTGCGCCGTTGAGCTAAACATTAGTTAGGTTTCATAAAAATGCATATAACATACCGCGGTCATCTTATCATCCCGGTTGGATCTAAACAGACCCCAGACTAGAGTTTTCTTCTTCATTGCGAGGTAGTATAGAGCGGCATCCATCGGATCCTGCTTGGCCATGTACGAAGCACGCGCTAGACGCTCCATACACGTCCGTAGAAGATCTCCACGAACCCACCATCCCACGCCTGTTAAAAACATCTTACTCATAATTTTTTAGCTTAATAAATTTATATTCAACATACACTCATTTCAGTTATACTAGAAACATTGTACCTAATCTATCTGCTACCAAAAGTTAGTATTCAGCAAATACTATATTAGTTGGTGGTGTATTCCTGCATAGAGGTAAAAAATCTTAGGCCTAACAAGTGGCAGCGCATACAAGTGTGAACTGCATGCATGTTTACTTTCAGGACACAAAAAAAATTACGGTATGATAAAATTGATTTGGTTGTTATTAACATCATCGTAGTATAAATAAAGTTTTAACTTACCCAGCTCCCGCATTGTACTCCATTTGGGTTGTTCCTTAGCGTATCCAGGTATGAGAGCGAGCAACTGTTCATGCGTCTCCGAGTGGTAAGCCCATACGAGGTTGCAAGTGCCCACGCCGTTGCGTTGCAGCGCGGCCCTTTGGGCGAGCGGCAGGCATCGCAATAGGTAGCCGTAGTGCTTCATGGCTAGTAGGAACCGTAAACCGCAGTCGTCCAGAGAATCTGTCAAATGATATCAATAAATGTAGACGTATAATCTCATTGGAAAAATAATTCAGTACCAGTCTGATACGTATCGCAAAGAAATCATCTATTACCAATGAGAGTTAATAAAAACTGTAAAAATTTCTATTGAAGGTAGAACAGTACCGTACTACATCGTATTATTAGTAACACACGACCGGATTCGGTCAGGCGGACCGACGCCACCGTCCAAACCCGCGCGAGCGGACCGCATTGGATCAAATCCGCTATCGCTACACACGGCCAGATTTGGTTCGGAGCCTAAGGAATCCGCTGTCCGCTCCGTACCAAATCCGGACGTGTGTTACGACTATAAAGGACCGTGCAGAATCGCTCTAGTGCGACGTTAATCTATTTCAAGTATTTTTTGTCTGTGTAAGTAGATGACGTCGACACAGTTACTTATTATTACTAAGTAAATTATTATTTTTATGCCATGAATTGACAAACAAGCATACATTTCATATTGATGGTAAGTGAATACTGTAGCCTGTGAACATCTACATAAAAAACAGAGCTTTCAACGTAGATGCGTTGCCGCTCTTGAGATCTAAGTCGTGCCTCTGTGCCAGAAATTACAGGGCTGTTATTACCACTAGACCGGAACACGATAGCGCTAAACACTACCGTTTAACGGCAAGTCATAATTATTGGAGATCTCAATTAAAAAATATATAAGTTGAATATTTTTGTGACATGATAACAATGACAAAGGATTTCTTCCTCATCCTATAAAATAGATACATGAAAATTATTTTCTCTACGGCCCATCCGCAACGCGAAATTCGTTATCGGCTCATACAATTTCAAAATTTGCGCAGTTAATATGTAAAACTTACCAGGAAGAACCTCTTGACCAACACCCTGCGCGACGTCTATGCGAGCGTTTGTAGCAAAACGTTCGGCGAAGTTCGCGTCGCATGTCGACACCGTATCGGCTAAAGCCAACAAATGCATCTGGTCCAGTGAACTTAGACCCGGTAGGTGGGTGTGTGTCAACAATTGGGATAGAATACGACCTGCAAATAAAATTGTTTATTTTATTAAGTAAGTATATGATCTTACTTCAGATTTTGTAAGTTATTCAAAATTTAATCACAGAAACCAACTTACTAACACATCCCATCTTTTCTTTTATATAATATATAGTACTCCACCGGGCAAATGTTCCAGATACCACCTGCTAACCATCTGATCATACCACAGACATATATAGAAATACTCATCAAGTTTGACAGATAAGAAGTGGTTACCGTCACCCGTGAACGTTTACAACATCAGGGGAATTACTAACGCGGTGTCAGCCCTAAGAGGGCAGCCTTCAAGTGCAATAAACATGTGAAAAGTATTCCATTAAAGATTTTACGTGCTGCTTTTTACAGGTAAAATATTATATTGTTATATTACCTTGTCTTGGGCCAAAATGAGACAAAGCATGTCGCTCGGGCATAGAAGGCCGACGATCTACGCCCTCTTCATCTCCGAGAAGTAGGGCGTCTAAATCATCTTCTACAACCATGGTACCCTCAAATAATTCGTTATAATCCTGAAATGTGATCAAGCATTAATTATAATTAAAAATGTCGAATTAATATATAACAACTCGGGGTAATTATAATTTTAATAGAACTTAATGGACTGACCAAAGACCATGTTTGAATGAATCGCAAAAAGTATTGTATAAAACCTAAACTAGGGTTCAAAGTGGAGTTCATCCCGTTCTTGTTTGTCGTAGGTGGTTCGTACTAAAAATAATGAAATGAAGACAGGTCGTCTTATCTAGAGCAAGTGCAATTTGCTCTGCAATACAGATCCCTTTTGTGTCTTAAAGAAAAGAATTCGTAATTGTTGATTAAATTTACAAGCGGATCGTAAGGCTAAAGTTTGAGTTACCCTGTTCTACTAAATCTGTAAGGCTATTATAAATACCTTAGCTTCTTGCATAGTGGACGGATTGTGCGGGGACTCCTTGTCCGCGACCAGTAATGTCCAGAGCGGCAACGGAGGCACCGACGTCAACTCAGCGTAATCCAACTGTACGTCTTCTGTGATCTATATTCACAATGATACAATTCAAATATTTAAATCAATGTCTATGTGTGAATTGTGTCAACAACATTAATAACATTAACAGATTGTATTATTTTTAAATTAAGTGCACAACACGACAGAAACAAGACTTATATACAAACTTACAATAAGCTTCAATCTTTGTCCCTTAAGTAAAGCATCCATAAATCTATCTATAAGAATGTTTGGATTTAAGCCTTATGAATGAATGCGAATGACAATCAAGTTTACTTTCCCGGATCGGCTTGATTATGGCTATGTGAATATAACCTAATTACGTAGGTATCATTATCTATCTATCTGATGTGTTTTCGTCGACGAACTATCGCATGTACCAACATATTTGTCATAAGATTTCTGCAAGTTCTTTTTGTTATTACAAGAACTTCTTCTTACTTATTATTGCAAAGTAATAAAACACTGGGACACGTTCAAAAACACTTACCATTAATAAAGATTACATCCTCAGTGTATTCAAGCAAAACTGTGCTTAACAATCATACTGAATGTTGAATATGAAATTAAGTGACGAGCGTTTTAGTGACATCAATATTTAAAATCCAGTAGTGATAGTGTACTGAGTGAGTCAAATCCATTTGCGTGCTGTGTACCCTAACTAGTTACCTATAAGTGAAAGTGACAGTGTAAGCTAGTTAGCGTCACGAAACGTATCATAACTGCAAAAACATTCAAATAAAAATATTTGACGTCGGGATACCTTCCTACCGGGATATTTTCAAGAATGAAAAACCGGTCAAGTGCGTGTCGGACCACGCGCAATGTAGGGTTCCGTAGTTTGAATAATGTAATGAAAAAAAATATATAAATTTTTCTATGGAGTTCAAAATTTGCGAGTAAATTACATTTGGTCGACTATTACTCGCAAACTTGTAAAGTCAACTGTGTTAAAAAAGTGATAGTTTTCCTTTTAATTTCGTAATTTAAAGGTACTATTGCCTATTGCTTATTGGTATTGAATTCTTAACAACAACCGTTTAGTTGGTAGAGTGGTAGGGACACTTGACTTTAACGAAAATTGGCACTTTAAAGCTTAATAAGTCACGAACAATTAACTAAATCGAAAAATGATGTTTGCACACCCCTAACATTTTTGAAACACCTATCCAACGATCCCCTATACAGAAAACGAAAAGAAAAAAATATCCGCGCGTTACATGTAAGGGAGGTACCCTAAATATTTTTCTTTCCATGTTTTTTATTCTATTACTGTGTCGGAGTGATTAAGGTTTATATTTGTGCCATTTTCAAGTCTCTAGTACCAATAGTTTTTGCGCTAAACCGCGGACGGACAGACAGACAGACGGACAAAGTAGACTAGCCACTTTGTACTATATTGCCATATCATGAAAATATCTATTTATTGAAATGTCTTTGCAGAGTGACGCTTCTGTATCTTAAATAGCCCCCTTTAGCACATTAACAATGACAGTCATCAGTTTATTTCTTTCAATATACAACCAAACGCTACATGCGACGCTTCACCGGACAAGCGACGAGCGCAAATGACTCTGAGCCTTAACTGCTACGTAAAGGACCCTATGGATCCGAATCGCAGCTTCCTGGCTGAGGAAGGCAAGACATATGCCATTAGAGGAGGGACCTGTCGTTGGAGATAACTGGAATATCGTCTCTCGCGTACTCACGATTGCAAAAAAAGGTACATAGTATAGGGGGCTATTTGAGATACAGGATGGGCGGTAAGCATGAAGTGTAAGCGTGATACCTGAGCGACGCCGTCGAGCGGCGAGGCGGCGCCGGCGGCGAACGAGACGGACAGCGTGCGCGAGCGCGACCAGCCGCGCTGCAACACACACATACACATGCACGTGCACGCCACTACACACACCTCACCACGCAGTTATGGACCCTATTTTTTTGGGGTGGGTACTTCAACACTTAGTTTGAATTTACTGAGGGTAAGTAACAAGACCAACAGAATAAAATGTTTCTGAAGTTCTCTCGATGGAAGTTTCTTTTTGAGAGACCTGTGCTGACCAAAGGAGTTCCATAACATTAATTAACGTTTATAACATTTAACCATTGTTATCTATGAGTGACAGACATTTATCTGTAAAAAAACACAAATCTCTTTTTTTAGCTAAAATAATTTTGTAACATTCGAAAACTTTTAAATTAACATGTTTTTAATTAAAAAAAAGATTTAGATTAAAACAATAACATCAATTTGAGACAGTTATTAAAAAAAAACAGTAATTCAATAAAACCCATCTAGTGGCGAATAGATGAATTCCTTTTTAATCAAAGGTAAAGGTAAAGGAAGCAAACTGATTTAAGGATGAGATCCACAGACCGCACTACGACTTTACTTCGACTTGAAGTCGAAGCTTCAACACACATTTTTTTGGGCACATAAACGCTGCTTTTAACTTTTGCAAGCCCAAATTTACGCGGGTAATATGTATGGTCGGAACAAGGTGACTTTTTAGACTCTTGCTATAATTTCTGGTTGCATCTTGTAATTAATGAAGACAATAGGTGTAATTGTATTAACGAACTGCTTATTCATTTAGACGTATGCAAGCAACAGCGATTATCTGATTTCATTCTGCTTTCAAAAGCAGTATGAAAATACAAGATGAAATCATAAACTATAGCAAGAGCCAAAGCAATCATGCAAGGTGGTCGAGTCACTGTTTGCAATTGTGACTCAATTTGTTAACGCACGTTGAAAAAACGACTGTATGTGATCGTTATCTGGCGCTTCACACTAAAAAATATTTGTCTAAGATTAATTTATTATTTTTGTGAAGCGTGCCAGTTGACACGTTATGAAAGTGACATGGAAACTGAAAAATTTACATTTTCACAGTTTATTACTTTAATTTTTATATAGAGAATGTAAACTGGCGCATGGCCTTAGTTAGTAAACAACTCTTTTCGGAGACGCTGCAATAACTTGGCGAATAGTCGGTTTAAATATATTAGTCACAAGATAGTTTAGTACATATCTCGAAGTTGCTGTCTGAATTGATGAAAGTATAATTTCTGAACAAGTTTCATGCAATTCTAGCACTTATTAGTCTTACATTTTTAATTTATCTTTTGCTGCTTTTGCAACACATGCCAGTACTACTCATATGTATAAAAAAATAAATATTTTTTTTATTGGAATATTTTCAACGTTTAATTATTATGTATTTTTATGTGGATATTATATTTCTTTAAATATTTTTTTTGAAAATGAAAAATTAACTGTAAATAATGACAGTGTCTTTATTTTCATAATGAAAATAAACGATTACGATTTATCTTACTTCACTTGAAAGAAGAATGTATTCAGGGGTCGAAACAGATTTCATGTTTAAAACTAACTTTACTGACCTAAAATTAAAAAATACTGACTATTTTAAAATAAAAAAAAACGGACAAGTGCGAATCGGACTCACGTTTACAACGTTTCCTTTAATATCATAGAGTACTCTTAAAAAGTATCTATTTTCTGTTCCAATTTAAGTTGGTTTAATCAAAGTTTATAGCATCAAAAGCAATCCTTCAAATAGTATTATCACCACTGGACACTTATGATTGGGTGAGAAAAAATACTGAAACACTGACCAATTTTCAAAAAATCTTACTTTCACAGACTTGTCTCAAAAAATACTGACTATTTCTGATTTTACCAACCTGTTTCGATCCCAGGTTTTTAGTACTTCCTTATAGGAGTCATACACATCTATAACTTTCACAATACAAAATGCGCACACCGTTGTATACATAGCAACATCGAAGACAAATATTATGCAAAAAATACTACACGGAACCATTTGTTTATGATGACTCAAAATTTATCCATCACCATTCACCATCTGATATAGGATAATATTTACTGATAGAATATATTGAAATCTATCTAAGGTTAAAGTTAGGTGCAATACACAATGCATCTAGATTGCTGGAATTACGTTAATAAAACAAGGGTTAAAGAAAATGTGCAAGTCGAAATGTACTTAAGATTACGCACTTGTCTGCACAGCTCTATAATTTATTTTATCCAAAAAATACTGCTGCTCTTATAATAATTACTATGGAAAATATTTTTAACTTTAATGCAGAACGCTGTTTTACCTGTCTGGATAAACTATCTTCATCACCTGTCGAACTTCGACCAGTATATGATCCACCGATACATCTGTGGACAAATTATTTGCAGATACTGTGAATCTAATTATCTTATCAAACAATAAGAGAATTTCCATAACACCAATTCGGACAGTGTTTTTTTATGTAATGGAAGTGACAAACAAGCATGCAGTTCACATTGATGTTAAGTGATGACTGTAGTCTATATACCCACACAAAGACCAAGGTCAAAATGCAGATGCGTTACCACTCCTGAGGCCTAAGGTGTTATGCCTCTGTGCCGGAAATTACATTGCCGTACATTACCACCTGACCGGAACACGATAGTGCTGAACACTACCATTTAGCGGCAAGTATATATATATATATATAGGTAATGCGGTGGTGCCTACGCCCGCGAGCTCCGTCACTGGAGCTCTACCACCAGATAGTGAAAAAAAATCTTGTAAAAGTACCCTCTTGTCAAATATAAATACAATTTTCAGTACGAATGAGAAATGTTCATTTACCTGACTAAGTGTGCGAGGATAGCTTTAACCCATCGAATCTTCCCACTATTCAGCAATTCCATAAGCTGTTTGGGATGATACTGCGGTAAAACTGGACACGCCATTTGCGAAGCTTCGAATAGACCGTAATCCGGCATGTAGTCCAGGAGTGGCTGTGAAATTAATAAACTATTAAAGCTATCAGAAAAAGATTGATTTCATCACATAGGATACGGTCAACTCGGATATGAAAGTAAAATCATATTCGCTTTTTCTCTCGAGTCTATGTGCACAAAAAACACTAAATAAAGAACCTAGGGAGCTAACATAACAAAGTCGCATTCTGCGTAACAAACGTCACACGGGCCAGGCGAGATATTTTTGTTTTTGTGATTATTAAATGAATACATTGTTTATCTAGGAAAGCCACGCGCGTTCTTAGACACACGAAGGCCCGAGTCCCGTGTCACGCGGGACAGTGTGGAGCGGCACTGGGACAGAGACCGACCTGGGGATGGTCGTGCTGCGCCTTATTCCGGCGGCGCGCGTCCCGCTCCAGCAGCTGCAGGTTGATGGACGACACGCGCTGCAGGTGCGGCGCCGATATGCGCAGGTCCGAGTCTCGGAGCGCGCGGGACTCGCCGCCTTCCTCTTGCTCCTGCACCAAAAATTTGCCTTCACGAACTTGCAACATGATGTAAAAGTACACGATATAAAAATCGCTCGTTCGTCGGTTTGAATTATTTCGAATAGTCTAAAATCTAAATCAAAGGCGTTAACAATGACAAAGCAATTGAGTTACGACGGTCAATCCATTAGTATAAGTACAAAGTACATGTTATTATTTTATCAACACTTTGAATGTTGAGAGTTTTATAACTTACCTGTGCACCGGGCTGTCCGGAAGTGATCTGTGGATTCTCAGGTTTCCACTGCGAATACACGTGCATCTCAGAGTCCATGCCGACGACGAGTATGCCGTCGCGCACCCACGATATTTGCATCGGGAGAGGGGGCAAGCCGTCGGCGGTCTTCAGCTGTATACGCCTCAGTTGCATCCAGCGAATCTCCTCGACGAACAAAGGGGCCGCCAGCGACGACGCCTTGCGAAGTATTGGACGGTTATTGTTTATCGATTCTTTCATTGCCTGCAATAAAATTTGATTTCATTATCAATCTACGTACACAGAAGATCTTTATTATATATAGATATAGTCGCAAACAAACATGCAGTTTACATGGATGTTAAGTGATGGCTGTAGCCTATAGACATCTACACAAAAAACAGCAGTCAAAATGCGAAGAGCAGATGCTTTGCCATCCCTAACACCTAAGTTGTTATGTCTCTGTGATGGTTATTACGGGGACATACTAACTGGAAACGACATTTTTATATTTTTTTATCTCTATGATATATAACCTATGCCGTTATCAAATCGATATCTTAAAACAAGAGCTAAAGAGTCTTAGTTCTTATTTTAAGATATTGATTTGAACTAATACAATCTGAATCCTACATCGTCACATCATGAATCAACATTCAGTCAGTTTGGTCGTAGGGAGTAGGGTTGTTGAGGATTCCTCTTCCTCTTCCTCATAATGAGGAAGTTCCGCAATATTTTGGGTTCCTCAATCGTTTCCGCATCCTCATAAATAAAAACAAAAAAATCCTCTTCCGCCACCGCTTCTTCAAAATTTAAGAGGAATTTATAAGGAATTTAATTGCGCATGCGCTTCTCGTATCCATGGCAACGCACACACACGCTGCAGCGCGATGCCAGGCCGAACAAGCGAGCGAGACCTGCCCACCCGCCACTGGCGCTGTTCCTTGCTAGTTTGTATTAATTTTATTGACATACATTACATACAATATTATGTTGTTTATACGCGTAAGCAACTAAAAAATTCGAAATATTCGGGGCTTTACGGAACTGTATCTATGGCAATACCTATCTTCTCTTCCATCAATTGATTGTCCCAGTGAACGACTTATTTTGCAATGCTGGATTGGTATATTTAATACGATGAGCTAAGAAACCGGTTGTCAGGGAAAACAGCTTTCAAATTATTTTTTATAAAAATTAACCTCCCTATAATTAATTTTGATTAATAGTATTCAATTATTTTATTTTGATATATAATAATATTCGAGTTAAGTACCTAATTAACAAAGAAATAAAGATTGCATTCTTATTTTTATTTCAAATTTCTTAATTACATTCACTCATCTTTTTTTGTGTGCGTGTGTTGTGTAGATACGAGTATGTTACTGAACTCGTCCGTAACTGCTGGACCGATTTTGATGATTCATTATTGTGTGTGTTTTGAGAATGGTTTAGGTTCATAGTTTGGTCCACTGGAATATGCCCTTTTAATTATTTTTTTTTGTGTGTATGTACTTAGTTATGTACATAGAGACAGGACAGCGGATTTTGGGGGTTGGGTCCGCTAGTATTTATAATTTCGTATCATCCTCCTTTCATCTTTCTGAAGCGCGCAAGGCCTCGCGGCTGGTGTAGAACGCAAGCTATCTACTCGATTCTGCGATATGGGTGCGGTCGGGTATGTGACGGGTGACCACTAGTGGCAAATTAAAATGCGCGTTTCCGTGCTTCGGAGAGAACGTTAAGTCCGTTTATTCCCATCGGCCTCCTCTGACACCGGCACCGGCCACCCCGGTGGTCGTTAGTTTCATTTGCCCCCTTCATAGTTATACTGCAATGGTTTATTCGCATTTCGCATCGGACATTAGGTACCAACAGTCGAAAATTGACTTAGGTGTCAATTTTTCAATTTGTCAATTTTTTCGTCATGAGTGTCGTTTTCATGGTTCTTGAGGGTGTTGTATTCGATAGTGGTGTCAAAATATAGATCCAAGATGGCGGCTGCATGAAGTTGTCAACTTTTTCGTCATGGGTGTCGTTTTCATGGTTCATGAGGGTGTTGAATCCGATAGTGGTGTCAAAATGTGAATCCAAGATGGCGGCTGCATTTTCGTAATCAGCACCCCAAAAAACCTCCAAATTGATACCCATATCAAATTTTGAAAGAAAAAGTCTGTTTGCCATCTTCTCATGACGAAATCATTGACAAATTGTCAAATTGAAAAATTGTCGCCTAAGTCAATTTTCGACTATTGGTACCTAACGTCCGATACGAAATGCGAATAAACCATTGCAGTATAACTATGGAGGGGCAAATGAAACTAACGACCACCCCGGTGCCGGTCTTAGAGGGGGCCGATGGGAATAAAGAGTTAAGCCGACGGTCCCGGTTGCTATAGATAAATAGCAGTCGTTTAACATTGTCCCAGGCCATATGTATGGGCGGTTTGAAAACATCCGACAGTGGGTTGGCCACTAACCGCTATCTCCACCAACCCGCATTGGAGCATCGTGGTGGAGTAAGCTCCAGTCCTCCCCTCAAGAAGGGAAGAGACTCGTGCCCAGCAGTGGGACGTTTCAACGGTTCATTATTATTATTATATCATTAACTGCCTGCCAATACTACTACGCTGGGGGTCCTGGGTTCGATTCCCGGGTCGGGGACTATCAAAGATAACGATTAAAAATCCTATAACTCTGGTGCTATTGGGATTTTTCCATTTTCTGGAAGTTTCCCAGTAGGGTACCTCAGAGTTTGGCAATGTGCCCGGAGATGCCAACAGGTTCGCCACCTGTTACATGGGCGAAAACGTAACCGGCGAGTCGTGGGTGCTTGCATGTATGCTTGAATGCGTGCATTTACCTCGGCCTACCCCTTCGGGGATTACAGGCGTGAAGTTACGTACGTTCTTCCTCTTCCGCTTCCTCATCCGCATCCTCTTCCTCATTAAAAAATCCTCTTCCTCATCCGCATCCTCTAAATTTGCCTGTCACAATTCCTCTTCCTCCTCCTCTTCCTCATAATCACTTCCTCAACAACCCTAGTAGGGAGTGATGTTCCCAGTTACCATTTTCTTATACACAGATTAAGAACTTACTTTCAAATTAGCTTGAGCCAAGTCACTGGAGACGGGCGTAAACAGCAGAACCCTAGAGCCGACGGCGACCGTCAGTATGTGCGAGCCGTCCTCCTTGGACACCCAGTCTAGCTGCACAAGATGCTTCTGCGTGAGGGGACACGTGTTCCCGTTCTCCATGATGCTCTTGCGCAGAGACTGCAGCGTGCTGAACGACGGCACGGCCAACAGCCCCGCGGACTTGCCCGTGTCCCCTTCCCCGTTGCGGTTGATGCGACTTTCGTCCGCTGATAGCGTTTGGAGGACCTACGATGCATATTATACATGTTAGGTACTAAGTTGAGATAAAAAAATCTATACTTTATAGTTTCTCTAAAATTTGAGATCTACCAAGACTGTCTGCTCAAAGGCTGGTCATGACTACCAGTTTAAAACTTTCATTTGCTTAAGTGCAGTATTGGTTTCACGAAATCTTGGACATGACCTAAAACATACACGATAGTATTGGATTTATTCAACTGACGACAAAAAGTATACGAAGAGGGAAAAAAATTACAGCGGTATCAAATAAATACAAACCTGCGTCAGCCTCTGCTTTTTCTGCATGAAGGAAGTATCATGTAGATAAGACAGATCAATCTGGGTATCAGCGCATACGCCGACCCGCGGTAGACTGACATTCCTCAGCGGTATAGTGTCCTCTATCAACCATTCCGCACCACCGGTACTTTCGCACTCGTACACGCAAACGCATAAGTTGACGAAGCGAGCGTCGGGGTTGGAATTGTTAGGCGCACCGCCTTTAGGTCGAGTGAAGGAGCGACCACACTTGTAGGCGCAAGCGATACGACCTGAGTATGCGGCGCTTATGTGTAGTGGTTGCCCTGAAAATAAGATTCACTAACATCACGCTTTTGACGATAAAATGCGACAGGAAGCTTTGTCCTAACGGAAGGAGAAACGCAATGTAAGCGTCCGATTCTGCTTACGTATATATTCAAAACCCAAAGGATATTGTCATAATCTCGCCTAAATTTTAGTCCACTGAGAATTTTACAATTAGGTAATAACGTTTAAATAGAAGAAGAAGAAGAAGAAGAAAAAAAAGTTTTATTTATAACAACCTGACTGAAATAACAGAACACAAACAAACATAATAGAAAATAAGTTGTTATAAATCGGCCTACAACTCAGCGTAATGCTGATCTCTCGATCAGCGCTGATCTTCCGTTGTAGCCGTTACTGCTATGCTATAATTGCCAGTAAACGTCTGTTAACCTCTAATTATAAAACACAAACAAATATACTACTTTACAGGAAATAAAAAAAAATAATAAAAATAATAATAAGAAAACAGATTTAGGTACCGCATTTACAAATACTGCAAAAAGTACACATACCTACATTATTTATGCATACTGCACACAGACTTAACTATAAGATTAAAACACAAAAAATAACTAATATTAATACGTACTAATAGTACGACTTCAATATATAAATATGTAATATAACATGAGGCTTTAGGCTTTAGTGAGATTACATAAGTTAAAGGAAGTTACCTGGAATGTCGATAGTAGATTCTTGGTCCTTGTTCATCATTTCCCATTCTTGCCATGTGTATTCAAATTCGTTGTTGTCTTTTTTAGTTACATTGCATTTCCAAAACCTAAAAGTCAGAATACTAAATTATTCAACGACGGATTGAATGAAACCCATAAATCAAATTGAGCCGCTCAATTTTTCCGAGTTCAACACGGCGTTGTAACAACAATTTGAAAGGAGAGAAAAGTTTCAATTCAGCCGGGATTTGAATTTGTGTCCTCTGGATAACTAGCCCAGACACAGTTCCACTAAATAACCGAAGCGCCACATCAGAGTGTCGGATAATAAGAGATAAATCGTTAATTACGGGATGTGCGTGTGAATCAGTCTTAAAAATCTGTTGCTGGCTGTGTTTTTCTATTGTTCCGATTTTCAGCGCCAGTAGGCAGGTGGTGTGATTGATAGACGAATAAATTAGTAATCACATATAAAAAGGTAAACAAAGACCCCACCTCTAGTATATTAAAAAAGACTACCGATTTACTGCATAAATATTCATATTCATTGGATCTTGACGTACCAAAACTTTTACCTGCTTGTCCAAAGCCACCCGAACTGTATGGGCTCCCTAAAATACATAAGACTGGCGCTCCCCTTCGTCCCATAGTTAGTCAAATTGACACTCCAACTTACAAATTGGCAAAACATGTGGCACAGATACTTTCACCACTGCGGGGACAAACTAGAGCGTATGTCAAAGACTCGTACAGTTTCATTGCTGAAGTCAAACATCTACAACTATCAGCAAATGAAACAATGGTCAGCTTCGATGTTGAATCCTTATTTACATGTTTACCGGTTAAGGATTGTGTCGAGATTGTTGAAAGAAAGCTAATTGCTCACAATATGCCCCGTCAATATGCAGAACTACTTGAATGGTGCCTGACATCTGGCTATCTAATGTGGAATGGGGAATTCTACCTACAAATAGACGGAGTTGCCATGGGCTCCCCAGTTTCTCCCATAGTCGCCGATATATTCATGGAGGACTTTGAGGAGAGAGCCCTGAGCACTACAACCATAACACCTCGCATTTATAAACGATATGTAGATGACACATTCACCATATTGGATAGCAATAATGTTTCTGTTTTTCTTTCACATCTCAATTCCATACACCATAAAATCAAATTCACTATGGAATTGGAACAGGACAATAAATTAGCCTTCTTAGATACCTTATTAATTAGAAAAACCAATAACACACTCAGTCACACTGTGTTTAGGAAGTCTACCCATACTGATAGGTACCTTAATGGTGAATCACACCATCACCCGGCACATTTATCTGCCGTTGGCTCATCTCTATTTCAGAGAGCACGAGGCATCTGTGACGACCACCATCTTCAGGGGGAGCTGAAGCACCTACGCCAGGTGCTACATAACAACAAGCTCCATGTACCACCCGTCCGTCACAGAGGCCGCGTGAAACCACCTACAGTAGAACGACAACCAGCCATACTACCTTACGTTAAGGGTGTCACAGATAAAATCAGCAACATTTTAAAAAAGAATTCCATTAAAACAGTTTTCAAACCATATAAAAAGATTCATCAGTATTTAAGACCCATTAAAAGTAATATTCCATTACAAAATTCTGGCATTTATAAATTAGATTGTGATTGTGGACTCTCATATATTGGTCAAACGAAGAGAGCTGTATCCACCCGCGTTAAAGAGCACATTGCTGATGTCAAAAACCGAAGAACAGGGAGGTCTGCAGTCTGTGAACACATAGCGGATAAGCCAAACCATTACATCCGGTTTGATAAAATTCAAATACTCGCTAGAGAACACAAACCCATTCCACGAATGGTACGCGAGGCTATTGAAATTAAAAAACACCCAAATTTCAATAGAGAAGATGGATGGCGATTATCAACATCATGGGATCCCATACTTAGCAAGATTAAATCCCAGCCGCAGCAGTCTGCAAGACCTCAAGATACCATAAGTAATTATTGTGTTAATCCTGAACGCTACGCAAGGCGTTTACGAAATCGATGGAGATAGCTACATATAATTTTTCAAACTTCTGTCAGACAAATGTCACCTCAGTCTGCCCGGGACCACGGAAGCTGAAAAGCGACCGAAACGTCGGGTTGATTTTAAAAATCATTTTAGTTTAATATACGCGAGATAAATCCGTAAAAATAGTTTTATTTCAATGAATCAATTAGTGTCAAATCTGTGTTGTTGGTTGTCTTTTTTTAATGTTGAGCGGCATAGTGGGCGTAGGGAGTCTGACGGCGTATAACAAACGAGTAAATTAGTGTCACAAACGTCTGGTATTGGCAGTGTTTTTGTAATGTTGAGCTATATCCTTAGCACAGTAAGTAGAGTGTGAGATAGACGAGGTAATCAGTGTCATGAAACTATATTTAGCGGTGACGGGTGACGTGTGACGTGTGACGAGTGACCTGAGGGTGCTGTCGGAGCAGGCGGTGGCGAGGATGTAGGGCGCGAGGCAGGCGGGGTAGATGGAGGCGGAGCTGAGGTGTCCGGCGGCCGGCGTCGCGTGGATCACGTCCACGCCGTCCGGCAGGCCCAGCTCGCACTCGCACACCTGATAAACATACGAGCCTCGTCAGAGTCATATCTCTATTATTGTTTTGTTTGAATTAAACTGTACAGGCTTACAAGCGTACATTACACGATTTCTCGAGCCCGGTATACGGGAATAGGGTTTTGTAGAGAGAAATGAGGGAGTTGGCATCCGTAAACAGAGCGATCGATTAGTTTCACTTTTACACATTTAAGTTCGCCTTCAGTATATTAATTTAGACCAGTATGATAATTATGGCATTGTGTACTGCAGATCAACTTTTAACAAATTTCTTTATCACTGTCATCGCAAGACAGTGATGAAAATAATCAAATAATCATGTGGAAAATATATTTCCTAAACAATTTTTTTTTTGATAAAACTCATAGGAAAGTAACCAAAATGTAATGTTATGTTTAAACTAGTGGATTATTGATTTACATGATATTATATTAATTGAACTACCTTCTTCGTAGTAATTGACAAGTAGGATTGAGTTTGCGACGTGTGTGTGGGACGTTCGGCATCCATGGAGACGGAGTTCTTGCGGGATTCACCTTCGTCTTCCTGAACCAAGGCACTGTCCGGCACGTACATCATACTGTTTGTCATATCATCTGCAAAGATTCGTTTTAATATATCACCAAGGAACAAAATAACAAACTTCTAATAATATCATTAGTACGCCTATTCAGCCGCGAACAGTTCGCCTACAATCGGAATCGTTTATATAATGGTTGTCTATTAGTTATCCATAGACACCCTCCATTAATATAAACAAATTCGGTATGTTTATATCTCTATTACATGAACAGCAGTTGATGGATCAACTTGAACTTTACTCTTATTTGGAACAATTCTTATTTAATATTGAATTTATTTCAGACATAAAAAAGACACTTGTCCCATTTCTCTTACAGCATATTTACCTGCAGGATCTGCCTGCGAGGACACAGTTAACCTCCACATATGCACCGTAGATCCGCCATCGGTCCTCTCCAATACCACGATATAGAACGGTTCATTGAAGACGGCAGCTTTACGCAGATCAACTATCGCTTCCAGGCCAGTTTCCGTGATGGTGTTCACTTCGGATCCCTCTACGCCGGAGTCTGCACTCTCTGTATCACTAGTTGTTCGTTCGCCTAGAATATATCAAACAAGGTATGCATTGAATCGCCTTAAAATATTTCTATCAACTCTAAACTCTAAAAAATGAATCATGCTGTAAAGGTCGGAGTACATTATTAATGAGCGCAATGTTCACATGCAGTGTGTAGTCCATATGGATGAAAACGCCTTGCGGACGACTGTTGCGACACGATATCGATGCAGGTACGCTACCACTGAAGACGTCGGCTATGGCGCATCCAGTATTACTAACACAACCTCGCCGTCCAAATTCTGGTTACATTTTTTTTTTAAATTTAATTGAAGAGGCGAACAAGCATGCAGTTCACAGTTCATATCACTATAGACACCTACACGAAGACCAAGGTCAAAACACAGATGCGTTACCACTCCTGAGGCCTAAGGTGTTATGCCTCTGTGCCGGAAATTAGAGAGCCGTACATTACCACCTGACCGGAACACGATAATGCTGAACACAACCATTTAGCGGCAAGTATATTATGTAATGCGGCCTACGCCCGCGAGCTTCGTCACTAGAGCTCTACCACCAATAAAAACAATTACTAAAACAACCCCGCCGTCCAAATTCTGGTTACATTTATGCTGTAAATATTTAAATTCTACAACGTACTCACCGGTGATGAGCTGCTCCTGGAAGACGTGCAGCAGCTGGGTGTTGTGCCAGTCGTGCGTGGCGTCGGCGATGGCGTGCAGCTGGATGATGGCGCCGGGCCGCGCCGTGGACTGCTGCGACACGATCTTGATGCGGTCGTGCAGGGGCACGCCGCCGCCCTCCTCAATCGTCGAGTCGGATGACATCGACATCGTGTCGTGCTGCCGAAGGACATCTTCATTAGTATACATAATAACGAGAAAATGCAATCCCACCAAAAACATTTTCATGTAAAAATGTTGCCAAGACGAGCCTAGTTTGCTTATCCTGTGAAAAAGTTATCAGATATCGTATAAAGCCAAGGTTCAAAGACTACACGTTCTAAGCCTACAAGCCCTATTTTCATTCTAGTTAAAACGTTTCGTTACTCTAGAAATAAGATAACGAATGCCTATGAAATCGACGTGACGGCAGCAAAACAGCCAAGCTACACGTTTAAACTAAAGACCTAGCTAACCAAAATTGATTAGCTAGATATTCATTATTTCATGTTTTTTATTCTGCTTCTTGGCTTCGATGTATCAATTAAAAATATCGATAATACATACTCGATATTGAAGATTGAAGGACTAAAAATACATACATTGGTTCGATTCGATGTATCGATAACCAAAATTGGTTAGCTAGGTGGTAGTTTTTTAGTATATAGAATCACTCAGTTCACGGTTTATAAACGTTTTTTTTTTACGAAGTCTACACGACAACAAACAAATATTCTATTCTATACACGCTTCTATCATCAAATTGGCACTCGGGCGGACAAAAATAATGGGTCTCATATAACATGTTACTGCTCTGACGATTGCAAACATTTTAGACCCTCGATTGAAAAAAATGCACTTTAATGATGCAATAGCTTGTAGCAATGCAGAAACAGATTAAAGGGGAAAAGATTGGGTAAACTTTTGTTTCTCCAAAGTATCGATAGAAGTATAGTAGATAGAAGTATTGGAATATTTAAAAATAATTTTACTGTAATTAGTTTACCACGAAATTGTTTTTTTTTCGGAGGGCACGTTAATCCGTCGGTACAGGTTGCTATCGATAAATACCAGTTGTTAAACTTTGTCGGAGGCCTTATGGGCGGTTTGAAAACATCCGACAGCGGGTTGGCCACTGAACCCTATCACCACCAAATCCACATTAGAGCGGCGTGGTGTCCAGCAGTGAGACGACTCAAGGGTTGTCATTATTTAACCACTCCAGCCGCTTTACCACTACGCTACCGAAGCCCATGAAACTGTTATCGTGGTATTTGATTTTAGATTTTTAAAATAGCCGACTGAGTTTTTTCCGGCAAGTTTTTCTCAGATCATATTGGCCTTTGGAACTTTGCCGGTGAATGACAAAGAATGACTCTTTTTCTTTTCTTTTTACTCTTTGTTATCAGTTTGTAAAGGGGAAATGAGACATTCTACTGATATACTTTTTACATAAGTTTATTACATTTAGTTTTATCTTAGTGATATTCTTGACTTTACATATTTTTTTTTATCTTGTTTGACATGTATATCAATTGTTGTTCACTTTAATTTATTTTGTTTGTTTTTGACGTGTCATAAGAGGTGCCTGTCACCCTAAATGAGTAAATGAGTTTCTGATTCTGATTCTGATGTAATTAATATCAACTTCTTTTAGGCTTCCGAAACAAAAAATAACTTCAATTTTTAAAAGTATGCTATCCGAATGTTATATGTAAAAGAACTCACCGTAGTATCTTTATGCCGACGTTCCGATGTAGCGATTTCGGCAAGCAGCGTGCGGGCGTCGATGACAGCTTGATATACTCGCAAACTCTCGCCGTCGCTGGCCACGAAGCACGCAGATGGTGAATTCGACAGATTTCCCAATGTTGTGCTGTAAATAATATTTTAAAGTGAAAACTTCTTTAGCATCGTTGTGATTTGGAGGTCGGTGAAACGAAACAGTGACAGTAAAAAGAGACAAGAGACATAAATTCATAAGATTTAACTTGGGAGAAAACGAGATAGGAAGCATTATACCGTGTCTCTTATGAACATTTTTGAAGGATTCTGAGCCGTATAGATGGGGTTCTGTATTCCGACGGCAACAGCTTACACCTCGCCCTACCTATCTATATGACTCGGCAGGCAATTACCACTAGGTACTTACCGGTGCGATGGACTTCTGCCACGAAGTATCTAGTCATCGTCAGTTAGTCTACATTAGATACAATCAGGGAATTAAAACATCAATATAACAAGATAAAGGGAATAATGGAAAGAAAAATTAAATAGAGTCCTATCGAGTGACTTGCCTCTCCCGCGTGGAACGCGTCCCCACTATCGCCGCCACACAAACGCGCTACACTTAACCACCGAACCCGATAAACCTCGACGCGTAACACCGTGGCACAATAAGCCTGGGTTGCACCACGATATTTGTTAAAGTTATTGTAACATGACACATCCTTCTCTAACTTTAACAGATTTCTTTAAGTTAGAAAATGATGTGAAATTTTACAATAACTTTAACAAATACCCTGGTGCAACCCAGGCTAAGTTCTCGATCCGTTAAGGACAAATATCGCCTGGTGTAATAGTACCTGGGCAGCAGCGTGGGCAGCCAGGCCACGTTGCTGAAGGCGGACAGGTGCGGCGAGTTGACGCGCGCCAGCTCCGACACGCCGCCCGACTTGCCCAGCGGGCCCACGCACTCCACGCGCCACATGATCAGCTCGGAGCACAGCCCGCCCGCGCCCGCACCCCCGCCCGCATCCCCACCCACCTCGCCGTGCGACTCGCGCTCGTTGTCTGTCAACAAACAACATGGGCAAAAATTATCCGACTGTAAATCGTGCGTTGATACTTGAGGTACTTCGGTGAGGTACTCTTATGGTGAAATTCACAGACCGCACTACGACTTTACTTCGAGCAAAGTATGACTTAGAACGGGTTTTGACAACCCACATTGCACTGACATTTTACATCGTGGTCTAACTTTAACAAATTTGTTTAAGTTAGACAAGGATATAAAATCTTACCTTAACGAACATATTTTGGTACAACCGAACCTTAGGGTGAGATTCACAGACCGCACTAATGCTGCACTGTGACTTTACTTGCAGCAAAGTACGCTTAGAACTGTCAAAACGACTTTACTGACAGTTCTTAGTATACACTGCTGAAAGTAAAGTCGTAGTGCGGTCTGTGAATCTCATCCTAATAGGCAATCGGACAGCTATCGAAAATAAATGTAAACTACGATTAGAATGAATGTTTGTGAAATAATACGATGATTCATTAAATATTTTCGTGAAATATTAATGATTTATATTTTTAAATTGCAAAATAAAATGTCATGATTTTAATATTTTTTATCTGTGCTCCATGTTGAACGAAACATCAATCACAGGACGTGACGTCATATGTTTGTACAACAAATATTTAACACAAGTGATACTTTGATTTATTGGCTCTCTTTTTGGATATTTTCTACGTTATTTACACGAAAAATAAGTTATACGAAATTCAACCAAATTAATTTGCACTTGGTTAGTCGTATGGAATTAAAAGATTCACTTTGATTGCAAACGGCATTTTTGAAATTATAAAATGTATGTGTAGTTTCTGGTACTTGAACATGTTTAAATAATAAAGCTAATATTTTGTATGGTTAAATAAACTTATAAAGAATAATTTTAGACGCATTCTCAAAAGTTGTCCGATTCCCTATTGCCTCAGTAGTATAGAGGTAGCAAGCCACTACTGCTACACTGGGTTCCTGGTTTCGATGACCGAGTTGAAGAGCGAGAGATTGTCGTGTCCTACAGTTCACATGGATGGTAAGTAATTCTGCAGCCTATAAACAGCTACATGAAACCAGATTTCAATGTAGATGCCTTGCCACTCTTGAGGCGAATTTAGCATAATTATTAATAATAATAATGGCAACCCATTATACGTCCCACTGCTGGGCACAAGTCTCTCTCCTTTTTTTTTGTAGGGAGGCCTGGATCTTACTCCACCTCGCTGCTCCAATGCGGGTTGGTGCAGATACGGGTTAGTGGCCAACCCGCTGTCGGATGTTTTCAAACCGCTTATTAGGCCTCCGAAAAGGTTTAACGATTGCTATCTATCGATAGCAACCGGGACCGACGGCTTAACGTGCCCTCCGAAGCACGGAAACGCGCATTTGAATTTGCCACTAGCGGTCACCCATCACACACCCGACTGCGCCCGTATCACTTAACCGAGTAGATCGCTTACGATCTACACCCGCCGCGGGGCCATGCGCGCTTCGCATAATTATTTATTACATCAGAATTCAAATCATCACTGCCACAACGAACTCCACCGCCTTCGTGCGGTTTTAGTTTTATTTTTGCATTAAAGTTTTATCTATTTTGTAACTAAGGGCATTCAAAAGGAACCTAGAGATTTTTGTCTTATGTGTGTAAATGAGGGCACGTATAATGAATACGAGACAGACATTCTTTTTCTAAGTACATTTATAGTATAATTCTAATATTCAGAACTAGCAACTTACCCGATATATTATGGTGACTTGTAGTCAATAAAAGAGGTAATACTGGATGGCATGTGATGTCATTGACCCTAAATCTATGACCGGACGCCCTTGAAGCGTGTCCGATTGATAGCACCTGAAACAAAAACAAGCCTCGCTAAATATCCACATCTACAGGATAAATTGGAAGGATAAATTAGCGCATCACCTCTTGCAGGCAGCCTCTCTACATCAATTCCAATAACATTTGTTAAAGTTAGAGAAGGATGTCAAATGTTAAAATAACTTTATCAAATATCGTGGTGCAACCCAGGCTTAGTCAGCATTCGCTAAAAATGTGTCAAATATAATGGTATTTCAACATTGAATTCTTTATTTTATTTCACGTAATTATGTAAATAGGTACTGACACCATTTACCGTACCGCACTTGATAGTGTATGTTTAGCCTTTTCGTATATATTTTAAGGTTCTGTAGATAAATAAATAGCTTATCCTTGTTAAATTTTATATCGCTTATAACAATATTGTAATATTATTAGCTTTTAAGATATGTTTAGATAGTATTAAAATATTATTAGAGCTTTGAATGTAAAGGTGCCAGGAGAAACCCATTACCGAAGGGTTTTGTGGCATTTTTGTAGCTACATTTAAATTGCGTTTGTCACTTTTCTTAATAAATAAAATAAAACATGTTTATCATATTCCCTAAAACAGCAGATGGACCATTTAAGTCCAAGAACAATAAGAAATCAATTGTCATATTTTCGTGCTGCCTGAGGGAATATCAGTTTTGTAGTATTTTGTTGGTTTAAACATGTAATATTCATAGTTTATAGTGCCAATATTGGCCAATAATACCTGAGAGAACTTGGACTTGTCATCAAACGTCAATTGCCAGAGGTTGAGTGTGCCATTAGTGTGGTTCGTCACCATCGAAATGACAGGCGCCGATTCCAAAACGTCTCCATCTTGATTCTCCCCCAAGTCTTCTGTTGCCACACTCGTTTTTCTACGCATTTCGTTGTTGTTTTCTTCTCGTGGTCCTATGACGTACAAAATATATTTCAAATTAATACAAAAAAAAGCAATTATTGAGTCACGGATTTTGTAAACTTTTTTTTTTATGTAATGGAAGTGGCAAACAAGCATGCAGTTCACATTGATGTTAAGTGATGACTGCAGCCTATAGGCACCCACATAAAGACCAAGGTCAAAATGCAGATGCGTTACCACTCCTGAGGCCTAAGGTGTTATGCCTCTGTGCCGGAAATTACAGGGCCGTACATTACCACCTGACCGGAACGCGATAGTGCTGAACACTACCATTTAGCGGCAAGTATATTAGGTAATGCGGTGGTGCCTACGCCCGCGAGCTCCGTCACTGGAGCTCTACCACCAGTGAAAACATAAACAATAACAATGTTTTACTGGTGGTAGAGTTTCAGTGTAGGAGCTCGAGGGCGTAGGCCATTATCTAATCTATCTGCCGCCAAATGATAGTGTTCAGCATTATCGTGTTCCGGTTGGATAGTAACATATGGCCCCGTAATAAATATCACAGAGAAAAGACAACTAAGTCTCAGGGATGGCAACATATCGGTGTTGCCATCCCTGAGACTTTGATGTTAAGTGATGATTGTACCCTATACACCCACACAAAGACTGATCTTTGTGTGGGTATATAGGGTGCAGTCATCACTTAACATCAATGTAAACTGCAAGCTTGTTTGCCGCTGTCAAAACATAAAAAACTTACCGTTTTCTTGGGGTTGCGTTTGCTCTTCGTTCTGCGGCCACTCCGTTTCTTCTTTTTCTTCTTGCACACTAGCTAGAGGTGTCGTTACGGTTTCTGGTTGCTGCGGTTGACCTGAAAAACATTTCGTTCAGTTACTCTGTTTTAAAATTGCCATTAATAAATTACATAACCGTCTCAGTTTCGTAATATTATTATACCCGGTGAAATTGTGTAAGCACCGGTGACGGGAGTCCCTTTATGCCTAATTATTTTTAGAAATAAAATTATTATGTCATAATATCGAATATTATTATATTATTATTTTAATCTCTTCTTCTCTCTAACAATCGAATATCTTAATAGGGCTGTGTGTGTGTGTAGGGGGGAGGGCGGGGGGGTGGTACCTGCAACGGGCTTGGTGCGGTGGCGCACGTGCAGGGGCTGGGCGGCGGCGTGGTAGAGCGCGGCGGGGGTGCACATGGTGGTGGCGTCCCCGAGCGGGAAGGCGGCGGGGATGCGCGCCGAGAACGACACTTGTGCCTGCCGGATCGCGCCCGCCGCCACCTCGTCGAGCCACTCGCACACCCTGCAACACCACTCCTTGTAACCGCATAGGATCATGCCAACATTTGTACAGAAAAAAAAATGGTACATAATAATAATAATAGCTAGTAATAGAATGAACGAACTCACCATATAAGAAAGCTGCCATCAACTGGATGTATAGAGAACAGCAAGTCTGGACTCTGGTGCCAGTCGCGCAATAGGGCCTCTATCTTAGCGTCAAGCGAGTCCGGTAGGTGCGTACAAGTTACGTCCGTCGCTATCGAATTTATTGACGTCGTATTCGATAGACTCGGGTGACTGTGATTACCACTACCTGTGACATTGAACAGAATCACTAAAGGGACATAATCATATATCAGGTCAGTCTGTTTATTAGTCGGTTGCAGACTAATAATATAAATAATATAATCTTGTTTTCTAAAATTATCGAGATTTGTAATGTAAGAATTAAGAATCCATGTTATCAGATTCAATTTAGTGAACATTGAAGAAACTATGTAGTTTTCAAATCACTGTATTATAATGTTTTGTATAATTGTAAATTAACTGAAGTCAGTTTTACCGTGCGTTTGCATTGATGAAACATTCACTTTAAAACA
Organism: Macrosoma leucophasiata; assembly: GCA_036365455.1. Lineage (NCBI taxonomy): Eukaryota > Metazoa > Arthropoda > Insecta > Lepidoptera > Hedylidae > Macrosoma > Macrosoma leucophasiata. The sequence continues at coordinate 13,654,890 of JAWQUS010000021.1, forward strand.
AGTTAAAATCCCTGTTCCTTGACAATGTATCGTATCGGGTTTGCACTGTCATGAAACATGTAAAAGCAAAACACATATCGCGGAATCAATTCAAAAGACTTGAATTGCTACAAGTTTTATCAACAAGAAGTCTTGGAACATGTTGTTTGATTAGGTTGTCAGTTTTAGAGTAGAAGAGAGAAATTCCATTTCATTTTTACGAAATCACACTATCAATTATGGCTATTTTGGCATCTTTTAATATTGAGTAAAAATACCCATTGTAAGCGTTTAGTAGAATAGAGTAGCGTAGGGTTTAAGAATGGAGTACGAGTTATGAGTATAAGAAAATATATTTAAGTAATTAACAGAGATAGCACTAAAGCTCGTATTACGCACCTCGTTTCTTGCATTCACATTGATTTAAATCTCTTGTTTTAGGAGATCGATGATTAAAATAAATCTTAGATGTAATAATGTATATTGTTCTATAAGTAAAATTGTAGTAAAAGCGTAAGTGTAAATTAGTGTAATATAAAATCTGTTAGTAAAAAATTGTAAAGCGATATTGCGATGAGTAAATATGTCAGAGCGAATGAGGAGTCTGTTTCATGTATCACATCACCTGGTTGCTCGTCGCTATTGCTGTTCTCCTCAGACTGTACTTTAGTCAAAGGGTGACTCGGTCGCCTATGTCCTACGTAGCAGCGTGAAATAAGCAATCAAGCGAATGTTAAAGGTCCAATATTTAATACGGACAAATCTGCATACTACATTGCGTTAGTAAAATAAAATGACAATAATGGTTAACACTAAATACAAAACCGTAGCGACAAAATGTATTGTATCGAAATAATATGACATACTTTCATTCTCTCCTTCCGGATGTGTGGTGTGATCGGAACCTGAACCTCCTTCGTCCGTTTCTTCCTTGTCTAATATCTACGGAGAAATATAACATTACGGTTCGGTGGCACCAAAATATTTGTTAAAGTTAGCCTGGGTTGCACCAAGATATTTGTTAAAGTTAAAGTAACAATTCACATCCTGCTCTAACTTTAACATATTTCTTTAAGTTATAGAAGGATGTGAAATGTTACAATAACTTTAACAAATACCTTGGTGCAACCCAGGCTTTATGTTAAATTATACAATATATAATTTCTCTAACTTTGGAAAATTTGTGCAAGTTAGAGAAGGATGTACAGTTTTAACATTAACTTTAACAAATATTTTGGTCCAACCGAACCTAACATTTTTATTTTTATTCTAAGAATTACACATTACGGCTTAGTCTTTAATCGTCCATTTCTACTAGGCTTTAGATCCAGAGTCCGATCCTGAGGTTGTAAAAAGATACTCAGCAATAGGTGTACAATTAATGGCAATGGGTCCACTTCATATAAACTCCCTTTATATAGAACACCCAAAACGTCCCTGGAATGTCTCTTAGATATTATTGCGCAATTGAAACTGAAAGAGAGTTAGTTCAAAAAAAATGTTATTTTTGAAATGTAGTACTACTCGAATTCGAATCGACTCCAGTAATTCTATACCTATATGATCCACGGCAGTAACGCAAGTTACCCAACTCAAGAATCAGAATACAAATTCACAGATCTTTGAGCTCAATAACGGCTTACACACCGATAGCAACTTACTTTTTTAGTAAGATCATGTAGTATAGCTTCGGCTTGGCTGGTGAAGTGCATCTCTTTGTTGTGCAACCAATGCAGAATGAACCGCCCGCCGCTAGCCAGGGACGGCACTAATGGAATATCTGTCTCTGCATTAATCGATGCCGCTAGATGGAAATGTAGACCTAAAGTAAACACAAATAAACCTTATTAAAAAAGCGAAGAGTTACTCGAATAAAGATCAGATTATAGCAAGTGAATTAAACATTGCTTCGAATAAAATATAGGACACATGCTCAACTAGTTATCGTCAGCTGTACGCAGTTTTCGTTTAAAGTGAAGAATAGATTAAATAGCGAGATGAAATCGAAAACTTTTCCAATAATCTGTATATTTTGTAAAACAATAATATAGTAACAATAAAATATCAAATGTAGGATCCCAATCCTAAATCCTTAATACTGACGATATTTTCTGATTTTTTTTCGTTTCATTTTAGAAAAGGAGATGTTGCAAAAATGTATGGACCTCCGACCATGTATTGTACACAATATTATTAAACAGGCAAAATCAATATACAAACGTTTTTTACTGCATATTTTCACTTATTTAGCTTTGTTTGCAGTTACAAAACATTATTTGCAGTTAGAATTGCAACTCAAAACCTGGCGAATATGGCGGGCGACGTCATTTTGACATTTTCATTTTTTAAATTGTATTTTGATTATAGAGTGCTTGGAGAAAAAAGTAATATTTTTCTAAATACTATCGAAATCGATTGATCCCAAGTGTCGGCTGTATCGCCGCCATGTTTAACATAGTTGAAAATGATAAAATCGTTTGAATTAAATGTGGTTGTAACTCTAAAATATATTGTTGAATAAATTAATTGTATTTTTTTCGAATTCATCTTCAATTTACCCATTTTTTGAGGATGTGTACGAACCAGAGCCGAGCTCGCAACATCTCCTTTATACAATACACACAGTATGACTTGAGCAAATCCAAAACTCACCTCCGGTATAAGAAGTAGCGTGGTAGGGGTTGTGGAAGTCGTGTGCACTGTAGGTGGAGGGAAGAGTGGGGATGGGCGCGCCGGGCTGCTTCGACGACTGCGCGTTTCGTCTGATGTGGAAACATGTCCTGACAAGTTAACCATTAACGTTATTTTTTCTAGTAATCGATACCTGTCTCACGTCTGAGCTCAGGCCTTTGTTTTATACTACAGGGATTGAAATCAAATAATTGCATAATAAAATAAAATATTATGTTCTGCTTGATAGATCAGAAAATTATTAGGAGGTAGATTTAGACGGTGTAAACAATACTCTCTCTAATATAGTACATTGGTTTAGCGCCAATAACCTTTCGTTAAATAGCAGTAAGACAAAATGTATTAAATTTACTACTCCTAACGTAAAAAAGGTTGAAACCAATGTTAAGATAAATGAGGAAGTATTGGAGATCGTAGAGTCCACGGTATTTCTCGTCATTACCGTGGATGCTAAATTGCAATGGGGTCCCCATATTGCCAAATTAGCTAATAGACTTAGCTCGGCAGCGTTTGCTGTGAAAAAGATTAGACTATTAATAGACGTCGAGATGGCTCGCCTTGTTTATTTTAGTTATTTTCACAGTATAATGTCCTATGGCATTTTGCTATGGGGAAATTCCGCCGACGTCAACACTATTTTTGTACTGCAAAAGAGAGCTGCCCGTAGATCGCCCGGCGATCTACGGGCTGAGTCCGAGGGTATCTTTTAGAGATAAATTTAAATAAATAAATATTCTGACTGTAGCTTCGCAATACATTTATGAAAATGTATTATATGTCCGTAAAAACATTAATGAGTTTCCTACAATAGGTAACAATCACAGTATAAATACAAGGAACAAATACAAATTGTCCGTGCATGCAACGCGGCTGAATAGGGTCAGTAATTCTTTTAGAGGTCAATGTATACGGTTCTTTAATCAAATCCCCAAAAACGTTCAAAGTCTATCGATCAATAAATTTAAGAAAGTAATGAAAGAACGTTTATATTAATGTAATTACTATAAGACCTGTGATTATCTTAATGATAGTACATCTTGGGATTATAGCGATCGCTGCCAGGCTATTTCATGATACTGTTATTTCGTGTATTCTGTAATTAGTATTGTTCAGGGTTGAATAATGTGAATACCTTGGCTGTAAATTAATTCCATCTTTTATTTTGCCGTATGCATATCTAGAGCAGTCATGCACGCTTAAATGTCTTTGCTTTTGGCGGCGTCGTGTGGCGGGTTGCTCACTTCCCTCTAAAATGGTCGAGGAGGACAACGGCTGTCACATGCGTCATACTCGTGAACGGGTGCTGTTGGTGGGGATTGGTCTGTTCTGGTTTGCAGGAGCTACATCACATTTAGTAGATAGCAGTTTATTTGCATCTATGCTATGGACGTTCACATTATTTGATTTTTCACGATAATTTGTACTAGATTTAAGCTCTCATTTAAAAGAGCTCTTACTGAGTTTGTTGGGTAGCGGAGTTCTTCTCAGTAGTGACTGCACTTGGAACTCTGCTAAGTGAATAACTTTGATCTTGACGAATAAGTTTTTCTTTTTCTTCATTTATCATCATTGAAGGAATTGAAAAATTTTGTGATTATTATGTTTTAACTAAGTAGTGTAAATTCTAATTTTTAATTTACTATTAATATATGATTTTGCTTTACTTTATGTAATGGTTATTCACTCTAGGTATTTTATATATTTCTTGACGTTTTGAAAGTATCTGTAAAGATCTATTCGAAATAAAAATATTTTCTATTTCTATTTTTAGAGTGACGTATCTAAAAGGTAAAAACCCTGTTATTAAGCCTCCGCTGTCTGTCTGTCTATTTGTCTGTCTGTCACCACGCTGTATCTCATGAACTATGATAGCTAGAAAGCTGATTTGTTTTCACAAATTTTTGTTGCCGCTATAACAACAAATACTAAAAATAAAAATATTAAGGGGAGTCCCCATACAATAAACGTGTTTTTTTCGTATTTTTGCTCAATATGAAAATAACGGTAGCAGGTAGACGCTTATAATTTTCACATAATATTTTGATGTATATTTCTTTTTTAAATAAAAATAATGTCAACATTAAAGGGGGGCCAGAATCAGAATCAGAAATTCATTTAAGGTGACAGGCACCTCTTATGACACGTCAAAAACATACAAAATAAATTAAAGTGAATTACAATTGATATACTACATATCAATTTACAAGCTAAGGCTCAATTCCATTTCAGCTTATACAACAAACGTAATTTTTAAGCAATTTTTTAACTCTATGTTAATATAAAGGAAGGAACTTGAACATAACAAACGCGATTTACTTTAATATATGATGGTACGGAATCCTTCGTGCGCAAGTCCCGACTCGCACTTGGCCGCATTTTTTTTGTATCATTTTGAAGATATATTCTTCGCAAAGAAAATATAAAAGTTCTAATTTATTAAGCCCCACGTTGAGCTATTTAAAGAAATACGTACAACGTACGTAGTTCGTTTTCCACTTCCGTCACCGCCCACACGCGGCAGATGTTGTCCACGCACCACGTCACCGGCACTGGCCCCAGGCGCCCGGCTACAGGCACCAGGCTACAGGCTACAGGAGGAGCGGCACTCACTTCATGTGCTTGAGGCGCTGCATGAAGCGGTGCTTGTGGCGGTGCGTGGCGCGCTGGCGGCGCGGCGGCGAGCGGGCGTGCGGCGTCACGCTGCCGCCCCACTCGTCCTCCGGCAGCAGCGTCTCCGCCCACACGCGGCAGATGTTGTCCACGCACGACGTCACCAGCACGTTGCCCACGCTGCCCCTGGTGCATGAAAATGTGACACGTTATATGGGAAGAACCACCGAGCGTCATAATTTTTTCCGATTTACAACATCTCTGGGGGTTGGTGAATATGGTGCGTCAGTCATCATAAACCACAGAGTCACCAGTGTGTTAAAATGGGGAATATAACTTCACACCTGCATTCCCCGAAGAGGTAAGCTGAGGTAAATTAAAGCAGTCACCCATACACGCAAAACATCCACGATTCGTCTGTTAAGTTTTGAACAAAGACATTGTAAGTTTTATTTAGATTTCCGCGCACATTACCAAACTCCGAGGAAACTCCACTAGCACTGGGATATATACGCGAGATAACTAGAGCCGGGATATACATTTTTGCCTACAAATGATTAGAGATTATTATCACCAGTCGGCATACACTCACTTGGGCATATACTTGCTGGTCTTGCGCCATGAGAGATGGGTGACGGCGCGCGGGTGCGCCACATAGATGAACGTATAGTTCAGCTCCGGTGGGGAGTGTTCGCTGTGCGTTTGGACTAATACTGAAAACAAATTATGCTTATTAACGTTACTTTACGCCTGTATTCCCCGCAGCGATAGTACGCGTACAAATATACAAATAATATAGAGAGCAAGCCTATTGTGATTCACCGGCACTATTCTACTTCACCGTAGTGTTGTTGCAATAGTAATAGTCTATCGATAGTATTGTGAACTATCGTGACCTCGAAAAAACAGTCACACTATCGATAGGACTATCGAAAATATCGACATGCTGCAATACTATCGATACTATCGATAGTCAAAAATAAGCAATACTATTGCCAAAGATCAATAGTATCGATAGTATTGTAATAAACACTATCGATACTATCGATAGTATGCATGTCAATAGTATCGATAGTATCGATAGTATCGACACTATCGAAAGTACCGTCAAGGGTCGATAGTTTCGATAGTACTATCGCGCTAACGACTATTTTTCGAGGTCAACTATCGATAGCGCAACTATCGATAGTTTAGCAACACTACTTCACCGGGCAATCGGCGAGCGCATAACGCGCTCTGGGATATGAAACATGGTGAAGAAAGATGGTACCTGCCCTTGGATGTACTCCCAATTATTACACTGTAAATGGCTATAACATTTCGTAATTTAGTGATAAAATGTCGGTCTGTTTTACTGGTGGTAGAGTTCCAGTCTAGAAGCTCGAATGCGTAGGCATCACCGCATTACCTAATTCATCTGCCGCTAAATGGTAGTGTTCAGCACTATTATGTTCCGGTTAGATGGTAATGTATGGCCCCATAATAACTATCATTAAGACGTAATAACTAAGGTCTCAGGTCTTTCTGTGGGTCCCCCCCGAGGGTTTCCGCCTTGTCGTGGCGGGGGGGCTCAGTACCCGGTGATTGTCCCCGCACCGGCTAAGCCAAGAGGAACCCAGAGAGGGGGCGGCGTTTGGCGCGGCTCTGTCCGCCACTCGCTGCTGTGGAGAGGAGACGGCTGGGGAGGAGGTGTACGGGTATTTCGTTGGCCCTGCACCCTATTCCCAGCCGCCTAACGGTGGTCCCGCCGTCAGATGGGGACGTGGTGGGAAGGCGGCTGGGGAAGAGGTGTAGCTTGGAACCCCTGGTGTTGTGAGTGGTTTGGGCAGAGACCTCCGGGCGTCGGACTAGGGGATGTCCGTCGCTCGAATGGAGAGGTTCCTAGGTGGGTGGCGTGCACGTGTTCTGCACGTCACTATTGTCGGTTGGAGCCAATGGGCTCAAACCTCGGAGAGCTCGGAAACGAGCAGCCGCCGGCGGGGTCGCGGATGTGTGCGTAAGCGTTCCCGTGACCCCGCTGCTGATGGTGGCGGACGAGTCGGAACACCGCGGGGTTTTAGTGAGTACGAGTCTCACACTACCCGCCGTCTGTTTCCCTCAGACGGCGGGTGCCCATGAGGGTTTCCCGGCGTCAAAAAAAAAAAGGTCTTTGTGTGGGTGTCTGTCTATAGGCTGCAGTCATCACTTAACCTCAATGTAAACTGCATGCTGTATAAAGAAAATACAAATTAAAAAAAAAAAAAAAGTTTGTATATATATGGCCTCCCTCAGTGAGTTTCCCCGCGTGCCACAATCCCCTATTTAGGACCATGCCCTCGACGCTTCGGGGGCAGATAGGCCCGGAGTACGAGGATTCGCCTCAATCCCCGAACCAATCCCCCCCTCTGTTGCGCTTCCCGCGCGGAGGGAGGGATGATGAAGATTCGTTCGTTCAAACTGCATGCTTGTTTGCCACCTTCATTATATAAAAAACACACCTTTGTTTTGGTACCAGATTTTAACTAATCTGTCGTTGACACCGGAGGTGGCGAACAACACGCCGTCCGGGGAGAACGCTAGGTGATGGGCGGATGTTGCCGTATGACACTGCCACACGCATATCCAACCCTAAAACAACAACCATATTTTATGTCACGCTCTGGCTGCAGAGATGCAATAATAGGCATGTAATATATAGTTTTTTAGACAAAGTATCATAAAGTCTGAAATAATTTGAATCTGCCCAACAAATGCAAAAAGCAAGTGTAACTTTTTGCATTTACCTACACATCACTAATTACAATTTGTTATTAATTATACTTCTAACCTAACGGGTAATATAAAGCAACAAGACTAGACCGAGCGATCGAGAAGGTAGCGTGATTTATGCTTAAAGCTCAATCGATCTTAGTGTTTGTTTTCTATTAGTATAAAAAAACCTAGTTTGACCTATATCAATTGTTGATTGAATCAACAAAATAAAACTCTCTTAAGTAAAATGTTTGACATTTTAAAAACGTTTATAAAATCTATACTAATATTACAAATTCTGAAGATTTTGTTTGTTTGCTTGAACGCGCTAATCTCGGGAACTCTGGTCTGATTAGAAAAAATATTTTAGTGTTAGATAGCCCATTTATACATGTTACATACCAAACTAATAATTAATGATGCTTATTTGTTTGCAGAGCGAATTTAGGACATAATATTAATTTCGTAATGTTTAAATACATAATGCGTGTTATTAATATTGGTCATCACGCAAAAGATTCAGATAAAAGCGAGATAAAAGTGTAAACAGCGACGTGTAAAGAATCAAACAATGATATCAGCGGGGACGTATTGCGCGGTACGACTATCTTATCTGTTTCTAACGATCTACACTTACAGGTTCTTCGTCCTCTGGCGGTTTAGACTTTTCGTCTTTGTCGCCACCAATTTGGAATGTGACGCCGGAGCTTGCTGAAAATAAAAAACTTTCTAATGTTCATTTCTGGATAACATTTTGTAAAAAGAACATACAGTGTAGTTATAATCGTTTCAAACGATTACTACTAACTACTGTTTGGTAGTAGGTACAAACGTCGTAAAACTTCAAAGAACTAATCCGGCTTAAAATTAAAATAAAAGACGTGATGGCGAATGGTGGAATAGGTTCGTTGCGTTCGTTAAGAATAAGCACCGATGGTCAATATCTTGATGGGTGGTACATACTGCTATTTAAAGTATTTTAAAGGCTGAGATATATACCTCAACCTTGAGATATAAAAACGTAACCGGCGAATCGTGGGTGTTTGCATGTATGCTTGAATGCATGCATTTACCTCTGCCTACCCCTTCGGGGATTACAGGCGTGAAGTTACGTACGTTTAGATGTATACCTACTTTATAGCTGGTATACGGTGTTTTTTGGTGTCACTCGATATCAGATAATACTTAGATATCATAAACCTATTACAGAAGAGAAAGCAATTACCACCCCTCTTTACGTGTAGGGGAGGGAGAGGTACCCTAAAAAAAGAATTTCCAAGATTCTATTGCCCGACTTTCTTTGCATAATAATATGTACGTAGGTATATTCGTGCCAAATTACAGCTTTCAAGTACCAATAGTCTACGAGCATAGCACGAACAGACGGCCATGGCGAGACTTTAAAGGTTCCTTGTAGGCTACGGAACCCTAAAAATAATAATGTGATAGATTTAAAGTTATATAATAGACATCAAATCTAAAGTGAACAACGCGGTGCGAAGTTTTGACAGTTTGAATTAGGTAATAGGTATACCTAGTAAAAATATCGCTTTTGTAAGTATGAACCAAAGGTATTAACATTATTATTAGGTATTATTTTTAAAATCTTGTATCTTTGAGAAATAAATATTATTATTACTTTATTGTTATTTTATAAGATAGGTACCTGATTTTTTTTCTTTAAAAAGGTGAAGAACATAGGTACGTAGGTAGTTTCACATTTACAATTCACTTAAATAGTAAACACGCGAGAATAAGAAATATGGCAAAATATTACAAGCTAAAATTTCTATCGCGTGTTTCAAGAACGACACAAGTTTTTATATTTTGTTCGTAACTATAGACTCAAATTACGAAATTTTGCCCACCATACGTACGGAAATTTTCACAAGTTTTTTATATTTTGTTCGTAGATTATATAGACTCAAATTACGAAATTTTGCCCAACCAATTGCCCATGGACTAAAATAAAAGAAAAACTTTTTTTATCCCAGGTCATTTGAAAGTCACTGACACAAAATGGTATTCATAATAACGTACGTATTATACATAGGTCAATAAATCGAAATTTGAGAGATAGAATTCTGGCTTCTCAGATAACGGACATACCTAATATCACTAAAAAAGACATACTAGAATGTCACAACGCGACTTTGATATCAGTAACTTGATGGATTATGTAGTCGGATTATAAAAACTGGTAGGTCACATTTTATTTTCACTTTTTTTGCGAATACGGCTAGGCAAGTATTTCTTAACTCGTTTTTATTCACTTAATCTCGATTCGCTAGTTATAATATATAATGATTTACATAAGACTAAACTAGTACAAAAAATACCACTACTATTACGCTGGAGGTCCTGGGTTCGATTCCCGGGTCGGGGACTATCAGAGATAACGGTTTAAAATCCTTTATCTCTGTTTCTATTGGGATTTTTCCATTTTCTGGAAGTTTCCCAGTACCCCGGAGTTTGGTAATGTGCCCGGAGATGCCAACAGGTTCGCCACCTGTTACATGGGCCAAAACGTAACCGGCGAGTCGTGGGTGTTTGCATGTATGATTGAATGCATGCATTTACCTCTGCCTACCCCTTCGGGGATTACAGGCGTGAAGTTACGTTTAGTACAAAAAATGCCCTTTAAAAAATTATTGTCTGACTTTGGAATCAAACCCAAGAGTACAAAAAAAAGATCTTCTATCACTTACGTTGACTGTCATCTTGGTACAATGATGCCTGGTGCCAAAGCTGCAATATTTTGCCGCCGGTGAGTAGCCGAGTACCTTCGAGATTCCACGACAAGGCTGTGATGGGACCATCCGCCACTAACTTCCCTGTTTGCACCCATCGGTACTCTAAGCCCTAAAATATAGATTTTTTGTTAAATTATTATATTATTATTATATTATTAAGCGCAGTTCATTTGGAGCTTGCGGTAGGATTAAACTAAAGGAACAGATAGAACAAAAACTAATAACGAAAAAGAGTTTAAGTGCGAGCCAGACTCGCTGAACGGTAGTAAGTAATTTTTTTTCTCAACCATGCTTTTAAACAAAAACATAACTTTGTCATTATTAAAATTGTATGGATCTTCACGCCAGGTCCCTAACAGGGGTAGGGAGAGAGTATGGAGTGCCAGATATCCCGGTCCTGACTACTCTTGACACATCACCGAATTCATACAATACATATGAATTACAAAGTTATATTTATAGATTTTGAAACTATATCACATCAAAAAAAGCTAGGTATAATAATCCTACTGGTAGTAGAGTTCCAGTGTAGGGACTCGAGGGCGTAGACAACACTGCATTGCCGAATCTATCTGCCGCCAAATGGTAGTGTTCAGCAGTATCGTGTTTCGGTTAGATGGTAATGTATGGGCTAAGGTCTCAGTGGTGACAACACATCTGCATTTTGATCTTTGGTTTTTATGTAGATGTCTATAGGCTGCAGTCATCACTTAACATCCATGTGAACTACTACGCCCTCGAGTTTCTACACTGGAACTCTACCACCAGTCAAAGGTTTCAGACAGATGTGTTCGAGTTTGGTTTCTTGGAAGTCTTAAATCTTTTTCGTCTGTGCCAGAAATCGCTGAGAAAATAATGAAATTACGACGTAATAACATTATTCATTAATGTCAAACTTAATTAACGTTTAAACGATTGAATAGTAAATGGATATTATTTGATATAGGTACTAGGTACCTATATCAAATAATATCCATTATATAGGTGAATAAAACAAATATCTTAAAGCTACATTTAGACAAACACTCGTGTGTAAATTCGAGCATCATAGATTATTACGTCATTCATAACTGCACTCTCTTCCATTACATGAAATTGTTACGATATTATTTTTCGATATATTAAATATTGCGCCTTTATTCTATTAATAATGAAAAGCTGCTACTTTTTACAGAATCCAGCCCATAAAAAAATCTTTCTAATTAGGTTTCTAGCTTCAATCTTTGTCAATTCAAAAATTTAAGGCTTAGGGTGATGAAATTTAACTGGCTCACTGCCAGATTTCATCCCGCAATAGTATGCTGCAGTTTTATATCTATCTAAAGAAATATAAAATAGGACCGTCCTAATAGACTCTCGTCTGTTGAGTTGTAAAATCTTTATGAAATAATAAAACGAGTGAGTATAAGAAAACTGGTCGCATAGTATTATGTTTAAAGCTACTTATGTCATCGTTGTAATAGTCGTCATTAAGGGGCAATTCCGCGGGTCGCGTTCGATCGCGGCTATAGATGCAGTATGAAAATGTATGGAACCGATTCCGCGGTTCGCGACAGACGCGCGCGGCCGACGACTGTCGCGAGCCGCGCGCGGTGGTGCGTATATTGTTTTCAGAAACGTCATATGGATTTCATGGCGCAAACATAACGAACCTCTATGGTGAAACCATTTTACCACTGGCTAGTTACACAGCACATATAATATGTTTGACATTTTGACAGACAACACCGACTAATTTCGAAATTTTCAAGACATAGGTTAAGATCCCACTGCAGTGCAGAATCATTTCGTTCATCCAGATATGCTGCAAACATAATTTTTACGCAACATTATAATCTAGAGAATATATTATATCCACTAGGTTGCCTATCAAAATTTGGCCCCAAGTATTTTTAATCATATTATTTTATCTTTAACAGCCAGCAACTCTTATTTGCGGCCGTATTAATTTGGCGCCCATATACCATAATAATGAGATAGAAATAGGTTTAATTTACATTTTTAGAAAATACGTAGGGGCGGCCAAGTGCGCAACGGCGGACGTGATTTTTCAGTCTTCACACATATTGCCGTGAGGTGGACAATATTTTATTGAAAAAAACAAAAAGAAGGTTCCCAAAACAAATAAAAAAAAATACTTGCGGCCATTTTTTGATAGCCAACCTAGTGGATATAATATATATTCTCTAGATTATAAATATGCGTAAAAATTGGTTTGCAGCATATCTGGATGAACGAAATGATTCTGCAGTGGGATCTTAACCTAAGAAGGCCGCGCGCGGCTCGCGACAGTCGTCGGCCGCGCGCGTCTGTCGCGAGCCGCGGAATCGCTTCCATACATTTTCATACTGCATCTATAGCCGCGCGCGGCCGCGATCCATCGCGACCCGCGGAATTGCACCTTTAATGTATTTTAGAATGGGAGCTGTTAATTTGACTTCACTCTGCATTTTCATGTCCATTACGTGATATAAAACAGGTTAGTCTCGCTGTTATCAATCAATGTTCCAGTTTATTTTACATGATAATCGCAGTTCTATACAATAAAAATAAAATTCACTAAAATATAGAACAGATAACCTCTGAATGGAGATTCATTTTGGCGGCCGTCGTTATTTCTTATTGATCGTTCTGTGCCGGCACAATACAAGCGGTCCGTTATGGTACATAATGATAAGTCTGGATTAGATCACAGTGGCAATAGCCTTCGTAAGCTATTCTTGTCTTTAGTATTATGCGTATGTCTTTGTGTTAATTTATTCGTAGGTAAAAATGGTTAACCTCACAAACCCCAATCATTGATGATTTCTAAAAAGTATTGTTTTCAAGAGTACTGTTAGCACTGTTGTTAATTTATTTGATGATTGGGGGATAGCTGCCATTTCCCCTAATAATGCGATGTTTTTTTGTTTTCGTATCTCTAGATTCTAGGTATTATTATAATAAATTCCTGACATAATTACAATATCGAACACATGCATGCATTCGTGTTTTATCTGCGTTACATCAAGTTGATGTTGAATTTCGACGTTACTAGAGTAGGGCTTCGACAAACAATTATTACTATAAATAGTTTACCGTATCTGAAAGACCCCTAATACTTAATCATAATCCTAACCTTATATGTGTACCTACCTTTAAAACTGTAGATATAAATATATACCTATGTGTATCAAAAAATCGGTAGCGATAACTGACTAGGTTTAATTAATAATATAAATAAAGTATGCTAACAGGCACAGCCCTACACTAGGTATAAACCTGTATCTAATGGGTGCCGTCGTACACATACGACACATACACAAGCACCCAGACTGAAAAAAATATCTGTAGGTCATACAAATATTTGTCCCGGTACAGGGATCGAACCCGCCACACACCGCTGAACCAACTCAATTTTTTTAACATATTGAGCACGTATTTTATTCCTCTACTATTTTGGATACTGCCAACACTTAGCTTTTAATAAATGTAAATAACGCATTAATGAGTAGATGTTTATCATTGGTGGGTGGATAAACAACCGTAATTAAATGTCAAGTGGATTCATCACCACTCTTATGAACGGACAATAAAATGATGTGTATTATACAAAACTTTGTATTTAATTTTGTTCCATAAGGTTGACATTTGGCAGGGCAATACCTAATTATTGGTTAGGTTAGCAGTTAACAGTTCGTTAAAAATGAATTTTGTGACCTAACGTCCCTAATTACCTATATGCTATATATTTTGCGACAGGGTCGGACTTAGGAGGTCTAAAGGCTTTGGTAAGTTTGTATGAAAGAATATAATTTGTTGTTGTAGCACAAAAAATTATGTTCCTTCATACAAAGTTTAAAATTAGTCCGGGAGGGAGGTACCTACTTCATATAAAGTAAAACGATTTTGCGACGAGGCTGGGTTAAAGAGATCTAAGCCGCAAGTTTAAGAATTTAAGAGTAGGAGACATCAAATAGTAAATAGTTAAAAATAATTTTGTACTAGGCTAAGCAAAGGGCTCTCGCAAGTTTACCCCTCATGTGAAATGATTCTTTACATGTTTTTTTGGGTCCAAAACGATATCCATACGGACGAACCTGCGGGTAACAGTTATTATGATAAAAGTTGATAATAAGCAATTCGTCCTTTAAAATGCTTAAATTACCCATTATACAAGAATTACCAATTTTCATCAAAATGTTTTCACGTTTCACCATCTGGTTGGTAACAAAACCTTACGAGAGATGCCAACGAGGCCGGACGTCAGTTTGTTGGTCCTTTTGATGTCTTATCTGTCTTACCAATACAGTAACTAACAAGAAATATTGGACATTGGCCTCAGGAACGAGACTTCGCCTTATTTGGGGTCTATAGAGGCTATAGAGCGTTATCTCTTTCGCACCTTGCCTATGTGACGTTTGTCGACCATTTTA
The DNA here is from genome assembly GCA_036365455.1 of Macrosoma leucophasiata. NCBI lineage: Eukaryota > Metazoa > Arthropoda > Insecta > Lepidoptera > Hedylidae > Macrosoma > Macrosoma leucophasiata. The sequence goes on from JAWQUS010000021.1 coordinate 13,670,068, forward strand.
ATCAAGTGACCAATACCGGTCTATCAGTGATTACGTAAGCAGTGCGCGGTAGAGATAACGCTCTACATACTCTACAAAGTCGAAACTACCCGATTATCTCTTTCGTAGGCTCGATGTGCAATGTGCAATATTTCTTACTGTGTTGGTAGTCTGTGTTCAGATATTCACACTCGCCTCCAGCCTGCGTGGTAGAATCTTTTATCTTTCTGGTAGTGTGACGTAGGAAAAAGTACGGTGACAGCAGATAAAGTAATTCGCATTGCTAATTTTATAGTCCATAACATATACCTACCAATCGAAATTAGGATTTTACTTCAAATGATTAATGGTTATAATTTTAAACGAAGAGTGTGAATGATAGCAGTGCCTTGCGGTTTGCGGTACACAAACACATATTGGTAGTTTAGTTACTTAGTACTCAACAATTAATAATGCACAAATGCACATCGAGCCTATGAAAGAGACGTAGAGCGTTATCTCTGTTGCACACTGCCTACGTAAGCACTGACAGTCCGGCATTGGTCAAAATTTGATCAAAGTGGTCGACAATCTTCAAATAGGTACGGTGCGAGATAACGCTATACAGACCCGAAATAAGCCGAAGTCCCTTTCCTAGGCTCGATGTGCAATATTTATTGTTGAGCACTGTGCCTATCGTACACGGCAACCAATCTCAACAAAGACTAGCCAACTGCGCGGGAGATATTATAGTGCACAAGTGTATGCGCAAACACAGGTCCACTCTGATAGTCCGATGGGACGGCAATCCGTCACGACCGGAGAGAGATCAGGCGCAGGAACGACGGCTTTACGTGCTCTCCGAGGCACCGGTATCAGACTCCGGTCTACTACTCGGTTACTAGGCACAGAAAAACCCCATAACAAATTTTCTCGACCTGGGGATCGAACCCAGGACCTCAGGCTACACCATCGCGATTGCGACCACTGAGCCAACGAGGCAGTCAAGAAGTGACAATACGCAAGAGGGAAGAGGACTTAACTGAGAATCGGAAATAATGACATACCTACTCCAAAAAAAAAAATTGATGAAGTACAGCCAGCATACTTATTACATATTTTTCATGAATACAATCGATATAAGACATTAATTTTAAAAATAAACCTGATAAATCAATCAATAGCTTAAATAATAATATTATAATCTTAACACTGATTACCTAAAAGGTGGAAGGGTTTTGGAAAACACTAAGAGGTTTATCACTCATATCAAAGAACATAGATAATAGGTAATGTATGCAGATAACATTTTTGCATCTTTTATCTAATCCATATTGTGTTTTTTTTTTATGTGCCTAATCATCACACAACAAGATATAGGTCGAAATAAAAGTATTTTTACGGATTTATCTCGCGTATGTATATTAAACTAAAATGATTTTTAAAATCAACCGGACAATAAATATATTTTTTTAGTTTGTAAATCAACATATACGTATATCAATTGATATTTGCTTTAATTTATTTTGTTTGTATACTTCAAGTGGTGCTTGTCATCCTAAATGAATAAATACATTTCTGATTCTGATATTGTGATATGTACACTATCAGGAATGCACATATGGGAATGGTAATCTTGGCTTAATTGCCCAGGCTATAATGAAGACAACCACTCTAAAAGCTATCCTAACCCTAAGTGTAAGTCAAATGTGACTAATCACAGACTGAAAAATGAGAAAAAAAAACAACATGTAAATAAATAAGTCCCTTCATTTGTAAACCCTTTCTTTGACATTGTGATAGATAATAAAGTTCATGCTAAAATTTATTGAAACATTGTCTCATAACAGAATGTCAGTTGTATAATAAGGAAAATCAACAGACATAAAGCATTGAAGATATAAATAATAATAAGATTGTTATTACTATATGAACTGGAACTTCCCATAAGAAAATATTAAATAACTTACGTGTGTGGTAGCAGAAGAGTGTATCAAAGGTGTAGGTTCAAATATGCACACTTCAGCTCCATATGCAGCAGCGATTTTACCAGTGTCTGTGCTGCAGTCTAGTGAAGTAATACGCACATAACCATGGATGGCACCAGGGATGATTTGAACACGCTCAAAATTTGATGCTAGTATAACAATATTACATCCTGCTGCATAGGCCTGAAATAAAATGAAAAGGTCAAACTTCCCAAAAGAAATGCCCCTATATTAATTGATCAATACAGTATTGAAGATTTCTGGGTTCAAAAGAACTAATATAAAAAGAACATGTAATAAATTCATGAATTCATTATTTTTCACATTATATACTCATACAACTCCCACAATGTACCTATAATAATTCAATATGTAATTCAATTTATACATAACTAATTGAAAATATGACTTTGTAATAAGTATCACAGAGACAAAAAAACTTAGGATACAGATATTTTTGTGTAGATGTCTATAGGCTATATACCAATAATGTGAACAGTAATGAAAAACGAAACATAACTTCAAATTATCCCTCAAGAAATATAAGCACAATTCACCAGTTACATATGAAGTACCATATATTAGGCAGCAAGTCTATTGACAGGATAACCAAACTTCAGAGATGCTAACAGAAGTGTGAATGTTCATGACATGAGTGCCCATATCACAAAAGAAACAACAGGATATAATTATTATTTACTAGATAAATTGCTAATTACGTATCTATTCATCAATGCAGGGATTGAAGTAGGAACCTCAGGCAATAATGATCTCTTAGCACTATTTCTCCAAGATTCCATAGTTTAATTTTGAACGTAAAGTTCTTTAAAGTCTAGATTACCTACATAGTTAAGGCTCTGGAATTTTGTCACTGCTTTTAATATCATATTGTATGGATAAGAAAATCTGTTTGAAAATTCATATCTTGTTCATGACAACGTTCATATTGTCTGGAAGCATAAATCTACTGATAAAAGTGAAACTATTAGAGCAGGTAAATACTTAATTGTTGTGAAGAATAAAATACATATTTGGACAACTCAAGAACTAAGATTCTTAGAACCCAGCAAACTTTATACTTTCTATTGGCCAATGTCCTGTCTGAGTGTTATAGTATGAAAATTGAATTAACCAAAATGATTTCAGTTTGTTTAAAGAAGCTCATAAATATTTAACAACGTAGGCCATTGTAGGCAGTATTTTGAAACCCTTATCACATCTTGGCAATGAAAATTAAGAGGCAGAGGCATTGATTTTCTACAGAATTCACTTTAGATATTTTTTGTACAAAGTAAATGCTTTGTATCTGTAATTTTGTTTAATTTTCCACAGGAACATATTTATCAAAAGGTGTTTCATGCAGCAGATACCTGTGGTGGCCATTCTACAACAATTACACAGTAAATTATTTCAAGGTAAATAAGTATTCTCGAGCATCATTGTTATTTAAATATCACAAGCATGTAAATCAATATTCAAGGAAAGTGTACATACCCATCAGAATAAAACCTCTTTTATACAAATTTGTTTTCAGAATTGGAATTGTAGTCTTTAAAAAAAAGATAAATCCGATTTACAGATCTAGTGACAATTATTTCTATCTTATCAAACAAGTCTAAATTAGATTTTCCTGTTTGGGACCATTACTTCTAAACTACTGCCACTTGAATCATTCAAGATTTCGGGTCACGAGACTCCTTCTCCAAACAAGTATACAAAGCGTATTCTGTAATGACTCTAATATACTTACTGTAAAGGGTATTCCTTCCACTGAACCAACAGCAAAACATTGATCTCCTGAATTACAGGCACCACTGAGTACTTGGTGACAGTTCATAATGAACTATTAAAACTAAGATTGCTTCACTCGACTTTTCCTAAATAACTCTACGTGACTAACATATTTTTAAAAATATGATACATTATTAATAAATGAAACTAAAATAAACATTTTGGATTAGTTTTTTACAAGTTGTACGATCACGAATATTTCTATGACACCACACATCGAACATGAGAGTGAGAGAATGAATGACGTACGTACAAGAAAGAGATAACACATGTTTTATCTGTTTTATGTGCATAATATGAAAAAGGAATTAAATTTTACAGCCATCGCAATTAACGTTAAATCATCACAAAATGTTTAACAAACTTTGTGATTCAAGTGTAATAGAAATAAATAATAAAAGTAAAGTACATTCTTCTAAAATTACATCAAACTAGTAAAGTATTGATCAATCAAACAAAAAGATGTTGGCATTCAGCCTAAATATATTTATTTTTCATCGTGATAACTTTTTGTCTATGGTCAAATTGTCAAATGTGTCAAGAAAGCGCAAGATGTCAGACAGTTGTCAACAGAAAAGATTGATCGCGATTCGTGATCGTTGATTGATTAACTGACTTGTTATTGTGTATTGATCTCCAAATATACGGTAAATTGCTACAAATTTGATTGTGGAGAAAGACTATCAAAATTAATAGTGATAGTGTAACGCGATTTCCGTTAATTCTTGTAAGATTGACCTGCAAGCCTGCATCATCAGTTTTGCAGCATTTTGTGGCCAGGAGCAAAGGTAATCTATGAATATTGATTTCAAACTGTATTGCCCTTGTATTCTAGTCGTACAGATTATGTGTATGTTGCATATGGATAATTGAAGAACTACATTTATCTTTATTTTATATCATTACAATCTAGTGAATGTCTGAATAGAGGTTTCTGTGTATAATGTACCTATAACACATTTTTTTTTGAGTCAGTAAATGTATACAGACTGGCGAAGCTGTCCTCTGCGTCCATGTGCTTGTATAAAATTATTTCATCTTATATAGGTAGTTATGTTATGGTAATACTGTGGTGCCTACTTCCAGCTCTGTCACTGAAGCTCTAATACTAAGCCTTTGCTATATCGTTATATGATAATGATATATCTGTCTGCTGCTTACTAAGAGTAGTGTTAATTGCTACCATATTGTTTAGGTTATAGCATTATATAGCAAGTTCTTGTACAGTAGCACAATACTGTTAGGAGTGGCATAGATTGACATATCTAATTTTTCTATATTATATATATATATATATTTTATAAGTTTTTTCGCACATGTGAACTGTATGCTAATTTGCCGACAAGAAAACTTGGAACTACAAAATGAAAATACTACCATTGGAAGACTTCACATGTCATTCATGAGATATTAGATTCATATAAATTGTAAGTGATAATAACTTAAAAAAAAAACTAATACAAGTCAACAAAATGAATATTGACATTATTTTGTTGATAGTATTGATAGTATTTAGTCACAGATAAAATATATTCATAGGCTTTTGAATATTCAAATTAATTATTACACTATTAGAAGTTATGGTCACTTGCTTTCACTTTAATTTTATAATTTGCTAGCATCTGTAAATGAAACAGTATGTGTGGTACTTACTATGCTACTTATTGTACTTTCATATCACAAGGTGGCATATCATCTTCAAAACATTATCTACAACCATTTAAACTTTAAGGTGTATTTTGTAGTGCATATTGTAGTGTTATCCAACCTATTATTTTCTTATTTTATTTATTATTCAACAGTTTTATTAAACCTATATGATATAGGTACCAATTTGGCTGCAATATTATGTAACATTGGGTTAACACATATTTAATTTTATAAAATAATAGAAAATCGAAAAACAAAGCAAAGTTTGTGGATTTTATTAAATATGTTTTTAATTATTTGTATTAATTATTTATTTAAAAAAAAAATAATTCAGTATAATTTTAAAAATAAAATAAGTTTCATATGATGTATTTACCATAAGAAAACATTGTGGAGAAAATAAATACAATCTTATCTTATCTTATAATCTTATCTTTTAAATTAAATTTGTACTTTCCAATTCAAATTAAACATGATAAAAATTGTAATAATCGACACAAATAGTAGTTATATACTCGATAAAGTGTTATTTTCTGGTGGATTTTGTGGTGGGTGATCTGTGGACAGCACAGTTTCAACACCAGGGGAGTTGCAAATGTGCTGCCAGCACGCACGTAGAGAATACCAAACGTCGCCCATAATAGGGGAGGAGGTTGGGTGAAGCGGGGAAATCGAGCAGTCCATTCTATAGGTAGCATTATTACATATTCTCTGCCCGAGGGGAAATACTGCCTTGCTTTGTTAAGCACCCCTAGCTTTTTGGATGCCAACTTGGTCTTACACTCGCTGTGGTAGAGCCCCAGTGACGGAGCTCGTTGGCAACCCTTGATACGTCCCACTGCTGGGCATGAGTCTCTCCCCTTCTTGGGGGGAGGCCTGGAGCTTACCCCAACACGCTGCTCCAATGCGGATTGGTGGAGATACGAGGTTAGTGACCAAGCCGCTGTCTGATGTTTTCAAACCGCCCATAAGGCCTCCAACAAGGTTTAATGACTGCTATCTATCGATAGCAAACGAGACCGACGGCTTAACGTGCCCTCCGAAGCACGGAAACGCGCATTTTAATTTGCCACTACCGGCCATACCCATCACACACCCGACCGCGCCCGTAGTGCTTAACCGAGTAACTCGCTTATGATCTACACCAGCCACCGGGCCATGCGCGCTTCATTACCTAATATACATTGTCTCCTATTCTACTATTGAGTACTAATGGATAGCTGCATGTCCTGAACTCCTCAAATTAGCGAGGTTAGTAGGAAGATGTTTGCCGCTTTCTGTTCACTTCGTAGACTCAGGAATTTCTTTCCCACTGCCACTAAAGTTATGCTTGCTAAATCCATTCTATTTCCTATTTTAGATTACGCTGACATATCTTACCTTGATAAACCCAGGAGCAGCTAGCCAAGCTTGAGCGTCTTCAAAATCTTTGTATTCGGTTCATATTTGGCTTATGTAAATATGACCATATATCTGAATTTCGTAAACAGCTCAGGTGGCTTCCAATCCATCTTCGCAGGAATACACACATCCTCTCTCTTCTATACTGCCTACTATTTTACCAGCATTATCCTCCATACCTGAAAAGTCGATTCCAATTCCTATCTCAATCTAACTGCCTTTTTCTTCGTTCTTCCAACAACCGTCTCCTTATGATGCCTCCTCACTCCTCCTCCTCCTTCTTTGCCAAATCCTTCACTGCTGTTAAGCTGTTAAGCTGTGGAATTCCTTGCCTCTGACTGTCCGACTAGCACAAACATTGGAATCTTTTAAAAATCGACTGAACAAGTATTATTTGAATCTAGACTGACTGATTTTCTCCGTATTGTTACTTATATATATTTCTTCATATGTATATATACATATGTAATATATATCTATATAAAATATATATTAATATCTATATATTTATAAACGTATATAAGTAGGTATAGTATAATATAATATATATATATAATATATGTGTAATTAAAGTATTGAGATATATTATATAACATAATTGTTATAAGAATAATAGTTTTATGTTATTCCTTTAATTTTGTACACCCCGTCTTTTTGTTGTAGATTTAGATCTCTCTAGTTTTAGGTTTCCTGGAAGAGATCACTTTAAGTGATAAGGCCGCCTATTGTGCATATTTTTAATTGTGTTTTTGTTTATTATGTGTCCAATAAAGAGTATTATTATTATTATACTTCCCGCTAAATGGTAGTGTTCAGCACTATTTTGTTCCGTACAGATGGTAATGTACGGCCCTGTAATTTCCGGCACAGAGGCATAACACCTTAGGCCTCAGGAGTGGTAACGCATCTGCATTTTAATCTTGGTCTTTGGGTGTATATAGGTTGCAGTCATCACATAGTAATTTGCGACCATATTGGGTTTGCGACTACCTATTTTAGTGAGTAAATTAGACGAAGTTGATGAACTGAAAACATATATCTTTATGCTTCTATAACATCAGATTCTTAATTGTATAACCATAAAAACATCATTGAGTTGTTAATGAGCAAAATAAAATAAGGCTTCAAATGTTAGAATGCGACCACCCGGCCGCTTTCTAACGTATTGGATAAATACGTACTTCAATAAAGCGACCACTGGATTACAATAAAATGTTAGATGATAGATGGTCAAACTACAACCTAACAGCAAGTCCAACTATATAGTGAAATAATAATGCCTTTTTATCGTATGTAATATTAGTACAAATCAATAAAATTTACCTTTGTTTGCTGCCCGGCGTGCTATTTTAATTGCAATATACGGCACGTGAACTTACCACTGTATCGTCACGCGCATTCAGACCCTATTTTCTTGTTTTGGGTTTAGCGATTAGGTTCAAACTTGTGACATTCTTGTCACAAAAGTATTCAAGAAATATTAAATGTTTACTTTTTATTGATATCTCCTAAAAAAATGTTAATATCTAAAATAAAAGGAGCCCGTCCCCTCAAGTGGTCGCGTACTGGAGCCGGTCGCGTTACCGGCACAATGACGCTACGGAGCGGACAGCGGAATTCGTACACTCCGAACCAAATCTGGCCGTGTGTAGCGACAGCGGATTTGGTCCGATGCGGTCCGCTCGGATTACCAAAGAGACAATGTACTTACCTAACCCCTACCCCCCTAATCTTCTGTGATAAAAATATAATAAGTATGCTAAGTAGCTGATCCAGCGAACTTCGTACCGCCTTAGGCGTCATTTATACAGAAACTGCGTAAGGTGAAGGTGCGGTGCAGGTGCAGCGCAGACGTGTAGCGCTACAAAACGTTTCCATAGAAATGGAAAAAGTCAAATCATTCATATTCATTTCGTATTTTCTCACCTTTTAAACCTTTTTTGACTTCTACGAATAGGTATTTCGAAACTGAAATCAGCCAAATCGGTGCAGCCGTTCTCGAGTTTTAGCGAGATACCTATAGATTCGCTCGTCTCTTAAGTAGTCCATGAAGTTGTCTCGATATTAGCCCTCTTTATACGTCCAATTAAATACAAAGTAGGTATCATGCAGTGGGCACTAGACCCAAGTAGGTACCTGAACTCGCATAGCAGCGATTCAGGTTTTAGAATTACCCTGGAATGCCCAGACTCAAAAACTTGTACCTACTTTCGAATAATATTTTAATTATCTTTGTGTTTAAAATGCAGATGATGTATTTTTATACAGTTCAAATTATTGAAATATGCAACCATATCATCGTGTTTACTCAATGTGTATGGATAATGATACCGTGTACAGAACTGATATGATTATACAGGAATCACTGGCCTCTATTTTCCGCTGACGTTATACCTATCAGCGATGAATGAAGTTTTATTTTTGGTCAGACACTTGTGTTCCTAATTGAGTCTAATAACTTGCTGTACAGATGTGCCACGAAATTACTATTGCTCGAAACCATTGCATTCCGTTTTGAATTCTATGTCCTTCTATACTCATAATAAACGATCTTATTTTCCGTTGCTTCGATTAAAAAAAGAACTTGTATGATTCTGTCATGCATTAACTCCTGAGTTATTATCTTAATTCTATGACACACAATGAATAACAGACAAATATTGCCTAAAACGTTACTTTACTTTGAACTAGATAACGTATTCATTTTCTGTTGGAAGTTATTCGAATTACTACTATAAGTAGTATAGTTTTTTCTTATCTACTCTTGTGTTGGAAGATAGGTACGCTAATCTATTGAACTCGGTTAACACTTGATAATCATTTACATATAATAATATACTTAGGTTACTTAAGATTAATTAAGTACTTACAATAAAAAAAATTGGCCCTAACCATTACGCAAATACGCAATGAACTAACCTTGGACTATATAAAAGATATCTAGCTATTGAAAAACCGGGTTTTAATCAATGTAATGCTTGTAAATAATGGATATTATATTTATCCGTGAATAAGAGAGTGAATGTTTCGAGGTCGAATCTACGACGATTAACACCCATCGACAACTTCGTACACATGACCCAGTTGTGTTAGAAACAATACCCATGCTGTAATTAAATGCACACTGTGCAATATGCATTTAATTACACAAATGCAAGAAAAATATTATCTTAATAAAGTTCAAGTGAGCCCTGATTCTTAATACAGCACACAAGTTTATTACCAATAATATTTTTAATACCTATAATATTTATTATTTTTTTAATTTATTTCATTTTGTATCGTCCATCATTTAAACATAATTACTGAATGGTTTTATGTGAAAAAGAGCGGGTTCTCCTAACACAAGCAAATTATTTTGCTTAAAAGAAGACTCAAAGATTGTAAATTTGTTAACTGTTATTTTATATGAAATAAATAAACTTAGGTTTGGACAGTAACCAGGTCTCTGCTCCCTGGTTTCACTCAAACAGACTGGACGCGTGCAATTCTGCATTTTTTCCCCAAAAACTCACTACTATCTTAAACGTTTTCTCAGGGATCGATTATGACGTGCTGCATAAAAGTACACAGTCACTGTTACAAATTAGTCAAAAATGGCATTTATTACGGCCACATAAGTTTATCGTGCGGTCTAACGGCGAGATCCGTATTCCTGCCATCATACCTATTTAAAAAAATATCGCTAAACTCATCTATCTGTCGTTAAATTAAACGCTAAATAATTATCATACTTATCGCATAGAAGACAATCATTGAATTCAACGTTGTTGTATTTCTGCAGTTCGTATGAATGGTGTTGTATGTAGGTACAATCTACAGGTACAAGACAAGCTGCAGCGATGCAGGGGGCCTAACTATTTATAGAACGCTCTCCCAGACCCCTTCAATTAGTGCTATAACTTGCACTGTTTTGCTTTAATTTTTTTTCAAGTTCAGGTTTCTTGTGATTCATTCTCATTATTAGAATGGTTTATGTTATTTTTATGAAGCGCGCATGGCCCCGCGGCTGGTGTAGATCGTAACGAATCTACTCCGTTAAGCATTACGGGCGCGGTCGGGTGTGTGATGGGTGACAGCTAGTGGCAAATTAATATGCGCGTTTCCGTACTTCGGAGGGCACGTAAGCCGTCGGTCCCGGTTGCTATCGATAATTAATTCCAAGAAATATGAATTCAGATTTAACGGGCATTCATATTTCGCAGTAGAATGATTTTCAGTTCAGTTATAATTTAAAAGATGTGTGGGCTGAGTATTGAGGCTGTATGTGAGACAGCTGAATATACGACCCACACAAACTCTACTTATAGAACCTAAGGGCAAGTACCTACACATTGAATAAACTTGGAAATACCTATTGTAACATTCAACTTAATTCAAGTGAAAAAAAAACAGGTTATGTGCAAGTCGGACTCGCGTCCACAAGGTTCCGTACAATAATTTTTTTAAGTGCCTTTAATATCGAGTTCGCATAGGTTTTTCTGAAATCTTAAAGTAAAAGAATATTTTGTATTTTTTTTATTTTTAGGCATTTAATTAGTAGGCGGCAGTAGGTAGATAAGCGAGAGGATGGTAATTTATCGAACATTCTTTTTTAATAACTAAAAGACTTATTTTAATATTATTAGAAAAATATACCCCGGAGTTTGGTAATGTGCCCGGAGATGGCAACAGGTTCGCCACCTGTTACATGGGCCAAAACGTAACCGGCGAGTCGTGGGTGTTTGCTATGATTGAATGCATGCATTTACCTCTGCCTACCCCTTCGGGGATTACAGGCGTGAAGTTACGTAGAAAAATATGTTTGAGATCTTCACACCAAAGCCCTTTTTTATGTAGTAAAAGTGGCAAACGTGCTTGCAGTTCACATTGATGTTAAGTGATGACTGCAGCCTATAGACACCCACACAATGACCAGAGGTCAAAATGCAGATGCGCTGCCTCTCGTGAGGCATTATGCCTCTGTGCCGAAAATTACGGGGCCGTACATTACCACCTGACCGGCACACGATAGTGCTGAACACTACCATTTAGCGGCAAGTATATTAAGTAATGCGATGGTGCCTACGCCCGCGAGCTCCGTCACTCGAACTCTTCAACCTATTATTTGATTTTATCACACAAAGTAATTTGCAACACTTTTCACTTCTACATAAAATACACTATATGCGTTACGTACTTTCGTTACACTTAGGTACCTACATATTTGGTCACTGACATACATACATAGTCAACCTCAACTCAATCGGCCCACAACTTTCGGAGCAAATGGCTGTGACAGACGGTCAAACAGAGAAAAATCATGAGTGCTCTTACAAAGGTTCCATTTTTCCTTTTGATACGGCATCCTTAAAACCACTGTTAATACGATAACAGTGGTTTTAAGGTTGCCGTTCCGATCTACCATTCGTATCCAATCCGTGCCGGATTGGATACGAATGGTAGATGGAATGCACTAATAATCGAATCAACTTTTTTAGGATTGTGTATAATGACAACATAATTAATGCTGAGTTGCACCAAGATATTTGTTAAAGTTAAAGTTATTGTAACGTTTTACATCCATCTCTAACTTTAACAGATTTCTTTAAGTTAGAGAAAGATTTCTTTAAGTAAGAGAGGGATGTGAAATTTTACAATAACTTTAACAAATATCTTGGTGCAACCCAGCCTTACAGAATCCTAAGCTAAAGCTTCTATTGTACATCAGCGGACTCGTCACCTGAGCCGAGATTCTCGAATCTATCTAATTTGTCGCTACGCGGTGATAATCCGCAAGATTGTAGCATCATATTAGCATTCATCGGTATTGTTGTGTGTCGAGATTAGCAGAGCTTTATTTACTGGTGTTAGAATTCCTGTTGTGGTCCGCATTACCTTATTTATCTGCCGCTAAATGGTAGTGTTCAGCACTATCGTGTTCCGGTTAGATGGTAATGCATGGCCCCGTAAAAACTATCACAGAGACACAGAGCAACGCGGGCCACCGGCCGCGGCGGACTGTACTACCGCAGTAGCCATAGCGTTTTTGCCCGATGCAAAACAGTCTGTCATTTTTTTGCGGGTGGAAAACGTGAGACACGCACACATACTACAAAAATCGTCTATTACTACGAAACTCACACCTTGACTTTAACAAAATATATAAACAATTTCACGCACACGTTTAACTACCTGAGCGACAGGAATAGGCCCATTTGGGCTTGTACTTTGACAGAGGGGAGAGCCTGCATATAGCTACTCCCCTCCGGTGTTGCTCTATGCAAAGACATGACAACTTAGATCTCAGAAGTGGCAACACATCTGCATTTTGACCTCTGGTTTTTCTGTAGATGTCTATAGGCTGCAGTCATCACTAAACGTCAATGTGAGCTGCAAGTTTTTTGCTACCTTCCTTATATTAAAAAGCTCAGAGCTTCCTTTATCGCCGAATATTTCTTACAAAAACATTCAGCACAGCTTTTTTATAGCACCCTTTTTTACCGCACCATGCGTGGTGGGGAAAAAACTTGAGAAGAGGAAGGAGGAAGACTAGAGGCGCAATTTTCTTTCTCATTTTGCTTTGTAGTTAGTGTTGATTGTAATCTCACTACGTAACGCAATCCTATTTTCCTCATAGGTTTCTTTAATATGAAATGAACTTTTTTAAACAATAACATATTATTATCATAATTACCTGTTGTTAAGATTTACAGTAAATTCTTATTATAGTAATCAGAAGTTTCATTCCACTTCGACTCTATGTTACGGCATAAAGGAGATGTTGCAAGAATGTATGAACCTCCGGCCATGTATTGTACACAATATCATTAAACAGGCATAATCAATATAAAAACGTTTTTTACTGCATTTTTTCACTTATTTAGCTTTGTTTGCAGTTACAAAACATTATTTGCAGTTAGAATTGCTACTCAATACCAACATGGCGAATATGGCGGGCAATGTCATTTTGACATTTTCATTTTTTGAATTGTTTTTTGATTATAATACTTGGAGAAAAAAAGTGATATTTTCTAAATAATATCGAAATAGATTGATCCCAAGCGTCGGCTGTATCGCCGCCATGTTGAACATAGTTGAAAATGATAAAATCGTTTGAATTGAATGTGGTTGTAACTCTAAAATATATTCGTGAATAAATTAATTGTATTTTTTTCGGATTCTGCTTTAATTTACCCATTTTTTGAGGACGTGTACGAACCAGAGCCGAGCTCGCAACATCTCCTTTATATTAATGTGATCTCCACGCTCAGGGAGCCTTATTGACCCGACGTCTTACCGTACCAGAAAGTTTAAAGGTCGACTAAGATCTCATATGTTCTCATTTGGCTAACGGATGCGTAGTTATTTTGTACTTGTCTGTTTGTTTTAGGGTGTCTAGACTTGGACTACCTAAGTTAAATTGAATGTGCGTGTTGGGAACGGTTTCATTAATTCAAGAAAGGTCGGGATTTATCAGAGACATAAATGATCAAGACACTCGAGACGTATAAATACTATTACACTTTTACATGGTTAGTACACTTACAGTAACTACTTAATCCTTTAACTCGTTATTATAGCTTACGATTTGTCTATAATAACGAGTTAAAGGATTATCGAAGTTTAATGTGGGTTTCAGACTGAAAACTAAGCTATGCCAATGTTCAGTTGCGTTAATAGATCGTAGATTCGTCAAGTTCTGCACATGTATCCACATAACAAATTATATTAATATACATTTTATTTATCTGCTCATCGCACAGCAGTTCCTCGCGGTTGTACCTATTTATTAAGATTTTGATAGTTTTGTACGTAGCCAGGACAAACTCTATCGGTTTTTTGGGTGTTCTATAATGTTAAGTCTTACTGTATGAAAATGAAATAAAAGTCGTGCACACCAAGCAATTGCTTAGTCCTTGTTGTGAAGTTTAAGTTGACGGACTGACGAGGGCGCGAGGGCGAGATGGACTTAGCTGGCGTAGCTGTGCGTCGGCATACACGACTAACTTAGCTTATTTTAGTTAGCTCATATAGCTTTCTGCGTAACATAGAGCGAATTTCACCAACATACCATCGACTAAGTTTAGGTATCTGTCAGTAAAACCCAAATTTGTTTACACTCTCTAAACTGACCATTGACAATGTCCAATATATGTATACCTAATTGAACCTCGGTTGAGTAGAGATGAATACATTGATCAAATCAAACAGTTTCAATTGCAATTTGTTCGTTTTAGAACGTTGGTGAACTCCGCCCTCTGTATCTATAAAAATAACAGTTAATTAGGCCTCCAGGTCGTTAAACTTGCCATGGAATGTTTAACCTAGTTGGCCTGAACGCCAGTATCTGGTGGAAATAAGACGGCAGACAGTCGGGCGCCATAAGCTACGGATAATGGTGTCACGCCCACGCCCAAGGCCTTTAGGATGTGCTTGGCTGCCAATCCGCAGAAAGTCATTCGGGTGCGAGCGAGTAAACCGCGTAATAAACACTGATATTACTTTTCTCAACCTCATTTAAGGACATTACTAATTTTATTACTTCAATAATAGCCAGCGTCAGTCTAATGCTTGATATTATGCTGGATTGGACACCTTTTTGACGCAGTCTTGTGACACGTTATTAATATCCACACTATATTATGTGTAGGCAATTTCTATTCAATATAGATTTTAATATTTAATTTATTATTCTTACCGTTCCGTAACCAGGGCAAAACGGGACCCTATTACTAAGACTTTGCTGTCCGCCTGTCGGTCTGACACCAAACTTGAAATTTTCACATATTATGTATTTCTATACATATAATTATGTAACAAAAAATACTGTAACAACAAATATTTAAAAAAAATGTACGCGAACCCCTCTAGAATAAATATTCCTCTCCCGCAATAAAGACGTGATTATTTTTTGTCGGATATAGATACGGAACCGCTCGTGCGCGAGTCTTTCTCGCACTTAACCAGATTTTTGTTTATTAAAACCACCGATTAGATGGACAGAATGTACAATAAATATAAATAATATCATCCAATCGGTATTACAGTTTACCAATGACCATGAGTCTTAGGAATCGGCGTGCATGTATGAAGAGAATGATGAAGGTAGACGAGGCATTAGAGGTATGTCAGGATCAGGATATCTGGCGCTCTACACTCTCTGCCTACCCCGTTAGGGACCTGGCGTGAAGATACATACATACCAATGACATCATTGACCTTAACATCATTGCAGTTTTGACGACCCGGTTAGTCCAGCGGTGTGAGACGACCATTTGATTCGTAGGGTCGCGGGTTCGATCCCCGCACCGGGACAAATATTTGTGTGGCCTACAGATTTTTAGTGGGGCTGTGAGTGTTTGTAAGTAAGCGTATTAAGGCGAAACTATGTATTATTTAATTTAGGAAACCGAGACTAAACATGTGTATGTATGTAGCTTATTTAAATGGTGTTATTGGTATTGTGTAATATTTCGGATTACACAGTTGTTTTTTTATAACAGAATCAAAGGCGCCTCCGGCATTGGCGTAGGCGTCAAATCAAAGAGCGTGGGCTGTGCCGGCGAATTAATTGTCTGTTAATTAACCTTCAATACAATATTGTTTATAATTTATTGATACATTTGATACCCTATTGGTCTTCATCTAATTCTACGACACGATTATTTCATTAACACTCTTTAGAAGAAATATTTGGAAACAATGCTTTTTTTTAGTATTAGTAAAGTAAAGTGGGAGTGCTTAAAAAGCTGTCTATTTCCCAAATTCGAAGGATTCAAATATCAAAACTGTTATATGAATGTAAAAAAATATTTTTTAATTTCGTCAGCTTTCGTGTTGTAAACCTCAGAGTCACACTAAACATTTACTCAATGTAAAGAATATACTAAACATAACGCTAACTTACTGACAGACTACATGCATAGGTACAGAAAAAACCAGTAGACCCACGACGGCACGACCCAATAATATGTTATTATTCCACCGTAATTATGTATACCAACCACTCTATCACAATCACTTTTTTGTTAAATATTCAAAATTCGTTGTACATTCGACAGACACTGTTTCCTTAAAATATGAGTCCTTATTCCTAGGTTTAAACTTGTTTGTTACGGATGTCTTCTTACAAAACTAGAGCAGGTTAAGACATTTGTCTAACGTTGACAAAAGATTGGGAGCGGTTTGTCTACCTAGAGCTGTTATTTTTAGGGTGCCGTGGCCTACAAGTAATCCTTAAAGATTCGCCATGTCCGTCCATCCATCCATCCATCCATCCCTATAGATACCCTATCCAATAAAATTAGAATCATCTCAATCGGATCACTCAATTAAAAGGAATAGGTAGGGTAGTTATTCGATAAAAAAATATCGTATGTGTATACGTGAATCTGCAATTATTTCGATTTTCATACTCTTACAGTTATTTTTTAATGAAATTAAAATGGCACTTACTTAGACAAATACTACACTAGATAAAATAATAATAAAAATCGGCCCACTCAGTAAAAAAATACGCTTGGATATTGTTAACATTTGATTTGGAAACCAATTTTCAATGAAATTGAACACTATTTGAGGATCTTAGGTAGGGGTAGGGGTACGCCATCATCACCATCATTATCATCGATTTAACGCGATTCTTGATCGGCTGCATTAATTTATTTAAAAATCGTTTAATAAAATCAAGCAAAAGACCATAACTATGTACCACCCACACCATTGTCAAAAGTTTTTGGACAGTTTCTTTAGGTAATTGGGGTCATTGAATTCCACCCATTCTATTAATGTCGCTTAAATCATCTCGTTAATTTGTTTTCAAGTAATATTATGGTACAGTTTTTTATTATTCGCGATAAAAACATGAAGTACCTACCTAGTTTTTAACAGTTTATGTGAAAAGTGTTCCGTTTTAAGAACAGCAATACAACTTGTGTCGGTACCTGGCGATTTTCTTTGTATAAATACAAATCCTCAGAAATACCGGATATCATTTTGTCTGTTTCGTATTGCCATGCTAGGTTTTAACTGTTTTGTAATAAAAACCAGCCAAGTGATAGTCGGGCTCGCGTTCTCCGGGTACCGTACAATTTTCTTTCTACATTAGGTACCTTTAATGTCATAGACTTTTCGTTAGTTTCTCTGTAATTGACTATTTTTAACCGACTTCAAAAAAGGATGAAGTTCTGTGTTCGATTGTGTGTATGTTTTTTCTTTCTTTATGTATGTTCACCGATTACTCCGTCAATTGTAAACCGATTTTGAAAATTATTGTGTTGTTTTAAGGCTTCGAAATTGGTCCCATTTCCACCAAGTTGGGATCTGGTGAAGATTGCATCATGGGGAAATCGAGAGAAACCCTCAAAAATTGTATGGACATGAAGGCTTTTAGTTATGTTTTTTTAATTTATGTATGTATTTATATATACCATACCATTATTTTACGCTAATGTTGAATTTTACGTAAATGTTAAACCTCTCGTTGCAGCAATATTTAGAAGACGGGCGAAATATCTTTAAGGGACGTTATTGGCGAACCGATTTCTAAATATTCCAAAAGTGAAACGTGCATTGCTTTTTGGTTTCAAATCTGTTTTCTGGTTAGTTTTTAATTTGTTTTTGAAGTAGATTTGTTTTCTGTATTTTTTTTTTCAAAATAAGTATCAGACGGAAACTAACTGGTTTCGGAAATACGGGAGATAATGGTCGTTTCTAGAACATTTTTTAAATAACTTCTAAACTATTTATTTTAAAACTATTAAAGAATTAGGATTGTAATCCTCGCAACTAGACCTTTTATCACACAATGTAATTTGAAAAACTTTTTAAATGTTTAATTTGGTACGAACAGACAGACATAAAAAAATATGTTATTTTGGTATATGTACCGTGTGTACATACATATGCCTAAAGTAAAAAGCGGTTATTTTAATATTACAAACAGACACTTTTTTTTTATTTGTATAGAGTATATACTACAATAGAACAACAGCTCCGTTATAATAGATACCCATGTGTTTGAGAAGTGACCCAGAGTGAAGCCAGGTCGCGCAAAAACATGTTATTTACACGTGCATTGGTCACTTTCACATACCTACTAAAAATCTCACCATTGTGATATCAGATGATTTATTTAATGGTTAACCTAGCCCACGTTACACGTAAATCTATTCAAATAAAGTACTACGTACGCAACGTACTTACGTACAAAACGCGCGACGCGTTTGGTTCATCACTTAATTAAATTTGAATTTGAAATATTCATCACTTACTTTTTTGAATTTCTTTATGAAGAGAATGATGAAGGTAGACGAGGCACGAGAGGTATGTCAGGACCGGGATATCTGGCGCTCTACACTCTCTGCCTACCCCGTTAGGGAAGATACGTACTTAATTAAATTTAAAATTTTAGGAATTATGTGCTTTGACCTCTCTCGTTTCTGTAATTTTTAAAGATATTATGATGCTCCGCTTTTTACTGCGCAATGCCAGTGGCTACCAATTTAAAATGGTGGTGAGTGAATACTGCCGTCCTTAAACATATACAGATTGAAATACAGATATATTGGCATAGTAGATACTCGTGGCATATGGTCTTTTGCCTATGTGTCATAAGTTACGGAGCCATACAAGAGTATTTAACATTTTTGAGTTATTTTATACCTCCATTTTTTAAAGAGTCAAACCTTTACGAAAAGGTCGCCGCATTATGGATCAAAGACCCGTCAGATATTCTGAGGGGATGCAAAATGGGGCAAAGAGCCCTTATCCAAATTCCAAACGATTCGGAAGTAAATTAAACTCGTGACAGCTCTTGAAAAAAGCTAAAAGTGCCCTACGGCTGCGTCTGGTAGTAGATTAGGTAATGCGATGGTGCCTACACCCACGAGCTCCGTCACTAGAGCTCTTGCACTAGTAAGTTTTGTTTTTGTTATGTAATATGCAATAATGCATTATATAAAAGGCATAACATAGTTCCAAAACATACTCCAAAGGCTGAGTTCGGCAGAACAATAAACCTACCTCAACAACCTTGCTAAACCTTTCTTTAGAATTAATTTGTAGCCGCCGGTACTTACAGTAAAAAAACAATATTTTGCTGAAAATTGTTTAAAAACAGAACATTAAAATGTCATGTCTATTTACGAAGCCAAGATTAGAAATTGTATTTCATACAATTTCTAATTTGATACC
Organism: Macrosoma leucophasiata; assembly: GCA_036365455.1. Classification (NCBI taxonomy): domain Eukaryota; kingdom Metazoa; phylum Arthropoda; class Insecta; order Lepidoptera; family Hedylidae; genus Macrosoma; species Macrosoma leucophasiata. The sequence goes on from JAWQUS010000021.1 coordinate 13,690,032, forward strand.
GACAAAAAATGTTATTAACTCTGTAAATATTTCACGATTGCGTGGGAAGAGAGTTACAAGATAACGAAGTCTTTCTGTCCAAAGCGAATGGAAGTAGGTACCTAAGTCTTTATTTGTAGTAATCGGTGATAGGTTTAAACATCTTTATTCTCATAAAAACATAGGTACAGTTCTTTTAGAATGAGATATTGTGTGATGTCGCTGTTATCAATTTTTCGCTCATACGAGTAGAATGGTTGTTAAAATGAAAAGCGATCTCATTATAAATTATATAAATATAATAAATGCGAAAGTTTGTATGTTTGTTTGTTTGTTACTCCTACACACAAAAACTGCTTAACCGATTTTCATGAAATTTGGCCTACATATAGAGGATAACTTGGATTAACACATAATTTTTATTAACATTAGGTTTTATCCCGAAAAATGTTCCTGTGGGATGCCATGGGATGATTTGATGAGATTCCACAGGTTACACGAAAAGGGAACTACACGCGAGCGGCGCCGCGGGCAACAGCTAGTATTTTATAAATAGATGTAGATAAAAGCGAAAGGTCACTTAACTCATTCACTCTCACGAATTCTCAGAAACTACAAGTGCTAGGACATTCAAATTTTGCACTAAGACAAGATTTTACGAAATTCGACCTCTAAGGGGTTGTTTTTAGGGTTAATAGTTTCTATGAAAAGGATACAGCAGGGTCGGTTTAAGGGTAAGTACCCGCTTTCGCAACCCTATAGATTAGGACCGTATTAGTAGTATTAATGTAGGTAACATATTACCCGTGCAAAACCGGAGCGGGCCGCTAGTGTTTTATCAACTAACACATTAAAAAACTTTAACAGATATGAAGTTTTTTTTGTAAAATAATCCTAATAAAAAGAAATATGTATTGCGAAGACGAACAAATTTAAATCCGTTATGAATCTAACTTATAATATACATGTACAACCAAGGTAGAAAAAACATAAAAAACTTGTTACATTAGCGATATTTTGACAAAAAAACATCTCTTTGCCCATCGTAGGATCTTTAGAATTCGAAGGCAACGTATATTCTACTAGGTTTTCCTCACTGTTTCCCTTCCTTATTGCCCTTCTTGTCATGCATTTCCTCGCTTTCGTTTACATGGTTATTACTCCTAAGGGTGTATCGCAGTATAAAGATTTTTTTATTGCCGGTACTTTCAAAGATTTGTATTATTAACAAACGAACAAATTTCTTCCGTCCGTCTGTCCTCTCACCTATAACATCAGTTATATGAAATTAGCACAGTTCATGACACACTTTTCGTCTAATACCATAACCGCGTCCGACATGTCGTTGATGGCTACAATTAACGATTGTAGCCATCAACGACAGAACACATGACAAAAGACATGAAGTCACTAGATTCCTTTAGCAAGAACTATTGCTTCTTATTTGTGACCTTTTCAGTCTTTGTCAAAATATTTTGAAAGTGTCAGCAGTTTAAAGTATACCAGTCACTGTCCTGAATTAAAGGTCTGCAACAGTACTGATACTACATATGTGCCATCCAGTCTACGAATAAAAATATATAGAAACTAGCTGTGCCCGCGACTTCGCCCGCTTGAGAATTTATGATTGTTCAGTATCTACCCGGACAAAATCGTGAGCCCAGCTAGTATAAAAGTAGCCTAAGTTACTCTTTATTACATAAGCTATCTGCCAGTGAAAGTCCCGTTAAGATCGGTCCAGCCGTTCCCAAGATTAGCCCCGCCAAACAGACAGACAGACAGACAGACAAAAATTGTAAAAATGTTGTTTTTGTATATGTACCGTGTGTTTTTACTAAAAAGCGGTTATTTTTATATTACAAACAGACACTCCAATTTTATTTATTTGTATAGATAGATGTAAGTCTCATACAATCATCCCTTCGATTTTGGTTCCATTTACGCAAAGAAACTAGAGGTAATTGCAATTACAGCAAACACTCACAATTTCAACAATCTAATCTTCGATTGGTCGCGAGAAGATCATTTCTCCGAGCGGTAAGGAAACGCCTAAAGTACTGCAGTGTGTCCCATTTATGGCCCGCCCACGATGTGTCTAATTTTATGGAACCATTTTATTTTTGGCTTAGTTACACTTCTCTATACATTTCTTACAATTTATTTAAAACCTGCTACTACTCAATAATGTTGCTATTAATTTGTTTTATATAAGTAAACCTCTAAATCAATTCGGGTTTTTTATTTGATTATTAAATATTTTTAACACGACTGGGAAGCATATGTGAAATATCAGCACTGTTGCAGAGTTGCAGGACTGCAAGGTACTACAGTGAATGAAGTACTTGAGCGTGGTCAATTTTCTCACTATTTTCATTGACGGGCATGGCATCAAAATTCAATGAGATCTTTTTCAAAGCTACGTTACGTTACAAACGAACTAGATAAGCAAAAAATAAATCTTGTAAATGGGTCACTGGCTCCATCTCTTTCACTTATCCAATACGTTATCAATGTACTTAGAATTATCACGTTTCCTAACAAGAATATAATAACCTTTCTTTCATATTCGATAGAGCTTATTCGTCTAAATGGCATAAGGATGTGTCGTCAGATGTGTGTGTGTGTGAGCTGATGTCGCAAGAAGTTAGCGGAGAGTGCGCGCGCATCCCCGCTTCGATCCAAGCTTCTGGCCCTTTGAATGAAACGACAGGTCACTGAGAGTTGAGAAGCAGACGTCACGTGTGCTGACTGTCGTGTCGACCCTTCATACGCAGCTGTCCCTCGCTTTAACATGTATTTGACAAAGAAATTACATTTTTTGTTTTACAAACACCCCCATTTACACATCTCAGACATTCATGACGTGGAGACAATATTTTGTTTTTTGACAATATGCAGTTGAATTGATATTTTGCACTTAAAGTTAAGAGACATAATTATACTAGAGTTCGGAATTGAGTATTCATAAGAATTTGGTTGTTTTGAACCTATTCCAAAATAGAATTAGTTATTTATATATATGTACTAAAAAAGCTAGGTTTGCGCTATATTTTTCTAATAGTTTATTATTTCTAATACTTTTTGTGGCTGTATACTGTACTATAACTTAATGAAGAATGTTACTAAGTATGCTAAATCGCTTGAAATTTTGTCACAGTAAAGCCTTTATGTATACAAATACACTAGTTTTTGTTGAAGTAAAAAATACCTAGTAGTTTTGATTTTATAGGCATTCAAAGTTTCGAAAAATATCGAATCCCGCTAATAGCCACGTGATCGCCTGTGACGTCATATCACAACGCGCGAACGCGCCGCGGCCCGCTCAGTATCAATTATGGGCAGTATTTTGTTGTTTTCGTCCGTGTATTACGTTTATAGTGTAATAATAGTAAATATTATTCGATTAATAAAATGGATGAAGGATTTGAAAAAGGACAATCAGATAATCTACCTAAAATAAATGGATTAATGGTTGCGCATTATCTATATAGTGATTTTGTTGCCGCCGAAATGCGAGGCATAAAAATGGTAAGGTAAGTAAACTTTCCTTGCTACTACTTATACTTAATACCTATAGTTTATCTGTTCAAATTGTTTTATCAAAATAAAATACCCAACCAATGTTGTAATGGAAGAATGCAACTCAAATAACTAGTAGAACCACACGACGAGAATTTTCACGGTAAAGTGTAGTTTTGTAGCTATAGGAAGGTACGTATGTATATATAGGTACCGCGCTTCTAAGTAAATTTAAATAAATACTTACATACATTGATTTATTAATGTAAACTAGCTTCCGCCATTTAGCTATTTTTATATTCAGCTTCGCCCGCTTTTGCCTCGGGTACTGTACATTTTCCCAGGATTAAAAGTAGCCTATGTGTTATTTCAGACTTCGTCCATAGTTTTTGCGTGAAAGATAACAAACACACACACTCACAAACTTTGGCATTTATAATACCTATTAGCAGGAAGTAGGATAGGTGTAGATGATACCTAGTATGTAGATGTACTGGGTTGACCGTTACAGATGTATTAAACCTTTTTTTATTTGTATTTTTTTACTTACAAAATACGTAAGGCCATTTTATTGAATTTATTTTTAATTGAAAATGTGGATTTTGAACAAATGCACTTTTTATTTATTTTTTTTTTTTTACTAACAAAATACGTAAGTCCATTTTTTTTATTTTAAATTTTATTTCAGATCGGCAAGAGACAGCTATGGCGATGATATTGGTTATGTTCAACTGAAAAGAATAGGTGATGTCTGAACTGCACTCCCTTACTTTTTTTTTGATATTTCTAAACACTGATTATTATTTTCAAAACTTAAGGGATCTTCTATTATTGTTTCGTCTTCACAGCTAGCAACGAATATCTCTTCAGGTTTTTCTAACGCCGAAGTTTTATCTTTATTTAATAATTTCTCAAAATATTCTATACGATTACGTTTTTGCACTGCAGATCTCTGAGGTTTATCTTCCTCTTCCTGTTGACATTTGAATTTGTGTGGAACCATACCCTGTTTTAGCTTAATTCTTCCCCCGACCAACTTATATTTAGTATAGTTCTCCATATCATTCTCAATCTAAAACAAAAAAAAAATGTTATTAGCCATCTACACCTAGCCTACGCGAGCAGAGCAGTAGGCACCGTCTAGTATAGATTCAAACTTGTATAGAAAACAAAGGATAACGTAAAACAGCTGCATTGTTCTCAAGATATTTTAGTATGTAACACTATATAAAAACATAACGGAAAGTTCTGACACGACCAAAGGTTTTGCACCTCTGACCAGATTTAATTTTTATAGGTAATAAATAAATGTAAACTACAAATGATTATAATAGTAATGTCTTAGGTATTCACGATCACTGTTTATTGTAATGAAACATTTTTTTACCGGATTAATCGCGTACTTTATTTTACATTTTTCCTGCAAATCTGAAATCAATAAACACACGATCAATCCGGTTAGAAATTGTTTCATTATAAGATGAAAATAATTATTATTACTTATGTACCTACATAAAATGTGATCACTATACTTACGTCAAAATGATCTTCACAACAATAAACTGTACTTTTATCTCCAAATGGATCTAACCTCTTCATAGCTTCCATTTCTTTCGCATATTAGCGTCCTTTGGAACTATAAAAAACAACCTTTCCGGCGAATTGGAAGTTGTGTTTTTACATTTAGGTACAACACATGATTTTCTAGTATTTGGATTGGACATTTATAAAAGTAATAAGTATAATTTCGACGGCCGGACGCGTAACCGCGAGCGGACTGCGTGAGCCAGACTGAGCGTGTTGTACTATGACGTCACACCGTCACCGGCAGCTCGCGTCGTGCGGTTACAACTTGTTTTACTTCTAAATCGGAAACTAATTGACGTATCGAAGTAATTCTTTCACCAGAATTTTTTATTTTTGACAGAGAATATGGAGTGCTAATATTCAAAATTAGGTAACATTCTTCATTAATACTAGTTAAAATCCGTGCTAGTCACTCGAAAACCCTGAGATAAGAAAGGTCATATTCAAAATGTTCTCAATCTCGTCTATACATCTATACAAATAAAGTCTATTTGTAATATAAAAATAACCGCTTTTTACTAAATGCATATGTATGTATACACGGTATATATACCAAAACAACATTTTTTACCATTTTTGTCTGTCTGTCTGTATGGCGGGGCTAATCTTGGGAACGGCTCAACCGATTTTGACGGGACTTTCACTGGCAGATAGCTGATGTAATAAGGAGTAACTTAGGCTACTTTTATACTAGCTGCGCCCACGACTTAGTCTGGGTAGATACTAAACAATCATAAATTCTCACGCGGGCGAAGTCGCGGGCACAGCTAGTTTTTAATAAGATGGAAATGTTTTGACAATATTGACAATTCATTTTAGAGGGAAACATAGGCTCGTATTAATAGACAGTTCTCAGTTCCAGAATACGGCATTAATATCTTGTTTAGTACGGAAAAACGTAATCTCAACATCGTCTCAAGGATTGAGATTTGTCTATTAATACGGACCTTAAATTTCACATAACTTATTTAATTTCGATGAGACTCCCAATTAAAACCATTTTCATCAACAGTTCTGTATTGAATTACTCCATACATTTAAAAAAATATTATATCAATTCGCACATAGGTCTTGTCAACTCGATCGTAAATTATAAAAGCTGCGTTTATAATTTCACACGCGATCACGCATGCTCTGTACTCGTAGCTTTACAATTTATTGGATCGCATTAACCAGTTTTTGTTTCAATAACTTTCCTTGCTTTGCCATCCATTTTTTGTCGTTTTCAATAAAAAAGACTTTATTTTACTTTATACTTTATTTAATAAATAAATTATTATTATTGTAATGTAGGTACTTGAATAACCGCGACTGCAGCTCAACCGACAGTATTAAAATATTGAATGATAGGGACTTACACATTTGGCATATTTTTGTTCTGTTCTGCGGCAGTCGTGGTACTTCACGCCGCGCGTCACGTTTATAATACTTGCTGACCGGACAAATTGAATCCGGTCGGAAGGAAGCTACCTGACCCCCAACAATTTCTTCTAAAACCCAACAGCCCGGTCGAAAACTGAACTTGAGGTCGTCACTTAATATCCATGAAAACTGCACGCCAGTTTGACGCCACCATAAAATTGAAAAAAAATGTATATTTTTGTGTCATTTTTTTTACTAATTGTTGAGTAACTGGGTTCTTGGGATCGCCTGACTACAAACAATTTTTTTAAGGATTATACAAACATGACTAAATAAAATTTATAATTTTTGTTCCCATCATATTTTATTTGAGAATCAATGCTTAAGAATCTTCACTTTTATTTGTAGTCCTACTTACTGAATCTTCATCTATTTTCCTTATGTTCATTAGACTTAAGTGGGCGCACGCTCAGTGGGCGGTTCTAATATAGTTTGTATTCGCACTAAAAGCTTAGTTAGATACGCCTCTGTACATTCTAGAAATCACAACCTTGTTTATGTTGCATAAATTGATAATAACGTTGTTTTGACGAATAAAAAGGTTATTTTATAACTTTATAAATGATTGATTGATTTTCTATATCTTGATGCCTCTTGAAAACTTGCTAATGGGATGATTGATCTGACGAAGCCCGCCAAAGAAAACATGCTTTTATAATGTAGGAATATTATGTAGATTTTACGTTTACTTATTTATTATTATATTTATAATGGAGTAAAATTGCGCGTGCGGGTTTTTTTATGAAGACGAAAGATTCTTCTATTTGTGTAATGTGTTTTTTTTCTTAATATTCACAATCCACCGAATCCGCCAATCGGCTATTCACGCACAATTTGGAGCTAAGATTTTTCTGCTTTCGGAAAAAGTAACAATATTTTCTTTTTGTGTTATTTCCTAGAAGAGATGTTCTTTTTTCTTTTAGGATTTGCATGCTTGAATAGCTTGCAAATTCATGTGATCGTTCCTGTGTAGCTATGAAAGCGAGCTTTAGCGGTAACTGGTAGTTTTGCGAAGCAAATTGCGATTCAAATTAAGCGATGCATCGATTGTAGGACCTGTAGTTCGATCGCTTTACTGATCGCTTTGCTTTTGTCCTCGTTTACGTCTTTGATCCTTTCATACCGCCTATGAGAGCAAAAGCGATAATCTGACTGTCATTATTATTTTAATAAAAATGAAAGCCATAGCGAGATCTATTACTCTCATAGGCACAAAAGGACTATAAATATTAAAGACGTAAACCAGGACAAAAGCGATTCAGTTAAGACTGTCAAACCGCAGAACTTCACGCTGTATTGTGGCGCACCCGTAGGTCTTATCTGAAGCTCTCACATAGCCTACGAATAAATAAATAGATAAAAATATAATCAGTCATTAAAAGTGGCACCACGACTATGACATAGGTATTGTTACTTGTTAAAAGTTGTTTAGAGTTCGTTGACATCGTTGACAGTTGCTAAGGGCGTTGTTTGTCAGTTCTGATCACATTTTTATGTTGTCATGACGACGTAACTGTAAACGTCAAGCCTACAGCGAGCGATAGTGCCACTTTTTTGTCATTCTTTCTATGAGAGTGAAACTCATATTTAAATATATATAAAAATCAATTGCTGTTCGTTAGTCTCGCTAAAACTCGAGAACGGCTGAATGGATTTATCTTATCTTGGACTTGAATTGTTCGTGGAGGTCTAGGGAAGGTTTAAAAGGTAAGAAAATATGAAGAAATTGAAGGGGAATAGTAAAAAACACAATTTAATTTTCCCATACAAATAGTCCATATCTATCAAACCTTTGACACATTATTTCATTCTGAGGCAATACGAAGTTTACCGGGTTAGCTAGTTTGGTACATATTTTTTTAAAAGATTAAACTAAATTATAGCACATGTTTAAAAATATCCGATGGCTATACGAAGTGCCGGGTCAGCTAGTAATTTAATGATTTTTGCAGATGATGACTCAGTCTTCTTAAATTTGAGGTTAATTATTTAAAACAATGTATCTTTAAAATGGTATAATAAATAAAGTAATGAAGGTGGCAAACAAGCATGCAGTTCACATTCATGTTAAGTGATGACTGCAGCCTATAGATACTTACACAAAGACCAGAGGTCAAAATGCAGGTGCTTTGCCACCTCTGAGACCTTAGTTATTATGTCTCTGTGATAGTTATTACAGGGCCATACTTTATTGTGTTCAGAAAACCTTGTAAGTTTATATAGTAATTAACTATTTCAGTGAAATATTACAAATTTGAGAGGCGCCAACGGTATATTTTATTCATGCTACAATTTGGAAATAGAGTAATCTATTTTAGTACGTGAGCTTTGAGGTGGGAGTATAGTTTTCTAAACCTACGTCGAGAATACTTATTACTCAATATTTGAACTAGTACTCAGTGCAATGCCTGGAAATTGAAAAGTTTTGGGTGTGAACCAGGAAAATGAATCTAGTTACGTGCCAGAGGAGGAACTTTGTGGGTCGTGCTCGGAGACCACTAACGGACGAAGTTGGACGGCCCCGTTCTCAAATACAATGTACGTGCATTATACCTCGTATTTTTACGACTCTACTGGAATATTCCTTCATCAATAATACTCTCGTAAAGTGGATGTTGGGCCGCTGAAAACATTGGCCGGAAAGCTTCATGTACTGTGACATGACTAAGGAAAATTTTATGCCTTATGAATAAGTTATCTGTTTTTTGTTTTCATACAAAGTGCGTTCATGTTAACGAGCAATATCGGTTAAGCGTTTTCTGATATCAATAAATACAATTAATATTTTACCATTGAAATCGTCTCCTTTCACAAAATATAATCTTCAATGAATGAGAACGAAATATTAAATTCAGGTATGTTTAAAATAGGATATAGGTAAATCATTTGGAAATAGAAATGTGGATTGATATCGGGTCCATGTCGTATGAGGGGGCGGGAGTGCGCGCGCACTTGCATGCCGCTACGAGCGCTTCAGTCGCGCCCGAGCTACGATATCCGTTGCCCCGCTACGCGCCGTAGCACCCACGTAGCGTTTTACACTAGTGGAACTGTCAGTGTATTTGTAAGTTTGGAATCTAGGAGGGAGCAAAGGATCTAAGGTATATCTAAAACAATGTTATGGGTGTTGTGCTGTAGCATTATCTTTTTTTTTTTTTCAAAAAATTAGTTTGATTTTATTGAATAGACTTCAATTAAACATACGGATTATAATTACTTTTTCGTCCTCATTGGTCACTGAAAAATAACATACATACATTTGAATCGATTTTGAGCACTATAATAATTTTACTTTTATATCAAGTCGCGCCAGTCAATACATTTAATATTAGTTGTCATTTAGTCTAGTGCTATTACAACGACGCCATGTTAAGTTGTTTTATCATTTAAGTTGATGTCCCATTTATCTATTTTAAGAAACTTAAGAAACTTAATGAACTGAAACTTAAAACGCCTGCAATTTTTTCCATACAAAACGTGCAGACAATGCATAGATTCGCGGACTTTGTATGAAAGTCTTTATCAATGTCACCACAGTTGCACCCCATTCACTATTTGTATTTTTATAACTTTAACCTTCAACCTATCATAATGTAGGTATTTATAGCTTAGGTAGATTTTCAAACATTGAACAAGTTTTTATGTAATATCAATTACATTACTTTGAAATGAGTTGACTATTAATAGACAAATGAAATAACAATGCACTGTTCACGCATTACACGTTCTGTGTATTACATCATTCATTCTGAATTCAATTTGAAATTCGTGGTAAATTCAAGACGCACAACGATGAGTTACAAATATTTGCTTCTATTCGTGAAAATTCCAAAACGGGAGGAACCCGAAAGATGTTTGCTGTAATAAACCAGATCATGTTACCGCAGAAACGTTCCGTAAATAATATATTTAGCCTTCCGAAGAATACAGTTGTAAATTGTATTACCACGCGAGTAAAAATAATGTTGACCTTTGACTTTGACTCGGCGGCGTTTTGGTAGCAGGCCATTAGTGATATGCCTTAATTCCCGGGTTCGACATTTCCGAAGATTCGTAGTGGCAACTTTGAAGTTTATCTGTTCGGTGAATGCCAATGGACTTGCCGCCAATTATTTTTGTTTTCTTTTCAGTTAATCTGCCCCGTATGCGATTTGACCTTTGTAAGGGTTTAGCTTGAGTAAGTTTTAGTTTTAATGTACGGCCCTGTAATTTCCGGCACAGAGGCATAACACCTTAGGCCTCAGGAGTGGTAACGCATCTGCATTTTGACCTTGGTCTTCGTGTAACTGTCTATAGGCTACAGTCGCCTTGCCACTTCCATTACATAAAAAAAAGTTTAGTATTTTCATTAAATAACACGAACACTTCTGGAAAAAACTATTTTGCATGCCTACTTTGACTAAAAATAAGAAACTGAAGAATCGTAATCGAAAAATAATCGTTGTTTGTATGAATGTACGACGATAATACTAGTGAAGATACGTTTGCGTCTAAAAATAATGAAGACCTTTAAAATGTGTTGGATATATTAAGATTAAAGGTAGAGCTTAATATATTACAGTGCGCTTTCGGTCTATTGGAGCGGACGAATATCCTAAAATTTAGGTCGATTATACTAAAGGTACCATCGGTACGCGTTGAACCGTTTTAATTAAAAAGTAATGAGATCTTAATATTATGTTACCAACCTTTGTTTTTCTTTCTTTGTACGATCATTTATATGAGTTTTTAATATTGTAACTAGGATCAATAAGGTGAACAGAGGTTTGGCGCTCTCTGCCTATCAGGTAAAAACTTGGCGTGTTGGCATGTTTTTATCTAATGACTTTATTATATCCGGCCGATTTGCTTATAAAATCTCTAACCAGTAGAGTTAAAATTTGGATAACGTAAGTAAATTCATTTGAAAATTGGGGACATTTTTTAAGGATCAAAAAGTTTTATTTTTACTAAAATCTATAATAAAATAAAAAAAATTGAAGTTAATTTAGAAAACTAGCCCTGTTCCTTAAAAAAATCTGACAATACGTCGCATAATTGATCTTCACCTAGCCGCATTAAATGAACATGGTTTTACAATATAATGTTAAAACAATCTACCTACTATAATTGCTTTTCCCTTATCTGGGAGTGTCAAATAGGTACATACAGTGCACATTGATTGTATTAACTTATTGTTGTCAAATCATCAGAGATTTCAATGTAAATGTTGCCATTCCTGGGACTTTACCTATTCGTGGACAGACCAGAAAGGCGGCATTGTCCGGATATCCTTGCCATCTGGCAACCAAAGCATCTCTTATACATATTTAATGAGGACTTAATATGCTATAATCCTTACCGTTACGATGGTTTAATTATGTAGCTTAGCTAACAAATAGGCAATGTTTTAATTATTCTTTAATCGCTATTTATAATCTTTATATCTTTATATTTATATAAAAATCAATTGCTGTTCGTAAGTCTCGCTAAAAACCGAGAACGGCTGGACCAATTTGGCTATTAATTTTGAATTATTTTTGGAAGCTAGGGAAGGTTTAAAAGGTAAGAAAACATGAAGAAATTGAAGGGAAATAGTAAAAACGGCATTTCATTTTCCCATACAAATAGTTCGTATCTATCAAACATTTGACACATTATTTCATTCTGAGGCAATACAAAGTTTGCCGGGCCAGCTAGTTTTATTTATATTTTTTACTTTAGATATGTTTAGTTGTTAAATCACAAATAACCAAACTATTGGCTTGGTTAACCTCTTGTATGTACCTACTTAATTAGTCTTTATTGATGCCTGAGAAACTTTTTGATTTATTTCTGCTAAGTAATTGAAGGTTCATTGTTAAACCCCTTATCGATAGTCCCGACAGGTCCATCTAAACATTCCGCATCATTAAGTGATCGTTTGGTCGCCCACTGCAACATGGGGTGGAATTAGGGTTAACTCACACCATTATTCTTTGTCATTTTATCCATAATGTCGTTAAAAAAAACGCTAGTGGCTAGTAGCTTTATTTGCTGTTTGTTAATGTTTATTTATGAGCACTGTATAAAATGTCTCGGTCATTGCATTACTTTCAATATTGGGTAAATAAATTATATACCTAGATACAACTTTTTTCCGGTTTGTTTACCGATGTTTTGTATATTATAAAGTTCTAGCTGTTGCCCACGGCTTCGCCCGTGTGGATGTCGTTTTATGAATAACTAAGTAACCTGTGTTCTTTCTCAAAGTGAGCTCTATCTCTGTACCAAATTTCATTAAAATCGGTTTAGTTGTTTGGACGTGAAAAAGTAACAGACAGACAGACAGAGAGAGAGTTTCTTCCGCATTTATAATATTAGTAGGGATTACAATTCTAACATGCAAATATTTTTTAAAATTGATATGTGTCAAACTTTAAACATATCTTTACTTTCAGACTGTCATAGTAGTTTTTGGAACAACGTCCCTTCGTTTCATGTATATTTAGAAGATATTATAATTATGACAAAAAGGTTATTAGAATCTCTGATATATACGGACGTGTCACAGTGAACCATCTTAATCAATTAAATAAAATTAGTTTTCGGATTTATCTCGCGTCTATTAAACTAAAATGATTATTATTATTACCTTAGAACATACTACATCTTTATCAAGTTTGTTTTCACTCGTGTGGTGTGTATATCAACTTACCTCCTTATTCATAAACGTATTTTAGCTAAAGTGTTCCTAATCTCTCCTTTGTCTTTTTCTATCCTGCACATTTGACAATGCATCTGACAAAGGCAAAGCATTCTATAGCTAAAACGTATCTAATGTACGTTTATGAATAAGGGGGTGAGCTTATAGTACCCTGCGTGTCATTCGGCTACAATTGTCTTACGGTACTCAATTGTACTGTGTATCGGCATGTGAACCCAGGCTTATTGTTGACCCGGCACCGATTACATAATGTTACTTACGGTTCTCGCGAACGTATCGATCCAGCCGCGTGGCACTCTGCCAATAATAAACCCTTTTACGCTATTCTATTCTAGAAGTTGTTCAGCAACCAACCAAAGATTGGGTTTCCTTGTGTCATATTTGTAATGGTACAGTAATTTATAAGAGCGACGATAACGTTGGAAGTCTTACATATTATTGAAAATAATTTACATAATAATATGTTGTGGTGATCTAACACTTCTCTCCATAGTTTTGTTGGCTTTTTACAAACATATCAGGCGTCGGGACGTGACGAACCCACCGCTAGTAGAGGAGAATTATTCCGTTTTGTACAGTCAGCCCACCTAACAATGGCGGCCAAACCATTCGAATCGGACAGTATAAATATCCAATATTTGGATAAAGTACAGTTTACCGTTTTTTTGTACATAAAAAAATACTACTTACAATAACAAAAAATAAGAAGGTAGAAATGACAATGTCTCTAGACGGCACTAGTCTACTTGACCGGGCAATTGGCGAGCGCAAAGGGCTCTCTGCCCAAATAAGTATACACAACTACCTAAGGGAGACAGAACCCTGCGGGTCCGATCTCGGCTTAAGCTCGGCGTTGTGACAGATGACTTTAGGAAATACAAGTCAGTTAATGTCTATTTTTATAGCAGTACCTATAAAGTTTTTTTTTACATTTAAATATTTATGTATTTACACACTATGCCCCTTACGGAGTAGGCACAGAGTGTGGCGCATACAGTGAAAACAAAATGAATATTTATTAACATTGTTTTCTTTTTTTTTTTTCAGATAGAACATACATAGTGCATTCACAACACAATCATGGCCTTCGCCGGATTAAAGAAGCAAATCAACAAAGCTAATCAAGTAAGCGGTAGTTATATTTTTAATCGTGTTGCTACCCGGTAACTCATTTTTCATATTATCAACCCGATGAAAGTCGAGATTAAAGGCTTTGTAAGAATACCGTCAAGATTATTAAGCGCCTTCGGCCGACGCTAACGTTAAGTTTGGAAAAGTTTAGTTTGCAGACAGACTGCAAGTGCTATTATCAAAGTTTTATATCAGATTGTTCAACTGTTTCCATTCGGTTATAATTTTTAATTCTGAACATTGATGATATAGTATTACGTATGATATAGTATTACGTGGATTGCGAAATTCTTTTCAATTATTTAAAAAGGACAAAAAGTAGTGTAGTTTGTTAGTACAGTATACTATTAGCGTTTTCATATTTAAAAAGTTATTTACACGATAAAAAACTTAATTTGTGCCACATACACCTATATGCCAATGTTATTGCCTACCTTGATTTGTTTTTGACACCTGAGTCAAAATGAGAGTATTTGGCATGTAAGTTTTTTGAGTGTCTAAGGTAACTATTCATCCTGTTTAATAAATCACTTATAACTCATTCAATAATAATTACCGCATAGCATCTAAACAATTCTGTGTACGTTTACCCTACTCGTAGCGTGCAGTTCGAACGAACTTGTAAGGTGCTCCCAACTGCACACCGACTGCAATCGGGCTGCACAGATTTGCAGTGTTATTGCAGTCGTGGAACTAAGTACAATAAACTTAACTGTAACTGATTGCTAATTTTGCAGTCGGAGGGCGATTGAAATTTCAACTGTTGCTAGACTACGACATAAATCGTGGATTCGCCCCGCCTGCTACACAACGTAACAATAAAATTTTTCTATTCGTATTTTATTCAATCTTTGGAGTCAAATCTTCCATAGCCGTATAATCCATCCAAATATATGTAATTTGTACAGTAATTCTGCAATGTTACGACAACTCCCATAAAGTGTTGTAATGCAATATTATTTAATTATTGACTTAAAACATGAATTAACTCCAGTTGTACATTTGCGGTACCTATTAGCTATAACTATTATATTATATACTTATTATATTTAGCTATAATTACCTAATATACTTGCCGCTAAATGGTAGTTAGTGTTCAGCACTATCGTGTTCCGGTCAGGTGGTAATGTACGGAAATGTAATTTCCGGCACAGAGGCATAACACCTTAGGCCTCAGGAGTGGTAACGCATCTGCATTTTGACCTTGGTCTTTGTGTGGGTATATAGACTGCAGTCATCACTAAACATCAATGTGAACTGCATGCTTGTTTGTCACTTCCATTACATAAAAAAAAACCTTGATAAATTTTTATTATGTCAGTCCGTTTTTGTTTGTTGAAAAAATTTAACAATTTTTATTTTCCTTTCAAGGTAAATGAGACAAAACATACGTTGATTACTGTGTCATAAATAACTTTATTACTGTGTTCTCGTAATTTAACACAGTGAAATCTCACTGATTCTTTTTCGACTATAATAACAATATCGTCCTGACAAAGAGACTTGTAGAGTTTGTATCGTGCCGCCGCACTCGTTACGGCTTATTAGTTAAATGTTGGTGTGCTAATTTTAACTTTCTGTGAATATTAATTGTGGAATTACCATTTCAAATGTTTATTGTGAACATTTTAAACTGTCTGCGACGTAAAGGGCAAATTAATTATTTGCTACAAAGATTTTGCTTTAAGATAAAGCTTTTCCGCTTGAATTGCAATCGTAAAAGGCATAGATAATCTAACCAAAACACATTTCTTTTCGCTTCTGCCATTATTAATCATAATTCAATTTTTCTTAAACGAATTTTGGAATGTTATTGTTATCTTCAACGATTTAAAAATATACGCAATTATGCTTGTAATGTATTTTTTTATGTTTTGAACAAACTCAAAGGGAACGTTGCCGTTCCATTATATGGGAGGATAATCACTTACCAGGTTTATTTTTAAATTGGAAAATCTGATTTATTTTATTCGAACTTGAAAATTAAATTATGGTGTGCCAGTAGTAACTAATTGCTTTCAAACACGACAGCGAAAGCTTGTCATTTCGTTAATTGAGTTACTCTCACAGTTCTCTTTCATAATATACTAAATTATGTACAAAAAAGGTTTCAACCTTTTCTGGTAATATTTTTCGTACCTACAGAACAGTTAGATTGCCTTGGTGGTTTAGTGATTATACGCCGCTACTGAGCCCGGACTTCCCGATACAGAAAACCGACAAATCGGTGTCGGCTGCGGCGAATAGAACGTATCACATATGGTAATTCACTTTGGGTAATAACTCGTAGCTTTATCTTCCAGGTTTAAATAACAATTACATATTTTATTTGTAAGAAAATATTCCAATGTTCTGATATAAGTACTCAGATAGTTCGATAATGAAAGAGAACACCAAACACGCTTACATCCTCCAATTTCGGGATCCTGCCTGGGGCGTAGGCGCTCTTAATATTCATTAACAACAAAGTAGGGGTACATCTTACCTACCATGAAGTCATTTCGTGTGTTCATGTCACACTGTATTGTATACATAATCCTGTACAAAGGAATTTGTTTATATGACAATACTGACACGCATTAGTTGCGATAGTCATTCATGCACCAGTTACATTCATCTACGTTACCTATTTCATTCGGATTACTTGGATTCTAGAATATAATTTAAGAAACCTCGAGCTCCTACACTAGAACTCTACCATTAGTACAAACTTGACAACGAGGTTACTGTGTCACTTTAAAACATTATTGTATTTGAAGACTTTCATGAATTCTACAACTAATGATAGAGTTAGGTTATTCATTAAAAAGCGTTAGTGCTACGGCACGGTCTACGACTCGTGCTACGACTCATTTCTAAAATGAAATTGAAATTGGTAAGTGAGGGTATTTTTAGTGTTCCGTAGCCAAATGGCAAAAAACGGAACCCTTGGTTATTTATTAAAAATCGTAAGTGTTATGGTTTACGAACTGTACTACGACTTATTTCTAAAATGATATTGAACGCATTCAGTTTTATTAATTAGGGGCTTACGCAATAATTTTGTATTAATCGATATTTGGATTGTCTAAAGAATATTTAAATTTAAATCGTCGGATGTTTATTTTGACAAAGTGGTTACACCAGTCGTCTTTCATGTGTAAAATTCCCCAGGCTATATGTTCACGTTTCAGAATTCGCAACCCATACAGAGCATTGTTTTGTGACTACAGAACGAACAAATAACATCCAAGGTTACCTTTTCACATGACTTACTGTTCTTTCCATTGTACGATAAACGTTTTAAAGTTTTGTAGATCCTTATATTGACTATTAAATATCTTCAGATTATATAATATCTTCAATTTTTGAATTTTTTAAATTACTTCGATTTGCCAAAACAGTTATTTCAACACACAGTTTTCAACAATTTTCACGTATCACCTGTATATATAACGAGTCAAAATACTATCGTCAACGTTTCCATAATGTTCATCCAACGAGTTCAGGCTTTAATAAAATATACCAGCTTACAGTACCAGATATTCACTTTTGATGGGATAGGCAAGGCTGCTTTTGTACAACCCAGATTTTCATTTCATTTTAATCCTAAAACGTCCTGTCCCCGTTGTGAAACGATGCATAATTTCCTGTGAACGTGCACAACGATCAATATAATGAAGTTATAGTGAAGTTCGCAAATCCTCCGTCCTGCGCCGGACGGAGAGATGGGAGGGAGGGGGGATAGGGAGAGGTGACCGTGACCTAGCGCGTCCTATATACGACGCTATGCCCCAATTATTATGGCCTTCGTATCACCTCCTGATGAGTCCTGAGATAATGGATCAGACGTTCATCTTCAATAACACCATGCTATTTTAGAAACCCTTGAAAAGCGTTTCTGTCTACAAACGAGATAAATTTATACTTGCGTAAGGGATTCGAAAATTCCAATTTCGTATACAGATTTTCCTTGTTTGTTTACGGTTTTAAGATTCGTCGATGACCTTTAACGTAATATATTTTGGGTACATATATCTCAACTTTCCTTATTATACTCTCAAAGGCTAATCAAACTTGATAAATATAATAGAATAAAATGAAGGCTATTTTGAAAAATGTAGAATGTGCAGCTATTGGATGGGATTCAAAATAGACGATTTTCACAATTTTTCTTCACGCCAAGTCCCTTACGGGGTAGGCAGACACAATTAGGTTTGCAGAATTACATTTCTGCCTACCCCAGCAACTTAATTTGCCAAAATAAGGGCCCAATGTACAAATCTGTTGTAGTGTGTGCAAAAAAAGAGCTATAGTTGAAATTTTATAAATACAGGAGATATACGCCTTTATAAATACAGGAGATATACGCCCATTTTTAATTTAACCTACAGCAAATAATTATTTTATTTTTATAAAAAAATACTATTACAAATTACTGTAGATATAACGAGACAAAATACTATCGTTTAGTATTCTGATCACTTAGATTCATATCATTCTGATGAATAGTATTTTGGTCATTCCGGCATTTCTTTATCACTAGAAACACAAGCGTGTACTGTTCCGTAGATAAAAATACAATTATCAACAGTTCATTGCCAATGACACGTATCAGTCGCCCGAGCACATAACCTGATTGCCCGTGGGCACGACGCGCACAACATCAAACGCGGCGCATCCGTCCTAACTTGTATGGAGTGCATCTGTTTGTTGCTATTAGAAATTAGAATATACAGAGAATCATTAATAGTAGGAAGGCAAGAGAATTCATACGGTGGATCAAAAAAAATATAACATGCGACTCAAAATTCTTATAAACTCATATTAGTATTGTGACGATAGTAATATGAAATAGAACACTTTTATAATAATAATATACTTTACTGTACACTAATATATGAAGAGAACAAAAAATATAAGAATTACAAAAGGTGGACTTATCACAAAACTGCAATCTGTTCCAGACAACATTTGAGTTTAGGAAACTGCATATTAAAATAATATGTGTACCAATCTAAGTGAATATAATCAAAATAAAAATAAATGTTTGAAAGCGCATTACTTCCAAAAGACTGCACCAAATTGGATCATTTTTTTTATATGTGTGAAATATCCGCAAAATGAAATAAATTTACTTGGTAAAGAAATTACAGTACTCGTGTAACTGCACTATCGTATGTCATTCAGCGCTAATGATGGTTGGTGATAATAATACTACGTATAAAATACACTAGGGTTGTTGAGGAAGTGATTATGAGGAAGAGGAGGAGGTAGAGGAATAGTGACGCGTAAATTTAGAGTATGCGGATGAGGAAGAGGATTTTTTAATGAGGAAGAGGATGCGGATGAGGAAGCGGAAGAGGAAGAACGTACGTAACTTCACGCCTGTAATCCCCGAAGGGGTAGGCAGAGGTAAATGCATGCATTCAAGCATACATGCAAACACCCACGACTCGCCGGTTACGTTTTCGCCCATGTAACAGGTGGCGAACCTGTTGCCATCTCCGGGCACATTGCCAAACTCCGAGGTACCCTACTGGGAAACTTCCAGAAAATGGAAAAATCCCAATAGCACCACGGTTATAGGATTTTTAATCGTTATTTCTGATAGTTCCCGACCCGGGAATCGAACCCAGGACCCCCAGCGTAGTAGTATTGGCCTGCTACCACTACGCTACTGAGGCAGTTAATGATATAATAATAATAATGAACCGTTGAAACGTCCCACTGTTGGGCACGAGTCTCTTCCCTTCTTGAGGGGAGGCCTGGAGCTTACTCCACCACGCTGCTCCAATGCGGGTTGGTGGAGATAACGGTTAGTGGCCAACCCGCTGTCGGATGTTTTCAAACCGCCCATAGATATGGCCTGGGACAATGTTTCCAAATAGTGGAACATGTCAAGTGAGATATATGAATCTCTTTTAGAAATGTCATCAGACACAAGTATGGAGTCACTGTTCAAAACGACGCCTCTCAATGATTTTTGGTGCAGAATCCAAGATGAATATGCAATGTTTGGCCAAATGGCTCTGGATATTCTTCTCCCGTTCCCAACTACATATTTGTGCGAAACAGGATTCTCTGCCTACGCAGCCACGAAAACAAAATATCGCAATAAACTGGACGCTAAAGCTGATATGAGACTCCAACTTTATTCCATCAAACCTGATATCAACCAATTGATGAAAAATAAAAAACAGTTTCATACCTCCCACTAGTTAGATTTTTTCTTTTTAAATGTTTTCTATTATTGTCCTTGCCAAGTGGTGAAGTAAATAATAATTAGTAACTGTTACATTGTACTTTTATTATGCTGATTAATAAAAAATACACATATAAAAACAATTGTTTTATTGTAGGGTTCCGTCAAGGATTTTGATTCCCAAAAGGGTTCCATCATTTAAAAAGTTTGAGAACCACTGATCTATAGCAACCGGGACCGTCGGCTTAACCCTTTATTCCCATCGGCCCCCTCTGAGACCGGCACCGGGGTGGTCGTTAGTTTCATTTGCCCCCTTCATAGTTATACTGCAATAGTTTATTCGCATTTCGTATCGGACGTTAGGTACCAATAGTCGAAAATTGACTTAGGTGACAATTATTCAATTTGACAATTTGTCAATGATTTCGTCATGAGTGTCGTTTTCATGGTTCTTGTGGGTGTTGAATTCGATAGTGGTGTCAAAATATGGATCCAAGATGGCGGCTGCTAGAAGTCAACCAACAGTGCCAACGGCCACCCCGGTGCCGGTCCCAGAGGAGGCCGATGGAAATAAACGAGCTTAACGTTCTCTCCGAAGCACGGAAACGCGCATTTTAATTTGCCACTAGTGGTCACCCGTCACATACCCGACCGCACCCATATCGCTTAATCGAGTAGATACCTTGCGTTCTACACCAGCCGCGAGGCCTTGCGCGCTTCTGAAAGATGAAAGGAGGATGATACGAAATTATAAATACTAGCGGACCCAGCCCCCAAAATCCGCTGTCCTGTCTCTATGTACATAACTAAGTACATACACACAAAAAAAATAATTAAAAGGGCATTTTCCAGTGGACCAAACTATGAACCTAAACCATTCTCAAAACACACACAATAATGAATCATCAAAATCGGTCCAGCAGTTACGGATGAGTTCAGTAACATACTCGTATCTACACAACACACGCACACAAAAAAAGATGAGTGAATGACACAATGTAATTAAGAAATTTGGAATAAAAATAAGAATACAGTCTTTATTTCTTTGTTAATTAGGTACTTAACTCGAATATTATTATATATCAAAATAAAAGAATTGAATACTATTAATCAAAATTAATTATAGGGAGGTTAATTTTTATAAAAAATAATTTGAAAGCTGTTTTCCCTGACAACCGGATTAATTAGCTTATCGTATTAAATATACCAATCCAGCATTGCAAAATAAGTCGTTCACTGGGACAATCAATTGATGGAAGAGAAGATAGGTATTGCCATAGATACAGTTCCGTAAAGCCCCGAATATTTCGAATTTTTTAGTTGCTTACGCGTAATAAACAACATAATATTGTATGTAATGTATATCAATAAAATTAATACAAACTAGCAAGGAACAGCGCCAGTGGCGGGTGGGCAGGTCTCGCTCGCTTGGTCGGCCCGGCATCGCGCTGCGGCGTGTGTGTGCGTTGCCATGGATACGAGTCGCGCATGCGCAATGAAATTCCTCTTAAATTTTGAGGAAGCGGTAGCGGAAGAGGATTTTTTTGTTTTTATTTATGAGGATGCGGAAACGGTTGAGGAACCCAAAATATTGCGGAACTTCCTCATTATGAGGAAGAGGAATCCTCAACAACCCTAGAATACACACTAAAGACTCTTCGACGTCCCGCCCGATTTCCCCGCCCGATTTCCCCGCCTCACCCTACCTCCTGCCCTCTTAAGGGCGACGTTAGGTATTTTCTACGTTTATTTTAAAGAAAAATGGACAGAAAAATTTGACTTCAGGCGAAACTCGAACTCGCGGCCACTGGGAATCTAGTCCAGCCGCTCTTCCAACTGAGCTACCGAAGTCCTGCCCAATTTGTCAAATCTTTCCTTCACATTTATTGCAATGCCTTATGGTGGCAGCAGCGCCATCTATTGCCAAACTATGCTAGTTAGGCAACCGATATAATAGACTTTGCAGTTTATTGAATATCGTAAAGAAGTTGCTTTTACCCTCAATAATTGTTTTATATTATTTCGCATTAACACATGCTTGTGAAATATATTTATATTAAAGAAAAATGGAAATAAAAATTTGACTTCAGGCGAGACTCGAACTCGCGGCCACTGGGATTCTTGTCCAGCCGCTCTTCCAACTGAGCTACCGAAGTCCTGCCCGATTTGTCAAATCTTTCCTTCACATTTATTGCATTGCCTTATGGTGGCAGCAGCGCCATCTATTGCCAAACTATGCTAGTTAGGCAACCGATATAATAGACTTGGCAGTTTATTGAAGTCAAATTGTTCTTTCCATTTTTCTTTAAAATAAATATATTTCACAAGCATGTGTTAATGCGAAATAATATAAAACAATTATTTTCTACGTGTTACGCTCACAGGTGCACGTCACTGATCGATGTCTGTGTAGAGACTAAATAAAGCCTTTGTATGGAATTTTGGAGGAGTCTCCGCGGTGTGGTTTTACTTTAATATGTGAGATCAATCCGTAACTCCGTCTGTCAACTACTACCTCGTAGTAAACTAGTAGAGAATATTTATTTATATTATGCAAACGAAGGAACTATTAATAGATAGATAATGTTATCACTTTAGCCGAAAGACGTCCACCGCTAGACAAAATCTTTCCCAAAGATGTCCACAAAAATGTTGTGTGTCATAATGGGAGAATATTGCATTCTGTGGTCTTATGCTTGAATGCATGCATTTTCCTCTGTCTACTCATTCAGGGTTTACAGGCTTGAAGTAACGTTACGTATGCATTTTGTAATGCGATTGTGACACCGTCCAGAATAAATAAATAAAACCAATTAAACAAAAAAATACTTTAATTGCAACTATTGGCAGACGCGGAAGGCTTGAACAATTCAGTTTGAATCCCCTATCGGTAGTTTAAACGTACGAGTACAATTCGGTCAAGGTTAGACCTCGACCTGAGCTTTTGTACTCCGACGAGCGATCCGATACTTCAGTTCTTTTGTATGAAATGCCACTCTAAAATGTACTGAAAGCAAGATAGTGTTTATTACGGTCATATTCAGGTACGGAACGCCCGCTTAACAATATCGCGTCCCTTTCCCGAACTCGTTATATTTGTCCGCTTATTAAAATATATCTACAGGTATATTGATTTCGTAACCAATAGGAATAAGGTCACTCGGTCGAGGTCATAAAAGAATAAAAATACTAATTTTTTTTTTAATGTTATGGAGTAACAAACAAGCATACAGTTTACATTGATGGTAAGTGGTAAGTAATATTGTAGTGTTTACAACATCTACATGAAATCAGAGCATATAAGAGCGCGCATGAATATAAATTTAATTCAAACTCATTGCTCACACCGATGATTAGACACGATCATAGCTGCGTTGTGTCGTCGATGGACACGATTGATGTTTTTTTTTTTGGCGACAATGTCTTTATCATTAATTTTATGGCAAAACGACGTTTGCCAGCTCAGCTAGTCAGCTTCATCTTCTGTATCTATAAATTACGCGTCACGTTGTTTGCCTGCAACGGACTCCTAAACTACTTAACCGATTTTAATTAAACTTTGCACACGGCGTGCAAAGTAAATCAGTTTGATCCAACTTGAAAAATAAGATAGCTTACATCTCAATTTATAGTCGCAATATTATGTTAGTAAATTGCACCCGTGCGAAGCCGGTGCGGGCCGCTAGTACCTAAATAAAGTAAAATGAATTATGCTGGCGTCGGGACGTCACGACCCGCCCACTGGTGGAGGTGAATTCTTCCGCTAGCCACTCAGACAACCGAACAATGGCGGTCAAACCATTCCATTAAGACGATAGTAAATACAATAACGCTATATGTCATGGTGCTTAAGCTCTCAAATGCCGTCACAAGAGCGTTATGTCCTGTAATATGGCCTATATTAGAGAAGGTACATGTACATTTCCCCGTTAGTCCAGCGGTGTGAGATGACCGTTTGATTCGAAGGGTCGCGAGTTCGATCCCCGCACCGGGACATATACTTGTATGTATACTTGTATACAGATATTTGTTTCGGGTCTGGGTGTTTGTGTATGTGTTGTATGTGTACAGCGGCACCCACGACCCAGGTTTATACCTACTGTAAGTCTGTGAGTCTAGGAAAAAAAATACTCCCCTAAATAAAATTGAGCAATATCGATCTATTCTCTAATACAAAATTACCCAGTCGCGAGTTTCAACTGACCGTACATATATCAACATGGTACGATATTAAAGCCTAAGCTTAAATATATTCCCGACACAAAACATACGTGACGTGTTTAGGAGTCTCTTTGAACCTACAGGCAAACGTTAATGTGGGCGAACCTATGTAAATTTATTTATTGCGTGTTACCTAGTGTACACGTGGATTGTAACACTTTCACGATTTCGTTTTTAACCGAGTTCAAAAAACGAGAAGGTTCTCAATTCGGCCGGTATATATATATTTTTTATGTATGTACGCGAATTTCGCTGAGATTTCTGGACCGATTAAATAATTTCACCTCAGACTAAAGGAATAGGAATAGACGGCGAGTTGTCATACAGTGCGTTGAATCCACTGACGTCCTAGATAGTCCTAATGCGCATGACAACAAGATGACAACAAGTGACAATGACACATTTACTCATCGACGACACAACACAGCTTATTTACTCCTTCGTGGATAAACTTTTTTCATTGATTTCGTATAGTCGTGTAATAATTTTGTATCGACATACCTAAACAATTTAAATTAGGTATCTTATTGTCACGAAGATAAAAGAGTCAGATTTTACAAATATAACAGATGTGAACATTAATCTAATGGACAATGCAGCAATAAACTAAAAAGTATAAATAAATATAACTGCGTTTAGAAAAACCGACTTCAAAACTGAAAAGTAAAAAATAATAAAGATTTAATTGTAATTATATACTACCTATTATTTATATGTGCTATTTACTAATAGGTTTGAAGTCGGTGCCAAGCCAAAATCACTAAAGTAGGCATTTCATTGTATTAAAACGTAACTTCACGCCTGTAATCCCCGAAGGGGTAGGCAGAGGTAAATGCATGAATTCAAGCATACATGCAAACACCCACGTTTCGCCGGTTACGTTTTGTTCAGTGTATTAATTTGGTCATATTCATATTTAAGTGATTAAAATATAACTATTTGTTTAAGGCTTGGCACCGACTTCAAACCTATTAGTAAATAACACATATAAATAATAGGTAGTATATAATTACAAGCAAATCTTTATTATTTTTTACTTTTCAGTTTTGAAGTCGGTTTTTCTTAACGCAGTTATATTTATATAATAGGCGTTTTAATTTAATTTTGACTTACAAAAAACTATTACCCTAGTCCTTTTACAGTTAAGTCTTATCGCTGCGTAGCGTTGGCACTTTATTTTTTTATGTGCTTTATTTACCTAGTTTACTTAGGTCTCAAGTTGGTAAATTTCTTTATCGTGTTGGCTCTTAATTAGGTTTCGTTTTGGTGAATAATGGAATTGAAAAGAATGGATTAGAAAAGTTTGTTGCGACACTTGCGATAAAATATGTTTATCATGTATTTATTTGTATGTATCTTTACGCCAAGTACCTTACGGGGTAGGCAGAGTGTGTGGAGCGCCAGATATTCCGGTCCTGACACACCTCCCCTGCTTCTTCTACATTCGTCATTTTCTATAAACATGCACGCCGATTCCTAAGACTGGACATATCAAACAAAACTGTTTTTAAAAACAAAAGCGACAAAAACGTCGGATTGTAATAAATTCATTTTAGATTTATGCACGATAATTCCGTAAAAATCATCTTACTTCAGTCACTTACTGTGAAATTCCAAGAACACATCAGGTTCATATTCATTAATTTAAATGAATACTGGAAGCCCTCTCAGCCTGACAACCGTCTGCGTTCGCCGATTGCCCGCTCAAGTAGACTTACAGATCACCAAACCTGAGTCTGTGAGCAGACTCGTAGGTATGTAGTAGGTAGTTATGGAATATTGAAAAAAAAAATCAATTAATCAATTGATTGTTATACAACATTTAAAATAGCCTTAAAATTATTGGCAATTTAAGCCTGTATATTTTCTGACAAGTTTTATTTTCCTTCAGGGTGTAGGTAAATTAAATATTCTTCATGTCGTGTATTGGTCATAAATAACGAATGAAGAATATGTATGAATGAAAAAAATTATTACATTATCGTATAAAATGCTAAGCTATTCTGTACACCCAGATGAATGTATTAAGTCATATTAAGGAGATGATGCACTTTAACCATTCTTGAAACGAATGAATACTTATTATTAACATTGTCTTCACTGTTGATATTAGATTCAAATATCATTTGTTTTTGTTTCAGTATGTCACAGAGAAAATGGGTGGTGCCGAGGGCACCAAATTGGATTTGGACTTCGTCGAAATGGAAAGAGTAAGTAAAAGCATCTGTTGCCATATCGGAACTTTTATAAACGGGTTTATCATGACACACACACACCTACTAATATATTTGTAATAATTTAATAGAACTGAAACATGCCTGTCATATTTATATCCAAGTTTCTCAATATCTTCCTTTAAAAAATGCGATACTACAGCAATTTATCTGTTTGTTGCGAAGGAATTATTTGAACCCGAAACGCAATTCCTTTGTATTGTTTAGTTTTGAAATAGTCGAGCCCGATACCCATTTCATTTATAGGGACATAATAAGGCATATTTCTTATTTTCAAATGACGAGAAACAATAATAAACAAAATTTGTTGGTTACATGAGGATAGGTTTAAATTATTTTTGTTCTTTCAGTTTCTCTTTTCAGTGGTTTAATTTATTTCAAAAAGTAATTATTAAAATAGTCGAACACGCTATCTTAAAATAAATCACTGCAACAAGCTTAATAGATCAGAAAATGAAAAAAAAAAAAAACTTCGAAAAGTGGACGGACTACCTGTAACTATTTACGTGGAAGCTTTTATTTGTCTTGAACGTTCCCTGCAATACTTTTCAGTTTAGATTAGACGATGAAAAGAGATAAATTATGTTTTTTAAGATTTGAGTTAATCGGTGTAAAGTAAATGGGAAATTGTGAAGGGTTTATAAACTTTTCTTGTAGAATTAATCGTTTTTAATTAAACGACTCAGCAAAAAAGCTATACTTTTGTATTTGGCATCTCTCTAAGTTAATCGCTCTTTTATTCGATATCTAAGCACAACAGTTTTATTTGTCAATTGAGTAATCGTTTTTTTTTCATCAATAATATCAATAATAATATATTCTTTATTGTACACTAACATGAATAAATAAAAATAGAGTAACCAGTAGGTGTCCTATTGCTGACCAGCGATCTCTGCCAGGCAATCTTAGGGTAGAGATGACTCCGCAAAAAGAGAGCGACCTGGGTGTACCTGTGTCATTGTCTTCAGAGGACATCGTTCGGGAGGGTCAGGGTTACCTAGAGAGTGTGAAGCGCCATATCCTGGTCTTTACACACCTCTTATGCTTCTTCTACATTCATCATTTGATTCATACATACACGTCGATATACCTTTTTTATTTTTTATGTAATAGAAGTGGCAAACAAACATGCAGTTCACATTGATGTTAAGTGATGACTGCAGCCTATAGACACCCACACAATGACCAGTAGTCAAAATGCAGATGCGTTACTCCTGAATCCTAAGGTGTTATGCCTCTGTGCCGGAAATTATAGGGCCGTACATTACCACCTGACCGGAACACGATAGTGCTGAACACTACCATTTAGCGGCAAGTATATTAGGTAATGCGGTGGTGCCTACGCCCGCGTGCTCCGTCACTGGAGCTCTACCACCAGTGAAACCTAACCTAAGATTGTTGACCCCACCTTCCGACAGTAGGTCGACTATTTGGTCAAAATAGGTCAGTCTTGGTCTTCCTGGACCTCTCGAGACTCGAATCGAGACTTTTTTATATAGGTATGGTGGCAAACACTATGCAGCTCTTATTGATGTTAAGTGATGACTGCAGTCTATAGACATCTACACAATAACCAGAGATCGAGATGCAGATGCGTTGCCACTCCTGAGGCTTTAGTTGTTATGTCTCTGTGATTGTTATTACGGGGCCATACATTCTTAATATCAGAGATTATACAGACTTCAGTTAATATAAATAAATAATAATAATGGCAACCCATTATACGTCCCACTGCTAGGTACGAGTCTCTCCCCTTTTTGGTCTGGTTAGTGGCCAACCCGCTGTCGGATGTCATAAGGCCTCCGACAAGGTTTAACGACTGCTATCTATCGATAGCAGCCGGGACCGACGGCTTAACGTGCCCTCAGACGCACGGAAACGCGCATTTTTATTTGCCACTAGCGGTCACCCATCACACACCCAACCGCGCCCGTAATGCTTAACCGAGTAGATCGCTTACGATCTATGCCAGCCGCGGGGCGTTGCGCGCTTCCGTTAATATGGGTCATGTGAAAACTGTTAAAAGAAAAAGACAATTTCTATGTAATTCCAATTAAGTTCAGAAAATAAAATAACAGGAGAGAATGGTGTGGATTAACAAGTAAATATTATCCTTTGCAAATTGGCAATTTGCACCACAAAGCAGTAAACCGATATTTGTACAAATTATCCGCTTAAACTAGTAAAACCGTTGCTGGTTGAGAACAGCGTTCACATTTTGAATAGGAAATACTTTATACACAATCACAAACAGCTGAAAATGAACTAATTACATTAACAACGGTACAGACGTGGAGTTAGAATTGAACGGGTATTTTGAGATAAAAGGAAGTAATTAGCTGATTGTTCGTGAAGGCTAGGCTTGACTAAGCAAGCTTCAATGTAGATCCAAAATAGAAGGCGTGCAGAAGGGGAGTGGCAAGTACATTATGTGAACGCGGTACATTTTTATGTCACATATTTATTTACTTTTTAAGACACTCTGTTAAAATTAGATAAGATAGTAACGTCGAAAAACAGGCCCCGAATATCAATTACACGTTTTCTGTGTAGTTATTATAGGTATATATTATGTATAGGATACATATATACCTTTTATTTACAAATGAAAGATAAATTTGATGTTTCCATGTCTACCCACATTATGCGATGATATATACCTAATCAAAAAACATCAATTCCAAATCCGAATTAACTTCCGAAAACACACTAACTTGATGGATTATGATAGGGTATCATAATAAAAACATATCCTATCATAATATGCGTTATTAAGGCAAGAAGACTTCATTGTTTACGATTGGGTAAATTATTAAGTTTCTAGTTAGTGTTTACAAAATCAATTTAGTACAAAGTCAATGGATTTTGGTATAGGTAAGATATACACTAGAGCTGCTCGATACGCGGTCTTACGGCAATTACGGTATAGTTTTGTTTTTCAGATAAATAAAAAAATGTAAAACCTACTTTTTATTTATATTTTCCTGTAACCGACATCACATTTCTCTATTCTGTGGCCATTACCAAACTTTTTCAAATATTTGACTGCAGAAAACGGACGTGACATGCGAGCTAGTAGAAGAATTACAAACAAAGACCAAAGAGTTCCTGCAGCCGAACCCAACGGCGCGGGCCAAGATGGCAGCGGTGAAGGGCATCAGCAAATTGAGCGGTCAAGCCAAAAGCAACACCTACCCTCAGCCAGAGGGCGTACTCGGAGACTGCATGCTGTTATACGGAAAGAAACTAGGAGAGGATTCCATTTTCTGTAAGTTTGTCTTTTACCCCTAGAGCTTTAGACCTCGTCTAAATATGATAAGATACGAATTTTCAATACGTATTCGGTACGTAAGGTTTCATGAGTACGAAATTAAAATAGTGAAATAGAAGTTGTCTGCTTTTCAAATTACACTTACGGGGTAACACCTTATTTCACCTACTAGTACTACTAGTTGGTAGGTCGGTGGCAGGGTATTTTGTGCTCCTTAAATGACAAATTATTTACAAATAATTAATGTCAATAATAAAAACCCAGAATACGTAAATAACTAAGTATACCTAAAAAAAAAATTGATTATAAAACAAGTGAGCGAGACCTACCAAAGAAACGATATCAGGTATACAGTCCTAATTAACAAACTACAAAACTTATTAATGTAAGAAAAAATAATAATCATGGTCAGAATACAATTAAAAAGTACTGTTTCTCCATACTCTCTACCTACCCCGTAAGGGTGTTGACGTTAAGATATATAAATTATAAAAAAGTTGGTACGTACGTATTGTCTAAAACTTAATCGTTAAATTGAATACAATATAAAAAAAAGCGAAAATAGGTATGTTAAAATTTAAACAATAATCAAGAACCTTTGTAGTCAAATCAAAATGTCATATTTTTTAACAGCAAATAATTATGTAAAACAATCTGTTGCAATATTAGGACTAAACAAACACTAAAATTATTTTTATGTTAAAAACAATAAATATTTAAGAAATTACAAAAAAAAAATTACATAAGTATAGGTAAGTATGTCTGGGATAAACCTTCTCTTACAATTTATACCTAATGAATCAGTCTTACAATTTATTAAAAAAAAAAAGATATTACCTTAAAATAATAAATTAATAACAAAATCAAAATAGTATGTCATTATGTTACATAAAAAATTAAATAATAATATTGAAATAAATGTGCAATGTTCCTGTCTTCAAAAACCAGATTATTAATTAATCGTCACGGGCGCCGGTCCCCATAATCAAGGCCAC
Organism: Macrosoma leucophasiata; assembly: GCA_036365455.1. Classification (NCBI taxonomy): domain Eukaryota; kingdom Metazoa; phylum Arthropoda; class Insecta; order Lepidoptera; family Hedylidae; genus Macrosoma; species Macrosoma leucophasiata. The sequence continues at coordinate 13,721,260 of JAWQUS010000021.1, forward strand.
TAACGCCCTCTGTGAAAATCCTTATGTATCAAAGCCGTGGTCAATGGACCGGTGCATAAACCCGGATACAGTAACAAAACAAATAATAATTATTATAAATTGTGCGTAAGTAAACAACTTAAACTTAAAAAAAAAGCGATAATTAATCTGCAACTGATGTGAGACTGGAACCAAGGAAGAAAGAAATAGAGGAATTTGTAAATAATTGATGCGTTCCATATTATTATATACACATACAAAATTGTTTAGTTTTTACTTAATTTATTATGTGTTTTTGATGATTATGAAAAAAAAAATGACGATGTAATAGTGCTCTCCAGGAGCCTAATTATATGAAATAAATGAATAAACTGAATAAACTAAACTGAAGACTTCATATAACGCATCGCTAGATTTCAGTATCTAACCGATGAGCCACTGGAGCTATGACAATAAACTTCGAAATTAAGTGTTTGTTTGTATTACTTCGTATTTAATGTCGAGGTCACTGCAATTATGACGCATTGATGATCACGATGCATACAGATGCACAAAGGAAGTAGAATACAATATTTGAATACCGACTTATTTCGATATAATTATCAACGATAACACGAATACGAAATATACGTATTTTCGTACTTTATTTATTTACTGTTATAGTCACTGAACATGTTTTGAGCAAAAGAATGATGGTTATTAGCACTGGATACAGCAAATTCGCACTCAAAACACTCACTCTTCAGATGCGATGATGAAACAGCACTCACTGTTTTGGAAAAAGTGTTTATATTTGTTTGATATGATCACTTGTAGATAATACTTGACCGTAAAATTCAGACGTTTTCTACTGGATTTAAACGATTTATAGGCATTGGTTTTACACTTTCCATATTTTAAATTAATTTTAACACGGAGCTAGCTAGTGTTTACGTGAGGACAGCGCCCTCTCTGTTAATTTAATAATTAATAAAAAATACATTACCTCTGCCTCTGCTTGCCTGCTCTGTTAACTGCCTCGGTAGCCTAGTGGTAGCAGGCCACTACTACTACGCTGAGGTCCTGGGTTCGATTCCCGGGTAGGGGGTTATCAGAGATAATGGTGTAAAGTCCTTTATCTCTGGTTCTATTGGGATTTTTCCATTTTTTGGAAATTTCCCAGTACCTCGAAGTTTGGTTATGTGCCCGGGGATGCCAACAGGCTCGCCACCTGTTACATGGGCCAAAACGTAACCGGCGAATCATGGGTGTTTGCATGTATGCTTGAATGCATGCATTCACCTCTGCCTACCCCTTCGGGGATTACAGGCGTGAAGTTACGTAATAAAAAATAATTATTTCCTCAGTGAGAAATAAGTTCCAAAAAAAAGTGTAATATACAATATATTATTCACGTACATTTAATATAACTTCGGTTTATGCGTTCGTTTCTGTCCAACGTGCAAATTGTGGTACGAACTTCCCTTTGAGTTGAGTTTTCTCCCGTTAGTTCAAATTTGGCGTCAAAAGAGTCCTTCAGGCATAGCAGCGCGCTGGCAACTCCCCTGGTGTTGCAAATGTTCATACGCGATGGAGACCACTTTCCATCAGGTGGCCCGTTTGCTTGTCTGTTAACCTTTAAACACAAAAAAAACATATTGAGGTTACCAACAGTTTATATCTTCCTTTCATGGATGAAGAGTGAAAATCTAAAGCAGACAACGGGTAAAAAACGGACCGCATTTAGAATTAATAAGAAAGGTTCATCGGTCTTTGTTTTATACCAATGTAATGGAATAGCTTAAACAGACATCAGCCAGACTAATCTAAAATTTATTTATATTGATGTCTTTTGCTCCTCTAGAACGTTATAGAATCAATGATCCTAAAATGTTTACTGGTGAATGTAGGTGCTCGAGAATGTAGGCACCACTGCATTACCAAATCTATCTGCCGCCAAATGTTAGTGTTCCGGTTAGATGGTAATGTAATGGCCTCATAATAACCACTGAAACATTGCAACTTAGGTCTCAGGAGTGGCAACGCATCTGTATTTTGACCTCTGGTTTTTGTGTGGATGTCTTTAGTCTACAGTCGTCACTTAATGTCCATGTGAGCTGCATTCTTTGTTGCCACATTCTTACATAAAAATATTCCTTTAAACTCCATGTTTCTGCCTCGTTTTCATGAACTTTGTTGAACTGTATAAGGAAGTTGTGGAAAACGATCATGTTGTATCTTTAATCTGGTTCCACATTAACAATTTAATGAGATATTAGAATTTAATGAGGATCTTTCGGCGCAAGAGGATACTTAGAATTAAATTAAGACGGATAAACAGTTAATATAGCTTTAAATATCTTGAAAACTGGATGAAGTTATAAGTACACTCGTTCAAATGTTAAGATAATTCATTAGATACATAAATGTTAAGGTAATTAACTAATTATATACGGAACATGTCAGAATTGAGTTAAAAATTGCCTGGTTGTGATTTGAATGAATCCTGTGGTTCAGCTCTCGTGACGAAGCTCGAGGGCTTAGGCACCACTGCACCTACCTATAATACCTTTTTGCCGTAAATGGTAGTTACCTCATTGTTATCGTCCTTTGGTTAGGTTGTAGTGTACGGCCTAGTAATTTGAGATAAATAACAACTGAGGTCTCAGGAATATATTGAAGGATCTTTAGAATTTTACTACAGTCTGTTTTTTTTCGCCACGGACTAAATTGACACATGCAAATGTCAATTTCCAAAATAATGATACCAGCTTTCTAGTATTAGTGTTGTACGATACCGGTTTTATGAATCGTTACGTTTTACTTTACCACATAATTTTATTATTATTTGACACTAGACAAATCTTTTAAAAATTATGGTTACTATGGAGTATCACAGATTTAATTTAAATTACTCATTGCACTTAGTAAACACAACAATTATTTATTTATTGTTGAAGAATACGCAAGAACTAGTTTTGCAGGAACTACACAAGAATGGTCGATGTACTGTAGCTATCAATGCCATAAAAACGAAAACACGGCGTCATTTTGAATACACGGCATTCGTCCTTCAACCTCCAAAATGCGATTTCAATACGCGTTCATTATGTACACAACCGAAAAGTAAACAGAATCTCCAGCCGAAACGCCGAAGAAAAAGGAATATGTGACTTCGTCTAGTGACTCCCCAGCGCTGGAAAAATGATATTAAACATGTACCTAATAATTGAAGTTGAGAAAAAAATGTGTACTCTAGGCCATATTGTCGACGAAATTACAGACTGATTTATTATTGAAGTATATGACGATTCGGCACATTTAGGTACGGAGTCATTACCTGATTCTGATTATTAATTTGCATGTCATTATTAAGATTTATAGACACTTAAAAATAAGTGTGTTGCATTTAAGCATTTATCATATCCATACATTAACCATACAGGTACATTATATAGGCATGCTTATAGGTACATTACGGGTGTCGCCAAATTTTAAAGACACATTTTTGTAATTACCTCATCTTTGTATAAACCTCAAAATGTTAAGAGCGTTCTCTTTAGGCACTGGTTTGACATGCAATAAGTCGTCTTTACCATTTCTTCTTTACTAGCGCAGTGTAAAATATTAATAAGATATAATGTAAATTAAAAGGCTAGGAGCAGAAAACGTACTAAGTTGCACTAAATTTCCTTTTATTATTGATTGGTTGTGGTTGATGTTGTTTTTTTTGTTTTCTGTTTTTGTTACTGTTATGAAACAATATGCTATTCCTTAGATGTCCAAATACGGAAACTCATAAATGGTCTGATGTAATTTTATTAAGATTGTTTGTAAACAAATAAGACTGTTTGTTCTCCTAAATAAAATTAAATAATAATTATTACTGAAAAACGATTCTAGATTATAAATTACGTAAAGTTACGATAGTGGCACATCACTATTAATGATTCCCAAAAACCTAGCCACACAGCTTATGTCAATTTAGTCCGCGGCGAAAAAAAACAGACTGTAGCTGCTCGGACTAACGTATCGCCTTAGAGGTAGTAAAAAATTAAACGTCCTAAAAATCAACAAAAAAAATCCTTACAATTTAGGGATATAAAAAAAATATCTGAATCTGTACAGGCGTTTTCAAATTATCGGTGAACATACATAAAAAAAAGATCCGGACGAATTGTGAACCTCTTCCTTTTTTTGAAGTCTGTTTTTGTTAAATATACACACATTATTTCATAATGATCGGTTTAGGCGTTTCGGAGGGGTATTCTGCAAACACTGACACGTGAATTTTATATATTAGATTTGTAGATTATAGGACTAATTGCCATTAATATGAACTGTTCGCTTGTTTGCCACTTTGTGACATAAAAAAGAAAAAAAAAGCTGCAATTAACATAGCGCATTGTTTTCAGCACAATGTTTGATCGAAATGGGAGAAGCACTGAAACAAATGGCAGATGTGAAATATTCGCTAGATGACAATATCAAGCAGAGCTTCCTTGAGCCTCTGCACCATCTACAGACCAAGGATCTCAAAGAAGTTATGGTAAGTTTTCTATAATATTAATTTATTATACTAAAGATATACATAGTTATAAAATAGTTGTCCAGTTCTTAAATTTTTTCTCTATTCAAAGACCAGAGTCCGCACTGTGACGTGACATGTGTGTGTGACTTTTATTAGGATTTTATTTAGAAACTGTATATATTTTGTTTCATTTGTTTACATGATAGCACATTTGAAGAAATGGGGCATAATATCTTGAATAATGTTAATGATAATAAGTAAAATAATCTTAAAATGTTATGTTAAGGTATGTAACTAAATATACTGAAATCACAGAAATATGAAAGACAATAGAAGTGGTATCAGCGTGTGACCACGACACCAATTTCAGTGATTAGCCAAATCTTGCCATATACTATTATTATATTTAATGTCAGCAAAAGAAATAATAGAATGTATTTGTACTATTTATTTTTCGCAATAACACATGCGAGTGAATTTTAGAAAACTGATAGAAAAATTTGACTTCGGGCAGGAATCGAACCTGTGATCTTCGGATAACCTAAAAGTCAAATTTTTCTTTCAGTTTTTTTCTTTAATTTCTAATAGCCTCGTTTCAAACGAGCGTCACACACCACTGATCCATCTTTGTTCATCAAATATATAAAAGAATTATTTAAATTATTTTTATAACAGCATCACCGAAAGAAACTGCAGGGACGTAGGCTCGACTTCGATTGCAAACGACGAAGGCAGGCAAAAGGTGAATTAAAAATTTTTATATCTGTCAGTATTTTACTTTCATATTTTCTTTTATTTAGTATCTAACTTTTGCGTTTCTTTTTCATTTAAACACAATATCAAGGACCTGGCAGGGTCAGTCCCTATATGAGCCCAGGTCACAACACGCCTAGACAGGGTATGTAGGATGAAGAACGATCTTGTCTTACATAGTTAATGCTAGAATATTGCCATACTATTACACTACATACCATTGTAGGATGCTAACATCACTGACACTCAAATTAACTTGTTTTGTTTTTCATTCGAAGTAACGTTGAATATGAAACGATAATCTAAAATATAATTTTGCGTTATTTGAGCAAGTTTTTTTTTTCTTGAGTATTTTTAATTCGCTATCATTTAATACTAGCCCGTACCTGTAGTAATAGATATTTAAATGAATGCTTGTTTCTTCCATGATTCCTGCTCTGCGCCTGCGCCGATCCCATCATCGTACATTATCTGCCTGAGTATTTTTTTTTCATCGTTTGGTCTGTATTTTGTTTCTTTTTGTTTATTTCCGCTTACTATTGTTATGTGATGTTCTGAGTTTGTGTTGTGTGTGTTTGTGACTATCATACATCAGGTGCTCACATTCCAGATGACGAAATCCGACAGGCCGAGGACAAATTCGCTGAGTCGCTCACTCTTGCGCAGATCGGCATGTTCAATCTTCTCGACAATGATGTAAGTGATGTATGTTTAATAACATTGTTACCTTTGAGCACCGTTTAGAATAAGAGCCACAATTGTAGACCGCACTACGACTACCTCAAAGTGTAACTTTTAAAAGTTTTACTGGTGGTAAAGCTCCAGTGACGGAGCTAACGGGCGTAGGCACCACCACATTACCTAATATACTTGCCGCTAAATGGTAGTGTTCAGCACTATCGTGTTCCGGTCAGGTGGTACGGCCCTTTAATTTCCGGCACAGGCATAACACCTTAGGCCTCAGGAGTGGTAACGCATCTGCATTTAAATCTCTGGTTTCAGGTCGATGTTTGTAGACTACACTATTACTTACCATCAATGTAAAGCGTATGCTTGTTTGCCACTTCATGAGACAAAACATTGATAGGTGAAATCTTTCCCAATAAATCGTCAGATATTTTATCTATAGAATGAACATGATAGTAAAGCACACGTTGTTCTAGACACCATTACCATTACATTACCAAATGTCGAGGTACTGAGGAGAAACTGCCAGAAAATGTAAAAAAGCCAATAGAACCGGAGATAAATGATTTTTACACCTTCATCCCTGGTAGATCCGACCCGCGAATCTAACCCGGGGATAGCAGGAGTGGCCTGCTACCACTATACTACTGAAACAGTCATTTTTTTTTTAATGTAATAAAAGTGGCAAACAAGCGTGCAGTTCACATTGATGTTAAGTGATGACTGCAGCCTATAGACACCCACACAAGGACCAGAGGTCAAAATGCTAATGCGCTGCCACTCCTGAGGCATTAGGTGTTATGCCTCTGTGTCGGAAATTACAGAGCCGTACATTACCACCTGACCGAAACATAATAGTGCTGAACACTACCATTTAACGGCAAGTATATTAGGTAATGCGGTGGTGCCTACGCCCGCAAGCTCCATCACTGGAGCTCTACCACCAGTAAAAAAAGTCATATTGCGAATTTTAAGTAATTTACTTACTAACAAACAGGAGGTCACAAAAAGCTCTGCATTAGTCAAATTAATGGCATGAATAGAAAATAAAAGTCAGCATTCCATAGTAAGAGAAGGTACGTTACAAACACATTACAAATCTCTATAACATTATGACATGTCAAGGAAATCGAAACTCAATAGCCGTGACTGTATCATATGCAAATTGGTTCGATTGAGTATCACACGATATTATAAGTGGAGATTGTGTTGGGAAATAAAGTAATCTTATTGATTTTTAATATGTAATGCAGTATTTCCCAACCTTTCCTTCGTTGAGACTCCCGGTCTTTATATAATATTTTCATGATATTTTTTTTTATGTAGCTAAGGTGGAACACAAGCATGTAGTTTTTACTGGTGGCAGAGCCCGCGGGCGTAGGCACCACCGCATTACCTAATATACTTGCCGCTAAATGGTAGTGTTCAGCACTATCGTGTTCCAATCAGGTGGTAATGTACGGCCCTGTAATTTCCGGCACAGAGGCATAACACTTTAGGCCTCAGGAGTGGTAATGCATCTGCATTTTGACCTTCGTGTTTGTGTGGGTATATCTATAGGCTGCAGTCATCACTTAACATCAATGTGAACTGTATGCTTGTTTGCCACCTACATTACATTAAAAAAAAATTGTTCACATGGATGTTAAGTGATGACTGCAGCCCATATCGAGAAATTATTGAGAATTTAAGGAAATGTTCGCTTTTCATGAAATATTCACTGTCCATTGGTCATAGTATGATGTGCCTTGGCCACGTCAATATAAACACGATTAAATACACATGTTTGATCGAATATTTAATTCTAAACATTGATCCTTGACATTAAGGAAGTTTTGTAGATACATAATCTAATCTAAATGAATTATGCTGTAATCGGTCAGTGATTAGGTACTCGTTTCTTTGTTTTTAAGTACTCTATTTGCTACATTCGTTGCTAAATAACACAAAGAAATGCATATACATAACAAATGTGTTGACAAAAAAGCGTAATCGTACCTATAATATTCGATGATAATATCATGATACTATGGAGATCTTCAGAGAACAACTTGACTGTAGCTTTTAGATAATTTTTTGACTAACGATGCCTTTACTTTATAGAAATGTAACACAATTACATCTATAACATATTATTTTCTATTAAAGACTTCCAAATTAAAAAAAAGATTTCAAAAACAAAATAATCCCATCACTAAGTGAATAATAGGTTGGGGAAAAAGTATTTTCGCATTATAGTATGTATGAACTTGTAATATAAAATCTCTTTAGCTGTAGTATTTGTATCTGGCTGGTTTTGGTATCATTGAAAGTTAAAATTTTAAAGAACATAATTCCAAATTCAAATTAGGCAAATGTGTGATTTTCATTTGTTTTTCGTACTGTCAAGATGAGTGAATCTAATGAAGAAATTCGATACATTTTAAAATTTTACTACAAAAAAAGTAAAAATACTATGCAAGCCGCGAAAAAAATTTGCGATGATTATGGACCTAGTGCAGTGTCTGTGAGAGTAGCACAAATTTGGTTTAAGCGTTTTCAATCCGGAAATTATGATGTCAAAGATGGTCGCCCTATTACGGATAAAATGGATGCTATTTTTGAAAAAGTGGAGCAAGATCGACATATCAGTAGTTACGACGTAGCTGAAGAACTGAGAATTGATCACAAAACAGTTTTGGCGCATTTGAAAAAAGCTGGGTACAAAAAAAAGCTCGATATTTGGGTACCTCACGAGCTCAGTGAAAGAAACCTAATGAACCGTGTACTCATTTGTGATTCTTTATTACGACGTAATGAAACCGAATCATTTTTGTAGAAGCTGATAACTGGTGAGGAAAAGTGGATCACGTACGACAAGAACGTGCGAAAAAGGTCGCGGTCAAAGGCCGGTCAGGCTTCATAGACTGTGGCGAAACCCAGGTTAACTCGCAATAAGGTGATGTTGTGTGTGTGGTGGGATTGGAATGGCATTATTCATTATGAGCTATTACCACCAGGCAGGACTATCGATTGTGAACTCTACTGCGAACAACTGATGAGATTAAAGCAAGAAGTTGAGAGAAAGCGGCCGGAATTGATCAACAGAAGGGGTGTGGTGTTTCATCATGATAATGCTAGACCTCATACATCTAGAGCCACTTAGGAAAAATTAAGAGAGTTTGGCTGGGAGGTGTTAATGCATCCGCCGTATAGTCCTGACCTTGCACCTTCAGATTTCCACCTGTTTCGGTCTCTTCAGAATTCTTTATGCAATGTTAGGTTAACATCACGAGAGGACTGCCAAATCCACTTGTCGCAGTATTTTGATGAGAAGTCCCAAAATTTTTATAGCAATGGGATCATGTCCCTACCTACAAGAAGGCAAAAGGTTATCGAACAAAATGGTACATACATACTTTAGTTAAATTTAAATAAACTATATTAAAAAATGTTTTGAATTATCTTAAAAAATGCGAAGAAACTTTTTCCCAACCTAATAAAACAAACGGCAATCCATGTTATATTTTTGTAATACATTTAGAAGTCGGGTCAGTCACTACTAAACATCTAATGCCAGTTTTTTTTAAGTTTCTTAAAAATAATAATTCTCGAGATGATTAAACCAGTGGATGATTCTTTGGCATTTCTTTTAGCTAACATTTTTCCAAATAAACTTCATAAAAATAATTGACTGTAATTACATTTGATGTGACGATTGCAGGTAGAGCAAGTAGCGCAGCTAAGTTTTTTCGCGGAGGGCCTGCTCGAGTACCACCAACAGTGCACAGAGATCCTCAAGGGCCTGGTCTCTGCGCTCATGGAAAAGTAAGTGCTACATTTTTTCTTACTACTAATTTTTCCTAACAATACTGAGAATTGTATTGTTAGGAAAGTGTTGATAAACATTGCTATAGTTACAAAACTGAGATGAATAAGATTCCATCACACTAAAAAAGAGTATTAATCAAAACTATTACAATTTATTCGATTCAATCGAATGACGATGACAGACCCTGTTGATCCAGCGGTGTTAGACGATCACTTACTTGATCCGTATTCCGTTCGATCCCCGCACGGGACAAATATTTGTGTGGCTTACCTACAGATATTTGTTCCGGGTCTCGGTATTTATATATATGTTGTGGTGTACAACGGTATCCACGACACAAGTTTATACCTAGCTAGAGCTATTTAAATAAAATTTAAAATATACTACGGCAGGACCGGGATATCTGGCTCTCCACACGCTGCCTATCCCTTAAGGGACTTGCCGTGAAGATTTATTTATTTATTTAAACTTTAATGCACACATTATAAAAATGAGGTACATAAGGTGGACTTAATGCCTTTAGGCATTATCTGCCAGTCAACCTTAAGGTTGTACAAGAAAAACCACTACAAAAAGAACCACGAAATAACAAAACTACAATGACTAAAACACAAAGCAGATAATTAATTACGTAAATGTCAACAGCCAGTGAATTCAAATAATAACGTCGAAGCTTGAATTTATACTTAGAAACAAATTGTACCCTGTATAGAAATCTATTATATTGCTTGTTGTAAGTAACTGATAACGTATCATTTTTTACTGCGTTTAACATCAATTAAAAACATAAAGAAAAATAGTTTCGGTTGATAACACTTTTGTCTTCCAAACGACCGGTTCAATGACTATTGTGATCTGCTGCGACTATGATTTCTAGGGGAAAAAAAACAGAATGCTCGAATACATATGAGCATATTTAGCAAGAAATATTGAAGTTGAAACTTTATTGATAACGATTGGTGGTGGAGCTCCAGTGACGGGGCTCGCGGGCGTAGGCACCACCGCATTACCTAATATACTTGCCGCTAAATGGTAGTGTTCAGCACTATCGCGTTCCGGTCAGGTGGTAATGTACGGCCCTGTAAATTCCGGCACAGAGACATCTTAGGCCTCAGGAGTGTTAACGCATCTGCATTTTGACCTTGGTCTTTGTGTAAGTGTCTATAGGCTGCAGTCATCACTTAACATCAATGTGAACTGCATGCTTGTTTAGCACATTCATTACATAAAAATTAAAAAATTAAAAGCCGGCTGCCTCAAGTCTAGAGGCTGTCGGTAAAACGAATTACTGTGCTTGCCTTTGACAAAGAATATTTCCCGAAAGCTGAATTCTATGGACTTATTAATAATTCAAATTATGAGCATCACAGGAAGTCTGTTATTAAGGTGTTCTTGTTTTTGTAAAATGGTACCTTTCATCACTTCTACTCGACAATTGTTGAAACAAAGGATTCTCTTTTGATAACGACGGCAATAACCGTTAAATGTAACGTTTTGAATTGGGACGTTTTTTACATTGTCGCTTCTTCTTTGTTTGAAATAAATCGGGCTATCAATAACTTTTTTATAATATCTATGTATGAAAATTCAATTATGTTTTTTAGTCTCACTAAAACTCGAGAACGGCTGGACTAATTTGGACCACTTTAGTACGATTTTTTCAATATTCGTAGAAGTCGAAGGAAGCTTAAAGGTACGATTCCGAACTCCGCTGCACGCAGCAATGCTGCCGCAGCACTACTGGTCTCCATATATTCTTTATATGAGACTAGCTGACCCGGTAAACTTCGTATTGCCTCACAATGAAATAACGTGTCAAAGGTTTGATAGATTCGGACTATTTGTATGGGAAAATGAAATTGTGGTTTTTACTATTTCCCTTCAATTTCTTCATATTTTCTTTCCTTTTAAACCTTTCCTGGACTTTCAGAAATTCAAAACTAAAATTAGGCAAATTGGTCCAGCCGTTCTAGAGTTTTAGCGAGACTAACGAACAGCAATAGATTTTTGTATATATACTACCTTCCGAGCTACGCGACAAAGCCGCGGCAGCAATGCAGTAGAAAATAGAGAAATAAGGTGCTGCGGCAGCACTGTTGCATGCAGCGGAGTTCGGCATCGTACCTTTATAAAAATTGTAAGGAAGATAATTTTATTTTCCCATACAAGTACCTGTCAAATCTTTGACATATTTTTTAATGCGGTAGGAAATTCGCCGTTTCTTGTAATTAAGAATTAGTTAACATCTCGGTGCGCTGTATAAGTTTGACGTAGTTCGAAATCTAGGTGTACAATTTATGTGATATCCCTCTAATTTGCGTCATGAATGTAGCGAAAGTAACTCTCTGTCTGAATCACATGTAATATCATGATTTTTTTGATGTAATGGAAGTGGCAAACAAACTTGCAGTTCACATTGATGTTAAGTGATGACTGCAGCCCATAGACACCCGCACAAAGACCAAGGTCAAAATGCAGATGCGTGACCACTCCTGAGGCCTAAGGTGTTATGCCTCTGTAAGGGATTATTTTTAAACTATATATTTCACAGCTAATGCATGCATAAGTGCGCGTTGCGTGGGCGACTTTTGGATATGTAAAAATGCAACTCTTTCAAATGACGAGATTAAAGCAAATGGTTATCACTATCGGTTTACGGTCTCCTTACACCCTGTATAGCACATAAGCGAAGCCCGTGGTCCCCAAGACCTAAGCAAAGCAAGCCGATCACTACAATAAACGATGCTAGTGCTCGATTATAATGCTCTCTCTCGCTAACGTACAACACTACACTTGCAGGAAAGAGGAAGCGGTGAACCGTCCGAAGTTGGAGTTCGTGCCGAAGACGCTGGCCGACCTGCACATCGAGGGCATCCACGACCTGAACAATGGTAGGCGGTACGGTTCCACCCAGAGCCTCTCCCGGCCCCGACACCTCCCCTCCACCTCCTCCGTCGGCGACCTCACCTCCCCCGACCCCTTCAAGGCGTGGGAGAGTCCCCGACTCAGACCCGCGCCTGCGCCCGCGCCCACCTTCCGACCGCACCCCGCGCCCCGACTAAACGGCAGGGACCCCTGGACAGGTGATTTTTTGGTTTTATTTGCTGGGTCATTTTTGTTTCGTTTGGGTTTGGCTGTGGATTGGTTACGGTTGTGTTTGACTTGTATCATTTGTTGGTTTGGGGGGTTAAATAGATGATATTTAAATGTTTTTTCTCAGTTCTGGAAACAACTATAAGGAATACATTCTTCATTAGCAAATTTATAATACTAATAGTTTTAGAATCACTGCAACATGTGGATCATAGATTTTAATTCATTTTAACAACTAAGTATATTACAAGAAGACAATGTAAATACATAAATAGAAAAGTTGTCTACTGTTCTTGACTACATTATATGAATTATGTACGTATTTGTTTCTCTCTCTACATTGTTTGAATTACGTATCTATTATAACTATTATATTTATTTTTCTCGTCACTTAAAAAATGATTTCTCGACATCTTTGATGATGGTTCTACTCGATGATACAAGACAAATCTTTTATTATTTATATAATTTTGAATTATGATTATATATTTTTATGATAATTATATTGAATGTGGTCCATGGTCAAAACCCCGGTGTACTAACTGTATCATGAAGGGCACAAAGCACGCTTTACAAGGGTTCATGGCACTCGCTGAACAGCTTGGTGGAGGGTAACACTTACTAACACTAGAATTCAATGTTCAATAAAAACTGCTACACAAATTGTGAATAATTTATTACACATTCGTGTTTTCGTAACATTTAAATAACATTGTTCTAAAAACCGTACTAAATATAACAAAGTAGAAAGATAAAAACGGGACTTAAGTAGTTTCTCAAAGGAATATTTAATAGTAAACCTAGGAATGTTATTAAGTAAGAACACTAAGCTCTAACCAATAATACTACACTGTACAATATACACATTTTGATGACCTGGATTCGACTTCGGTACCACCTTATATGAATTTAATGTACCTACTAATCTTTTCTAATGATATGATATGAAAGTGTTCATTTTATATTGTAAAGTTAAAGGTTATGCGGTTTTTGCTATCATGACTGACTTGATTTTTCTCTCTCTAATTGTATAAACATCAATAACAATACTTTATTTTTATGTCAAATCGAGGTCAAGATTTTGTAATATAACAAGTTGATAATAATTTATACGGTTTTATTTATTTTTTTGCTTTTTCTAAGACTTACACGGCTGACGGCATCTTCCAATTTACTTGTTTCGACACAGGGGTCCACACGTGTACAGTAATTAATTTTTATTTCAGGCTGCCGATTCGTCCCTCTTGTCCTACCCTCAAATCCAATTCCTACCTTGATTTTAACAATATTTTATATTACATTTCAGTATGTTTGTGCAAATATCGGCCACATAATCATTATAGAAATAGTAAGAATACTTAAATTTAAATTTATATCATTACAATTTTGTCCAAGTGGTATATTTGCACAAAAGAAAAAAATCAGTGTTGATTTATATTATACCCTGTGATAGTTAATGTTTTTATTATCTTTGTGGTATATTTCGTCGTATTTAGTCTTTATTGTGTCTCTGACTTCGTTTCCTTGGACGAGTAGACAGTTGCGTGTTTATTTTCCTCACTTCCGATGTTCGATGTTCAAACATCCACAGACGAAGCAAATTGACATGCACATTTTAAGTGTTACATGTACACTCGGTGTCCCATTGTGTAACAAAGTCGTAGCGTGTGGAGAGGTATCGAACGACAATATGACTGGAGATATGTTCGGGGGACAGAAATGTTGTAGTATTGATGTGGTAACGTTCGTGCACTGAGTGTGGGATGTTTATTTGGTTGCGTCGTGGAGAAGGGGGATCGCGCGTGGGCTCCCCGGAGCACAAGCCGCCCTCCAACCTCGAGCTGTTCCCGGGCAGCGCCAACGCGCAACGCTCCAACAATGGTAACACGCGCACATACACTTACACTTCGTATACACACTCATTCGTATACTTACACACACGCTCACACATGTGCCTATACCTACATACTTATATACATCTTAATATATACAAATTACGTGTCACGGTGTTTTTCCGCGATGGACTCCTAAACTATTTAATCGATTTTAATCAGTCTTTGCAACCGTATGCAGCTTGATCCAACTTGTTGCAATATAAACGTTAGTACTTAAATTGCACCCGTACGAAGCCGGTGCGGGCCGCTAGTAAACTTATAAAGTAATATATCTAACATACAGTTACAGTAAAGTTGCATAATATAAAGGATAAATTTATAAAAAATGTTCAAATGATTGCACGGACCACAATCGGCAGGTATTTTTATTTAAGAATCTGTCCAATAATATAAATCCGAAGTTAATCAGAACCTTAATTATCTATAATGAATATTGTCTTAGCTTATCAAGTTCACAATTAGAGATACGATACACAGAGACAATGACCCAAATGAATAGGTACGTGTTCTTGGTCAAATTGAAACATGTTCAGGAATGTGCAAATAGTCCGTCAAGCTAGAGGCGGCTGACGGGAGGAGATTTTCGATTCATAAGTATTTTAATAATAAGAACCTGTTGAAATACCTTTATCCAAAATATCAAATCATGCATATTCCATACTACACTGGGTATTGCGGTGATATATTTGGACACCCATATCACATTTTCAAACATACGTATTTTATGATACAGTGTATTTATGAGTCTTAGTTTTTTATGTAATAGATACATCACAATCAAGATATAGTGCTATTCGAATGGACATAAATTTGAAATACTTACTTTTAAAATGATGAGAAGCAAAGTAGAAAATAAATCCGATTTTTCGTTACCTGCGTTTAGTTTGTCTAATTTGCAATAAATTTGTCTTGAATATTGAACGCACACACCACACACATAAAGCACTATAGACACTATAGCTTTTCTTCTTTGGGTTTGCTCTGATTTTTGTTTTTCTGAGTTGTTTTAATGTCCCCACGTCATCAAATATGAGTGTATGTGCATGTCAAATCATCTCATACAAATTGTCGTTAAACATAACGTAACTTCGTCATCAATCGTCTTTATGTTCGACTTGCAAAATATCATTGTAACTCAGTGTTAAGCTGTCCCAGACTTGTTCCAACCTAGGCGCATGTATCTGAGTATGGCCTGAGCCTATCCCCTAACTGATTTCTACCATTCGAAGTTATAAATTTCGATAATTTTTAAATCGACATTTTGTCTTTATATTCCTTATTTCATACCCCAAGGTTGGCACAAGTTCTGGAAATAACTTTAGCATGCATTTTCAGTGTTTCATTATGGTGCTTATTATGTTGTCTAATTGATCAACATTATAACATTTCATTACTGAATAATTAAGTCGTGTGTTAGATTTTTTTATTAAAAGAGTACAAAAAGTATTAAAAATGGCTACGTAAACAAAATTCCTACTAATTTTGTCATGAAGGGATGAATATGGGTGAATGATGTTGAGCCAGTTTCAACTTCCTTAGTTGTGATTTATAAAAAACTGCATATCATAATGAAACAAAAAATACCACACTACTTATATAATCAGATTTCGAATTCGGCTTTTGTTGTCATCATTTTTCACAATATTTTTGTAGATGCTACGCTTTTAGACATTTATTTTACATTCGAATAGATCTAGAACATTTTAAATGTGCGTTCAAGTTTCAATGAGTCTGTAAAGCGTAGTAAATGCTTTTGAAGCGCATGTTCATGTATTGCAATGTTCTGACATTGGATTTATAAACGCCACTATTGTCATGTCAATAATTACTGCTCATATCAATATAGGTACTGTTAATATGTTAAAAATGTATTAGAAATATCAAAGTAGTTAATAAATCTCACTTGCGTTTGTCTCCATTTATTTCGTGTACAATTGATGTTACTCTCTATCACTTGTTACGTTTAATTTGACACAATAGAAATTACTTATGTATAAATCTGGTATTTGCCCGGATCTAGAGTCTAGAGCGATAAATATGGCTGACTCTATAATGTTCCTTACAATACTGATAGATAACTATTTGGAAACACGTTTCATAATACAGTTTCATGAGACGGATTATATAGGTTGTGATTAAGCGAAAAACTGGGGAACTTATTGCAATAATTCTTACAGAACAAAATATATCAATGCTATTTTTGGTCTTTGGCGATAAATCAATACGTCAAACAAAATATGGGTACTGTCGGTAAGATTTTAAAGTATCTTCTAAAGCAGCATATTGAAAACTTGTGTCAGACATGGAATCAAACTAGGCGCTTCTATTTTTATTGCATCGTTACTGTTATTATCAAGGGACCTTTTTCAAGTTTTGATTTTTGGTCGACTGCTTAGAGTAACAAAACGCACGAACATAAAAGCGCATCTGCGACATGACAATAGTGGTTTAAGTAGTCTCCGCTGAAACGCTACCTAAGATTTGGCGGTGACTATCTGTGATGATGACGTGGCGGCCATACTAACGCGGTGGTGACTCCAGCCTCGCCGCTGCCTTCGCCGGTGAAGTCGCCCGCGCGGACGCCCGTCGTGCCAGCCAAGGGGCCCTGCTGTACCGCTCTCTATGACTTCGACCCTGAGAACCAGGGTGAACTGGGATTCAAGGTGATTTTTTAATAGTATACCATATAACCATAGTCTTCTAATAGAGGAACTTGAAGGTTATTGATGGGAGACCTAGCTTGTTTTAATGTGTAAAAGGGAGTTGAATCTACAGTTTTTTGGATCAAATAGACGCACATTGGCATCTGCAGTAGGCGTTAGCCTATGCCGTAAGGAATTTTGCGTGAAACAACACACTACGGCCCAGTTATTTTAAACACAGAGGCAAAAGAGGCTTCAGTAGTAGCAATGACAATACATCTCTATTGAGGTTTCTGTTCTTTTGTGGATATGTCTAAACACTTCATTATTCAATCAATATTAATAGTAATGTTAAATTCTAAATGTTTGGCGCTCTGACTGAGGCCGTATTAAACGATACTACATAATAATATCAATAATTCGTGTCCAGGAAAACGACGTGATCACGCTGATCAACAAAGTGGACGAGAACTGGTTCGAGGGTTCGTTGAACGGCAAGACCGGCTACTTCCCCATCAGCTACGTGCAGATCACCGTGCCTCTGCCCAACATGTAAACCCACCACCACTCGCGCACCACACACCACCGACGTATTCATACCTACATACTACGTAACAACTAGTGTCGTAGCTAGGCGTACATCTCAATTTAAGGGACCTCACTTTGCGTTTCTTAAGTATTCGAATATAGATGACCGCGACGCAACCGAAATGTTATCCCACAAAACGTTCTAACTTCTACAAAATGTACCAACCATTTTACCAGGTGTCGCAGAAAGCACCAACAATATAATATAGTTTGGAATCATTTAATGCAGACATTTGTAACAACTTTTTTTCATATGAAGTTTAATCCAAACAAGCGGTCAATGATCACGTACAGCATTTCATACGCATGCGTAGCGTTCGCCTCACCATCACGCACACATATGCGTGCGTCTACGCATGCTTCAACTAATGACAGATTTCAGTTTTCAGCTGTTGTTGTCAGGGTTGAAACGGTGATTTAACATTCTGAAGAGAAAAGACCTTGACGGATGAAGTCCACATCAGTGTAGGCATGGCATTTGAAATATTGTTGAACATTTCCGCGTCACTATGTATGTCACGATTAAAAAACTGTTTTAGAAATAAAATATTGTATGATTAGATTGCGGCCACCTTTATTCGTAGGCTACTTTATTTTCATCTAATGTATTCTGACCCTTACGGATTTTTCACTTGTTAGTCCGCGCTACGACGCAACACAACTGATCAGCGCTTACTCAACACGGAAAGGATCATGGCAAGATTTGTACAGAAAAAATGAAAAAAAGGTACACGGTAAAACAGCATGGAAATATTATCCAGTGAACCTTAACAACATTTCCTGATACTTAAAATATTTTAACTCGCCGGAATAAAAAGTTTGAAATTGAACTTTAGTATGGAGTGCTTCTACTGTTGTTAGGAAAGACGATTTTCATTCCGGTGATTTAAAAATATTTTAAATACCAAAAGATGTTCTTTAGGTTTCCCAGATAATATTTCTAATCCGTTTTACCTTGTACCTTTTTGGAACTTTTTTTGTACAAATCAATGAATGAAACTTGCCATCATTCTTTGTTGTGGACATTCGATATTGTTATTCATGTATGACGTATGCAGCAACGTTGAGTAATGTTTGTCACCGAAACTGATTGGTCAGCTCTTGAAGATTACCTTTACATATTTTTAAGTTTTGTATAATGTCTGAATGAATAATATTTACCACAGATGGTTACTAATCAGACTATCCAGATGAATTATGTAGAGTAGGAGTTACTTTCGAAGATGATCAGTGACAAAGTTCTTTTGTTATTAAATTTATTAAAGAATCGGTTGTCAATAAATATAGCCAGTGGGAGAATTGAGCTTATAACGATCATAAGTGATTTATTCGTGCAGTCGATTATTAATTTTAATATTGTAAGTGACGGATGACTTCAATAAAATGGAATTGAAACCATAATATGGCTTCAATTATTTGAATGCGAAAGTTAGTTCTTTTCTATTTATACCAAAGAATTTAATGTAGGCTATTACAATTTTATATTTTCATTTTTTAAGAGCTGTCAATTGATTCGACGCGTGGTAGGACCACATCACAAGTTTTAAGTAATTTATCTGCCTTACATGCTACAAACAACTGCGTAATAATAGATAGTTCTGTAGAGAACTCCTGCGTTTCAGCAATACATAAATACTTCAATTAGTACATACCTAATTTTGATTTATCTCGAATAGAAAATGTAATTCATAAATATCAACTGGTGATTAAATTTAACTGTAAATAAAAAATGTGTCCTATTTGATTGATAATATTTAGTAGGAAGAATATTGAAGCCTCAATTGACCGTTAAGATTCGTTTCAGCAATGTGTGGTCCACCACAACAGTTGTGTTGCATAAAATAACATTTATCTCGTGTTACAGTATTAAGTAGAAGATTAAAACAATTCGAATGAATCTATTTACTGTGTCAAAAGCTCAATGTTGTAGTTAAAATAGTTAATCCCTTTTTAATTTTTATCAAAATTCTGTAATTCATTCATCTGTCAGTTCCCATTGTTATTTATTGTGGTCTTCCATTATATCAGTTTATTTACGATCCAAACAGACTGCTGTTTTTTTTATGGTAATTAATTACCGTAACATAATAAAAAGTCATTTTACCTGCAAATTATTGCATTTATTATTACCTAGTAAAATAATTAACAGCTATGTGTGAGCAGCCACGGAAATAATTTTATTCCAGCGGTCCATACACCGCAGTTATGTATTATTTTATGAATTTATTCAGTTTATAAATGACGTTTTTAGAATCAAATTTTATCCATGTACCGTAGAATATTCTATATATTTGATCAAAAATGATCGCTTCACTCTAGATTTACTACTATTCAACTCAAATGTGACAAAACATGCATAAGAACAAAAAAATCAATTAAACTAGAGGCAGTCCGGAAATGAAATTAAAATCAAATTAAATGTTGATTGTGCTCTTGGCCTTTAGGCTGTGCTATGTCAGATCAGTGAGGTGATATTTTGACGTATAATTAAATTATTTAAGTTACTTACTATAATTTGTTTATTCGATTTATAGTAACGCCATTTTGTAAAGTATTTTCGACTTATGATTAATTTGTTTGACTTAATATGAATTGTATTTTTTTATTTCCTTCATAAAAGGCACAGGACATGTTTAATTAGTGTTATAATGTAATCTAGTTAAAATATGAGATTAGATTTTATAGTTATATCTTTGCGGGTAATTGATTTATCTGAAAGAAGAAATGTATACAATGTAACGTATATTATACACATAGCACGGGAAGCGAGGGAGATGTAAAAGTTGTTGAATCTTGCCAGATATTTGTGGCATTTTGATGTTTGATGTATTATTGGCAAAGTATATAATACCATATTATAATAGTATAAAGTCATTGTGATAACGTTAGATGTCATGCTGTTGGTGCAGTGTCCTATATCATGTAATTATGTCTAATTTTACTTTTTTTATCATTGTTTAGATTTTTTAGACACATTGAACAGTTATTTTTTTATTTTTAAACGTTATAAATATATGGATATTAGTAACTCTTCTATGTGGCCTCTACTCGATAGTGTTGTTAACTGTACTTTACCATAAACGCATGCACTTAACGATTAAGAACTTAAATTGTCACTTTTCACTTTGCGCTAAATCAATGTTGCAGTAATACTGAACATATTTTTTCTAATATGCCATTTTATTCATAAGCAAAACGGACCCCATCGTATCACTTTTCTGGCATACAAAAGACAATACCTAGATCTAATGTTAGTTGTATGTAAGTTCATAAATAATCGTTCTATCTTGAAGTGTCTCTTAATGTAAGTATTTTCAGCAAATAATACATTCATTGGTGTTCAAGAGTGTTATCTCAGTGTAAATGTACGGCACGATAAGCTGTCGCTATTTATAATCCCTTGCCGTGCATGTTACAGTATCAAAATGATCTTAATACCCAGTATAGAACCAGATATTCAGGTCGTCAAACGCTCCTTCCACGAAATGGGCTTAAATGTTGTTGTATGTACTTTGCATAATATTTTAATGACTTAAAAATTATTAGTTGACATGTGAAAAGAAAATATTTTATTGTTGGTCGATACATACTTACTATAACAAGTTGGTTTAATGTTGCTTTGCAAATGTAATTGTGGTGGAGGTATCCAACAGAGCCGGGATGCTGAAAGATACTAAGCTCGCGGGCGTAGGCACCACCGCATTACCTAATATACTTGCCGCTGAATGGTAGTGTTCAGCACTATCGTGTTCCGGTCAGGCGGTAATGTACGATCCTGTGGCCTCAGGAGGCCTCAGGAGTGGTAACGCATCTGCATTTTGACCTTGGTCTTTGTGTGGGTGTCTATAGGCTGCAGTCATCACTTAACACCAATGTGAACTGCATGCTTGTTGGCCACTTCCATTACATAAAAAAAGATGGATTTACGGGCCAGAAACATCATGAATGTTGGCTGAAAGTTTTCAGAATAAATATAAAGGGTGCTGTTGTAGGTACATGCCAATGCCAACTTTTTCATTCCATCTCAAACTGCAAGGTTCTTGCAAGCAGTAGAAACACCGATGGAACCACGCGATGTGAACTATTGTTGGCGTGTGTTTCGGTATAATATGACTATTTGGTATGTGTACTCTTGTTCATGTTACTGTAATCTTAATACCTACTGTAATTTGATAGAATAAACTTGACGATTTATGAGATGTAATAAATACATTATTAATTTGTATTAAAATTTATCCTAAACTTATTGCTCGTTTCGCCTCCTAATAAAATGTTAACAATTGATTTATTTCTTTAATTTTAACCCTTCCTCTAAATGGCTCTTCTGTTGAATCTTATCTATGCAAAATTAGTGAGATTCACAGACCGCACTACGACTTTACTTTGAGCAAAGTACCTGCGCTTATAACTGTCAAAATTCATACTGTACTGACAGTTCTAAGCATAGATTTATTATGTACTTCGTATAAATCTATGGTTCTAAGCATACTTTGCTCAAAGTAAAGTCGTAGTGCGGTCTGGGAATCTCGCCCTTGGTGTATAAGTAATAGAGAATAATCTGTGGTATACTTTTAAAATATATATGTATCTTCACGCCAAGTCCCTTACAGGGAGTGTGTGACACATCGCCCGTGTTTGTTCTACATTCATCATAAAATATTAGAAATATTTAGCTAGCACTTCCATCATATATAAGTTACTCTATGTCCATAACTATCAATCCAATTCATCCATATAAAAAACCGGCCTAGTGCGTGTCTGGACTGAGTTCCCAGTTTTGATGCTGGTGCTAGCGTAGATTTATTATCTACTTAGTATTATAAATCTATGGGTGCTAGAATGAGCAAGTTATTTGGTGCAATAACCCGGGAGCAAGCATGACTGGGAACTGCCCTTGTTTTAAATCTGCTTCGGCGAAATTTATGTTTGTTCCTGTGATTTGATGATAGTCATCGAAAAACAGACCAGAGGGAACTGTATTCTCTTGAACTCGAATAGCAGATCACTTGGAATCATGGTTATGAAGTCGCCAACTTCGCCATACGGATCATATTAAATTCTGACCAGTCATTTTTAATTTAAAGTCTAGAAATACGGAAGTTCCACATAAACTCCCTTCTTATAAGTGAAAAGGTACTTCTTTCTATAAATCTACGCAGATAATTTTTATTTGTAATCAAGACCCTATTTATTCCAATTTTCATACTGCCTAGTGAAATGTGAAAATTTCCATACAAACTTTACCCCTAGGGGTCAAAGCCCATAATATAGGTATTATCATGCAGATTGATGGAACTAAATAGTGGCCAAGTAGGTAGTTACTGCACTTTGGTTAATCTCTCCAGACACGAGAAAAATATGACAATTGAAATTCATTGTTTTATATTATTTCGCATTAACACATGCTTGTGAAATATATTTTATTTTTAAAGAAAAATGGAAAGAAAAATTTGACTTCAGGCGAGGCTCGAACTCGCGACCTACTGGGAATCTAGTCCAGCCGCTCTTCCAATTGAGCTACTGAAGCCCTGCCCGATTTGTCAAATCTTTCCTTCACATCTATTGCATTGCTTTATGGTAGCAGTAGCGCCATCTATTACCAACTATGCTAGTTAGGCAACCGATATAATAGACTTTTCAGTTTATTGAATATCGTAAAGAAGTCGCTTTTACCCTTAATAATTGTTTTATATTATTTCGCATTAACACATGCTTGTGAAATATATTTTATTTTTAAAGAAAAATGGAAAGAAAAATTTGACTTCAGGCGAGGCTCGAACTCGCGACCTACTGGGAATCTAGTCCAGCCGCTCTTCCAATTGAGCTACTGAAGCCCTGCCCGATTTGTCAAATCTTTCCTTCACATCTATTGCATTGCTTTATGGTAGCAGTAGCGCCATCTATTACCAACTATGCTAGTTAGGCAACCGATATAATAGACTTTTCAGTTTATTGAATATCGTAAAGAAGTCGCTTTTACCCTTAATAATTGTTTTATATTATTTCGCATTAACACATGCTTGTGAAATATATTTTATTTTTAAAGAAAAATGGAAAGAAAAATTTGACTTCAGGCGAGGCTCGAACTCGCGACCTACTGGGAATCTAGTCCAGCCGCTCTTCCAATTGAGCTACTGAAGCCCTGCCCGATTTGTCAAATCTTTCCTTCACATCTATTGCATTGCTTTATGGTAGCAGTAGCGCCATCTATTACCAACTATGCTAGTTAGGCAACCGATATAATAGACTTTTCAGTTTATTGAATATCGTAAAGAAGTCGCTTTTACCCTTAATAATTGTTTTATATTATTTCGCATTAACACATGCTTGTGAAATATATTTTATTTTTAAAGAAAAATGGAAAGAAAAATTTGACTTCAGGCGAGGCTCGAACTCGCGACCTACTGGGAATCTAGTCCAGCCGCTCTTCCAATTGAGCTACTGAAGCCCTGCCCGATTTGTCAAATCTTTCCTTCACATCTATTGCATTGCTTTATGGTAGCAGTAGCGCCATCTATTACCAACTATGCTAGTTAGGCAACCGATATAATAGACTTTTCAGTTTATTGAATATCGTAAAGAAGTCGCTTTTACCCTTAATAACTGTTTTATATTATTTCGCATTAACACATGCTTGTGAAATATATTTTATTTTTAAAGAAAAATGGAAAGAAAAATTTGACTTCAGGCGAGGCTCGAACTCGCGACCTACTGGGAATCTAGTCCAGCCGCTCTTCCAATTGATATAGATGGCGCTACTGCTACCATAAAGCAATGCAATAGATGTGAAGGAAAGATTTGACAAATCGGGCAGGGCTTCAGTAGCTCAATTGGAAGAGCGGCTGGACTAGATTCCCAGTAGGTCGCGAGTTCGAGCCTCGCCTGAAGTCAAATTTTTCTTTCCATTTTTCTTTAAAAATAAAATATATTTCACAAGCATGTGTTAATGCGAAATAATATAAAACAATTATTAAGGGTAAAAGCGACTTCTTTACGATATTCAATAAACTGAAAAGTCTATTATATCGGTTGCCTAACTAGCATAGTTGGTAATAGATGGCGCTACTGCTACCATAAAGCAATGCAATAGATGTGAAGGAAAGATTTGACAAATCGGGCAGGGCTTCAGTAGCTCAATTGGAAGAGCGGCTGGACTAGATTCCCAGTAGGTCGCGAGTTCGAGCCTCGCCTGAAGTCAAATTTTTCTTTCCATTTTTCTTTAAAAATAAAATATATTTCACAAGCATGTGTTAATGCGAAATAATATAAAACAATTATTAAGGGTAAAAGCGACTTCTTTACGATATTCAATAAACTGAAAAGTCTATTATATCGGTTGCCTAACTAGCATAGTTGGTAATAGATGGCGCTACTGCTACCATAAAGCAATGCAATAGATGTGAAGGAAAGATTTGACAAATCGGGCAGGGCTTCAGTAGCTCAATTGGAAGAGCGGCTGGACTAGATTCCCAGTAGGTCGCGAGTTCGAGCCTCGCCTGAAGTCAAATTTTTCTTTCCATTTTTCTTTAAAAATAAAATTGAAATTCAATTGTGTTTCGCCGCCGGTGGCCGCACGATCCTTGAAGGATTAAGTGCTGGTGCAGTCATTTTGGTAATGGAAATAGAATTGAGGTATGTATCGAAGTTCGACCAATTTGACTTTAAAATTATTAATCCAAAATCTTAGTGTGAGATTCACAGACCATACCACGACTTTACTACAGTTTAAGTACAATTAACACATTCGTTTTCTTTAGACTGTGACTTTACTTTGACTTAGGTTTGGTTGCACCAAGATAGAGTTTATGTTAATTATAGTTAATCTGTGAAACAAAATAAGCATTGAAAGTTATACTACATAGTCACTATCCCGTGCTTAAAGTAGTCGAAATACATAAGCATTTGTAAACGTATTTTAGCTAGTGTTGCTCTTTGATTATATACACGTCTAGATGGAGCATTTAAGTTCATAAGCGTCCAAAAAAATATCAGTTAACTGTTAGCTCATAACTTCGTTCCGCTCGCTCAGTAGCGATACTGTCATTGTAACGTAAACACGTCCACGTCTATGCTTTCATTATGACGATTTGCGCTATTAAAGTGTTCCGAAATTACAAAAGAAGAATGAAAACATCTAAAAACATTTCTTATTATCGGTAACTACACATTCCATAGTCCTAAATGTATCCCAGAATTAAATCAACAATATTTAATTTTACGTCGCATTTGTACGGTTCATTGAACGCCATGTTTACTGTGTTGCCAGTTTTTGATTTAAAATCTTCCCAGAGAAATATGAAGTTACAAAATCAAATCTATATAAAATATATGTTTAATATACCTATATTTATTTTAATAACCCCCGAAGGAAAATGAGGGGTGTTCTAAGTTTGACGTGTGTATCTGTTTCTGGGTTTGTAAATTTTCAACTAGTGGATCAATTCCAGATTTTGATTTTGTTCTTAAAAATGTATTTATTTTTCTCCACGGTAAAAGTAATTTACACTAAGAACAAATAACTAACAACGAATAACTTAAGCTAATACACGTACCAATACAAACAAAAAATTAAAAATAACTTAAAACGAATAACTAAAGCTACTGTGAGACGACCCGACGAATATCGTAATATTATTATGTCACACATTATGAAAAAAATTAACTCGACTTAAGTTAATTTTCCCTATTTTTAGGGGAAATTTCATAAGCAAGTAGCATTTTCACCAGTTGAGTAGTGTGTGTAAAGCGAATAAAATATACATACTAGTGTGTGTTACACGCACACAAGGATTTTCGAATTGGGATATTGTTTTGCAGCGTTTGTAAGGCGACGCTCCATCTAGACGTGTATATAATCAAAGGTGTTGCTTATCTCTTTTTTGCCTTTTTCTACATTTGACAATGCAACTGACAATTCTTAATGCGATCTGAGAATCTTGCCCATAGAACAGACTTTACGATACTCGACCCGAGTGAAGTACAGAATCTGTACTTACTCATCAAGTTTTTTAACTTCAATCTCAGGGCGAAGATCGGCTTTGTGAAACGGCAGTATTATTCATCATCATCTAACGCAGAGGTCCCCAAACTATTTTTTCTTGTAGACTCCTTTTAATATTATTATTAAATTGGTATTTATACCTATTGGATTATTATTATAAGTCATTCTCTCTAGGTAGCTTATAACCCGACAATGCAAAAGTGTTACAAGGACACTTTTGAAATAAATGATTTGAATTTGAATTTGACCAGACTTTGAACAGAAGGTCATAGGTTCGATCCCCACACCCGAGAGAAATCTCGTGCGGGGATCGAATCCGCGATCATATTCGCTTCGGATCCGGATGTTTGTTGTGTAGTCGTAGTATGTGTGTATGGCACCCACAACATAGGTTTGTACCTAGTATGGGGCTGTAGCAAGGTATGCATAAACATGCTTTGTCATCTATACCACTGATTCCCAAAGTGGTCTATATCGACCCCTGGGGGTCTATGACAAGGTGAAAGGGGTCTGCGCCAGCGAAAAAAAATTGGGGGTCCATGAAATGAATATGGGGGTCCACGATAATGGATCTCAACACATATACTGATAGTACCAATTTACTTACATCATACCAGTGATTCCCAAAGTGATCCAAGTGAAAATTGGAAATATGGGAATGTGATATAAATGTAGCAAGGACGGGGGTCCACAGAAACCAGAAAAAACTGTCTACAAGAAAAAATAGTTTGGGAACCTCTGATCTATACAAATAAATAAAATTGGAGTGTCTGTTTGTAATATTAGGTTGGGGAAAAAGTTTCTTCGCATTTTTTAAGATAATTCAAAACATTTTTTTAATATAGTTTATTTAAATTTAACTAAAGTATGTATGTACCATTTTGTTCGATAACCTTTTGCCATCTTGTAGGTAGGGACATGATCCCATTGCTATAAAAACGTTGGGACATCTCATCAAAATACCGCGACAAGTGGATTTGGCAGTCCTCTCGTGATGTTAACCTAACATTGCAATATTGTATAATTGTAAAATTTTAAAATGTATCGACTTACTACATTAGATTCACTCATCTTGACAGTACGAAAAACAAATGAAAATCGCACATTTGCCTAATTTGAATTTGGAATTATGTTCTTTAAAATTTTAACTTTCAATGATACCAAAACCAGCCAGATACAAATACTACAGCCAAAGAGATTTTATTACAAGTTCATACATACTATAATGCGAAAAGACTTTTTCCCCAACTTAATATTAAAATAACCGCTTTTTACTAAATGCATATGTATGTGTACACGGTACATATACCAAAACCACATTTTTTTTAATTTTTGTCTGTCTGTTTGGCGGGGCTAATCTTGGGAACGGCTGGACCGATTTTGACGGGACTTTCACTGGCAGATAGCTGATGTGACAAGGAGTAACCTAGGCTACTTTTATTTCCATACATCCATACATACATACAAATAAGTAGATTGGAGTGTATCCGACTTTGACGGGACTTCCACGGTTAGGTAGCTGATGTAATAAGGAGTAACTTAAGACTACTTTTATCTCCATACATACATACATACAAATAAATAGAATTTGAGTGTCTCCGATTTTGACGGAACTTTCACTGGCAGATAGCTGATGTGATAAGGAGTAACTTAGGCTTCTTTTATCTCCATACATACATACATACATACCTACATACAAAATAAAAAGAATTTGTGTCTCCGATTTTGACGGGTCTTTCACTGGCAGATAGCTGATGCTACTTGACTTATGCTACTTTTATACTAGCTGCGCCCACGACTTCGTCCGGTGAGATACTGAACAATTATATTTTTTCTCACGTGGACGAAGTCAGTCAAGTAATTTATAAACGTCATGATTACAATATGTATAGGTTTTGAAACCCATAAATAGCATTTATTTGTTGTCCTGATAATGTGAAAATTTGACAATTCCACGAATAATTGACATGTTCGCTGAATTGACTGACGAATTGATAGTAAATAATAATATACATAACAAGGGAAATAAGAAAACGAAAGAATTTAGATCAATTAGTTTATTGCGCTTTTAAGTGGAATGATTACATTAAGACTCAAGTTTGCAAAATACTGAAATAATCTTTTAATTGGTACAATAACTTGACGGAATCTTTAGTTGCCACCACGGAGACGAAGTACCAAATGCAAAGTAGATTCCTTTTGAATGTTGTAATCGGAAAGTGTGCGACCATCTTCTAATTGTTTGCCGGCGAAAATGAGTCGCTGCTGGTCAGGTGGGATTCCCTCTTTGTCCTGAATTTTGGCCTTCACGTTTTCGATAGTATCGGAGGGCTCCACTTCCAAAGTGATGGTTTTACCAGTCAAGGTTTTTACGAAAATCTGCATACCACCACGCAGACGTAAGACCAAGTGGAGGGTGGACTCTTTCTGAATGTTGTAATCGGAAAGTGTGCGACCATCTTCTAATTGTTTGCCGGCGAAAATGAGTCGCTGCTGGTCAGGAGGGATTCCCTCTTTGTCCTGAATTTTGGCCTTCACATTTTCGATAGTATCGGAGGCCTCCACTTCCAAAGTGATGGTTTTACCAGTCAAGGTTTTTACGAAAATCTGCATACCACCACGCAGACGTAAGACCAAGTGGAGGGTGGACTCTTTCTGAATGTTGTAATCGGAAAGTGTGCGACCATCTTCTAATTGTTTGCCGGCGAAAATGAGTCGCTGCTGGTCAGGAGGGATTCCCTCTTTGTCCTGAATTTTGGCCTTCACATTTTCGATAGTATCGGAGGGCTCCACTTCCAAAGTGATGGTTTTACCAGTCAAGGTTTTTACGAAAATCTGCATACCACCACGCAGACGTAAGACCAAGTGGAGGGTGGACTCTTTCTGAATGTTGTAATCGGAAAGTGTGCGACCATCTTCTAATTGTTTGCCGGCGAAAATGAGTCGCTGCTGGTCAGGAGGGATTCCCTCTTTGTCCTGAATTTTGGCCTTAACATTTTCGATGGTATCAGAGGGTTCCACTTCCAAAGTGATGGTTTTACCAGTCAAGGTTTTTACGAAAATCTGCATACCACCACGCAGACGTAAGACCAAGTGGAGGGTGGACTCCTTCTGAATGTTGTAATCGGAAAGTGTGCGACCATCTTCTAATTGTTTGCCAGCGAAAATGAGTCGTTGTTGGTCAGGAGGGATGCCCTCTTTGTCCTGAATTTTGGCCTTCACGTTTTCGATAGTATCGGAGGGCTCAACTTCCAAAGTGATGGTTTTACCAGTCAAGGTTTTTACGAAAATCTGCATACCACCACGCAGACGTAAGACCAAGTGGAGGGTGGACTCTTTCTGAATGTTGTAATCGGAAAGTGTGCGACCATCTTCTAATTGTTTGCCGGCGAAAATGAGTCGCTGCTGGTCAGGAGGGATTCCCTCTTTGTCCTGAATTTTGGCCTTCACATTTTCGATAGTATCGGAAGGCTCCACTTCCAAAGTGATGGTTTTACCAGTCAAGGTTTTTACGAAAATCTGCATACCACCACGCAGACGTAAGACCAAGTGGAGGGTGGACTCCTTCTGAATGTTGTAATCGGAAAGTGTACGACCATCTTCTAATTGTTTGCCAGCGAAAATGAGTCGTTGTTGGTCAGGAGGGATGCCCTCTTTGTCCTGAATTTTGGCCTTCACGTTTTCGATAGTATCGGAGGGCTCCACTTCCAAAGTGATGGTTTTACCAGTCAAGGTTTTTACGAAAATCTGCATACCACCACGCAGACGTAAGACCAAGTGGAGGGTTGACTCTTTCTGAATGTTGTAATCGGAAAGTGTGCGACCATCTTCTAATTGTTTGCCGGCGAAAATGAGTCGCTGCTGGTCAGGTGGGATTCCCTCTTTGTCCTGAATTTTGGCCTTCACATTTTCGATAGTATCGGAGGGCTCCACTTCCAAAGTGATGGTTTTACCAGTCAAGGTTTTTACGAAAATCTGCATACCACCACGCAGACGTAAGACCAAGTGGAGGGTGGACTCTTTCTGAATGTTGTAATCGGAAAGTGTGCGACCATCTTCTAATTGTTTGCCGGCGAAAATGAGTCGCTGCTGGTCAGGAGGGATTCCCTCTTTGTCCTGAATTTTGGCCTTCACATTTTCGATGGTATCAGAGGGTTCCACTTCCAAAGTGATGGTTTTACCAGTCAAGGTTTTTACGAAAATCTGCATACCACCACGAAGACGTAAGACCAAGTGGAGGGTGGACTCCTTCTGAATGTTGTAATCGGAAAGTGTGCGACCATCTTCTAATTGTTTGCCAGCGAAAATGAGTCGTTGTTGGTCAGGAGGGATGCCCTCTTTGTCCTGAATTTTGGCCTTCACGTTTTCGATAGTATCGGAGGGCTCCACTTCCAAAGTGATGGTTTTACCAGTCAGGGTTTTTACGAAAATCTGCATACCACCACGCAGACGTAAGACCAAGTGGAGAGTGGACTCTTTCTGAATGTTGTAATCGGAAAGTGTGCGACCATCTTCTAATTGTTTGCCGGCGAAAATGAGTCGCTGCTGGTCAGGAGGGATTCCCTCTTTGTCTTGTATCTTGGCTTTCACATTCTCAATAGTATCCGAAGGCTCTACCTCAAGTGTAATTGTTTTTCCTGTCAATGTCTTAACAAAAATTTGCATACCTCCTCGCAAGCGGAGGACTAAATGAAGTGTTGATTCTTTTTGAATATTATAATCAGAAAGAGTGCGCCCGTCTTCCAACTGTTTGCCAGCGAAAATAAGCCTTTGTTGATCTGGAGGTATACCTTCTTTGTCTTGGATCTTAGCTTTCACATTTTCAATAGTATCGGAAGGTTCAACTTCCAATGTAATGGTTTTGCCAGTAAGTGTTTTTACAAAGATTTGCATACCACCACGTAGACGAAGAACCAAGTGTAAAGTGGACTCCTTCTGAATGTTGTAATCCGAAAGGGTGCGGCCATCTTCCAATTGTTTGCCGGCGAAAATGAGTCTTTGTTGATCCGGAGGAATGCCTTCTTTGTCTTGAATCTTAGCTTTCACATTTTCAATAGTATCTGAAGGCTCCACCTCTAACGTTATAGTTTTGCCTGTAAGGGTCTTCACAAAAATTTGCATACCTCCTCTAAGACGCAGTACTAAATGAAGCGTAGATTCCTTTTGAATATTGTAGTCGGACAGGGTGCGGCCGTCTTCTAATTGTTTACCAGCGAAGATCAAACGTTGCTGATCTGGCGGAATACCTTCTTTGTCTTGAATTTTAGCCTTCACATTTTCGATGGTGTCAGACGGTTCAACTTCTAACGTAATAGTCTTTCCAGTGAGCGTTTTCACAAATATCTGCATTTTGTTATCTGCAACAAGGAGGATTTGATGTTGAAATAGGATAAAGTAACTGTCGATTTGGATTCAAGAGGATGAGTAAGCAAAATTTTTACGACAAACAAAGAAAGTTCTAGTGCACAAAATGGCGTCGGTATTTTATTGACGTGACCCCGTATTCAGAAGTGGCGTAATGCGCATGTTTCTAAGGAAATTATATGATTAAATTATAACTCACCTGCTTATCAAATAGTATCCCAGAATGTTATATTAAAAATTTACAAGCTGATCAAATTAACTACTTGCACGAACTCAATCGATCAACAAATCATTGAAATCCTTCCTTACGCTTTGAAATATTTTTCTGAATGTATTAAATGACAGCTGAACGCGAAACTTATATAGATTCATTTTTTATATAGCAATACTGATACTGGGCATGTTTTTTTTTATTTTAGTATAATGGCATCGCTATTACGCATATTGCCAGTGTCAAGTAAAATGATATTTCGTATTCGCGAGCAGCGTAAAAGTAAGAGTCAGTCGGTCAATTATAAGTCGGTCAGTCAGAGTCACAGTCAGTAATTCGAGTAAAGCGATGGCTACTTTACCAGAACATTTCAAATGAAGTTTTGGAGGCAAACTGAAAATCCGTGTTTTCGCACTGTTATTCTATTTCACTATACACGAGCACTGTAATAAGCCTATATCAAACAAAATACCACCAACTTTATTTAATATGACTCAAAAATACACTAAGAAAATGAAACAAAATAAGAGCACCACACGCCTCTTTCAAGGTTCCCGCCAAAACTCCTGGGCATGTTTTTTTTTTTTGTTATGGCGTCACTATTACGCATATTGCCAGTGTCAAGTAAAACGATATTTCGTATTTAATTAAGCAGCGTAAAAATTAGTATAATATAGTCATCTAGTATAATATGTAAGTATTAAGTATATAAGTTATCAAGAATAATATGTCAATCAAGTGAGTTACAATCAAGTTATTCGAGTAAAGCGATGGCTACTTTACCAGAACATTTACAATTAAGTTTTGGAGGCAACCTGAAAGGTCGTGTTTTCGCACTGTTGTTCTATTTCACTATACACGGGCACTGTTATAAACTTATATCAAACAAAATGCCACCAACTTTATTCAATATAACTTAAAAATACACCAAGAAAATGAAATAAAATAAGAGCACCATACGCCTCTTTCAAGGTTCCCGCCAAAACTCCCCTGGGCCCTGGGCATGTTTGATTCGAGCAAACTTTCCATAGACTAAGGCATAAGGATGGACGATATACATCGATGTTTTCTAAACAATCGATGTATTTTATAAAAACATCGAATCGAACCGATGTATTTGTAGTTCTTTAACATCGAGTATACATCGATGTTTTTTTTTCAATACATCGAATCGATGAATATAAATATTTTGTATAATATTTTATATATATAAATGTAATTCATATTGTGCAGTATCGGAATGAAACTGCGCACAATAAATCAATAGAAGACATACTAACTAACAAATGACGGTAAATTTAAAAAGATGTCGTGTCTCCTTGTAGTTTTGCCACGAACTTTTGGATCCATCCTCGTACTCTGTGTAGATACTATATGGGTGTGGCGATGATTCTATTTTCTAATGATTATTTTTGCAGAAATCCATAGCGAAATGAGTTCCACAGACAGCTACGAGTCCATGATTTTAAATTAAGCTTAAGGAAAATAGGGATAAAATAAAATGGACTTACAGCCATTATAATCAATTTATTAACAAAGTTTATAGTGGTTTACAATGTAAATTTAGATTTCAATGTATACCTACATTAAAGTATAACATAATCAATAAAAATATATTTTTTCTGCAAACGTCTTGCATTATTGAATTATTGATATATAGGTACTACTTAAATCAATGGATGAAATACAACTTGTAACTTCACGCTCGGGTTAGCCTCTCAAGCAACGAGAAAGTTATATACCCTTAGAAACTATATACCTACCCGGGCATACTTTATTTAGTTTGATTGAAAATAATATATGACAGTTCGTATTTAAAAAAAGCCCGATTCTATAACACATTCTCAATTAATAAAATTTTATTGTCACACTACTTCAACGTGACTTCAACACTACTGATAACGATAAGATAGAAACAAACCGATTTTAAATTGCATAAATCAATGTAATTCAATGTAAGACTATTAAAAAATACTAAAGTTAACATTCATTAATTTGTTTAAAACACTGACTTATAATTTTAGCAAGATATTACGTCAAAATACAACAAGAATATGTCTACAGTGATTCGACACAAAAATTACGATTCAAACACTTGTTCACGTGAAATCTTTGGTCACTTCCTGGATGCCATAAGCTAGCACAACCTCCAACTATGCAATTATTTACCATTGCTACAAACTTTAACGAATTACAATCGTAAACACAACGAAAACATAAAAACGAAATAGTGAACATCCGCCATATTAGAC
This sequence comes from Macrosoma leucophasiata, assembly GCA_036365455.1. NCBI lineage: Eukaryota > Metazoa > Arthropoda > Insecta > Lepidoptera > Hedylidae > Macrosoma > Macrosoma leucophasiata. The sequence goes on from JAWQUS010000021.1 coordinate 13,756,046, forward strand.
CGATCTGGTTTTGACATTACTGATAAGCAGATTCAATGTTGCCGTGCTATGTATTTCCGTACAGTCCATAGAAGTCGGTGTATAATTTCAATTGATACATTAACTCAAAATATATTATATAATTTTAAAAACAGTTAATTGAATACATTTAATAAGTTGTAAATAAATTATGTAGTAATGTTTATCATGTAATTTTGTAACTGTGGTGTTTCTTTCACAAAGTTTCGTAGGAGATATAAATAAAAAGATAGCAATACCACAGATCACACTGAAAAGAGAGGTCGGCCCCCCAAGAGGAGGATAGAGATATGTAGGTATTTGACTCAAACTTTTGTTTGGAGTGTTGACTCCATTTTTACCTACAAGCTTCTTGGGTCGAACCAACAGGAAATAGTGTTGTTGCAATAGTAATAGTCTATATTTTCGATTTTTTGCAGCATGTCGATATTTTTGATAGTACTATCGCGCTATCGACTATTTTTCGAGGTCAACTATCGATAGCGCAACTATCGATAGTTTAGCAACACTGACAGGAAATAAAATTAAGTAAATAGCCCAATGGTCGCGGGATCTGTTCCCGCCTGAAGTCAAATGATTATTTCCATTTTTCTTTAAAAACTTTCACTCGTATGTATTATTCCAAAATAAATAAAACAATTGAATTATGTTATGTTTTCTTCATATTTCAACTGAATAAAATTGGCGGGGGGAGTCCAAAGTCCTTGATTGGTTGCCTCACACTGACGAAGCGAAGAGGGGCGTTTGGTGTGGGTGTGGGCATGACTGCCACTCGCTGCTGTAGTGAGAAGACGGCTGGAAAAGAGTTGAATGGAAATATCTATCACCGTCGTATAAACGATTGAATAAACAAAAAGTTTAGCAACTTACTTTAGACTGTTGCTTTTATCTTTTATTTCTTTTCTTTACGCCCTTGGCAATTACCAAATAATAAGTAATTCTGCTAAAATCAGGTGACAGAAGAGGGAAGAGGCACAAGTATGAGATGAGTATGACCTGTTTTATCAGTCGGTGTGCGTGCGCATCGTAAAAATTCACTCTCTTATTTTTTTTCAATCGCGAAAGAAGTATAATTTTAAAAATGTTCTTAATGTTCGCACACCGCTCGCTTGATTGTGAAGTTTTACGAGCATTTCGTTCTTCACATTCGCTGGTTTCACTTCATAATACACGCTCTATACCTACCTACTGGAATAGATTAGTCTATATGGTAGGCTGTCGGTGGCTTCCACAGAGTTAATACACATGGAGAAGGCACATTCTACTATAGAAACAGTAGTTATACAATAATGGGTAAAATCGACATATGTCTGACAAAAACAGTTTTGACTCTTTCTAACTAATCTGTAGCTCCCTATGTAAAAAGAGACACAAGATGTATGCAGAGTATCAATTTTGAAAACGATTTGATGTGACGTCATACTTATGCCTTCGCGTGACGGTTGGCGCCGTTGTATGCGCCCGATTTGTGGTACATCTGTTGTCAAACAAACAGGTGCTTGTAATATTTTTGCTGTTTTCTTGAAAACTAAATCTTTTAACTAGATAATGTGGTATTCTAGGTTTTGCTTTATGTTGACTGATTATGGTCTCGTACTGTTTAAAACAGAGTGGTGCAAGGAAAAACGAAAATAATCTTGGACTGAACTTTGTGAGGTTATATACGAATTTTCACGGATTGTGTCGTATTCGGTGGGATTTTAAAATGCAGTGATATATAGTGATATGTTTTATTAAGAGTTTTGAAGACCTACTATTCATTCTTTTCTAAAAATAGCATTTTTATATAGTGTTGTACGAATACTAACCTGATATATCAAAGTATCGATATAAAATTATTTTCATATTAATTTAAATTATGTAATATTGTATTGTATTAGCATTATACTCGATAGAATTTCTTGATTCTTAATAAAATATCGAAGAAGAAATTGATGTAAATTAAATCATTTTTGTTTTCTCCTTTTTTGCCCCCGATATAGCATGGATTTTTTTCAGAGATTGTTAGAGTGTAATATAAGTAGAAGCAGTTTATGGTATAGATATAATGAAAAAATAAAATACAGGATACATTTTATTACCACATCTTAATTATTACAATTATACTCATTTCTAATTTAGTGAGTGGATTTTATTAAGACTAAGAATACATACTTTAAAAGAATAAGAATTCGTGTTGATAAAATATCGATATTAATCGCTCATGTATTAGAAGATGATATCGATATTTATCGAAAACAACCCTATGAAAGGCGGCCATTGTAATCGCCCAAATTTTTGTAGGCAATCACGCCAATTCTGTAGGTATTTCTCCTCCATGTATTTAGCTCAATGGTGGCTTCATGGTTCAGACAAGCCAAGTTTTTGTTTAATTTAATAATAAAAGGAGATGTTGCAAAAATGTATGGACCTCCGGCCATGTATTGTACACAATATCATTAAACAGGCAAAATCAATATAAAAACGTTTTTTACTGCATAATTTCACTTATTTAGCTTTGTTTGCAGTTACAAAACATAATTTTCAGTTAGAATTGCAACTCAAAACTAACATGGCGAATATGCCGGGCGATGTCATTTTGACATTTTCATTTTTTAAATTGTATTTGATTATTTAAAGAACTTGGAGAAAAAAGTAATATTTTCTAAATACTATCAAAATCGATTGATCCCAAGTGTCGGCTGTATCGCCGCCATGTTTAACATAGTTGAAAATGATAAAATCGTTATAATTAAATGTGGTTGTAACTCTAAAATATATTCTTGAATAAATTAATTGTATTTTTTTTGGATTCTTCTTTAATTTACCCATTTTTTGAGGACATGTACGAACCAGAGCCGAGCTCGCAACATCTCCTTTAATTAGTTATTCTTAATCTATGCTAAAGTGATTATTTTTAACAGTGGCAACCTCTTACTAAGTGACAATAGAGATGTATTTTTCGTTATGCGATAACGAGTAATCTCGTTATCGATACTCGAAGTGACTTATTTGATTCGTTTAACATCATGAAAAATATATGTGCTAAAGCTGGATACGAATATTTCGGCACGTGATGGGAACAGGAAATTAAAAAAACGTAATTTTCTGTCAATTTATCAGTGGAGTCTTAATAAATATTTTACCTTACAATTTCTTGTTTCTTGAGTGGTTGAATTGAAAGTACAAAAACTGTATTTATTAAAAGCAAACAAAATGGGAATGAATATGCAAATTATTTCCGCAATGGTAAGTATTCTAGGTGTATATATTTAAATTAACTGCAGAGAGACTAGATAATAGGAGAATTTATTTTAAAGTTTAGTTATCGCCTTATTGTCCGCTTGCTTGTCCGCGCCTTGACATTCCTAGAATGTCCCGCAAGATTTTTAGTTGATACGAACGCCCGGCGCCGACGTCTCGGGTTTCACATAAACAATGATTGTGCCTAAAGTTGAAACAGTAATACTGTCAAGTGGTGTTTTTTATGTTTAGTATGAGTGCAGGTATAAACTTAAGTGTTTTGCCTGTTAATATTCAACAACAGTGTCGAGTTATGAGACGCTAAACACAGAGATAGCGCGTTTTTGAACAGTACCTATGTTTAAACGATCATATCTTAAAAAGTAAAGCGATGACATAGGGTTTTTTATTTTTAAATACAATGTCTATAGTATACAGATTAGTGTAAAAAATAAAACCAAACACCTGTTCATAAAAAATAATTTCATTACAGCCCTTTAAAAAAACGCAAAAACTGGAGGCACGCGCTGTAACAATTGCGCGCATTTGAAACTCATTATTTTCGAAACTAAATTGACGTATTTTACTTTTGGTTTTTGATATTTCAGCGGGTAATTATGTGATTGATCATATTAATCACATAAAAGATGCTAAAACATCCAAAAATATAAAAAATGAGCATCAAATTGTTACGTCATCCGACAAAATATACCACCGAATGTTTCGGGTTTAAAAATGCTAAAGGAGATGTTGCAAAAATGTATGTACCTCCGGCCATGTATTGTACACAATATCATTAACTGGCAAAATCAATATAAAAACGTTTTTTACTGCATATTTTCACTTATTTAGCTTTGTTTGCAGTTACAAAATATTATTTGCAGTTAAAATTGCAATTCAAACCAACATGGCGAATATGGCGGGCGATTTGATTTTGACATTTTAATTTTTTTAATTGTTTTTTGATTATATAGAACTTGGAGAAAAAAGTAATATTTTCTGAATACTATCGAAATCGATTTCATGTGTTAATACTAAGAACTTAAACTAATCGATTTCCAATTTAAAGAAGCGTCGGCTGTGTCGCCGCCATGTTGAATATGGTTGAAAATGATAAAATCGTTTGAATCAAATGTGGTAATAACTCTAAAATATATACTTGAATAAATAAATTGCATTTTTTTCGGATTCTTCTTTAAGTTACGCATTTTTTGAGGATGTGTACGATCTAGAGCTGAGCTCGCAACATCTCCTTTGTGTCTCATGCTGAAATCCTTATTACTATGTATTAGTGCATTACTTACCTTGAAAATAACAAAACTTTAACGTCTTCAAAATCACAAACACATCACAAAATAACAATAAACACGCACTGAACACTACGTCACTCCGCGCTCACGCTTTGACTAGTTTGACGTTACATATCTTTTTTTTCCATTGCACAGATTGATCATTCGGTTTTAATCCGTAGACAATTTTGCAAAGAACAAGGCAAAAAGCAAGACCGATATACAAAAATACCTTGAAACAAAAAGAAACAGACATATTTCACTCAAGAATGTAGTTGGAACTCTTGTCACATATATGCGACAGGGGCAAGCGAGAGATCCTGACTGATCATAAGTTTTTGAAATAAATAACAATCAAAGAAAGAAAAACACAATCACTGGATATTTCAATCCGATCATATAATCATGTGAATCGTTCTAGTTGAAATTATACAATTAAGACAGAAAGAAAACGTGTCATCACCATCATCATAATCATCATTTCAGCCAAAAGTCGTCCACTACTAGATAAAGAACGAACGACCATGAGACGCCCTCGTATAGCGATTGCCCTTAATCTTCACCAGGTCATCGGTCCACCTCGTGAGGGGCCTGCCTACGCTTCATCTTCCGGTACGCAGTCGCCATTCAAGAACCCGTCTACCCCAACGGTCGTCACGTAGTAGTAGTAGTCAACGTAGCGTCGCATTATTAAACATTATAATATAAACATCCGGACGCCGCCGCAACGCTAAGCTAAGAAGGGTCTTACGTGTTCATTAATAAAGTTGAGGATGGAAATGAGAAGTCCATTGTTGGTGATCACCATATAATGCAGAATTTACATAGTTACATATTTGCGGTTACTTTAGGCGGGTTGAGCCGCGCATAATGGGTAGGGAGTCCCTACACCATAGAGCCGCGCATACGCACCTGAACCCGCCTAAAGTAACCGCAAATATGTAGCTATGTAAATTCTGCATTGTATGGTGATCACCAACAATGGACTTCTTATTTCCATCCTCAACTTTATTAATGAACACGCAAGACCCTTCTATATGAGCAACTCTAATACACCGCCAAAATTATGTGTCCTGCACACTGCCACTTGATTTTAGCTATTCAGTGGGCCATGTCAATTATTTTGGTTCTCATGCGGATCTCCTCATTTCTGGTTTAATTTCACAGGGTAACACAAAGCGTAACTCTCTCAAAAAACTTTGTACGAGGCTCTTAATGAGCGTCCATGTTTAGTTCCGTATGTCATCACTGGCATGTCGAGTTGGATTCGGTGATTGATTTCTTTTTAGACCCAGCCTTCCGAACAGTTTCCACAAACTTGTGGTTGTTCGAGTTGGAAGGTCTCTGGGTTGTGGACTTGGGCAGGTGCGGGTCGGAGCGTAGACTTAATCACATAGACAGATGACAGAGATAGACAGACGACAGACAGCCGAGATCTCTCCAGGTTGACATTTATATTCAGCGTGCCTCTTACCATACGGTAATCGTCCCCATTTTGACTGAATGGATCTCAGATGGCTCTAGGAATATCCTGCGGAGAGAAAAAGCACCCCCTACCCCTTGTTACCATGATCGGTACCACCATGATCAGGAATAATGAGGCTCCGGAGACTAGGGGCCGTTTTTCCTTTTCGTGCTTCATTTAAGGGTGTGATTTGTCATGATCGCTGATGGGTTGGCAATCACAGTGGCAGCCATTTTATTACAGAACACTGCTGCCCACCCCGCATACTACTAACATCATTATTCGGCTGACTAACTGCATATTTGCACCAGTGGTAATTTCTCGTCCGCCTGTGGGCGGTGGGTTCGTTTCGTCTCTACACCTTGCAGTTATAGGTCGCGCCAGGTAAAAAGAACCCTGGCGGTCAAGCTGCGCGTCATGTGTTTTTATTTCATTTTATGTTATTCTATGTAATATAGTTTTCAATCTGCCTACCAATACACGAAAACCGCAAGCGAAAGCTAGATCAAAAATAAACCAATAGGGCTAGTACTTTCGTGCGCGAGTGTACCGATGCGCGAACACATCCCTTCTACTTTCTTCCAGCGTTCTTTTTACGTGGCGCGACCTATATGTATAATCATATTTATTAAATCGATTTCCATCGAGTATTATCGACAAAAAGAACAAATAAATAAAATATCAATCTCGATCATCACTATACGTCAAGATAATCTCGCACTCGCAAATTTGTTTTTTTTTGACATATTGTGACTGTGTGACAGTGTGTGATCATTGGTCGGGCGTGTAGAAGTTTAAATTTTTTTCTATATTCTACCCAAAAGACTTTATTTTAACTATGACTGTGCGTGAGTTATATTGAAATTGAATAAATACATCAACGTCACGTTTTAACGGGGATATTGTTCTGTTACTCAACGCAACGATTCTACCGAAAGTATTTTTTGGTTCTGCTGTAAACACGTTAGCCATTATAACTTGATTCCTGTTTTAATCGAGTAGATGAATAATGTATGAATCGTATGTATTCTTCATTGAACTCTAAATATACTTGAATTTTGGTGAGAAGTGGTTAAAAATGGCTGATTTGATTCGCGCTATGGGGGCACCGATCGGACCCCCTATCAAGGATAAGCTTGGCTCGCCGTCTACGGAGTCTGAAGACGGAGGCGGAGACCTGGCTGAACTAGCGGCAGACTTAGAATTAGATGAAGCAGATGGTCCTAGCACTAATGGTAACTGCTCTTACTTATTGTTGATAATTTTTTTTATTATTTATTTATTTGTTTGAACTTCTAGGGATTTAATGGTTCTATTCAATAGTGTGCCTGTTTTTCTTATATGCTATTGTATTCTGATTTGAATGACATTTATGGTAACACTTTGTGTTATCAACCTAATTAAGATAATGGGTGTTGGTTCTTTTTATCAGCTTTAAAGTTAAAATATAGTGTGGACTGATCAATATACCTATTTGTTTCACATTTAGGCGGTGTTCATATCATTATAGCGACAATACCTGGGTTGCTTGAACATTTTTGTTATTTTGCATATTGCCAGCACCTAGAATTTTGCATAGTTTATGTGAGGTAAAGAAAGTAAGAAAGAAAGAAACAACAATTACAATGATTTGAGTGGTTGCAAATTATTTATTTCAAGTAAGAATATGTTCCTCCACCAATCCGCATTGGAGCAGCGTGGTGGAGTAAGCTCCAGGCCTCCCCCCAAAAAGGGGAGAGACTCGTGCCCAGCAGTGGGACGTATAATGGGTTGCCATTATTATTTATTATTATAAGAATATGTTTATTCTATTTATTATTAAATACCAAATATATGAATGTGATTTGATAGGAAATTATGTGTTTTATTTTCCATGGTGGAGGTATTTATAACTATTACAAAGTAAAGCTGAAAGGCTGTTTGGGCAATGCTAGAATAATATCATTAAAAACCTGTTATTAACCCATCATGGAATGTGAAGCCAGTGGAGGCTATGGAACAATTGAAAACCACCTGTCATATTGTTCTTGTGCCTTGGTGGGTTAATTAACAGAACACTACATTGATTGCTTTAGCTGTAATATTAAACATTAAACCACTCCTTTAATACACAAAACTATGTACTGAAAAGCTGATTGTGTGACATCTCTCTAAAGGTGAACGTCAAGCAGTGCTGGCTCCACCTGAAACAGAGTGGTACCATGGCCGTCTTGATAGATACACTTCTGAAGAGAGACTGTGGGCAGCTGGAAAACTTGGAAGTTATTTAGGTAAGAAATATATATAGATTTATATTATTTCAATTAAGAACAATAGTCAATGATTTCACACAATGCTCTAATGTTTAATGAGTTTTTTGTAAATAAGACTTACATTTTTCTCATCCATTGTGTTTGGAGTATGATAAACATGAAAAAATTGCCCAGAATGAATCAACATAAATATGCTTTATCTACATTGATACAATTTTTCAAGAAATATTGAGCATTATAACTATTGGTTTGGAGTAATTAATCCTTCAAGGATTGTACGGCCACCGGCAGAGAGACACAATTGAATTTCAATTGTCATATTTTTCTCGTGTCTGGAGAGATTAATGAACATTGATTGTTTATTTGTTATTTATTAACATAATAAAGATAAGTAGATCAAGAACATAACACTTTATAGCTTGTTACTGGTAAATCAACCTGAGACTGTTTTACATTTATTAAAACTAGTTTATTGTCCAAAAATGGTTGTTTTGTGGACCATTTTCTCAGTTTTGTCACTGAACTTGTGAGAAGGGCAGACTAAATACCTATTGAAGCTTACCTATTTAGATATGAAAAAAATATATATTGTGTTGTTACAGTTGTATAAAGGCATTATTATTATTACTAGGTTTGTAAAGCTCCATAATAATAGGCACTGAAGTGAAATGTCTTATAATAATGAAATTTACTTGGATTTTTTAACATCTAATGGAAATGTCAAATGTCCATGTTACACCCACTCCTGTTATGGACATGGGTAGTACACTCGAAGTTGTTGATTATCATGTATACCTGGGACAAACAGTCCAGTTGGGTAGGTCCAATTTGAACCCTGGAGCTTAGGCTTACTCAGAGACATGGATCCAACATGTAGAGGCCCTTACGAGAATTTGATGTGCAATGGGTTGCATTACAACCATTATTATTAATACTGTCTTAATATTGTTTATATTGTTTCAGTTCGAGAGAGTGACAGAAAGCCAGGCTCTTATGTTTTAAGCTATTTGGGACGCACTGGTATTAACCATTTCAGGTAAGTATCTAAAATACTGTATACATTAGTATATTATATTTAGTTTTATCTTAGTGATATTCTCCTTTGTAATTTTTCCTATTTTTTGTAATTTGACATGTTAGGCAATTGTTGTTTGCTTTAATTTTTTTTGTTTGTTTTTGACTTATTATTAGTGGTGCTTGTCACCCTAAATTAATAAATAAATTTTTGATTCTGAGTCTCTGATTCTGTATAGTTTTTATTGGTGGTAGAGCACCAGTGACGGAGATCGCGCGCATACGCACCACCGCATTACATAATCTACTTGCCTCTAAAGTCTAAATGGTAGTATTCACCACTATCATGTTCCAGTAATGTACGCAACATGATATCAGTGATATAATTTCTGGCACAGAGGTATAATAACTTAGACCAAGAGTGGAATGCCTCTACATTGGAATCTCTGTTTTTCATGTAAGTACATGTTCATAGACAACAATTTACACTCATCAATGTGATCTGTATGATTGTGTATCACTTCATGGTATAAAAAAAGTATTTATTTGTACTTGTAGATTAATGATTAATTCAGTATGATTTGAACATCGAAAATGTTATTAAATTTTAATATGTCCAGTTTTTAACCTTCACATTTTTTATCATTTGGGATGGTGATATCGACATTCAGTCATTGCATCATTGCAGTTGGCAAAATTTAAATGCCAATATAGTAAGAAAAATTCATTTTTTTCTCTCACAAAAAAAGGTTGATAGGGTTACATACAATAAACACAATTAGAGCTATTTACTTTGATTCACCTTATTTTTTGTGGGAGACTGGTGCCTGTGATAGGTATATAGATACCTGTGTCACAAGTCACCAGGACCCCCTACTACTCGATTTTTTTTTGTTCAATTAACTCTTTACAATAATAACAATATAATAGGTTGGGGAAAAAGTCTTTTCGCATTATAGTATGTATGAACTTGTAATAAAATCTCTTTGGCTGTAGTATTTGTATCTGGCTGGTTTTGGTATCATTGAAAGTTAAAATTTTAAAAGAACATAATTCCAAATTCAAATTAGGCAAATATGTGATTTTCATTTGTTTTTCGTATTGTCAAGATGAGTGAATCTAATGAAGAAATTCGATACATTTTAAAATTTTACTACAAAAAAGGTAAAAATGCAACGCAAGCCGCGAAAAAAAATTGCGATGTTTATGGACCTAGTGCAGTGTCTGTGAGAGTAGCACAAATTTGGTTTAAGCGTTTTCAATCCGGAAATTTTGATGTCAAAGATGCACCTCGCTCTGGTCGCCCTATTACGGATAAAATGGATGCCATTTTTGAAAAAGTGGAGCAAGATCGACATATCAGTAGTTACGACGTAGCTGAAGAACTGAGAATTGATCACAAAACAGCTTTGGCGCATTTGAAAAAAGCTGGGTACAAAAAAAAGCTCGATATTTGGGTACCTCACGAGCTCACTGAAAGAAACCTAATGAACCGTGTACTCATTTGTGATTCTTTATTACGACGTAATGAAACCGAATCATTTTTGAAGAAGCTGATAACTGGTGATGAAAATCACGTACGACAAGAACGTGCGAAAAAGGTCGTGGTCAAAGGCCGGTCAGGCTTCACAGACTGTGGCGAAACCCGGGTTAACTCGCAATAACGTGATGTTGTGTGTGTGGTGGGATTGGAAGGGCATTATTCATTATGAGCTATTACCACCAGGCATCTAGCAGACTATCGATTCTGAACTCTACTGCGAACAACTGATGAGATTAAAGCAAGAAGTTGAGAGAAAGCGGCCGGAATTGATCAACAAAAGGGGTGTGGTGTTTCATCATGACAACGCTAGACCACACACATCTATAGCCACTCAGCAAAAATTAAGAGAGTTTGGCTGGGAGGTGTTAATGCATCCGCCGTATAGTCCTGACCTTGCACCTTCAGATTTCCACCTGTTTCGGTCTCTTCAGAATTATTTATGCAATGTTAGGTTAACATCACGAGAGGACTGCCAAATCCACTTGTCGCGGTATTTTGATGAGAAGTCCCAAAATTTTTATAGCAATGGGATCATGTCCCTACCTACAAGAAGGCAAAAGGTTATCGAACAAGATGGTACATACATACTTTAGTTAAATTTAAATAAACTACATTAACTAATGTGTGTGTGTGTGTGTGTGTGTGTGCGCGCGCGTGCGCGTGTGTGTGCGTGTGTGTGTGTGTGTGGTATGTGCAATGAATGAAATAAAGTATGAATGTATATAATTTAAAATATTTCAAAAATAAAACCTCAAATCATAATCAAAATTAAATCGAAATTAAAATCAATAAATTAAAATACATTAACATTAAATAAGTTAAATGTTAAAATTAATTTCAATTCATTTAAATCTATTCCGAATCAAAATACATTAAAATTTAATAAGTTAATATTAGAGTAAAATTCAAACCATAATACATTAAGTTTAAGGTTAAATTATAATTAAAGAATGTTACTTTTAAAATATAAATAATAGTTAAAGTTAAAATCAAGATTAAAATATTATAATGTCATGTTATACTGTGTAAAAGCAATTCTGTTTTGTCATAGTCTAAGGTTTTTAACCATTTTGTAATTGTTTGCTTGCAATATTATATTTTGGCATGGAATAAACTGTAAGGGCGGTGTTGATTTTATTATACAAGCGATTGCCTAGACAAATATAAAATCTTTCTGTTAAGCTTAGGCGACAAGATTTAAATTCGCAAACCGTCCCAACTCTCCTTCTATTAACAAGTTTGTCTGGACAGTATTTTAGATCTGAGTGCTTTTTTAGTACAGTGGCCATAATAAACTGTTGACGAACGGAGAGCAAGTCCCAATGTCTGTACAGTGCAACAGTAGGGAATTCAAATGGAAGGCCAGCAGCTACTTTTAGAATTGCCCACTGAGCTCTTTCTACTTCCATGAGATGAGATTTCGCGCTGCCACCCCAGGTAGTAAGACAATAATTTACTAATGACTGGCCCAGAGCTAAGTATACTGTTTTCATAGTCTTGTGATCTGCTACGTGACGTAAAGTTTTGAAAATAAAAATCAATTTACGTAGGCGCGAGACCAACACATTTATATGTTCTTTGAAATTGAGAGATTCATCCAATATTATTCCAAGGTATTTATATGAAGGTGCTCTGACTAGAGTAGGACAGGTACAGGTAAGAGATCTGCCAACACATGAATGAGCTTTAACACAGAACGATGAGGATGGTAATTGGTTAGATTTGAGATGATAATCGCCACCGCTTGTTGGTTAGCGATTGCAGCGGCGGTAGTTTTATTTTATTTATTTATTTTTTTTATGTTATGGAAGTGGCAAACAAGGATGCAGTTCACATTGATGTTAAGTGATGACTGCAGCCTATAGACACCCACACAAAGACCAAGGTCAAAATGCAGATGCGTTGCCACTCCTGAGCCCTAAGGTGTTATGCCTCTGTGCCGGAAATTACAGGGCCGTACATTACCACCTGACCGGAACACGATAGTGCTGAACACTACCATTTAGCGGCAAGTATATTAGGTAATGCGGTGGTGCCTAAGCCCGCGAGCTCCGTCACTGGAGCTCTACCACCAGTAAATTTGCCAGAACCACCAGTTTTATTGCGAGAAACTGTTGTTCAGTTGGTTGATTGCCCTAGCAGAAGAATTCTCCTCCACTTGTCGGTGGGTCGTCGCGTCCCGACTCCTTAGACATCTTTCATTAGTTATACCTAGGACGACTATAATTTATATTATAACTCCCTAAATCCCTAAATACATTGTCTACATCTATAATTAACAGCCACCATCTGGGTGTGATACTGAATTCATTATTTGTATAACTCCAATATGTGTTAACACAGAATAACAGCAGTGTGTGGTGACTACTATATCGGCGGTCGGCAGTTCGATTCCCTGACGGAGCTGGTGGGTTTCTACAGCCATTGCTCGGATTTGTTGAAACGCGAGCGTCTCGTCGAACCCGTTCCTCCGCCTGAACCCGTTAATGACAAAAAGGTATTTAAAAGTAAAATGCGATTTATATATAAACTATTATTTACACCTTTATTATTATGCAGTAGGCAAGCTTTTAAAAATAATGAGACTTGCCAACAAAATATAAATATCTTAAAAAAATATATAATAAATTTATAAAATTAATTTATTTGCTACAAAAATATCACAAATATTCTAATGTGCATCTGCATCTGAACTAAGCGACAAGCTTGTATCTCAGACAGCAGTGCTCTTTCATCCGATAACAATTGCTGATAGCAAAAAAAATGGAAAAGTTTGTAATGAAAAAATTGTAACATGTATAGTAATAGTGTTCTTCAATTTCGTATGAAGAAAATTTAGGGGAATCTTTGCTATATGAATAGTACAATGTTTACTTTTGCTTCTCTTTATTAGAATTACTAAATTTTCATCTTATACTTATGAGTCATCAACTGTGTCGAATCTTCAGGTTCAAGTTATACCGACGCAGTGCGTTGCGTACTTCTTTTCATATGAGTAGAAGTTATTTCGTCTTATATTTAGATTTAATATTTGTTAATTTCAATAGGCTTAGTCACCATCGCATTACCTAATCAACCTGCCGCTAAATGGTAGTGTTCAGCACTATCGTGTTCCGGTTAGGTGGTAATGTACGGCCCCGTAATAACTTATCACAGAGACATATCAACTAGGGTCTCAGGGGTGGAATTTGACTTCAACCAATTAAAAACTCCAACATGGTCCTTCGAGCCGGATGTTTCTGGTGAATTAAGACTGGCCAACAGAGAAGAGAAACTAGGATGGAGTTGTGATCCTCTCCTTTTATTAATCATCTTTTGTGGCAGCGCGTGGTAGCCATATTGCCATACACGAAGATGCCTGATACGGACGAGCTGACCTTCCAGAAGGGCGACATATTCTTCGTACACAACGATATGGGTGACGGCTGGTTGTGGGTCACTGCGCATCGGTAAGTTTGAAAATATTGTTACTGAAAACGTCAGTAATATCTCTGATTCTTAGTTAAGACGAATAATTAAATCAGTAAAAAAATCAGCATATGCGTAAATCCGACGTCGCTTTACAATCATCTTTATTCTACGACTAGCGGACCCTACAGACTTCGTCCTGTCAAAAAGATTTGTTGACTCTTTGACGTTAGGAACACAACTACATTGCTTAGACAACACTGAATGCTTGTAATTTAATATGAACTTTACAGAATAGCAATAAAGCTCAAATTGAGTCTACGTTTTAGTTAGAAAACGTTTGTATGGGAAAAAGAACGGGGCTGTTTTTAGGGTTTTCCCGGCAATTATTCGAATTTTTATCACCTTTTAAACCTTCCCTGGACTTTTACCAAAACAAAATTAGCCAAATCGGTCCAGCCGTTCTCGAGTTTTAGAGAGACCCACGAACAGCAATTGATTTTTATATATATTATATAGATAATATTCAACTTTCTTATGTTCGCAAATCCGTAAGTAATTGATGTCCTTAAAATTTATAGAAGAATCTCTAGAAGGTTTGTTTGTCTCGTGAGAACGTGAGAACGAGAATTATTCTACTAATAAATCATACTGTGAACCACGGCGCGATCTGATTTAGAATTCAAGTAGTGTTAAATTATGTATTTGTTTCGTTTATTCACCTTGGCATCACTTCCATTTAGTTACGTCTTCCTGTGATCAATGATAACGAATGTGTGGTACCTTGTAAAGTAAGGGAGAGTTCATCCGTTGACCTTTATCGTTTTAATACATTACTTATTTTGTTGTGAAGATTCATGAGATCATTTGTATAGTTTTTGATGAAGGTTTTATTTTTATTAAACGTTGGATTTGTGTAACCAACAGGTAAGTTTTTTTATTATGTAACTAGCTGACCCGGCCAACTTCGTATTGCCTCAGAATAAAAATGTGACATGTGTCCAAAGGTTTGATAGATACGGACTATTTGTATGGGAAAATGAAATGGTGGTTTTTACTATTTCCCTTTAATTTCTTCATATTTTCTTTCCTTTTAAACATTCCCTGGACTTCCAAAAATCATTCAAAATCAATATTAGCCAAATCGGTCCAGCCATTCCCGCGAGATACCGTGACCAAGGAAAACGGGTTGCATTTTTATATATATAGATGGAAGTGGCAAACAAGCATGCAGTTCACATTGATGTTAAGTGATGACTGCAGCCTATAGACACCTATACGAAGACCAAGGTCAAAATGCAGATGCGTTACCACTTCTGAGGCCTAAGGTATTATGCCTCTGTGGCGGAAATTACAGGGCCGAAGAAAAAAAAATGTTATATATGTATTTGGCTACCCTCGCAAATTTCGTATCGCATTGACCATATATTAAAACAAACAAACAAAATATGAGTATATACATTACACGTTAACCCATTCAGCTACTAAATAATAAAAAAAAAAAACAGAAATCGGCAAAGTCCGACGAAAATGCACTATATATGTAATATTCACTTCATTATTAAAAATGTTTTATAAAACAGTACATTGAGGAAAGTAAATAGGCTTTGTGATTTCAGTCAACCGCAACAAACACTAATTAGTAGGTACAGAATCTAATTATATTTAAAAATATGTTTACTGTTTACACCGACGAAACCTGTTTACCTAAACTGTAATAATGAGTTGTATTCATGGAAAACAATTCCAGGAATTTGTCGTATACCAATCACTTGACAATAGACCATTGATTTGTGAAATCGCTAGATTGCAACCGTGCGTAAAGAAACATGGTTTCTACGCATTGGGTCACATAGGGTCAAGTCAAGTCGTCAAGGTGCGGTGGTTACATTGTTCTATAAATATACCTTCGGGTTCGTGGGACTTGTTTCTGATACATAAATTTTAAGACGGTTATTTTATATAAGAAAATATTTGTGTTTTAGTTTAATGCGTTATATTGCGTTGGTCCATGGAATCGCTCAGGTTGTTATTGAAATTTGTTAGTTTATGTTCATTTTTGAGCTGCTTTTGTACGCTATTTCTGTATTTTCATGCCTTTATGAACATGTTATGGTAGGTCTTTTTTACTGGTAGTAGAGCTCCAATGACGGAGTTCGCGGGCGTAGGCACCACCACATTACCTAATATACTTGCCGCTAAATGGTAGTGTTCAGCACTATTGTGTTCCGGTCAGGTGGTAATGTTGGGCCCAGTAATTTCTGGCACAGAGGCATCTGCAACTCTGCTTGTGAACTTGGTCTTTGTATGGGTGTATATAGGCTGCAGTCATCACTTAACATCAATGCGAACTGCAAGTTTGTTTGCCACTTCCATTAAATTTAAAAAAGGCCCAGGCAAATCATTCATCGATAGGAGGTTTAAGGATAGCTATTTTAAAAGAGAGTCGCGAGTTCCAAGATTAGAGACTGTTGACATTCACTGGCTACGTTATCAGACTCTGTGGGTTCTACACTAAGGTAAAAATAAATCTGACTCGTGACTAATTTCTACTGAGATTATCAATTTGAGTCATTCAAAAACAAGGTCCACAAGGAAACGAATACATGATCGGATTCAAAGTCCGCTCACTGTCACAAAATCACTTATTAAAAGAGACGGTTTTGATCTGTTGTACCTATGGATAGTCGTGCTGTAGAAATTCGACGATTGATAAATGGGAATACGTTCGCCTGGCAATCGCTCCATGTTATAATTTCTATCACAGTGTAATTTCTTCCTCGTGTAATTTCTAGGTATCAATAGGCAAACAAACATAGGTCTTAGGGGTGGCAACGCATTTGCGTTTTGATCTCTGGTTTTTGTAGATACCTAGACTACTCGTCACTTAACATCTCCGTCAACTGTATGGTTGTTTGCCACCTTCGTTACATACAAATGGCATATGATAGTGATACTTCAAAGTGGGTACGGATAAAACAGTCATAGGATACGACTTAGGGGCAAAGCGGCAAAAGCTGATAAACTAGGACTTTTACTGGTGGTAGAGCTCCAGTAACGGAGCTCGCGGGCGTAGGCACCACCGCATTACCTAATATACTTACCGCTAAATGGTAGTATTCAGCACTATCGTGTTCCGGTCAGGTGGTAATGTACGACCCTGTAGGCATAACATTCATTGTAGGCTTAGGAGTGGTAACGCATCTGCATTTTGACCTTGGTCTTTGTGTCTATAGGCTGCAGTCATCACTTAACATCAATGTGAACTGTATGCTTGTTTGCCACTTCCATAAAATAATTAAAAAAAAAATCTATTTTTTTTTTTTTATGTAATGTATGTGGTAAACAAGCATGCAGTTCACATTGATGTTAAGTGATGACTGCAGCCTATAGACACCCACACAAAGACCAAGGTCAAAATGCAGATGCGTTACCACTCCTGAGGCCTAAGGTCTTAGCCTCTGTGCCGGAAATTACAGGGCCGTACATTACCACCTGACCGGAACACGATAGTGTTGAACACTACCATTTAGCGGCAAGTATATTAGGTAATGCGGTGGTGCCTACGCCCGCGAGCTCCGTCACTGGAGCTCTACCACCAGTGATGAAATTGTATCTACGTACAAAATTTTCGTCGTCGAAGATTAATTACTGTATTTATAAAATACAATATATATCCTTTAGATGCTCATCAAGTTTTCCTGTTCATTGCGACTTATATTGCACGCTTGGTTAGAAGCACTCACTGTAATTATTCCGTCTGGATGTTATTTAGAAAATTTTATTAAAAAATACTTGCGGCCATTTTTTGATAAAGTGGTCCATATAGACCCTCTGGGGTGTATGGGAGACTCGATGTTGTCTACTTATATGCGTAAATAAAAATGGGATATAAATGTTCATGGGATATAATAAAGTGATATAAATGTTAGCGGGGGGGGGGGGGGGGGTACACCGAAACCAGAAAAAAATTGAAAGGGGTCTACAAGAAAAATAGTTTGGGAACCTCTGCTCTAGATTATAAATATGCCTAAAAAATAGGTTTGCAGCATATCTGGGTGAACGAAATGATTCTGCAGTGGGATCCTAACCTATATATATCTTGTATAACATAAATTAAACATTTTTTTTCACTCAGGACGGGGGAACAAGGTATGATCTTCAGAGAGTTAGTCGAGGACCTGGATCCATCTATTGATCCGAACACGGTGTTCTCTTGGTTCCATCCCAACTGTACCAAGAGCGAAGCGGTCGATATGCTCGTGAAGGCTGGCCCCGGCAGCTTCCTAGTTCGCCCCTCGGATAATTCACCCGGCGACTACTCCTTGTTCTTCCACATCAACAATCAGATCCAGAGGTTCAGGATCGAGAAGAAAGGTGTTCGATACCTGATGGGCGGGCGAACATTCGAATGTTTGGACGCTGTCATCAACAGATACAGGAAGGAGCAGATTGTCGAAGGCCATACTTTGGGGCAACCTGTGAGTATACTGATATTCAATATCTCGATTAGTTTTTAGTTTATGGTGGTCCAGTAGTAAAGGTTTTTCAATTAAAAAAATTGGTTTTCTTTTAATACTCGATTCACGTGAGGAATGTAATGTTTGAACTCACTATAGTGAAATGTATTAATGAATGCCTAGCTTATTAGTTTTCCTAATATATAAGAAGAGATTTATGTATAACTAATAGAGCGATATTAATTTGCTTATTTTAATTAGGTTTTATTACGGAAAACTGGTTATAATTTCAGCGGAGCAATGTGAATACCTGATGTTTGTTGATGGTTATTTAATTAACCCGAATTATCTGTACCTTTGTTTTACATGGATAAATAATTTGGAGCACACATCAATTTCGAACAAATTGATAATAATAGAGCGATGAAGCTTTTATTTATGTTCAAATTCGAAATACAGGTAATTTAGGTGAAATATGATAAGATACGATTACAACTAGATTGTATCTACTATCTGCTTTATGAATATAACAAAAGTGGAGTGCATTATAACGTGTTTACGACAACATGTATTTCTTATATTGATCCAACTAAATGCCGTAGTGAAAATGTGTAAAAATGTGTATAGTTCGGCAATTATTTAATATGTGGGCCAGTATAAAATTGACGTTTAACTTAAAAACTATTTGCCAACCTCGAAATCCGTTGTTTCCGCAGCTCATCGCCGAAGGTCATCAAATTGAACCCCAGCAGAATGCCACTGGGGCGGCTGCCGAGAAGATCTACGCGACTCTCAGAGAATGCAGGGATCAAATCGGTCTGAAAAAGATGAAGGGTATCAAACACCAGGGTTATCTCAATAAGAAGTCGGACAAGGGCGCCAAGAAATGGAAGGCGTTGTACTTTGTGCTGCTGCAAGAGGGCACCGATACTCATCTATATTTTTATGATTCGCCGAAGAGAACGAAGCCGAAAGGCTTGATCGACCTATCCTGTGCTTATTTGTATCAGGTATGTTTGACGTATACATTGAAATATGGTTTTAGAATTTTAAGTGGTATTTTAAACAAATAAAAGATTTCTAACTGATTCAAACAAGAACACTGCCAGTAAATGATAATGAATGTCTCTTTTTCTGTTCCTATTGTACTACTGTGTCCTTCTTCCTGTATTGTTAGTTCGTTTAAAGAAAAAAGGAGGAGACATTCTATTGATATACTTCAGTATATGTATAACAGTTTTATTGTTTGTGGATTTTTGGTATATGATTATTTTTCATAAGATTTAAATTGACAGTGTAATAATTATCTAATTAGGTGCACGAGTCGCTGTGGGAGCGTGAATTCTGTTTCCAACTGGTGGAGCGTGCGTTACCGTGTCTGTCGACGCACACCTTCCTCGCGGCTTCATCGCCTACCGACTTGCGCGCCTGGCTCGACGCATTGCGCCCTCTCTGTGTGCCCCAGCAAGCCAGACACCAGTGCAAGGTAGTTTATAACTACATGCCTATTTATCTGATGCGTTCGGTTTTTGACCCAGCACAATAGGTACAGTCGTTGTACATTCAGTTTATTCATTACTGGTGGTAGAGCTCTAGTGACGGGCGTAGGTACCACCGCATTACCTAATATACTTGCCGCTAAATGGTAGTGTACAGCACTATCGTGTTCCGGTCAGGTGGTAATGCATGGCCCTGTAATTTCCGGCACAGAGGCATAACACCTTAGGCCTCAGGAGTGGTAACGCATCTGCATTTTGACCTTGGTCTTTATGTGGGTGTCTATAGGCTGCAGTCATCACTTAACATCAATGTGAACTGCATGCTTGTTTGCCACTTCCATTACATTAGAAAAAACATATATTTCATGTAATTAGACTCCTGGAAAGCACTTTTACATCGTATTTTTTTTAAACTACCTAGAGTGAATAACTACCAATAATAATCAAAAACACTCAAAATCCCTAACTAAACTGTGCGCCCATGGCTGGACGCACTCGGCTTCTCTCTCTATCATAGAAAAGTCTCTTGACCTACTAGTACTTGACTTATGTAGTCAAAGTAGATTAGGATTGATGTTCATTTATTTATTCTTTAATTCACCTGGAACATATGTGTAAATGGCAGATGTTAATGTCATACACTCGCCCAGTCCACTATTGGGTAGGGAAGATAGTGATTAAAAAGGTGCAGGAGAAAGACTTGAAAATAAATGTGATGTTAATGGACAATTAAGCTAAAAAATCCGAAACTCGCGGATTTTAATCACAAGGGCGCTTCTAAAAAATCCGAAACTATCGCGGATTTTAATCACAAGGGCGCTTCTAGGGCTTGAAGCCCGCGATATGTTCCCGGGGGGCCTCTCCAAATATCTATGTTACGTTATCCGTTTTGTCATCGCTCCGTTCGATATTCTTCGTACACGTCCGAACCATCGGAGCGGGCCTTTTTCATTCTCTCCTCGATCGACTTTCGTTAAAATATTTACCAAAAAAAAAAGATTCGGACGAATTCAGAACCTCCTCCTTTTTTTGAAGTCGGTAAAAAAAAGCCAATGATCGTGGAATATATGAGGCACGCGACGGCGGCAGGTGGCGCGGGTGGTGTGGCTGCGCGCGCTGCGCGTGCGCTGCGTGACGGCGCACCGCCTGCCGCCGCGCCTGGCGCCGCGCCCGCACCTGCGGCTGGCGCTGGGCGCCGCGCCCGTCGCGCGCACCCGCCCGCGGCCCTCGCCCGACCCCCACTGGGACGACGAGTTCGTCTTCGAGTACGTACCCGCCCCTCTATTGTAAAATATCGCGAAATCATCGTCCGACTGGACGTCCTGCTGGTCCGTAGAACGACACGGGCCATCGGTCGACCGAAGGGGAGTAGCCATAGCGTTTATTACCGATGCGAAACTGTCTGTTATTTTAGCGGCGGGAATTTCGTGTGACTTACACTCACACGACAAAAATCGTCTATTTCTACGAAAGTCACACCTTGACTTTAACAAAACACCTAGACGATTTCACGCGCACATTTAAACATCTCGGCGACAGGCATAGGAACACTTGTGCTTGTACTTTGACGGAGGGGAAAGCCTGTATATGGCTACTCCCCTCCGGTCCGCCGCAGCCGCTGGCCCGTGTTGCTCCATGTGCTGGACAAAATCTTCCCTAACGATGCTCACATTAGGGTTGCGAGCCATTTTAGGGAGAATATACCACAATCGCCGCGCTCGACATGGATATACGATCGTAGTGTCGATAATTCTATAACGCGCAACGCTTCTGCCCACCCCGCGTTATAGCATTTCGTACAGCTCTATTCGAACGATTTGACCGCTATTGTTCGGTTGACTGACTGCACTAACTTCTGATCATAAATGATAACGGTAACCAAATACACATGTTCACCTGACCAGATCATATATTATGGTTGCGCTGAATTTTGGCAGCAGGTAAAACACTGTCCACCTCTGTTATTAAATTAATGTTTTGAATGTCATCCATGACGTAGTAAGAAATTTATCGGGAATGTAAACAATCAAAAATTTAATGTACACTTTTAAAAATCTAGGTAATGTGATGGCGACTGTGCTCTACCACCCTACCTAACTCAGTTAACAGTATTGCACTATCCATTTTATTCTTATAGCTGAACTAGGGAACTTCATAATCGCCTTAGAAATAATTATTGTGTAAAAGATTTGATAGAACTATTTGTATTTAAAATTGTTGGTTTTAAATAAAACATTTCCTGGACTTCCAAAAATAATTCAAATCCAAAATTAGCCAAAGCGGTGCAGCCGTTCTCGAGTTTTAGCGAGACTAACGAACCGCGTTTAGTTCATCTACTATGATTATTATCTAAACAGAATATTTTATTTACAGCGACGTACCTCCAGATGTTACTTCCTTCACTATCACTGTTCATAATACCAGCAAAAGAGGCAAGGAATCCGAGGTATGTTTTACTTTAATATATCAAATGAAAAGTTTAATTTATTTTATAACAAAATATTTAAATTGCAATATGATGTAGGTGGCTGAATTAACAATCGAATTAGCGAATCTCGCCAATGGGGAAGAAGTCGAAGAATGGTACCCACTGGCGGGTATGACGCCAATCGGTGAATGGGGTTCGCTGAGACTTCGTATAAGGTGTGTAAATTTTTTTTTTCGTATAGCCTTCATATGAATGTAGCAAAAGATAATTCTTGAAATATAAGAACTTGAAATACATGGTGGTTCTAGATATAAGCTCAATAAGACAGGAGAAAAAAAGCTCTTGATTTTTTTACACATTTTTTGTTGTGGTATTCTTGTGCAGATATATGCAAGAACTAGTGATGCCGAGGGAAGAGTACAATCCTCTTCGCCAGTTGTTGCTTGAGCCGGGACTGCCGGCCGTGAAGGCATTGGCTGAGTTGTGTCGCACTGACAGACAACCTTTAGCCACTTGTAAGTTACAATCATATTTGTCATTATGTATTATATTGTGGCATTAAAGTTAAAATAAAAAAAATAAAAAAAAAATATTTATTCTATTTACGATACTAGACGACACTCGACCGTATAGGGTACTTTCCAATAAACGACTGCAACATCCGCGGATTAGGTGTAACGAAACAAAGGGCGTTACAATCGTTGCGTGGAACGCGCCCATAGTATTCCGAATAGACCGTATGACTCACGAGTCGTGTGGACTAAACGTGACGGAAAAATAAAGCTAAGTATGTATGTAAACAGCGGTGCTGCACGCGTTTTCGGAATGCGGGCGAGGCGCCGAAGTGGCGCGCGAGTTGGCCTGCGCTGAGGTGGCCCGTGAACTCGACCACCGCGCGCTGTTCCGCGCCGCCTCCCTCGCCACCGCCCTCCTGGACGAGTTCATGCGCGCTGTCTGCAAGCCCTTCCTCCAGGTATAGCCGCACTGCACACTACACACTACACTACGCGAGCCCGGCCACCGCGCGCTGTTCCGCGCCGCCTCCCTCGCCACCGCCCTCCTGGACGAGTTCATGCGCGCTGTCTGCAAGCCCTTCCTCCAGGTATAGCCGCACTGCACACTACACACTACACTACGCGAGCCCGGCCACCGCGCGCTGTTCCGCGCCGCCTCCCTCGCCACCGCCCTCCTGGACGAGTTCATGCGCGCTGTCTGCAAGCCCTTCCTCCAGGTATAGCCGCACTGCACACTACACACTACACTACGCGAGCCCGGCCACCGCGCGCTGTTCCGCGCCGCCTCCCTCGCCACCGCCCTCCTGGACGAGTTCATGCGCGCTGTCTGCAAGCCCTTCCTCCAGGTATAGCCGCACTGCACACTACACACTACACTACGCGAGCCCGGCCACCGCGCGCTGTTCCGCGCCGCCTCCCTCGCCACCGCCCTCCTGGACGAGTTCATGCGCGCTGTCTGCAAGCCCTTCCTCCAGGTATAGCCGCACTGCACACTACACACTACACTACGCGAGCCCGGCCACCGCGCGCTGTTCCGCGCCGCCTCCCTCGCCACCGCCCTCCTGGACGAGTTCATGCGCGCTGTCTGCAAGCCCTTCCTCCAGGTATAGCCGCACTGCACACTACACACTACACTACGCGAGCCCGGCCACCGCGCGCTGTTCCGCGCCGCCTCCCTCGTTATGACCACTCCGCGACCACTCGACTGCGCGCTCTGCTCGATAATTTCATATGAGTGATATGCGTTTAGCATACGTCACGAGATATCGCCACGAGTTACAGCCTAAACTGAAGTCACAAATAATTTTGGTTTTGTAACAGAAGAACAGTCCAGAGAAGCACGAAACATGTAACGTTTTGTCATTGCAGTATAAACCAGAACAACCATAGTATTCTCGTAGTGTATGATGACTATGATGAGACTCTTAGTTGACAAATTAACATAAAAATCAGCTTAACAATGGTTTGTCGATAATTGCACTGGGACATATTTCATAATTTAATATCTTTATTTTCAGGCAGCGATAGCAGAGACGGTACAGAAGTTGATAGACGCTAAACAATCAGCTGAGCTTAATCCAACGAAAATGGACTCTCCTGAAGATGCGTGCAATAATGCGGAGTTCTTGCTTATGATTCTTGATCAGGTATCATGATAATTGTACTATATTCTTGAGATATAAATTCCTGCAGCCTGAAGACATATATATACAGATATCTCCTTGCAAATGAGTTGCTAACATTTGAGGCCTAATAGTTTAGCCCTCAAAGCCCAGTAGCCTGTGTTTATGTTTTTGAATATTTTTTTTTTTTTTTTTTTTTTATGTCTGAAGATTGACAGACAAGCAAACGGGCCACCTGATGGAAAGTGGTCACCGTCGCCTATGAACATTTGCAACACCAGGGGAGTTGCCAACGCGCTGCCAGCCCTGAAGGACTCTTTTGACGCCATTTTTGAAGAACCCCATATTGTAGCACCTAGGGAACACCTCAGAGGGAAGTTCGTTCCACAATTTACACGTTCTGGGCAGGAACGAACGTGAAAACCGCACCGTTGAGCACTGCCAGGTGTCCAGTCGGTGTGGGTGGAACTTCTCTCTTCGGCGGGTAGTACGGTGTAGGAAAAGAGACGGTGGCACCATGTCAAACAGTTCCGCAGAGCACTCACCATTGTAGAGACGGTACAACACGCACAGACTCCCAATGTCTCTGCGCAGGCTCAGATGTTCGAGCCTGTCGGTAAGTCCTGGATCGTTAACAATACGAACGGCGCGTTTTTGTAGGGAGTCAAGTGGACCAAGCTGGTATTTGGGGGCTCCCGCCCACAAATGAGAGCAGTATTCCAGATGGGGCCGCACTTGGGCCTTATAAAGCTGTAGTAGCTGCCCCGATGTGAAATACTGCCTCGCTTTGTTAAGCACCCCCAACTTTTTGGATGCCAACTTGGTCTTACACTCAATGTGACTCCCGAATTGCACTTCGTTCGATATGTCAACGCCCAGGATACCGATACTCTTATCAACGGCGAGCGGAATGCCCTGGAACTGTGGTGCTACAATGAATGGGGTTTTTTTTGCGGTGAACGCGCAGACTTGTGTCTTCGAGGGGTTAAACTGTACTAAATTAAGTCGACCCCAATCCGAGACCCGCTCCAGAGAGTGCTCGATTTCAGACACAAGTCTAGTCCTGCTTTCCTCGATAAGTGTCCGAGAGGCATTTGCACGGCTAGTGTAGTGTGCATCTCCCGTACTATCATCAGCATAGCAATGAAAATTGGAGTTTTGCTCCAATATTTCATTGATATGTAGAAGAAAAAGCGTGGGAGATAACACAGAGCCTTGCGGCACACCAGCGTTGATAGGTAGTCTGTCTGAGCGCTGACCGTCAACTAAGACTTGTATATAACGCTCAGACAGAAAGCTGGCTGTCCAGTTGCATAGCCTCTCGGGAAGACCGTAGGATGGAAGTTTCGCGAGGAGTGCCCTGTGCCAGACCCGGTCAAAGGCCTTAGCAATGTCCAGGCTTACAGCCAATGCCTCCCCACTCTTGTCCAAGGCGTGGGACCAATGGTGCGTGAGATATACTAGAAGATCACCAGCAGATCTGCCATGACGAAATCCATATTGGCGGTCACTGATCAGCTGATGATCCTCTAGATACTGCAGCAGTTGAGTATTGATCACACGCTCCATGACTTTACAGAGTAGGGAGGTTATTGCTATGGGCCTATAATTGGCCGGGTCACTGCGATCCCCTTTTTTGGGTATCGGGTGCACGAGGGCGGTCTTCCACGCAGACGGTACGGTTCTTTGATCGTAGGAAAGCGAGAACAGGCGCGTCAGAACGGGGGTCAGCTCGGGAGCGCACATCCTCAACACCACCGCAGGGACGGAGTCCGGCCCACTCGACTTCTTGACGTCAAGGGATAAAAGAGCTCGCCTGACGTTCTTCTGAGTGAATTTGACGTCAGGCATAGAGCTTTCACAGCGCGGGATGGTAGGCGCTGTGATACCCATGTCGTCAAGAGTCGAGTTTGAGGCAAAGAGGCTGCCTAGAAGGTCAGCTTTCTCTTTTGCCGTGTGGGCCAGGCTATCGTCAATTTTACGCAGTGGTGGGAAAGATGACCGACAAAAATTCCCTTCGATAGCTTTGGCAAGAGACCAATAGGCACGGCTCCCGGGAGGGTGCCTCATTAGTTTCCTGCCAACTCTACCGATGTGCTTCGATTTCGCTTTGGCCATGCGCCGCTTAGTGGACCTGGATGCAGCGTTGAGTGCTCTCTTAAGGCCGGAGGCATTAGGATCCTTACAAGCGTGAGCCGCAGTCCAGGTTCTGTAAGCCTCCTGCTTGTGACTAGAAGCCACAGCACAGGACTTATCGAACCAGGGCTGGTACTGTCCGCCAATGGATACCACAGAGTACGGAATGTAACATTCCATTCCCTGGTGTATCACATCGGTTACAGCATCGGCACACGTGCTCGGATCTTCCGACGAGAAACAAAGCTGCCTCCATGGGTAGGACGTCAGGAACTCCCTCAGTCCATCCCAGTCTGCCGACCTGTAATGCCACACTTGTCGAGTTGCCGAGGGCCGCAGCGGCGCTCGAACCGACAATGAGGTTTTTGTGCGTACCAGACAGTGGTCCGAGGATCCTAAGGGAGCCTCGACCACCACCTGATAGTTGGCAGGATGTGAGGTCAGCAGAAGATCCAGCAAAGAGGCAGTGTGACCCTCGACATCTGGTATCCGGGTAAACCCGGTTACAACTTGTGAGAGTCCATTAGCCAACGCGAAATCGTGTGCAGATCTTCCAGCGAAGTCCGTGATCCGGGAACTCAACCACTCCGTATGGTGTGCGTTAAAGTCACCAAGAATCACCAACTCCGCAGAAGGATACTGCACAAGCACTGTGTCGACCACCTGTTGGATGTGCTCGAATAAGCGGGCTGTCTCCCCGTCTCCGCTATAGGACCTGTACACGCACGCGTATATTCGGGTAGATCCACCGTAATCCACGCGTGCCCACAATAGCGACAGGTCCTTGTCTTCAAAATGGTCAAAACGGCGACAACAGACATCCTCTCGGACATACAGACATACCCCGGCGCGGCGAACGAAAGTGTTCTCCAGAGTATAGCCGGGGTAAGTAAGGTACGATGTGTCAAGTGGAGAGGATATTTGTGTCTCCGTCAGAAAGAGTAGGGCCGGCTTAGCCGTTTCAAGGTGGTGGTGAACGGCGTTAAGGTTGGTATGTAAACCCCTGATGTTGCACATGTCCACAGTAAATGTGGGAGGGGCGTCCGCTGCGTTTCTACTTTTTTTCTTTTTTTTGACCATTTTTTATATTTAACTTCCTAACAGCGTCGGATAAGGGAAAGAATGATGATGTGCACCGTATAGACCGCCCGCGGGGCAAAGTTGCAGGTGCATCAGACCATCTGCACACAGAGGTGGTGCAATTTGCTGGTCCGGGGGACGGAAGGACCCCCGATCCCCCCCGTGCACAGGCGCCGGGCCCACTCCGGTCTCTTACTCCGGCACGACGACTGCACACGGGACTTAACACCGGTTGGCGGGACAGCCTCCCAGGCCAGAGTTTAATAGAGAGGCCTGGGTTCGGGTCCCCTACTGACCGGCGGGCGGCAGCGGACCGTTACCGTTTCATCGGCTCTCCCTGGCCCCCGGGCCAACATGTTGCGCCCCTGAGCGCAAGATGTCCTTACACATACCGGCCCCGGGGGCGGACAATACGGTGCACATCAAGGATAGGAACGAGGAAGAGGATAGGGGGAGGGGAGGGGGGGGACTGGCTCTCAGGCTCGGAAGCCGGAACACGCCCGAAGACGTTTGGCGGCAGATTACGACCTGAGGGTGGTAGCTAGCCAGGCAGGACCCAAGGGACCTTACCACCAAGCAGGACACTAGGAGGGATTACGCTGGTAGTGCCGACCCAGCAACCATGTGGAACCAGTCGCCAGAGCCTTGTTTGCTGGTCGGCAGGGTGCACCACGTGCAGGTAAGGTTGGCTGCGGCACCAGGATGGTAAGGCGCCACTTACACCCCAAAATTAATTATAAATTATATTTGTAAAGTCTGATCTCAATAGGTATTTCTAGCAAATTACTTATGTAACATGATGTTCTTGTTTTCCATTTCAGATAACATTGTCAATATTCACATCTCCCGAGGCGTGTCCGCGCCCCGTGCGCTACCTATGCGGATGCCTTCAGCGCGCCGCTGTGGCCAAATGGCCTAATGAAAGATTCGTCCGCACCAGAGTTGTATCAGGTAATTGATCCAGTACTACAAGACAAAAAAAAAAAAACGGATTCCTTATATGCCTAAAAAGAAAAAGAAATCCAGAAAATAGACCTTTAAATTAGAAGAGAACTTCGAATTCTATCATATTGCAGGTAACTTAAAAAAAAAAACGTAACTTCACGCCTGTAAACCCCGAAGGGGTAGGCAGAGGTAAATGCATGCATTCAAGCATACATGCAAACACCCACGCTTCGCCGGTTACGTTTTGGCCCATGTAACAGGTGGCGAGCCTGTTGACATCTCCGGGCACATTACCAAACTTTGAGGTACTGGGAAATTTCCAGAAAATGGAAAAATCCCAATAGAACCAGAGATAAAGGCTTTTTCACCATTATCTCTGATAACCCCCTACCCGGGAATCGAACACAGGACCTCAGCGTAGTAGTAGTGGCCTGCTACCACTAGGCTACCGAGGCAGTTCTTCTCATTTCTCAAAGATACGGAACCTTTTGAATGACTCAAACTTGTGGCATTTGCTTCCGTAGTGGAATGCAATCTAAAACTTGAAGATATCTTATAAAAGTAATACCTATGTTCGTTAAAGGAGTCGACCCCGGCGAAGGGTAAAACTCGTCAATTTCGTAGTATATTTACTACGCTCAAAGAAAACATTACGCGTTACGTATATGTAAACCAATATAAAACCGCCAGGCAATGTTCACAACTCAAATGCACTTTTCTTTCTATATGTTTAGGGTTCATTTTCCTGCGTCTGATTTGTCCGGCGCTGGTGGAGCCGCGAGCCTGGGGGCTGGTGGCCGCCGCACCGCCACCGCACGCGCAGCGCTCCCTACTTATGGTCGCCAAGTGCCTGCAGAACCTCGCCAACCTCATCGAGTTCGGCGCCAAGGTACACTACCGCCTACCCTCACTGTCTATAGGACGGCACGGAGACAGGTGGCCGCTGCACGCGCAGCGCTCCCTACTCATGGTCGCCAAGTGCCTGCAGAACCTCGCCAACCTCATCGAGTTCGGCGCCAAGGTACACTACCGCCTACCCTCACTGTCTATAGGACGGCACGGAGACAGGTGGCCGCTGCACGCGCAGCGCTCCCTACTCATGGTCGCCAAGTGCCTGCAGAACCTCGCCAACCTCATCGAGTTCGGCGCCAAGGTACACTACCGCCTACCCTCACTGTCTATAGGACGGCACGGAGACTGGTGGCCGCTGCACGCGCAGCGCTCCCTACTCATGGTCGCCAAGTGCCTGCAGAACCTCGCCAACCTCATCGAGTTCGGCGCCAAGGTACACTACCGCCTACCCTCACTGTCTATAGGACGGCACGAGGACTGGTGGCCGCCGCACGCGCAGCGCTCCCTACTCATGGTCGCCAAGTGCCTGCAGAACCTCGCCAACCTCATCGAGTTCGGCGCCAAGGTACACTACCGCCTACCCTCACTGTCTATAGGACGGCACGGAGACTGGTGGCCGCTGCACGCGCATTTAGGGTTCATTTTCCTGCGTCTGATTTGTCCGGCGCTGGTGGAGCCGCGAGCCTGGGGGCTGGTGGCCGCCGCACCGCCACCGCACGCGCAGCGCTCCCTACTTATGGTCGCCAAGATGCAGAACCTCGCCAACCTCATCGAGTTCGGCGCCAAGGTACACTACCGCCTACCCTCACTGTCTATAGGACGGCACGAGGACTGGTGGCCGCCGCACGCGCAGCGCTCCCTACTCATGGTCGCCAAGTGCCTGCAGAACCTCGCCAACCTCATCGAGTTCGGCGCCAAGGTACACTACCGCCTACCCTCACTGTCTATAGGACGGCACGGAGACTGGTGGCCGCTGCACGCGCAGCGCTCCCTACTCATGGTCGCCAAGTGCCTGCAGAACCTCGCCAACCTCATCGAGTTCGGCGCCAAGGTACACTACCGCCTACCCTCATTGTCTATAGGACGGCACGAGGACTGGTGGCTGCCGCACGCGCAGCGCTCCCTACTCATGGTCGCCAAGTGCCTGCAGAACCTCGCCAACCTCATCGAGTTCGGCGCCAAGGTACACTACCGCCTACCCTCACTGTCCATAGGACGGCACGAGGACTGGTGGCTGCCGCACGCGCAGCGCTCCCTACTCATGGTCGCCAAATGCCTGCAGAACCTCGCCAACCTCATCGAGTTCGGCGCCAAGGTACACTACCGCCTACCCTCACTGTCTATATGACGGCACGGGGACTGGTGGCCGCCGCACGCGCAGCGCTCCCTACTCGTGGTCGCCAAGTGCCTGCAGAACCTCGCCAACCTCATCGTATTGGCGCCAAGGTACACTACCGCCGACCCTCACTGTCTATAGGATAAGGTTCATAAGAGAGAAAATCCACAGAAATGTTGCAATGACAGATGTTATTAATAGTGCTGTCTCAGGGTCAATGTAACCATCGTAATAACAGGCGTTTTACATTCTTAAACGAGTTCAATAACACAATTTGGATGTCACCGACGAAAATTGATCGTAAGGTTGAAACTGGATACAAGTTTTAAACAAACACTATTTATTACGCTCAGTTCTCAGAGCAAACGGTGAAATCCGCCCTTAGCGTTTGATTGCCGTTAGCCTCATCGGTTCAACCTGCAAATTATATAAAGCAAAGTATAGCTATGTAATAGTTCTCGCAAAACTTAAATTGGTCTGTGAAATTGGTTACTCGTGCCGCTCGTGCGTGTGCCTGGTGCGCCCACGCCGCACCTGGCCGCGAGCCCCTCCAAAGTCTTACTAGAAACACACCCCGGACACTGCTAAATTCAAACGCTTTTCTGGTTATCTATTACACAGCATCAATCAGTACACGCGCGCACAGAAATGTTGCTACATTTCTGTGTGCGCGTGTACTGATTTAGTAGGGTTATGACCTAAAACAATCATACTGACTATGTGACGAAATTAACTAAAAATAGACCGCTCGCAACTTCACTGTCGAAGTTTTTTCAACTGCCTCTCGAGAGGGAGGGGTGATGGGTGAGGCGGGGAAATCGGGTGGGACGTCGAAGTGTCCATTCTATACGTAGTATACAATATTCTCTGCCACTGCTTACTATCTCGGCTTTGCTTAATAATATGTAAAGGTTGTGTGGGACACAACAGTTAATCTTAAGATGGCATATACATACTAATCTTAATTCTATTCTTATGTTTTTCAATTTTTTTGTTTATGTATCTTGTAACCATATGGATTTTGTCTGATTATAGGAGCCGTACATGGAAGTAGTGAACCCGTTTATTCTAAAGAACAAGGAGCGTATGGTAGTGTTCTTGGACCAGCTTAGTTCAGTGCAAGAACCGGGAAATCCACCGCCCAATACTAACAACAACTTTGATATTGGTAAGTTTGGGATGTTGACCTGCCCATTCAGAAGTGTGTAGGAACACATTTGCTCCACGCTCTCTTCCTACCCTGTGCTGAATATGGCGTCATGATTCTTATACACGTACCTATTCATTCAACTATTGATTTAAAATCTACACTTTAATTTAGAAAAATCCAATAAGTGTAAGATAAATTGGATATATAATCTATGTGGTAATTTATGGTGCAAATAAACGTAGCGGTTTGAATATAACTTATAATTTCTGTCTGTCTGTTTATGAAAGGAAGCTTGTGCTCAGCATAACGCTGACCACGAGTTTAGGGCCGTTGATCGTAATTATTCTTATAATTATCAATTTTCGGCGAATTCGTATAATTCCAGTATAATTTGAATTTCGGGCAATAATCTCTTACCAATTTTCAAGTTTTTTTATGTAATGCTTGTAGCAAATAAGCGTGTGGTTCACATAGATCTAATGTAACGATTGCAGCGCAGCCCGCCGCAGCAGATCTCTACATTGTATAACAACCAAAAGTCAAAATGAAGATACGTTGCCACGCCTGAGACCTATGTTTTTTAATACGAGGTCATGCCCTACAGTTTGTGTCTTAAGCTTTGTTATTACTTATATGCGAAAACGTATAAACAGTTTTTTTTTTACCTATGTTACTATTGTCAGTCATTGTATCTTATAATAAAAATCTATGGGCTGTCATGACGTGTGTTTCCAGCAAAAGAGCTAGCGACCCTGCACCACATCTGCGTGTCGCACCTGGCCGAGCTGCAGACGCTGGCGAAGACGCAGCCCGCCATACGCAAGCTGGTCACCGTCACCGAGATGCTCACCAAGCACAAACACAAATACCTCGAGATGATCAGATAGGATACGCCGACGCATTACACAGGTACGCATTGTTGTTTTTTTTATGTAAGGTAGCAAAAAAGCATGCGGTTCACATGGATGTTAAATGATGACTGCTACCCAAAGACATCTACACAAAAAGCAGAAATCAATGAAAATACGATCGGAGTCTTAAATTCGATGGACAAATCTAGATTTGTTTAGATTTTTCAATGTGTGTATATGTATGTATGTGTGTATCTTCACGCCTGGTCCCTAACGGGGTAGGCAAAGAGTGTAGACTTTTTACAGTATCCAACAAGAAATATTGCATATCGACCTTAGGAAGGAGTCTTTGGCCCTTTTCGGACCTGTAGTGCGTTATCTCTTTCGCACCTTTCCAATGTGACATTAGTCGACCATTATGATCAAGTTTTGACCAATACCGCACTATTAGTGCTTACGTGGCATTGTGCAGCAGAAATAACGCTCTACGAAATCGAAACTAGCCGAATGGCTATTTCGTAGGCTCGATGTGCAATATTTCTTGGTGGGTACTGTAGCAGAGAATATGTAATAATACCTACTACGTATAGAATGGACACTTCGACGTCCCGCCCGATTTCCCGCCTCATCCAACTTCCTCCCCTCTTATGGGCGACGGTTGGTATTCTCTACGTGCTACGCACACAGGTGCACGTGTAAATACACGTCACTGACTGATGGCTGTGTAATAGAGATCAAATTAAGCGTTTGTATGGGATTTTGGCAGTGTCCGCGGTGTGGTACTGTATAAATATATTTTAAAATCAAGTCACATCTATCACATTGACCATCATATCACATAAAGTCTCTTCGAAATACTAGAGGTAACGCTTCTATATAGATATTCTGGCCTACATTATTCACCAAAACAGATCTATCGACTAACCCAAAAACGTTGTTCCAGGGTAAACAAACGGTTGCTGCGGCCGACAAGTAGTGATAGCACGTAGAAGTCCTTCGGCGATGGACTTACTCCTTTAGTCGTACGCATAGTCATTGTTAGCTTTAGCCTATTATTTTATACTTTACCAACGCGCATACAATTCGTTTCCGAGCTTCCTCGTGCCAAAACACTTGTAACTGAATTGTATAATTAGATATTCATTCTTCATATGACAATTATTTACGCGACTGCCTAATAATTATTTAACCAGAACAAATTTAGCTCTCTAGTATTGTAAGGCGTATTTATTGCTAGTTTTATTAAGTATTTACATAATCTGGTGTTTATTTACATTTTGAATGTAGCATTGCTGTTATATACTTCAATGGTCTACAAGGTACTAATAATGGTTTATTAACTAAAAAACTCGCCACATTCAAATTTATTAAATCATCGGAATTTTATCTTACTCAGCCTCTCTTTATTGGTTTGATTTTGTTTTGTTCGATGACAGTAGTTAGCGACTGCGCGGTGTCAGAGGTGCAGAGGTCTTATAGAATGTATCCCTAAGTACATTTACGCTAACGCTCTCAAATAAAAACCACAGGTTAACCAAGATGTATGTCAATGCTGACTATATAGTAGAGGAGGCTAGGATGCTATTTTTGAATTTACTCGGGCGCGTTAGATTAAGATATAGTAGATACCTTTAACCCTGTTGGTTACCTTTTATTTATTTATGTCATTAAGTTGACAGACAAGCAGACGGGCCACCTGATGGAAAGTGGTCACCGTCGCCTATGAACATTTGCAACACCAGGGGAGTTGCCAACGCGCTACCAGCTGTGAAGGACTCTTTTGACGCCATTTTTGAAGAACCCCATATTGTAGCACCTAGGGAACACCTCCTCTAAATCTAAGGTTTGTAGGTATATAGGGACGCGCTCGAAGGGTGGGCCTTAAAAAAATCAAAAGGTCGTTCTTGCTCATCTTCCGAATCGTCTGAATTTTGGACAGGAGCATTGTTTGGGCACATTTTACACCTTCTCATAATATCTGACACGCTATTGACCCATGACGTTGATGCCGAGCCCTTTTCATTAAACATTAAATTCTTTCAAAAATGAAGGTGAAAAATTACTCAATAATGTCAGATACTCAGAGAGGATGTAAAGTGAACTCAATCAAAGCTCCCATCCAAAATTGTGACGATTTGGATGCGAGTCACGTTGAAAATCTTATCATTTGGTGGAGGTACTGAACAGGGTGCAAGGTATCTCCTATATCTTAAATTACGCGAGTAAATTTAAAAATTCCCTCATGGGCTCACCTACTAATAGAAGTATTTAAAATAGATTTTTAATAATTAATGATATTTCTTATGGAAAATATTGATTTCAGTTGTTTTATAGAATTTCCCTCATGCCAACAAGATTCCATAGATGACATTAGCTACATTGTGGCTATCACGGTATTTTTTCAACTATAAGCCGTTATTAGCCATGTTTATTGTGTATTAAGTGATAACGAAACGACGCAATAAGAGATTGCAGGGAATCAAATATTGTTATAATATTATTTCACGGTCAGTAACTATGTTCATTTAAAAGTATATAATGATATAGTGTCAAAGAATAATACGTGCGTAGGACATTATAAGAAGTACAGTAAAAAATTGAGCGGCTCTACATAGGCTCAGCATACAAAAATTGTCTTATCAAGTACCTACCGAACTCGAGTGATGCTCTGTCACATATTATAATATGCCAATGAATTTTAATAACATTACATCGTAAAATGATACAACCTTCTGACACAGGATCACAAGTATATAACTAAAAAAGCATCATGAACAACCAGACGACGCTGATCTTCTTGAAATAAACTCGCAACGCCTTATCTGAATAGCGAGCGCTCAGCGAATACTTGGTGAATTCGCTGTGAGCGTTCGATCACGCCTCTAATTACACGGAGGGCACTTACGTCACCGCCCCACTGTACTTGAGTCGTGCCGTGGTCTATATACTAACGCGCGACTAATACGATGCGTGCTCGCGACAAATTCTCTAGGAAATCGCTAGTCTGGTATAGCTCTAAGTGAGAATTCAAGTCGCTGCGTGATAACTCAAACGATCGCTTAATGTTGATATATTTTTTATAATGTCTTGGAGCACATAAATCGTTTATGGATAGTATAAACAAAATACAGGACTGTATTTATTTGTGTATTATACGAATTGTATTTAAGTTTAATTTAGTTCATGAATATGCCGTGGCTTGATGCGAGTGGAAAATCTTATTTTACCATGTTTGTATCCTTATAATAAAGAGGAACAAATGAGATCGGCATTTAGATTTTTATACTTCTGTATTGCAAGATATTACCTAGGCTAAGGATACACATTAGACGTAGATAAATTAGATGTAAGATGATATTCGGTCAATCGTAAGACACCAAAAATACCTATATTAGTATTGGAGTATGAATGTGATAGGCATGGAACATGAGTGGTAGTGGTTTCTTCAATATCTGTTCCATCTCCACAATGCACCTTTACTGCAATTATTAATTCTCTGTGATAATTAATAATTAGAACTTTATTTTGTCTTCAATAAGTAGTACTGTGATTATGTAAATTTACAATTTGGATGTTTAGTTTGATCAAATGCAATGCCATTGATACCTTGAGATTTTTTTATATCACAAGTCGTGTTACTGGCTCTATCTCGTATAATTTAATTATAAATAATTACACTGCTCGTGAATTCTTCTTGCTCAAGTAATTTTCTATATGTTGTGCCATATATATTTATTTTGTACTTACACAAAGTCATATTCCTCTTACAAAGGAGATGTTGTAAAAATGTATGGACATCCGGCCATGTATTGTACACAATATCATCAACAGGCAAAATCAATATAAAAAGTTTTTTTACTGCATATTGTCACAAATTAAGCTTTGCTTGCAGTTACAAAACATTATTTGCAGTTAGAATTGCAACTCAAAACCAACATGGCGAATATGGCGGGACATTTTCATTTTTTTAACTGTTTTTTTGATGATATAGTACTTGGAGAAAAAAGTAATATTTTCTAAATACTATCGAAATCGATTTTATGTGTTAATACTATTCGATTTCCAATTTAAAAATTATCTTCGGAACTTCTTAAAATTAGTGCATCACATAATTATAAAACAGATAGCATTAGCTTTGTTTTATCTAGATAGGTACTGTCAATCCCAAGCGTCGGCTGTATCGCCGGCCGCCGCCATGTGTTGAACATGGTTGAAAATGATAAAATCGTTTGAATTAAATGTGGTGGTAACTCTAAAATATAATCTAATCTCTCTCTAATCTAAATTAATTGTATTTTTTTCGGATTCTTCAATAATTTACCCATTTTTTGAGGACATGTACGAACCAGGGCCGAGCTCGCAACATCTCCTTTCAATACAACATGATACTCTTAACTCGTTTAATAAATAATTAACAGGTTATTTTACGAAATTTGCAACAGAAATAAATTTTATACATATTGCTTTTTCATTCTTATTGGCTTCGCTTCAGCTGTAGTGCCTCCTGATATTAATTTAAAGTCTGATCCTGGCTATTTGTTTAGCTACATTTTAAACTAAAGTGCACTAAGTTGTAAAATTTCTTTAAAATTAGACAAAAATTCCCAGTTGTCACCCTGCAGAACATTGCTAGAGGAGACAAATGGACAGCGATCATCCTATTTAAGCAACATAATATCAATGATTACTGCTGGATGGACTGATTTAGGTTTTAAGCCTGTGCGATATTGGCCTATGGCAGCAAAGAAACTACACGTTTAAGGTGAATGTGCAGCGGCTGTTAATCTTGTACTCTTCAAATCACAATGAATTTTCTGAAAAATAATCAATTCGGAGACAGAAATGTAACACGATTTGATTACTTACGACTATAAAACATAATCTTAATATATATAAATCTCGTGTCACAATGTTTGTCCTCAATGGACTCCTAAACCACTTAACCGATTATAATAAAATTCGCACACCATGTGCAGTTCGATCCAACTTGAGAGATAGGATAGTTTAAATCTCAATTCATAGTCGTAATATTATGTAAGTACCTAAATTGCAACCGTGCGAAGCCGGTACGGGCCGCTAGTTTTCTATATGATAAAAGATCATAACAAGATTTGAACAAAACAAAATATTTAAAGGTTCAAATGTTTTGTGTTAATGTTTAAAATATATTTCCTTCTCTGGAATAAATGTTCACTTTTTAAAATTGGTTGGAAAGATCATATTTATTCTGATAAGGTAAAAGTATTTTATATTACAAGGGATTAATAATTAAGTAAGTTCTCTAGATAACATTTCAATCAAAATTTAGTTTTACTTTGTACCTTTTATTTATTTTTTCTCTACAAATCAATGCACGGAACTTTACATGCTTTAAATATTCCTTAAAGGAGACGGGTAATTTTGGGCCCGCAAAATCGTTACTGGCTAACCCATTACTCAGTACATTTTATTATATAGTTAACAATTATCAATTTTACCCCACTTTTACTTAAACATATATGTATACTTCAATTTCTGGCAATTCAAAATATGCCCTAATTTCAGATTATTTATTTTATAGTCATTTGAAAATGACATAATTTGTACAGTGTTAACACTGGGCCCAGAAATGTACGGGACAGTATCATTCTCCTTTCGTATAAACGGTGCTATTTCACAAAAATGGAGGCAAAATTCAATTTGTTAAATCGTTTATGTTTTATAGTCGCAAAAAAAAAGATGTTTGTTTATATTACTAGTTCTAAGTGAGATATTTTTGCAAAACAGCCGCTGCGCATTCACTGTGATATTC
Source organism: Macrosoma leucophasiata (assembly GCA_036365455.1). Classification (NCBI taxonomy): domain Eukaryota; kingdom Metazoa; phylum Arthropoda; class Insecta; order Lepidoptera; family Hedylidae; genus Macrosoma; species Macrosoma leucophasiata. The sequence continues at coordinate 13,794,922 of JAWQUS010000021.1, forward strand.
TCAAAAAAATAAAGGGCATAGAGCGTACATCAACAATTTTATAGTACTTAATAATATATCATTATTCTTCCAAAGATAGTGTGTAGCAGTCTGACGTTTGTGTGACGTACATAATAATATTATTGTGTTGATCTGAGCCAAGTATTTTACTTTTAGATTTTTGGCATACACCTATTATTTTATTAAAAAAATAATAAAGTTGTTTCTTATTATCTACCACCTTTCATGAGTTGTACAGTTTTTTTTATAGTGGAAAACATGTTGCATTTACTAACATTCTAGTGCTGCATTTATGCTAAATAAGAACATACTTCAATTTAAATTGTATAATAGATTTTCGAAATTTATTTGATTGATGTTATTAATTTTGTCACAGTGATGATAGAAATAGCTTTTTTTGCACAAATTGCTTTGTACAAGGTAGTTTGTAGTTGATTGGTTTTTTTTTGCAATATTTGCACGGGCTTAGAACACATCTTTTTAGCTGTTAGCCTGTATTAATAATATTCTTCCGAATTGTTGTAAAGAATAGAACAGAACATAATTATAGAAATAATTGACGTTTTATTCACAAAGTCTTGTCTATATAATAGGATTATCTAATTTTATAATATAATATTTGTATTATTTCCAAAATATTACTATTTCTGTTGTGTTTTCTTTGTATTACATAGACTGAGTATTCGGCTTTAAAACAACATTTGATAAACTAAGGGTAGTTGTTAATATGGGCTCCATTATTAATTTGTTGTTTAAATAAATATTGGTCACACTTTTCCATCTTTGGGTAATCATATACCCACGGGGGCTAATTAAGCATAAAAAATTGATAATGCTAAATTTTGGTTAAATTCTGCCTTTATTTACAATGAATGACTTATTGTCTACAGATTTTCTCTATCAATAAAAGATTTCCATGAAAGCCATTTATATAATAAGTAGTTGTGAAATCCGTAGGATCATGACGTCTAACTAAATGTGCTGATTTCGAATTATAATAAACATATGTTAGTCATTCAAAGCTTACCTCATACTTTATATGAAAACATACAAAGAATGATCTTCGGCATTAAAAAAGAAACATTCATTTTTATAATATATTTGAAGATACTTCAAGAAGAACAGTCTCTGGCGAATAAATAGAAACCGATAAATGCATCGAAGTAATACCATAGTTAGCAGTAGCTTGTAGGTCTAGTGGGTGTGTCCGCGCTGTCTGTGTGTTGTTAGCTTACGATAGGAGAATGTCTAGACTGATTTACGCTCCAATTATAATTATTAGATATATGTTAGAGTAATAGAACACTCTAGGTTTTCAACAAAATTATAAGTGAGAAATATTTGCAATATTCGGCCCATTTGATAAAATTTTGTAAGACGAAAATTCAGAGATGATATCCATATTGTAGTACATTATTACTGTTAACATTTTGATACATTATACATTTTTCAATTCAATTTACAAAATTGATGAGCATTTATGGTTTAAGTGACTAATATTTTTCTTTTGTACTGATGCTGGTTTGTCCAATTTATTTTATGTTAGACAATATTCAACTTTGTTGAATTAGCAATTGGAATTGCATTTTTATAGGATTATTATTGTTCAAACTATGTGTGTTGTTTGGTTTGTTGATTACATTCAATATTTATGTTATATTTAATATGTATATAAAACAAGGAATAAATTACAATGAACAATATTACTTACATTAGAAGCATAATTTTTATTCAAAAGCACAGTCTGCAATGCACTTGTTAACATCTGCATCATTTGCGATGCTGTGGTTTTAATCATTCTGTAATATTAGGAATATTTACATTAATTGATATATAATTTGAATGTCATAATCCATTTTGTAATTTTTGTTTTATTAGTTGTGTATGGAACATAATTATGATTAGTGTTACATTAGATTTTGTGACTGTTTGATAATCTCTTTATATTCTAACCTTTAGTATGTACTGTTTTCTATTAAATTTTTATCTGTGCTAGAAATCCAGTCTCAAAAAAGTAATAAACGAAAAAATATGTAATGATTTGTTTTTATTTCTGTCCTTTTTACAGCCTTGATTAATAATTGAAAATTTGGTAAGTTCCTATAAAGATCTGAATAAGGTGAATAAAAATAATTGTTACAATTTTGTATTGGTTTATTTAATAAATGACATATAAAAGAGTTAGGAATGATTTTTACAATATTTAGTAGTTAACATACAAATATATATTATTATCATAACAACATACTATTAACGCCACTTCTCAAAGAAATTAAATTTAATTAAAATATTGGAGGAGTTACTTGAACAGCGATTCGAGTCGACTACTAGCATGCCTTTACTGTTGAATTCATATCATTTATCGATTTAGATCTGTATATGGTTTGATAATAATATTTTTTGTAGTTTAATATACATATTTAAAAGGAAATGTTTACAAAAATATTTCTAGCTGCATTATGAGGGAAAAAGTTATGTTGAAAACAATATTGTAAAAGCCATTATAACACAGCAAGTTGCTACATATGGAGATTTTCTCTCACCAATCCTGGCACATTTCCAAAATGTTCCCAGTAGTCTGTAAAGAGTAAAAATAATGACATTATTATAAATACATATATTAACACAATAAACCTTTGACCTCTAGACAATCAAAATTATAATTAGGGCTGAGAAAGAGTATCCAGTGTTATAATATTTAGAAGAATTCTAGTTAATATTAAATAGAAAATGTAAAGTCCATAGATTACAGTAGGTACTCATCAGTAATTCCCTAGGTAGCTATGAATTGTAATCTAACAAAATTTTCTCATAATATTTTTTGTCATAAAACTAACATGATAATTATATACACCTACATATTCAGTAACAGTAAAGTTAAGCATGTAGGCACAATTTGCACTATGAATCTAAGAAATGTAATAAAATTAAATGGAAAAATAAATTACTGGGGATTTGAGGGATGGGAAAAGGGAAGGAGGGAAATTTTAAGGGTTTAAATGGTTTATCACGATTTCTAGCAAAACAACAAGTCTTATCGAAAAAAGGTTGCCTAAATGGCAAAGTTGGTAATAAAATGTATTTAAACTTTTTTAGGAACTTTTTAGTTCAAATTTTAAAAGAGTTACTTCCAATATATTATTTGAAATGTTGTCTTCAGAGCCTGAAGAACATTTTCCAATGCTTAAAGTATTTATACCTAACTGGAATATGGGTCAATTCAAAGTTCAATATAGATAGCCAATATGCATAGCTGTAGTAGCTATCCATATTGTAATTTATTTGGTAGATACCATTTTAAACAGTGAGTTAAAAATATTTTTTTTTACTGGAAAATATCTAGATTATTCTAGAGAGTTTCACAGTAACATTCCAGTTTCACTTTCATTATTTTTGTGCAAATCAACTTTGCCATAAATTCTGAAATTTGACATCATCTTTAGTCTAAGAAGGTAATATTGATAACTGTTTTTCTGTAGCCAAAATAATAAATTAAAACATCACTAACAATATCAACAGGATAAATAGAAGAAAAACAGATATGCTATTCAAAATAGCCTTTCCGTTCTTAGGTTTCTATAATCCATGGACACAATACCTAACTGTTCAGTTACATGAAAGATAATATTTACATGGGTTTCCTAGACAGTGGCATAGCATGGGTGGTACACGGGCCGGATGAGCAAAAAAAAGGAAATTTTGCCCATTTGTATTACTCTATTTTCCACATTTGAGCTAATTCTGCCTCTGGCGTCCCTTGGGTATTATAAATGCAAAAGTGTGTTTTGTGCTGCGCTTTCACGTCTAAACAGCTCAAATTTGGGTTATTTAAAGAGAGGGTGTCACCCCCAACCTGGTGCGGTGTTCCTAGATCTAAACAAAATTTTATGTGGAATTAAGACAATTTATTTGATTGTATACACTTACCCAGTTTTGTTACGGTCCATGAGGCTTGGAAAGAAAGATCTCAGGTACGCACATGTGCATATTAGTAATAAGATCACCGATAGTAAACTTTGAAAATTGAATATTGCACTCTGAAACATGGAGTAAAACTATTTTCAACAAAAGGATGTTTACTGAAATTTACATAGGTATTTGTATACACTTACCATTGTTTACTACCTGCTAAATACCTTTTCAAAAAAATATAATAATTTCGTGATTAAGTACTATTTCATACAAACATAACCAAAAAAAATATTGTTTAATTATGTTTATTACATTGTTTTCAAATTTGATTCAGAAATCAAATAATTTCAGGAATATGTAGTATATACACAGTTTTATGCGTTTATAAAGTACTATAAACAAAGAGAGAAGAGATATAAACACTAAATATTAATCAAATATTAATGCAAAAAAAACACCAAAAAACACAATTTGTTTGAAGTAATCGTTTGACTTGACAAAAGTTGACAAGTTGACACTTCAACAATTTTATCTATGGTAAACAAGAAGCTTGAAGATAAAAATGGAGTCCAAACTCCAAACAAAAGTTTGAGTCAAATACCTACACATCTCTATCCTCCTCTTGGGGGGCCAACCTCTCTTTTTAGTGTGATCTGTGGTATTGCTATCTTTTTATTTATATCTCCTACGAAACTTTGTGAAAGAAACACCACAGTTACAGAATTACATGATAAACATTACTGCATAATTTATTTACAACTTATTAAATGTATTCAATTAAGTTTTTTAAGAATTATTAATAATATAATCTCACATTGACTATTTTGAGTTAGTGTATCAGTTGAAATACATCGACTTCTATGGACTGTACGGAAATACATAGCACGGCAACATTGAATCTGCTTATCAGGAATGTCTAAGTGATCTGACTTAGACTATAGGTCTATTATGGCGGATGTTCATTATTTAGTTATTATGTTTTCGTTGTGTTTTCGATTGTAATTCGTTAAAGTTTGTAGCAATGGTAAATAATTGCATAGTTGGAGGTTGTGCTAGCTTATGGCATCCAGGAAGTGACCAAAGATTACACGTGAACAAGTGTTTGAATCGTAATTTTTGTGTCGAATCACTGTAGACATATTCTTGTTGTATTTTCACTTAATATCTTGCTAAAATTACAAGTCAGTCTTTTAAAAAAATTAATGAAATTTAACTTTAGTAATTTCTAATAGTCTTAATAGAATTACATTGATTTATGCAATTTAAAATAGGTTTGTTTCTATCATATCGTTATCAGTAGTGTTGAAGTAGTGTGGCAATAAAATTTTATTAATTGAGAATGTCTTATAGAATCGACTTTTTTTGAAAATACGAACTAACATATATTATTTTCAATCACACTTAATAAAGTATGCCCGGGTAGGTATATAGTTTCTAAGGGTATATAACTTTCTCGTTGCTTGAGAGGCTAACCCGAGCGTTTAGCGAAGTTACAAGTTGTATTTCATCCATTGATTTAAGTAGATAATAAATCTGTGATTTCATCCACGAAATTTTAGAACAATAACCTTAAGTAGTACCTATGTATTAATAATTCTATAATGCAAGACGTTTGCAGAAAAAAAAATTAACTAGTTAATAAAATGATTATAATGGCTGTAAGTCCATTTTATTTTATCCCTATTTTCCTTAAGCTTAATTTAAAATAATGGACTCGTAGCTCTCTGTGGAACTCATTTCGCTATGGATTTCTGCAAAAATAATCAACTAGAAAATAATAGGTTGGGGAAAAAGTTTTTTCGCATTATAGTATGTATGAACTTGTAATAAAATCTCTTTGGCTGTAGTATTTGTATCTGGCTGGTTTTGGTATCATTGAAAGTTAAAATTTTAAAGAACATAATTCCAAATTCAAATTAGGAAAATGTGTGATTTTCATTTGTTTTTCGTACTGTCAAGATGAGTGAATCTAATGAAGAAATTCGAAACATTTTAAAATTTTTTCTACAAAAAAGGTAAAAATGGAACGCAAGCCGCGAAAAAAATTTGCGATGTTTATGGACTTAGTGCAGTGTCTGTGAGAGTAGCACAAATTTGGTTTAAGCGTTTTCAATCCGGAAATTTTGAAGTCAAAGATGCACCTCGCTCTGGTCGTCCTATTACGGATAAAATCGGACTAATTACGGACTATCGATTCTGAACTCTACTGCGAACAACTGATGAGATTAAAGCAAGAAGTTGAGAGAAAGCGGCCGGAATTGATCAACAGAAGGGGTGTGGTGTTTCATCATGATAACGCTAGACCTCACAAATCTATAGCCACTCAGCAAAAATTAAGAGAGTTTGGCTGGGAGGTGTTAATGCATCCGCCGTATAGTACTGACCTTGCACCTTCAGATTTCCACCTGCTTCGGTTTCTTCAGAATTCTTTATGCAATGTTAGGTTAACATCACGAGAGGACTGCCAAATCCACTTGTCGCGGTATTTTGATGAGAAGTCCCAAAATTTTTCTAGCAATGGGATCATGTCCCTACCTACAAGATGGCAAAAGGTTATCGAACAAAATGGTACATACATACTTTAGTTAAATTTAAATAAACTGTATTAAAAAATGTTTTGAATTATCTTAAAAAATGCGAAGAAACTTTTTCCCCAACCTAATAGAATCATCGCCACACCCATATAGTGTCTACACATAGTATGATACCATGGAATATTTCAAATTTAATGTTTAATTATTTCAAGTTTAATGTACGGTTCCGTAATTGCCAGGACCAGAGGCATAACACCTTAGGCCTCAGGGGTCGACGCATCTACACTTCGACCTTGGTCTTTGTGTGGGTGTCTATAGGCTGCAGTCATCACTTAACATCAATGTGAACTGCAAGCTTGTTTGCCACTTCCATTACATTAAAAAAATGCGATTTACCACAATTCTATACATATATATCGGCACGGACGTATTATTAGTTTCATCGTCCGACATAGAATGAATGAATGAATGAATGAATGAATTTATTTATTTGCTAGAAATATAGTACATGAGATCTTCAGTATAATAAAATAATATCCTTTCATATTTCACCACTTCATTGGCATGCAAATAACAGAACAGAATATATTTTATCAATTACTACATTATAACCATTACGATTCCATTTACACATTGATCAAATTATATTTGGATAATAATAACATTTCATTTTGGCTAGTCAAACACGGAAAAAAATATATTGGAACATTTACAAAACAAAAAAATATATCATACGTAATATCATGTCAACAAGAATAATTATTTTAAAGTCAAAATTTATAAATTAAGTATTCGTCCAGGGAATAAAAACATTGTTCAGTCAACATGTTACACAGTTTATAGTGAAAAGTGTTTCCATTCACTTCTTTTAAGGATTTAGGTAACTTGTTATAAATTTTAATGGCTGTTGAGTAAGAATTGCGAGATTGTAACTTAGATTTAACATATTTTGGTACAACTAGTCTGTCAAAATGCCTTGAACCATATTTATAATGTTCGCTAAATTTAGTAAATAATTGCATATGAGTTTTCACAAATTTGCAAGTTTCCAAAATATAGATACATGGTAAGGTCAATAGTCTATGCTTTCTGAAGTATGGTCTGCATGAACCCCAGGGTGGTTCATTAAAAATAACGCGTAAACATTTCTTTTGTGTTATGAAAAGATCACTCACATTAACTGCGTTACCCCACAATATCACTCTATAACGCAGTAAGGAGGCTACATGTCCGTGATACGCTATAAGAGTAGTCTTATAGTCTGTAGTACGTGCTAATTTCCACAATACATATACAAAACCATTCAATTTATTATTAACCGATTCTATATGAAGTTTCCATGAGCAATTAGAATCTATTTTGATTCCAAGAAACGTTGTGTCATGAGATTCATGAATATCCTCACCATCGTAAGTTATACGTATTTGATTACTTTTTGGTTTTTTATTGTAGAACTGTAGGAATTTAGTTTTGTTGACGTTGATTTTTAGATTATTTTGGGAAAGCCAGTGTATACATGCCCTTACAATTGCATTTAATTCTGCAATGTGCTCCATTTCAGAATCATTGTTAACTATGATAGAAATATCATCGGCAAATAAGACGCACTCATGTTTAGTGATATCTGGGAGGTCGTTTATGTATATAAGGAACAGTAAAGGCCCTAATATGCTTCCCTGAGGAACTCCACACTTATTTACTTCGAAGTGTGATCTATAATGCGTTACCTCATTCCTATCATTTAACTTAGTTAGTTCTACACATTGAGTTCTCAAATGCAAATAACTTTCTATCCAATCAAGAACAGGGCCCCGAATACCATAAACTTCACACTTGGTCAGGAGTCTTTCATGGTTAACATGGTCAAATGCTTTACTCATATCAAAAAACACTCCCGAAACAAACTTTCCCTTATCTACATATTCCAAAATTGATTTAACTAGTACGAAGGCTGCCAGTGACGTACATTTTCCCTTTTGAAAACCGTTTTGATTTTTTTTTACTATATTAAAATTTAACAAATAATTATTAAGTCTTACGTGCATGGCTTTTTCAAATATTTTAGATAATATTGATATAAGTGTTATGGGGCGATAGTTATTTATGTCAAGTTTATTGCTCTTCTTGTAAATAGGTCTTACAATCGATATTTTAAGTTTGTCTGGAAAAAATAGTGGGCGTATAAAGTAGGTAGTCGAGCAACGAAACAACGAATTACACAATTAATTACACTCACAAGTCACTGTACACAACCACAACACAATATCAGACCGAAACGACAAAAACAGTTCCTAGCTTGGAGGAGAACTTATCACGAGAACGATCAAATGGTAAGTGAGCCTTGATCCAACGGCTAGGCTCTGTTGTAGCACGAAGTTAATTGCAACATGGCGACGGTAGCGCCCTTTACCGGAACTCGTGCTTTGTCAGTCATCGGTCCATACTAGTGACCGTCTCCGACATATATATATATATTCTTTATATCTATATATATAATAAACTTTGTTAAACACTCTTAAATTCATAATTTTTACTTCATTCCATGTCTTGTGTACCACAAGACATTTCGTCTTAAAGTTTGGGTTTCATTGATAAATGCTTCATTATCGACAAGATTTTCATTCTTTTCCTATGCTCGGTTTCAATAAATTACTAACGTAGGTAGGCTTACATAGCTTACTATCCGTTATAATTTGACATTTCATCCATACATTAACTCTCACAATCAACCGTTCCTAAATATACGTACGGAATATTACGGATGTTGGTTGGTAAGTTATTGGAACCTGGCCCTAGTAATGCCATCTTACCAGAAAGAAGAAGGTTTTAACAGACTGTTATAATGGGGATGTTCGTATCAACTGAGATCTTCGAAATCCTTAACTACCACAGAGGCAGATCATCTTAAGCCTTAGGGGTGGCAACGCATCTGCACATTTACTACTGGTTTTTGTGTAGGTGTCTTTAGGCTACAGTCGTCACTAAATATCCGTGCTGCGTGTTTGTCACCTTCGTTAGATAAAAAAAATATGTATGTATAGTTATGTTTTATGTGTCAAAATTGTGGGATTTTTATCATAAAGCCATCAGTACCGTGCACGGGTGTAGGAAAGTGATTTAATGCAATGTAAAGTGTTTTTCGTGCTCCTCCGAGACTTCATAAGAAGGTCCTACTCCCCATTCGTTCACTGGACATCCCATCAACTTCCATATGGAACCGTCTCATCATCGCGATCGTCATCCTCCATAAATATATTCATTCACTATGTTAGAGATTTATGAATTGAGCAGTTGTATGTAATTATAATATTACTTGATCAATAGCGTTGTAGTCTATAGCTGTCTCTTTGCCAAACGAAAAGAAAAATTAAAATATATTGTCATCTTATATAAAAATCACAGTCATGTCCCAGGAAAATTGTAACTCTATGGTCACCCTACTTAGAAAGAGACGGCCTGCCCCCAGAGAGAGAGATAGCTATATTTAGGTTTGCTTCAAATAGGTATGGCTTGTGTGGTCTCCATTTTTACCTACAAGCTTCTTGATGGTAAACTATGGTTAACAATTTTTTTTAAATAATTTGTTTTAGTTTACGGCCATGGATTCAAGTTCTTTACAGCCATTCTAATTTTTATATTCTAATTTCTTAAGATATTGAAAATCAATATGGAAGATGCCGAAGATTGGATGGTTCCATATGGAATATGATGAGATGGAAAGTGACTTTTCACTGCATATCATCACTTTCCTACACTCGTGCATGTTATCGAGATGCTCCACCACATCGATATTTAATTTGATCGATACATCAATAATTTTATACAGCACGGCATGCTATTGAATTAATATAGATGCATGGTGGGACGTACGCTCTTACATAAAACAAGTTTCGTGTGCGACGGGACACTACTAATTATTGTTTAGTATTGGTCTGTGGTTTGTAGTTTAAAGTTGATACTCCTGGTTGCCCTACAACTGTCAACCCTGTCAAGTGTCGGCTATCTATGTCAAATGCCAAAATAAATTGCCGAGTTTGTGAAACTGCCCATTAAAAACAAACTTCTTTTTTGCAGAAACTCAATTCAATAATTTCTGTATGATCATGAATCCTATTTCAGAAAATGGGCTAAATTAAATTTATGCATTTCTAGTTGCATCAAGAATCTGATCCGAATACTGTTTTTATCGTTATAATTATGGACGAAGACAAATTTGCGCTCGTGGAGAAGATAATCAAAGATGTTCACAATGTTTTGTCGAAAATTGCTGAGTTGTGAGTATACGTGTAAAATTGGCATGACTTCAAACATGTAGATTTCAGTATTGTAACATTTTAACTAATTGGTAAATCATTTTAGATACAACTTCGACATATTACCAGTGGACATTAATTTTCAAAATAAGTCACCAGTGTTGCATTTAGAGAATTGTCTTGGACTGGAGTTTTGGTGCGTGAAACATGTTTACATGTATTGTTACTCGGAATTGATGGACAAGTACTGCGCAAAATCCAAGCGTAAATCAAAGAAAATCTCATCGGCCAATTGTGAAAGGTTAATTATGCTACTAAATGTGACTCTTTTACTCAATCCGGAGTTGACAACATTTTGGAATAAAAGGCGCGATTTGGTACAGAGATTGTTACTGGAGAAAACCAATGAGTTACATTTTACAAGACTAGTACTCACAAGAAAACCAAAATGCAATGATGCTTTTTCTTATAGAAGATGGCTACTAGAAATTATTTTTGAAGGTATGTATCTTCATGCCAAGTCTTTCAGGCAGTTGGCAGACAATGTAGAGTGCCAAATATCCCAGTTGCACCTCTTATAACTCTTCTCTCTTTCTTTAATAAAAGTTTTATTTTCAGATGACACCCTACAGAGTAACTACATAGAAAATCTTATAAATGAAGAGCTCAATATTTGTGAGATGGCATCAGACAAGAGTCCAAATAACTATCACAGCTGGAACCACCGTATGTGGCTGATTAACAGGCTGAAGCGTATTGAAAAACTCTTTGACATAAATAATCTATACATACTAGAGTTCAATTTCTCTGAAAGATGGACAGCTAAACACGTATCAGATTTCAGTTGTTTTCATTATCGCCAGTTTTGTATTAAAAATATTTACAAGTTGGCCAATGATTCACTAAAATGCTTTGATGACTCAATCAATGTAAATTTACGAAAGGTATTTGTCAGAGTACTGGCTTCAAATTTTCCAAACGATGTAACAATACAGGCATCAGAAGAAAATCTAGTATCATATTCAGAAGAGAATCTAATGAATTTATTGCTTTCTTACACAAAACCATGTGATTGTGTAGTTAATTATGTTTATTTGTGTCGTAAGTTGGAGATACTGTTTCATGAGTTAGTCTTAAATAATGAACTTATAAGGTTTTTCAAACATCACGAGACTCTGTGGTACCATAGGAGGTTTATTATCCATGAGATTGTTATGATGATGTATGATCATTTTGGTTTAACCAGAATTAATGGAGCTTTAGTTAAAAAATTATGTAAAAAAAATAATTTGGATGATTTGAGGCAGAAACAAGCTAAAATTGTTAGGTACGATGGTAATCGTATTTTCTCAAGTGTATTGTTCAATGTTATTTTATTGCATGAAAAGAAATTCATAGAAGAGAGGAGGAATGATTCTGATAATTATGCTGATCGTCATGAAAAGTATCTTAAATTTGCTGAAGGTCTCAGCAATGTTATTTAAAATTAATTATTTTACAATTTTATATCACAATAATACTCTATTTTTCAATAACTTTGTAATTTAATATGAAATAGAGTTTTGTTTGTATGTGATCAAATATTATAAATATCAAGAGTTAAAGAAGTTGATATTGATGTTTTAAATATTAAGAAGTATGAATGATTATTTAAACTAAAAATCGTGAAATTATCTTTTTTTATATATTAATTGGAGTCAGAGAATGATTGACTCCAAATACACTAGCAGTGAGTGATGCCACATGTTAGAAAAAACAAACAAGTACTGAAGCATTACAAATACCTAATCATCCAGGAATATCACACATTAAGCTTGATTGAAAGTTCTTGATAAAACATTATCACTGACAAACCCTCTGAGTCACTAATAAGTGGAAGCTTGGGTGAAAAACGAACTTATTTAACTTATTGAATGGATTTTTTACGTTCTCACGTTTTCAGTGCCATCATCTCTACTGCTAGAATATCCTACTGCCAAAATTTCGTAAGAAAAAGTAAAAAATAAACTACATATTTTCTAAATGTAAATGGATAATTTAATTAGGTATATTCCGATTTTAATTTTTTTTACAATACCTAATCATGAATTAAGTTATGTATATAAAGAAGGTTTTTTCTGTTTTATTTTTAAATTTTAAATAAAAGACAATTATTAAGTAAATCTTTGTATTATTTGTGACTGGAAATATTAAAATGTCCCCCCTGATGAAGTGATGTTGTGGCTGTAAATATTGAAATGTGACGGTTGCAGACAATGAGCTTAATATCATAGGTTGCAGATATCTTTTAAGGTAAAACTTAGTGGTCGTGTCGTGTGTTTTTTTTGTTCTTCTAAACAGAGAATCATAACACAGAAAACGAGAAGTTAAAGAAAATTCTACAGTTTTGTTAAAATCGGAATCAGAAACTCATTTATTCATTTATGTTGACAGGCACCTCGTTATGACACGTCAAAAACAAACAAAATAAGTGAATATCAATTGATATACATGTCAAACAAGCTAAAAAGGTATTATATGTATAGTCAAGAATATCAAAAGAATATCACTAAGATAAAACTAAATATAATATACTCTCTAATTTCCCCTTTTACAAACTGATAACAAAGAGTAAAGAGAAAAGAAAAAGAGTCATTCTTTGTCATTCACCGGCATTCTTAAAAAAAATAGGCACCGGTACAATCGCTGATTGTGCTACGTATCTTTGTGCTATGAAGTGGCCATGTGTCTTATTCGATAGTACTTGACATCGACACGTTGAAGAGGATCCCAATTATATAGAAAACGTAACTTCACGCCTGTAATCCCCGCAGGGGTAGGCAGAGGCAAATGCATGCATTCAAGCATACATGTTTGCATGTATACCCACGATTCGCCGTTTACGTTTTGGCCCACGTAACAGGTGGCGAACCTGTTGACATCTCCGGGTACATTACCAAACTACGAGGTATTGGGAAATTTCCAGAAAATGGAAAAATCCCAATAGAACCAGAGATAAAGGATTTTACACCATTATCTCTGATAACCCCCTTCCAGGGTATCGACCCCAGGACCTCAGCGTAGTAGTAGTGGCCTGCTACCACTAGGCTACCGAGGCAGAATATAGAAAAAAACAGACACCTTTGTGAAGATTCGTAGCACTTTCGTAGAACGTATCTTAACTATCAGTAGAGTTCCAGTGTAGCAGTCATCACTTAACATCCATGTGAATCGCATGCTTACTTGCCACCTTCGAGTTCGATCCCCGCATTGGGACAAATATTTGTATGGAATACAGATACTTGTTTCGGTGTTGTATTTGTACAACGACACTCACGACACAGGTTTATAGTTTTATACCTAGTGTGGGCCTGTGAGTGAAATAAATACTAGAGTTTTGTTAAAAGTCGTAGCACTTTGGTACAATCGTTGATTGTGCTGCGTAGTTTTCTGCTAAGTACACAATAAAAAAAAAACAAAACACCTTTGTTAATATTCGTACCACTTTCGTTTTGACCTCTGGACTTTGTGTAGATGTCTATAGGCTGCTGTCATCACTTAACATCTATGTGAATTGCATGCTTGCTTGCCACCTTTGTAACATTAAAAGAACGACTGGTTGTACTTCGTGTAGCCGTAGCTTTTTGCTACGAAGTCACAGTGTTGAATACACTGTGACTTCGTCACTCAGGTGGCCTAAGTAGGTGGACCACGGGTAATGACCCTCTAATTCGTTGGCAGTAGACATCGACAATTCATGCAGGAGCACAATTATAAAGAACTAGAAAAAATTAACACTTTTAGTTGAGAAAATTGTGTATTTTTCTAATAGCTGGTAGAACGATCGGTTATGTTACGTAATGGTCGTGTATCTAATTCGATGGTACTACAAATCGTTAAAAAGGATCACAATAATTAAGAACTAGAAAACAGACACTTTTCAGAAAATTGTATAGTTTTGTAAAATGAATGAATTTATTTCGTTACTTATAGACATCGATACCTTAAAAAAGATTATTATAGTAAAGAACTAAAACAAACCTTTCTTTGAGAAAATTGTTTTCGAAAATTTCGTCGATCCGGTTTGTCCAGCCGCGTGAGATAACTGTTTGATTCGAAGGGTCGCGGGTTCGATCTGTGCACTGGGGCACACATTTGTATGGCCTACAGATACTTGTTTCGGATATGGGCGTATGTGTACAACGGCACCCACGACACAGGTTTATAGTTTTATACCTAGTGTAATTATACCTTGTTAAAAGTCGTAGCACTTTGGTACAATCGCTGATTGTGCTGCCTAGTTTTGTGCTACGAAGTGTCCATGTATCTTCGTTATTACTTGATATCGACACGTTGACGAGGAACACAATATATTCCTATATTATAATTCGTAGCACTTTCGTAGAACGGATGGTTGTACTACGCGTATCCGTAGCGTTGTGCTACGAAGTGGCCGTGAATCTAATTCTTTGGTAGTAGACATCGACATTTTATGCAGGAGCATAATTATATAAATAATTACATACGTAACTCCACGCCTGTAATCCCCGAAAGGGTAGGCAGAGGTAAATGCATACATTCAATCATACTTGCAAACACCCACGATTCGCCGGTTACGTTTTGGCCCATGTAACAGGTGACGAACCTATTAACCTCCGGGCACGTTATCAATCTTACGGTATCTCGGTGCGGGGAAACATCTAGAAAATGGTAAAATCCCAATTGAACCAGAGATAAAGGATTTACACCGTTATCTCTAGTATACCCCGAGTTGTAGTAGTAGGGGCCTGCTACTACTAAGCTACTGAGGCAGTTTAAAATAATAAACACGTTTATTTGAGAAAATTGTGTAGTTTTCTAGTTGTAGCACGTAGAGAAACGACTGCTACATAGCTTTTTGCTACAAAGTAGCCGTGTATCTAATTCGTTAGAGTAAGATCATAATAATATCTCTTCTGCCTCAACTCGGTAGCCTAGTGGTAGCAGGCCACTACTACTACGCTGAGGTCCTGGGTTCGATTCCCGGGTAGGGGGTTATCAGAGATAATGGTGAAAAAGCCTTTGTCTCTGGTTCTATTGGTATTTTTCCATTTTCTGGAAATTTCCCAGTACCTCAAAGTTTGGTAATGTGCCCGGAGATGTCAACAGGCTCGCCACCTGTTACATGGGCCAAAACGTAACCGGCGAATCGTGGGTGTTTGCATGTATGCTTGAATGCATGCATTTACCTCTGCCTACCCCTTCGGGGATTACAGGCGTGAAGTTACGTTTTTTTTTTAATATCTTATACAGAATTCTCGTATCATAGTGTTTGTAACTAAACTTCTCCGAAACGTCTGACCGATTTGTATGATATTTTTTTTGTGTATATTCCGCAGTTCTGAGGTCGTAAACTTTTTTATATCACAAAGGCGATACGGACTCCGCCGAGATATCCAGCAGAACCAGATAAAATAAACCTCTTTCTTTAAGTGAATTATATGATTTTATAAAAAGTAGTAACGTTCTGGTAGAATGATCGGCCTTACTACGTAATTTTACACTACGACGGCTAAAGTTTTATGAAAGAAGAAGAGTTAAGAAAGATTTTAAAGAACCAGAAAAACTAAACGTTTTTTGTATAAACGACGTACGGAACCCTAAATCGTATAGAATGTTCAGGCAAAAAAATGGCCCTCATAGGAGATCGTGAATTTTACAGATCTAAATATTAACGCGACTGGAAATGTGAGACAAAGAGATCCGAGGTAAGTTTACCGTGTAATAATAGAGGACCCAACATTGCAGTCACGTGTGATGAGACCCTGAATATAAGAATCTTAATGATGCAACATTTGATGATAAAGCATATTTTTTTTAATCATTAAAAATATTCCATTCAGGATTTTTTTAGCAAACACATTTAAAATATGTTTAATTCTTTTATTAGCTCGGTGAAGTTTTGTTCAGATCTTAGACTAGGTAATAAAATATGGCTAGGTAATTACAGACATACAGACATAATATCCTAGTCTAGAATAGAGAGGTAAGTTTTTTTATGTAGTGAAAGTGGCAAACAAGCATGTAGTTCATATTGGTGTTAAGTGGTGACTGCAGCCTATAGACCCACACATACAAAGACCAAGGTCAAAATGCAGATGCATTACCACTCCTGAGGCCTAAGGTTTTATGCCTCTGTGCCGGAAATTACAGAGCCGTACATTACCACCTGACCGGATCACGATAGTGCTGAACACTACCATTGAGCGGCCAGTATATTAGGTAATGCAGTGGTGCCTACGCCCAGGAGCTCAGTCACTGGAGCTCTACCACCAGTATCAGTATCTGAATTAAGTAAATTTCTCATAAAGCTTATGAGCTACAGTAATCCGTTACATTTAATGTAGAAAGTCAGTTTGTTATCTTACATTAAAAAAAAGACGTTATAAGTAATTATATCGACCGCGACGCATCGTAAAGATGTGCAAATCATGCGGTCACTAATTATTTTAATGCAACTTTTCAGATTCCATTCTTCTAATGTTTTCAGAGAATGCAATCAGCTGATGCACTATCGAATAGTTCCATGTTACTGGTGCATACGCATCACGCGCTGGCAAGGCAACGTCTAGTACGTTTAATGTGGGTCAGGAGGCTCGCACGCGGGGAGTACTTCGGTTAACACCTACTATAATCCTCCCCGACTGAATCGATTAAAACTTTGCCTACCCTCATTTTATTTTAAACCTTGCTTCACAGGATTAAATTTGATATTCCATTGTACCCTCCATGTACATATGCCGTGTCTGAGAGTATTTCGTTTGTGACGTCACAGCCGTGTCGCGCGTTCGCGCGCTCCACCCGATCGATATTCGAGTTCGGGCTCGAGTGTTTTCGTGAAAAGTCGGAAGGGGCAAAGTGACGCCGTCGATGCCACGTGCGTATTACGTAACAGCGATCGGTACAACGGCTCATTGACAAAGATTATTTGTGTAACGAAGCGACGAAGCCCTGATGCGTTCAACAAGCAAACCGAACACTTGTTTGAACCTTCACTGTTTGTTATTTGTAGGTACTATTTGTAGTTCCGATCGATAATTCAAAAATACGTCTTCATGACCGTTGGAGGAATTGGAAAGAAAATAAGAATTGCATGACTTTTGAGAAACAAGGGTAATGAAATCGTTGCAGTTTGCAGTTGGAGCAATTTGCAGATTAGACACAAACATTCCGAATTCTGAATTTGAATCTTAATTTTGAATTCAGATGTGGGTTGCCGAAGTATGCAAATACGAACGGAAAAAGACATGTATGTATCAGATGTGGGCACATGGCTCATAGCTGACGCATCCGTGGTTTTTTGTTTGCTTGATATACTCATCTACTTTTAATTTATGACCCTGTAATTGCCGTCACAGAGACATAAGGAGTGTATAGCTGGGCATCGGGACGTTATGATCCCACTGCCCACTCGCGGGACAACTTTCTTCTGCTAAAAGAGAATTCTCCCGCTAGTGCAGCCAGTCAACCGAACAATGGCGGAATCAAACCATTCCAATGTAGCAGTAGTGAGTGCAATAGGGCAGCGTTCTGTGATAATATCTGCAATTACCAATCCGCATGCCAAGCGTGGCGATTATGGCATATTCCCCTTATGGGGAGGCTTTGGTCCAGCAGTGGACATCTTTCAGCTGATATGATGAGGCATAAGGCTGATATGATGAGGTTAATGTACGGCCCTGTAATTTCCGGCACAGAAGCATAACACCTTAGGCTTCTGGAGTGGCAGCGCTTCAGTATTTTGACCTCTGGTCATTGTGTGGGTGTCACTTAACACCAATGTGTACTGCATACTTGTTTGCCACTTTCATTACATAAAAAAATCTAAGGAAAGTAGTAGAACAACAATTTCATTTTATCATAATTATGACATTTTTTACTGTGTCAAGCCTTTGAAATCTTAGAAAACGCAATGCTATTGATATCTATTATTTTTATGCATACGATAGATGTTGTACCTATACCTCAATCATTAGTCAAAATCAGTGCCATAAGTATTTCTACTCTCAAAAATATTTCACTTCTTATTCTAGTAAACGCATTCCAGAAAGCACGAGAAGGAAGAAGGAAACTGCAAAATACCCTACTCTACGTGCTCGGAGCGATCAGCTACGTGCACTGAATTTTTCAATTATAAGTAGGCACTTACACGCGTTTGCTACGCAACTGATTAAATTCTTGCCTCCACAGAGTTCGTAATTCGTAAAATTGTGTCTGTAATACGACAGTTTTTAAATGTTTCTCATATTACAAAGGCATTTTTAATTGTGGCCTGTTTTATTGCTTGTCTAGAATATTTGGATGCCATGACATCGTGGGCGGTATTTGCGGTATTTCGGTGTAACTTACAGTTAAAACTTTCTTGACATTCGTTTTAATTTACCTTTATGCGTTCCATTGCTTGTCGGTCTTTAATATACTTTACTAGAATATACGGGTTTAATGCGAATTGGCAAAGATAGTATGGTGGGAGGGATCTACATATGATCTACATTGTATTTAGTATGTAGTAGTTTCAATTGTGTTCGCATGTAAGTCATGTAACATGCTAATGTATAAGATTGTTTGCAAAATATGTAGTAAAATTTATGGTGTTTTTCACACTGTTTTTTTGAAATTTGATATGATCTTCAATATTTGTTTTATATTATTTCGCATTAACACATGCTTGTGAAATATATTTTGTTTTTAAAGAAAAATGGAAAGAAAAATTTGACTTCAGGCGAGACTCGAACTCGCGACCTACTGGGAATCTAGTCCAGCCGCTCTTCCAATTGAGCTACCGAAGCCCTGCCCGATTTGTCAAATCTTTCCTTCACATCTATTGCATTGCTTTATGGTCGCGAGTTCGAGTCTCGCCTGAAGTCAAATTTTTCTTTCCATTTTTCTTTAAAAATAAAATATCTTCAATATTATTTATTAAATATTTATTAAACAAAGAATGTGCAAGTGATCTAACAGTGATTCTCAAAGTGGTTCAGTTGGTCCTGTAGAGGTCTATGGAAGACTCGACGGGGTGTATGTTGAAAAGGAGATGTTGCAAAAATGTATGGACCTCTGGCCATGTATTGTACACAATATCATTAAACAGGCAAAATCAATATAAAAACGTTTATTACTGTATATTTTTACTTATTAAGCCTTGTTTGCAGTTACAAAATATTATTTGCAGTTTGAATTGCAACTCAAAACCAACATGGCGAATATGGCGGGCGATGTCATTTTGACATTTTCATTTTTAAATTGTTTTATGATTATATAGTAGGTACTTGAAGAAAATAAAATTCCAAATACTATCGAAATCGATCGATCCCAAGCGTCGGCTGTATCGCCGCCATGTTGAACATAGTTGAAAATGACAAAAACGTTTGAATTAAATGTGGTTGTAACTCTAAAATTCTTAAATAACTTCTAAAATAAATTGAATAAATTAATTGTATTTTTTTCGGGTTCTTCTTTAATTAACCCATTTTTGAGGACGTGTACGAACCAGAGCCGAGCTCGCAACATCTCCTTTGAGCGAATGTTTAAGTCCAGTGTATTGTCGAGCTTTACTGCAATCTTTTACTGGTAGTAGAGCTCCAGTGACGGAGCTCGAGGGCATAGGCACCATCGCATTACCTAATATACTTGCCGCTAAATGGTAGAGTTCAGCACTAACGTGTTCCGGTCAATGTACGGCCCTGTAATTTCGAGGCATAACACCTTAGGCCTCAGGAGTGGTAACGAATCAGCATTTTGACCTTGGTCTTTGTGTAAGTGTCTATAGGCTGCAGTCATCACTTAACATTAATGTGAACTGCATGCTTGTTTGCCACCTCCATTATATTAAAAAAAATCTTAGCTAGAATGACGTTGCGGCGTATTACTCTCTAATCACATATGTCTTATTTTCGCCAGCAAAGGCACAGCTTCGACTTGTTAGTTCAAAAACCTTGTTTCTATCTCTCCTTTCATACGATTTCCACACTGTTCTCTTCTATTACGCATATAATATCAAATAAGTACAGGCAGCGAACTCTCCAGCTTACCAAATACAATCAAAAATAGCTTTTATTACCTCATAAAGTTCGCATCTGTATCTCCGGCTTTTCGCCAGATAGTACACCATTGATAAGCGGTATTTTTGTTTTATATAATGATAAATACAGGGTGCATGGTCGTATCTATATCTTAACTGCGTTTCTAAATGCATTTGGTTTTTTATATTTAGTAGAACAATGCTATAGATAGTATCCATAAATCAATGACCTGTCTGCTTTTTCTCAAATTTACACTTCTTATAAATCAGGAAGGAATCCAATCATAATGTAAAGTGATGAATTCTTCAAACGCTTTATTTTTCTTAGAAGTTTTATAAGGGTGGCGAATAACAATGATATCCTGATTGCTCAACTCCGTGATGCTCGTCAATTGTATAATTCATTAGTGTTTCTTTTTAATATATTGTAATTTAATCTTACCCATCTTTTTGCTCGAAGTGATAGCTATACCCCAGTCTATCACTTCCAGAAAACAAAGATAAATAAATATACAACGTGTAACAGGATTAAATCAGTGTCGGATAAAGCCGGTGCGGGGCCCGTAGCAAATGTGACCATGGGGCCCTAGAGTTACATTGCCTACTGAAATTTAGGATGTAAATAAAACAACATTTACGAAAAGGAATCGAAAACAAATTTAGGGGATTCCCCTTGTAAGTATTGTGGTATTGCCAACTTGCAACATAACAATATAGGTACCTATATAATTAGTGGTCAACGCTCCCTTTCAGAATAGCTAAGGTGTATTTATGTTTTTTTTTTACATATTTGTGTTTTTTTTTTGGGCACAGGCACGGGGCCCCTAATAGCGCGGGGCCCGTAGCATTTGATACTCCTGCTATATGGCTAATCCGGCACTGGATTAAATGTGCAATCCGAAACTACTTTGTTTAGAATAGATAGCTAAATCGATTTTAGACATTTTAATATAGGTAATATTTTATCCCAAAATCAATTAGAATTCAGTAAATTATGGTCACTCATTTGGTGCCCAGTCAATATAAAAGATAATGAGACTAACATCTATCCAAAATAAAATGATAGTCTCATCAAGTTCATTAGGGCTCGTTGAGACGTGTAGTTTATCAAAAATAATAATTTGAGCAATAAAATAGTGAAAATTAATCTGATTACTAGCGAGTTTTAAATAGGGATGCGCAGGTTACGCTACATCGCATTGCGACAGTGTGCGTATGTGAGTAGGTTCGTGTTTTATGTGCAGCCGTAGGTAGAGGTAGGGTACGTATGCGTAGGATTGCTTTTCAGGTTCAGGTTGGTAGGTGAACGTATGTGCATACTATTCGTACAAATTGAGGGCAACTTATTTATTTCTTAAATAAAAATATGAAATTCAGAAACATGTAATTTTAGTTCATGTATTATGAATCTAATTGGGTGTGAATTATTACCGTTACATGTTGTAAATATCTCGAAATTGAAAAAAAATTTGGAGAGATTTCTCTTTCCATTAGGTTTTTCCTGTTGTAGGTATCTTTGAGGAAGGCTTTGTTCAGTAGTGGACGTCGTTCGTCTGGAGTTTTACAATTTACTAGTTGAGTTTTTTTATGCAATGAAAGTGGCAAACCACCATGCAGTTCGCATTAATGTTAAGTGATGACTGCAGCCTATAGTCACCCACACAAAGACCAGAGGTCAAAATGCAGATGCATTACCACTTCTGAGGCCTAAGATGTTATTGCCTCTGTTCCGGAAATTACAGAGCCGTACAATACCACCTGACCGGAACACGATAGTACTGAACACTATCATTTAGCGGCAAGTATATGAGGTAATGCGGTGGTGCCTACGCCGTAGCTGGAGCTCCGTCACTGGAGCTCTACCACCAATATTTCCTGTGTTATAACCAATAGACTCTTATTTGTAAGACTGTTTGTAAAAAAAAATATCCTTCAGGCATTTTCATACTTCGGCGTGACAGCGAATAATATTGCTTACTGATAAAGTAAAACCCAGGAATGCTTATGTAACTAATCTTTGACCTCAAAACTATTTGGAACATAATACATGTTCATATAGAGAGGATCTTTAATGACTATCACAGAGGCTCGACTAAATAGGCTTCAGGGATGCATTTTGAGTGTAAAAAAATATCGATAGACTGTAGTATTCACTTGCTATATAAGTGAACTGCATGTTTGTTTACATAAAAATACATATCAAAAATAAGAAACACAAGAATGTATAATGATAACAGTGGCAAACCATGAAATAATATTTACTTGCAGTTATTTAACTAAGCTGCCAGTTTAACGAATTATTATATAAAATAATCTCCAAAGTAAATTATTCAGCTATTACTTTCCACATTTCAGTCAGTAATTCATTTCGACAGTAACAAATGGCCTGATTAAATTTTCCGCTCCCTAGCAAATAATAATGATTTTGAATTTTGAGACAGAGATTTTGTCAGCAGTTACTAATTAATTTAATGCGAATAACAAAAAAAAAGCTAAATAATATATACTTAAGTTTTAACTCTGTTTATACTTCTTTACTTAACTACCAGTCTCAGTTAAGCCAGTTAAAGTTACGATCTCAAACTTCAGTCCTGCAATTTATAGCCCGACGTCGTCGCACTAAAATATACATAACTACTGACGGTTTCTGTTGTCTGCGGTTAAGAATAAAACGATCGTTAGCGATAATAAAAACTGCATCACTAGGACTAGGGCAGTGCAATAATTGCATCCAGTTTAACCGGGTCCGATCGATGTGAGGGTATTTACCTCGCCGGGCGAAAATAATCCGGGTGCCGGTGATGTCAGAAGACGTTTGCACTGCGCCTGCGCGATGAACGTGAACCTAAAAATGTGTGGATGCGCCTTCGAAGCCTTATTACTATTTCTAAAGAAGTGCGAACCGTTCGCAGTAGTCGGGAGTACGATAACGCGGGTGCACCGGACGGCGGTGGCGTCGTGGGAGTGCGTGTTGTGGTGTTCGGGAGTGTGCAGAAGCGGCGCCGGCCGGCGGAGGGTCGGCGGCATGTCCTGCCGTTTGTAGGTTGATGGCTCGGCGGCGGCGGCGAGGAGCCGGGCGTCAGTCGGTCGCCGGCGAGCGTAGAGCCGGGCGCGCGAGTGCGAGTTATGGCGCCCCGCGGCGGCCGGTGAGGCGCCGGCCCCGCCGACCGCCCCGGGTCGACGGGCCAGCCGGGCCACCCGGTCACGCGTCCCACCATGTCCTTGCTCAGCGTCACAGGTAGTGTGTGTTTTCGCGCCAGTTTTCACTGAAGGCAGTGTGTACGGCTTTGTGTTATCGGTATACGCATTACGCGGTCGTTATGGACGCATATTCTGTGCAGATATTTACTTTCAGGAGCTGACGCTGATGTGTCGTAATGTTCCATGGGTTTGTGTACGCTCGAATCGAATATTGATACGTATTTTATAACATGAACGCTTTATTGTGACCTGTTTACCATTGATTATGATAACAACACGTATCAGTCTTTTATTTATCTGCATACTTGCGTCAATGAGAGATAGTTGTTGATCGACGTTGAATCGTTGATTACGATAACTTGGATGCTTTGGATATATGAAACGCTTTCAAAAGTAAGCAGATATTGAGGTTATGTTCTTGAGCTGTTGTGCGGTTTATTGATGTTTGGCTCTAACATGGCCGTATAACACTTCAAACAAATGAGTAAAACTTACATTCATGATGTCTATATAATTTTGCAAATGTTATCGACATATATCACACTGAAAACGTAAAAACACTTATTTTAGTAATAGATTCGTTTTCAACATTATCTTGCACGTCGTGTTTAAAGATCTCCTTTGTTTTGGACGCTTTAATGGTTTTGTAATTGTGTAATATTAGATTTACTTTGTTTATAGATGTTTATTTAGTAGGTGCTTATGAATTACGTAAAGTACAGTGCCTTGATAAGACTCATAAATTTACGTTATTCAAATTTAGGTGAACTAAATAGAATTTCAACAGTCTTATCTAGATTGAAAACGCAACTGTAACACTGTTATACGGCAACTAAGCATAACATTCGAACTTTATATATTCATACTAACTGGGCGCTAGTAAATTTCAACAAAACAATACCCAAAGTAAAGCGGTTAATTCATCTTTTCAGACGAGCGCATCTCACGTTACCCTGACTCCACATATTTCTTCTTTTATTGGCACCAACATTGGTCGGTAATTGTGTTTGGCATCCACATATTAGAGATGTTATTAGACTGGTTCAGCATGAAGAAACAACGTAGGGATTTCTATTCTACAAATTGATGTAAATACTTTGGCGTTTATAAAAAAAATGCAGTTTGTAGTGCATACATTTTAATATTTACTGTAAGTGAAGACCTTAATAAAACGTTTTTCATATTTTTTAGTTTAGAACCTGTTACTGTTGGCGAAAAGAGCCAAGTGAATGTTAGATGGTCGATAAAACAGACACCGAATGCTTAGTAATAGCATTCTTAGCCTGGGTTGTACCATATTTGTTAAAGTTAATGTAACATTTCACATCCTACTCTAATTTTAACAGATTTCTTTAAGTTAGAGATGATATTTTGGTGCAACCCAGGGTTAGACTACATTTGTTTATATCTATTAATTTAAAATACTGAATTAATTTTATCGTTAAAGTGGGTGGAAATCTTACCATAAGATGTTAGATATAAGTAGTACAATTTAATAGTACGAGTATATCATAGTTTGTTACTGACCTAATAAAAGCGCGTTTAAAAGATTCAAAAGCGCCACTTAATGATAAACTTAACTGAGACATTATATTGTGGTGCATAGCGGATATTGAAGCGTATTTTCTTTGAAGAAATCGACACAAATCGGCCAATTCCCATATTTGGTACCAACATTTGGCAAACATTGTTGGAGAGAGAGTTGGGGCCAATGTTTGGAACCGGCCTTATATTGTACATAAAATAGGTTGCGTTGCTTTAGTTCTATCGCGCGTTCCATTTAAAGGCCGATGTGGGACACGATCATAACAAGACGATAGTTTTGCATTTAGACTCTTTGTTAAGAAACGAAGAGCACTACGGTCTACGATTATTATTGCTAGATTTGTATTAAAATGCTGAAATAGAAGTGTGTATTCACCTGAATAATTTTATTTATTTGTATGTATGTATCTTCACGCCAGGTCCCTAACGGGGTAGGCAGAGAGTGTAGAGCGCCAGATATCCCGGTCCTGACAAACCTCTCGTGCCTGTTTATTTATTTGGCGTGTCAAATAAGTGTGTTATACATACTGAGGGTAAATGCCATATCCTTTTTTATTTAAGCACTATCGCATTATCTTATCTATCTCCGAAATAGTAATATTGTCACTAATAAAATAGAGATCCCTCCATTAAAGCGTATCAGAGAAAATCTACGTAATAAATTATTAAAAACGCCAACAAAAAGTGAGCTTAAACCAAAGACAAATTCAGCGTAGCACTAAAAGCTTTGCTAATTCAGCCTCAGTAAGGTTGCCTAAAACCGTGCAGTATATATAATAAGTCCGCTGAAATATGCGTTAGAGTAAGCCTTCCAGCTTTAAATACACGATTTAAGCTAGAGTTGAACGACCTACGGGAAATTGGAATATAAATTGTGTTTATTCGTCTAACTTGTTAGGCATGCTCTGTCGAATTCTGCAGTGCAATGCACTCGTTTCAAAAGCGAATCAATACGTTGAGTTTATTTTCTCTGTAATCGTTCTAAAATAGCATTGTACGATATTTATGTATTGATATAGCTAGTAGATAAGCTAGTTTTATCTTTATATTTATGTAGATAAGTAATAATGATTTAAGGTTTAGTTCAAGGCACGTCCAGATATTGGCACTTTATAAGGTGTTGATTTTTTTGATGTTATTTTGGTTACAAACAAGCATGCAGTTCTGGTATTGTTGCATTGGTGGTAAACGAATATTGTAGCCTATAGACATCTACACTAAAATCAGAGGTCTAAGTGCAGACGCGTGTCACCCCTGATGCCTAAGTTGTTTCGCGTCTGAGGTAGTTATAACGGGACCTTATATTACCATATAACTGGCACAGGTAGCTAAACACTATCATTTGGCGGTCGATAGATTAGGTAAACCCTACTGGTGGTGGTGCCAACGTCCTCAAGCTCCGACACGGGAACTCTACCACTAGTATAACCTTTGATTTCTTATTATAGACATTGTCGTGCTTAAAGCATAAACTAAAAATAGAAATACACCGAATTTTAACCAAATTTTTAAGAGTTCTGCTCGAAATGACTGCGGTATTAAAGTCTGTACGCCAGACAGGAGATTTAATTCGTAAAACAACAAGACGACGAATTAACGTTAGGGCTTATTTAGACTATAACTAAGTATACTCTTTAAGAAGACTATAAATTGGCGGGTTTCGAATGACGGCATTATCCTGTTCCAGTTGGATGGAAATGTAGGTATTAACAATTTATGTCACAGAAGCACGACAACTGGTGGTAGAGTTCCAGTGACAGAACTCGCAAGCGTAGGCACCACCGCATTACCTAATGTACTTGCCGCTAAATGGTAGTGTTCAGCACTGTCGCGTTCCGGTCAGGTGGTAATGTACGGCCCTGTGATTTCCGGCACAGAGGCATAGTACCTTAGGCCTCAGGAGTAGTAACGCATCTGCATTTTGACCTTGATCTTTGTGTGGGTGTCTATAGGCTGCAGTTATCACTTAACACCAATGTGAACTGCAGGCTTGTTTGCCACTTCCAATACATTAAAAAAAAATTTGCGGGTCCATCACAAAATTCACAACATCCGGGTATCTCTTGAACGATACGATCACCGTATCTATATCGCACTTGCGAATCATGATCGCCTATTTGGTCGGGTCATAATATGCGATCGTGATACGTAGTCTTAATACGCCGCTCTGTCACGACACCCAGTGATACATTTCTATATCCGCCTTTACTAGTTTTTGTGTAAACTGCAGTATTTAATTACCATCCATGAGAATTTCATGCTTGTTTCCCACTGTCATGAAAATAATTTAGCTCAATTTAATCAGGCAGACAACAGATACCTCACTCTACCGCTACTGGCTATAAGCCTCCACCCCTACATATATACATCTAGCACACACATGCAAGTTGACGTTGACATACAAACGACATGCTTTTCGTGGTGCAAGTTTAGAGGGGTAGCGTTCTATAATTATAGAGATGTTATATTCCAAACTTTAATTAATTTGGTGCGTCAGTACATGTAGCTCATATTGAAATTGTAAAACTAAATCGATTACGTTTAATTATAGAAAGAAGATAGTAATATAGGATAGGGACCGATCTGGTAATGGATTTGGAACTATAAGAAAATTTGTTTATACTTACGTGAAATGTTTAATTCGGTTCACTCAAGAATTACTGCTACTGGGTTGTACCAAGATATTTGTTAAAGTTAAAGTTATAGTAACATTTCACATCCTTCTCTAACTTTAACATATTTCTTTAAGTTAGAGAAGTATGTGTAATTTTACAATAATATTAACAAATATGTTGGTGCAACCTAGGCTAAAAGTTAATTAGTAAATTAACTTTTAGCCTAGGTTGTTCGTTCATCTACAAAAAACTTTTTTTGTAGGTGAAATAATATAGGATAATGCCTCGTGGGATTAAGGTTACCCTAATTCTAGTAACCTTTCCAGTATCCAAATGCTTGCATATATATTAATTTAGAAATGACAAGGCGACCCTGTCCTAACCCTTGATAATAAATTATACTGTATGCCGCACAGATAAACAACACCTCACTCGACCTATATAATTGTAATACTCCAAATATTGACATATTAAAAATATTCAATACTTATCATATTAAACGCCGAAATGTTATACAAGTGCCCTCAATATTTTTTATGTATGGGCGATTATTTTGCACAGTATCTACACAGCGATAAGACTTGAGTGTGCCTGTAATTAGTATACACGTAATATATTTTTATAATGAAAATGGTCGAAGTATTTTGAAATGATTTATCGACTATTCGTCGCTTTTTCACATTTTGTATCCACGAAAATCTAAACTCTGACTTAGTTAAAAAACTTAACTGTTCAGTTATAATAATATTCAGAGGTTTCAAAGTATTTACAAAAAACTGCTACTTACAACAATTGTAACTTCAAGAAAACGCAGATTTTTCATGATTTCTATGTTTTACTTATGACCGAATATTTTACTAACTATTTTACAAAACTTTCTATCACTATGTTCGCACAATATATTATCATACATTCGCTTTGAAGAGAACGGCAGCGTTAAATTTCCCTTGAGAGTGGAGAATTTTCTTTTACATTTTTGTACATACGTGCTTCTGATCGTGGGGAAAATTTTAAATGACAAAGTTAAGTATGTCGCTCAGTGCAGAGCTATTGGTAATAAAATTCACTTTGTTCACATCGATGGTAAATTATTACAACAGCAATGGACTAATATGCTAAACACATAAAGTAACATGGGCCACCGGCCGCGGCGGCCCAGAGGGGAGAAGCCATAGCGTTTATGACCGTTGCAAAACAGTGTGTCATTTTTTGCGGGGGAATACGTGTAACACACACACTACAAAAATTGTCTATTACTCCGAAACTCACACCTTGAATTTAACGAAATACATTAACAATTTCACGTACACATTTAAACATATCGGCGACAAGCATAGGAACATTGTGCCTGTACTATGACAGAGGGGAATGCCTGCATATGGCTCGCCCCTCCAGTCCGCCTCGGCCGCTGGCCCGTGTTGCTCTATGGCTGAACATTAAATACTAAAATAGAACTAAAACAAAATAACTGCCTCAATAGTCTTGTGTTAACAGGCCTAAATAATTCAAAAATCTACCTGTTAACCTTATCCACAAACGTGATTAAAACCAAAATATTTATTTTATTCTGTTTTTAGTATTTTTTGTTATGCCGCCAACAGGAATATATCAAATTGTCAGAGAATATCTAATAATACTACGTATAGAATGGACACTTCGACGTCCCGCCCGATTTCCCCGCATCGCCCAACCTCCTCCCCTCTTATGGGCGACGGTTGGTATTTTATACGTGCTACGCACACAGGTGCACGTGTAAATAAACGTCACTGATTGATGTCTGTGTATAGACCAAATTAAGCGTTTGTATTGAATTTTGGCGAAGTGTCCGCGGTGTGAAATTGTGATAATTTCAACTGTTTTGCTATCATATCCTAGTAATAGAGTGACGGATGGATACAATAATAGACAGACGGACAGCGGGTACAGAACTCTAAAAAATCCGAAAGTCGGTTCACATTACAACAGCCATAAGGACGATACAAACCGTTTATTTTATATAACAAAAATTTTAATAAGGAACTTATTTTCTACCTCTTCTTCAACTTAAATAAAAATAATGTTTTTTTTCAACCGCTGAGAAACAGAAGAGGAGGTTATCAATTCGACGTGTATGACATACATATTTTTTTGACCTGACCACGCATTTTTTTATACTGTATGGTTCGATTTCCATGGTTATTTTTGTAGATTGATTATTTTGAAATTAGTTTTGTTTTATTATTGAAAATAAAATCCAGCTCGGGGAGTTAGAAAATTGGTGTTTCACCGTTATTTTTTATGTGATGACAAATTTTCTTACTATACTGGTCCGGTGCTACGTCAAAAAACCATACCGCCAGAAACCAAATGCCAGTGTGAAAGAAGGGTTATCCAATGAATTTTACTGGTCTTTTCATCACATACTAGTGATTTTCATTAGTGATTTGTTTGGCGCTGACCTTACTCATTATTACTAAATTACATCAGTATCGCTTTCATTTATTTTTATATCTTCAGTTACTCTTCACCGGTAAATTATTTAGTAAAAAGTTATTATAGTAATAAGAGCATATAAAAATCTCGAGGTATACTGGTCAAGAGTTTATCGCTTTTCACTTATATTTTGGACGGGCGGTAAATGTCAGGTGTTCTCCGCGAAGTGTGTCAAGACGGACCATTTTAAAACCTGCCACTACGTGTAACAACGAGACACTTTGCGGGATTCTCTATATTGAAAAGTAGAAAACAATCTGACATCGTGATGTTTCAATATATTGCCTTTTGTTTTATTATCACTAATAAACATATTAAGTACTAGCTATCCGCCCCGGCTTCGTGCGGTTGCAATGTACCTGTAGATTGTTACGTACTGGTAATTTGATGCCGTTTTTTATCACCAATCCCTACTGATCCAACTGTTTTGTCGTTAAGTTTTCTTGAAATTTCTAATTTTCCGAATCTATTTTTTTTCTTTCATATAAACTTTTTCCAGACAGTTATAAGTACAAATATATATTATATAATACACAAATAGTATTAGTTCTCAAGTTTTGTGCTCAGCAACACATTAAGCGATTCATTTTTATTATAGGTTATTGTTACAATTTTGTGTGAATATGGAGTGGTTAGTATGTAAAATATGATTCAAGACTTACCTAAGATTCAAAATTCGTGACGTGAAACATTTTTTTTTGTAATAGTTAAAAATACAAAAAAAAAAAGTTTTTCTATTGGTAGAGTTCTAAGTGTAGGAGCTCGAGGGCGTAGATACCACCACATTAGCTGACTTATCAGCCGCTAAATGATGGTGTTTGGCACTATCGTGTTCCGGCTACATTACATTTCCTTACATTTTGACCTCTCGTTTTTATGTAGATGTCTATAGGCTGCAGTCATCACTTAACATCGATGTGAGCTGCAAGCTTGTTTTCCACCTTCCTTACTTAAAAAAGTACCATATGGTCTATCTATCTAATCTATCATTCCTGAAAATAATGGTTCAACAATTAATTCAGAAAAACAAAAAACAAAGCGTCCATAGAACGCTTTCAAACAATATTATTATGCCGCAGATAATCTGCAACAAAAGAAAAAGAGACAGGCAACATAAAATCAACTTATTGCTTAAAGATTTTGCTTAATTTTGTTCCATTTCAAATTTTAAGCCACCGCAAATGTTCTCAAGGGCAACATAGCATTTAAATCAATCTCACACGACACAATATGTTACACAATTTGACAAGACAGTCTAATTGGGTTGTGTAGAAATTGTGGATCTGGACGAACAATTACATTGGACTTGGTTGCAAGTCGTTGCTATTGTTTTGAAAGTGTACCTTATTACTGTTTATTGTGTACTAGCTGTTTCTCGTGACTTCGCGTGCTTTTTAGTGTTCCGTAGCAGACTGGCAAAAAACACAACGCTATAAACTCGTCATATCTGTCTGTGTGTCAGTCCGCACTGACGTACGGACTGACGTAGTCACCTTACTCCGACACTATTAAGAAGACTACATACTTGAAACTCGGTAGGGAGATGAATTATGTGAACCGCTTTATGATTTTTATTAAAATAAAAAGAAATAAAAGAGAAGCCGGCCAAGTGCGAGCCTCACTTTGTGTCCAATCTCAGGATACAAACCATCTCCAAGCTCTCCAACTTAAATTTCGCCACAGTCGGCTTGACGTCGGCGATCGTGAAAGCATAACAGTCAGACAGACAGAGTTACTTTCATATATATAGCTTTTTCCCGCGACTGAATCCGCGTGGATTTTGGAAAAAAAAATGATGCGAATTCCATACATTTTTTTAGGTTACATGGCCATTGGCCCATCCGTATTTTGGTCTTTTGTTTTTGTGTAGATGTCAATAGTCTATAGCCTGCCTATATATTTAAAAAATGTGTGTTACTACTAACAATATGAGACCTATGTGTTCTACACACAGAGCATTGTTAATGGTTGTAGTTTTTAATAGAGTAAAATATTTCAGTTATACCTACTGGGTCTTTGTTTATCGTTTCGACTATACTTACCTATTGCTGTGTGTTTTGTGAAAGAAACAAAATTCTTGGACATTAGTATTTGTGTACCCACTAGCATTTCGATTATTAAAGGTCAGAACGGACCTACACTGGGCAGGAATAGCGAAGGATGGAGGCGGGGAAGGTAGCTTTTACCTTAACAAACCTTACCTTTATTTAATTTTTCTTTTAATCTCACAAAATATTTTTACTATAATTGGTTGTGTATATTGTGACAATTTCAGACTGTATTTAATACATTATTATAAAACAAACTCGTGTTAGTTATATCATTAATAACTCGAGAACGGCTGGACCGATTTTAATGAGTTTTTTGTTAATGGATATATTTTTGTCTGGAATAGGATACATATGTTACATTTTTTATTTTAAAAAAACATCACTCTACCCGTTAGTTTGTATGTTAGGGCCTTAGGACCTATAGAGTAGGGCGGTGTAGGGTATTTTTTTTACAATGAGTGGTTTCTGTCACGTTTTATTTTGTGGCATACTTTTATCTGAGTCAGGTTTTTATCATCTTTCATCACGTAAACAACCTCATTGTTTACGTAATTTCAAGGTAAGCGTTTCATGCAGCATAATGCAATTTAATGTTAAGGCGGCACAGAGTTCGCCGGGTCGTAGTCGTTAATAAATAATTAAAAAAATCGAAATGTCAGGCGTAGTTTAAGTAATAATAATATAGTAGGTATATGCGAGATAAATCCGAAAAGGTATGTTATGTATGTAAGGTATTTTATTTCAACTGAATAACAGACAATTCACAGCTGAAACCACTGACCATAGAAGGTTCAAATCTAGGGTGTAGGTTCCTTGATTAGCGTAGGGGAGCCGTATGAAAGGCTTATCCGAAATTCTCACCAAAACAGGAATAACGGGTAGACGAAGAAGAGGGCAAAAGCCGAAAAATAAAGTTTTGCCTTTGGCTTTCACTTTTATTAATCTGTTACAAATAGTAAGTCATCCGGTATAAAAAGATTTAACATTTAAACGTTTATTAAACAGATATTATGAATCACAACTCCGCTGAGCTTGACAGGAATCTATCGGAAAGGAAATAACCAGTTGCAGAAAATGTCGCTTTAACCTTTATTTCAGAAGAAGTAAATGTCACAAGTCAGTTAACCTACGCTCGTATTTTCATCATGAGCGTAGGCTGAAGGCCACATAATTTACTAAGAGCTATACACAAGGAAAAATATCCCCAAAATACTCAATCACGAACAAGGTCCCAAATAGCAATACTTTTATATTACAGGGGATTTTCTTGTAGCGCGAATATGATTTCTAGTCATTTGGTATTCGATCATAATCATTATTTTAGGCGAAAGAGAGAAGCCGAAAGAGCCATTGCTAGACCAAAGCCTCGGCATAAGAGGAATATGCCATAATCGCCACGCTTGGTATGCGGATTTGCTATTGCCTCATTGGAATGGTTTGGCCGGTATTGTTCGGTCGACTGGTTGTTTACACAGTGTGCGCTTGCCCTTCCAGATCCGAAGAGCAAGCACAGAGCAGTTTTTAATTACTAACGAATGTAATATGTTGTCACGTTACGACACTCACGAAAATCTCTTAAATGAAAAATACGTGTCAATTTTAGCTAACTAAGCTAAAAAATATCGAAATGTTCGGACGTGAAAACTATTGGATTATCTCACCACATAGGTGAGGTTACTAAATAGTAGTATTCAGCAGTGATTCAGCACTATCATATTTTTGATAAGAGGTAACTTTAATATAGGGTTAAAGGCACAGATTTATTATACTACTATCTTAATATATATAAATCTCGTGTCACAATGTTTGTCCTCAATGGACTCCTAAACCACTTAACCGATTATAATAAAATTCGCACACCATGTGCAGTTTGATGCAACTTGAGAGATAGGATAGCTTACATTACGCTATGACTAATAGGAGCAGAGCAGCGCGGGCGAAGCCGGGGCGGGCCGCTAGTAAAGTATAAATCTATGGTTAAAGGTAACAGTATGAATGAATACACTTGTCCACAATACCACGTCATCATGTTGTCACTGTAGAGCGATGCGGCGCGGCACACTAATTTACGTGTCGTAAAAACGCACGTCACGACGTTCCATTTAACATTCTGTAGTATCTTGTCGAATTCTCCACTATATCTATTTGCTAATAAAAATAAGCCTCATTTGAGTGAGGGCAGTAGCCAATATAGACATGTGCCGCTTCCGACGTAGTCATGTCAACCTGCCGCGCCATGACACCATTGACGTGGTATTGGACAAGCTCTTCATAATACCAGCAATATAGAAAAGCGCAGTAGAAGCATAAAATAACTGGTGGTAGAGCTCCAGCTATGCAGCTCAGAGGCGTAGGCAACACCGCATTACCTTATCTACTTGCCGCTAAATAGTAGTATACAGTGCCATCGTGATCCGTTCAGGTGGTAATGTACGGCTCTGTAATTTACGCCATAGAGGCATAACAACTTAGGCCTCAGAAGTGGCAACTATTAAAGTCTGTGGTTTTATCTATATCAAACCAGAGATATCAATGTAGCCTACGTGTTTATAGGCTTTAATTTCATATTTTTATTTGTATTACTTACCATCAATGTGAATTGAATGTTTGTTTTTCACTTTATGATATAAAAAAAGTTAAAGCTTCGCAGTCCATCTGCATTGAGATCTTTAGTTTTTATAGTAGATGTTTATTTATAAGCGATACAGGTCTTCATTTATCATCACAATATTAGATTTGTCATTTGCGTTACACAAAAATAAAATGTAAAAACACTTTTCTTAGTTGAAGACGTCATATTTTTTTAACTGTTTCAATTATCGCTACCATTCAAGCGTCAACACAGCGGGAGGCAATTGGTTTAATTATCACGCCCACAAAACGTCTAGGCTTGCTCGTAATATAATGGGTTCTACCAATCTGTTGCGAGTGACGTCAATAATATACTGTCTTACAAATTGTCTCGAGTTCGTTGGGGTTTTATAATTGATTATGGTCATTTATTTTCAGTCGTCATAAAGCAGTGTAATGAGATTTTGTTTTGTTCTCTGGGTGGCATTATTATATTAGATGTTTTGTTATATTGGGCCTTTTGTTTTTAATATTATGCAATTTATAAGCTTTAGCATGTTTTTTTTTCATTCGAGTGAACATTGAGGCACTAAAGGTTTATCATCATCGTTTCAGCCATAAGACGTCCACTGCTGGACCGAAGCCTCCCCAATAAGGGGGATATGGCATAATTGCCATGCTTGGCATGAGTATTGGCGGTCACAGTGTTTAGTGTTGCCGGTAGTTTTATCGTTTTATCTTGCGTTATTGCACTTCCTACCGTCCCGTTGGAATTTGACCACCTTTGTTAGGTTAAATAACTTTTTTTTATGTAATGGAAGTGGCAAACAAGCATGTAGTTCACATTGATGTTAAGTGATGATTGCAGCCTATAGACACCCACAGAAAGACCAAGGTCAAAATGCAGATGCGTTACCACTCCTGAGGCCTTAGGTGTTATGTCTCTGTGCCGGAAATCACAGAGCCGTACATTACCACCTGACCGGAACCCGATAGTGCTGAACACTACCATTTAGCGGCAAGTATATTAGGTAATCCGGTGGTGCCTACGCCCGCGAGCGCCGTCACTAGAGCTCTACCACCATTAAGACTGCACTAGCAGAAGAATTCTCTTCCACTGGAACAGAATTATTCCACTAGTAGGCGGTGGGTCGTTACGTCCCGACGCCGACCAAAATTTTTAACTGCAACAAAGGATTTAACATTTGTAATTCATCAATAGATTACTTCTTAAATTTTAGGCTTAACTGTCATTAGTCTCCTATCTCGTCACTTTAAATTGAACGCGATATTTATTGTTAAAAACTTACACAAGTTTTTAACAATAAATATTATAATTCATATCTCCATGCCTTAGTAATGGTTTTCTTGTTATTTCATGCGTTACAATAAAATTCTATGTTTCATAAATTCCATTTTGGTACTATATATTATGTGTGTGAGTGATGGATATTTTACGTTTTTATGAAATATGGAAAGGATTATACTAAGCCTTCCATGACGTCTCGTTCTTAAACGTGTACGTGAGGGACTTCGTAATATATTTTATACGCTACTTGGACATCTGTGGCATGTGGTGTACGTGTTGATTCACTAATTTTATTGACTGAGGAGAGTTGTGCTGTTTTAATTGAACTTACGTGCACTCTAAAATAAGACTCAAGCCTTAAAATCAAGCCGACTCATGGGATTCAAATCTTTCAAGTTACATGTAGGTAGGTACCTGCCAAACATCTGCGCCTAAGTCCCTAAGTCCTGGTTTCTGGCCCGATGGCGTAGTTTTTTTAAATTAAAAATTTAAAAATCACAACTCATTATTTTTAAATAAAGCTTATTTTTCATGGTCAAGTGAGGCAGGAGTTATTGTCACTTCACGTTCGACATATACGTACCTAGATGTGGACAAATTTAAATCAACTTCGACACAAAAACCTTTACGGTTCAATGAAACGACTGGTTTTTTGAAAATGCGAGGATCATGAGTAACAAAATTATATCACAAAATTCAGAAATATAATATTTTTAACCAAATATTTAAACAGCTAAAGTAGCATACAAACTTATCTTTATATATTATTATTATAAGGGCGCCATTAACAAGCGATATTGTACATAAAGATAATTGGTATGGGCTGGCACGATTTGAACCGTGTACCGAATCCACTATCGCTAGTAGGTATCGATATGGTTTCAGAACGTTTTAACTGCTACATTTATATTTCATAATATAAATATATTTATAACTTAGAGCAATTGCTAATATAAATAGAAAATACTGCATTTTCAGTTACGTCTATGCACTTTCAAGCAAACAAAATACTTCTTGTTTCGCCGATTCAAATGAGCGAGTGGACTTCAAAATGTACCTTTATGGACACACGGAATTATTGAAATCTCGACGCGTCAAACAAAAAGTAAAATGTAAAAATAATATATCTTACAATACGCTGCTTCGTTGTTCGTATAATAGAAGAGGCGTTGACTCAGCATTTCGTATTCAGGGCTTTCCTTTACCATTCTTTGTGTTTCCCGTACGTTTCATTTCAAAGCCAAATAGGTCAGCGGATTCGCGCACTTACCTCGACTAAAATTGTTCTATTCTGTGCTATTTTCGTTACACTTACCGAAAATTAGAATCAATCTTTAAATTCACGAAGCCAGATTACGATAACGAGCTAAGTGTACGCCGCATCTGCCAGTAAACTTTTCAGTTTATTACTCTATGGCAGTGTTACCCAATCATAGTTCTGCCACGGCCCGATAATTTTCGAACTGTGCTTTCATAACCCACTTAATATTTTTAAACCCATACAGGTACAATTAGTAATACACATTTATTAAGAATATATTCACGATGCGTCAATAGACAGTAGCTAATAATTATAAATCAAGGCTTCAACATTTTGTGACCGGGTATTTTAGCCCGGTACCGGGTCGCTACTCGGCAATTGGGAAACGCTGCTCTATGTGAAATAATGCGGACGATCATCTCAACCGCGCAGCGATGGGCTGGTCATTTCTTACTGGTGGTAGAGCTCCAGTGACGGAGCTCGCGGGCGTAGGCACCACCGCATTACGTAATATACTTACCGCTAAATGGTAGTGTTCAGCACTATCGTGTTCCGGTCAGGTGGTAATGTACGGCCCTGTAATTTCCGGCACAGGAACATAACACCTTTGGCCTCAGGAGTGGTAACGCATCTGCATTTTGACCTTGGTCTTTGTGTGGGTGTCTATAGGCTGCAGTCATCACTTAGAATCAATATGAACTGCATGCTGGTTTTCCAGTTCCATTACACAAAAAAAGTAATCGGATGAGCAACGCGTTTGAAATTAATTTACTTTCACACCAAAAAGGATTTATTCCACCCTACGATGGTATATTATTTTGTTATATCTCAAAGGGACCAGCGTCTTCGATGAAAGCTCCCAGGCGGCTTGATTTTTTTCGCCGCAATGAAAATCCGTGAAATAGTATTTGAATTGAAATTGAATGCCACTGAAACAGCTAGACAGACATACGCCACGAGGGACTTTGTTTTATAATAATAATATGTATAATGTATACATATAGATGTGTCACTTCACACTGACAAAATGTAAAGTGTTTTGGTTTTTATCTGTGTTTTAGTGTTGTGCTGCTATTTCTAAGACACGGTGAATATATATATTTACAATATTATTTAAAATCATCAATATATTCGCAATTTTACAATTCGCAATAAACAGACTAGAAATTTACTAAATAGCCTTTTCTGTATCGCGTATTATAAAATACTAGCTGTTGCCCGCGTCTTCGCCCGCGTGGATGTCGTTTTATAAATATTTTATACTGAATTTTCTTTGCTATAAACCTCACGGACAAATATCCAAAACCGTGGCAATCGGTTCGTGCGTTCTGGAGTTATGTTATAGCGTCAGGAGGAAACCCCCGACTTATTTTTGTATTGTAGAATATTGTTTATTATAATGACTTTCGATATTCGAACGCAAAATTTTATCAGCATTTAAAAAGTGGCATGGTAAGCAACTAACTGGAGTAGAAATAGAAATAAAAAACAGATTGCAAATCCTAATGTACAGTAATAGGTGCCAAAGAAATTACGTCGCACGGTGCTGTAAACGTTGTACTGCACAACTGGAAATTGCAATGAAAAAGATGCAGTCTGAGTAAGATTCATTCGTTTGGAAGCTTCTATACTTTAAATACCTTTTAAATGGGACCAGGTTTACTCAGTAATCAACTGGTTTCATACATTATTTTATGCATTTATTTACAAACCATCAACTGTTAATAATAGTTATGAAATACTTAACTATTGAAAATTTCAGCTTTTTAGCTATCACGGTTTATGAGATACAGCCTGATGAAAGACAGAGATCTGTTCTTCAGCTTCACTTGACTCATTTTCAGCAGCATCTGCCGGCTGTTGTAATAACATTTTGTACATAAAAGAAGGAACTGTTTTTTTTTGTTAGGGTGCCGTACCTAAAACGTAAATCGGGACCCTATTACTAAGCCGCCGCTGTCTGTCTGTCTGTCCGTCCGTCTGTCCGTCCGTCTGTCTGTCACCAGGCTGTATTTCATGTACCGTTATAGCAAGAAAGCTGACACGTTTATTGTATGGCTGGACTAGATTCCCTGTAGGTCGCGAGTTCGAGCCTCGCCTGAAGTCAAATTTTTCTTTCCATTTTTCTTTAAAAATAAAATATATTTCACAAGCATGTGTTAATGCGAAATAATATAAAAACAATTATTAAGGGTAAAAGCGACTTCTTTACGATATTCAATAAACTGAAAAGTCTATTATATCGGTTGCCTAACTAGCATAGTTGGTAATAGATGGCGCTGCTGCTACCATAAAGCAATGCAATAGATGTGAAGGAAAGATTTGACAAATCGGGCAGGGCTTCAGTAGCTCAATTGGAAGAGCGGCTGGACTAGATTCCCAGTAGGTCGCGAGTTCGAGCCTCGCCTGACGTCAAATTTTTCTTTCCATTTTTCTTTAAAAATAAAAAAATATTGATTTGTATATTATCTTTCATATAAAATATCTATATAAAAATAAAGTAAACATCAAAGGGGGGCTCCCATACAACAAACGAAATTTTAAGCAATTTTTTTGTACGGAACACTTTATGCGCGAGTCCGACTCGCACTTGGCCGATTTTTTTATGCTATCCAGAACCGCCTGTTATTGAACCTACTTACCTCAAATATATTAGACAAACACCTATATGAATTTCAACTTTACAGAAGAAAGTTTATTTTATTCATACATATAGCACACCTTTCGGTTCGCCTGGCAGGCACTTGTGGTCATCGGAATCGCCAGTCAATTTTTTTTTAAACTTCTCTTTAAATATTGAAATAAAACTATTTTTACGGATTTATC
Source organism: Macrosoma leucophasiata (assembly GCA_036365455.1). Classification (NCBI taxonomy): domain Eukaryota; kingdom Metazoa; phylum Arthropoda; class Insecta; order Lepidoptera; family Hedylidae; genus Macrosoma; species Macrosoma leucophasiata. The sequence goes on from JAWQUS010000021.1 coordinate 13,835,511, forward strand.
TCGCGTATATTAAACTAAAATTATTTTTAAAATCAACCCGACGTTTCGGTCGCTTTTCAGCTTCCGTGGTCCCGGGCAGACTTCTCTTTAAATAAACGAAAACATATATTAATTTCAGCCTTACATGTTCAAGTTTATTTTTTTTTTTTACATTTTCAAAAATGTGGGGTTGGTCACGTGACTGGCAAATCCTTGCCAGGCGATGGTTTTTGTACTTAGCATTTTATGATTTATCCCTACAAAAATTTCCAGCCTTACAGGACCAACGGTGGTCGGAGGGTTCAGTCTCTCTTAGTCTATAATGGTGCTCTTATTTTATTTCATTTACTTGGTGTATTTTTAAGTTATATTGAATAAAGTTTGCTGGCATTTAGTTTGATACAGGTTTATTACAGTGCCAGTGTATAGTGAAATAGAATAACAGTGCAAAAACCCGACCTTTCAGGTTGCCTCCAAAACTTCATTGTAAATGTTCTGGTAAAGTAGCCATCGCTTTACTCGAATAACTTGACTGTAACTCACTTGACCGACATATTGTACTTGATAACTTATATACTTGATACTCACATATTATACTTGATGACTATATTATACTAACTTTTACGCTGCTTATATAAATACGAAATATCGTTTTACTTGACACTGGCAATATAAGTAAAAGCGATGCCATAAAAAAAAAGTCTTGACCAATACCGGATTATCAGTGCTTACGTAGACAGTGTACAGCAGAGATAACGCTCTACGAAGTCGAAACTAGTCGATTGTCAGTTTCCTAGGCTCATTTCTTGATGAGCACTGCACCAAGAGTGTATTTTAATAAGAGGGAGTTTTAACACAAGTTGCAGCAAAAAATCACCCATCGCGCAGGTATCCCTGTTGTGATCTTGTCGGTAATGGCGTGGCTTCATTTGCACTCCTCGTGTCTCTGTGGCGCGGCACGTCCCGACTATTAAGCGGGTTGGAGTGGGCGGATATGATGGGTTATCAATATTAAGCGTGTTCGTCCAATACGACCCGTTTTACGTACGGATTTTGAGATATCTATCCTCTAATTTAAAAAAAGTATCAAAAGCTTGACATGTATGTACTTCGTTCTTTATTTATGACAATACGATTAATCAATTTCATTAAAAAATAAGATTGATTAATTCATCGTGAAATAAACTGAACACTGTTTGTATTTATTTTAATAAGAAACGTCTTGTGTTGATGAAAATGTTTATATTTTCAAATACTTTAATGGTTTATTTTATTTTTTTTCACCAGTAAATTCAGTTTTTTTTTTAAATGTCGTATTGACTTGTTCACTCTTTATATACCTATTAAATACGAGGTTAAATATACCTACTAGGTAACTAAAATACACCATAATTAATGAACGTGAGAAAGCAGGAGCTCTCCCGAAATCACTATACGGTGCTGCGGTTACGTAATACCTTAGACAAATTAGTCCGAGCCTCGGCCACCTACTACAACTACTAAGTAAATCCCATTTATCGCATATTCTGTGCACATCACTTACCTTACTCAAACGTGAATAATGTGAAATAAAATATACCAATCTACCTAGAACTATACACAGTAAAGGGTTGTTGGGTGGGACAAAGAATTTCCCATATTTTTTTGTTTAGTCTTATCTTGCCGTTTGTAAAAGAGAGTATGGAACATTCTGTTGATACCTATTTTTATTATTTAGTATTTTTGGACAATTATTTATTTTATTTTGTTTACTTTGACATATTAATCAACGTATCAGTTGTTATTCGCTTTAATTTTATGTTTGTAATTTGACCTATCACAAGCAAATTCTATTATTTCCAAGTAATTAAATGAATTTTTGAGTTTGAGTTTGGTTAAAAAAAAGCGGTCCAGTCGGAGTCACATATATAGGATTCCATGCAATTGAGATATTTCCTATAATAAAGTCCAAAATACACAAATGCTATAGACTTTTTACAGGTTAAATATAATTACCTATAATCAACAGGTTAAAAATATTTTTAGTATTATTTTCATGGCTGCCATGGAGAATAATTAAATTTAGCGTATTAATTTCAAGTCTAGTACTGTCCAAGGAAATCGATTGTGATAGATGAACAGACAAACAGTCAGACTGACGCTCGCTGAAGTGAGTTCAAAAAATTTTTTTTTATTCGACCATAACAAGAATTGAAAGTTGAAAATGTATTCGGTGCACGTCTTAAATAACGTTTGAAAGTTTAAAAACTCACGCGAAACGAGCCAGGGGCAGTTGAGTCGTATTGCTTTGCTAAAGCTTTAAGCGTCAATTGCAGAGTTATAGCTTTATCTATACTATTGTTGTATGTTTTAAGGTTTTCGTGAGCAATGTTATTTATTGAAATAAAACTGTTTTTTTTAATAATAATTTGAGTTTTTTTATGTAATGAAGGTGGCAAACAAGTGCAGTTCACATTGATGTTAAGTGATGATTGCAGCCTATATACACTTACACTTAGACCAGAGGTCAAAATGCAGATGCGTTACCACCCCTGAAAACCTGAGAACTTAGTTGTTATGTCTCTGTGATAGATATTACGGGGCCATACATTACCATGTAACCGGAACCCGATAGTGGGGAACACTACCATTTGGCGACAGACAGATTCACGAGATAAGCTCGTAAAAATAGTTTTATTTTTATCTGTATGTATGTATCTTCACGCCAGGTCCCTAACGGGGTAGGCAGAGAGTGTAGAACGCTAGATATCCCGTATCTAGCGTTCTACACTCTCCTCTACACGTTCTTTTTATCTCTATATAAAACATAATTGTTTTTTTTTTTTTTTAATTACATTATTCATAATTAATGTATAGATGAATTGTTTTACATGATTTTTGACCTATTATATAAAAAATATGAAAAGACCTATATTTTTTCAGCATTTCATTAATTTTACGGCCGTACAAAAGCCAGGTCCGCTGGTTACAGTTACAAAATATTTGGTTTTTATACATAACATACATTTTTTACGTATGTAAAAGTAAATAAGTTTTCATAATTTAATAAACATATTTATAATGAATATAACATTTAAACTACATACTTAATTATAATTTCCTTACATCATTGATATTCTCGATACGTAGCACGGTAATTTGCTACATACGTAGCGCGTGTAGAATGACGCTTAGCTGATGCTACGAAAAACGTTAGTGTATAGATGTACGAGTGACCTTATAAGGATTTGGTTTTTTTAAAGTATGGAATCCTAAAAACATTGTGTTAACATCAACAGAAAGCATAGTTTTATCAACAAAATCAAGAAGCCAAGCAATTTTACATTACGAGCCACGGCTATATAAAAGCAGACGAACCACACTAAAAAATAATTGTCAAGCATTTTTTTGTTTTAACATCAGTAGGGATGTGATAAATAGAACTGCGAACACAAATGCATTATTCAAGCCACGCCAGATATCAGGATCGGGGTTACTAGAGAACGTGTTCTATGATTTCACATGTCGTGTTATGTGTTTTAGATTAAAGACTGGATTTGCTGTTGTAATAGTATGGGATAAAATAGAGGTAATTTTTGGATTAAGTCGAGTGCGTCGACTTATGGGTAATACCTTGCTTACTGTTGAGTATCAGCCAATTCTGAAAACAGCTTTTGAAGTTATACTGCTTTTGGCGCAATTGGAAAAAATTATAAGAGTGAATTTTTAAAATGCACGCGTACGCCGACAGATAATAGTTACAGTCTTAAGTTAGTTGCTTAACAGATAAAACCAATATTGCTCAGATTATATATTATATATTATATATCAGATCAGATTATATATTATACCTCACACATCTATAGCCACTCAGCAAAAATTAAGAGAGTTTGGCTGGGAGGTGTTAATGCATCCGCCGTATAGTCCTGACCTTGCACCTTCAGATTTCCACCTGTTTCGGTCTCTTCAGAATTCTTTATGCAATGTTAGGTTAACATCACGAGAGGACTGCCAAATCCACTTGTCGCGGTATTTTGATGAGAAGTCCCAAAATTTTTATAGCAATGGGATCATGTCCCTACCTACAAGATGGCAAAAGGTTATCGAACAAAATGGTACATACATACTTTAGTTAAATTTCAACAAACTATATTAAAAAATGTATTAAATTATCTTAAAAAATGCGAAGAAACTTTTTCCCCAACCTAATACAATCGGTAAAGCTGCGTAATAACTATCACACAGACATAACACATTGTATTTAAACCAACCAAAACCGGTTTTTGGGTAGATTTCTATAGGCTGCAATATTAATATATAATAATTTACCTTCAATACAAACTGCACGCTTGTTTGTCACCATCATATAAAAAAAGCATTGAATTTCGCTGTTTTTGTTATTTTTTGTCTTTTCTGAGGAAATATAATGTGTTTTCGTCAGTACGGCTTCACAGTTCATTTTTGTTGCAATCATAGAAGTTCTAGAATTCAGTCGCTATCGTATTGTTGTATAATATATTGTCGCTATTGAGTTGCGACCTAAACTGACCTTACACGTTATTTACTACTTTAAGTTTTTTTTAATGTAATTATTGTGGCAAACAAGCATGCAATTCATATTGATGTTAAGTGATGACTGCACTGAGATGATAGACACCCACACAAAGACACAGAGGTGAAAATGCAGATGCGTTACCACTCCTGAGGCCTAAGGTGTTATGCCTCTGTTCTGGAAATTACAGGGCCGTACCACCTGACCGGAACACGATAGTGCTGAACACTACCATTTAGCGGCAAGTATATTATTTTATATAGTTAAGAAACTTATTTTATATAGTTAAGAAATTTCATGTATATCTTTTTTGTGATCTATTTTATAAATAAACATTTTTTTTTAATTATTTTTTTTTATTAGGTAATGCGGTGGTGCCTACGTCCGCGAGCTTCGTTACTGGAGCTCTACCACTAGTAGTTCATTTGCATATGTTGAAGCGTCAGAGTAACTACATCCATTTTGTGTGATCCCACAAGATCCATATCAGACATTTACTTATTACTCATAAATCGTATGTAACAAATTGACTGTAAATCGAGCCGCATAAATCAGGGTACTGTTCCAATCTTGAGGTGAAACACGAGTTTCGTAGAAACGTTTCCGTCGGCACCAAGTTTATCTTCGTATATTATTTATTACATGTTAAAATGTTACTTGAATGTTTACAATGATTTTGTATTTTAGAGAAAAAGGGGAAAGGAAACGGACTTCGAGCGGAATTCGAATGTTCGATCTCTGAAATATGTTCTTACAGCCAAGCTGCTCTTATCATTGAACTACTGGAATCCTAAAAAAGAATTTGGAATTTTTACTTTTTATTACTACTATCTCTGGAGCCGGTAGCAATATAAATACATAACTAATTGACGATAAGTAAATTGATGATTTATTCTCAAACAAAAATAATATAAATCGATCAAGCCGTTTTGAAGATGTTCGATTATACAGTATGCGACTTATAAATATATATGGAGTATCGTTCAGATTTACTACACTATTAATATTGATTCGCAATTTTCTTTCCTTAATTTCTTTCAAGTGAACCTACATGAAAATGTTCAGAATCAGAATCAGAAACTCATTTATTAATTTAGGGTGACAGGCACCTTTTATAACACGTCAAAAACCAACAAAATAAATGAATAACAATTGATATACGCGTGAAACAAGCTAAAAAAATATAAATATAGTCAAAAATATCACTAAGATAAAACTAAATATAATATACTAATGTAAATAAGTATATCAGTAGAGTGTCTCATATCCCCTTTTACAAACTGATAACAAAGAGTAAAGAGAAAAGAAAAAGAGTCATTCTTTGTCATTCACCAGCAGAGTTCCAAAGGCCAATATGATCTGAGAAAATGCGAAGATGTTATTGCGAAGAGCACAATTACGACCGTTATATTAGGTACCTGTATTATGGAAGGTAGAGACGTCCGATATTGAGGGCAACGTAAAAGACTGGCGAACTTAAAGTCAATGTTTGTTATTCACATACAATATGAAATTAATAAACCCTGATTGCCTATAAGTAGGTACACGCCAACTACTAAAACGTAGAAAGTAGAGTGTGCACAGTTATAGAGGATTTATAGTGCCGAGTTTGCTCGAAGACAATATTTTTTATCGTACCAAGAGCCAGTAGTGAATTTTGTAGTAGAGCTAGCTACTTAATGAGCGTACGGCTATCGTCGGCTGAATCTAGTGCTCGACAGAGACAATGAACTTTTATATTTTATCTCTTTCATTTACACAGAACACTCGAGGTGATAGTTGTCGTAGATGAAATCTTTATAAAGTACGTAAAGTAAAGTAGGGGGTGATAAGTTTTCGAATGTCATGATTTTATATAACGAATGTGGTAAATAAGTGATGACTGCAACCAAAGGCATTAACATAAAAACCAGAAGTCAAAATGCAGATGCGTGGCCACCCCAGAGACCTTAGTTATTATGTCTCTATGGTAGTGGTTAAGGGGCCTTAGATTACCATCTAACCGGAACACAATAATGCTGAACACTACCATTTAGTGGCAGATATATTAGATAATGCGGTGGAACTTACGTCCTCGATTCCTTATACTGGAACTCTACCAGTAAGCGTATTTTTACTTTTTTTCACCTAATTTTTTTACATTTTGTTTTAAGGTTCATTTTTTTTATTTTTACATAGAGTAGCTAAAACATAAGAAAACAGGTTGAAAATATTATTACATCAAAGTAAAACCAAGTCATTAACAAATCATGAGAGAGTGATACGTATAAGTAAGCTAAATCTTCCAATCTATAAAATTACGGTTTAGTTTTATTTTGTGCATCTGTCCAATACCGTCAATGGATTACAAGTTGTTTGTTATGTAATGATGGTGAAAACAAGCATGCAGTTCATATGAACGGTAAGTGAATACTGTATCGTATAATAACAGACATCTACACGAAAATCACAGGTTAAAACGCGAGTGCATTGCCAATCTTGAATCTTAAGTTGTTTTTTATAAAATAGTATTTATTTTATGTAAGCTAGGTAGCAAACGAACATGCAGCTCACATTTATGTTAGCCACCAGTAATTACTAGCCAAATAACATAGATAGCCTTTCTAATCTGTTAATAGTTAGGGGCTCAGAGACTAGAACTTCTTCACAATTAATTATGTGTCGAGAAACACCACTTTTTGTAAAAGACTCTTGACCCAGCTTCATAGCGAGTGTCCCTTGAGGTGTTGGTCGAGGCTCCTCGCTTATTGTCTGCACGCTGCCTTGCCTCGAAGACAAAATTGTGTGAACGAATCGTGTACTATAAATTAGACAGATTGATTTCGTTGTGGCCAATGCAATTTAGAACCAACCGGAATTAGCTGTAAGGCTATATCCAACCTTATCACTGCCTCGCATCGTAAACAACAGGCATTTAAATAAAAGAAGTTCTACTACAATTTTAGGCATGTGTCCGAGTTCATAACAAATGGAATTTACCTTCAATACTAGTATCAAGGAAATTGAAGTTCTGCGATTACTCGTGAGGTAACCTTTTCAAATTCATTTCATTCATTCATTGTTACTGGTGGTAGAGCTCCAGTGACGGAACTCGCGGGCGTAGGCACCACCGCATTACCTGATTTACTTGCCGCTAAATGGCAGTGTTCAGCACTATCGTGTTCCGGTCAGGTGGTAATGTACGGCCCTGTAATTTCCGGCACAGAGGCATAACACCTTAGGCCTCAGGAGTGGTAACGCAGTTGCATTTTGACCTTGGTCTTTGTGTGGGTGTCTATAGGCTGCAGTCATCACTTAACATCAATGTGAAGTGCATGCTTGTTTGCCACTTCAATTACATAAAAAAAAAAAACATCATTTCACATTATTCCGTTGTGTTTTCTTACGTGTGCTTATTATTAATAATGACATTTTAATGTTCAAATCTTTATTTGGTGAATTAAAAAAAAAACTTATTAAACATATAGTCACATCACCGTGTAAACACACAAATAAACACCAAGCTATTAGTAAATCACAAGGGAGATAAATAAATATGTAGTTATACGTAACTAAAACTACTATTCAGTGATCAATGGAACTACTGTATTAAACAGTTTTTTTTCTTCTTGTTTACTGTCCTAGTGAAAAACCGCCTTTTTATGGAGCAAAATAACATATATAAAAACATCATTCAAATAGTACACATTTTTTTCACATGCATTAGATCTATATCCTCAATGGGCTACTAGGATTTTTATGTAATGATTGCAGCAAAACAATCATTCAGCTCATACGATTAGTAAATCAATGCTGCAGCTCATTTAGGTACATCTACACAAAAATCAGTCCTCAAAATGTAGATGCGTTGTCACCCTTGAAGTGCAATTCGTTGTGTTATCTCTATATTAGTCATTGGGGTTTATAACAAAGATAAACCGGATAAAAAATGTCAGTGATTAGAAGTTTAGTGACTAGAAATTCTTGTTAATTCATAATGTGTCAAAAATCACCACTTCTTGTTTGAACTCTTGATGAGAGTCCCTTGATGCTAGTAGAGGCTCTTCATTTGTTATTTACCTAAGCGAAGACAAAGTGCAGAACTTTAACTTATAATAATTCGTATACTATTGCCCCTGTAAAAATCGTTGAGAACTTAAGCGCAGGATGGAGAGCTAACAGTTGACTGTACTTGTATTATTAGATTTTAGCAACGCGTTTAAAAATATCTGGTGTACAAAAAAGAATATTCCATTCCATTCTGTATTCGTATAAATAAGGCAAATTGATTTCCTTGTGGCCGACGCAATCTAGAATCAGCCGGAATTAGCTGTAAGGTTATATCACACCTTATCACTGTTTCTTATCGTAAACAACAGGCATTTAGCATTACTTAGAAGAAGTTCGAATACAATTTTATTTATGTGTGCGAGTTCACACCAAATGGAATCCACATTCCAAGGAAAATTAAGTTATGGGATTATATTCAAGAGGTAAGCTTTTCAAGAATATTATTTCATGTTTTTTTCTGTATGCTCGTTATTATATTTTATAACGTAACGATATTTTATCATTCAAATCTTTATGTTGTTAAATAATACGAACAGATTGAAAACATAAAAATGTTAATAAATCACATGTCAATATGTGATTTATTAACAGTTTAAGTTAAAACTGTTAAAGTTTTATTATAAAAATGTAGTAACAGGTAATTAAACCAACAATTCAATTATCAATGAAAGTAATATATCTGTAAGCAGTGATCAAGTATAAACAATATTTTAAAACCCCACGAAAACAGAGAGCGGTCAGTGTTCAGTTTGGTTCAGCGTTCTAGTGACCGTTAACTGCTCAGAGTTCCGACGCACACAAGTGGCGTTCATATTCTCGCGTTCTAGTTTCGTTTGTGTCTTTGTACATGCAAAATGACCCTAGAAAGTTCATCTCCTGATGAAGAATTATTGGTCTTGTGGAGCTTAGGGGCTTTTTAAAAGAGAAGTAAGTATTGGGTGCACCCAATTAATACAACGCGAGAAGAACAAGGCGAATTTAGTAGTACTTATATTTCAGGATTTTTTTTACCATTTTCATAATCTACATCACTTATCATGCAATAAACTCCTTTCCCTCACAATTTCCATAAATTTTGTCCGTGTTTCCAACCTCAGACATCGCGGCGTTCTAGCGGTCTCTGTCTCGGCGGGAAAATAGTAATAGTTTATTAACGTAAAAGAGCTCTAAGCGCTTAAAACGTGACGTTCCGCTTTGACCGCCGCAGTCTGACTGCCCGCTATGTGAGTTTGATGTATAGACTTATTCGGTACGCAGAACTCTGAACTTCAGACCGCTTTCTGTTTGCGTGAGTTCTAAAATCTATTTTACGCGGTCAAAACCGCCATGATGTAGAAAGAATCAGAGATTAGAAAGGCATTACAATATGTATCTAGAATCGGCTGGGATTAGCTGTAAGATTTATGTCACGCCCTATCGCTGTCTCTCATTATATAGAAGGCATTAATTTTATTTATGTGTGCGAGTTCCAACCAAATGGAATCCACTTTGCAAGAAATTAAATTTACGACTTCATATAGCTCTTCTGTTTTATTTAGCATGCAAATGTGACGTCATCGATTTAAGGCATTTTCAGTATGGTTTGTCATTTTTATTGGTTTAAAATTACTTCGTAAATAGTAAGGGAGTAGTTATTTCTGACATTAATTACGATTTTGCGTGCTGTTTATTTATGTAGAATAATGGAGGACATTTGTGACGTACTTAGTTATTTTGTCAACAACAGCGGCGGCACTTTTACACACGCTTATTAAGTTAACCTTAACATTTTTTTAAAGTGGCAAACAAGCATATACAATACAATTTAGGGTTCCTCAAAAATGGCACATAGTACTTCAGGGCTAGAAGCGCGTTGGAAACTCTCTTGGTGTTGTAAAAATCATAGGCTACGGTGACTACTTTCCATTAGATGGCCCGTCTTCTTATCTATAATTTTTTTGATTTTAAAATAGTACTCTACTCGTAATAAGTTAACTAGTAATAAAATTTCTAAAAAGAAGCGCGTATGGCTCGGCGGCTGGAGTAGAGCGTAAGCGATCTACTCGGTTAAGCACAACGGGCGCGTTCGGGTAGCGTGATAGGTGACCGCTAGTGGCAAATAAAATGCGCGTTTCCGTGCTTCGGAGGGCACGTTAAGCCGTCGGTCCCGGTTGCTATCGATAGCAGTCGTTAAACCTTGTCGGAGGCCTTATGGGCGGTTTGAAAACATTCGACACCGGGTTGGCCACTAACCCGTATCTCCACCAATCCGCATTGGAGCAGCGTGGTGGAGTAAACTCCAGACTTCCCCCCAAAAAGAGGGGAGAGACTCGTGCCCAGCAGTGGGACGAATAATGGGTTGCCATTATTAAAATTTCTAATTTTTAAGTCTGCAATTTCAATCAATTAATGCAGAAAAACCAGATTTGCCAAAAACTCAATCTGAATGAGTTTAATCATTAGGAAAACTAAAGGATGTACCATCAACACACTCTGGATCTAGTCTCCATATTCTATTTATAAATAGTATTTTCGTTTGCACCACTGCGCTATTCTAGGTGAATCAGAATTCTCGATTTATCGGTGGCAGGACGGAGACATCTCTGTGACAACCTACTCCAAAATTCAACTCATGTTAGTGGGCTATTCTGTCTGTCATACCTGGTGCAATAAATTGTCCGAAAGAAATGTTTTTGCTTTCAGCTGGTATTCATTTTAAAAAGGTAATATACCTATCTCAGTTTCAAAAGTGATATTGATAATTCTAATAACTTCATACCGCAATGTTAGTTATTGTGTGGACTTTTATTGAGGTGAAGGTACCGTAGGTGTGATTATAAGCATAGAATATGCACGTGTAGTTCTAAATCATTTTGATAGTTTTATGTATTAGCTTTACTGGTGGTAGAGCTCCAGTGACGCAGCTCGCAGGCGTAGGCACCACCGCATTACCTAATATACTTGCCGCTAAATGGTAGTGTTCAGCACTATCGTGTTCCGGTCTGGTGGTAATGTACGGCCCTGTAATTTCCGGCACAGAGGCATAACACCTTAGACCTCAGGAGTGGTAACGCATCTGCATTTTGACTTCTGGTCATTGTGTGGGTGTCTATAGGCTGCAGTTATTACTTAACATCAATGTGAATTACATGCTTGTTTGCCACATCCATTGCATAAAAAAAATAATTATACAAGTTAAAATTTAATACATAAAAATTACATAAAGTAATATTGCTTAACTTGTGGGATTACCAGGACGTAATCAAGGTCGATTGCATAAAGAGTCAGTTGGCATCGTAGCTCATTAGAACGAATAAATCTATGAATGGAAAGTAGTTCATTAATTTGAGCATTAATATAATATATTTATTATTTAATATATTAATATTATTTGTTTTATATTATTTCGCATTAACACATGCTTGTGAAATATATTTTATTTTAAAGAAAAATGGAAAGAAAAATTTGACTTCAGGCGAGACTCGAACTCGCAGCCTACTGGGAATCTAGTCCAGCCGCTCTTCCAATTGAGCTACTGAAGTCCTGCCCGATTTGTCAAATCTTTCCTTCACATTTATTGCATTGCTTTATGGTAGCAGCAGCGCCATCTATTACTATAGTTGGTAATAGATGGACTTCAGTAGCTCAATTGGAAGAGCGGCTGGACTAGATTCCCAGTAGGCCGCGAGTTCGAGTCTCGCCTGAAGTCAAATTTTTCTTTCAATTTTTCTTTAAAATAAAATATTATTATTATTTGTTTGACACAAATTTCGCATGGGTGCAATGGGTAACATTGCCCTCAACCCTCTCCAATTCATCTTAGTGTAATGTTATAATAGCCTAAAGCCTTTTGACGTGACAACGTCTTTAATTAGGTTGCGGCTCGGAGTCACTCATGAAAAAGTGTAACGCCCGGTAACGTAACGATGAGTCACCGAACGAGAGAGAGGCCTGCCGGACCGGCGAATGCCTTTCTACCGAGAAAAAGACGTTGTCACGTAAAATCTTCGCCCGTAAAACCGACTTTACAGGCATCCAGTTTTTTTTAATAAATAAATTGTCTAAAACTGAAAAAAAAATTCAAATTAGACCAGTAGTTCCTGAGATAAGCGCAATTTCAGTGTAGAAATGTTTAAAGATTTTTTTTTATTTAATCACATTTAAGTGCTTCAAAAGAACCATCACCGGTTTTTATAAGAACCTTTGGAAATACCTAATTTGACACAGTTAAATTTGTAACTTATTACCATTTGACATTTAAACATTACGAATAATAACACTTATGAATCCCACGCGCCATTTTCCAAGTCCATCCCTTTTGGAATTGTCGTTAGGGGCAAGTTAATTTTGCTGCTACAAGCAAAATGCAAAACTACCGATCCCAAATATTCATACCCGAGCACACTCAGGGCAAAGTATCTAAATATCTAACGTAACCCGAAATAATTTCGTCCGTTTTCTGAAACTTTCATTAACATGTTCTACGTCGTAGCATTTTGCTACGGTGCTACACCTCGTAGCCGTAGTCTAAAAAAGAGCAAGTCTAAAACTAATATTATAAAGAGGTAATATTTTTTTGTTTGTTTGTTTTTAATGAATAGGCTCAATTACTACTGGACCGATTTTAAAAATTCTCTCACTATTCGAAAGCTACGTTATCCACGGGTAACATAGGTTATATTTTATTTTGGAAAAAATAGGGTGTCGTAAGATATTTGGGTTATTCAGACACAAAGTGTAAAAAAATCAACCAGAAAAGTTACTTATTTTGCGTACGCTGCCTAAACTATGAAAGATATCGAGGAAAATCTTTTACAGTTTATTTCACTATTCGAAAGCTACATTATCCACGGGTAACATATGTTATATTTTATTTTGGAAAAAATAGGGTGTCGTAAGATATTTGGGTTTTTCAGACACAAGGTGTAAAAAATCAACCAGAAAAGTTACTTATTTTGCGTACGCTGCCTAAACTATGAAAGATATCGAGGAAAATCTTTTACAGTTTATTTCACTATTCGAAAGCTACATTATCCACGGGTAACATAGGTTATATTTTATTTTGGAAAAAATAGGGTGTCGTAAGATATTTGGGTTTTTCAGACACAAGGTGTAAAAAATCAACCAGAAAAGTTACTTATTTTGCGTACGCTGCCTAAACTATAAAAGATATCGAGGAAAATCTTTTACAGTTTATTTCACTATTCGAAAGCTACATTATCCACGGGTAACATAGGCTATATTTTATTTTGGAAAAAATAGGGTTCCGTAAGATATTTGGGTTTTTCAGACACAAGGTGTAAAAAATCAACCAGAAAAGTTACTTATTTTGCCTAAACTATAAAAGATATTGAGGAAGACTTTAGGCTATATCTATGTATAATCATCACGCTAAGACGAATAGGAGAAGGTAGGCAACATTGCACCGAGCGAAGCCGGGGCGGGTCGCTAGTTAAAAATAAAATGTTACTTCACGCCATATTCTGTAAGGGGTAGGTAGAAGTATACACTACTGACATCCTTGGTTTGATTACTTATTGAACTTGAAGAGTAAGTGATATTGATTTTTAAGTTTCTTATCCTTAATAATTAAGGAAATTTAGGTTGAAAATATTTAAAAAGATGCGCTAAATGTTTTTAAAAATGCACCCGATCAATCCAAGTAGGACCACTTTGATGCAAAAAATATAACTGCCTACCCCATTAGAAAGAAGCTGTGATGTTATGTTATTTAAATAAAGTTTTCAGTTGTCTCCATTGTTGTGATTTCTCTCGCAGTTCTCATGTTAATGGAATACATTTTCGGTACAGTTGGATAGAGACTCATGCAGTGCAGCCCACATATTTCATGGCTCTTGAATACACGATTTTTACATTTTGTTATTATTACGGTTGGCATTTTGCACATTCCATTATCAAAGGTTGCTATAACTCTATGGCAACTTTCAATGTTTTTGAGAATACACATTTTTTTCAAACAGATATATATTTTTTTAATTTTCGGCTGTAATAATAATGATGATGAATCAAGTGTACCGTGTCTAGCTACTTTAGTATTATAGAATACTGCAAACTGTAAACATTCATAAAACTATGTTAAATGTTTTTACTGCCTAAAAAAAAGGCGAGGCAGGTAAATAAAGCAAAAACTCACAAACAAACATATTGTAAGAAGTAAACGCGCCTCCGGTCTATCGCCCGCAGCCAGGCTGATCTGTTCTTACCTGTTAGTTTTGATCTCTTTATCCGAAGATTTAAGTCCGAAAACTAAACTACAGCAGGTAGTATCATTTAACTGACGGTAGTGTTCGTATTGGAGTTCACTATCTTTGCATTACCTAAATTATATGCCATTGTGGTGTTCAGCGCTATCGTGATAGTGTTGCGGTTATATCTTAATGTATACAACGTGTAACAGGATTAAATGTACAATCCGAAACTAGTTTGTTCAGAATCGATAACTGAATCGTTTTGAGGTATTTTTAATATAAGTAAAAACTTGTCTCAAAATTAATTACAAATAAGGAAATAAATTATGGTCACCCTTTTGTTCAGTCAATACAAACGGAAATGAGACAAAATAAAATGCTAGTCTCAGCAAGTTGAATAGAACTCGTTGAGACGTGCATTTTATTAAAAACATAAATAATTAAGCAAAAAAATAGTGAAAATGAATCTTATTACTAGCGAGTTTAAAATAGGGATGCCCAGGTTACGCTTCATCACATACCGACTGTGAGCGTCTGTGAGGAGGTTTGTGTTTTATGTGCGGCCATATATAGAGGTACGGTAAGTATGTAAAGGTTGTGCATACTGTTTGTACAAATGGAGGACAACTTATTTTTTTTACAAAAAAAATATTAAATACATAAAAATTTAATTTCAGTTCATGTGTGTCATTTACTGGTGGTAGAGCTCCAGTGACGGAGCTCGCGGTCGCCACCGCATTACCTTATTTACTTGCCACGAATTGGTAGTGTACAGCACTATCGTGTTTCGTCAGGTGGTAATGTACGGCCCTGTAATTTCCGGCACAGAGGCATAACACCTTAGGCCTCAGGAGTGGTAACGTATCTGCATTTTCACCTTGGTCTTTGTGTCTATAGGCTGCAGTCATCACTTAACATCAATGTGAACTGCATGCTAGTTTTCCACTTCGATTAGATAAAAAAAAATGTGTTATAATTATAACTCGATTTTCTTATCGGGGTGTTTGATATTGTGCGTTATTCCTGTGACACGTTGTATATCTATACATATAATAAAACAGTAAAACCCGCGTGTCTGTACATTGTATATATTTACGAAAAACTAATTGGGGGAGATGTTAAAATAGTATTAGAACACTTTTCAATTATTTTTAATTATTTTATTGTCTGTCTGTTTGTCTGTTTGTCCCTTTGTCCAGGCTAATCTCCGAAGATACTGGACGGATTCGAATGAAACTTTTTGTGGTGTATAGATACTAAGCCTGGCCAACATTTAGGCTACTTTTTATTGCGGAAAAATCACTCATTCCCACGGGAATCTCTACATATAATAAAATCGTAGGAAAGTCAAAACTGTACATTGAATATTTTTTTAAAGAATACCTGGGACGTGATCTATAATAGAAATCGAAGCCAAAAATATAGTTTTCAGATTTTTTGTCTGTTTGTCTGTATGTATGTCCGGGCTAAACTAAAAAAGTACTTACTAAATGGCGCCTGTTAGTAATATTCATGCAAAATTTGAAGTAAATTTTGCATGAATATTATTAACAGGTCCAGTCAACATATAGGCTACATATTATCAAGCTATCTCCTACGGGGGAAGAGCTGCAAATCCTTAAAATCGTAGGAAAGTCAAAACTGTACATTGATATTTTTGTTTTAAAGAATACTTGGGGCGATACTATCGATATCGAAGCCAAATATAGTGTTTGTTTTGTCTGTTGTTGTTTGTCTGTATGTATACGAGCTAAACTAAAAAACTAATGGATCTTAATAATAATAATAATAAGGTTGCCAACATTATTCATCAAAAATTAGCTACTAAATATAATCTCATACCGCAAACAAATCCCTCTATACCATATTACAAATATAACCCCGAAACAGTATTAGAGAACGCGAAATATAAGATGTACTATGACAGAGCAATTTTAACAGATAGAACAGTTCACTTGAATAGACCAGATATAACAGTTATAGATAAGATTAATAAAAAAGCTCTAATTATAGATATTGCAGTTCCAAATACACACAATCTTCAGAGCACACTGTCCGAAAAACTATCTAAATATATAGATCTGAGAGACGAAATAATTAGAATGTGGCGTTTGCATAAAGTTGACATAGTACCCATAGTTTTATCAACTACAGCTGTTATACCCAAACAACTACACCAGTCACTAAAATCAATAGATCTACCACCTTACACATATATCCAGCTACAGAAAGCTGTAATTTTAAATACATGTAGATTAGTTAGAAAATTTTTAAATACATGACAACTTTTAAGGACATTTCTCCTAACGCTCACTTGGCCTAGGCCCGTGGGTGGTAGTAAACCCGATACTATTAAGTCGTGGCAAATTATGCATAACAACATAATAATAATAATAATAATAAATTTGTTTATTGACAAAAAGATAGTTACATCAATTTATATGTTGAATCCATAGATTCCCGAACTAGTTTTCACTGTATTTCGGGAATCAGTGGCTTCTCCTGTTTATAACATGATTTTATGTCATAGAATGTCCCAAATAATTGTACATACGTTTAAAAATTGAACTTAATTATCAGTATACAATAAAAAAGTGTGTGTGTGTGTGTGTGTGTGTGTGTGCGTGCGTGCGTGCGTGCGTGCGCGTGTGTATGTGTATGTGTGTGTTTTCGTGCGTGCTATTAGAGTGTCAGTTGTAGTGACGATTCGGTATTTTATTTTGTTATGCATATCGATTTGCCAGCATGTTCTCAGTTCCTTCATAATCATAACCTTTAAGCCATATATATACAGTTTTTTTAAAGTTGTTATTGTTAACTTTTTTGATGGGCGTATTACAATTTTTATTTTTTATTTTAAGTAATTTGTTGTATATTTGAGGCACCACAACTTCAAACTGCTTCTGTGCGAATGTAGTCTTAACCCATTTCACTGGAATTCGATCTACTCTTTTCGAAAGAACTGGAAGAGTTGGAATTATCCGGCTATGAAAACGTCGCAGACCTTCATAGATAAATAATTTGCGAACCGTCAGTACATCTGCTTTTTCATACACCGTAGTTGTAGGCTGTCTATAAGGGAGATAGAGCAGAACTTTCAAGACAGCACGTTGAGCTCGCTCCACTGTAATGATACTTGTTTTAGAAGCACTGCCCCATGCACATATACAATATCTAATAAGACTTTCACACAAAGCCTTATACGTTTGTATGAGTAGGTCATAGTCCGCTACAGTCCGAAGTAATTTAAAAACGTAGATAAGTTTTCGTATTCTGGAGGTTAGTGACAGAATATGCGCGCTCCAGTTCAATTTCTCATCTATATGGACCCCGAGGTATTTAATGACTCCGACTCGCGAAAGAGTGGAACAGTTGCAGTCTTTGGCAAGGGTAACAGTACGATTGCATGGGAATGAATGTATTTTTAGACCAGTAATTTCATTACTACCAACAGATGTTAGGGAAAAGCACATAAATTTGGTTTTGGCCGTGTTCAAAGACAAGAGGCTGTTTTCCAACCATTCCAAAACTTTACAGAGGCCTCTCTCTGCCTTCTCTGTTACTTTTCGCCAGTCAAGATCGTGAAACAACAACACTGTGTCATCCGCAAACATTAATAAATCCAGTCCATTAATGTTGATAGAGCAAAGATCATTAATATATATTAAAAAAAGAGAAGGTGCTAATGTGCTTCCCTGTGGTACGCCAAATGTACAAGAGGCACTCTCACTTTCGTGTTCCCCAACACGAACTTTTTGTGTTCTATCAGAAAGGTAGTCTGCGAACCAATTCAATATCGATCCTCTTATACCAACATTCTCCAACCTAGTTAGTAGAATAGGAATTGACACAGTGTCGAAGGCTTTCTTAATGGATTTACTTCAAATATTGCATGAATATCCGAGAATTTTCAAGGACACCGCATTGGGTAAGGTTAATAGGTACCGTGCATCTAAATAATGGTGAAAGCTATTTCCTGCGGTTGTTACTTCACACGGTCCGAGGCCCAACGTATTTCACTTTTCGGAGGACATTTGATGTCGTGGAGTATCCCACTTACCGCGCAGCCTGTGTAGCACGTCACCTTCTCGACGGTTACCAAAACTGGGATTACACCCTCGCGGAGGCAAGCGTCAGTGACAAAGAAATATGGCCATCATCTGTCTGAAGATTTTCTACGATTTTGGATACTCCTGGTGGAACAGGAAAAACATTTGTTACCACTAGCATACTTGCAGAGGTCAGGAGGCAAGGCAAAATTACTGCCACACTGCTTCCGGATAGAAAGACAGCACATGCTATGTTTAAAATTCCCTTACATTTAGAGAGCGCCGAAACGACATTTTTGGTGTGTCATGTAACAGTGATAAGGGACACGTGCTCAAGGATTGCTCTCTGATTGTATGGGATGAGTGTACGATGGCCAATAGAAAGGCAGTTGAGGCCGTGGACAGAACCCTGCAGGACATCCGCAGGAACGAAAGTGGGTGGTGTCACATTACTGTTCACTGACGATTTCCGGCAAACGCTTCCCGTGGTGACGCGAAAATCGAGGGCTGACGAGATGAATACTTTGTTGAAACGATCTTAACGAGTTCGTCCCTACGCTGCGCTTGACCATTAATATGAGAACTCGGCTCGACGACAATGCACGTGCTCAAGAATTTTCTGATGTCCTTCTAAGTCTTCGCGGAAGCACTCTACCAGAAGAGAGAGGTGGATAGGTGGTGTTTCCAGAGTCTCTCAACAGAGATGTATCCAGGTGAGAAGAAATCATTCTCGGTGTTTACGGGGACATTAGTCGTATACCGCACCAGCAGAATACGACGTTTCGGGTGTGTAAGCGGGCCATTTTGACGCCCAAAAATGATCAGGCTGCAGCAATTAATGGGCATTGAAGTGGTCTATACCTCCATAAATACTGTCGTCGAGCAAGATGACACACACATACACACACATTATCCCATGGCATTTCTGAACTTCCTGTCAGCAAGCAGACTTCCATCGCATAGCATCAAGCTGAAGGTAGGTATCCCGATTATGCTTCTTCGGAACTTATCTCCTCCGAAGTTGTATAACGGGACCCGGAATTAGCGAAGCAGTATTTATACCACGCATTCCCCTCATACCTCATAACTACACATTCCAGTTCAAGCGCGTATAGTTAAATGTTTGCTTCGCGATGACCATCAATAAGTCGCAGGGGCAGACATTAAGGTCAGCGGGTGTTAACCTCAGGACAAGTTGCTTCTCACACGGGCAATTGTACGTCGCTTGCTGCCGCGTTACCAGTCCTGTCTCTCTTTACATTCTGGACAGAATACACAGAATAACTAACTACCAACGTAGTTTATAGGAAAGTGTTGTAAAGTTTGATACCTTTGTACGTATTTTTACTCTGTTGTGTCCGGGAATATATTCCTGCATTATTTTCTCTATTTCCTTACATCTTATGACTGAACTCAACAGGATTCCCATATGACTCCCTTCACTTGCTTCGCTTGCAAAAAAACTTATAATTTTAATTTAATACTATTTTAAAAGTTGTTTGCTTATAATGCTAAAGCGACACTGGCATCTTAGGTATGTTTTAATATCTATAATATCTATATATAATAATATAATAGCTGCTATATATAATAATATAATATCTAGTTCGGTATTGTAAACTTCATTACATCAAACTCTAATATAAGTGGTAGGTAGACTATGTAGTAAGTATAAATATAATGCTCCATATGATTGTTAAATTGTGGTAGCAATTAATGCAGTTAAGCCGAATGACTTACATCAAACCAAGAAAGATCCAAACACAATGTCAAGAATAATATCTTACTAAAGACATATTCAATATTGAACTGTAATGTGATTGATCGTTGCTATTAATTCACCGGTTTAATATTATTTACTTTCTCCGTATTATATTTTCATACAGCCTTAATACTTCATATGTAAAAAGAAAAATGTGCCTCATTTCTTATAAAATACTACTTGTTATTTCTTCTAATATTTACAAGCCTTTCCTTTTATCCGTTCAATATTATCATAAGTATTAAATGTAAGTTTCGTCCAAATAAAATGTATGTACTCTGTCAATATGTCTGAATGATCAGTAATATTTTTCGTCTCTTATATAATATACATGAGCAACTGGCACCGAGACTTTGAACATCAGTAATAAAATAATCCACATAGCACATAATAATAATAAATAAAATACGGGGGCAGAGCAGCTTGTGGCGAGCTGTTGGTGAGTAGCGACACCACCCCCTACCATCATCTCGAGTTCCTCCGAGAGAACTGGGCTCTGCCTCGTCCGCCACACAGAGGTACGGCCGGACAGAGCATCAGGTCTCTCACCTCTGGCTTGCCTTCATTGGCCGGTCAGAGTGGGGTGCTAAAGGTATGGCATTTGCAGAAATTTGGATAATAGGCTGTTGTCTAAATTTCTGCAAGAGCCATACACTCGGGGGTGGAAGTGTCTAAAGGCATAATAACGGGGAAGCCCGCTCCGAGCTCGAGATTACTCGCTCGTGATGGTGAAACCGGGGCCATACCTCTCGACACCCCCAGCCTCTCTCAACAGTGTTGCCCCCCGTCGACCATCGGGTTGGCTG
Organism: Macrosoma leucophasiata; assembly: GCA_036365455.1. Taxonomy (NCBI): domain Eukaryota; kingdom Metazoa; phylum Arthropoda; class Insecta; order Lepidoptera; family Hedylidae; genus Macrosoma; species Macrosoma leucophasiata. Next base: position 13,856,876 of record JAWQUS010000021.1, read on the forward strand.
TTTGGGGGGCCCACCAAGGAGAGGTGAGTCACCACCTACCTAAAGTAGGATTCGATAATGTGAGATGTTGAATATAGGCAGGTGCCGGATCTCACTCCATAGGCCCAACCAGCTGGTCCCCCCAATTCACCCACATCGCCCAGTTTGGCGAATCACTTATCATATTCTGCGGGGTCTGTCTGTGTCTGTATCAACTATTGATGCAGTCAGAGAGAGGTCCCGCCGAATATAACCCATTACAAAGTAGATCAAAATTCTCTAATTCTCTTCTCTACGTGTTGGACCCCCCATGTCCCCGCGCAAGCCTGACAAAGGTCCGGGGTACAAATTGGACCTCGTGCTGTCGAGAGACATAATAAAATACACTTTCACTCACAGCCTTAACTTAACACTAGGTTTAACTTTCGTTGTGGATGCCGTTGTACACACACAGTACATACATAAACACCCAGACCCGAAACAAATAGCCCTGTCGGCCATACAATATTTGTACCGGTGTTGGGATCGAACTTGCAACATTCGGACGAAGCGGTTGTCACACTTGTGTTGTCTTTGGTATAGCCATCGAAGCACGTCCCTTGTCTTTTTTTGTTCCCATTTAATTGGTAGTGTCGTGTTGGTTAGTTGATGCTGCAAGTAAGGTTGCGTCCCCGATGATAACCATGCGAGAGTTTGCTTCCCGAGAAACAAAAGCCGGATGCGACTTCCACAACGTACAGTACGCGTAAAATTAAATGTGTTTGTGAAGTTAGTTACAAGTGACTGTGATGAAGGCGATTTTATGGTATAGAAGGATACGCGAGAGGAAAAATGTGGCAGTTCCATTTCATCAGGCCAAGATGAAAACTCACTCTCTTTCTCGCCTGTGTCTTCGTCGCGAGTTAAGCTGGCGTAAAGTTTGCGAAGGTATCTTCACTCAATGGCATTTAAGTTTTGCGCGTACTGTAACAGTATTTCTTTACTACTACTTCTATGTTATGTATGTAAGTATTTTCACGCCAGGTCTCTTACGGGGTAGGCAGAGAGTGTGGAGGCACGCCGATTCCTAAGACTTTGACCCCACCCTTCTATGCTATCAACGCAGTTAATTCAGTAGTGGTTTCAGTAATAATGCCAGTAATCATGATAATTTTATTTTCACTAATTTTGTTATGTCACGGTTTTTTATGCGACATTTTGAATAGGTCGCTCCACTTTGTGGGAACTTTTTCTCAAACGACTTGTTTGACAGGTCTAATTTCTTCCGTCTTCTTTCTTTTGTTTGTAACTGAATTACGGCCTAATATAAATTTAGTTTACACGCGCGTTCTACTTACGCGGAATAGAAAACTTTTGTTTTCGCACTGAACTATTTAAATGTGCAAATTTTAATATATTTTTGGGGTTCCGTAGTCTACCTAGTGGGGTTATAGTTTCGCCATGTCCGTCCGCCTGTTCGTAGCTTTGCTCAGAGGCTCATAGTACTAGAAAGATAAGTTACACCAACAAGGTGGCAACATAAAATATTTAAAAAGATTTTTTGTACTTGCTATACACGTAAAGTAGGGGTATATTTTTTCGTAGCGTTCCCCATTGTGTTGGGTGTTGTTGAAGTCTTCGAAAAATATTACAGGTTTTTGAAAATATTTTTTTTGTGAAATAAAAGCTTTATTTCACAATATAATATTTTTCGAAGACTTCAACTATACAATGTTTTTATAACTATAAAATGCCAATTTATGTAGTTTAGGTAAGACGGGTCAAAAAATTACGTTAGTAAATATTATGCAACTTTAAATGGAAAAAATATATTACAGCTAAGTCGTCCCTACATATTTTCCTGTTAATAGTTCATCGTCTTTAAATGTGCTCGTAAAAACGGAATCCTACATTACAGAGACCCAAGACGCACTTTTTCCTGGTTTTTGCGTATTTTTCGTTTCTCCGTAAAAGACTCCAAGTAAATAATTTAATTATTAGTATTTATGTATGTTTGTATTTTACACCAAATTCCTCAGGGGGTAGGCAGAGAGCGTAGAGCAGAGGTTCCCAAACTATTTTTTCTTGTAGGCCCCTTTCAATTTTTTTCTGGTTTCCGTGGGCCCTTGCTACATTTATATCAAATTTCCATATTTCAAAATTTTATTCACGCCTACGTAGACCCTCATCGAGTCCCATGGACCCCAGGGGGTCTATATGGACCACTTTGGGAATCACTGGCGTAGAGTGTTTAAATACTTTTCTTATACACTGCTTGTTCCTCTTCTTTAATCATCAATATTTTATGATTTGTAATGTTTTGTATAAGACAGTATGAATTAAAAATCTTTCTTGTTTCTAACACAGGGAAAGAAGGGTAGGGATGGGCGCACCTGGTAGCACGATGGTTGAAATTTTCTCCGACCTTGTTCGTCCCTAAGGTCAAGGTTGGATTGCGTACTTGCGTCATTGCAGACCGCATTGTTTAAGGGCCCATTGAAGTGTACACGCCGAATATTTGGAGTTTGTAAAAATGTTGCTAAAGTATGTCACTTGCCCTTTGAAACTTTGAATTTTGTACATGATTCCTTCGTAGTAAGTTATAACAATGTTTAGTGTACTGATATTTTAGGGAGTGGAATTTCAATTAGTGTAGAAATAGCACTATGTGATTAACCCACTATTATTTTTGATATGTTAATTAAAACCTGTATAATAATTTTAATGTTGATACATAACATAATAATATTTTTTTACAAGAAAAACTTCAAATTGATACATAAATAAAAAATATCGTACTTCAAATCTATATCTATATAAAAATCAATTACTGTTCGTTAGTCTCACTAACACTTGAGAACAGCTGGACCGATTTGGCTAATTTTGGTTTTGGACGATTTTTGGAAATCCAGGACAGGTTTAAAAGGTAAGAAAATATGAAAAAAATGAAGAGAAACAGTAAAAATCACAATTTGATTTTCCCATACAAATAGTCCGTATATATCAAAACTTTGACACATCGCTTCATTCTGAGGCAATACGAAGTTTGCCGGGTCAGCTAGTAAACAATAAATATAACAATATTAATATGCACTGTTAGTATTCGATATAATTTTACATTCATTCAGAAGCATTCCCACGAAGATACTTCTAAACTAGCAAAACTTTTTTATAATCAAATGAGGTTTCCAGCATAAAAATACTGATCACAAAGTTTTAAACTGCATTTTAATAATATCAAAATTAAAACAATTAAGCTTTTGTCAACAAACAACACAGTACCTTATTGTGATTGTGTTTTGAACACTTGAATATTTTTACTTGAAGAGCTGGCAATCAGAATCATAGGAGCTAAATATTGGGCAAGAAGCCAAAACGGAGTGTTAATTCGCCAAGTATCTTAACGATCGTCAGCAAACGAAGACGTGATTTTGTTCATTACTCACTTGACCAGAAGAAATAACACAATTATATTTAAGCTTGCTGAAAAACTTAACACGTGGCTTTATGTCTGTATTGCACTGATGGGGTAGACTAACAAATATTAGGTTGGGGAAAAAGTTTCTTCGCATTTTTTAAGATAATTCAAAACAAATACAATAATTTATATATATAAATACAATAAAAACCAATAAGATAATTTTTTAATATAGTTTATTTAAATTTAACTAAAGTATGTATGTACCATTTTGTTCGATAACCTTTTGCCATCTTGTAGGTAGGGACATGATCCCATTGCTTTAAAAATTTTGGGACTTCTCATCAAAATACCGCGCGACAAGTGGATTTGGCAGTCCTCTCGTGATGTTAACCTAACATTGCATAAAGAATTCTGAAGAGACCGAAACAGGTGGAAATCTGAAGGTGCAAGGTCAGGACTATACGGCGGATGCATTAACACCTCCCAGCCAAACTCTCTTAATTTTTGCTGAGTGGCTATAGATGTGTGAGGTCTAGCGTTATCATGATGAAACACCACACCCCTTCTGTTGATCAATTCCGGCCGCTTTCTCTCAACTTCTTGCTTTAATCTCATTAGTTGTTCGTAGTAGAGTTCAGAATCGATAGTCCTGCCTGGTGGTAATAGCTCATAATGAATAATGCCCTTCCAATCCTACCACACACACAACATCACCTTATTGCGAGTTAACCCGGGTTTCGCCACAGTCTGAAGCCTGACCGGCCTTTGACCACGACCTTTTTCGCACGTTCTTGTCGTACGTGATCCACTGTTCATCACCAGTTATCAGCTTCTTCACAAATGTGTACACGGTTCATTAGGTTTCTTTCAGTGAGCTCGTGAGGTACCCAAATATCGAGCTTTTTTTTGTACCCAGCTTTTTTCAAATGCGCCAAAACTGTTTTGTGATCAATTCTCAGTTCTTCAGTTACGTCGTAACTACTGATATGTCGATCTTGCTCCACTTTTTCAAAAATGGCATCCATTTTATCCGTAATAGGGCGACTAGAGCGAGGTGCATCTTTGACATCAAAATTTCCGGATTGAAAACGCTTAAACCAAATTTGTGCTACTATACATATACATACATACTATAATGCGAAAAGACTTTTTCCCCAACCTATTATAAATTTATTATAAAGAGTACGTGTGCACCCCACGTACGTAATTTCTTCATAAAACATATTCTTTATAAGACTTAATCGGATTTTGTTAAACTCCAAACTAATAGCTATCTCTAAATAATATATATGAAACTAGCTGACCCGGCAAACTTCGTATTGCCTCACAGTGAAATAATGTGTCAAAGATTTAATAGATACGGAATATTTGTATGGAAAAATGAAATTGTGGTTTTTACTATTTTTCTTCAATTACTTTTTTTTATGTAATGGAAGTGGCAAACAAGCATGCAGTTCACATTGGTGTTAAGTGATGACTGCAGCCTATAGACACTTACACAAAGACCAAGGTCAAAATGCAGTTACCTCCGAGGCCTAAGGTGTTATGTCTCTGTGCCGGAACTTACAGGGCCGTACATTACCACATGACCGGAACACGATAGTGCTGAACACTACCATTAAGCGGTATATAAGTATAAGGTAATGCGGTGGTGCCTACGCCCGCGAACTCCGTCACTGGAGCTCCACCAGTGAAAATATTTTATGTTGCATATTTTTGTAACTTTTAAACATTCCCTGGACTTCCTAAACTCATTCAAAACCAAAATTAGCCAAATCAGTCCAGCCGTTCTCGAGTTTTAGCGAAACTAACGAACAGCAATTGATTTTTATATGTATAGATATTAATTTACAGGTGACACAGCTGCATCATTGTGGTCGAGGTCGTAGGCCCTAATCGGTCACTAAATGGATCATTGTTTTTATATTATTTCGCATTAACACATGCTTGTGAAATCTTTAAAAATAAAATAAATGGATCATGTTTCGGTTAAATGGTAATGTATGGTCTCGTAATAACTATCACAGAGGTAAAACATCATAAGCTTCAGGGGTGACAATACATCTCCATTTTTGCCATCGGTATTGCGCATTGGTCGCTTACCAACGATGTCAAGTAAACTGCACGCTTGCTTGTCACCACCAATAGATAAAAAGTAACAAAATATTCGTTCAATATTTTCATAACATAAAAAAGCAATTAGAATATAAATATTTTTGTCAAAGCGTAGCATTTGTAACTCTGATTGTTTTTGTTAAGTTTAATAAAGCATTTTCCAAATATTGAGGTAGCCAAATTGCAAAAATAAAGGTGGAAATTTTCAAACGCCAAGTAATTTTGGAAAGTGCTTTATTCAAAGTTACTAAAGTTCAATTTAGGTTAATTTCGTACTGAACCGTTAGGTGTTTTGTTAATTACGAAGTACTATTTTGTTTCGTTCTTGGTTTCCTATAATTGGAGGGCGGTAGCGAGATAATTTTCTTAATTTGAGCACATTTATATAGATGGATGGAATTTGCGATGGGAGTTCAGGAATGCAATTGAAGTTTTCTTTAGTGCTAAAGTTTTAATACGAAGATGCTGGAGAATAATGAATTCACGCGAGGTGCGACAACAAGTTAAGGTAGTTCGTCGTAAATCCTTTGAGGCTTCTATAATTGACGTACACTTTTAATGTATACTTTATACTTCGAACTAGCATTTACTAAGTTTATTTACAATAACATTGAAGCAATAATGAATTTGAGTAGCCTTTGTAACATTTAAAGGTTAACTCACGGGCTTTGTAGTTTGATTTAATTTATGAAGACATTATTAGGGTTTGTTGCCATTGATATCAAATATCTTAGTACTGTGTATGGGCAGATATGGATATAATGTATTTATTACAATTAGTAAGTAAGATTTTTATAATTGTACAGTCAAGGCGTAATCTAGAATAGTTACTTTATAACTGGGATGTTTACAAAAGTCGAGAACCTTACTACAGCAGTTTCTTACGGGTAAAAATGTTGTATCGCTATTATTCTCTATTGACTGCGGGGAAAATTTAGATACTATAGTAAAAAGTATGCTTCGATGCTTCGGGTGAGTAGAAAGAATGTCGAATGAGCGAATGACAAATCATTGAACGTATTATAGGTACGCTAACAAATTATTGCTGCGAATGCATTGCGAAGCGATGCGCGATGCACTCGTTGCGCATGCACATAGATATTAGGTATTTATAATGTTGTTTAAATCATGTTTATTGACTGATAGGCGCCTACACCTTTTCCCGTACCGCATTTGATAGTGTATGTGTAGCCTTTTCTTATTGTTAAGTATATATTTTAAGATTCTGTAGATAAATAAATAGCTTATCCTTGTTAAATTTTATATCGCACGTAATATTGTAATATACCCAATTAGCTTTTAAGATATGTTTCAATAGTATTTAAATATTATCAGAGCTTCGTATGTAAAGGTGCCAGGACAAACCCATTACCTAAGGGTTTTGTGAGGTTTTTGTAGTTACATTTAAATTGGTTTTGTAACTTTTCTTAATAAATAAATAAAAAAGAATAACACGTTTTATACTTATAATCTATATTGAAATAGAAACTTGTAACCCAGTAAAGGTCACTTAATTTCTTTTGAATAACCTAAAACCAAAGGTTTTAGAGTAAAGTATTTGCCTAAAACATTATTTTATATGATTAAAATGTAAATGTTTTCACAAATTGAACGAACGGTTTTTTTTACAGTTGCCACCCAGTGTGGGGACGGTGCCATAATTTGTACCGTCGCCCGTATACGTTATTGTTGGCAGTATGCCATTGCTTCAACTTCCGCCATATTACAAAAACTTCTTGCAAACCAACTGTTACGATATGAAACCCCCACATAGTAAAGTAAGTTTATTATACTCACAGCCTTATTCTTTTCTTTCACGAAATTTTCAATTATAAATAAATAAATAAATACGCTTACACTCACAGCCCCACACTAGGTATAAACCTGTGTCGTGGGTGCCGTTATAAACACACAACACATACACAAACACCCAGACCCGAAACAAATATCTGTAGATCATACAAATATTTGTCCCGGTGCGGGGATCGAACCCGCGACCCTTCGAATCAAACGGTGGTTTCGCACCGCTGGACTAACCGGGTCGTCGTAATTGCACTACCATATTGACTTTTCTACACTACCTTAAGGTTGACTGGTAGACAATGCTACCTAGCATTAAGTCCGCCTCATGTACTTTTATTGTGCTTGGAAGGTTAAATAAATTAAGATAAATTAAGATAAGATTTTTCAACTGATTACAAAGCTTACGTACATTGTGCAAAATCTGAAACTTTTTCAGCTGTCCGTTTTTTTTATTCGTGGTTTTCTCTGCGCTATACAGTGGAAACTGAAGTTTATTTTATTCGGAAATAGCGTATAAAGCGTAGTAGTCGTTTCCATTTTGTTTTCATTCAAATTCTTTGTGGGTTATAATTTTTGATATTATGTAAATTGCAATTAAAAATGTAATAGAATGAATTAAGTTGGTATTCGATAGTATTCACCATTCAAATGTAATATTTGTTAAAAAGAATAGAAAATAATATGAAACTAGCTGACCCGGCAAACTTCGTATTGTCTCACAATGAAATAATGTGTCAGAGGTTTGATAGATACGGAAAATTTGTATGGAAAAATGAAATTGTGGAAAAAAAAAAAATTTTACTATTTTTCTTCAATTACTTTTTTTATGTAATGGAAGTGGCAAACAAGCATGCAGTTCACATTGATGTTAAGTGGTGACTGCAGCCTATCGATACCCACACAAAGACCAAGGTCAAAATGCAGATGCGTTACCACTCCTGAGGCCTAAGGTGTTATGCCTCTGTGCCGGCAATTACAGGGCCGTTAGGGCAATCATTCAACCGAACAATGAAATGTAACATTTGATAAAAGTGGAAGGAGGAAGGAGCTTCGAATATTGCTTGGGGGATCTTTTAAGCATGTTGGTGCTACCCGGGATTTTGCGCAATTCGAAGGGTATGTTTTTGAGGTTGTATGAAACAGAACAGTGAGAACAGGGTCGGTTTGAGGGAAAATAACCGCTTTCGCAACCCTATAGATTAGTACCGTATTAGCAATGAAGGTAACAATGCACCCGTGCAAAGCCGGGGCGGGCCGCTAGTATATATGTATAGAATAAAACGAACACGAATAAGCTTTTTGTGTTCGTATAAATACTAGAATAGTCCTGAAGACGGTGGTCTAGAAACTGGCTTTGCATAAATTATTGTATTTTTATAGGTACCTTTAATAACAATGAAAGGGCATCTGGCCTATTTAAAGTGGTTTTGTAATAAGGTATTATTAATAACTCATTTGAGCTCTAGTGACAGAGCTGGCGGGTGTAGGTACTTAATCTACTTACCACTAAAAGGTAGTGTTCAGCGGTATCGTGTTCCGTTCTTGTGTAGTTTCCGGTAGATACACAACAACTAAGTCCTCAGGAGGATCGTCTTTGAAATCTCCAAATTTTTATGTATAGGCTTTACAATATTTAGTTTACTTACTATCAATTCCTGTATGCTTGATTGCCGCTCCATGATATAAAAAATCGTGAAAGAAACGTGGATCATCTCTATTATTGCAATTCCATTCATTATCTCTTGTCTGCAAAGCATGCATTTTAATATTCGTACCCCAGAGGCCTTAGACTTTTTTGCGTCTACCGAGTCAGAGATTACATGGTCGATCGCACACTATAATGAAACACAATAACGCTGAATTAATATTTAGCACAGGGTTCATTAAATAACGCGGTGGTGTCTTCGCATTACCACCAAAAAATTTTGGCTATAAGATCATGTCAATTGAAACTGAACTTTATGTCAATATTACACAGTTCACTATCACTCGAGAGAAATTTTATAGATTTATGGTTGAAATACAGAAAAAGGTCTTTAAGCCACCATAAATATTTTATGTTGCCATCAATATTTAAGATGGCTCAGGACGATGTCAAATTGTCCTCAGATCTATGCTTGAAGAGAAAAGCTTTGAAGAGGGATTTATTGTTGGGGTATATATATTTTTATTATTTTATGTCTTGTCGTGGCAAACGAGCTATTTGAGTTTTCGAGTACCACCGGAGTTTGGTAATGTGCCCGTAGATGTCAATAGGCCACCACGGAACAAAAAATTGGCCGTTAAATCGTTGGTGTTTGCATGTATGCTTGAATGCCTGCTTACGCTTTCGAGGAAAATAGGTTTGAAGTTGCGAATGTTACGTCAATATAGATCTAGGAACTCACTCTAGAGTAAAAGCACGTAGACGATTCTTATATATTCCAATATATTCCTTTACATAACTACAAAAATCACAAACTTAGTTAATTAAACACCAAGCTTGTTTTAGTAATTAACAAAGTTGGGAGAATTCCACAAAAATGTTAATCTGATTATAATGGTTTTTACGTTAAAGTTTTATAATACCATTTTTAAGCGGATTTTATCCCAAATTTGATTGCGTTGTCGGAAAACATTTTCAGTGGTCTCAAATATTTCTTACCATCCTACCATGAACATTAGGGCAGGTGCCCACTGACGGCGTGGCACGGCATGATGCGCGACGGCTCGCTGCAGCACACCAAATCATCAATCAATTATCATGTTTTTATTCCCGAAAGTGTAGACAAAAGTAAAGTTTCGTATTGACTAATGATGTCACACATTTGATTCTGTGTAGATATCAATACGCTGCAGTATTCACTTACCATCCACGCGAACTGCGTGTTTTTTATCATCAACGATAGACTAGTATCATATTTTCTACTTAATTACTGGAATAGGGACTACTGAGAATAATGTTAGAAAAGAATGGTATAATTTTGCCTTAAAAAGATATCTAGGAACCCTCAGCTCACCCAGGATTTTTTTTTTAATGTCTGAAGTTTGACAGACAAGCAAACGGGCCATCTGAGGGAAAGTGGTCACCGTCGCCTATGAACATTTGCAACACCAGGGGAGTTGCCAACGCGCAGCCAGCCCTGAAGGACTCTTTTGACGCCATTTTTGAGGAACCCCATATTGTACCTAGGGAACACCTCAGAGGGAAGTTCGTTCCACAATTTACACGTTCTGGGCAGGAACGAACGTGAAAACCGCACCGTTGAGCACTGCCAGGTGTCCAGTCGGTGTGGGTGGAACTTCTCTCTTCGGCGGGTAGTACGGTGTAGGAAAAGAGACGGTGGTACCATGTCAAACAACAGTTCAGCAGAGCACTCACCATTGTAGAGACGGTACAACACGCACAGACTCCCAATGTCTCTGCGCAGGCTCAGATGTTCGAGCCTGTCAGTAAGTCCTGGATCGTTAACAATACGAACGGCGCGTTTTTGTAGGGAGTCAAGTGGACCAAGCTGGTATTTGGGGGCTCTCGCCCACAAATGAGAGCAGTATTCCAGATGGGGCCACACTTGGGCCTAATAAGGCTGTAGTAGCTGCCCCAGGTGAAGCTGTTCTTATCATCATCATATCAGCTGAAAAATGTCCACTGCTGGACCAAAGCCTCTCTATATATCCCATAATCGCCACCCACGTCTAGCTTGCGGATTGGCGATCGCAGTGACGGTTTTATGGCAGGACGCTGCTGCCCATCTTCCGTTATTGCACTACTACTACCCCATTGGAATGGTTTGACCGCCCCTACAGCTGTTCTTATATCTACCTGCTAATTTATGACTACCGAAACAGTTTTTACAGGCACTATTTATTTTTTTTGGATATCTGGCGCTCTACACTCTCTGCCTACCCCGTTAAGGACCTGGCGTGAAGATACATACATACATATTTTTATTTACTTGACTACAAATAAATCGCTTTTTCCTAAAATACATTTCACAACATTAGCGTGACTTTTCAACACCTGTACAGGTATCTGACAATTGTCACAACGTTTCCTAAAAATATTTCCTGAGTAATAAAATTTTATTGTATATGCCGCAACAATGTCGTTATAGGCATAGGTTCAACTGTGTGCGACAGTTGACGATTGTCATATCGATTTGCCATTTGGTGTCATATTTTGCAGGAAAGAATATTCAAAGTCATATTTGTGAGGCAACATCTTGACGGTCGATGAACTTTTAATGTCATATTACCTTCATCACGTTCGAAGTTAAATGTGGCTCGTTACAGTTTTCGTTTACTTTGTTGATCATACTTTAACTGCTACTAAAATCGATCATATTTCTATTAGCTCAACAAATAATTCACATAAAATTACAAAATAATGAAACATTTTTTCTTTTGACAGGCATAGTATGTATTTTTCAGTGTGGGTTTTAATGTTTAAACTTCTTATTCATTGGATTTCAAAACACTTTTTCAAATATTTTGTAAATAAAGACTAAGAGGAGCCAAAATACAGATTTACATATTTTGCAGTTACTGCGTGCACCAAACTTTTTATAATGTTTTGATTAGAAAGAAGTGATGAAGCAAAAGTGGTTCTTAGAAAGATGAAGGCTACACGACACACATATATATATTAAGGTTAATTAACAAAACACAGCAGAATATATTTTTAACGTTAAAGTAAAAAAACTTAACTTCACGCCTATTTCTTATTATATCTTGTACCATCTCGTATTGTCTCAATTAAAATATAAAATTAATATAGTCAAACAAGTATTGGTTGGGGAAAAAGTTTCTTCGCATTTTTTAAGATAATTCAAAACATTTTTTAATACAGTTTATTTAAATTTAACTAAAGTATGTATGAACCATTTTGTTCGATAACCTTTTGCCATCTTGTAGGTAGGGACATGATCCCATTGCTATAAAAATGTTGGGACCTCTCATCAAAATACCGCGACAAGTGGATTTGGCAGTCCTCTCGTGATGTTAACCTAACATTGCATAAAGAATTCTGAAGAGACCGAAACAGGTGGAAATCTGAAGGTGCAAGGTCAGGACTATACGGCGGATGCATTAACACCTCCCAGCCAAACTCTCTTAATTTTTGCTGAGTGGCTATAGATGTGTGAGGTCTAGCGTTATCATGATGTAACACCACACCCCTTCTGTTGATCAATTCCGGCCGCTTTCTCTCAACTTCTTGCTTTAATCTCATCAGTTGTTCGCAGTAGAGTTCAGAATCGATAGTTCTGCCTGGTGGTAATAGCTCATAATGAATAATGCCCTTCCAATCCCACCACACACACAACATCACCTTATTGCGGGTTAACCCGGGTTTCGCCACAGTCTGTGAAGCCTGACCGGCCTTTGACCACGACCTTTTTCGCACGTTCTTGTCGTACGTGATCCACTGTTAATCACCAGTTATCAGCTTCTTCAAAAATGATTCGGTTTCATTACGTCGTAATAAAGAATCACAAATGAGTACACGGTTCATTAGGTTTCTTTCAGTGAGCTCGTGAGGTACCCAAATATCGAGCTTTTTTTTGTACCCAGCTTTTTTCAAATGCGCCAAAACTGTTTTGTGATCAATTCTCAGTTCTTCAGCTACGTCGTAACTACTGATATGTCGATCTTGTTCCACTTTTTCAAAAATGGCATCCATTTTATCCGTAATACCGGGCGACCAGAGCGAGGTGCATCTTTGACATCAAAATTTCCGGATTGAAAACGCTTAAACCAAATTTGTGCTACTCTCACAGACACTGCACTAGGTCCATAAACATCGCAAATTTTTTTCGCTGCTTGCGTTGCATTTTTACCTTTTTTGTAGTAAAATTTTAAAATGTATCGAATTTCTTCATTAGATTCACTCATCTTGACAGTACGAAAAACGAATGAAAATCACACATTTGCCTAATTTGAATTTGGAATTATGTTCTTTAAAATTTTAACTTTCAATGATACCAAAACCAGCCAGATACAAATACTACAGCCAACGAGATTTTATTACAAGTTCATACATACTATAATGCGAAAAGACTTTTTCCCCAACCTATTATATTGTTTACTTTTATACTTAGTAATTCTGTGGTCTATCTTCTCTTCTATATATATAAAAATCAATTGCTGTTCGTTAGTCTCACTAAAACTCGAGAACGGCTTTACCGATTTGGCTAATTTTGGTTTTGAATGATTTTTGGAAGTCCAGGGAAGGTTTAAAGGGTAAAAAAATATGAAGAAATTGAAGGGAAATAGTAAAAACCACAATTTTATTTTCTCATACAATTAGTCTGTATCTATCAAACCTTTGACAAATTATTTCATTCTGATGCAATACAAATTTTGCCGGGTCAGCTAGTCTATACATATAATAAAACAGTAAAACCCGCGTGTCTGTACATTGTATATATTATATTTACGAAAAATTAATTGGGGGCAATGATAAAATAGTATTAGAACACTTTTCAATGATTTTTAATTTTATTGTCTGTCTGTTTGTCTGTTTGTCCCTTTGTCCAGGCTAATCTCCGAAGATTCTGAAGACTGGACGGATTCGAATGAAACTTTTTGTGGTGTATAGATACTAAGCCTGGCCAACATTTAAGCTACTTTTTACTGCGGGAAAATCCCTCATTCCCACGGGAATCTCTACATTTAATAAAATCGTAGGAAAGTCAAAACTGTACATTGAATATTTTTGAAAAGAATACTTGGGACGTGATCTACAATAGAAATCGAAATCAAAAATACAGTTTTCAGATTTTTTGTCTGTTTGTCTCTATGCATGTCCGGGCTAAACTAAAAAAGTTCCTACTAAATAGCGCCTGTTAGTAATATTCATGCAAAATTTGAAGAAAAATTTTGCATGCATATTACTAACAGGTCCAGTCAACATATAGGCTACATATTATCACGCTATTTCCTACGGGGAAAGAGCTGTAAATCTTTAAAATCGTAGGAAAGTCAAAACTGTACATTGTTTTTTTTTTAAAGAATACTTGGGGTGTGATTTACTATCGATATCGAAGCCAAATATAGTGTTTGTTTTGTCTGTTGTTGTTTGTCTGTATGTATGTGCGAGCTAAACTCAAAAAGTAATGGATCATAATAGATTTACTTCTAATTTTGCATGAATATCCGTGAATTTTCAAGGACACCTCATTGGGTAAGGTTTATAGGTACCGTGCATCCAAATAATGGCGAAAGCTATTTGCTGCGGTTGTTCACACGGTCCGAGGCCCAACGTATTTCACTTTTCTGAGGACATTTTATGGCGTGGAGTATCCCACTTACCGCGCTGCCTGCGTAGCACGTCACCTTCTCGACGGTTACCAAAACTGGGATTACACCCTTGCGGAGGCAAGCGTCAGTGACGTAGAAATATCGCCATTATCTGTCTGAAGATTTTCTAAGAGCTTTGAGACACGTGCTACTGGTGACGAAGTCGAAGTAACTAATAAACGCATGCTCAACACCTGTATTAGTTCATTTCAAGATGTGGTCATTTCCACCACCGATTGATTATATATTTAGAGAGCGCCGAGATGACTGTTTTTGGTGTGTCCTGTAACAGTGATAAGAGACACGTGCTCAAGGGTTGCTCTCTGATTATATGGGATGAGTGTACAAGTGTTGCAAAGTGTTGAAAGGCAGTTGAGGCCGTGGACAGAACCCTGCAGGACATCCGCAGGAATGAAAGTGGGTGGTGTCACATTACTGTTCACTGACGATTTCCGGCAAACGCTTCCCGTGGTGACGCGAAGATCGAGGGCTGACGAGATGAATGCTTTATTGAAACGATCTTAACGAGTTCGTACTTACGCTGCGCTTGACCATTATTATGAGAGCTCGGCTCGACGACAATGCACGTGCTCAAGAATTTTCCGATGTCCTTCTCCCATGGCATTTCTGAACTTCCTGTCAGCAAGCGGACTTCCATCGCATACCGTCAAGCTGAAGGTAGGTGTCCCGATTATGCTTCTTCGGAACTTATCTCCTCCGAAGTTGTATAACGGGACCCGGCATTGGCGAGGCAGTATTTATACCACGCATTCCCCTCATACCTCATAACTACACATTCCAGTTCAAGCGCGTACTGTTGAATGTTTGCTTCGCGATGACTATCAATAAGTCGCAAGGGCAGACACTGAGGTCAGCGGGTGTTAACCTCAGGACAAGTTGCTTCTCACACGGGCAACTGTACGTTGCTTGCTACCGCGTTACCAGTCCTGTCACTTTTTACATTTTGGCTTCTGGTAGAATAACTACCAACGTAGGTTATAGGAAAGTGTTGTAAGGTTTGATACCTTTGTACGTATTTTTACTCTTTTGTGTCCGGGAATATATTCCTGCATTATTTTGTCTATTTCCTTCGGTCACATCTTATGACTGAACCATAGAATATGTAATAATACTACTGAACTCAGCAGGATTCCAATATGACTCCCTTCACTTGCTTCGCTTGCAAAAAAACTTATACTTTTAATTTAATACTATTTTGAAAGTTGTTTGCTTATAATGCTAAAGTGACACTAGCATCTTTGCGCCCGAGCCGAGCTCTGTCACTGGAGCTCAATCATCAGTAAAAAGTATGCTATAGTAAAAGTGCTAATTATTTGATTTGTTTTCTTCTATACATTATATTCGTTCTGACTCATTAATAAAGTATTTCGCGAATCGTATGTGTCATGATATAAATGAAATTCGAAGTTCTAACATTTTATGTCTTTAAAAACCAATCGTTGTCGGAGTCTCTATTGTCTGTAGCACTTAAACAAACAATACCACAGGAACGAGTGAATAATAGGCATTCATTTGTTACTATGTTAGTTTGAGGTAACTTAGTAATATAATTGTTAAAATATCTATCTGCTGCCGACGGTAGTGTTCAGAATTATCGTGTTCCAGTTAAATACGAGTAGATAGAATTATGGACCCATAATAACTGTCACAAAGGAAAAAGAACTGAGGCCTCACGGATACCTTTGTTGTCCCTATGTCTGTCTACCTATCTGTCCGCCTATTATCTGTAAATCAGTCTGTCAAGACCCTTTTTCTCAGGAGAGCTTGGAAGTATCTAGTGGAAATCAATATCAAATATTCAGGCCTGCATTTTTTAGGAGATTGTAGAATATCATACTTATAAGCTTACGACACAAAAAGATACTTTTGTAGAGGAAAAGGCGCACATCTAAGTATTATAAACCAAAAGTTAGCTAGACTAAATACTTACGCATAGTTATTTGATGTCCCATAAAGGCTGATGAAGCCTCGGTTCCTGCACAATACCGGCACGGTGCCGATGATTATTTTTTTTATACATTTTCTATGAACTTATCCATACCAGTCAGTGTCAGTGACGACGCGGTATTCTGACTAGTTTCAGTGACGTTCATAGATATTGTATGAGAGAATGACTGACACGGTGACGGTACTGAGCCGGACTTGACTGCTCGGATATGTCACGGATGTCTGAATCAGCCTTAAAAGATTTTGGAGTGACGCCAGCAGTTATTATTCTGTCACCAGTTATTACTTCAATTCATTCGTTGTGTCGCGTCTTTCATTGTCCTATCACCGTATAAGAGTTGGGCTGGTTTTTTTATTGTTTGTTTGTTACGCCGCGCTGCCTCATCGTTTATTTGCCTACGTCACGAGACACAATCTCAGAAGAGAATGACGATAATTTTACAGATTAGCTTTTTAAAAGAAAAAAACCGGTCACGTGCGTCTCGGGCCACGCGCAGTGTAGGGTTCCGTAGCTACAGAGTAAGAGATGTTATGAAAAAAATAAAAAAATATTTTCTATGGAGTTTTTCGAAATTTTCGAGCAAAATACATCTGGTCGACTATATTCGCCGAATACTCAAACGTCACTCAATTTTAAGCAACGGTCAAATGTACCCTATCTCTATCGTTTGAACGTGATTTATAAGGACAGAAGACTTTTAAGTCCCACTTAGATTTAAGTGACGTTTGAGTATTAGGCCGTATTACTCGCAAAGGAGATGTTGCAAAAATGTATGGACCTCCGGCCATGTATTGTACACAATATCATTAACAAGCAAAATCAATATAAAAACGTTTTTTACTGCATATATTCACTTATTTAGCTTTGTTTGCAGTTACAAAACATTATTTGCAGTTAGAATTGCAACTCAAAACCAAGATGGCGATTATGGCGGGCGATGTCATTTTGACAAATTCCACTAATATTCATATTGAAAATGATAAAATCGTTTGAAGTAAATGTGGTTGTAACTATAAAATATATTCTTGAATAAATTAATTGTATTTATTTCTGATTCTTCTTTAATTTACCCATTTTTTCAGGTACTGTACGTACCAGAGCCGAGCTCGCAACATCTCCTTTGCAAGGCCAACTTAAGTGTGATAGTTTTCCTTTTAATTACGTTATATGTAGCTACTATTGCCGTAACGTTTGAATTTCTAACAACAACCGTTTAGTTGGTAGTGGAGGGGGGGGGGACACTTGACTCTAAAGAAAATTTGCACTTTAAAGTAATATGTCACGAGCAGTTAACTAAATCGAAAAATAATGTCCCGACATGATTAAGGTGTATACTTGCGCCAAATTTCAAGTCTCTAGTACCAATAGTTTTTGCGCTAAACCACGGACGGACAGATAGACAGACAGACATGGCGAACTATAAGGGTTCTTTGTTTTTACTACGGAACCCTAAAAAGAGGATCTTTAGGATTACTTTTTATTATTTTTTTATATATAAGATACCTTCCTAACCTCTTAATACTAAAAAGATATTCGATGTATGTATTTACCTATTGTAACATTGTAAGAATAGGTATGACGTAAACCACAAACGCTGGACTTTAAAATTCAACCTGAACTGGCGGCGAGCGAACATAGTCTGGAGCTAATTTTAAACTAGCTGAATAAATAATGTCGTCCGTTGTTTAGTTTCGGATACATATCGTTTCTGGCTCTCTATCCAACGGTAACTCTAAATCAATATCTAAATATTATTTGTATGTAGCAGGGGTGAATAATCTTATAGTAACGTAACTTCACGCCTGTAATCCCCGAAGGGGTAGGTAGAGGTACAATCATACATGCAAACACCCACGATTCGCCGGTTACGTTTTTGCCCATGTGACAGGTGGCGAGCCTATTGACATCTCCCACATTACCAAACTTCGAGGTACTGGGAAACTTCCAGAAATGGAAAAAATCCCCATAGAACCAGAGATAAAGGACTTTACACCATTATCTGTGGTAACCCACGACCCGGGAATCGAACCCAGGACCTCAGCGTAGTAGTAGTGGCATGCTACCACTAGGCTACCGAGGCAGTTTAAATTTAAATCTTATAGTAAGTAGGAAATAACTGGAGTCCGAACCCACCGCCCACAAGTGGACTTTTTCCAGCTTTTTAGGGTTACGAGTAAACAAGGACCCTTACAGTTTCGACATATCCGTCTGTCTGTCTGTCTGTCTCTCCGCGGTTAAGTGCAAAAACTATTCGTACTAGAGACTTCGAATTTGGCACAAGTATACACTTTAATCAGGCCGACAAAGTGGTAGAATAAAAAGATGAAAAATAAAATTATTAAGGGTAGCTCCCCTACATGTAACGCGCAAATATTTGCAAACCTAATTTTTACGTATATTTATTATTTCCTCATTTTTACGTATATTATAACTAGCTGTTGCCCGCGGATTCGCCCGCGTGGATGACGTTTTATAAATAACTAAGTAGCCTATGTTCTTCTCAGAGTCAGCTCTATCTCTGTAGCAAATTTAATTAAAATCGGTTCAGTCG
The DNA here is from genome assembly GCA_036365455.1 of Macrosoma leucophasiata. Lineage (NCBI taxonomy): Eukaryota > Metazoa > Arthropoda > Insecta > Lepidoptera > Hedylidae > Macrosoma > Macrosoma leucophasiata. The sequence continues at coordinate 13,875,971 of JAWQUS010000021.1, forward strand.
TTTGGATCCGAAAAGGTAACAGACAGACAGAGTAACTTTCGCATTTATGATATTGGTAAGGATGTAAAGAATATTTATACACTAGGTTGCCTATCAAAATTTGGCCGCAAGTATTTTTAATTAAATGATTTTATTTTTAACAGCCAGCAACTCTTATATGCTACCGTTTTCATTTGGCTTCCGTATATCAAAATAATGAAAAAACAAAACAGATTTAATTAGGTATAGTATAAGATAGGTATATAAATAATACATGTAGGTTATGGACGTAAAAAGTTATCGGGGCGGAATGAAAATATGTAGGGGCGGCCAAGTGCGCAATGGCAGCCGTGATTTTTCACAGTCTATACATATTTCCGTGAAGTGAAATAGACGATATTTTATTAAAAAAACAAATTAAAAAAAACTTCCCAAAAAAAAATTAAAAAATAATATTTGCGACCATTTTTTGTTATTTCAAGAACAGGGCTGAGTCACAATACTGTAGTTAACAATAGCGTGGCATAGGTTGACGCATGCATTTAATTATGTAACTGTCTAAAAACACTAACGATTTGTCAGTTACATTTTGTTCCATAGGTGGCGAAACCTATTGACATCTCCGGTCAGGTTAATCCAAGCCATATCCAATGTTGTTGTATTCTTTTCCCCGCGCTTCCCTACGATATCAACCCAGTCCCGATATTCGATGAACCTGTCCCTTGGACGACGCAAGTCTGATATCTACTGGTGGTAGAGCTCCAGTGACGGAGCTCGCGGGCGTAGGCACCGCCGCATTACCTAATATACTTGCAGTTAAATGGTAGTGTTCAGCACTATCGTGTTCCGGTCAGGTGGTAATGTACGGTTCTGTAATTTTTTGCACAGGGGCATAACACCTTAGGCCTCAGGAGTGGTAACGTATCTGCATTTTGACCTTGGTCTTTGTGTGGTGGTCTATATGCCACTTCCATAGCATAAAAAAAAAATAGGCATTATACTCGATCGCTTTTGATTGGCCTTCGCTGCACATGTCAAGGCAGCGAGCGCTAAGGCGCTATAGGCGCGCCTTGGTACGTACGTAATTTACCGTACACCCGGAAATTCAAAAATAGAGTTAGCGTTATTCTTTTTATTTATGTGATAGAAGTGGCAAGCAAGCATGCAGTTCACATTGATGTTAAGGGATGACTGCAGTTTATAGACACCCACACAAAGACCAAGGTCAAAATGCACATGCGTGACTCCTGAGGCCTAAGGTGTTATGCCTCTATGCCGGAAATTACAGGGCCGTACATTACCACCTGACTAGAACACGATAGTGCTGAACACTACCATTTAGCGGCAAGTATATTAGGTAATGCGGTGGTGCCTACGCCCACGAGCTCCGTCACTGGATCTCTACCACCAGTAAAAGGTTGATATTAATGCAATATTTGCGAATTGTGATAAAACTCATCTCTTATAATAAATAACTAAATCTATAAGAAAACTTATAAGAAATCATATTAGGTACCTGTTTGCTTCAATAACTTGTGAAATATTATGGGACCCTTATAATGACGTTAGTCATTTACAAGGACCATTTATATCATGTATTTTCCTGAGTTGAAAAACATTTTTCCAACTGCGACAAGGTGTTACGAGGTGAGGTGGCAATTCGAAAGGTTTTCTTAGAAAGATATTGTTATGGTTTCGGTAAATATGAGTGGCGATTTAAATGGATCGTATATGCAATATTGTAAGGCCATAGTACTCACGTACACAAATGAACAAAACTTTAAAAAACTGTTTTCTGGTGTGAGTAGAACTCGCGCGTAAAGATATATACATTTAGAATTCTTAAATTGAGAAAAAAATCAATTCAATAGGCATTACCTTTGGACCAAACACGGAACGGCTGTGACAGGCGGCCTAACATACAATTGAAAAATCTGTAGATAATATTTTATTTTTTTAAAGAAAAATGGAAAGAAATTCACAAAAATTCACAAGCATGTGTTAATGCGAAATAATATAAAAACAATTCTGTAGATAATGATTCCGTGTTTTTTTAAGACATGGAACTATTAGACTAAATATAAATTTGATTTCGTGTTTTGTTTCTCACTATCTAGGATGCTCTTTAGAAAATTATATTATAGAAATAGAAATTAAAGAAAAACGGAAACCCAAATTTGACTTCGGAGCTTAGTGGTAAAGCGGCTGGACTGGTTATCCTGCGGTCGCAGGTTCGTTTCCTGCCCGAAGTCAAATTTTTCTTTCCGTTTGTTTTTAAATTTCTAAATTTCGCTAGTGTTATTGCGAAAAATAAATAGTACAAATAATATTTTCATAAAAAAACGTTAAAAAACTTAACTTCACGCCTGTAATCCCCGAAGGGGTAGGCAGAGGTAAATGCATGCAATCAAGCATACATGCAAACACCCACGATTCGCCGGTTACGTTTTGGCCCATGTAACAGGTGGCGAGCCTGTTGACATCTCCGGGCACATTACCAAACTTTGAGGTACTGGGAAATTTCCAGAAAATGGAAAAATCCCAATAGAACCAGAGATAAAGGCTTTTTCACCATTATCTCTGATAACCCCCTACCCGGGAATCGAACCCAGGACCTCAGCGTAGTAGTAGTGGCTGCTACCACTAGGCTACCGAGGCAGTAGTATTTTCATGAATCATGAATCTACTGCCATTATGGGTAACTTCACTAATTTCCAACGGTAGAACCATGATCCTTTAATCTGCGCGTACAAACATGGAATCGTGGCGTCGGTGTGTCAAATCTGTGTTTCTGGTAGTAGAGCTCGCAGCTCGAGCTACGGAGCTGGCGGGCTTAGGAGCCACCGCATTATCTAATCTGCTTACCGCTATGTGGTAGTGTTTAGCTAGTGTATTCCGGTCAGGTGGTAATGAACGACCCTGACGTTTGAAATATATAGTGTTTATATAATAAAAATAAAAGAAAACGTTTCCGCAGGTTTTTGCGCGGTTCATACATTGTAGAAATTATATTCGCGGATTTTCTCGCCTATACAACACTCCCAACTTTTTATACCCGAGTTTCGGTCGCTTTCCAGCTACCGTGACAAATAAAAGATGTTTACAGTTAATAACAGATGTATCTATTAGTATTATTATGTATCTTCTCTCTCAGGCGACGGTTGTTAATAAATTATTACATTTCCCAGCCATTTCGTAACTCAGTGCAATGAGCTTCATAGCTTATGAAGTCGTGTTTCGTATGACATATTATTGTGAGCATTAATATAATGCCATATGGCAATGTTCCCGACTTCTTGTTGTATCCACTACATTTACTGTTTATGTTGAGTGTGGAATAGATAAACGTTTTAATTGAATTACTAGTTTTTAAGTGTATCGTATGACTAATGAACGTTAACGACATCTTGTATGCAATTGAAACAGCGTTGTCTAGAACTGGTGGTAGAGTTCCAGTGTAGGAGCTCGAGGGCTAGGCACCACCGTATGGCCTAATCTATCTGCCGCCAAATGGTAGTGTTTAGCACTATCGTGTTTCGGTTAGATTGTAATGTATGGCCGTGTAATAACTATCATCGTGTAATAGATATAACAACTTAGGTCTAAGGGCTAGCAGCGCATCTGCATTTTGACCTCTGTTTCTACAGTTCTCACTTAACATCAATGTGAGCTGCATGTTTATTGGTCATCTTCCTTACACAAAAAAAGTTCCATACATTCGTACAGAAAAAACAACTTAGAAATATAAAATATTTTTAAATCACCGAACATGCAGTGTTCTAAAACAATATATTAATAAGTTGTATATATATTATATTTTTTTATACATAATCCACACGATTTCAAAGTAAATTTGAAACATCAAAGGTTTAACGACATGGTCAGATCGATGTGGAATGCAATCTTAGAAGTTTACCGCCCCAGTTATTTTCAGAGAACTAGCTATTAGTTATTTGGTACACTGGTTTCATCGCGTGATTTTACAACATTAACAGAACTGGCTTTAATACAATATTTACAGATATTTCGTTCGACTTAGAGCTTATCTATCGTCGTTTTCGATTTGTAATTATGAATAATGATTGGTTATTTACATAAAACACGTTTGATTAAAAATAATTGGGCTTTAATTATGTTTTTATTTATACTAGGAAAGGAGCTGGGTGGTCGAAATTATCCGACCACAATATCGACAATGAACGAATGTTAAGCTTAACAGTCACATCACCATCAATATTAACTGCATAGCTCTTTGTTTTCATTACATAAAAAACATAAACTTTGAATGTGAAATAGTAAATAATACGGTGGTGAGTATCATCATGCAAATCAACATCACTAAGCCTGAGTTGCACCACGATATTTGTTAAAGTTAAAGTTATTGTAACATTCCACATCCTTCTCTAACTTAAAGAAATTTGTTAAAGTTAGAGAAGGATGTGAAATGTTACAATTACTTTAACTTTATCAAATATCTTGGTGCAACGCAGGCTAAGATTACACCAACATGTTTGTTAAAGTTATTGTAACATTTTACATCCTTCTCTAACTTAAAGAATTCTGTTAAAGTTAGAGAAGGATGTGAAATGTTTCAATTAGGTACTTTAACTTTATCAAATATTTTGGTGCAACTAAGGCTAAGATTACACCAACATATTTGTTAAAGTTAATGTAAAATTTTACATCCTTCTCTAACTTTAACAAATTTGCAACAATTAGCTAACTTTAAACTTTTTCTGTAAATTTTACATGTCTTTAACGTTTAGAAATATTTCGGTGCGATCGAACCTAAATTAATATACCTACTGGTGATAGAGTTCCAGTAAGGAGGCACCATCACATTATCTAATCTATTTGTAACTAAATTGTCGTGTTCAGCTTTTTGCTTCGTGTTTTTTTTTTATTTTTATCGTGCTCCGGTCTGGCATGTTCTCGTAATTTTCGGCATAGAGGCATAACAGCTTAAGTTTCAGAAGTGGCAACCCATCTACATTGTAATCACTGGTTTTATGCTGATGTGTACAGGCTACATTTAGTTACGATCAATCTGAAATGTATGCTTGTTTGCCACTTTCATGACGTAATACTGTCCCAGTATTGAAAGAAAGCAACGCTAGTCTGGAGGACTATTTTATGTAGTTATCGATTACTTAGTGTAGAGTGCAAGCCTGTTCGCTATTTTATTTATAAAAACATAATTATCGAGCTTTGTTGCAGGAAAAAAGAAACAGTTAATTTTTCAACGCTATTGAGAATTTCTATCGTTAGGATTTTCTAGCGCATAATTTCTCATGCGACATATTATTATTTATTATGCATATATATGTTGCCTTCATAGGTTAAGATCCCATAACACAAACATTTCGTTCATCGAGTTTATGCTGCAAACCCATTTTTTACGCATATTTATAATCCAGAGAATATAAATCCACTAGGTTGCCTATCAAAATGTGGCCGCAAGTATGTTTAATTATTTTTTTATTTTTGGGACAAAATTTCGTTGACTTGTTTTATGAATAAAATATCGTCCACTTCACGGCAATATATGTAAAGACTCTGAAAAATCACGGCAGCCGTTGCGCACTTGGCCGCACCTCTTCGCAGCCAGGTGTAAACAGGTATGATCAAGGAAACGTTCTTACGTTGATGACTTACTTTAATTAGATATATATCAAATTAAAGCTATTTTTTTTCTCATTATTATGGTATGCAGTTGCCAAATTAAATCTGGCCGCAAATAAGGGTTGCTGGCTGTTAAAGATGGTTAATATTGTAAATATTGTGAAAAATAGCTAGCGCGTAACATGACCAGTCAGACGAGGACAGCGATACGACGCTTGTAAATCCATTGCGCATGCGTGGGATGCTACTTTTCTCAACTATCAAATTACTTTTTTAATGTAAAATTAAATGATTTAAAGATGAAGGCGTGTTTTCTGTGTGACAAAACAAGCAACGTACCTACATGACTTTAATGATGCATCATTCAAAAAGTGTTCGTGAAGTTATTATTTCGTCGTAAGAAAAACTATAAATATGCCGACACTTTATTAACAATTGAATCCACCGATGCTTTTGGATATCATACAGAGTGTTTTAAAATAAAACAGTTTTGAAGAAAAAAGGTGAAGATGCATTTGAAAAATTTTACAGAACACAAAAAGTAAGTAAAATTTTAACAGAATTTGAAAATAACTAGCTGTGCCCGCGACTTCGTCCGCGTAGAATTTCAGACAAAAACTGTAAAAAATATTTAAAAATACTTGCGGCCACATTTTGATAGGCAACCTAGTGGATTTATATTCTCTGAATCATAAATATGCGTAAAAAATTGGTTTGCAGCATAAACTCGATGAACGAAATGTTTGTGTTATGGGATCTTAACCTATCATTGTATAGTAGCACTTTTGTTATGGGTTGTTTGTTAAACATCGCGCAATGTTTCACAATCTTTAGTTCTACCACACCGCGGACACTCCGCCAAAATTCCATACAAACGCTTAATTTGGTCTCTATTACACAGACATCAATCAGTGACGTGTATTTACACGTGCACCTCTGTGTGTAGCACGTACAAAATACCAACCGTCGCCCATAAGAGCGGAGGAGGTTAGGTGATGCGGGGAAATCGGGCGGGACGTCGAAGTTGTCCATTCTATAAGTAGTATTATTACATATTCTCTGGTTCTACGCCATTCATACTCTAATTGTATCTTCACGCCAGGTCCCTAACGGGGTAGGCAGAGAGTGTAGAGCGCCAGACATCCCGGTTCTGACAAACCTCTCGTGCCTCGTCTACCTTCATCATTCTCTTCATACATGCACGCCGATTCCTAAGACTTTTGACCCCACCATCAGACAGAACTCGACCTATTTGGTCATGGTAGGTCAGCCTTGGTCTTCCTAGGCCTCTGCAACCATCCACATTCGCATTGTATATCTGTTTAGTCATTCGCTCATTCGACATTCTTTCTATATGCCCGAACCATCGGAGCATGCCTTTTTTCATTTTTACACCGATACTATCATTCACACAAAGTCTCTTTCTTACATCTTCATTACGAACGCGATCGGTGAGTGATACACCGCAGATCTTGCGCAAAGATCTCATCTCGACCGCGTTCAACTTACTTTCATGCTCTTTCCTGCATACCCAGCTCTCGCTTCCATATAAAAGCGTTGGAGTAAGTACAGCATTATGTACGGCTAGTCGAGCCCGCTGGCTGAGATGTTTAGATTCTAGCAGCTTACCCAACGCTCCATTCACGCAATTCCCAGCAAGCACTCTTCTTTCTATGTCAGTGGTGTACCTACCATCCTTGCTAAAAGCACATCCAAGATATACAATTTCATCAACCTGTTCTAACACTGCATCATCTACTACTACCCTTGCATTTGTTCTCTGTTCATCTCTTTCAAATACTAATACTTTCGTTTTATCCACATTCAATTGTAAGCCTTTCTCCATACAATCCTCTTTCATGACTGTGACTAGTGCTTGTAGCCCAGATGGTGTAGAGCTAACAATTACCGCATCATCTGCGTAAAGCAGACAGTTCACCACTAAGTCACCCATACGCACTCTAATATTTGAATGAATACCTCAACCGAATTTTAGCAGGGTCTAAATAATACAGATGATGTCAGTTCTAAGTAATGCCACGTTTGTAAACTGACATGACATATCTATTGTTATTCATCATAGTGTAAAACAGTCATCGGCGACACTACGCAGTTCCATTGATGAAAACAGTTATTAATTCTTGATTTATCCATATACTTTTAAAGCATAGCCCTCTAGCCTATTTGCTACGCCCCAATGGGGTGTGCCTATTAATTTTTAAGACCTTGATTATACTTACTGATATGTAAAGAACTGTATTAAACGAATTTTGTAATCTCAAATCTATCTATCTTATATATATACTCGTAAAAATCTATTGCTGTTCGTTCGCTAAAACTCGAGAATGGCTGAGCCGATTTGGCTAATTTTGTTTTGTTTGTTTTGTTGTTTTGAATGATATTTGGAAGTCCAGGGAAGGTTTTAAAGGTAAGAAAGTATGAAGAAATTGAAGGAAAATAGTAAAAATCACAATTTCATTTCCCCATACAAATAGTCCGTATATATCAAACCTTTGACACATTATTTCATTGTGTGGCAATATGGTGTTTGCCAGATCTAGTGATAAATAAATATTTGTCTTTATTACTTTAGTTCTGAATTTGAATTCGGATAATTGCGAGATTTGCGTGTGTAGGGGTCAGTACGAGACATTTTTTATGTAACCGAGTTTTCTAATGTAATGTCAATAGAGTCATATGAATTATCTTCTAGTAGAAGATTTTTTTTCCGCTAGTGCGCGGTGGGTCAGCACGTCCCGTCACCATACTCAGGGCATACAAGCGTGATATCATAACGTTTTTAAACAAAAACCATACAGAGCTTAAATGGTTACTTAGGACTTATAGCAACTTACCACGTTTAAACTAGGTCGTCAAACATTAAACAAACACGTATTAGTTCCATAAACATTATCTTATCACATAATAGGTTTAATACGCGTGTGGTTTTGTGATCGCCGCGCTAACCACATGGTGGCTAATAGCTTGGACCAACTACTACCCAATGGATAGCTTAAAGCCGTGAATTATTTTAATCAAATTACGAAAACTGTTTTCGTAATTAGCAGAAAAAATAGCGGCAGAATTTTTTTCTTCTACTGGAAGAGAATTCTAGTTTCTAGTGCAGTCAGTCAACCGAACAATGGCGGTCAAACCATTCCAATGGGGAGGTAGTAAGTGTAATAATGCAAGATAGACAGCAGCGTCCTGCGATAAAACTACCGTTACTGCGACTGCCAATCCGCATGCCAAAGGTGGCGATTATGGCATATTTTCCCCAAATGACGCACAACATTGTTGTGGCGTCTTTAGGGAAGGCTTTGTACAGCAGTGGACATCATTCGGCTGGAGTGATGAATTACGAAAAAGAGGTGACCTCAGTCAAGAAACTCTCATTGATGAAAATCATAGATACAAAAATTATATTAAAAAATGATGTTATAATATATACATAGGTACATATAATGATGACTTATCATCATATCAGCCATAGGACGTCCACTGCTGAACATAGGCCTCCCCCAATGACCTCCATGCCGACCGATCGGAAGCGACATGCATCCAGCGGGTACCTGCAGCCTTCACTAGGTCGTCGGTCCATCTTGCAGGTGGACGCCCTACGCTGCGCTTGCCGATACGTGGTCTCCACTCGAGAACCTTTCTGCCCCAGCGGCTATCGGTTCTCCGAGCTATGTGCCCTGCCCATTGCCACTTCAGCTTGGAGATCTGCTTGGCTATGTCAGCGACTTTTGTTTGCCTACGGATCTCCTCATTTCTGATTCGATCCAGTAGGGTAACGCCGAGCATAGCCCTCTCCATTGACCGCTGAGTGACTTGGAGCTTTCGTACGAGACCCATAGTGAGAGACCACGTCTCGGCACCGTAGGTCATCACCGGCAAAACGCACTGGTTAAGGACTTTCGTCTTCAAGGACTGCGGGATGTTTGACGAGAAAACGCTCCTTAACTTCCCGAACGCTGCCCAGCCGAGTTGTATTCGGCGAATAACCTCTTTCTCGAAGTTCGACCTGCCTAGTTGTATAGTTTGTCTTAAATAGACGTAGTCGTCGACAACTTCGAGCATCGAGTGCCCAACGGACACTGGAGTGGGCGGTACAAGGTTATTGAACATGACCTTGGTCTTATCCATGTTCATTTTAAGGCCCACTTTTTGGGACACTCGATTGAGGTCTTCGAGCATTGTGCTGAGATTTTCCAGCGACTCTGCCATGACTATAATATCGTCGGCAAACCGAAGGTGAGTGATATATTCACCGTTGATATTGATGCCTAGTCCTTGCCATTACAGGAGCTTGAAGGCGTCTTCCATTGCATTGGTGAAGAGCAGAGGTGAGATGACATCTCCCTGTCTTACTCCCCTCTGCAAAGGAATCGCCTTCGTGCATTGGTCCTGTACTCGGACTGACATGGTGGCGTTTTTATACAGACACTTCAACACTTCGATATACCGATAGTCAATGTGGCAACGCTGTAAAGACTGCAGCACAGCCCATGTTTCAACCGATTCAAAGGTTTTCTCATAGTTCATGAACGCTAAACATAATGGCCGGTTATACTCCTCGGACTTCTGTATAACCTGCCGCAGCGTGTGTATGTGGTCTATGGTACTATAGCCTTTTCGAAAACCGGCTTGTTCGGGAGGCTGGAAGTCATCAAACCTGCGAGCGAGACGGTTCGTGATCACCCTCGAAAACAGCTTGTAGACATGGCTCAGAAGCGAGATGGGTCTATAGTTCTTCAATAGGGCTTTATCACCTTTTTTGAAGAAAAGCACCACCACGCCTCTGTTCCATGCTTCTGGCGTAGTACCTTCGAATAGGACGGAATTAAAGAGCTTCTGAAGGACTTTCAGTAACGGTGATCCACCCGCTTGCAGAAGCTCTGTAGTGATTCCGTCCTCTCCAGGCGCCTTGTTGTTCTTAAGCTGTTTGAGGGCCATCCTAATCTCGTACAGGCTGATGTCCGGGATATCTTCGGTATAGTGTCGGGTTAATTTGGCTCTCGGGTCTCTGACCAAATCAGAGGCAGGTTGTGCGACCGAGGTATATAACTGCCCATAGAACCTCTCGATCTCCCGCAATACCTCAGGCTTAGTCGACGCTAAACTGCCGTCCTCTGTCTTCAGCTGCATCAACCGGCTCTGTCCAATAGACAGATCCCTTGCAAACACTTTGGAGCCTTTATTTTGCTCTATCGTTTCCTCAACACATTTTGTGTTGAAGGATCTGATGTCGTGCCGCAAGGACTGTTGGATCTGTCTTTTAAGTTGCCGGTATTTTTTAGCTTCATCAGAGGTCTGCAGTGTCATTGAGCGTCGTTCTGCCATAAGGTTGAGGGTTTGATCGGTGAGTTTCTGAGGTCTATTTCGTCGGCGGGTTTTAAAGTATTTAGACCCCACCGAATGGACAGTTTCTACCGGTTGGTAGACATATCGTCCACTGAGATGCATTCATATCGTCCACTGAGATGCAATCCTCCAGGCAAGCAAAGCGATTTTGCAATTCGAGCTGAAAGCTCTCGGGGTTTTGTATGTGAGCAACAGTAGGTCGGAGCGTAGACTTCATTAAACGAGATCTTTCGATCTTGATGTTTAAATTCAATGTGCCCCTAACCATTCGGTGATCACTGCCGGTTTTCACCCTGTGAATCACTGAGACATCATTGAATATGTGTTTCTTGGTGGTCATAATGAAGTCTATCTCATTTTTTGTGGAACCGTCAGGGCTTATCCAGGTCCATTTCCTATGAGGCGGCTTCTTGAAAAAGGAGTTCATCATGAAGAGTTCCTCCTTCTCCAGAAAGTTGGCCAGCCTCTGGCCCCTAGGGTTCCGATGCCCACATCCAAATTGCCCCACTCTCAGCTCATTATCGCATCCCTTGCCCAGTTTTGCGTTGAAGTCTCCCATTACAACAGTGAAATACGTTTTGGAAGTATGTATGGCCCTACTGATGTCCTCATACATAGCTTCCACCTCGTCGTCCGGATGTGCCGAGGTCGGTGCGTAGACCTGGATGACCTTCATGGTATTTCTCTTGGATATTCTGAGTATCAGGTACGCGACCCTACTCGACACACTCGTGATGCATTCAATGTTGTTAACGCGAGACTTGTGGACGATAAACCCGACACCACCTTGGGACTGCTGGTCGCCCTCCCGGTAGAAGAACAAGTTGCCAGACTTTAGGGTTATCGTGTCCTCTCCCTCTCTACGGACTTTAGATAGCCCCAAGATGTCCCAGTGCAACTTGTTCAATTCTTCTTCCAGCTCAGCAATTTTCTCGTCTGTCCTTAAAGTGCGTGTATTGTATGTTACCAGTGATAACCTACGTCGCTTTTCCGTTGTGCATGCCGAAGTCGTTTGACGGAAGCGACTCACCCGGAGATTCTTAGCACCCCTGGCTCCAGAGCACGACCAGCGCCCGTCCACGCCGGTTTTGCTGCTGGAGCCGCCGGGCACTTGGGGCCTTTCCCTTGTCTGCATTTCCATCTGGGGGGTTTAGACCATAACCCGCCACGCTGGTCCAGTGCGTGTTGGCAGGTCGCCAGAGCCTCGTTTGTTATGCAGCAGGGTGCACCACGTGCAGGTGAGGTTGGCTTGAGTCTCGATGGTGTTGGTTGAGACCACTTACACCCCCTGTCGACCCCCCTGATGACTTATACATCATCATTATTTTAATCGAAAGACGTGTACTGTTGTAAAAAGCCTCCCTCAAAGATTGCCGCAACGAACGGTCCTGGGCCTCATTTAGCGTTGGAAATGATTATAATATTATAAGGGAAACAATAAATTATTTCTTCCTATCTATACATCTGTATAGCCATCCTACATAACAACAAGCAATCCATTTGTTCATCGATTCCTCTGTCCAGAGGTCATTGCGGTCGGCATTTTTCCATTTTTCGGAAGATTCCCAGTGCCACGCGCGGAGATTGTCAATGTGTCCAGAGACGTCAAAACGGCAAGTAAATTCAGTTAATAAAGTGGTGGCAAAGCCCTCGAGCTCCATCACTAGAGCTCTAAAACCAGTGGTTGTTCCGAGGCTAATAGTAGGTAATTACGTGTTTTGTCAAGCAAAAGGCGAGATCCACTTTGGTGTCACGACTGAGGACGCCCCCGGCTCTGCGGGTTCATTTTCCAACGCTTCTGCTATTGACAACTGCGCCTATACAAAAACTGGTTCGACCTTTAAAAGAAATGCTCCTAATAGGCAACGAAGCTGTTATAGACGTGCATATTATGTTACTGATGAAAAGGTTTATGTACATTAAATACGATACCGACCAATTTTGTGGTGAAAATGTTGTAGCTACTATTAAAATATGTGTTGCCAGATTGTTAAAATAATAAATAAAAAAATCTCAGAACATCAGAAATACTCATCACTAAATATGAATTAATTAAAATGTAATAGATTTAAGGATTTTGAAACTGAAATAAATTATTATAAAAGCCATAGATTTTTATGGGTGTTCCTGTAATTTATAGGTAAAGAAACAATTTCTAAAATAAAAAAATATTTGCTTATATGATGAATCTGGCTTTAATGACTGTGTTCACAAGTAACTTATATTTTGATTGACGGCGTATTATACGCGTCCTTTGTCTATACACAAGAGAAAATGACATGCAAATTACATGCTTATGTGCTTAGTATCCCAGATTTATATAAGCATTCAAGTTGGGTCGTTAGTTATAAAATAAATTTAAAATGCAGGCTGAGGCGACGCGGATGTTGTAATCATTGTTTGGGAAAAACTTAGTTGGCCCAAGAGAACGACCATTCTATTCAGTAATCCACAATGTTTTAACATACACAAATATTTAGGTTAATAATATATTTCTGGTAGCAAATATCATGGGTTTCAGATAACAATAGATTTTGTATTTATTAGTATAGCGAACATAATGTTAGTCTTAAGGTTAAGCGAAGTAGTTACGTAATGTTCGCATCTGATATGTTTGCGCTAAAATAATTGCTTCTCAGATTATATTTCTTAGCATTCTATAGAAAAATGAAAACTTTTACAAACATAAAGGCATCCAGTTAATTAATTGGTATCAATCATGTGATAGTTACATACTTATAACGTGTTGGATGAAATTTTGTACTTGGAAAGACGACCCAGTTGGTCCAGCGGTGTGAGTGTCCAATCGTGTAGTTTTTGATCCTATTCGCAACAAATATACAGAAATACGAATGTCCTCTCTATATAATATTAGTCTAGATTTAGTTGATGTATATTTATGTAACTGCCTCAGTAGTTTAGTGATAGCAGGTCACTACGCTGGGGTGCTGGGTTCTATACCCGGGTCGGGAGTTATCAGAGAAAAGGGTGTGGGATGTTATCCATTATCTCTAGTTCTATGGTAAAATACTTTTTTTACATTTTCTGGAAGATTCCCAGTTGAAGTTTGTTAATGTGTCCGGAGATGTCAATAGGCTAACTACCTGTAGTATGTGATAAAACTTAATTGGCGAATCGTTAGTATTTACATGAATGCTTAAACGCTTACATTACCTCTGCCAATCTCTTCGGGGAATACAGACGCGAAGTTACAACGTTACAATACATTTATGTTCACGCAGTATATACTAGGGCGGGAAAACATTCAACTGCCTATTTGAATCTGTCATGACTAACTCTAATTCATTAACCCCTGGTACTTGTAGCCGTACAATTCTGGACATTTTCCCTTTATTTTGAACAATGCCCGGCCTTTTTGCGTGTTGATATTATGACACAAAATTAACTAGAGTGTTGTACTAAACTTTGTTTTTGGGGTTGTTATAAAATGTACTTTTTTCAATAGGTATGTTTTGTTTCATTAATAGTCATTTCGAAGCGCGCATGGCCCAGCGGCTGGCGTAAATCGTAAGCGATCTACTCGATTAAGCACTACGGGCGCGGTCGGTTAGTGTGATGGGTGACCGCTAGTGGCAAATTAAATGCGCGTTTCCGTGCTTCGGAGGGCACGTTAAGCCGTCAGTCCCGGTTGCTATCGATGGATAGCAGTCGTTAAACCTTGTCGGAGGCCTTATGGGCGGTTTGAAAACATCCGACAGCGGGTTGGCCACTAACCTTCACCAATCTGCATTGGAGCAGCGTGGTGGAGTGAGCTCCAGGCCTCCTCCAAAAAGGGGAGAGACTCGTGCCCAGCAGTGGGACGTATAATGGGTTGCCATTATTATTATTATATTATTATACTATGACTTCAACCACTTTGATCCCGCTGGCTTTGAAAAAGTAGCCTGTGTCACTGAATCATCATCGTCATAATTTCAGCTGAAAGACGTCCACAGCTGGACAAAAGCCTTCCAAAGATTTACACAACAAACGGTCTTGCCAAAAGTAATCGATCACCATATAAATAAAGTAATCGGTAAAATTAATGTCCTAGATAACAATGTGATTATAGTTCATGAAACAAAATTATTGTTGTTTTAACTAAGAGGTAAATACTAGAATATGCCTGCCATTTTTGCACAAGAACAGTGCATCTCCCAGAGTATGTCTGTACATTTTTTAAATGTATCTTTTGTTTTGTTATTTTGTACAATAGTCAACAATTAATATTGCACATCGAGCCTCGAAAAAAGACGATCGGCTCGTTTCGACTTCGTAGAGCGTTATCTTTGTTGAACACTGCCTACGTAAGCACTGACAGTCCGGTATTGGTCAAAACTTGATCAAAATGGTCGACAAACGTCAAATAGGTACGGTGCGAAAGAGATAACGCTCTACAGACCCGAAACAAGCTGAAGGCTCCTTCCTAGGCTCGATGTGAAATTTTTATTGTTGAGCATTGTAATAAGCTATGCAAGTTATCTCGGCATCCTCTCAAGAATTCGAAGTTTTCTGATCATGTCTCCAAAATTTCGTTGGTCGTAGTAGTTCAACTAAATTATATATTTCGCGAGGCTTAAAACTTTATAGGCGAATGACAAAAATATTTTCAACCCAATATTTCTAGGTAAGAGCATAAACTATGGAAGATAGTATACTATCTACTAAAACCTGTACGGGTTTCATATAGGTCGTTACAAAAATGTTATGATCTGGCATTGCTATTTTAAAGCCTAAGCTTGTATTTCTCGTTTCTCATTGTCTACTCGGCATATCGCTTCATTGCGTATTTATATTTACCGGTAGACATAATATACTCATATATTGCGTATTTATATTTACCGGTAGACATATATTTACATAAAAATTGAACAACTTATAATATACCTATAGTAGGAAGCCCATATATTATAGATGAAATATCAATTTCATCCAAGCAAGTAATTTCGAAGTACACCCTGTTTAAGGTCCACAGCATTACCTACATGGAACCACTTTTTTTTGCTTAGTTACACTTCTTTACATTATTATTTCTAGTAACTATTTTATCATTAAGTCAATTATCATTAAGTCGAAATCTGATTACAGTATTGGATTAAATCGACATCTCTTTTTCACATTATATTATAGAAAGCGGTAATTAAAAGAAACCGCCATACAAACAACAAGCATTTTCCATCCACCGCACCCACTTTTGTATTGCGACGTCGGGTATTTGTCATGTTTTTAATTTCTGGTGTAATAACGATTGAAAGCCGCCAAGAACATTCTGTTTTGTCCTTTTCACGTTCTTTCATAAGAATTTGCTTTTGTCCCTGGATTTTTCACAGATCACGACGGTAGTCATTAAAATAACACAATACGTTGACATTAACACAAAAACCAGGGGTCTGAATATGGTTGTTATCTCTGAGGCCAAGGATTTATACAAAATGTACCTATTCCATGACTTACCATGACCAAATAGGTCAAGTACTGTCTGAGGGTGGGGTCAAAAATCTTAGGAATCGGCGTGCATGTATGAAGTGAATGATGAAAACAAGCGTGCTGTTTTCATCATTCAGCGTTTGGTAGTCCGGTCAACTTAGCCTTAAAACAAAGGGATGGTTGCAATAATTCGCATAGATCTCAAAATTGGTACAGATATTTGAACATCGATACAAATAAACAGTGAAAAAATTCCTCAACGATGCGGGAAAAACATATTGAAGGCCAAAGTTCGCAAAAATAGGTTACAGTAAATCAGCGAAGTTTTATCATAAAAACAATCAGAACCAACGTTGTGATTCTGTAATTATCTATTAAAATAGTATAATACACACTTTTTTCGTAAGACTAACCGTTTCCGAGATATGGTCTCTCAAAAATTGACAAAGCTAGTACATATTTGATTATAAATGTATGACCGATTTGATTAAGTAGAATTTGTAAAACTTACAAGACTATATTTACTACTTTAAATCCATGAAAATATCGATATCACAACACCGTATATTTTAATAAATAATTGTACGAAAGTCGATTAATTTAACAGTTTTCTATACCATCGTGTTATTTTTTAAGTAACCGATATGTTAATAGTAAAGTATTTTCATTCATTAAGTTGCCGCAGTGAGTGTTCGGTTTGTTTTTAATTGCACCTCTAATGACGCTGGAAATCGCGCAAAGAACATTTTGTTTTGTCGTCGTCGTATTCAAAACATTTAATGCTACCTTTATAGAAATTTTCCTTTAGGATATTCATAAAAAATATTATCTTTTTGATGTAAAAATTCCTACAACACTTTGACAGCAATTAAAATTATACTACACGAGTGATATGAAAAATAAAGTCTGGAATAAATGCTTCATTTATTAATAGGAAAAGCCTACGTTTTGATACGTTCTAAAATGAAACTGAATACCTATTTGAAGAATGTTTAGTACATTAAGTTGCACAACTGTCCTCACAGGAAAATAGATTTAGAAGTTGTATAATTGAAATTGGGGTTAAAGAGTTCCTGGTATTTGATATAACGTAGAAATTGTAGAAAATTTCTAAACTGTACGAAACCATCTGCGTGGCCAAACGACATGACAAGATACGTTACTAAAATGTAGTTTTTTGTTATTATGTATGCATTTTCACGCCAAGTTCCTAACGGGGTAGGCAGAGAGTGTAGAGCGCCAGATATCCCGGTCCTGACATACCTCTCGTGCCTCGTCTACGTTCATCATTCTCTTCATACATGCACGCCGATTCCTAAGACTTTTGATCGGAGCATGCCTTTTTTCATTTTTACACCGATACTATCATTCACCTCTTGCCTTTGTTATTATGATAGTTGTAAAATAATATTTTTAGAGGTTTTTCATAAGAAATGTAAAGACTAATGTGAATTCGGACGGAATCTCAAACCTTGACATATAACATCATTGCCTTGACCACATGACCACTAAGCGAACGAAGTCCTAAACCTGAATGTCAAATTTATCTTTCACATTTATTGCATCACTTTGGGCTGGGGTCCTGTACATACTGTGAAATTCTTTGAAATATTTCATTCACATAACTTATAGTGAAAAAGCTAATAAAATATAACAAAAATTATAATTATTATTTTAAAGAAAAATGGAAAGAAAAATTTGACTTCAGGCGAGACTCGAACTCGCGGCCACTGGGAATCTAGTCCAGCGGCTCTTCCAACTGAGCTACCGAAGTCCTAAGAAATAAATATATTTCACAAGCAGTTAATGCGAAATAAAAATTTTTTTTTTTAAAATATGTATTTATTGAACAATTAAAAATTATAATGTTCATTATCAAATTACTTCTTACGAAAAACAAATATCAGTATGAAGGGATCTTTAGTCAATTCACCACAGACAATCTTTTACGTTTATGCCAGACATCCAATTAATGCAATGGCCTTTATGTAAAGTGGTCGCGCTTTTTGCTTGTATAAACAACAAAGTTCTGTAGCTATTTCGATAGAGGGGATATTTTTTTGGGAAAATCATTGTCCCAGTTACAAGTCAAGGGTTCGACATGGAAAGGGTCGGGAAAAACAATATGCGGCCAAATTTTCGTTATAGATATTTGATCAGAACATTTTATTTAGGACTTGGATGGTGGTATTTTTCTTAACTGTATGTTATTTTCGTTAACGAAATATTTGTACTATGTTGAATGAGATCAGTTTATACAAATTTTCATGTTTCAGTAACAAAACTTTCGGTCGCACTTGATTGTGTTAATCATTTCCCGAGACATATTTAAATATGTAGAGATAAAGTCAACTTCTAGAGGTAAATGTATAGTATACTCATACATAGTAAAATGTGTATACATATGTGTATATATATAATAGCATAGTAATATGAGAAAATGTATGAGCCCAGTATTAGATAATGAAACGATAAAGATGATTTGAATATCACATGACATTTTTCGCAGTAACACATGCTTATGAGTGATATTAGATCTTTAAGAAAACAGAAATGAAAGGAAAATTCAACGTTCTGGTACGTAAGCTAGACCGGCAGGGCTAATATTGCAGTGGTGGTAGTTTTGAATCCCGAACAAAGTCAAAATTATCTTTTTATTTATTCTTTAACAGGCTTTAGAAACAATCAATCAATTTTTACTGGTGGTAGAGCTCCAGTGACGGAGCTCGCGGGCGTAGGCACCACCGCATTACCTAATTTACTTGCCGCTAAATGGTAGTGTTCAGCACTATCGTGTTCCGGTCAGGTGGTAATGTACGGCCCTGTAATTTCCGGCACAGAGGCAAAACATCTTAGGCCTCAGGGGTGGTAACGCATCTGCATTTTGGCCTTGGCCTTCATGTGGGTGTCTATAGGCTGCAGTCATCACTTAACATCAATGTGAACTGCATGCTTGTTTGCCACTTCAATAAAATAAAAAAAAAAAATATATATATCAGTGTCATGTTGCCACACCACCTAAAAAAAATCAAGAAGTGAAAGTTTGGTGTATGCTTGTACACATCAATGTCCCTATTTTGGAGAAATAAAAGAGCAAAGTTATCTATCTATACATAAAAGTTATGTTCCGGTAAACATTATGCATTTCTGGCACGTATTTGATGCGGATGTTCCAAATAGGCTATTAATGTGTTCAGCAAGTTCTACATTCAATTACCTGGCGGTGAATTTTATTCGATTTGCACGTATAACTTAATAATAATTTTATACATATGAACATCAATTGCTGTTCGTTAGTCTCGTTAAAAAACGAGAACGGCTGGACCGATTTAGCTAATTTTGGTTTTCAATGATTTATGGAAGTCCAGGAAGGTTTTAAAGGTAAGAAAACATGAAGAAATTGAAGGGAAATATTAAAAACTAAAATAATTTTCCCGTACGAAAAGTCCGTATCTATCAAACCTTTGACACATTATTTCATTCTGAGGCAATACGAAATTTGCCGGGTCAGCTAGTATTATAGATAAAAATCGTGATAATCTTATTCTAATGAATAATAAATAATTAATAATAAATAATTTTTCTGTTATAGGACACTTTTAAACATCATTTAAATCTGATCTGTTGTTTATGTGTAAAATTTTAGGAAGATATTAATATTGGTGTATATGTCATAACACGAATGTCGTAAAACAATTGCGTATATAATATTAGTATTGTATTCAAAGTAAATGGTATATCGCTGACGGGAACCTAACCTTGATATCGTTGAATATAGAATTTTTGCTTGTTATTTTTTGCTTTGTGTTCAAACGAAAGATTTACATAATTATTTGTATTGTCTCGTCTGTCTTTTGATGTATTTGGCAATATCGAAAAGAAGCGAGAATAAATAACTATGTAACCATGAGCATTGTTATTTGGGACTTGCTTTTTTACATCGACTATGGTAGAAGAAGGAAGGCTGATTGGTCTGTGCTTTTTTATGACGGTGTACTATTGTTGGCTGTTGGTGTACTAGATATATATTTTTCTATTATCTGTTTAATATATAGAAAATATATACGAGTACAAATATATAGAGAATATTAAATTTAAATGTATTTATATGTATATAACCTTGTTAATTCATTTTTGTCGTATAGAAATAGTACTTTTAGTCAATCTCTACTTCGGTTTCTTTCTAAATATACGAATTTAGGAAAAACAGCCTACAGTATCCTACTGTATATATTTACACTATTCCGGTATTTCATCGATAAAACTCGAACTCTTGACCTTTATTTTCTTTAATAGCATGTAAATGTAACGTTTTGCCTATCGAGTGTTTTGCGAACAAATATTTTCACCAGTGAATTCATAGATTTGTATCCCGTACCGGAATCTTGCGACCTCCATAAACATCGACCTTGTTTCTTTTCGCACCATTCGTTACATGTTTTATATTCTTTCATTCCATTGCTTCTTGTTATATGTTCGACTATACTGATTTCAGATACTTCCTTTGCCAAAGTTTATAAAAAAGTTGACCGATTGATTTCCATCACTGTTTGAGCGAGTGGAATCGTTAAGTTGTCCGTCAACTTGTCTTTCTTACGCGGTCTTTAAGAGTATTTATAGAAATGGTTACGGTTTCTAAGCTGAAATAAGTACTTAAGCCAAGAGTTTCGTATCTCTGTAAATAAACGCTCTTTTTCTTATATTTTTTATACTCTGCGTCTCTGTATTGAGCTTTAAGTGAATAAATAAATAAATAAAATACGCTTACACTCACAGCCCCACAGTAGGTATAAACCTGTGTCGTGGGTGCCGTTGTACACATACAACACATACACAAACACTCAGACCCGAAAAAAATATCTGTAGGCCATACAAATATTTGTCCCGGTGCGGGGATCGAACCCGTGACCCTTCGAATCAAACGGTTATCTCACACCGCAGCACTAACCGGGTCGTCGAAATGCGTGTATTGGTGTTAAAATAGAAACGCTGATGATAGAGTAGTAACAGTGTAGGAGCTCGTAGGCGTAGGCTCGCATCACCTAATCTATCTGAAGCCAAATGGTAGTGTTCAGTTAAAAAAAATATAATTTCATTTTTTTTTTATGTAATGGACGTGGCAAACAAGCATGCAGTTCACATTGATGTTAAGTGATGACTGCAGCCTATAGACACCCACACAAAGACCAAGGTCAAAATGCAGATGCGTTACCACTCCTGAGCCCTAAGGTGTTATGCCTCTGTGCCGCAAATTACATGGCCGTACATTCCTACCTGACCGGAACACGATAGTGCTGAACACTACCATTTAGCGGCAAGTATATTAGGTAATGCGGTGGTGCCTACGCCCGCGAGCTCCGTCAATGGAGGTCTACCACCAGAACATTCAATATAGATGCATTGCCATTCTGACGTCTAAGCTGTAATTTTTCTGTGCCGAAAATTACAGGACCGTACACGACCATCTGATCAGCACACGATCGTGCTGAATTCTACCATTTAGCAGCAAGTAGATTAAGAAATACGATGTAGTCTTTGCTCGCGAGCTTCACCACTGATGCTCTGCCACCTGTGGTGCATGTTTATAATCATCATTATGCTTTTATATCTCATAGTCATCGATGAGTTTTGATGTTGAAAAAAAAGTTTAGCCATAGCTTAAAACTGCAAAAAAAGCAAAATCTTAAATTTCCGAAATGGTTTGTTCAAACATGGCTCGATTTTAACTTCGCTGATTATCTGCGGAAGTAAAAAAAAAATGTGCAAACAATTTTTTATAAATGAAATTAAAACTTAGTCAATTTAATATTCACAGAACATCTTTTCATGTCTGTGTTTTTAACAAATTATAGGTCTAACTATTAATAAACTTTTTAGTTGTATTCATGAATGCAAGAACGCAAACCAGCATAGATGCATGAAAATAGATACATGAATAATGTACGGCCCTTTAATTTCCGGCACAGAGGCATAACCTTAGGCCTCAGGAGTGATAACGCATCTGCATTTTGACCTTGGTCTTTGTGTGGGTGTCTAAAGGCTGCAGTCATCACTTAACACCAATGTGAACTGGATCCTTGTTTGCCACCTGCATTACATAAAAATAAGTTGTAAGTTGGTAAATAAATACTGCACAATATGCAAATTAAAACTGGAGATGTGCCTACAGATACTTTGCCACTTTTCAAGCGTATGGTTGTACAAAACTTATTTTTGGTAGTGGTGTTTACGTCCTTGGGGTTACTCGGAATTGTAAGAATAAAATTTTCGTAATACAAATAATTTTATAATATACATATACCATTTATTTTTGTAAGAACAAGTGATGTAGAAGCTTAGGGCATCGATTGCGGGTTTATTCTCGTCGGTGACGTGTGGCACGCAACCGCAACTCTTGTAATACCAGTTAATGTCACGCGTAAACGGAGTTTAGGTAACTTTGGCCTTTCATAGCCTTATTACATTATCGTGATTATGTATACAGTTTTTGTCATTTAAGTACCAAAATACAGTTTTTTTTTTTTTTTTTTTTATGTAACAGAAGTGGCAAACAAGCATGCAGATCACATTGATGTTAAGTGATGACTGCAGCCTATAGACACCCACACAAAGACCAAGGTCAAAATGCAGATGCGTTACCACTCCTGAGGCCTAAGGTGTTACGCCTCTGTGCCGGAAATTACAGGGCCGTACATTACCACCTGACCGGAACACGACAGTGCTAGACACTACCATTTAGCGGCAAGTATATTAGGTAATGCGGTGGTCCCTACGCCCGCGAGCTCCGTCACTGGAGCTCTACCACCAGTAAAAGTTTTTAGGTTTCCGTATCAAGGAACCCTTATAGTTTCGCCATGTCCGTCTGTCTGTCCGTCTGTCCGTCCTCGGTTTTGCGCAAAAACTATAAGTACTAGAGACTTGAAATTTGGCACAAGTATACACCTTAATCACGCCAACAAAGTGGTAGAATAAAAACGAGAAAAAAAAGTATTTTGGGTACCTCCTCTACATGTAACGCGTGGATTTTTTTTTTCGTTTTCTATACAATATATTGTGGGATATCGTTGGATAGGTCTTTCAAAAATGTTAGGGGTGTACTATCATTTTTCGATTTAGTTAACTGTTCGTGATTTATGAAGCTTTAAAGTACAATTTTCGTCAGTAGTCAAGTGTCCCCCCCCTCTACCAACTAAACGGTTGTTGTTAGAAATTCAAACGTTACGGCAATAGTAGCTACATATAATGAAATTAAAAGGAAATCTATCACACTTAAGTTGGGTTTACAAGTTTGTGAGTAATAGTCGACCAAATGTATTTTACTCGAAAATTACGAACCACTTCAAAGAAAATATTTATTTATTTTTTTCATTACATTATTCCAACCTAAGAACTACGGAACCCAACACTGCGCGTGGCCCGCACTTGACCGGTTTTGTTTATTATAGAATTCTTTAAAATTGTATATTTGGTGTCAAACTGCTGCGATGCCGCAGTAGTGTGGTTGTTGTACTGCATTCGGATGGTAGCTAGCACGTAGCATGTAGCGCTTAGCACGTTGCGCGTAGCACATAGAACGTAGCAAACTGGGTATCTACAGTGCATAATAATATTACCATAATTTGCTACATGCCATGCATTTTTTATGCAATGAAAGTGGCAAACAAGCATGCAGTTCACATCGATGTTAAGTGATGACTGCAGCCTATAGAGACACATATAAAGACCAGCAGAGGTCAAAATGTAGATGCATTACCACTTCTGAGGCCTAAGGTGTTATGTCTCTGTGCCGCAAATTACAGGACCGTACATATGTAATATAATGTTGCTGGAAAGCATTTAAGATATGTATTTTGAGTAAAATCACAACCGAGTTTTGAAGTTCTTAATTATTTTTGTTATTTTTATAAGTTAGCCGAGAAGAGAATTCTTGTTATGGATGAAATAAGCGAGGAGGATTCGTTATTTTTTCATTCATAGTACTTCGTAGATCGTAATGAGGCCCCGAGCGTACTTCAGTTAAATAGAATTGGATATCATTATTACGTGACCTTATTATTTGTTGGACGAAAAACACTGATTTAGAATATCTGTAAACAGAATGTAAATCATATTGTTCGGTTGGTTGATTGTGTTATTAAATTTTAGTACTTTTAAGCGATCCTTTGTTCATAATTAATTTCTTAGGTAAATAAATTATGCATCTTAACCTTGTAGACGTTGTTTGTAACATATACACAATATCTGTAACATTGGTTATTTGTCTCATATACGACTAATAACGTATACAAGGATAAAATTAAACAAATATTTACCTATATGTAAATTAGTCGTTTTCGCCTAACTGCGGCAATTTATTTATTTAAATTAGATATTAAAAAAATAATCTACGCAATAGTTATAAAATATTTTGCTTATTTCCTAGGCTATAAAAAACAATTCTACAACATATTATTTCTAACAATTCTATTAATTTCTTTATAAAATCCAGATTTAAAGTTACCTGATCACTTTTGCCTTAGGTATATAAGCATAATCAATAAAAAATAAAGATTGATTAAACAACCAAGACCAAAATTATTTTGCTGTTGAAAACAATCACAAAAACTTCGCCATGTATGAGGTACCATCACGGGTCTTGAGAGCTGGATGATTGGTCACCAATTAGTCACCAATTGGACAAAATGCGCGGTTATGACGCGTCAGGTAATGGCCAAATTATTATATACCGCTATATTTTAAACAGCTACAGGATTTAATCTCGATATACAACCGACGAGGTTCAAAGCGGAAAAGATTGAAATGAACCAATAAAAGTAAGGCGATAACGATCAGGTCGGCGTAATCGAGTGATCCTATCCAGCCCTATTGGCTCGATGAAAAACGACGCCTATTCATTATTTAAACCGTTTGTATTAGTTCTACAAGAAGCGCGCATGGTCCAGAAGAAGCGCGCATGGCCCAGCGGCTGGTGTAGATCGTAAAGATCTACTCGGTTAAGCACTACGGGCGCAGTCGGGTAGTATGATGGGTGACCGCTAGTGGCAAATTAAATGCCGTGCTTCGGCGGGCACGTTAAGCCGTCGGTCCCGGTTGCTGTCGATGGATAGCAGTGGTTAAATCTTGTCGGAGGCCTTATGGGCGGTTCGACAACATCCGACAGCGGGTTGGCCACTAACCCATCCACCTCCACCAATCCGCATTGGAGCAGCGTGGTGGAGTAAGCTCCAGGCCTCCCCCCAAAAAGGGGAGCGACTCATGGCCAGCAGTGGGACGTATAATGGGTTGCCATTATTTATTATTATTATATAAACTTTTCCAGTACGCTCAAAGCAGTTTCGCAGTGCTCTCAGAGTTTGATAATTTGGCTGGAGATGTCAATAAGCTCGCCAACTATTACACTAGATAAAATAGAACTGTAACGTATTTATCTCTAGCTTTTCCTTTAAGCTTCCTCTTTGGGGAATACAGCTGATGCTATGTTACGTGTTCTTACGATACTGATATTTCTACGGTATGATAGATAGTGATTTCGGAATGTAATATTTTAATGATTCCTGTTGCTGTTAAATATAGCGATATGGGGCGCTATATTTAACAGCAACAGGAATTTATCTCGATTGTAAAGCCAACATAACCGACGCGGTCCAAAGCGGAAAAGATTGAAATGAACCAATAACAGTAAGGCGATAACAATCAGGTCGACGTAATCGAGTGATCCTATCGAGCCCTATTCTCGATGAAAAACGAGGTTCATTATTCAAACCGTTTTCACTAGTTCAGTATACGTGTTTGATTGATCGTAGTCAGTCTTAGCCTGGGTTGCACCATATCCTTTAACCTCAGATCTGCACAGAATATCGTTCAAATTTAGTAATGGCAGTTTACGGCAGCGACGCGTAGCCACTTCGAAGATGCCCGCAGGCATATCTGACCTCAGCTCCCTGCTTGACATGAAGTGCGACAGACGCGTCACGCTCGCCCGTCAAACTTACTTAAAATGGCGAAATGTGTTGTTAAAAAATGTGTATCATGATCCGAAAAGAATGATAATGCAAGTGGTATTACTTTTCACGGATAAGTTCGCATAATTTTAAACATATTGCTTAAATAACATTAGAAAACAAAATAAATACATCGTGCATTATTTTTCCATCGGTATTGCTAGTAAAACAATTTGAAAATTGCCCACTTTTTAGGGAGTAAAGTTAATGAAAGAAGACTGATTCTTGTACTTTTTGCGCAATAACACATGCGAGTGAACTTTAGAAATTAAAGAAAAAAAAACAGAAAGAAAAATTTTACTTCGGGCAGGAATCGAACCTGCGACCACAAGATAACCAGCCGCTTTACCACTAAGCTTGTGGGACTTCGGTAGCTTAGTGATTAAGCGGCTGGACTGGTAATCCGCAAGTCAAATTTTACTTTCAGTTTTTTTCTTTAATTTCTAAAGACTGAGTCTATTCTGCCAGTGACCGGATGAATAATACATAATTATTTGTCCAGCTAAAATCTTTAGTTAGTAAGTGAAAATGATCTCATCTGCAAGGTGTCACCACAGATCGTGTTCTATCAAACGCACTATCAAAAGGTTTACGCGTGACTACCCTGGAGTCTCCTACAGAAAAATAGATTATATAACACACCTATACTCGTATTACTTTCACACCGTTTGCACGGCTTCGAGCTCTATCATTGGAGCTCTACCTTTTGGTGGCTGACAAAAAAAACTTCGAAGTTGAAATGTTTTCGCTCCGAAGTCGTAAACTCATAACGTGCTACATTTCCGTGTAAAACAACCTCACTGATTGGTATCTATTAATAGGTAACCAAATCAAGTGTTTGTATGGAATTTTATCCGAATGTCTGGGGTGTGCTATTACGCAAAGAAAGCGACTGTTTACCATCTACAGCTACCATCGTATGCTCGAAACACTTTGGTGGTCAAGATAAGAATCCACCCAAGCATGATAAAGCCAAGCCATTGTTAGTGTGGTCCTAATTTGGATGGGTGAGCACAAAAAGTCAAGTAATCTTTAGCGCGGTAAAAATTGAATAGATGAGCATGAAACGTTCATTTCCATCTCATTTTCTCCCACGTTAAATTTTATGAATTTATGCGTCTGTCCCTTTTTACTGTCGATTTTTCGTTTCATTGACTTTCATATCACAACAATGCGAAAGAAGTTTTCACTTTAAAACCTTAAAAACGCGGCCATTACACACTTCCATTACAGTTTTATAATAGTACAGATTGAAAGTTTCATTAAATTAAATTCAAAATATACTACATAAATCACACCAAAGCAATTAAATACATTTATTCATTAATTTATTTTGGGGAAATTATCTCACCACTGGCAACTCTGACCGACTCTGTTCGTTTCCATGGCAACAATATTGTTGTCTCACTTTAACGGTAATTTGTTAACCAGTGGAAGAAGAGTCAAATGTAGTTCACTTTGTCCATAAGTATCGGTTTCAAAGCTACGTCTTTTGAACTAATAAGAGGTTACGCATTTCTGAGAATCGTTTGTATGACATTGCTTCTCTAGTATTTATAAGCTCATTGTTTTGTGCTTAGTCATGAATATAAAGTATAGGTACATAATATTTGTATGATTAATACTTACTTTATATGATGTTGTACCTAATATGGTCGCTGAACAGTATTTAATTAACATAATTGCATTATACCACCTGTTTACCTACTACAAAAGTTTAAAATTCAATTAAAACTAATCGAAGTTTCTTTTGTTTCAGTAAAAAAGGCGCGCTATGTTAGCATACAAGGTGAGAATCATAAAAAAATATTTCAAGCATAATAACCAAGTTCCAACTGTTGAAGGACTTAGTTTTGTTCACTCGTAATATTTTCTCCAGATATTTTGCGAAGTTCTTAATGAACCTAGGTTTCCACTTCCGAAAGAAAAGTTGATATAGGTGTTATTAACTTTTAACTCTACACGTTTGTAATAAGGTTTGTTTTTGTGTAGGAACACAGTTCAACACATACGTGACACTCAAGCTTCAGAATGTCAAGTCGACGACGGTGACAGTTAAGGGCCCGACTCCATGCTGGGAGCAAGACTTCCTTTTGTGAGTATTTTTACATTCTTATAATATGAGGTTTTACAAGCATGTGTTTATGGCTTATATTATTTTACTCCATGTTTACAAACTTTCGTTGAAGTTGTTTGAAGCCACGTTGTCTACATTGCTCAATTGAAAGATGAATTCATCTTTCAATGGGATGGGATATTTATAGGTTAGGATCCCACCGCAGTATCATTTCGTTCATCCAGATATGCTGAAAATCTACCTGATGACCTTCAGATTTACACTCAATCTGATATTTCTAATTTACATTCGGCCATCACTAACATTAATAGGGATCTACTAGCTATATGTGAGTGGTCACGTAAATTTGGGATTTCTGTAAATACATCGAAATGTCAAGCTATAGTAATTGGCAGCACATATTTTATTAATAAACTTGACCTGAATCATTTGCCTCCTGTTGTGTTTGACAATTCAATCATACCATTTGTAGATAACGTTAAGGATTTAGGACTACACATAGATTCAACTTTAAAATGGAAAAAACAGGTAAACAAAATTAGTCAAAATACTATCGCTACTTTACGCTCTCTTTATAGATATAAAAACTTTTTACCCACCGGCACAAAGATTCTCCTGGTTCGTTCTATTATTTTACCCACTCTTGATTATGCTGATGTTTGTTTCTCAGATATCTCACAAGAACTTCTCAACAAATTGGATCGATTACTTAATACTTCCATTCGCTTTATCTTTGGCCTGCGAAAATATGACCACATCTCCCTCTATCGTTCTAAGCTTAAATGGCTTCCTATCCGCCAGAGACGTTCCTGGCGGATACTCTGTTTTCTTTTTTCAATCATTAACGATCCATGTTCTCCGAATTATCTTCAAACAAAATTTAACTTTCTCGGTGACTCTCACAGTCTTTCTCTTCGGTCATCAGAGAATTTGACGCTTGCAATACCTTCCCACCATTCTGTTTTTTTGTCGAAATCTTTGGTAATATCTGCGATTAAGCTCTGGAACTCGCTGCCCCTTGACATTCGTAAGTCTCCCTCTAAGTTTTCATTCAAACGAAAGCTCTATAGTCACTTCCTGGAATCGATGCCTTAGTTTTAACTTTCTGTCGTCCTATGCATATATATCTATAATATATATTTATAATATATTATTATATATATTATCTATATACTGTATAAGCTATGTATATATTATTTATGATACGTAAATATAATAATTATATCTAATATATTTTTAATCTTTTTATTGATTGTTAAATACAATTTATAATGTTTTTGTTTCTAAACAATACCTATTTCTTACTGTCCATTTAGTTTTTATTATTGCACCCCTACTATCAGTATCCCACTACCTCAAGGTTGACTGGTAGAGAATGCCCTATGGCATTAAGTCCGCCTTGTGTACTAGGTGCATTAAAGCTTAAATAAATAAATAAATAAATAAATAAAATCTAATTTTTATGCATATTTATAATGTAGAGAATGTATGTCCACTAAGTTGCCAATCAAAATTTGGCCACAAGTATTTTTATTTTATTTTTTTTATCTTTAACAGTCAGCAACTCTTATTTATATATACAATAATGAGGAAAAAAATTGCTTTAATTTCATATATAAATAATACATGTACGTTATGGACGTAAAAAGTTATCGGAGTGGCATGAAAATAGGTAGGGGCGGTCAAGTGCGCAACGGCAGCCGTGATTTTTCAGAGTCTTTATGCATATGGCCGTGAGGTGAACAATATTTTATTGAAATAACAAGTAATAAAATTGCGGCCATATTTTGAGTGGTGACCTAGTGGATATATATTTTCTAGATTATAAATATGCATAAAAATTAAGTTTCCAGCATATCTGGATGAACGAAATGATTCTGCAGTGCGATCCTAACATATTATGTGTATTATCTGCGCAGCAACTAGTGTTGGTATTAAACGAACGTGAAGAGTTTATATTTTATTATTTAACAGTGTTTGTAATATACATATTATTATGCTATTTATAAGTACACGTATGAATTTAACTCGTCGTTATAGATTATGAATAAAACAATTAGTAGATAAAATAAACGAAATTTCATCGAACCACGACATTTGACGACCCGGTTGGTCCAGCGGTGTGAGATGACCGTTTAATTCGAAGGGTGGCGGGTTCGATCCCCGAATCGGGACAAATATTTGTATGGCCTTCAGATATTTGTTTCAGGTCGGGGTGTTTGTGTTTCTGTTGTTTGTATACAACGGCACCCACGACATAGGTTTATGGAGTGTAAACGTATTTTATATTATTTATTTTATACAGAATTTGTATAACTTACTTGACTGCCTCGGTAGCCTAGTGGTAGCAGGCCACTACTACTACGCTGAGGTCCTGGGTTCGATTCCCGGGTAGGGGGTGATCAGAGATAATGGTGAAAAAGCCTTTATCTCTGGTTCTATTGGGATTTTTCCATTTTCTGGAAATTTCCCAGTACCTCAAAGTTTGGTAATGTGCCCGGAGATGTCAACAGGCTCGCCACCTGTTACATGGGCCAAAACGTAACCGGCGAATCGTGGGTGTTTGCATGTATGCTTGAATGCATGCATTTACCTCTGCCTACCCCTTCGGGGATTACAGGCGTGAAGTTACGTTGTATAACTTACAAAATGTTGTCCCAAGCATTGTTATGATTCCCCAGCTATATACCTCATTTTTAGCTTTTTGTGACTAATAGTTTTGGCTGTGCGTTTTCTGTTAGTAGAGTTTAATTAATCTTGATTAAAAAACATTAAAAAATATTTTTTTTTACTGGTGGTAGAGCTCCAGTGACGGAGCTCGCGGGCGTAGGCACCATCGCATTACCTAATATACTTGCCACTAAATGGTAATATTCAGCACTATCGTGTTCCGGTCAGGTGGTAATGTACGGCCGTGTATTTTCCGGCACAGAGGTATAATACCTCAGACATCCTGATGGCAACGCATCTACATTGGAATCTCTAGTCTTATGTAGATGTTTATAAGCTATAGTATTTAAATTACTGGTGGTAGAGCTCCAGTGTCGGAGCTCGCGGGCGTAGGCACCACCGCATTACCTAATATACTTGCCGCTAAATGGTAGTGTTCAACACTATCGTGTTCCGGTCAGGTGGTAATGTATTCAGCACTATCGTGTTCCGGTCAGGTGGTAATGTACGGCCGTGTATTTTCCGGCACAGAGGTATAATACCTCAGACATCCTGATGGCAACGCATCTACATTGGAATCTCTAGTCTTATGTAGATGTTTATAAGCTATAGTATTTAAATTACTGGTGGTAGAGCTCCAGTGTCGGAGCTCGCGGGCGTAGGCACCACCGCATTACCTAATATACTTGCCGCTAAATGGTAGTGTTCAACACTATCGTGTTCCGGTCAGGTGGTAATGTACGGCCCTGTAATTTCCGGCACAGAGGCATAAGACCTTAGGCCTCAGGAGTGGTAACGCATCTGCATTTTGACCTTGGTCTTTGTGTGGGTGTCTATAGGCTGCAGTCATCACTTAACATCAATGTGAACTGTATGCTTGTTTACCACTTCCATTATATAAAAAAAAACAAGACAACGGTTCGGTAATTTGAAGTTAACATAAGGGTATGCCACAATTCATTTCACTCCCGTACAGTTGGTAGGTAAGTATAAATAACTTTGAATTCATTATCTTGCAATGAAAAAATTTGAAGCTATCTGAACTTGTAGTAGAGATTTGGTAGTAGAGACCCAGTATCGGAATTCGAGGGAGTAGGCACCACCGTGTTATCTTATCACCTTGTCGCTAAATGGTAGCTGTAACTGGTTTTTTTGTACTTACATATTAAAAGGCAACAGTACAGTAGAGCGTCCATTATCCGAACTAATTAAGGGACATGAGTGTCCGGAAACCCGTTTTTTATGATAAATAAATAAATAATTAATTAATAAATATTAATAAATAATTAGTCCTCGCCTGATCGAAGGATTCTCCCTTTTCGTCGGAGGAATACTTCCACCCGTTCCTCCACAGGTATATATGTACATGTACCACCACCTAATCTACCTTATTATTAGCACAATGTATTCTACATGAATTTCTGTAATCTTTCTTTCTTATGAGGGAAGAGCTGGTGTCCTGAAATACAGGCCCTGCTTAGTTTAGGCATCAGTCTCCCACAATTTACTTTAATAATAACTTTACTTTACTTTAATAGTAAATAAAATACGCTTATACTCTCAGCCCACACTAGGTATAAACCTGTGACGAGGGTGCCGTTGTACACACAATGTTTTTTTTATATTATAAGGATAATCGAACGGGATTGATATAGTCAAATAATATTTATTTATCCACAGTTTATTCATACGTTTCACATAATTAATTAATAGTTTATAATTAGTTTAATTTTATTTATCTCCTTAATGTGTTGCCAGGATGTATAACATAAATATTTGAGTTACTGATTTACAAATACCAAATTTTAACTTGTTTAGTTGACTACTTTCAGAGAAAACTGTTTGACAAACAGATCGGACAGACAGACCTACGCACAAGTGATCTCATGAGGTTTCCGTTTTCTTTTTGATGTTAAGGTACGGAATCTCAAAAAAATATTATCATTTTAGCGTTCACTGCATACGATAAAACTGTAAATATATCGATGTCGTGCTGCGGTAACATCACAGCTGAACTGCTGTAACATCACAGCTGAACTGCTGAGTGCCGCCGGATGATAAATGGAAGAGAATTGGCAATATGCTTAAAGTGAAGAAATATTGTTTTCATAAGTTCATTTCTATTTTAGAGCCACCAACTTTATAAGGAGACGAAACTTATGTGGTCTTATTATATGTCATCGATGATAAAACCAAAGCTGTTTTGTGTCGTCGATGTTATATGTATACAATTTTGACGCTTTGCTAGGTGTCAGTTTGAAATGGTGGTAGAAAGCCAGTGACGAAACTAGCGGGCGTAGGTACTACTTGCTGCTAAATGATAATGTTCGGCGCTATCGTATTCCGGTTAGATGGTGATGTAGGGCTAATACGTAACTATCACAGAGACATAACATTACTTAGGTCTCAGGGTTGGCAACGCATCTGCAGTTTAACCTCTATGTAACCAACGTGGCAGCATTGTTTGCCACGTTGGTTACATAAAAAAAGCATAAGATTCTAATAACAAATTGGCTGGTTTTGTTTCGGTCATGAGAAACGTAAACATATTCTGTTCGCTTTACGTAACGTAAAAACAAGTATTCGAGTCCATAAGAATCCTATATTTAGAAATCACGTATAGATTTTCGTGTTATTAATACATATCGAATAATGTAAGAATATCGTACCGCCCACGTCCTTGTTCACGTATACTTATATTGATGGAGATAGGTAAACATACTTATCTGGGAGCCCTAGCGTGGCTGCGCCAAGACGAGCCAAGCAAAGCGCTAGGGCGCTTCCTACCTTTTCTCAAAACGCTTTGTCGTTTTTAATTCGTCAGCTCGTGAGAAAAATATGGAAATTGTTTTCAATTTTTTACACGCCGCCGGCGGTCTTTTGACGGCGGATTCTTCTCGTGTCTAGACGGTTTAACAATATACCTAATAGATACACAAAATTATTTACAATGTCAGTAGTAGATTTATCACATATAACAAAAGTTTCAACTCATAGATCTTATATATTCAATTTTATTGATATCTAAAAAAATCCTCTTCGTCATTAATACATTCCGGTCCTCCCTGAATTGTTAAATAAAATTACATAAGTTAACTTTGTCAATGCGAGTCATATAGATATACAGTACGCAGCATGATAATAATATATTGCACATAGGCGTTAGAGCGACATCATTATTATGTTACATTTAATTTTATCGACCATTTTGATTGACAAGTCTTAAGCAATACCAAACCATCAATGCTTACGTAGTCAGTGTGCAGCAGAGATAACGCTCTACGAATTTGAAACTACCTGATTATCTCTTTCGTAGGCTCGTTGTGCAATATTTCTTGCTGGATACTCTATATCAGGACTTCCCAACCTGGGGGGCACGCCCCCCTGGGGAGGCGTAGAGAGATGTCAGGGGGGGGCGCGGCGTAATATGTACAAAAATAACATTTCCAAAAAAAATCAATTAAGGAGTAGGTAAATTTAACTGCTCCTAATTGCCATTCAATCGCTGCTGTACAAGGTTCTATAAAACACAACACGAAGTGTGACACGCTCCCCGCCCTACCTTCCCGCTTGCATCCATCTGTCGTGTCACTCAATTGCGTGGCGTACTTAGGTAGGTATTAGTAGGTACTCGACTCGGTTCTGTTAATAGTTCGTTCGCATAAAAATCCAAGTTCCTCCAGTAAGTAATAATGCATGGTCAGTAGGAACAGATATTTTTTTAGAAAAATATTTACTGGATTAAATTCATCTAAAAAAGACGAAAATATAATAAAAATAACAGGAAAAATAAATTGAGAGTGATTTGAGATCGGGAAGTGGGAGGATTTGGGCCTTTTAGTTTTAGAACGGGTTTATTACCATTTCAAGAAAAACTACAAGTCCTACTATAAAACCTTGAATGGCAAAGTTGTAGGCCATAAGAAGGACTACAACTTATATCTTCACACTTTTTTTATATAACTTCAAAATAATTACCTAATAATAATTGCGAAAATGCCAAATAACCGACATTTTGGTTTTTAATTTTTCTCTCACACAAATCGAATCGGGTTTTTATGAAACTTGGCGAAAATGTTCGCTTATATGTCACAAATGTCGAGAAGTAAGATTTTTTGGAGAATCGTGATAAACCAATTTTAAACCTAAAAAGGCGATATCCTCCCACTTCCTGACCTCAAATCGCAAATCGTAATTTGTTTTATTTTTATTATTTTCTGTTCCCTGATCAATGGGTATCATACTGTTACTATTTTCTATAATTCTTCATCAATTTCAAAGCTATCTGCACTGGCTTATGGTTGGTCTTTTCATCATCATAATTTCAGCCAAAAGACGTCCACAGCTGGACAAAAGCCTTCTCAATAATTGTCACAATGAACAGACCTTGGCCGCCCTCATCCAGCAATTGCCCGCGTCTTTCACCAGGTCGTCGGTCCATCTTGTCGGGGGCCTGCCTACACTTCGCCATCCGGTACGTGGTCACCACTAAAGAACTCTTCTGCCCCAACGACCGCCCTGCCCACATAGCTCGAAATCTAGTAGTAATAGTCTCGCTATTTGGTGAGCTATGTCTGTAACTTTGGTTCTCATGCGGATCTCCTCATTTCTAATTCGATCTCGCAGAGAAACTCCAAGCATAGCTCTCTACATAACCTTGAGCCTTCTTGCGAGACACATAGTGAGCGACCACCTTTCTGTTCCATGTGTCATCACTGGCAACACACACTGGTCATAGACCTGTTTCTTGAGAAAGGTAAGTTTACGTAAGTCGTACGAGAAGATGTATCGCAGCTTTCCGAATGCTGGGCAACCGAATTGGATTCGGCGATAGACCTCTTTTACGAGTTGTACCAACATCTGACAAGATCTTCGTCTTGTTCATGTTTATTTTAAGGTCTATTCATCGGGAGGCCCTACTGAGGCCATTGAGCATTGTGCCAATTTCTTCCAGTCATGACTACAATATCATTCACAAATCTGAGGCGGGAGATGTACTCGCCGTTAATGCTGATACCGAGTCGGTACCAGTCCAGAAGCTTGAATACATCTTCCAATGCAGTGGTGAACAGTTTCGGAGATATAACATCTCTGTCTCACGCCTCGCTGCAATTGGATAGGTTTCGAGTTTTGATCCTGAAGACGATCTGACATAGTGGCATTTTCGTACAAGCGCCTCAGCACCTCGATGTATCGGTAGTCGACTTGACACCTCTCGAGTGACTGTTACACGGCCCAAATTCCAACTGAATCGAAGGCCTTTTCATAGTCCAGGAATGGACTATGCATAGGACCTGGTTATATTCTTCGGTCTTCTGTTTGACCTGTCGCATCGGGTGTATGTGGTCTATGGTACTAAAACCTTTACAGGATCTGCCTTATTCGGGAAGCTGGAAGTCGTCAGATAGACGGATCGAAATCACTCTCGAAAACAGCTTATAGACGTTACTCTTCCCGGGGGCTTTAAATTTTTAGAAGAGAATTGTCACCTTTTTAAAAAAACAGTATCACCATACTTTTGTGCCACACTTGTGGCGTTTTCCCTCGAGTATGACAAAATTGAACAACTTTTAAAGAGCTTCTAATACTGGCCTTCCACCTGCTTTCAGGTGTTCAGTAGTAATACCACCATCATCCGGCGCCCTTTTGTTTCTGAGCTTTTTGAGAAAAATGTTACGGAGTAATAATCAAATTCAAAGTCGGTTATTGACATAGGATTATATCTGCCCGACAATTGTTGGAGCAGACGTGTCCTAGAGAGGAGACCACGTCTAGGCCGCCGTAGTGTAAGAGTCTTTGTACTGACAACTTTAGGAGGATAAAGATTTGTGGCGCGACCTGAAAGAGGTCTCCAACTGTGGACGGTAATAGCCTGTTGATTGATTGACTGATAAAAAATGTAAATGTGAAAGTACTTAATGATTTCCAAATGTATTCTTTCATTCATCATCCTTAATATATTGTATCTGTATTCAATCTTTTTGAAATACCTTAAGTTAAATAATTTAATTGATACAAAAATGAGCGATCCAAATTTTTGTTCAGTTTCCTAAGGGGGGCATGAAAAATATTATTTTTCGCTCGGGGAGGCTCGGCAAAATAAAGGTTGGGAAACCCTGCTCTATATGGTATCGTCTTGGCAACATTTAACATGAAAATGTTTTTGGTGGGATTAATATTACACTATCTTGTGTGTCTAATTTTAGCAAAGTTATGGTTGTATATAGATGAAGGTGAGGTATATAAAATGCAATCTTTGTGTAGGCGACCCTACTTTGCTTATCTAATAGTCAAGTGTTGAATAAATGCCATGGTCCATACGATAGAAACAACATGATGACGAGTATAATATTTACAATATTATATGACTGGTGGTAGAACTCCAGTGACGGAGCTCGCGGGCGTAGGCACCACCGTATTACCTAATATACTTGCCGCTAATAGGTAGTGTTCAGCACTATCGTGTTCTGGTCAAGTGGTAATGTATGACCCTGTAATTTCCGGCACAGAGGCATAACACCTTAGGCCTTGATCTTTGTGTGTCTATAGGCTGCAGTCATCACTTAACATCAATGTGATCTGTATGCTTGTTTTTTATTACGTAAAAAAAACATTTACATTACAGCCGAAAGAAGTTCACAGGATATGCCATAATCACCACTCTTGGCATGGGGATTGGTGATTGCAGTGGCGCTTGTTTTATCAGAGGATCTGCCTATCTTGCGTTACACTTATTACCTCCTCATTGGAATGGTTTGACCTCCATTGCTCGGTTGACTGACTGCACTGGCTGTGGTATCGTCACGTCCCGTTGCTGAGCCATTTTATTTTATTTTTTTAATGTAGGTAATGTAAGTGGCATAGCTCAAAGAATAGACGGCCGTTGGGGCAGAAGATGAAGCGTAGGCAGGCCCTTCCACAGGGTGGACCCTTTGAAACAGTTAGCGTGATATTGCTTAAAATGTTCGTTCGTACATTTTTTTTAATATAATGGAAGTGGCAAACAAGCTTGCAGTTCACATTGATGTTAAGTGATGACTGCAGCCTATAGACACTCACTCAAAGACCGGAGGTTAAAATGCCGATGCGTTACCACTCCTGAGGCCTAAGGTGCTATACCTCTGTGCCGGAAATTACAGGGCCGTAAATTACCACCTACCGGAACACGATAGTGCTAAACACAATCATTTAGCGGTAAGTATATTAGGTAATGCGATGGTGCCTACGCCCGCGAGCTCCGTCACTGGAACTCTACCACCAGTAAGCATATATTTCATTTGTAATTTACTAGATACATTTAGTAATATTTATATTAACTTGAGCCCCATATTGAGGGTACTAGGCTAACAAAAAATTACATCTTAAAGCCTCCACACAAATCCAAATCCAAAATGTCATCATATCCGTAACACAGCTACTTCTCAGTTCAAGCATTCAGATCAGAAGCACCCTTAATCAGAAGCACCGTTAATAAAAACTTTTTTTAAGAAATAAGGCATGGTTTTCATGGTAAAAGTGCATCGGAATGAAGTTTACTGTATAACAGCACCCCATTCACCAAATCCAGCACGCTATGCAGAAATTCTCGCTTTGACAGATTTATGTTTCTACTGCAAGAGTATTTGAATTTCCTTGTGATTGTTCTTCTTTGCCATTGACTTAAAATAAAACTATTTTAAAAATTAAAACCACGAGTATATTCTTTTTTTTATGTAATGTATACGGTAACGCAATTCACATGAATAGTAAGTGTTGACTTTGGTTCATATTTATATATTTATTGGTGTACACAAAACAGTTTTTTTAAAAGATGGTGGTAGAGCTCCAGTGACGAAGCTCGTGGGCGTAGGCACCACTGCATTACCTAATGTACGTGCCGCTTAATGGTAGTGTTTAGCACCATCGTGTTCCGGTCAGGTGGTAATATACGGCCCTGTAATTTCCGGCACAGAGGCATAACACCTTAGGCCTCAGGCGTGGTAGCGCATCTCCATTTTGACCTTGGTCTTTGTGTGGGTGTTTTTAGGCTGCAGTAATCACTTAACATCAATGTGAACTGCATTCTTGATTGCCACTTCCATTACATAAAAAACACTTAAAAACCAGAGTTCTCAAGTAATGTCTGTTATACACTTACTGTGAGTGTTTAAAATTATTGGGAAACTAGTTAACAATAATAATATCTGAAAAGTCTATGATGAAATGGAAAGTTAAAAAATAAATCCTTTACTTTCAACGACTTCAATTATTTCGATGGTTCAAAATACTTAAATGGATTCGCAAGCAAATGAGGTATAAAACAGCGCATAAAGTTGATTCCTATCTGATTGTTCATACGAAAATGTAGACCATTAATGTTATAATGACGCAGAAAGCCGTTTTGTTAGAGAGTGAATGGGCACAATTAGGAGCCGAGTGGGAGGTCGCTACGGAGCCAAATTGTCAAATATGGAATTAATATGCCCCTGGATTAGTCTTCATAAAACTGTTCTTTTCTTTGTCCACGACCCTTGTAAACAGGACGATTTGTAAAACATTAATCACCTAGCAGTATATGAGTCCGATTTATTTGTATAAGACTATAGTATTACATTAACTGTGGTATTACTATCGTGAATTACAGCTTTTTGGAATAAAAAATATTGTTTGCGCATTTGCCAGCTAGACGGTGATATTTATACATATTATATATTGAATTTAAAAGAAAAATTATCATATCTAAGTAGTCCAATGTATATATTTAAGAGTATTAAGTACTTCGAAAACAAAACCCTAAATTGAGCGATTTTTTAAATAAAGGTCGAGTACTGTCTGATAGTTTGGTCGAAAGTCTTAGGAATCGGCGTGCATGTATGAAGAGAATGATGAATGTAGATGAAGCACAGGAGGTGACCTGGCGTGAAGATACATACAAAATACAACAATATGTTTTTTTATGTAATGAAAGTGGCAAACAACACTTTTACATTAAAAAAACTCAACACAACAGTTTACATTGATGTTAAGTGATGACTGCAGCCTATAGACACCCCCTTCAAAGACCAGAGGTCAAAATGCAGTTGCGTTACCACTTCTAAGGCCTAAGGTGTTATGCCTCTGTGCCGGAAATTACAGAGCCGTACATTATTACCTGACCGGAACACGATAGTGCTCAACACTACCCTTTAGCGGAAAATATGTGGTGCCTACGCTCGCGAGCTCTGTCACTGGAGCTCTACCACCAGTAAAAGTAATAATATACATGTTTAAAATAGTCATTCTCTTTACAACAAAACAAGTATCTTTGCCTATACATGGGTTCAGGCGCCATCAGTTAAAACGATTTGAAACGGCTGAGCTCAAATAGGGCTCAATAAATCTG
Source organism: Macrosoma leucophasiata (assembly GCA_036365455.1). Lineage (NCBI taxonomy): Eukaryota > Metazoa > Arthropoda > Insecta > Lepidoptera > Hedylidae > Macrosoma > Macrosoma leucophasiata. Next base: position 13,916,475 of record JAWQUS010000021.1, read on the forward strand.
TCCCACGCTTGTTGGCTTTGCAGCAAACAAAAAACTCAAATTAAATCTATGTCGTGGCTCGTTGAAATTCATTTTGAAACAGATTTTTCAGGTTTTGACCGTCTATAGAGAGATTGCAAGTCGAGAATGAGTGATGGCGACTTTTTCTTCGTGAAACAGTAAAATAATACTTAGATTTTTTTTTATCAATTAATCGAAAACAGAATTAGACTTTTCATACGACTTAATAATAAACGATATCCTTCGATACGTGAGCTTAGTACGTTGAAATCATTATAGTAATTGACGCAGTTTCTATTAGGTGCTAAGATGTAAAATGTGATCATACATGGCGTGAAGATAAAGACATACATATCTACATCTAACGTGTGTAGGTAGCTATCTCACAGATTTCAAGTTACTACTTTACTACGAGTAGGTAAATGGAAGTTTTTGTATTGAATTTTTCTTGAAATCTGTGAGATTGTTTAATTTATACGTAAATTCACGCCTGTAATTCCCGAAGGGGTAGGCAGAGGTAAATGCATGCATTCAAGCATACATGCAAACACCCACGATTCACCGGTTACGTTTTGGCCCACGTAACAGGAGGCGAACCTGTTGACATCTTCGGGCACATTACCAAACATTGAGGTTTTGGAAATTTCCAGAAAATGGAAAAATCCCAATAGAATCAGAGATAATGGACTTTACACCATTATCTCTGATAACCCCCTACCCGGGAATCGAACCCAGGACCTCAGCGTAGTAGTAGTGGCCTGCTACCACTAGGCTACCAAGGCAGTTATTTAATTTATGTTGTTATATATTATATTTGTTACAATAATATATGTTAGTATATGTTATACTGATATAAATTAGTTTAACGTAAACTTCGTTCACCTTCCTCAGATTTATCACATCATTGTATCTTTACTTACGTTCATTATTTAATTAAAACTAAATTCACGATAGAGGTACAGTCAGTCATCAACTTAAACGACTTACAACGGCTGAGCTCAGATAGGGCCCAATAAATCCGTCCTACGCCCGAAAACTGAAATTAAATACCTATTTGTGCAAGCTCGCTGAAGTTTTAATTCAAAGATTTATCAGGTATTGATTAATAAATCTGGCTGTCAAGATTGCAGTGCTAAATTGTATTCAATACATATGATTATAGACGCGACGATATACGACGATATTTCTTCACTAGTATAAAACTACTATTCAGGTTTAAAATTTACCATCCATGAATGAGTTTTATGAAATTGACAACAGAGCAGCAGCGAAAAATAATTGTGCTTACATAGGATAGTATGTTCTTAGGTTTTAGGTTTTAAATAATCATTTCAGTTTAATATACGCGAGATAAATCCGAAAACTAGTTTTACTTACATAGGATATTTATTTTTTTTTGTGTCAGAGATTCTCTTAATATTGTATGATCAAGGTTAAAAACAAACCCACAATAGATGCACCATGTTCTTTTTTTTATGTAATAAAAGTGGCAAACTAGCATGCAGTTCACATTGATGTTAAATGATGACTGCAGCCTATAGATATCCACACAATGACCCGAGGCAAAATGCAGATGCGTTGCTACTCCCGAGGCCTAAGGTGTTATGCCTCTGTGCCGGAAATTACAAGGCCGTACATTACCACCTGACCGGAACTCGATAGTGCTGAACACTATCATTTAGCGGCAAGTACTCGTATATTTGGTAATGCGATGGTGCCTACGCCCGCGCCTACTACCACCAGTAAAATTTATTACACTTGTAAAGATGAATCATCTAAGAAGCGCCGCTCAACATGGAATATTAAAAGAAAAACATACCTTCTGCGAACTCTGTACCTACTCGAGCAAATATTTGTTTACTTTAATATGTTTAGCTTAAAGCCCAGTTTATACGAGCTGCTACTAAGCATGAGTGGCGAACACTAGGTAATGGTTAGTACTTGTTATTTACACTAATACTTAAACATATATAGTAAATGCTTACTAATAATCAAATTTGCAGTGTAAGTCTTAGAAGTTAATTCTAATTTCTAAGCAACAAGCCAACTCTGATCAACAAATTTCACCTTGCACAAGTGTTTAATGACTATGTTCTTTTTAGGGTTAGGAAACTATCTCCTTTTTAAATTACATTAATATCCGTTCAGTCGTTTTGACGTAAAAAGGAACATACCTACAAACAGGCGGAAAATATACACATTTTCGCATTTATTGATTGTCGGTTTTTAGTACTAAGTGCTTATTGTTTATGAATTGTAAGTACTAAGCTCGTGTAAACATGTCTTTAACTAGGCGAGTTTACGGCAAGAAGTGGGAGTGGAGCCAGTATGGAGCCACGATTACTACGAAGCTATAATTAAGATTACAGTATGTCGTAAGGTTTACGACATCGTACAATGCTTTAAGCATCAATTATATTTTGCTGTTGTGTGATAAAGGTGATGTTTTGTTACAATGTCGCAATTGATGTTAACTTTTTATAGTTTTTTTTTACAACATTAAATGTGCATCATAATCGTCACGCCTAGCGTGCGATCGCAGTGGCTTGGCAGTGACGGTAGTTTTATCTGACGCTGATGACCATCCCGCTTTATTGCATTCAATATTGCCTTATTGGAATGGTTCTCATCGACTGAATGTGCAAGTGGAAGAAATCTTCTCCACCTCCCACCAAAATATTTTCAAATTACAATCGACCGGAGCGGTAGTATACAGGGTTATTTAAAATTAGCGTATCAGTTCTTGCAGGTAGATTCTATACATCAATCCCAACAACATTTCTTCTATGACTTTTTACAAATCTTGATAAATAACACAAAAAAATTAGCAAAAGTACAAAAGAGCATCGCTGCCACTGCGTCACCCCGCAACCCTACGCCCCGCTGCATTTGGTCTTATTTAGTTTATTTTAGCATAGGTGCGTGGTGGTATACCTACGCTCAGAGTAAATGCCAGTTCAGGGGCAAAAAATATTATGTATGGGAAAAAAAAAACAGTGGTGGTAGAGCTTCAGTGACGGAGCTCGCGGGCGTAGGCACCACCGTATTACCATATATACCTAGTAGTGTTCAGCACTATCGTGGTGGTTATATACGGCCCTGTAATTTCCGGCACAGAGGCATAACATCTTAGGCCACAGGAGTGGTAACGCATCTGCATTTTGACCTTGGTCTTTGTGTGGGTGTCTATAGGTTGCAGTCATCACTTAACATCAATGTGAACTGCATGCTTGTTTGCCACTTCCATTACATAAAAAAACTATTTTTTTTTTAAACTTTTAATCTTAAAAGTCGTCGAACAAATGTTTTTTGAGATTGATGTAGAGAGGCTGTCTGCAAGGGTGATGCGCTTTTTTAAATTATACCTGTATAGCATCGCATCTACTAAAACCTGTAATAATCGTATTGTTTCTAGAAATTTATCACAGTTATCAACAACAAACCCATAAATTGGACATTAGTTCATCAAATATTTGTTCAATATCCACGATATTGTACGGTGATACAGTTAACATTGAAACGGTTCAGTACACTAAATGTTTATCAATATTGGAACACTGCGTCCGTGATTTGTTTGTGTCCCTCGAGACTGGGACGCGAAGACAATAAATTCGGGAATCCTACGGAACATTTTTATTCATGCCAAATGAAAACTGATTTTATATTCGCTTTATTTAGATGAATGTGCTTAGCCTGCTGTTTTTATTACTAAATATATTTGCTTTATTCATGCTCATTAGTCATGTTAGAATTGCCGAGTTACTTAAGGGCTCTCATTTTGTCCAAAAATGTCCTTCAAATAGTTAATTATAAAAATGTGCAAGGTACGGTAAGGTAGGAGTTATTTCAGGATATTCTTAACACTAAACATGTTTTTAACTACAATAATCGACAAAAAATATATGATACTAGTTTTGCCCGCTACTTCGTCCGCGTATACTTTTAATCATTGCAAATTATATATGTTATTCCAATGTATAACCTACATTACTGTAAAGTTTCATCCCAATCCGTCCAGTTTTTTCGTGAAAGAGTAACAAACATTTATCCATCCAAACTCACAAACTTTCACATTCTATAATATTAGTAGGATGTAAATCGCTTCACTTGGGCTGGACTAGTGGATATAAAGAGGTTGCAGGTTCAAATCCCGCCCGAAGTTATTTTTATATTATTTATATTAATGTGTTATTGTGATTAATACAAAATAAAGTACGACAAAAACGATGAAAATATGTATAAGGAATGGTATAATTATATCATTTTTCAAGAGAAGAGGCCTGCCTGTTTCACTTAAGAAACGACAGATATAACCTATTTTAGACAATGAGATTATTTAATATAAAAGTAAAGTAAATGTAGTATTTATGTACGTGTCTTCACTTTAACCCTTACGGGGTAGGTAGAGAGTGTGGACCGTCAGATATCCCGGTCCTTACTTAACCTCCTCTCGTGTATCTTCTACATTAATTATTCTCGTCACATATGCACTAAGCCTAAGACACTTGACCGCACCCTCAGATAACGTAGTAATAGGTCTAATTCATCTATTTCATTATTGTAGCGCTTGTAGCGTCACATTATTAAGCATTATAGTATAAACATCCGGACGCCGCAAGCTTATCGTTGGCGCGTCAGTTGTCCCTACACCTTAATGCCGCGCATACGCACCTCAACGCGCCTAAAATAACCGCAAATATGTAACTGTGTAACTTCCGCATTATATGGTGATCACCAACATGGACTCATCATTTCCATCCTCACAACCTGAACACGCAAGACCCTTCAATATTGGCGACTATACTAATTTTAACAACGCCAAACGCTCATAAACTGAAAACTAGTTCTAACAAACATTCGTCCAGTAGTTACAATAGAAATTGTGCTTCAATTAGTCAATTACAATTTATTTCAACTAAAATAGAAGCGCTGGGACATATATTTTAAATTCGGCAATAAATTTTGCGTTAAGTTTTTATGCGAAATGAGAACTGATTTAACAACACTCCATTTAAACGAATGTGCAATAAAATTGATGTTGTTATTTAAACTGGTTTAATTTTAAAGATTTAAACATATCCCTTAGAATTACGGATTTTATGACAAGGATTGTAATTTTAAAGAACACCCAAGCTTGTTCTTCTTAAAGTGCAATACTTCAATACAAGCGAAATAACAAGGGACTTTGTTTTAAATACTGACAATACTGGGTATAATTCTTGATCTTAAAAAGGAAAACTACTATAAGAAGTTTACATAATATACCTAGTAACTATTTACGATGGGATATGTCTCAACTACATTAAAAAGAATAAGAATCGGTCTTTTGCGTATTAGACTCGCATGCACAGGTTTCATTCACCGTGTTCCGGCTAGATGGTAATGTATGGCCCCGTAATAACTATCACAGAGACACAACATCTAAGGTCTCAGGGGTGGCAACGCATCTGCATTTTGAACTCTGGTCTTTCTGTGGGTATCTATAGGCTGCAGTTATCATTTAACATCAATGTGAACTGTATGATTGATTTGTCACCTTTGTAACATAAAAAAAACGATGAACCGTAACGGCAAATAAATAAGGTAATTAATATGTCATTCGTTTTGCAGTGAGATTAACGACATCAACCTGGGCCTGCTGGTGGAGGTGTGGAACAAAGGAGTCATCTGGGACCGAGCTCTCGGCTACCACTACCTGCCTCTCGCATCTGTGGCTTATAACGAGGTAATACTTTACGACAATGCATTAGTAGAAAATTTCTTGGAATAGAAAAAAAAAAACGTAACTTCACGCCTGTAATCCCCGAAGGGGTAGGCAGAGGTAAATGCATGCATTCAAGCATACATGCAAATACCCACGATTCGCCGGTTACGTTTTGGCCCATGTAACAGGTGGCGAGCCTGTTGACATCTCCGGGCACATTACCAAACTTTGAGGTACTGGGAAATTTCCAGAAAATGGAAAAATCCCAATAGAACCAGAGATAAAGGCTTTTTCACCATTATCTCTGATAACCCCCTACCCAGGAATCGAACCCAGGACCTCAGCGTAGTAGTAGTGGCCTGCTACCACTAGGCTACCGAGGCAGTTCTAGGAATAGAGCTCCAGTGATTGAGCTCGAGGGTGTAGGCACCACTGCATGTTATAGTTTTTTTATGTTTGGAAGTGGCAAACAAGCAAGCAGTTCACACTGATGTTAAGTGATGAGTGCAGCCTATAGACACCCAATAACCCACCCACCTCCATCAATCCGCATTGGAGCAGCGTGGTGGAGTAAGCTCCAGGCCTCCCTCCAAAAAGGGGAGAGACTCGTGCCCAGCACTGCAGTGGGACGTATAATGGGTTGCCATTATTATTATATTAGGTAATGCGGTGGTGCCTACGCCCGCGAGCTCCGTCACTGGAGCTGTACACCAGTAGAGAGTGTTCTTAACTGGTGTACAATAAAGTGTATTGTTTTTGTTGTTTACTAATAAAATGCAGATTTTAATTCGTAAATGTCGTTAACCTCTGAGGAAACATCCTACGAAAACGTTTAATTAACAATTTCGAGTGTGACCTGATAACTCCAAAGCTTTTTGTTGAATAAGTATTTAGCCCGATTTAAGGAGACTATAACTCGATTTTTTTTTTCTCTAATGGACTGTATTACTGTTGGCAAAATGCCTCTACAGCGTAACCGGGCATGAGAGGCCTATAGCTCCTATGGGAGCTCGGCCTGGATTAACGTAGTTGGCACTTCAGCGCGTGTGCCTTGCAGCCCCACTGTAGTGCCCACTGCGTGGGGAGAAGGCGGCGACGAGCCTAAGGGCACCTCCGAACGAGGTACGGGCCTCGGTTTAGGGCGTCTGCCGGGGGGGGTTGTATCATTGGACGGACTTGGCCTGCGCACGGCAGAACGTGCGCTGGCCGTGAGAAATAAGGGTCCTCGTCGGTGCCGGCGCGGACGTTGTATCGATGTGGTGTGTGACTGTATGTTCAGTGTGCGGGAATCCTCTTCTGACAGAGGGGGGTTGTTGACGGTAAAATCGTCATCGGGGTCGCCAAGTAAATGGCGAGGCCTTCTCAGGACCTTCCTCCGGGAAGCTTTAGGGGTCATTTTGGGGATGTAGTCGCACGCTTGTACGACTAGGGGGTTCGGATGGTGCGGTGCTTTGTCAAAGTAACTATAACTCGTAAATCGTAATCGGTATTTAACCTTTTACTTCAGCAAAATCTTTTATAAGTTGGTTCGTAATTAACGCTGATATAATTCACGATTCAGCAAATAATTTAGAACGCCAAAAATCTACTTTGGTTTGCATCCTGGCTAGTGATGCTATATCAGGTAATGATCCATATTTTATACTAGCTGTGCCCGCGATTTCGTCCGCGTGAGAGTGTGTGAGTGTTTAGTATCTATCCCGACGAAGTCGTGGGCGCTGCTAGTATAAGAGTAGCCTAAGTTACTCCTTATTACAAAAACTATCTGTCTGTCCCGTCAAAATCAGTCCAGCCGTTCTTGAGACTAGCTGGAACAAACAGACAGACAGACAGACAGACAAAAATTGTAGAAAACGTTGTTTTGGTATATGTACCGTGTCATACCTACATATGCATTAAGTAAAAAGCGGCTATTTTTATATTACAAACAGACTCTTCAATTTTATTTATTCGTATATATGAATAAATGTATTGAAGCGCGCATGGTCCCGCGGCTGATGTAGATCATAAGCGATCTACTCGGTTAAGCATTACGGGCGTGGTCGGGTGTGTGATGGGTGACCGCTTGTGGCAATTTAAAATGCGCGTTTCCGTGCTTCGGAGGCCACGTTAAGCCGTCGGACCCGGTTGCTATCGACAGATAGCAGTCGTTAAACCTTGTCGGAAGCCTTATTGGCGGTTTCAAAACATCCGACAGCGGGTTGGCTACTTACCCGTAACTCCACCAATCCGCATTGGAGCAGCGTGGTGGAGTAAGCTCCAGGCCTCCCCCCAAAAAAGGGGAGAGACTTGTGCCCAGCAGTGGGACGTATAATGGGTTGCCATTATTATAATAAATGTATCATTACCTGATATACGCCCCGGCTTCGCACGGGCGTAATGTTACCTGTCTAAATTAATACTACTAATACGGTAGTAATCTATTGGGTTGCGAAAGCGATTATTTTCCCTTAAACCGACCCGACTATCTGTTTCATACATACTATCGACCCCAAGAAACACGTCTAGGGATCGAATTTCGCAAAATCCCGTATTAATGAGCGCCTACGTTGTAATAAGAACCCCCATTTGAAACTTCTAGCCCTGGTATTCCATGAGATTTCGTGATGAGTGAGTGACCTTTCGCTTTTATATGTATAGACTAGCTGTGCCCGCGACTTTGCTCGCGTGAGAATTTATGATTGTTCAGTATCTACCCGGACTAAGTCGTGAACGCAGCTGTATAAAAGTAGCCTAAGTTACTCCTTATTACATAAGCTATCTGCTAGTGAAAGTCCCGTCAAAATCGGTCCAGCGGGTTCCCAAGACTAGCCCCGCCGAACAGACAGAAATTGAAAATTGGTGTTTTGGTACATGTACCGTGTATACAAACATATGCATTTAGTAAAAAGTTTTTTTATACTACAAACAGACACTCCAATTTTATTTATTTGTATAGATTACTGACAGATAATAATGACTGTCTGATAATAAACAAATAATTTGCAATAAAATGATATTGCGACTATAAATTGAGATGTAAGCTATCCTATCCTACAAGTTCGCTCTAACTGCACACGGTGTGCAGAGTTGATTAAAAAACAGCAATCTTTAAATATTTGTATAATTAATAATAATATATTATAAACTTTAAGTTTAATCTTCTTCTAAATAAATAAAAATGAATCGCTACAGTGTTACGCTATTGATTTGTTTTATAAAATAATGTTTTGCCGCTACTTTGACAAACTGGTTACGAAATCAATTAACAACACAAAGCAAGCCTGGATTGATTGCTAAGCAAAAATATGGAAACGTAAAAAAGCGCTAGTAAAAGTGAGAGAAATATTGCCGACACGCGCTGTATACGTATTGTTTCCCAATTGGCCAGTCAGTCAACATCGACGTTTGTTTGTAAGGATTTATGTTAGTTCAATTACGGATTGTATGAAACATGAACACCAGTATATTTTCTATTGTTTTAAAAACCATATTACATATTATTTTAATGTTTTCCTTATGACCCAAAGGTTGACTGGCAGAGTATGCTGCATTAAGTCCGCCTCATGTAACATTTTTTATATGTGCATGAAAGTGTAAATAAATAAATTAATAAATTATTATATCTGTGCACCACTTCGATCTTGTTTTAAATGTCTGTTTAAAAAATAATAATAACGAAATAGTTTTCAGAAGATCGCGCTTAAACGAATTATATGGATTTTTTATGCCAGGAAGTGGCAAACAAGCTTACTATTCACATTGATGATAAGTGGTTACTATACCCTATAAACATCTAAATAATAACCAGAGATTTCAATGGAGATACTTTGCTACTCCTGAGGTCTAAGTTATTGCGTCCCTATGATGAAAATTAAAGGGCCATACATAATCACCTGAATGGAACACTACCATTTAGCGGCTAATAATATAGATTAGCTAATGCGATGACATCGCTTGAGCTTTACTACCAGTAAAATACCTTTATAAATACCAACTCATTCTACTGTATATTTACTGGTGGTAGAGTTCCAAGTGTAGAGACTCGAGGGCGTAGGCATCACCGCATTACCTAACCTATCTGCCGCTAAATGGTAGTGTTCGGCACTATCGTGTTTTGGTTAGCGGTTAGATGGTAATGTAAGGCCCCGTAATAACTACCACAGAGACATGACACCTAAGGTCTCAAAGGTGGCAACGCATCTGCATTTTGACCTCTGGTTTTTATGTAGATGTCATAAGGCTGCAGTTAACACTTAACATCAATGTGAGCTGCATGCTTGTTTGCCACCTTTTCATTACATAAAAAATGGTATAAAAAATACTAATGGCTACCGAATATTTCTCATTTGTACAGAAGTGTGCACGCTAGCCCAACTCGAAAATAAGCAGTTTTAGAATAGCTGTCTCTAACGTAACATTTTTTCCACAGCAGGAGTGTGGGGGTCGGTGGGTGGAGTTGGAGGCCCATTTGAGGATGCACGGCAGTGCCGTGGTGGGTACCACCGGCCCCACTGGTCATGCCCTGCTCCTTGATTGCCGGTTCGAACCACCCTTCGGTAAGTTGATCTTATGTAATCAGGACTCTATTAATGACTGCTATGGAACATGGCTTTTATTCTAACTATAACTATCTAACTATCGGAAATTAGTTGTAGATATTTTACGAGTATAATGTGAGTTAGGGTCATAGCTCATTAGAGCCACCCGGCACCCGACTAGCGCCCGACCGCTTCGAGCGGTCTGCGCTCATTACATCAATTCCACTCCGTGTCGCCTCGACCGCAAGCCGTCAACGCGCGGACAGCGAGTGGGCGGTGACCACCAGCTTGTCATGCGTTGACTTTGCATTGCCAACTCGCTGTTCCCAAGTGAACCGCGCGCGGTCCGCGAGTGGTTCACAAGTTTGTAACATGGCGTCGTTCACCCGTGGATCACCCGTCGACAACGAGTGGACGCCGTAAAACGAGGCGGTGCTGGTCGGGTGCCGGGTGGCTGTAGTGAGCTGTGACCCTTAGTATACTTATTTATTTTTTGGGATTCATCTCCTAAAAAGATTCTTAAATTCAACTAAATTCAACCCAACGTTTCGATCAGATTCCATGGTTCCGGGCTAGTGTGACATTTGTCTGACAGCAGTTTAAAATTTTTTTTATCCTCCATTGACATCGTAAAAGTCTTGCGTAGTTATTAAAATTAAAAGTGTTACCAACTCTATACTTGATTTTGAACAGGTTATTAATAAGTAAACGCAAATATTTCGTCTATGTATTTATTTATTTACCATAACATATGACATAAAAACACATATATTTTGCGACTACTTAACCCAACAAACACAAATGAAATGGTTGCAATATTAAAAGTAACTTCGGCTCTTTTTTCACACAATTTAAGATTTAAAATTTCTAAAGGATCCCTTGAATAGACCTTTTTAGAGGATGAGGGATAATTAATTAGTCCCGTTTGTACCGTTTTTAGAAGGGTTTTACTTTGTTGTATGAATTTGACTTTTTTGAAGTAATTATTCAGAAAACAGATAAAATGAATGTGAATCTTTTAGAAATAATATGGTACCCATATTTAATTTGCTTTGTAAACGTAAATTAACCGTGGACATATAAATTAGTTATTCAATATTTTACAAATAGAATAATAAATAGCATCAGAATCTACCTATATTGTGATGTCAAAATTCAACAACAACATTTATTGTGCCTTTTATTTTTTGTGCCTTTCATAAGATGTTTGTTTTCTATAATTTCATCACATTATTATTATCAAAGTTACAATTAATTTTCAATAATACTTAATGAAACTGAAATTTATTGAATTATAATAGAAACACCATATTTTCATAAAGTCCCAATCTGCTACAAAACAACGTAGAATTTATAGTCCAACGTTTACTTTAATATTTTGACAAACTTCGAGAAACTCGAACTATATACAAATATTGCATATTGGAATAATTTAATACAAAGCTATTTTAAGATTCTACACTGTCTCTATTTTCTTCGTATGTAAACGATTGTTTATCGAAGAAACCTCTTGTGCATAAACGGACAAAGATTTGCAGTATTTCATAGATCTGAATCATTTCATACACTTCACAGTTAAAGAGAAATATAGAAGAAGATACATTTATTCAGCATATATAATGGCGGCTATGTATAAAGTAATCATTAATCATTTTTAATATTTAATAATTTAAAAATTTCTTATTTATACCGACTGCAATTTTTTCAAATTTTGTAAAAATTGTGTTATTTAAAATGTAAGCTAGAAATAAAAGGCTATATTATTTTTATTTTATTGTTTATTTATATATAAAGTGGAATAAATTGTAATCCACCCGGTATTATTTGTCAGGCTCAATCTATGCATCTCTAAATTTCAAGTAAGTTAAGCACTTCTGAGTGTACTGGTATTATTGTTTGTAATGGTAAATACTTTTATTTTTAAAGAAAAATTGAAAGAAAAATTTGACTTCAGGCGAGACTCGAACTCGCGGCCTACTGGGAATCTAGTCCAGCCGCTCTTCCAATTGAGCTACTGAAGTCCTGCCCGATTTGTCAAATCTTTCCTTCACATCTATTGCATTGCTTTATGGTAGCAGCAGCGCCATCTATTATGCTAGTTAGGCAACCGATATAATAGACTTTTCAGTTTATTGAATATCGTAAAGAAGCATGTGTTAATGCGAAATAATATAAAAACAATGGTAAATACTTGTTTGTTATTTTATTTCAAAAGTTACATTTAATCTGAACAGACTTCACTAATCAATAGCAATATTCGATCGAATGTATCAAATATAAAGGTTTTATTTTCTATCGAAAAGAATATAAACGCATGTATAAAGCTTTAAAATTATACAAATCTAAAGTACACTCAATAAAACAAAGCAAAACTGTTAAAGTGATGAATGAATGAAATGACGTGAATACCAACTATGATCTGATACAACTACTTCGATAGCAGTTTGCTGTTTCAGCTTGCTTTATTTCTCCACGGTGATAGAAAAGAGATAGCAGGATTTTCATGTCACTGAAGAGAATAGAAACTGTAAGCTGTATTGTCAGCTGTTGGACATAACGTCTCTGGGTACATTCAAGGGCGTCATTTCCCGACGATCTAGGTGTCATCACCTAGACTAGCCTAGCCCTCATGGGCAGTTTGGATTTAGAGGCAGGTTGATATATTTTGTACATATTTCTTTTATGTATTGGAAGTGGTAAAGCATGCAGTTCACATTGATGTTAAGTGATGACTGCAGCCTATAGACACCAAAGATCAAGTCATCAATACAATGTATATTAAAACCATTAAATATAATTTCTTCATTATTTTACATGTTGTATGTAGCATATCTTGACTGATATACTAATGTATTTTTATGCCTCCTAACTCAAAAATATTTTCACGCCTATATTCCCTGAAGAGGTAGGCAGAGAAAAATTGCATGCATTGAAGCATACGTGCAAAAACCCACGATTCGCTAGTTACGTTTTGTTCCATATAATAACGCGAGTCTATTGATATCTCCGTGCATGTTAATCAATCTCCGAGGGTGTACTAAGCAACAACCAAAAACGAAATAAAGACAGGACACTTACCCCTCGACCCTAGAACCGAATTTGGGACACAGTGTAGCGGTATTGTCTGCTGCTACTGCCACTATTAGACTACAGAATCAGTGTACATTTGTAATGTTCAATTTTTAAAATTTCATTTTTATGACAATATTCCATAAAAAATAAGTTTTGCATTAATGTTGGCATTTTTAAATTAAATTTCCCATTTTTCCCAGTTTTATGACACAAAATGTCAACAGCAATAACATAATTTGACATTAGGCGCGTCCATACAGAGCGAGCAGACTCGCGAGGCATGAAAGTTGAGTTGAAAGTCGAAATCAACTTTGACACCGTTTAATTGCCATCCTATGTAAGTTGTTTACCGATTTGAATATAAAACGTGTACACAATGGGCGGAGACGCTAATTAAAGTGACAGTGTAGTCGTGTAACTCCCAACTGCAATTGTTTGTAACTACTAATTGCTGGCTACAGTTCACGACTGTTATATTAATACAGCCGGCTATCCCGCTATTTATTTGCGGTCCTAATTGGATGATTGTTATTAATTAAACGATTAACAAATGATCCGCTCTATTTATTACATTTAAAAAATAAATAATGGAAGGTTTCACATAATTGATGATTGAATAGGAACGTGGTTTCGCTGTTATAATTAATAAAGAACAGTTTCAATACAGCTGGGTATATTTATTTGCACAAATATAATTTGTTCACATAATTTTGTAATATATATCGATATACAATGTTAATGGTTGCAGAGGTTCAGGAAGACCAAGACTAACCTACTATGACCAAATAGGTCGAGTACTGTCTGATGGTGGGGTCTAGTCTTAGGAATCGGCGTGCATGTATGAAGAGAATGATGAATGTAGATGAGGCATGGGAGGTGTGTCAGGCCCGGGATATCTGGTGCTCCACACCGTCAGCCCACCCCGTTAGGGACCTGGCGTTAGGATACATACATAAATACATTATTTTGATAGCTGGAATATATGCGTTAGTTTATTCACACTCCAGAAAAAATACGTCCACTGCTGGACAAAGCTTTGTTTAGCAACACTGTTGTCTGCGTCTTTGGGGAAAGACGCTCACAACAGTTTTGTGCGTCATTAGGGGAGAGAGAATATGTCAAATTCCCCACGCTTGGCAGGCGAATTGCAGTTGCAGTTGTTTTATCGCGGAATTCTGCTGTCCATCCCGCGTTATTATTTTTACTACCTGCCCATTGGAATGGTTTGACTGCCATTTTTCGGATGATTGACTGCACTTGCAGAAGAATTCCACACCACTAGAGGACGATGGGGTCGTCACGTCCCAATGCCTTCAGTCCGTTAGTTGCTTTATTTTTTTTTAATATGGCTCGAACGGCTCTGGAACTCTACAACCATAGTTTAATTGTAAATTCACTCTTGATAATGGCAACCCTTGATACGTTCCACTGCTGATACGTTCGACTGCTGGCGACGAGTTTTTCCCCTTCTTGGGAGGAGGCCTGGAGCTTACTCCACCACTCTGCTCCAATGGAGATGGGTTAGTGGTAAAACCCGCTGTCGGATGTTTTCAAACCGCCCATAAGGCCTCCGACAAGGTTTAATGACTGCTATCTATCGATAGCAACCGGGACCGACGGTTTAACGTAGGGCACGTTAAACCATCGGTCCCGGTTGCTATCGATAGATAGCAGTCATTAAAAAGCACGGAAACGAGCATTTTATTTTGCCACTAGCGGTCACTCATCACATATGACCCGAGTGACCCGTATCGCTTAATTCACTCTTATCACACATTAAATAATTCACCTTCAGAATTTCTAGAATAACTTTAACGTTTTGTTCGATCACACTTAACTCCGAAATCCTAGTTTTCCTTGAGAATGGAAAAAAAATGGTACTGTAATGCCCCAATTGGCATTGAAAAGGAACGTTATGGGTAGGACTACTTGGCAGGAGCCTTAAGTGTGCCAACATGGCGCCGTCTGTCTAAAAATCGACCTCGATACGATATGATTACAAAAATAGAGGCAAAATATGATTATTATATTATCCGTCATATAGCAGAACAATAACATTATGGGTGATTTTTTTTTGCGATATACTCGTAGTTTCTATGAAATGCTGAATATTATTTCGCAATTCTAGACACTTACAACAAAAGTAGGTTCTCTAAGTAACTAAGTAAAATACTGCAAATAACTTTAGTACCTATTAAAGAACTAAAAGCTATTTGCAGCAAGTTATATACATACAAAAGATTTGAAATATTGTAGTAAATAGTAAATATTTTATACTATTTATATGTGTAAAGTTTGTTACCTTTAAATCCATGTAAATTGCCACATAACATTGTATTTATGCTAAATCTCCAAATTTCGCCGTATCGCTGGGTTTGAGTTAGATAAGTCACTCAGTAGGCTCTAAAGATGTTTAGAGTTTTGGTGACCATTAATAATGCTAATATATTATTATGATGGTAATAAATATTTATGCATGAAATCTCAGAAATTAATGCTACAAATGTATAAAATAATTTCATATTTAGGTTCAGTCACAGAAATCCAAATAACAATACAATAGAAATGGTGTGTCGCTAAAATCCATCGGGATAGCATGTCACCGGTTTGTATATTCACTACTAAATAAACTGACAATAATTACGTACACTGACGCTCACACAGGTAATCAAAATACTACCGACGAGATAGAATTGAGACGTAAATTCCTTCGTAAAGGTTCCAAATGCATTGAATTGTTTCGCTTACTGATGTTAAATCTTATTTTGTGCATATGACAAGATTTGATAGATCGAATTGGTGGCGTGAGAGTCACTAGTCTGTGGCTACAAAGACTCAGAATCGGCGTGCATGTACGAATAGAGAAATCAACGTAGAGAAGGCACGGGAGGTGAGGAAGAACCGGAATATAAGGCGTCTACGCTCTCTGTCTACCTTGGGATTGGCGTGAAGATACGAACATAAAGTAGTCCTACTTATGCCTTTCTTAGAATTGTTAGCTTAAACGTTTTTACTTGAAATAACCCCTTCAATTGTTAACCATTCTTCGATCTGAAATAAAAGTACTTGTAAATAAAAGAAGGTACTTGTTAGGCCTATTTTGATATCTTTTGTTACATCAAGTAGGTAGCTATCTACAAGAAATTCCTCATTGTCGGCGCTAATAGTCCAATTCTTCCATTCAACTATAGAATAAGAAGTATTCACAATATTTGGATTTATCTAGGCACTTATTTTGTTTTGTTAACGACCTGTTTCACGTTTGTCCTTTTAACGATGCTATTTTGTATTAGTTACTCGTATATTAGTAAAATTGATTTAATTAAAGATGCTCTTGGGTAAATATCTATACAAATAAATAAAATTGGAGTGTCTGTTTGTAAAATAAAAATAACCGCTTTTTACTAAATGCATATGTATGTATACACGGTACATATACCAAAACAATTTTTTTTTACAATTTTTGTCTGCCTGTCTGTTTGTTAATCTAATCTCAGGAACGGCTGGACGGATTTCGATGGGACTTTCACTGGCAGATAGCTTATGTAATAAGGAGTAACTTAAGTCACTTTTCTTTTTCACGCGGACGAAGTCGCGGGCAAGCTTGTAATAAAATAATAATTAAAAAAAAAACTTAACTTCACGCCTGCAATCCCCGAAGGGGCAGGAATATAATTATTCTATTACTATGTACCGCATAAAATATTTTGATTATAATCAAAGAGACATTTAATTATATTTTGAGCGAATTTAATATTTGAGGCAATACAGCACCCACGTTCCTCCCACAAAAGCTTTAATAGGAGGAAGATGTAAATGATTCAAATATTGAAATATCTAATTTATAAAGCCGAAATTAAATTTATACAACTTAATAGACGCTTGATTACAAACCTATTAATTAAAACTCTGTTTTGACAACCTTTAAGTATTTGTTTATTTTTAAAAGGCGTCTTACACCAAAATTACAGTAGTACAAATTTCAAATGCCACTGAGTGAAGTTGTATTCGTAAACTTTGCGCCAGTTTATGTTGGCCTGATAAAAGCGAACTGCTGCCACATTCTTTTTACATGTTAAGTGATCCTAAAGACATTTACACAATAACCAGAAGTACAAATGCCGATGCGCTGCCACGTCTGAGCCTGATTCTACCACCAGTAAAAAGTTCTACCTTGTTTATCACCTCTTTATCATAAAAACGGCCCCTACGTTACAACTTGTAACTAACTTCATTAACGGATTTCAGTATTGCGCGTATTGTACCTAAAATTTGGTCTGTGTCGGGACGTGACGACCCATCACGTATATACGAGATACATGTTAATTCATGGAATAAACGATATCTCAAAAATCACTGAATCAATTTTGATGAAAATTATACTGATCCTTAAGATTGAATGTACCCAATTAAAACTAATCATCTTGAAATGATTTTAAGCTTCCGGGAAATGCGTGGACAAAGATATTGATTTGATATTCAAACATTATCAAATTTCTACAATATCACATAGTAATTACATGCATGTCAAATTGCTAACCTTCCTACTTTTTGAAGTCTGCTTATAAAATAATCTTTAAATAGCGGTTGTTTTCGAAGTGAGAGGATGAGCTTGGTGTTTTTGTTATTTATGTCGGAGGCTGCGTAATGTTGGCGTCGTCTGGTCGCGGAACCTCCCGGGGGCGCAAGGTCACGTTCGGCTTATGAATGATTTTACGCGTTCGTAGACATTTCGGCAACAGTAACCCCCACTTGATGTTTTTGTGGTGAATCAATTTTGGGTAGTACGGCTTTCCACTTAAAATACATCCTATACTGCCTTTGACTTCCATCTCTGAGACTTTACGAGCGTAGGCATTTGTTACAATAGCCGCAGAATATGTTTTTGTAATATATTTAAAACTAGGTTTTTCATGCTATTTTACATATTTTTTTTTTCAATATCCCATGTCAATTGATATAATGCAAGAACGATACGGCACTATACGACATAAAATACATTGAAATCGACCACAGCATATGGCGAAATAAAGAAACAAACGTGAAAACTTACATTAATCTTGAAAATATAACACTTCTTCTTTGGGCAGCCATGTTAAAATGAAGTTATACGTATAAAGCTCGGTGTTTTTGTTATTTTTGTCGGAAGCTGAGTAATGTTGGAGCCGTCTGGTTGCGGAGGCCCGCGGATGGAAGGTCGCGTCCGGGTTATGAATAATTTTGCGCGTTTATAGACGTTTCGGCAACAATAATAGGAACTTAATATTTTTAAAAACTGGAGACTAATTAAAAACCGGGTTTATTCACTTTTTATATTTTTTTCAATTTCCCATGTCAACTGATATAATAATAGAATTTTGACGATACGATATACATTGAAGTCGGAGAAGACATTAAGAATTTATGGAGCAATAAAGAAAGAAACATATACATATATGAATCTTTAAAAGGAGTCCGTAGCTACAGCGAAAGCCGGTAGTGGCAGGATCCGGTCTAATGTATCGATGATGAAACGGATTACTTCACTTCCTATGATGAAATCATATATTGTAGTAAAATGTCAAATATGTCTTGAAAATGATAAAACATAACACTCCTTGCTTGGGCAGCCATGTAAATATAAAGTTGTATCAATTTTGTTGATTTTGATATTTTTTGTCCGAGGCTGCGTAATGTTGCGTCTGGTCGCGGAGGCCAGCAGGCGCAAGGTCGAGTCCGGGTTCTCAGTCTCTACACGCACGTTTGTAGACATTTAGGCGACGATTAGGGGGGCCACTTGATATTTTATGAGACATAATTTTAGGATACAAAAATATTTTATGGGATATCCTCCGTTATATTCATATTTACTTTGCTAAAGGGTTTAGTCCTGTTCTTTTTTAAATTTGCTTCTCCAAAACGTTCCTACATTATAGACATGCATCAGTAAAAAGGGTGAGAATATATAAAAAAGGTCGAACTGATGGAGGTGAGAAGATGTCAAGGTATTTATAGCAGGCTGCGCGATATTAGCTGTCATCCGATAAAAATTTTTTTATAAGTTTATAAAAAAAATATTTTGGATAATCTTACAATAAGGCCTATACAACGATATAGGTATAGCAAACACATTTTTGTTTTTTTTTTTTTTTTGCAAAACTTTATTTAATTTCCTTTTTTATTCCCTGAATTTGTGTTCCCTGGTGTTAGTGGCTTAAAATTAGCTTATTTTTGTTACATGGTTCATGTTCAGATCACTGTTTTGCATATACGCACCAAAATTCAACTCATTCGGCCGAGTAGTTTTGACGCAAATTGGCTGTGACAGGCGGACAGACGTACGAGTGATCTTATAAGAATTCCATTTTTTTTGGGTTACGGATCCTTTAACATCTCACGGTTTAACTCACTGCTACTCCAGTATCTTTCATTTATGCATAGAATTCATATCCGCGTGTTGTCTCCGTTTCCTCACCGGCGGCATGCCGCATGTCATTGGAATATTGTTTTCAAGTGTGACGCTACAATTTTAAAGGGTATCCCATTTTTCTTTGTTCTCTGTTATATATTATGTATATAGAGAAAATCATTATCAAAATTAAAATAATCTATACTTATAATAAAACATAATAGTCCCGACGCCCAGCGTCCCGACGCACAGCGTCCCGACGCCCAGCGTCCCGACGCCCAGCGTCCCGACGCCCAGCGTCCCGACGCCCAGCGTCCCGACGCCCAGCGTCCCGATGCCCAGCGTCCCTACGCCCATCGTCTAGCGTCCCGACGCCTAGCCTCCCGACGCCCAGCGTCCAGACGCCCAGCGTCCCGATGCCCAGCGTCCCGACGCCCAGCGTTCCGACGCCCAGCGTCCTGACGCCCAGCGTTCTGACGCCCAGCGTCCCGACGCCCAGCGTTCCGACGCCCAGCGTCCTGACGCCCAGCGTCCCGACGTCCAGCGTCCCGACGCCCAGCGTCCCGACGCCCAGCGTCCCGACGCCCAGCGTCCCGACGCCCAGCATCCCGACGCCCAGCGTCCCGACGCACAGCGTCCCGACGCCCAGCGTCCCGACGCCCAGCGTCCCGACGCCCAGCGTCCCGACATCTAGCGTCCCGACGCCCAGCGTCCCGAAGCCCAGCGTCCCGACGTCCAGCATCCCGACGCCCAGCGTCCCGATGTCGAGAGTTCCGACGCCCAGCGTCCCGATGCCCAGCGTCCTGACGCCCAGCGTCCAGACGCCCAGCGTCCCGACGCCCAGCGTCCCGACGCTCAGCGTCCCGACGCCCAGCGTCATGACGCCCAGCGACCCGATGTCCAGCGTCCCGACGCCCAGCGTTCCGACGCCCAGCGTCCCGACGCCCAGCGTCCCGACGCCCAGCGTCCCGACGCCCAGCGTCCCGACGCCCAGCGTCCCGACGCCCAGCGTCCCGACGCCCAGCGTCCCGACGCCCAGCGTCCCGACGCCCAGCGTCCCGACGCCCAGCGTCCCGACGCCCAGCGTCCCGACGCCCAGCGTCCCGACGCCCAGCGTCCCGACGCCCAGCGTCCCGACGCCCAGCGTCCCGACGCCCAGCGTCCCGACGCCCAGCGTCCCGACGCCCAGCGTCCCGACGCCCAGCGTCCCGACGCCCAGCGTCCCGACGCCCAGCGTCCCGACGTCCAGCATCCCGACGCCCAGTGACTCGACGCCCAGCGTCCTGACGTCGAGCGTCTCGACGTCCAGCGTCCCGACGCCCAGCGTCCTGATCTTGAGCGTCTCCGACGCCCAGCGTCCCGACGCCCAGCGTCCTGACCCCCAGCGTCCCGACGTCGAGCGTCTCGACGCCTAGCGTCCCGACGTCGAGCGTCTCAGTAGGTATAAACGTGTGTCATTGATGCCGTTGTACACATACTTAGTGAAAAATATAAAGAAGTATAAAACTTACACTACTCAGTACTTCAAACTTAGCTATTACGCTACGGTTTAGTATAGTTTACTGCGACTAAGCCACAAATAGCTGAAATATATATGCATGTTAGTAATTAAGTGCATAGTAACAGCAACTTCGCATGAGCGTCTTTGCCAAAATGCTTGTAAGGGCTTGGTGCCGCGTTACTGCCAGAAATTTATTGATCTAGCTCGTTCTTGTAATTGGGCGGTTAGGAGAAGAAGTTTCTTCGCATTTTTTAAGATAATTCAAAACATTTTTTAATATAGTTTATTTAAATTTAACTAAAGTATGTATATACCACTTTGTTCGATAACCTTTTGCCATCTTGAAGTTAGGGACATGATCCCATTGATATAAACATTTTGGGACTTCTCATCAAAATACCGCGACAAGTGGATTTGGCAGTCCTCTCGTGATGTTAACCTAACATTGCGTAAACAATTCTGAAGAGACCGAAACGGGTGGAAATCTGAAGGTGCAAGGTCAGGACTATACGGCGGTTGCATTAACTTTAATTTTATTTTTTTCTGAGTGGCTATAGCGTTATCATGATGAACAAACCCTTTTGTTGATCAATTCCGGCCGCTTTCTCTCAACTTCTTGCTTTAATCTCATCAGTTGTTCGCAGTAGAGTTCAGAATCGATAGTCCTGCCTGGTGGTAATAGCTCATAATGAATAATGCCCTTTCAATCCCACCACACACACAACATCACCTTATTGCGAGTTAACCCGGGTTTCGCCACAGTCTGTGAAGCCTGACCGGCTTTTGACCACGACCTTTTTCGCACGTTCTTGTCGTACGTTATCCACTTTTCATCAATAGTTATCAGCTTCTTCAAAAATGATTCGGTTTCATTACGTCGTAATAAAGAACCACAAATGAGTACACGGTTCATTAGGTTTCTTTCAGTGAGCTTGAGGTACCCAAATATCGAGCTCTTTTTTGTACCCAGCTTTTTTCAAATGCGCCAAAACTGTTTTGTGATCAATTCTCAGTTCTTCAGCTACGTCGTAACTACTGATATGTCGATCTTGCTCTCCTTTTTCAAAAAAGGCATCCATTTTATCCGTAATAGGGCGACCAGAGCGAGGTGCATCTTTGACATCAAAATTTCCGGATTGAAAACGCTTAAACCAAATTTGTGCTACTCTCACAGACACTGCACTAGGTCCATAAACATCGCAATTTTTTTTCGCGGCTTGCGTTGCATTTTTACCTTTTATGTAGTAAAGTTTTAAAATGTATCGAATTTCTTCATTAGATTCACTCATCTTGACAGTACGAAAAACAAATGAAAATCACACATTTGCCTAATTTGAATTTGGAATTATGTTCCTTAAAATTTTAATTTTCGACGATACCAAAACCAGACAGATACAAATACTACAGCCAAAGAGATTTTATTACAAGTTCATACATACTATAATGCGAAAAGACTTATTCCCCAACCTATTATTACACCGTTTAGATAAAGGTACGTTTTTCTGGTGGTAAGAGCTTCAGTGACCGAACTCGCGAGTGTATGTGCCACCACATTACTTAGCCTGGGTTGCACCAAGATATATTATTTGTTATAGTTTAAGTTATTTTAACATTTCACATCCTTCTCTAACTTGTTTGATATTATTTCGCATTAACACATGCTAGTGAAATATATTTTTAAAGAAAAATGGAAAGAAAAATTTGACTTCAGGCGGGACTCGAACTCGCAGCCACTGGGAATCTGGGAAAAGGGTAAAAACGACTTCTTTACGATATTTAATAAACTGCTAAGTTTATTATATCGATTGCCTAACTAGCATTGTGTGACAATAGATGGCGCTACTGCCACCATAAGGCAATGCAATAAATGTGAAGGAAAGATTTGACAAATCGGGCAGGACTTCGGTAGCTCAGTTGGAAGAGCGGCTGGACTAGATTCCCAGTGGCCGCGAGTTCGAGTCTCGCCTGAAGTCAAATTTTTCTTTACATTTTTCTTTAAAAATATACTTCTCTAACTTTAACAGATTTATTTAAGATAAAGAAGGATGTAAAATATAACAAGAACTTTAACAAATATCTTGGTGCAACCCAGGCTTAATGTATCATAGAAGAAATGTAAAGTAGATCACGTCGGTATTATCGCCCTTATTTTTTTGGCGTTTAAGCGTAAATTGCAATGTTTTGGGTCATCAGAAACTGACTATTCTTTTACTAGGCTATTGAAAATATTTCAGTGGGGTCACTATGTATGGTTACATTCTAATAACCTGCACCAGGGTTTTGGCTCCTCGTATCCTTGCTGAAAAGTATCTAGGTGACAGGGAACTCCTCCTCCAAAAATAACAACAAAATTAACTGTTGAAGAAAGTAGTGTTTTTATTTCAATAAAAGGTGTGAAAAGAAATATATTTTTACTTTATATTATTAAATAGATGTGCTCGCGACTTCATTCGCGTGATAATTTATGATTGTTCAGTATCTATCCGGACGAAGTCGTGGGTGCAGCTAGTTTAAAAGTAACCTAATGTAAGCTTTTGTTAATGATTTTATCAATTTAAAGGTCTAATAATGTAATTTAATAAATTATATAGTATTTCTTCCATATACTTACCAATTATTCAAACATTTAGTTCGCAACTTGACTTCGGTACTACTATAAAATAAAACTCGGTCGGCCATCATGACTCATTCCAATTTTGACAGTCGTGACAAGAATTAGAAAAAAAGGTGATACGAAAAATATAATTGTGGTGTGAACGTCTGGTTGTTTTACTTGCTACACTTCTGACTATAATAGTTTTATAGTTCAGAAGTGGGATGGCAGCAAGAATATTTCTAAATATTCTAATCACGTCCACGCAGGCCATTTTACAAGGATAAATCAGGTATAATAAGAGGCATAAACCAGAACCAAGTAACATGCCAAGGTCTAAGGAGGAAGTGAGAGCACGTGAAGCTCCTGATCGAGATGGGACTACACCACCACGCGGGCGAAGCCGTAGCCGCGTGCAGCGACAGCGCAGGCATTACGAGAGGAGCCGTTCCCGTACGCAGCGCTCGCGTCGTGAACGAAGCAGCTCAGGTTCCTCGCGCCACGCTGGTTCAGCAGGCCGTATGCTAGGAAGGCGTACGGGTTCTGACATGAGCTTTGAACATGGTAAGCAGCGTCGCAGCGGAACGCGACATTCGAAGTCACCACGGTCGCGCTCGCGTTCTCGGTCTGCACACTCACGAAGGATAAAACGGCGACGTCATCGCAGACGCAGTGCTGTGGCACTGAGGTCTCCTAACAGCAGGACTACTCGCGGGTGTCGTGAAACCGAGAGAGATATATCGTATACTAGCAGTTCAGACAATGATCGTAATGCTAACACCGATAATGTAACTAACGTACCTAAAAGTAAAACTGTAGATAGTCAAAATCTTAGTATCCATGATATCTTAGAATTAATTAAATCACTACCCTCGTCGTCGTCACAGACTCAAAATCATTTCAATATGTCGACTAATGCGGTACCGGAATTTGATCCCTCCAATAAGGAACAAACTATTGATTTGTGGATCACGAAAGTTGAAGAGTGTGCAGCTTTATATAAATGGTCTGAAACCCAACTTCTTCACTACGCATTACCTAAATTGTCAGGAATAGCTAAAGTATGGTACCAAGGATTACCGTCACTGAGTCATAATTGGTTAGAGTGGAAAGACAAACTGACAAAGACATTTCCCACAGTTCAAAATTACGCTCAACTTCTACATGAAATGCTAGATCGAAAGGTTAGACATAACGAATCTTTAGAAACATACTTTTATCACAAAATTAATCTGCTCAATCGTTGTGGTATAGACGGTAGGCGGGCCGTAGATTGTGTTATATATGGGTTAGAGGATAAAGGTATGCGATTAGGAGCTCAGGCCGCGAACTACTCCGAACCTGAGGAGTTGTTAACTTATTTTAAATCTATTAAGTTAGAGGATGTGAGAGATAGAGTGTCACGTCAGCCGTTTTTGAGAAGACGCCCTGATAGTATTAGTGAAAATTTTAAAGGTAGTAGTAGTACAAGTATCAAGTGTTTCAATTGCAATGGAATAGGTCACCCCTCCTTTAAATGCAAGAAACCTTTGCTGACCTGTAGTATTTGTAAGAAACTTGGGCATCAGAGTATTAATTGTAGGCGGCTTCTTAGAAACGGTAATGAAGGCGGTGAACGTAGTGAGAACAATAAGGCAGTATCTGAAGTTAAGTTAACTGGAGAGCTAGATGATAAATATGTCCTTCTCGTTCAAGTTAATGGGACCAAAATGTCATGTTATGTGGATCTCGGTAGCCAAAGTACCTTGATTCGCATTAGTGACTTCAAAATTTTGAATGTTCCTTACAATAACGATAATCTACCTACACTTAGAGGTTTTGGTAATTCAATTATAAAACCTATAGGTAAAGCGAAGGTACAGATTCAAGTTCAATCTGTCTCAACATTTGTTGAAGTACTAGTAGTACCAGATGAATTGCTCAAACATGCGATTCTACTGGGACATACTTTCACCGAGCAAGCCGGTATAACAATAATAAAAACGGATGAACATTTAGTATTCCAAAAGAAGCCTGATTTTTTAAGTAGTTTTAAATTGGATAATTGTAAAAAAGTTAACTTATTCATTGATTCAGACGTTAGTGTTAACTCCATTAATATGATACCGGTTAATGTAGATACAAATGCTACTATAAAAATTTATATAAGGGAATCATTGAGGAGAATAGGTAACGATTGTTATTTAATTATGCCTGGATTATATACAATAGCAGAAAAAAGGGGTCATATTTTAGTAATAAATTTAAACAGTACAGAAATCAAACTTAAAAAGGGACAATTATTAACTAGAGCTTACTCACTAAACGAAGGTGATTTTCTCAACGTGAGAATGTTGGAAACCTCAAGTTCTGATTCCATAACAAATGATCTTAAAACGGGTAATGAACTTAGCCCCGAAGATAGAAAACGTCTAGAAAATTTGCTTCAAAAATATAGAGACTGTTTTTCGTTTAGTTTATCTGATTTAGGTTTGACTAGTGTGACCGAAATGTCTATCACATTAAAAGATACGATCCCTGTCGTGTACAGGCCGTACAGATTAGCATTTTCGGAGAGAAATAAAGTCAAGGATATGGTTCAAGATATGTTGAATGCAGGTATAATTACCGAGTCAACATCATCTTATGCCAGTCCTATTATTTTAGTACAAAAAAAGACGGGTGATCAACGGCTCTGCGTCGATTATCGAGCCTTAAATTCTAAGACTGTCCGAGAACATTATCCTTTGCCTCGAATAGAGGATCAAATAGATCAGTTAGGTGGATACGAGTTCTTTATAACGCTCGATTTAGCTTCAGGCTATTATCAAATACCAATAGCCTCCGCTTCGCAAGACAAAACTGCGTTCGTAACACCGGACGGTCAGTATCAGTTCACCCGCAT
The DNA here is from genome assembly GCA_036365455.1 of Macrosoma leucophasiata. Lineage (NCBI taxonomy): Eukaryota > Metazoa > Arthropoda > Insecta > Lepidoptera > Hedylidae > Macrosoma > Macrosoma leucophasiata. The sequence continues at coordinate 13,943,137 of JAWQUS010000021.1, forward strand.
GCCTTTTGGTTTGGCCAATGCACCATCCGTGTTTCAGAAAACAATAAATACCATTTTGAAAGATGCCAGAGGCGAAGCTCTAGCATTTATGGATGACATAATTATTCCTGCCAGTAGTATTTCTCAAGGAATGGAGAGGTTAGAGACTGTACTCAAACTCATTAAAAAAGCGGGACTAACGTTAAAATTATCCAAATGCGTATTTTTCTCTAAAGAAATTGATTATTTAGGCTTTGAAATAAGCAAACAGGGGGTTAGACCAGGTTCAAAAAAAACTATAGCTGTGGAAAATTTTAAGCGCCCCACTAACCAACACGAAGTACGTCAGTTTGTTGGCTTGGCTAGTTTTTTTAGACGTTTTGTAAAGGATTTCGCTATTATTGCTAACCCACTAACTAAATTATTAAAGAAGGACAGCAAATGGATATGGGGCCCTGAACAAGAAAAGTCATTTTGTTACCTAAAGGCAGAACTAGTAAAAAGACCAATTCTAGCGTTATACAACGTAAAGGCTAAAACTCAAATCCATACAGATGCCTGCAAATCGGGGGTAGCTGGTATGTTACTGCAAGAAGATGAATTAGGTAGATGGCGAGCGGTAGCATATTACAGTAGGCAAACTACCCTGGAAGAACAAAAGTACCACTCGTTTGAGTTAGAAACCCTAGCGGTGATAACTTCTTTGCAACGATTTCGAGTATACGTATTAGGTATTAAATTTACAATCTTAACGGATTGTAGCGCCTTACGCACTACTTTGTCGAAAAAGGACATTATACCTCGTATTAGCAGATGGTGGCTACAACTTCAGGAGTACGATTGCAGCATCGAATACAGACCGGGTAGCCGTATGACTCATGTTGATGCGCTCAGCAGAAACGCCATCCCTGCGTTGGATGAACCCGAACCTGTATTCGATGCTTTGGTTGTGCACACCGAAGACTGGTTAACGACTATTCAGGGAGCCGACGAGGAGGTTCAGAGAATCAAAAGTATTTTAGAAGACCCTGAGACGCCTAAAATTTGTGATACCTTTCAGAATTATAGTCTAAAAGCAGGGAAAGTCTACAGGATAGTAGATAGTCAATTAAAGTGGTTGGTCCCTAAAGGATTTAGGTGGGAGTTGCTAAAGAAGTGCCATGACGAACTTGGTCATTTTGGGTTAGATAAGACTTTAGATAAATTAAAATCACTGTACTGGTTCCCAAAGATGAGTAAGTTTGCCAAAAAGTATGTCCAATCGTGTCTAGAATGTAATTATCACAAAGTACCACCAGGAAAAAGGCAGGGTATGCTTCACCCTATTCCAAAAATCGATAAACCATTCCACACCATACACATGGACCACTTAGGTCCATTCGTTCGCAGTAAAGCTAAGAATACTTACTTGTTGGTAATTATTGAAGCATACACAAAATATGTCACTTTATTTGCTGTCAAAAATACAAAGACTAAGTCGACCGTAAAAGTATTAAATTATTATTTTAGTTTGTTCGGTATACCGAGCAGAGTAATCAGTGATCGGGGAACTTCTTTTACGAGTAAGGCCTTTAAAGACTTTATTAACAGACTAGGAATCAAACACGTTTTAAACGCAGTTGCTACGCCGCGAGCAAATGGTCAAGTGGAACGCTATAACCGTACTATATTGGCGTCGGTCGCAGTCAAAAATCATAACTGTCGGGAAAATGAGTGGGATACTCATTTAGAAGAAATTCAGCTAGGTCTCAATACAACGCTCAATAAAAGTACTGGTAAAACACCCGCTGAGGTATTGTTTGGTATTAGATTGAGGGCCAAGAGTGACGGAATAGTTACGTCATTGTTAGATCAAGAAGTATCGACATATTCACAAGAAAGTTTAGAGAACATTAGGGAAGAAGTAAATGCTAATATTACTGATAATCAGATAAGGCAAAAGGAAAGATTTGACAAGAATAGGAAGGTTGGTAGGAAATATCGGGTAGGCGACTTGGTAAGAATTGAAAGAGAGATAAGTAGTAATAACGGACAGTCTAAAAAGTTGCTGGCCAAATTACAAGGTCCCTATAGGATTGTTAAGGTTCTAGATAAAGATAGATATGTAGTCCAAGATACACCCTTAACTCGAAAACACAATAGAAAATACGAGGCAGTAATTGCACTAGATAAAATACATCCTTGGTTGACCTACACCCGAGAGAGTCTGACTGACTCAAATGGGGAAAGTTCAACAGAGGATGCAGACATACACGAATCAGTTGACGGTAATATTAATAATATGGAAATAGAATCGACAACTATGTTAAGAGATATAGATGAGGAGAGTACTGTGATAACGAGTGAGAGTTGAATAAAGAAAAATGCACTTGGGAATATAATGATGACGATGATTGTAACTTTTGTCCGCAATGAAAAGGTGCTTAATTAATTTGTAACTTAAAATGGATTTGAATTAGAATCAATGTTGAAAGTTTTTCTTTGTGATTTTGACAATGACTTAGATCAATGTGTTAGTATTGTATCAAAATAATAATCTTTTACTGATTGATAATTATGATTTGGAAAATGATATGGAAAATCTACACACAATGGAGTCTTTTGACAATTATGAGTGTTTGATTTTATGAAATAATTACATATGAAATGATTTCATTATTTTGATGTATTTGAAATGGATATTGTTGATCTACAGACAAGAGTCTTTTGAGAATTATGAGTGAGTTAGATTTTATGAAATGATTACATATGAAATGATTTCGTTAATTTGATGTATTGGAAATGGATATTGATGATCTGCACACAAGGGAGTCTTTTGACAATTATGAGTGTGTCAGATTTTGTGGAATATGATAATAAGTCTTGCGCATGGAGGCTAAGCCAAGGATTGGAGCGCTTTCCTAGTTATTAAGTATTTTTGAATTCGTTTTTTTTTTAATGTTAAATATGTGGTCACACTATTTCTCTTACATACAGTAATTTGCAAATGTATAAATTTAATAAGAAATGTATGTAATGCTTTTATGTAAAGTTATAAAGTTATTTATCTATAGCCAAATGATCATGTACTTACAATTGATGGAACAATTATTAGTTCCGATGGCCGAACAATATGAGCTAGTTCTTAATTGAATTGGTATGTTTAAATCATTAAATGAAGGATATTAATTCTTATTCGGTATTACTCATGATCGAAAGTAAATTCTGTATAATTCTATTATTTTACAAAAGTAAATAAGCGGAAATAATGAGAGGACTCAGTTATTTCAGAATGGCCGACTGTAAGCTTTTGTTAATGATTTTATCAATTTAAAGGTCTAATAATGTAATTTAATAAATTATATAGTATTTCTTCCATATACTTACCAATTATTCAAACATTTAGTTCGCAACTTGACTTCGGTACTACTATAAAATAAAACTCGGTCGGCCATCATGACTCATTCCAATTTTGACAGTCGTGACAAGAATTAGAAAAAAAGGTGATACGAAAAATATAATTGTGGTGTGAACGTCTGGTTGTTTTACTTGCTACACTTCTGACTATAATAGTTTTATACTAAGTTACTCCTATCTGCCAGTGAAAGTCTCGTCGAAATCGCTCCTGCCGTTAATTATAATTACGACTATTTAAGGAAACCGGCAATGTACTAAAAAGTGAATTGCAATTGGTGACCACCGAGTTACAGAAACTGTCGGCAAATAATGCTCCGTTTAAAGCCTTTGAGTCAAGTTACATTCCCAATAGAGCTACATTTGTTACGATGCAATATTATTATGGAGTAATGTGCAAGTTCGGAATAAAAGAGTACGTATGTAACTACTTTGTTTGAGGTACGATGGCACATTTCTACAAGAAGGTTGGTGAATCATATATTTATACAGGATGCTCAGTACTCGATTCTCATTCAAAATTTGAAATAAATAATGGTACCTACTTACTTAATCTTAGATCGAATTTTCCTGAGCTCTACGACATACCTATACCACTACCTACACAAGCTTGTCCTTTTTTATTCCGCTAAAAAGTCGCAAAAATGTCACGTGACTTAACGATAAATTAAAGATTTCTATGTTATTAAATACTTATAGTATTTAAATGATTTAATTTTTTATAAATATGTTCCTCAATTATTTTTTCCTTTTGTATGTCCAATGATCATCGATTGGATATGATGAGATTCATGTCAAATCACTGTGTATGCAGATACTTATTGTAATAGTAATCGGGTGACAACTATAAGGATCATGCTGTTAGTACTAAAATATGTGATGTAATCTGTATTCTAGGACATTGAAGGTTAAGCGTGGGAGACATTATTGTTGACAGTCCGTATTCGGTATTAATCTGTTCATTAGAGCGTGACAAATAGAACACCCTTTGATGTTTATTGAGCCTTCATTCAGATTGTTTTCCATGTTTTATTCAACAATATTCTTGTCTTTATTTTATTGAATGTTTCACTGTTACACATGTGTGTGAAATATTTTTAAAGAAAAATGAAAAGAAAAAATTGACTTTATTCGAAAATTGAACGGGCTATCACTGGGATCTCTAGTCCAGTCGCTCTCCCAACTGAGCTACCGAAGTTCACACCCAACTGTTGAATTTTTCCTTCACATTTATTGCATTTGGGGTGGCAATTAATGTCGTTACTGCCACCCCAAGATATACAAAATCATAAAACAGACATACAACGCCAATGCAGATGGTTGCAGAGGCCGAGGAAGATCAGGGCTTACCTACCTTGATCATATATGTCGTGTGCTATATGAGGGTGGCGTCAAGAGTCTTCGGAATCCATGAAAAGAGTGAATGTAGAAGATGCACGAGAGGCGTGTAAGAACCGGGATATTTGGCGCTATTATTACGTTTTATGTCTGTTTTAAGCATAGAAAGTAGATAATAAATCTATGGTTTTAAGTATGTGTCTTGTTGTTGTGTCATATAAATGTTTCTTTCCTTTCTTTCTTTTTCTTATTTCCATACTAGCTGTTTGGATACGTAGCCGGCGACGTCGCCATGGCGTCCTAGTGAGTTAGGGCCCTAAAGGTATAATTTTGACAAGAAGTAATTAAAATTTAAACATGAACGTGTCATCAAACTTATTTGGATGAGTGTCACTAAAAGTAACTTTTTCCACTCATGATTTCTGCATTTAGACTGGTTTGCATCTATGCACGTTGTTGCTCTTTTCATAACCCATAGGAAGACTTGACTGGGAGAAAATGCCTAGTGGCATTAAGTCCGCCTTTATGTACCATCTCTGTGCATAAAAGAATAAATAAATAAAATAAAAGTGTAAAAGCGGATTACTTTAGGGATTACCTGGAGGTTTCTATAAGAGTATCCCCTTTGACCTACTTCGGATTGTAAAGATTTACGCTTCAATGTCGTCTGTCCTTCGTAAGCTTATAATGTACGAGATCAAACATGTCGACTTAACGTTACTAGTCAAACATTGGCCCATTAGTACTAAATGTTTGCTGAGAGACTTTATGCGTTTGGTTAAAACATTCTGGATTACGTCTACATAATTCTGTCACAATATTCTTTTAAGTTGATAAGATCAGATAACTTCAAATCTGCATTCTGCAAAGGGTAGGCAGAGGTAAATGCATTGGATTCAAATATAATATATCCAAATAGTCACTATATCCAAATAGTCACTATTCGCCGCATTTATTAGGTGGTCTTTTGACAACTCCGAGATTATCTATACAAATAAATAAAATTGGAATGTCTGTTTGTAATACAAAAATAACCGCTTTTAACTAAATGCATATATACGGTACATATACCAAATCAACATTTTTTACTTTTTTTGTCTGTCTGTCTGTTTGGCTGGGCTAATCTTGGGAACGGCTGGACTGATTTTGACGGGACTTCCACTGGCAGATAGCTGATGTAGTAAGGAGTAACTAAGGCTACTTTTATACTAGCTGTGCCCACGACTTCGTCCGGGTAGAGACTGAACAATCATAAATTCTCACGCAAGCGAAGTCGCGGGCACAGCTAGTTAATTAATAAACTTCGAGTGTGGAACTGGGACACACCCCTAAAAAAAGAAGCAAATTTCAAATGCACTTATTCCCCGACCCTGGTATTAAACTCAGGAGCATTGCAGTAGTAGCCTGCTACCACACTACCATTACTACCACTACCATTTAACGGAAAGAAGATTAGGTAATGCGGTGGTGAATTGGTGATGTCACATCTACACTATAGAGTCGGTACCGTTTATAATTATTGATTTTGTTAAATATTGAAATCTAAATATAGTTACGTATTTGTGGAACTCTGTAAACATCCACATAATTATTAAGAAACATAATAAGGCTTCAGGCTTATTTCCGTGAATGCACTGCTGTAATCAGTTGCTACTTTACAAACATGAGTAATAGACTGTTCTATCGTTCAATATCAATGCCGGTGAATGACAAGGAATGACTTTTTTTCTTTTCTTTTTACTCTTTGTTATCAGTTTGTAAAGGGGAAATGAGACATTCTACTGATATACTTTTAACATTAGTTTATTATATTTAGTCTTATTATCTTAGTGATATTCTTGACTTTACATATATTTTTTATCTTGTTTGACATGTATATCAATTGTTGTTCACTTTATTTATTTTGTTTGTTTTTGACGTGTCATAAGAGGTGCCTGTCACCCTAAATGAATAAATGAGTTTCTGATTCTGATTCTATTATCTATACAAATAAATAAAATTGGAGTGTCTGTTTGTAATATTAAAATAACCGCTTTTTACTAAATGCATATGTGTGTACACACGGTACATATACCAAAACATTTTTTTTATAATTTTTGTCTGTCTGTCTGTTTGGCGGGGCTAATCTTGGGAACGGCTATATCGATTTTGACGGAACTTTCACTGGTAGATAGCTGATGTAACAAGGAGTAACTTAGGCTATTTTTATACTAGTTGCGCCCACGACTTCGTCCGGGTAGATACTGAACAATCATAAGTTCTCACGCGGACGAAGTCGCGGGCACAGCTAGTATACTTAATAATACTCATGTCGTACCCTCAGTAATATAAGGGCACAATTAAAAAAAAATATTCGGGCAATCGTGTTAAAAAAAGTCTTTTTTCGTTTCAAACATTTTTCAAACTAATTTTTGGTCATTTATAGACACTAACACCAGTTAAAATGTTATTAAAAAATCGGTAATAACAACACATTCTTGTCACTTGTGATGCTTACATGGCAAAATTAAAGAGCAAAGCTGTTTTCTTATTTATGGAAGCTAATCTACGTCGTGTTAGTTACTAAATAATTCAAGCTACGTATTCGTCTTTGTTACATTCTGAAACGATGTATTTAGGACTGTTTCTCTTTGAATTATTCACATGTGATTATTTACAACTCTTTAGGGTTCCGGAAATATGGAAACCTTATTTTGACCCCATTCGTGTCCCGTGTCTGTTTCAGCCAATTTTCTTCAATACTTTCTGGGCTCATCACCTCAGCTGAAAGACCTCCACTGCTGGACAAAGCCTTCCCCAAAGATGTTGATGTTGCAGGTCGCCCCTAATGATACACAACACTGTTGCGGGGCGAAACTGACTTGAGGTCGCGGAAGACCGCGGTAGGCGGAAACAGTTAGCAGCTTAGCTTAGTTTTGTCCGGCAGTGGGACAGTTAAAGAATTCTGCTCACTACACCGTATCATACCATGACCGTGCTAAGAGCGTGTCAGGCAAAAAAAAACTTTGTAATGAAAAGTATGAGATTATGGCCACAAGACCGTTCCGTCACCGCATGATAACGTCGCGTGCCATGTACGGAGTGTCAATTATTGTCTCCATAGATTTTTTTAAATCTATGATTGTATCCGATAATATTTTGCCGGTACCGATAGCTTAGTAGTCCGTATCATGTTAGGCTTGATACGGTCCTAGCTCGGTCATGGTATGATACGGTGTAGTAGGCAGAGTCTTATAGTCTAAAAAATAATTAATTTCTGAAACTGTACTCACAGTAAGGCTGAAACATCAACCGTTACTACTCATATATTTGATTACGCACTTTCAATAAGGAATGACAATCAATTTCTTAGATAAGCTTACATGAAACATGACCTTCTATTTTATTAGCACTATAATTAATTAGACCCAACTCGTTTCGCTTCGTTTATAATAAATTAACCAGTCAGTGGCTTCCACATCTATCTAGATAATAAACTGTTGCCCTAATTCTTCTCACAACCTAAGAGACCGCCGGGCAAATGGGGTAAACACTTCATCAAAATGATAAACAATTAGGTTAGGCAGTAACAAGCAACCAGGAACGCAATCTAGTCGATGACTATAATAATGTAATTAATTAATCTGAGTGTATATTAAGGAGTAGCTTTTGTTTGTGGTTCCAGCGGCGTAGGTTTATTTTTGGAGAAAAAGGTCGTGGATCCTATTATGACTGTTACGTGTTGCAAACCCTTATTGTTAGGTTTAAGTCATAGGACCCGCTATCTGTTGTGATTTATTTTAGTACTGTGGAATATTTTAAAAGTCTCACATGACCATTGGACCTTTTTATATTGGAGCATTGCTATGCAATGCTCCAATATAAAAAGGATGCAATGTTTAATATTGCAATGCTATAATAACAGTCTTAACTTGGTTTACGCAACGCTGAGCAATAATCGAATATGTTGACGTTTTTTTTTCTAAACGTTTTTTGTTCTAAACGTTTTGTTTTTTGTTAAATTTGCTCACTACAGCCATCCGGCACCCGACCAGCACCGCCTCGTTTTACGGCGCCCACTCGTTGTCGACGGGTGGTCCATGGGTGATCGACGCGATTTTACTTGTGAAGCACTCGCGGACCGCGGGCGGTCCCCTTGGGAACAGCGAGTTGGTAATGCAAAGTCAACGCAAGACAAGCTAGTGGCACACCGCGGACACTCCGCCAAAATTCCCTACAAACGCTTAATTTGGTCTCTATTATACCGACATCAATCAGTGACGTGTAGCACGTACAAAATACCAACCGTCGCCCATAAGAGAGGAGGAGGTTGGGTGATGGCGGGGAAATCGTCCATTTTATATTATTACATATTCTCTGCTAGTTGGCACCGAGTGGTCCATTCCCAGACCACGCGTGGACCGCGCGCCGCCCGCGCGTTGTCGGTTTGCGATCGAGGCAATACGGAGCGGAGTTGATGTAATGAGCGCAGACCGCAGGCTCTAGTGAGCTATGACCCTTAAGGTTTTTCAAGGTAAAGATTTGTCAAGGTATCCGGCAGAAAAAGCATTCATAATTTTTATACCAAATATTTGTATTTCCTTTTTTTCGGAAATTTGAACGATAAATTTGAATTCGGTTGAAATAGTAAACAGTGAAAGTAACATATTTCGAAAAAGGAAGGTCTAAAGATATTGCAATTTCAAAGATGTTCATTCAGTGACTAAGTCAGGTTAAATATCGTGTGATGGAATAGTAGGTAGGTACATTTGCGTAAAATTAGTGGTGGGTATTAATTTATTTGTCACGGAATTATAAATATAATTCGATAATTTTTCATAAATTGGTGCAAAAACAATTTTAGACCATTTTATTAAAATTCAATGACAAAATAATTTTCGGCAAGGAACATGAGAGAATTAGAAATGTCCAAATATTTTTGGCTCCCAGTATTTTATTGATTAAAGTTCGAATTAGTTTGCTACTCCCCGACCCACATTCCTTGTTTTTCATCATAAACAAAGTGAGTCTCGATAACTCTTATGAATGTCAGTGACCTGATTCATTTCGTTCCATATTTTACGATGCATATGAAATTGTTCATGTGAGTCGCGTAGAATTTAGTTTAGAGCTGTTAAAAATCAATTCCAAATCAACCAAGCATGATTATTGACATGTAAAACTCTGAATTCAAATAGAAATATATAATACTAGCTGTTGCCCGCGGCGTCGCCCGCGTGGATGTCGTTTTATAAATAACTAAGTAGCCTATGTTCTTTCTCAAAGTCAGCTCTATATCTATACCAAATTTCATAAAAATCGGTTCAGTCGTTTGGGCGTGAAAAGGTAACAGACAGACAGACAGAGTTACTTTCGCATTTATAAAAATAGGTAAGTATCTACGGATGAAATATTAAAAAATTAAACGTCACATGCGCACTTCAAGAAAAAATGTCCTCACTTAATTTTAAAATTAACTTCGAATTAATTACGGTACGTTAAGTCAAGCTGTGAGTATTTTAAACTCTTTTTTATGGAAACCTTGCTCTCGTTTGTCCTTAATTAACGCATAGTGAGCTTCAAGCTGAGGTCAAGTGAGCTCATTCGAATGCTCAGGAATCTTTCAATTAAATTCCTCTAGTCTGTTTACGATTTTGCTGTTCGAGTGTGTGAATAGTTAATTATGACATTAAATTATGCAAATTAAGCGAAACATGACTGTCTATAAAAACCGGCCAAGTGTGTGTCGGGTCACGCGCATTATTACCGTATTTTTTGTCATATGTTCTACGTTGACTCCTATAAAAATTTGTTTGGAAATTAATGAATGAAATGATTATTCTAAACCCGAAATAAACTCAATCCACAACATAGTTGAAAAATGATTACAAGCATGTTTTGGCCTACTCTAAACTACCTTGGCTAAACTACTGATCGATTTTCATAATTCTTAGATCAATAGAATGTACGTTATCACTGTGTAACATTGTTAGTCGAGATAATTGAGAGATCAGTACAAAAACTTCAAACAAACCTACCGTCCCGAACAAATATTACCTACGTACCTATATGACGAACTACATTGCAATCGTGCAAAGCCATGGCTGGGCGCAAGTCAGTTATCATTACGAATACGTTTGATATTACATCCTCAATTTTTCTCATGAAGCTCAATGACTCGTGAAGTATTAAATTTGTATAAAGATTTCATAGTCGTCGCGTGTCGTCCATTATTCATTTCTCTAAGCATTGAAAATAATAACAATACAAGTTGTCGCGTATAACCGACTTTAGCTCTTTCAAGGCCTACAATAAAATGATACATTGTGGATGTTTCACGAGCTGTATGTAAATTGTTCAGTCATTTCACTACGAAATGCGGCCGCCCTCGGAGCTGTCGCGTTGACCCTTGTTCTAATTATACTGCCAAGCTGCTACTAAATGACGCTGCGATGCAATTATTACTGGAATAGTGGAGGCAGGGTAAAGAAGTTTTTGTCAAAATTATAGAAGGGTGTACCGCTACCTGCTGCTGCCGCTAAAAGTCGCTGCGATTCAATTTTGAATTAGGAAAGTTTAAAATAGTCATATGTGATTCACAACTCATTTATCTGAGCATTGAAACCACGAAAATTTACAAGTTTTAAGTTAATTGTTCCGTCATTTCACAACGAAATGCGGCAACTCTCCGAGCTGTCATACTCTGTCTGACACATAAAACTTATGACAAGTTTTATGTGACAGACAGATTGACACTTTTATGCCACTCCTTCATTTTACTACTAACGTATCTGTAATCTTCTACAATCTTCTACCGATAGTTTTATATATTCCCATCTACGTCAAACAAGATAGAAGCCAGTTAGAATTTGGGAATCTCTTTACTCAACTTTGATTTAATTTTATTGAAATAAAAAAAAAATGTCCCAGTGAGATTATCGGATCAGTCCAGTACTTAGTTTGCTACAAAAAATGTTTGACGTACCCTAAGATTCGCAAGTCACGATGCGGTTTAATATAGCCTCATGTTAAGACTAGGTTTCTTATCGTAAAGGTTGTTCTTACTGCACATATATAGCTAGTACATAGTTAGAACAGTATTATTGACATATTTTTTAAATATATTTGATGGAAGAAAACAAGCATGCAGTTGACATGGACCATCCATGTCAACTGCATGCTTGTTTTCTTTCTAACTGAATACCGCAGCCCAAAATCTATACAAAAACTAGAAGTCAAAATGCAGAGTGACACACCTTTCGTGCAAGAAGCACGGAGGTGTGTCAGGGATATCTGGCGCTCAACACTCTCTGCCTACCCCGTAAGGGACTTGGTGTGAAGATACATACAAACATACAAAATGCAGATGCATTGCCACCCATGAGACCGAAGTTGTTATGTCCCTGTGATACTTATTACGGGGCCATACATTACCATCTAACTGGAACAAGATACTTAGTGCAGAACACTACCATTTGGCGACAGGTAATGCGGTGGTGCCTACGCCCTCGAGTATCTGCACTGGTACTTTACCACCTGTAAAAAAAAAATATGTAATACATACTTGAACATCCTTTTTTTGTTCCTGTGTACACAGGATGTAGCTTAATAAAGTGAGATACACTAACTAACCGCCGCGCTGCTATCTTTCAATTGTACTGTCCGAACAGATTCTATATTAGTACCTAAATTGCACCCGGGCGAAGCCGGGGCGAACCGCTAGTAGTTGTTATAATTACAAAAGTTTTATTGTTTATCATCTTATTAGATTTTCCCTTTGGTTTCTCTTTCAAAGTAAGGTATTAAAGTAAAAAGTGATGCCCAACTTAAATGAACTTTCCCCTAGCAAGGTTTTGGTTGGCTACATTTGTCCCACTCTATTAAAACTCCTAAACAACAACTTTCATCAGTGCTTGACCTAAACATGTGGAAGTAGAACAATGCGTGCCAACTTTATTACTATAACGACATGTTATAAACCTAAATGTTAGGTTGCTTGTCGAGTTTGTTAAGTGGTAATTAAGACGGAATATATTTATGACAGGATAGCCATACTGTTTCTGTAAAGGGTAGGTGTGACCTACGGCACCGATCCTTTGACATGTATCGACGAGTATGTGTGGCTGGCTGATGCACCGAATAAATGGCAAGAAATGTAACTCTCTTAAAAATAACTGTAAGAATGCCATCACAGATCGCAGCTGTCAATTGAAGCCGATAGATTTGAGTGATGAGCAATAGAATACTGGTCATGGTAAAGGTAAAGCCCTAGCCAAAGTGCGGACCCAGTGTGGATGAGGCGCCGGCGCAACGTATAAAACGTCAAATGCACCACTAGGAACAGGTGGTAGAGCTCTAGTGATGGAGCTCGCAGACATAGGCACCTCTATCTGTCGCCAAATGGTAGTGTTCAGCACTATCGTGTTCCTGTTAGATGGTAATGTATGACCCCCTAACAATTATCACAGAGACATCACAACTTAGGTCGCAGGGGTGGCAACGCGTCTGCATTTTGACCTCTGGTTTTTGTGTAGACGTCTATATGCTGCAGTCATCACTTAACATCAATGTGAGATGCACGTCTGTTTGCCACCTTCTTTAAATTAAAAAAATGCAGAATGCCATATTTTATAATGGAATTCTGTTGCCTTCTGATGCAAATATACAAATTTTTACTAGTCTACCTTTTATTAGTGGTAGAGATCTAGTGATAGAGCTTGAAGTAGTAGGTACCACCGTATCTATCTAGTCGCCGCTGAATTAGGTCTCAGTAGAAATATTGAAATCTGTTAGTTAGCGTATCTGTTAGCGTTTTTTTTATTTTATTTTTTTATCATTCTAATGGCTGCTACTTTAGAATTATTTAGGAGTTCGTACATTATGCTGTAAATTACACGTGAAACAATTTAGAATAGCGTAACCCTTTGTTTGATTAGCAAACATACTACACTCCAACTGTATACCTACAACTTAAAGGGTTATTCAGAGTATAAACTTGACTAAACACATTTTGGGGATCCATGATATATATTGCGTAAATGTACTTTGAATAATGTAAGGACTAAGTACATTATCCTTTTTAATTTTATATGTTATATAAGGTTTTGCCTGCGAATTCATCTGCGTGTATGTACCTTCACGCCAGGTCCCTAACGGGGTAGGCAGATAGTGTAGAGCGTCAGATATCCCGGTCCTGACATACCTCTCGTACGTCATCTACTATTTTTATACTCTTGTATTTTTGTCATCTCTTTTAGGTTAATCTACAATATAAAATTATAAATTCATAAGACAGAACAATTGTAATTCGTGAAATTTTGTTAGGATGATGACGTGATTTTTCAACAATTTGCAAAAAACCGAGTGAGACATGAAAATATGTAAAAAGGCGATTGTCTCTTTTCATATAGTCGTTTTCATAATTAATATTGAATAGGTGGATCAGAAGGCTCCCAATTTAAATTATTAACTGTTTTTAAATAATTACATTCGCTCCTAAATTTTATTAAGCCTGTTTTATTTTAAACATTATTTTTTAGAACATGGTCGGCCAATTTATATTTATTTAGCGTGTCCTGTCACCATAAACATTCACACGTAATACTTTATTATGTTTTTCATTTATAAATAGCCTCCTGAAATATTCTCCAATTATAAAGTTGGTTTGAAAAACGATGTCTATTAAAATCAGTTGGCACAACTCAGTTGAGGGGATCCTTATGCTCCTGCCCATACTAGCAGCGTGCGGAACATCTGTACGCCAGCCAGCACGAGACCTATCTCCATTCGGGCGACGGGTGCTCTTGACCGTACCAGAGGACTCTGGTACGGACAAGAGGCACCCGTTGGGCGACGGCGCCCAGAGGTCCCTGCTAGGGGGGTAGATTTTAAGTCTCAGGGGTGGCAACGCATCTGAATTTTGACCTCTGGTTTTTGTGTAGATGTCTATAGGCTACAGTCATCACTTACAAAGACACGCTGTTCGTATTGTTAACGATCCAGGACTTACTGACAGACTCGAACATCTGAGCCTACGCAGAGACATTGGGAGTCTGTGCGTGTCTGTGCGTGTCGGTGCGTAATGTACTGTCTCTACAATGGTGAGTGTCGAACTGTTCTACATGGTGCCACCGTCTCTTTTCCTACACCGTACTACTCGCCGAAGAGAGAAGTTTCATCCTCACGGACTGGACACCTGGCAGTGCTCAACGGTGCGGTTTTCTCGTTTGTTTCTGCCCAGAACGTCTAAATTGTGGAACGAACTTCCCTCTGAGGTGTTCCCTCGGTGCTACAATATGGGGTTCTTCAAAAATGGCGTTAAAAGAGTCTTTTAGGGCTGGCAGCGCGTTGGCAACTTCCCTGGTGTTGCAAAAGTTCATAGGCGACGGTGACCACTTTCCATCAGGTGGCACGTCTGCTGTTCTGTCAAGTTAATGACATAAAAAAAAAATCAATGTGAACTGCATGCTTGTGTGCCACTTTAATTGCATAAAAAATAAGCTTATTCTAAAAAGTCTTGTCTCTAGTGTTGAGGTTGTTGATAAATTAGATTTGAATGTCACCTGCAAACTGCTAACAAGTTGCTGCTCTTTCTGAAAGTTTGAAATTAAATAACCTCTGGAATAAATCTGAATTCAGGTTTTATTTCTTTTAATGTGTCGAAATTTCGATTTCACTTGCTAATGAAGTTTTGAGTAAATTACATGTCTATATTTCTTGACTATCTAATTTATCGTAATATTACTATACAATAATAATCCCTACTAATATTATAAATGCGAGAGTAACTCTGTCTGTCTGTCTGTTACCTTTTCACGTCCAAACTACTAAACAGATTCTAATGAAATTTGGTACAGAGATAGAGCTGACTTTGAGAAAGAACATAGGATACTTAGTTATTTATAAAAAGACATTCACGCGGGCGAAGCCGCGGGCAACAGCTAGTATAAAATAATGGCGACCCTTGATATGTCCCACTGCTGGGCACGAGTCTCTCCCCTTCTTGGGAGGAGGCCTGGAGCTTATTCCATCACGCTGCTCCAAATGCGGGTTGGTAAGGTTGGATAAGGGTTGGTGGCCAACCCGCTGTCACATCGGATGTTTTCAAACCATAAGGCCTCCGGCTCTCCTACTCCTGTGTTCGAAGCGACCGTGCCCGTATCGCTTAACCGAGTAGATCGCTTCCCTAGATGGGAACCCCACCAGACGCGGGGCCATGCGCGCTTCGATATATTACGATGCGTGTGTTAAACTGCACTATTTTTTTTGTTGAGTGTATCTGTAAATAGATCAGATGTAAATAGATAAAATCTAAAATGATATTTCATAATCACCATCATCATTTCAGGCGAAATATATCCACTGCTGGACCAAAGATTCCACATAAAGGGTATATGCCATAGGAGATGTGCAGAAAGCACAAAATTGAATCCAACAAAAAATTGCACTATAAGAAAAAAAAAATACAGGTGGATTCTTTAATCGAAAAATGGTCTTCTATTCTAAACCCAGCAATATTTTTTATCAAAATCAGTAGATGTCCTAACAAGAAAAGAAGAAAAAATATTGTAACATTTATTTTAACATTTAAGTACTAAGCAATAACAATAAAAAAAAAACCGGTGCGTGTCGGGCCACGCGCTGTGTAGGGTTTCGTAGTTTTTAGGTTTGAATAAAAATACATTTGATCGACTATTACTCGAAAACTTGTAAAGCAAACTTAAGTGTGATAGTTTTCCTTTTAATTTGTGTAACAACCGTTTAGTTGGTAGAAGGCGGGACACTTGACTGTAACGAAAATTGGCACTTTAAAGGTTAATAAGTCACGAAAAGTTAACGAAATCGAGAAATGATATTAACACATCCCTTACATTTTTTAAAGACCTATCCAACAATATCTCTCACTATATAGAAAACAAAAAAAAAATATCCGCGCGTTACATTTGGGGAAGGTACCCTAAACAATTGTTTTTTGTTTCACGTTTTTATTCTACCATTTTGTTGGCGTGATTAAGGTGTATACTTGTGCCAAATTTCAAGTCTCTAGTACCAACAGTTTTTGCGCTAATCCGGGGACGGACAGACAGACAGACGGACGGACATGGCGAAACTATAAGGGTTCCTTGTTTACAACTGAACCCTAAAAAGGTATAGAAAACAAAACGTATTCAATAAAAATACGTCGATAAAGGCACAACCTGTTCCTGTTCCGAACAGCTTTCTTTTCCTTCCGTTCCGTTAGATAGCAATGAGGATTGAACACAAATGCTATAGACTTTATTTTTTAGGGATTTATAATATTTTTTACACTAAAGAATAAGGATTCTTATGACTTTTGCATGAGTAAAGGCTCTATCCGATACCACAATTATGTTTTGAACAAGAACCCAAACTGTTCTTCTGGTATCAGATGACGTAGGTACCTACTCGATTTATTCTCAGCCATTACAGCACCCTTTATCAGGCTAGAATCAGCATAAACACTTTGCCTAAGTTTGAAACAAACAATTTTTACGGATCAATGGTGGGTTGATTTTAAAAATCATTTTAGTTTAATACACATGAGATAAATCCGTAAAAACAGTTTTGTTTCAAATGAGTGTAGCCCGCAAAAACGTAAGAACTTTGGTTAAGTGTTTAACGAAAATTAATAGATTATAATATACATATTTGTGTAATGATTGGAATTATGTACATAAAAAGTGAAGATAGAGTCAATCTTTGTTTGACTAACTGTGTCGATTACTTTATTATTTATATCGCCTATTAGCTTCACCAGTCACGCCATTTTATTCATTATGACCTGATCAAATTACTTCGATAGTACAACGTAAATAGTTTTAAAATACCTCAGCACAATTTAGCTCCATTCTAACGCGTATTGACGCAGGTAATTATGCACTTGGACACGCAAGTTGTGACCTTTTGCAAAATTAAATAATGGCAACTAATAGGTTGGGGAAAAAGTCTTTTCGCGTTATAGTACTCGTATGTATGAACTTGTAATAAAATCTTTTTATGTAGTATTTGTATCTGGCTGGTTTTGGTATCATTGAAAGTTAAAATTTTAAAGAACATAATTCCAAATTCAAATTAGGCAAATGTGTGATTTTCATTTGTTTTTCGTACTGTCAAGATGAGTGAATCTAATGAAGTAATTCGATACATTTTAAAATTGTACTACAAAAAAGGTAAATATGCAACCCAAGCCGCGAAAAAAATTTGCGATGTTTATGGACCTAGTGCAGTGTCTGTGAGAGTAGCACAAATTTGGTGTAAGCGTTTTCAATCCGGAAATTTTGATGTCAAAGATGCACCTCGCTCTGGTCGCCCTATTACGGATACAATGGGTGCCATTTTTGAAAAAAAGCAAGATCGACATATCAGTAGTTACGACGTAGCTGAAGAACTGAGAATTGATCACAAAACAGTTTTGGCGCATTTGAAAAAAGCTGGGTACAAAAAAAAACTCGATATTTGGGTACCTCACGAGCTCACTGAAAGAAACCTAATGAACCGTGTACTCATTTGTGATTCTTTATTACGACGTAATGAAACCGAATCATTTTTAAAGAAGCTGATAACTGGTGATGAAAAGTGTATCACGTACGACAAGAACGTGCGAAAAAGGTCGTGGTCAAAGGTCGGTCAGGCTTCACAGACTGTGGCGAAACCCGGGTTAACTCGCAATAAGGTGATGTTGTGTGTGTGGTGGGATTGGAAGGGCATTATTCATTGTGAGCTATTACCACCAGGCAGGACTATCGATTGTGAACTCTACTGCGAACAACTGATGAGATTAAAGCAAGAAGTTGAGAGAAAGCGGCCGGAATTGATCAACAGAAGGGGTGTGGTGTTTCATCATGATAACGATGGACCTCACACATCTATAGTCACTCAGCAAAAATTAAGAGAGTTTGGCTGGGAGGTGTTAATGCATCCGCCGTATAGTCCTGACTTTGCACCTTCAGATTTCCACCTGTTTCGGTCTCTTCAGAATTCTTTATGCAATGTTAGGTTAACATCACGAGAGGACTGCCAAATCCACTTGTCGCGGTATTTTGATGAGAAGTCCCAAAATTTTAATAGCAATGGGATCATGTCCCTACCTACAAGACGGCAAAAGGTTATCGAACAAAATGGTACATACATACTTTAGTTAAATTTAAATAAACTATATTAAAAAATGTTTTGAATTATCTTAAAAAATGCGAAGAAACTTTTTCCCCAACCTTATTTTCGAGTCATAAACGGGGAATTTAGTTTTTGTGCAGTGGAATATACAGTGCTCAACATAGATTTATCAACAATAAATATTGCACATGCCAGGGGATCAATCCCAGGCCGTAGCAACAGTGGACCATGCACTACCATTAAGCCATAAGTATACAGGGTTAATTTAAATTAGCGCATCACCTCTTGCAGGCAGTCTCTATACATCAATCCCAACCAACATTTCTTCTACGACTTTTTACAAATCTTGATAAACAACACAAAAGGCAAGAAAAAAAAATATGTTTTCAAACGTTCAAAAGAGCATTTCCGCCATTGCGTCACCCCGTCACCTCGCGGTCCGTTACCGTTGGTGTTATTTTGCCTACAGAAGGTGCGTGGCATACCTATGCTCAGAGTAAATGTCTGTTTAGAGACATCAAATAATTTAAAAAACGTTGTTAATTACTACTACTACGCTGAGGTTCTGGGTTCGATTCCCGGGTAGGGAGTTATCAGAGATAATGGTGTAAAGTCCTTTATCTCTGTTTCTATTGGGATTTTTCCATTTTCTGGAAATTTCCCAGTACCTCAAAGTTTGGTAATGTGCCCGGAGAACACAACAGCCTCGCCACCTGTTTGTTACATGGGCCAAAACGTAACCGGCGAATCGTGTGTGTTTGTATGTATGCTTGAATGCATGCATTTACCTCTGCCTACCCCTTCGGGGATTTCAGGCGTGAAGTTTCGTTCAATTTTTAAAAAAGTCACAGAATAAATTTTGTTTGGCTTTTTTATGTAATGAAGGTGGCTAACCACCTTGCAGTTCACATGGATGTTAAGTGGTGACTGCAGCCTATTGTCACCCACAGAAAGACCAGAGGTCAAAATGCTGATGCGTTTCCACCCCTGAGACCTTAGTTGTTATATTTCTGTGATATTATTACGGGGCCACGCCCTCGAGCTCCTACACTGGAACTCTACCACCAGTAGAAATGGATGTAGAGCGGTTGCATGCAAGAGGTGATGCGCTTATTTCAATAACCCTGTATAACTACCATCAATCGCGAAATTGAATTAAAGGGTGTACCTTTTTTTTTTAACTAGTTGACGCGGTAAACTTCGTATTGCCTCAGAATAAAATAATGTGTCAAAGGTTTGATAGATACGGACTATTTGTATGGGATAAAAATAGTGGTTTTTACTATTTCCCGTCAATTTCTTCATATATTATTTTCTTACTAAAAGGTAAGAAAATAATAGGTTGGGGAAAAAGTCTTTTCTCCAACCTTAACCCCAAAAAAACCTTCCCTGGACTTCCAAAAATAATTCAAAACCCAAATTACCCAAATCGGTCCAGCTGTTTTCGAGTTTTAGCGAGACTAACGAACAGCAATAGATTTTTATATTAAAATATAGATGATAAACTTTAATGGGCCATGGGACGTCAGCAGATGTAGCATTCATAAATTATCATTATGGTATGGAAACCACAGCTGTCTTGTTGCCATACATCATGAAAATAAAAAAAATAATAACTGCATAAATATTCCTTCATTTCTAATTCTATATTCTTATTTCTATTGGTGGTAGAGCTCCAGTGGTGGAGCTCGCGGGCGTAGGTACCACCGCATTACCTAATATACTTGCCGCTAAATGGTAGTGTTCAGCACTATTGTGTTCCGGTCTGGTGGTAATGTACGGCCCTGTAATTTCCGGCACAGAGGCATAACACCTTATGCCTCAGGAGTGGCAGCGCATCTGCATTTTGACCTGTGGTCATTGTGTGGGTGTCTATAGGCTGCAGTCATCACTTAACATCAATATGAACTGCGTGCTTGTCTGCCACTTTCATTAGATTAGAAGCATGTAGTTCACATAGATGTTAAGTGGTGACTACAGCCTATAAACAGGCAGACAAAAACTAGATGTAGTCAAAATTTAGATGCGTTGCCACCCCTTAGACCTAAGACCTTATTATGTCTCTGTGATAGTTATTAGGGGCCATACGATTACATTACCATAGTATCGGAACGCGATAGTGCCAAACACTACCATTTACTGGCAGATAGGTTAGGTATTGCGGTGGTCCCTACGCCCTCAAGCACTTGGAACCAGGCTACCAACAGTAAGAATTTCATGAATTTCAAATAGGTATGTACCTAATGAAGCGCGCATGGCCCAGCGGCTGGTGTAGATCGTAAGCGATCGCTCGGTTAAGCACTACGGGCGCGGTCGGGTAGTGTGATGGGTGACCGCTAGTGGCAAATTAAATGCGCGTTTCCGTGCTTCGGAGGGCACGTTAAGCCGTCGGTCCCGGTTGCTATCGATGGATAGCAGTCGTTAAACCTTGTCGGAGGCCTTATGGGTTTGAAAACATCCGACAGTGGGTTGGCCACTAACCCACCCACCTCCACCAATCCGCATTGGAGTAGCGTGGTGGAGTAAGCTCCAGGCCTCCCCCCTAAAAGGGGAGAGACTCGTGCCCAGCAGTGGGACGTATAATGGGTTGCCATAATTATTATTATTTTATGTACCTAATATAAACAGTTGAATGCAAGATATTGAACTTCAAATAAGCCAGTACTGGAAAACTAAAATTTCAAACGATTGAATATTTTCGTGCCCAACAGTTGTTCCTATTTTCTAGTATAGTTTTAGAATATTTTAATAAAAATTGAGTCGTGCTTATTTAGTTATAAGTATATAATTATTTGCATTACATTACACAGAAGTCTATAATAATATAAAGCCTTCAAATGTGCGTTGAAAAGTCATCGTAATATTATAAAAGCGATGGTAACTATTTGTTTTATTTAGGTATCATGTTACTTTACATTTATTTTGTAATCTTTCTTCTGCTCTTGTTTGACTAATTTTGTCACTAGCCAATGTTTAATTGCATAGACCAATCAGCCTTCCTTCTTCTAATTGGGAGAGAATGACATATTGCATGAAGTCCGCCATACATCGACGACACAACACACCTTCTCTAATGTGTTCATATGTTCGTGTTAGGGATTGCAATCCCGCAGCTTCTTCAATCCCGCGGTATTGAAATGCGGGAGTGATGAATCCCGCGCGGATCCCGCGGGATACCGCATTCTAGGAATTTTGTTATAAAATCAATTGATGCAGGTTTTTAGGATTCCGTAGTAAACAAGGAACCCTTATAGTTTCGCCAAGTCCGTCTGTCTGTCTGTCTGTCCGTCCGTCCGCGGTTTAGCGCAAAAACTATTGGTAACAGAGACTTGAAATTTGGCACAAGTATACACCTTTGATCACGCCGACAAAAAAGTAGATTAAAAACATGAAAAAAAAAAGAAATATTTAGGGAACCTCCCTTACATGTAACGCGCGGACAATTGTTTTATTTTTCGTTTTCTGTATAGTGTGGTTTCAAAAATGTTAGGGATGTGGTAATATCATTTTTCGATTTTGTTGACAGTTCGTGACTTGATAAGCTCCAAAGTGCCAATTTTCGTTAGAGTCAAGTGTCCTCCCCTCCCCTCTACCAACTAAATGGTTGTTGTTGGCAATAGTAGCTACGTATAATAAAACTAGCGGCCCGCCCCGGCTTCGCCCGCGCTGCTCCGTCCCTATTAGTCATAGCGTGATTATGTATAGCCTTTTTCGATAAATGAGCTATCTAACACTGAAAAACATTTTCAAATCGGACCAGTAGTTCCTGAGATTAGCGCGTTCAAGCAAACAAACAAATTCAAAACAAACAATTCTGATTCTGATTCTGATTCAAACTCTTCAGCTTTATAATATTAGTATAAATTAAAATAAAAACTATCACACTTAAGTTGGCCTTACAAGTTTGCGAGTAATAGTCGATCAAATGTATTTTACTCGAAAATTTTGAAGAACTCCATAGAAAAATATTTTTTTTCATTACATTATTCAAACCTAAAAACTACGGAACCTTATACTACGCGTGGCCCGACACGCACTTGACAGGTTTTATAAAAATAAAGTTTTAATTTAGTAAAATTTTTAAGCATTAGACAGAAAGAATTTATGTGTTGTATTTTAGGTAAGTTTTGAGTAAAAAGTTCAAATATGTCAATCTTCATTCCGAAAACAAATGATACCTATATAATACTGTATTATTTTCAAATATTGGGTTTTAATACACAACAGTAATTGGCAACATATTTATTTTATAAATAATTAAACCTATGCGTTTTCTACAACGTCTCCTATAAAAGACCTAAAGATGAAATGGCCAAGAACACAAAACGAATGAAATACGATATTACACAAATTAAAAATAATACTTTTATCACGCACGCACGACGCCCAACATAGTGTTTTAATAAAGTCGGATTATACACAATGACAATTTTTCTGTCATAAAATATGATATACAAAAATTTTTGTGATACCTGCTTCTGGGTTTTCCTTTTGTCCAATTGTAAAAAATGTACTATAATAAAATATGTCTCACATATTATTGCAAAAAAAGCATTTGTTTTCTGACAAAATATTGATTAAGTAAGTGAGAAATATTTAGTAAACAAAACAGTTTAACAAGACCTTAATTTTTAAAATGTTTGGCATAACGTTTTATTTAACCTTACATCTAAAAACAGGTAGGGTTCAAAGTACGAATCTTATTAATAATGAGATTTAGAATGAATTTGTGCTTTCTCGCAAAACTCCAGGAACGTTTCAGCAGCTAATTTAAATTTGCGGGATCCGCAGATCCGCGTTTTGAAGGTGCGGGATCCCGCAGAATTGCTGGATCTCACTTTGCGGGATTGCAATCCCTAGTTCGTGTGCATTAGAGAATAAAATAAATGAAAAAAAATCTTTCCGCTTTTTTCTTTAATTTCTTAAGTTCACTCGCATGTATTATTGCGAAAAATAAATAGTACAATTATTAAGGGAACAGCGACATCTTAACGTTATTGTATAAACTGCAAAGTCTATCAAATCGGTTGTATATCTATTAATTAGTTATCAATGGATAACTATTTAATAGTACAACCGTATTGGTCGTTCACCGACCCTAAAATCGGTTAAAAATCAAAAAGGGAAAGCAAAATTTGACGCATCGGTGTGGAACTTCGGTAGCTCAGTGGTAAAGCGGCTGGACTGGTTATCCTGAGGTCGCAGGTTCAATTCCTGCCCGAAGTCAATTTTTTCTTTCCGTTTTTTCTTTATTTTCTTAAGTTCACTGTCATATGTTATTGCGAAAAATAAATAGTATAAATAAAAATACTGTTTATATTACAGACGCGGAAGGCACGGGCGGTGCTGATCTCCAGCGGAAGTTGGACTTGCTCAATGGTACGCTCGACGCCGAGCGCGCGGAGCAGGCCCGTCGGCAGCTGCAATATGTTGCTCACTGTAAGTACGAACTTATTCATCACTGGTTGACCCGGCAAACGTCGCTCTACCATACAATAAGGGTTAAAGCTATTGTCGCACAAAAAAATATTATCAAGCGAGTCCCATCTCCTATCATCGATGTGAGCAACATGTTTGAAAGGATGAGGAAGGTATAATGGGTAATCTGTACTTAAAAGACACATCAATGTCATGTCATCTGGGATTTTTTTCGGCATCTTCAATATTCATCGTTAAATTCACACAATTTACACAAACTTTAACAAATTAAATACGCGAACCCTCGTGAATAACTCTATTTATCGGTGCATCGCATGAACATCCGTGAAGTAGTGTTTGAGTTTGTCGCGAACAGACAGACAGACAAAGCAGAAAGGCAGACGCGGCGAGGAACTTCGTTTTATGAAATGTATAGATTACCATCAATTCAGCCTCCCCAAAGATGCCACAACTAATGGTCCTGAGTCTCAGGTCACCCTGATGTAGCGCTTGCCCGCGATCTTAACCAGGCTGTTGGTCCACCTTGTGGAGGTCTTGCTTACGCTTCATTCGTTGGTTCACTCAAGCTCCAGTGGCGGAGCTCGAAGGAGTAGCCACCAAAGCATTACCTGCTTGTCATTTAATGGCATTATCGTTTTCCGGTCATGTGGTGATATATCTCTTGAGGCGTAATAACATTCGCCTCAGTCGTAATAACTTACGCCTCAGGAGTGTCAACGTAACATAGTTTTTATTTACTTTATGTATTTTGATGTTTATTGGCTTACACTTACTGTCAATGTTAATAAGCTTGTTTGTATTAGCTGTTTTAAGTCGTTTCACTACTCGCAACGTGTTGAATAGTTGTATCTTAAAAAAAAAATAGTTATTGAGTTAATATTTCAAAAATACTTTGTAATAATAAATAGTCAACATCCCTATTATAAAATTTTCTTTGACAAAAAGCCTTGATAAAATGCTGCGATGGAAAACAATACAGAGCTCATATTAATAATAGCAATTAAAGTTATGAACGAGTAACGTTTTGGAGAGTAAATAAAGTAGTTGTAATTACACGCTCTCTAATAATGAGTTGGGTTACAACAGAAAGACTAATGTAGGCACACGAGGCATACCTTAGGTATTCTGACAAATGAGGACGTTGATACAATCTGTGTAAGATTTCAGTAAATTGCGCGTACTTGACCGATGTTTTGTATAATGATTTGTATACTATGTATACTTATTGGCATAACTGTTGGAATAGAAATAGTTATGTTACTCATGCCTCGGGAGATTCAATTCTATACTTGGCTAGTTTCAGATCTTATCACGATTGTTGTGTAGAACGTGCGGTCTCGGACAATAGTTTGTATCTGAAAACCTTAGCTATTCAGCCATTAAATCTCAGACCACGCTTTTCTGTTTTGATGTTTAATAATCAGGTGCATAAATATTTAGGTATCAGGGGTGGCAACGCATCTGACATCTGATTTTTGTGTAGATGTCTATACGCTGTAGTCATCTTTTAACATCTATGTGAACTGTATACTTGTCACATAGATGTTAAAAGATACCTTCATAAAAAAAGTAAATGTGTTGGCATTCCTAATACGATACCTAACTTGTAATGTCTCTAAACTGAAAATTACAGTGCCGTATACTACGTGATTTATAGCGTATTACCACTTTGATAATACCCAATATTCTTTACTACCCGACATGGCGATTGAACAGCCATATCAACAGCATAACAATCATATTACAATTACGACGCCCTGCGAGATAATGGTACTATGCTAATTCAATCACACTCTTCAAAATGACATTTAACTAAAAATAAAAGCACTCGTCGAATCGTATTATATTTTTCTGATATTGTCACGAAGATCCGGTAACTTGAGTGCCCCGTAATAATTCGGGGTATATGAATGGGTGATAATAAAATCGAGGAAGCAATAGAATATGTAAGGTAGACCGATTTATCCCTACAATGTCCTCGTTTAAAGTCGCAAATTCATGTGCCGGGTATGGATGAACAATTTTATTTGCGAATAGAATTGGTATAACACTAAATCGATACGTTTTATGTTCTTGTTTAACTTTAAGGATCTATGCACAACGTACACCACGTTTTTAGGCCACACAGAAGCGCTTTCACGACGCGGCGACTATTATAAAAATGTAGTTTACACACGACGATTATACATGAACTAATTACAGCCTGTATATCTTCGAAGATCGTATATTTATGATAGTCAAAAATTACCCGTTAAAAAAGAAGATTTCACCCTAACAGTCACAAGACTACATTAAGATTTTGGTGTTTTGTAATTTCTTTGGTTGACAATGGAATATTTTTTTTCATATTTTGAGTTCAAAATTTATCATTAACTAGCTGTTGCCAGCGGCTTCGCCCGCGTGGATGTCGTTTAAAAAGTAGCTTATATTCTTTCTCAAAGTCAACTCTATCTCTGTACTAAATTTCATTAAAATTGGTTCAGTCGTTTCAACGTGAAAAGGTAACAGACAGACAGACACAGAGTTACTTTCGCATTTATAATATTAGTAGGGATTAACGACTTAACATGTGTAAGGAATTGCGACAAGTTTTTAGCTCTACGTTGACTTCCCTTTAGAAAATTTGTTGCATATCCAACAGTATCGTTACCAGAAATTTGGCTTCCGTGCTTCGGAGAGCACGTTAAGCAGTCGGTCCCGGTTGCTATCGATAGATAGCAGTCGTTAATCCTTGTCGGAGGTCTTATGGACGGTTTGAAAACATCGGACAGCGGGTTGGCCACTAACCCATGTCTCCACCAATCCGCATTGGAGCAGCGCGATGGAGTAAGCCCCAGGCTTCCCCCCAAGAAGGGAAAAGACTTGTGCTCAGCAGTGGAACGTATCAAGGCTTGCCATTATTTTTATTATTATAGATCAGAATGAAGTGCGTGGGTGTTACATTGTCTTTGCATAACATCCGTTGATTTCGAGTTCAGGACCTTGGCGATTCATACATTTTATTTTTATCATTGATTTATTTCAGCCAACAATGATTAAAATGAAACAATAGATAACACATATACCTACCTTATAGATTAACATAAATAAATTATATATTTATAGTGTTAGTACATAAAACTTAATACTATATCAGCACACTTCACTTGCACTATGTCTTTGTGCGTTCGAGTGGCACTTGTCCGTTGTCCCTTGTCACTTGGAAGCGATGGAACACCACATCTTGCGACCAAAAGTTTTCCTCCATGACGAGGACGATTAGTATTTAAGATTCTGAGAATGATTTAAATCGTTCTTGGCACATACCTTCACCATGTAGCTCTATCTTTTCTAAGCAAAACGTGAGGCTTGCCGATGAACCATAACTGGTGGTAGAATTTCAGTAGATCTGAAACACGTAGGTATTAGGCAGACATTACTTAATCCTAGTCATAACTATCATAGAGGTAAAACAATTGGCCTCAAGAGTGGCACACGTCTATAGTTAGACTACCGGTTATTGAGTAGATGTATACATATACACTTATCATCAATGTGAACTCATTGCATGTATGGCACCATCTAAATATCTCATCACGCAGTTTCAGGCTGGCCTATACAACTATAGTAATCTGTATATTGATTTCTCAGGGACTTAGAGCAACGCGGCGCCGGTGCTCGAGTTCCTATATGTTCAGGAACGTTGCAGAAATATAATTTTTGTACGCGTTACCTTATAGTATAAATAATATTTATGTTATTCACATTTTAGCGGGATACTCAGAGGACTCGGACTACACATCGGACCTCAATTACCCGGTGGGGCAGCATGCTAATTGCAGCGCCTCCCAGTTCAGGAGCGCGGCCCATCAGATGCATACGCCACAGGTAATCTGCGTAATTGAGTTTAGCCGGCTATTAATAGAGTTATATAATAACTCTGCGATTAGCGGACTCTGTTAATAACTACTTGTCACATTAAATGTTTATTGTTTACAAAAACTATGTATTAATAACGTTTTCGTATGTTTTCGCGAGCTTCATATATTGTAGAAATTAAACTTGCGCATTTTCTCACGCATACAACACTCCCAAACTTCTTCTTCAGTCTGCCCGTAACCAAGGTATCTGGAAAGCGACCGAAACGTCGGGTGTAAGAAGAAGTTTGGGAGTGTTGTATACGCGAGAAAACCGCAAGTTTGATTTCTACAATGTATGTATTAATATCTCTTTATCGTCTACACACATATAGATTTAGCATTAGCCGGAGACTGAATTCGATTCTGAGGTTGAGGTTGTGAGGTTACGCTACTTACTATGAGGTCTTCAAATTTTACTACCTACTACTAAAGCAATAGCCATGATCTGTAGTTATTATTTGCATAGTCAGTATATCTACAGTACAGTTCATATACTTAGGAAAATATAAAGGTAGACGAGGCACGAGAGGTATGTCAGGACCGGGATATCTGGCGCTCTCTGCCTACTCCGTTAGGGACCTGGCGTGAAGATACATATATTATTATTTGGTCTGTGGGACTGTGAATCCCTTAAGCATATTTTATGCAATGGTATTAAAATTTGCTACATATAATACACAGAATGCCTCCTTAACTTTAAAGATTTTTGTATCGTGTAGGTAGCTAATTTAAGCAACACAGTCCATCGCTTCAATCAACTCTAACAGTATTTCTATTTAATAGTGTTACAATAAGTGCTTCTCGCTAACACAAGTTGAGTGCCGCTTTATTAGTGTCGTAGCGCTAATAACTCGAATGCTAATCCTGTTAAGTCACTTCAAAGTAAATGGTTCTATCTACCTAATGTCCATAAATATTGTAATTGGGCAAATGTAAAGAATCACTTACGTTGAAACGTACATTTGTTAAAGTTTATATTTTATGTGTACCTATTTGTCTACATATATATTTTGTATGTGAATATATTTTGTAGTATAAAACTATCTACTTGCGTAATTTAAACCATTTTTAAATTTTGTTATTCTTTTATTAATTTGTACCCTTATGTTTCGATAGTACTACTGAATAAATCGTTCTACCGCGGGAAAACAACCACCAAAAATTTCACCCCGTATACTTCCATACTGAATCGAACTTATCTCTGATGTGAGATAACACCCTTAGCACTACAACATGAAAAAAAAACGAACTTCGCGGCCCTAGTTCACAAGAGGCTAGGCAGGGGTAAATGCAGGCATTCAAGCATACACTTAAACACCCACGATTTGCTACAGTATGTAAATAAAACTAACTGCGTCCCCCTTTTTCCCGAAGGAGTAGGCAGAGGTAAATGCATACATTCAAGCATGTTGAAACCTGCGATTCGCTGCTAGTTACGTTTTTGCCCATGTAACAGGCGGCGAGTCTATTGACATCTTAGGGCACATTGCAAAACTCCCAGAAAATGTCAAAAAATGGTAAAATCCCGAGATAAAAAACCAAGATCGAAAGAAATTAATATTTGTAATATTTATTTTTCGCAATAGCACATGTGAGTGAGTTTTTTCTTGAATTTCTGGATATTATGCCTCCGTGTGCCTTTCGGAGGACTTGAAAGAATAAAGAGTGAAAAGTTACAAGACATTAGTGCAAGGAGAGTGTATGAACGTCAAGTCCGTGAAAAGTTAGACAAGGTTTGTCTTACGGACTTGGACGTGGATGAATGTTGGCAAGTTATGAAAGATAGTATGGTGGAAGTTGCGAAAGAAGTATGTGGTTATGCAAAGATACGCAAATCCTTGAAAGGGGATGCGTGGTGGGACAAGGAGGTGCAAGACTCCGTTGAAAGAAAGAAGAAAGCATGGCTGGATTATGTAGCATCTTTGCAAATGAATAATGGTATGTGTACCGTCATCATATTATTTCAAAGTTGGTATACAATTCTCAAGCTTACACTTAGGTTGGCACTCCTTGGCACTCTTCACGGTCATTGGTCGATTCTGACAAGACGTCACTGACGTCACCACTCGCCACTACCTGTAGCGAATCGAACTTGCAACGGGAAAGGAGACGCTTGAAATTCGTGATCCCGAACGCGCGCGTTTTGTGGCTGGTCCAGGGCCACCCGTGACTCGACACCCCGGCCGGGAGTGAAAACCGAGAAAGAACTCGAAGACCACAGGATCAAGACAACATAAATGCCGAAAGCTGGAACCGCAGGTTAGTCAGACGACCTATTAGACCGTTCTCCCTTGTGGGAGTCCCTGTTTGTGAGACGCCAACCGAATGAAACCGGGCCCTCACAATACATTTTGGTGCCGAAACCCGGGAATTATCCATTTTTCATTAACTTTCGTAAAACCATACACGTACAATTTTTCTTCCTACCGACTTTTTTGAACTCCCTAATTTCGGGAAAGTTGGGAGATTCTGCCCTGTACACGTAACAATTATATTCAATTAACGTGTTGATCGATCGTTAACATTGGAAAGATATCCTCATCTTACGCATCCATATATATATATATTTTTTTTCGATTTCGATTTCTATAAATGAACGATTCTGAATAAATTAATAAATTCGATTTCTATGTAAAAATTTTTTAGGTCACCAGGAGTAACATACCTACCTAGTGTGATCTAGTAATCCGAAGGTACAACCGTTGCAAATACCAAGTGTTCCGTTCGGCATAATTATTGTGTGTAGCTACCTAGTTTACAAATCGTTTTCAATATTCAACGTTTAGCGGTTTGGATATAGGTAGGTACGTTTTACGTGAATATACACAAACCCGGTAAAATCCTATTCGTCTAACTGTTGTTTATAATATCGTATCATACGCGTATTTAAGTTTTTTTAAAGTAAATAATTGTTCTTCGCTCCTAGGTACATACCTACGTACAACACAATAATACAATTGCTTGCGCCTTTCACTTATTCGCTTTGGTAAAAACCTATCGTAAAGAGGAGCAGCATTCTATTGTTGTTTGTTGACACAGGTTTGCCTTAATTACGTAGGTACCTAAAATTCGTCGCTTATCTCATAGACCTACACTATGTAAAAGTGGATAGGTATTCAAGTTGCAATTTATCGTTGCCTAGCGTTGTTTATACATTCTATTTATATCGCGGTATAACATCGCTGGTTCTCGCACTTGTTTATCTGATTCTTTTTAGTGGTGTAGGTAGGTAAGTATGCAACTATCGTAGTTAGGTCGTTTTTTATCGTAATTTACTTACCTATTATAAATGGCTCGTAAATAATTCTGACGTCCTATTCATCGAGTGACTTACCATAAGCGAAATTATTCAACTGCAAACAATAACAATCGTGTTACGTAACTTAGCTCATTAGGTACTCTAAAGTGATAGGTACCTATCGTGAAGCACCATTATTATTATAATAATAGTGCTCGATCGCTCTCGTAAAAACTGGACCGTGCTATACCTACATATCGTTTACCTAGGTATTCTATTGTTTAACTTTTAATTATTCTCGTATAGTTCCACATCCCCTCGTAATTATAAAAGGACGAGTTCGGTTGGGAACCTGACTCGCGGGATATCGTAACACTAAATCGTTTTAATAGATAAATGGTTCTTCAATTCTTTTAATTAAATTATTTTTCACGTTTTTTAGCATTGCGCGTGCTAAGCCGTAGCTTGTGTACACTGCTTTGTCGTATTTCGTTTGTACTAGTCTCACAACGATGTACGCAACTCGGCGACGTTCTAAGCACGACACAACATCGAGGCGTGGCTCACATGCTACTTCCGAATTAACTATGCAAGACTTACCGGTTTTACGGAGGAAGCGTACACTAGCTCTGCGACGTCTTGAAAAAACTTTGGAGGCAGCTGAGCTAGCTCAAGATGATAGATCTCTTCTGAACACGTTTCTTTCTCATCATGCTGTCATGCCGCGACTTTGTGAAAGTTTTGAGCAGGCTCATACGGACATTCTTGGCATTATTGATGGCACATCGGAAGAGAAAGAAGATTTAATACGCGAACAATTTGATGACATTTACATTAAAATTGCTACTATTTATAGGGAACTTATTCCTAGTAACGATGAACAACGTACTGAACGTGATCGCTCGAGCGTCTGTAATGTTAAATTACCAAAAATCAAAATTCCAACGTTTTCAGGAGCTATTAAAGAGTGGCCTGAATTCTATGATGTTTTTAATTCGTTGATCCATAATAACGAAACATTGTCAGACACTGAACGTATGCATTATCTTATATCAAGTTTGTCAGGTGACGCACTTGGTCTTATTCGTACGTACCCAGTTAAGGGTACTTTCTATAGCGAAGCCTACCAAGCCTTGCTCACTAGGTATCGTGATAAGCGTGAGTTGGCTTTTACGTGCTGGAAAGAAATATTAAATATTAATTTTAAATCGAGTTCTCCTTCAGAATTCCGTCGTGTACTTGATTTAATTAGTGAAAATTTAAATATTTTGAAAAGTCTTGATTTACCTACGGATCAGTGGAGCTTTATTCTGTGTTATCACATATTATCGAAACTCGATTCTAAGACTCGCTGTGCATTTGAACGAAGTCATTCAACTGCCGAACTTCCCGAATTTAAAGATTTGTATAAATTTTTAAATATGAGATGCGAGGCCCTTGTTCGAGATACACATTTTTTGTCACAAGAGCGTAGTCACTCTACTACCAACCGTGCACACGATAAATCTATACCTAAAATACCACCAAGTAATAAATCGTTTAAATCGAAACCGACTACGGTATTCCTTTCCAGCACTAGCAACACTAAATCTACTGCTGATAAACCTAAAATTCGAACGATTACGGCATCTGAAGCATCAGTCACAACACCAATTGTCAAGTGCTCCTTCTGTTCAGAAAATCATTCGATCAGTTATTGTGAACGGTTCACAAAGCTTTCTGTTGCGGAACGGATTGAATTCGCTAAAACCAACCGTTGGTGTTTCAACTGCTTAAAACCTTCGCACAGTTTAAAGAATTGTAGATCATTTTTTAGTTGCCAAAAGTGTCGTCAACGTCATCACACCCTGCTTCATCGAGATGATGATGCTAATTTATCTGCTTCATCAAGTCAAGCCGATTCGAGCAGTAGTCCAGAGCAACCTGTAAGAGTACTTACGAGCATAGGTGATAATTCTGTGGTGCTGTTATCAACAGCCACTGTGCAACTTCGTGATTCCTCAGGCAACTTCCAATCGTTTCGTGCTCTCATAGATTCGGGTAGCCAGGCTCACTTCATCAGTGAACGTGCTGCCACCATCTTAGGTGTCGCCCGCACACTTACTTCTCGTCGTGTTCGTGGTTTGGGACAAGCATCTTCGTCTATATCAGGTGCAGTTCGCCTTGAGGTTGGTGCTAACAGCAACAGCCTCTTTTCTATCGACGCGCTCACGTTGCCTAGCATTTGTGGTAGGATACCTTCAACTCGTATTAATAAATCGTCGTGGCATCATATCAAGGATCTCGCCTTGGCTGACCCTAACTTCGACAAGCCTGGTTCTGTAGATCTGCTTCTCGGCGCTGAGGTGTTTACTTCTCTTCTCCTTCCTGGCCGTGTGGATGGAGGTCCAAATCAACCCTCAGCTCTGAATTCAGTGTTTGGCTGGCTCTTACTGGGTGGTGCCGGCTGTCAGGACGAAGTTCAATCGTTTTTCAGCCAAGACGATGATCTGCTTCATGAGGAAGTCAAGCGCTTCTGGGAGTTGGAATCATTTCCGTCACCTCGACATCTAACCCCTGAGGAAACTCGCTGTGAAGAAATCTTCGCAACTCATCATACCCGTGATTCGGTTGGCGGATACGTGGTCACTCTGCCTTTCAAGGAAGAAGAGCAGGATCGTTCTTTTCCTGGATCTCGTGACATCGCTTTGCGTTTTTTTCACTCAATCGAACGAAAACTCAGGAGAAATCCAGAGTTGCATCACCAGTACAACGACTTCATGAAAGACTATCTCGATAGTGGTCACATGAGTCTTGTCCCTGTAAACAAACTTACAGAGGGAAAGTATTACATCCCTCATCACTGCGTTCTGCGTCCCGAGTCCGCCACAACGAAACTCCGTGTGGTGTTTAACGCTTCAGCTAAAGATGCTAGGGGCGTATCGTTAAACGACACTCTGCTCGTCGGTCCCAAACTCCAATCAAACATTGCTGAAGTTCTTCCATGCAGTAGTCTTTTCGCGTGGTCTGATTCTACCGTTGTGCTTGCGTGGCTTCGCTCTCACCCTTCACGTTGGAAGACTTTCGTTGCGAATCGCGTAGGGCACATTCTTGATGTCATCCCTGGGGCTCGATGGGATCACGTGGCCTCTGAGGATAATCCAGCGGATGTAGTCTCCCGTGGACAGCTTCCATCAGCTCTTGTCACTAATCGCTTATGGTGGGCGGGTCCGTCGTGGCTCTCTCAACCGCTTTCATCTTGGCCAAGTTCTGATGGTATTCCAGACTCAGACATTCTAGCTGCAGAAGAAAAGGCTCCTCGCTCGTTCCTTACTCATGGTGACGTTCCTAGTCCGTTTATAGACACTCTGTTGGATCGCTATTCGTCGATTCGTAAAATCCAACGCCTTTTGTGTGTATGGATAAAATTCATTGCATTCATTCGTTGTAAACGCACTCGCTGTTCTGATCCCATATCGACTCGGGTAGAACTACATAATGCCCTTATGATTATTGTGAGGTACGTTCAATCACATCATTTTGCATCAGAGATAAGTCACTTGCTAGACAATACTCTTCTTTCGAAACAAATGCGTAAGTTAAATCCGTTTCTCGACGCTAAGGGAACTCTCAGGGTGGGTGGCCGATTGGCCAGATCGGGGCTCGAATTTGAGCATAAACACCCCGCTCTGCTCCCTCGCGAATCGAAGCTTACCTATTTAATCATCGAAGCGTTTCATCGTGAAAATTGTCACGCTGGCGTTAACACGATGCAATACCTTCTAACACAACAATTTTGGATCCTTTCACCCAAACGGGCAATTCGTCATTGTCTTTCGAAGTGTGTTCAGTGCTATAAAACGAACCCGACTCCTCTTGAACCGTTTATGAGCGATCTACCTGCTACTCGCGTCAATCAGGTTAAGCCTTTTTCTGTTGTGGGAACGGATTACGGTGGTCCTTTCCGCATCAAACTCGCAAAACATCGCGGTGCGAAAATCGGTAAGGCTTATCTCTGTTTGTTCGTATGCTTAAGTACCAAAGCAGTGCATCTCGAAACTGTTTCGGATCTTTCATCGGACGCATTCCTTGCCGCTCTTCGTAGATTTGTCGGTCGTCGCGGTAGGGTCAACGTCATCCAATCCGATTGCGGTACAAATTACGTAGGCGCGAATAATCAGCTTCAGTCTCTCATGCAATCTGCCACTCAAACCGAACTAATTGAGTTTCGTTTTAACCCGCCTTCGAGTCCTCACTTTGGAGGAGTTTGGGAAATTCAAATTAAAGCAGTAAAATCGCACCTTTATCGAATTATCGGTGATCAAGTCTTAACGTTCGAAGAACTAAGTACGGTCTTCGTGCAAATTGAGGCGATACTCAATTCGCGACCCCTTTGTCCGTTGAGTTCAGACCCCAATGACTTGGTTGTACTGACACCAGGCCATTTCTTAACCTTGGAGCCTCTAACTACCGTTCCCGATGAGGACTTAACGTCAGTTAATATTAATCGACTTAGTCGTCGGCAGCTCATTCAACGTTTCCAACAGGATTTTTGGAATCGTTGGAAGTGCGAATACCTCCATACTTTGACTCAACGGGCAAAGTGGACTAAACATTCTAAGCCGCTAATCGTGGGATCCGTGGTAATTCTGAAAACCGAAACTTCTCTTCCGTTACATTGGCCTCTGGCTCGGGTCGAGAAATTGCACCCTAGCCCGGACGGAATAGTTCGTATCGCAACGGTTCGTACAGTCGATGGTTCGTGCTTAACTCGACCGTTGGCTAAGCTATGTCCGTTACCTAACCTAGATTAATCCGTAACTCGTTAATTATTAGCTTTAGTCGTAATTAAGTCTTTTCGTAGGTTAGTTATTCGCTAGTTTTAGAAAATACCTATAACGTATTTTGGTGGGCGGAAATGTACCGTCATCATATTATTTCAAAGTTGGTATACAATTCTCAAGCTTACACTTAGGTTGGCACTCCTTGGCACTCTTCACGGTCATTGGTCGATTCTGACAAGACGTCACTGACGTCACCACTCGCCACTACCTGTAGCGAATCGAACTTGCAACGGGAAAGGAGACGCTTGAAATTCGTGATCCCGAACGCGCGCGTTTTGTGGCTGGTCCAGGGCCACCCGTGACTCGACACCCCGGCCGGGAGTGAAAACCGAGAAAGAACTCGAAGACCACAGGATCAAGACAACATAAATGCCGAAAGCTGGAACCGCAGGTTAGTCAGACGACCTATTAGACCGTTCTCCCTTGTGGGAGTCCCTGTTTGTGAGACGCCAACCGAATGAAACCGGGCCCTCACAATACAGTATGAGAGATGAGAAGAGAGAAATTTACCGTCGGCTCAAGAATGACACCAAGATTTTAGTGAATGAAAAGCGTGAGAGAGATAAAGTGGAAGCTGATGAGAGACTGGCGAAGAGCTTTGAGTCTAACATCAAACTCTATTGGAGGGAGGTGAAAAAGTCTAGAAGCTCTTCTCCAGTTTCTGGAATGAATAGAATAAAATCTAAGTTGGGTGACATTCTTGAGAACACGCAAGATGTGTTAAAACGATGGAGCGAGTATTATGGGGAAATGTATGATTATGCTCACAACCCTGACGCCGGAGTTGCTGACTTGACGGTGCCGGCTTGTGAGGATATAACAATAGATGAGATTGTAAGGGCGATACGAAGTTTGAAATGTGGTAAGGCTGCGGGTATTGATCAGGTTTCTGCCGAAATGATCAAATATGGTGGTGCTGCCCTTTGGGATTCTTTCTGGGTGTTGTGCAACCTTTGCTGGAGGTCCGGAAGAATCCCAAAGGATTGGCGGTGTGCGGTCATCGTGCCTTTGTATAAAGGCAAGGGTTCACGTATGGACTGCACCAGCTATCGAGCGATCAGTTTGATCAGTTTGGCAGCTAAAGTGTATGGGAAAGTCTTAGAAAGAAGAATGAAAGAGAAGTCCGACGGTTTGTTGTGGGATGCACAGGGTGGTTTCAGAACTGGAAGAGGATGTATGGATCAAGTTTTCTCCCTCCGCAACATCGTAGAGAAGCATCTTGCTGTGAGCCAGAAGGTTTTCTGCGGTTTTGTGGATTTGGAGAAGGCGTTTGATAGGGTATTACGAAAGGAGCTGTGGGACATTTTGCCAGAGTATGGTATTGATGGCAGTCTGCTCCGTGCAATACAGTCCACGTATGTGGGCTGTCAAGCATGTGTGCGGGTAGATGGTAACATGTCACCCTGGTTTGATGTTGACATCGGTGTCAAACAGGGTTGCGTGCTTTCGTCTAGGCTGTTTATTATATATCTGGACAAATGCCTCCAGAGGGTGAAGTTGATGGATGTGGGAGTGCGTATGGGTGACTTAGTGGTGAACTGTCTGCTTTACGCAGATGATGCGGTAATTGTTAGCTCTACACCATCTGGGCTACAAGCACTAGTCACAGTCATGAAAGAGGATTGTATGGAGAAAGGCTTACAATTGAATGTGGATAAAACTAAAGTATTAGTATTTGAAAGAGATGAACAGAGAACAAATGCAAGGGTAGTAGTAGATGATGCAGTGTTAGAACAGGTTGATGAAATTGTATATCTTGGATGTGCTTTTAGCAAGGATGGTAGGTACACCACTGACATAGAAAGAAGAGTGCTTGCTGGGAATTGCGTGAATGGAGCGTTGGGTAAGCTGCTAGAATCTAAACATCTCAGCCAGCGGGCTCGACTAGCCGTACATAATGCTGTACTTACTCCAACGCTTTTATATGGAAGCGAGAGCTGGGTATGCAGGAAAGAGCATGAAAGTAAGTTGAACGCGGTCGAGATGAGATCTTTGCGCAAGATCTGCGGTGTATCACTCACCGATCGCGTTCGTAATGAAGATGTAAGAAAGAGACTTTGTGTGAATGATAGTATCGGTGTAAAAATGAAAAAAGGCATGCTCCGATGGTTCGGGCATATAGAAAGAATGTCGAATGAGCGAATGACTAAACAGATATACAATGCGAATGTGGATGGTTGCAGAGGCCCAGGAAGACCAAGGCTGACCTACCATGACCAAATAGGTCGAGTTCTGTCTGATGGTGGGGTCAAAAGTCTTAGGAATCGGCGTGCATGTATGAAGAGAATGATGAAGGTAGACGAGGCACGAGAGGTTTGTCAGAACCGGGATGTCTGGCGCTCTACACTCTCTGCCTACCCCGTTAGGGACCTGGCGTGAAGATACATATTCTGGAAATTAATATGGGAACCGTTAAAAGTCCTCCAGGGCGGGCAGTGGTGATTCACCTTGCGTTGCTAGTAACCAATGGAGACAGTAACCATTACCTATCAGGTGACCTGTCAGATTGTCAAAACTTTTTGACTTTAAATAAACTCAACATTTTTTGTCTATTTCAGAGATCGTTGGAAGCATCCCGAGAGAACTCGTACGAGAGAGAAGAGTACCACTTGCACGGTGACACCGACCCGCTCTACTATAACAGCCAGCCTAGAACAAATAGGTAACTAGTACCTGACTACCTACTATAGGTAGTACGTATTAACTTTACGTATTACCGTATCATACTGTACCTACTGCTTAAGAATACAGTAGCTTTGCGCTGCGAATTTGCAGACGCACCAATTTCATTACTTTACTTAGGGTTGCCACACACGAGTCATTGGTCGTAACGAAAAAAGGCCACCATCAGCGTATTTTCTTCAGTTTTCAGACATTTCATATGAACTTGCCGTACACGTACATTGACCCCGGTGGCCACACGTCACAAATCGTACAGGCTGTTTCTCGCCTGCACTGGAGGGCGACCGCCTAACTCAAATGCTTTCGTTTAGCTATCGATTACGACAACATCTTATCAGTTACGTACCACCTAACCTTTTCCTGGGAGTGATTTCGTCCGCAGGCATATACTTAAGAGCAAAATGTTTTAATAGGCGGTACGAAACGGACAGGATAACGTGATAAACGAAAGCATTTCAGTTAGGCGGTCGACCCCCTGATCACTAAATGATTGAAAACGCCGCCACACGCCGTTCTCACTGGTGGTAGAGTTCCGAGCTCGAGGGCATAGGCATCACCGCATTACCTTATTTATCTGCCGCTAAATGGTAGTGTTGAGCACTAACGTGTTCCGGTTAGATCGTAATGTATGGCTCCGTAATAACTATCACAGAGACAGAACATCTAAGGTCTCAGGGGTGGCAACGCATCTGCATTTTGACCTTTGGTCTTTCTGTGGGTGTCTATAGGTTGCAGTTATCACTTAACATCAATGTGAACTGCATGCTTGTTTGCCACCTTTGTAACATAAAAAAATCGCCACTCTCATGATTTCCCACACCTTCTCTCCCTTACCTCAGTTAACCTGTTCAAGTTGAACGGGCGAGGAATCGCGGGAGTGATGGCGTTCAGCCGACTGGCCGGTGCGGGTCAGCGACGATTTGTACAGCTACAGGTGTATAAAACTACAGGATATATATTATGCCAGTGACTGCGTTTTGCGGTTGTGTAACTGTACGGTGGCTGTACAGCGATCTTACTACATTATGACTCTATATACAAGAGGCTTACAATTTGGCCCCGGATTAACTATCAAAGATATAAAATATCTAAAATCTCAGGGGTGGCAACGTATCTGCATTTGTGCCTCTGGTCTTTGTGTAAGTATCTATAGGCTGCAGGCAACACTTAATATTAATGTGATGCTAGTATGCCACCTTCATCACATACTCGTAATAAAATCTCTTATTTAAGAAATTATCGTTTTTCGTAGATCTTATAAGCTTCTTATGATTACCTATCTGTTTGTCACTGTTTTTATTAAAAAATGAGTTTTCGTCACAATGATTGCAGGATTGAAACGTGGTCGCAGTTGCACGCGCAGGCGAGTGTGGAGTCGGCAATATCGTGGCGGACAGCTGCTGATTGGCAGTCGGGAGGTGAGAATCGTTTAAGGAATTCCGTACCTCAAAGGGAAAAAGCGGCATAGTCCTAATCGGACTTATAATAGCTATCGAGAGTTTTTGAAAGTATATCTCTAAAACTATTACAAATATCTCGTCACCATTAATCTCTCAGAAATTTTATTAAAACTGCATCATACATAAGGTTGGGGAAAAAGTTTCTTCGCATTTTTTAAGATAATTCAAAACATTTTTAATATAGTTTATTTAAATTTAACTAAAGTATGTATGTACCATTTTGTTCGATAACCTTTTGCCATCTTGTAGGTAGGGACATGATCCCATTGCTATAAAAATTTTGGGACTTCTCATCAAAATACCGCGACAAGTGGATTTGGCAGTCCTCTCGTGATCTTAACCTAACATTGCATAAAGAATTCTGAAGAGACCGAAACAGGTGGAAATCTGAAGGTGCAAGGTCAGGACTATACGGCGGATGTATTAACACCTCCCAGCCAAACTCTCTTAATTTTTGCTGAGTGGCTATAGATGTGTGAGGTCTAGCGTTATCATGATGAAACACCCCACCCCTTCTGTTGATCAATTCCGGCCGCTTTCTCTCAACTTCTTGTTTTAATCTCATCAGTTGTTCGCAGTAGAGTTCAGAATCGATAGTTCTGCCTGGTGGTAATAGCTCATAATGAATAAGGTCCATAAACATCGTAAATTTTTTGCGGCTTGCGTTGCATTCTTACCTTTTTTGTAGTAAAATTTTAAAATGTATCGAATTTCTTCATTAGATTCACTCATCTTGACAGTACGAAAAACAAATGAAAATCACACATTTGCCTAATTTGAATTTGGAATTATGTTCTTTAAAATTTTAACTTTCTATGATATCAAAACCAGCCAGATACAAATATTACAGCCAAAAAGATTTTATTACAAGTTCATACATACTATAATGCGAAAAGACTTTTTCCCCAACCCATTATATTGAAGTTATACTTCTTTTATTTATTTATTTATTTATTTACACTTTCATGCGCACAAAAAAAAATGTTACATGTGGCGGACTTAATGCTATATAGCATTCTCTGCCAGTCAACCTTTTGGTTGTGAAGAAAACGATTCCAAGATCGGTTCTTAAGTAGAGAAATAATCCACACCGGGCGGGCAATAAATGACTCCACTCTTTTGGCGCAATTGGAAAAAATGGTGAGAGTGAATTTTAGCGATGCTCGCGTATTGACAGATAAATTGTTTGTCGTCAGTCCATAGTTAGTTGCTAAACAGATAAAAGCAACAGTCTGAAGTTAGGTGCTACACTTTTTTGTCCTTTTGTTTTATTACTGGTATATTGGATTATTACGCTTAAGAAGTTTTGGGAGAAAATCGACAAATGACAGACGCATGAGTGATATTATAAATGTTCAATAGCTGCACGGCTAAAACCCTTATAGAATCGTCATGTCTATCAGCCTGTCTGTCTCTCCGTCCGTCTTTATGTCACAGCCACTTTTCCTACGTCAAGACAATTAAGATTACATACTTGAAACTCGGTAGATACTTATTAGAGAATATAAAATTATTTACCGAATTTAAACTTTTAATCTTAATAGTTAATCTAAAACCAAATATTAATATAGTAATGTATCGTGATATTTTGTCATGGTTTTAGAATGTTTTGTTTCTGCGATATGATTTAGCTAGTCTTTAGAAATATGTCATTTTGTAATTTAACATACTACAGAGTAATTTATAATCCCCACTCTTTTTGTTTAAGCGTAATTTTAACTTTATTATGTCTCGATTTTCAGAAGATCAACGTCGCCCGAGTCTCGAGCGTCAGAACACGTTGTACGATGATGGTATGGGATACGGGTACGACCCTTATACGACTAGCACGCATATTAGGTAAGTAATTATCATAACCATCATTTATAGTTTTTGCAATTTAGGTGTAATACGATCGGCACTTGATCGTGAGTTGACGCTGCAATGTGCACATATACGGGTGTGTCTGTGTGTGTGCAATAAGCCTAGTCCACGCGGTAGCGATTTCAATCGATAGCGAATTGCGGTAAATCTGTAAAGTTGCTAAATGCTGGTGATGTTTTTTATGTAACGAAGGTAACAAACAAGCATGCAATTCACATGGATGTTAAGTGATGACTGTAGCCTATAGACATTAACACAACGTTCACAGTTAAAATGCTTATGCGTTGCCACCTTTAGAACTGAGCTGTTATGTCTCTGAGATAGTTATTATCAGGCTAAACGATTTCATTGCTAAAGCTAAAAGAAATACTAGCAGACTATAATTTCATCTGCAGCAAAATGAATTGCTATAAATCGCCATCACGTAGATAAAAGAGTCATGTATAGCTAGCGAGTCACCGCCAACCAAAGTCGCTGCGTGTGGATCCCACTTTACTGAGTAGTCGCTTGCACATACGTATTCATAGTTACACACGTCTTTACTATAAATCACAGTCTAAAGAACGTACTACAACCAAGCGTTAACCGAATTCTCGACCGCTAATCTTGTGTATTCCTTCTTATCAGGGCCGTCTTAGACTATGCTTGTGAGCCCTTGGGCACACAAGAATTCGGGGCCCTTTTGGATTGTAAAGAAAGCGAACTATATCTTTTTTTAAATCTGCTTTATTACACACATACTACACACACTCACTCAAACATA
This sequence comes from Macrosoma leucophasiata, assembly GCA_036365455.1. Taxonomy (NCBI): domain Eukaryota; kingdom Metazoa; phylum Arthropoda; class Insecta; order Lepidoptera; family Hedylidae; genus Macrosoma; species Macrosoma leucophasiata. The sequence continues at coordinate 13,986,126 of JAWQUS010000021.1, forward strand.
CATACACTCACATACACAAAATTATCCAAATGTTAGGTTAGGTTAGGTTACGCTGACGCTGGGCGTCGGGACTCTGGGCGTCGGGACGCTGGGCGTCGGGACGCTGGGCGTCGGGACGCTGGGCGTCGGGACGCTGGGCGTCGGGACGTTCGACGTCGGGACGCTGGGCGTCGGGACGATGGGCGTCGAGTCGCTCGACGTCAGGACGCTTGACGTCGGGACGCTGGGCGTCGAGACCCTGGGTGTGGAGACCCTGGGCGTCAGGACGCTGGGCGTCGGGACGATGGGCGCCGGGAAGCTTGGCGTCGAGACGCTGGGCGTCGGGATGCTGGGCGTCGGGACGCTGGGCGTCGGGACGCTGGGCATCGGGACGCTGGGCGCCGGGACGTTGGGCGTCGGGACGCTGGGCGTCGGGACGCTGGGCGTCGGGACGCTGGGCCTCGGGACGCTGGGCGTCGGGACGCTGGGCGTCGGGACGCTGGGCGTCGAAACGCTGGGCGTCGGGACGATGGGCGTCGAGACGCTCGACGTCGGTACGCTGGGCGTCGAGACCCAGGGCGTCGGGACGCTGGGCGTCGGGGCGCTGGGCATGGAGACGTTCGACGTCGGGACGCTGGGCGTCGGGACGCTGGGCGTCAGGACGCTGGGCGTCGGGACGCTGGGCGTCGGGACGTTCGACGTCGGGACGCTGGGCGTCGGGACGATGGGCGTCGAGTCGCTCGACGTCAGGACGCTTGACGTCGGGACGCTGGGCGTCGTAACTCTGGGCGTTGGGACTCTGGGCGTCGGGACGCTGGGCGTCGGGACGCTGGGCATCGGGACGTTCGACGTCGGGACGCTGGGCGTCGGGACGATGGGCGTCGAGTCGCTCGACGTCAGGACGCTTGACGTCGGGACGCTGGGCGTCGGAACTCTGGGCGTTGGGACTCTGGGCGTCGGGACGCTGGGCGTCGGGACGCTGGGCGTCGGGACGCTGGGCGTCGGGACGCTGGGCGTCGGGACGCTGGGCGTCGGGACGCTGGGCGTCGGGACGCTGGGCGTCGGGACGCTGGGCGTCGGCACGCTCGGCGTCGGGATGCTGGGCGTCGGGACGCTGGGCGTCGGGACGCTGGGCGTCGGGACGCTGGGCGTCGAAACGCTGGGCGTTGGGACGCTGGGCGTCGGGACGATGGGCGTCGAGTCGCTCGACGTCGGGACGCTGGGCGTCGAGACCCAGGGCGTCGGGACGCTGGGCGTCGGGGCGCTGGGCGTGGAGACGTTCGACGTCGGGACGCTGGGCGTCGGGACGCTGGGCGTCGGGACGCTGGGCGTCGGGACGCTGGGCGTCTGGACGCTGGGCGACGGGACGCTGGGCGTCGGGACGGTGGGCGTCGGGACGCTGGGCGTCGGGACGCTTAGCGTCGGGACGCTGGGCGTCGGGACGCTGGGCGTCGGGACGCTGGGCGTCGGGACGCTGGGCGTCGGGACGCTGGGCGTCGGGACGCTGGGCGTCGGGACGCTGGGCGTCGGGACGCTGGGCGGCGGGACGCTGGCCGTCGGGACGCTGGGCGGCGGGACGCTGGGCGTCGGGACGCTGGGCGTCGGGACGCTGGGCGTCGGGACGCTGGGCGTCGGGACGCTGGACGTCGGGACGCTGGGCGTCGGGACGCTGGGCGTCGGGACGCTGGGCGTCGAAACGCTGGGCGTCGAAACGCTGGGCGTCGAAACGCTGGGCGTCGGGACGCTGGGCGTCGGGACGCTGGGCGTCGGGACGCTGGGCGTCGGGACGCTGGGCGTCGGGACGCTGGGCGTCGGGACGCTGGGCGTCGGGACGCTGGGCGTCGAAACGCTGGGCGTCGAAACGCTGGGCGTCGAAACGCTGGGCGTCGGGACGCTGGGCGTCGGGACGCTGGGCGTCGGGACGATGGGCGTCGAGACGCTCGACGTCGGGACGCTGGGCGTCGGGACGCTGGGTGTCCCGACGCTCGACGCTCGACGTCGGGACGCCGGGCGTCGGGACGCTGGGCATCGGGACGCTGGGCATCGGGACGCTGGGCATCGAAACGCTGGGCGTCGGGACGATGGGCGTCTAGACGCTGGGCGTCGGGACGATGGGCGTCTAGACGCTGGGCGTCGGGACGCTGGGCGTCGGGACGCTGGGCGTCGGGACTATGGGCGTCGGGACGCTGGGCGTCGGGGCGCTGGGCGTCGGGACTCTGGGCGTTGGGACTCTTGGCGTCGGGACGCTGGGCGTGGAGACGTTCGACGTCGGGACGCTGGGCTTCAGAAAGCTGGGCGTCGGGACGTTCGACGTCGGGACGCTGGGCGTCGGGACGCTGGGAGTTGGGACGCTGGGCGTCGAGACTCTCATCGTCGGGATGCTGGACGTCAGGACGCTGGGCGTCGGGACGCTGGGCGTCGGGACGCTGGGCGTCTAGACGCTCGTCATCGGCGATGCTGGGCGTCGGGACGCCGGGCGTCGGGACGCTGGGCGTCGTGACGCTGGGCGTCGGGACGCTGGGCGTCGGGATGCTGGGCTTCGGGACCCTGGGTGTCAGGACGCTTGACGTCGGAACGCCCAATGTGGAATACTGGCTTTGTGACATTGGGCAGCGCTTTTGGATACACATTTTCGTTAATTTGGGATCATAAACAGATAGCGTAGAATTAGTAATCCGTAGGGACCGTTTTTTACCTTTTAGGTACGAAACCCCCTAAAAGATAGAAGATAGATACAGAATAAAAAAATATATTCGTTAAGATTATTTAAATTATTATTTTTATTTCTGAACCGATTGACACGAATCATACACTAAATGTTTAGTAAAACTTACCACAATATGTTAGTGAAACTGCAAATCGGATAAGCCATATCTGAAATTTGCGTGCACAAACACACAGACAAACAGACATTTTTCCGGGATAATAAGTACCCAGTGTTGTGTGCCAAAAGTTAAAGTATAATTATATCAAGTTTCATCGTAATCGGACCGGTAGATTTTGTGTGATGCTTGAACAAACAGACAGACAGACAGACAAAATTTTTTCTATTTTCGTATATGTGTTCGGTATTGATCTAGTAACATCCCCTGGTATTTTTCTATTTTATTTTTTTAATGTACAGAATTCACACTTCTACAGTTTCATTATAAGTATAGATAATCCGTCACGAAACTTAATGTGGGAGACGAAATTCCTCTCGAGCGAAGCCGTGGACAAAAGCTAGTTTATCACGTGATCGACGTGATTCGAAATAGTCGGTCCTTCGGGGTCCTCTGAGCATGGGAGCCCTTGGTACTGGCCCCGAGTGCCCTTATGGTAGAGACGGCATTGCTTCTTATATTATTATCAATTGTATCGTAGACTCTAAATAGTTGTATGGTCGACTCCGTAGCACCACGTAGCACATTGCTACGCAATGTAACTAATAATTCTAAAAAATTCATAGGATTCGTTTAATTGTTTAAGTTTGCCAAAATAACATAAGTAAAATCGTAATTCGTTTAAAGCTTAATCGGCAGCGGTTACCCACTTTTTCGATTTTTTGGGAATTTTGGCAAAAATAACCAACTACGAAATATAATTTTTAACATGATTTGCCTCCATGTGACTACTAAACATCATTTCCTTGATCAGTAAACGTTATCTAGCGGTTAAATCATTAAAATTTTAACATTCCTTAACTTTTCACATGAACGTGAAAATGGAGGATAAAACCATGCAATGGATCATTTCTACGAAACATCGACTATTTTATACAGTCGATGGTATGAAATTATCATCATAATTCGTGGTCTAATGAGGTCTCTCTCTCCGCTGCCTTCCTCCGTGTTATTCTTTTAGGAAGTAACCAATGCACGATGTCTCAAGTCAGTAGGCTGAAATGACTCTATACAATTCATTACATAGGCACAATATTGGGTCGTGTTCAAGTCGTGTTACTATTAATGATATATTTCCACGACCCGGTTAGTCCAGCGGTGTGATGAGCGTTTGATTCGAAGGGTCTGATCCCCGCACTGGGACAAATATTTGTATGGCCTACAGATATTTGTTTCGGGTCTGGGTGCTTGTATGTGTTGTATGTGTACAACGGCACCCAAGAGGTTTATACCTTATGTGGGGCTGTGAGTGTAGGCGTATTTATTCATTATTTAGTAAATTTTGTTTTCAAGATGGTTTTCGAATTGTTTCAATGAGTTGTTGTTTTTTAAAGAGCTGTGAATTATATTTAAAGCTTCCTTTCTCGACGAATAACAATTAAGGTTCACTTCATAAAATAAAATAACAATATGCATTAAACAATTCATTTTAGTGGCTCATCATCTAAATGCAGCTAAATTTCCAGGGACCACTCACAATTGTCGCAGCAAGCTAGCTACGAGGAGTACTACGACTCCAGCAGCTTTCCGTACCAGTCGTATGAGCCGCAGTGGGACGGACGATACTTGTACGACGACAGTGGACTCACACCCACTGAGTATGAAAATATCGTCAATAAGCGGCATTCCTCAGTTGTACAGTTACCACAGATGCCTCCTAAACAGGTTTGTATTTTGTGTCAAGAATGTAACAAATAAGTGTTGTTCTTATCATAAGCTTATTTTGCTCAACGGTGCGGTTTTCACGTTCGTTCCTGCCCAGAACGTGTTAATTGTGGAACGAACTTCCCTCTGAGATCTTCCCTAGGTGCTACAATATAGGGTTCTTCAAAAATGGCGTCAATAGAGTCCTTCAGGGCTGGCAGCGCGTTGGCAAATCCCCTGGCAAATGTTCATAAGCGACGGTGACCACTTTCCATCAGGTGCCCCGTTTGCTTGTCTGTCAACCTTCAGACATAAAAAAAGCGTCATTACTGCAGATATCTAAATTAAAAGTAGTAATATCACGTACAGTATCCAACAAGAAATAATGCACATCGACCTCAGGAAGAGACGTCAGATTATTTCGGATCTGTAGAGCGTTATCTCTTTCGTACCTTACCTATTTGACGTTTGTCGACCATTTTGATCAAGTTTTGACCAATACCGGACTACGGATGCTTACGTAGGCAGTGTGCAGCAGAGATAACGCTCTATAAAGCCAAAACTAGCCGATTGTCACTTTCATAGCCTCGATGTGCATTATTTCTTGATGAGCACTGTAGCTAAATATCATGTCGTCACTCGTGAGTCCTCCTTTGTGACAGAAATAACGGCGCTGTAAATTACAGAACATAGAACAAGAAACACAATCACCACATAATTCATTTATCACTACCATTAACATTTTAATAATCATAGAAATTACTACAGAAACAATCTTAACATTAACTTCACCTTTATATTTCTTAGCCTAGGTTGAACCACGATCTTTGTTAAAGTTAAAGTTATTGTAACATTTTACATCCTTCTCTACCTTTAACAGATTTCTTTAAGTTAGAGAAGGATGTGAAATGTAACAATAACTTTAACCTTCACATATATCGTGGTGCATCGCAGGCTTATTGTTCAGGCACGATACACTCATGTTACACCATTTACGTCATGTAATAAATAGACGACGAGTCTATCAATATCTTCGGACATATAAATAAACTCCAAAATTATCCGAAAAATTAAAAAGATCTCAGATTAGTGACCTCGACATGAAACGAATCACATCAAACATTGCTTAATTTTAATAGTTGCACGATCAAAATGAATTCTAATTTATAAGTTCCTTAAAGATGTTTTATTATATTAACTGATTGCATTTGCAGTTGCCTCCGTCATCTCGGTACTCGGATTATAATGAGATGGCACCCTATAGACCGCGGCCGCGTCGCTCTGCAGCTAGTCTCCCAGGTACTAATACTTATATACTTTTTTTTTTTAATTAATTAATTTTAAAGGATTAAGTTCTTATAGGAGACACTTAGAACTGGTGGTAGAGCTCCAGTGACGGAGCTCGCGGGCGTAGGTACCACCGCATTACCTAATATACTTGCCGCTAAATGGTTGTGTTCAGCACTATCGTGTTCCGGTCAGGTGGTAATGAACGGCCCTGTGATTTCCGACATAGAGGCATAACACCTTAGGCCTCAGGAGTGGTAACGCATCTGTATTTTGACCTTGATCTTAGTGTAAGTGTCTATTAGGTTGCAGTCATCACGTAAGATCAATGTGAACTGCATGCTTGTTTGCCACTTCCATATCATAAAAAAAGAAAAAAAAATGTGTTTGCAGTCACGCCGTCTTCAACGCCGAAGCGGGTGCGAGCGTTGCCGCTCCCGCCGGGCAGTGAGTCAGGCTGGGGGCGACGCGGCCGGCGTCTGCCACGTCCGCCCACCGTGACGCATGTCGCGCGAATGCAACCTGTCCCGCCCGCGCAACCCGCGCTTACGCACACCCATGTGCCTTACTCAGGTAAATCATTGCAGGTTATCTATGAGGTAAATTCTGATTGCTTTATATGTGTATGGTATGCCACTCTAGCGGGTGAGACATTTGAGTTGGGGACATAGAGCAAAACGGGCCACCGGCCGCGGCGGACCAGAGGGGAGTAGCCATATGGGGGGAGTTCCCCTAGGGCTATTATAGATAACGGTGTAGAATCCTTTATCTCTGGTGCTATTGGGTTTTTTCATTTTTTAGAAGTTTCCCATTATTTTTACCTCGGCGTTTATTAATGTGCCTGGAGACGTCAACACACTCGCCACCTGTTGTAAGCTGTGAGTGTAAGCGTATAAAAATAATAATAATAAGCGGTTACCATACATACAATTATCGTTAAGGGGCAGCTAGATTAGGTACTGCAGTGCCTAGGTTGAATCTAGAGATCTTAGATTCAACCACTTCTAGTAGCATTTTACCTTCATTGCAGCGCAATTACTCGTATATTCCGCTTTAATCTTGTATTTTTTTGTTTTAGAACCCGTAAGAACTGTACCCGATGTGAGTTACGGTTATGAAAGCTACGGCTACCAGCCGCAGTACCAAGACACTGCCATTGATCAGTACCAGGATGCTAATTATAATACAAGGTGATTTCTTACTTATTTACCAAAGGCTCGTTTTTTAACAAAAATGTAAACTCTCAAAATATTTAAAGTTTTTTATTTATTTATTCTTTATTGAATCAATAAAATATCGGTACAAATGGCGGACTTAACGCTTAAAGCGTTTTCTGCCAGTCAACCATTGGTAGTTAAAAAAAAATGTTTTTTTGTTTGTAATAGAGATATTATGTCTGATAATTATTGGACTGAATAGAAATACAGATTAATAAATAACTCATTTGGTTATACTTTTTTTAAAAAGAACACACGGTGTTATGTTTTACAATAATAACGCCTAACCCAGCCATGTCTGGTGGATTTAGGTATAAAATTTAAAAATAAATTAAAGCATTGCTAAAAATATTATTTTTTTTTCATTGCAATTAAACTATTTTCAATTCCGTAATAAAACTATTTTCAATTCCGTAATAAAACTATTTTCAATTCCGTAAAGCTTGCTTGATATCGATAAGTACAGTACCCAACAATAAATATTGCATATCGAGCGAACAGAAGAGACAATCGGCTAGTTTCGACTTCGTAGAGCGTTAACTCTGTTACACACTGCCTACGTAAGCACAGTCAAGTAGCGCACGATAGACCGTTATTGGTCAAAACTTGATTAAAATGGTCGACAAATATCACATAGGTAAGGTGCGAAAAAGATAACGCTTTACAAAGCCGAAGCCTAAGGTTGATGTGGCAATATTTCTTATTGGATACTGTATATTTGTGTTTCCAACATTTCTATTTAAAACTAGCTGACCCGGCAAACTTCGTATTGCCTCAAAATGAAATAATGTGTCAAAGGTTTGACAGATACGGACTATTTGTATGGGAAAATTAAATTGTGTTTTTTTCCTATTCCTATTCAATTTCTTCATATTTTTTTACCTTTTACACCTTCCTTGGACCTCCAAAAACCAAAATAAGTCAAATCGGTCCAGCCGTTCTCGAGTTTTAGCGAGACTAACGAACAGCAATACTTTTCTATATGTATAGATAGAAAATAGATATAGATTATGTTGTTATCTTAAATGTTATTAATAACCTACTAAATAATATTTCTACTTAAATACAGAAATAAACACATACAAGTGACTAAATAAATAATATGCTTACATATTGGTAGGTATGCACCCGTGACGATGTTGTGGTGGAGGCGTAGATCTAATTAAGCATATTGCCGTAATGCTTCTATAGATCTTGAAGTCATATTCAACTACATTTATTTAATTGCAGTTATGATGAAGACGGGATGCAACCTTTCTTTGATGAAACGCCACATGCTACACCTCCTGCTGCCGCTGGTAATATACATTTTATATTGCAAAGTGCTTTTTTATGTAATGGAAGTGGCAATCAAGCATGTATTTCACATTGATGTTAAGTGATCACGGCAGCCTATAGACACTTACACTAAAATCAAGGTCAAAATGCAGATGCATTACCACTCCTGAGGCCTAAGGTGTTATGCCTCTGTGCCGGAAATTACAGGGCCGTACATTACCACCTGATCGGAACACGATAGTGCTGAGCACTACTATTTAGCGGCAAGCATATTAGGTAATGCGGTGGTACCTACGCCCGCGAGCTCCGTCACTGGAGCTCTACCACCAGTTATATAAATTATTCGTTTTGAAATTATGTTTGCTATTGAGTAAGGTACATAAACGGGTTTATGCAGTATTTGAATTATGGTGTAATAATTTCCTAACTCAAGTGAAACAAGAAAATAGATTCACTTTTTCATTTTAATCTTATCAGTATAATATAACAACCATAGAGTAATGATTCAAATACTATAAATAATTCACAAAATCATTATTATCTTTAACATTGAAATTACACAGTGTAGATAAAAGTTTCCGCTATACTGAATAAGCTGGCGGAGAATTGATAAATCAGTTTGTTATTCAATTTGTCATTAATATGACGTTTCAAGCTATAAACGATATTTATAACGACTTTACATTTGCTATATTTCAACGTGTGTTTAAAATTCCAGCCCGAAAATCTTCATGGGGTGAACCAGAGATCACAACTCAGTTTTCTTATCCTGTTGTAAGTGAAGAAGAATCATTAATAGCTAAGACTGTGCCATCAACAGTGCCATCCTATTTACCACAACCGCCCGTAACTACAAAACAGGAAATTTACCAGGACCAAAGCTATCCTCAGTATGATTTACAATACGAAGATCAACAGCAATATCAATATGAGTTTGAAAAACAAGAACAGACATATCACGAACAGGATCAATACATTGAAGATAAACAAGACTATCAGTTTCAAAACCAATATGACCAGCAATATCAAGATGATCAAACACAATTGCAATTCCAAGAACAACAACAAACACAGTACCAGCAGCAACAATTACAACAACAGCAGCGGGAATTGTTACAGAAACAGCATCAGCAGCAACAGCAACAGCAACTGTTTGAACAGCAACAACAACAAATCCAACAACAACAGCAACAGCAATATCAACAACGTCAACAGCAACAACAACAGCAGCAACAGCAACAAAAACCCCCAGCGCAGCAACTGCAATCAAGTATGTTAACTGGAGCAGCTACACTAGGGTCATTAATGGCTGGTGGTGCTAAAAAGTTAGGAAGTTTCTTTGGCGCAGCGGCAGCTGCTGTTGCAGCTCCAGCCGTGAGTCAGCCAACACAAGCGGCACCGGTTACCACAACAATGAGTCAATTCACATTAGCTGGGGCAACTGTAACGCCTTTTACAAGTACAACAACAGTTCCCGTCGCAACATCCGTCCCAGAGGTGTCGTCTGCAGTTCCAGTGACTACTGTGGCTACATCAGTACCTTCTTTACCGAGGACCCCGTCGTTGAGAAGGCAGGAGTCAATACAGAGACCTTCAGTGCGTCGAACCCGGACGTTGCCGGACGCACCGGAAGATTTCCCCCAGTCGAGTTTCGACGAAAGTGCCTACGAGGACGAGTACCATAAGACTGAATTAGATCAAGAAGACCGCGATAGGACATCTTTGGACAGGTATCGTGATGACGATTACCTTCATGATACTATCCATGAAGATGTCGTAGAAGAAAAAACTGTTTCTGAAGTGCCCAGTCCCGCACTACAGAAAACTGCGTCACCCACAAGGGCTGGATCTCAAATAAGAAAGCCTTCGGTTGACAGTTATCACAGTCAAGCGCCGTCTATACTTGATCGAAAAACTTCGCAGAGTTCTTTTCATCATGAAGATAAACTTGCTGTTCCTACTACTCAAGAAGGTGAGTTCTTTTATAAACTTTTTTATGAAGTTAAATTTGGATTAAATTATCATACAATTTCATCTATGTCATCAAAATTTGTCGGCGAGATAGCCGAATGCTTTGACTGTTTGTTTTTACATTTGTACCCATCGACGACATAACGCAGCTTTTTGTACCCAACTGGCGGTACTGCGATTTAATTGGATAGAAGTCTAGACTATTTTAATACTTATATTAGAATCAGCACATAAGGGTTATTTAGTTGACAATAGGACAGTATGAAATATATCATTAATGGCTTGGCTGCAGGTCAGGGTCAAGTTTGTAAGTGCTATTGTAACGCATGATGTATTTACCATCAACCAGACTAGGGTGCATGAAATATTAGACGAATTAATTTAAATTAGGCGAATTCCATTTAAATGCAAATATCATGGATATCATAGATTTTTTCCCTTATTTGCAGAGATCATAACTGACAAATCAAAAGTGACGTTTCAAGACGAGCGAACAAAGTATCATGAAGTTCCAGAGGATATAGACGCATTTCACGAAGCACAAGACCCGTACGAAGACACGGGGCCTGAATATCAAGACGATCGAGAGTCATACCCTGATCAAGATGAGGCTTTTCGGGAAGACGAAAAGTACGAAGATCAGGAACAATTCAACGAAGCAGATGAGCAGTATCAGGAAGAAGATACTGCCTTCCAGGAAGAACAAGAAAGAGTGGAGGAAGAGCAAATCGAGTTTCAACCAGAACAGCCCAAGCTGACACCAAAGCAGAGGTGGCATCGAGCGTACAACAAGATCGTGATGCAGCTAAACGTGAGTGATTTTCATATAATTGACGATAAAATAGATAAAATGATTTTATTTTAATATTGATGAACTGCTATGATTTTGTACTGAACATTTATTTTTTAACCAGAAATGATTTTTCCAATTATTTATGATATTTACAGATATTTTATATAATTTCCAATTTTCGTTGTCTGTTTGTAATGAATTTCTATTTTATCGTCAATCCTTTTTTATTTATAGATGTACTATATTTGTAATTTACGAATGGAGAATTAATATGACAGCATATGTAGATCCTATATGATGAAGAAAGAAAAAATATCTCATACAAACGGTAAGTACCAACTATTATGTTATAATATTCTTTTAAGCCTTAAGATTATTTACTCTGTGTAAACGAAGAAACTACTGAAATAATATTAACCTTTAACATTCTATGGGTAATTTTTCGTCGTTCTTTGTGTAAGGAGTTTTATACATGGTGATGATTATTGCATCAAATTCAATTACTAATTAACATTTTTGCAAGGCTTTAATAAAGTAAATTTTTGTCGAAAATGTCTTTCAGAGGTTTCTTAATACTTTATCTAATGTAGTGACCGTGTTTTATTATTTTCATAGCGTATAAAATTGATACTAATATAAGAGAGGAATGATATATTAATCTTCATTATTAGAGATTTGGGCAGAAATAAAAAAGAACTGTGTATAATTTTAGGCGAATACCATAGCCTAATACCGTAATACCTAAGCGTTACTTTAAACGTTCCTATTAGTCAAGTCATAAAATACAAGCATATTATTTTACGAGTATACATTATTCAGCTTTCATTATTGTTAGAAAATATAGCGTCGCATAAAACAAGATAAGGCCATTCAGTAACAAAATAATGTAATGTAGTTCTCTATATCCCGCTGTGAAAATGTAAGGGTACACAACACAATCCACTACGGGGGAACGTGAAAATGCTGTTACAGTGCTCGACGCTGACCTCCTAATGGTGACCTTGGTCGCTTCTGATGAACGTTAGTTAGTCGACTCCTTTTCACTTGTATTGGTGTGGTTTATCCTTCAAGGATCGTACGGCCACCGGCGGCGAGACACAATTGAATTTCAATTGTCATATTTTTCTCGTGTCTGGAGAGATTAATAAAGGACACGTTCCAAAATTAATGGAGCTTGGGCCCGCACCTTGTACACTATATTGAGAGAAGAAGCATAAAATACTTAATAATTTTCAGCTATTTAAATAATTTATTATACCTTAGTAGCAATATGGTGACATATTTTTGTCATAAAAAAAATTCATAAAAAAAATAATTTCAAGCTGCTGTCAGACAAATGCCACCTCACGAGCACTGCCCGAGACCACGGAAGCTGAAAAGCGACCGAAACGTCGGGTTCGATTTTAAATAATCATTTTTCTTAATGTAGGTACGCGAGATAAATCCGAAAACTAGTTTTATTTCAATAAATATTTCCGACCAAAAAACAACCATTCAAATTATTTTTAAATTTATAATAATATTGTTATCGATATCCTTAGAATAGTATAGGTTTAATTAAATACAATTCATTACAAATATTAAAAAAAAAAACCTTAAATAAAAACTATCTTAAAATAAATAAAGCAGTATAATAAATAATACTCAAATTATTTTTTGAGTATTTTTCCATGATTCTAGGTATTTTTCTGTATTTTTTGATATAGTGTACAAGGTGCGGGCGCAACGTGGAACTTCTCCTTTACATGTTTTTGTGCAATATAAATGAAGAGTATAAATCATTTTTGTGATTTACAATTCTTGCATTGGTTACTTTTTGATAAAACGTACCGGTTTGAGAAAAGTCCAAATAACCCAAAATTTTGACCTGGCATAACATTTTGCTTTCCATCCAAATTCTGTTTCCTCGGATTTTTTGTTATTTGATATTTTTTTTACGTTTATTGTGACCGGACTAAACAGTTGTCGAACCGAAAGTCTACGCTACGCTATACCTGCTATACTTCGGATTTACTACTTTATCAACATTATAGTTAAATCACGTCAAATTCATTTCCTTATCTATAAGAAAGTAAATTCGACGCAACTTACGGTAAGATCACCAATTCTCCACATGTAAATTATTGGTTTGATAGGTAGGTATCCAGTTTATGATTTTTGTTAGTAGACCGCCGATGAGTGAACTTAATTAGTAATTACCATGCAAAATATTTTCATTCAAAGATATCAATTTCCTTAAAGTAGTTATGGTATAACAGTTCATATTAAGCGTTTTATCGTTTCACTTTGGCAAATATAATTAAGCATGTATATTCTTAAATTTAATTAATAATAATTTAATTAGCTCTAATGAAAATCAATTGAATTTTGAAAGTGTTGTTAACTAAATTGAAGATAATCATTCCATACTTTATTTCCCCCTTCCCTTCGGATCTCGACATTGAGTAGACGTGTTATCTGCATTTTAATAAGTTTAAACAATCAAATTCTAAAAATATTTTTCATTTTAAATAAACTCAATTTAATAGGAGTGCATAAATTGTGAGGATACCTACTTCAAAAAGGAGCACTTGAAGTTAAAATCGTACCAAAATCATCTCTAAGCAAACAACTGTCTCCAAAATACCAGGCGCACAGGTGAACAAGGAGATTAAAGTGAGTGAATATAACCCGTATCGACCAAACCAGTTTACGCATCGCACTTGACATCCTATTCAACTATTAATTGGGTCGGCCTACTTAACACTGCAAGCTCCGCCCCATATCCAATCAGTGCGTCTATGCGTATACGCACACATAGATTGTATAGACACCACTTGCATTTGCATCCATCCTAACAGAGCGCGAAGCCGACGGCACGCATTATATTTAGGCCTACAATTTTATTAACTATAACAAACAATATGCCAATAACACCGAAAACACCTAAAAAAGACGCCAATACCCGGCAAGATCTCCTAATAAATGAATTAATCAGTTATGGCTCAGATCCACAACTAAATCTTGCGACAAATCAAGAAAAAAGCAGTACAGGAGTAACTTTCATAACGCGACGAGTTAAGCGCAAGTTTGATGAATCAACATCCGATCTGAGTTCACTGATAGCCAAAATGAACGAATTTTTTAACAACTTTGAGGAACGGCAAACCAACAAACTTGAAAAGATGATCGAATCGATTAATAATATCAAAGATCAAAATTCCGACATTAAAAAAAGCGTGGAATTCCTATCCATCAAATACGAGGACTTTTTGGAACGGATGACAGTCCTAGAACGTGAAAATACAAATTACAAAAATAAAATTGAGTCTTTGGAATCCAAAATTGATTTTTTAGAACGGAATTTCCGATCATCTTCCATAGAACTACGAAACATACCGCGGCAACCACAAGAAAATAAAGAGGTCCTTCGCAAAATAATTAAAACTGCCGCTTCGAAACTTGAAGACCCAATATCAGATTTGGATATTCGCGATATAATTAGATTGAAACCGAAAACAAATGAACGCACGAGCCCCGTAATAGTGGAATTTACCACAACGACAACCAAGGAGAACATCATAAGAAAATGTAGATCGTATAACAAAGCTAACCCGGGTGATAAACTTAATACACAGCACATAGGACTCCCGGGGCCGGCTCTTCCTATCTACCTGGCTGAATCGCTGACGGCAAAGGCGAAAAGACTACATTATCTTGCTCGCCAGTTAATAATCGAACGCATCGCACATAGTTGCTGGACCTCGCATGGTTCGATCTACATCAAACTATATGAAAATTCGGAGCCGATACGCATTGAATCAGAACAAGATATAGCGAAATTTCGTAAGAATACATCCTGACTAATACATCGTTACAATTCACATTGTAAACTATTTTCTTATCTATTGTTAAAACGTCTAGTTATTAATTGTTACTACTTTTTATTATCTACATTTATCTTTATTTGCCAGAAACTGAACTCACACAATGGTTATTTAACTATATACATAACAAATTATTTATCGAGGCCCTACCCATATTATCCGCTTAAAACAACACATAAAATATTTTTACTCGACCAAATACAATTAAAACAAATAAAAAATCTTCTTTTTATATCACAATATTTTAACAAACAAATACTTCTGACGACATCTCCACACGTACATGCATACACTAAATCTAGTTATTATTATAAAATTCGATAATCTACTTACAATAAATGACGATATCGATCGTCTTTCCGTCGCGTCGTCATCAACATGTTACATCGAAGACTGTTTTAACCTGACGCAAAATAAAAAATCATGGCTTAAAATAATCGTACAAAATATTAGAAGTATAACCTGTAATTTTACCAATATGCTTACATTATTAGAGAGAGCTAACACAAATTGGGATCTTATAATCCTAACAGAATGCTGGCTTCCACGAACTCATGCCACTCCAACTATTGACGGCTATAATTACATACTGACGCATAATAATATTACTCAAAATGAGGGAGTCGTTGTGTACACTAGAAATAATTTGAACATAACAAACGAAGAGCCTCATATTCTGGAATCGAACTCTCTAATACTTAAAATCAATAGAAATACCATAGTATTAGCCATATATAGGCCAGCAGGTTACAAAAATACAGCTAGATTTATCGAATCACTAAATACTGTACTTAAGCAATACGCACAATACTCTAACATCATCCTGGTAGGGGACATCAACATAGATATAACTGATCAAAATTCTGACCCCAACTCATGTTCCTACCTAAATCTCTTAGCTTCACATGGTATACTCTCAGCTCATTCTATCCCAACCCATGATAAGACCTGCCTTGACCATGTGATGTTAAAAACGAAACTCTCAGCGTATTGTTACGTTGCAGCAACCTCTGTCACAGACCATGACTCAGTAATCTGTTTATTAAATACTAGCTTGCAATCAAACAACATTCCATCACATTATATTACCTATAAAATAAATTACGATGGCCTCGACTTGGACATGAATAATTGTGATCTTCTACCAATTTACAAAATTCAAAATGTTAATGAAGCCATGAATTTTTTTATCAATTTAATTAATGAAATTATATTAGCCAATAGACAATCTATAAAAATACCTTATCGTAAACGAAAACGTAATCCATGGATGACACCAGGACTCTTGAAATGTATGCGTCAACGCGATAGACTCCACCAAAAACTCAAAAAGGATCCCCAGAATTATATACTAAAAACAACGTTTAAAAGATATAAAAACTTTTGTAAAAACTTATGTAAAAAACTAAAAAAAGAATATGGGAAAACAGAGATAAGTAACGCATTGAACACTAGCAATAAAAAACTTTGGGAAACAATAAAAACTGTCACTTATACAACAAAGCAAAAAGATACACCGCTTTATCTACTCTCGAAAAATAATCCTCAACAAGAAATAAATAGAATTAATTCATTTTTCGTCAACATGGGCCAAGAATTAGCAATGAAGATACCCGAATTAATTGACCCGTTAAATACTCAATCTAAGAGTCAATTGCACTCCTTTGCACTATTTTTTACGGATGAGGTAGAGGTTGAGTGGGCTATTGCCAGTCTTAAAAATGGCCGTGCAGTTGGTCGCGACAATATACCTGCATCCTTTTTGAAGCGCTATAAAGACAAACTGGCACCATTACTCACATACATGTTCAACTTAACATTTTCCACCGGTGTATTCCCTGACATTCTCAAATTAGCTGAAATTCATCCGATCTACAAAGGAGGTGACAGAGACTGTGTCAACAATTATAGGCCAATATCTATATTACCAACTCTATCTAAAGTATTGGAAAAAATAATTAATAAACGCTTGGTAAACTATCTCGAGTCGCATAATATCCTCTCGAAATCGCAGTTTGGTTTCCGTGCTAAATTATCATGCAGTGATGCTGTCCACGAGCTAATCAATTTTATTGTCACTAATCTAGATTGTAAGAAAAAGGTACTGGTAATATTTTTAGACCTCGCAAAAGCGTTTGACACAGTTTCAACCTCTCTTCTTTTGAACAAATTAGAGCAAATCGGCATAAGGGACACACAGTTGAAACTTTTCTCTCACTATCTCTCCAATCGACTTCAAAGGGTTAAAATAGATAACATGCAGAGCGATGATCTCCCCACCAAAATTGGTGTTCCACAAGGGAGCGTAATTGGAGCAACTCTCTTTTTAACCTACATAAACGGCTTGTGTGACCTTAATCTACCAGGTGGAAAGATCATCTCGTTTGCTGATGATACAGCATTGCTTTTCAAAGCAGACACGTGGGAAGAAGTTTACTCTCATGCTCAACACGGTTTTGATATGGTCTCAAAATGGCTACAAATCAACAAATTAACCTTAAATACCGATAAAACCAAATACATGACATTCACAAAAAAGAATTACAAATTATATGATAACTCGAAGATAGTAGCACACAAATATACATGTAGAGGTACTATATGCGCATGCACATTATTAGAAAAAACCAACAATATTAAATACTTAGGTATACAAATTGATAGTACGCTTAGTTTTCAGCCACACATAGCTCTACTTTCCTCTAAAATACGAAAAATCATATACCTTTTTAAAAATTTACGTGACATGGCACCACCAAATATATTAAACACAGTTTATTTTGCTTTGGTCCAATCTCTCTTGACCTATTGCATTTCTTCATGGGGCGGAGCCTTCAAATCAACTATTATTAAACTAGAAAGAGCTCAGAGAGCTGTACTTAAGGTTAGTCGACGTCTTCCTTTTTTATTTCCCACCAAAACTCTCTACGAAAAATGTCAAGTTTTAACAGTACGTCAGCTTTTTATTCTACACACTGTTTTAAGGAAACATTCAGAAATAGAATTTAATCCATATCTTTTTGAAAATGTCAGACGGAAATATATTGTTTGCCCATCTCTACAGTGTAACTCTAAATTCACACAAAAGTTTTATTGCTTCCTCGGTAATTATCTATACAATAAGATCAATAAGAACCTTACAATATATCCTCTGACACGACATAAATTAAAAGAAGTATTAGGAAAATGGCTCCAGACATTAGACTATGACTCTACAGAAGCCCTGCTGACGATACCAGATTGATGCTGATATTAAGTATTGTATAATTAAACTCTATCTCTGTACCATATTTCATCAAAATAGGTTCAGTCGTTTGGACGTGAAGGGGTAACAGACAGACAGACAGAGTTACTTCCGCATTTATAATATTAGTAGGGGTGCTGACACTACACTTGTAACATCGTCCCCGCTCCACACTGCTTCTAAAAATTAATACACTTAAAACATAATGATTGTTGAAATAATCCTAATCTGCTAATATAAATGCTAAGAAAAGGTAAAAGGTGTTTAGACTATGTTATAATAAAATAACTCACACAAACAAACACACATTAACCCTAATGCTTAATAAGTGGATAACTAAAATTTCAATTATAATTTCACTCTTTTACTGACTTTTATAACAAATAGGTACTGGCAAATTATTAATTTTAGATTTTAGTATTAGTGAACTTTAGATTTTACTACAAAAAATCTTTATATTATATAGTAATAAGATTAAAATCTCCTCAAACATAATGTATAACACTCACAAAAATATTGCTACATGTACAATCATCTAAATTATCCGAAGGGTGTGGACCTGGAGACCTGTAAAACAGGTTTTATAACTTTAGTTCAGGCTCCAGTCTCCACAATAAATTAAATGACACGACAGAATGTTTTGTATTGCAATTAACATAATGTTGTACTGTTAATGTTATTGTGGAGAGAATAAATACGTTTTTTATTTTTTTTATTTTTATTTTTATTTATTGTCAATAATATAAAATATCTGAAATCGTAAATTCAACAAATAAATATTATAAAACATAATGTAAAAAGTGATTACTAGGTTATATCAGTATCTGATACAAAATAAACAAAATCCAAGTCTGAACGTGACTGTACCTAGTGTACGTATTCAAGTCGGTATATGTATGTGACGCTTACTGCTGCTCCCGAGATTGCATTTGCCCATTTTAAACTGATAAGGCTTCTACAGCCATTGTAATTTTCATGCGACTGTCATATAAAATCTTATTTTCGGAGTACGAAAGCAATCGAGAGGTTTTGTTTGCATAATCGCATTATTAGCTTCTAGAGTACGAAAACTCATATATGTATTCAAAATTCTTCGAACCATAGCGGATTATGAGCTACTTATTCTAACATATAAAGCTCTATGCGAGTGTCTCATTAGATATTGCATATGTGCTTGGGGCTGCGCGGCTAAAATTAACATTAACCCTCTAGAACGTGCCCAACGTGCTGTATTAAAAGTATTGCTCTACCTTCCTTTTAAACATCCCACCACAGATTTATATGAAAAAGCTAAAGTATTTACAGTACGCAAGCTGTATATATATGAAAGTCTGCGTCGTTTTCATCGCCAAAAAGTACCCTATCTACCAACTTCATTAAAAAGAGTAGACCGAATAAATGTTCCGAGGGCAAAGACTAGATTTGCTCAAAAGCAGTACGATATAGTTACTACACAATTGTACAATAAATTACTTAAAACTCTTGTAAATAAAAATAAAAACATAAAAAATACAAATAATAATGAGTTTAAGAAGATTATTTCAGCATGGCTCAGGAATTTTGACTATGATGGTATTGAAGTTATGTTAGCAAATCTGTTTTTTTTTCATAATATGGCGAAGTATAGACGTACAAGATTTCTGATACACACAGTTATTACACACACACACACACACACACACACACACACACACACACACACACACTCACACACACACACACACACACACACACACACACACACATATACACACTCACAAAAACAAACACACACACATACACACACACACACACACGACACACACACATACACACACACACACGACACACACACTTTTTCACTCACTCACATACTCACCCTTCTTTGTAAAATTTTTTGATTACTTGATATATCTACCTTGTTTAATGTTTTATGGCAAAATAATTTTAAGTTAAGCTATAACTCGGAGAAGCCACTGATTCCCGAAATACAGTGTAGACTAGTTCGGGAATCTATGGATTCAATATTAACCATTGTAAAAATGTTTTTGTCAATAAATGATTATATATTATATTATATTATAACGTAATCAAATGAGCTGCATTCGATATTGAAAGATATAAATGCTTTCTTCCGTCATCCTCGCTATATTATTTTGACAGTATTCGTTTTGAAATAGTATTTTACCGAAAAACAGTTGAGTATTTGTTTCTTGAAATAAAACTTTTAAGCCATATTTAGTGGCTATGGATTTCTGACATCTGCTTTTGTAGGTTTGGGACATTCATACATTTGAAGTGATAAAATATTTAAGATAGATGGGCATACTACCAATGTATGAGACATTCTGTATCATTAACTGGTAGTGGCACAAGTGTACCTATTCATGTTATGATATTAATGATTTTTACAAATAAATAATTCCTGAATGCCTGAAAATACTATACATTTTGTAGTAAAAAAGAACAAGTTCAAAACGATATTCAGATAAGTATAGAGAAAAATGTGTGTTAAAATCACCTACTCATTCGTTTTCAAAGTTAAAAGAGTAGGGGAAGTCAAATAAAAAGTTACTATTGGGTATTTGAATGTTGTATTCAGATTGAAAGTTTACACTCATTGTACAAACTTCTATTTTGTAAAAAAACTTATGTTACCGTAAATTTTTTGCTTTCTATATAATTTTACTTTACGTAGGTACTATTAAAAACCTCCAGGTTATGCAAAAACGACCAAATGTAGCTTTTATTACCAGCACATAAAGTATCCAGGTGTACAAGCGAACGTTTCTCTGATCGTACGCTTTGATATTTTCGTTCTCCGCCTTGATACTTTCTGACAACAGTTAGATCGATTTACCAACTCCACTTTGAAAACTTTCTTCCTCGATTAAAAGTTAGCACATATAGAAAATTCTTTGTAGTAGTATAGCACTTGATCTTATTTTGTTTGCGTTTGACACATACGATGTTCAATCAATTTATAGTAGAATGAGTAGGTATGGATAGCTTTCAATAAATGTATGTTCTTTTAATTCACAAAATTTTTTTATCGAAGGATATTTGATAATTGAATGATGTAAAAACGTATTTTTCATGTTATTAAAGTTCAATATAGTATATTTATTCGATTCAACAGGATAAAAAAATAACTCCAGAAATATTTCTATATTATTGATCAAGTATCAAATAGTTTATTAATACAGATTTTATTTCACAAATGGTAAAGGTTCATAAACATATTCGATACGATAATGTATTTTCAGCAAAAAATCCGTATAATGCACATTAGACAACCTTGTTGCCAGTTTCTCGCCGTCATCCATTGCTTAAGTGTGCCACCCGCCGAGTGGCATGACGCCTTTGAACCCGATCACTTCATTAGTACAACTGAGTTACTCCATCTACACGCATATACGAATACGCACATTCCACTCAGTCTGTATACAGTCCTTGTGTCGAACGCACCTGATAAGGCGATGGGAAAAATCACAAAGAAATTGTATTAGAAAGGGTTTAGTGAATCTACAGGTTGCGACGATTGTGCAAGTGTTGGCGTCGGAAACGCTCGAGGACGCGATATCGGCATCCTGCGGGCGACCGTGGCCCGAATAATACCGTCGCGCGCGCACCTATCAGCTATTTGTATGCAAATCAACTTGACTTCAGGTGTTATCGTTCAGTAACTCTGTGACTTTCACCACTGAAAAACGTTTCGGATGAAACATCGAAAATGGTTCGAAGTAAGAAGGGTCAAGCGGCGAGTGAGGTGGACGTGCGTCGCGATCAGTCTTTCGCGAGGTCAAACGCGGGAGGGTCCCGGCTTCGGGTGCGCCGGGGGTCGAGTTTGACGGATTTGGACAAGCTCCGTTGTAACGGGGGCTCAAGTGGCGGCGGATCAATTGGTGATCTGATGAACATGTTCAGTGGTAGTGCTAATTCGGTCGGCAGTGATACTTTGGTGGCGCGGACAGTCCCGCTAGAGACTGTTCGTCGTAATATACCGCCGGTATCGTCCCCGCCTCCGCTCCCGCCGCACTCGCCGCTTATACACGTGTCGCGTCCCGTCGGGCCTCTCACCATGGCCCAACGGACACTAAGATTCAGCAGGCTGCTCAAATATCAGCCGTGTTCGACTGACGTAATCATTTTATTGGTAAGTTATTTGTATTTTTGTACCTACAAAATTTTGGATAGTAAAAGCTAGTTAAGCTCCACCATTATGTAAATAATCCAATAGTTATTATCACATTATCACGTGGGATATTAATATCACTATCAGTTCGATACGCGTGAATTGACACTAATGGGCGTTATCTTTACGACTAATGTTTAATTTTATATTTCTAACGCTGTATTTATGTATTTTAATATCAATAAAACGAGTAGGTAGTTGGTGAATGCCATATTGGCTAATTTATATTTTTAACGGCCCAATATATGTTATTTGATAGGGCTCTTAATTGACATGATGTTGGTTAGGGCTGCGAAACAGTGTTCAATTAGCAAATAAAGGCCGGCGCCCAGTGATGGCGGGACGTCACGCTTCGGCGCACCAAATCTTCATGTGGCATCCGCGGCATTCCGCGGCGTACCTACTGGTCGAGACAACGTTCTTTTGTTTGGGCGCTCGGGCTTGTTAGTTAGATTGCCGCCCAAATGAGCTAGATTCTACATTATTTTCACGTACTTGGCACTCACTGTGTTGTGAGTATAAGCGTATTTTTTATGTAAGGAAGATGCCAACAAGCATGCAGCTCACATTGATGTTAAGTGATGACTGCAGCCAATAGACATCTACATAAAAACCGTAGACGCGCTGCCACCTCTGAGACCTAAATTGTTACGTCTCTGTGATAGTTATTACGGGGCCATACATTACCATCTAATAATACGATAGTATACGATATAGGAATACGATAGTGCTGATACACTACTATTTGGCGGCAGATTGAGGTAATGCAGTGGTACCTACGACCACGAGCTCCGTCATTAGAGCTCTACCACCAGTGAAAATTGTTTCTTTACACACTTTCCGTTACAAGGAACGGTAACCAGTGCGACTCACATATTGTCGTAGCGTGCCATGGCATTTTGTGGAATGTTTTAACGTGCTGCAGAATTTTATGAACGTTTCGAAAATCATTTGTACACAAAAAAAAAACTTTACCACTGTGTTCCGTGCCACGCCGTCATTGGTCGTCGGCCCTAATAATGAGTCATTGACATCGATAGACACCTACTTGACATCATATTGGCCGGCTTCAATAAGAATTTATTTACATCTCTTATTGGGTAAATAATTGTATAACCTTAATTTACCCTCTCAAATTATTGTGTTCCTAATTTTATTAATAGCTAGCTGACCCGGCAAACTTTGTATTGCCTCACAATGAAATAATGTGTCAAAGGTTTGATATTCTATAGGAAAATGAAATTAAATGTAGAGATTCCCGTGGGAATTAGTGATTTTCCCGCAGTAAAAAGTAGCCTCATTCGAAAGTAGTTTCATTCGAATCCGTCCAGTATCTTCGGAGATTAGCCTGGACAACTAACAAACAGACAGACAAAAAATTTAAATATCATTGAAAAATGTTCTAATGCTATTTTAACATCGCCGAATTGGTTTTTCGTTAATATATACAATGAACAGACACGCGGATTTTACTGTTTTATTATATGTATAGATGAGGTGTCTCCAGAAACATATTTAGAACATTTGTTTGGTATTGTATGTAGTATTGAATCAATGTGTTTTTGGTAAGAATGCTGCTATATTTTAGTTTATAATATCTCAACTATAGCCTAATTAAAATATAACATTCGCTGAGAAAATCAACTTTGCCTTTCAACGTTCGCCGTTTTATTATATTTGAAAATTACAATTCTGGAGACCGCGCTATAGTAAATTACGTTCAATTTCTAGAAGACTTATAACCGTAATTTCATGTCTCATCTTACTAGGTAATGAAAATTGATGTAATCATTTTCATTACCTAGTAAGATGAGACGTCAAATTACGGTTACAAATATATATACAGGATGATTTAATGGAATGCTTCCTGAAATGAACTTATGCTAAGTATTGAAGGTAGCAAAATTAACTGAGACGACATTTCTTTATTTTTCGAAATAAAAACCATTCCGTTCAAAGATTTTTTAAGATGTCTCTAAGTAGGTCTAACTAATCTAATGGAAGCAACATCTCTGAGAATGAGTATTGCACTCAAAATCCAAAGAAGATAAAATCAAATTCAATTACCAGTGTGACTGATAAAATCTTTGAAAGCAGATCTTTGAAGGCCCCGGCCAGACAAGATGGACCGACGACCTAGTGAAGGTCGCGGGCAATCGCTGGATGAGGGCGGCCCAGGACCATTCGTTGTTGCATTATTTGGGGGAGACCTTTGTTCAGCAGTGGACGTCTATTGGCTGAAATGATGATGATGATGAAGGTTAAGGTTCTCTGACTGCATCATTTGGGTTAGTTATTTTCCCTTTATCCGTTTGACTCAAAGCTATGGTGTTGATAAAAATACAATATAATGTATACCTATTTGAGTAATACCAACGTTATCTATGCAAATGGTTTGTAACTGTGTCAACGATACCTGTCTTTTAAATTAGCCAAAAACTCATTTATTTCTCTTTAGCAGAACGCGAATGATAGGGGCTGGTATAAATTTGAAAATATGAATTTGAAAATTTATTTGAAAATATTAACCCATCCTTTTTCAGAAAATAAATATATTTGTAGGCCCAGATACAGCCTTGAGACTTCAATAATCTTTAAATTTAAGATAGAATATCTTCAATCCTTTACAATCCATCGTAATTTGCCGTCAACCTGTGGTCTGTCTGATTCGTGATTTATGTTAGACTGCTAGCAAATTGAATGTATAACCTTTGATACCTAGAATAAATCTAGATTCATATCAATCTTGACTAGCGTTCGATCGTGATCCAGATTGGATCTTTTACGCGTGATTTCATTTTTTTGGACAAAAACTTGAAGTAAAACAATTTTGTTATCTATCTATCTACTCTACGATCTATAACGAATGAATTATACGTGCCGGATACTTCATCTTTCAAGATCTCGTGTAGATTAGTGTTAAATTTGCTTGCAAGTTATTTGAAAAATAAAATAAGATTTATCTCATGTCTTTCTTATAGAAGTAACACACGACCGGATTCGTTCCGGAGGACCAAATCTGCCGACCAAACCCCCCGCGAATGGATCGCATCGGACTTGATTAATAATTATTCTGTCCGCCGGATTCCTCTACACACGTCTAGATTTGGTTCGGAGCGTACCGAATCCGCTGTCCGCTCCGTACCACATCTGGACGTGTGTTAAGACTATTAACTTTTGTACATAGTAATTAACGGCATTGCGTACGTTTATTTACTACTTTACGTCTTAAATTATGGTTAATTAACAGTTTTGTCGAAAATAATAAATCGACGCCAAAATTTAAAAAAAAACCAAGCGATCCAAAACATAAGGAATGTTGCTTTATCATTCTAGTAATAGTAAGATAATTTTTCACTTCTTCAATAATTCCTGAATTACAAAATTGTCGTATGAAACTATGTAAACATACAATAATACTAATTAGGTATAGCATATTGATGATTTATTTAATTATTCTTTCTATGCACAGAAATGGTACCTACATGAAGGCTGACTTAATGCCACTAGGCAACTGATATTACTTATTGTCCTGTTATTAGTTATCCTTACTCTATAACAGAATGTTCAATGTGATATTATTTCGCTACTCTGTAATCTAGAGTAATAATCATAACTTTTAGACTGCCATTAAAATTACGTTGATTGTAAAATAGGATGCAATATGATCTCTAAACAATAGGTACTGGTTATTAATCAGTACTCTCTTACTAATATTATGTTGTCTTCCCTCTTTGAGGAAGTTTCCCGCCACAAGTGATAAAAATAGGTCAATTTATAGGAAAATTTACTGAAATCTACAGTAGAGCCCTCAAGAGTTATGTCAACCTCAAGATAGCTATCAGCAGACGGCTGATGAGGCTCTTGTGTATTTCTGTACAGAGAATTATTATTTTTATTTTTTTTGTAAATGAGATCATATAAAACAAAGATAAAAATTAGCTCTATCTTAATATGGTCAATATGGATATGTTTTCTAAATATTTTCCACTAACTTTAATGAAATAACGTGGGTTATACAATAAATATAATATGTGAAATCCACGCGCACGAATTGAATCGCGGGCAATGCATAAGAAAGTATTTGCATCAACTCGTGCGAGATATTTCATGAATTTTCAGCGGCTGCATTTTTATTTTAATAGTTCCATTTACATCGGGAATGAGAGCGAAAGTTAGGGAAGTGTACGGATTTGTAAATGTAACTGGCAAATGTGAAAATTAAATATGTTCGTTTCATTTCTGGGGGATTGGTACTGATACATTGCATGACTGAATATATGAATATACTGAAATCAAATAGAGTTTTTATTCAAGAATTAGCCTTTCCTTTTGAATATCCGGTAGTATTCACACAACTTAATGTTTAAATTGGTAGGGTTGCGAAGTGTTTTTTATACCAGTTAGTGATGTTAAAATATCGGTAACTATGTGTCTCATGTTTTTTTATGTAATGGAAGTGGCAAACAAGCATGCAGTTCACATTGATGTTAAGTGATGTCTGGAGCCTATAGACACCCACACAATGACCAAGGTCAAAATGCAGATGCGTTACCACTCCTGAGGCTTAAGGTGTTATGCCTCTGTGCCGAAAATTACAAGGCCATACATTACCACCTGATCGGAATACGATAGTGCTGAAAACTACCATTTAGCGGCAAGTATGTTAGGTAATGCGGTGGTGCCTACACCCGCGAGCTCCGTCACTGGAACTCTACCACCAGTAGTGTGTGTGTTGCGCGCAGCACTTGTTGGGCACATAATATAAATTAAAACTTTAAAATAATAATAGACAAGTCTTAATTAAAATAGATATTTATTATGGAGTTCCGAAATTGATTAAAGGATTTGTCACAACAAATCATCTTTATAAAAAACTGGTTGCCTGTAAAGTCGGTTTTACGGGCGAAGATTTTACGTGACAACGTCTTTTTCTCGGTAGAAAGGCATTCGCCGGTCCGGCAGGCCTCTCTCTCGTTCGGTGTCTCATCGTTACGTTACCGGGCGTTACACTTTTTCATGAGTGACTCCGAGCCGCAACCTAATTTAAGACGTTGTCACGTCAAAAATCGTGAGAATTTCCTAGTGCTATGACGACAAAATTTACTAATTAACAGCAAAACAACAATTACAAAACATCATACCACCATTTTACAAACCTGTTTGTTTATTTATATTAGGCGTATTTCTTCATGAATTTCAGCAAGTATTTCAATTTAGGCATTTCGATGTTGTGGATGCATCTATTGAAGTCTCCAATGACCTTCACCGAGTGGGTCATCATCCTTGATATGATGTCCTTTAAACAGACGCTCAAGTCTGATACCTCTTTGAACCCATGGATTGCGATCTCAGACATTACAACCGGGAATGGCGAGGTTTCGTAAAGGAACTGCAAATGAATTGAGTTCCCTTAATATTCATTGCTCTATCTTTGCAATTATATTTAATTGCGTTTCAGTAATTACAAGGGTTAAAACACATTAAGCAACTCTTTTATAGCCGTACTTAATATTTTAAAACGTAATAAAAGTATCTTATCCAAGAGTTTCAGATAATTTAATGTTTTTAATAACATTGTTAATTAAAAATGTTTTAACGGATACAAATAAATTGTTACAATTTTAATTTATTGGTACTTAATGTTCAGATATTTTTTGCGAAGTATAGATGTTTTAATAGGTCAACTTTTTTATGTAAGGAAGGTGGCAGAGAAGCATGCAGCTCACATTGATGTTAAGTGATGACACTATAGACATCTACACAAAAACCAGAGGTCAAAATGCAGATGTGATGCCACCCCTGAAACCTAAGGTGACATGTCCTTGTGATAGTTGTCACGGGGCCATACCTTATCATCTAACCGGAACACGATAGTGCTGAACACTACCATTTAGCGGCAAATAAATTAGGTAATGCGGTGGTGCCTACGCCCTTGCGCTCTTGCACTAGGACTCTACCACTATAATCAAATAATCAACAGTAACTAATAGTTCAATTTATTTACCACCGTCCTCTCAAGATCTTGGCTCTCATGAGAGCAGTTGCCACCGACCTGCTGCTGTTTTTGACACTCAAACAATTTTGATGCCGAATATTTCTTCAGATTTTCCAAGGTATCGAAGTGGACTTGTAGTTTTTCTGGGAAAAGTTTTCATGTTTAATTGACAGACATTGATTCGAGTCAATATTATTATATTTATATTTTATACATATGTACACGAAAGTATTAAATTCTTATTGTTCACACGTGAAAACAAAAAATGTACAATATGCAAATAGAACTTATTGAAATAAAACTGTTTTTTCATATTATTATTTATCTCGCGTATACTGAAAAAATCCTTAAAATTTTTAATAATATTATGTTTAGGTCGAATTTAATTTTTTGAATTTTTTTGTGGTGTCGTGTGGTCGGAACTAAAACTTATGGCTTACCGAAATTTTTGTAGGTGTACAATTTGTTTGGGTGTGATGGAGGTAAATTATTCAAAATTATATATTTAAAATTATGTGCAATAACACGCGTAGCCAAAGAGCGTGGAGTATCCAATTAAGACTGTGCCATATCTCCAAAAAAAGGGTGTCTCATTTTATTCACGTAACATACCCAAAAACAAAGGTACCAATAATGTTGAGCGATACAAATGCAACATTATAGTATACATACACTGTTTGTTCTGAGATCCGCCGCACTGTTACGAACGGAAACACACGTATGTAAACACGGAAGACCGTCCCTAAATAAAATGGAGTAAGAACGAAGGTTGATTATTTAGCCGACCGGAGTCACCTTTGCAAACAACTAGATTCAAAGTAAACATTATAGCTTTTTTGGCTAGGTTAAGTTGATATGAAGAATGTTCGGTATTCTTGCTGTCTTAGATAGTGTGGTCCAAATCATATTGTAAAAAAGATCATATTGACTCTTTGTGAATAGGCTCTCTATATTTAGAATACTGTGATACATACTCTGTCGGCATTTTTGATTTTTCGAATAGAGCAGAAATACATAGCATGATATTATGGTTAACATCTTATGTTCATATATATCAAAGATTTACAAAATTTTTAATTTATCACTTTTAGTTTTAATAATATCACTCATTTTAAAACATATAGACATTTTAGAGTTTCTGTATAGAAACGATTTGACCCCATATTGATATCTTAACTAGGGTAGGAGATGTGTGATGCTTGAGTCGGAGTAAGTGATACAGAATTTTTCAGAAAGAAGAAACCACTTAGTTCTCTCCTTACCCTTTCCAGGAGATGAGGGCTTAATATAATAATTATAATGTTATATAAACATCTAAAAAGTAAATAAGACAAAAGAAGCTCACCAGGTAACCTCTGAACTCTCTGGTATCCCAAAGCCAAGCATAATGTAACATTTTCATCAGCCAACTGCAGATTTTCACCAAGCAACTTAATGATGCTCTCCTTACAGTAAGTACCATTACGTGGTTTGCGATCGTGAATTATTACCTACAACCGGATTAAAAATTGGCTTAGACGACGAAACGGATTAATGGTCCGAACATCGCTGTTACACCAATTGTTTTAAGCTAGAAATTTTACAGTTTCCTGTTGTTTATAGCCCATTTTACTGGAGGGCTATATAAGCGTTGGTGTTTTAGATTGTCGCCGTGTTAAAACCGGCAATAAAGTATTTTATATAAAAATGGCTGAAGTAAATTGAGATATACCTACTTATTGGCCTGTAATATATTTTTCAAGATCATTTTACCCATGTGAAGATCAAATGTTATAAAAGTTAATCTCTATCGGCCAACTGCAGATTTTCACCAAGTAATTTAACAATGCTCTTTTTTCCATTGCTTGCTTTGCCGTAAAGTGCCATTATGTATGTAATTTGCGATCATCAATTATTACTTACAGCCGGTTTAAAAATTGGCATAGACGATGAAATGGATTGATTGCCCGAACACGGCTGTTACACCAATTGTTTTATGCTAGAATTTTTAACAGTTTTCGTTGTTTACAGCCCACTTTGCTGGAGGGTAATATAAAAGTTGGTGTTTTAGTTTGTCGCCGTATTAAAATCGGCTATAAAGTATTTTATACAATAATGTCTGAAGTGAATTGAGATACTTTTATAAAATACGCTTACACTCATAGTGTCATGCTTACACAAAACGAGTATGAATACAAGTAGGCCAGCGAGATATAAAATATGACATATTTAATTACAATAATATGATGTCATTATTTAACATACAGAAAATTAAGTATTGTATTAATCCACTTTCTAGCATCGTATATAGTCAGACAAAAAGTCTCATTTTCATCAGCCAGCTGCAGATTTTCACCAAATAACCTAACGACACCATTTTCTTTACCATTGCGTGATTTTCTGTATGGTGCCATTACGGGGTTTCTAATATTTCTGAAGATAACTTCAGAACGCTACGCTTATTGTGTATAAACACAATAAGCGTACAACCATATAATTTCCAATCGTATTTTTTTACACGTATAAATTGACAATACGAAAAAGATGTTGTCTCTACGAGTATAAGGGCTCCCACAAATAACTGCGAATTCGCACGAATGCATGCGGTGTCGTATCGCATCTGTGTGGCCGCCCTAATAATATGCAGATTTCTATTGACTACTTGCTGTGCCCGCGACTTCGTCCGCGTGAGAATGTATGGTTGTTCAGTATCCACCCGGACGAAGTCGTGGGCGTAGCCTAAGTTACTTCTTATTACATTAGCTATCTGTCAGTAAAAGTCTCGTCAAAATATTATAAACAGTTAATTATAAACAGACACGACAATTTTATTTATCTGTAAAGATAAAAAAATGATAATAACCGGGTCCACGCAGAGCGTAGCTTGCTCTGCGTAGACGCGCCTATTTACTATTTCAAAATCACATTTCATTGTCAAAGACAACAGTGATAAATATTTATACGGAATGCTGTTTCAAGAGCTAAATAGTGAGTATTTGAGAGTGAACACAATATAACGATTTTATTTTCTTCAAATGCGCTTGTATCTTTTCTACAGAAGCTATCTCACAAATTCATTATTACTCACTCACTTATTTAGTACTAGGCTGATACTATACCTGAAAATACAGCGAGATTTGTTCAAGATACACGGTCATGTAGTTGATCGCCTTGTCTGCTTCATTTTTCATGAGTAATTTTACTTGAGACACAAGTGTGTCCATATCTTCATGAGATTTTTGCGTCCTGACTTGAATGTCCGCAATCAGTGCACGGTAACCATTTATTAGGTTATCCTGGAAGTCTGTCGTCTGAAAAATACAAATAAGTTTAGGGAAGTCACTTATTATCAAGGGTTTACGTTGTTGTTTGCTGGAAAAAGGTTCTTGGTTTCCGAATTATTTCATTTGAGAGCTTTTTCTTTTGGTATTAGGATAAAATTTCTGATTGCTAAAGGTATAAAAGATATATTAGGTCTATTTTTTGTAAGATCATAATAATATATATTTACGTATGTTTGTTTGCAGCAGACTAAATTTAGTTTTGGCTTATAAAGTAATTTTCATTTCGAATTTTAATATATTTAACATATTCAATGCTAATTATGGCATATTTATGCAACTTGTTGAGCTCATTTGGTTTGGAATTGTTCCAGTTACAGGTATTATAACAGCATATTGGACAGCAATAAAATACTTGTTAATATTTATTACCACTAACAAAATGATGGATAATAATATATTTAATAAAACTTGATTATGTAATAGCAATACAGTTACACTTAATAAAATATAACGATAATCTATTATCAATTATACTTAAAATATTTTAAACGTTCGGTTTACACTGAAATAAAATTTATAAATAAATAACAATTATGAACGATTTCCAAATTAATAATTTAAAATCTGTAATCGATAGATCCATTACAGAATCACAAACGCTTTACTACAGTGGGTGAAGAATGTTACTTAATCATATGAAAATTGCTATCACAAACTGCAAAGACGGTTCAGTCGCCATAAATGAATACAATGTGTCTTAAGATAAAGCAATCGATGAAATGCGAGACCGGGCTGTAAAGTTTACGAGTGGGAAATAAAACAAACGGGAAATACTGCGACGAGAGAAGTATTGCGATTAGTTAGAAATTCTTTTAATTTAGCGCTGGACCGTATTGAGACATTTACAACGGCCTTCCGATTAGCGGATACTTAGACATTAAAAGTATTTTTGTTACGATCAAGGAAATAGAGTATCAGGAGAAATATTTACGTCGAAGCGCGCATGGCCCCGCGGCTGGTGTAGATCGTAAGCGATCTACTCGGTTAAGCGATACGGGCGCGGTCGGGTGCGTGATGGGTGAACGGTAGTGGCAAATTAAAATGCGCGTTTCCGTGCTTCGGAGGGCACGTTAAGCCGTCGGTCCCGGTTGCTATCAACAGATAGCAGTTGTTAAAACCTTGTCGGAGGCCTTATGGCCGGTTTGAAAACATCTGACAGCCACAGACCAATATCTCCATCAACCCGTATTGTAGCAGCGTGGTGGAGTAAGCTCCAGACCTCCCCCCAACAAGGGGAGAGACTCGTGCCCAGCATTATTATTAACGTTATTGAGTTCCTATTAAAACAGCTCTTAACGCTTCATACTGGCGTTTGATTACCCTTCCACCCAACCTATCTTTTTCGAGCCAACCCAACCTATATTTTACTTTCGTATTAAATTAAACTTTTGTATGTTCTTGCGTTTTTGCGAAATATGCTCTTTGAATATTAGTAGAAAATCATCATATAAGCCATATTTAGGTATGAATTAATAATACCTAAATTGTATTTTGATATGACTGTCTAATCAGACATGCAAGTTTTTTGTATATTACATAGGTGTATGAAAAAAATACTATCTCAATCTCGTTATTGATAAATAAATACAATGTTTATAAGGATAACACAATCAATGAAATGTGAGACCAGGCTATAAATTTTACGAGTGGGAAATAAAACAAGCGGGAAATACTGCGATAAGAGACGTATCGTGATTTGTTAGGAATTCTAGGAATTTATCGCTGGACCGTATTGAGACATTTATAACTGAGCTCCGATTAGCGGCTACTTAGACTATATAAAAGTGAAGCGAAACCTTTTCATTTATTTCATACTCATTTTAATTTCTTAATTAATACTTTGTACGAAACCGATAATGTTTTCTAATGGTTTTCGCGAAAAACACATAATGAATTAAAATATACGTCTCAGGTGATAAAATCTAAAGAATATTATTTGAAAACACACAAAATTGCTATTTACAATCTGCAAATTAGTTCATGGTCAGTTCTTATAAACCAGAAACGGATCAATAATTTCACTAGTGGTTAAATAAATACTCATTTGAGATTTAGCATATTAATAATACAAATATACGCATGTTGGTATGATAGAAAAACTCCATTTCAATCGCCATCGATGAATGAGAACAATGTTTATAAGGATAAAGCAATCAATTAAATGTGAGACCAGACTGTAAAGTTTACGAGAGGGAAATCAAATAAGCGGGAAATAATTAGACCAGCAAAGTACTGTGATTAGTTAGTCATTCTTGGAATTTGTATGGCTTAGATACATTTGTTTCAGGTGTGGGTATTTGTGTGTGAAAAACGGCTCCCAAGATACAGGTTTATACCTAGTGTGGGGCTGTGAGTGTAAGCGTATTTTATTTTTATTTTTGTAAATGTTGTAGGTGGTTGTAGTGTAACCTAATAGCTGTGAATGTTACGTAAAATTTCTTATTTTTCGGTCTTTCTCAGCCATTTCTAGCCACTCCGATTAGATATTTCCACTATTCTATGTTACATATTTAATCCTTATTAAGTATGTTCTAAGGTTTTCACAAATAACACTTATTAGACTACAATTCAAAGATAAACCTACCTATTACTGATAAAATATTATAAGACAAACTGACAAAATGTTACAAAAATTGATATTTGAAGATACAATTTGCAAGTAGTAATACAATGTGTCTAAGAATAAACCAATCAATAAAACCAGATGTTATGCCAGGCTGTAAAGTTTACGAGTGGGAAATGAAACAAGTGGGAAATAATGTGACCAGAGAAGTATTGCGATTATTATTTTTTTTATATTTATTAAGATTTGTTACATAACAATATATGAATAAAAGTATATGGATACCAAAAAACCCTTATTGGGTTTGTCCTGGTATTGTTACATCCGAAGCTCGCATCTAATAAATTAATAATTAATTAAAGCTCGGCATTTATCGCTGGACCCCATTGATACATTTACAACTGACTTCCGATTAACCGATACTTAGTAAGACCTAAGGATTGTTATAACTATAAGGAAAGACAAGAAAAATTGAGAAACGGAAGAAATCTTAACCTTATAGAGTACAAACGCGACGTACATTTGCTACCCGATAGACCTAACCAAAAGCGCTATACTAGCTAGCGGTACTCGCGTGATATCAATTTGATAAGACACTTTGCATTATATGTTCTTAGGTTTTCGCGAGCTACACTCATTGAAATAAAACTATTTTTACGGATTTATCTCGCGTTTAAATATTATAATAAAAATCATTTTAGTTTAATATACACTTTGCATTATATTGCTGTTTTTATTTACAATTCCTACTCTATCGCATTCTACATAAATCCCTATTTAGCAAGATCTAAGGTTTTTGCGAATTGCACATACAGAATTAATTATAAGATTTACCACTGATCTTTGTAGCAAGTACTTTGCAAGCTCATATACAAAAGTCGTCAATAGAAGTATACAACGTACAACTTAACTGTGAGATCTAGAAAGTGGAGAATTTATTGATTTTCTTTGTTATATGGTTCATATTATCTTAAAATTCTTCAATAGCATGGTTTGTGATTTGCTTTTCGTGGCTATACATTGTTTGTACATTGAAAATGCAATTTATGCTACGAGTTTCCGTTCGAGAAGATCCTTAAGCACTGTAATATAGGCTTCTTCAAAGGTATCAAAAGCATCCCTGTAAGCTTTCACCGCGTTGTTGGCATAGAAGTTTCAAACGCTGAGAGGTGTTGTAGGAATTTTCATCTACTCACCCGTTACTAACCCGCTTGCTAACTTATATACACGGTGAAATTTTAGTGGTAGTTTTCGAAAGCCAATGATCGCTTTGGTAGTACGATCGGTCAATAATATTCCTTTTTATTTAGTATCACAGGGCACGTGAGCACATTTTCCGCTGTAAAGAACAATGGCGAAAATTTATGTGTAAACAGTTGGAGCGTCTTTATAAACCATTTGCACAGATCGTATTTAAATATTTTTCTACGTTTTTTGAACAAATTATGTAATTTCATAAAGGCTAGGTTAAAAAACAAAAATAAAAAGAATAAAATTGAACGTTATTTATGCGAAATATCGATTCCAAAATCGATGTTGTATATGAACATATTGCTATATATTTTGTATACTATAACAGATTACCAAAAAAGTAATTTTATTTCTATATACTATTACTACTCGTCCGATATAACTAGAATAAATCAATCATAATCATTCCTGAATATGAGGTCTCCAGTTTGACATTCAATTCAATTTAATCAATGTGATTGATATATAATCGATATCGATTCATTTTTAATCTGTCCGCTGTCTGTCATTCAGTGCTAGTGTTATCTGTCAGATTCTGTCACTTTTTGCGGTGTATTGTTTTGTATGTGGTGTTTTCTTCGATTATTTAGGATTTTTTTAGAATTTTAGGACTGTTTGTGGACTAATAGATATTGCTCTTCTTATTGATTGTTGGAAGCAGCCGATTTTTCCGAAAGAGACTGATTCACAACTTGATATCAGTAATAAAACCTATAAAACTTTAAACCTATTTATCTTTTTTCCTGGCCGTTTTGACGAAAAAACTGTATATCACGCAACTCAGGAATTGATGTTGAATAATAAGCAATATTTTTGAGCTGAAGACAGTGAGTATTTCACCGACATAAAAACATGTATGGGAGTTCGCCATTGTTCTTTATGAATATACTTACATTGTTTTCTTTTCTTTGTCGTAGCGCACGGCAGTGCACGTGTCCTTTTTCAAATAGTACTCGTAAATACGTTACGTTTAGTGAATTACTATCATTTCTCACGCTTTTGAGATAATGATCGTCTTAAATTATTTTTCTCACGCTTTTTTGATGATGATCGTCTTAAATAATTTGAAACCATTAAATACCCCTATATTTTTATTGTCACTCTATTTTTCGATAGTAATCATCATCATTATCAACCGACACGCTATACCGCTTTTCGAAAGCGCTGCAATGTAATATTCTGAAACTTACCTGTAAAGTGATCACAATGGATATAGATACAAGTAAAAGAAACGTGTGTCGATGCATATTTATTTCCAACCACATCACATTTCTTCAACACGCCATTACTTTACACTTCCTTAAAAAAATAGTTCTATTTGAGGGTGTTTCGAACCACACGAATCTTGAATTTAGAATTACAACGATTTAATCCAATTGTTATTGTACTCAAGTTTATAAACGCGTAAACTCCTAACCAAGACACTCGCAATAATAGTTAAACCCAACTAGGCTATAAAATATAAAACAATCTAAGAGACAATAGATGTTGACTGTACTAAACTTGTCGGTCAACTGCCTTTCTTTTGTCGCCTTTTGTTTTGAGTTCCGAACGATTGAGTGAGCGTTGTTGTGTTTATAATCAAAACTACGGCCACGATACTGATGACTAGTAGCTGGGTTTGTTGCTATTCAAACATTGATTTTCAATAACAATATCGATCATTTGTGTTAGAATTTTGTTAGTTTTGCATTGTTCTAATACATTTATTGTTATAATGACATTATCATAGTTGTTCGGAGTGTCAGCTATGAAATTAAAAAAAACCGGTCAAGTACGAGTCGGACTCGCGTCACGGATGTCAAATATCTCTAATCAATATAATAATATTCATATTAATATTATAAATGCGAAAATTTGTATGTTTGTTTGTTACTCCTTCGCGCAAAAATACTGAACCGTTTTTCATGAAATTTGGCACAAACATAGAGGATAACTTAGATTAACATATAGGATAGTTTTTATCCCGAAAAAATGTTTCTGTGGGGTGCCATGTGATGATTTAATAAGTTTCCACAGGTTACGCGAAAAGCGAAATTCATGAGGGCGGAGTCGCGGGCAACAGCTAGTATTGTATATAAAATGTGATGTATCAAATTATATATTATATAAGTAGCATAGTCTCATTTCCACTTTTATGAAAACATTATTACCTAATTAAAGTTGGTTAGTTTTATACCTACCGGTAACGTTATCCATGTTTAGAATGTTTAATATACCGGCACAGGAGAATTTTCGATAAATTGCCAAACTCCAAGTAACACTTGTTAATTGAACAATTGGCACACGGCAGGGTTGCAATTTTCCAAATAAACTCCGTCTGGGAAGCTGCAAATTCTCTCTAGAATTAAATATTTATCTGTTTGGTATGTAGCAATAATTAGGTTTTATTTTTACTCTACACTTTTAACCGATTTCGAAATTCTGTTAGCGAGTCCCGATATTTTTAGCTCATAACGTATTTGAATTATTGTAACAGTCTTTTAATGTATTCATTTATTCATTCATTCGATATCATAAGAAACAGAAATTACAGTAGCTGATGGTAGAGATCGTAGTATAGGTTTTATTTTTTTACTAATTTGAACTAATTTCATTCCGATAGTAGGTACCTTAGAAGTTGAAAACATGCTTTTTTTGCTTTATTTAAACAGAACTTCCATAAACTATTCCAAATGATTTAATCTAGAAACTGAAAAATACTGTTTAATTATTTTAAAAATCAAAACAGAAACAATTAAAGAATTACATGTACTATCGTTTTTTAATTTTTACCTGAATACTATGCATTTGCAAACACTAGATATTTATCTTAATTTTCATTGAAATTGATTCATTATTAATACTACGATACAGACAGATGGATGCGATCTATTAATTATTTACAGTGAGCATCAACCGTATGGATATTGCTCCTACAAATTATGCATGACATGTCATTTAGGTGATACAATGCGGGCATTTCTCTTGGTCCTATAGCATGTTTATTGGCACTTCATAACAATATGTCCTGTAAGTAATGTGGATGAATGTTAATAGCCTCAGCAGTTGATTGGTAGCACACTTCTTCTACACTGGGGTCTGGGGTTCAGTGAATGGAAGATTAGGATTTATTAATTTTTCAATAGTTTGTCAGTGCCACCCTCGGACTTTGGTAATGTTCCCGCAGAAATTCATTAGCTCTTAAAACTTAAAGGTGTATCCTAAGTGTTTGTATATATCCGTGAATCGATGTATTGACATCTGCCTATGCATTTGGCGTGAAATCTAATGGTAGAGTTCCAATACCGGATCCCGAGAGCATAGGTAAACACCAAATTGGAGCTATGTTCTGTTCATTACTTCCTAATCGAAGCACGGTAGCACCGAACAATACAATTTACAGTATGTAAATCAGGTAAACACCTGACCAAACAATACAATTTACTCGGATTGTATTGTTCGGTGCTACCGTGTTTCGATTAGGAAGTAATGAACAAAACTTAACTCCAATTAGGTAGTAATGAACAGACCCTCTTATAAAATAATATACAAAGGAAAGATAGCTTTTTAAACCTAAAAGAGGCAGCTTACTGTCATTTTTATACTTTACAACTTACATTTTAAGTTTTGTAATCAGAGAGTTATATTCATCATTCCATAAATACTTATTTTGAATATTCATAGGCGACGGCGACGTGTATGTATCAACGTTTTGACGTAAAAAGAAAAAAAAAGCTTTTCTATTTTGAAGATTATCAATTAAAATCAAATTAATACCTAACATATTCAATCAAGTTATGTAGGAGATCATTGTTATACAATTAAGAAATTTTGTAAAGAGAGAGAATTTGTAATGGTTGGAATTTTCCCAACTCTAATTTATATAACAATTAGCGTATCTTAATCTGAGCATCTGTTACCCTAACATACAAATTTAACATTCAATAAAGCC
This sequence comes from Macrosoma leucophasiata, assembly GCA_036365455.1. Taxonomy (NCBI): domain Eukaryota; kingdom Metazoa; phylum Arthropoda; class Insecta; order Lepidoptera; family Hedylidae; genus Macrosoma; species Macrosoma leucophasiata. The sequence continues at coordinate 14,025,530 of JAWQUS010000021.1, forward strand.
TTATTTAAATGTAATTTATTTCAGTTTTAAGTAACGACTTCTAATCCCTTGTGACGTTAATGAATAAACCAGTGTGGTTGCGATTCTAAGCTTAGCATTCCTTACACAGACGGTTAATAAAGCTAGTTCAGTGAATTTTACACTGAGGAATACCTACTTTATTGTATACTAGCTGTGCCCGCGACTTCGTCCGCGTAAGCATTTATGATTGTTCAATATCTACCCGGACGAAGTCGTGGGCGCAGCTAGTATAAAAGTAGCCTAAGTAACTCCTTATTACATAAGCTATCTGCCAGTGAAAGTCTCGTCGAAATCCGTAAAGCCGTTCCCGAGATTAGCCCCGCCAAACAGACAGACAAACAAAAATTGTAAAAACTGTTGTTTTGGTATATGTACCTACACGGTACATTGGTACATTGGTTACAGTACATTGGATACTGTAAGTTAACTAAACATAAATATATTTACATTTCAGATTAATGAAATGACGGCTAACAGCCGGTTCCGTTTTTAAATTGATTTGACAGATATTTATGTGAGACGTCTCCAAGTCATGTGTCATGTTACTATGTGAAAGTGTGGTAAACTGACTTCTGGTATCGTGACAATGTTATCAAGTCAATTTAAAAGTGTAAACAATACAAATAAAAATTTCTTATCGATAAAACAAGATTTTTTTCCAAAATAATCGTGTCGATTGTTTTTTTGATCTCTATATTAAATTCATTTAGAAAGATTTCACCATTTGTTATTATGAACGATCTGACTTGTGTTATCCCACGTATGCCAGTCGTTACGGCTGCGTTATTTATATACGAGTACCTGACATGAATTCCAGCTGGGCGTGTTACGTCAAGTACTGATAGACATTTTCATCGTATGAATCCCATTTCAATACCCTTATTTGCCAACACTGTTTTTGATAGAAATTAAATTTCTACAATGTGTGAAGCTCGCGAATATCTGCGAAAACGTCACTGCTTTTGATGTTTATTTGTAAATACGAGTAAAGTCTGTAAATCCTAGTCTCATTACGATTAGTTAAAGTTTAATTTCTTACATAACTGCACGCCTGTACTCTCCGAAGGGATAGGTAGAGGCTAATTGCATGCATTCAAGAAAACATGCAAATCCGTGCTTCATCAGTTATTATATTGATTTCTCTGAGTACGTTTCCCAGCTCTGAGGGCATTGGGAAACTTTTAAATAAGAAAACCTGAAAGCACTTTCCTCTGTCCTCTTTGGCCCGGGTATTGAACCCTAGCGTAGTATTAATGGGCTGCTGCCACTAGACTACTGAGGCTATTTTTAATACTATAAAAAGATTAAACATGCGATGTTTCATTATAAATTATTTTTATGAAATGTCCATTTATTATTTATAATCTCATTAAATTTGATCGATATGAATAGCTATAATATTTCTTGTTTATTAAAGTGTCTTACCATGTTTGTGTAGGGTGATTTCACGGGATTTAAACATGTCACTGAGGGTAAAAGTCTTATTAAATTGGTCGTACAAGGGATATCTCGGTGGGGATTTCTTGTGTCCAACTTAGCTTGCCCTTTCTGCTGTCAAAGGTTTTAACCATTCGTATTACGTTCGCAAAACCTCCAAATTAACTATAATGACACATGGCACAATTAGAATTAAACCTTATTTTATGGCACACACTGCGTGTTTTCGAGAACGGTATAAAATATTGAGTCAAACCGTGGATGTTTCTAGTTACGTGTGGGCGGGAAATTGGAAACAATAAGAATTACACTGACATAAATACAATCATGTCAAGTCCTGTTAGTATCGGGTGGTTTCACGGCATCAAATCATGTCAATGTGGGCAAAAGTCTTAATACATTAGTTGCACAAGAGATGTCCAGATCGGGGATTTTTTGTGCCCAACTTGCTCTTTCTGCTGTCAAAGGATTTACCCATTCGTACTAGGGCATTACTGGCATTAAATCTAACAATATGGCACACACTGCGTTTTTATATGAGCGGTAAAAAAAAGAGTCAAACCGTGTTGATAAAAATGTTTCTAGTAACGTTTGGGCGGAAAAAAGGAATTATAAGAATTACGCTGACGTCAATACAATTACTGAAATTCCTGTTAGTGTCGGGTCGTTTTACGGGATATAAACATGATATAAACATGTTACTGTAGGTATGAGAGTCGCATAAGAGATGCCTTGACGGGGATTTATTGTGCCCAACTTAACTTGCCCATTTTGCTGTCAGAGGATTTACCCCTTCGTTTCGTAGTACTACGTTCATAGAACGACCTTAAAATGTACTAGACTGATACATGGCATAACTGGTATTAGACCTTACGCCTCACGTCTCACTAGACCCGAACGATGCAAAATATTGGACCCAAATGATAGGAAATATAATTTTAAATAAACTATTGAATTGCAGAGAGTTTTTTGACGTAATTAAGATGAAAAACAATACATGAACATGAAACATGAACACAAAAAACAATGTTTGCCAAGTCTGCTAATTCTGTATTATGTTTCGTGTCAAATCTCATCATTCAAAAACATTGCAACGAAGGTTAATCCTCGAACCATTTACAAAGTGTGACGCATCACAACTTGGGCCGGTTTCACCACAGGCCAGATTATCCGAGCTTTAAATCAGATATGTTTTACATCTCAATTTATTACTAACATCGCTGCGCTGAGGACATTGTACGCCGAGAATTGAATTATGACCGCTTTATACACATCGTAATAAACACGATAGAGAATAAATTGAACGCTATTCAATAACGCTATGAAAACTTGGTAAAGAGGGCGCGGTCGTGAAACAATATTTTTGTATATATTCGAATGAGTCTCAGAATTCTATAAATTCAAATCCAAATGGGAGGTGGCACTGCAATCAATGTGCAGTTGTATCACTAAATCAGTAATTTATATCTATATCTCTCGTCAGCACGGGGTCCAATTTGAACCCCGGACCTTTGTCAGGCTTGCGCGGGGACATGGGGGTCCAACACGTAGAGGCCCTTTCTAGAATTTTGATCTACTTTGTAATGAGTTATATTTGGAGGGACCTCTCTCTGTCTTCATCAATAGGTGTGGCCCCGGTTTCACCATCACGAGCGAGTAATCTCGAGCTCGGAGCGGGCGTCCCCGCTATTATGCCTTTAGACACTTCCACCCCCGAGTGTATGACTCTGCCAGAAATTTAGACAACAGCCTATTATCTAAATTTCTATATCTATATTATTATTTTGTTTTTAATATTCTTACTAATATTATTTCTACCCTACTTTTAATTTTAACCATTAATGTAAACTCATAGTTCCCGCGTGACAGCACTTGTTGCACAAATAGCTGAGATGAGTGCCGTTTTTCTTGGCTTCACATACCTGAAACCGTAACCGTACCTTTAATTTTAGTTTCTCTCCTTTTTTATTTTTATATGTATGTTGTGTGGTACTAAGAAAATAAATGTTTTTCTCTCTTTCAATCAGATTCTATGCCGGGCAATATAAAATGCACAATAAAACGATAAATTATGGTTCGCGTTCAATCACACATTGCAACCAAGCTACATAACCCTTGCGGGAAATTAATCTCGCACCATTGACAAAATATGAAGCAGTCACAACTTGGACCGGGTCTACCACCGGATTAACCAAGCTTTAAATCAGATGTAAAACCTTCCATTTATTACTGTTACATAGCCACGCTGAGGACATTCACACACGTTGAGAATTGAATTATGATCGTTTTAATAATATGAGGTAATGTACGACCGTTGAATTCGGCCGCGAATCACGGTCGAGTTGACGCCTTTACGAAAATTAATGGTTTACATTAATTTTCATTGGACTTAATAATTTATTTGGTTTCAAAAATTGAGTTACTTTTATATGTGAAATTACTGAATATGTGAATTTGTATACTTAACACTAATTGTTAACACATATCTTACACTATTGCAAAAGAAATGACTATGATGAACATTTCTGTGCGGCATATATGACTAGAAATTGTAAAGGGATCATTGAAAACTAAATCAAATAATATTTGCATAGACGAGAAATAAAATAATATTTATTTTTAGTCTATGCAAATGAGAGTGAGTGAAGGATCCCTAAACATTTATTATTATTAGCATCTTAGTTATGAACTCAAATTGAGATAATTCAAAGATAATTTTCTTGTTATGTTGTTATAAGAAAATTAACATACCTCTCTGTTGTTTGGCCAGTCCGTTTTGTAGCGAGAAATTAGGAGTAAGGAACGTTAATACAAGAGCAAATTAATTTGAAATAGTTTTCTGCATTTGTACACAGTCCGTTACAATTACGTGCCACGGTTGTACAGTTCAGGAAGAACAGAAGGAAAATTTGAAGACGTGAAGTATCCCTCCGTATTTGCAGCGTTGAAATTAACTTTAGTATTTAGCCTGTGACGTTCGTGTTCAGTCGCTTAAAACTAAATTGAATTATGTTATTTTTGACTTTTGTTCATAACATCCTACACCGGTCCCTCATTAATTTTTACCTGCGAAACGCGGAGCGCAGTCCACTATTTGGGCTGCTATTTTCTGGATTATCTTTTTATATGTGTATTTTATGAACAGTTAAAAGATTTCGATTTATTTATCAATACAGGTTGTGTATGAAGATTTTCAAAATATCGTCAAAAGAGTAATTTCATACTGGTGTTTGTTAAAGTGGCAATTCTCCATACACGATGTTAATTACCTTTGACAGAGGTACCGTCTATCTATAGATCATAAAAAATACACAAGTATTTTTTTTAGTCCACGCAAACGAAAGAAGGAATGTTAATTTTCTTAAAATAATTGTAAAACTTTAATTAACATTTCCTCCGCTCTTGTTTGGTTAGTCCGTTCTGAAACGAGACATTAGAAGTAAGGAACATAAATACGAGAGAAAATTTCATTTGAAATAGTTTTCTGCATTTGTACACAGTCCGTTACAATTACCTCCCGGGAAGAATAGAAGGAAAATTTGAAGACGTTTTAAGCATCTCTCATCCGTAATTACCGCGTTGAAATGTACTTAGTATTTTCACAGCGACGTTCGTGTTCAGTCGCATAAAAATAAAATAAATTATGTTGTTTTTTTTATTTTTGTTTATCACATTGGTTCCTGTTTAATAATAGATTTTATTAATTATTATTGTGTTTTTAAGAGCTATACGACAATTTTGCTGATCTGGGGAACTTCGCACCGCCTATGAATTGAATAATGTGTCAAATTATAAAGGAATGGTTATTTTATACGGGAATATGAAATGATTGTTTTTTCTATTTCTTCCTTAAAATTTCTTCATATTTTCTTTACATTTTAAACTTTTTTTTGGACTTTTGTATCTATTTAAAAAAAAATTGCCAAATCGGTCCCCGAGTCTTAATGAGATTCTTAAACGTTATTTAATTTTTATAAATAGAGAATGAAGAATGAAGGAAGATTTAAAAAATGGTGTTAAAAGAGTCCTTTCAAATTGATAATCCGTGGTGTCGGAGTCGCTCATCTGCGAAGTTAATCGCTTTTTATCACAGAAACGGAGTTTTATGTATGAGCTTACGAAATACCGAAATGTATCATTTCGGGTAAGACATGCGTACAGCACTAGTACTAGCAGTATAAGTACATAGAGAAACGTTATTTAGACTGTGCTTACAGTGTACATGTAAAACGTTTCAAAATAAAGGCGAGCGCATCTTTACATTTCCAACTTAAACAGTTCGATGATGAAAACAAACTCAAACATGCCCACGGAAGACTCGCTCTACAAATAGAACGATTCAGTTTTGTATTTTTATGTACAATACACGTTTTATGAATTTGTATGTTAATTCCACTCGAATGAAGTATCAGCTGTGTTTTGAAGCGTGCTAACGAGTTTTTATGAAGAAATTACGGTCTTGCCTTGCAATTTTCAACACTTGTAACAACAGTACCTGCTACGGTTTTATTTTAATGAAAATACTCATCGTTTTTTTATGTAATGGATGTGGCAACCAAGCATGCAGTTCACATTGATGTTAAGTGATGACTGCAGCCTATAGACACCCACTCAAAGACTAAGGTCAAAATGCAGATGCGTTACCACTCCTGAAGCCTAAGATGTTATGCATCTGTGCCGGAAATTACAGTGCCGTACATGTCCTGACCGGAACACGATAATGCTGAACACTACCATTTAGCGGCAAGTATATTAGGTAATGCGGTGGTGCCTACGCCCGCTAGCTCCGTCACTGGAGATCTACCACCTGTAAAAAGTTGTGTTGCATTGCAGAAATGTTATTTTAATGTTTTAATATTTCATTCATAGTCGTTGGTGGTAATATATATGTGTATGATAATGGTAATAATATCTTCTAATTATTATATCTATACTAATATTATTAAAAATTGTGTTTGTGTATGTACTCGTATGTTTGTAACGTTTTGACACAAAAGCTACTGAACCGATTTCAAAAATTCTTTCACTATTAGAAAGCTACATCTTCATTGAACGACTTAAACTATATTTCATTCATTGCACCCGTGCAGAGCCGGGGCGATCGGCTAGTTTTTAATAAAATTGAAGAACTCTTCAATGTTGTTTTGTGAGCTAACATTTTGTATCGTCATTTTGAATGTCACAAAGCGTCATCGATAAAGAAATCAGAAATAATGGCTATTGAGCCTAGAAAGGTCACAAAACAGTTTTCCGTAAAATAAACTTATTTCAAATACTCCGAAATAATAATGTACAAATAAAAAAATAAGTCATTTAAAGTAACAAAATCAATACAAAAAATAATTGCATTAGCCGTTACAAAAAAAATATGTGATTTTGATAGATAATGAAATAAGATCTCGGATAAGAAAAATGTATACAAAGAGCAAGTATTCGAATGCTTCTTTGTGCAGTTTTACATAGAAATCATCGAAACGATAGCAAACCCTTTTATATTTTATGCGAAACCTCACCCCGGGTTCACAACCCTTCGGTGGATTGGCTACATATTCTCTGCCTCTATATTTCTTGTCGCTATCTTCTTATTTTCCTTTTTGATCGCGACCTATTTATTTTTCGTTTCGTTGTATATTTGAATCTTGGTTTTTAAGGTCGTAAGTCTTAGAATTGAATATAGAAAATTTTAAAATACGAAATTGTTGAACGTCTACTCCGCTTTCATTAAGTCTGTATTGTAATTATTAACCGACTTCAAAAAGTAAGAGGTTCTCAATTCGACCCGTATGTTTTTTTGTCTACATCTGCCGTCAACATTATTCACAATATGCACCGAGTGAATGAGTAAAACTGAGATTGATTTATCGAATAATCGATTAAGCATGTTGATCTGAAATCGATTAATTGATCTACAGATCAATCTTGAACGCTATTTCGCTTCGATTATTTTTTTTTAATCGGACGATATATTGTTTTATGAACCCAGGGACCACAAACCTAAACTGGCTGTGCAGTATTACTTTCTTTTATTTGTTTACTGTTGTCTGATGAAATAACCAGCCCTAGTTGGTAGATAATTGAACGAATTAAACCTAAAAAAAATATAGGGATGCATTCATAATACCCAAAATAGTGTTACTTAAAAACGTCTCTTACAAGACATTTTTAAATAGTCATGATTTAATAGAGAATCAATTCGTTCAATTTGAATATCGATTTCCTTTAAAGTGCATTGAGCTAAGAGAGGCGATTTTTTTTTTAAAGGAGATGTTGCAAAAATGTATGGAGCTCCGGCCATGTATTGTACACAATATCATTAACAGGCAAAATCAATATTAAAACGTTTTAATACTGCATACATTCACTTATTTAGCTTTGTTTGCAGTTACAAAATGTTATTTGCAGTTAGAATTGCAACTCAAACCAACATGGCGAATATGGCGGGCGATGTCATTTTGACATTTTCATTTTTTTTTAATTGTTTTTTGTACTTGGAGAAAAAAGTAATATTGTCTAAATACTATCGAAATCGATTGCATGTGTTAATACTATGAACTTAAACTAATCGATTTCCAATTTAAAGAAGCGTCGGCTGTATCGCCGCCATGTTTAACATAGTTGAAAATGATAAAATCGTTTGAATTAAATGTGGTTGTAACTCTAAAATAAATTCTTAAATAAATTAATTGTATTTTTTTCGGATTCTTCTTTAATTTACCCATTTTTTGAGGACGTGTACGAACCAGGGCCGAACTCGCAACATCTCCTTTTAAGTAATGAATCAATTCCAGACACGCAGAAATCTTTTTTTTTTTTGTATCGGAAGTATAATGGAGTGTAAAAGGAAAAGAGTTGACTCACTGTCTGGGGAACAAGATTAAATATATCAGTAGCTTAGTAGTTTTAATCTACTATTCTTAATTCATTGCATTAAATTAAAGGGTACAATAAAAAATGTCCATCGAAATCCTCCTCTAAAAGTTAATATAATCGATTTCATCATCAATTGCTTATTCATCATATTACGTTAATAATCGAATCTCAACTGATATTAACGATTCCTTCATCCATCACTAATCGTATTTAAGTAATGTTTGACAATTGTCCAAGATGGCGACCCTATGGCGACCAAATAAATGTTCATGACAACGACTCTTATTTTGGTCAGTTTTTATCCAGAAAATTTATTATTTCGTAATATTTACAAACATTGTTTTAATTAACAATAGGAATTACTGATTTCATGGAGTAGTGACATAACATAGATTTAGCGATACCATCCTTGGGCAATCTCCTTTGTAAACTTGAACCGATGTACATTTCTTTATTTCAAATTCAAGTCAATGAAATGCTTTGTGCGCTGATTATTTACTCTTCACGGCGCGCCGCTAAGGTGTTGTCTCATTTCTGTAGCAATAACAGTTTTAATTGGAATTCTCCACTTTTCCAGCAAACGCACGCTCAAAGGCGAGTGGAGTGTGCATTGCAGCTTAAATATCTTTATACGTAATCTTGCCATGGAATTTAAGCAAATTAAACTAGAGAAAGATGCAACATTTTTAAACAAAGTACAAAATAAAATAAACATGTAATTGTGTGTTTGAAGTTCCAATTATGTGGTGGTGATGAGGGTGGCAGGTACTACTAATACTAAACTACTATAAAAAGTATTTTTTTTTTATGCCATGCAAGTGGCAAACAAGCATGCAGTTCACATTGATGTTAAGTGATGACTGCAGCCTATAAACACCCACACAAAGACCAGAGGTCAAAATGCAGATGCATTACCACTTCTAAGGCCTAAGACCTCTGTGCCGGAAATTACAGGGCCGTACATTGCCGTACACTACCTGACCGGAACACGATAGTGCTGAGCACTACCATTTAGCGGCAAGTATATTAGGTAATGCGTTGGTGCCTACGCCCGCGAGCTCCTTCACTGGAGTTCTACCACCAGTTATACCTATTTAGATTATTTTAGTTATACCAAATGAATATTTATCATTTAGGATTTCAATAATCACGATTGATAAGTCAGAATTAATGGTCTGATTATACACACTTATGTTTATCAGTAGAATGTCTCATTTCCTATTTTACTGTTCCTACAAGACGAATATAAGTAGGTTTATGGAACTTACAATGATTTCTACTTTACATTAAAGGTAAAATCAAAGTTCGGCTCTGAGTGTGATAATGCAATTGTATTGATGATACCTACAAATTTTATATAGAATCAAATATGTAGTCTATAATATTTAATTAACTCAGTGTAATGTGAATAACATTCTAACAAACACAAGTAGAGGGAGAAAATAAGTTCCGATTCTTTTTATTTAAAACTTTTTAGTTTTTAGTTTACGATAATAAGTAATCGAAATTAAGTGGTAGGCAACATTTGTTACAAATAATTTCATATTAACAATTCTGTAAAGTTGGTAGTTTACGAGATACCGTGCGAAAACACTACATCAAAAAAATATAATTATTTTAAAAACATATTAGAAAAATGAACCGAATGGTTCGTTTTATATCGTATTCTTACGAATATTCAAGAATCCGATCAACTTCGAACCGCTGTAGAACTCAGACCCTGTAGCTTTGATGTAGTTTTACTGTAAAATGACCACAAAAACTCAAAACGATCAGATTAAAATTGAAAAAAAAAACTGTATTTTTTTTCTGACTCACTGGGAATGTGTTGAAGGCCGTAGGATTATATTTCCGCAATCAAATTGAAAGAGGCACTTGCAAAGCCGATGAGCTTACTGTAAACAAGTGCGAGTCGGACTCGCATAGACAAGCTTCCGTAAAATTGCGTTAAATACATAGATTTCTTATAGGTTTTCCTCTAATTTATAATTAACGTATTTTTTTTTATATTCAACACAGCTTTGGTGAAAAAATCCTTAATTACTTTTAAATTATTTATACGAAAATTTAAAAAATAATGGTTTTAATATAATAATGTTATTTGATATGTCATATTTGGAAAACTAATTGAAAAAAAAATTGTGCCGTTAAAAGCGCCCCTCAAATTTATTAATTTTACGCGTCCATGTGATACCCATGATTTATATTTATGTATCAAATTTCAACTCAATCGATCCAATAAGTTAAGAGCAAATTTTCTGTGTCAGACGGACATAAAGTGATCTTAGGTAAATGGATTCCTCTTTTCCTTTATGAGATACGGCACCCTTAAAATATGTGTTACTGTTTCTCTGTTAAACAAATAGTGGATGATATAAGGATTGTAAACATTGTACAACGCGATGAATAATTAATTTATATGCACGATAAACAAAACGCGGAAAGTGCTGAATGCTATGAACATAAATTTGCCACAGTTTTTATTTTTATGTTCACATCTTTCGTGCCGTAAAATGCTGATAAAGAACGTACATTTACGGCAAGATACCCCAAAATTGAACGGTACACCTGCACCTCCGTTTAGGGGTATGAAAATGAGTGACAACCTTTTAGTCAATGTCATCGTATTACTCATATACATAATATATATCTTACTAGCTGTCCCGGCAAACTTGTAATAAACAAATAATGTGTCAAAGGTTTGATAGATACGGACTATTTGTATGGGAAATAATATTGTGGTTTTTACTGTTTCCCTTCAATTTCTTCATATTTTCTTACCTTCTAAACCTTCTGTGGACTTCCAAAAATCAATCCAAAGCCTAAATTAGCCAAATTGGTCCAGCCGTTCTCGAGTTTTAGTGAGACTAACGAACAGCCATTGATTTGTATACATATAGATATAGATTTAATAATCTTACTAATAAACACGGTGCATTGGTGAGATTATTACGTAATCCTGTAATTTCCGGCACAGAGGCATAACACCTTCGGCCGCAGGAGTGGTAACGCAACTGCATTTTGATCTTGGTCTTTGTGTGGGTGTCTATAGGCTGCAGTCATCACTTAACATCAATGTGAACTGCATGCTTGTTTGCCACTTCCATTACATAAAAAAATAATAGTACAATATCAAGAGGTGTAGAATGGGAATGTTAAAGTCAATCGATTTAGATCCCCGAGCGCAAATTGACCTTCACCCCTGACGTCTTGAAAAGCTCCCTTGATCTTTCCACCCCTGACAGCTCTGCGCATTACAAATTGAGAGCGTTGTAAACTGAATTGATATTCATAATCCAAACCTCACTAAAATCCGATTCAATCATATTTCAACTGTATTATTATTATTATTCATACGTATTTGTAAAAAAAAAAACTGAAAATAGTTCAAAGTTCACAGTCTTTATTGCTTTCATATTTATACAATTAATGCTTAGGTGTCATTATCTTCTTAATATATATATATATATATCTTAATATATATAAATCTCGTGTCACAATGTTTGTCCTCAATGGACTCCTAAACCACTTAACCGATTATAATAAAATTCGCACACCATGTGCAGTTCGATCCAACTTGAGAGATAGGATAGCTTACATTACGCTATGACTAATAGGAGCAGAGCAGCGCGGGCGAAGCCGGGGCGGGCCGCTAGTATATTATATAAATCTCGTGTCACAATGTTTGTCCTCAATGGACTCCTAAACCACTTAACCGATTATAATAAAATTCGCACACCATGTGCAGTTCGATCCAACTTGAGAGATAGGATAACTTACACTACGCTATGACTAATAGGAGCAGAGCAGCGCGGGCGAAGCCGGGGCGGGCCGCTAGTAGCATATATAGAAGGCGTGATACCCGTCGGGCGTAGCAAATAACATAAGTTAATATTTATACATTAAATTTTACGATAACTGCCTCGGTAGCCTAGTGGTAGCAGGCCACTACTACTACGCTGAGGTCCTGGGTTCGATTCCCGGGTAGGGGGTTATCAGAGATAATGGTGAAAAAGCCTTTGTCTCTGGTTCTATTGGGATTTTTCCATTTTCTGGAAATTTCCCAGTACCTCAAAGTTTGGTAATGTGCCCGGAGATGTCAACAGGCTCGCCACCTGTTACATGGGCCAAAACGTAACCGGCGAATCGTGGGTGTTTGCATGTATGCATGCATTTACCTCTGCCTACCTCTTCGGGGATTACAGGCGTGAAGTTACGTAAGTTATTATAGAATGAATGTCAAACAAATAAACGATTTTATATATTGAATTTTGATATGTCATGTACATTTATCACTGAAGTATTTATTTAAGGTGTAATACGATTTTTCTATCAAGAAGCTTTTCAGCCTTTTCATGAATATGTTAATGTTATGTTTCTTTTTAAGCTCGTTCGGAAGGTGATTAAATATTCTGATAGCACTTACATACGAACTATTAACAAGTGGTATATTTCCACTCTGATGCTTGGCAGACTAAAGTTGTTTATTAATTGATTTCTAATACAGAAATGCTTTTGTGGTTTAGCTTTTCTGAAAGCCTTTGGATATTTTTTTATGAAATTACATATTTCTAAATATTTTTGTTACTTTTTATAAACTCACATAATGTAATTTTAACAGCGATGAATAGATGCTGTTTCTAATTATAAGACACAAACTTGCAGAAAACAAAAAGGTTATTTTCCTAAAAGGTTATTAAATACAAATAAATAAATACACTCACAGCCTTACAGTCGGTATAAACCCGTGTCGTGGGACCCTTTGTACACACACAACACATAGGTACACAAAACCCAAACCCGAAACAAATATCTGCAGGCCATACAAATATTTGTCCCGGTGCGGGGTTCAAATCGTGACCCTTCGTATCAAGCGGTCGTTTCACACCGCTGGACTCACCGGGTCGTCAAACAAATAATTGAAAATAATTAATCGCTTTGTATTTATCTGCTCAATTGTACCTACCTAATTATTAGCCCCGGGTGCCTTCAAACTTGCTGAAAACCTGAAAGGTTATTGAACAAAAAGTTCTGATAATAAATATAACCCTTTAAACTGTCGTTTAGAAGATGTTCACAATAATAATAATAGCCCTTACTTGACTTTCTTAGTTGATTATAAAAAACTATGCTTATTGATTATGTTCAGGTCGTCATTCTACCATGCATATTTTAATACAAAACAACTGCCTTTCACGAGACATTCATGTAAAGGCATTTTACATAGTTTCCCCTATTTTAGAGCATTAAATTTAAGCTAACTGTAAAAGTAAACTAATTACGACCATGTAACCTTAAATTAATGTCTAGTAAATTGTTAGAGCAAAGACAATAGTACATTATGAGTTGTAGAATGGGAATGTTAGTCAATCGATTTAAATCCTTCGAGCGCAATTTGACCTTCATCCCAGACGTTTTGAAAAGCTCCCTTGATCTTACGAACGGCGCCGGGAATTTTGAGGACAAATTGAGAGAATTTTTAAACTGAATTGATATTAATAATCCAATCCTCGCTTAAATCCGTTTGAATCATATTTCATTTGATAATACATTGTTTGGTTTTAATGCTAAGGTTTCTTGCGCTTATCTGTAAGAGCTTTGTAATTTACAATTCTTTTAAGACACATGTATGAATGATCTGTCAGATGTACACTACATAACAAGATCCCTGATATAACTTAAGGATCGATTCCTCAAAATAAAAGTTACAATTTTTCTTTATTTTCCTACGATCTCCTACTCGAATTTAACTAAACACTGAAATGGTCGATATTACATACGAAATTTGTAGAGGTACCTACGAGTATGTAGATTAATTTCTGAATTTGGCAGCCGTGTATAGTTCAAATAAAAGCGTAATCGTTACAGACAGATTCCGATTAACTTTGTAATCGATTGTGTTAGTTTTTAATTGTTCTTAATTTATAACCATTTCCCCTTTATTCATAAAAGTACTTACAGTTACATACGTTTTAGCAAAAATATGCTTTGTATTTGTCAGTTCTAAACAATGTGATGAGTAAGATAACAAAATACGTTATAAAATTACACTCACAGGCCCACAGTCAATAAACCTGTGTCGTGGGTGCCGTTGTACACATACAACACACCCAGACCCGAAACAAATATCTGTAGGCCATACAAATATCTGCGGGTGCGGGGTGCGGGGTGCGGGGATCGAACCCGCGACCCTTCGAATCAAACGGTCATTTTACACCGTTGGACTAACCGGGTCGTCAGATAAAAATATACAAGAGGCATTAGCAGCGCTTTTGCCAAAATGTTTATAAATTAGAGGGCCAGTCTTGAATTGTGTTAATTATGTTATTAGGTAATTTGATTTTTTTTGCTACGACTTTGTCTGCACGGATTTATCGATTACTCGCCTACCAAGTAGTTGTGGCCTCTGAATTTCCATTTTATTGACCGTCAGGTTTGAATTGATCTTCATATCAATTCAATCAATTGCTTTTAAATTGGTGTAGTGGTTCAGCCGCGAGAACAGACTGAGAGAAAGACTCTTTCACATTTATAATTTTATATCGTGCTGCACATGTCATTCGGATATTGTTCTTGAACATACGATACAGGTATATAAACTCGCTGAAAATACTTTCCTAGAAGTAGATTCTACAAAGAGAACCGACTTAACCCGTTAGCTAGCATTAAAAGGCGTGCCAGTTTGCGATTGAGCACAGTCAGTCGATACCCGTTTTCACTCGTTACTGTAATGGATTTCGCTTTTTAATACTGATGGAACTGAATTTTTGTTTTATTTCATTTTATTGAGTCAAAGATTGAACAGAAGAGTAAGGGAAATATAATTGAGATAAAACAACTCATGATGTATTTATTCTTTTGAATGTAAACATTTAAATTGTTGATATTGAATAGAATATACTCACTACATGAGCTACTCTTTTGTCAACTAAAAGTAAACCTCATTTGTGATTTAAATTGATATCATGTTTGAACAAACAATACGGATGGAGAATAAAAACAATACAGTTATTAGAAATATGATGTTTCGTTTAATATTTTCCTTAACAACCATTTAAAATTCAGAATAGATAAATGTAGCCGTTGGTAAAGACAGATGAAAGTGAAACTGGAGGTCTTGAAGTAACATTACAAAGGCAATAAATGTTTTTATACATACTGATTTTCTTTTTATCTCTCGAAGTTAAACGGTAAGGAAAACATAGCTTCATATTTTTATATTACATTACATATCTTAAACAATCTTATAATAGTCTGTAATAAAATGTAACGATTTAAGTACGAGAGCTTTGAAATTACACATTTCTAGAAAATATTTTTCTGCTTCCCCGTATTTACAGTCCTTTACGCGAATGTTTTATTTTAAAGCGTTTTTTTTATTTTGTACGTAAATATATAGTCATTTTGATTTTGGGTGAGATATCATGGCGGTGTAGGTACATCAATCTTTATACATAAAAATCTCGTGTCACGTTGTTTGTCCGCAAAGCCACTTCCATAACATGAAAAATAAAAAGTAGTTTTACTTTTTATTTATCATGTTATTTAAGTGGCTATCAAGCATACAGTTCACATTGATGTTAAGTATCGACTGCAGCCTGTAGTCGAGTAACGTAGTGTATAAACGTTACCACTCCTGAGGCCTAAGGTATTATGCCTCTATGTCGGAAATTACAGGGCCGTACATTACCATCTGACCGAAACACGATCGTGCTGACACTATGGTAGTGTTCAAGTATGCGGTGGTGCCTACGCCCGCGATCTCCGTCACTGGAGCTCTACCATCAGTATTGTTTTAATATGACATTTCAACGAAATTATAATTAAACCGTTATCAGACCCACTTTACATTAACTTATCATTAGTGAGCGACTCGAAGGAACAATTAAGAAGCTGGTTCCACATTTGAATTTGGAATTATAAATCACTACCTATATCGATAGGGCAATTACCGGGCTGGCCTTGCAATAAATAACCATCTAACTCCCTTTCGGGTGACATTTGGCAAACTTCAGTACTTTAGTCCTGAATCGACCTAGTTGTACATAACAGCTGAGGGAGATATTTAGCAATGGAATGTTAAATAGAAAACATCACGCTGCGAATTGAGCTGTAAGTTTAGGATAAATTATGACCTACAGAAAGAGGATAAGGCTCATAATCCCTTTGTTAATTTTTATATATATATATATGTATCTGTATAATATATATTATTTATTTATATACTGATCTATGATATTATATATGTTATATTTATAATCATCTAAATCTATTTCATTTATTTTATTGTCATTCTCAAATTTTAACCAGTGCTGCACCTACATCGTTGATTTCTGCACAACCCAATGTAGAAAACGCCTAGTGGCGTTAAGTCCGCCATATGTATCTTTTAATGTGCATAAAAGTATTAATAAATAAATAAATATAAAATGGCGTTTATTCGCCTCAGTATAAATGTAGAACAGTGCGACCGATGTGGCTAGTTTTGAAATATTCGAAGAAGTCTGGGAAATGTTTAAAAAATGATAATATTATGAAGAAATTGAATTTTATTTTCCCCTACGAAAGTTTTTTAAATCAGCTTGCTAACCGGTAATGGTAAGCTAGCTGATTTGCAAACTTTTGTATTGCGCTAAAAATGATTTTTTAAGATTCAGAGAAATAAATTCTTTGGCCTTAGAAATAGTACCGTATCTTTATAGATTATATGTCACCATTGATTCTTATATCAAGATCTATACCTAGAGTAACGCGACTTCACGCCTGTATTTCCCAATGTGGTAGGTAGAGCTAAATTGTACGCGTTATTACTT
Source organism: Macrosoma leucophasiata (assembly GCA_036365455.1). NCBI lineage: Eukaryota > Metazoa > Arthropoda > Insecta > Lepidoptera > Hedylidae > Macrosoma > Macrosoma leucophasiata. Next base: position 14,042,671 of record JAWQUS010000021.1, read on the forward strand.
TTACTACCGCCGTATTCGGACGGTTTAACCGCATTATTCGGTTGACTGCCTACACTAGCGGCAAATTTCCCCTTCACTTTTGGGCGATAGGGTCACCACGTCCCGACCCGATATAAAGATAGGTTCAGTTTTTACAAAAATATATCTTACCGCAAAGAGTAATTCTAGTCCAATAATAATTTAATGAATTACCCCAAAGCCTCCGTTGTGAGCACGAGCACCACGAAATAAATATCATATTTAATTTAGCGAACCAAACGTAACTGCTACAAAGCAAATTAATTAAGCAGAATGAATTGCATTCGCGACCGGCGAAGACACGACGTTTTTAAGGAAGCATTGTTTTATAGGTATACAATGGCTGGTAGGTACATATATACCGTATACCGTACATAGGTACCGTAGCACAATTTAATATACCTAACACTTGAATAATGTCAAATGTTCTGATCAGTTCTGACTTATCTGTTATGTAGCTTACAGCAACGCATTTAACCCTTGGTTTTAGTGCTCTCTAGTTGCAGTCCTCACTTAGCATCCATGTGAACTGAAAAATTATATAAACATATTTCATGCGCAGAATTATCGTCATCTAAGTCTAAAGCTGCGGTTGCGAAGTCTGTTTCTTTAACATCGGAATGTTTCACGATCTTTTAATTTAAAAAAACATATAGTACAGTTTGTTATCTAAGATTGTAATATATTTTTTATTTTTAGCATTATTCATTCTTGTTTACAAGATACACAATTTAATTTATGAGTTATTAAGTTTCCCAAGTACTTATTTTCGGTGACAGTGTGCCCATAATGGCTATAAATTCTCACCATATCTGATGTGACCTATAACAGGCGTCCCTATCATTTTTTTGCGTAGTTTTTTGAATCAAATATATTCCTCTTTCATTTACCACTAGGAAAGACCAAGTAGTAATTACTAGATTGCGTATCGGACATACAAATATGACACATATTCACCTGATAACGAAACAAGATAAAAACAAATGCAAATGTGGACTCGAATTGACTGTTTTACATCTATTAGTAGATTGCACAGCTTTCAGTAATGAAAAACAGAAATGTAAATTACCTAACAGTATAAAGGAATGTTTAAATGAAGATGGATGTACAAGAACTTTAAGTTTTTAAAATTGATTAATATGTACAAATTAATTTAAGAAATTATAGTTTTGCCGTGGTCGCTAATGACCTTAGATGTTAAAAAGCGACCTTAAATAAATAAAAAAAATATATATTATAAACCGCCTATATATAAACTTAGAAAATTAAAAAAACTAGAGAAACGGGGTTTTTTCAATTATGATATTTGAAAAAAAATGCCAGAGTGCGAGTCAGACTTGAATGAATCAAAACTATTTCCGTTAAAATTATATAAAAATATCATTGAAACTCTTACTATAAGATTCTGTCTCACGATATATCAGAAAATATAGATACAAAACCTTTTTTCTGAAATCCTCAATTTATCCCCAAAAGTGGTTCAAATGTGCAAAATTCATTTTTGAGACACATTCATGTGTCTCTAATTTAAACTAGTACAAGAAATTTCAAATTGAAATTGAAATTCAGTTGAAATTTCTGGTACAAAATGTCTGACAGATAGAGAGACAGATTCACGATACCCTTGTAAAATTACTATAATGGATCCGCTTTTTTCTCGAGGTACGGAACCCTAAAAACCTACTGTTATCCTAAATTCAGTCCTTTCCTGAATAGAATCGAACCCAGGTCGATCAGTAGTGGCTTACAAGTATCAAACCACCAGGGCGGTTGATTGAATAAAATAAAATAAGTAAGGAAAAGCTACTGGAATGTAAGCAATTTATTGATGATTGGATATTCTGGAGAAATTCCTCTCAGAAAACGCTGCGTCGTAATACTGTAAGGGTTATATTCCGGGTGTACTTTAATATGATGGAATATCTGACATTCTTTTACAGTAAATCTTTTCCATGATTCCCACTAAGCCAAGATACGATAATCGAGGGTCGCATGAAATGATAAAGATAAAATGTAAAATGTTTACCAATATTTAAAAAACACCGAGAGATACAAAAGCTCATCATTCCTTGGTTCTAAGAGTGCCCTTTTCACGTATTTCAGGGTAATCGGAATTGCCGTGTTTAAGGTGTGCCACGTTACATTTACGTTGTCTTTTCACTTAGTCACATTGATGTTAAGTGATGACACTAACACAAAGACCAGAGTAATTGTTTCATATTATTTCGCATTAACACATGCTTGTGAAATATATTTTATTTAAAGAAAAATGGAAAGAAAAATTTGACTTCGGACGAGACTCGAACTCGCGGCCTACTGGGAATCTAGTCCAGCCGCTCTTCCAACTGAGCTACTGAAGTCCTGCCCGATTTGTCATTTTTTTTTTGTTTGTGGAGGAAAGATTTGACAAATCGGGCAGGACTTCAGTAGCTCAGTTGGAAGAGCGGCTGGACTAGATTCCCAGTAGGCCGCGAGTTCGAGTCTCGTCCGAAGTCAAATTTTTCTTTCCATTTTTCTTTAAATAAAATACAAAGACCAGAGGTCAAAATGCAGATGCGTTACCACTTCTCAGGCCTAAGGTGTAATGCCTCTGTGCCGGAAATTACAGGGCCGTACATTAACCACCTGACCGGAACACGATAGTGTTGAACACTACCATTTAGCGGCATGTATATTAGGTAATGCGGTGGTGCCTACACCCGCGATCTCCGTCACTGGAGCTCTACCACCAGTAAAACATTCTCCCTTTGACACATAATACTGTTGTGGGTGTATTTGGACATGGTTTGGTCCAGCAGTGGACATATTTCGACAGAAGTGAGTGAACTCTGAAGACCCGTACAATAACCCTAAGTTTAAATGATTATAGGATTTATTACACGGCACGGTATTCAGGGTACGATAGCAAGGGTCAGGGTAGTGTAATAACATTTAGGGAGTTACGGCCCTAATTAGGGCGACCGGAGCGGCCCGTGTATTTGTACTGTGATTGAGTTATAGTCCAGGAGGAGTCGGCGCATGAGTACCGAAAACTATTCCACCTCAATTTTTTTATGCGATCCTCTTTAAATTGTCCTACTGATGATATAAATGCATGTTGTATTTATATAAATATTATTGATTCCAAAAAATGTTCAAATACCGTTTTATATTATTATTAATATACTTAAAGGTAAGCGGCGCGTACTTGTGAGCGCGTGAAATTAACAATTATAAAACAGTTATAAATAATAACGTTTTTAAGAGTCTCTATTAAGAATATTATTAACTATTGTATAAAGAATTAAAAAAAATATGTTATTTATATTTCATTTTTTTTTAAATATATTTTTCATGGGTCAAAAGTACCCAAATTTGAGATTTTTCGAACCTTTAAAAATTCATACCCCAAAAAATATTAACTTTATCGTGAAAAGTCATAGGACTTTTTTTATTCGTATTTCAATAAAGAATATTAAAAAAATGTCCGGTTGAAAAATAACAATGCCTTGCAATTGTTTAAAAAAATTCAGTTTAAACAATATGGCACGGGGTTGCCCCATGGCAACATGCATTTATATCATCAGTAGGACAATTTAAAGAGGTTCGCATAAAAAAATTGAGGTGGAATAGTTTTCGGTACTCATGCGCCGATTCCTCCTGGACTATTACGGCGCTGTCGACCGGATAGTGTAGTAAACGGCAATCCGGTGCGAGTCCATGCCCACCCATTCTGCCGGACCCTGAAGACCGTGTCGTGTAATAGCCTTTTAAACAAAAACTAACAGATATTGTTGTTCCATCTTCTAGCTTTGTCATTTATTATTATTGCTCTTGTTTTTTCGAATAATAAAACTCCGTTCAATATTATTTTAACAAGCACAAAGGTTTGCGGTCTCAAATAGTTTACTCTGTTTTCTTTGCTTTAAATGAGAGATGTTTACCTTTTCTTACAGACCCACCTTTTTGTGGCTTCTATCGGTGTACCTTTGGAAATAGTTTCAATTGTTTTTCTTTGAAATCTCAGTATATACAAGATTTGAGTGAACAGTAAAGATACAAAAACATATTAAGATTCCTTGTTACATTTGTGCGGTTTTCACGTTCGTTCGTGCCCAGAACGTGTAAATTGTGGAACGAACTTCCCTCTGAGGTATTCCCTAGGTGCAACAATATGGAGTTCTTCAAAAATGGCGTCAAAAGAGTCCTTCGGGGTTGCAGCGCGTTGGCAACTCCCCTGGTGTTGCAAATGTTCATGGGCGACGGTGACCACTTTCCATCAGGTGGCCCGTATGCTTGTCTGTCAAAATTCCGACATAAAAAAAAAAATACCCTTTGAAATGCATATTGTGAGTGAAACATAAACGATTTTCTATTTCAGTTTCACAGCAGTTTGTAGTCGTGATTTGTTCCGTTTCGAAAACGCGTTCGTACGCAAGAACACTGTATGAAAACGAGCCCCATTCAAAGGGAACTTTTTGTCTCCAGTGCATACAAGTAAAACAAACGCAAAGCCGCTACACGATTTCATCCCAATGGATTCTTCTTGTTTCACTATTTTTTTTTTGTATTTTAGTTTCAAAGTTTTTTTTAAGAATATCTTGTAAAAGTACCTGTGATGTAATACTTGTGTTCAATTGTAAAAGATACTCGAAAGTAAACCGATTTTAAAACCAAACAACAATATGCTAAATGGTAGTGTTAAGCACTTTCCGGTCAGGTGGTAATGCACGGCCTTGTTATTTCCGGCACAGAGGCATAACACCTAAGGCCTCAGGAGTGGTAACGCATCTGCATTCTGACCTCTGGTCTTTGTGTTGTGAACAGGCGCAGTCATCACTTAACATCAATGTGAACTACATGCTTATTTGCTAGTCTTGCTACATAAAAAAAACTAAAATTGAGAAATAACAAAATACAGAATTTAAAAGTCGGGCCGTAGATTTTTGGTTGGTGTAAGTCACTTATTTAGAAGATGGGCCCCAGTCCGACTTCTTAATATCACATTATGTACTTTGTTATTTCTATAAATTTCAGTGTAAAGGCCAGCATGATACTGCGCGGTGCTTCGCTATATTTAGCCACGCTCTCACATTTTAATGAGTAAACGGACCAAACGTGGTCCGCTGAGCTTTGTGTGGTTACGCCATGTTCGTGTACATAGCGCGGGACACTTGATACTTGTTCCTCTGACCCTCTCTACCGTATCCCACTGTGGTTAGACTATCTATTTCGCTAGACGCTTGTTCGAAAATTAATTCGCTTTATCAAGAAAACCTGCATTGAAATTACAGAAATTGCAATATCACGCTACCTTTATAAGACAGTTTGACTCGTTTTTTATGGAGGTAAAATATGGGTAAAATGTATCCTGTGTAATAAAAACATGATACATGTACTTTTAAAATCCGATGATTTGACTGAGAAACATTATAAGAAAATGAAATTCAATTATTTTTTTTTTGTTATCATAATTATAATCTCTGATACGGGTTCGAACCTAAATAATGATCTGCTTTCAGTTTTTACTTGGCAGTTAGTACTAAAACACAATTAGTTTATTGTATTTATTGATTAAAAGTTCTAATCGTCATAAGCTACATAAACGATTTTTTATGTTATGAAGTGGCAAACAAGCTAGTTAGGGTCATAGCTCATTAGAGCCACCCGGCACCCGACCAGCACCCGACCGCCTCGAGCGCCTCTGGCGCTTGCCAACGCGCTGTGTCAAAGTGGACCACGCGCCGTCCGACTGTGGTCCGCGAGTGGTTCACAAGTAACATCGCGTCGTTCACCCGTGGACCAGCCGTTGACAACGAGTGGACGCCGTAAAACGAGGCGAAGCTGGTCGGGTGCCGGATGGCTGTAGTGAGCTATGACCCTTAGAGAGAACAAGAAAGTTAGCTTGGTGACGTAGAACGGATGAAAAGCTTGTTACGTAAATTGTTGATTTAGTTTGACACAGAATCAGAATCTCATTTATTAATTTAGGGTGACAGGCACCTCTTATGACACGTCAAAAACAAACAAAATAAATTAAATTAAAGTGAATAACAATTGATATACATGTCAAACAAGATAAACAATATATGTGTAGTCAAGAATATCACTAAGATAAAACTAAATTTATTAAACTAATGTAAAAGTATATCAGTAGAATGTCTCATTTCCCCTTTACAAACTGATAACAAAGAGTAAAAAGAAAAGAAAAAGAGTCATTCTTTGTCATTCACCGGCAGAGTTCCAAAGGCCAATATGATCTGAGAAAAGTCTGCCCAAAAAAACTCAGTCGGCTCTTTTAAAAATATCTAATCCACAATTAAATGAATCTAGAAAATATTGTATTTGTTATTTATTTAACATTAACTCAAATACACTGATAAAAATTGTACAATATTGTTTACTTATGCTTCATTTCATTAAAAAATGTTAACTTATGTTGTTTGGCACTCTATAAACCATAAAAAAAAAATAGTGAAATAAATAGGCCAAACCGATGCAATCAAGATAGCTCGAACTTCATCAACAAAAATAGAGCAGTACAATCAAGAACCCGATAATAATGAGAATTCTTTGTTATCATTGTTCTCTTTTTGTATTTCCTTAGTCTCAAACTTGAAGCTTCTTTTTAGAAACTTTAAAATAATAACAGTGTTTTGTTAACTTTACTTTGGAGATAGGAAATATTTTTTTTATTTCAATGGGAATAAAATTGTCGAGTTAGTTCAGAAAGTAAAGAAAAACGGAAAGAAAAAATTGACTTCGAAAGTTAACTCGCATGTGTTATTGCGAAAAATAAATATTACAATTGTCGAATAACTTGGGCAATACTTATTGTGTTTAATAACATGACCTTCCTATTATGTATGTACGTATGTATCTTCACGCCAGGTGTAGGCCCTAACGGGGTAGGCAGAGAGTGTGGAGCGCCAGATATCCCGGTCCTGACATAATACGTGGTTTATATATAGTAAGTTTTCATAGATATCAATGATCCTATTCCTACCTTCACCACCCCTAATCGCATATGTCTTGTGTGTCCGACCGCGGTGTGGAAGTTGTCCTGGTCCTGACATAATACGTGGTTTATACATAGTAAGTTTTCATAGATATCAATGATTCTGTTCCTACCTGCACCACCCCTAATCGCATATGTCTTGTGTGTTCGACCGCAACGCCCTAAGCCGAGGTTTGCATCCACAGGTTACTTTCTATAGCGCTCCTATAACGCTAACTTTCTATAGGCCAAGAGCGCCCTCTGCGCTTGCTGATTGCGCAGAGAAGTAGACTAGTGCCGTCTAAAGACGTACCACTAAGCAGAGTCCATGAAAAAAATGTACCTACTTTTATTATCTGCATATAATATAAGACATAGCTGTTTAACATTATTGAACAATGACCATAATATGAGTATAAACCATTTAACAAGCCAAGGCTAAAACTAAAACAATCGCTTAAAGTTTATTTTCATTTGGTAATTGAAAACTTCAGAAACTGAAGCCTTTGACCCTTTTAAAATCGACCGTCTTTAGAGTGTTTTGTTACCTATTCCCTTTCTTAAATATGTTGGTTTAGATTAAGTTTTTTACTTGTTATATTAGGTACGTTTTAAACAGCCATTACGATAGACGTAACAGGTTCTCGTTTAGAAGCCATTTATATTTAACTGATATATTTATTACCTCAAAAAGGTTTCAGTATGCATAGTTTTTCTACCTGATACCGAATGCAAGGGCCTCGAGAAAAATCTATTTGAATACTTGTGTTCATTTTTAAACTTTTCTACTTAACTATGGAGACTGGTATCATGACCTCGCCCAGTGGTTCGTAATAGTAAAATATTAGCCGAACGTGACATATTAAAGACAATGATAGTGTAAAATATAGCGGGAATTCACTGTGACCTGCATACAAGAGTGGCTTGTGATATAATTTCCTACATTACGAGGATGAGTAATGAATTTATATTTATGAAAATGAATGTTTCTCAGATTTATCTTTTAAGCATTACCGCACATGATAAACATTTTGGAAGTTCTGAATACACTCTTCTAACTTGGAAAAATGTCAACCAGGTAGAAAAAAGTTTTTTTTTGATATTGGGTTTTTTGAAAAATGTAAAAAATCCAATAGCGTTTGCACCTTTGACTGTGGATTAAAACCGAAATTTCAGCGTAGCATTACAATTTCATTCAGGCAATTAATTTCTACAGAATTAAGTAGATATTATAGTTGACTGGTAGAGAATAATCCCCAACATAAATCAAGCAAGAAAGCCTAAATAAACAATTATATCCCTGTCGTGAACTTCCCTTAGCTGATAACCAAAACAAACTGCTGCGTAAACGGAATGATGATAGGGTTTTCATTGCAATCGCGTGCATGTCCATTGATAGATCGGTTGTCAATTTACACACATAACGTAACAACGCCTTTCCTATCAGATGGATGAGTATGCCAGTTTATTATTTTTAATTTAGTGGTATACATTGATCTACATTAATAAGGGAGATTTCTTTGCACAAAATATCGTCGTAGGTAGCTCCTACAAGAGTGTCTTTATGGATTTTTTTTTTATATAATAAAAGTGGCAAACAAGCATGCAGTTCACATTGATGTTAACTGATGACTGTAGCCTATAGACACCCACACAATGACCAGAGGTCACAATGCAGATGCGTTACCACTCCTGAGGCCTAAGGTGTTATCCTCTGTGCCGGAAATTACAGGGCCGTACATTACCACCTGACCGGAACACGATAGTGCTGAACACTACCATTTAGCGGCAAATAGTGACTGATAGTGAGTAGGAAACTTCGTTATTACAAGTGCTAGGAGTCTCAAATTTTGCATGAGGATTCTTTTTAAGACGTAGGTGCTACCTAAAATGGGATTTTGCGACCACAAATTCCGAGAGTGGTACTTGGAAACTTCCCCAAAAATTTAAATATCCGAAGAATACCAGAGTCAAAGGATAATACACCGTTATCTCTGATGACCCGGGATCGAACCCGTAGTAGTATGGGCCTGCTACCACCAGACTACTGAGTATTGTTACTGAGTATTGATATAACATTGAATATTGTTTTTACGCAGGTAACGGACAAAGCAATTGGAGTGTATTGTATATGTCTTAAACAAAAGAAAAAAAAACCTATTATTGAATTTATTGTCTATCTGTGAACGAACGGCTTCACACGCATGCCAAACTTTTCCAAAAGCGAATTTTGTACCTAAGCGAAATAACTTGTGTTTGAAATAGGCTTTCAAGTGACTATGAAAGGTATAACTAGAAGGCTTGGCGGGTTTGACATTCCTGCAAGCTCCTTTGAACTGAGCCGGATTCTTGCTACGGTGTCACTTCCTGAAAATTATTACTCAGTACAAAATTATAATGTGAACATGTCCTTTTTAGGGTTTCCAACCTCAAAAAGGCAAACACGGAACCCTTATAAGATCACTCATGCGTCTGCCTGTGTGTCCGTCTATTATGGCCTCCAATAGTGCCTGCTGGCTTGATTCTGTTGAAATTCTAATGTAAATAACGTTTTCATAGGTTTTCGCGAGCTTCATACATTGTAGAAATTAAATTTGCAGATTTCATTTCCAAGGGTATGAAAAGAAGTTTGGGAGTGTTGTATACGCGAGAAAATCCGCAAATTTAGTTTCTACAATCTAATGAAAATGTCTAGTAACGCCACAACTGTTATGGGCATGTTTGGAGAAGGCTTTTGTCCACCTGTGGACGTCTATTGACTGAAGAAAGTGACTAAACTGCTGTATATGTGAACACAAGGTCCTGAATTTACATTGTGTAGTTAATGATTGGGGTCAGGAAATAGGTGCATTTCTTGTAACTCATTCAAATGATATATGCACTTTGGTTTTTAAAATTTTATTACAAACTTGTCCGTAATTTATTTATGTGCTAATGATTTTTTTTATTTCTAAAACATTTTAATATGAAACCTTTCTTCGTTATTTTCTCCAAGCGTGGAGTCGTTATTAAAAACTTTCTACATAATTTATTTCATAATAATATTCTTATGTGTTTCAATTTATTACGTATTTCGTATTTAGTTTTAATATCAATGTGCGGTTAATGCAGCCTTGAGTGAGTTGTAAGCATGAAAGTTAATGTTCCATAGAGTATAAATTAGCACAAGTTGCAAAGCTTATAAGCAAATTGATATGGTATTTCCCTGAATACAATTTCAAGTGGAGTGTATTTTAATCTATGAAAAAAAAAATGAATGATGTAGGAACTCAGTGTAGGTCTTTCTAACTTTCATTCCTTATTCAAATTATGCGACTAATAGACGGATTAAAAAATATAGCCACACCAGCGTTAACAAATCGACGACTCAGAACATTTTCATTTCAACTCCACGAAGCAAAGTTTATGACATTAGAATGTTTTATGTGTCTAGGTTTTATGTTTTCTGAATTGGACCAGTGAATTAGGCTCAACTCGGTTCTACTAGCATATTGTTTTTTTTTAAGTTTTAGATCTTGTTCTTGGGTAAAGGTTGATTGTGTTAAAATATTCCGGGCGAGAATTAAATCGTTTTTTTTTCTTATTAAGAAAGTAATAAATAATTTGACAGTGTCGTTACACCCAATTATTCATTTACTCGTATATGTAGGTACGGTAAAAGCGAATTACACAAAAGTATTTAAATGTGGTTTAAATGTGTTTATCACTGTGCACTAAAAATTCTACAACCAGTTTCCTTTACAAAAATATCATCCAATATTGTTACTTCGGAGGCGGCCAAACACGCCGTATTATTTGCAATCAGCTGTGCCTGACTATACGTTCGTTAGAGCCGTATTTATTTAGGTTCAGGATAAACTTTGATTTAAATAATGGCACATTCGCACGTGAGTCGACTCTTCAGTCGGCGATCTGTGGAAAATATCAATTGATTTTGTCTATCAGCTTCTATATACAATCATTTCATTGAAGGAGAAATCATTTTATTCCAGCAACCTATTATTTTGAACCATATCTATATATATCTACGTATATGGTCAATCATTAGTAGAGCTCTAGTATCGAATCTCACAGGCGAAAGTTCTACCTAATTTACGAGCTGCTAGACGTTCAACGCTATCGTGTCCTGTAGGTAATTTCCGGCACAGAGGTATATCAACTTCGACCTCCGGCAACGCATCTACATCGAAATCTTTGGTTTTTATGTAAACACAGGCTTCAGTATTCACTTTCCACCAATGTGAATTGTATGCTTGTTTGCCAACCTTTTTTTACATAAAAACCATTAATAATCTATCTATAAATATAAAAATCAATTGCTGTTCGTTGGTCTCGCTAAAAATCGAGAACGGCTTGACCATTTTGGCTAATTTTGGTTTTGAATGATTTTTGGAAGTACAGGGAAGGTTTAAAAGGTAAGAAAATATGAAGAAATTGAAGGGAAATAGTTAAAACCATAATTTCATTTTCCCATACAAATAGTCCGTATCTTGAAATGAAACTATTTTTACGGATTTATCTCGCGTATATTAAACTAAAATGATTTTTAAAATCAACCCGACGTTTCGGTCGCTTTTCAGCGTCCGTGGCAGACTGAGGTGACATTTGTCTGACAGAAGTTTGAAAAAATTATATGTAGCTACCTCCATCGATTTCGTAAACGCCTTGCGTAGCGTTCAGGATTAACACAATAATTACTTATGGTATCTTGAGGTCTTGCAGACTGCTGCGGCTGGGATTTAATCTTGCTAAGTATGGGATCCCATGATGTTGATAATCGCCATCCATCTTCTCTATTGAAATTTGGGTGTTTTTTAATTTCAATAGCCTCGCGTACCATTCGTGGAATGGGTTTGTGTTCTCTAGCGGGTATTTGAATTTTATCAAACCGGATGTAATGGTTCGGCTTATCCGCTATGTGTTCACAGACTGCAGACCTCCCTGTTCTTCGGTTTTTGACATCAGCAATGTGCTCTTTAACGCGGGTGGATACAGCTCTCTTCGTTTGACCAATATATGAGAGTCCACAATCACAATCTAATTTGTAAATGCCAGAATTTTGTAATGGAATATTACATTACCGTAAAAATAGTTTTATTTCAGTGAGTGTAGCTCGCGAAAACCTAAGAACATAGTCCGTATCTATCAAACCGCCACATTATTTCATTCTGCTGAGGCAATACGAAGTTTGCCTGGTCAACTAGTAATTCATAACTATGATTGTGTTTTGATATATTGAAGGATTATGTTGCATTTCTAAAATCATACAATTATATACATAAGTGTTATGATTTCCATTTATAAACTTTATGAAATTTTGCCATACAAGTCCAATTTCAATGTACAAAAACCTACACCTCTTTCTTAAATTGGTTCAACTTGCTTTGAAAATATGCACAGTCAGTGGCTTCATATTTATTTAAAGGGAAATAGTTTTTTTGTATATATTATGAAAGTGGCAAACAAGCTTGCAGTTCACATTGATGTAGTTCAAAGTGATGACTGCAGCTTATAGACACCTACACAAAGACCAGAGGTCAAAATGCAGATGCATTACCACTTCTGAGGCCTAAGGTTTTATGCCTCTGTGTCGGAAATTACAGGGCCGTACATTACCACCTGACGGGAACACGATAGTGCTCAACACTACCATTTAGCGGCAAGTATATTAGGTAATGCGGGAGTGCCTATGCCCGCGAACTCCGTCACTAGAGTTCTACCACCAGTACAAACCTGTTTCTTTCTTCTCTTTTGTAAGAGTTACTCGTATTATTATTTCACAACGTCGGTAAAATTTTCTGAACAGTCCTTAAGCTTGAATAACAATAACGATTATCGCGATTGGAAACACGGAAATGGTCGACAAAATGATCCCTAAACGGTCAAACCCGACAATGCTGTTCAAGCGGAACAACATTTAACCTTTATTATGATGATAACATCCATTATTGAAGACGATGTAAACGGTAGGTACTTTTTGTGTTATTATGTTAAAAAGCGGCCAAGTGCGAGTCGGTTTCATTACAGGGTTCCGTACAATTATTATGAACTTATTTATTATGCATTGCCCATATTATCATAATTATCATAAACCTTTTATTGGTTTTTCCTTGTAATTTTTAGGTAAAGACTAGGTAGAACCCTACACCTATATATATATTTTTTTTCAAGATTATCGCCTAAGTATTCTCGAAGATAAAGCGAGGAATGGTTGATTTTCATCTATTTTCTTGAATAACTTAAAAAACATTCATATTAAAATTATTTAAAAAATTATACGCTTATAACAAAATACATAAAGTAAATTTAAAAACGCTTACACTCACAGCCCCACACTAGGTATAAACCTGTATCATAGATGCCGTTGTACACATACAACACATACATACAAACCACCCAGACCTGAAACCAATATCTGTAGGTCATACAAATATTTGTCCCGTTGCGAGGATCGAACCCGCGACCCTTCCAATCAAACGGTCGTCTCACACCGCTGGACTAACCGGGTCACATTACGTAATACATTAATACTTGTTCTGTATGTCTCCAAATAATATGTTCATTAAGTAAACAGTTATGAACCAAGAATTTCTGACTGCAAGTTCATTCAAATTAAAATTGCTGAAAACTGTTTTCAGCTTTAAGCTGACGTCATTTTAATTTGGCTCGGCTTTGAATTACGGCGAAAAGCGTCCTCCTTTGGGATGGAACCTCAACTGAAATACCTACTACATCCTATCCTTACATTTTAGTGAATATTGTAAATTTAAAACTAAGTACTTAACATAACTTCACGCCTGTAATCCCTGGGATAGGTAGAGGTAAGTGCACATATTCATGCATACATGCAAACACTCACGATTCGCCGGTTACGTTTTGGTCCATGTAACAGGTAGTGAGCCTGTTGACATCTCCGGCCACATAACCAGCCTTCGAGGTACTAATCTTAGAAAAAATTAAAAAATCCAATAGAACGAGAGATTAAGGAGTTTATACCGTTATCTCTGAGCACTAGACCCGGGAATCGAACTCAGGACCGCCTACTACCACTAGGCTACTGAGGTAGTTAAACTATGCATTTGTCTGTTGTAAAATACTTTGGAAAGTTCTACACAAAGCCGACATCCACAAATAATTTTATTTTACACTAGGAATAATTTTAGCTGCGCGAAGTGTACGCAGAGTTTAAAACCTTTTAGAATAAATTGTCTAAATTGCATGAAATTTACATTGTAAGGCATTTTGTAGTTTAATAACTTTAACTGCACTACATTTACTGACAACGTACATAAAAGATTTATTCAAACGTAAACCATATCTCAATTCCATTTTATTTATGAAGTTGCTAGTGTGAATAATATCTTGGAATTATTTTGGATCTGCAATATGCAAACATCGGTTACCCATGAATATAAAATATCCGGTATTATTTATCCTCTAATACAAATGTTCGCTCATATTTCTCCCCACAATATTGCAGCGAACACCCAGCTTGCATTGACTACTATCTACTTTAGAATAATTTCCTACCCTCATAAATTGTGGATAAACATTCTACGTTTTCTTAATATATTGACTGGCTGATTATATTTCTGTTCAACTTAAGCGAGATTATTCTCTTTGACCCTTATATGTTTACGTCAGTTCCACTTCGTCAAGGGATCTTACCACGTGAGCTCATTACGAGTTGAATTAAACCTGTAGCTTATGCGTGGGTTAGTTACATATACCTATATTACAGCTTTGAATATCAAAGTACAAGAAACTTGTATTAATCAAAGTTTATTAATTTAATTTACCTATCATTATGTGAAGTACTAAAAATTTAAGCCGAAATATTACTACAAAATATCTTTGTACTAACGGCCCTTTGTACTATATAGCCTATATATAGCCTTTCTCGATAAATGAGCTATCTACCACTGAAATAATTTTTCAAATCGGACCAGTAGTTCCTGAGATAAGTGCGTTCAGGCAAACAAACAAACTCTTCAGCTTTATAATATTAGCATAGATGTATTGAGTTGAATAAGCAATTCATTGGTTCTTCATTGGTGTTTATTTGTGTATTCGGTTTTCAGCAAACCCTTATCGCTAGAACTCCAACTCTCACCTATCGGGTGCCAGCCAGCCTTATTGGATTGTGGCGTAAAGTAAACTTGGGAAACGTTGTATTAATGCAATTTCGTTGTGCCTTTAAGCGTTTGTGCAGCGCTTCCCAAATTTAACTAGACTACAAAGGATGTCCTGTGCAATACGATGTTTTTGTTACTGGTGGTAGAGCTCCAGTGACGGAGCTCGCGGGCGTAGGCACCACTGCATTACCTAATATACTTGCCGCTAAATGGTAGTGTTCAGCACTATCGTGTTCCGGTCAGGTGGTAATGTACGGCCCTGTAATTTCCGGCACAGAGGCATAACACCTTAGGCCTCAGGAGTGGCAACGCATCTGCATTTTGACCTTGGTCTTTGTGTAGGTGTCTATAGGCTGCATTCATCACTTAACATCAATGTGAACTGCATGCTTGTTTGCCACTTCCATAACATAAAAAAAAAAAAGATATAATTTATTTGTATTTTGATAGGTGAGTGGGATGTTGTAACAGTTACCTGTATACAAATAAGTACAGACATGTACGACCACAGCAGTAATTTTACGTAATTTCATTTCGTAAGTAAGTACGTACGTAAGTTGTGTAACTTTTCCTTCTAATTTTTCTTGTGTCTGTATTCCTTAATAATAATAATAATAAGATTCGGCCATCATTGTGCCGATAGTCGTTACGGTCAACGGACTTATAGCAAAGAGCCTCGACCAACACCTCAAGAGGCTCAAGCTAGGAAGTTGGGTCAAGGGTCTGATGCAGAAGGCGGTACTCCTCGGCACGGCACGTATAGTGAGGAGGTTCCTGTCTCTGTGACCCTAATCATCGACGGCTTGGACCCTGTTCCCGCTGCCGGTGGCACACTATTTTTTATTTTTTTATATATATTTGTGCTTTGTTAATATTATCTTTTGTTATATTTAATTAAGTTACTTATATATGTAAAAAAATAATTGATATGGATTATTAATAAATGAATGATATAATAATAATAATGGCAACCCATTATACGTCCCACTGCTGGGCACGAGTCTCTCCCCTTTTTGGGGGGAGGCCTGGAGCTTACTCCACCACGCTGCTCCAATGCGGATTGGTGGAGGTGGGTGGGTTAGTGGCCAACCCGCTGTCGGATGTTTTCAAACCGCCCATAAGGCCTCCGACAAGGTTTAACGACTGCTATCTATAGATAGCAACCGGGACCGACGGCTTAACGTGCCCTCCGAAGCACGGAAACGCGCATTTAATTTGCCGCTAGCGGTCACCCATCACACTACCCGACCGCGCCCGTAGTGCTTAACCGAGCAAATCGCTTACGATCTACACCAGCCGCTGGGCCATGCGCGCTTCATTCCTTAATACATACATTTAAAAATGAAACTTAAAGGAGTAGGTTCATTTTTAAATGTATGTATTCCAATGCATACATACAAACATTTATAATTCGCTAGTAACGCGTTTTGCAAACAATACTATATTACCCTTGAACAGATCCACTCTGAAGATGCAATTGGAAATCTATGTTAACTTAAAAAAACACTTAAACCCCGACCCCGCTTAAAGCCTGCAAGCAACTTATGAAATTGTAAGTTAATTTAGAACTTATGTAAAACTAGCTGTCCCGGCAAACTTCGTATTGCCTCACAATGAAATAATGTGTCAAAGGTTTGATATATACGAACTATTTGTATGGGAAAATAAAATTGTGGTTTTTACTATTTCCCTTCAATTTCTTCATATTTTCTTACCTTTTAAACCTTCCCTGGACTTCCAA
Source organism: Macrosoma leucophasiata (assembly GCA_036365455.1). Classification (NCBI taxonomy): domain Eukaryota; kingdom Metazoa; phylum Arthropoda; class Insecta; order Lepidoptera; family Hedylidae; genus Macrosoma; species Macrosoma leucophasiata. The sequence continues at coordinate 14,059,541 of JAWQUS010000021.1, forward strand.
AAATCATTCAAAACCAAAATTAGCCAAATTGGTCCAGCCGTTCTCGAGTTTTAGCGAGACTAACGAATAGCAATTGTTTTTATATATATAGATAAACAAAGCTCAATAACTTACAGTTAACGATTATGTTCTTGAAGACACTAAAACTCACACATTATGTACACAGATCTTCGTTAAGATACACGAAGTCAGGTTGGGAATACAATGTTATGACGTAATATGTACGCCGTTGATGTCGGCGATCTAGGGCTAAAGCACATTTACGGTTTGTTAACAAGCCATGAATCTCCAAGATGGCCTTACGGACAATGTTATGAATAATTTTATATGTAACAGATGCATCGCTGTAAGCATGCAATATTCCCCGATATTATGGGCTGCCCTAGTTACAGAAAAAGTCTAGAGTATAAATAAATCTTCAAGGTATATACGATATTTTTACTTTCATATATTTACCTGCCTGTAGAAGAAATAAGTTTGTTTATATTGTTGAGTATGTTATTAAGGTGTATATATTTTTTTGGTTCAGATATACTGTAAGGTTTCTCAATAGGTTCAATCAAGAAAACGTCTCCGGATATCACTGTTATATATTATTATATGGACCCCAAGATTATTCAATCATCCGGTTGCCTTCATAGAGGTCCGAAATCCTTCGCCAAACAGGAAAACATCCAAGGGGAAAAATTAAGAATATTTCAAAATATACATAATTGTGTTTGTCATATTTTTTATTGAAAACCTATATACAAATACGCGGCAGTAACAAATTTATTCATAAAGTGGTAAACGCACTTGTTTAGCACTGCCGACTACAATAACATCAGTCAGCTTACGTAACACTAATGTGGCATATACCGGTGATTTCATATTGTAAGCGAACTGGTTCAGGATGACCAATAACACATAAATCTAGTTGATGTATGCTAGCCATTTTTAACTCTGGTATTGCTAAACGTTTATATGGAAATGATAATTGAAATGTTTAAAACATTAATATGTTTTATTCTCGATTTAGTTAATATAAATGTATTAATATCTCTGAAGTAACTATCACAGAGACATGGTAACCTATCATACTTTCGAAACCTTTTTGTTCGTTATCGTTTTGCTTCTAGGCTGCAGTCATCACTTAACATCAATGTGAACTGCATGCTTGCTTGCCACCTTGGTTAATATAAAAATATAATACAAAAACTTGCGATGTTTGGTATTTAAATATCTATTGAAAATATCGTAAGTACTCGTATTTCGCTTCGATGCAGATACATTATGACCGTTAAAGGATGGGAAGTCCATAATTCACAAACAAGTCACGTAACTAGCATTATAAGTACAATCGTGTCCAGGAGACGATAAACTGAACTATGGTCGTATTTTTTTTTTAATACTATATTGCCACAATATAAAACATATTGACAAATGGCGAACTTAACGCTAAAAGCGCTCTTTTAAGTTGCAACAAATTATAATCCCTACTAATAATATGAATGCGAAAGTAACTCTGTCTGTTACCTTTTCACGTCCAAAAGACTGAACCGATTTTAATGAAATTTGGTACAGACATAGAGTTGACTTTGAGAAATAACATAGGCTACTTTGTCTCCTTATCTTCCCCACCCCCTAAAATAGGGGGTGGATATTTATAAAACGACATCCACGCGGGCGAAGTTGCGGGCAACAGCTAGTTAAAAATAAAAGAAGCAATACGAAACGTAAACCCAGATTGACATATAGTGCAGTGGTAGTAACAATTACAAATGGTAGTGTTCAGCACTATTGTGTTCCGGTTAGGTAATAATGTGATAACTATCAACTAATGTCTCAGTGTTGGTAAATAATGACCCTGGTTTTTGTGTAGATGTCTATTGGCTACAGTCATCACTTCTTAACATCAGTGTGAACTGTATGCTTGTTTGACACCTTCATTACATTAAGAAAATATACTTTTTGCAACGTTTGATATTTAAGTCTCTTTTGAAAGTATTTAATGGGATATTGAGCATATCGCTTTTTACTGATGGTAGAGCTGTAGTGACGGAGCTCGCGGGCGTAGGCATTACCTAATATACTGACCCCTAAATGGTAGTGTTTAGCACTATCGTGTTCCGGTCAGGTGGTAATGTACGGTCCTCTAATTTCCGGCACAGAGGCATAACACCTTAGGCCTCAGGTCTTTGTTTGGTCTTTTTGTGGGTGTCTATAGGCTGCAGTCATCACTTAACATCAATGTGAACCGCATGCTTGTTTGCCACTTCCATTACATAAAACAATAATGCAGAAATTCAGTGAGATCGTTAAAGAATGGAAAATTAATAATTCACTATCAATTCACGTTAGTGGTGGTAGAGCTCCAGTGACGGAGCTCGCGGGCGTAGGCAACACCGCATTACCTAATATACTTGCCGCTAAATGGTAGTGTTCAGCACTATCGTGTTCCAGTCAGGTGGTAATATAAGGCCCTGTAATTTCCGGCACAGAGGCATAACACCTTAGGCCTCAGGAGTGGTAACGAATCTGCATTTTGACCTTGGTCTTTGTGTGGGTGTCTTTAGGCTGCAGTCATAACTTAACATCAATGTGAAGGGCATGCTTGTTTGCCACTTCAATTACATAAAAAAAAGTATACTTTAACATTTAAAGTATTGTCGTGACCAGGACCATACTTCAGTAACAACAAACTATAGTAAAAACAAAAGAGACCCAATACGAAACGTTAACGCAGTCGTGACATATCGTGCAGTTATCATTTGTCAAATACACGACAACAGAAAAGACAGATAGTCTGTTCATTGTGTAACTAGGTTTTGATATAGGTTTTTGTTGGTATAGGTAATAGATTGTCGACGAACGTTTATCTAATTTGTTCCTATAATAGCACCTAGTTCACTGTATTAAGTTAATTTATCTATTTACTTGACTTAACCCGAAGTAAAGGAGGTGAATAAGTTTTCGTTCTGAACTAAATCCAGTTTAATTATGTAACAAACATTTTCGTGGCACCTATAAAGATACCTAATCCCTGAAGTTTGTGAAAATTTAGATACTTGTTATCTTTAAGCTTGTCATTTAAAATTAGTCTATTTTATATTCAGTAAGGTAACTCGAAGCTATGCTTTATTTACGAATAACATTTCTTAAGGTAAAGGGTACAATCGCAATTTAAATTTCTATAAATGAACTTTAAATGTAAAGCGACAACAAGACGTTTTTTTAACGTCATGAAATGAACAAATAAGCATAATATATTTGTAGTTAAAGTTCATGGTAAGTAATACTGTTGTCTATCAATATTTACATGAAACCAGAGATTTCAATGTAGACGCGTTGCCACCCCTGAGACCTATGGTGTTTTGCCACTGTGTCGGAAATAATAGGGCTGTACATTACCTGATAGCGCTGAACTTTTTAGCGGCAAGTGTATTAGATAATGCAGCCTACGCCTTCGAGCTCCGTCAGTGAAGCTATACCACCAGCGAAAAGTACATATAAAAGAAATTGTCAAGTTCCAACAGCAGTGATTTCATGTTACTTTCTGTAAAAGAACATCAGCTGCAATAAACTTAAGACTACCTGTATAAAAACCGGTCAAGTGCGTGTCGGGCCAAGGGCAGTGTAGGGTTCCGTAGTTTTTCGGTTTAATTAATGCAGGGAAAAAAATTATAAATATTTTCTATGAAGTTGTTCAAAATTACGAGTATTTACAGCCAACTAAAATTGGCACTTCAAAGCTTAATAAGTCACGAACAGTTAACTTAATCGAAAATTGAGCAAATCCTTATCATTTTTGAAAGACCTATCCAACGATGTCACTATATAGAAAACGAAAAAAAAAAAATTCTGCGCTTTACATATAGGGAAGGTATAACCCCTAAGGTAGGTAGAAACCCTAAATAATTTTATTTTTCATGGATTTGTTCTACCACTTTGTCGTCGTTATTGAAGGTACTTGGTATACTTGTGCCAAATTTCAAGTCTCTAGTACCAAAATTTTTGAGCTAAACCGCGGACGGACCCACAGACAGACGGACATGGCGAAACTATAAGGGTTTCTTGTTAACAATGGAACCCTAAAAATTGTATAGCTGAAACATTTTTTTTTATATAGTCTAGGCTTTAAGGGCTGTGGCGAGAAAAAAAGACGAAAATTATTACACTTCACTTGAGGCGTGTGACATAAATAAAACTCTATTGTAACCTGACTGACTACCTCCTAGATATTGAATTACCGCCACTTTATCAAGAAGATTTATTGCGTACCTACATTTTATTACACGGTGTTCAGATGGGCCGACGAGATTCTCGTGCGTAAAGTCGAGATGTCTGACACTTATATTTCATGGCGTTTTTGTAAGCGGCTCGGACTTATCTCGATTAGATGTTGCCCACAGCTTCGAAATGATGGAGATTACTATTATTTTTTTAATAAATAATGGACATGGGATCAATACCATTTGGCCCGAAAGTTTTTATTTTCGATATTATCGATTAATGTGACACGTACACGATCAGGGCTTTGAAGGGTTTTTGATGACGCTTTTTATAGTTTTATGATTTCACAGCTACGATTTTTCCCATAAATACTTATACAAACTCAGTCATTTCTATCTAGGTGGGTTGCTTAGGTACTTCTACTTTCGATAATCATCGGGGCGGTAAGAAGGTAACCAAATGGATCAATATTTAAAAAAATATATATATACAACTTAATAAAATTTCAACTACAATTTGTTTTGATTAGTTTTGTTTTTTTTTGTAATGATATATAGTAATTCTACTGTCTTAGATTTTCCTGAAGAAGTTGAAAAAAAAAACCAGTGAGACGTAGGGCATTTTTGAAGGTGTATCTACATCAGATTCTAAAGTTGTGTTGTCCAAGTTTCCGATAAATCTCAAAATGTCTATATTTAACAATTTCACTGTATCCCCTATTTAATAAAAAGGTTTGTTACTTTATAGAAGTTAATAGTATTAACATAACAAAATTACATATATTTTTATCTTATTTAACCATCTCAAATTATTCACAGGGCTATGATTTTGGCGCCATTACAGTTTCCAAATGAAAGACCGCGTTAACTTTAAAGGCGTAATGAATAATTCATTGGCCGTGATTGTTTTAAATTACAAATTTCGAAAAGTTATGTTTCGTTTAAGGTTGGAAGAAAGGATCTTATCTAATTTGGTTAGTTGTGATTTATATTTAATTCGCGGTCACTTCGAACAGACAATGCAGATCTCGCTTTATTGAAATGCAGAAATCAGATAGTCTGGATCAAACTACGTGGCAGGGTCTTAATGTCGTGGAGTTAATCCTGTGATTGACAATAAAATTTTGGTCGAATATTTTTAAGGTCTGATAGCTGAGTATTCTTTCAAAAGTGTATTCTTTGCGTACTTTAAAAGATAAACACATCTTTTTATCGAATTAATAAGCTAATTTCTCACCAACTTTTGAGGTTGTTAATTCGATTGCTTTTCAAGCAGATTATTTTATATTTTTATTAATAATATAGGATCTTATTAAATATGCTTTTAATTAATGAATCATACTTCTTTGTCTGGAAAGAAAAACTGTTAAACGTTTTCCCACTCGTCAATTATTAAATTTATTGTTATATTCACCAGTTACCTATTGTAATTTATTTGGACATAAAGTTTCATACTGACTCATCCGGGTTATTTTATCTTCTAATTTTATGTGTGCCATTTTATCAAAGTTTACCGTAACGGTATTAATTAATGATAATGTGAAACCACGTTGGTTGTATCTAAAATATAACAAAAGGTATCAGAAAAGGTTTCAGAATTATTCCACGTTTGCATGCAGTTTGCGTAAGCAAGAACGTGTTTTGTGTTTCATTTCACCGTAGTAACCTTTCGTTTAACTTGATGTTAATTGGTGTAATCTGTTATGTAAATAAGATGACATCAATTGTTTTCGTGTTTCTTTTGGTAGAGGGAATAGATAGGATCAAATACTTTTTGAAATAAGGAAACAACGGGTTGCATTCCGGGAGTGTCGATAGAAGTGAAACCTTGTATATTAACGTTGTGCGGTTTTACGAAATATTAAACATAGAGATAAAATACATCCAAGAAGCATCATAGCTATTTTTTTATACAACTAGCTGATCCGGCAAACTTTGTATTGCCTCTCAATGAAATAATGTGTCAAAGGCTTGATATATTCGGACTATTTGTATTGAAAAATAAAATTGTGGTTTTTACTATTTCCCTTCAATTTCTTTATATTTTCTTACCTCTTAAACCTTCCCTGGGCTTCCAGACACAATTCGAAACTAATATGAACCAAATCGGTCCAGTAGTTCTCATGTTTTAGCGAGACTTACGAACAGCAACTGATTTTTATATATATATAGATGTATAAAATTCGTCCGAAGTCATATAAAAACTTTGACTGAAAAAAAAGTTTATATAACTCTGTAAACATATTTTACTAAATTTAATTCAGTTTATCCAAAAAAATCAAATTTTTACTCAATATAGACTTCCTTTATTTTTAGTAAAATTGAAATTTTTCTTTCGAGAAAATACAGGTTGCTTGTTGATAGAGCCAGCAAACATTTTGCGCTCCAAAATTGTAGCTCGTAGACGCTTTTCACTATTTACTGGGATATTTGTTTTCCCAAAAGAAGGCTATTTAATGGGCCACGCTTAGAGCTATTTTGAGGCATGAGAATTTTTTTCCCTGAGACTTTTCCGGCATTCACAGTTGCAATTTTGCTCATTTCGCAGTGCTACGGCGTAGCGTTATGTTTTAGTGCTACGAAATAGTTAACAGAGGATGTTTGATCATGTATTATAACATTTTGAAGTTGCTAGCTGCGTATAAAAGTAATATCGCTCATGACAAATATAGAAACATTTGATAACAGTTTTCTTAAAAATACAATTTATGAAGATGATAATTAAAACTTACAATATGTTTAAAATTAAAAAGCTTTTTTTATATCAGTGGTAGAAAAATATCATGTTTTATATTTTTGTGTAGAATACAAAAGGATCAGATGAGCGTGAAAATTATGAAATGCTCTGCACGTTTTGGTAGTAAATTACTTGAATATAAAACTCGTATATCTAATTGAAATTCTAAAAATGAAACAGTGAAACATGTCGCGGGGTGTAATTTGTTTTCTTGGAACAGAAGTTGGATTTTCTTTATTTTTCTTTCCACGTTAAAAATCTTGTTAAAATGAATCTTGAATAAACACTGATTTAATGTTGCAGATGGAAAATAAACGCAGAGTATTGTGTTTATAATATGCACACTGCAGAATATTTTTTTTACTGTATTTTAAGTGATAGTGTCCCGTGACCTAGTAAAATGTGTCTTTTGTAATTCTGTAATATTATTTTATGTTCATAGTGAATGTAATCTGTAATATACTTCGTGGGAGTATGTTTCTGAGAGACTAACATTGCTATTACATTACCTATATGTCTATTTCCTTATAATTTAAAGGTGGACAAAACACTACGAGAACAATACCACTTTTTACACCGATTACATTTTCTATGTAATTTCTTATTTGCAAAGTTATTCCTACTTTTTTATTGACATTCAAAGCTCAAATAGCAATCAAACCTACGATTTACTACCTCAATAGAAACATTTGAGCCGCAAATCAGTTCACAAGTCACGATGTCAAACAGCAGCTGTGAACTGACTCGCAAATCTGTTCAACTTATCTGTGAAATGAGCTGCGCTCGCGTTACAAAGTGATTGAGCAAGAGTATTGGGATCGTTGACCTGTTTGCTCGCCCACGCACTACACAATTTACTACGGAATTTATAAGTTGGAATCTTTCATTATAAAAAAAAGAAAGTAATTAATTGTATGAATTTACATTCTCAATATTCTTTTTAGCACTTCACATATGCATTAAAGTGGTTTCTTGAATGTTGTGACATATAGCAAGGAAATATCAACATTATGTGTGAAGTGGAACGTAGAGTCTTGTAGTAATTATAAAGTAAAGTGCTCATTGTTGAACTAGGTCAAAAGCTGGACATTTGGAGCGTGCATAAACTATGTGAGTGTAGACATCAGTTTAGGAACATTCACCAAATTTCTGGTAGAATAATATTGAACGAGCTATTTGATTAGTTCACGACTTCGAACACGTGGAATGGTGACCTTTTGTGATTGGTTACGGATTACGAATTATCATATCTATGGAAGAAATGTACAAATAATAATGCGCTTTATCATTATGCGCTTTACCATATAAAAAACAACAAACAGTATATAAAATATATATTATGATGTATCCTTAAAAACTTCACAGCAATTGTATTTACCTGCAAGAATATGTGATTTTAAATACAAACAAACAGCACAACTTCTAATCCGTATTATAAAATATTTTGACTTGTTTATAGCTTGAAATTCGTGAAACTTTTCGAACAATTACTGAATTGCTGAATCTCCTAATTCAATTCGGAACACGAAAAGAAATGTGATAATTTGCCAAATTAAAACGGGCCTCTCAAAGAGAAATTATTCGCAGAAATACTTTTATTATAATTGTTTTGATTGTTACAGAGTTCTTTTCATTTGACATAAAATATATTTGTAGAGATTTAAGGATCGTTTCAGGTACCTATTCATTGATTTACGATAATTGTAGAATCAAACGTACTTTGACAATCTTGTGGTTGTTTAAGTTCTCTACCAAACCAAAGGAACCTTGATGGCTTTGTTTCAAATCTGTTGTTAAAGATGCTTTAACTTGAAGTAGTGATCTTAACAAGTTTTTATACAGATTCTGTATCTGTAATCATATCTTACTCATATGAAAGTAAGGTATGATTCCAGCGGGTTGGATGACCCTACTGCGTGAAACTAGTCTAATACGACCGTAGCAAATGAAATAACGCGGGATGGACAGCAGCGTCTCGCGGTAATACTACCGTCGCGGTGAAAGTCAACCCGCATGTAAATCGTTACGATCATGGTATATTCTCCCATATGATGCAATATGGCATCTTGGGAGAGACTTTTGTTCAGTAAGTGGATGTCTTTTGGCTGCCCATTATTAAGCTCCATACAAGCTTAGGAAATACACCTCATTATTTCACATAATATTTCAGTTTTCTTAAGCAGTCTGATCAATAACAACCTTAACCTTAACTCAAAAAAAAGAATCCAACGTAAGTGTCTTTTAGCCTTTAATCACAGATGGACAGGAAAATAATATTAAGAAAAGATTTTTTTTTCTCTGAATGTAAGGATATAATTAATCACAGGGACTGAGTTTTTACAGAACGTCTTGTAAGTACAATATTAACTAATACAATATTTAGATGAGTTTTTTTTCCCTTTTTATGATTACACCACCGAGATCATAAATTTGATATTTTATCATCATAAAGCTAATAATAGTTATTGTTGTGAGTCCTTAGTAAATATCAATCGGCATTATTTTAGTTTAGAGTTTGTATGCTCGGAATTTTTTTTTAGCAAATATTATATATTTGACGACCCGGTTAGTCCAGCGGTGTGAGATGACCGTTTGATTCGAAGGATTGCGAGTTTGATCCCCGCACCGGGACAAATATTTGTATGGCCTACAGATATTTGTTTCGGGTCTGGGTGTTTGTGTATGTGTTGTTTGTGTACAACGGCACCCACGACACAGGTTTATACCTACTGTGGGGCTGTGAGTGTATGCGTATTTTATTTTATTATTATTTATTATTTTATTATCATGAACTGAATGAGACTTTAAACCAAACACAAATGTTAGTACAAACCTACGGTAATAAGCGGTTTTATGTACTGTATGCATACCACAAAATGATACAATCAGATATATCATACGTAACAAAACAGGCTCATGTAACCGCAAAATTTGTTATTAGACCACCAAACCAAACCGCTTAGCGATAGCTCAGTCATATTTTATCGCTCTCTAATTTCAAAATTAAACGTGTCTAATTTAAACATTGAATGAACAGCAAATAGCATTCTGGTGTATGTTACGCAATAGTATTGTTGCAATTATTGTTTTATATTTTAATTTAGTATGTTAGAATAGATAGATAATTATTCGAACACATAGCCCCGCGGCTGGTGTAGATTACAAGCGATCGACTCGGTTAAGCGATACGGGCGCGGTCGGGTGCGTGATGGATGACCGCTAGTGGCAAATTAAAATGCGTTTCCGTGCTACGGAGGGCACGTTAAGCCGTCGGTCCCGGTTGCTATCGATAGATTAGCAGTCGTTAAACCTTGTTGGAGGCCTTATGGGCGGTTTGAACACATCTCACAGCGGGTTGGCCACTAACCCTTATCTCCACCAACCCGCATTGGAGCAGCGTGGTGTAGTAAGCTCCTGGTGTCCTCCAAAAAGAAGGGGAGAGACTCGTGCCTAGCAGTGGACGTATCAAGGTATCACCATTATTATAGTATGTTATGCAATAGTATTATTTGCAATGATTGTTGTACATTTTTATGTAATCAAGTGGCAAACAAGTATACAACCACATTGATGGTAGATGAATACTTTAGTTATAGGCTACATAAAAACCAGATACTTTAATATGCGTTGTCACTCCTCTCACTCCTTATACCTCTATCCTAGAAATTATAGGACCGTATTACCATCTGATTGCAAAATATCCTTTTCCACTTGCTCTGAGCGCTACCACATAGGCGAGCTCAGTCAATGGATCTCTAACATTATAATTGTTTATTTTGTGTCGTGTAAAATAATGTAAGTGTAAAAAAATATAAGTGTTTGTATAAAATCATGAAGCGGTGCTATTATGATTCACTCACTCACCCACTGACTTTCAAGTTTGAAGTCTGAATAGTTTCGGAGTAAAGTGGCTGTTGGATAGATAGACATGACGGTTTTGCCATTTGTCTATAAAACTTTGGAAAGCGGAAGTAAAATACAAATTCTTAAGAATGTTACTGTTATTGGAAAAATTCTATATGTATAAAATTACTTTGACACAAGCACACACAATTTGCATTCAAATATATTTATGTTGGTGTTATCATAAGTCACGTCACTTCGCAACTCTGTTCTATTGGTGTAAATCATAGACCAATCAGCCTTCCTTGTGTAAATCGACGACATAAAGAGACATTATGTCTTATATACACAATATGTAAACAACGACCATAATGATAAGCGTTGCTCAGCTAAGTTTACCTTGTATCATTTTATACAAAGCGAACTATGTATACATTCATTAAATTTGTTCAACATTTGTGGCGCGTTACCTAGACGTGGGAAATAATATCGGGCTAAGAATGTTTTCAGTTAAACTTTTTCCTATTTGTGAATAAAACGTTTGGCATTTTTATATTTTTACCACATTTCTACTGGAAATCTTTTATTATTTTCAATATTGGTTCTAAGAAAATGTCAACGGGTCGAATGGAAAATGAAAATAATAATATCAGTGCAAGCGAAAGCACTAGTAATACTGAAATTCTAAAAGCAGCTCTGTTTTAATGTGCTTTTGTACGAGTATAACTTCATGGTGCTCTTTTGATCTGGCTTCAGAGCGTTGGCAATTCACTTGTTGTTGCCAATATTTTAGGCGATCACCACAATCCATCGGCAGGTTTTGAAGGTCTTATTTTGTCTTTAAAATTACTTGTCGAGGAAAGTGATCTTATTTTTTTCGCATATCTAATGTAATGAAGTAAAGACTTCTCAGAAGTATTCCCTAAGATTAAAAATATATTCTATGTAAAGGATCATTATCAAAAACATCAGATTTAAAGGAATATTCCTGAATGGCGAATCGTCGGTGTATTCATCTACATAAAAACCATGCTTATTTCTTTGGAAGTTTTTTGACTTGTAGGCAAAATGTTTTCTATGATCTAGAAATGCGAAGTCATTGTGCTGTACATCTAGATGCTGGTATATAAAAGCAAAAGGTCACTAACTCATCACAAAATTCTAAGTGTTAGTACTTCAAAATTTTACAAAGGGATTATTTTTCGGTCCTAAGACTCCCCGGAATTTAGCGAAATGCGAACCCTCAGGGTGTGTTTTTGGGGTTGATAGCATGTATGAAACAGATAGGTACAGCAGGGTCGGTTTAAGGGTAAATAGCCGTTTTCGCAACGTTAGTAGTAGGTAGTAATATAAGCAACATTGCACCTGTGCGAAGCCGGGGCGGGCCGGTAGTAAGCAATAAATCCTAGTTATTATTAGTCTGATAATCGAATCACCAGTTACTTAAATTTGATAGCCCTTCATTTTATCCCAAATTAAATGATTCTACGTTCTACAATAATGTGTATGAGCTTTCACAGGGGCTCTGCGTGAACCTATAAGTTTGAAACTACTAATTTTCATATCTCCCTAATATCTCAGCGAATGGTTTTCAGAAATAATTTAAATTAATTCAGATGACTGTTCTTGAAGGTCATTTCAGCTATAATTTACATTCACTAAGTTACAACGCTTATATAATAGCAACTAGCTTTATGTACGCATTCAAACTTAGGAAGCTAATAAATGGACAATGTAATCTTGATTTGGATCGTGCAAATATTAAACGAGGCCTGCGTTTTGTGTAAATAAACTGCGTCTTCGTTAAGCTGTTATATAATTTGATTCTAACCCCCTTATTTATAAAAGTTATTTTATTAGTTTCAACTGTGAAATGCTTTGTCTAAGTCAGTTGCATTGTCTGCATAATAATAAAAAAGAGATAGTATTACTGGTGGTAGTAGAGTTCTAGTGTAGGGGAGTTGAGAGCGTAGGCACCACTGCATTACCTAATCTATCGGCCGCCAAATGGTAGTGTTCGGCATATATTGTGTTCCGGTTAGATGGTAATGAATGGCCTCGTAATAACTATCACAGAGACATAACAATTAAGGTCTCAGGGGTGGCAACGCATCTGTATTTTGAACTCTGGTTTTCTTTGGAAAGTTTTTAATATTTTTTTTTGTTTCAATGAGGAATTTATTAATCTATACACAAATTAATGAACATGTTTTATGCAATGAAGGTGGCAAACAAGCATGTAGTTCACATTGATGTTAAGTGATGACTGCGGCCGACACCGACAAAAAATGCAGATGCGCTGCCACTCCTGAGACCTTAAACGGTTTGTCTCTGTGATAAGTTATTACGGGGCCGTACAACAAATAATAATCATACTTAAAATCATTTAGTTAATAGTTGGTATAAAATCTCTAAGTAAAGCATTTAATTATTTTTTAAAAGCTTCAAATATTAGAGGTCGTTTTGAGTTATTAGTCAAATTCCGAGTTTGTTAGACAAACCCGTAGCTTCAAATTGGTGTAATGTACAATTCATGAAAGCCCATTTTGCAGGAGTCCTAAATTGGATTTGAGTAATTCACCGCTCACATTCCTCTCGCATGAATGTCTCTAAAAGCGCCAGTAATTGATTTTACCAAAATGTGCACGGATAGCAATTCTCAAGGCCAAGTTCCATGGAATTTGCATACTGTACAGCTTATCCAACACACAGATCCAATTCACGCAAACGGCTGCCGCGGTAATCGGTAAAAAGGGTGTTTATGTCATTGCAAGTTTTTAAAGTCTTCGAAATATTACGGTTTAAACCAGATAGCATTGAAATGGTTGGAAATTGCGTATTAATCTCACTTTAAAGCTTTTTTATCTCCGCGGCTTAGCCGTAGTGAATGTGATTGGTTTAACCGAAATCTTGGGTGATATTCTGTCCTTTTCGGCGATTTTCAAGTGCAGTTCGGAACTTGGAAATGTTCCACGGCAGAACTGATTTGAAATTAATTTAAATAAATGGGGTGGAGGATTAGTTTCTTTCCTACTGAGAACCTACTGGGGAAGGAACTAATTCTTTACGTTAATTTTTCAACAGAGATAAAGTTCTAGTGTATGGTATGGTTAACTCAACATTTTTCATTAAAGAAACTAAACCCGGCACCGGTAACATTTTATAGCCTTCAAATTGTTTTCCTTCGGTTTGGTTAATGTGTATAATGTGTAAATACCCATTATGTAATGTGTGTAATGGGTAAATACCCATTATGCACATACCGCCTACGACACATGTGGGGATGTGTTTAGGTTGGACTTGTGTGATGATGAAGAATTTCTAGTTAACCATACCATACACTACAATATTGCTGCCTACAAACATCTATGAATAGCGGATTAGTCATTTAAGTAAGTAGTAGAATGTGTAGTTATTTGGTTTTAAGCTGGAGCTCTGCCAGTTGGAAATATTCTGTTCATGCAAAATGTCGTTTTAATATATCACCGTAGTTGATAGATTACAATGCTTAAAAAAATAACCGTTATTAAAAAAAAGTTTTAAATTTCTTATAAGCACATCTTCCTTCTTTCTGTTTGGTTGTACATCGAGAAACCTTTAACCGCTTAACATTCAACACAACACATTCGTAGTTAATGCCGCGGCGTGTCTGTATGAATTATACTGTCGTATGTTACCTACGTTGTATTTTCAGAGTTTCGCTGTCGGGGATTAGGCCAATGTAGAATGTGAACCGAAAACGTAGCGTTATGTTTTTAGGTGGTATTTAAAACTGTACTACGTATATTTTTTACTTTTTACGTTCGCCTAATCATTGAGTGTAAAACTCCAAAAATAAAACCTGATAAGCAAAATAATATACCTACACCGATGAATCTTTTCTGTTGTGTGTCATTAAGTGACTGCAGTCATATAAATCTGATTTTTTTTTCTGTGACTGAGTGATTGAGTGACTGAATAACAACGCACAATTGAAAGTCGTAGTCGTCTGAAATTTGTTTTCTGAGATAGTTTGGAAATAGGAATATTAATTTTTCAAGTGTTTTTGCAAATACAAATGTGCAATAAATAAAAAGTAATAAATAGTAAATACTTTAACATTATAGGAACGATTTTCCATGTAACAGCTATAATTTATACGAGCAAAACGCCGTCCAAACGAGGACGAAGGTGCGGGAAAAATGCTTGCATGATAATAAATAAGAATTTATTGTTCTTCCATTACTTTTATTCATTCTCCTATTCGTTCCAAATAGCACGTCTAAACAAAACAATTAACATTTCCTTGTAAAAGTGGTCAACGTTTTGTCAAGAATATTTTGTTAATGTAAAAGAAATTTTGCTTTTTTATATAATCTTTTTTATACTTTTTTATTCAAAGTTCGTCGGGGCAGCTAGTTAAATAACTAAGAAAATCATCAATAATTAATTAACCATGAGTTTGACTCACACTGTTAATGTCAGAATATTAAAACATCAATATGTGTTATGCGTATGTAATGTAACAAGCCTCAACCTACAAAATTTAATAGAGATTAACGTAGAGGTTCGTTACAGAGTTCTGCCTTAGATACGTGCATTTCATTTCTTTCGTATTTTGATCATTAGGTGGTCACTCGGCTGATTACATTTTTGCTTATATTTAAAACAAATACATACATTCTTAAGATCATAGTAACATGTGGCAATAACTTACTGGTGGTAGAGCTTCAGTGATGGAGCTCGCGGGCGAAGGCACCACCGCATTACCTAATTTACTTGCCGCTGAATGGTTGTGTTCAGCACTATCGTGTTCCGGTCAGGTGGTTATGTACGGCCTTGTAATTTCCGGCACAGAGGCATAACACCTTAGGCCTCAGGAGTGGTAACGCATCTGCATTTTGACCTTGGTCTTTGTGTGGGTGTCTATAGGCTGCAGTCATCACTTAACATAAATGTAAACTGCATGCTTGTTTGCCACGTCCATTATAAATAAAAATAAAAAAAACAGGTCAGGTATGCTTAACAACTTTTTACACGTCGGCATATAATAAAAAAAAATACAATGAAAAAACATATTCACAAAGAAATAAAACGTGTTGTACAAGTTATGCGACTTCCTAGAACAGTCAACAGTTTTCGGTCAACCAACATAGAAGTCCATACATCAAAATTAGAGCATAACTTCTCTGGCTCACACGAACAATGCAACGTGAAAGTTAATACCAACTTAATTTCTCTAAGGTCTCCGCCATGTGATTACTTACTACTACTAGAAGTTACTTAATCACATCACGACGTGTATTTATATTCGCTACGTGTCTACAAATTTCATGTTACGTGTTTTTATACACGTCTAGTACTAGTTGAACCGGCAAACTTCGTATTGCCTCAGAATAAAAATGTGACATGTGTCAAAGGTTTGATAGATACGGACTATTTGTATGGGAAAATGAAATGGTGGTTTTTACTATTTCCCTTCAATTTCTTCATATTTTCTTACCTTTTAAACATTCCCTGGACTTCCAAAAATCATTCAAAATCAATATTAGCCAAAATGGTGAAGCCATTCACGCGTGATGCCGTGACCAAGGAAAACGGGTTGCATTTTTATATATATAGATTACGTGCTCACAAAATGATCTGTCAGTGTGTTCGTTAATGAAGAAATACAATTATAATATTATCTCAGAATCAGAGCACATTTCTAAGTAACGCAAACGATACGAGGTAAAGGGTCTACGTTTTCCGAATTCATTACTAAAATATTCCTTCAAATGTTTCCTGGGCCCCTCTTAAGGCGCCCCAAGGCCGTTGCAAAATCCATTCTTATAGCCCTCACTGACGATCAGTTCAGCTGATCAGTGGGACTGACGTAAAACCTCCGTCAAATTACAACTTTCTACATTTACTTAGATAATTTGCTTTGAATATTTTTTTTTCTCTTCTGGTGTAGGTGCATATAAGTCATTAACTAGGTATCTATAACTTGTTATGGAAGAGCGGAGCTGTCTAACACAAGCAAACTTGTTGCTGAAAAGGTAGCTCCGACCACTGTTTACTGTAATTTTATACCTTAGTTACTGTTTTTGTTTTTTTTTTTGTGCACAATAATTACTTACTTCCATATAAACTCGCTAGACCCCCTAGACTGTAATCCGGCCCTATCGCAAAAACCGTCATTATCGGACGAAAGCCTTTAAAGATACACCATACCAAATTTCTCATTTGTATGTCTAGAAGTTTTCAATTTTAAATTTTTTTAAATAAATTTATTTTTCAATAATTTGTTTACGTTTTTGAAAATATGCCAAATAGAGCGCATAATTTCTAAGTCACGCACGAATGCAATGTAAAACTTGAAACAAAGCTAATTTCTTTAAGATTTAAGATTATGTTTTTTTTTAATGTAATGAAAGTGGCAAACAACCATGCAGTTCACATTGATGTTAAGTGTTGACTGCAGCCTATGTCTACCCACACAAAGACCAAGGTCAAAATGCAGATGCGTTACCACTCCTGAGGCCTAAGGTGTTACGCCTCTGTGCCGGAAATTACAGGGCCGTACATTACCACCTTACCGGCACACGATAGTGTTGAACACTACCATTCAGCGGCAAGTATATTAGGTAATGCGGTGGTGTCTATGCCCGCGAGCTCCGTCACTGGAACACTACCACCAGTAAAATTACTTTAAGTGTTCTTGATCATCACTACTAGTACATTTATATATATTTTCAATATATCTTATTCACATTCTATCGTTACGTAAAACGTACTAATCAACCCTCTAGCTTTATTAATGACCAGCTTGGTAATTACTTGATAAATCGAATGATAAGTTTTGTTGTAGGTAATTGAATGGACGTTAGAGTTCAATCTCGCTCGACTCCTAACTGATTTTAGTTTGGGATTGCTGACAATTAGTTTGAATGCAGGCACAACTTAGTGTATATATAATAGTTTGCTTTCAACCCAAATTTTTACCGTTTCTTAAAACGCAATTATTGATGATCATAGAATATTGTATTAGCCGTCATCTATCTGACAATAGATAGTTCGTCTCTCTGACTCTCGTCTTATTGACTTAGCCAATCGTTTTCATAGTATATTTTAGGTAAAGAAACCACACAAATCTTGGAGGTATTAGAAGTAACATAATAAACTTTTTCGTTGTATAGTATAATTTTTATTTTAAAAAATATTTTATACAAAAGATTTTAAAGGCTAAAAGCGAGCAAAGCCACAAATATCTGTGGGCCATAAAAATATTTGTCCTGGTGCGGAGATTGAACTCGCGATCCAAGAATCAAGTGGTCATCACGCAACGCTGGACTATAATTAGACGTTAAATGCATTAAATAATCACGTAAAATATATCGCGTAAGCCTTGCTACTGAATGGTGTTCATCTAAGTTGCCCTTGACGTGATTATTTCAATATACTTTCTTAGTAGGCTGTAGATACTCGTATCTACACAAACATTTCAGGTCAAAATGCGGATGCTTTGCCACCCTCGCGATTTGAGTTGTTTTCATTTTGAAACAAAAATGACAAGGCCATACATAACAGTACTTGTTTGCATCGCAGCGTTTGTTAAACCAACCAACCCGTGGCCGACCTGCTGTCAGATGTTTTCAAACCGCCCATAAGGCCTCCGACAATATTTAACGTTTGTTATCTATCGTTAGCAACCGCGACCGACGGCTTAATGTGTCCTCCGAAGCACGGAAACGCGCATTTATAATTTTCCACTAGTGATATGGTCACGCATCACACACCCGACCGTGCCCGTATCGCTTAACCGTAGTAGATCGCTTACGATCCACATCAGCCGCGGGGCCACATGCGCGATTCTCTTCTTCACCTACAGTCTATTGCTACGTAAACCATATTAATCAGCATTCCAGTAATGACCAGCTAGGTAATTGATTTATCGAATGTTGCATTAAGTAAATTGCCGGTAGAGTTAAATCACAGACGCCAGCTACCATTAGGAATAATAACAAGTTTGAATGCAGTTGGAACTTTAGATACTGAGGTACGGTAAGATGTACCCGAGGAATATTTATATCCATTACTTAGTTGTGCTTGTCATTATTAGCTTCTATTTCCTACAATATTAGTCAGTCTGCAAACGTTATATATGGCTACTACTACGCTATACGTTGGTAATATTGGTATACAATTTCAGAAATTGTATAGATAAAACTGACTTCGGGCTGGAATCGTAGTCGTTACTTCAGGATAACCAATCCAGTATCCTCGCAGGTCGTAATTTTTGCAATCAAAATCATTTATTAATTAATGACTTGATTTTTTTTTTTTGTTTTAGTGACATGTAACATCTCATTAAGATTATATTCCTTTTCAATCAAAGTTATATTATAAATTTATAATCCCTTTCCAGTTAAAATGTGAACAATGACGTATAATCTAATACAGAATCGTTTGAACGGAATTTGCAATCCCAACCATCGATTTTCAACAATATTGACTTACAATCAGCGGACTTGCGTCCGCAATCGAATCTTTTGTGAATTTCACGCGAAAGTCACGTTTGTGGGGATGAATTTATTAAATAAGATCTGGAATGTCGATAGGTACGTTAGCTCCCATTGTTGTTAAAGTTAATTCATCCAATCCACTTGATTGATTCCGACGTTTCTCCGACAGAGCTGTTACCTGCGAGTGATATATTAATTGTTTCCTACATCTGTGTTTGTTTGGGTTAATATAATAGATTCGCACGTTCTTCTGTAATTAATTAAGGCGAGTAGGTACGTTGGATATAAAACATTGTTTTGTTACTTCGTGCTGCTTCGATGGGCGGCCAAGACTTTATCTGTTAGAATATTCAATGAGAACCTCGTGTATTCAAATTAGCAACCGTGTATTTGAAATTTAGTTACGGACTAATAAGTGGATAATTATGTAAAAATTAATATGGAAAGTTGAGAATCCTTCTTGATCGTAGTAAAGAAAAAAAATCTACTTATATTATAAAAGATATACCGACTTGCCATTTTTCATCAAAATGTTGAAGTTAGAAAGATTAAAAAATTAGCTATCTTTTATTAAAATAAAATATAATATTCGTAAGTAGGTTAACGTGTTTCATGAAAATAAATAGCGGATTTGCGTGACAAAGTATCACGGCACCTGTATGATGTGTAGTTATTTGTCAATTGTAACAGCGGCTTTGCGATTTGACTCGACAGACGAAGACTCACCAGTGATGCTTAAAAGGTTTCTGGTTTTCGAACAACGGAAATCTAAAAACAGTCAAATATAACTTTTGTTACCACTACATAAGGTGGCCATGTTTACAAGCGGACTCTGATGGTTGAATAAATACTGCCTTGAATGTTGATGTTTGGTCTATTTCATTGTAGTTTGTCTTACGTTCTCCTGAATCGTGCAAGTGGGCGGAGTCAATATTGGCTGCCAGGATTATCTGCTGTTTGTATCTAGACATCTTATTTGTTAAACCTAATCTGTTTGTATTAAGATTATTTGGAAACTTAAGCCTGGGTTGCACCAAGATATTTGTTAAACTTAAAGTTAATATAACATTTCACATCCTTGTCTAACTTAAAGAAATCTGTTAAAGTTAGAGAAGGATGTGAAATGTAACAAAAGCTTTCTTTAACACCAATATTTTGGTGCAACCCAGGCTAATGGCCGAATACTCAAAGGTCACTCAATTTTAAGCAACCCTCAAATGTGCGCTATCTCTATCGTTTGAACATGTTTTATAAAGACAGAAGACTTTTGTTCCACTTAGATTTAAATGACGTTTGAGTATTTGGCCGTAAGTGTAGTATTTCCTGATTATCTCTAGTTGTGAAAAGGTAACCATAAATTTGCTGATGCAATAAAAAACCAAAGCGAGAGAGACTGATCTAACGAATTGACTGGTGGTAGAGTTCCAGTGTAGGAGCACGACGGCGTAGGCAACAACGCATTATCTATATGACGACCCGGTTAGTCCAGCGGTGCGAAACCACCGTTTGATTCGAAGGGTCGCGGGTTCGATCCCCGCACCGGGACAAATATTTGTATGACCTACAGATATTTGTTTCGGGTCTGGGTGTTTGTGTATGTGTTGTGTGTGTACAACGGCACCCACGATACAAGTTTATACCTAGTGTGGGGCTGTGAGTGTAAGCGTATTTATTTATTTATTTTTTTTATTTTATATGCCGCCAAATGGTGGCGTTCAGCATTATCGGGTTCCGGTTAGATGGTATTGTATGATCACGTAATAACTATCACAGAGATAGGATAGTCTCAGGGGTGGCAACGCATCTGCATTTTGACCTCTGGTCTATGTGTAAGTGTGTATAGGCTGCAGCCATCACTTAACATCAATGTGAACTGCATGCTTGTTTGCTACCGAAACCACATAAAAAAATATACACAGAAATATTTGAATTATATATATATATATATATATATATATATATATATATATTCTTAATAAATACTGTCTTTGTGAGCACCTAAAAAATCCATGCAAAACCTGAAACTCCTAGCACTTGTATTTCCTGAGACTTCGTGATTAGTAAGTGACCTTTTGCTATTATTTCAACGATTTACTTTAGACTAGCTGTGCCCGCGACTTCGCCCGCTTGAGAATTTATGATTATTTAGTATCTACCCAAACGAAGTCGAGGGCGCAGCTAGTATTAAAGTAGCCTAAGTTAGCTATCTGCCAGTGAAAATCCCGTCAAAATCGGTCCAACCGTTCCCAAGATAAGCCCCGCCAAACAGGCAGGCAGACAGACAAAAATTGCAAGAAAAATTGTTTTAATATATGTACCGTGTATACATAAATATGCATTTAGTAAAAAGCGGTTATTTTAATATTACAAAGAGACACTCCAATTTTATTTATTTGTAAATATCTTAACGATCCTAACGAATCGATTGTTTTAAAAATACATTATAAATGGAAAAATAATAATTAACGACGAAGTTATACTCAGCTAAAACGAATACATTGAGTGGGATTAAAGGTCGACTCAATGTAGCTTTGCCAACGTATCCCGCTCATTAATTCAGCAGCGTGCGAACAATTAGCTAAACCTTAATTGATTTCTTGCAAATACTGCGGCGGGCTGGCGATTAATTTAGTAGTTATGTAGGTAAACTGCAAATTTGTTTTGAAATATTAATTGCTCGACTGCGTCGGTCGCTTAGTGATAGTCAGGGAGGAAAACTAGGTTTGATGTCCCGAAGTCGATACGTAGATCGAAAAAATAGTTATGCTTTACCTGTGGTGATGTAAAGTTAGAGAATATGTAATAATTCTACGTATAGAATCGACACTTCAACGTCCCGCCCGATTTCCTCGCATCACCCAACCTCCTCCCCTCTTATGGGCGACGGATGGTATTCTCTACGGTGCTACGCACACAGGTGCACGTGTAAATACACGTCACTGATTGATGTTTGTGTAATAGAGACCAAATTAAGCGTTTGCATGGAATTTTGGCGGAGTGTCCGCGGTGTGGTAAAGTGACGTTTTACTGGTGGTAGAGCATCCCAGTAAAGGAGCTCGACCACATGAATTGCATTGACTAATCTATTTGAAGCTAAATTCAATGTTCATAGCTAACGTAACACAATTAGATACTATCTAATGTATGTGCAGCCCTCTTTTTTATATAATTAAAGTGGCAAACAAGCATGCAGCTCACATTGATGTTAAGTGATGACTGCAGCCTATAGACACTTGACCAGAGATTAAAATGCAGACGCGTTGCTACTCCTGAGACCTAAGGTGTTATGCCTCTGTACCGGAAATTACAGGGCCGTACATTACCACCTGACCAGAACACGATAGTGCTGAACACTACCATTTAGCGGCAAGTATATTAAGTAATACGGTGGAGCCTACGCCCGCGAGTTCCGTTACTGGAACTCTACCACCAGTAAAAATTCCTTAAACCTTAAAAACCTCTTATTTACCTATAGTTACTATTTACCACCATAGAGATTAATTTATTGAATAATGAATAGATCGAATTAATTAATGCTATATCTAACTATGCGCTCTAGCTCTGACAGTGTCATATGTTTTATTATTTTTTTATCCATATATCTGTGTGTTTTATGATGATACCATATAGGAACTCGTAACTAACAGACATACAATTCATATTGATAATATTTGAATATCAATATCTACGTAAAAACAGATATTTCAATGTAAATGTAACTATTATCTTATTATCTAAATGTATTAGGTACTCTAGTTGTTACGCTTTTGTCAGAAATTACAAGACCCTACTTTACCATCTAACTAAGACAATGATATTGAACGATTTACAAATAGATTAGGTAGTGCGGTGATGGTGCATACGAGCTCGAGCTGCGCCACTAAACTCTATCACCAATATCATGTTTTTATAACGTTGTGTCCATATTTTTCAATCCACTAAGCCATGTTTTTGTGTTACCGTTGCACATTATGTCTTACTTTAGTACTATCCTATGTCGAGTGACACTTATTCATATTTTATGACTACGAGTATATACTGTAAGACAGACTTCATTGTACGACTTAGATCTAAGAGCAAGCACTAGACTGTAGACGGCAGACCTTGAATAAATTAACATTGCTATCTTTGTTGTATACACTGTCGCAAGGATATGAATGAAACTACCTTTAACTAGTTTCCAAGCGTCTTCTAATCCCGATTTCGTGGATTGTGTTTACAAATATGATAAAATCGGTGTCGGAACGTGATCATATCGCTCACACTCTTTTTTTTTTTTATTTTTTGTACCTATAATAATAGATCGTAAAATATATTTCATATCGATGCAAAGTTCGACCCAGTTAACATTTTGTATATTTTGTTTATTTAGCTAAAACGTAACCGACGAATTGTGGGTGTTTGCATGTATGCTTGAATGCATGCATTTACCTCTGCCTACCCCTTCGAAATTACAGGCATGAAGTTACGTTTTATTTGTTTTAGTATACGTTCTGTTTTAAACAGAAACTTGCGTATAAAATATGTATGGAAAAGTATAGGAAGAATTTCTGAAAAAAATAATGTAAAACATATACAATGATAACATCTGCACAGTTTTGCACATTACATTCCTTTGTAAAGTAAACTTGTATGGAATCATAGTAGCGCATGATTCTAGAAAATGAATTTATTATTTTCAGGGTGAAAAACTTGGCACGAAAATACAAAATACATGCGGATAAAAATTTGGTTTAATAAACTTCTTCATATAAATTCATATGTTCTTTTTAAAAAAATATTTTGTTTTATTTAAAAATATGTTATCATTGTATATGTTTTTACATTAATTTTGTCAGAAATTCTTAATACTCTTAACTTAATACAGACAAATATTTACTATCGGTTTTGCAGGGTCTCTGAACAAAGTGAAGCGTTGAACATCTTTGTTCTTACAAAACTACCGTGCTATTTTATATTCACGATAAAAAATGAAGCACGTACTTAAAAAATAGTTCAAGGACTCTGACCTCCACTCTCAGGAAACATTAAAATGTGACTTTTTAGTTTAGTAAGATCAGTCCTGATGTGGCAAATCAGTTGATATAGAATATAGTATCCATATCCAAATATGTATCATACATCTTATTGTTAGATATATGGCTTGTCGATGAGATAGATAATGGTCTTCTAATGAGATGTATATTGCAAATTGACATTGCTATTAATCTGATAGATTATAGGTAATATCGTAAGCAATTAGAAAGGCATTAATATTAAATGGTGGGTGTAAATTGCTGTATTTGCAATAAATAATGGGGTTTAAATCTACAACCTCACCATTTTGGAAACAATGCTTTTATGTTGTTTCTTAAAAAGGCTTCAATATATTTTGAATATATTGAATAATGAAGCATAAACAATTCTTTCGAATAAGGATCACCTTACGGTTTTTAATATTAAAAGGTATTCTTAGAAGCATGAACAAATCTGTAGCAAATAATTTTGTGTGGTTTCCTTTTATTTACTTCGCAATTAGTATTATTTTCATATTCGTACATTATATACAACTTTTACCACCCATATTGTATTAAAATAACTGCAGAATGCTTCAGGTTTTGTAACAATAAAAACAGATACTTTTAAGAATCTTAAATGTTATGATAAGGCAATAAATATTTATACCATAAACGCAAGAGATCCAATTACTTTCTTAGAAGTGGAGTTAAATAGAACACGTTGAAAAATATTTATACACTATAAAAAATACTTGAAATCTTATCTACGAGAAAAGACAATTTAATTTAATTCCCCGATGACATCGGTTTGATAATGAAATAAAATATAAATATTCGTCCAATATTCATAACATTGAACCTAGATAAAAGGGTGGGTACTCTCAAACTCGTAAAAACGACACCCTTAGTCTCGTGAACAGTGATTGATGAGCAGATAACAGACAAAGGAGGTTAATCGACATCTAACTTGTATAGATTGGCCCCATCAATTACAATATTAATTACATTGGAATTCCTCTTTTTTCTAAAATATAAGTAACGAAATACGCAATATAACAGATAATAGAACGCGCATGGCCCAGCGGCTGGTGTAGATCGTAAGCGATCTACTCGGTTAAGCGATACGGGCGCGGACGGGTGTGTGATGGGTGACCGCTAGTGGCAAATTATGGCTTGGTAAACGTATTTCGGCTGAAGAAGTTCGATGAGTAACTATAGTCTTAGTATGAATATTGAAATACATAAATACGCTTACATTCACAGCCCCACAGTAGGTATAAACCTGTGTCGCGGGTGCCGTTGTTCACACATAACACATACACAAACACCCAGAACCGAAACAATTATCTGTAGGCCATACAAATATTTGTCCCGGTGCGGGGATCGAACCCCTTCAAATCAAACGGTCATCTCACACTGAACTACCGAGGTCGTTATTTGATCCTGGAAAACCTTACGAATGATAGAGCTCTCATGGTGGCAGTACAGCACCAAACATACCTAAGATGCCAATGTCGCTTTAGCATTATAAGCAAACAACTTTTAAAATAGCATTAAATTAAAACTATAAGTTTTTTTGGAAGCGAAGCAAGTGAAGGGAGTCATATGGGAATCCTGCTGAGTTCAGTCATAAGATGTGACTGAAGGAAATAGAGAAAATAATGTAGGAATATATTCCCGGACACAAAAGAGTAAAAATACGTACAAATGTATTAAACCTTACGACACTTTCCTATAAACTACTTTGGTAGTTATTCTGCCGGGAGCCAAAATGTAAAGAGGGTCAGGACTGGTGACGCGGTAGCAAGCGACGTACAGTTGCCCGTGTGAGAAGCAACTCATCCTGAGGTTAACACCCGCTGCCCTCAGTGTCTGCCCCTGCGACTTATTGATGGTCATCGCGAAGCAAACATTCAACTATACGCGCTTGAACTGGAACGTGAAGTTATGAGGTATGAGGGGAATGCCCGGTATCAATACTGCCTCACCAATGCCACAACCTGTAAGAATTTCCGCCTCAATGGTGTGTCTGTGGAGCGAGATGGCTTTAAGTCCCGTTATACAACTTCGGAGGGGATAAGTTCCAAAGAAGCATAATCGGGACACCTACCTTGATGGTATGCGATGGAAGTCCGCCTGTTGACAGGAAGTTCCCACGGAAAATGGCCCGCTTACACACCCAAAACGTTGTATTCTGCTGGTGCGGGATACGACTGATGTCCCTGTAGACACCGAGAATGAGTCCTTCTAAGCTGGATACTTCTCTGCCGGAAGACTCTGGAAGCACCATCTGTCCACCTCTCTCTTCTGGTAGAGTGCTTTCGCGAAGACTTAGAAGGACATCAGAAAATTCTTGAGCACGTGCATTGTCGCTGAGCCGAGCTCTCATATTAATGGTCAAGGGCAGCGTACGAACTCGTTAAGATCGTGACAACAAAGCATTCACCTCGTCAGCCCTCGATCTTTGCGTCACCACAGGAAGCGTTTGCCGGAAATCGCCAGTGAACAGTAATGTGACACCACCCACTCAAATGTTCGTTCCTACGGATATCCTGCTGGGTTCTGTCCACGGCCTCAACTGCCTTTCTATTGGCCTTCGTACACTCATCCCATACAGGGAGCAATCCTTGAGCTCGTGTACCTTATCGCTGTTACATGACACACCAAAAACAGTCGTTTCGGCGCTCTCTAAATGTAAGGGAATTTTAAACATGGCATGTGCTGTCTTGCTTTCCGGAAGCAGTGTGGCAGCAATAGCAATTTTGCCTTGCCTTCTGACCTCTGCAACATTTGTTACCATTGCAAGTATGTCAATGGTAACAAATGTTTTTCCTGTTCCACCAGGAGCATCCAAGAAAAACATTTTACCCTGGTTTTGCCCAACGCTTTCAAGGACGGTATCATAAATTTGTTTTTGCTCTGAAGAGAACAAAGTGACATGGTCATTTCGCCCGGATCGTAATTTTTCTCAGCGTTATACTCCCAATTTCTACGGTCTTGATGGGGTGGGATGATTGGGGAGCTGGTAACCCATATTTGATAGTTCAATCGGCGGTGGAAATGACCACATCTTGAAATGAAGATATAAGGCATGCGTTCATTAGTTACTTCGACTTCGTCTCCAGTAACACGTGTCTTAAAGCTCATAGAAAATCTTCAGACAGATGATGGCGATACTTCTCCGTCACTGACGCTAGCCTCCTTAGCCTTACCCAATGCGGTGTCCTTGAAAATTCTCGGATATTCATGCGAAATTTGAAGTAAATCCATTAATTAATTTTGAGTTTAGCCCAGTCATACATACAGACAAACAACAACAGACAAACAAACACTATATTTGGCTTCGATATCGATAGTAGATCACGCTCCAAATATTCTTTAAAACAAAAAATCAATGTACAGTTTTGTCTTTTCTACGATTTTAAAGATTCACAGCTCTTCACCCGTAGGAGATAGCATGATATTATGTAGCCTATATGTTGACCGCACTGGTTAGTAATATTCATGCAAAATTTGTAGTAAATCCATTTAGTATTTTTTTAGTTTAGCCCGGACATACATACAGACAAACAGACAAAAAATCTGAAAACTATATTTTTGGCTTCGATTGCTATTGCAGATCACGCCCCAAGTATTATTTAAAAAAATATTCAATCTATAGTCTTTATTTTCTTACGATTTTATTAAATGAAGAGATTCCCGTGGGAATGAGTGATTTTCCCGCAGTAAAAATTAGCATAAATGTTGACCAGGCTTAGTATCTATACACCACAAAAAAATTCATTCGAATCCGTCCAGTATCTTCGGAGGTTAGCCTGGACAAAGGGACAAACAGACAAACAGACAAACAGACAAACAGACAAACCGACAAACAGACAGACAAAAAAATTAAAAATGATTGAAAAGTGTTCTAATACTGTTTTAACATCGCCCCCAATTAGTTTTTTGTAAATATATACAACTAGCTTTTGCCCGCGACTTCGTTCGCGTGGACTTCAGGTTCGTCCCGTCTAGTCTAGTAATAAGTAAGAAATACGGTAACTAAGCACTGCGGAGCCCTAATTTGTACGTGTAACTCCTAACCAAAAAGAAACCTGGCAATAACTAACCTTAGGCCTATATTACTTAAAGTAGGCGACCATACGTTTTTATCAAATCGCTAGTGCCTTGAAAATTCGCAAAACGGACACAACCTTCAACGACGTCTACCCTCACGCGTCTGCCCGCGTTCGGGTCGCGCACTCAGCGATGAGCCACTTCTTCCCCACCGCACCTACCCCGCTCCCCCCACGCCCCGTTCGCCTGGCGCCGCTGCCGGTATTTATCACCGAAACGGTATTTATCGCCGAAATTGCTATGACTCTGCATTTTAAATCTGTGATATCTTCGAAAATATTTATTTAATTTACATGCTGTAAAAAGCCATATTGATCTTTATTAAATGCACAATGTATTTAAGATACTTAATTGGATAAGGATTAATACTGTATTGCTTAAAATAGCTTCGTAAATAAGCCATTATTTCTCGTACAAAGTAAAGGATAAAAAATGGTTATTGTGGGTTATTCCTAAGAGATAAACATATACCATCACGGACTTTTTTGTAGACCTTTTTAAGTTGTACAATACTGTAGTAAATTGTTTTGATCTATCTTGTAGGATTCAGTCAGCGTTTGCAATGTAAGCGCAAAAAATGTGTTTTTTCTACGACCTCACATTAAAAACCCCAAAAATTGTAGCCTATGTGTTATTCTGATGTATAAGGTATAGCCTATGTGTTATTCTGATGTATAAGCTATATTGTGGTAAAGTTTCATTCAAATCCATTCAGTAGTTTTTACGTGAAAGAGTAACAAACATCCATACATCCATACATACAAACTTTCGCCTTTATAATAGTAAGTAGGATGTACAGACACGCGGATTTTACTGTTTTATTATAAGTATAGATTGTCTACCGCGAGATGTCATGTTTTTCCGCATACCGTTATTTTCGATACAGTGCCATCACAGCTTAGTTTTTAGGGTTTTACGTTTTAGGCTTATATCATTTGCTTACCATCAATCAGGCTTTATCCCTACTTCCCTACTAATATTATAAATGCGAAAATAATTCTATCTGTCTGTTACCTTTTCACGTCCAAACGACTGAACCAATTTTAATATAATTTGGTACAGCGATAGAGCTGACTTTGAGAAAGAACATAGGCTACTTATTTATTTATAAAACGACATCCACGCGGGCGATACCGCGGGCAACAGCTAGTTACGTATATTCTATTAATACACAAATATTACATTTACTATCTGAAAATGTCCTATCGGCGGGTATATTAAATTGTCCCTTAGTTTAATAGATCGTAAAGAGAAGATTTATGACCATGGAGTCACAATTGGACGAAGATAATTTAATACAAAGGTACTTGCTATTGTATCCGTAGTACTTACTGATCACACAGGGTTATATTTGAAGGTAAATAATAACTACGTGTTTTTCACCCTATGTCCCTTTTCATGTAGTTATTTTTAAAAAGTGATTGGCAATCTCATATTTTCCAATTTTGAATAAGACTAATTAATATAATTTTATTTTATGCGCATGAAATAATTTAGAATATTTTTATTTACATTTGTATAAAATACGAAAACGTGTATTATTTCATTCATATTCTTGTAATTATGTTGTTGTAAAAAAAATTGTTACATGTATTTAACATGTAACAAAATTTTGTACATATATTAAAAAAAAAAAATCCTCTTCGTCTTAGTATCGTAATGTATTATTTTATTAAACGCTTTTATTAAGACGTGCTGTAAGTGTATAATACACTCTAAGAAGCTTAATTTACCGGGGTTCTTATATTTGTTTCATCATGAAACTTGGCACGTGTGTAGATAACAGATTAAACAATTGAATAAAATAACTAATGTAACCTGCTAATGGAGCTGAAAGAAGAAAGTGGAAGACAGAATTTTGAAATGAACTTAGGTACTGACAAGAGCTTTTGTAATGTATCTTATTTTTTAACATTAAGCCTGGGTTTCTGTAACTTAAAAAAATATATATCTTTTAAAAATTTGATATCAGGCTAGACTTGAACTCGCGACCACTAGACATCTAGTCCAGCCTCTCTTCCAACTGAGCTACCAAAGTCCACATCTGATTTTGTCAATTTTTTCCTTCACATTTTACTGCATTGCCTTATGGCGGCAGTAGCGCCATCTATTGCCAACAATGTTAGGAGGCAACCGATATAATAAACTTTGCAGTTTATTAAAATTAAATATCGTAAAGAAGCCTGCTACGACATTCGTAGCAATAATAAATAAAAAAAAGTAACTTCTACGATACTACGTGCATATTTTACTGGTGGTAGAGCTCCAGTGACGGAGCTCGCGGGCGTAGGCACCACCGCATTACCTGATTTACTTGCCGCTAAATGGTAGTGTTCAGCACTATCGTGTTCCGGTCAGGTAATGTACGGCCCTGTAATTTCCGGCACAGAGGCATAACACCTTAGGCCTCAGGAGTGGTAACGCATTTGCATTTTGACCTTGGTCTTTGTGTGGGTCTATAGGCTGCAGTCATCACTTAACATCAATGTGAACTGCATGCTTGTTTGCCACTTCAATTACATAAAAAAAAATATATATATTGAGTTTTTTATAACATATCAATCTACTTGCCACTAAAAGGTTATGTTCAGAGCTATCGTGTTCCGGTCAGGTGGTAATGTACGCCTCCACATTGAAATCTTTGGTTTTTCCTAGATGTTTACAAGCTACAGTATTCACTAAACATAAATGTGAACTATAATTATTATACAGATTTTTCACCACATTATGACAAAAAAATCTAATAATTATGTATCTTTTTAACACAGTGTAAGTAATCAAACGCCTCCTAACCTAACCTAACCGATTTTTATGATAAATTTGTGCATTTTAAGTAGCTCTGAGAATAGGTCGTAAACTATTTTATTCCACTAAGGCGCTACGAAGCTTGACGGTGCCAATAGCTTTGGCATTTAAAAATACAAAGAATGCTTAAAACATATAATGTTTTTCATATTATTTACCATTAAAATATTTTTGATGAAGGTAGACGAGGCACGAGAGGTATGTCAGGACCGGGATATCTGGGGCTCTACACTCTCTCCCTACCCCGTTAGGGACCAGGCGTGAAGATACATATGTACATACATAAAATATTTTCTATAGTAATTAGGTTGTTAGATAAGCAGACGGGCTGCTTGTTGGAAAGATATATCTATCGCTTTGGGGAATTGCTAAAGCACTGCCAACTCTAAAAAGACTCTTTGACGCCGTTACTATAATAATATGCTAAACTTCAAAGTTGTAAAGACATTGAAATATGTTTTACAGATAATCTTAAATATTACCCGCAACCCTTCTTTTTTCTTTTTCCCGATTACTACATAGTAATGAAAATACCATAAAAGGCTTGTTTCGGTTGCCATTTATTTAGATCTGCAGAAGACACGATAATAATCTAGGTGAAGACTTCACTCATACTGACGGCGACAGCGGTGTGAGATGACCGTTTGATCGTTGTTTTCGCGGGTTCGATCGCCACACCGGGACAAATATTTGTATGGCCTACAGATATTTGTTTCGGGTCTGGGTGTTTGTGTATGTGTTGTATGTGTAGAACGGCACCCACGACACAGGTTTATACCTACTGTAGGCTGTGAGTGTAAGCGTATTTTATTTTATTTATTTATTTATACTTATAATTCACTAGTGAACAGATCAACCAAAGCTCTTTGCGTCATATGAGAGTTGTAAATAGGCAATAATCTATTTGTGCCTTTCTTCACGACTCAATAAAAGACCTACTTATGTGACTCCGAGAAAAGGTCTAACTTAAAGACTAAGCCTTTTCATTCGGTCCTAGCTTTAAAAGTTTATTATCTATTCAACACCGTCTCTAAGGATTTGGCTTCAAAAAGGCAAATTTATCCTTACAGTGTTTGTATGCGACGTATATTAAAATTTTATGTACAATCCATTACTAATTACAATTTCCAGGATTTATATCCTGTAACATTTTGTACAATATACAAAGACATAGTGGTTTTATTGCTTGAATTTTTGAGAAAAAAAAATATTATAACAATGTAACATGTTGCCGGATTCACGTCAAAAAAAGAGAGTAAATCACAGACGCGTTTGCAATAAACTGTACATAAATACACTACATTCCACTTTCATACGTGTTTATATGGAATAAAAATTCGCACCCTTTTATTTTACGACTGGAGGCTAAAATGCACGTCACAAATTCAGAGTGTTAATCACAAAGCTTCTTGTTTATTCTCTTTTATGTAAATACGCGAAAATTACAGCGCATTTTTCAAATGGAGGCGATTTTGTTTGTTCCATATTGCAGTGGATGTGGGTTTTTAACATTAAACTGTTAATGGATTTAGATGGTTCGTTACGTATTTTAAAAATAATATTCCGACTAGCTGTTGCCCGCGGCTTCGCCCGTGGATGTCGAAAAGTAGCCTATGTTATTTCTCAGAGTCAGCTCTATCTCTGTACCAAATTTCATTAAAATTGGTTCAGTCGTTTGGTCGTGAAAAGGTAACAGACAGACAGACAAACAGACAGCCAGAATTTATAATATTAAGTAGGGATTTGTATCATTTATATATTTATATTCCATATTTTTCCGTTGATATAAAAAACATACAAATTACAAGGAACTGACGCATAATATGTTTTATACTAGACGTGTCTTGGATATAATACGTTAGACTTATGCATTCATTTCCAACTACATTTTATTTTTAACATACACGATATTTTATGGTCGTCGTGTCATGCCTCATAGTGATATTAATAGTTTGTATGAAATGTTTATAGTACCTTTCTGCATTATGTATAACAAATAATACCAGATTTCCTGGCGAACTTTGTATGGCCTTTAGCAGTTTAAAATAGTTTACGACCTATTTCTAACACCTAACGAACATACATATAAAAACCGAAAAAATGGATCAAACTGTTTAAAAGAATTTGATTACAATGTGACACGAGAATTTTAAAGTAGGCACCACCGGATTACCTTATACTAGATACACACACTATCGTGTTCCGGTCAGGTGGTAATGTACGGCCCTGTAATTTCCGGCATAGAGGCATAACACCTTAGGCCTCAGGAGTGGTAACGCATCTACATTTTGACCTTGGTCTTTGTGTCTCAAATCAGACATCTTGTGAGTTTGGCTTGGCATTAATATTTATCTTTGTGATAGCTCAATATAAATAAAATATATATATTCGCCAAGTGGTCTTTGGGACCAGTTAGATCACGGAACAAAGTCAATAAAATAAAGGATTTTTTGTTGATCAATGAAAATTTTCCATATTTATGTCGTATATAACAAATTATATTGCTAACATGATTTTAGGCTGCAGTCATCACTTAACATCAATGTGAACTGCACGATTTTTTACCACTTCCATTACATAAAAAAAATACACACAAAAAATCGAAACCATTTTCAAGCTGAATACCATTATGTGCAGATTGAAATCCAAGTATTCTCTCCCAGTACGAATAGACTATAATGTGGACAAATGTCGGGAACCAGAACGCTGTATTTCGCACAGGCGTCGCTCGTACGGATTTTGTTGACAATATTAATAATGAATATTGCGTTAACTTGTACCGAAAAGCATTTTCAATTGAAAGAGAGAACAAGTTTTGAATTGTGAAAAGGATTTTAAAGTTTCATTTTTGCAATTGATATTAATATAGTTAAGTAACTATTTCTACAATATCAACTATCTTACTGTAAATTAATCACTTTTAAGTTACAAAAGTTGAGTTATGAATTGATCGTAATGTAAAGATTTGTCATTGCTTTTATTTATTCAATTATTTTTAATACATTTTATTTATCTGTACTAGGTATGAGACGTAAAATAAACTCGTACATTGTTTTCAACACAGGTATATAGAACATAAGATAAAACTATTAAACTAACTTTTCAGTTATTTTTTAACTGGTTAACTGGTGAATACGTACTTGTTGTAGGAACACAGAATGAGAAACTAAAATGTTAAGGTTTCGAATTGAATATAATATTACAAGCAATAAAAACAATGAAATCGGATTAAAATGAAATTCAATCTCGATAAAAAAATATTACATGGCAACCGCTTTGAGCCGCTGACATTGCATTGTTGGTGTTTTGAATGAAACCTGAAGTAATTACAACTGTACCCCAAAAAAAAAAAGGTTTTCATAATTTTCGCACTAGTTTGTTTTCATCGTTATTTATAGTTAACTTTTAATTTATTGAAATTTATGTGCATTTTGCGTTCTAACGTTTTTTTTTTCGAGAATAAACTTTGTACTTATTAATTTTAAATCGTTATTTTTTTCGATCGTGTATTCTTGATATCAATGTTAATAATCAAAATCGGAAATCAACAAAAAAACCTTTATTTTATTGACTTTGTTCCGTGATCTAGCTGGTTCCAAAGGCCACTTGACGAAGATTTTTTTTGTATTGAGCTGGCATAAACATAAATGTTAATTATGCCAAGCCAAATTTCCAAGATGTCTGATTTGAGAATCCTCAAAAACTTTTCACCTATAAAATAGGCAATTCCCCTTTGTAGGTCCATCCGTCACACATTATGTTCTTATGAATGTCGAGACTTCAAGTTGAAAAAGTAATATGTCTTATTTTGCCCCCTTATAAACTTTTGTTTTAGTAAGCTATTATAAATTTTCTGTATGTTAATTATAAATCAATGCATTTGTAAAACTGTTCTTTGTTATATGTTCAGGAAATTAAAGTTTATGGCTTAAAGCAAAATGGAGGACTAGTCTCAGATTAATCATTTTATGGCATTAAATACCACAGATCGATGTTTTAGTATATTTATACCCGATATAAAATACATACCTTCAAATATACCCATAGTGAATAACCTATGTAAAAGAAACTTGTAGGTATTATGTTATATATTACTGAAGCTCTGGCTCATGCTCAAAATTTGATTCATTTATATCAGATCAAAACAAGAAACTTATTATCATAAATCTTAGACTTTTATTGTAAAATAATTAAAGTTAACTTTAGAAATAAAAAAAAACTGAAAGAAAAATCCAGAAAAAACCAGTCCAGTCCTAGACTGGTTATACTGAGGTCGCAGGTTCGATGCCTGCCCGAAGTCAAATTTTTCTTTCCGTTTTTTCTTCAATTTCTAAAGTTCACTCGTAATTGCAAAAAATAAATAGTACAAAAATAATTCAAATTTAAACCTATAGATGCAGAGTCACATTAAATTGCATATGGGACTCTATTTAACTGGTTGCCCGAAACATGTCTGATTTTATTCATGCTCGCCGACATAAGACCGGCAACGAATTTGCGACTTTCGACATCAATACATAAAATATGACATTCCCACTCGGATACAGCGCGAATATCGTATTCATAGTAATTGTGAATGCAATATGTTATGTATTCTATTCAGTGTAGTTCCCTCTCCAGTCCCTGTGGGAGTGGAGGAAACATATAGCAATATACATTGAACAAAGCAATACAGAATGCTTTACTAATGGTATGTAGCTGCGATACCTACCTAGTTTTATAATATAAACGGTCAATTATTAGTGGTTGTCTAAAGATATTTTCTAAATGAATGAAAATAAAAACATTATTTGGTTATAGTAGTACTTAGTTTTTAAATTAATTGTAATAATGACAAGTTATAATTCTGTCTGGTGACGAATATCCAGTGACATAGCTTAGCGTACACACCACTACATTTCCGAACCTACTTGATCATAATAGTAGTGTTCAGTGCATGTCGTGTTCTGGTCATGCAGACGCAGTGTTATTATGTACGGCCCCTGTAACTTTAGGTAGAGAGGCATAAGAGTTTTGGCCTTATGAGTCGCAACAAACTTTTTGTTTTGTAGATTTTTTTAATGTTATGGATGTGGCAAACAAGCATGCAGTTCACATTGATGTTAAGTGATGACTGCAGCCTATAGACACCCCCAAAAAGACCAAGGTCAAAATGCAGATGCGTTACCACTGGTGGAGCCACAAATGCAGGTGGTAATGCATGGCCCTTTAATTTCCGGCACAGAGGCATAACACCTTAGGCCTCAGCTGTAATTTTCAGCATAGAGGCATAACACCTTAGGACTCAGCCTCAGGGCCGTACATTACCACCTGAACACGATAGTGCTGAACACTCCCATTTAGCGACAAGTATATTAATTAGGTAATGCGCCTACGCCCGCGAGCTCCGTCAGATATTTATTTTATAATTATTTATTAAAAAAGACAAAAATAACGAATGAAGACTCAATAAGGCTTACTGGTTATTATTCTAGGGTTCTGTTTTCTATCTTTGAACTTTCGAACAAGGTGACGATGGTCATTATTGTGTATTATAATATACTGTCATTTAAACTAAGTGCATACTATATTTCATTGTGATACAAGAATTTCGAGATCAAAAGTTAGGTCATCTGGTTTTATTACATTGTGCCACTACCCACACATAGATTGACCTATGACTATGTAAGATACCTAGTCATAAGATAGTTTGTTATAATAGTATTTTTTAAAATCACTTCTGCCTACTATTTTGTGGATACGCTCTCGTGATTAATCGAATTAATATTTTGCTATCAAGTCAATTAATTATTCTAAAATTATTGCGCCTATTATTTCCTGCGAAAATATCCATAAAGCAACGGGGACCATCGGTCGCGGCAGACCGGAGGGGAGTAGCCATAGCGTGTATTGCCGATGCAAAACAGTCTGTCATTTTTTGCGGGGGGAAATGCGTGCGACACACACGCACACTACAAAAATCGTCTATTACTACGATTAACTCACACCTTCACTTTAACAAAATACAGAAACAATTTCACGCACACATTGAAACATCTAGGCGACAGGTATATAGAGCTCATTTGGGCTTGTACTTTGACAGAAGGGAAAGCCTGCATATGGCTACTACCCTCCGGTGTTGCTCTATGAAAACATCAAACCCCGGTGATAACTGAATACTATATCATCATTTAATGTTTTCCAAATAAAGATAACCTGCAGGATCGGAAGACCCTGAACTTTGAAACGGAATTGGAACAAAAGCAATAAAAAGTAATTCCGAAACTTCAGCTACTTATTTTGCGAGACTGAAGCTAATATTCTTTATCTTACCTGTTTTGTTTAGCCGTTTTAATCTGATTACCGAAAGGAATCCGGAAAGCTTTCTGGTTTCATGTCGCTTTTTGTGAATAGCAGTTCATTTAATGATTTTGGTAATTTTCTATTTAAAAGGAGAGAACCCATAACTCCACGTCTGTATTCACTAATTACTTTTCACACACACATTTCGAGAGGGAAAAGATAAATAGACGTCTATACGACCAGACGTACTCGTCAAGGGTCCATATACTATAAGCATATACTTATATTTTTTTAAGTAATGGCGGTAGCAACCAGGTATTTTTTTTGTCCAGAATTTATTAGGGACTTTGAGTCGTCGTGCGACTATGCCAGCCCCGTGAAGCAGGTATGCAGTGCACATGGATATAAGTAAAAACTACAGCTTATACACGTCTGCATGAAAACCTGAGGCTAAAAAGTTGATAATCACACAACTTAGTTGATTTTTTAACTTAATACGCATACACTCATAGCCCCATAGGTATATCTTTTAGGTATATTATACTGTGTCATGGGTGCCGTTATACACACACAACACATGTACAAACACCCAAACATGAAACAAATATAACAATACTCGCTGCTGCCCGCGGCTCCGCCCGCGTGTAGGTTGCTTTTCGCGTATCTTGTTGAAACTCATCAAATCATCCCATGGCAACACACATTTTTCCGGGATAAAAATCACTTACACTCTAATATCTAAGTCAGGTAATACCCTATATGTATAACAAATTTCATCAAATTCCGTTCAGTAGTTTCGGCGTGATTGACGGACAAACATCCAAACATAGAAACTTTCACATTTATAATATAAGTGTGATATGAATAGTTATTGGTTGGGGAAAAAGTTTCTTCGCATTTTTTAAGATAATTCAAAACATTTTTTAATATAGTTTATTTAAATTTAACAAAAGTATGTATGTACCATTTTGTTCGATAACCTTTTGCCATCTTGTAGGTAGGGACATGATCCCATTGCTATAAAAATTTTGGGTCTTCTCATCAAAATACCGCGACAAGTGGATTTGGCAGTCCTCTCGTGATGTTAACCTAACATTCCATAAAGAATTCTAAAGAGACCGAAACAGGTGGAAATCTGAAGGTGCAAGGTCAGGACTATACGGTGGATGCATTAACACCTCCCAGCCAAACTCTCTTAATTTTTGCTGAGTGGCTATAGGTGTGTGAGGTCTAGCGCTATAATGATGAAACACCACACCCCTTCTGTTGATCAATTCCGGCCGCTTTCCCTCAACTTCTTGCTTTAATCTCATCAGTTGTTAGCAGTAGAGTTCAGAATCGATAGTCCTGCCTGGTGGTAATAGCTCATAATGAATAATGCCCTTCCAATCCCACCACACACACAACATCACCTTATTGCGAGTTAACCCGGGTTTCGCCACAGTCTGTGAAGCCTGACCGGCCTTTGAACACGACCTTTTTCGCACGTTCTTGTCGTACGTGATCCACTTTTCATCACCAGTTATCAGCTTCTTCAAAAATGATTCGGTTTCATTACGTCGTAATAAAGAATCACAAATGAGTACATGGTTCATTAGGTTTCTTTCAGTGAGCTCGTGAGGTACCCAAATATCGAGCTTTTTTTTGTACCCAGCTTTTTTCAAATGCGCCAAAACTGTTGTGTGATCAATTCTCAGTTCTTCAGCTACGTCGCAACTACTGATATGTCGATCTTGCTCCACTTTTTCAAAAATGGCATCCATTTTATCCGTAATAGGGCGATCAGAGCGAGGTGCATCTTTGACATCAAAATTTCCGAATTGAAAACGCTTACACCAAATTTGTGCTACTCTCACAGACACTGCACTAGGTCCATAAACATCGCAAATTTTTTTCGCGGCTTGCGTTGCATTTTACCTTTCTTGTAGTAAAATTTTAAAATGTATCGAATTTCTTCATTAGATTCACTCATCTTGACAGTACGAAAAACAAATGAAAATCACACATTTGCCTAATTTGAATTTGGAATTCTGTTCTCTTTCTTAAAATTTTAACTTTCAATGATACCAAAACAAGCCAGGTACAAATACTACAGCCAAAGAGATTTTATTACAAGTTCATACATACTATAATGCGAAAAGACTTTTTCCCCAACCTATTATATCACATAGGCAAAATCGAGCTATGATGAGCCAGTTGGTCCAGACGACCGTTTTAATCGACGTTCACGGGTGTAATTCTCGTCACATTTACAATATTAGTGTGATATGTGTAGTTATATCACATAGGCAAAATCGAGCTATGATGAGCCAGTTGGTCCAGACGACCGTTTTAATCGACGCTCACGGGTGTAATTCTCGTCACATTTATAATGTTAGTGTGATATGTTTAGTTATATCACATAGGCAAAATGTAGCTAAGATGAGCCAGTTGGTCCAGACGACCGTTTTAATCGACGCTCACGGGTGTAATTCTCGTCACATTTATAATATTAGTGTGATAGGTATAGTTGTATCACATAGGCAAAATCGAGCTATGATGAGCCAGTTGGTCCAGACGACCGTTTTAAGCGACGCTCACGGGTGTAATTCTCGTCCCGGGACAAATACTTGTATGGATAACTCCCAGGGACCATTACCATCTGACCAGTACCGGTGGTGCCTAGGCACTCGAATTTTACCACCTGTGAAGATTCGCTAGTTTCTTTTCGTCTGATACAATACCTAGGTGACCCGACATAATTAATATTGGCATTTGTCTGACACTGAACTGCGGTAAAGTCAATATTCTCTATTGTCACAACCACTTATACCCCGTCCACGAGAATCGAACCTCTTCTGTAAACATTTGCCGTGGTTTGTAGGGAACAGCATACATAACATCTTCGCAGAATTCGTACCTACTGCTCAATTTCTGCAAATAGATATCTGAGTTCATTGTGAGACATTTATAAATATTTTCTTAGAAATATTGCAATGATTTCTCTGTCTTTGAGGCATGCATGTAACGTGATATATTGTACTGCGCTTTAAATAATTTTCAAACATTTTTCAGTTTTGTTTCTTATTATTTGTTCATCATTTATTTTTTAAGTTTATGCCCGAGTTTATGGTCTTCCCCCCTTATTCATAAACGTACATTAGATACGTTTTATCTATAGAATGCTTTGTCTTTAACCGACTTCGAAAAAAGGAGAAGGATCTTAATTCGTCCGGATCTTTTTTTTTTTTATGTATGTTCCCCGATTATTCGAAAACGCCTGTACCGATTTTTATAATTTTGATTTCATTTGAAAGAGTGTGCCTCCCAGTTGGTCCCATTGTCACCATGACAAGATGTGATGATGGAATCCTGGAGAAATCGAGGGAACTCTTCAAATTTCATAGCACACTTGAAAGATTTTCGATATTTTTATAATAACAATGTTACGTGCCTTGTGGCCGTATACCTGACAGGTGGGCCCATTGTCACCATGACAAGATGTGATGATGGGATCCTGGAGAAATCGAGGGAACTCTTCAAATTTTATAGCACACTTGAAAGATTTCGATATTATTTTAAATAATAACATTGTTCCGTGTGTTTGCTTTCGGAAGGTACAATTTGATGAAGTGGAACTTATGAAGAAGACTATATATTGTACCTTCTTAGTTGAAATACCTACTCTTACTGTAATAATAAATAATGTGGTGATGATGGTGATGACGGTGAGGGTGATGATGGAGGTGAAAATTATAGAGGTGATGATGAAGATGATTATGATAGAAGGGATGATGATGGAGGAGATGATGATCAAGGTGATGATGATGGGGGTCATGATGATGGAGGTGATAATGATGAAGGTGATGATGTAGGTGATGATGATGGAGGTGATGATGACGGAGGTGATGATGATGGAGGTGATGATGATTAAAGTAATGATGATAATATCACTACACTTTAAATTAGCCTTTTGCTTGACTGCCTAAAAGCCAGCTACTGGAATAGATAGTTTTCGAAACTGCTGTTAGAGTTCAATAGCGGTTCGTTGCCGTTCCAGAAAAGCCGCTATTATACACCTCTAGAACGGATGATAAAGACTATAGATAGTACTTTCGTAGTTGAAATACCTACCTACTTTTACTGTAATACTTAATATTAATAATAGCTACACCACTGAAAAGCAAAAAATAAATTATTTTAAAATTAAAAAAAACCGTTATCAAAAAAAATTCAAAACTGAATAGACAAAAACACTAAAAAGCGAAAAATAAACCCAATTACTTTAATATGGGCTACGTACCGACCTACTCATAGGTTTGAAGTCGGTGCCAAGCCAATAGTGCGGCCCGCGCGTTAGGACTAATGTTGTGGTGTTGCAGTACCTTCTATGTTAAGTTATCAAATACGGCTATTTAAAGCGCACTATTGCCTTGGCACCGACTTCAAACCTATGAGTAGGTAGGTACGTAGCCCTTATTAAAGTAATTGGGTTTATTTTTCGCTTTTTAGTGTTTTTGTCTATTCAGTTTTGAATTTTTTTTAAGGC
Organism: Macrosoma leucophasiata; assembly: GCA_036365455.1. NCBI lineage: Eukaryota > Metazoa > Arthropoda > Insecta > Lepidoptera > Hedylidae > Macrosoma > Macrosoma leucophasiata. Next base: position 14,101,546 of record JAWQUS010000021.1, read on the forward strand.
GGTTTTTTTTATTTTAAAATATTTTTTGTCCGTCGAATTGTCAAATGTGCAGGATAGAAAACGACAAAGGAGAGATTAGCAACACTTTAGCTAAAATACGTATATGAATAAGGGGGTAAGTATTTAAGCTAGCATGGAGTATTATCCATATTAATACCGGCAGTTAAAAATAATGTTCCATTTTACTATTTCTCAAAAACCGCATAATCACTTTGTGTCTTGGGAAATGTTGAGTGAAACAGATACGTAAAATAATAATATACATGTAATAGTAGCTGAGAGATTCCAAAACTTCTAAAACCTCACAGGGTTAGCAGAGACCATGGAGCGCAAAATATATCTGTCATATATAACATAGTACACAGTTGCCATACTTCTTCCAAGGATCGATATTATTTTGGTAATTTGAAGACAATGATTAATATACGAAAAGAAGAATTTATATGACTGTTTCATCGTTACTATAGATTTTCGGTGATATTTGAAGATACGTATCTTGTTATATGGGTAGGTATAGCTAATAATTGGAATAAAAATAAGTGGTCGTTTTTTTGTTTTTGTATGTTTGAAAAGGTCAACTTGCTATTCCTGCGGCTGAATTGTGAAATTTTCGTACAAAGCTTACATAACTCTTCGACCGGAATATATTCCCGTGTCCTGTGTTTTTATCTTTAGTGGTTTTGATTGTACACTCAAAGCAAACTTGGAATTTCATTATAAAAACACGAATTCAAGTGAATATTGTACTTTAATTATCCAATATATCGAATGTTAAAATTATTTTACGGTGTATAAAAAAAGATTAATATTGTGTGTTGCTGCTATAAAGAAGAAACACATACCTAGGAGATTAATAAGATTTTGCGAACTATATTCATTGAAATAAAATCATTTTTACGAATTTGCCTCGCTTACATTGAAATCAAAATAAAACAAGCATTTTATGCAGAAAGCATTGGAGATATAAAAATTGCACAAATTGCCTCTTTGCATTGTAAAGGGTAGGAAATAACGCATCACTCAGTGTTAGCGTAAAACAAAATTTTGTTAAGTTCATTTGCCATTAACTACATAATAAAATATATGTATGGTTTGTATGTACCCATAGTTGTTCTTATATCAATGGAGATGATATTATTTGTTACTTTTGCAATTGTCGACCCATTTCACATTATAAAAGAATCCTCTGTCTGTAATATTTTTCGCATTATCTTTGATAAAGTACAGGTAATTAACAGCGGGTTGGCCACTAACCCACCCACCTCCACCAATCCGCATTGGAGCAGCGTGGTGGAGTAAGCTCTAGGCCTCCCCCCAAAAAAGGGGAGAGACTCGTGCCCAGCAGTGGGACGTATAATGGGTTGCCATTATTAATTAAACTAACAGCAAAGCCACAAAACCAACCAACTCTTTCTTGTTACAATATACTTATAAAACAAACTTTGAAAATTGAATATAACAAGCGATCCATCTCTGTTATTGATCATCTGACCTTATTTATCATATCCCATGGAGCTAACTTTTGCATCCTCGTCCCGACATTAGTTTGTATTGTTTGTTCAATTTACTTTGTTGTGTCCACTGCACTGTGTTGCGTAGTATTATGTTACAAATTGGGTTTCACTGGTGTATTATGTGTTTTATTAAATTGAAAATAAACTCATTATATTTTATTCTACAACTTTTCGGTTTATCATCAAGCAGTAGTAGCTTTTTAAGGCCCGATGCAACGTTCATAACTATTTGCTAGCGTTTGTTGATATTGCTTTTGATATTGCGGAAGTAATTTCCAAGATATTCAGGTCTGATTAGAACTAGAACTACTACAGAATCTCAGAACATGGCTTCTGAAACTCCAAATTTTGGTTAAATTCTCGGTTTAAGTTGTTAGAATATTAGATATACATACTTTTTGGTATTATGATAATGGCTTTTTCTGAGTCTATCTATACTCTATTATTGTTTGTCAGCGACTGCGTTTTCAAATCCACTAAATGAGGGTATTATTTTTTCTTAAATTTACAATACTTTCATATTGATTCGAGTAAATATACTTAACATGTCCAATTTAAATGTAATTTTGGTACCAAAAATGTTCAGCAATTACAGAGCCAATTAATGCCGCAGCGAATTTAAAGATCAACAACTGAACGCATTAACTATCCGTGTAACTTCGTCCGGGCGATCGGAATTGCTGTGGATAATCACCGGACGTTGCGAGACATTCCTGAGGATTACTGGTGTGTTACGTGGCGCGAGGACTGTTTTGCTTCCATTAGGGAAACAAATAAGATTATCTTAAATGTTGAATAACATTTACATGTTATTTAAACAATTTATAAGTTACTTTTTAAACGCCAGTTGGGTATCTCGAAGGAATACGTGTCCAAATGCCTATGTGAAATCTTCCAATGGTACTGAAAAATAATACATAATAATTTGTTTAGGGAGTTCCATATCTCAAGAAGAAAAACAAATCAATATAGAGTAATTATGCGTTTATTTGTTTATCTGTCCGTCCGTCTTTTATTCTCTAAACCAGCTCTAAACTAGCTTCTATGTAAACCACTTCCAAAATATGCTGTAGTTATATACCATCGTTTTAACATAACAATACTGTCATCGAGTTCAATACGCTCATATACGAGTAAAAAATGTAATGTGTCCAATTTAAATGTAATTTGGAGACCAAAAATGTTCAGCAATTACAGAGCCAATAATAAATACAGCAGCGAATTTAACGATCAACCACTGAACGCATTAACTGTCCGTGTAACTTCGTCCGGGCGTTCGGCATTGCAGTGGATAATCACCGGACGTTGCGAGGCACCCCTGAGGATTACTGGTGTGTTCTGTGGAACGAGGACTGTTTTGCTTCAATTATTGGAACAAATAAGATTTAATATTTATTTTGTAACTTTTTTTTATGTAATGAAAGTGGCAAACAAGCATGCAGTTCACATTGATGTTAAGTGATGACTGCAGCCTACAGACACCCACACAATGACCAGAGGTCAAAATGCAGATGCGCTGCCACTCCTGAGGCATTAGGTGTTATGCCTCTGTGCCGGAAATAACAGGGCCGTACATTACCACCTGACTGGAACAGGATAGTGCTTAACACTACCATTTAGCGGCAAGTATATTAGATAATGCGGTAGTGCCTACGCCCGCGAGCTCCGTCGCTGGAGCTCTACCACCAGTGAGTTGTTAAGTTTTGATTAAATTATTTTGGTTTGACCGCGACAGTGGAAGTTATCACTCTAATCCCAAGGGTAACTTCTAAGTCAATATTACGAATAGCTTTATAGAAACTACAAACTTTACCGGTGGTAGAGCTTTAGAGACGGAGATCGCGGGCGTAGGCACCACCGTATTACCTCTATCTGCCGCCAAATGGTAGTGTTCAGCACTATCGTATTCCAGTTAGATTTTAGATGATAATGTATGGCCCCGTTACAACTATCACAGAGACATAACAACTTAGGTCTCAGGGGTGGCAACACGTCTGCATTTTGACCCCTGGTTTTTGTGTAGACGCCTATAGGCTGCAGTCATCACTTAACATCAATGTGAGCTGCATGCTTGTTTGTCACCCTCCTTAGGTACATAAAAAAGAACATTTCAATTCAATTAAAATACGTAAAATTGAATATATTCTCGTCATGCATCTAAAATATTATTATTTAACTCGGTTGCTGATTATTATATTTAGTTCGCAAATGCAATATTATAAAAATCCATTTATCGAGTCCCAACGTTGTGTGTAAACGAAGCACATTTTCACCGGTTAATTTAATTCAACTTTCCAATAAAATTCGATTAAAATTATCGTATTCAACCTGGGTACATTATTTAATATCAGAATCCAAATAAAATTATGTCCGGCCATGTCGCATTATATTCATTAAGTTTGTATTACGTATCCTTTTATGTTTGGGATTAACTTCACGGCCTAATGCAGCGTGATGTATGAGAAGCAGGGATTAACATTTGGAGTCGTAGCATTATTATGATCCGTGGTAATCTTTTTCGCACATGTTTGATGTTACTGAAACTGGTCTATTTTTGGTGTGAAACTTCTTTAAGCGCGACTTCTGACTCCTATTTGGATAATATTTCCCTTAATGATGGATAAAAACGCTTGAACAATTTGTGAATTTTGTGATGATTGGAAGAAAATTAATTAATTAATTAATTTATTTATTCTTTTGTGCACAAATTGATGTGCATAAGGCTTGCTTAATACCTAGTGGTATTCTCTACCAGCCAACCTTAGGGCTAAATGAATCTGTAGAAAAGGTGCATTAAACTAGTGATGAAAAATTGAATTGAAAAAGAAGAGATTATTAAGAAGATAATAATGTTAAGTACATATTTGGTAACATTAATAAAAATATATATATATATATATACATATATATATATATATGCATATAATACATAAGTTATATGAATATTACATACGAATATGGTACGAAATACATAACGTAATATGATAAATAGTGATGATGACATTTTACACACGATTTGGATCCACAGTGGCCAAAAAATCAAATTAATCATAGATGTGTATTTTTTTTTTAATGTAATGAAAGTGGTATACAAGCATACAGTTCACATTGATGTTTAGTGATGACTACAGCCTATAGACACCCACACAAAGACCAAGGTCAAAATGCAGATGCGTTACCACCCCTGAGGCCTACGATGTTGTGCCTCTGTGGCGGTAATTACAGGACCGTACATGATAGTGCTGAACACTACCATTTAGCGGCAAGTATATTAGGTAATGCGGTGGTGCCTACGCCGCGAGCTCCGTCACTGGAGCTCTACCACCAGTATAAGTTGTGGTTAAATGTATCATTAGTAAATACTGACGTACATCACGTACATTTCTGATTACCCTTATAAGAAATACAAGAATTATATTATGTGTAATCAAACAGTTACCACTGAGACTCATAGTGGGTTGCTTATATACGTTCTCCATTTGATATAGGTTTGTGCGGAAATTGAATCCATTCGTAGCTACTCGTACAAAAACTTCATTTTGGGGTCAGAATATTTTGCTCGGAGTTCTATTTTTGTTGGTTATCGCGTTTAATATCTAGACACCAGTCCAATAGCTTGTTGTTTAAATACAAATAATTTTATATATAGGGTAAACTGGTTAAAAACGCCCTACTTTTTAATTTTGTCAAATAAAACACATTTAAAAGCAAATTATATTTATTTCTTGAGAATCATTTGTTATATAAACTGATCAGCCTCTTATTATTTGGTCATTCAGCCCGTAATTCTAATTATTTTTTGACTTGCACGTTATTTTAAAAACTATAGAAAAGGGCGTATTCCCCAAGGGGTCTGTGAAAAATGCCCTATAGTGAAAAAAAAATATTAATAGTAATAAAGAAAAAGCAACATAATATAGAAAAAAATATTACTTGTGTTGCTGCCGCACATTAGAGTTACAGAAATTGTTGTACATCGTACAATATTCATGCAACCATTTCAAGCATCTTGTACACTGTATCCAGTCTACTTGCCAAGGGGCGAATAAACTGGATACAGTGTACTGGCTTTGTTGATCCCTAACTCTTTACTGGTGACCTTTGACATTGCCTCATTTTGAGCTTCAGCCGTCCAAGATGCTCTGCATATTTTTCTTTTGTCACGTCTACCAAAACTTAATCAGTAAAAAAGGCATATTTCACCTACAAAATCGGGGCGTATTTCACAAAACGTACGCAAATACGCCCCAGCGCTTAGTACCTAAAACTTATATAAACTTGCAAAAAAATTGGTAATTCTAAAATCTGAAATCTAAAAAATAAATCTAAAATCATAAGTCGTTCACACTCATTCAAAAATATTACTTGAATATGTTAAAAATACTTATAAATACTCACCCACGTAAGTTGTGTTACAATCCGAACAATTTTTTTCAAGATTTTGATTTTTTTTCTTAACTACACACGAACTGCAGCCGCTTGCCTCAACGAATTTGAGTACTACTGCCACCTATCGATTGGCGCTCTAACTATTACAAATGATAGTTCGGTGTGTTTTATATTGCAAGTGGGGCATATTTCCTGATAGGGCGTTTTTCACCATTTTACCCTACCTAATACGTCTATAACTATAACTACTGGACCATTGTCCTGGTCCAGTAGTCTGCCATCACGCAACTTCACACCTGTATACCCTGAAGGGGTACGTAGGGGGAAATGTATGCATTCAATTACACACCTAAGCACCTAAGATTTGCCGGTTAAGTTTTACAATTATCCGTGTCCACTACAGAAATGCGGATAATTTCCGAATTCACATATATTGCGATTGTTTAGGCTAGATAATTAGGTAAGGTAAGGTTTCGTGCTGCCTTATTCCATAATTATTCATATAAAGGGTAATTATAGCCAACACATATTATAACCAGCTGAATACAAGTTTGAGTGCTTAACTTGATGTTCCAATTGGGAACAGTAATGGCGGCAGGTGTGGCAATGAGCGGAGCAGTTGCCAAATAATAAGACATATTATGATCCGTATCTAATTTGTAGCAATAAGTTTAGACTTATTGTTAAACATTAAAATGTATTACTTTATTTGTTATATACAATGTGACCCGGGATAAGAGACCGCCCGGCGTTTTTCGAATATTTGGAGTAAATTAGGGATAATTACTCATATTTATGGGACTTACCGGAATTGTTTTTTTTTTTAATGGTTTTTTATTTTTTTAGTAAATACGCGTTACGTCCTGCAGTTATTTTACATACGATTTTAGTTACGTTTGATAATTTTAATTGTTAAACTATAATTTTGGCTAGTCAGTAAAAAAAATGAATGAAGAAAGATGTAAAAACTTAGAAAATATCGTAAAAAAATTGAAGCATGTCACGCGGATTTACTAGAAAATTAAAAAAATCATTAAAAAAAACTAAAGTCGGCCCCATATATATAAAAGTAATTATCCTTAATTTTGTACAAATATTCGAAAAACGCCGGGCGGTCACTTATCCCTGGGACACATTATATAGGATCATTTTATGTATCGTTAATACATTTACTTATTCGTCTACTGTATATCTTTGTTTGAATTTTATTAAAAGCATAAGACTAGACCCAGTAATAATTTAATTCGTGATCATCAAACATCCGTAACACTATGGAGTTATCCTGTCATTGGCTTGGTTTATCTTTCTAAATTTGTATAAAATTTAAATCGACCTATGGAATTATCGTGTTATGTATCTATCCTATAATTATTAACAAAGAATTTGAAGAAACGAACGGGGGTTGAATGAAATGATAAACAGGCCAGAAGACGTTATTAACAGTACATTGCTGTTTTCCTAAGATGATGGTAACTATCACGTTACGTCAACACAGCAATGAACTGCGAAATTATGTCAACAGAGTTGCATAAATCGCCCATACTAGCACAGATCGAAATGAATCAAAATATTCAACTTATTCTAAATATATTTAGCCTTTTTTCATTTTATTATACGTGCAAGTGTTGTGGAATCATCCTCTTTACTTGCATGTGCTATTTTGAAAACTGCATCGGTAGCTGAGTGTTAAGTAGCTGAGCCAGTGATCCAGAGGTCGCAGGTTCAAATCTCGCATGAAGCCAAATTTTTCTTGCCATTTTTATGTTATAAAAATCTTAAGTCAACATTTATTTTTATTTGTTATTTATTGTAACTTTTTATAAGTCGTTAAAATTTTAAAAAACACTATTGTGCTGTCATTTTTTCATTGTGTCGTCCTTTTAATGCTTTTCAAGCCTGAAAAGAGAAGATATTAAGAGGAACGGTTATTACTTCGCCTCGGGGTGTAAAAGCTTAGTAATTAAAAGGAAGGGGTGAAAGAAAAGCGGAGAAAATTGTTGCGTTAGTTACAATTAAACCTAAAGGCGTTAGCTGAATAATCTTTTTACGCTTACAAATATTTTCATCAAAAACACTTTGCCGGCTAATGAAACCCATCTGGCTTTGTTTCCTAAATTATTGAAAACTGGGGACCACCCGCGGTGACACACGAGTCTGTTTTTCCTTAGAGCCGCTAAATGGTAGTGTTCAGCACTATCGTGTTCCGGTCAGGTGGTAATGTACGGCTCTGTAATTTCCGGCATATAGGCATATCACCTTAGGCCTCAGAAGTGGTAACGCATCTGCATTTTGACCACTGGTCTTTGTGTGGTTGGTCTATATGCAGCAGTCATCACTTAGCATCAATGTGAACTGCATACTTGTTTGCCAACTTTTATTACATAACAAATAATATTTCCATACCAGTATCTATGTAAATAATTGTAAAAACATAATTTGTTTAATTTTCTGCAAACATCTGCAAAGAGTATTTCGGAAACCATTCGAAAAGCTTGGAAAGGTGTTCCGTGAAGTGCATTCCGTAACTGCGGGAAACAAACAGTCTTAACTGCCACCTTCATTCAATTTTCAACTTATACTTCTCTTGGAGCGGTTGGAAGAAATGCTAAGAGTGATTTTTTACGATGCGCTCGCACATCCACAGATAAAAGCAACAGTCTGAAGTTAGTTACTTAACATATAAAAACAACAATCTGAAGTTGGTTGCTATTTTTTTTTTCGTTTTGTTTTATTTCTGGTGTCTTGGATTGTTACGCTGAAGAATTATAACTACTTACTTTCGAACATAGGTACACAACACGCATTCCTTTTTTATTTACAAACTAGCCCGCCCTGTGCCCGCGACTTCGTCCACGTGAGAAAAAATATGATTGTTCTGTATCTACCCGGACGAAGTCGTGGGTGCAGCTAGTATAAAAGTAGCCTAAGTTACTCCTTATTACACCAGCTATCTGCCAGTGAAAGTCCTGTCAAGGTCGGATACACTCCAATTCTACTTATTTGTATGTAGGTATGTATGTATGTATGGATGTATGGAGATAAAAGTAGCCTAAGTTACTCCTTATCATATCAGCTACTTACCTGTGGAAGTCCCGTCAAAGTCGGATACACTCCAATCTACTTATTTGTATGTAGGTATGTATGTATGTATGGAAATAAAAGTAGCCGAAGTTACTACTTGTCACATCAGCTATCTGCCAGTGAAAGTCCCGTCAAAATCGGTACAGCCGTTCCCAAGATTAGCCCCGCCAAACAGACAGACAGACAGACAAAAATTTTAAAAAATGTGGTTTTGGTGTATGTACCGTGTATACATACTTATGCATTTAGTAAAAAGCTGTTATTTTAATATTACAAACAGACACTCCAATTTTATTTATTTGTATAGACTAGCTGACCCGTCAAACTTCGTATTGTCTCAGGATGAAATAATTTGTCAAAGGTTTGATAGATACGGACTATTTGTATAAAAAAATGAAATTGTGGTTTTTACTATTTCCCTTCAATTTCTTCATGTTTTCTTACCTTTTAAACCCTCCCTGGACTTCCAGAAATCATTCAAAACCAAAATAAGCCACATCGGTCCAGCCGTTCTCTAGTTTTAGCGAGACTAACGAACAGCAATTTATTTTTATATATTTTTATGTATCTACTGTTTTCTAAACGCCACATTTTAATCGACAGTTTCAGAAAGTACGTGTTGTTTGCCTTGAAAAAAGTCCGAAGGCACAACCCTAACTTACGTCCCTTGGTATAATACACAGCTTAGAGAAAATGTACTTACACGCAGCTGAAGACCACTTGCTTATGGTCTTCCGCATGGTTTCGGAATACAGGATCGACTCACAGCATCCCTCTTTATTTTCGACGGCGCACCAGGGCGCCGCGGCGCACATTTTGGGTACCCCTGTAGGTACTAGGCAATAATATAAGTGTAATAATCTCATTAATGTCTACAAACATGTCTAGTTTCCACAATATTAAATGCGACATGCGACCCAGTAACCCGGGCATTAGGTATTCATAACCGGGAATTATGAAGTAATCAACCGGGTACCACTGCCAGAGGAATTAATAAGTAAGTTTTAAAATACATTGTTGGAATAAATATGTTCTTTCTTCCATCATTTTACTCTGCACAGTTTTTAATATTTCATGGGTCTTGATAGGGGTTTACTGTACCTAAGTGAGTAGTTTTTTTTTATTATTGAGAACTGTTAAATAATGTCTATAATAATAACTATTAGAAGTATTTTTTATCCGATAGGTACTTGGCAAATGTATAGTGTTCGAGAGCACTAACCCGGGCATTAGGTATTCATACTCGGGTGTTATGAAGCACGGTGACCGCATTATCATGTAAGTTTTAGAATGCATTGTCGGATTAAGTGTTCTTTCTCTCATCGTTTATACGCTTCACGGCTTTTAATACTATAGTCGGTGAGCTTCCGGTTAGTTAATATCCGGGTCTTGCGGTACAGAGTAATTTATACTTCGAAGCTTTGTTTTCGAAAATATAACTGACCGTGAAACTTCATATTTAATTTTATTATACACTACCTGTTATTACTATATTTATACAAATCTATACATATACTGGTGGTAGAAGTAGTTACCATCTTACTGGTGGTAGAACTCTAGTGACAAGGCTCGCGGGCGTAGGCACCTCCGCATTACCTAATTTACTTGCTGCTAAATGGTAGTGTGTCAGCTGGTAATATACGGTCCTGTAATTTCCGGCACAGAGGCATAACACCTAAGGCCTCAGGAGTGGTAACGAATCTGCATTTTGACCTTGGTCTCCGTGTGGGTGTCTATAGGCTGCAGTCATCACTTAACATCAATGTGAACTGCATGCTTGACAGCCACTTCCATTCCATGAAAAAAAAATGGCCCAGTAATGACTATCGCAGAAACATTACAAGTAAGGTCAGGGTCGGCAACGCATAAGTATTTAGACCTCTGATTTTTGTGTAGATGTTTATAAGCTGCAGTCATCACTTAACATCAATGTGAGCTGCTTGATTGTTTGCCATCTTCCTTTTAAAAAAGACATAAAAAAGAGTCGCTTAGTATAGTAACATAAAAAGAGTCTGTTAATATAGCAACTAGCATAATAGCATAACTAGATTAAAATAGTACATGACATATGCTATGTAAAAAGACACTACACGTTTTAAATAGTTTTAATGTTTAAATAGCTTTAACTTAGCGTGTTCTTAATGAATAGCGGGTGTGTGAAAAGTCCGGCTGGGCATATCCATTTAAAATCTTATCAAAGTAGACACTTTCAAATTTTAATAAGAATTAAGTTCCTATGCATAATAGATTTTTTTTCTCTACGATAATAAATGCCATAATCGTAATAATATAGTCACAATAATACTAACACATTTAAGTATATTAACAGTAATTGTGCGTTACTTTCAAACCGCCACACCAAAATACTTACCAAGGCTAGAAATACGGCCCTGTAATTTCCGGCACAGAGGCATACCACCTTAGGCCTCAGAAGTGGTAACGCATCTGCATTTTTACCTCTGGTCATTGTGTGGGTGTCTATAGGCTGCAGTTACCACTTAACATCAATGTGAACTGTATGATTGTTTGCCACTTTTAAAACATAAAAAAAAAATACGCAGTACGCCCATTATTATCTGAATGAAAAGTTTTAATTGATTAAAAATACATTTTACCAAGGCTTAATTCGTTTTCTATCATAAGAGATTTGTCTTCGTAAACGAATGATTTCCACATTTGTTTTCCTTCAAACGCGTGATATGCATCAGCTGAACTGTTTACTGTCAACTGTGAGGCGAGCTGTGACGATGACCAAAGCCGGCATTTGAGAAGTGTGACGAAGCCTGTTAGCTAACAGCTTGGCGGTTTGGATAGAGTGCTCGTGTCGAGCTATCGGCTCAGTTCAATTGTTTTATATCGGTGTGAATATGCACTTTGTTTTATTGTTGGCTTATAGCTGAAGGCACCGTTTCAAATTGGAGTCTGTTGATATGTGAGAACTGTGAACTCTTGAAATGTAGTATAAAGATACGTCGCGGTCGATACGAACGCAATTATTAGGTTATAACGGTTTTGAACGATAGAAATAGAAATAGAAATAGAAAGCATGAATAGGAAAACATATACTTAAGATTGAAACACTGGGCTTTGATGAAGATCATTCACTATACAGCTTGCATGGCGTTTTGACATTACATTGTGCCTACACCTACACCTATTTGACAAAAAATGTGGTAGACATCTAGACATAATAGGAAAACATATACTTAGGAATTACAATAAAATATATTTCGTAAATGAAATAAAAATATTTAAAGTTGAGTAACAAATACAGAATCAAGTCTGTGATTTAATATCAGAGAAATTTAATAATAGAGATGAATTATTTACTTCGCATTCCAAACGCTGTTTCTACTGATAATAAAAATAACTACGCTATGAAAAACCGATTTCAAAACTAAAAAGTAAAAAATAATAAAGATTTATTATTAATTATATACTACCTATTATTCATATGTGCTATTTATTAATAGGTTTGAAATCAGTGCCAAGCCTTAAACAAATAATATAAGCACAAGTGGTCCTATGCCTGTCGCCGAGATATTTAAATGTGCGTGTGAAATTGTTTATGTATTTTGTTAAAGTGAAGGTATGAGTTTCGTAGTAATAAACGATTTTTGTTGTGTGTATGTGTGTGTGTGTCACACAAACCTGCCGCAAAATATGACAGACTGTGTTGCATCAGTAATAAACGCTATTGATACTCCCCTCCGGTCGGCCGGTGGCCCTTGTTGCTTTATGAGATACAACAACAATTTTAAGTATATTAATAAAAATCCACGTCAAAAATGTACTCCACTCCAATTAATTATTTCAATGTAAACTTGAGTAAAAATGCGTCGTTTCCGGATGACAATATTAAAAGCAACTTTTTCGCGGAGTTGAGTCACTCCCAAAAAATTGTGACTAAAAGTTGTCAAACTTTTTTTTTAAATGTTACGAATTCTGAAAGTTGTTGAACAACTGTTGTTAGCAATCAGAATATACGGCGATATAAAAAAGTTTGAGGAGCTCCCGAAACAAAATATTGAAGAGACCTACGTGGCAGCTAAACTCAAGTGTAACTTGAAGATCTTAGGGAGATGTCACTAGTGTTGATCGTTTTTTTTGAGTAATTTTAGATAACATTCAGCTATAGTAATTTTAGATAATATTGGTAGACCCGGTTAGTCCAGCGGTGCGAGATGACCGTTTGATTCGAAGGGTCGCGGGTTCGATCCCCGCTCCCGGACAAATATTTGTATGGCCTACAGATATTTGTTTCGGGTCTGGGTGTTTGTGTATGTGTTGCATGTGTACAACGGCACCCACAACACAGGTTTATACCTACTGTGTGGCTGTGAGTGTAAGGGTATTTTATTAAAAAAAAAGTTTGAAATATGAGCATACAAAGATTGAAACACTGGGCTTTGATGAAGATCATTCACTATACAGCTTGCATGGCGTTTTGATATTACATTGTGCCTACACCTACACCTATTTGACAAAAAATGTGGTAGACATTTAGACATACATTACTGTTATCAAACGATAATTGAGATTCTCGTTTCCTTTTATGAAATTCAGGTGGGCTTTGACGTTTGAAATGCGAAAAAGATTTCCATTTGGTCACAGCAATTGCCCGAAAAATACGAAACACGCACCGAAATAGGTGTTAAACATTCCTAAAATCCTGCTCAAAAATCCTATATAAAACCACTGCGTTACGCGAGATCCGTTTTATCCCATTTAGTATCGAGTGACGGGTAACAGACAGGCCGTGTCCAATCGTTTGGGTAGGGAAATGTGCCAATTTACGTCGCTTTGCTATAGTTATATGTTTATTTTTTGGCGAGTTCTGGGTTGCGATGGTGCTTCTCATATTTATGGATAACATTTCGTGGATTTTGATTTACGCTCAATATTGAGCATTTGCTGACGGATATACTTAATATTATTTGATCGTTTTTCTATTTTGAAGAATTTTTTTATACGTATCTATTAATTTTGTTTCTATAATTAGAAAACTTCTAACTGTGTATAACGCTACCCTAAAAAATAAAACCTCATTACATCGAAAAATATTTATACTTCTTATAGCTTCGTATAATGATAAACGAGCCAGAGGCCAATTAATTTGAAAAATCTCTAAACTATTTAAAATTGTGAATCTCACTGTAATATGATGTACCAACTATTCTTTTTGCATTTGGCTTTGGCATTTTATCTCTGTGGTTTTATTAATTACTATCGAATACTGAAGACTACATTTGATTACTGTTAGATAGACTAGGTTGTACCGGGATTTTACTGGTGATAGAGCTCCAGTGATGGACTTCTAGAGCATAATAGGCTTTACCTTTTCCCGCTAAATTGTAGTGTCCCGGCTATTGTTTTTCGATATATATCATAATTGATAATATAAGTGTCCGTTATAACCGGTGTAAAAGCATAATAGCTAAGGCTTCAAGAGTGGCAACTGATCTACATTGTAATCTTTTTATCACTATAATTTTATAATACCCGCAATAATCAATTAACACTTGCAACGACATTTTTATCACTATTCATTAGCTTCACTTCACTATAACTCTCTTCACTTTGCTTTATAATTTTATCATTGTAATTTACTTCACTGCAATTAACTTTATTACTGTTACTAATTTAAGCCTCGGTAGCCTAGTGGTAGCAGGCCACTACTACTACGCTGAGGTCCTGGGTACGATTCCCGGGTAAGGGGTTATCAGAGATAATGGTGAAAAAGCTTTTATCTCTAGTTCTATTGGGATTTTTCCACTTTCTGGAAATTTCCCAGTACCTCAAAGTTTGGTAATGTGCCCGGAGATGTCAACAGGCTCGCCACCTGTTACATGGGCCAAAACGTAACCGGCGAATCGTGGGTGTTTGCATGTATGCTTGAATGCATGCATTTACCTCTGCCTACCCCTTCGGGGATTGCAGGCGTGAAGTTACGTACGTTTTTTAATTTAAGCGATTCGTCACAAGCGTGGTGCGCGGGCGCCGACGCTACGATAAAATTACCTTCGCTTCAATCGAGTCAACGTTTTTAACGACGCGACGGCCGCCCCACCCAACCATCGACAATGAGGCTTCGCTTTGACATTTGAAAGTCAAATTAGGTGTTAATTTATCGGCTGCGCCGTCATATATTTTGTTTTGTTTTGTTTATTGTATACAAAAATCTAGAACCTTGGTATCACTCAAGAAGTTATTAAACGATCAGTTTGTGAAAAAAGTTTTTTTTGTGAAAAAAGTGTAGGCACAATGTAATATTAAAACGCCTTGTAGCTTATAGAAAATGATCTTCAAAGCCCTGTGTTTCAAATGTTGTATGCTTAAATTGCAAACTAGCTAGATATTATTTAATCTCAATCATAATCTTTTCTTTTTAATATGATGCGTTGCCACCCCTGTTGATCATTATGGCCAGACCTTAGTTGTTATGTCTCTGTGGCAGTTATAACAGGGCCATACATTAACTACCATTTAATCGGAACATGGTAGTGCTGAACACTAGAAATTATTTTTTTCTTTTAGGGTGACAAGCACTTCTTATGATAAGTCAAAAACAAACAAAATACCTATATTAAGGTGAACAACAATTGATAAACATGTGAAATTACAAATTAGAAAAATTATAAGTAATGGAGAATATCGCTAAGATAAAACTAAATATAATATACTAATGTTAGTAAGTATATCAGTAGAATGTCTCATTTCCCTTTTTACTACCATTACTACCATATGGCGACAGATGTATTAGGTAATGCGGTGATGCCTACGCTCTCGAGCTCCGTCACTGGAACTGTACCAACAGTGAAGTTCTACTACAAGTAAAAACATACGTTAACCCTCTTACTTACAATACGTCCTCTGTAGTTCATACAGATCACTAACCCTGAGCAATATGGCAACGATGCGGAAATCCTTAAAATTATATGTAACAATGCACTGGAAAATTGTCTTACCGAGACGATGGGCCCAGGGTTTGAAAAATGGGATTAGGGGTCGCACAATTATTCTATCCCCCACGCTCGTGCCACGCTTAGCTTACCCGACCACAAAGATTTGAATAAAACATGGTGCAGCGGAAGTAAGAGCTTTCCTATAATCCTAAACCCTGCTTTAAATATTTTGTATGAAGCTCTAATAATACTAGTTTATTTGTATAGGTAGTAATGTTTGGCTGCGTAAATGATAATCCGATCCTATTATAATTTGGTTGTTATTTTGTACGGAAACTTAGAAAAAAGAGCAGTTTACTCTCTTGCTTCGTTTATTTTGGATACCATGATTTCCTTTGATTTCATATAATAATTTTATAGTCTATACTATATGGCAATTTTTTTTCATCTGTCTGTGTCTGGAACTGGCAACGCACTGGCAAACATGAAAAAAAATCAATTATGCAATAGTTATGCATCATGTTTAAAATTGGTTTATATATTGATTAAATGCAATAATGTTCACGATTTTAACTTTGAATATTACACAAAGGCATTCCACTGATTAGGGTTAGCTCTTAAACTAATTAGGTTCACAGTAGACAATAGTCCTTAATCCTGACATTTTAGGTCGGTAACCCGTTAGTTAAAGAGATTTCTTCGAATATCGTATTTTCAAGGATTTTTAATATGAATTACAAATTTCACACGTTTGATTTTATGTTATTACTAGCTATCCTACGAACTTGGTATCGCCTTAGAGAAAAAAAATTGCGCCAAAAATAAAAAAAATCCGGCTCCGTCACTGGAGCTCTACCACCAGTAAAAAATACAATCCCTTTATTCTTCGACAAAATAAATTTCGATCAATAGGTACCTCATAAGATCTTTCCTGCGACATCGGCGTTGATTATTGGGTTACTGTTTGAATTATTTAATGAATAAATATGTATAAAAATAAATTGCTGTTCGTTAGTCTTGCTAAAACTCGAGAACGGCTGGACCGATTTGGATAATTTTGGTTTTAAATGATTTTTTCAAGTCCAGGGCAGGTTTAAAAGGTAAAAAAATATGAAGAAATTGAAGGAAAACAGTAAAAACCGCAATTTTATTTTCCCATACAAATAGTCCGTATCTATCAAACCTTTGACACATTATTTCTTCTGATGCAATACGAAGTTTACCATTAGGCGGCAGATAGATTAGGTAAAGCGGTACTACTCCCTCGAACTCCAACAGTGTAGTCGCCAGTAATAAAACGGAGTCGCGGAAAACAGCTAGTTTATTTATATACACTCATGCTGGTGGCCGGTTTTATGTAACATTGAACATATTTTCCTTTTTCTAAAGATGAACTTAGTAGAAAAATTATAGCTGTTTTCCTACATGACTTGCACTTAATGGAAAACCATTCTCATTTTAAACGAAACATCTATTCAAGCAGACTAATGTAAGGCGTAACGGAGTCGAAGCTCCATAATAATATATAGTTATTTGGATGTATTTATTACACGTTCATGCGAGTGCTTTTATTAAGGCTACAGTTAAGAACTCAATTTATCTTTTCTTAAATAAACTACCATTACGTTAGTCTGCAGATTTTTTTCTGTACAAAACTAGGTTTAAGCATTTTTTGTGTGATACCTACTCTATTTTGAGTGCATACCCAAGTTCCTGATTACTTTAAGCTAACCTTAAAAGAGAATAATTATATTATGTTATTTTTTATATAATGGCATTGGAAAATAAGCATGCAGTTCTCATGGATGGTAAGTGAATACTGCAACCGTGAAGTTTGCCACTAAGACATGAAAAAACAAAACCCGGGACGACACTTTCATGTCTTCATACGTCTTTTTTTAACACTATCGTATTTTTGAGCCATCAATATTGCATGACGCTCTCACAACCAACGTTCTATAATTTTTTCAGCCCATAAAAAGCTTCGTATAAATTCCGTATCATATTTTTTACAACTTTATAGAATATAAGCGGAACGGAAACTCTTGAATAACTCGAGTTTCCTTTCCTTTTCTTGTTGAACAAGTTTTAGATTTGAAAGAAATTAAAAGTGGGTGAAGCTAGCTTGATTACTTTTTTATTAGGGTTCCGTACTCAAATGGTAAACGGAAATTTATAAATTCTTGTCTGTTTGTCTGTCTGTCCGTCCGTTCACACACAGTTCATTTACATACTTGAATCTTGAAAGGTAGATGTATTCTGTAAACCGTTTTATGGTTTTATACAAATATATATATATATATATACATACTTACATATATATATATATATATATATATATATATATATATATATATATATATATATATATGACGGGGATGGAGAATATAAACATACTGACCTGACTAAACCGATGATTATAGAAAGTCCTAATCAAAGTACTAAACATACCCAGTAGCTTGATTGACAAGTGTCATCAATGACACTTGACAGTTGAACTTGAGAATTGAGCAAAGGCGGCGTCCGCGCCGGTATGATATAATTCTGCCCGCCTTGATATAATTCTGTCACTCGATATAGCAATCTAGATTCAGTAATAGTTGGGTAACGAGATATAGTGACGATTCGCGTAGTATTGAATTGATTGGCAGAAGAGATTTACATTGTGCAATGAACATTTGTATCCCGGTAACTGTGTGCCCGGTCGTAAGAGTGTCTTGCCCGTTCTTCTCTGCCGGCGTAATTGAATGGGCGGATCTTGGCAATAAACGACTATTGCTTCACCTTCTGCCAAACCCTGTGCTTTATTTCATCACCCGCTCGAGTTCCCACCTACAGACGCCCACAAACACGTATAACATATCAGCTTATGGAAAGAAACGCAGACAATACTACCTAGATGTCCTAGATGTCCTGACTGGAGAGGCCTCCTGTCGACATATATAAGTGGGGTCGCCATACTTTGAACTGGCACTGAAATAACTTTTTTCTTCTCGTATTTATACATATTGAGCACAGTATAATTAACACGTTCTGTGCGTATATAGCTTTGATAATGACACTAAAGTTTAAAATACCTTTTGTTTTTTAAAATGAATTGCTTGAAAGACAGACACATCCAAAGTGGTGACGTGTGTGTGTCCCTCTAACTTTTAAGGTGCAATTCCGTGCATCGCGATCGATCGTGGCCGCGCGCGGCCTACGACTGTCGTCGGCCGCTTGCGACAATAGATGCAGTATGAAAATGTATGGCATCGCTTCCGTGGCCCGCGACAGACGCGCGCGGCCAACGATTGTCGTGAGCCGCGCGCGGCCGTGTTGAACGTCTGCTACACGGTATTAAACGGCGGTTTGAAACATATGTCTGAAACAGTGTAGACCGTTGTTTTATGCCAAATATCACGTGGCATTCATACGTCCTTGGTAGCGGGGTTTGCGTTGCAAACCATTGGCAGAAGCGTTGGTTTGAAACTTGTTTGAAACCGTCTAGCCGCTTGTTTAAAACCACGCGTACGACAGTCACTCTGCGTCAGCGAGCGCGTGCGGACGTAACTGATGTTCGACAAAGTTATTTATGTCATGAAAGTCCAGGAGATTAATAAAATTAAGGTTATTTGACTAAGGGTTAATCACTCCTTTAACCACCGCCTCATCCATATTCTTTTTTTCCCTTTTTTTTTCTTTAATTCCACACAAAATCGCAAGGCTCACTCGAACTATATGTTGTACAAGATAGGTAAGGTGTCATGGCGTCATTATAGCGTAATACACGGTATACAAACGAAATATCGACACGTCCTATCCGCGCAATTCAGTTGGTTTCAAACCGTGTAGTCCGCAATCCGTATCTCACATCCGTTCAAGGTCACCTTGGTTTCGTACCTCATTTCAAACCGTGTAGCAGACGCTTTAGGTTAGGATCCCACTGCAGAATCATTTCGTTCATCCAGATATGCTGCAAACCTACCCCTGATTTTACGGTCGCGATCTATCGCTATCCACGGAATTGCACTTTTAGAGTAAAATGTGGCAAATCTAAAAAAGCGGTGCGGTAAATGTGGCAAATCTAAAAAGCGAGTACATGCTGTAGTTTTTGCTAAAACTTTTAACGAAATTTAGTTTGAACGAGATATATTTTTAAGTTTTTAAGGTAAGAATGACAAAGTTATGGTTTGATTTTGATAAAAATTATAGTTGTGAACATTCAAATATTACTAGTTACTAGGGAACCCTTCATGGGCGAGACAGAATCGAAAATAGCTGCTTTTTGAAAACATTACGACCGTTTGAAATTTGATGACTGTAATCATGTGGTTACTTCTACAGTGGTTTTTAAATAATAATATAGTTGTCGTTAAGCAACCTGTTATATGAACATGTACAAAAGCCAGTTAAGTACGACAGTGCATGCTGATTAGCTCGCTATTGTCAGAGACATTTCGACGTTTTTCGATTTTCCCACCTCACCCAACCTCTTGGTATTCTCTACGTGCTACGCACACAGGTGCACGTGTATTTACATGTCACTGATTGATGTGTAATAGAGATCAAATTAAGGGTTTGTATGCAATTTTGGCGGAGTGTCCGCGGTGTGCTATTGTGTTGATAAAAATTCTGTCCCAGTCTTTGGTAGCAGTACATTACTATTTAGCCTAAGTTTGATCTCGGGTAGATTCTTAATAGATCCCCTAGAGTTTTTCTATGTGCCTAACGATAAGTAAGATCATTCTCAGTCACGCGAGACTCGTTAATAGTTTACAAACCGGGAGCGTATCTGATTGTATTTATGGATGCCTCTGCCTATCATTATAAAGAAATAAAGGCGTGGAGTTTGTCAAAATAATATATTTACATTAATTTATGCGAAAAAACTTAAATTCATCAAACAGACAACCCTGACCTTTCCGTCGGGATCACCACTTAGGTTGGGAGTAATTGGTTCTTAAAAGCTCTCACGTTTTAGCAATGAACTCGATTTTTTAGGTAAATGTTATGAAATATATTATAAGGCTTATTAAAAAATATCTTTGTTTTCATAATTATCTTCTAACGATATTCTTTGATCATTATTACATTAGTTGCTTCATTCAAAGATAAATAATTAATTAAATATTTTGTTCTTTATGTAATGAAAGTGGCAAACAAGCATGCAGTTTACATTGATGTTAAGTGATGACTGCAGCCTATAGACACTTACATAAAGACCAAGGTCAAAATACAGATGCGTTACCACTCCCGAGGCTTATGGTGTTATGCCTCTGTGCCGGAAATTACAGGGCCGTACATCACTACCCGACCGGAACACGATAGTGCTGAACACTACCATTTAGCGGCCAGTATATTAAGTAATGCGGTGGTGCCTACGCCCGCGAGTTCCGTCACTAGAGCTCTACCACCAGTAAAAAAAAATGCTGCCCACCCCTCGTTGTTATATTTACTAACGCCCTGTTTACCGAACCATCATGGTTCGGTTAACTGACTGAACTAGCGGAAAAATACTCCTCCTGCCTCCACGAGTGGGCGGTAAAGTAGTTACGTCCTTAAGCAAGATTTTTTTTTAATATTCATCAAAACTTAAATCTCCACCAAAGGCCACACACGAACACCACAGGTATACCAAAATTATCATTTCGTTTTATTGGCAAAAATGATGAATGATACGAAATATTTTACAATTTCGCGAACGACCTCGACGGACGCACCAAGGCCGTCCGGGAATCATGTGCACAATGCTGCCACAGTGTAATTAAACCAGTTCGCTAATTGCTGTTATGTAAGAAATGCATGTAAAGAAAATTGGAAAAAAAATGACTTCAGGCGAGATTCGAACTCGCGAGAAAATGAAAAAAATATATTGCCGTTTTTCTATAAACAAATATATTTAACTAGAATGTGTTATTGCCAAATAATATAAAAACATAATTTTATGCTTAACATTTGTTTTATTTATAAGTGCTAGTAGTCTTGTGGACAGCAGTATGTTTGTTGTTAGGTATATGTTTGAAAACAAGCATGCACTGATGTTAAGTGATAACTGTAGCATATAGTTAGCTACACAAAAACCAGAGATCAAAAGGCAGATGTGTTGCAGATGTAGGTCATGCAGTGGTGTCTGCGCCCTCAAGCTCCAAGCTCATACACTGGAACTCGACCACCAGAAATATTGAAAGACGGATTTGAAGGGAAGAATGTCGTGATAATATCATTTCCACGAACCGCTAAAAAAGAAATATGAACGTTAATACTTGTGAGTATGGGAGGCTTTTCTCAGAAATTCGGTTATTGACGTGCCTGCTAATTTTGACAGTATTTGACATACGTAACGTTACACCTCGCCTGTATTTTCTGAAGCGAAAGGCAAAGGTTACCTAAAAGGCAAACTTGCGAGCAAACACCTACGATTCGCCAGTTACGTTTTGACCTATGTAAGGTAGCGAGCCTGTTGTCATCTCGGGGTACATTACCAAACTCCGAGGGTGACAATGGAAAACTTTCAGAAAAAGGGAAAGATACCAATAAACCCGACCCAGGGGTCGACTACGGCATACAAAACGAAATAAGTTAATATTAATTAAAATAGTAATATTAACAGCACATACGAAATAAACTCGAAACGACATCCACGAACCAGATCACTCAGAAAACTAAGTTAGAATACTTTTTACTCATCTTGGCTGTGGCTTAAGCAACAGTTGTGAGATGCGTGCGGGGCAAGCGCGGGGCGAGGGGCAAAATCAATAGACAAGCCCCGCCCCTCCCCCGCCAAAACATCCGGATGCCGTTGATATGTGCCTTCACACTTTTTACATTACGAGATTTTGGATTATTAAAGGGTTATCCTTCATACCCTTTGCCTTTGCATGGGACGACTGGAAACGGGTTAATTTTATATATCGTTAAGATAAATTGTGTTGAAGGGTTAACTTTTGGGAATGAGGATAAATTGAAAGTATAAATTAATATGTCGATATCACGTCATTGTTATTTATAAGCACTTTGATTTGTTGAAAGTTTCACGTGAAAAGATTAAATAGACTTTCATCTTTAATTAATAATGAATTTATTTGTGAATAATGCATATAATTATTGTATGTGCTATGAAATGAGATTTAAATTCTTTAAAATTGCAGTCGTAAGAGTCTTTCGGGCCTAAGAGCGCGGTAACTCCCCTGGCATTGCAAATATTAATAAGTGCGGATAACTATTTCTATCAAATGAGTCGCTTGTGTATTAACTTATTCACACTACAAAAAGTCTGCGTTAAGAATGTTTTGTACTTCAAATAAAAGGAATCACAATAATATTGCTCCACTTGGTATCGATTACGTTTATTGCGAAGTAGTATTGGATCAAAAAATATATTTCGTGCACAAACGTCTACAGTTATGTTTATTCTTGTCTGAATTTATTTATTTTATTTTACATACAGTATATTTATAACTAACTTACCTATAAGTAAGTTATTAGTTATACTTGTGTACAATGTCAACGGAGTTTTCATGGTTTCAAGAATTGAAATATCTGATTTTATACATTTTCATATTTTCATCAGCGTGAAGTCTGAAAAACTTACTATTTTACAGAAAATATTATATATTTTATGCAAATTCCTTTTCAATATCTCTTTGTTTTTATACTTCACGCTGATAAAAATATGAAAATGTATAAAATTAGATATTTCAATTATCGAAACCATTTTTAACATAAAGCCTGCCGTATGTCTTCTTGTTTATCGAAGTTTAAATTGCCTTTTAAAGTTTCATGCGAACCTTTTGCAAGTATGATTTATTAAATATCTGACAACCTTTGTAAAACACAATGCAATGTGAAAGGATATATACATATTATAATCTACACAATAATACATGACAATATGCAGAAAGTAACTCGTATTTATTTTAAAGTGTTTCTTCCACATATTGCATTTGTATTGGTGGTAGAGTTCCATTGTAGTAGCTCGAGAGCGTATCTGAATTTATCTATTTTTATAGACGCTCATTGACATTCATTCGTTGATTATGTTCCCAGGAGTATTTTATTTTTGTGATTTTAAAGAACCTTCTTAGTATCAAACTTGCTAAAAGTACAAAATTCCATATTATTCAATGTCATAATATTTTTTTTTGTTTTTTCATTTTTATCAAGCTCACACGTCTACAACTATCAAAAATAATAACGAGTGGTAAACCTTACTAGAATTACTTGTTAGGGGTTTGATGTACGACACTCAGAGGAAACTTTATCGGTTGTTTATAACTCCAAGTTCTGATAGGCGTTGCCTTGTTACGAAGTTACTACCTGCTTCTATGCTTGATAGACTTGAAATCAATGTTGATTGATAATATATTGGACACTCGTAAAGATAAAAAGGTTTTATCAGCGATATACTTTTACATTAGTTTATTACATTTAGTTTTATCTTAGTGATATTCTTGACTTTACATATATTTTTTTTCTTGTTTGACATGTATATCAATTGTTATTCGCTTTAATTTATTTTGTTTGTTTTTGACGTGTCATAAGAGGTGCCTGTCACCCTAAATGAATAAATGAGTTTCTGATTCTGATTCTGATTCTGATATCTCATTTTGGATTTATTCGAATGAAGAGTATCATTATATTAATACATGAAGGAAAAAGTTCTATCTCTTTTAACGATTATTGAGCGGATTGTGGAGTATGTAATTTGGCACAGTTATAGTTTACATAGAGAAGGAGTGCGAAATGCTAATATTTTTTTTGTTAATGTATCTTCGCGCCAAGTCTTTTACGGGGTAGGCAGTGAGTGTGGAGAGCCAGATATACCGGTCCTGACACACCTGCCGTGCTTCTTCTTCTTTTATTAAATAACGCGTGCAAAATACATTAGATCAATAAAAAAAAACATTACAAACACACACTATAATGCATTTGACAGACAGGAAATTACGTTCACATTGTTAATTTCTCTATATACCAGCCTGTGGAAAAAACGATTTCAAAAAACATGGTAGACATTATCATAGAAGTGTGTTATCAATTTCAGGTATATTTAATGTGTTGCGGTTGAATTTTTACCATTATGCACTCAAATCCTCCTTACTCCTCTGCATCTCTTAAACTGAAACCTTTGATAAAACTTTACTAAAAATACACTAGAAAAGAGCATGAAAGTAAGTTGAACGCGGTCGAGATGAGATCTTTGCGCAAGATCTGCGGTGTATCACTCACCGATCGCGTTCGTAATGAAGATGTAAGAAAGAGACTTTGTGTGAATGATAGTATCGGTGTAAAAATGAAAAAAGGCATGCTCCGATGGTTCGGGCATATAGAAAGAATGTCGAATGAGCGAATGACTAAACAGATATACAATGCGAATGTGGATGGTTGCAGAGGCCCAGGAAGACCAAGGCTGACCTACCATGACCAAATAGGTCGAGATCTGTCTGATGGTGGGGTCAAAAGTCTTAGGAATCGGCGTGCATGTATGAAGAGAATGATGAAGGTAGACGAGGCACGAGAGGTTTGTCAGAACCGGGATGTCTGGCGCTCTACACTCTCTGCCTACCCCGTTAGGGACCTGGCGTGAAGATACATACATACACTAGAAAAAATATTTCATAAAATTTTTAGTGTCTCGGAGTTTTAAAATAGCCACAAAGAACAGCGTAGGGTTATTTCGGGCATACGAAAATTATATATTCCCGGTAGAGTCGAAACATTTTAATCTATGGCACAAGGAAAATCGAGAGAAAACACACCATGTCTCAAGTCTGAGTGACGGTGACGTTATTTATGAATGCAAAGACCAGCATAATACGAAACCATGGAATACATTTCCTACGATGTTATCATATTTTAGAATAAAGTCTTTGTTATGCTTAAAAAACGTTGCAGATAATAAAAAAAAAATCGGAAATCAGTTACTTCTATTCTACTTTGACGAGCCATTTATCCAGCGATGTGTGATGACCGTTTGCACCGAGACTAAAGGGTTCGATTTCCGTACCGGGACAAATATTGATATTTATTTATTTAATTCAGACATTAAAATCCATATAGAACAATAAAACTTAAGGTACACAATAACAAAATTATACAATTTAGAATTAATTGAAAAATTTATATTTTATAAATTACATTACGAATAAAAATACATTTAACATTTTAGAATGTCAAATAATCAAAATCGTAGGAATAAAAAATACATAGGTATATATGGCCTTCAGATACTTGTTTCGGGTTTGGGTGTTTGTGTATGTGTTGTGTGTGAAGAACAGCACATACGACACAGGTTTATACAAAGTATAAGGGGTATTTTATTTTATTGTTATGCAAAAACAAATCATTCAATTAAAATTACGCTTGAATTGAAGCGCGCCGACCTTTGAATGTATCTCGTAGTGTCGCATAACGTTTTTTTATGTAATGAAGATGACAATGGCAAACAATCATGCAGTTCACATTGATGTTAAATGATGACTGCAGCAAACATTTGTAAACTTTTCTATTTTTGAGTGTAGGTAATTTTACTAAGTAGGACCTTTTGTGCTAAGAAAATGAAGCTTAAGTAAAACATAATAATACCAGACAAAGATTTAGCCCAATATCATATATTTTTTAATTGCCTTGTCAAAGCTCCTTGTCAAATCTCTGCATGGGCGTTGCAAAAAGTTTAGGGTTTGTGTAATAAAGGTAAAGGAAAAATGTTTATCTTCTACAAAGTATAACATGTCCAATAACAATTTTGGGTCTTCCCTTAGCCTGAAGTAATTTTAAATGCCAATAAAAAACAAGCTGCCTCATATTAGGAAGATAATTGAAAACCAACAAATACTGAATCAATGTTATTCTACGAGTTTTACTGGTGGTAGAGCTCCAGTGAGAGTTCGCGGGCGTATGCACCACCGCATTACTTTATACTTGGCGCTAAATGGTAGGGTTCAGCACTATCAAGTTCCGCCTCGGGATTGGTAACGCATCTGCATTTTGACCTTGGTCTTTGTGTGGGTGTCTATAGGCTGAAGTCATCACTTAACATCAATGTGAACTGCATGCTTGTTTGCCACTTCCATTACATAAAAAAGAGCGATTAGCCCTTTTGCCCTTTAAACCTGTTTTTCAGCAACCTGTGTGTTCAAATCAACGGGGAAAACTTGATTATTTAGTGTTCCTTAAAACTTAAATGTGCATGATTACTTAACTACTATTACCTTACGCTTGGTTTTGATTGCTTTTTGCCAATTTGCTCCGAAAGTACTGGACCGATTAAGATGAAATTTGCTCCAAGCGGATTTTTTAAAAAAATATTTTGTGTTATATACTCGTATCACTAGACAGAAATAAATATATTAGTTTCGAAGTTATTCAAGAAAATGAATAACCATTGAACATTTTTTTCCGAAACTACTTTTTCCAAAATTTTAGGCTCAGTAAAATTTTGGAAAAAGTTCACAAAGTAGTGTTTACTTGTAGGTTATAGGACGGAGCATTTATAATAACATAAGAATTTCAATAATTGAACGGAACTCTGTGAACAAGAGTCCTACTCGCACTTATCCGTTTTTTTTTTATTATTTTATACATTTAATAATATGAAAAATACGTCGTATCTTCGTTTACTAAGGAGGAAAAAAGGATTACGGAATTTGAATGGAATCAAATCTTACAATATCGTCTCTCGATACCATTGAATGATATGACACGGGTTAAATCAATTTTTACCTTTCTTTTCATACGAATATATATTTCCTCGTATTTTGTATAGCTTGGTTTATTGAGAAATGAAGAAAATACGCTTCAGTAGATTTAATTATATGGCGTCGTCGTATATTTTGATGAAAAATTGACTATTTCACATATATACATGTACTGAATAGCACAAAAAAATAAAGGAACCTACTCTAGCTCATATGAAACCATGTCATATAACACCTGTTACTCTAGCTCATATGAAACAGGTGTCATATAACAGGTGTTATATGACATGGTTTCGTATGAGCTAGAAGAGGTTCCTTTATTTTTTAGTACTAGTATACTCAGTCATTAAATTATACATTTATTAATGAAGGCAAAAGGTGGAATAACGGTACTTAGTAATTCAGGCAGTTTTAGAAACAGGTAACCTAAAATTTTCATTCACATTATATTAATTTTTAATCAAATACAAAATGATATGAAACACTATTATCGAGCTATTTCATCAGTTTTGAACCTTTTTCAAAAACTTCAAACTTACTGACTATAAATGACAATAAACTTAGAAATGCTTTCATTGAATGCTTTCATCTATCTCAGAGGTTCCTAAACTATTTTTTCTTGTAGACCCCTTTCAATTTTTTTCTGGTTTCTGTGAACCCCCTGCGTGCTACATTTATATCACATTCCCATATTTCCAAATTTTATTCACGTACCTATCGAGTCTCATGGATCCCAGGGGGTCTATATGGACCACTTTGGGAATCACTGATCTACCTGAAATTACTTACAGTTTTAAATAGAAGCATTGTGTAAAGAAAATTTTAATTTGAGAGGTTTCACAGCTAAAGGTCATATACATATTTTATTAACTTTCGCACAAAAGCTACAAGATCAATGGGTATGTAAATCAGGGCAAAGTACCTATGTATTGTACCTTTGCGGTTCTTGATCTGCGGTGTATCACTCACCGATCGCGTTCGTAATGAAGATGTAAGAAAGAGACTTTGTGTGAATGATAGTATCGGTGTAAAAATGAAAAAAGGCATGCTCCGATGGTTCGGGCATATAGAAAGAATGTCGAATGAGCGAATGACTAAACAGATATACAATGCGAATGTGGATGGTTGCAGAGGCCCAGGAAGACCAAGACTGACCTACCATGACCAAATAGGTCGAGTTCTATCTGATGGTGGGGTCAAAAGTCTTAGGAATCGGCGTGCATGTATGAAGAGAATGATGAAGGTAGACGAGGCACTAGAGGTTTGTCAGAACCGGGATATCTGGCGCTCTACACTCTCTGCCTACCCCGTTAGGGACTTGGCGTGAAGATACATACATACATATTGTACCTATGTGTTGCCAACAGACAGCTATTTAGCTATCCTATAATAACTAACCTTTCTTTTACTTCCACTACTACTACGCTGAGGTCCTGGGTTCGATTCCCGGGTAGGGGGTTATCAGAGATAATGGTGTAAAGTCCTTTATCGTTGGTTCTATTGGGATTTTTCAACAAGCTCGCCACCTGTTACATGGGTCAAAACGTAACCGGCGAATCGTGTGTGTTTGCATGTATGCTTGAATGCATTTACCTCTGCCTACCCCTCTGGGGATAAGAGGCGTAAAGTAACTTTTTTTTTTTAATAAAAGAAATCGAAGACTATGCTGTTGAAACTAGCAAAAGTGATTCGATCAGCATATCATTATAAAAAAGTTGCATATATTTGATTACACAATTTTTTCGTTTACATTTTTACTCTGAGTTTACGTATTGTAGAACAACTAGTAAGTATATCTAAAAATCCTCATCTAATAGTGAAATATACAAAGAACTTTGTTTGGTCATTTAAAATCTCAATAACCTATGAACGTCGTACAAAGGGAGCTTGAAGAATGGGTATTGCAATAAGCGCAGAGCCAGTATTGTGTCGGGGAGTATGTCGCTGACAGACATTTACTTTTTCAAGTCGCTCGCGAAGACACGCGGGTAGGAATTGCGAAGGCTTCTCTAGAATTGCGTTAGCGGAAAATGCAATCTTCGTGAGTTCTGAATGAAACTATGAAAAAAACCGTATGATATATCTGTGATGAACTATTATCTTAACTTAACTATATCTTGTTCTGTAATCAGATGTTTATCTGTGTAAAAACTACGAAACTACGTAACTTTACGCCTGTAATCCCCGAAGGGGTAGGCAGAGGTAAATGCATGCATTCAATCGTACATGCAAACACCCACGACTCGTCGGTTACGTTTTGGCCCATGTAACAGGTGGCGAACCTGTTGCCATGTCCGGGCACATTACTAAACTCCGGGTACTGGGAAACTTCCAGAAAATGGAAAAATCCCAATAGAAGCAGAGATAAAGGATTTTAAACCGTTATCTCTGATAGCCCCCGACCCGGGAATCGAACCCAGGACCTCCAGCGTAATAGTAGTGGCCTGCTACCGCTACGCTACTGAGGCAATCTAACTACGATACTACATTAGTGTTTTTATACCTGACTTTCTGCTTGTTTTATTTGGATTTTTAGCTGCTCCGAGGAACTTCGTATCGCCTTAGAGGTTTAAAAAAGTTAAAGGTCCAATAAATCGAAAATAAAATTGGTGAGTACGCTTACCATTTAGAGATGTAAAAAATAGACTACAACTGATTCTCCGACCTACCAAATATACATACAAAATTTCATAACGATCGGTCCAGTCGTTTCGGAGGAGTATTATTACAAACACAGTGACACGAGAATTATATATATTAGAAGTTTATTTTTATTGGATTTATCGCAATAACACAATGACATGTCATGTAAGTGAAATGTTTTTAACAAAAAAATGATATAAAAATTGACTTCATGTTTGTCTTGTATCTTTTTTTTTTATGTAATTGAAGTGGCAAACAAGCATACAGTTCACATTGATGTTAAGTGATGACTGCAGCCTATAGACACCCACACAAAGACCAAGGTCAAAATGCAAATGCGTTACCACTCCTGAGGCCTAAGGTGTTATGCCTCTGTGCCGGAAATTACAGGGCCGTACATTACCACCTGACCGGAACACGATAGTGCTGAACACTACCATTTAGCGGCAAGTAAATCAGGTAATGCGGTGGTGCCTACGCCCGCGAGCTCCGTCACTGGAGCTCTACCACCAGTATCTACTCGCGACCATTGGAATCACTCGCTCAGTCGGTCCACCTACTGAGGTACCAAGGTCCACGTCCGACCATTTTTTGATTCTTTATCTTTCATATTTTATTTTCATCGCTACTAACACATAGCAACAGTGGACTAGTGATCACAGTAATCGCGAGATCAAGTCCCTCCTGAAGTAATTTTTTTCTCAAAAATATCGTACTTTGTACTGCTCTATTTAAAGAACCTTCTTTTTGCCGTACCGACCTTTTCAATAAGGACTATCGAGATTTTTATTAACATATTTTCATTGTCGCCTCAATAAATAATTTCCATTGTTCCATATGAAGCATTTATTGGGTAAAAGCTTTTGGAATTTATATAATGCGACATTGGCATGTAAACAATTTAATTGTGTATGATCGATACGAAGACTTTCCGTTTTATGTATAAGTCTAGCTGTCGTATTCATTTCAATTTTTCCATATCATTCATTCATTTTCTTATCATTGAAAGAACATCCTTAATATCATCAATATGCTGCTAATTCCTTCAATGCTATCATGTCCGGTTGTCGGATTTCCATACAATCTTTCATCCCCTATGGCAACCATGTAGATTTTACGGATTGAATGATTTTTCCAAATAAATAGCCAAAAGGCCTTTAAAAGGCCTTGAACTATATCTATTTCAAATTTCATTTAAGTCGATTGAGTCGTTTTACTATTAAAGTGAATCATACATATAGACAAAAATATGTATGATTTACAAAAATACACATTTTCGCAATTACTACTAATAGACATATTTAGTTGTAATGTCTAGTGCCACAGATCACCCCCGTACTTTTATTGGTATTTTTATCCTCCTCCTTGCGTCGTTTTCCCCACTACTGAGGGTCGTACGCCTACTACGGTTTCCGGCAGTACAGTACAAATATGAACAGTATGGAAACTACATACACAACGTTCGAAACGGCACACTAACACAAACATGCGCATTGACACTCGATGTAGCGAGTGACTCAGTACTGCAGCACCGCAAGAACCGCTTAGAGGCCTCGTCGATGCGCATGTTTGTGCGAGTGTGACGTTTCAACGTTTTGTACGTAGTTTCCACACTGTTCATATTTGTACTGTGCCGGCAGTGTGTATGGCCTCGTGCATCTTGCTGTCGAGTGTGGTGCGGATTTGATCCGACCATCGCATCGGGCTGCGCCCGCGTGGTCTCTTCCCCTGGATCTTGCCTGTGATGATGAGCTTCTCAAGGTTCCCTTCGCCTTTTCGAGCAATGTGCCCGAAGTATTCCAGTATTCGCTTTAATCAGATGGATGACAGTCTTGTAGTCACTTATGTAGGTATTTTTATATATCTACGGAAATCTTTAACAAACAATGTAAACACCATTTTTTTTTTTTATGTTTTAAAAGTGGCAAACAAGCATACAGTTCACATTGATGTTAAGTGATGACTGCAGCCTATAGACACCCGCACAATGACCAGAGGTAAAAATGCAGACGCGTTACCACTCCTGAGGCCTAAGGTGTTATGCCTCTGTGCCGAAAATTACAGGGCCGTACATTACCACCTGACCGGAACACGATAGTGCTGAACACTACCATTTAGCGGCAAGTATATTAGGTAATGCGGTGGTGCCTACGTCCGCGAGCTCCGCCACTGGAGCTCTACCACCAGTAAACCATAACTTGAAAATATTAATTGTATCGAGACCAGTTGATATCCTATTAGTTGCTAGTAATTGTTGTTTTAATTAACGTTCTTAATTGTCCGTTGACATAAATCCTAGCTGAAAACACAATTTTGCCGAGAGCTAAGTAATTGTTTTGAGCATCGCGTAGTTATCTACCTTAAATTGAATAACTTCAACGATTTAATTAGTAAAGATTTATAGCAGTTAAAACAATATAGGAACTTACGCAGTAAGTACCTTACCTAATTTATAAGACTAAAATAATTTGATCCTAATTGGATGAAATCTAGATAAATAAATTAATATGCATGTATAAATGATGGCTTACCTATTTTCACAGTTGTTTCTTTAAGTTAAAAGATGCATTATAAATGTTATGAACGGCACTCAAGCATACAGATTTTTAAAAATAAAATACGCGTACACTCACAGCCCCACAGTAGGTATAAACCTGTGTCGTGGGTGCCGTTGTACACATACAACACATACACAAACACACAGACCCGAAACAAATATCTGTAGGTTTGATGATAAGTAATACTGTAGCTTATAAAATCTACATGAGACGGGAGATTTCAATATAGATGCCTTGCCACTCCTGAGGTCTAAGACATTATACCTCTGTGCCGGAAATTACAGGGTACATTACCACCTGACCGGAACACGATAGTTCTGAACGCTACTATATAGCGGCAAGTAGATAAGGTAATGCGGTGGTGCCTACGCCCGCGATATACCTTAAGTCTCAGGAAAGGTAACGCATCTGCATTTTGACCTTGGTCTTTGTGTGGGTGTCTATAGGCTGCAGTCATCACTTAACATCAATGCGAACTGCATGCTTGTTTGCCATTTCCATTACATAAAAAACATCACTCGTTATATGAATTGCCACCTACAAAAATGTTTTCCACCAATCACGAATTATGCATAAAGAATCCCCATCAAGCCATATTAAATATCAAACAGACTCAGTTGTTTTGTTTACAAAGAATGAACCCAAAATGAGATTATACGTACGTCAGCTTCCGCTCATGCTCGGGATATCCATATATTATTCACACGGCTGCCCTATTTCGGGCCACACTAACTTTAAACCTCGATCGATCGAAAACATGAATAGATTCAGTCGTATTAGGAACGAATTTGCCCTAAACGAGGACACAATAATGGTTATTTGTGATGTATGAGCACATGTCACATAGTATGTCAATATCTAAGTTTATTGGATATGAATTATATATTATAATCTTGATATAACTATTGAAACGTTTCCACCGCAACAAACACAGCGCTGTGAATGACCCAAGTTCCTATGCAATATCCTGAAAAAACAAATGACTTGTTAAAATTGATATTTAATTTAATACGTACATATACAAAGTGGTTGTCTCCAAAACCAGTAGGTACCAGTACCTGTAAAAATAAAATAAAACCTACGCCTACACATATCATACGGAACAAATATCTGTAGGCCTTACAAATATTATGCTACGGGGATTGAACTCGCAATCCTCGAATCAAGCGGTCCTCACACACTGCAAGGCAAGTCACCAGAATCGTCATTTATTAAAGAAATTCACACAAGACATACATATTACTCACCCGGTATCCAAAAACTATTTGAAAACTGCCACCATTCTAAATTTCCGCTTTTGAAGTTTCATAATTAACATTTTGGGAGCGATCCTTTCAGACTTGACATGCGATAACAAGGAGCTGTAAAGTTTGACCACAGCCGACCCTGATAAAGGTAGGGCTCTGGGAACTTTGGGTGATTTACATACGTTGTTACTGGAGGCACACCGTGAACTGCTCTACAGTTAATCATCCAGTGCCTTGGGCGTATGTTTATCTTGGCATGGCTTGTGATATAACAAAAATATGTTAGCTTTAGAATATATTTACATATTTTTGGACTCTTTTAACAGTGTTAAATACTACACACAGTATAATATACTACACACAATGTAAAATACTACACACGTGAAATGTTATATGGACATTATTTAGAATTGTTTTTAAAGTGTCATACTGGCAACGTATCTAATTGGAAATATTTGCTTATCCAAAACAAAGACCGTCAGTTGGTTTGATGAGAAAATAAAATAAACCCATAAAATATCCTTATAACTAAACTAGCCTCCTAAATAGTAGTCCTAAATAATAGTTTTTAGATTATGCGAACTATTTGCAAACTGCTAACTTTTGAATTCGCCTTTGAAGTAACATAATTAACATTTCGAGGGCGATCCTTTCAGAGCTTGGCATGCGATAACAAGGTGCTGTAAAGTTTGACCACAGCCGGCTGTGATAAAGGTAGGGCTCTGGGAACTTTGGGTGAGTTACATACGTTGTTACTGGAAGCACACTGTGAACTGCACTACAATTTATCATCCAGTGTCTTGGGCGTATGTTTATCTTGGCGTTTATATGGCTTATCATCACTTAAGTTGAAAGACATCCACTGCTGGATAAAGCCTGTCCAAAAGACGATTACTACAGTGTTGTGCGTTATTATGGGAGAATATGACATAATCGCCACGCTTGGCAGGCGGATTAGCGATCATAGCTGCTGGCTTTTAATGTAATTAAAAATGTGTTAAGTAGAGGAGATTTACTAACGTTTTTTTATTTATATTTTTAAATGAAAAGCGTCAATTAATGGCTTTTCTATGTTTTCAAAATTATAGTCTACAGACTTGTTATAGGTTTTTTCCTGTAATATATCATGTGTAGAACAATTTCTTCGAATTCTTAAAAATTTTATGCTCAGTAGTTTCGGAGATACATTCTCATCGATTCTTCATCGATTAACTTGAATAACTACAACATTTTTAAGATCCATTCGATAATACCAGTCGTCACGATATGATACATAA
The DNA here is from genome assembly GCA_036365455.1 of Macrosoma leucophasiata. Taxonomy (NCBI): domain Eukaryota; kingdom Metazoa; phylum Arthropoda; class Insecta; order Lepidoptera; family Hedylidae; genus Macrosoma; species Macrosoma leucophasiata. Next base: position 14,136,838 of record JAWQUS010000021.1, read on the forward strand.
TATGATAAAGAAATCTTTGTTTTAAATTATGACCCAAAAAGACCCCTATTTAAAAATAAACTTAATTTTGTTACACGTTTATATTTGGGTCACTTATTTATTTGTATATATCAAATTTCAACTCCATCAGTACAGTTTTTTCGGAGAAAAATTACTGTGATAGAAAGACAGACAGTCAATTAACGTCTAAGTAGAATAATTAGATCATAATGATATAGATGTAGAAATATGTGCATTTTCGTCAAATGCCAGTATCAAACTCAGTGTGAACTTACATTGTCAAGACTTCTACAGAGTAAAATAGCTACTAACGTAAAGAATATTGAATCTGTTCCCTAGCTACAAGAACATTTTACAAAATCTTGAACCCGTGCTTAAGTTTGTAAGTTTTAATTAAGTTGAACTTATTAAGCGGACATTGTACCTAGTTGGAGTGATTTACTGTTACTTAGTTTATTATGATTATTTTCAAGTTTATGAATCTTCTGAAGACTCTGTAGTGAAGTAGAACTATATTTATTAGCGCGTTAAAATTAAGCGCCTTTTTACCTTAATATTAAAGGGAAAACCTATGAGAAGTCTCTATAACTTTAAAGTAGACAATGTCTTATTGTAACTGAACCATCCGTGCGCAACGCTGACTTGCGCTAGCTGGTTTTTTAATAACCGAACATATTTCACTAACTTTAATTAAACTTATTGTATTAATTAATATAATATCTACTTATACCAATGCGTTACACTAAAAGAATTTCTTAAGAAAACAATTTAGTTTTGCCTTTCCATCGTTTTAAATCATATTCGTAACCTAACTTTAAGAAAGTATACTTATATATTGTACAGATTAGTACTAGGCGACTCCCATTATACCGTTTGAAAATTGGCCAACTACATATACCTAATTATGTAATTTGCCTCGCACGAACTTATTCAACAGGGTGAATAATATGTACGCGATGTTGGCACGATCCGGTGTTAATTCACCGACTTGGCAAACACCTTTCTAATATTGTACGTTAAATCATTGAAATAGTATTAATACTATATAATGTCGTGTGATTTTGTTTTAACTTAATTCACTATAGCTCTTACACATCTACCGTATCCTACAAGAAATATTGCACATCGCCCTTACGAAGGAGAATTCGGCTTATTTCGAGACTGTAGAGCGTTATCTCTTTCGCACCTTATCTATATGAAGTTTGTCGACCATTTTGATCAAGTTTTGACCAATAACGGACTGTGAGTGCCTACGTAGGCAGTGTGCAGCAGAGATAACGCTCTACGAAGTCGGAATTAGCCGATTGTCTCTTTCGTGGGCTCGATGTGCGTTATTTATTGTTGAGTACTGTACATAGTATTAACTGTTAAAATGAGCTGCATAAAAAATCTCTTCCAGTTACTACATAGTTTTAAACATCTACACGTCGACTTTGTTCAAATAATAACCCAATGTACCATTTCACAAAAAAAACAACTAAACAATAAAATATTTTCAAACAACTAGTGACGTTTTATAAAATACAAGTTAAAAAGTGAATAACGAACGCTAATATAATACATTACTACCATTTTTCTTTCAGAGAATATCCATTGTACGAAATGATATCACGATATTAAAATAACGTTACACAGTAACAAAGAAACGTTTTTCAAAGTGTTATCTGGGGACAGCTTTCTTGTATTTCACTCAGTAATATCTTTCCACGACAGCACAAACGTTTTGCTTTGACGCTAGAAGTTGTTAGAAGAATACCGGAAAGCTTCAGGAAGTGTTGGATGTATAGAAAGACGTTAACGACTTGTGGGACAATTTACGAAAGCGTGTAATCACTGGTTGCAATGTTAAATCGCATTAGTTCAACGTTTTATTGTCTAATCAAAACAAAATAAGCCATCTACGGCATTTTTAGCATGACACATTTTATCATTTTATTGCTGGAATAGACATTTGTTTTTTTAAGTGTGACAGGCCATGTCTTATTGTTTTATTTTGATCGATTTCTGTTTTTGTTATAAAGGTGGCAAAAAGCATGCAGTTCACATTGATGTTAAATGATGACTGCAGCCTATAGACATCTACACAAAATCAGAATGAAATCCAATCAAAATGCAGATGCGTCGCCACCCGTGAGACTATAGTTATTATGGTGGATATAAATATAATACTTATATCTTTGTGATAGTTAATTACCATCTAACCGGAACACAATAGTGCTGAACACTACCATCGAATCCCTATACTAGGACTCTAGCACCAGTGAATATAGGTACATGAAATATGATATCGTAAAATTTAATTTGTAAACACAATAGAAATAAAGTAACTAGAAATCAGTATTTGTACTCTAAACAAAATAAGCCGTCTTCAAAAATTCAGAGAACTCAATTAGGCACTGAAATTGGATTATTGTATAACTTTTGGAATATTTTACAATTTGATAACTAATCCATTTATTTTTATTGTATTAAATAAATACTGCATTGTTTATATTTAAAGTTTATGTAAAGTATGTTTGATTTCAAATTATATTTTGCGTCACATGACCATAGATCGGAGATAAAGTGGGATATTATGTTGTGAGGGTGACAAACAAGCATTTAGTTCAAATGCATGGTAAGTAGAGAATTTTGTTTTTTTTTTGCGCCATAACGATTAACACTACCATTTAGCGGCAGGTAGATTAGATAATGCTATGATGCCAAGCTTGCGAGCTCCGTCGTTTGACCATACTCCAGTATGCAGCCTTTAGACTTATACACAAAAATCTAAGGTTTGCATGCAGATGCAGAGCTCTAAGCTGTTTGATGCTGTGATAGCTATAACGAGACCATACATACATATACTATACTATCTAATCGGCACGTGATAGTGCTGAACACTACTTTCCATTTTGCGGCCGATGGATTACGTAACGTAACGTAACTTCACTCCTGTTATCCCTGAAGGGGTAGGCAGAGATAAATGCATGCATTCAATCATACATGCAAATACCCACGATTCGCCGGCTACGTTTTGGCCCATAGCCTATTGACATCTCCGGGCACATTACCAAACTTCAAGGTGCTGAAAATACTTGCAGAAAATTAAAAAAATCCCAATAGATCTCTAATATCCCCTGACCCGGGAATCAAATCCAGGACCCCAGCGTAGTAGCGCAGTGGCCTGCTACCACTAGGCTACGGAGGCAGTTAGATTAAATGATGCGATAATACTTACGCATTCGAGCAACTACAATGGAACTCTACCACCAATTAAAAAGTAATATGGCGTGGTACATTACCGGAAGATCGATTAGGTTATGCGTGTTGTCTCCACGCTTCGCCGCTGGAGCTCTACCACCAGGATATCGACAAACGATTGTTTGAGCATATTTGACTGCTAATTATGTATGTATGTATCTTCACGGCAGGTCCCTTATGGGGTTAGCAGAGAGGGCCAGATATCCGAGTCCTGACATTCCTCCTTTGCTTCTTTTACCTTCATCATTCGATAATTAACTCATCGATATGAATGAGTTTACAAAATTAAATATTAGTAGATGTTTCCATGAATTCCCAGAAAGTACTGCACTGGGATTAGCCAATCCTAAAAACATTCCCTACCTCGCTAACAATCTCAGTTATCTAGCACGTTGTTGGAAACAGTCACGTGCACCTTCTACTTTTATACTGTTCAATGTACCTGAACAAAGGATTTGTTCAGTTCAAGTGCATTTGCGTGTAAAATGATCCACATTTAGTTACCGCGGCTTCGATAGGGTTTTGTGTTTGCATGAAATATTATCGGTGAACATACATAGAAAAAGATCCGGACGAATTGAGAACCTCCTCCTTTTGCTCCTGCTTTTCAAGTCGGTTAAAAGTACACGATTAGGTATTATGTTGACTTTGTAGCTGTTCTATTGTAAATGGGATGAGAAAAAGTTATTTGTATTTAAATGTTTATAAAATACATCAATTATATGAGGTACCTAGTGTCGGAGCTCGAGTGCGTATGCACCTAATCTATTTGCCGCCAAATGGTAATATTCAGCACTATCGTGTTCCGGTTCGATGTTTTATGTAATGAAGATAGCAAACAGGCATGCAGTTCACATTGATGTTAAGTGATGACTGCAGCCTATATACACTTACACAAAGACGAGAGGCCAAAATGCAGATGCGTTGCCATCCCTAAGACCTTAGTTGATATGTCTCTATGATAGTTATAACGGGGCCATACAATGTATTGTCATATCAGCCCCGTAATAACTCTTATAAAGGCAAAGGAACTTAGGCCTCAGGGGTGATATCTATAGCCTACAGTCATCACTTCCCATTCAGCAGATTGGTTCAGAATACAATTCAAGTACAAGAAGGATAAAACTCGTAAGCCGGTGGCAACTGATATACGTCACAAATATTACGAATACGTGCATAGTACTGCATAGGCTTCAATAAATACTTATAAATAAAATAAAATACGCTTACACTCACAGCCCCACAGTAGGTATAAACCTGTGTCGTGGGTGCCGTTGTACACATACAACACATACACAAACACCCAGACCCGAAACAAATACCTGTAGGCCATACAAATATTTGTCCTGGTGCGGGGATCGAACCCGCGACCCTTCGAATCAAACGGTCATCTCACACCGCTGGACTAACCGGGTCGTCGAAATAAATACTATCCATCTGCATCGTATGGTCACTTGCTCACTTGTCATATTATCCATCTAAGTTTTTCTTATGGCAATGCAATATCCTATGTTTTCTAGTACACAGACGTGGATACCAAACATAATTGTATACCAGAATTATGTTGTTATTGAACATGATTAGTAGTATAAAGGGGACGATCTGTTGTTCACGTCCGCCGGAGTTACCTACCACAACCCTGCACGTGTTCCCTGGGTGGTGTTAAATGAGCGACAACAATATCGACGAAATAGGCGTTACTGTAAGAAAAGCTGCAAAATCTGAATGTAGACATCTAGTAATAAGTAATGTATTCGCCTATTCACAGACTGTCATACGATAAATAAATAAGGTAGTACAAACAAAATAATTTCCAATCACGTAACTCAAATGCAAATAGTCCCATTCGTTTACTGATTAAACGTTTATCAAGCATTGTTTGTATCGCTTAATTGTTAGATATTAACTTCTTTATTTTACTTTTGTGCACAAACCAAAATAAGGTAAATAATCACTTTTTCCATACTTACATATGCCCAAATTAATTCAGTTTCGTGGGTTGCTAGGTGATTACTGTTATACGTTACAAATAAACAAATTATTAATGAAAATGCAAATTAAAATAAAATACAAAAACAATGAAAAAAATGCACATAATTGTGCATTCATGTTTTGAGAATATTTTTTTTTATTTCAAAACATCTGTACAGAATTTTAAAAGGAGTTTACTTGAATAAGGTTTATCCTTCCTTCGCTTTATGGTTCGTATTTCATCTACTGATTAAAATTGCTGCGGGAAAATAAAAATTGTTAAATGTATAATCGGGATACTTTCCCTTTTGAATTCATAATTATGAGGTTAATTAACTTTGCCCGCTGTAAAGTACGCTTTCACCAAAATTTATCCGATTCGGTTTAGCTGTGAGAACAAAATCAGATTTTCAAATTTACATGAAGAGTAAATTTTAAAACAATTTTTAAACATTTTACGTAATATCGCTAATGTTTATAAACTGTAAAGTATTATGTGAATATAAAAATGTATATGATTTCAATCTACTTCTACCCTACTTTTACCTAATGTTAGTGCCTAAAATATAGTAGGCATCATTTAAGGTGAAAAAAGTGGTGTTTGTGCCAAATCAGGTGGTGTTTGTCCAAAAAGCAGGTGGTGTTTATTCTAAAACAGGTGCCTAATTGGAAGTAGGTTGTTTACATTTTGAATCACACCTGCTAGCTATTGAAAAGATAACGACTCGAATGTTGTTTACGAAGTCGAGTAATTGGGGGTAGAAATAGATTTGTCAATGGTTGTTTGCGAATAGGCGTCAATAAGCGATCGCAGTTACGGTAGATTTGACGCGTGACGATGCTGCCCATCCATTATTATTATATTTACACTGCCCTATATAAATGGTTTATTGACTGCCATTGTTCTGTTGACTGACTGCACTAGCGGAAGGATTCTCCTCGACAAGCGAACGTAAGATTGGGGAAAAAACGGCAGCTAATTTTAAATTATTTTTCGGCATTGGCCTCTAACCTCCCAAGAACTTAACCTGTTTTTGTCGTGAAAGTACCAAAAAAATGGTAAGTACAACACTATATTCACATCGGCTACAGCCTATAACTAGATATCAACATAAAACCAGAGATTTTCATTTAACGTTTCCAATATTAAGGTCTAGGCTGTTACACCTCTGTATCGGAAATTACAGGGATTATGTACGTCTGGCTTACTAAATAAATAAAAAGCAATATCCGGGAATCATGTATCGATGAAATTATTAAACTAATTTTATTCCTTAGTACTTCCTAAATTGAAACGCAATACTCGTAAAACGTATTCGTACGCGCGATACTGGCCGGTCAATAGCTAGTGTGTCAAAACTTACTTAATTAGAATGAGACTAGTTAAAAGAAGGAAAAGAACTCCATCAAACTTTTACAACCTGATCAAACTCAGACTAACTCTACACGTTCGTAAAGTCCATAACCATGGACAAATAAAGTAATTTATTGCGTTTCCATCAATTGGTTCAATGGAAAGCATTTTATTAGATTCACTTATGTAAGCGTAAAATACCTGTACATATATGTTGGTTACTTTATGAAGCCGTAAAAGTGTTACGAGCGGCAACGCTAAGAATCATCTAGATTATTTGAGTGTTTATTACGAATAAAATATGTTGCAACTTTGTGGCTGTCATGAAACTAGACACTGCCTGCGATTTTGGTCAAGATATGTTATCGTACAAATGTAATGTTTTACAAGTATAATTTTTAGTTATAGTTATATAGGTTTTCTTCATTATAATGTATTGTATCGGAGACCATATAAAATAAGTGTTAATAACTGAACTAGCACTAGCAGAACTTCATTCCACGGTGACGACCACAATTCAATTCAAGATCCCCTCTTACCATTGACAAGCCCATTTATACCATTGACAAATCTATTTCTACCCCCAATTACTCGACTTCGTAAACAACATTTGAGTCGTTATCTTTTCAATAGCTAGAAGGTGTGATTCAAAATGTAAACAACCTACTTCCAATTAGGCACCTGTTTTGGAATAAACACCACCTGCTTTTTGGACAAACACCACCTGATTTGGCACAAACACCACTTGTTTCACCTTAAATGATGCCTACTATATTTTATTCACTAACCTTCGGCCTATCCTGCTTACAAATTTACGTCCTCGTAAATGATTGTGACATTCGTGTATTCGCATATTAATAATTTTAACGCCTTACACTTGAAAAATAAATATTATATTCTAACCATCTATTAAATAGAGGTGTAAATTATTTTTTTACAATCAATCGTAACATTAATTTTTGTTAATAATGATAATATTTCTCATTATATTTTATGACATTAACCTTTAATACATGACCACACCTACTTGATGTTTTTCTCGATTTCAGTGACCTAAACTTGACATAGGTTCGGCTATGCCTGACATTTTTTTACGTCCTCGTAATATCCAACCAATCCCAGGGTTATGACTCTCTATGTTCGGTAACTCCTCTTACTCTAAACTCTCATAAATAATATGTATTTTAATTCATTTTGAAATTAAATAAAAAATTCATCATTCACAATTCATTCATTAATTCATCATGTTGGTCAGAAAATCATTTACGTGATACATTTGTCACAGAAGTAAATGAAACCGTCTTTTGAATAAGTTTATATCAATAGTGGTACATGAGTTTGGGCATTTTGTTAGTTATGGGCGCTTTTCCAAAATTTAATTTGTCTCATCTTCAGGCATCTGTGCAAAATTTTAAGAACTCAATACTCATTAAAAGACAATACATTCCATTTACAAATGAGTACCTTAGTTACTAATAAGATTTTTCAATAAATTTAAATTCATCAAATTTAAAAAGAAAATAGTTTTTAAATCTTTTAAAACAAAGCGCAAGCAAAATATTTACCTAAACCGTCGAAGTTCGCGCAAGTTTCCCACCAAAAGGATTTCCTCCGAGGCAGATGGCAGCTTATCCAAAATGCAAGCGTATTTTACTGAAATATTTCTTCTCTACTGAGTTCCATTTCACAATTTCGCAGTAAGAATGATAAAGTTTAAAAAATATATCTATTTAAACTTAGGAATAAGAAAGATTTCAGTAAAAGTTGCATATGTTTTGTTCATTTCTCTTTCTTATTCTTTATATTTGTATATCTTTGGGGCCTTAAGAAAGTCAGATACTGATTTTATTTATTTTGTATATAATTTAATTGAAAGAATGAATAATTTTAAATTATTAGGTTTACAGTGGAGTACATACTAGTGGTGGAATTTACGAAACGTAAAAGAAGTACAGTACTCAACAATTAATATTGCACATCGAGCCTGCGAAAGAAACGATCGTCTTGTTTCGACTTCGTAGAGCGTTATCTCTGTTGCACACTGCCTACCAATATTATTATACTCTTTGCGGCCTACGTAAGCACTGACAGTCCGGTATTGGTCAAAACTTGATCAAAATGGTCGACAAACGTCAAATAGGTACGGTGCGAAAGAGATAACGCTCTACAGACCCGAAATAGGCCGAAGTTTCCTTCTTTGGCTCGATGTGCAATATTTATTGTTGAGCACTGTATACATAATTGACATTTAAAGGAGAATGATACTGTTCCATACATTTCTGGGCCCTGGTGTTAATTCAGTACTCTCTTTTTTATGATAATTGTTTTTCAACTTATCTCGCTTACTTCTCACAAAGTTAAGTTTACTTAAAATTACGGTGTATTTTTACTTTAATAAATATAACATTTTGGTGATACTTAGGTACTTTAATAACTTAACTTATGGTTAACCAATAAGATTTTGAAAGATTTTACGGGCCTTTCCACCTTAAAACTTGTGAAGTAATGTAAACATAAAAACTTAATTTACGAATATTATACCAATTAAAGATTTCATTTGACATTTATTGTATGAGGAGTTCAATATTATTATTTCAATAAAATCAGATGTACGAGTATAACATACATATAAAAAAGCGCACCAAAGGTCAAATCGTCTTAACTCGCACCCTTTATAAGTACCCACACTTCTATCCTTTGTTATAGTCACCCCAATGATCCTTATCCGGTGTCTACTAACTCTTCCGACGCAAGAACATTCAAAACAAGTTTTATTTGATCTGGAAATCGAATAGATGTTTGTTTATTGATGTTCTTCTATACATATTATAAAACAGTCTCCCGCCGCGTCTGTCTGTTCGCGATGAACTCAAAGACTACTACGCGGTGGTAGAGTTCCGGTGTAGGAGCTCAAGAGCATAGGCACCAACGCATTACCAATCTATCTGCCGTCAAATGATTCAGCACTATCGTGTTCCGGTTAAATGGTAATGTATGGCCCCGTAATAACTACATATCACAGAGGCAAAAAAACTAAGGTCTCAAGCATGGTAATGCATCTGCATTTTGACCTCCTGTCTTCGTGTGAGTTACAGGCTGCAGTCATCACTTAACATTAATGTGAACTGCATCCTTGTTACCATCTTCATTATATTACCAATTCTCACTCATGCAGTTTTCACCAATAGATTGAGTGATTCATACTAAATAAGGTTTGTGTATATAATTTATTAAAGTTTTGTGTAAATTAATTGTAATATATGTAGTTAAATGTTTGCACTTACTTTATCGTAATTTCTATTACAGAAGTAGAAAGGCTTAAGCCTCAATCAACTAAACCACCAACTAAACCTAGTTTTTAGGGTTCCGTACTTCAAAAGCAAAAGGGCTGCTGTGTTTCTTAATTTTGTCTTTATTTCTGTAAGCTCCTTAGCGTACAATAATGAGTATCGATCTATAATAAGAAAATGTTGTAGGTACCTGTGTCGGAAAAGTGAAGTGGTTTTCGCGTGAACAAAACTTATGCGAACAGAACATCAGACTTTCAGTTTTATAAAATGTATAGATCAACATAAATGGACTGGAGATGATAAACAGACTACAAAATTGAAGACTCGCTCCAAAAGTATTTCTGACGTTGATCGATGAGAGGAGATATTTTGCCTTGAAATCTCTATATTTCGAATTTCTCCCCAAATATGGAAAAAGCTCAGTTCTTTAGTTTTATATATACACTGTTAGTTTGCTTTCAATAAAGTAGGTAGGTCTAGTATGGAGCTGGCGGGCGTAGGCACTACCGTATTACCTAATCTAATTGCCGCTAAATGGTATTCAACACTATCGTGTTCCGCTCACAGACTGAGAATCAGATGTCTACAATATAACTAACCAAAAAGTCGTTGACTCATTCCATTATCTTAAATGAAAATCTATTTAGTAGGAATAGAATATCAGTTTAACTTTACAATATTTACGGGTTAACTAAGGAACCATTTCCTTAGTTCACCCTTAAACCGTTAAACCTCTTTCAAGTTTGTAAGAAACATGATAAATAGATTTGAGAATCATAACAAGGAGGGGGGGGTTCACTCTAATTGCGTAGCTGGTACTTGCGAAGTAAGCAGGAGAAAATGTACTTTTATTACGTTGAACTGGGTCAGACCAAGGATGAAATCTAGCGTACATCGCGCTCCCGAACATTGATAATAATTTATTGTAGGTACTTGTCTCTATAATTTCCGACACAGAGGCATAACACCTTAGGCCTCAAAAGTGGTAACGCATCTGCATTTTGACATTGGTCTTTGTGTGGGTATCTATAGGCTGCAGTCATCACTTAACATCAATGTGAACTGCACGCTTGTTTGCCACTTCCATTACATAAAAAAATGTTGTCTTAAGTTCCAGCTGTATTCAGATATGGAAGGACTTGTAACTAAGCGAAATTGTAAAATGATCTTGTTGAATGGATACTGAAACGTTACGACTAGTTACGAGACGGCTACTAAGTTTTTTGTCTTTTTTTTATTTGTAGAACTGGCAAATAAGCTTGCAGCTTACATTGATGTTAAGTGATGACTACAGCCTATAAACACCCACACAAAGACCAAGGTCAAAATACAGATGCGTTACCAATCCTGAGGCCTAAGGTGTAATGTCTCTGTGCCGGAAATTACAGGGCCGTACATTACTACCTGACCGGAACACGATAGTGCTGACCATTACCATTTAGCGGCAAGAATATTATTGTGTCAATAATTTATATTAAATGTATTGAAATTTTAGAAGATTTTTAGAAGCGCGCATAGCCCAGCGGCTGGTTTAGATCGTAAGCGATCTGCTCGGTTAAGCACTACGGGCGCGGTCGGGTAGTGTGATGGGTGACCGCTAGTGGCAAATTAAATGCGCGTTTCCGTGCTTCGGAGGGCACGTTAAGCCGTCGGTCCCGGTTGCTATCGATGGATAGCAGTCGTTAAACCTTGTCGGAGGCCTTATGGGCGGTTTGAAAACATCCGACAGTGGGTTGGCCACTAACCCACCCACCTCCACCAATCCGCATTGGAGCAGCGTGGTGGAGTAAGCTCCAGGCCTCCCCCCAAATAGGGGAGAGACTCGTATTGAAATTGTACAAAATTTCAGATTTGGGTACTTAATATTGAATGATTCTAATTCCCTATGGGCAATGACTGAAAATGAATATAAACTAAATCCATTTAAGCAGTTTATGCATGTAAACGTATTGAGTATCGACGACGTAACCAAACACTTATTTATCATTTCCATTACGTAACGTAACTTTACGCCTGTAATCCTCGAAGGGATAGGCAGAGCTAAATGCATGCATTCAAGTTCAAGCATACATGCAAACACCCACGATTCGCCGGTTACGTTTTTGGCCCATGTAACAGGTGGTGAGCCTGTTGCCATCTCCGGGCACATTACCAAACTCCGAGGTACTGGGAAACTTCCAGAAAATGGGAAAATCCCAATAGAAACAGAGATATAGGATTTTAAACCGTTATCTCTAATAGCACCCGACCCGGGAATCGAACCCAGGAACTTCAGCGTAGTAGTAGTGGCCTGCTACCACTAGGCTACTGAGGCAGTTCTTCTGGCAGCTTCTGGCAGAGGCAGCACTAATGCACCATTACCGTAAATGAAAATCTATTAAGTTCGAAAAGAACATACGTTTAATTATGTTATTTAATGGTTCAATTTGCCGGTATAGTGCTAAACTAATTTAGAGTTTGTATCAAGAAACATCAAAAATGCATTTGAGAATCATAACAACCGGGGGATCATTTAATTGCGTTGCTGTTACTTGCAAAGTAAACAGGGGAGAATGCACTTTTATTACGATTAACTGGGTCAGGCCGGGGATAAAATCTTGCGTAGGCCGCGCTCCCGAACATTGGTAATGATTTATTGTTATCTTGAGTACCAGCTATATTCAGATATGGGACTTGTAAGTAAGCGAAATTGTAAAATTATTTTATTGAATGCCGGATACTGAAACATTACTAGACGACTTATAAGTTTTTGTGTCAGTAGTCAGTAATTTATATTAAAACTAATAGTAAAAACTTCATATTTGGGTAGTTGATATTGAATGATTTGGCAATGACTGAAAAATGAATATTAAATACATCCATTTACGCAGTTCATACGTAAATGTCATCGACAACTTATTCAAACACTTGTTTACCCCTTCGATTACTTTAAATGAAAATCCATTAAGTTGGAAAAGAACATAACAGTTGTTTCATTAGTTATATTATTTTAACGTCACTTACTGAGCCGGTAAAGTGCTAAACTTTCGAGTTCATATCAAGCAACATCAAAAATGCATTTGAGAATCATAACAACCGGGGGATCACTTAATTGCGTTGCTGTTACTAGCAAAGTAAACAGGGGAGAATGCACTTTTATTACGTATACCTGGGTCAGGCCGGGGATAAAATCTATCGTACACCGCGCTCCTGTGTATTGGCAATGATTTATTGTTATCTCGTGTTACAGCTGTATTCAAATGTGAAGATATTTGTTATAATGCGAAATTGTGAATTGATCTTGCTGAATGCAGCTTGTAACGTTACTGTAAATGCCGTTTTAGTCTGCAAGCGGTACGTATAATACTAGTCATTTAAAGTTGACTGACGTATATGTATGTATAGTTCAAGCCACTGGTGGTAGAGTTCCAGTAAAGGGACTCGAGGGCATAGTCACCACCGCATTACTTAACGTATCTGCCGCGAAATAGTAGTGTTCAGCGCTATCGTGTTCCGGTTAGATGGTAATGTATGGTCCCGTAATTACTACCTCAGAGACATAACACCTAAGGTCTCAGGGGTGGCAACGCATCTGCATTTTGACCTCTGGTTTTTGTGTAGATGTCTATAGGTTGCAGTCATCACTTAACATCAACGTGAACAGCATGCTTGTTTGCCACCTTAGTGACATAAAAAAGCCAAAGCTTTATTAAATGAAAATGTTATTTTAGTAATTGTACCTATGTCAGAACGTAATTTTTTCCGTATAATTAAAAGCACAGAAGCCTAAAATGTTTTTCAGTAGCAGAAAAAGTCCTTGAGTTTTTGACACGTAAAATACATTGCCTCTTCATTTGCTACTCTGTTTACATAAAGAAGAGAAAAATTGCTTTAATTCTATTTCGGTTTCACGTCAATTAAAGAGACAGATAAAATATTGATATGGCCACTAAGAATGTGCCTTAATGGGTAAATCACTATTTCTAACTGTCTTTGATGATTTCAAACTGTGATAATCTTATCTTCCTAATAGGACTCACCCTCCAATCCAGTAATCGAATCCGAAACTAAGCCATCGGAGCAGTGAACATAAATTATATGTATTTCTTATTCAAATTCATTTTCATCCAAACCAACTATAACAAAAGAATGGCCTATAAATGAAATCCAATTTGTGCCCAGCTAGAAATCTCATCGCACTAGAAGTTTGGAGATAATATTACAAGTATGTCTCCATAAAAGATGTCATTACAAGGGAGCCTTTGAACCGTCTACAGTATTTTCAAGCATTGAACTAAACAGCTTACAGGTAAAAGATTTCTTGAAGCAGTTTTATTCAGCTACCTGTAAAAAGGTCTAGTCTTAAAATGGATAACTGATGGTCCCATGTGTGAGAATATTTTTTTGGATCGTTTTATTTGATTTGTCTTATCCTACTATACGAGTAAATGTGAAAGTTTGTGAGTATGGATGTTTGTTACTCTTTCACGAAAAAACTACTGTACTGATTTGGATGAAACTCTATAGTAATATAGGTTACACATTGGAATAACATAATTATAGGCTCTTTGTAATTATTAAAAGTACACGCCGACGAAGTCACAGGCAAAACCTAGTTAGATATATCATTCAATCAAGGTTATAAGTTATAAGCCTTAGTTTTTAACTTTGCCGTATTTGTATATCGCCATGATATGAATTTGAATAAATTTTGTTTAGAGCATATTCGTACCTAGACTTTTTAAGGTTCTTTGTTTTTTTAAGTTTTCCTCCTTATGGGAATGAATAGACCCCAGAATTGTCCCTTAATTTTTGCGTAGATTCATAATGGGCAAATGACAGGATTGGTTTACTTAGCTCGATTTTATTCTCTACATGTCATCAGATAAGCAAATTATTTAGAAAACACGTTGTTTTTATTTGTTATGATAAAAATTATAATAATATATATGAGACGTTGGATAGCAGAGTACGTTAAAATAAACCTACATGATTTTAATTTCTAAGTTATAATATGAGCAATTTTTAATCTATCAAGAAAATATTTAAATGAGTGAATCCGCGGCGAATAACTAAGTGAGAATTAAAGCCAACATAAACGCGATCATAGACCGGTCTTGATTGAATTTTGGTTTATGATTTTTATTTCCAGATTGAAGAAAAACAACAGAAAATTGCAATTTCTTATCGTAAAAACGTTATCTCGTGTACCAGTATAACGATGACATAAAATTGAAAGGAAAACAAAAGTATCTTTACAAAAAACCATTAAATTCCTCTGTTTTACGATTGCGGAACCTTAAACTGTTTTTAGATTCCCGAAGGGTCATCAAGGACCTCTTATCTTCAATTCTAATATCTTGAAAGCATACACTTTTATTTGTTCAATTGAGCTCGGTAATAAAACGGACGAAGTATAAAAGAAGACGATTGTTTACAGAAACCACTTTGTAATGGGATCAGATATGAAGCTGAGATACATGCTTAAAGTACTACATACTGTTCAATGCTTATATTCAATATTATAACTGCTAAACATATCATATTATTATAAGTATCGTTTAATTTAAAAACTACTTTATTCTAAATATGCAATTTAAAAAAAAATTGCAAAACTAAACAGTAAATTAAAAATAGATAATAAATAAAATAAAATACGCTTACACTCACAGCCCCACAGTAGGTATAAACCTGTGTCGTGGGTGCCGTTGTACACATACAACACATACACAAACACCCAGACCCGAAACAAATATCTGTTGGCCATACATATATTTGTCCCTGTGCGGGGATCGAACCCGTGACCCATCGAATCAAACGGTCATCTCACACCACTGGACTAACCGGGTCGTCAAAATTGACAAAAATTGTCATAAAATTAATTAAATTACACAATGTATACAATATCAAAAAGAATTTAAAAATAATAAACAATATTATTTTACGAAATTTAAAATGCTATATTGTATTGTAAAGTAATGCTTCGAAACATCTTATAAAATAGGTGTTTGGTCGATGAAGACTGCATGGTGTATACAGGGCATTATCCGATAATAGGATGAATGATACAGAATAGCTTACGATCAGTTTGCACGTACCTACAGTTTGTAACATGTATTACTATCTAACCCGGCATGATTGGTACCGCCTTAGAAATTAGAATTAAATAATGTTTCAAAGATTAAAGAGGGACAGACTATTTGTATGGGAAAATGAAATGGTTATTTACATTATTTCGTACAACTTCTTCATATTTTCCCTTTTTTTAAACTTTCCTCTGACTTTTACGAATATTTGTAAGCTAAATTAACTAAATCGGTCCGGCTGTTCTCAGACGTCATTTCATTTTTAGAGTTCCGTACCTAAAAGAATAGGAAATATCCCTTTTTGATCACTTATGCGTCCGTCTGTCACAGCCAATTTGTTGAAAATCAAGTCGAAATTTGGTTTATATTTCAATGTCTAAAACAAACATATGTTAAGTAAATAGATGAATTTTAATATACATGGGCCAATTTTGGGGGTCAAATGGATTTTTTTAAAGTTTTGTAATAAAGTTGTTTAAAAAAATTGAAGATGTCACCGGATTGCTGTCAGATGTGAGCCATCGTGTGTGGTATAAGTAATAATATGCATAATAATATACAAGACCACCCTGTATACTCCTCTGTATATGTATATACGTATAACTGTATATACCCTAGTATACCTAATGTGGTGACCCGTCACCACGACAAGTGTCAAAGGTGTACAAAGTTTGATTAAAATCGATTAAGTAGTTTAGGAGTCCATGGCGGACAAACAAAGTAATTAATTTATATATATTAAGATGTTAATGACAACACAAAATTATTTCTGCGTAAAATATTTACACTTACGTTTTATGTGTGTGCTAACAGGAGGCTGGCCGTCCGAAAATACTATATTTCTGACAGAACATTTAAGTGTTAGGGTTTATTTTATATGGATCCTTTTACGCCAAGTAGTAAAAGACGACCTTTAAGTTATTAGGGTTAAGGGTTTAAAATTGATAACAAAATGGAAGCAAATATGTAAAAGGATACCTAAAAGTTTTACGCTGTTGCCCGCTGATATTTGAGCTGTTTTATGTATTTTTACCCTGAAACTTCATTCTGGACACATCCCATTAAACAGATTTGCAATCCTTATGGGAAAGTCTTCTACATCTTATAATTGCACCTGAGTGTGGAGCTGTGGAATACGTATACCACGTATTAGTAGAATGTGTACGGAATTAAGCCGAAAGTTCTATGTTAAAAGCAACTGGAATCAACCTGAAGGACATTGGCTTTTGGAATAATATTTTATGCTTTCCCCTCTTCGAGGAAGCCAAAGTAAAAAAAGTATAATCTTATCAAAATGGGCATTAACCGTAGATTTTAAGACACTGTCTTGTTACTATGATGTGAATTACCTTATAGAAAAAACCCATTAACAAATTTTCTCAACCTGAGGATCGAACCTAGGGCCTCAGGCTTCACCGTCGCGATTGTGACCACTGAGCCAAGGAAGCAGTCCAATAAAAAATCGAAAATATATACAATATAACACATTAAATTAGTATCTTCAAAGGAGGATCAGCAAAATGTATTGCATTACTTATAGTCAGCAGCGCAAAGAGCAATTTGTCAAGTGTATCGAGCATAAAAGACAAGTCAAGTTTAGAACTTGAATAAATATGGTTACGTCTTTCCACAGATAATTTAAGGGGTAATAACCGCTGAGGCTATAGTGTAGAGAGATAATGCATCTGGCTTAGGATACAGAATATCAAAATGTTTATTTTTTTAATACGTACGCTTATGATTCTTATTACTAAATACACTTAAAATGTAGAAGAAGTAAGGGTATGTCAGGTATGTCAGAATTCCCGTCCTGACATACCTTCCTCACTTCTTCTGGCGCTCCACACTCTCTGCCTACCCCGTGAGGGACTTGCCGTGAAGTACATACATAAACACATAAATCTGCTCAAAACTTGCGGGTAGCAGAATAATTTTATACGTGCTTTTATTTGTTTGTTGTCATTTATTTTTTAAGATAAATACACATTATTTTTACAGAGACATCCGTGTATAATGCATACGATCATTTCAGACATAAAGATATACTCAAATGTTTCCAATATTTTTATCTCATTTATTAATAACCTCAATCAGAAACCTACATCATGAATCACTTCTTTTGCTATTTGAGCTGTACCTTTAGTATTCCACCGAAACATCTGGAACTTACACTCTCGACCTATCGCGTAGGGACGGAAGATTGGCGTGAAGATACATACTTACCTGCATACTTATAAAACGTAACATCTGTAATCCCCGAAGGGGTAGGCAGAGGTAAATGCATGGTTTCAAGCATACATGCAAACACTCACGATTCGCCGGTTACGTTTTGGCCCATGTAACAGGTGGCGAGCCTGTTGACATCTCCGGGCACATTACCAAACTTCGAGGTACTGAGAAATTTCCAGAAAATTGAAAAATCCCAATAGAACCAAAGATAAAGGACTTAACACGATTTTTGTTAATGTAATAAATGTGGCAAATAAACATGCAGTTCACATTTATGTTAAGTGATGACTGCAGCCTATAGACACCCACACAAAGACCAAGATCAAAATGCAGATGCGTTACCACTCCTGAGGCCTAAGGTGTCATGCCTCTGTGCCGGAAATTACATGGCCGTACATTACCACCTGACCGGAACACGATAGTGCTGAACACTACCATTTAGCGGCAAGTATATTAGGTAATGCGGTGATGCCTACGCCCGCGAGCTCCATCACTGGAGTTCTACCACCAGCAATTTTTTTTTAATCTCTCTATTATCTCTGATAACCCCCGAACATACTTATAGTTCCCGTGTAATGGCTTCATAGATAACAATGTATCAGGAACACGGTAGTACACTACCATTTGATAGCAAATAGATTTTGTTTTAGTGTCTACACCGAGGTGTGTACCAACAGTAAAATATTTAATTAGGCACCCATCAAACTGCAATCATGTTTCTAGAATCGTCGTCAATTGCAATCGTTTTTGCAAACTTAACGATGAAAGTAGCTTTGTTCCGCTTATTACATCAGAGAACTGAACCAATTCGAACGTTCCAAACTTTGTTACTAACAATGCTTTTGAAATTTATACTGATGACTCTGTTTATTGCAAAGTTAACTCATTTATCTGTTATTGAATTGTCTTTGTTTATTACATTTAAAGTACTAAGACATTGCTATTCATTTGTATGCTAGTTTTTTCCCGCGACTTCGTCCGCGTTACTTTTAATCATAACCATCATCATCATCATCATTCTATATTACTGTTAAGTTTCATTCAAATCCGTTAAATATTTTTTTCGTGAAAGAGTAAGGAACATCCATCCATCCATCCATACTCACAAACTTTCGCATTTATAATATTAGTAGGATTCTATACTGTGCCGTTTTAGTTTAATTTTGTACCTAAAAACCTACTTAAAATATACCTACTTTTGAATAAATTTTACTTATCGAATTACCGATGAATATAGATCTCTGCTGTATTATAAGGTAATTAATATGCATGAATACAGGAATCTATCTCTGCCTACCCTCCAAAGTTACGTTACGTTTAACAATTTCAGTGCTTGTCTCGGTTTTCTATAAAAAGGCAGCTGCGCGCCTCAGCTGATGTATAATGTATTGATTAATGAAAAGCCTTAAATACAGACTGAGTTGCCCTCCGGAGCCGTCGCTTACAAATTCAAATGACGTAAGCCGATTATTTTCATTTACTTTTCAAAGTATTTTGGATTCCTTGTTCTTTTTTTTAATATAAATAAAAAAGTATTTGATTTTTTATGAAATGGTGCTGGTTTGCTTCGTGATTCTCATAGTCTAAATTGTTTTTGTAAACATGGACGATTGAGAGCAGTAAAAGTCTTTTTTTTCGTAAAAATTCAGTATGAAATGAAATCAACTAGCATAACAGTAAATATCATGATAGTAATCTGTACTTACTACCAGAAATCTAATTACCAGTAAAATACACACCTTGACAGACACGTTGTAAATTTTACTGCTGGTAGAGTTTCAGTAACGGACCTTGTGGGCGTAGGCGTCACCGGATTTCTACAGAGTACTAAGTAGTAGTGTTCTGCACTACCGTGTTCCTTATGTACGGTCCCTTAATTCTCGGTGGAACTGAAGGATCTTTGACTTCAGGAAATACATCTTCTTATTTGATTTATTTAGAAATTTATAACTAAGAATATTCAGTTACCATCAATGTATAAATACTAATAATTAGTAAATTATAAAATAATTAGTGTTTCAAGTAAAGGCAAGTTAAATTTTAATATATTTTACCTTATTTAGTATAATAAAATGTGAAAAATATTAATAAAATTCACAGAAAAATATAAGTTATCATTTCACGTCCCACGCGTGCCAGTGACTTGATATCTAAATATAATAATCAAATGTTTATACTACTACCTTAATATTATACGATCAGTACACTGAAGTGATTTGATAAAGTCAGCTAGTCAAATTATGCCAACCGAGGATCCTCTTGAAAAGGGTTGATCGTTAACATGAACGAATCTGTTAAATGTCCGAGTTCTTTAAAGGTCGCGCTAGTAAAAATATTTTCCTTGATTTTATTATTTCACTAGTTTTAGACGTATTATACTTAGACAACGAGTATTTTTTCAGAGATACGTGTTTTCATACGTTGATAATTGCTTTGTTTAAGCGTATGTGTCAACATTTAATCTTGTCGGAGATTGTATAATATATTAACATGATTAAATTAGAATACTGAATAAAGAAAAATATTTAATACATTGTTAGCTCACGCAATTTATATTAATTATTAAGTACTTTAAAGTCATGCATCTACACTAAAATGTTATTATTAAGTTCACATAGCACTATAATTATTAACTTCGATTGTGCCTCACTTTCTATCTCGTAACTCTTACTTCTTTTAGTGAACAGAGTTTCGTCAAGGCAGTCGCAAAAGCCACTTTCGCATATTGCTTGCATATCAGAGTCATCAAGTGCGAGCAGGTTTTCTGTAATTTTATAATTTTTTTTAGTTTTTTTTTTTAGTTTGTACAAAAGTTTTTTATCACATCACAGATACGTATTGATATGACTGAATTGAATACTTTTTTGTAACTGAATTTTTCTTTTTAAAACAACGGAGCTAAAAAAGTTACTGAACGAATGCTTACGACAAGGGGCTACACAACATGACTGGCTAATCGTGGAATGAATACACGCATTAAGTGCTTCTGCCTAACCATTCGAAAGAAAAACAGACATTAATTAATTCTTATAATTTTTTAATATAAGTTAAACGCTAAAACATACCGGCCTTGTAAATCTGGCCATTGATAGGAATGCTAAAGGCGTGATAGTTATTACGGAGCCATTATCGGTATGTTTTAATTTTGTTTATTCCCACAGTGTACTTAAATTGATATAAAAATGATATAAAATTTGTCCCAACTCTGTGTGGCGCCGTAATAACGATCACAGAGATATAACAACTTAGGTTTCAGTGGTGGCAATGCATAGGCAGTTTGACCTCTAGTTTTTGGGTAGAATACTAAAGGCTGCAGTCATCATTTAACATCAATTTGAGCTGCATGCGTGTTTACCACCTTTTTTTACATAAAAAAATATTTTCTAATTGCATACTAACTTCACATCACAATATTCGATATAGAAGGCTTACCATAACGATTGGTTTGTATGCGGCCTAGCATACTTGTGGTATATTGGTTACCACTGCAATCGACACACGGTTCAATAGAGAAATTCAGAGAGCTTTTATAACTACTAAAAACTAACAACAACTCAATTTATATTCAACGTAACAATGTAGCTAGTATAAGTTAGTTTTGTTAAAATTGTGGGACAATATTATCTTAGGATTTTGTTGATCATAGAAATGTTTTTTGGGAAAAACTAATAAAGCTGAAAATACTTTTAAACAATAATGATATTATTAGGTATACGTTGAATTTTAAATAGATAACACGAGAAGAATAATGGTGTATTAAATACATGTTATTTTGCTGCGCACTATGGAAAATAGTAAATAAAAATATCATTTAGGACGTACGAATTAAAAAATAATTTTTTTTTTAAATTAATTTATTTTCAGGCTTAAAATAAAACAGTAGGGCTATATAAATTATATACCTTAAAGACTAACATACATATTAAATAACTTATAATAACACTAACACTATTTATCACGTATTGTCGGCGACGTGGTGCTTTATGTTTATAATTAAAATGTATAAGGAACAAAACGGTACGTTTGCACGGCCCTGTAATTTCCGGCACAGAAGCATAACACCTTAGGCCTCAGGAGTGGTAACGCATCTGCATTTTGATCTTGGTCTTTGTGTGGGTGTCTATAGGCTGCAGTCATCACTTAACATCAATGTGAACTGCAAGCTTGTTTGCCACTACCATTACATAAAAAAAAGTTACATAAAAATATAATAAGGTCAATTGCAGAAAAATTGTACATTTGGCAATATTTTTTGTCCCGCGATTGTATTATTAATTTTCATTTACGATTTAACACATAGAAGGAAATTTCTAGGTAAAAAAAGTAATATGAAGAGTAGGTTTCTTAAAAACATAGCTTTTTATTTAATTATTCGTAATAATGTGCAAAATATTTTAAATAAAAAAACGTGATTGAAATTGTTGCCATACATTTTTTGTATGTCCGCGAATGACGACTTAATTTGTATTTTGGCCTGTTGTTACGACTGTTAATGATCCCAGCTTGATATTTTTGCGATAAAAATATTCCTTGTAAATTAAGCTTCAACGTACTTAATTTTATTTCAATTAAATCTTTATAGATAGGTAAATATGAATTAAAATAATGGTGTCCCTAAAATGTTACATTTCGTTACTCAAGGTTAGTAACGGATGATAAATCTTGAATGCGATTATTTTAAATTAGCACGCAACCTTAATAAACTGGCAACACTTACTGTTTGTACAATCTGTAGGAAAAAGAGGCCATTTTTTTTTCGGCGGTGTTAAAAGAACATTTCGTCGGTAGTTCAGCAAAACATAAAAATATTCTCAGTGTGATTCACGACCGTTGTTCAGATGAGAATATAAATTCTGGTTTATCAATTTACTGACAAACATTAGTTAATATGTGTTGCTCTAAAAATCATCCAATTTAACACGAAAAACATGCAAACAAAATATGTAAAATATTTTGAGGTGATAATTTTTCAGACTGTTGATATCAAATTCGTTATATTTCGTTACGTTACGAAACTGAGAAACTGTTAACCCTAGTTCACATGAACTCATTGGTATTTTAAGTGTAAGTACCTACATAAATAAAACCTCTACCTAATGGCTAATTTAAAATCATATATATAGCTCATTTTTATGTTTCTCGTTAAGTATGTACTAAGGTTACCCTACATTAAATTACTTTATGAAAAGATTTTAATTTATTAAAGATAATACATATTGTGATGTGATTTAGTCTCATATAGTTAACTACTTAATGACGTAATTTAAAATTACGTTACTTACATAGGTATGTTAAATGCCATTGACGATTACTTTTAGCTTAGTAACATAAGTTCAAATGTTCCTACATAAGGTAAATAAAACTACATTTTTAATTTAAAGATCTGCGTCTTTTATTGAACCTAAGTTATGAAATAATAGCATACAACATAAAATTATAGGTACTTACAAAAACATTGTCATGTGTAAAAAGCTTTATGATATCAGCTTCGTTACAGATATTCTCAGTTTAATTATAACTCAGTTTCGTTACAAATTACGAAATGTACAATTTTTCTGCAATTGACCCAATATGGTTGGAATAGATTGAATATAGAGTAACCAAGGGGGAGGGAAATACATATAAGAAGTAGTTTTAACATGAAAAATCAATGCTACCTAAGAAAAATATTGTTTTGAAATAATTATCATTAATTATTTAATATTATTATATTAAATTAAAAACGGCCGTCATTTTCAAAAGTGATTATATTTATGTATTTCCAGTATTCGAAAGCACATAGAACTAAAGGATCTAACTAAAGGAAGGAATTATTTTAGCCTACGGATCTCCAATAATGAAATACCAAAACTGTTCACTAGTCGCTCAGCGACAAAGTCTGCCGAAAGAAAGTAATAAATCTCTCTCTCAAAAAATCTCTAAAACAGAAATTGAACCTGAACGAAGTTTCAGGTCTCATAAATGTCACTAAGACTATTCTGAGTCAGTTTTCAAGCGTTATCGGGTTTACAAATTAAAACAATGTCGTGTAAGTATTAAGATTTATAATTCAAAATCGACTGGATCCATTTTATAATTCTTATATTTTTGGAATTTTCTTCGTCAGGAATAAGAATAGGAAAAATAAAATAAAAAATAGGCAAAACATGAGTGATAACAGTTTGCATTGATGAAATGTTTCATCGATCACCTAAAAAAACATGTTAAAATGATAGGTTTGACAGCAGTGCGAACGCTAGCAACAACAAGACATTGATCGCAATACATACTTTATGCGACGGGATGCGAAACATCATCATGTTTAATGTGTTTAGTGCAAACTAGGGGTAATAATGACATGTTATAACAACACGCAACTGGCAGATCACATTCATTCTGACAGATCACACAAATTCAAGCATATGATAGGAGACAGGAGCAACCTGATTTTTCCAAATTTATTATAAAGTCATTTGCCGACGATTTTTTTTTGAGAACGACGTTTGCCGAGTCAGCTAGTCTATCATAATTATATACCCCTACCTCGCGTCATCGCATTGCTTTTCTTCGAACTAATCACGTTGTTCTATTTCGACCACTTCAGACAGTAACAATTGATTTTAATTTTATGTTGTCATTTTATATTTTCTAGCAATCTTTTCAAATGTCACCAACGTTAATACTAAAGACTTGTTTTTTAAAATTAGCTTCTTTAGACGATTGTTAGGTCTGAGGTCTCAGGTACTAATTTGAGTAAGTACTCTTGGGATATAACCAATAGTAAACATTTTCGGAGGTAACATCGGAGTTTTGTAATGGTGCCGATAATTTTCTTAATATCAAAGAAACTGGCTACTTATAATCAATAAACAATACTGACATATTGTGGGTAGGCATACAGCTTTTATGTTATGATGGTGGCAAATAGATATTCAGTTTAAATTATTCTGTCTGTAGAGACATCTACGCTATAACCGGAGGTCAAGATACAGATGTTTTGCCACCCCTGAGGTGCAAGTTATTTTACTTCTGTGAAAGTTATTGCAGTGCCATACATTAAGGTCTCACTGGAACACTATTGAACTGCTGAACACTGCCATTATGCGACAGATAAAATAAGTAATGCTGTGGTGCTTACGCCTTCGAGCTCCGACATTGAAACTCTACCGCCAGTAAAAAATGTAATACACGCGCCTCAAAACTATCAAAGTTTATTCCAGCCTGCAAATTCAACTTAACTAGTGTTTTAGTGTTCTCCTCGAAAAAGCCGTCATCTGGGTCAAAGCTCTCTAACAATTCTGGGTCAAACGAAAACAAAACTATAAACGAATGTATGTTTATGTTTACGCATATGCCTGCCACTTACGAGAAATACCTATAGGTTTTGTTTTTAATTTACTCCTTCTGATATTTATTGTAGTTTCATGTAGTAAACAAGCGCAAAACATCACGAATGTTGGTAAACAAGAAAATAAATATACATTTTCCGTCGTCAATTTCCACTTTAATGATAATACTCCGACCATAAACAGAGTACATAAATAACGAAATTTTGTCAATATTTACTAAAAACACACCCGTTTGTTCCCACAGATGTTGATATATTATTTATTTACTTACGAAAATATAATAAGTACCTCAATACAGCGTCGAGCAGTATTTGGTTTGTCAGGACGAACAGATAGTACCTCAAACAAGTCGTTTCTGAAACAGTGTAATTAAAATTTCAGTATTACAATGAGGAAAATTCAGTTTCCTTAACATTTGGTCGCGGTTTATAGCGATTGCTAAAATCTTTGAAGATGAAAATCTAAATGTCTATATATTAGATTAACACAACGAATAAATCGCTTGTGGCAAAGGTTGTTGTTTTACGCAATTTTTGCTTAAAATGTGAACTGTTAAGATCACGTAAAGGCTCGATACAACTCTGACGCAAGTTAAAAAAGCATAAGTAGCAGCTAATTCTACCAAGATATATGGAAGTCTGCGCATTATGTCACGTGTTGGCCGCGCGACCACCAAAACATCGCAACCCAACATGCGGCTGTTTGGCCGCATGCTGCCCCCGCGAACTTAACTGGCGAGCAGCCTAATGCGCGGAGGCACTAAGTTAATACCTATAAACGACTACATGAAAACCAGAAGTTGTTATAACTCTGTGCCAGTGCTGGCAGTACATAGCTATCTGATCAAAACACGATAGTAGTGAACATAACAACTTAACGGCAAGTAGGTAATGTGGTGTTGCCTTCCCGCAAATTCCGTCACTGGAACTCTGCCACCTGTAACGTAGAGACTAACCTACCTAGGCCAAATAAGTCGTGGACCTACATATGGTTTATATTATGTGTCGTGTACAAGGTGGCGTCAAAAGTCTTCCAAATTGGGGTGTATATGAAGAAAGTGATGACTGTAGAATTCTTGTGTAAGATAGAAGCGGGATAACACTGCGATACGTAAAGGCACCTAAATGCGAAAAGACCACGCAACAACAAAGTTTAGACACAAACAAATAATAAAGTACATGAAGTATTTCTGACAAAATCCTATTAGTTCATAAGCTCGAATTTCATCTTTGCTTCAGCTGCCATTTTCAATCAGATACATTTTTTTAAATTTATTTTTTCATGCTGACAAACAAGCATGCATGCATTTATGGTGAGAGAATACTGCCTATAGGCATCTATACAAAGTCAATCAAATGTAGATGCTGCTCTATTGAGATTGATTTAGCTGTTATTAAATAATTATCTTCCACATTCAGGATTCTAAATAAGATTAAAGAAGATATCCGAACTCCAATTAGTGTACCAAATTATTTTCTTTAAAAGGGAAAAGTTCACTAAGCGCTGGAGGATGGCTATATAAATCAGAAAATTTCGTAAGGGTATCGCCAGAACTAATCATCCCAATGAGGTATAATGGTCACGATTCTTATATAAATAAGCCAAATGAAGATTATTGAAGATTCTGTAGAGAGAGGAAAGTCGTTGATATGAGCAGTACTAAGTAATTTGGGTGAATTATTATTGCTATGAGATCTCGATTCTTCTCGGTATAAGAGTCGTCTGAATACAAATGGCACATTTGATTACATTTTGTCATCCATTTATGAAATCGGCTGACACTTTAATATGTCTTGTTGGAACCTTTCAAAGACAAAGACATACTCTTTGATCACGCGAGCACGGAATCTTCCAAACGACTGCACCAAATTAGATAAATATTTTACAGGTTCTTTATCGCCAGTATAAGGAAAAAAGTATTTCAACGGGACGCTGGGCGTCGGCACGCTGGGCGTCGGGACGCTGGGCGTCGGGACGCTACACGTCGCGACTCTGGGCGTCGGGACGCTCGGCGTCGAGACGCTCAACGTCGGGACACTCGGCTCCGGAACGCAGGGCGTCGGGACTCTGGGTGGCGGGACGCTGGGCGTCGGGACGCTGGGCGTCGGGACGCTGGGCGTCGGGACGCTGGGCGTCGGGACGCTGGGCGTCAGGACGCTGGGCGTCGGGACGCTGGGCGTTGGGACGCTGGGCGCCGGGACGCTGGGCGTCGGGACGCTGAGGGTCGGGACGCTCGGTGTCGAGAAGCTGGGCGTCCTGACGCTCGGCGTCGGGACGCTCGGCGTCGGGACGCTCGGCGTCGGGACGCTCGGCTTCGGGACGCTCGGCGTCGTGACGCTCGGCGTCGGGACGCTCGGCGTCGGGACGTTGGGCGTCGGGACGCTGAGCGTCTGGACGCTGGGCTTCGGCATGCTCAACGTCGGGACGCTGAGCGTCGGCATGCTCGACGTCGGGACGTTGGGCGTCGGGACCTTGGGCGTCGGGACGCTGGGCGTCTGGACGCTGGGCGTCGGCATGCTCGACGTCGGGACGCTGGGCGTCGGCATGCTCGACGTCGGGACGCTGGGCGTCGGCAAGCTCGACGTCGGGACGTTTTGCGTCGGGATGCTCAGCGTCGAGACGCTCGACGTCGGGCCGGTCGACGTTGGGACGTTGGGCGTTGGGACACTGGGCGTCGGGACGCTCTATGTCGGGACTCTGGGGGTCGGGACGCTTGGCGTCGGGACGCTCAACGTCGGGACGCTCGACGTTAGGACGCTGAACGTCGGGACGCTCGACGTCGGGACGCTGGGCGTCGGGAAGCTGGGCGTCGGGACGCAGGGCGTCGGGACGCCGGGCGTCGGGACGCCGGGCGTCGGGACGCTGGGTGTCAGGACGCTGGGCGTCGGGACGCTGGGCGTCAGGACGCTGGGCGTCGGCATGCTCGACGTCGGGACGTTGGGCGTCGGGACCTTGGGCGTCGGGACGCTCAGCGTCGAGACGCTTGACGTCGGACTGCTCGACGTTGGGACGCTGGGCGTCGGGACACTGGGCGTCGGGACGCTCTATGTCAGGACTCTGGGCGTCGGGACGCTTGGCGTCGAGACGCTCAACGTCGGGACGCTCGACGTTAGGACGCTCAACGTCGGGACGCTCGACGTCGGGACGCTGGGCGTCGGGACGCTCGGCGTCCAGATGCTTGACGTCAGGACGCTCGGCGTCGGTACTCTCGATCGGTACGTCGGGACGCTCGACGTCGGGACGTTCGGCGTCGAGACGCTTGACGTCAGGACGCTCTATGTCGGGACTCTGGGCGTCGGGACGCTTGGCGTCGAGACGCTCAAAGTCGGGACGCTCGACGTTGGGACGCTCAACGTCGGGACACTGAACGTCGCGCTCGCTCGTCATCAGGACGCTCGATGTCGGGACTCTGGGCGTCGAGACGCTTGACGTCGGGACGCTGGGCGTCACGACGCTTGACGTCGGGACGCTGGGCGTCACGACGCTCGGCGTTGAGACGCTCGACGTCGGGACGCTGGTCGTCACGACGCTCTGCGTCGGGACGCTAAGCGTCGGGACGCTCGGCGTCGAGACGTTGGGACGCTGGGCGTCGGGACGCTCGACGTCGGGACGCTCGGCGTCGCGACGATCGGCATCGCGCTCGCTCGACATCGACGCTCGATGTCGGGACTCTGGGCGTCGTGACGCTCTTCGTTGAGACGCTCGACGTCGGGACGCTGGGCGTCGGGATGTTCGACGTCGGGACGCTAAGCGTCGGGACGCTCGGCGTCGGAACGCTGGGGAACGCTAGGCGTCGGGACGCTGGGCGTTGAGACGCTCGACTTCGGGACGGCAAAATCGGTTAAGCCATTTCTGAAATTAGCGTGCACAAACACACAGACAAAAATACGTTTTTCCGGGATGAAAAGTACCCAGTGTTGTGCGCCTAAGGTTACAGTATAATTATATCAAGTTTCATCGTAATCGGACCGGTAGATTTTGTGTGATGCTTGAACAAACGGACAGACAAAAATTTTTCTTATCACATATTTGTGTTCGGTATCGATCTAGTAACATCCCCTGGTATTTTTTTGTAATATTTTTAATGTACAGAATTCACACTTCTACAGTTTTGTTATAAATATAGATTAGGAGACCAGCTTCTTCGGTGATTGATTAATAATATTATTACTATCTGCAGAAATAATTGAAAGGAAAAAAACTGAATTACTCACCGTCAGGTTACAACAGACAGAAATAAAATAAATATTTTTTACGTTGAATTTAAAACAGTTTCATTGTTTAACATTATTTACGGTCTCACGCAAGACTTACGCAGCTTTTAGTTTTTCAGCTCGGCTTTGTGAGGCTTGTTGCTGAAATGAAATGTAAAAAATTTTGTAAACATAAATCTTTGTTGAAAATTATTCGTGATTCCAATTATGTAAGAGTTGTAAAGCGAACGAGAGCTACAATCTTATTTAATTTTATGTGACTACAATTTTGAAGAAACTAAAATAAAAAAACAGACAACAAATGCTGTTAAAAAAATCAAGATCAGATCAACTCAATTCGATATAAAGTATTCGATAAAGTTAGTAAAGTCCCAAAAGTAAAGCAACATGCATGTTAAACACGTCTTGTCTTATTCATTAGTTTATTTTTTTATTGATTATTAAAGTACATAGAATAGGGTTATATGTCAAATGGTATATCGCGTCGTGCAAAAAGCCTATAAAGCCATAGTAGGAATAAGCACTTTTTATAAAATAATTTAAAAAAGAAAAATAGATACATGCGGATGAAGTTAATTGATGCAACATTGAATTTTTGATAGACAGGTTGTTGCAAACAGCACCATAAAAATAAATTTAAAAGTAAGTCAATTTGGTTGCCAAAACGAGAGAGTATATGGCCAGGAAAACTTTCATTGTTTTTTGTAGTATTGTTTAACAATAAAAACATATTGTACCTAAATATTTTCACTAACCTTAAATGGTCGACAGTCAAATTATATTTTTTTAACATTTCCATTAGTTAACAGAAAAAATGAAGGCAAAATTGAAATCTTACGTTAAAGTTGGGTTACCCCTTATGAAATAATCTCAACTTTTTTCTCTCCCATTTAATTGAAGAGTCCAAATGTTATTCCAGCTTATCCCTCCTCGGAGTTAGCTCAACGGGACTTGCATTATAAGTTGGATATATTGAAGTAGCCTAGAATTCGTTTGATGACAGTCGTTCCATCTTTGTCCGAGCTCTTTCTAGATCCACTTACTCGTAACGTGATGAACAATAAAGTTGGACATGACTTTATGTTCGCAGTTGATATCGTTGCATTTTCTCCAATACTCTAGAAAATTGAGGCGTCCATTCCCCGTTGACCTTATTGAGGAAAGTTTTGGTTTGTTTGCATTGGAAATAAAGCTTTCATAGCTTTGATTATTTATATTTGGAGTATGACATATTCTAAATTTAAAATAATGTAGCTTATACTGGAGTTACGTCATATGTTTGTATGTTCCATAATAGTTTGAAGTAGCAACAGGTACCTACTGAGTTTTTTATGTGGCGGTGTTTTTCTCAGAATATATCGCCAATTTGTACACTGCCATTGAATGACAAAGAATGTCTCTTTTTTATTTGTTATCAGTTAAAAGGGGGTTAAAAGTTGTGGTGACAATGACTGTAACTTTTTTCTCAGTTTGTAAATTGACAGGAGTATCTGTTGTTATTCACTACTACCTTAATTTTTTCATTCCACTCCAGCTTCGCGCTGGGAAATGTGCAAAAACCCGAGATTGCCATGTAGATGCGTTGTCACTTGGGGTCTTAGTTAATATGCCTCTCCGAATAACAGGTCATTATCACCTGGCCGGAACACATTAACGTACACACACCATCATTAAGATGTAAGTAGATGAGATAATGGTGCGGGATGGACAGCAACGTCTCGTGATTAGGCTACCGCCACTGCGATCGCTAATGCGCAAGCGTGGCGATTATGGCATCGCCTCTTTATTGGAAGGCCTTTGTCCAGCAGTGGACGCCTTTCGGCTGAAATGGTGATTATGATGAGATTAGAAAATGTGATGATGTCTCTTGTTAGCTCCGTCACTACCTCATAATAAAACTCATAATTCATTTAGATTATACATCAGTATGTAAGAAAGAGGCTTTATGTGAATGATAGTATCGGTGTAAAAATGAAAAAAGGCGTGCTCCGATGGTTCGGGCATATAGAAAGAATGTCGAATGAGCGAATGACTAAACAGATATACAATGCGAATTAGGATGGTTGCAGAGGCCCAGGAAGACCAAGACTGACCTACCATGACCAAATAGGTCGAGTTCTGTCTGATGGTCCCCACCATCAAAAGTCTTAGGAATCGGCGTGCATGTATGAAGAGAATGATGAAGGTAGACGAGGCACGAGAGGTATGTCAGGACCGGGATATCTGGCGCTCTACACTCTCTGCCTACCCCGTTAGGGACCTGGCGTGAAGATACATACATTATACATCAGTAAAACTTATTTCCAAGTCCAATGCTATACTGCCTCAGTAGCCTGGTGGCAGCAGGCTGCTACTATGCTGGGGTCCTGGGTTGGATGCCCGGGTAGGGGCCTATTAGAGATTATGGTGTAAAGTTTTTTATCTCTGATTCTATTAGGATTTTATTTATTTATTTATTTACACTTCTTTGTAATTTATACATATGGCGGACTTAATGCCACTAGGCATTCTCTAACAGTCAACCTTGGGGTTGTGAGAAAAGAAAAAGTAGAGGTGCAAGATAAAGAGAAATTTTCACATTTTATGGGAATTTCCCAGTATCTTGAAGTTTGGCAATGTGCCCGGATATGTCAATAGGCTCGCCACCTGTTACATGGGCCTAAACGTAACCGGCGAATCGTGGGTGTTTGCGTGTATGCTTGGATGCATGCATTAACCTCTGCCTACCCCTTCGGGGATCTCAGGAGTGCAGTTACGTACGTACGTACAATGTTATACAGCAACAGAAAGTAACCTGAACATTGAACAGCGTTCGCTCATCAATATTATTGGTGCTGATGTATTCAACTAGGACACGAACAATACAAAGGTCAGTGAAATTGCTTTGGACGACAAATGGCGTTATCGGTTATTTACCCGCCTGTTTGAATGTCGATGTTCTATTCGATACGTGTACACAATATCGATTCCATCCTTTCAGTAGTGTTTTGGTTATTTATAGACACGAATATAGCAACACATGCAATGTAAGGCCCGTCATTACAAGTGAAGTTAGTAGTTCGATCTTCAGTTAATCGGTCTGTTTGTGGTTTCGTATTTGTTTTTTTTTTATGTAATGAAAATGGCAAACAAGCATGCAATTCACATTAATGTTAAGTGATGACTGCAGTCTATAGACCCGCATAAAGATCAAGGTCAAAATGCAGATGCGTGTTATGCCTCTGTGCCGGAAATTACAGGGCCGTACATTACCACCTGACCGGAACACGATAGTGCTGAACACTTCCATTTAGCGGCAAGTATATTAGGTAATGTGGTGGTGCCTACGCCCGCGAGCTCCGTCACTGGAGCTCTACCACCAGTAAAACATGCAACAACGAAACCTTATAGTTCACCATATCCGTAGGTCCGTTATTTTTCACCAATGTATAAAACGGTAGGTACTTTATATTGTGTAGCTCGACACGCACTTGGCCCATTTTCTTTACTTTTAAGACGGATAACACACTTTTTGATGTTGAAAGGATGTCTGGGGAACAACGAAGCCGTATACTACCACTTCGGATCGTGATAGCACTAATTGTACGACAGTTAGATTTAAAATGTTTCTGAATTTAATTTATTTCCATAAATCCCAGTAGGTATAGTGTATCTAACAAGTATAACTATTGTGCCTTTATCACATTGGATATTAAGTATTTACGTTTTAATGAGATCGCGTGTTACACGCATACACACAATGCGATATAACAAGAATCATAAACCACGTAACATTTTGACATTATTGACAAACGTAAATATTGGGAATCTATGTAAACGCCATGTAGTAGAATGTGTCACGTAATATAATAATGTGGTGATATAGTTTGTGTAAAGTATTTACTGTACGAGCTAAGCAACGTACTCGTACATTGGAACAATGCGTTGTCACGCGGCGTATGATATAAAAACTTTTTTTTTTATGTATTTAAAGTGGTAAACAAGCATGCAGTTCACATTGATGTTAAGTGATGACTGCAGCCTATAGACACCCACACAAATACCAGATGTCAAAATGCAGATGCGTTACCACTCCTGAGGCCTAAGGTGTCTATAGTGCCGGAAATTACAGGGCCGTACATTACCACCTGACCGGGACACGATAGTGCTGAACATTACCATTTAGCTGCAAGTATATTAGGTAATGCGGTGGTGTCTACGCCCGCGAGCTCCGTCACTGGAGCTCTACCACCAGTAAAAAAACTATACCTACTTACCTATGTTAGTCTATACAAAATGTATATTGTCAAAATGTATAAATAAAAATGAATCGCTAAATGTGTTGCTAAGCTCAAAACTCTAGATCCGCTTTACTAATTTCGCTAATTCTTTGTTATTGTATTGGTAATTTTCCGGAGAAGAAAAAAAAATATTCACAATAGGGCGGAAAAAATTAAGAAAGCTTAATGTCTATATTAACTTTTATAATGTAAACCTTATGGCACTTGACATAACGGTTAGTCGATTGACAGTTGGTGCTACAGGTAGCATGCGCGCTGCAATTTATTACGAACTAGCTGTTGCCCGCGGCTTCGTCCGCGTGGATGTCGTTTCATAAATAACTCAGTAGCCTATGTTCTTTCTAAGAGTTAGCTCTATCTCTGTACAAAATTTCATTAAAATCGGTTTAGTCGTTTGGACGTGAAAAGGTAACAGATAGACAGACAGAGTTACTTTCGCATTTATAATATGAGTAGGGATAGGGATTGATGAAAGAAAATGACATTAAATTATATTAAAATTGTACCCGCGCGAAACTTGGACCGGTCGCTAGTATAATATACAACTGCTATACGTGGTTGATGACAGATAAATTAAATAAAAAAAAAATACAAATATATTTGTGAAAAGTCTCTGAAATGTAAAAACATCTGGTCAGTCTAGCTACCGTTGAGCGAGTGAAAATGGCTCTGAGCTTATCAAAGGTAATTTTCGCGGTAAATGTCCTTTGGGAGGGAAAACGGATCATAATTTTTACCTTTACACGTGATAATAATATTTCGGATAATTTGGTCAAAAATTAAGGCGACATTTACCGACAATATCTAGAACGAACATCTGAACGTTCATAGACTGAAAGGGAGGGTCTGGTACGTGGCATGTTATCTCTTTCATATAATGTCACATAACTCGCCCGTATTCTGTAAAAGTAAGTGCCAAGGCGCGCATGGCCCAGCGGCTGGTTTAGATCGGAAGCGATCTACTCGGTTAAGCACTACGGGCGCGGTCGGGTAGTGTGATGGGTGACCGCTAGTGGCAAATTAAATGCGCGTTTCCGTGCTTCGGAGGGCACGTTAAGCCGTCGGTCTCGGTTGCTATCGATGGATAGCAGTCGTTAAACCTTGTCTGAGGCCTTATGGGCGGTTTGAAAACATCCGACAGTGGGTTGGCCACTAACCCACCCACCTCCACCAATCCGCATTGGAGCAGCGTGGTGGAGTAAGCTCCAGGCCTCCCCCAAACAGGGGAGAGACTCGTGCCCAGCAGTGGGACGTATAATGGGTTGCCATTATTTATTATTAAGTGCCAAGGAGTAGACAGAGGTCAAATCGAACCTCAGGCAAATCGAAATGGTACATCTTAGCTATCGAGGCGTTTATAAGCTCGCAATCGTTATATGGGCCAAAACGTATGCTTGAATGCATGCATTTAGAATCAGAAACTCATTTATTCATTTAGGGTGACAGGCACCTCTTAGGACACGTCAAAAACAAAAAAAATAAATTAAAGTGAACAACAATTGATATACATGTCAAACAAGATAAAAAATATATGTAAAGTCAAGAATATCACTAAGATAAAACTAAATGTAATAAACTAATGTAAAAAGTATATCAGTAGAATCTTGTCAGCACGGGGTCCAATTTGAACCCCGGACCTTTGTTAGGCTTGCGCGGGGACATGGGGGGTCCAACACGTAGAGGCCCTTTCGAGAATTTTGATCTACTTTGTAATGGGTTATATTCGGCGGGACCTCTCTCTGACTGCATCAATAGTTAATACAGACACAGACAGACCCCGCAGAATATAATAGGACTATTGTAATGAAAAGTGATTTGCCAAACTTTGGGGTATGTGGGTGAACTAGCTGGCTGGGCCTATGGAGTGAGATCCGGCACCTGCCTATATTCAACATCTCACAATATCGAATCCTCATGAGTAGAATTATTATTATTTAATACATTTACTACTGCCTTCCTCTTTGGGGATTACAGGATTGAATTTACGTTTTTTTAATATCTGATTATGGTGATGAATTCGGTCACCGAAGCTCTAAAGCACAAATACAATTTGTGATAAGTTGTTTACTGGTTATTGTAAGAGTCGGGACCGGCAGGCTCTCACTCTTTGCCTACCCCGTAAGGGACTTGGCGTGAAGATACATACATACAAATTTTGTTTCACTATTAAAATATAAATTAAGTAGTGTGAATTCTATGTTTCATCAACGCTCTAGATGCTGACCTAATAAATATTCTCGTATTTGTTGGAAATTCAAATAGAGGATGAGACTGAAGGCACCTTAAGACGGGATGGATCTTCGTATCAGTTGCAACCTAGTTACGGGTGCAATGAAGTCGGTTTCAGACCATGATGCAATACTGAGCTTACACAATGTCGGTCTCATACTGTTTACTTTGATAATATAATGTATATTTCGTTATAATTCTAATCTAAAATGAGCGTAAGAGAATTGTACCAGCTTCAAGCTGCTAACTGTTAAAATATATGTCCCCGTAATAACTACCACAGAGACATAACAACTTAGATCTCAGAGGTGGCAACGCATCTGCATTT
The DNA here is from genome assembly GCA_036365455.1 of Macrosoma leucophasiata. NCBI lineage: Eukaryota > Metazoa > Arthropoda > Insecta > Lepidoptera > Hedylidae > Macrosoma > Macrosoma leucophasiata. The sequence goes on from JAWQUS010000021.1 coordinate 14,173,369, forward strand.
TGACCTCTGGTTTTTGTTTAGACGTCTATAGGCTGCACTCAACACTTTACATCAATGTGAGCTGCATGCTTATTTAGTACTTTCTTTACATAAAAAAGAAGAAAAAAACTGAGAGATGCATCATCATATTAGTCGAAAGATGTCCACCGCTGGACCAAAGCCAGATAATCCAGTCCTGACACCTCCCGTGCCTAATCTACATTCATCATTCTCTTCGTACATGCACGACGATTTCTAAGACTTTTGACCCCACCATCAGACAGTACTCGACCTATTTGATCTTGGTAGGTCAGTCTTGGTCTTCCTGGGCCTCCGCAGTCATCTATGAGGCTCCAGGAATAAAACGTATCTAGCAATTGAACTGCATATTTTTAAACTGTTCATACCGTTTATTACATGAGAGACCGCCGGCGGCGTGTAAATAATAGAATTCAATTGTCACATTTTTCTCTCGAGCTAACGGTTTAAATAGGTATAACTAACTATTCTATGACAGTTTTAAAGCATATTCTCATAAAACTTACTAAAAGTATTTTTAGTACTTCAGAGTCGACATTTCATCGTAAAGTTCAGAGAGATATTTTGCTAGACCATAAAATATTTATATCCTAAAATACAAAGAGTAAAAGCGAAGTTAGAAATAACTCAAATGCAGCACCTTGACATCGGAGCTCATGAGTTGTAAAATCTTGTGCATTGAATATAAAAGCATAAGCTGTATATAAAACTTTCAGTAATATTGTTTTAGTTTTATGGACTAAAACTTTCGCATAGAGAACTGTGTAATGAAAGATATTTATTTATAGTATACTAGCTGCCCCGACAAACTTCGTATCGCCTTAGGGAAAAATAAAGTAAATATCCAAGAAATCGAAAAAAAATAGTGGAGAATTACCTTTACCATTTAGGGATAGGTATAAAAAATTGACTACAACCGATTCTCATACCTACCAAATATATACACAAAATTTCATATTGATGGGTCAAGCCGTTTCGGAGGATTATTGTGTTATAAACACTGTGACACGAAAATATAAGATATTTAAGCAGCTTTCCTAGTCTTTCTAATTAATCCGTGGCACTTACTTTAACTAAATTATGAAGATTTTACTAGGTTCCCAATCACGTATCAATAAGTGCGTTATTTAAATCATTGTTTAAGCTATGTAGACAGTGAATGGTTCACATAAATACATTTGAAGTGTTTTGTTTTTATTTCACAGTTAGTTTTATAATCGGCCAAATGTAGAAAAATAATAAAATAATAAGTCAATCTTCAGTAATATTACAAAGGACAGAGTCGGTCAGTAAAACACATTTATCAACCGACAGACTTTTACAGTATTTTAGCTGAGTACCAAAGCGAAAAGAGCAAATTGCGCAGATTTTGGAACCGGGACGGGGGTCTATCCTATGCTTCAGCGTTCGATATTTCTGTCCTAATAAAAATTCCTTAAATAATGTTGCTCGTTATAAGTGATGCCACTCTTCCAAGCTTCCACTTTAGAGCAGTGGCAGGATCGGATGTAAAGTTTTATATGAGACGAGTGCATGTCCGAATAATCAATAAAAGGCGAATAAATTTAGGCCTTGATAAAAAAGCAGTGTGTATACTTATATAGGCACATTAGAAGTTATCTACAGGTAAATACTTCTTTAGCGTAAGTATGCAATATACCGAAAATAAAACAAAACGATAAAAAAAAATTGATAATTATTTATAATTTACTATATAAACAAATTATTTAAACCTACCGACAATTAACCTCAAAACTATAAATGCACCTAAAACCAAAATAAATATGCTTACTGATAAGTTATCAATAAATATCTCACCGTTGTACATACGGTTCACTTAATAAAATAATTAACAACTAACTTCAAAATGTCGCTTTTATCTGTTTAGCAACTAACTTGTATATATGTCGGTGTGCGCGCATCGTAAAAATATACTCTGATCACTTTTTCCAATCGCGCCAAAAGAAGAATAACTTCAAAATGGTCATCAGATCTTTTTTTTTGTGTTATGGATGTGGCAAACAAGCTTGCAGTTCACATTGATGTTAAGTGATGACTGCAGCCTATAGACACCCACACAAAGACCAAGGTCAAAATGCAGATGCGTTACCACTCCTGAGGCCTAAGGTGTTATGCCTGCCTAACATTTACCACCTGACCGGAACACAATAGTGCTAAACACTACCATTTAGCGGCAAGTTTATAGGTAATGCTGTGGTGCCTACGCCCGCGAGCTCCATCACTGGACATCTATCACAAAACCATCAAACCATTATTATTTAAATGTAGAACTATTAAAATCCCCATGGAGCGTTTTTATATTAGCCACAACAAAACGATGACGTCACAAAACGTAATCCTGCCAAGATGGGCTATAAAATAATGATGAAGTGAAGACTATTAAATGTTTTTTTATCTCCCACTTGGACCGTATTTTGTTTTCTTCAATGGTTATAGCTTAAAGCCGAGTTTTGGGCATGTTACTAAGTAGTACAAATTAATTTTTAAAAAATTATATTACATCGACACATAAATATTTAATTAAATATCTTATCTGGGCGTTATGTGTTTATTTAATAAATCAACAGCTGATTAAATCTTTTACAAACGTCATTGGCCATCAAAATTTATTTCAAAAAATTACTATGCCAAATAACATATTCTAAAAACATTATTTACCAACTAGAGAAATACAAAAACAAAGAAACGTTTCATAAGAAATTCTATTTGTGAAGTTTTTTTTGTAAATTGGCTTAAGTATAGCAATAAATAGTGAAAGTATAGTCATCATAATCATCATCATTTCAGCCAATAGACATCCACTGCTGAACAAAGGCCTCCCCCACAGAGTGCCACAACGAACGGTCCTGGGCCGCCCTCATCCAGCGATTGTCCGCGACCTTCACCAGGTCGTCGGTCCATTTTGTGGGGAGCCTGCCTACGCTTCATTTTCCGGTACGCGGTCGCCACTCGAGAACTGCTCTGCCCCAACGGCCGTCAGTTCTTCGAGCTATGTGCCCTGCCCACTGCCACTTGAGTCTCGCTATTCGGTGAGCTATGTCAGTAACTTTGGTTCTCATGCGGATCTCTTCATTTCTGATTCGATCTCGCAAAGAAACTCCGAGCATAGCTCTCTCCATTGCTTTCTGAGTGACCTGAAGCCTTCTTATGAGGCCCATAGTGAGCGACCACGTTTCTGTCCCATAAATCATCACTGGCAACACACACTGATCAAATACCTTTTTCTTGAGACACTGCGGTAAGTCGGACGAGAAGATGTATCGTAGCTTACCGAACGCTGCCCAACCGAGTTGGATTCTGCGATTGACCTCTTTCTCGAAGTTGGACCGACCTAACTGTCATATCCGAGGGCAAAAAGCCACAGGCGTGGCACAGAAGTGTGGTGGTTCTGTTCTTTAAGAAAGGCGATAATACTAAGTCACGTCTATAAGCTGTTTTCGAGAGTGATCACGAACCGTCTATCTCGCAGACTCGACGACTTCCAGCCTCCCGAACAAGCCGGGTTCCGTAAAGGCTTTAGCACCATAGACCACATTCACACGCTGCGGCAGGTTATACAGAAGACAGAAGAGTATAACCAGCCCCTTTGTCTAGCGTTCGTGGACTATGAGAAAGCCTTCGATTCGGTTGAGATTTGGGCAGTGCTACAGTCACTCCAGAGGTGCCAAGTTGACTACCGATACATCGAGGTGCTGAGGAGCTTGTATGAAAACGCCACTATGTCGGTCTGGCTTCAGGATCAGAACTTGAAACCTATCTGCAGCGAGGTGTGAGACAGAGAGATGTTATATCTCCGAAACTGTTCACCGCTGCATTGGAAGACGTCTTCAAGCTTCTGAACTGGAAAGGACTCGGCATCAATGTTAACGGCGAGTACATCTCCCACCTCCGATTTTCAGATGATATCGTAGTCATGGCTGAGACCCTGGAAGACCTTAGCACAATGCTCAATGACCTAAGTAGGGCCTCCCAACGAGTGGGCCTTAAAATGAACATTGACAAGACGAAGATCATGTCAAATGTCCATGTTACACCCGCTCCTGTTATGGTCGAGGGTACTATACTCGAAGTTGTTGACGATTATGTATACCAGGGACAAACGGAAAGTATAGTAGAAATATAAAAATGTCAGAATTAATCATGTTGAAGTAAACCAATAACATATTATTATATGAAAAAAAAAAATATGACGTGGGATGTTTTTTTTACAAAAAGATGACGAAAACAAGTATAAAATAAGGCAGCTATAATAAGCGTGCGAAGCCGGAGCGAGTTGCTAGTTAAAAAGGGATATCAAAGCAATGGGAAATATTTGGCTTATATCAGCTACCCCATTTCTATTTTGTCGTTCGACATTTCGTGCTTGTGTTGCAATAGCCCCCCAGTTCAAGCGCCAACGATATTGGTCGCCGGTGGGCCATTGTCTGAGCCGGTGAGTCGTGACACCGTGTCACTTGTGATAGACGTACAATACATAGCGGATGAGGAGAATTTGAGTTTTAAATTGGAAAACGTACAACTTTTGATATTAACGTGGTTGTCTCCTATTTACTTACATATTTAAGAACGTTTTGGTTTTATTACTAAAAGAAACCTTTAATCAATTAGAATTAAAAAAAAAAATGCTTTTGCGTGTCAATTTGCAAAAGAAGAATTTAAAGTAAATAACAAAAGATATACACTATGTCAATTTAGGTAAATGTAATAAAAATAATAATAATCATCATCGCTCCTTAACGACTATCACAGAAACATAATAACTAAGGTATCAGGGGTGGCAACACATTTGCATTTTGACCTCTGGCCTTTGGGTAGGTATCTTTAGGCTGCAGTCATCACTTAACATCAACGTGATACGCAAGATTGTTTGCCACCTTCATAACATAAAAAAATCATCACCCCCAAAATAAGTAGGTATTGCTAAAACCATATTAAAGGATATTGTTAAGTATATCTATAAAACGTCTCCTTTTCTCTTCTACAAACTAACAAGACAAAAGTTTGGAAAAAAAAGGACATTTTTTGTCATTCACTGCCAGAGTTCCAAAGCTCTGAGAAAAATCTGCCAAAAAAAACTTCAGATCTTTTCAACTTTCTTTTTTGTAAAATTAGTTTTAAGTGGACTGGTTCACTTAAAACTAATTTTACAAAAAGTTATACTTAGAGATAAATAGAGATACATATTTAAATGAGCAAGAGTGCGAAATCTGTTAGTTAAAATAATAATAATTTATCTCAAGACTTTAGTATAGATTTCATACGTTTATGAACATTTGTATAATATTATCTTGTCGAATATTAATCTTATAAGGAGTCGAACCAATTACTATGCGCCGTACCGACTAGGACTTAAATTTCGCTTTGAATACTCGAGTCAGGAATACGCGACGCTCGTTGACTTTTAAAGATCCTTTATCATTGTAACTAATATACATAATTGCAAGTATCTTTGTATTTTATGAAGATATATTGAAATATTACTTCTCATAGTAACGAACTAAGTACGACACTGTAGTTCTGATATCTTGAATTTGTCTTCGTTTTGCATATTGGATTGGGACCATTTCTATCTTTTTGATTCACTCCTCTTTACTTTGAAATGAAAGGTACATTTTGAATAGAAGTTGGCTATAAGATTGAGACCAAAAACTTTATCATTTAATCAAATAAATATGGAAACAAAAACTGTTAAGAATAATATAGAAATAATTATGACTTGTTAATATAAAACAAGTTGGAATGATTAACATAATAATATCTTAGACTAAGTACCTATAGACGTAGCCATATACAAAGAACATAAGAAAGTTGAAATAGAGCATCGTATCTTTTGTCCCTTACGGCGTGCTGGTTTTTGCTTGGCGAACTTCGTAAGTGAGAGCCAAAGTTAGCCAAACAAATAGCTGTCATCGCAATTGCTGTAATAGATAACCTATCGTATACACATTTATTTATGGATTTCGACGTATATCGGCGATTATTAATAAGTTTTTGGGTATTTATGAGAAAAAGACTCAATAAATTAAGTGATTAGTGTATAAGGTGTGCAGTAAAATAGGAGGTTGCAGTATTTTAGCCTGTATAAACCGTACAGAAACGAGGCCTATAAACGACATCACTTTTAATTCGTAAGTAAACAGATATTAGTAAATAATGTATGTCTATTGAACAAAATACACGTTGAAGCATATAACACTTGATTATCAATTCAAAATAAAACACATTTCACATGAAATTCTTGATTTTCTTTCAACGAAATCCCACATACTTATTTTGGTGTGTTGCCATAAATTTACTTATAAGTTCTCCCTAATTTCGTAGACATAAAAGTTTTTGTTCTAACAGTGTTTGAATAGGCAATCGGACAGCTATCGAAAATAAATGTAAACTATGATTGCAATGAATGTTTGTGAAATAATACTACGATTCATTTAATATTTTCGATTTATAGTTTTAAATTGCAATATAAAATGTAATTTTAATATTGTTTATCTGTGCGCCATGTTGAATGAAACATCAATCACAGGACGTGACGTCATACGTTTGTACAACAAATATTTAACACAAGTGATACACTGATTTATTGGTACTTTTTTGGATATTTTCTACGTTATTTACACGAAAAATAAGTTATACAAAATTCAACTAAATTAATTTGCACTTCGTAAGTCGTATGAAATTGAAAGATTCACTTTGATTGCAAACAGTTGACGTCACATTGTTCAGAGTCATTTGGCACCGTTTACGGGGCATTTTTAAAACTATAAAATGTATGTGTAGTTTCATGTACTTAAACATATTTAAATAATAAAATTAATATTTTTTATGGGTAAGAAAACGTATATAGAATAATTTTAGACACATTCTCTAAGGTTGTCCGATTCCCTATTGACAATAAGCCATAACAAAATATTAATTCTTTCCAAGATGGTGTACAATAAAGAATATTGTTATTATAGAAAAAAATGGGAAAGAAAAAATTGATGGTATACACCCACAGAAGTGGGTACCGAGTGTATCGATGTGAACTTGTTGATCATTGTTTGCCTGTGTATGTTGCTTGCTTTTAATGTTTTAAGGGCTAGCATTAAAAATGGTCGAGACCCTTCTAAACTTAGTATTTCAGTTCATTCCACGGAAGTACTAACCACATTCTGACATTTCATGACAGGACACTAACATTATAATTGTATAATGATTTATATTTTGATATTTATAATTTGAATAATAAAGCGATAATCACACTAAAACTCTTAGTTTTATTTAACTATTACTTACACGCAAATATTGAATGCCTTACCCGATACAGCAATCGTTCTGATAAACTGTCTATAAAATTGCTGCCAAAGAAATAATACCCTGTAGATTATGTTCTAGAGTGCGAGCTGTGAATAATTAAGAACCTAGATTATTCCTAGCTCGCAGCATAATAAATGCTAATTCATGGTTACCTATTTCAAATTATGTTCATTTTCTCGATATATTCTTGATCTTTCAGCAAAATGTATAGAATCAATTGAATGGTAGATGCACATGTTTTAAATCATCATTCAATCAATTCGTTACAATTCAACTAATCTGAATAAAAGTAAAATGCTTAGGAATGTTTAACATAAAAACTTGCCGAGATATAGTAAATGATTAGGAAGAAAATTGGGAAACTTTATTTACTAGCAACACTCATGATTTCATAAGGCTGTCTCATGAGCGGCCACACGCTGGCTACATCTATAGGTACTTAATCTAAGAATAATATAAACACAAAAAGATGAATACGTAAACACGTCAGATTTATAGTTTCTTCCAAATATTTTTTTTTATTTAAATACTAGCTGACCCGGCAAACTTCGTATTGCATCAGAATGAAATAATGTGTCAAAGGTTTGATATATACGGACTATTTGTATTGGAAAATAAAAAAAGTGGTTTTTACTATTTCCCTTCAATTTCTTCATATTTTCTTACGTTTTAAACCTTCCCCGGGTTTCCAGAAATCATTTAAATTTAAAATTAACCTAATCGGTCCAGCCGATCTCATGTTTTAGCGAGACTAATGAACAGCAATTGATTTATATGTATAAAGATTACTTTATTACTGGGTGCGTCTCGTATTTACTTAGAGATAAAATGGTAGTAGAACTGTACTGTCCCACTTGGGTCCTGGGATAGATCCGCCGGGTCGGCGTAGTTTGCCAATGCCAGTTTCACATTGTCATATTGATGATGTTCACCAATTTAAGTTGACTCACTACCTATTATATGTACCTTTGCCTACTCTTTCAGGGAATATAAGTTTTAAATTGCAATACGTTTCATAAGGTCAAGAACACTAATCTAAAACTACCACGTTTGCTAAAGCCACTATTTGACATTCCGTGATCTCCCACATTTCATTTTCTCCAGGACGCACAACACCCATCAATGGTGTCACACGTGACTCGATTGTTAAAATGGAGCAATATCTCATCTCAATGTTTATTTAGTTTAATGCTGGCAACACGCAATAAAACTTTATTTTATTTCCTCAAGTTTCGACTTATAAAAGTTAACGGTGATATGTATTGTATGTTTACGCAAATATTGTGGCCACTTTCATTGATCTATAAGTACTAAAGTAGTAGACAAGATACTTGGTAGCGCGGTTCTAGTTTCTAGAAGTCGATTTACCACACTTTCACATAGTAACTTGGCAGACGACGTGGAAACGTCTCCCAAAAATATATGTCAAATCAATTTAAAAACGGAACCGGTCCACGTTTTTTTCTCTATATAGTAACGTCATTGGGCTACTATGTAAAAAAAATAAAAACGTTTACCCTCACAGGCCCACACTAGGTATAAACCTGTGTCGTAGGTGCCATTATACACACACAACACACACACAAACACCCAGACCCGAAACAAAAATGCCAGGTCATACAAATATGCTGGTGCGGGGATCGAACACGCGATCTCACACCGCTGCGCTGGACTAACCAGTACGTCAATGTTCTTAAGAAGAGAGTCAAATTAACCTTTAAGGCGTGCGTCCACTTTATACAGGGTTAATTTAAATAAGCGCATCACCTCTTGTGGGCAATCTTTCTAAATCAATACCAACAACATAACATCTACAATTTTTTAATATTTTTTTTAATGGTATTGAAGTGGCAAACAAGCTTGCAGTTCATATTGATGTTAAGTGATGACTACAGCCTATAAACACCCACACAAAGACCAAGGTCAAAATGCAGATGCGTTACCACTCCTGAGACCTAAGGTGTTATGCCTCTGTGCCGGAAATTACAGGGCCGTACATTACCACATGACTGGAACACGATAGTGCTGAACACTACCATTAAGTGGCAAGTAAATTAGGTAATGCGGTGGTGCTTATGCCCACGAGCTCCGACACTGGAGCTCTACCACCGTTAATAGTTATTAATAAAAAGTTAATATTAAGCGAGTTTTTATACACGCTAAAAGTTGCAAGTTGCATATATTTGCAATTATTCTCATCATTTCAGTGCAGCTCCTTTGAGGAGTATTTTGCAGTGCAAAGTTAGTCTATTCGGAGTGTGGCGGATATTCTTATCAAGTTTTATGAATCGTCTAAAGACTTAACCCCTTATGCATTAACTTAATTTAGCTATATAGTTAGTTGCTAATTATTATTTGCTTTGCCGGCGACATCGTCGGCATGAGAATTTATGATTGTTCAGTATCTGTCCAGACGAAGTCGTGGGCGCAGCTAGTATATAAGTAGCCTAAGTTACTCCTTATTACATAAGCCATCTGCCAGTGAAAGTCCCATCAAAATCGGTCCAGCCGTTCCCGAGATTAGCGGGAACAAACAGACAGACAAACATTAAAAAAAATGTTGTTTTGGCATATGTATCGTGTATACATACTTATGCATTTAGTAAAAAGTGGTTATTTAAATATTACAAACAGACACTCCAATTTTATTTATTTGTATAGATACAACTATACTCTATACAATAAATTAAATTAGTGTGTCTGTCTATAATTAATAACGGGTACTTATAGCAAAATAATATTAATTTAATTCACATTGCTTCGTTGGATGTATGTATGTATTTGTTAATTGTGTAAGGATAACCTACATGCACCATTGCTAGAATGAATAGCTATTTCAAACCTGTGAATAAATAAATGATTACGTACATTTTCACTTACATAGATTTTAAGTTACATTCAATAATTTCAATAATTCAACCGGAATAAAATTCCACGTAAAATTTGAGCTGAAAACCTCACTTTATTATTCATAACCCAAAGCGTCATCGCAACCGAGTTTTATTCGTTTACAGATACGGACATATTTTTACAGAAGTTTCGTATGGTTTGTTGTTAAATTAAATTATTCTTGATTGATACTCAAAGCTTCATGAGCCAAGGCTGGTTGTTACAGCAGGCTGATTACTTTTGGCAAATTATTATTGGATTATGGTGTATTTGCATTGTAGGTACTTTTTGCAATGTTTGCTCGCTCTCATTTGAACAAGAGTTAATATTGCCGCACTGCTTCTATTCCTTTTTTATTCGCAATTAATTTCAAACGTCTTATATACGTAACTTTACGCCTGTAATGCCCGAAGGGGTAGGCAGAGGTAAATGCATGCATTCAAGCATACATGCAAACACCCACGATTCGCCGGTTACGTTTTGGCCCATGTAACGTCAAACGTCTTATATGCTGTTATTAGTTTAAATTTTAACGTTAATTATCTCTAGTTTTGAGTACCTACCTAATACAATAATATGTTAGAGTATATTCTGATTACTTTGAGGTAGCTTTTGCTTGTACTGGGTTCCGAATCATTTTTTCTATTGAGATACCTCTCAGTGTCTGTGTACCTACAGAGTCGCCAAAATACATTATTGTCGCAAACAATTGAAGCAGCCCTTTGAATTTTCTAATTCTAAGTTACTACTATTATTTCGCTGAAGCTTGCGGAACTTGCGATTATCATGATTCTAGTCACACATATCAATTATAAACTAGAGGGTAAGTCACAGCTTCACAAATAAAATATCCTTTAACTCACATCAAATTGACAATCCACGTCATACAATTCGGATAGTCAAAAAATGTCGCAAAAAATGTCGATACGAAACTTCGCTAGAAGTTTTTAAGTCCCGCTTATTTTCTAGTACGTAAAAATATTTCGTTTCGGGTAAAATACGGGAAAGCCCGGGGCAAGTGATAAGAAGGATTTGCAGTACAAACGACGTATACTGACGGCCATTTTTTACTTTTCTGCAGACAAATGCATTGGATCTATTCAATGCTTAAATAATGTACTAAGTAATGTATGTATGTATCTTCACGCCAGGTCCCTAACGGGGTAGGCAGAGAGTGTAGAGCGCCAGATATCCCGGTTCTGACAAACCTCTCGTGCCTCGTCTACCTTCATCATTCTCTTCATACATGCACGCCGATTCCTAAGACTTTTGACCCCACCATCAGACAGAACTCGACCTATTTGGTCATGGTAGGTCAGTCTTGGTCTTCCTGGGCCTCTGCAACCATCCACATTTGCATTGTATATCTGTTTAGTCATTCATTACTTTACAAAGTAATGTTACCCTACTTATATAAATAAAATGTTACTGCCTACGCCCTGGAGCTCCATCACTGGAGCTCTACCTCCTATATAGTGTATTTATCCTTTATTACTACAAAATCTAATACTTTGTAAAAATGCTTATTCACGTTTTCCATAACCAAAATGTTAATTTTTATAACACCATAGATTTATTTAAAAAATACGCGATGAGAAAATATGATATGTTTTTTGAATCAACGCTTTTTATTTATAAACTTTAAAAAGTGTTCATTGTAAAGTGTTCATTCAAACTCATATTCTAATAAACTTACAATAAATCTGTAGAAGTGTAAATTCTGTACACTAAAAATATTGAAAAAATAAATTCCAGGGGATGTTATTAGATCGATACCGAACACAAATTTTTGTCTGTCTGTCTGTCTTTTTTTTCAAGCATCACATAAAAACTACTGGTCCGATTACAATGAATCTTGGTATGATTATACTTTAACCTTTGGCGCACAACACTGGGTACTTTTTATCTCGGAAAAATGTCTGTTTGTCTATGTGTTTGTGCACGCTAATATCAGAAACGGATTATTCGATTTGCGGTTTTTTTTCGATTTCGCTAATACATTGTGGTAAGTTTCACTTAACATTTAGTGTTTGTTTCATGTGAATCGGTTCAGAAATAAAAAAGTTATGTCGATTTAAGGAATCGTATCGAATATTTTTAAGCTATTCTGTATCGTAGTTCTATCTTTTAGGGGGTTTCGTACCTAATAGGTAAAAGCGGACCCTACAGATAACTAATCCTCCGCTGTCTGTCTGTCTGTCCGTCCGTCCGTCTGTCTGTCACCAGGCTGTATCTCATAAATAGTGATAGCTAGAAATCTAACATTTTCACAAATTATTTATTTCTGTTACCGCTATAATGTAGACGCTTAAAATTTTCACAGAATTTTAAGGTCTTATGTTGTATTGTAGCTTTCATAATAAATCTGTATAATAATAATAATAATGGCAACCCATTATACGTCCCACTGCTGGGCACGAGTCTCTCCCCTTTTTGGGAGGGGGGGGGGCTGGAGCTTACTCCACAACACTACTCCAATGCGGATTGATGGAGGTGGGTGGGTTAGTGGCCAACCCGCTGTCGGATGTTTTCAAACCGCCCATAGGCCTCCGACAAGGTTTAACGACTGCTATCTATCGATAGCAACCGGGACCGACGGCTTAACGTGCCCTCCGAAGCACGGAAACGCGCATTTAATTTGCCACTAGCGGTCACCCATCACACTACCCGACCGCGCCCGTAGTGCTTAACCGAGCAGATCGCTTATGATATGCACCAGCCGCCGGGCCATGCGCGCTCATAAAAAAAATTATCTCATCAAAATCTATATACATACAAATAAATAAAATAGGAGTGTCTGTTTGTAATATTAAAAAACCGCTTTTTATTAAACGCATATGTAGGTATGTATACACTGTACATACACCAAAACAACATTTTTTACAATTTTTGTGTATCTGTCGATCTGTTTGGCGGGGCTAAGCTTGGGAACGGCTTGACCGATTTTGACGGGACTTTCACTGGCAGATAGCCGATGTGATAAGGAGTAACTTAGGCTATTTTTATCTCCATACATCCATACGTACATACATACAAATACATAGAATTTGAGTGTCTCCGATTTTGATGGGATTTACACTGGCAGATAGCTGATGTAATAAGGAGTAACTTACGCTACTTTTATACTAGCTGCGCCCACGACTTTGTCCGGGTTCTTTCGATTGAACAATTATATTTTTTCTCACGTACACGAAGTCGCGGGCACAGCTAGTATTCAATAAAGATTTCATATGTAAATATTCTCGAATAAATTCAAAATACAACAGTTATTGAAATATACGTTTCAGCTGAAAGCTGTGAAAATTGGATCAGTCATTGCTAACCATAGAGCAATACGGGCCACCGGCCGCGGCCGACTGGAGGGGAGTAGCCATATGCAGGCTTTCCCCTCTGTCAAAGTACAAGACCAAATAGTCCTATGTCTGTTGCCCAGATAAATTGTTTATGTATTTTGTGAAAGTCAAAGTGCGAGTTTCGTAGTAATAGAACATTTTAGTAGTGTGAGTGTGTATCACACGTATTACCCCCCTAAAAATGACAGACTGTTTTGCATCGGTAATAAACGCTATGGCTACTCCCCTCTGGTCCGCCGCGACCGGTGGGCCGAGTTGCTCTATGTTGCTGACTAATCTGACCCTCTTTGCGTTCTATTTAAACCGTTTTTAGGGTTCCGTAGTAAACAAGGAACCCTTATAGTTTCGCCATGTCCGTCTGTCAGTCCGTCCGCGGTTTAGCGCTATACCTATAACGTAACGTGCGGATTTTTTAATTTTATTTCGATTTCCACATAGTGTTGAATCGTTGAATAGGTCTTTCGAAAATATGATGGATATCCGAACAACATTTTTTCATTTAATTATTTGCTCGTGATTTATTAAGCTTTATAATAATGCAAATTTTCGTTAGAGTCAAGTGTCTCCTCCCCACCAACTAAACGGATGTTGCTAGAAATTCAAACGTTACGGCAATAGTAGCTACATATAACGAAATTAAAAGGAAAACTATCACACTTAAGTTGGCCTTGCAAGTTTGCGAGTAATAATCGACCAAATGTATTTAACTCGAAAATTTCGAACATCTCCATAGGATTTTTTTAAGCTATTGCATAGCTTCTATCGCGGGCCTTGAGCGCGGGGACCGAATTCAGAAATTCCGTAACGAAAAAACCGGACGCTCCGGATTACAAATTTTAAACTCATTTAAAGAAAGTCATGTATAATTTCGCCGTCCGACTTCGTGGGTAGCGTGGCCGAGAGGTCTAGGCGCTGGTTTAAGGCACCAGTCTCTTCGGAGGCGTGGGTTCTAATCCCACCGCTGCCAAGATTGATTTTGTTCATTTTTTTATTGTTTGTATTTCCATTCAATATTTAAAAATTGGTAAATATTAATAGAAAATTATTGTTTCATTTTTCTATTTTTTTTTCTTTTATTTGCATTTCATTTTGTTTTGCATAATTTAAGATAATTATGTAAATACAATAGCTTTACCGCGGTAGTCCCCGAGTGCCACACGTCTTTTTTTCATTACATCTCTTTCTCTGCAACTGCGGAATCCTATACGGGTCGTGTCCCAACACGCGCTTGATCGCTTTTTTTCATATCATATCATGAAAAAAAATAGATTTAAATGTTTGGGTCTTATCTAGATATTTATAATTCAGTATTCAATTACCATCAATATGTTATTCCACTATATTGACATAAATAATATATTCATTATCAAAAAATTTAGGAACGTAATCAGTATGAAAGCATATTATTATTCTATGTATTATAAGTGAGCTTCACTTTGAGGCCAGGCTTATATAGGATCAGGCTGTAATCCCATGATTGATGAGAGTGGACACTAATAAGACAGTATGAGGAATATTTTAGTGCTATTTCAGGTTAACTGACCTCATAAAATGACTAAGTTAAGCTAGAATTATTTTAGGTACTCAAGATGACCGACGAGCTAACATAAAATGCGACAATACCGAAAATTATGTTTTTTTATGCCAGGAAGTGGCAAATTAGCATGCAGTTCACATCAATATGTTAAGTGATGACTGCAGACTTTAGACACCCTCACAAAGACTAAGGTCAAAATGCCTTATCACTCCTGAGGCCTAAGGTGTTATGCCTCTGTGCCGAAAATTACAGGGCCGTTCATTACCACCTGACCGGAACACGATAGTGCTGAACACTATAGGTAATGCGGTGGTGCCTATGCCCGCAAGCTCCGTCACTGGAGCTCTACCACCAGTAAAAATCATTCACCATACCACCAGTCAAAAATCATTCATCTAATGCACAGTAATACCAAAACTCCACGAACGCGTATTTATCCACCATGATCTAAAAGACATCAATGGCGTATTCGTATGAGATCGAAGAATAAACCGTATGCATTCGACGTATAGAATCATAACTCAATTGTCACGCAATCAAATAGAGCGAGCATGTCGGAACACGTTTGAATTATTGCGTCCCCACCTCCCTTTGTTGTTAACTGGCAACACGATAGCTAAGCAATTGTGCTGGGTGACACCAACAATGCTAACATGTTTTAGTAAACAACCTTTTGTCGGTCACCGCTAATACAAAAAATAATAGATTAATGGATCTGTGGTCTGTTTATTAATGTACGTTGTATAGTTTTTGGTGTCATAACTTCCAATCTAGACACGGAGAACCGTCCTTAAATAGGTGTATGTTTGTATTTTCACGCGAAGTCCTTTACGGGGTAGGCAGAGAGTGTGGAGCGCCAGATATCCCGGTCCTGACACTCCCCATGCTTCTTCTTCTTCGCCATTTTGTACAAGTAAATGAACACTTAAAGAAAATTTTAAAATAAGAAAAATCGATCTCTAAACACATGAAACTACATTCGTCTATATGCCGGCAAAGGCAGACATATTAGTTATTTTGTGATGATATGAGAGAATCATACATGTCATAGTGTACACAAAGTAGGGTTTTCTACCCGGGTATTTGCATTTTTTAGTACTCGGGTATTATTTTACTGCCAGATCCGGGTACCCGGGCACCCACTTTGATTAGAGTATTCATCAAAATCCTCGGAAAATTACTTGTAGTAACGTCTAAAAAAATAATACTTATTAGCCAATGTGCACACAAACAATAAAATAAATCTAAAAAGGCGTAGTTTTTTAGAAAAATGCAGATTTGGTTATGTATCACGTCCTTGTTAACGTCGCTGAGTGTGTTTTTGTTTCGTTGGAGTTTGATAAGAAATATTAATTTTCATAGGTATTGAAATACGCTAATTTCTATTATTTTCATAGAAGTGAACAAAATGTTGATTGTTATTGTTGACAATTTTAATTGTTCAGTGAACTCGTATTAATCGAATTAAATGTTATTAATACAAAAGAAAAAAATGAATCTAGTGGATCTATAAAATTTTACTAAGCGTTGGTTTACTTTTCGTTGGCAAAATGGATGGATCTGTATCTGGCGTGTGGAAATATATTAAAAAAATACAGAATCAAGAATTAGTACAGTTTGCAATATGCCCAAAAATATTATCTCTTATAGGCTCTTCAACAAGTGTTTTATTAAAACATTGAAATAAAGTACCTACACAAAACAATAATCGAAAAACAAAACTTCATGTGCGAAAAAGAAGTGCCATTGACATCGTTTTCTCAACCCGTATCAGAAAAAGAAAGAAAAAGAAAAGAAAGAAAGAAACAAAGTTTAAGCCTATACCAGAACTTTTGACATTAGCTACTGTCATTTTGTAAAATAATGATACCACATTTAACCTAATAGTGATGGACCCAATAATCGGTAAAGAATCGCGATTTTGTGTTTATGTAATTATAATATAGGTGTACCAATTTTAAAAAATAAACGATCGATTTTATTCAAATAAATACATAATTATTCTCTATAATTATTTATTAGTGACAATTGCATTAATATATAACATATAATATTTTCTTTTAATTATATTAAAAACAACACTTATAATAAAAGAGCCCAGATAGATCGTTTTCCGTATTGGCAACCCGCGCGGGCTCGTGCAGCCACCGCCGTTTTGTTTTTCTTGTCATTCAGCTTCATTCTCCCAGTCTGATTGCACGAATGTCTTGTTTCATTGCAGATGGCTTACGCAGTCCTACACAAATTCTGCACTAGAGTGTGTCACATCCTCGGCTGATATCTGTGTCATTGAAATATTAGAGGAAAATGTTTTTAAACTATTAAAATCTTTAGATCTTTCCAAGTCGGCAGGACCCGACAATATACCTGCAATCTTTATAGTAAAATGTGCCAAGAGCCTTGTCCGTCCGCTTGCTTTACTATACAATCGCTCTCTTTCAGAAGGTCTTGTACCCAATATCTGGAAGAGTGCGTTTGTTACTCCGATACACAAGAAAGGTCCGAAGAACAAAGTCGAAAATTATAGACCAATATCAAAGTAGTGTTTGTTTGCTAAAGTCTTGGAAAAAATAGTATACTCACAATTGTATTGCGGGATACAATTGTGAGTATACTATTTTTTCCAAGATAAGATCAAGCACAGCCTCTCCGTTAATCAACATGGCTTTCTGAAGGGTAGGTCTACTTTTTCTAACCTCTTAATTTCTACAGAATTTGTGTCACAGCATATGTCTGAACCCTCACAAGTTGACATTGTTTTCACTGACTATTCAAAGTGTTTTGACTGAATAGATCATTTAATTATACTAAAAAAACTTCAACAAATTGGTATCAGAGGAAATCTATATAGATGGTTTACATCCTATGTCCAGAACAGATGTCAAACTGTTGTGTTGGGTGGGTTCTCTTCATTGCCGATGAACATTCCATCTGGTGTCCCCCAAGGCTCATTATTAGGTCCATTGCTTTTTGCACTTTTGTTAATGACATTTCTACTTGCTTTTTATACTCTAAAATTCTTTTATACGCTGATGATATGAAGATTCTGCAACAAATTAAAAATGTTGATGATGTTCATCGTTTGCAGGATGGATCAATAGATTCCAAAATTATTGTTCTGTTAATAAATTAGACCTAAACGTCTCTAAATGTTATATTTGTTCATTTACCCGTAAACCGATTCCTCTTATTTATGATTATTTTCTGTACAACTCTGCATTAACTAGAGTCGATGCAATCAAGGATTTAGGAGTTATTTTTGATAAAAAACTGTTATTCGCTGATCATATGGAAAAAAATATTAAAAAAGCATATCGTGCGCTGGGATTTGTTTTAAGAACGTCATCAGAATTTAAAAATATTAAAACATTCAAAATACTCTACTGCGCATATGTACGTAGTCATCTGGAATACGCTTCACAGGTGTGGAATCCTTGTTACGACACATGCAACTCACGATTAGAAGCAATTCAAAGAAGATTTCTACGTTACCTACAGTATCGAGCCCAAATATTTTTACCAGATTACGACACGAGATGTCGTAAATTCCACTTTCTTCCTCTATACAAAAGAAGAGAAATAGCCGATTTATCTTTCCTATTGAACATTTGTAATGGCACCGTTGATTGTCCGGAACTTTTGGAACAGATAAGAGTATGCGCGAGTAAAGTTGCATTGAGGAAACCCAACATTCTTTGTGTTCCTCTTGTAAAATCTAATTATAGGCAAAATTCATTCATGTTACGAGCTTCTAATTCATTCAATCATCTCGTTAAAGCAAATTTGGATATTGACCTGTTTAATACTGGTACCTAAACTCAAACGCTTACTCAGCGATAGGTATTTTAATAACTAAATTAATAACTTTCCTTTTTGCATCTGTACGTGTTATGTTAGTAATTTTTATTGTACTATTTTTGTATCCTAAATAATCGTTGTCTACTGTTTTTTTTTATATCTATTTCTCAAAATATCTGCGGTAACTTGTAATGGGCCTTAATATACCTGTAGCCCCTGGCTGCATGTATCTAGAAATGTATTACCTAATATTTATAACCTAGCTGTAAGTTATCCTAAAAATGTAAAAATAAAATAAAAATTTAAAAAAAAAATATATATATCAATATGCAAAATATATGCAAAAATAATACCCGATACCCGGGTATTAAAAAATGTCGGGTATGCGAAAACCCTAACACAAAGCAATGTGCCGACGAAAAGTTACGTAATAGTATCTCTGGCACCCCTAACTGTTCAACATAAATAAAAAAAACTCGAGAATTGCGAGAAAAGGCCATAATGAGAGACCGCGAATGACCTGACAATTACGATGACGAATGAATGTATTCTTGAGAACAATATTTTCGCGAATGTTATATGGTTCGCATACTTCATCATGCCAATTCCCTCGTAGATTAGATAGATTGTAAATGATTGCCAAATACAATATAATGCTCGCTGTTTAAGTTTATTTTATAATTGTGATATGATTGAAAATCTAGTTTTCGGATTTATCTCGCGTATAATACAAATTATTACTTAAAATCAACCCAAAAAATCTATCGCTTTTCAGCTATGATATTTTTTTTCATGAAGTGACAAGCAAGCAAACAGTTCACATTGATGGTAACTGAATACTGAATCTTCTTATATATAAAATTCTCGTGTTACAATGTTCGTTCCCGTACTCCTCCGAAACGGCTTGACCGATTGTCATGAAATTTTGTGAGCATATTGAGTAGGTCTGAGAATCGGCTAGCATCTATTTTTCATACCCCTAAGTGATAAGGGTGATTTAAAAAAAATATTTTTTCGATATATTGGCCTTTTTTTTAATATTTCCAAGTAGATACGAAGTTCGTCGGGGCAGCTAGTATCTATGTAAAAATCAGAGATTTCAATGTAGATTGCATTGCCACTACTGATGTCTAAGCCCTTATGCCTCTTTGTCGAATTGCAGAGCTGTACCTTTCCACTTGACTGAAACACGAAAGTGCTGAAATCGGCTGAACAGATTTAGAAAGAAGTAGAGGAGCTCTCCTCTTTGATGTTTAGGATTACGTTCTTACAATTCACAATAATGAGTAAAATGTGGACAATAACTTGTATAATTCACAAATAGTTTCTCTTTATCAGTAAATATGCAGAAATAAATAAGTACAACACACAAAAGTCTTCCATTGTTCGATATCGGTAGAGACACACGCGACAATCATGTTTAGCTATTCCAATAAAATTCAGCTGTTTACGCTGTCACCGAATGATCACACAGCTGCGGGCTATTTCCAAATCAGCCAATAAGTGTGCTTAATTCAGAACGTATTGTGGCATGTACTCTCTGGTGAGCTCGAGGGTGTAGGCTTCATCGCATTAAATAATCTTCCTGTGGATAAATTATAGCGTTCAAGGCTACCGTGTAATAACTTTTTGTTTTGTACTAATTTCAAAATGTCTACCTTTTAAACGACTGACTTTGAGAAAAAATGGTTTTGGAAACCCGAATGTCATATTCAAAGATAATAATATGTTTTTAAACATGATCTGTGTAGGTTTGATTCAAAAATAGTTTCATATTTAGGTTCAATTCCAAGTATGGAGATACGTATATTTGTTTTTATTTTTGTTTAAGAATCATAAGGTATTTCATGTGAACCATGACATGTAGGTATTACATCTACCTAGCGAGTTTCAGGTATCTGGTCTTAATAGTAGAGTTAAGTGGTTGTGACCTACGGACAGATAGACAGACAGATATATATGTATATGTATCTTCGCGCCAGGTCCCTAACGGGGTAGACAGAGAGTGTAGAACGCCAGATATCCCGGTCCTGACACGAGAGGTATCTCGTGCTTCGTCTACTTTCATCATTTTCTTCATACATACACGTCGACCTAAGACTTTTGACCCCGCCATCAGACAAAACTATAATCTAAGACAGACAGATAATATGACGAATCTATAAGAGTCTCGGTTTTTGTCATTGGCTTCGGGACTCCAAATAGTCGAAATAACAAAAAGTCTCCTATTGTTCAGGACTGATATAGAAACACGCAATAATTCTGTTCAACCATTCCAACCCTTGTCAATGACAGGAATGAGAGTGGTATAAAGTAAGGTACTGATGTTTACGCTGTCAACGATTGACCACACGGCTTCGGGCAATTTTCAAATCGGCTATTAAGCATGTTTTATTCAGAACGTATTGTGGCATGTACTATATACTGAACTTGATGGCGTAGGCACCACAGCATTACGTAATCTGTCTGTCGATATATTGTTGCGTTCAACGTTTGCGTGTTCCAGTTGGGCTGACAATGTACAGCTCTGACGTTTAATGAAAATACACTAAAAATACTAGGCCTCAGGAATGCCATTCGTCTACCATCATCTGAAATATTCACTTACCATCGTTTAAAATTAAATGTTTACTCTTTCGTTACACAAAAAATATATCTACCCATAAGCGAATACACCTTTCATCTCTTAAGGATAGGTAAAAAACTATTTTGTAATATTTAATCATAATTTACCATATTTTACACTCGTGCACTTGACATGCAACTTACTATAACATACTTAGTTCCCTTTTTGATGTTGCATGTTGATAAAATCAACGTTAGAACAATTTCCATAATTACATTGCGGACCCTTAAACACTGCTGTTTAGCTAAATAACATGGAATGAAATACAAAAAAATATTACGACTGAGTGAGAGTGACGCTGTAATAAGCACAAAAAACGTCATGTGCGTTTAGTATTAAACCTTGCCAAGCTTGTCTTCTTATCTTCTTTTCATGTTGAGGAAAAATATTACAGATTTGATGATATTAACCTCAGAGTTTCCTGTTTTTTTCGACTTACTCTAGTAACTAAATGTTTTCTTTTGTCTTTTTCATTACAACTCATCTATCATCACGTCTATCGGGTCGGCTCTAAACGAGAATGTTTTTTTTATAATTTGAAGATTTTTTGGAGCATTCTCTCCGTGAGATTGTTTCAGAATAGCGTCGGGCTTCGGCTTGACATAATGCTGAACTGGGAACTATTTGGTGCAGCCGTAGGATCTTGTTTCTTATTTTCTACTCTAACTAGGTACTTTTTTAAATAGGTTTAAGATATTTTTTTTTGTCAACCCTTTTTTAAATGTTTTTTTTCGTGTAACGTATTTGTATTGTAAATGTTTTTTTTCTATTGTTTTTTTTATTAATGTAGTACCTGGTATTGGTATGGGGGCTGCACCAATAAATGTTTTTTCTTCTTTCTTTATTCTAACAGAATGTACCAACATACCAATGTTCGGTCGGCCTCGTCAGTGACTTATTTTTGTGGGAATATAGTCTAATTTACAATGTATTTGGATAACCGGAGCCTTCTTTGATTTTTAAATGTACAGAGGGGTACACTGATATCTGAATCAGCACTTTGATGGGTGGGACTATTCAGTGGTCTTAAAACTTCATATTTTATATTAAGCTTAGTCGTATGCCTTTTACAAAAGTGTAGGAATGTCGCTTCCACCTATCAGTATTTGGCTGCCGTGGGAAAACTATGTCACATAATCTTATAACTATATTGTTGATATTTAGATACAAGATAAAAGGCCAGGTCTTTTATATTTTTGGGCTTGCAGTACTAAGTTATTGCGTCTTTCAAAACATACGGCTTGCTCATAAGTGTCTTTCCGTCTGTAAAATTGCAATACTATAACCAAATTATACCTAGCTTCATCAACAGACGTAGATACTAGCACATCAAATAATTTATGACATGGTGTAGTATATGGAATAATTTATGTCATAGATCTATAATAATTCGTCAGGCATGGCAACAATCTGCGTTTTGACTTGATATCTGATTAATGTATAGACAGTTATAACCTGAAGTTATCACTTGCCATCCATCTGAACTGAATCCTTGTTTTGCACCTTTAAATAGTTATTTTTAATTAATTCTATTTTCTTTCTAGTGTAACAGAGACATAAATATTCAGTCGTTTATCAAAGGACAGTGAAAATAACAAAGAAACGATTGAAAATTATGTAATAACGAAGATAGTACAATCGGTAGCAACATTACAGTCTTAGATAGCGTGGATTAGTGGCATCGGGGTTTAATTCCGATTCGCGCCAATGAGTTGTGAAACTTTGGCCAAGTTTCAGTTAACAGATTGCATTCAACAAATCTATATTTATTGTATGAGTTCTGTGACTACATTTCTATCCGTGATCTAAAGTTTAAATTTTATTGGTTTATGCACATATTGTTTTGTTACTAAATAGTAAGTAAACTTATAGACACGTTTACTATTGTCTTGGTTTGAATTCAAGGATATATGCACTTGTATTACCTAAACTACCTATCAGGGGTCATAATGTATTGCTTTGTAACAGACACATAGACACATGAATTGATAATCAAACTTACCAATATTGTCGTGGATGTAACACTGGTTCATAAAAAGTATGTATCGACATTTTAAAATTCTAATTTGATTTTGTACAAACCATCGAAGCTGTGTTGTGTCGTCGATGGTACAAACAAAAAATACTTAATGGGACACGATAAGCACTTTACAAGCAGGCGATTTGATAAAATGAAATTCATTTTTCTGTATCGGACTTTAATAAACCCTTTATGGTCGTCATCAAAGAGATTTTTATACGCGTTTCAGACTCATTTAATTATTTATTCAAAACTGCCGCCTTTCATCGCATTTTAGTGTGTATATTTTATATTCATTCACGAACGATTTATGAAATTGTTTCAGTTTCGGTTATTCAAAAGCTAGAACATATGAACGTTCGTATTTTGTTCTTGATAAAGTACAGTGATTCGATACCTGTTGTTACGAAACAAAGTATGAAAGCATTGCCACAATAGACGTTAAAGTAACTCAGCTTTTTGTAATATGCGATTGTGTCGATAGTGGGACCGATCCGGCCGTAAGTCGCATGTGTAGCCCGATATTGCATATTGTGGCTACAAAAAGAACGTGTACATACATAGTTTGTAGTGTTTAAAGTACTAGGTCGATTTGAGGTCGTGTATAACGATTGTGGGAATTGCTGTGACCACGTATATCTATTTATGGGTGTTGTAAATATGTCCGGTACATTAGGGAACGATATACAAAAAAGTGGTTTAGTAGCGTGATTTGAAATTAATCATGGTTGATATAATTGTATATAATTGTTGGAATAATGAATATTCATGCCTGTAATCCTCAAAGGGGTAGGCCGAGGTAAATGCGTACATGCAGATGACGCACGATTTGTCAGTAAGGTTTGGGCCCATGAATAAAGGTGCCGAGCCTTTTGACATCTCCTCTCACATAACCGAACTCTGCGGTGCTTAGAAATTTGCAGAAAATGAAAAAAATTCTAACAGAATTAGCGATAAAAGATTTAACGCCTATTTTATTGGCAGACCCAGGAATCGAACTAAGAACTTCAGTGTAGCAGTAGTAGCCTGGTACCTCTAGACTACTGAGGCTGTATCAATACATATAGGTTATGAGAATTTAAGTGCATTGCGGTAGTATTTTTTTGTATTTAAGTTAGCAGGTAGCATAAAAGTTTGCCTGAATGAAGAAGTATTTTCGGTCGTGTCATGAAGAATATTATTTGGAATTCTAAAAACATTACACAAAATATTTTATGTAGAAATGACAAAAGAAGCGCGAAGGATCTTAATCTGTATAAGTACATAAATAACACAAAATAAATCAATCTTTCAGGTACCCTCGTTTGTATAAGTAAGCAAACAACTATTCCACATAATCTCGTGAGATGGAAAGGAAAAGTATCAAAGCTGTTTGCGTAATAAAGCTCAGGCATCCGCGCTTGCCTCCAATATTTGTGAGAATAACTGAAATAATTATAATCCTTATAAACCACCAACTTCTTTTATACATTAGGAGCAATTTATGACGGGATATCTTACACCCTGTTGAGTACGTTTAACAAAGCTCTTTACGTTTCTCTTGTGACAGTCGTTCAATATTTGAACAAAGCCGGCACGAGCTTGCTTGAAAAATATTGCCGCGATTGCAACCTGTCGGTATAATACGTCACGCTGCCTTGTTACTTGGCATTACAGATATCCATCCAATATCCACTTAAATAACACATCAATTATTTAAATAATGTTATTATAATAATATTGGCAACCCATTATACGTCCCACTGCTGGGCACGAGTCTCTCCCCTTTTTGGGAGGAGGCCTGGAGCTTACTCCACCACGCTGCTCCAATATGGATTGGTGGAGGTGGGTGGGTTAGTGGCCAACCCGCTGTCGGATGTTTTCGAACCGCCCATAAGGCCTCCGACAATGTTTAACGACGGCTATCTATCGATAGCAACCGGCACCGACGGCTTAACGTGCCTTTCGAAGCACGTGAACGCGCATTTAATTTTCCACTAGCGGTCACCCATCAAACTACCTGACCGCGCCCGTAGTGCTTAACCGAGTAGATCGCTTATGATCTACACCAGCCGCCGGGCCATGCGCGCTTCAATGTTATTAATTTAATTATAATAAATTAATTAATTATTAATAGTCATTGACCTATATGTACGAAAGTACGTTTGTATACTCTTTGTACAGTACTACAGAGACTAGACAGATTGTCGGAAGCCAACGTTCTATACTTTCACATAGTAATGTGACACGTGACGTGGAAACGTCTCACATAAAAATCTGTCAAGTCAATTTAATAACGTCTCTGTTTAATAAACACTTTGGTACTAATAATAATATTTCTTGGAGTGACTGTTGGCATGGCAACTCATCATAGTGTCATGCGTTTCACGCGCTTGTAATTGCAAACTGCAAATAGAAGCGACACGTAGGCCGTAGCACTGTAGCGCGCAGCTCTCGTAGCTAGCTACACGTGCTCGTTACTACGAGGTTCATATTCTATCTATAAAGAGGAAAACTTTGTTTGTTTGGTTGTATTGAATAGTGCTCAAAAATCATTTATATAGGTATTACTAGCTGACCCGGGAAACTTCGTATTGCCTCACAATGTAATAATGTGTCAAAGGTTTGATAGATACGGACTATTTGTATGGAAAAATAAATTTGTGGTTTTTACTATTTCTCTTCAGTTTCTTCACGTTTTCTTACCTTTTAAACCTTTCCAGAAATAATTCAAAACTAAAATTAACCAAATCGGTCCAGCCGTTCTCAAGTTTTAGCGAGACTTACGTACAGCAATTGATTGTATAAGCTTATTTTGATGTATAATATCTGCCAGGTGTTGCGCGATGTTGACCTATTTGCATTTTTTTCATTGCATAGTACAATACATAATTCTGAAATTTATTTATTAGCCTTTTGAACATAAGCCTGTACTAGATCAGCATAAATGTAATGGAGACAGAAACGAAATATCCACGGATATTGACTGTATCGCAGCGTCGTGTCAAATGGACACTTTCCAACCGCGGTTTAATTATTTGTCAAAGGCCTAATAATGGTTTCACTCGCACCGTTCTGTTGGCTGAGATTTTAGGTTTGCTTTTTGGTGATGTTCACAAAAAATACATTTTGTTTATGTCAGTTTTTTCTATTTCTGAAACTACTGTGTCCAAAATTTTGGAAATATGTTCAAAATAGATTGCAGGAAAACTTATGTGTAGTCTATGATGTTCAAAGTTCCATAAGTAATCTCTGAATTGTACGAAATCGTGTACGTTCGACTCGCACTTAGTCAATTTATCTCAATACAGTCTTTACTCTCAGTTCGTACATCTAGGATATTTCCTTTGATTTCCTATCCTATCAAGTTTCAAGATTTTAAATATTCATCATATGAATCGATTTTCTTTCCTTTAAGAAGAAACACAATTATAGAAGCAACTTTACGATTATATTCAATCTAGTTCTTACATTTCCTTTTAACAAACTAAAGTTTTGTAGTTTCCCTTGAGGGTATCCAGGCAACTTGCCAAATTTGTTTAGAAAACCACCAAGTGGGTTGCCATTCTTAAAAAAAAACTTTGCCTATCACAACTCATAT
The DNA here is from genome assembly GCA_036365455.1 of Macrosoma leucophasiata. Classification (NCBI taxonomy): domain Eukaryota; kingdom Metazoa; phylum Arthropoda; class Insecta; order Lepidoptera; family Hedylidae; genus Macrosoma; species Macrosoma leucophasiata. The sequence goes on from JAWQUS010000021.1 coordinate 14,200,510, forward strand.
ATTATGAGCAAGGAACTCGTTATTCTAATAATGTAGGAAGAAAAATACTTATAAATTAATATTTATATTAAATTAATTTGGACGATCTGGTTAGTCTAGTGGTGTGAGACGACCGTTAAAGCCCCCACCCTCTCTCGCCTGACGATGCGTGCCTCCTCCACCGAAGCCCTTGAATCCCAGGGCACCCAACGCCGACCTGCATGGCAGGCCAGAAGCCGCAGCAGAGGGGGCGAGCTCCGGTGCTGCTTCCGCGCCGCGCGCTTCGCGCACGCGAATTTCAACTGGTGATGACGACCGTTTTATTCGAAGGGTCGCGTGTTCAATCCCCACATCGGGACAAAAAATATAACAAGAGTATTATTGATATTACCTTCACAACTATATGAATACTTCCTTAAATAATTATCATAATAATGTTATGAACTTCATGAGACGAGTACACATACTTGAACATTGAAGTAATACCAGATGCTTGCATCGCACAATAACTTGTTAGAACTTGGTCAGGAAAGCCTGAAGTTGTCCCAACATGTCTCGTTAAGATGGAGCATTGTTGGAAGTGCAATTAAGTTCTGATGTTTACACGTTGACTATCACATATTATAGTGTTTAACAAGAATTTAGATAGCTTTAGACAATGTTTAGATACTTATCAATGACTTGTTAGAACTCGGTCAGTGTAACCTGATGTTGTCTCAACAGGTCGCGATAAGATAGACAACTGTGGAGAGTGCAATCCAATTTCGACATGAAACCACGCTTGTTTGCTACTTCCAATACATAAAAAAAGATTATAGATATTTATTTAAGTCATATTCTTGGAGGTGAAAAAGTAAAAGAGGATACTTTTATAAAAAAAAAAAAAATATTTACGAAATATTTGAATGGCTCAAAAGCGAACGAAGCTGCAGGTAAAAGCTAGTAATCATTATAATTTTTTTTTCGCAATAACACATGCGAGTGAACTTTAGAAATTAAAGAAAAAACGGAAAGAATAATTCAATAATAAGCTACCGAAGCTTAGTGGTAAAGCGGCTGGAATCTTGGGGTCGCCCTGAGGTTGCAGGTACAATTCCTGCCCGATGTCAAATTTTTCTTTCCGTTTTTTCTTTAATTCCTAGCTAGTAATCAATAATATTATGACACAAAAAAAGCATTATTTTTGTATTTTACAATTTGGCACAGCAAATGTAAGTAATAAAAATCCGCCAGTGAGTGCATTACGAGCGACAGGTGCCGGAACAGTGAAGCGTTCACTCACAATTCTCCGTCTCACTGGCCCCCATCTGTCGCGTTCCTCACTCTGCGTTCAATTTTCAACAATTCCTACACACACTATATAAAACTTTTCACGTGCATTTCAGCGGAGAAAATTTGCTCATTTTATCTACCGCTTAAATTTTTTTTTTTTTATGAATTGGAGGTGGCAAACAAGCGTGCAGTTCACATTGATGTTAAGTGATGACTGCAACCTATATATACTTACACAAAGATCAAGGTCAAAATGCAGATGTGTTACCACTCTTGAGGCCTAAGATCCTCTAAATTCTATTTGAAATTAATTAAATTAAATTTTTGTCTGACACATTACGATACTAAAATGAACATATAATCTTTCTATCTATACATATAATTAAAATTGGAGTATCTGTTTGTATTATAAAAAAAAACGCTTTTTACTAAATGCATATGTATATATACTCGGTACATATACCAAAACAACATTTTTTAGTATTTTTCTGTCTGTCTGTTTGTCCCCGCTAGTCTCGAGAACGGCTTTACCGATTTGTCGGGACTTTCACTTAGTATAATACAGTTAGTAAATTATAAGATGTTCCTTACGGGGAAAAGCGACATATTATTTCATCTCATCTTCCATAAAGCAACAAATCAGCGCTGAAATAACATTGAAGGACAGCAAAACAACGGAATATATCTGCGGGTCATCCCTCAAATGCTACCCTGGATACACCGAGAATTTCTAACTACCGTGCTCCCTAAAATTTTAATTACTACGTTCATCCGTTCCTTGGTGCGACCGTGAAATTATGTTTTCTGTTTGTTATCGTCAGAAAACGTCGATTCTAGAGTACTCTGAAATTCAGTTTTAATATTTTAGTCTGATGTTGGACAAAGAGGACGTTGATCCGACCTATTAAATTTACTTGTTAGTCGTGTTTATAAATTGTGGTAAAATCGATCAATATGAGATTCAGCGATGGCTTATCATATCAGCCGGATGGTATCTAGAATAGAATAAAATATTCTTTATTGTACACCAGAATTGTAAAAAAATCAGATGTTATTACAATAATAGTAGGCAATACAATAAGGTGGTCTTATTGCTGAAAGCAATCTCTTCCAGATGACCTTAAGGTGGAAGGAGAATCATCGATCATATTGCAGAGTACGGTGTACATTCTCTAAAGTAATAAAAACTTCGTATTGCCTCACAATGAAATAATGTGTCAAAGGTTTGATAGATACGGACTATTTGTATGGGAAAATTAAATTGTGTATTTTAATATTTCCCTTAAATTTCTTCATATTTTCTTACCTTTTAAAGTTTCCCTGGACTCCCAAAAACCATTCAATACAAAAATTAGCCAAATCAGTCCAGCCGTTCTCGAGTTTTAGCGAGACTAACGAACAGCAATTGATTTTTATATATAAAAGATAAGAACTTATAATTAGTAGCGTAGTAAGCAACATTTTTCAGGCATAATCTTCAACTGGTGGTAGAGTTCTAGTAGAGAGGTAGGTAGCAGAGTGTAGGGACTCGAGGCCGTAGGCACCACCGCATTACCTAAACTATCGCCTGTTCCGGTTAGATAGCCCCGTAATGACTATCACAGAGACATAACAACCAAGGTCTCAGAGGTGGCAACGTATCTGTATTATGACCTCTGGTTTTTGTGAAGTTGTCTATGGGCTGTAGTCATCACTTAACATCCATGTGAACTACAAACCTATTTGTTACATATGTTACTTTAAAATATTTCCACTTTTGTGGCCCTGTAATTTCCGGCACAGAGGCATAACACCTTAGGCCTCAGGAGTGGTAACGCATCTGCATTTTGATCGTGGTCTTTGTGTGGGTGTCTATAGGCTGCAGTCATCACTTAACATCAATGTGAACTGCATGCTTGTTTGCCACTTCGATTACATAAAAAAAAAAAAAAAAAAAATAAATATTTTAAGCAACATAAAACAAAAATATTTCCTAAAGATATCAAACACATTGGAATAATTTTCAATGAATTAAAGTAACAATAATCCGAATCATAGTATTATTATACTGAAAATTCTGTTTTTTACAAGACTTCACATGTTTGTTTTGTTATAAAGAACGTGAGTACAAAACAAATAATAAACATATCGATGGAAAAAATACCGTCCTTCAGATCGATCCAATATAACTGTCCTTGGTCATAAGCTTTGTAGCAATACCCTATAACCCGCTAATTAACAATGCGAGGTTATGTCCTCATTCACTCAAATAAGATTTATTTATCTACTATTTTATATACTCATTTTAGGGTACACTATAAAGGAATTCAATTCTTTCACTTTATTGTACGCTTATTTATCTGAATGTCAAGACCTTTTTTGGGTAATGTTGAAATAGTACCAGACTTAAGTTTACCCATTCATATTGTGAAAATATCATACTTCTAAATCAAAGCAAAGAAAAGTTGATTTGGTGAAATTGTCGTGACCTATGGCGATGTATGAGGACAAAGGGAAAGTTACCTAAACGACATTGATACCTACGAATGTATTCAATGCTTTAATTTTTTCGGGAAACCTCAGTGCACGAGTACGGCAAGGGCTCGTACCTACTTGGCTGGTTTTTGCCTTTTATGATATATTTAGAAGTGGCAAACAAGCGTGCAGTTCACATTGATGTTAAGTGATGACTGCAGCCTATAGACAACCACACAATGACCAGAGGTCAAAATGCAGTTGCGCTGCCACTCCTGAGGCATTAGGTGTTATGCCTCTGTGCCGGAAATTACAGAGCCGTACATTACCACCTGACCGGAACACGGTAGTGCTGAACACTACCATTTAGCGGCAAGTATATTAGGTAATGCGGTGGTGCCTACGCCCGCGAGCTCCGTCATTGGAGCTGTACCACCAGTCTAAAAAAAACCTTAAAAGCTTGGTGGTTGATTTTTAATGGAGTAAGACGCTTATGCATATTCCTAACCTAATCCTCTAAGAGGGGTTCAAAGCTAATCGCTTAAGTTGTAATGTTCGGCACGCACCTTAGTTTTTGTATGTATGTATGTATCTGTACGCCAGGTCCCTAATGGGCTAGGCAGAGAATGTGGAGCGCCAGACATCCCGGTCCTGACACACCTCCCGTGCCTCATCTACCTTCATCATTCTCTTCATTCATGCACGCTGATTTCTAAGACTTTAGACCCCTCCATCAGACAGAACTCGAATTAGTTTTTATCACAATGAGAAAATACAGATATTAATTCGATAATTTAATAGCAATGCATTGGAAATCTTTAATTTTTATGTAGATGTCTGCTACTACAGTATTTATTTACCATTGCCATGGACTACATGCTTATTTGCTTATCACTTTAGTAATATTAAAAACCTGTATCTGTCAATTTTATAAGTAGGTACTGGGCCTAAACTTAAACAAATAGGTGGCGTCTCTCCGGAAAAATAAAACAGTTCAAGGTAAAAACACTCGTTTTACAAAAAATATATATATACAAATTCGTTATACAAATTGAAACAGTTTAAATGAGCTCGCTTAACTAATGATCTTTGTCGGGTCATTTGATGTCGGGCGGTGATCGGTTGGTCTATCACAACGTAATTTCTGACGTTGACTTACAGTCGCCTTTGTGTATTGATGCTTAATTGTTACTCTGATTTCCACTTTATCATATATATTCTCAAAGATTTATTTCTGTTATTCAAATTTTAATGTTCATAGGCCACCACGGTGACCAGTTTCCATCAGGCTCGTCAGATTGTCTGTCAACTTTTTGACATTCAAATAAAAATATCTGTTGCTAAATTCTGGCAAAGAGACCTATAAACCCGAACCTCAGGAATGAGAATATATTAATGATTTAATTTCCTCTAATTTGGACGTGAAGCGCGCATGGCCCAGCGGCTGGTGTAGATCGTAAGCGATCTGCTCGGTTAAGCACTACGGGCGCGGTCGGGTAGTGTGATGGGTGACCGCTAGTGGCAAATTAAATGCGCGTTTCCGTGCTTCGGAGGGCACGTTAAGCCGTCGGTCCCGGTTGCTATCGATGGATAGCAGTCGTTAAACCTTGTCGGAGGCCTAATGGGCGGTTTGAAAACATCCGACAGTGGGTTGGCCACTAACCCACCCACCTCCACCAATCCGCATTGGAGCAGCGTGGTGGAGTAAGCTCCAGGCCTCCCCCCAAAAAGGGGAGAGACTCGTGCCCAGCAGTGGGACATATAATGGGTTGCCATTATTATTATTATAATTTGGACGTAGATTTCTGGACATTGAACATCCATTACTATAAATATTTATAGAACAGTTTTCATACGTAGTTCTACATTATACCTTTTTGTTTTTATTCCTACGAATAGTACAATATGTTAGTAAATGTAATTTCCAATTCTCCATGAAGCTAAATTGCTTGACTGAACAGCAAAAGCAATTATTTTTCCGTTACAGATAGCTCATTCTTTAAAAGCTTCTAATTAAAAGAGTTGTTTAAAATTAACTCGCTTAACTAATGATCTTAAACGGCTCATTTAACAGCGGGCAGTGATCAATCCGCCTGTCACGCAATATCCGGACGTCTGCAGCCGTGTTTTTGTGTAGTGTTTCCAATTTCAATTTAAATATCCGATAATTTATCAATCGTGACATTATCTTTAGACTTACTTGGTGAACTTCATTACCATTATGGAAGTAATATTTGAATGATTAGTCAGTAAATTAAATAAAAATAACAATATTTATTTATCAATAGAAGTATAAACGTAAATTCACCTGTCCTGTTTCGTAAAAATTTAATTCTAAAACGGTAATAGGGTAACTATTACCGTTTTAGAATTATTTTTTTTTTAAACTTTGGAAAAAAATGCTTGAAGATTTACTGTGTTGCGATTTGCTTATTTGAAGAAGCAAATCGAGGAATGCTTATTGTACTGTGTTATAATTTTCAAAACTATTTTATCGTTTTTATTTATAAGATAAAAAAAGGTTTTAAAAAATCACAAAATTACCCCTATTTTATCCACTTATAACCATTTGTCTCTCTTAATTATTAATATAAAATATATATAAAATAATATTAAATTTTGCTAATTATAGCAAAATGAATATTGATGGATGATGGATTACATGGATTTCTTAAAATTTTTTTTGAAACCGTTATATTTTTTTTATTTAATAATTTAATAACGCATCTGAATACGCACATTCATTCTAGTTATGCAATCGGTAGTCATACAAGGCTGTTGTTGTCGGTGACTGTTGAGCCTTAAACAAGTGGTTTTTAAATGTTACTAGACTAATAGTTGGCATTCACCATATTATTATGTTGCACTACTCAAACAAATAACGAATAGAACTTAAGTACAGTTTTCAAATCTCATATATTATTATTATGTGCCGTGTATTGGTAAACTTAAATATTCACTTGAATAAACATAAATACCTATTTTTATTTTAGTATATCTACCTGCTTGTCAGATAAATGTTATATGTCAGGAATATGCTCAAATATATAGCAACAATTTAGTGATATATCTACTTAATTTCTCTTGATAGAGTTCAACTTATAAAGATTAATAGATAGTGCATTAAAATCTCTTGTTTTATACAAATGTCTGTTACCTCCAGCTATCATTTACCATCAACGTGAACGTTTTTAACGTTTTCGTAGGTTTTCACGAGCTTCATACATTGTTGAATTTAAACTTCCGGATTTTCTCACGTATACAACACTCCCAAACTTCTTCATACACCCGACGTTTCGATCGCTTTCCAGCTACCGTGGTCACGGGCAGACTGACCACCACGGTAGCTGGAAAGCGACCGAAACGTCGGGTGTATGAAGAAGTTTGGGAGTGTTGTATACGCGAGAAAATCCGCAAGTGAACGTTTTTCTTTACAGCTTTATTGATTCGCAGTTAAGCAAACATCTAACCGTAATATAACATTTAATAATACGTTAATTTTGAAGACGTAACAGTCGTAAAACATGGCTGATAAGAGTTCACAGCACGTGTACACCTATCGACATATTATATCATGTTCCCGTCGTATCTACACGGAAAAGGAAACGCCGAACAATATCATGTCGTAAAAGTCACGGTGCAAAGTTAACTGTGACAATAAAGCGTTGGCGTCGCTGGCACCTAGGGCTAGTGATGCGAAAGGTACATCGATTATAAAACATCGAATTATCACTGAATATCGATTTTGGTCATATTGTATAACTGCTTCACCATTTACTCGCAGCTACCAAAGTGAGGCTTTGGTAAGTTGGTGGCAAAACCGCTGAGCTAGTAATTCAGGCGATCGAATCGCAATTTCGATTCCCGACATAAAATATTTATTTCCACCCATATTCCATTGAATGATTTATAATTTCTTTTTCTTGAAGTTCACTTTAGTATCGATATTTTGAATAATAAGTAGAAATAAGCTTAGGTGTCGTAAACTGTTTTATCATAGTTTACTTTTAATGGCAGTTAGCGTAAATGCACTAATTAGCATATCAATCACACTGATGATAAACCTAAGGATAAAAGACAAATCACTACAGAGACCTAAGATTTGTTGACCACACCTGTTGTCCTGTGTCAGAAATTATGGATATGAAGAATATAAAATTTTTAAATACTAATTTAAACACACAGACAGAAAGCGCTGTTTAAAGCTATCGATGTTTTCTGGAACATAAATGTATCGATAGATCAATTTTATTATCTTTACGACGTTTACATCCCTACCGATGCCACTATTGGCACGTTTTCTCACTTGTTGCGTATGCCAATAGCCCACAATACATTCTACATTTACGTTCAGTTCAAAGTTACGTTATGGGTTTTAAATAGATTCAGTCTAGTTATTTTTCAAAATGGGAAAGCTTTGTTAATTAAATAATTCGATTGTGGTTATTTATGTACTCAACGTCTCATAATTTACATAAGCATCTCATTCCAATAAATGAGGTCACTGTTATAAAATTAAATAAACCTTAGCTCCCTTATTCATTAACGTAGTTTAGCGTATTTAGTTTGAGTATTTTAGCTAAAATAAGGCCTATTTTAATCTTCCCCTTCTCATTGCACTACGTAAAATATTTATTCACTACGCAAAGGTTTACCGGGAGAGAATGCTTTTTAGCATTATGTCCGCCGCATGTACGTCACCGTTTTGATTGCATGTCTATAATTTGTGACACTGGTCCAAGTCGACCCCTGTGTACACATATAACACTTGTTAAAATTAAGAAATCACTGTCAAAACCTATATTCTTGTAACATTGTGAAACGAGATTAAAATTAAAATTTTTAATATTTTTAAAACTATTAAACATTTTTCAACATAATTAATAGAATGAATGCATAACCAGGAGATAGTTTTAAACATAATTCAAGTTTATTTGTTAGAATATCAAACTAAAGCGCAGCAACTTTAAATACACGGAATCAAATTAACTCTATGCTCGTTTTACATGTACCTTGGGAACCATTACAAATCCACGAGTGCTCAGTTTTGGAGCAAATATTTTGTTGGTTCATCTAAATATTTACACCGTTTGGACATTAAATTCATTGTAAGCGCTGGCAACTACTATTCTTACTGCAGATTTTTGCAGTCATTTTCAGATTTCATAGAACCTTTTATTTTTTAAGTGAAATGTATAGCGGTCTTACACCGCTGGACTAACGACCCAGTTGGTCCAGCGATATAAGACGACCGTTTGATTCGAAGGGTCGCAGGTTCGACCCCCGCACCAACACAAATATTTGTATGGCCTACAGATATTTGTTTCAGATCTGGTGATTGTGTATGTGTTGTGTGTGTACAGCACCCACGATACAAGTTTATATCTCCTGTGGGGCTGTGAGTGTAAGCGTTTTTTTAATTTTATTTATTACTAGCTGACCCGGCAAACTTCGTATTGCCTCAGAATGAAAATATGACATGTGTCAAAGGTTTGATAGATACGGACTATATGTATGGGAAAATGAAATGGTGGTTTTTACTATTTTCCTTCAATTTCTTCATATTTTCTTACCTTTTAAACATTTCCTGGACTTCCAAAAATCATTCAAATCAATATTAGCCAAATCGGTCCAGCCATTCACGCGTGATGCCGTGACCAAGGAAAACGGTGTGGCATTTTTATATATATAGATTTACTTTACAATTTTATTTTGGCTGTAGAGTGTATGTATCTTATATATCCTATAAATAGTGTAATACCTTTATCACTGGTTCTATTGGGTTTTTCCATTTTCTGGAAGTTTCCCAGTTCGGGCATATTACCAAACTTCGAGCGTGGGCTCGAAGTTTGGTAATATGCCCGAAGATATCAACGAGCTCGCCACTAACGTGAGCCGAAAACGTTAACAATCCGTCATGCTTGTATGCATTTACCTCTGCCTACCTCTTCGGCGTAATCAGATGTGAAGTTACGTTTTGCGTTAGTTTTAAGTGATCGGGGATGGGTCAATTATTAATATATTTATTGAAATTAATTAAAAAAATTGTCAAATCTGCGTAAATACTTTCAATTATAATTAAACAAGTCAATGTCAAAACATAATTAACAATGAACTGGAGAACTATTATTGTGTATGTATAAGTTTCAATGGTAAGAAATGCTTTGTTCGTAGTAGAATGGCATTTGTTGAACAGAGAAACGACAGTGAGTGGGTGGTTCCTTGTTTTGTGGTTCAACTCATTTTAATTAATAATTTCTCCTTTGTAAACTAACGCTTTAAACTGTGGGCAGTTATTTAGATTTTCTACTTTTAATCTGTTTGTACCTATATCATTTTGTTTCTTTTTTTAAGTAAAGTTATATCGACGTTTATTCATACCTACATGAAATACTTATCACTAATTTAAAATTCACCGAAAACTGCTGTAGCTATGTTTTCAATTTAAATGGCCAAAAATGTCAGGTAATTTATGGCCTTCTAATAAATATCGCAGAGATATAACAGCTTAGGTCTCGGGGGTGGCAACGCATCTGCATTTTGACCTCTGATTTTTGTGTAGATGTCTTTAGGCTGCATTCATCACTTAACATCCATGTGAACTGCATGCTAGTTTGCCACTTTCCTTATGTAAAAAAAGGTGTTATTATACTATTAAAGACTTCAATTTATCCCAATTTCATAACAATTACATTCAAGTTAATAACAGGGCAAGGTATAGGTTGGAATTTTCTCGGCCATTTTATTACAAAGTGTGGGTGAATAATTTTTATATTTTTTTAATTTATACGACAATTGATTAACCTTTCAGATTGCAACTGAGCGACGTTAAAAATAAATTAATATGTACATGTTTTTTGCAAAATTTTTCCAACATTAAAAAAAAAATTAGGAACAACGAAATTTAAACAGAATTTGAATACCGAAAACAGTTGTACGAGTATTAACTGAAAAAGGGAACAAGGTACAGTACATTCAAAATGACCTTTCATATTTTCACAGAGCTATTCTGAATATTCGCACAATGGACATTTACGAAACTTGTTCCCACTATTTATTAAGTTCAACTTGACCTCAGAATGACAATGCTCCGTGGGACGTTTGTAATTATTTAGAATGGGCACTACACGTGCACTAAATATTTGACTTGGGTTTTATGAAACAATATTAACTTTTGAACGTAAGAGTATTCTAAATGTTATGATATTACTGAACAAACCAACAACCAAATGTTACATGACCAAATAGGTCGAAATCTGTCTGATGGTGGGGTCAAAAGTCTTAGGAATCGGCATGCATGTACGAGTATGAAGAGAATGATGAAGGTAGACAACGCACGAGAGGTATGTCAGGACCGGGATATCTGGCGCTCTACACTCTCTGCCTACCCCGTTAGGGACCTGGCGTGAAGATACATATATGATATTACTTTTATATACAATTCAAACAAGCCAACAACTTCAAATGAAATAAAGGTAGCAGTAATTTGTTACTGCATTAATATTGAATAAGAATAAGAACAATAAATGTGAATAAATCGGCTTGGGCCCTGTTCCCGCAGCTGGTGGCACACTATTTTTTAATTTTTTATACATTTATTGTTTTTTTATACTCAAATATGTAAAAAATTATTTAATAAGTCACTGAATAAATGAGTGGAAGAATAATAAAATTAATCAATCTGCCTCAAAAGGGTAGTGTTCGGTACTATCGTGTTCCGGTTAGATGGTAATGTATGGCCCCGTAATAACTATCACAGAGCAACATCTATGGTTTCAGGGGTGACAACGCATCTTAATTTTGATCTCTGGTGACCGACCGTCTAACTCGAATACTTTCGTTTAGGACGTTATCTTGTCAGTTTCGTACCGCCTATTTTGTTTGCCTTTAAAGTATATACCTGCGGACGAAAACACAAGTTAGGCGGTACGAAACTAACAAGATGATATTATTATATGACATAATCGGAAGCTAAACGAAAGCATTAGAATAAGGCGATCGGTCCCCTGGTCTTTGTGTTAATGTCTTTAGGCTGCAGTTATAATTTAACATCAATGTGAACTGCATGCTTATTTGCCACCTTCATTACATAAAAAACACTATTGTTACAAAAAACCTATATTACAAACGCAGCGTTAATCTCTTGCGGTCAAAAAAGTTTCAGCATTGTTAGAGTTTTACAGTGTTTTGGAAGAAAACTAATATACTTACTCCATCGAACTGTGTTATAGAAGTAGCAACACAAAATAATTAATGAATACTCCTATCGAATACAAAACACTAGTTTGCCGCCGAAACGAAAAATCGATCGCAAAAATTGGGTCAGCTGTTACGTCGGTATCCTTGAATCGCAAGAAAGTTTCAGGACGTCAATAAAACCACTTTGGACCATTCGGCAGACGGGAAGTTTAAAACGGTCCAATGTAAAGCCATGTGCAGGCAATAAAATTACGAGGAGCTGTAGTCACGTACCGATAAAAAACCTCCCGATTTCGTCGGGAGTATGTTGCGTTAGAGTTATTGATTGCAGTGTGCCCCGTGCCTAGCTTTAGCTCCTATTTTAAGTACACTGAGAATAACTTGCTGCAAGCAGATTCAATATATAACATAAGTGCTCTGATGAATGTGCTACGTGTTGGGGTTGTAAACAATTTGAATAAACATGGTTGTCCAGTTTTTTATATCAAATTATTTAAAACTGCAATGTTGACGATACGAAAATGACTGATGATACGCGAAAATGCTTATCGAGTTTCATATCGGCAATTAAAATACCTACAGTTGTTGGTCTACTGAAAGTGTGGAAATACTGTTTAATGGTGGTAGAGCGACATTGACGGAGCACGCGGGCGTAGGCACCATTGCATTACCTAATCAACTTGCCGCTAAATGGTTAGACGTTTACCGGTTACTATTACCATTTATACGGTTTGTTCCGGTTAGATAGACAATTTGGACCTCAAGAGTCGCAAGGCATCTACGTTGAAATCTTTGGTTTTATGTAGATGTTATAGGCTACAGTATTGCCCTACCATCAATGTGAACTGTATATTTTTTTGCCACACTACATGGAAATCATAATTGTTACCGCCGTTATTATAAATACTTGGGGGTAGATCTTATTTCCTGTATTTTTCCTCCCCCACCTTCCTGTGCGCACCGAACACTAAGTCACCGACTGTCATCATCCGCCGTTGCTCTCCGCTGTTCGCGCTTCGTGCTTTTATTCCGCTGTTTACCTCGTGTGTGTGAAAATATTATAAAATCTCAATAAAATAAAAGGCCTGTAAACTATTGTGATAAACAAATAATCATAAGTGTGGTGATTACGTGAATAAACGCGGATAAAGGTTCGCCACGCCACCGCCGCCATGCACCAAGTCCAGACTGAAGAATAGGAGAACAAGGTAGGTGCGTACGAGTCCTGCATTCATTTTTCCTATCCACCCCTGGGAACCACCCTAATAATAATATACAGTCCACTTAATTTATCGCCGTTCCCGCGCCGCTTCAATTATAATAATAAACTTTGACGTTTAAGATGGTAATAATAAAATATAACCTATCCTTATAGATATAGGTAACATATATTATTTTAAAGATTTTTACATTTTATACATTTCACTTCAATTTCATTATTATACAGTTTATTCGTTTCAAATTATATCTGGATAAATCAATAGCCAGGCACATAGATTAAACCAATATAAGCCACGCAAAGCTCTAAGCAATGTTCCTATACAACAACAACGTTGAAATTTAGCTTTAGCTCGAAGCAATTTCGAGAACATTCACTATAACAGAAGTTATCTAATTTCTTCGTTCAAAGTGCAGAATGTATCGGTAACTTATGCACGCCGGAGGTAGGAAAACTTCATATTTCGAGCAAAGATTGTGATTTTTAGGGTTTCGCAGCCTGAAACCCTTAAAGTTTCAACATGTAATGATGGATTTAAGTATGATAAATAAATAAAAATAAATGTTTATCCGTCAGTCTATCTGTCCGTACCTTAGCACAGAATCTCTTTGTATTGGAAAGCTATTAAATTGGCATCAATATTATATTTGATCAGTATGTATTTTAGAATTTCCAACAAATCCGGGTATATTTTAAAATTTTTGTTTTTTGCGTACCATATGTAGTGAAGTGTCGTTGTATAGTCCAAATACCACCATTTATTTGGAAGAGGGAGTGGGTACAGTTCTACGTAATATTTTTTGAAAATCTTTCAAAAAATATTACGTTTTTACACTTACTGTTTTAAATATTTTTTGTGAAATATTAAACTTTAAAGTGCATCTTTGTAAGAACCGTACCCACTCCCTCTTCCAAATAAACGGTGGTGTTTGGACTTGTCAAAAAAATTACGGTACTAGCATATTAAGCAAAGTTAAAAGGAAAAATATCACAGCTAAATACGCTTCACAAGTTTAATAATAATAGCGAGTGAACTGATAAAATGAACTGAGCAAATTAATCCTACCTTGTGCGTGGCCTGAAACGCACTTGGCCGGTTCTTTTCTTTTTTGTTTCATACCCCAATAATAAAAACAAAATTATTATAGGATCACTCGGGTGTCTGCTGCCAATCTGTTTCTGAGTCTGTCACAGCTGATTTGCTCAGAAGATTCTATACTCATTGAGTTGATATTTGGCATACCAATATAAGTTGGTGACTCGCACATGATCGTGTAAATGAATTTGGAATCTATGGACCACTTTTGAACAATTTTTCTAAAAAAACTCTTCTAAATCTTCGTCGTTGAAGCTATACCATAAATAACAAGCATTGCGTCGTACGTCAACACGCGTCATATCATATCAGGAAATATTTCAAGTTGTTGCTCTATTTGTTAAGATAAATAGTGACGGAAGTAAAGTTAAGTGAAGCCAAACGATTCACTGAGTAGCTGGCGTTAGTATAAAGTTGAAACTTAAGCCTAAGGCTACTAGTAAACTAGAATCGATAGACGATTTTCCCGGTCCATCGGTCTGCTGACAAAAGAAACTAAACAGTATTTGTTTAGATGAGAACGTGTTAATTGCTTGTCGACATTTATACGAAAAAGATAAAAAAAAGAGCAATTCACGTAATATTTTTTTTATGTCATGAAGTGGTAAATAAGTATATAGCTTACATTGATGGTAAGTATTACTGTAGCCGAGTGTAGCCTATAAACATCTACCTACATTTGTTTTTAAATGAAATGGAAGTGGTAAATAAGCATGCAGTTCACATTGATGTTAAGTGATGACTGCAGCCTATAGACACCAAAGACCAAGGTCAAAATGCAGATGCGTTACCACTCCTGAGGCCTAAGGTGTTATGCCTCTGTGCCGGAAATTACAGGCCGTACATTACCACCTGACCGTAACACGATAGTGCTGAACACTATCAATAAGCGGCAAGTAAATTAGGTAATGCGGTGGTGCCTGCGCCCGCGATCTCAGTCTCCGGATATGCTATCAGTAAAATATTTCTAAAATTTTGAAATAGGGCCGCCAGTCCAAACTAGCTTTAATAATATACTGCGGCTGTATATAATTACATAATATTGTGGAAATAAATGGATAATTTATAGCCAATACAGTTTGAATACAGCCTAAAAATAGCGGGCGTCGATCTGTCTGGCGCGGATTAGCTTCCGTTGTTACGGGCCTATTCGTGAAGCGCTCAGTTAACGCTATATCGACTAAAAAGAGCGATTTAACGAATATCTGTTCGAAAGCCGTGGTATTAAATGGAACGGATTTTGAACACTTTAGAAGTTTAGCTGTGCAGTTTTAAGTGTTTCTAATTTACTCTAAGCGTGTATAAAGAAGAGGCAAGGTGAAAATACATATCATTATATTCATACAAACATGCAAACTCCCACGTTTACGAATACAAATCTATTGAAATCACTGGGCGTACTAAAAATCTCTGATTATCGCTGATATACTTCCGACAAATGAAGAACATCTAATAGTATTCACCATTCGAAAACTTTGTTTCCGTTTTCTTCAATCTAATGTCATAAATGTATAAAAAATTAACAAAATATTAAATTAATTGATGTTGTTATTTAGGTAAATCTGTATTTCTTATATTAAGTATGTAAAATATTTATGTATTTCTTATTTTAAGTTTCTAAAACTTACTACTAGTCCAGGAGGAATCGGCGCATGAGTACCGAAAACTATTCCACCTCAATTTTTTTATGCGATCCTCTTTAAATTGTCCTACTGATGATATAAATGCATGTTGCCATGGGGCAACCCCGTGCTATATTATTTATCATTATTTATCATTTATCTTAAAAACTATTAACTTTATTAACTAAATTTACAGAAAACAAATTGTAGACAATTTAATTATTAATAACATTGCTCTCTTTAACAATCTTGATAAAGTTAATAGTTTTTAAGATAAATGATAAATAATGATTTAGGACATAGAGAGGCCGATGCAGCGCATGAGTCAGAGAGAGACGGCGATACTTAAAGGTAAGCGGCGCATACTTGTGAGCGCGTGAAATTAACAATTATAAAACAGGTATAAATAATAAAATTTTTAAAAGTCTCTATTAAGAATATTATTAACTATTGTATAAAGAATTAAAAAAAAAATATTATTTATATATTTTTTTTTTTTAATATATTTTTCATGGGTCAAAAGTACCCAAATTTGAGATTTTTCGAACCTTTAAAAATTCATATCTCTAAAAATATTAACTTTATCGTGAAAAGTCATAGGACTTTTTTTATTCGTATTTTAATAAAGAATATAAGGCTGACCTACCATGACCAAATAGGTCGAGTTCTGTCTGATGGTGGGGTCAAAAGTCTTAGGAATCGGCGTGCATGTATGAAGAGAATGATGAAGGTAGACGAGGCACGAGAGGTTTGTCAGAACCGGGATGTCTGGCGCTCTACACTCTCTGCCTACCCCGTTAGGGACCTGGCGTGAAGATACATACATACATACATATAAAAAAAAATTGTCCGGTTGAAAAATAACAATTCCTTGCAATTGTTTAAACAATTTCAGTTTAAACAATATAGCACGGGGTTGCCCCATGGCAACATGCATTTATATCATCAGTAGGACAATTTAAAGAGGATCGCATAAAAAAATTGAGGTGGAATAGTTTTCGGTACTCATGCGCCGATTCCTCCTGGACTATACACGTTATCTAAAAATAAAAACAGTTGTATTGATCACCATTTACAGACAGATAGATAAATAAATTAGTAACTCAATTATTTCTTTCAGAAGAACTGTCCAGAGACTTGCAAGTTGACCTAAACACACGAACTACCGAAGTTAAATAGGTGCCTTTAAAATAGGAGAGTCTTTTCCTTGTTCGAAACACCGTTAATAACAGTTCATTAATATTAAAGTGGAAGTCAGGGTCCGTACCATATATATGCTGCTGTCGGATTAAATAAACTGATGTATTACATTACGGCTAACCCTTTAGAAAACAAGGCCGTTTTGTATTGCGGCCGCTAAACGATTAGCCAGATTGTCATTGCAATACGTTCTACAATATGGCGGCTCAGATTTAGCTTGATTAAACTTATTTCGTGAAAAAGAAAAATGGTCCATAAATTCTTTTGCACAATGAAAATACGTTCATTGCTTCACGTCTGTTATCCGCGAAGGTGTAGGTACATGCCCATGATCCGCCAATCACGTTTTATGTCCAGCCGTTTTAAGTTCCATAATGGTTTCATTTATTTGATGAACGTCACTTCATAATCTCCTAAGGGTAGGCAAAGGTAAATGCATGCATTCAATCATACATCCAAACACCCACGATTAGTCGGTTCGGCTTTGCCCCATGTTACAGGTGACGAGCTTCCATCCACATCTCCGAGCACATTACCAAACTCCAATATACTGGGAAACTTTCCGAAAATGGAAAAATCCCAATGGAATCAGGGATAAAGGATTTTAGACGGGAATCTAACCCAGGGTCCTAACAAAGCTATAGTGGCCTGCTACCACTAGATTACTACCAGTTTTATTTTATGAAACGGTCTAAAATCGAAAATGTAGGTATGTATATAAACATGATATCTATATATATAAAAATCAATTGCTGTTCGTCCCTAAAACTCGAGAACGGCTTTACCGATTTGGCTAATTTTGGTTTCGAATGATTTTTGGAAGTCCAGGGAAAGTTTAAAAGGTAAGAAAATATGAAGAAATCGAAGGGAAATATTTAAAACCTCGACTTTATTTTTCCATACAAATAGTCCGTATATAACAAACCTTTGACACATTATTTCATTGTGAGGCAATACGAAGTTTGCCGGGTCTGCTAGTTATAAATATAATCATATTATTATCTATCCACATAACTGTTAGGCCAAGTTTTTACGCCGAGCCCGACTCGTTCAATTAATTCGGCAATCAGCT
Source organism: Macrosoma leucophasiata (assembly GCA_036365455.1). Taxonomy (NCBI): domain Eukaryota; kingdom Metazoa; phylum Arthropoda; class Insecta; order Lepidoptera; family Hedylidae; genus Macrosoma; species Macrosoma leucophasiata. The sequence continues at coordinate 14,218,623 of JAWQUS010000021.1, forward strand.
CCAGTAATAGTTAACTGTGAATAACGTTAATCATGTTCAATGCCTCAGGGAGAAATAAATTTAACGCTGTGTAGTCTGATTTCAACACGTATATAGGGTGGGTTTACTCTTCATTACATGACTGTTAACTATATCGATGACTTAGTGGTAGTCGGTTAGAATAATTTACAGTTGCAGGTTTTGCAGTTGTTGTTTAACTGGTGGTAGAGCTCTAGTGATGGAGCTCGCGGAAGAAGGCGCCACCGCATTACCTAATTTACTTGCCGCTAAATGGTAGTGTTCAGCACTATAGTGATCCGGTCAGGTGGTAATGTACGGCCCTGTAATTTCCGGCACAGAGGCTTAACACTTTAGGAGTGGTAACGCATCTGCATTTTGACCTCTGGGCCTTTAGTGGGTGTCTACAGGCTGCAGTACACTTAATATCAATGTGAACTGCATGTTTGTTTGTCACCTTCATTACATAAAAAGTAAATTTCGTTGTTTTTAGGATTGCATACCTTAAAACCGAACCCATATAATATCACTTGTGCGGCTGTTTGTCGATTTTCTGCGATTGAACTAGACCAATTGACTGTAGTCGACCCATCAACCATACATATTTTATGGTTGATGGGTCCAATCAGTTCTTCTAATATCTGCCCTGCCCACTACCACTTGAGTTTCGCTATGCGGTAGGCTATATTGGTAACTTTGGTTCAACTGCCTCAGTAGCGTAGTGGTAGCAAGCCACTACTACTGCGCTGGGGTCCTGAGTTCGATTCCCGGGTCGGGGACTATCAGAGATAACAGTTTAAAATCCTTTATCTCTGGTTCTATTGGGATTTTTCCATTTTCTGGAAGTTTCCCAGTACCTCGGAGTTTGGTAAGGTGCCTGGAGATGGCAAGAGGTTCGCCACCTGTTACATGGGCCAAAACGTAACCGGCGAGTCGTGGGTGTTTGCGTGTATGCTTGAATGCATGCATTTACCTCTGCCAACCTCTTCGGGGATTAAAGGCGTGAAGTTACGTTTTTGGTGCTCATGCAGATCTCCTCATTTCGGATTCGATCTCGCAGGACTCCAAGCATAGATATCTCCATTGCTCAATGAAATTTCAAATACAAAAAAAATCAATTTAAAAACAATTTTATACATTCTAGAATTTATAGCTAGTCAACGTAATAAATTTTAACTCACCTCAAACGCAGCCAAATTCAATCAAAGTTCGAATGAACTACTATGCAAAATTTTATTGAATTTTCTTCAAAACTTAAATCGTGAATTTCAGTAAAGGCCGTAAAGATAGTCGAGTTTTAAGTAAAACTGTTTCAGGATATTTTAAAGTGGAATAGGAAACAGTTTTCAACACTACTTATTCGTCTTTCCGAGAGAGGAAATCTTCAGATCCGTTTTCTACTAAATCCTATACATTTTACAAATACGTGCTTTATATACCCAAATATAATGTTAAGCAGGACAAAATTACATTACCTATTTAATACGTAGGTAAATAAAATACTGTACGTTGGTTAGGACGTAAGGATACCACTTGACAATTGAATCGCCGCTTGCATTTGCTTTTGAATATACTGGTGATTTCAGTTCCACCAAATGTTTTTAAGGGATTTTATTCATGAATTTATAAATTACTAGCTGACTCGGCAAACGTCGTTATGCCATACAATAAATGTTAAAGCCATTGCCTTACTAAAAATTAAAAAAAAAAACATCAAGCGAATCCCATCATCGGTGTGAGCGAGCTTACCCAGCAAAAGTCATTCTGCCATAGGCACAATAAATGTTGAAGCCATTGCCGCACTAAGAACAATAAAAAAACAGGCGGGTTGTCCCTCACCAGACCTAGCAGGCAAAAAAAGCAGGCCCTCGTTGGTTTCAAATGTGTTTGAATTAAATTTATTTGCTCGCTTATTATGCTCGCATGCATGCGGACTTTGTTTAGCAATAAGTATAGATAACTTCCGTTAGGGACCTGGCGTGAAGATAGATACATACACACATATAGATAATTTCGGTTTTAAATAATTTAAGTAAATGTGTCATTTCTATTTCATTAAAATTCGATGATGGTACATCTATCGCACATTATACAATTTTAAAGACCGGTCTGAATTTTTATTGCAAAGAAACAATACTGTCTAATTCTCACTAAAGATTTTTTGTTTTCCGTGTTATAATAGGTACCTATTGTATTTATAATTTTACCAGCTGTCCCGGCTAACTTCGTATCGCCCTCGAAAAAAAAAATGTCCAAAAATGTTATGAAAAATAGATGTTGGCCTGTGAAATGTTATGAAAAATAGAATCTGTCCAGCCGTTTCGGAGGAGTATGGCAACGAAAACTGTGACACAAGAAAGAATTTTATATATTAGATAACCAGATACTGAACTAGGTAATTATATTTTAATGAAATTCTTTAGTGTTAAAGTTTATTTATATCTTTTTTATGCCATCGATGGAATGTAACTTAATAATTCACACATTTTAATATAAAATGGAAATACATAAAACATGCTCGTATTAGTGTTTACTTTTTGTCGTTTTTTAGTCAAACTTTTACCAAGTAGCTCACAATGAAGGTAAAAAGTGACATTTGTTACAAATTTCAGCTGAAACTTTTTCTTTATTAAAATTTATCGCAATCAGTGAAAAATATTTAACTATAATCTATTATAACTATATTATTAACTATTTAACTATTATGAAAAATTGCAAAAATATAGCCACAGCAGCTATAGATATTTGCCTATATTTATTCCAATTAATAAGGATATGAACTTGGAAACGGTATCTGATAGTGGTGTCTAATAGTTTAGTTCATTCACAGCAATTGGATTTGATAACACCACGATCGTTTTAATAATCTAAACCTATTCGGTCCATATTACCCGAAATTCCAGCTGTCGCAAAGACGGTTAACGCGGTCTAACCCATATTACTCCGAATTTGGGCCGGAGACGTTTCCTCGTACCGAAGAACATATCTTGGCATTTCGTTTAGCTAGCTTTAATATATTATTTGTCTACTTATGAGTGTATAGTGGGTACCGTAAAGGCGTACGAACTAAGTATATTTTTTATAAGTTTTTTTATAAGTAAGTTTCATACTTGCCGCTAAATGGTAGTGTTCAGCACTATCGTGTTCCGGTCAGGTGGTAATGTACGGCCCTGTAATTTCCGGCACAGAGGCAAAACACCTTAGGCCTCAGGAGTGGTAACGCATCTGCATTTTGACCTTGGTCTTCATGTGGGTGTCTATAGGCTGCAGTCATCACTTAACATCAATGTGAACTGCATGCTTGTTTGCCATTTCCACTACATAATAAAAAACATAAGAAATATTTTAGTAGTATTTCCTTAGCATCATCAAACTTCCCAAGACTTTGTCGCTTACTAACATACAAGTTTTAATGGTCTTTTTTGGTCGCTAATGTCGTCGCTCGCCACAAACTAGACTCCGTCGGAAACAGCTAATGCTAGTTAGTTTTCCTTGTGCGGTTGAACATTGTAGACTTTTTATTTCAAAGTAGGAAGCAAAGAGACATTTCAGCGCGAATTTCTTAGTTTTATTACCTATTAGCTCTGCCCGCGACTTCGTCCGCGTGAGAATTTATGATTGTTCAGTATCTACCCGGACGAAAGCGTGGGCGCAGGTAGTATAAAAGTAGCCTAAGTTACTCTTTATTACATAAGTAAAACACCTTAGTGTTATCCCTCTGTGCCGGGAATTACAGGGCCGTACATTACCACCTGACCGGAACACGATAGTGCTGAATACTACTATTTAGCCGCAAGTATATTAGGTAATGCGGTGGTGCATACGCCCGCGAGCTCCGTTACTGGAGCTCTACCACCAGTAAACAGATATACATCAAGTCTCGCCTGAAGTCAAAATTTATCTTTCCATTTTTCTTTAAAATAAAATATATTTCACAAGCATGTGTTAATGCGAAATAATATAAAACAGATATACATCATTTCAGCCAAAAGACGTCCACTGCTGGATAAAAGCCTACCCCAAAGTGTCCAATTGCATCATATAGGTGGTGGTTGGTGATCGAAATGGTGTTTATAGCGGGATGCTGCTGCCTGTCACATTCTTTTGGAATAGTTTAACTGCCATTGTTTGTACTATTTATTTTTAGCAATAACACATGCGAGTAAACTTTAGAAATTAAAGAAAAAACGGAAAGAAAAACCCCGCTAAAGCAGTAAGTCAACCAAACAATGGCAGAAAGAAAAAAAATACTTCATTCAGAAATCGAACCAGCGACCTCAGAATAACCAGTCCAGTCGCTTAGTGGGGAAAGCGGCTGTTCGATTCCTGCCCCAAGACAAATTTTTACTTCGGTAGCTTAGTGGTAAAGCGGCTGAACTGTCAAATTTTTCTTTCTACCATTGTTATTGTTATTCATTGCTTTGGCGGGATAATTATCCTCTCACTAATGAGCGGTGGGGTCGTTACGTTCTGAAGCCGTAGAGAAGGTATATAATAACAAAAAATGAGGTCTTCAAAATTGGCATCACAGTGAATTTATCCAAAGGTCCTCTGTATTGGCAGAGAATATGTAAGAGTACTACGTATAGAATGGACACCTCGACGTCTTACACCCGATTTCCCCTGCTCACCCATCACCCCTTCTCCTTCTGCATCTTGAGAAGAAGTGGCATAAACTTTAACAGTGAGATCGCGAGCGGTCTATTATAAGTTAATTTCGTCACATAGTCAATGCGACTACTTATTTCACGATTGTTTAAGGTCAACACTACGTGATACATTTCTATGTGCGCGTGTACCTACTGATTGATGTCTGTGTAATAGGTAACCAGAATAAGCGTTTGTATGGAATTTTAGCGGAGTGTACGGAGTGTGGTATTGGTTAGTAAGTTGGAAATTACTTCAATAATAATTTTGTTATTTATAAATAATTTCCAAAAAAGTTGTATATCATCTCATATTTCCTATGGCTTAACAACTTTCGACTCATATTTATTGCGGTCAACTTAACAATATTTTCAGACTCAAGTATATTTACAGTCAGTATAAAAAATCTGGTCTAGAAGCCAGGAACCTTATCCTGTTGCATTACAGTCTTATTTACAATGCAAATTTTTTTATTTGTCTAGTATTTATTATGACATCATAATGCACATTATTTTCAACATACAAGACAGTCATTTGCATGATATGCTCATATAAAGTTGATTGGTGCTGATAAAATAGAGAATGTACGTCATCGACTGAATACATAATGAATATTAATAAGTCTGCTGGAATAAAATAAACATATTATTATGTATATTAGTTCTTCAGTGATCTCATTTTGAACTTGTCCTATACAAATAATAATTGTCGGTCCTCTTGAATATTTGAAAAATCAACATGAAGATTCGATATTGTCTCTCAAGTTTAAGCTGTAATCAAATTCTCTACTCTCTGGCTCAAGTCAACTACATAATTCTATCCAATACCACTAGAGAATGCGTTCACAGGGATTTGTTATGTCATGGACTTAACTGATCTTTATCGTTTTATTGTTTTTAAATTGTTGTGCTTTTTTTCGTTATTTTTCTCATTTTGTGTTGGTAACAAAACAGTAGTGCGTACAAATTAACGCAATACTGTTTTGTTACCGAACGTCTTTTTAATAATTGTCTCTTGCCGCGAAGATATCGCTCGATAAGGAACACCACTTGTACTCATTTAATTTTCTATTTTGTGTTATTTTTATTGATACTGTGTTCTGTATATGGTGTAGGTACACTAAAGAGCATTTATAATTATAAGTACGACCTTTTTTTGAAAATCAGGCGATAGTGTATCATTTATATGTAAATAGGTGGGTAAGCAACTGTCCCATTTGACCCATTTAAATAAGGACCTTCAGATGAGTAGACAAGGTTCTTCTAGTTAGGTAGGTTCTAATATTGTGCAATATTTAGTTTATACAGCCAACAAAGCTCATGAAGCAGTAATTTATCTACACAAGTCGTTATATTCCCTGCAGTACTAATTATTCGAATTGTCACGTCACAGGTTCTCTCGCTAATCTTATAGCAAGATAATTAATTCTGCCTCCGTCAATATGGTCTGGGAAATATGACGGCTTTATTAAATTACCTTAGAGTTTGTGTTCTTTTAACACGATTGATTTGTACATTATTACAAGATGAAGACTAATTAGTTTTAAACTTTTTGTATTTCTTAATATCAATTTCCGGATTGGTTAATGTATATGACTTAATTTTAATTTCAGTGTTTATTTTATTTTTATGTAATTGAAGTGGTAAACAAGCATACAGTTCACATTGATGTTGAGTGATAACTGCAGCCTATATACACTCACATAAAGTCCAAGGTCAAAGTGCAGATGCGCTACCACTCCTGAGGCCTAAGGTGTTATGCCTCCGTGCCGGAAATTACAGGGCCGTACACCTGACTGGAACACGACAGTGCTGAACACTACCATGTAGCGGCAAGTAATAGGTTGGGGAAAAAGTCTTTTCGCATTATAGTATGTATGAACTTGTAAAAAATCTCTTTGGCTGTAGTATTTGTATCTGGCTGGTTTTGGTATCATTGAAAGTTAAAATTTTAAAGAACATAATTCCAAATTCAAATTAGGCAAATGTGTGATTTTCATTTGTTTTTTGTACTGTCAAAATGAGTGAATCTAATGAAGAAATTCGATGCATTTCAAAATTTTACTACAAAAAAGGTAAAAATGCAACGCAAGCTGCGAAAAAAAATTGCGATGTTTATGGACCTAGTGCAGTGTCTGTGAGAGTAGCACAAATTTGGTTTAAGCGTTTTCAATCCGCAAATTTTGATGTCAAAGATGCACCACCTCGCTCTGGTCGCCCTATTACGGATAAAATGGATGCCATTTTTGAAAAAGTGGAGCAAGATCGATATATCAGTAGTTACGACGTAGCTGAAGAACTGAGAATTGATCACAAAACAGTTTTTTTTTTCAAATGCGGAAAAAAGCTGGTTACAAAAAAAAGCTCGATATTTGGGTACCTCACGAGCTCACTGAGAGAAACCTAATGAACCGTGTACTCATTTGCGATTCTTTATTACGACGTAATGAAACCGAATCATTTTTGAAGAAGCTGATAACTGGTGATGAAAAGTGGATCACGTACGACAAGAACGTGCGAAAAAGGTCGTGTTCAAAGGCCGGTCAGGCTTCACAGACTGTGGCGAAACCCGGGTTAACTCGCAATAAGGTGATGTTGTGTGTGTGGTGGGATTGGAAGGGGGATTCAGTATGAACTATGACCACCAGGCAGGGCTATCGATTCTGAACTCTACTGCGAACAACTGATGAGATTAAAGCAAGAAGTTGAGAGAAAGCGGCCGGAATTGATCAACAGAAGGGTTGTAGTGTTTCATTATGATAACGCTAGACCTCACACATCTATAGCCACTCAGCAAAAATTAAGAGAGTTTGGCTGGGAGGTGTTAATGCATCCGCCGTATAGTCCTGATCTTGCACCTTCAAATTTCCACCTGTTTCGGTCTCTTAAGAATTCTTTATGCAATGTTAGGTTAACATCACGAGAGGACTGCCAAATCCACTTGTCGCGGTATTTTGTTGAGAAGTCCCAAAATTTTTCTAGCAATGGGATCATGTCCCTACCTACATGATGGCAAAAGGTTATCGAACAAAATGGTACATACATACTTTAGTTAAATTTAAATAAACTATTTAAAAAATGTTTTGAATAATCTTAAAAAATGCGAAGAAACTTTTTCCTAACCTTATATTAGGTAATGCGGTGGTGCCTCCGCCCGAGAGCTCCGTCACTAGAGCTCTACCACCAGTAATAGTGTCACTTCCGATCGAAGCAACGCTTGAGTGAGAGTGAATATCCTTAATATGATTTCCTCCTATTATTTAGGAGTAAAAAAAAATCATTACACATAAAAAGAACGTGAAAACATGTGTATAGGTAAAGCATGTATCTCTATCTACCTCATTCGTCGAGTACAGCCATGGAGTTCAATTTTTTTATTATCCTTAATACATAAAAAATACGCAATATCCATAATTCTAGTGTGAAATTCCGTAACGTATTTCAATACAATTTTTACTGGTGGTAGAGCTCCAGTGACAGAGCTCGCGGGCGTAGGCACCACCGCATTACCTGATTTACTTGCCGCTAAATGGCAGTGTTCAGCACTATCGTGTTCCGGTCAGGTGGTAATGTGTACTACCTACGGCCCTGTAATTTCCGGCACAGAGGCATAACACCTTAGGCCTCAGGAGTGGTAACGCATTTGCATTTTGACCTTGGTCTATGTGTGGGTGTCTATAGGCTGCAGTCATCACTTAACATCAATGTGAACTGCATGCTTGTTTGCCACTTCAATTACATAAAAAAAAAAATACAAAAATGCTGCCGTATATTGCTGTATAGCTTCGGGAAAATCGTATTGGATTTTTATGACGTTTTTATAATAAAGAGGTTACGGCAGTATTTGTCATTTCTATTACAAGGAAAAAGGAATGTTTTTTGTAAACACGTGGGAAAGATTTGTTTGATGTCATGCACAGTACGTGCGTTGTTTGGTTTAATATATTAAAGGTATAAGATGTGTTTATGTTGAGGAAATGTAATTCTTTTGACATTCTACTTTCCTTCTACGTTTGTTGTGTTGTTTCGACTACAACCCTGGGTTGTTCTAGTTGTTTTTGCAATCATAAAAGAGGCAAACAAGCATACAGCTCACATTATTGGTAAGTCAATACTGTAGTCTATAAATGTATTTAAAACTAGAGTTTTCAATGTAGATGCGTTGCCATTCTTGAGACTTAAGCTGTTATTATACCACTGTGCCAGAAATTACGGAGTCATTTATAACGACAACAATAACAAGTAGTATAATAAATCTATGACAATAACATTATTTTTTACTGTAATTACACCTTAAAAAAATAAATAACCATCTGACCGGAACATCATGTTAGCACTGAACACTTTTTGGTGGGAAGTTAATAAGGGATTGTGATGGTATCTACGCCCTCGATCTCCGTCACTAGAGCTCTACCACCAATATTAAACACAGCTCGTGGTAAACATTCTGATCAGTGCCTAATCAGAATATTTTACAAGATTTAACGTAACTTCACGCCTGTAATCCCCGAAGGGGTAGGCAGAGGTAAATGCATGCATTCAAACATACATGCAAACACCCACGATTCGCCGGTTACGTTTTGGCCCGTGTAACAGGTGGCGAGCCTGTTGACATCTCCGGGCACATTACCAAACTTTGAGGTACTGGGAAATTTCCAGAAAATGGAAAAATCCCAATAGAACCAGTGACAAAGGCTTTTTCACCATTATCTCTGATAACCCCCTACCCGGGAATCGAACACAGGACCTCAGCGTAGTAGTAGTGGCCTGCTACCACTAGGCTACCGAGGCAGTTTATTTTACAAGATTTGATTCTATTTATTTGATCTGAACGTTTCTGGCAATGATACTTAAGCAATTTGTAATTATTTAAGTTCCACCTGACATTACCTATTCTTATGAAATATTTTTAATGTTTCCCAATGCACCAAAGTTCATGCACTAACGAGCGACGGTTATATCAAGACATTTGAATGTCAGGAAAACGAATTTCAATATAGTTCGCCTTTGATTTGACTTGGTTCGCCTGGCTACTGGCTATCGGCACACATCGGTTCGCTTTCGGTTTTATATCTGACAAGAGACAAATGATACCTTAAAGTATCCAACAAGAAATATTCCACATCGACCCTTCGGCTTAATTCGGGTCTGTAGAGCGTTATCGCCTTTGCACCTAACCTATGTAACGTTTGTCGACCATTTTGATTAATTTTTTACCAATACCAGACTATCAGTGCTTACGCAGACAGTGTGCAGCAGGGGATAATGCTCTACGAAGTCGAAACTAGCCGATTGACACTTTCATAGGCTCCATGTCCAATATTTATTATTTTCTCGAAGAGCACTACTGTATATCCCTACTTCCCTACTAATATTATAAATGCGAAAGTAACTCTGTCTGTCTGTCTGTCTGTTACCTTTTCACGTCCAAACGACTGTACTAATTTTAATGAAATTTAGTAAATAGATAGAAGACTTTGAGAAAGAACATAGGACACTTTTTAAACGACATCCAAAAGCTAGTACAAAATAAAAACGCTTCGCCACGTTATCGGTTCGCTGTCTATTTCACATTGGCTTAAACATTTTAGGAAATGCGATATCAAATCATTGTGACTTTTGTTAAACCAAATTGCAGAATTATCGAAAGTTGGCAAATCAAACCAAACGGTGAATGGGTTGATATTATCCCGAATAAGGGATAATCATAAAGGCGTGTAACGACAAATATCACATATCGAAAATTATTTGACTTACTCTTAAGCATTTTCGATGGAATTTCTTTGCTGTAAACACTTTTTTTTATTGAAATGGAAGTGGCAAACAAGACAAGCATGCAGTTCACATTGATGTTAAGTGATGACTACAGCCTATAGACACCCACACTAAGACCAAGGTCAAAATGCAGATGCGTTACCACTCCTGAGGCCTAAGGTGTTATGCCTCTGTGCCGGAAATTACAAAGCCGTACATTACCACCTGACCGGAACACGATAGTGCTGAACACTACCATTTATCGGCAAGTATATTAGGTAATGCGGTGGTGCCTACGCCCGCGAGCTCCGTCACTGGAGCTCTACCACCGGTTAAACTTTTAACACTTTTGTGATATAACTACCCATCTTTTTCGGAAGCGGTTTACAGAACATCATTACCTCAACCGACTGGACAAATGATGCTTGCAACTGAGTTGTACGTTATTAGTGGAGAATGTGCCACAATTGCCATACTTATCGCGGGATGCTGCTGCCCATCCCACGTTTTCATATCCGCTCTATACGAATGCCGCCATTGTTCAGTTTACTTGCACTAGCGGAAGAATTTTCTTCCACTGGTGGGTGGTTGGGTCATCACGTCCCGATGCCTGACCTTTCATATATTAAATTTGATGTTAGTATACGCAAAATCAGATGGACTAAAGAAGGATTCTATTTATTTCATTCAACACGTTCGAAGTGTGAGATCTCCCTCCCTTGAAAAATGGTTTGTATTTTTAACCGAATTCAAAAAACGAGAAGGTTCTCAATTCGGGTGGTATATATATATATATATATATATATATATATATATATATATATATATATATATTTTATGTATGTACGCGAATTTTGCCGAGATTTCAAGACCGATTTACGTAATTCTCAATAGTCTCATCAGTTTTCATTTTATGAGCATTTTTCCACTTACTTTCACCTCAGACTAAAGGAATTAGAATAGACGGCGAGTTGTCATACAGTGCGTTGAATTCACTGACGTCCTAGATAGTCCTAATGCGCATGACAACAAGATGACAACAAGTGACAATGACATATTTTTTCATCGACGACACAACACAGCTTATTTACTCCTTCGTGGATAAAATTTTTTCATTGATTTCGTGTAATAATTTTGTATCGACACACCTAAACAATCTAATTTAATTATCACGAAGCTAAAAGAGTCAGATTTTACAAATTTAACAGATGTGAACATTAATCTAATTGGCAATGCAGCAATAAACTAAAAAGTATTAAATAAATATAACTACGTTAAGAAAAACCGACTTCAAAACTGAAAAGTAAAAAATAATAAAGATATAATTGTAATTATATACTACCTATTATTTATATGTGCTATTTACTAATAAGATTGAAGTCGGTGCCAAGCCAAAATCACTAAAGTAGGCATTTCATTGTATTAAAACGTAACTTCACGCCTGTAACCCAGAGGCAGATGAGAAATGATAGGCAGAGATTCATGCATTTACTGCATGAATTCAAGCATACATGCAAACACCCACGATTCGGTGGTTACGTTTTGTTCAGTGTATTAATTTGCTCGTATTCATATTTAAGTGATTAAAATATAATTATATGTTTAAGGCTTGGCACCGACTTCAAACTTATTAGTAAATAGCACATATAAATAATAGGTATTATATAATTACAATTATATCTTTATTATTTTTTACTTTTCAGTTTTGAAGTCGGTTTTTCTTAACGTAGTTATATTTTTTTTAGTAATAAAGCAGCAACAGAAATACATCATCTGTGAGAATTTGAATTCTATAGCAATACCGGGGCATGAAATACAGCCTGGTGACAAACGGATAGACAGACGGACGGACAGCGTAGTCATAACAATAGGGTCCTGTTTTTACCTTTTGGGTACGGAACCCTAAACATTCGGCCCCCTTACAGTGTTCTTATAACGACTAAACATTTTTTAAATTCTTATTTTGTTTTTAATATTTTTATAAGGATTCGATGAAGCGAACCATGTGGATGGAGCGAAACATGACTGTCAATTTTTTAATAAATGTATTTTGCATGCAGCGAATCATGACGATCAATATGCAAAAGTAATCACAAAATATCATTTATGTCTGCATCAAACACTGCAATCAGCATTCCAGGCTCGAGCCGCATTAACGAACTTGCACGTGATATGATTGCCATTATCCACGTATGAGCTTGCATGATTGAAAGGTTAAAAGTTTACAGTATGCAAACTGTTGAGAAATATTTGTATGCACGCTATATTTGTGCAACGTTGCAATTAATAACTATAATTAGTAAGAACTAGCTATTGCCCGCGACTCCGCCCGCGTGTAGGTCGCTCTTGGCGTAACCTGTGGAAGCTCATAAAATCATCCCATTGCATCCCACAGGAACATTATTACGGGACAAAAAGTGTTCTATAATCTAATTCAGCTAATACCCTATTTGTATAACAAAATTCATCAAAATCCGTTTAGTAATTTCGACGTGATTGACGGACAAACATCCAAACAAAAAAACTTTCACATTTATAATCTTATCTTACATCTATATATATAAAAATCAATTGCTGTTCGTTAGTCTCGCTAAAACTCGAGAACGGCCGGACCGAAATGGTTTATTTTGGTTTTTAATGATTTATGGAAGTGATTTAGGGAAATAGTAAAACCCACAATTTCACTGCTGGTAGTGTTTCAGCAAGTTGAGAGCGTAGACACCAACACATAATCTATCTGCCGCCAATGGTAGTGTTCAGCACTATCGTGTTCCGGTGATTCGGTCACATGGTAATGTATGTCCCCGTAATACACAGTTACATAACAACTAAGGTCCCAGGGGTGGCAATGCATCTGCATTTTGACTTCTGGTCTTCGTGTAGGTGTCTTTAGGTTGCAGTCATCACTTAATATCTACGTGAACTGCGTGACAAATAATACCACCTTAGTCACATAAAAAATAAGGTTTTAATGTACGGCCCTGTAATTTCCGGCACCTTAGGCCTCAGGAGTGGTAACGCATCTGCATTTTGACCTTGGTCTTCGTGTGGGTGTCTATAGGTTGCAGTCATCACTTAACATCAATGTGAACTGCATGCTTGTTTGCCATTTTCATTACATAAAAAAGAAGGCTTTAAGATTTTATAAACATCGAGAAAGTATTGTAATAAACATTCGAAACATTACAACTTCCATATGGCTGCTATAGTACATTAAAGTTTTAATAATCCAACAAAGACCTATTATTGTGAATGAATGAAACTATGAAATTGTACTACTTGTTGCTTCTATACATCTTGTGCCAACTGAATTAAGCTATGTAGTAGTATGTAGTCATGGTGAACTTTTGGTAAGCAACAATTGAACACTATTGTTGATCAATAACATTGTTACTTTTTTTGTGTCTCTGACCATAGGCACAGCGGTGAACGATAAGTTAATCACTAATAAAATGTAATCTAAAAAATCGACCAAGTTCCAATCGGACTCGGTTTCCGTACAAATTTTTCTAACGTAACTTCACGCCTGTAATCCCCGAAGGGGTAGGCAGAGGTAAATGCATGCATTGAAGCATACATGCAAATACCCACGATTCGCCGGTTACGGCGTAGGTGGCGAGCCTGTTGCCATCTCCGGGCACATTACCAAACTCCGAGGTACTGAGAAACTTCCAGAAAATGGAAAAATCCCAATAAAACCAGACATAAAGGATTTTAAACCGTTATCTCTGATAGTCCCCGACCCGGGAATCGAACCCAGGACCTGCAGCGTAGTAGTAGTGTAGTCTTTAATATAGACTTTTCATAGATTTGCCTGTAATGTATAGTAAAGTCATTATTTTTAGCTTTGGATATAAAGGGATGGCAATTTTACGAACCATTTCTTTTAAATAACCTGTAAATTATTTATTATAAATGTCACCGATCCTTATAGCTTGGCCTTTTATTTGATACTAGCTGTTGCCCGCGGCTTCGCCCGCTTGGATGTCGAAAAGTAGGCTATGTTCTTTCTCAAAGTCAGCTCCATCTCTGTACCAAATTTCACTAAAATCGGTTCAATCGTTTGGACGTGAAAAGGTAACAGACAGACAGACAGACAGACAGACAGAGTTACTTTCACATTTATAATATTAATAGGGAAGTAGGGATATCACACTATACAATTATCAAAACTTTTTATTAATGTACTCATACTACTCAATTATCCCCTTAAAATTCCTCTCTGCATTAAATTTGTTTGAGATACATACGTGTACCAAATTTCAACTCAATTGGCCCACGACTTTCGGAGCAAATGGCTGTGTGACAGACAGATAGACACACGAGGTGATCTTATAAGGATTACGGATTTTTCCTGTTGTAGTAGGAACTCTAAAAACATCCGCTCTCATATAAATTCCTTTTACGTATATTTTATGATCAAATCCCATACATTTTTAATCAGCCGTTGAATTAAATTGCACCTTCATGAAGTCTCCCTCACCCAGCAATAATAGAACTCATTTTGCTAATTTACCAACATAACCAAGGGTCCAACGGAATTGCCTCTAATGTGAATATATTTCCCGCAACACGGTCGTAACTGAGATATAAGAAAGCGAGTGGGTATGGAAACAATAATTGACCTTTGAACCAAATAAGTAGTGATTTAAAACAAATTGAGATGAATTTCTGATGCAATTTATTTGCAATATTTTAACAGACATCTGATTCCACAGCGTTCGATGAGAATAATTGAATGAGAGAGTTAAGTAAATAACGGTCAAAAGGTTCATACAAACTGACCCCTTTTATCAATATTCAAGGGCTTTCTAAGTCAGTGAATTGGCAACATAGGTGTGTCATGTTGGTACTTGAGATTGTGTGAGTCTTTGTGCACACAACGTAATTGTCTGTTTCATTGACCAGACAATGTATTCATGCACCGTTTCTTCCGCGAAAAACTAAATACTGTATTTGTAGCAATATTCTCCTGAGTCTTTTAGTTAAATATTTCAGATATTGCAACTCATGTAAAACAGAAAAAAAAATTGTATGATTTACCGACGGTGAGAATATGAATGACTGGTAAAAGGATTTGCAATTTTATCATTTAAGCAAGAATCAAAGGCCTCAGAAGTGGTAACGCATCTGCATTTTGACCTTGGTTTTTGTGTGGCTGTCTATAGGCTGCAGTGATCACTTAACATCAACGTGAACTGCATACTTGTTTACCACTTCCAGTACATAAAAAAAAATCAAAGACCAAATGCTCACAAACAAAAAAAAATTTGTATTAGAATCAAATCAAAAATACCATCAAACGGAATAGAAATCGCGACGTAAGCAAACGCACTTTCCATATTCCCTTTTAATCGTAACGATAAACGAGATGAATGTTTACAACGTGCCCGTTGACGAATCAGTAGTGTTGTGGCGCGTACAGGTGTCTATGTGGGGCGCGGTTGTATCGAGCGGGGCGAGTGGCGCGCGCAGGCAGCGGTGCAGCGGCCGCCAGTCGCCCGGCCGGCCGCGTCCCCGCCAGTCACCCGGCCTCCGGTCCCCACCGCCCGCTCCAAACAAAACTACGCCATGTGACAGTGTTGTGAAGTGATCTTTTTTTTTGCCGCCGGTGTAAATTATGTAACCGTTAATACCGTGTCCGACTAATGGAGTTGCAATAGTGAATTGTATGATCACAATCCATACCAATCCTGTGCCTTCCAAAAACCTGTTAATTAATACAAGTTTATAATAATTAAGCATGTAGTTGACGAAAGTCACGCCTAAATTATTACGCGGAGGGCGTAAGCGTGTGATACTACGAGTATTTAGTTGACAGCTTACGCAGCCGTAGAGCTGCGTAGCATCCGCTCCAATACTATACTTCTAATAATAAAATATTAAATTGCAATAAGTTAAAATTAAATGAACGTATTAAGCAATCGTTGACAAAAGTCATGCCTAAATTAATAACGTGCTGGGCGTGAGTGTATGAAATTAATTCGTTGATAGTTTACGCAGCCGTAGAGCTGCGTAGCATCTGCTTCTACGGCTACAATCGTATAAATTTATATACAACATAGAATTTAACTCGAGTGAAAATATAAATCGACGTGTGATGCCATCTATGCGAATATTTAATCGTGTAGGTGACAAAAGTCACGCCTAAATTACTACGCGCTCAGCGTAAACCTTTTAAAATATTTTGATATATGTCATAGAGCTGCGTATTATCTTTTACAGCTGCAATACTAAACCATTAATAAAAAATATAAGAATTAACAAAAATAATATTAAAATTAAATTTACCTATCAAGAGGTAATTTGCGCGTAAATGCGAATTGTTGCAAAAATTGCAACCAGTCATAATATGAACGATTCCATAAAGCAAGAGATAAGCCAATAATTTAGCGTTTAGTTGATAAAAATCATGCCGAAATTATTACGTGCTCGGCGTGAGCTTGTGAAATTACCTATTTCGTAGACAGTTCACTAAGCGTAGAGCTGCGTAGCATCCGCTACGGCTACAACATGCTACGTGCCTCTACGGTATAGCTTAACTTGATTTTTTGTTTATTGAATGAAATTATTTAAATATTTGGAGTTTTTAATTGACTTCAATTAGACAAAGATATATAGCTTTTAATTTATCTACAGCTAAGAGTATATTTTCAAATATACTGACAAAGTATATATATGGATGAAGTATGTAAAATAAAATCATAAATCTGAGGAAAATTATCACGATTGAGTTTGGTTCCTAAATATATTATTAGTAAGTCGCCAATAAATATATTGACCGACTGTGCCAAATATAAATTAATCTCCAAAATATACTATTTTTAGTTTTTTATGACATGTGTTGAATATTTTGTTCTACTGAAAAAGTATCCTTCAGCAAATTGTAACTTGACTTCAAATAATCTCACATACTTGTATTAAATATCAAGGACAAATCAATATTTTCGAAGAAAACTAATAAACGATGTATAATTGTCCGATTTGTAGTAATCCCGTGACCTCGATTATTTTTTAGCCTAACTTCCGACAGTGTCATAAAAACTTATAGAACACTGACTACTGTATAGTCTTCATTTCCTTAAAATGTTACTTCAATAGCGTTTAATGGAAAATATATACAAAATGAATAACATTTATGATAATTATTTTATATGATTTCGCATTAACACATGCTTGTGAAATATATTTTATTTAAAGAAAAATGGAAAGAAAAATTTGACTTCAGGCGAGACTCGATCTAGTCCAGCCGCTCTTCCAATTCAGTAGCTCAATTGGAAGAGCGGCTGGACTAGATTCCCAGTAGGCCGCGAGTTCGAGTCTCGCCTGAAGTCAAATTTTTCTTTCCATTTTTCTTTAAATAAAAAACATTTATGATGTATACATCATAAATTATCCAGTGAAGTACGAGTAAAAGTCCAATTATCGCTTTAAAACAACATTTAGGTAATTTAACAAGACCAATTTATAAATTCCTTACAACTTTAATTACCCAAGCACCCTTTTTAGCATAACTAAAATAGAAATTAGGTTAATGAAAATGGTAGAATATTTAACACCGCACGGAAACTATTTTACAACAAAAGAGTATTTACGTCTATGCTTTTTTGAGGCATGTATTTTTCTTTGCTAGAGTTTTAGAATTTGATTCTAGGGCCGGCAGAGCAAAATATAGGATTCTAAAAGTGAGGATATAGGTTTTTTTCTTGTGAGAAACATCGATGGGATCTTTGTATATACAATTATATCCTAATGAAATAATGTACAGGTTCCCTCGTCTATACAAATAAATAAAATTGGAGTGTCTACTTGTAATATAAAAAAAACCGCTTTATACAAAATTTTTGGTATATATTATATACACGGTACATATACCAACGACTACTATTTTTTTTTTCCTTTTTTTGTCTGTCCGTCTGTCTGTTTGGCAGGGCTAATCTTGGGAACGGCTGGACTGATTTTGACGGGACTTTCACTGGCAGATAGCTGATGTAATAAGGAGTAACTTTGACTTTTGTACTAGCTGCGCCCACGACTTCGTCCGGGTAGATACTAAACAATCATAAATTCTCACGGGGATGAAGGCGCGGGCAGAGCTAGTAGTAAATAATTGTTTAATGGTGATAGTGTTCCAAGGTCCGTCCATCAAGGGCATAGACTTACGAATTACCTTATCTTCTTACCACTATTATGGTAGTTTTCAGAGATATAGTGTTCCAGTCACGTCGTAAAGTACAGCTACGTAATTTCGAACACAAAGGTGTAATATGACCAACAGTTTAGGTCACGGGCGTGGCAACCTGGCAACGCATCTACATTGAAATCTCTAATTAATATTCTTAAGTAGATATTTACAGGCTTCAGTATTAATTTACCATCAATGTGAACTGTCTGCTTGTTTGCTACTTTCGTGATATATGAAGAACTTGGGTTCCATAAACCATTCCATTGTGATTTTTGGTATCGGTGTCAATTTCCATAAACTGTAGTATTTATTTACCTTAGTGTAAATTGTATACTAATTTGAGACCACCGTGGTTAAAAAAAAACGTAGTTGAGCTTGTTTATTTAAGAAAAAAAGAATATAAATTTAAATAAACTATTACTACAGTTACATTTATTTCAATTAACGAAACTATTTCTAAAAATCTTAATATACTCGTAAGTGGGTAAATACGACGAGTAGGTTTCTTTGAAGCAAACAGACTATTATGAACAAAACTGGGAGCCAAAAGTATCGTATCCGCTTCCTTTTTCGCAGACTCTTCGGTCCGGAATACGTGTGGCGGATTTTTATGAGCGCTCCCATTTCGGAGGCTTGCAAACATTCTAAAAGATACTGCATTACCCAAATTTGCATACATTAAGTCAGACATTGGAGACGTTGGCTTAAACGCATTTTTTTATTGATTAGTTCAGAAGTTATCGAATTTTTCCAATGTTCATAACAATACAATACAATATTCTTCATTGTACACCGTATGAATACATAGACAATACAAAGACACAAAAGAAAGTACAGTACAAATGGCGGCCTTATCGTTCAGCAGCGATTTCTTCCAGGCAACCACTATTAAGAACAGATGAAAAATAAATTCATCAGAGTGGGGTGTACTAAATAAGACATTAATTAAACTAACATTTAA
Organism: Macrosoma leucophasiata; assembly: GCA_036365455.1. Classification (NCBI taxonomy): domain Eukaryota; kingdom Metazoa; phylum Arthropoda; class Insecta; order Lepidoptera; family Hedylidae; genus Macrosoma; species Macrosoma leucophasiata. The sequence continues at coordinate 14,238,166 of JAWQUS010000021.1, forward strand.
TATTATAACATGTATGTCAACTATGTAAAGGAAAGAGAGAGATAACAACAAATTGAACGGACAAAAAGTCACACTAAATTAATCAAACGGATAAGTAGAACTGTTACATCAAAAATTTAAAATAATCAATAGTATCAGACTAGTTAGTACTCTTAACTTCGAATTTATAAAGAAAGAATTTCTCTTTCAAGTGTATGCATCTCCACACCAAATCCCTTACGGGGTAAGCACAGAGCATAGAGTGCCACAGATCCAAGTTCTTACCCACTTTTATTTTACATTAATTACTTTTTTATACTCGTACATTCACGCCGATCCCTAAGATTTTTGACTTTTCCTTGATAGTATTTGACCTATTTGGTCAAGGCAGACCATGTTGTATTTTTAAGATTACACATGTGAGTGAATTTCAAAAATTCAAAAAAATATATACGAAATAGGGCTTTGGCCAGGATTTGAACCTCGGATCTGCAACCCCTGGAATATGTCTCAGCAGCAGTCCAGATTTCAAATTCACGTAGAGTACCGTATGCGTCACGTGTCAACCTCCATCATATAACTGTCAGTTTGCACTTGTGCCCTACAGTTTCGTGTTTAACTTAACACTGTGCCCTTTTACTGGGTTCAAGGCTATTTACATAAACCACAGTCAGAAATACGGGTCATGCTTCACTAACATTTTTTTAGGGTTCTGAGTTAAAAAGATAAAACGGAACCCTTATAACATCGCTCGTGCACCTGTCTGTCTATCTGTCTATCACAGCAATTTTCGCCGAAAGTAGTGGATATAGCGTTGAAATTTGGTAACAAAGTATAACTTTTTATATACGCATAGTTGCTAGTACAAAATAAACACGCACTTTTGGTTCGGTTTTTCGTTGTTTTAATATATGATTTACGAGCGGTACCAATCATGAACATGACTCTTGGAGTGAAATTCATAACAACCTCAGTTAAGTACAAATAATTATAATAATGTAAGATTAGTATATTTTTTCACAATCCACTTTTCATTGTCACACAATAAATAAATAATTATATAAAATTTAAAAAGACCAGAAATATGGTATTATTGTGAAGCATATTATTATTTTATTCTAGACCTTGATTTTATGATTATGCTGAATATCAATACATAGACAGTAAAAATCGAGTGTCTGTACATTAAATATTTTTTCAAAAAACTTAAAGAAGAGTAACAGAAACTATGACTGTCTGTCTGTCTGGTACGTTATAACTTCGAAACTGCTCAACATATTTGAACATTTTTGTTCAGTATCTCCGCTGACGAAGTCGAGGGCACAACATTTGAGTGATACATCATACTATTTATTATTCTACATATAGTATGATGTATCATTACTCAAATTATTATTTATAATTCATTATTTCACTACGGCTTTCTACCGAGCGTGTTAATTACTTCAAGTTTGCTGCTTAACAATAAAGAGAATGCTATTCTTTACTACCTACTCCAATAGCAGAATGCTTTAAAAGACGAGATCCAAATTTAACTCATCCAGGCACCATTTTCGTGAGTGGGTCTGAGCGTTGAAGGCACGTTTATTGAGATTAAAACACTTTTTTCAACGATAAAACCTTTGGCTTGCTGGTTTAATTTAAATACAACAAAGCAAAATTCAGTTTTAGTGTTTCTATTGTATAAAATACTAGCGGCCCGCCCCGGCTTCGCCCGCGCTGCTCTGCTCCTATTAGTCATAGCGTAATGTTAGCTATCCTATCTCTCAAGTTGGATCGAACTGCACATGGTGTGCGAATTTTATGATAATCGGTCAAGTGGTTTAGGAGTCCATTGAGGACAAACATTGTGACACGAGATTTATATATATTAAGATTGATTAAATAGGCGGTAAGATTATTAACAAAAACGTGTTTTATTTCACTTTTGATTATACTTTTGTACGGCCCGTAATAACTATCAAATGGATATTACAACTCAAGTCTAAGGGGTGGCAAGGCATCTGCATTTTTCCTTTTGGTTTTTGAAAATATGTCTTTAGCCTGCAGTCGCCAAATAACTTTCATGTGAACTGCATACTAGTTTTCCACCATCATTACATTAAAAAAACTTCCTTAAACTGGAAAAATCGGATATAGTATGATCGATTTGGTTGGAGGTCAGTGTAATTAATGCTTCAGTCGGCTCTGTAAGAGAACATGCTCCATCACTCGACGTTTAGCCTGACACTCATTTTATTTTGCTTATAGATGCCACGAGGTCATTGTCGAATTTACGTGGGCGCGTATAATAGGTAGAGGTGACAATGCAAATTTTGTTTTCATTAATAAAATGTGTTTTTTGATGGCTGTCTCTTGTCTTTGTTTTTTTTTTAATGTAATGAAGGTGACAAACAAGCATACTGTTTACATTGATGTTAAGTAATGACTGCAGTCTGTAGGCACCCACACAAAGTCTAGAGGTTGGAATGCAGATGCTTTGCCACCCCTTAGACTTTAGTTTTTATATTATTATATCTGTAGTAATTACGGAGCCATGCTTTGTTGTTTTAAAGTTTAATAAAGAAATATAAAATAAGGAGAAAAATTGTATGCAATTTTATGACCACTAATTTAATATCTTAATGAAGATACGAATCTGGTTTTTATTAGTTTCCGTCTAGGAAATTCCTTTCTATGGGATATAAAAAAAAACATTGGAGATTATTATTTTTAAATGTCATGAAAATTTGAAGCGTTTAACAAGAAAAACAGCGTAAAGGACACGTTTCCGCTCCAGATTCATTCATTTTAATTGTAATTACTATTAATGTCGTGGAATTAAACCTACCTAAAAATATGGCTTTACTATTTATCATGTTTGTATTAGCCAGATAATATCACGAGGGAAAATATGTCAACCGAAATTAGATTATGCAAGTATTTCAGCATATTGTCTCGTTTGTACTTCTGTACTAACATTACCAAGTATGAAGTATGTAATATAAATATCACCAACCATACCCATGTCACGTCCTAAGACGACGATAGTCTAGGATATTTTCTTTAAGGACGCCTATATTATTTCCTCACATCTCAGTGAAATGCCTACACATATGCCGTTTCGTGAAATACCGCAGGTTTTTCCTCTCTTTCTTGACAATATTGCCTACTTGGGGGTTAAATACTTTAACGTAAGAACATTAAGAGTTTCAAAATCTAAATCTCATGGAAAGAGACCTCGATGCTTGATAAACTTCCTTTGTATTTCAAAAGAACTTCTTTATCTATCGCTTGTAATGCAAACGAAATGTGGCGAAAAATAAAACAAATTAAAATCCCGTTTATATTTAGCCACAGCATAAATTGAAGTAGGTACATAAGTATAAATTGAAAGGAGAAAGTAACATTAAAAGTTGTCAAATCCGGGTCAAATGTAACAATATGCGCTCTAAACCGTGTCACACCTAGATTGTTCGTGACTGCATCTCATTAGTGGAAAAAAACAGATCCACCGGTTACCGCCACAATACCGCCGCAACTTCCGTTAGAAGCCTTTCTTCTATAAACCCAGCTTCAGGCGCCGCTGTTAATGAGAAAACTGTCGAAATTAAATGTTGCAATCTTAACACCCTTTGCAATACGATTCTAAATTGAATAACCATCTTGAAACCCTCAAGCTATCATATTACTTTTAAAATGAACTTCTATTCAAGCGTTTGCAACACTGAAATTATATTTGTGAAGTTATAAAAAAACTGTCATTATTTGAATATATAGTTCTAGTAGCGGCCCGCCCCGGCTTCGCCCGCGCTGCTCTGCTCCTATTAGTCATAGCGTAATGTAAGCTATCCTATCTCTCAAGTTGGATTGAACTGCACATGGTGTGCGAATTTTATTATAATCGGTTAAGTGGTTTAGGAGTCCATTGAGGACAAACATTCTGACACGAGATTTATATATATTAAGATAGTTCACCAAATTTCTATTCAAGCGTTTGCGACACTGAAATTACATTTGTCAAGAAATCTTAAACTGGCATTGTACAATTCTATAACAGCCTCAGTTTCGTAGTAATAGTAGTACCTCTACTGCTACACCGAGTTCGGTCGTTCGGAGAGTGGTTTTTTTTTGGTTAATTTCGCAATGAAAAGTTTCGGTAATGTCATCAGTAAATGTCAAGGCCATCTATTTATGGAGCTAAAAAACATTTGTGGCTATTAACATACCTGATCATCATCATGCATTTTTGTCTGCCTCCTTTTCGGAGAATACCATCGTGAAGTTTCATTACGGACTCAAGTTCATGTCACCTGTATAAAGCTGTTCGCAATTCATAATTTCATACCATATCAAAGTTAAACATTAAAAAAAGTGAATTTAACGAATTACGTCAACAAATCCGGGTCAAATGTAACAATATGCGCTCTTAACCGCGTCACACCTAGATTGTTTGTGACTGCATCTCATTAGTGGAAAAAACAGATCCACCGGTTACCGCCACAATACCGCCGCAACTTCCGTTAGAAGCCTTTTCTTCTATAAACTGTCGAATAACCAAATGTTGCAGTCTTTACACTCTTTGCAATATGATTCTAAATTGAATAACCATCTTGAAACCCTCAAGCTATCATATTACTTTTAAAATGAACTTCTATTCAAGCGTTTGCAACACTGAAATAATATTTGTGAAGTTATAAAAAAACTGTCATTATTTGAATATATAGTTCTATAGTTCACCACGGTGGGGTAGTGATAGCAGACCACTACTGGTAAGCTACCTTGAGATCGCGGGATCCATCCTCGGGTTGGAAAATTAGTTTTTATTGTTTTCTTCTTTAAATCATCATCACTGTTTTACATAATAAGACAGAAATACGAGCAATCATATAAGGAGTAGGTAGGTTTTTCCTTTTTAATTACGGAACCCTAAAACGAAACTCGCGAATCGTGGGTGTTTCTATGTAAGTGAAGTACTGGCGTGAAATTATTACGGTTCTATGGTTGTTGTCACGTGTAAGTTGTAAGCACTTTGTTGACCTGACCTATTAATACCTTTAATGCTGACGTCCACTGTTTGATATGTTTGTGTAGTAACGTGTAAACAAACATTATATTATACCTAATTCCGAAGCTAGAGGCTTATTACGAAGAATACGCTTACACTCACAGCCTCACACTAAGTATAAATCTGTGTCGTGGATGCCGTTGTACACATAGAATATATATATATAGAATATATACATAGAATACACGAACAGCCAGACCCGAAACAAATATCGGTAGGCCATACAATTATTTCTCCCAGTGCGGGGATCGAACCCGAACCCTTCGAATCAAACGGTCGTCTCACACCTCTGGACTACCCGGATCGTCGTTTGATACACTTGATCGTCATTACGTATATACACATACATTTGTGTTTTATCTGTAAATAACCTTCACCTTTGAAAAAAACCGTCATCATCTTCAGCCGAAAGAAGTCCAGTGGTGGATGAAAGCCGTCCCTAAAGATGCACACTAGAGGGTTTTGCACCGTTAGGGGATATCATACCATAATTGCAACGCTTGGCAAGCGGATTGGTGATCCCAGTTAGGGTAGTTTTATCGCGGGTCGCTGCTGCCCATCCCATGTGAAGAAAGTGTCAGTCAGATATGACTATGAGGTATGATGATTGAGCGATATTCAACGTGTAAAATAATGAAGTAATAAATCTTAATGGGTATGTTATTTCCATCGTGTTTTATGTAATCAGGCAATTTATAAGATTATAGTTTAAGAGAAAATCGAAGTCAGATTATTGCTTAAATGTTTTAAGTAACAACCCTGTTTTGACGTCACTGGTCTCTACTTCCCGCTGCGCCGACGCGATACCGCCGGTGTGATTTCGCGCAAGTCCGTCTTTGTTTAGGGTTGTACAATTTATTCACATTAAATTAATAAATAAATGGTGTATGGAAAATAAATATAGCGCTGTGGATGTCGATAATTAGCCATTTGATTGTGGATACGATGTGGATTAATACCCCGAAATATTATTATTTCATTACTTTACGTATAAAGTAAAAAGTGGATAACAGTTACCACGTATGGTATAACTGTTATCCACTTTTTACTCATATATTTTCACATTTTCTTCTATATTTATTAGGCTTAACGTTAAGCTAATTATTTTTGTATCAATAGCAATAAACTACCTTAATATTTGGCAAACAATCTCTTCGAGAAGCATGATAGAATATGTACAGGTATATAGAACAAAATTCAGTTGCTGCATAAATTCACCACGACCGAAATTTAATCAGATTAACTTGCAGATTTGGGACGGAGCCTTCTAAAATACCGGCTGGTGTAGTTTCACTTTAACTGAGTATAACCTAACAAGAACTAACTGAATGTGAGGTAGAAACAGCATCGAATATTACTAAGTAGGTACATTGTTTAACACGGTGGCTTAGTTGTACTATTCCGCAAGAGAAATGGTTTACACATGCTATCAAAATATACACATGTTATCCGCCGTGAAACTAACCTATCCTCTACCGAAATATCTTGATTTAAGTGTTGATTAAGAAGATTATGTGTATTTTATTAAGACGTGGCCATAAATAGGCAGACATCTTAACACGCATGGGACTTACTTTTCCCAGAACTCTAATTAAAAAAGCCTAAATTCACTTATTATCTAAACAAGTGTTTGAGTCCGAGGGGCGTAGTAATACTACAATAACGAATCAAGTAATAAGGCTATAAATAAAATTAAATAACACTTATATATTATAATCACGCGTACCTGTTACGCTAACTACACAACGACAACATTTCCATGTAGACATCCAAACAACTGTACGGCCCTGTAATTTCCGGCACAGAGGCATAAGACCTTAGGCCTCAGGAGTGGTAACGCATCTGCATTTTGACCTTGGTCTTTGTGTGGGTGTCTATAGGCTGCAGTCATCACTTAACATCAATGTGAACTGCAAGCTTGTTTACCACTTCCATTACATAAAAAAAAAAAAAACTTTAAAACAAGGGAAACATTTGACGACCCGGTTAGTCCAGCGGTGTGAGATGACCGTTTGATTCGGAGGGTCGCGGGTTCGATTCTCGTACCGGGAGAAATGTTTGTATGGCCTACAGATATTTGTTTCGGGTCTGGGTGTTTGTGTATGTGTTGCATGTGTACAACGGCACCCACGACACAGGTTTATACCTACTGTGGGGCTGTGAGTTTAAGCGTATTTTATATATTTAATTAATCATCAACGACCACAAAAAGTATTAAATAACCACAAGGAAACAGTGTCAAATAGGTTGCGTGCCTCATAGGACGTTCTCTCCTGGTGCGATAAAATCCCTTATGAATTTTATAACTTTCAAAAGCGGCTGAGTTCGCGTGTTTCTTTCCACACGTAATATAAGTTAGTGACTACAATAAACTTGGCCATTGGATTGGCCGAATGAATTTATTATGTTCGGAAATTGTCCCCGATGTAGTTGGGACGCTAAACTTTATTACTTTATCGGATTCTACGTGGGAGAAACAAACTTTGTGTAACTTAGCATCCCTGCCATAGGAATTGATATAAGATTTAACTTCAAGTTTAATAACATGACCTATACAATTAATCTGTAGCATACCAATTATAAACACTTGAAAGAATTTTGTAGTCTGATTGGAAATATTCAAGTATTCATTTTAGGTAAACTAAGTTAACAGGTAAGAACAAAATACAATCAACCAAACAAAATGTAGTTTCCATTAAGTTCGTTGTCGTAATATAAGTTAGTGACCACACTAAACTTGGCTATTATATAACTTCGTTGCCACAGTAAACTTGGCCATTGGATTGGCCGCATGAATTTATTATGTTATGAAATTGTCCCCAATGTAGTGATTCTATGCGATAAACAAACTTTGTGTAACTTAACATCTTCGATACCTTGATATAAGAATAAACAAGTTTATTATACACCTAGTTTATTATATACCAACAAGTTTATTATAGACATATCCTATATGATGAATCTCTATTTGAAAATTTTAAATTAATATTCAGTGTAGATATTGTAAGTTAAAACAGTACAATAAAATTTTAGGTTAAGTTCGTTTTCGTAATTTTATTATAAGTTAAACTTGGCTATTATATAAGTTGGTGACCCCATTAAACTTGGCCATTGGATTAGCTGCATGAATTTATTATGTTAGGAAATTGGCCCCAATGAATGTAATTACGACATTTTTTTTTACTTTTTTATAACTTTATTAGTTTAATTTCGTATCCTTTTAGTTTGTCTTCAATCGATCTGAATTCTATAACGATAAGTTTTGGTGTTGATGTCCATAACCGATTGTTAATTAATTTAAGTAAGATAGTAATGACCTTCTGTGTAATTGAAATAAAGATTCAACACTTCCCAACGCATTTGAAGTCTAACTAAGATAATATGAAATGTAACTTCAGTAATTCTTGTATCAACTCCTAACAGTAAGTAGATACAACGTTTATATAATTTGAATAGCAAAGATTTTACTTCTAAATGGGTTCGGAAATATATGGTTGCGTTAAATATGAATTACCAGCCTCGGTAGCCTAGTGGTAGCAGGCCACTACTACTACGCTGAGGTCCTGGGTTCGATTCCCGGGTAGGGGTTATCAGAGATAATGGTGAAAAAGCCTTTGTCTCTGGTTCTATTGGGATTTTTCCATTTTCTGGAAATTTCCCAGTACCTCAAAGTTTGGTAATGTGCCCGGAGATGTCAACAGGCTCGCCACCTGTTACATGGGCCAAAACGTAACCGGCGAATCGTGGGTGTTTGCATGTATGCTTGAATGCATGCATTTACCTCTGCCTACCCCTTCGGGGATTACAGGCGTGAAGTTACGTTTTTTTAAAAGTATGTCAGTAAGACCAACATTATTTGCACAGAATGTTGGCAGCAAACTTAACGACGATAATCTGTTGAACTATCTTATTTATTCACTGCGCATTCAAGTGTATAAAATCACAAGTGCTTCAAAAGATATGGCGGCTCCATTTATTTCAAATCTTAGTAGATAAAAGCACAGCGTCTAGACGATAGTAGCTTTAAATAGAGATATTCAAATTGCTCAACGTAAGGTTGGAAGACTGAATATGTTAAATAAGGCTGGATTTGATGTATGTAAATTCTATACTTTTGGACGTCCATAGTCAGAGGACGTGGCTTATTTGTTAAGCAGTTTAACTGTAGAGTTATTGAATGAAAACTCCTTTAAGTACTTTAGAAGTAGAGAAAGATACAGATTTTCAGGACGGTAGTAACCAGTAGTAGGTACACAGCATCCAACAAGAAATTTTGCATATAAGTAGGTTTTGCAGCCCTCAATTGATTCGTAATAAAGTCGTGGCCCTGGTTTTTGCTCTGAGACTCCTCGTTTGAGTTCTTGCATTTTTTTTTGATAAGCTGCATAAAGCGCTAGTTTAATCAAATCAAAGTCTCAATAAATTGTACACAAATCTGTAAAATGTAAATCAAAAAATATGCAGTTATTTTGGGGTCATTCGCACTGTGTTGATTAAATAAGTCCTATTACTCGTGCGATGCTGTTTAATAACTTATAAATATTCGACAAGTATTGAGTATGGAATACTTTATGTCTAGAAATTGTCATTTATCATATCAAAAGTTTAGAACTCAGTGTAACTAGCTAGCGGTTGCGTAAGCTAATATTTTTACAATTGCTGCTTTGGGTATTAATCACTACTTGATAGAGAGTGTTTTTTTTTTTAATTGTCATTTATGTAGGCGGCCTGTCTCGAGACGGCACTAGTCTACTTCACCGGGCAATCGGCGAGCGCAGAAAGCGCTCCAGCCTAAGATAGAGAGCGTAGATATCACGGTGTTGTTGATATTATTATATCGTTCAATGCACTGATATAATACTATTACCAAGTTACAGTGACATGATCCATAATTTTTCTTATGTAATGAGAGTGGCAAACAAGCATGCAGTTCACATTGATGTTAAGTGATGACTGCAGCCTATAGACACCCACAGAAAGACCAAGGTCAAAATGCAGATGCGTTACCACTCCTGAGGCCTAAGGTGTTATGCCTGTGTGCCGGAAATTACAGGGCCGTACATTTCCACCTGACCGGAACACGATAATGCTGAACACTACCATTTATCGGCAAGTATATTAGGTAATGCGGTGGTGCCAACGCCCGCGAACTTCGTCACTGGATTTCTACCACCATAAATATTTTTTGACTGACACGAAATGAAATTGAGTACTCATAGAAGAAAAAAAATATAGATACACACCGCAACTCACTTCCTACTATATTATTCTATATCAACAGTTCAGAAAAATGTCTCTTTTATAGATGAAGTTAAAAGGATTGCAGACTCATCGTGTAATGCTCACAAAATATACTCTCGCATAAGAAAGTCTTGTCATCGCCTCAAAAAGCGAACGCGTCGTTAAAATTTCATGTACTACACCCAGTTTGGACAACCACTCAAACATAAATCAGGTTTTCTTACAAAATTACACACGACATTCATGACACTGCGTGGTTTAATTTATTAAATTGCGCGACGGAAAACAAGGTGGCTGATAACGCCTGCGGGATACAAAGGATGTTTGGGTAAGAAAGCCGTCAGCTTCGATTGAAATTGAACCCTTTTGCTATATTCAGTGCGTGCAAATTACCGTGTCATGGGCACTTTTATTACCCCAAAAAGCATCTTTTGAACCCGCTAAGTTCCCTTGAATAAATTAATGGATTCATGAAATCGAATGTTTGGCGGGTAGGAGTATTACTAGAGGCTTCATTGTTGTAGGTTGTTACAAATCGTCGATAGTCTGACGGCTGCTCGTCAATCTATACAAATAAATAAAATTGGAGTGTCTGTTTGTAATGTAAAAATAACCGCTTTTTACTAAATGCATATGTATGTATACACGGTACATATACCAAAACAACATTTTTTGTCTGTCTGTCTGTTTGGCTAATCTTGGGAACGGCTGGACCGATTTTAACGGGACTTTTACTGGCAGATAGCTGATGTAATAAGGAGTAAATTAAGCTACTTTCATACTAGCTGCGCTCGCGACCTCGTCCGGGGAGATACTGAACAATCATACATTCTCACGCGGACGAAGTTGCGGGCACAGCTAGTATTAAAATTAATCAAAATACAAGTTTTTAATTTTAAAGAACCTTCCACTGTAACTAATTCCTTGTTCTTGTGCTATCGATTAACTTTAATAATGTTATTTCAGTTATTAAATGTGCTTCAAGTTACCATTTAGCAGCAGCCAAATTAGGTAATGCAGTAATGAAGGACTATACACTCGAGCTTAGTCACTAAACTACTGCCACCTGTAAAGAGCTCAGTAAGGTGTTTTAAAGCCCTACTTCCCTACTGTCCCTACTAATATTACAAATGCGAAAGTAACTCTATAAAATAATAAATGAATTATTAAGTTAATAAAAGGTAATATAAAATGAAAAGTATAAAATCGTGTTAATGTTGCATTATCTACGGCAAATTCCCCTCAAATTCAATTCACTAATATGGTTCCTAAATATGGGATTGCAGATAATAAGTTAGTAATTACAGTTGTCCGTCTGTCTGCCTGTTTGTTTGTCTATCTGTAACCCTTTCAAGTCCAAACTACTAAACCGATTTTAATGATATTTGGTACAGAGATAGAGCTGACTTTGAGAAAGAACATAGGCTACTTAGTTATTTATAAAACGACATCCACGCGGGCGAAACCGCGGGCAACAGTTAGTTATTAATAAAATGCAGGTTTATGATGAAATAATACGCAAATAATTTCCTAATCAAATTTTATAGAAATCAATTAACAGGACTGCGGCTTGGATACAATCAAGCATACATTTTGTCGTATTTATAATGTGCATGGAGAAATCATTCGAATGAAATTTGATTCCGCACACGTATTTGTTTTACCGCGAAATCTAATTATGAATGTGTTTTGATTTGATTAATGTTAAATGACTACTGTTTTAAATTTGTCAATTGCAGTATCGCCAGTATCCATTCTATGCTTTGTCTTTGCTTACACAATCAGAGTGGTAATGCAACTATTCGAATTTTAGACTAATGGAGGCAAGGCCGGTCTGTGAGTGCCTCAGCTGTAATTGACATTGAGGTGTGAGCTAGCACTAATATTATTCCAAGTGAGTCCATTTTATAGAGATTGTTCTTAGATCTTATATTTATGTGTGTATGTGTATCTTCACACCAGGTCCCTAACCGGGTAGGCAAAGACTGTAGAGCGCCAGATATCCCGGTCCTGACATATCTCTCGTGCCTCATCTACCTTCATCATTGTCTTCATACATGCACGCCGATTCCTAAGACTTTTGATAGCACCATCAGGCAGAACTCGACCATCTTATATTTATCTTGAGTTATTTATATATAATCTTATTTATTAGTATAAATAGTCCTTACTTACTGACATACCATTGGCTAGGCTAAACCCTTGGATCGAAAAGGCAGATTTTTTTGATGAAAGAGGAAGAATAAAAAGGATTTTTTGGAATTTCGTCCCCTAAGGTATCCACCTTAGGGGACGAAATTCCAAAAAATCCTTGCAAAGTCTTGCAAACATTTTTGAAGCTAGAATCCAGCAATACAACTGGTAGACATGAAATATTGTATACGTTATTTCGTGATTTCTGGGAGAGCATAATAATATTTGTCTACCTTTTATCTCAGTTCCCGGTGGAACCACCAATTATTCAAGAACAAAGTCGCGAGCAGATGCTGGTCCATATAAAATATCCTTCATTCATCTTTCATGCCAGAATTAATTAAAACCTAATATTACTTAATCCATGACCCGGAGATCGAATGAGAGTCCCAGACTAATATATCAGAAGGTAGATGAGGCACGAGAGGTATGTCAGGACCGGGATATCTGGCGCTCTACACTCTCTGCCTACCCCGCTAGGGATCTGGCGTCAAGATACATACATACATACTAATATATCATTGAAACAGTCGTTTTTTCTCATTTGTGACCTCAATGGTCCGTGACTTTGATTATTTCAAAAACCAAACTAAGTGGGTAGGTACTCCATATTTATAAAAGCAAAAAGGGTAGGGATAAAAAACTGTGGTAATAACGAATGTCCCCAAAGACGTTTTTGTCGTGTGATTCTTGAATTTTTAACTTTTATTAAAACTTTTTTTTTGTTGAGATGTTCATAATATTTTATCTCATATCTCGATGCCCAGGCTTGATGGCCTCGTTTCTAGCTTTTGAAGCTCCATTCATTGTTGTTCGCGATTCTTGGACAATTTTTTCGCATTGTCAAAACGCTGTCCTTTACAATACTCGATATCGTTGGAAGCCATTGTGCTGCGTGATTTCTCGCGCTTTCATATTTCAGTTGCCATGTTTCAAGATCTTTTATTTATTTTGTATTCAACAGGCGATATAATTGTACACAAAGCTTTTTAGAATTCTGCAGCCAAAGGGTAAAAACGGGACCCTATTAGTAAGACTCCGCTATCCGTCTGTCACCAGGCTTTATCTCATAAATCATAATAGGTAGAGAGTTGAAAATTACGATTACTTATTTATAAATAGTTAAATTAGACTAAAATAAATATTTAACACATATAGTATTTATTTTATTATAATATAATTATTTATTCTCTCATACAACTAACGTGACCCTTCGCTTCGTGCGTGAGTCCAACTCGAACTTAAAAACGCCGGCTTAAAAATGTTCAGTTTTACATTTTTCATAAAGCGTCTGTGGTAGTCGTGATGTAACAGCATACTTTTATAATTCCAAAACTTCTGCACGTCATAAAAATAAACGGCTTTTATTCTACGACTGTTGAGAATTCGTTTTCTCCTTTATTTCATAGAAAATTAAAGAAATAATACGACTTTATTCTTTGAAATTGTAGGTAAAGCCATGCTCTACAAAGTTCTTTACACTTTACGGTATTTATATCTTACATCTACTATAAGGGTTGAAAAGAATCTTACTAGATTACAAAAACTAAAACATATTTATTCAAACCATTTTAAAATATTTAAACCTCATCAAAAATGTTGTAAACTAAAAAAAACGTGTGAGCAATTCTCTCAAATCTTCAAAAATGTTCATAAGAGACACTGTATACCGAATTCTCCTATCTAATTTCTCCCACATTACATCGTATGATTTTTTTTCTTCATTGTAATGGCATCGCTTTTACGCATATTGGCAGTGTCAAGTAAAACGATATTTCAAATTCGTAATAAACAGCGTAAAATTCAGAGTCAGTCAGTCAATTACCAGATTTAACAGTCAGTCAGTCAGAGTCACAGTCAGGAAATCGAGTAAAGTGATGGCTACTTTACTAGAATATTTACAATGAAGTTTTAGAGGCAACTGGAAAGGCCGTGTTTTGCGCACTGTTATTCTATTTCACTATACACATGCACTGTAATAAAACTATATTAAACAAAATTCCACCAACTTTTAATATAACTCAAAAATGCACCAAGTACATAAAATAAATTAAGAGCACCACACGCCTCTTTCAAGGTACCCGCCAAAACTCGATCTTATGAATTTATGTGTCTGTGTTCACGCGCGAACAACACTGCTCATCGAAGTACAACCCTAGTGGCCCGCTGCCTGCGCCGCTATACGGTTGAACACGTCAAGCGCGCGCGGTACCGCCGCCATTACCATTTTTACGTTAGAGACATTCAGTTCAGGCTGTTAACTTATTATGTCGTAAATCGTATCGTAACTTCACGCCTGTAATCCATCCCCGAAGGGGTAGGCAGAGGTAAATGCATGCATTCAAGCATACATGCAAACACCCACGATTCGCCGGTTACGTTTTGGCCCATGTAACAGGTGACGAGCCTGTTGACATCTCCGGGCACATTACCAAACTTCGAGGTACAGGGAAATTTCCAGAAAATGGAAAAATCCCAATAGAACCAGAGATAAAGGCTTTTTCACCATTATCTCTGATAACCCCCTACCGTAGTAGTAGTGGCCTGCTACCACTAGGCTACCGAGGCAGTTATTAGTTTGTGCCATAAAAAATGTAATTAAAAGTTAGTGGATCCACAAAACAACTGCATTTTCAATCACAGTCTGTCTTTTAACTGTCGCATTTACGTTTTATCCAAATCACAACGATGCTAAAGAAATGTTCACTTCAAAAAAGTTATATTTGTACACAAAAGTTACTATTGAGAATCAACTACTTCCTAATAAACTGAAGAATACTTACCCCCATAGAACGTACATTAGATACGTTTAAGCTATAGAATGCTTTGTCTTTGTCAAATGTGCAGGATAGAAAAAGACAAAGGAAAAATTAGCAACACCTTAGCTAAGTAGCGTTTATGAATAAGGGGGTTATGCTTTAGTTTATTTGAAAGTCATCGTAGTTTTTGTGCAAGATTGTGGCGTACCAAATATCTTCTTTCCTTACACGTCTCCCGTGCCTCATCTGTGTAGTTTTAGTCATTTATATTTTTCGTAGAGGTCACTTTGGCAGCATAAATACGATTATCCACTAAATTAATCAAGATCCGCTCAATGAGTTGATCGTAAAACGTAACAAAACCCAGATAGAAACACTTTCGCCCTTATTGTATTGGTATAACAAAATCTGAACAACCACTCTACCGTAAAGGAGTGACAGACTACAAAAAACGAGGCGAAAAATAATAAGATCGTATGATGTTACAAATTATAGGATTTAGGATGTGTTACAACTCTCTTGTAACAATGTAACTTTACGCTTCGGTTGCACTTGAAGTTATTCCCTTTCATCTCGGCCTTCTTATTGAAAGAAAATATATTATAAGAAAATGTACTGAAACATTAATTTTATACGTTCTAAGGTTTTTACGGGCTATAACTCATAGAAATAAAACTAGATTTTTGGATTTATCTTGCCTATATGTAACTAGCGAATGACTAAACAGATATACAATGCGAATATGGATGGTTGCAGAGGCCCAGGAAGACCAAGACTGACCTACCATATCTAAATAGGTCGAATTCTGTCTGATGGTGGGGTCAAAAGTCTTAGGAATCAAAGAATGATGAAAGTAGATGAGGCACGGTAGATGTGTCAGGACCGGGATATCTGGCGCTTTACACTCTCTACCTACCCCGTTAAGGACCTGGCGTGATGATACATACTATATGTAACTAAAATGATCATTTAAAATCAACCCAACGGCAAAGAAAAGCGACCGAAAAGACGGGATGTGCACAAACAGTCAACAATTGCCCGAACTAATTGCCACTAACGCTGCTAGCTAGCTGGGTTAGATAAGTAATAAGTGGTTTAGTAATTACTCCGTAATAGAAGTAGAGGTACATACACACATAGTTTGCCTTAATTTCTGTCACAAGGTGAAACACCGTTCCGACCTATCTGGTTATTGCGTAGATGTCTATAAGATAGAGTCGTCCTTTAAAATCTACCGGAACTGCATGCTTGTCTGTAAGGTGTTACTTTGTACTGGTAGTAGAGCTCCAGTGACGGAGCTCGCGGGCATAGGTACCACCGAATTATCTAATATACTTGCCCCTAAATGGTGGTGTTCAGCACTATCGTGTTCCGGTCAGGTGGTAATGTACGGCCCTGTAATTTCCGGCACAAAGGCATAACACCTCAGGCCTCAGGAGTGGTAACGCATCGTAATTTTGATCTTGGTCTTTGTGTGGGTGTCTATAGGGTGCAGTCATCACTTAACATTAATGTGAACTGCGTGCTTGTTTGCCACTTCGATTACATAAAAAAGGACTTACATAAAACATCATATAGTTAACAGGGAAACCGACAGAAGTCTATGACGCTAACAGGACATCTCTCAATGGTACAGAACCCTGCGCACGTGAGTCTGACTCCCACTTGGCCGGTTTTTTTCACTGAAATCTGGGAATTGCAAAACGGGTGGTCGGCGCATGATGAGGGCGCGTATTCACGGTCGATAGCGTCATATTCCAGCCATTTACACATTTTATGTTTATCAGCTCTTGCTTTATACTCATTGGTTTTTCACGTGAGTCGTTTGAATGATAGTTACGAAACCCGTGAATGATAGCTAATATAATATATTATAGTGTATAATATATACTATAGTATGTATCTTCACGCCAGGTCCCTAACGGGGTAGGCAGAGAGTGTAGAGCGCCAGATATCCCGGTTCTTCTCGTGCTTCGTCTACTTTCATCATTCTCTTCATACATGCACGCCGATTCCTAAGACTTTTGATCCCACTATCAGACAGAACTCGACCTATTTGGTCATGGTAGGTCAGTCTTGGTCTTCTTGGGCCTCTGCAACCATCTACATTCGCATTGTATATCTGTTTAGTCATTCGCTCATTCGACATTCTTTCTATATGCCCGAACCATCGAAGCATGCCTTTTTTTCATTTTTACACCGATACTATCATTCACACAAAGCCCCTTTCTTACATCTTCATTACGAACGCGATCGGTGAGTGATACACCGCAGATCTTGCGCAATGATCTCATTTCGACCGCGTTCAACTTACTTTCATGCTCTTTCCTGCATACCCAGCTCTCGCTTCCATATAAAGGCGTTGGAGTAAGTACAGCATTATGTACGGCTAGTCGCGCCCGCTGGCTGAGATGTTTAGATTCTAGCAGCTTACCCAACGCTCTATTCACGCAATTCCCAGCAAGCACTCTTCTTTCTATGTCAGTGATGTACCTACCATCCTTGCTAAAAGCACATCCAAGATATACAATTTCATCCACCTGTTCTAACACTGCATCATCTACTACTACCCTTTCATTTGTTCTCTGCTCATCTCTTTCAAATACTTTAGTTTTATCCACATTCAATTGTAAGCCTTTCTCCATACAATCCTCTTTCATGACTGTGACTAGTGCTTGTAGCCCAGATGGTGTAGAGCTAACAATTACCGCATCATCTGCGTAAAGCAGACAGTTCACCACTAAGTCACCCATACGCACTGCCACATCCATCAACTTCACCCTCTGGAGGCATTTGTCCAGATATATTTATTTTACTGGTGGTAGAGCCTCAGTAACGGAGGTTGCGGGCGTAGGCACCACCGCATTACCTAATATACTTGCCGCTAAATGGTAGTGTTCAGCACTATCGTGTTCCGGTCAGGTGGTAATGTACGGC
Organism: Macrosoma leucophasiata; assembly: GCA_036365455.1. Classification (NCBI taxonomy): domain Eukaryota; kingdom Metazoa; phylum Arthropoda; class Insecta; order Lepidoptera; family Hedylidae; genus Macrosoma; species Macrosoma leucophasiata. Next base: position 14,256,322 of record JAWQUS010000021.1, read on the forward strand.
CCTGTAATTTCCGGCACAGAGGCATAACACCTTAGGCCTCAGGAGTGGTAACGCATCTGCATTTTGACCTTGGTCTTCATGTGGGTGTCTATAGGCTGCAGTCATCACTTAACATCAATGTGAACTGCATGCTTGTTTGCCAAGCCCATTATATAAAAATATATATATATATATATATATATATATGATAAATAGCCTAGACGAAAGCACGCAACCCTGTCTGACACCGATGTTAACATCAAACCAGGGTGACATGTTACCATCTACCCGCACACATGCTTGACAGCCCACATACGTGGACTGTATTGCACGGAGCAGACTGCCATCAATACCATACTCAGGCAAAATGTCCCACAGCTCCTTTCGTAATACCCTATCAAACGCTTTCTCCAAATCCACAAAACCGCAGAAAACCTTCTGGCTCACAGCCAGATGCTTCTCTACGATGTTTCGGAGGGAGAAAACTTGATCCATACATCCTCTTACAGTTTGGAACCACCCTGTGCATCCCACAACAACCCGTCGGACTGCTCTTTCATTCTTCTCTATCAAACCTTTGCCACATTATGTAATTTGGAGGCAATACGGAGTTTGTCAGCTAATAAATTATAAAGATAACTAGCTGACCCGGCAAACTTCGTATTGCCTCAGAATGAAATGAGGTGTCAAAGGTTTGATAGATACGGACTATTTGTATGGAAAAATAAAATTGTGGTTTTTACTGTTTTCCTTCAATTTCTTCATATTTTCTTACCTTTTAAACCTTCCCTACACTTCCAAAAATCATTCAAAACCAAAATTAGCCAAATCGGTGATGCCGTGACCAAGGAAAACGGGTTGCATTTTTATATATATAGACGTGGCCGGCTATGCTAACACTAAAAATTTAAAAAGTGGAAATAATTGAATTATACGGTATTTCGTTCACTACAAAATAAATTTAATTAATTTTATAGCGTCAACAACACGTGGTAATTATGCTGTTAAAATGTAGCTTATATGACACGTTTGTAGATTTACCATAACAGCGCCATCTATTGATTACTTACTCAACCCAGTCGAAAAGTATCGACATCTGTTAGAATCATTTGGAGTTAACAGATAATTGTGACTGTCAAATAATAACAGACAAATAATTAGCAATAAATTAAAATTGCAACTATAATTTGAGATTTAAACTATCCTATCTCTCAAGTTGGATCGAACTGCACATGGTATGCGAATTTTATTATAATCGGTTAAGTGGTTTAGGAGTCCATTGAGGACAAACATTGTGACACGAGATTTATATATATTAAGATTTGTCAATACATAGGTATCGTATGAATAACAAAGATATATTTACGGTATTTAAACATACTAAGCCGAAGTTTTTAAAATAATTTAACAAATAGTTATTAAGTACCTATGGATAACCGGGCTACAAATAAGAAGTCTATGGGATTAACAGTAAACCTCTACATAGTATAGGACCAGGTGCTCGCGAGTGTGACTCCCCCTTGGCCGGTTTTTTCACTGAAATCTGTGAATTGCGAAACGGGCGGTCGGCGCATGATGAGGGCGCGTATTCACGGTCGATAGCATCATATTCCAGCCTTTCACACATTTTATGTTTATCAGCTCTTGCTTTATACTCATTGGTTTTTCACGTGAGCCATTTGAAATATAGGTACGAGCCCTGTGAATGATGGCTTATATATTGTGGAGGTACTGGAGCATGTGAGCTAATGGGTTTCGTGAGCGGCATACATGCGCGGATTAGACGACAGGATTACACGCACTAGCAACAATAACCAAATTTATTGTAACTTAACACGTAATTATACAATTATAATTATGATCATAAAAACTAAAACCTCGTAAGGGACTTGGCGTAAAAATACATATATAAAAATGAATTCTGTGTATTCGCGTTCATATTATGTATTATTTACTGCTGGTAGAGCTCCAGTGAAGTAGCTCGCGGGCTAGGCACCACCGCATTACCTAATATACTTGCCGCTAAATGGTAGTGTTCAGCACTATCTTATTTCGGTCAGGTGGTAATGTACGGCCCTGTAATTTCCGGCACAGAGGCACAATACCTTAGGCCTCAGAAGTGGTAACGCATCTGCATTTTGACCTCTGGTCTTTGTGTGAGTATCTATAGACTGCAGTCATCACTTAACATCAATGTGAACTACATGCTTTATTGCCACGTTCATTACATTAAAGAAAATGTACAATGTGAAGTCTTCAGCCTTCAGTAATGCCTTACTTTGTTTCATATTTAAAAAAAAAACAGTTGTTAAAAGGTAACGAGTTTCCAATCGATTTCTAACTGCATCTACGAAGCGAATCTATTAAAAGACAAGTTTCCGATCTCACTAATAGATTTTGCATGCTACCGTACCTTAGTATAGCTACAGCAGAAGCTAGTAGCTGTAGCTAACAGTTAATAAAGTTTCGATCCTGTGTAACCTGTTTTACTGGTGGTAGAGTTCCAGTGACGGAGCTCACGGGCGTAGGCACCACCGCATTACCTAATATACTTGCCGCTAAATGGTAGTGTTCAGCACTATCGTGTTCCGGTCAAGTGGTAATGTACGGCCCTGTAATTTCAGGCACAGAGGCATATCACCTAATGCCTCAGGAGTGGCAGTGCATCTGCATTTTGACCTCTGGTCATTGTGTGGGTGTCTATAGGCTGCAGTCATCACTTAACATCAATGTGAACTGCATGCTTGTTTGCCACGTTTATTACATAAAAAAAAAAATGGCTTTGATACCGAGTTAAAGAAATTTACGAATTGTTAATGAAATACTTGATAACACAGCTGGATAACCTTTCCAATTTTATATGCAAATCATTTAATTACGTTTTTAAGGGTCGAGTACGTTGTCTTTATAGCTATGAAATAATAATGTTCTCAAATCTAGACGCAATCATCAACCACCACCGAGCATAATCCGTAATCTTATCTGTTGCTGTTTTAGAATATCTTAAAAAGTTTTTTTAAAGCCGACACATTTTTTTGAAAGGAGATGTTGCGAGCTCGGCTCTAGTTCGTACATGTCCTCAAAAAATGGGTAAATTAAAGAAGAATCCGAAAAAAATACAATTAATTTATTCAAGAATATATTTTAGAGTTACAACCACATTTCATTGAAACGATTTTATCATTTTCAACTATGTTAAACATGGCGGCGATACAGCCGACACTTGGGATCAATCGATTTCGATAGTATTTAGAAAATATTACTTTTTTCTCCAAGTAGATACAATCATAATACAATTTTAAAAATGAAAATGTCAAAATGACATCGCCCGCCATATTCGCCATGTTGGTTTCGAGTTGCAATTCTAACTGCAAATAATGTTTTGTAACTGCAAACAAAGCTAAATAAGTGAAAATATGCAGTAAAAAACGTTTTTATATTGATTTTGCCTGTTTAATGATATTGTGTACAATACATGGCCGGAGGTCCATACATTTTTGCAACATCTCCTTTAAGTGTATTATTCTGCTCCTTAATCACTTTAACTGAAAGACGTCCACAGCTAAACAAAAGCCTTTCTCAAAGATCACTACAGCAAACGGTCACAGTATAGTGTGTAACTATATAACTATATACTGTGGAACGGTCCTAGGCCGCCCTCATCCAGCGATTGCCCGCAATCTTTATCAAGTCGTCGGTTCACCTCGTGGTCACACCTGCTTACACTTTCTACTTTAGGTATTTACATAGATAAATCATTATCCTGGAAATTACATATAGAAAATTTAGTAAAATTGAGTATATGAGAAAGTTAATATTTGTATTCAAAAACTTAAAATCATGTTTAGTTATTGACTGCCTGAAAATGGTATATTACGCACTTGTTCAATCTATTATGTTCTACTGCATAATATGCTGGGGTGGGTCTGTACGGAATTATATGCATAAACTAGAAGTTGCCCAGCGAGCTATCCTCAAAGTAATACTAAATAAATCTCGACGTTACCCCACTGAACAGTTATTTTATGATTGTCAAGTTTTAACCGTGCGACAACTCTTCATTCTACACACAGTTCTCAAAAAACATTCCAGTATCAGCTTTAATCCAAAATTCCAATCAACTAAACGAAGACACGATAAAGTCTGTCTTAATGTTAAACATCGCACCAGCACCGTTGGTCGTCATTTTCACGTTATTGGCAACTTTTTATATAATAAAATAAACAAACAATTAAATGTCTATCCCCTCACATCATCAAAAATGAAAAATATAACAAACAAATGGTTACAGTCGTTGTCATACGATGAGACAGAAAATTTACTGAAAGTACCTAAATAATGTCATTAATCACAAAACAAAATTACCACACCGCAAATTCAAATTAATCCAAACTATAGTTTAAATCCCCAACACACACACACACACACACACACACACGCACACACACACACACACACACACACACACACACACACACACAAACAAACACACAATGGAAACATGTAATATTAAATTTGCTACTTATTTAGTCCGCTAATCTGCTTTAATTTTTTTTTTCTTTTTTGTGATTTATAAGCATTCAAAAAAAGTAAAAATGTTACTTATGATTTTGGAAATATGTTTGGAAGTGGGCGTTGGTATCTGCGACACAGTTTATACTACTGCAGGTATCATCGTTTCGCTTGTTAATGTATCACCTTTCTGTTATTGAATCCAAATAAAGATTATATTATTATATATTATATTACTTTGTCTTCAGTTACGCGGTCTTCATTCGAAAACTCTTCTGCCCTAAAGGCCGTCGGTTCTTCGAGCTATGTGTGACTAATTATAATAATGATTATTTTATACTAATATAAATATGTAAAAAAATATTTATTAAATCAAAAAAAAATAGTGGAATAGTAATGGCAACCCTCGATACGTCCCGCTGCTGGGCACGAGTCCCCCTTCTTGGGAGGAGGCATAACTAATTATATTTCATCTAAATTGTTTGTTCGTAGTAAGTAGTTAATATTACAGAATGACACGAGAGATTTGTCAAAACCGGGATATCTGGCACTCTACACTCTCTGCCTACCCCGTTAGCGACCTGGCGTGAAGATACATACATACATACATACAAACAGAATGACAGAGAGCGCATATCTTGCACCACTCAAGAAATAATTATTCCATCTAAAATATAAAGGCGAACAATTTCTTGAATTATACAAAGATATCCACTGAAGTCGATATGCAATATTCTAACCTCGCTGAAAGATTTACTATTCGGTGAATTCCCAGCCAAGATTGGATTCGCTGTATGAAGTTTTATCGTGCACTTTGCATTCAGAACCGTTGATATGTTTAAACGGTTTGATATTAATTTATACAGGCATGGGAAGTGTTAGCAACATCTTTATTGTGTTTCGTTACTCATCTGTAGGTACCTCTGTAGTTAAAATCCGAGCGTTAATTAAACCCTCATCCCCTTATTCTTATACGTATTTTAGCTAAAGTGTTGCTAATCTCTCTTTTGTCTTATTCTATCCTGCACATTTGACAATGCAACTGACAAAGACAAAGCATTCTATAGCTTAAACGTATCTAATGTAGTCGTTATTAAGTTAAGTATATTATCTGAAACTCGAAGGTTTCGTATGGGAGGGTTAGGTATGGGCTCATACAATTGACTGAGGGATACCCTGTGTGGTTTAGATTTACAATTAGGCCCGGTGTCGATTTCAGTTTCAAGATTTATTAGAACAAACAATGTAGGGTATGAAATAATAATAAGCATAAATAATGAAACCTGTCTTCCGAAGTACCGAAAAAAGGTATACATGTATGTCAACAAACACGATGTTTGTACCTTAGCAAAGAATTTAATATGATTAAGCATTTTAAGTATTAATTTATTTGAAACCGTTCAGTAATTTTATTCGAACGTCTTAATTAACAATAATTCTGAGTCAACATTGGTTTAAACTTAATTTTTCTATACGGCAATTTCATCCACCTTTCGTCTATTTAACCTTGCGGTGTTCCGACTCATCCTTCAGACTTCTTCAAATATACCGCCTTGATTGCCTTCTTTTAAATATGATCTATTATTATGACCAAAAACCTAACGGACATTTTCCGGAACGTTTTTCAAGTCTCTATGCACGTAATAGGCGTGTTAAACTAACAATTGCGTCAAATTTAAATAAATTGCTCTAACACCATTCAATTTAATTCGCGAAGAACTTTCATACATTATGACGACCCGGTTAGTCCAGCGGTGTGAGATGACCGTTTGATTCGAAGGGTCGCGGGTTCGATCCTCGCACCGGGATTTGTATGGCCTACAGATATTTGTTACGGGTCTGGGTGTTTATGTATGTGTTGTATGTGTACAGCGGCATCCACGACACAGGTTTTTACCTACTGTAAGGCTGTGAGTGTAAGCGTTTTTTTTATACCCTTTGCTTAGTGGATGTAATACGTTGACAAAAGATTTTCGTACATTTGAGAACAGTATATAAGTTGTAATAGCTAATCGATTCGCCAAATTAAAGTGTTCGCTCTTCAAACAACCCAATTTATACGAGAGACTTGATCGGTAGTTATTATTTACATTAACAAATGTTCGGAGATATAGTCATAAAGATTTTCAAGCATTTTAATTTGCATTTACTGAGATATTTTACAGTTTGTTAGTTAACAGTTGACAAGCGTTTGAAACTGGCGGTTAGTTTAGCATTGGGATGCCGCTTTACCTTCTTTACTAACAAAGACAAAATGTCTTATTGTTATTTTGTTCAGTTGTAATAAATGCTTTCAGTCTGTCATATTTATGTTATTCACTCTCTCACGCAACGTTACGTAAGCCGAGCATGATTATTGAATATAAGGTCGCAATTGCATACTTTAACCCACTTTATGAATATAGAAATTAAAATTTCCCTACACCTGATTTTATCGAGGAATAACACCAGTCGTAAGAAATGCGTGTTTGATCACGATTAACAATTATGTCACGAAGGCACCAAGTAGGTGCTTTACTGAAACTTATTTCACAGTGAATTTTTTGTAAAAAGACATTATTTATTTTCAAACTGAGGTGGAACTTGAAAATTATGTATGTATCTTCACGCCAGGTCCCTAACGGGGTAGACAGAGAGTGTAGAGCGCCAGATATCCCGGTTCTGACAAACCTCTCGTGCCTCGTCTACCTTCATCATTCTCTTCATACATGCACGCCGATTCCTAAGACTTTTGACCCCACCATCTGTTTAGTCATTCGCTCATTCGACATTCTTTCTATATGCCCGAACCATCGGAGCATGCCTTTTTTCATTTTTACACCGATACTATCATTCACACAAAGTCTCTTTCTTACATCTTCATTACGAACGCGATCGGTGAGTGATACACCGCAGATCTTGATGTGAATTATGTCTTATGCTAATAGTCATGTTTTTTTATGTTATGAAGGTGATAAACAATCATGCAGTTCACATTGATGTTAAGTGATGATTGCAATCTATAGACAACCAAACAAAAACCAGAGGTCAGAATGCAGATGCGTTGCCACCCTTGAGACCTTAGTTGTTATGTCTGTGTGATTATTATTACGAAGCCATATATTACCATCGAACCGGAACACGATAGTACTGAACACTACCATTTGGCGACGGATAGATAAGGTAATGCGGTGATCCCTACACCGTTCAACACTAGAACTCTACCAATAAAGTTATAGTAGTTATATCGCATTTTTATCGCACTAAATGACATTCAAACATATATTTTAATTCAATGGCAAGTGAATACCTGTAGCTTGAAGACATCTACTAACAAACATTTCAATTTCAGTGTAGATGAGTTTTTATTCCTGTAGCTATTAATATATTACTACCTTTTAAAGAAAAATGGAAAGAAAAATTTGACTTCAGGCGAGACTCGAACTCGCGGCCACTGGGAATCTAGTCCAGTCGCTCTTCCAAGTGAGCTACCGAAGTCCTGCCCCTGATTTGTCAAATCTTTCCTTCACATTTATTGCATTGCTTTATGGTGGCAGTAGCATAGCATAGTAGTATATTATTACCGGCAAACTTCGTATTGCTTCATAATGAAGGCTATGAAGTATTGAGTGGTCATGATTGTCGCCAACCTTCGTAGAGAAGTGGCACTTTAAGGAGAAGAAGAAGTATTGAGTATTGTGTATTAATGTGTCAAAGGTTTGATAGATACGGACTACTTATATGGGAAAATAAAATTGTGGTTTTTACTATTTTTCTTCAATTTCTTCATTTTTTCTTATAAACTTTCCCTGGACTTCCAAAAATCATTCAGAACTAAAATTAGAGAGAGCGAGATTAACGAACAGCTATTGGTTTTTATATTTAAATAGATATTTTTCAATTTTTCCCTAAATTGGCCCTTATAAAAGGTTTAACGTCACTAAACCGGCTTAGTAGTTTCGAAGCAAATTGGCTATGTTCGAACGGATAGAACAACACAAGAGTGATGATATAAGGAACCCGTTCGTACCTTTTCAGCTATGGAACCCCAGAATATTAAAAGTGGTAAACAAGCATGCAGTTCACATTGATGTTAAGTGATGACTGCAGCCTATAGACACCCACACAAAAACCAGGAGGTCAAAATGCAGATGCGTTACCACTCCTGAAGTGTTATGCCTCTGGGCCGGAAATTACAGGGCCGTACATTAACATCTGACCGGAATACAATAGTGCTGAACACTACCATTTAGCGGGAAGTATATTAGGTAATGCGGTGGTGCCTACGCCCACGAGCTCCGTCACTGGAGCTCTACCACCAGTGGAAACGCGTAATTCTTGAAATATGATTGTGAAGATGAAACCGCTAAGCTCAATCGAAGTTCAGTAAGTCGTCAACGAACGTGTTTATTAAGCCGTGGTCGGTTACGAAACAATCCCCTCGGATAGTGCATCTGTGCCCATATTTGAACGTTTGCCAACATCTGCAGTCTCTTTTCATGTCACTTTTACTTAATAATCACTAGTCCATTTGTACGCCACGCGCCGATGTAGCTGAATATTTGGCACGTCTTTACAAAATTGTTGCGCTGGCTGGCATCTTTCTCGACACTCGTATTTTATGCGATGAAAGTAACAAATAATCGTACAGTTCATATTGATCAAAAATTAAAATTAATACTAAACAGATGTCTTCATAAAAATTAAAGATGTTGTTGCAAAATCGTTACCTGTTACTCCATAGGTCTTTGTGATTTTTTTTCTATGACAGTAATTTCAATTTAACTAGGTATAGTACTTTTCAGGCAAATTGGTAATGACGGACGGACAGACAGACACACAAGTGAAATTATATGGTATGGAACCCTAAAAAATGATTTTGAGATACATAGTCTTAAAGCAATATCTCGTAGTAACACGTTACCTTAAGACAAACTTTAATTGTGTATATGAAACCACTAAGTTCAATCGAAGTTCGGCAAGTCGTCAACGAACGAGTTTATTAAACCGTGGCCGGTTACGAAACAATATCCTCGGATAGTGCATCTGTGCCCATGTTTGAACGTTTGCCAACATCTGCAGTCTTTTTTCAAGCCACTTTTCCTTAATAATCACTAGTCCATTCGTACACCAAGCGCCGATGAAGCTAAATATTTGGCACGTCTTTACAAAATTGTTGCGCTGGTTGGAATCTTTCTCGATACTCGTTTTTTACGCAATGAAGAATAATCATGCAATTCACATACACAAAGCTACACAGATATCAACACAAAAATTAATGATTAAATTGCAAATTCGTTACCTCGTTTATTACTCGTAAGATCTTTTTTATTACCTCTATGCCAGAAATTTTTACGAACCCGGCTTTGTAGTTTTCAATGGAATCGGCTGTGGTTGATGGAAACACAGACACACTACGATTCTATACGAGATTCGTTCTTTTATTCTGAAGAAAATGATATTATGTCTTAAAAATATCTTGATTTAGGATTGCGAAAGTTTTTTTTAATTATTTTTGCAAAAAAAATATTGCGGAGCTGAAGTCAGTTACCGTTTGTAGCCCCCTCCCCTGTTATGTAAAATGAGTCCGTAGGCATTATATGTTTTTCATATACAAAACAATATCCATGCCAGAGAAGCCACGGTCATCAGCTGGTATAATAAATTATGAAACCAAGCGATTTTTTACCATTCTATATTTATTTGCCTAGTAAAAAAATATTGCACTTATTAAAAAACTTTTTCATGATCAAATCATAACTGTGTCGGAATCGCGTCTCTTCAATAGCCCAACTTTTTTACACCTATACTTTTTTGCAATAACTTTTATGTGCGCGTAATTTCTAGAACAAATTAATGGCGCGACTACCTCATAAATTTACTGCCAACCATGACAAGAGTGAATTTATGTCTCGCTGTAAGGGTAAAATCATTTTTTACATCCTGAGGAAATTGATTTGGTATTATATTTGTATATATATCTATGACTACAGCTTAAGCCTAGGAATAACAGTGTTGTGTTAATCGTTTTTATCAGAAAAAGCATCAGATGATTGTCCATGAATAGTTAAACTTAAAGACATATATATAAATTTAAAAAAGAGGTTTCCTTTTACGTTCTTTATGTTTGAACTAGTTGTTATGAAATCTGAGTTCTCCAGGAGTCTAAAATCTTAAATCACTCATCATCATTTCAGCCAAAATACGTCCACTGCTGAACAAAGGCCTCCCCCAAAGAATGCCACAACGAACGGGGAATCAGGAAATCACTGGGAGATTAAAATTGGAAGGTTGTAGCTGGCAACACGGATGTTTAGATACAGGATAGTTTATGCGATTAACATTGTTATTACGTAAAATATATTAAACATGTTGTTAATTTGAATAATAAACAGTCGGCCGGATTCCGTTTTTCTTCAAGTATATTTTATATCTTTTATTTTTTTTAAAGATAAATGGAAAGAAAAAATTGACTTCAGGCGAGACTCGAACTCGCGACCTACTGGGAATCTAGTCCAGCCGCTCTTCCAATTGAGCTACTGAAGCCCTGCCCGATTTGTCAAATCTTTCCTTCACATCTATTGCATTGCTTTATGGTAGCAGCAGCGCCATCTATTACCAACTATGCTAGTTAGGCAACCAATATAATAGACTTTTCAGTTTATTGAATATCGTAAAGAAGTCGCTTTTACCCTTAATAATTGTTTTTATATTATTTCGCATTAACACATGCTTGTGAAATATATTTTATTTTTTTTAAAGATAAATGGAAAGAAAAAATTGACTTCAGGCGAGACTCGAACTCGCGACCTACTGGGAATCTAGTCCAGCCGCTTTTCCAATTGAGCTACTGAAGCCCTGCCCGATTTGTCAAATCTTTCCTTCACATCTATTGCATTTACATCTATTATATTTTATATCGTATGATCGAATATTACTTTTAAATGTAGAGACTACGTAACCGTGATAATTTTCTTTTTAAATTCTTGTATAGTTACGCTTAAAAATACCACAATTTAGCTGTGAGAAAAGGGGGAAACACTGTTAATTTCTTATTTTATTTTACTCTGTACTATACAAAATATATATAATATGTAGGTACATTGGGGGTGCGGGACTTGAACTTAGCGTGGGCAAGGTTGGTACATTTCACCAGGCCTTCTGACATAAGGCGGGTAACTATTTATAAGCAAAATGAATTCAATGAATGCGGAATTCGTGAGCGGGTGTTGAGCAGCAGCTTCTTGCTGATAGGTGGGACTTTGTAGATATACGACGGCCTTTGCACCGCGAGGCCCTAGGCTGTGGCCCACACCGCCCACGCCTTACGCCACCTCTGTGTAGGTATATTCATGTTAAATTACAGCTCTCTAGTACTTATAGTCTCCAGCTAAGCTGCGAATATAACGAATCTATTATTGTTCCCTGTAGGTTACATAGCCCCAAAAACAAAATTATATCGCAGAAATAGTATCTAAATGCAAATAACTCGAATTCATAAAAACATTAATCTGCATTCTAAACAACACGCACATTGCCAGAAACATCAATTCATCATGAATTTATATGAAAAACGACTATGAACGATCGGAGAAAAAAGATGATAAGGATAATGCGAAAAAAATGTACTATAATATCTCATTAATTTTCCTCGCATTCTCAGCTCCCTGTTCTTGCTTGTTCTAATTTCCGTAACACTGGGCAATTTGTATTTCTTACTCGAAATATATACGTTATCAATGTATAGACGTACTTTGGTGTACGCCTAAAGACGACGATGTTCGCTTATAGGCGTACACCAAACTTTATTCAAGGCTTTTCATAAATTACTGTGTATTGAAATGATCATTGATGAGAAATGAATACCGCATACTCCTTAAACATGCCGAATAATAATAGTGCATCTATTATTTAAAAAAAGAGAAAACTGTAAGATCTTTAGTATCATGACGGAAATTGCTGGGCGGTACATGAGTTGCCATCTAATCGTAACACGATAGTTCTGGATACTACCATTTAACAGCGGAAAGATTAAACAATGCGATGGAGGCTGCTCCCTCTCTCGCGTGATATATATTATTAGTTATAGGGTTTAACAAAATAATAATAACATAGTGTACACTGGAGGTAACTCCCTCTGTCACATCATGTAATATATTATTATAATAGCTAAAGCGTTTAACAAAATAATAATAAAACAGTGTGGTCAAAAAGGATAGCTTCTAGCACGCTTAGACTTCAAAATGTTCACAAAAGTGTGAACGCGTCGTAATTAAATTATGAGATAGCCTTTGTCATATTTCTCATTCCTGCAGATATAGAAAACATTTATTGCTGAATTTAATGTGATGTCCAGAGATTGATATCAAATTAATCTTCTTGTTGTTATATAATCGTTTCATTAGAACAAAGTTTTTCTTATGTTTGCAGGGCTTTTACACAAAACAAAAATTTGGCCTTTCACATTTAAGTACCTCCTGTAATTAAAATGAATAATTCACGACTCAAAGAATATTGTTGAGTTTAAACTTGAACTATAAGCCTTCAAACAATCCTCCTTTGTAGTATTGTTTCCAACTTCAAGGAATTATATAACCAGTTGTCCAAACAACCCGTTGGGGGATTTGTTCGATAAATTTTCTTTATACTTTTTCTATGGAGTGTGGGCAACAAATCCAATTAGCGTTGAGCAAAAGTTCCAGTGGATTTTGGCCAGTATCCAACCGTTTCAATCGGAATTGCCATTCCAGAGAACTTTATGCTCGTTGGGTTCATTGCCACTAATTTGTTTTAATGTCGCAAGACGAAAGGTGATTACTTAGTGACGCTATATATACGTCGTAAAGATGGCAAAGTTAGGTCTTCATGACCTAATCGCCTCTTGACCCGTTTTAGTTTTATAGTTTTTTTTTTCTTCAGCTGGCTGTAATAAAACTAAAGTATTACAATATAATAGGTTGGGGAAAAGTCTTTTCGCATTATAGTATGTATGAACTTGTAATAAAATCTCTTTGGCTGTAGTATTTGTATCTGGCTGGTTTTGGTATCATTGAAAGTTAAAATTTTAAAGAACATAATTCCAAATTCAAATTAGGCAAATGTGTGATTTTCACTTGTTTTTCTTACTGTCAAGATGAGTGAATCTAATGAAGAAATTCGATACATTTTAAGATTTTACTACAAAAAAAGCAAAAATGCAGCGCAAGCGGCGAAAAAAATTTGCGATGTTTATGGACCTAGTGCAGTGTCTGTGAGAGTAGCACAAATTTGGTTTAAGCGTTTTCAATCCGGAAATTTTGATGTCAAAGATGCACCTCGCTCTGGTCGCCCTATTACGGATAAAATGACTGCCATTTTTGAAAAAGTGGAGCAAGATCGACATATCAGTAGTTACAACGTAGCTGAAGAACTGAGAATTGATCACAAAACAGTTTTGGCGCATTTGAAAAAAGCTGGGTACAAAAAAAAGCTCGATATTTGGGTACCTCACGAGCTCACTGAAAGAAACCTAATGAACCGTGTACTCATTTGTGATTCTTTATTACGACGTAATGAAAACGAATCATTTTTGAAGAAGCTGATAACTGGTGATGAAAAATGGATCACGTACGACAAGAACGTGCGAAAAAGATCGTGGTCAAAGGCCGGTCAGGCTTCACAGACTGTGGCGAAACCGGGGTTAATAACCCGCAATAAGGTGATGTTGTGTGTGTGGTGGGATTGAAAGGGCATTATTCATTATGAGCTATTACCACCAGGCAGGACTATCGATTCTGAACTCTACTGCGAACAACTGATGAGATTAAAGCAAGAAGTTGAGAGAAAGCGGCCGGAATTGATCAACAGAAGGGGTGTGGTGTTTCATCATGATAACGCTAGACCTCACACATCTATAGCCACTCAGCAAAAATTAAGAGAGTTTGGCTGGGAGCTGTTAATGCATCCGCCGTATAGTCCTGACCTTGCACCTTCAGATTTCCACCTGTTTCGGTCTCTTCAGAATTCTTTATGCTATGTTAGGTTAACATCACGAGAGGACTGCCAAATCCACTAGTCGCGGTATTTTGATGAGAAGTCCCAAAATTTTTATAGCAATGGGATCATGTCTCTACCTACAAGATGGCAAAAGGTTATCGAACATAATGGTACATACATACTTAAGTTAAATTTAAATAAACTATATTAAAAAATGCGAAGAAACTTTTTACCCAACCTTATATTTCGTTTAGAGGACTTGAAGCCAAAAGTAAATATATACACAAAGAAGGGAAACGTTATGTTTTAGGCACTTAATTTCACATTTAAATGAACTAATTTTAGGTAGATTAATTACGAGTATTATTATTCAAGATTTCTTATCGGTAAGAGGCAATCTTGTGTCTTTGAGGAGCTGGCGAACAAAACGGGATTAGTACGCAATAATAAATTTTACACAATGGCTAAAAAATTAAAATCAAAAATGCTTTTGAAATTTGAGTAAACTACTCCGGTTTTGTTCGCCAGCTCCTCATTTGTTAACTGTCAGTAATCAGATAGTCGGAGCACACTTGTGTTGGTCCATTCCAGACCACGTCCTACGCCTCTAGTAAGCCATTACATTATTGTGTCGATGCCTGTCGTGGTGCAGTGTGTGTGTACCAGAAGGCTAACACTCTCAGTGTGAATATAACACATACCTTTGGCGTGCTCTGGGAAAGGTTTGTATCCAACAGCCGATGGCAGTAGGCTGATTAGCTAATCAATAACAATCAATTTTTTTTCTGATAAAGATGACCCGAATTTTTCAAAAATATGTTTTTCGATGTTGCTTTGATCCATAACAAATTCAAGATTTTCAGGTCCAACACGAATTAAATGTGTCCTCAATTTGAAGTTAAACATAAAAATACAAACAAAATAAATAAGAATTAAGTGGTGTTATATTTTTAAAATTTCTTACGGATAACCCTATGTTGAAAAGTAGACTACAAACTCCCTTCGAGAATATCTACGTTTAAGGTACTTAGTAGCTCACACAGTCTGAGGTAGTTAAGCTCGCGCGATGCTACTTTGTAAGTTTGATGACATATAGACAATAAAAATATTATACCTAAAGCAATTCTGCTTTCCTTCCACATAACGCGATCATTATGGACTAAACATTAAGTGAAAACCTGGCAGCTTAAATCATTATGAACTAAAATAAAGGCATAATATTAACCGTGACTCGACAGTTGAAATGTGGATACATAATATATTAACCTACCACTAGCTAACACTAGGCTACCGAGGCACTAACTGCCTCGGTAGCAGGCCACTACTACTACGCTGAGGTTCTGGGTTCGATTCCCGGCTAGTTCTATTGAAATTTTTCCATTTTCTGGAACATTCCCAGTACCTCGAAGATTGGTTATGTGCCCGGTGATGTCAACAGGCTCGCCACCTGTTACATGGGCCAAAACGTAACCGGTGAATCGTGGGTGTTTGCGTGTATGCGTGAATGCATGCATTTACCTCTGCCTATCCCTTCGGGGATTACAGGCGTGAAGTTACGTTTATAATATATTTTTTGTCGATAACTTATTTTATTATTCAACTAGATTATGAAAGTACTGCACAGCAGTACAGTAAAGCAGTAATGCTTCCATAATCAAACCTTATTAACAACAACGATGAATGTTTATAAGCAAATAAAGAAATGCAACTCATTAATATGAACTCAAGGTGTTGGACTACAAACAAAAATTCAATTACTTTACCTAGCTGTACCTTTAGAACTCTAAAAGTAAAAATCTATACATTATCACATTTTATGCCGGCATCCTACAGTACCACGCTAAGCTGTCTGCGGCTTTATCGAAAACCGATACGTTACAGAGTGGAGGATAGCGTAGTAATCAAAATATTTGGTGTTCCAGATAAGACAGTGTTGTTTATCTGTGATAGGCTATCGCTCTCTTATAACACTAAAGTACACAGAAAGGCTGTAATCTTTGAAAATTGAGACTGATACAATACGAGTACTTATGACTAGTTTTGTTTTGCTTTCATAATACCAGCGCCGGGCTTTCAACCCTGAATGAGTAATAATGCTGAATGAGAGAAAACTTTTTGGACAATTTGTTCCATATAAATTAGTTTTTGTTTATTTTCATAAGTGTGGAATGGTTTGTCCGTATGAGCATTTTCTCTCTTTCTTCTCTTAACTACATCATCTACGAACGTTACACGAACAGTTATAGCTTTATTTTATTTTCATTGAAGAAGATCATTAAATATAAATATTTTCTTTTAAAAGTAAATTATTTATTTTCAATGTATATGTATACAATGATTTTAGTATTATATTTGACACGAGAAACTTCTACTGTAGACTTTTTAGAACCATAGATGGAAACAATTGTAGGTACGTTACAGAAGAATATTATTAAGCGATGAATGGGTCGATAGTATTTCATTGACCTTTTTTAGACAATAATTTTTCTTACAGTATTCGATTGCTTAATACGTTTTATCCGTACTATATCTATGTTATGGTAATCAAAACTGCTGATGTAAATGTCAAATGAAACAATTCGATTATCTTTTCAATCCAAAAAAAAATATCAAGCGACGCGGTGGTGTAACCCGGTTAATTTCCTATCTTTTTACTCCAATCCCTTCCTCTATCGGGTGACGCCTTCCACCTCTGTGAATTCGATCACGTGGAATCTAATACGAACCGCTTAGCTGCCTCCCAAAAGAATATGTCAACTTTCCGTTAAGCTGAGATCCTTGTAACATAAATTATTACACTTTTATCGTGTTTTTTGTTATAAATACGGTAACATTTGATACCGCGAGGTTTACGTATTCCAAAGAGGTCTAAATTTCCTTCCTTCCTCCTTACTGGTGTGAAACATAAGAAATCTTATGTACAAACCAGTGAGTCTCTCAATCCAATCTAACCGTTCTAATTTTTTTTACAGAAAAGTGATATACAATATTTATCAAAGTATATTTTTGATGTAAAGTTAACAATTTAATTCCGTCGAAGTACAAAGTATACATATTAAAGTGTTGAAATTAATCTATTAGTTATAGAAAGTTAACCAAAATAAACAATGTGGTGAAGTTTTAAAGTGCTAAAATGATATTAAATAAAACTATTACTAGAACAAGACTGTTTCGTGCGGGAAGTGTTAAAATTAAAACGATATGGGATGAGTCATAGTGAGAAATGTTATGTCAAGCCCATACGAAACGAAGATGATGCGCGAAATGCACGACAATTCTGGGGCCAGCGCAAGCGGCGGGATGGAGGAAAGCGAGGGCGGTGGGAGTGGGGGTGCCGAGGTCGATATGGACGACTGCGGCTCCCTTTCGTTACCCCCAGACCTACCACCCTACTCAGGCGATTATATCATCAGTGATTACATGGAGCGCCTTGGTACACGACTAAACATCCTAGAAACAGAGCTCAAATACGCGTGGCGAGCATTAGATCTTCTCAGCCAAGAATATGTCAGAATGTGGGAACGACTAGAAAGATTGGAAGCTTTACTCGCAGATCAACAGGGTGTAATTTCAACATTACTTGATTTTTACACGTGTCGTACCACAAGAGATCCCATGACACGGCTCGAGGTGATCAGAGAAATACTAGGTAATGGCACTGTTGAAGATGGCATAGAAGAAGGTCTAGATGTACGGAGTTCTGTATTGATAGACCCACAAGATGAAACAATGGAATCTAATGAAGCCTTCTACAGGAGTCTGAATCAGGCCTATAGAGAAGATCTCGTCATTGAAGAAACTTCTAGACCACCTTCACAGTTAGATATGATTTGGGAAGCACCAGAAGAAACAGAAATAGAAATTTTACCCACGACGTCAAGACAAATTTATAGTGCAACAGATTATAAGGATTACTGTGGTTTGCAAGGCGGACCTGGTATAAGCGAAAAAGATTTGGTGCATTTGTCTACCTTAAGTACAATAGATCAAATCACCGTAGATAAATTACATGAATTAGATAGGCTGACAACCCAATTACATAAAGATTCGAGAGAGTTAAAAGACTTGAAAACTAGACTTCTTAGTCCTGAAACTACCATCATATCCAAACATGATAGAGATATAGAGGCAAAAGCACTAGTTGAAGATGGTAATATTATTAATGAACAACTTAAAAGCATGTATAGTGGTAATGAGAATTGGGGTATAAATGATATGATGAAAAGTTTCGATGATTTCGTATTGACAACGCCTAAAGAAAATATGGCTCGGGAAAAATCTCCATCACGACTATCTTTGACCGACAACTCTATGTCTGAAAGAACATTAGAGTACTTACCAACAACTATTTCTCCCCGAAGGAAATTTGTACCTGAAAGAACTACAACTGAACCATATACGACGGTAACAGGTCGTTTAGCTTATAGCTCAGCAGTTGCTAATGCTGAAATTAATGCCGCAAAATCAAAATCTCCAAGCGCATTATCAAGAGATCGGTTTGAATATAGTTCATCCTATCAAATCAGTGATGCTTCTAGACAAATTTTTTATAGTAACAAGGTTAAGTCGGCAGATGAAGATTACTACAGATTAGGTTCAGAACATTCTCCTTTATCTCCACCCGAAAGATATGAAGAATACACTGAAAGTAGGCATAATTTAGATGACAACAGAATACGTAAATCTCCCAGCCCTCCACCTCCAGCGCCGCCAAATACAGCTGAACTTATAACAGCAATCGAAACTTCTTCGGATCACTTATCCGCTCACCCAGTTGACGTTGTGAGACTCAGTCCTAGATCACCCAAATCTCCTAAAATGTCACCAAAACATTTGAAAAGGGACACAACGAATATAGTTGCTGCAAAATCTGATTCTGGACTATCTTCAATGAGTGGATGGTCTAGTTTAGAGAAAAGCCCTGGTTCACCAAAAACAGGAAGAGGTAGTCACAGTACGCATGATTCCTATAAAACGAGATTGTCGTCCCCTCAATCAACACAAAAATTATCATATGAAATTGACTCAAAACCATATTTAGAAACTCTTGTAGATTCATACGCTTTTGAGGAAAAGAACGTAAAAAGAGACTATATTTCAAGAAAAGTAGACAATTTTAAGGATGTACCTAATGCAATGGAGATTAATAAATTGCAAGAAAATATAGATAATAATTATTTAAAAAGTGATGTTTCATTTTCACTTACTGATGCGAATACGAATAGTAATATGGGAGAATACTACTACGGTAATGAAGCACCCTCAATATATTCTGTTGCCGGAAATAGACAACCCATTTTTACTACAGTATATAGTACTCCAAGAGGAATGTTAGCTGAAGATAGAAATTTTTCCGAGTTATTAGATAGGAATGAAATTACAGAGTCAGTTTCCAAACAAAAAATAGACTCGTATCCACCTGAACCTAGTTATCATGCACAAACTGTTGTCAATTCTGCAGGAAATACTGCCAAAAAACCTATGACTAGAGCCAACAGTATGGGTGTCAATGATCCACACTTTTATCAGAATGGTTATAAAAGCTCATCACATCGTACAGCTTATCCAACAGGAAATCTCACAGATGCGTTATCGTATTACCCAACATCAAGTAGGTATGATTCTCCAAAACGGGAGTCCCTAGAGGACCAATTATCATGGCAAGCTGGTAGTAGATCTCCTACAAGTTCAATGGAAACATCAAGTTTAAAATCACATTCTTTAAACATCGCGGAAAGAAAACAGTTCCAAAATCAATTACAGCAAGAATATTTTAAACAACAGCAATATGATCAGAGAAATGGTAACGTAATCTGTGAAGTTCAAGGATATGATAAACAACCAAGTGATCATCCTAAAATGAGAAAAGAACAATACGTAGATTCAAGTGGTGTATTGGTTTCGGAGTCTGGGTATTTATCAATTTCATCAAATTTAAAAATGAAAAGTCAAGATAAACAAGGTAAAAAACCAAAACGTACATCATCATTAAAATCGGCTATGTCTTCCATGAGTCATTGGCTACCAGATTTACATTTACCCAAAAAACATAGATCGCATTCTTTACCATCAGGTGTAGATACAGTGGAACCACCTCAACAAGAAAAATCATTAAAAGAGCGAATATTATCAGCTCAAAGAAGAAAGAAAAAATATCATTTAGTAGCTTCTATGTCTGGACTTTTACAGAAAGCCAGACGGAAAAATCAAGCAAGTCATCAATCACTATCAGATCCAGAAACATCTGAAACAGAATGGTCTGGAGGTAGATCAAGTGCACAGTCTGAAGACAGTGATAGTGTATTTTCAGATTCAACTCATGAAGGTAACATGTTTGCTAAAGTACCACCTAAGCCCAAGCAAAGAAAAATGAACAATCAAGAAATTGTGGAACAACAACAAATGATTCAAGAATTACAACAACAAGGTGTAGAGTTCCATGACGATGATGTAAAATGCATATTAGAAGAGAACGAAAAGTACACGACTGCTAGTACTATGCCACGAGATAAAAGTGACGATATTGACTTCCATTTTGCTCGCGTTAGTCAAATGAATAAAAACAATTATCCTGATTTAGAGAAGTTAGATATTGATACAGATATATCAAATATTGATCTATTTGAGGAGGATGAAAAAGAGGATAATCAATCTCCTGCCTCGCTTTTTGCTACTATTGGGGATGTTAAAAAAGCCGCGGCAGTATCTGATGAAGGGCTGAATGATAGTAATAAATCATATAGTGGGAGCTCTCAAGAATTTGCAGTGTCTCGAGCTTTAGGCAAATATCGTTTGCGAAAATCTTCATCTGTGTCCGATGAACAAAGTCCAGGAGAAACATCTCCACCAAAAATCGAAACTATCTCTCAAGAAGAACCAAATGAGGAACCAGTAATTCCAAAAGATAAAAGACTTCGGAAAGTCAGCACTCCTGAAATCATAAATAGCAGTGCACCCGAAGATCCTGTTATGTATCCAGAACGTAGCCCTTCAATTCAAAGCAATCGGGGATTGCCAAATAAGTTCCAAGCGAGACATCAACAGAGTCTAGATATTCCAAACAAACATGATGATGATGACAGTAGAAGTACTCATTCTTGGAGAAGTGGGTCAAGAGTATCATCAAGACGACAAAGTACTGAAGATAGTATTGATTCAGAAGATGAATGGTATTGTTATGAACTGCGGAAGCTAGAAGAAATGGAACATCAATCACAAATTGAGGCAGAGAGAGAAAAAACACTAACAGAGGAACCTGAATATGAAACAGAAATAACGAGTGAACCAGAAGAAAACTTGAAAGAAAAAATGTCCTTCGTTTTGAGAGAACTTAAACTAAAAACTGCTTCTGTCAAAGTTAAATATGATGAAACTCCATTGAAAGAAACTTGGAAAGATATCACAACGTTCCCTGTTATAGATGAAAAAACTGATGATTTAGTCCCAGAAGATGAGTCAGATGATGATAAATCGTACGCTGATTCAGGTTCAGGCGAAACATCTGGTCCTGATAGTCCAGTACAAAGTGGAGACGAATTTGAAGATGATTATGATATGCCACAAGTACACGAAGAACCTACTCCAGCACTAGAACCTCAGCCCCAACCAGAAGTACAAGTGGGGAGTAAGTGGAAACTACTGAAGGCATTAAAAGATCGTAAAGCTGAAGAGAAGATGAATGAGACACCTGCAGCTACCACTCCATCAACAGAAAAGGATAAAGTCAGCGCAGGTGTAAGTTATTTGATGCAAAAATTTCATGAAATTAGAGTTAAGAGTTAAATAAAATGTTACGAAATTTACGAAATTAATTTTAAGGTAGGATTACGAATTTCGTAACTATTTGAATATATTTGTTTTAAGTAATATTAAATAGATTGTAATATTATATTCGCTTAAAAAGAATAACCTGCTTTACTATTTCTACATGACGTATTCTTTAACTAGAATAGTTGTTATACATAAACTACAATATTTATTTATTCGTTATTGTATCGTGTCATTGATACGCAATGTATTTGCTTTTCTATATGTACCTACTATTAACAAGGCAATATATTTGCAAATTCCTTGATGCTTATACATATTATTATAATGATTATAAGAATAATAATATATTTACCGTATACTTTAGAGTTTGACAGAGTAAACTAAACATTACTGTGGTTGTGAATTTATCTATAATTCCAACAATATTTATTTCAAAATAAGGATAGAATAGAAAGACCAGTTTCAAACTGAAACTATTATAACTATCCTTCTACATCAAAAAGAACAATATTACCGAATTCTCATATTCGTCAATTTCTACCTTATGCGTTATTATTAATAATAATATATTAATAAGGGTGTTTAGTAATCAAATTTAAACTCGTAGAATAGGGGTGCTGATATATTACAATATTCTACACCTATCTATTTATTAGGTAATGCTGTTTCTATTTAATGTGGCAATAACTAGAACTTATCTCCACAATAGGTACATAAGACTTTCTAAAATATACATGAATATATATTGGAATTTTATATAAAGCTTTAGTAAATATCCAACTGAAGAAATATATACGTTTACCTTGCATATTGCTTGATATTGTTGATATAACAAAAACAATACTCTACAAACTTATAGATACGTGGAAATAGTAGATATACAGTATTATTATAGTATTATTGAATAGTTGTATGTTTATTTAAATAAGAGATCAGTGCTAGGCGCTTCATTGTGTAACCATTATATAACACGTCCTAAAAAGTAGCTTCGGGAACATGCCAGGTACAAAAATCATTCATGACCATATCATTTCATATCATGTATACGTAAATAAATTGTCTTTCTTATTACAATGATTCAGATTCATAACATGTCTTGTATTTTTAATTACTGCAATTATAAAAGTATATCCATCTTAACCGTTTATGGTATACAAGAGATTACAAACACTTTCATTAGATTATCTTACAGCTTTGAATGTCTAATAAAAATGGTCTGTCATGTTATATTTTGAAAAACAAAAAATATACCCATTTATTTTAATGCTATATTTATCTTTTAAACAAAATTGAAATTATCTTCACAAGACCATGTATTACATTTTACTTACGATAACCATCAAAATATTAGTCGAAATTTTAAGAATATATGTTACAACGTATTTATTGTATGTTAATCTAGAATTCACGTTGCTTAGATGATCGTATAGCTCAACACTTTGAAATTAGCTGGCACGTATAGATTAAAGAATAACTTAGAGAGCTTAGAAGTTACTACGTATTTAAGCGTATTTGATGTAAACAGATGAGAATACTCGTAATTTTAATCAAATTAAAATATAGTGAGTATTGAAGTGACTACACAATCATAAACTGATAAAACATTCCAAAATATGAAATTACTGAGATCACAAAAATCTCTCTATTTCTGTAACATATTTTGCAACTTTAGCAACCCATACACAGTTCTGAGTAGTTTAATCTTCTTTGATCGACACAATAAGCTAGCCCTTTAAATAATAATTATAGTCAGACCACTCTTTGATACTTATTATATTCTCCATTATCTTCCTGCATTTTAAAAGAGTATATCCCATATTTCATAGTAGTATCCAATTGTGCTGGAATATAATTCTACATTTTTGTTTCATATTTGGTTTTAACATATAACATACAACTTTTCAGCAACATCGAAAATTGATTTTACATTAACATTTTCCTCGTCACATGTCAAAAACAAAAACAATTTGTTTCTGTGATAGCGATGGTTTATTTACAGGAGATGTACCGAATTGAAATATTTTAGTATTAATTCTCCATTCGTAGTTATTTGAATACTGTGATGTATCATTTCGATTCACTTAATACACGATGAAAATATTTCTCGGGTATATGAATATTCAATTTGTTGAAATTTATCTCAATAATGGAAAAAATCGTAAACAAATTATAGAAGAAATCGAAATGATATTACGTTTGTTAAATATTATATTTTGTTTAAAAATAAATGTTAACTTTTAGTTAAATTTTCTTTTATTTTTGTTTAATGTTATTTTTTATTTTTAGAATGCCTCCGGTGGATTCAACGAGCAAGGAGGAAGAGGAAATGGGTATGTGATTACTTGATTACACATCATACAAATGCACCTAATACAAATAAAAAATGTAATTTCTCTATCAGGCATAGCATAAAATACATTTAATCACACACTCCGTACATTTCAAACATTTTTGGACCCATAAAATACCACTGGATCTGATAAATAAAACAATATATTTATAGGCACCCAGGAGACAATCCGTTCTACAGCAACATCGACAGTATGCCAGACATTCGACCGAGAAGAAAATCGATTCCACTCGTCTCGGAACTTGTAAGTAACTTTCGATTATACTCAACTTCACACAATTATTCTGAATCAGGTGGAAATAGCTACTCTTTGGACCGGTTTCAATATCCTATCTTATAATTTGTACGAAATGGTTTTTATTTACAAATTCATGAATATGATATGAAGGGGAAATGTATGCTTACAAAGGTAGATATTTGAAACTGGTCGTTAATGTTTACGGCTCGCATCAACGTGCGCTTCCTGATGCTTAGTAACAATAGGCGCGTAATAAATGTGTTCATTTAAATGAAAAAATCCACATTATATATTTTTTAACAGTTTATGGAGAGCCTTCAGTATTTTGAAGGTTTGATTTCAAAGTAAAATATCTATTTGCTACATATTTTTTGTATTACGGACCTATACTCGGAATTATTTTCAATCGTGACTTAAAATTAAATGAGTACTACTTAGTTTTACTTAACTTTCTTTATGTACAATAAATGCTGTCCATAAATTGTTCAAATTAAGTGGTTTGTTGAAGATTTTTAAATGGTCTGTATTATCTCTTCTCTCTTCCTTCATGTGTTTATGTTACCTGTAATTTGTGTGTCCCTTCTTACTTGCTACCCAGTAGGTGGTCTCTTCTACCTATTTTTAGAGAGTGCCTACAACCAAACTACCTGAAACTTACGAGAAAATAGGGGTCACCTGAATTCAAACGTTAGTTGTAGCAAAACCTTAGTGACGAACTGAATATTCCTGATAAAAATTAATGATGTCATTGCATTTTACCCCTTACCACGGACCCGCAGGTTCTCAAGGTATTTCTCTCCCAATAAAAATTTCTTTTCAATGCATGCGAATTCTAATCTGTCTATAGAATATAACGGCTTTTGAGATGCATAAATGGACTATAATTTTCTTTCGTGTTAATTGCTTGCTTATATTATTTATTATATAATAAATAAAACAGCTTACGTATCATTCCGCTTTAAGAATTTCGTTATTTATTTAAAATTGAAATGTTTAAATTTTTATAAATATATCAATTAAGAATCCACAGCCATTAAAATATTCGTTGAGTAATCGGAAACTGCAAAAATTGCACGTGCTTATCATTTAAAATTTGAGGTCTTATTAAATTATGTCATAAGTCATAACTCATAAAATATTAAATTTCATAGAAGTGGAATCCATCCCCAGCTAAGCCATTTCAAATTTGCGTAATATGTTTGCACACATTTATATAACACATTTAAGTATTTATTGATTTCATGCACGTGATACATTTTTACAAGTGGTAAACTCACATTTAATTGTATTACTACATATTAACTCATTATCTTTGTTAAAAATGCATACATTTTTGTCGTAGTTAAGATGTTAAATTTATAACTTGTATTTTCTTGACAAGGAGCTTAGAAAGCAGCTTTTTTGAGAGGCATGAGTAGATGGGTATTACCCTAATAATACCGATATTATTATTTAAAATGGCAAAGGATTTTAATAGCAGTCACGAAATAGATGAAATTTAAAATCTTGTAAAATGCAGTGAATTCTAACAACATTACTTTTTTACGAAAACGAATGTATAGGTTCATAAATTAGATATTCATCTATTTTTTTATATTTAGACTATGGCGGCTACAAAAAGGAATGCCGGATTGACTTCAGCTGTCCATCGAGCTACACTCAATGATGAAGAATTGGTAAGTTTTTATTTTAATTTTCATAAAGATTTTAAGAACAAAGTACCTTATCCCTTCAAATTTATTATGGTTTTCAGATATAGTTTGATAATAACATGTAACTATTTCATTTTCTATGTTATCCAAAATAATAAATCGTGAAATATAATTATGCTCATATTTTTATAACTCAACAGGACTACTTACATTATTACAAATGCCTAAATTAAACTTGCTAATCAATTAAGAGTATTCCAGAAAATGCACGTATACAAGAAAACACTACAAGCTCTCATCTACCCCATTTCGTCGACAACGCCACACAACTTTGTACTATGGACCGCAACGTCGCCGACCTACTGCTATGAGTGTGAAGGACTATTGTGGGGTATTGCAAGGCAAGGAGTTAGGTGCACTGAGTGCGGAGTTAAATGTCACGAGAAATGCAAGGATTTACTCAATGCCGACTGTCTACAGAGTAAGTGGAGCTTCACGCAAAACATTTTTTTTAACCTGGTTGAACTAAATAATGTTTTGTACTGCAATGAAGAAAATACTAGAATCATTGTTAAAAATTACCAGTTTTGCAACATTTTTTTTTTTCAATGTTAATTAATACAAGTATAATCAATCGTATTTAATAAAGAACACAGTATTCTATTATTTTTCATAAAAATTGCAGCTAAGTAATGTTGTTTACAGTCAGATTATAAAACGAAAAAAAATCGTTACTTCATAGCAAAAATGGCATCTCAGGTATTAATGTGCTAGCTGTGAAGCGCTCGCTCCTTATTAAGCTCAAGTAGTGTCAAGATGCACTTATAGTAGGTCACTCATTGTCGACAAGATCTTTGTTGCACAATCTTGTCGGAGGGTTAAATTCAATTTGTGCTTTTGCAGCAAATTCATTTCCCAGTTTTAAGTGCATCTATACAAAAATATAAAATAAATAAAATAACGACATTAAGGTTGAGATTAATTTTATAACAAACATTTCATCAAAGCTTGAAATTGGAGTTCAAAGAACGTCAGGAACATCTACTTCCGAGTGCGAGGAGTTTGGATAATACTTGACGGGGCATCAAACTTCTCAAGATCTTTGTCACTTGCACCCGCATCCTGACAAAGTCCTTGATACAAATTTTGCTAGATAACGAACCCTGACCTTCGTCAGTGTTTCACCTTTTTCACGCTACATGGCACGCATATTCAATTACGTTATTTTTTACTCTCACTGAAATTACTTTTTAACTCTACCGCAATAATTCCGCCAATTCTTAGTTTTAATCTACGTTTATCTTTAGAGGTTAGAATGATTTGGGAAACATGAAGTAACGATCTTTGATAGACAATTTTATAACTGAATGGTTTCGTGAATTGTTATATAGATAAAGCTGACTATGGAAAGGTAAAATGAATAAACGTAACAAACTATCGTTGTAGCCTATACAATAGAAAATGTGTGCATGAGTAATTTTTGCATGCGGTCTATCTATCGGTCGCTAAATATACATCAGTGATTACATTATCATCTATAACACTGTTCGGTTGCTAGATAGACAAAAGAAGCTAGCAAATGTAGAAGTTTCAGCGACACCACATGATATCACGTAATAATCAATTTTGTGCGTTTCATCGATTTGTTTGTCTATCAGTGTCGTGGTTTATTTATATGTGATCGTATTTTCTTTTGTTTCCTCGTGTTCTGACCTCATATAATAAGCATGATGTTTTCCCCTTTCCAAGGAACCTATTGCTTCATCGGTGTGCATGGCTATCCGTTTACTATTGAACACATTATAATTATGATATTTTCTAAATTATATGTCCTAAATATTGGATTATAGAATCACATCTGCACTATCATTTAGGCGGGCAGTCGGTTTTGACGGTTTTAATCGCGGTTACTGAATTTTTTTGAAATTTTGCTCGACTGCACGTCATTGTCATAGTCTAGTCTACACTTTAAATGCTTGTTGATATAATTATTTATATGAACTATGAACTAAATTGTATATAAAGCAAGTATTAATATAATTCACATTGAATCTAAATATCGTATAAGTTATGTATATTATCTTTTATAAAACTGTAGTATGTTTTTTATTTATATCAATATTATGCTTTCTATTGTCACCTTCTTCAAAATTCTCAATGTTTTAATGATATAGCTTTGCTTTTATTATTTTCATTAAGAGTTTACTGTTTTAGATAAAATTAAAATAATATTATGTATTAAAATGTATTGATGTATATAGTTTTTGAAGTGTAGACTAGTCGATCATGTATTTAGGGATTTTGGTCTTTTTACGTGTTCTTTCGGGTTGCCCCGCCCAGCGCCGAAATTTTTGTGAAAGCCCTTATAAAATATATATATAAAGACTTCTCTATCCTACTTTACATTTTACACTCTACTACATCGTCCTTCTTGAAAAGTCGCGCTTGAACGACACGAGCGTCCCAACAGACCAAACTGAGTCTCACATGTGCCTGTTAGCAATGTGTGCACGCATTCCAATACCTGTCCACTTCGATATTATATGTGGTCTTAGTTTCCTTTCTTACATGTTTTACTTTATAGATTTCCGCGTTTCTGTGTTTATTTCAATTCTTCTACTTGTTTTTGACTTCTTGTTATCCCTTATGGACGTTTGCTGAACGCTTCTGGATTAAAATGTTTTGAGTAGTTGGTAAGAAACGTTCCAAATGAAACGTACGTTACTGATTGAACAAAAATTACTTATACAAATTAATACAAAGGGTCCTTTAATGTGAAATCCTAAGACTATTTAGCTATTTGGTGGCTTGTTGATAAGAATAATGTTAATAATCTGCCAAGAAGCGTGTTTATTTGTTGTATAATTAATCAGAGAATAGTTTTGGGATCTTTTACTGTATAGGCGTCGTGCTCGGGTCTGCCCCGGCTGGCGCCGCTCGAGGTCATCAACCTGATCAGATCTAACAATAATGGACTAGGTTTGATATCAGTTTATTTTTTTGTGTTGGTATCTGGTGAGGTTGTAGCCTGCGAGTGGTCGTGGCAGGCCTGACCGCGGGGCGGGGGGCCGTCCCGGCGCATCCCGCGGCTTGCAAGAACTACGTTGGCACCGCCTGAGCAGTGTGTTTCGCAGGGGCCGCTGAAAAGTCATCTAAGCATGGCGCCGAAGATAAAGCAAACTCTATCATCACAGCTATGAAGGAACGAATGAAACAACGGGAGAGAGATAAACCAGAAATTTTTGAACTTATCAGGTATGTTTTTCGTTTTTAATTTTAAAGATTTCAATCTTACATTGGACGTGATTTTTAATTCGCAACTTAATTTTGATTTAGTAACTACTGGGATTTGAGCAATGATATGACTGATAGACAAAGAATTATAACTTAACAGAGTTTTGCGGTTGGTGAACTAGATTAATTATTTTTGTTTATATAAATTAATAAAAATCAAAAGTATATAGATAAGATTTCTAATAAACTTAATTAGATGGAAACGCTACAAGATATAATAAAAATATACGACGCAATTGCATGTGGTGATATATTTACGTATATGTATATGTAACAGACGCGTGTTCAGCATCGAAGGCGAAGGACATTCAGCCCACATGAGCACGGTGAAGCAGTCGGTCCTCGATGGCACATCGAAATGGAGCGCCAAGATCGCTATCACAGGTTCGAAGATGTGTCGTGACTAACTAAATTGCTCCACAGGTGGCCTGCAGCAGGGACGCGGCGAGGATCCAGTACAAACAACCACACACACAACATTAAATTGACCTGTCTTTCGTTTCATGTGGCGGCCAGGCGGACTTTTAACGTCGACCCAGACACTCACATAGACAGCCTCGAACAGGCCAAGCAAGTCACTATAGAAGGGACTTCGAAATGGTCGTGCAAAATCGCCATCACAGGTTTGCGTGGTCTTTTGCGGCTACGAACCGCACGCTCGCAAATTTGACTATTAGACAAACTCTTCGCCTGACTTCTATTATCCAAGTTTTTGATATCTGCTAATAACCTGAAACAATGTCAAAAGTATTTCATAACAATTTAAATTGATTATTTGAGACAAACAACGTTGTATTTCAATTTGGCAGATATCAGAAAAACAATCTATGCAACTTTACTTCAATACTAACCCAATCCATTCACGGTCGTTAGTGCACCGCCTCTACTCACTTCTTGACAAACCTTAGCTTATTATCATCAAGGAAATTCCACGAATCTTGACACTCACCGAAAAAACTACAACCGTTACAAATACTTATAAGTTAGATGCACACTTTGGTTTGTCCGACACCAAAACACATTTTTAAAATCACTTGAAAAACAGAAAACATGATAACCACAATTTGATGACACGTCTTCGTTTACACAGATTTTGCATGTGTTTCACAAGTTAACATAAAAATGCTGCCTACTTTTGAAACCCGGTACTGATATACAATCATAAAGAACGGAGTGTGAACTTTCTGTTCTATGAAATATCAGAGCGTTCCTTTTTTACCATCCAGTAGAATTTGGTTCTAGGTGAATGCAGTTTTAAATTTAGATAAAACAAAAGCATGCAGGACATGTTGCCTTACAAGATCCCTTTCTATTTCTTCTTTCTGGCAAACCTGTCGATTCGTGAAAATTCCAACACGAATTAGATTTTCATAACCGAGCATTTTTACACTTCTAATTTGTGACGATTTGGTCAACGTTTGCATTAGAAGTTGCGATACCGTAGTCGCTATGTTCAAGTTGATTTAGTTCTGGAGTTTGGGCATTTAGATAAAAATTTGGTAGATTTGAAGCTAGCGTCTTCTTAACCCCCGCCCGTTTTTACTACAGGACACCCGTTTAGCATATCAACAGGTTATAAAAACAACAATAATGCACGATGATGCTGATGGAACACGAGGTAAGTAGGATTGGTGTTGTGATACTGCTTACTTGCAGATTAAGGTATTTTGTAAACGTAAAGTAAATAATATGCTAAAGCTAATGTTGGAGCCTTATCGATGTGAAGTTGCTATTGTAAATACTTTTGTTGCAGTATAACATCAAGCTACTCATATAGAAATTGTGTGCCTTTAATGATACATTCTAAAAGATAATATCCAGAAACAAAGTTAAAATGTAAAAAACCTTTATCAAATTTTAATTTTAGATTTATATTTATTTTAGATATTTTAGTATTGGATTTTTAAGAACGTGACCTAAATATTGACTGCATTATATTTTGTCAGAAAAATACTGTATCTAAAATTCAATACATTTTACATAAATCTATCAGATAAATTAATTTAATATGTCAAAGGCTTAAACGATTGACAAAAAATATTTTTTAAAAATGTATTTGTCATTGTAACTAAAATATACTAAATTGGCCCTTTTTGGGGCAGTAATCTGTGCTCAAGGATTGATCGCCAAGGATAAAAGCGGCACCTCAGACCCATACGTCACCGTGCAAGTCAGCAAAGTTAAGAAGAGGACCAGAACGATGCCACAAGAGCTGAATCCTGTGTGGAATGAGAAGTTTTATTTGTAAGTCAATAATTTCATAACTTAAACTATATCTTTCCTTTAAATACAAAATTCATGTGTCACAATGTTAGTTACCATACTCCTTCGAAACGGCCAGACCAATTCTCATGAAATTTTGTGTGCCTATTGTGTAGGTCTACAAATCGGCTTACATCTTTTTCATACCTCTAAGTGATAAGGATGATTCTCAACGTTATGTTTTTTTCGATATCTTGTTCGTTTTTTTATATTCAATTTTCTTAGGCGATACGAAAATTCGTCGGGGCAGCTAGTTTATACATTTTATATAAAAATAAATTTTTATTTTTTATGTAAAGAAGGTGGAAAACAAGCATGCATTACACATTGATGCTAAGTGATGACTGTAGCCTATAGACATCTACACATAAACCGGAGGTTAAAATGAAGATGGGTTGCTACCCCTGATACCTAAGTTGTTATGTCTTTGTGATATTTATTACGAGGCCATAAAATTATTATGTATATTAAATTAGAACTCAATTAGTCCAGTAGTTTTGAAATAAATTGACAGTGTCTGATGCACAGACACAAGTGATACTATGTTTTTATAGTATCCTTTTCTTTTGAGGTACAATAAAAATACAATGCACGAACAATTTAATATGTTCCACCCATTTGCCTCCCAAAACAAAGGAATATAATAATTGTGAGGAACTTGGGTCGTGAATAACCCGTTTTTACTGTCGAAATGTATTCTAAGAGCTTGAATTTATTGTCCTGAAAACCTTTGTTTTCTCCGCAGCGAATGCCACAATTCTTCCGACCGGATAAAAGTCCGGGTGTGGGATGAAGACAATGATCTGAAGTCCAAACTTCGGCAGAAATTGACGAGAGAATCTGATGACTTCCTGGGTCAAACCATCATAGAGGTAGACATGTTTTAACATCACACCTGTATTTCGTGGAGGAGTAGACAGAGACAAACACTTATGAGCCGCCAGTAACGTTTTGTCCCCCGTGTGTTGTGGCAAGCTTATTAACATCACAGGCATATTGCCTAACTTCAGGGGAAATTCAATCAAAGATAAAATACCAAAACTGTTAATTACTTACCGACTTGAAGATCGAAAAATTGTAAAAAATAACTCAGTGTTGCATTAGTAATCTGCTATAACCAGACTACTGAAACAGGCAATGTTTTTAAGGCAACTTAAAGGATTTTTTCACTTTGAGCCCACGCATATTTAAACCGTTCCGTATATGTTGTACCACGTGCGACCATTTTTGTTTGAACTATTGTGCATGCTTGGGAAAAAAAAATATGTGTTCAATTTGCCGCTAAGTGGTAGTGGCCAATGCTACCGTAATCCGCTTAGATGTTAATACATTGTAACGTCTGTCACGAAAAATAACTTCGAAATATCTGCAAGTTCTTTTAAACTTGCAGATATTTCGATTACGTATGCGTTGTCTGTCGATCTCGCAATCAATAACGAAAAAATGTTGTGCAAGCATTTTTAAGCAGAATTAATTTGCTTTATACTTTTATATCATAAATAAAAATCAAAAATCCTTATTTAAATTCCCAGAATTCTAATTAATATATTTTGCTTGCTTCAAGAAAATTGTCATATACTTATTGTTGTTCAACTAGGTGCGAACGTTATCCGGTGAAATGGACGTGTGGTACAACTTGGAAAAGAGAACAGACAAGTCCGCGGTGTCAGGTGCCATCAGGTTGCACATCAATGTGGAGATCAAGGGTGAAGAGAAGGTAGCGCCGTACCACGTTCAGGTAAGTGCCTTTAAAAATCTGAGATGTAAAATATATGTATTTATAGATTTTTGTAATAATTGTGTTTTTCTAGGGGTACGCAGTGCACAAAACTATGAACTGAAACTTGTATTTTGTAAGCTGTGTTAATTTTCAGGAAAAACAGGCATAAAATTTGAATAAAATGACCTGAATCTATAAATACATTTGAAGTAAACATAACTTTGAAAACACTCTCATTCACCTGATACTGCAATATATAAAACTATTTATCAAAAACCAACGAGGTTAAAAATGGAACGCTTTTTGCAAAAAATTTGGAGGATGCTTAATAATAATTGTGACTTATATACCATGTGAAATATAAACACTTACATTTAATTTTGATCAAAATTTCATCTAGTACTAACATGACATATGAGATTAAAATAGAATGTTTTGTTTCTTGTGGTTTTAAACTTATAAGACCCATATGAATTTATCAAACAAAACAATGTATGTATGCCAACTTATCGGTATTCCGCAAATCTTACAAACATATTCTTATTACGTTAGTGAATCAATTTATTAAAGCATTCCATTCGCTGTTGTAAGACCAAGCAATAAATCACCCTTCCATCCTCTTTATTATTTTCGTAACATTTATTCAAACAAATACATAGTTTCATATGGTTGTTCAACAGGTTGGTTAAGACATTGGCACCATGCCCCTGGCCTTAAGCCAAGCTTCAAACATTTTGTGGCACACAATTACTGAACTTGACACAATAACTAACCACTAATAGCAATGCCTGATAGATAAGATTAACTTGTTGAAAAATATCAACAGTCTTTTACTTACCGTTTCAAAAAATCCGAACTTTTATGTGTCCCATGGTCAACTTTTGTGCAATATTTTCGGCCAGTACTTATAAGGCAATATAGTTGTTTGAATAATGCCCGTTATTGAACATTAAATAATTTCTGTTCAGCATTCTCTTTCGACAGTGACGAGATCAATAATAAAGTTTTAATTAAAATTCTATTATGAGCAGAACGCATATTGGATTGCAATTTATTTCGCTTCAGTATAATTTTACTTTATCACGCCTTAAAAGTCTATTTTTTTCAATTTTCAATTTTAGCATCTACGATTAGCCGCAAAAGTTTGTGAGCATCATGTCATTGTATTGGCGACTAGCTGTGCTCGCGACTTCGTCCACGTGAGAAAAAATATGATTGTTCAGTATCTACCCGGACGAAGTCGTGGGCGCAGCTAGTATTAAAGTAGCCTAAGTTACTCCTTATTACATGAGCTATCTGCCAGTGAAAGTCCCGTCAAAATCGGAGACACTCAAATTCTATTTATTTGTATGTAGGTATGGTATGTATGGAGATAAAAGTAGCCTAAGTTACTCCTTATTACATCAGCTACCTACCTGTGGAAGTCCCGTCAAAGTCGGATACACTCCAATTCTACTTATTTGTATGTAGGTATATATGTATGAACGTATGGAGATAAAAGTAGCCTTCGTTTGGCTGGGGATTAATGCCCTTAGAGGCATCTATCCCCTAGGGTACTAAGGCGTTATTAATATCAAGCAAAAAAATATACGAAAAAAAACTACGTGTATTGTATGCCCCCTTGAACCCCTTATAATTTTCATTTTCTTATTTTTAGTAATTAATTTTGTCTTTATAGTGGTGTCAGAAATACATAATTTGTAAAAATGTTAGCTTTCTAGCTATCACTATTTATAAGATACAGGCTGGTGACAGACAGATGGACGGACGGACAGACAGCGGAGGATTAGTAATCCGTAGGGTCCGTTTTTAGATTTTAGGTACGAAACCCCTTAAAAGATAGAAATAAGATACAGAATAGCTTAAAAATATTCGATATGATTCTATAAATTGACATAACTTTTTTATTTCTGAACCGATTCACATGAAACAGACACTAAATGTTAAGTGAAACTTACCACAATATATTAGTAAATTAGCGAATAAGCCGTTTCTGATATTAGCGTGCACAAACACACAGACAAACAGACATGTTTCCGGGATAAAAAGTGTTGTGCGCCAAAGGTTAAAGTATAATCATACCAAGTTTCATTGTAATCGGACCGGTAGATTTTGTGTGATGCTTGAACAAACAGACAGATAGACAGACAGACAGACAGACAGACAAAAACTTTTCTAATCACATATTTGGGTTCGGTATCGATCTAGTAACATCCTCTGGTATTTAATTTTTCAATATTTTTAATGTACAGAATTTACACTTCTACAGTTTTATTATAAGTATAGATTTGCCCCACTTAAAAGGATTCTTTCCCAATTAGACGACGTCTATGTTTTCTAGACAGGTATGTAACATAAAATAAATAATATTATTTCTTCCACATTATGAGAGTTTAATATTTTAGAACATGTTTGATATGATATCCAATGCTTAAAATAAGCGACTAAATTCCAGAATTTGTGAGTAAAACGAGATGAAGTTTGATGGATAAATGTGTAAAGTTTGCGAGTGCGGCTAACTAGGCGACACCGTTGGCTAATGCAAAAGTATAATTTCTTTCTCGCATCTGGCCCCAGTGGCGTATTTTTATCATGCAAATGAAGTTTGCTGTCATAAATGCGGTTGTATACAGATTTTTTAATGAAATAATTTGAAGTAACATATTACTATTCGTAACCATTCCAAAAAGGTGAATACTTTTCGTAACTATTCCAATATTTCGAATACTTTTCGGGTGCGTTCCCCGTGGTCACACCGTTGGTTACACCAGTGGTACCACGATATCGTAACTATTCCAATAGTTCGAATACTTTTCGTAACTAGTCCAATTGTTCGAATACTTTTCGTAACTATTCTAATAGGGTGAATACTTTTCGTAACTATTCCAATAGTTCGAATACTTTTCGTAACTATTCCAGTAGTTCGAATAACTTAAACACAAACTCAAAAATTCATTTAATCACTTGGAGATAATAGAATTTGCTTGTGATAGGTCAAATTACAAATATAAAATTAAAGCGAATAACAACTGATACGTTGATTAATATGTCAAAGTAAATAAATTAATAATAGTCCAAAAATACTTAATAATAAAAATAGGTATCAACAGAATGTTCCATACTCTCTTTTACAAACGGCAAGATAAGACTAAACAAAAAAATATGGGACATTCTTTGTCATTCACTGGCAGAGTTCCAAGTTTACTGAGAAAAAACCTGCCAAAACAAAACTCAGTAGGGTCTTTTCAAAATATGTTCCTTAAAACTATTTTCACAATATGAAACTTATAACTAATACTTTCCGTAACTATTCCAATTGTTCGAATACTTTTCGTAACTATTCTAATAAATAATAAATTAAATACGCTTACACTCACAGTTCACAGTAGGTATAAATCTGTATCGTAAGTGCTGGGGGGAATACTTTTCGTAACCATTCCAATAGGACGAATACTCTTCTTAACTATTCCAATAGTTCGAATACTAACCATTCCACTATTGCGAACACTTTTCATAACTATTCCAGTAGGGTGATAGTCTACACGGGATGAGTAGCAGTGCCCCGCGACAAACTTACTACCACTGCAATCACTAATCCGCATGCCAAGTGTGGCGATTATGACATTATTCTCCTCTAATGAGCTTAATGACTCTCAACTTTGGGGAGCTGTTTGTCGGCTTTTGTTCAGCCGTGGAAGTCTTTCTGCTGAATCAATAATACTTTTCTGATTCGATAGAATATTAGTAATGTTCTTAGTTTTTAATACATAAATCCGTAATAAAATTTATGTTAATACTGCCTCCTCAATTACAAGCAAATGTTTAATTTATTTCTCGCATGTGGTTTTTAATGGCCTGGTTTTAACATGCAAGTTAATTTAGCTGTTAAATGTACTTCGCCCAATTCCTTTTTTTTTGTATTTTTTTCTTTCTTTATAAACTCGTAGCTATAAAAAAATCATAGCATACAAAGTAATATTATTTTCTATTTAGTTTATTTGTATATCCGTGCCAAATTACAAAAATTACAGCTTTCTATTAAAAAGAATCTCCAAGCACAGGTGCGGACAGAAGGATGGATGGACTATAAGGGTTCCTTGGATACTAAGGAATCCTAGAAAAGCGTTAACTCTTTCTCTCTCTCTCACTTTATAAAACGGAAAACGATTTTATTATTTCTCGTTAACAATTCGTAATGTACTAGGTACTATGATATTTACGAATGAGTAATTTTGAAATGCAACGAGATCGGTCCGTACCTTCAAGTTAGAATTTCTGCAATCAATTAAATGTAGCGAAATGCAATCTCGTTAAATTCCTTTTACTTCACCACTGATCAATGTCTTCCAAACTAAAGCAATAATCAAAGAAGTTTTGGTTTCGCTTTAAAGCACGTGTCCCGTTGATAGTTAGACTTCAATTTATTCCGAACTTAGCTACATCGGAATGAGTTTAAAACTTTGCGGTCACCGCGTCTTACAACTTGGACTGGCTATAAATACCCACCACCACACAACACCGTCTGGTTTCATTTTAAATTGGAGCAAGTTGTCGAGAGAATCGAAACGAATAAACAATCAACAACGCCTTAAGCCAAGATTCAGACTTACAGAGGTCTCCCTTGTTCTCTGCTTACATATTTAGGCTTTCTTTTTTAACCCTTTCGGATCCTAGTGCGTTTCCGAAGAGGCATATTTTTTGGTTATACACAACAAAGTTCTCGCAAGTGTATACAAGCAACTTTATTGTATTTTTTTTTTGATCTGGTTGCGCGTCTTATTTTTTTTTAGCTTTATGTTTGATTAAACATATTTAGACTAAAAGCAAGTAATCCACAGCCAGTCTTGAAATTATCCTTCTACTCATAGTCATCATTACAGCCGAAAGACGTCCACCGCTGGGCAAAAGCCTCCCCCAAAGATATCCTTTTGTATCGTATATCTTATACTCTCTGCCTACTCCGTTAGGGACCTGGCGTGAAGATACACACACACACACATCTTATATCATAATCGTAACGTAATCGTAACTTAGAATGCGGGTAAGCTAGCGCAGTGGCGGTAGTTTTGTCGCGGGACCCTGCTGCCCACCTCGCGTTATTGCTTATCCTAACTATCGGAATGGCTTGACCGCCATTGTTCAGTTAACTAATTTCCTCCACTAGTGGGCGGCAGAGATTTTTTTTATGTAATGAAGGTTGGCAAACAAGCTTTCAGTTTACATTGATGTTAAGTGATGACTGCAGCCTATAAACACCCACACAAAGACCAGAGATCAAAATGCAGATGCAGACCCCTGAGACTTCAGTTGTTATGTCGCTATGATAGATATTACGGGGCCATACAATACAGTCAAACCGGAACACGATAATGCCGAATACTACCATTTAGCGGCAGATACATTAGGTAATGCGATGGTGCCTACGCCTTCGAGCTTCGAGCGCTTCGAGCGCCTTGATGTAGATGTCTATAAACTGCAGTAGCCATCAATATAAATTGAACCTATACCTAATCCTCAATCCCTCAAATAGATAATTTTTTACTGGTGGTAGAGCTCTAGTGATGGAGCTCGCGGGCGTACGGGCACCACTGCATTACCTAATATACTTGCCGCTAAATGGTAGTGTTTAGCACTATCGTGTTCCGGTCAGGTGGTAATGTACGGCTCTGATATTTCCGGCACAGAGGCATAACACGTTTGGCCTCAGGATTGGTAACGCATCTGCATTTTGAACTTGGTCTTTGTGTGGGTGTCTATAGGCTGCAGTCATCACTTAACATCAAAGTGAATGGCATGCTTGTTTGCCACTTCCATTACATAAAAAAATATATATCTAAAATAAACCTGTACCGAAGATAGTTCAACGTAACTTTGACATTTAATATTGACCTTGCCCGATTTTTATACAGCTAAAGTGGAACTCATACTGATTTCGAGATAGAGCGCATTTGATGGCATGGAAGCTTCTTTTATTAATATTTATGTCCACCCAAGTATTGTCCTGATAAGATTTTTTATCAGTCAAATGGTAATTTATTGTAAAAGCTAGCGACCAAATGATGGAATTATTAATGAGCACCCAAGGGACATAAATTGGTAAGAAGAAAAAGAAAACTGGAATTTTGATTTGTTTTCATTACACTGGTCAGGTTATCTATATATATAAAATTGCTTATAGTCTCGCTAAAACTCGAGAACGGCTGGACCGATTTGGCTAATTTTGGTTTTGAAAGATTTTTGGAAGTTCAGTGAAGGTTTAAAAGGTGAGAAAATATGAAGAAATTGAAGGGGAATAGTAAACAACACAATTTTATTTTCCCATACAAATAGTCTATCAAACCTTTGACACATTTCATTCTGAGGCAATACGAAGTTTGCCGGGTCAGCTAGTATTAATATAAATGAACGTAAATTAAATTTTATTATATAACTACAAAGTACAGTGCTCATCAAGAAATATTGCAAATCGAGCTTACGATAGAGACAATCGGCTAGTTTCGACTTTATAGAGCGTTATTTCTGGTGCACACTGCCTACGTAAGCAGTAGTCCGTTATTAGTCAAACCTTAATTAAAATGGTCGACAAACGTCACATAGGTAAGGTGAGAAAGAGATAACGCTCTATAAACCCGAAATAAGATGAACTCTCGTTCCCAAGATGCATCATTTCTTGTTGGATACTGTAAAATACTTGGTGAGTGGCAGAATTGAATAATAAATACACAGAACACACCACAATAGTA
Source organism: Macrosoma leucophasiata (assembly GCA_036365455.1). NCBI lineage: Eukaryota > Metazoa > Arthropoda > Insecta > Lepidoptera > Hedylidae > Macrosoma > Macrosoma leucophasiata. The sequence continues at coordinate 14,296,796 of JAWQUS010000021.1, forward strand.
GTCTCTTGTTGTGTGTATTTATTACTCAATTCTTCCACTCCTTTAAATATTTGGGAAGAATCGATAAGACTGAAGAGAAAAAGTAATAGAGGTACAGTTCCAGTAAAAAGGTGAATACGATGGATGAAGTACGAGTAGCTTCGATCCCTAAATGAGGACGAAGCTTGGACAGGCCGTATAGAATTTGTAGTTGACATTGTGTGTAATTTTCTATACCAATTAACTTCCTCAGGCCACCACTACTACGCTGGAGTCCTGGGTTCGATTCCCGGGTCGGGGACTATCAGAGATAACGGTGTGAAATCCTTTGACTCTGGTTCTGTTGGTATTCTTAAATTTTTTGGAAGTTTCCCAGTACCTCGGAGTTTGATTATGTGTCCGGAGATATCAACAGGCTCGCAATCAGCTGGAGGCTTTGGTACAGCAGTAAACATCTTTTGGCTGATATGTACTAGCAGAGAACTGCCTGCTTGATCACATAGACATCTTACGTGGTAGTAGTAAAAGCTGTAGTTAATTGATCTTGGATAAGCGGAAAATTCCCTATCCGTACATAGGGTTGTTGTCGCATATCCTTTAGGTACCATAAAGTCAGCACTTAATAAGGGCGTCATAAAGTTACCACGGAAAACTAACATTATTATCACTACGTTGACAGACCCTGTATAATATATTACCAGTGTAAACGTCTACAAAGTACTTTACACAGGTATGGAGCCATTTTATCAGAAGGCTTAACGTGATACTTATTTTGAATGCGACGCAATAACTGTGATACTTGAACTAAACCTTTTATTAGGGAAAACTACCTTCCAAAAGCTAATGGAAGTGGTTACTGTACCTTGATACTTCTATTCTTCAGTATATGCCTATACTTATTTATTTATTTATTTTGTACAAGCCGACCCGAGAAAAGTCTTTGTGCCAGACCATAAAATTTTTACCTGTAATTACCGCATTGTAAGTGACCATTTTTTTTTGGAGTATTCATGGGTATAGCAAGCTATCCATAAAAGATAGATATTGACGACCCGGTTAGTCCAGCGGTGTGAGATGACCGTTTGATTCGGAGGGTCGCGGGTTCGATCCCCGCACCGGGACTAATGTTTGTATGGCCTACAGATATTTGTTTCGGGTCTGGGTGTTTGTGTATGTGTTGTATGTGTACAACGGCACCCAGGACACAGGTTTATACCTACTGTGAGTGTAAGCGTATTTTATTTATTTATTTATTTTATGCCACTTCGGACTTTTTTGTAGATCTACCAAAGAGAAAATATTCCACCATAAATTGTTTTTTTTTTTTTATGTAATAAAAGTGACAAACAAGCGTGCAGTTCACATTGATGTTAAGTGATAACTGCAGCCTATAGACACCCACACAATGACCAGAGGTCAAAATGCAGATGCGCTGCCACTCCTGAGGCATTAGGTGTTATGCCTCTGTGCCGGCAATTACAGGGCCGTACATTACCACCTGACCGGAACACGATAGTGCTGAACACTACCATTTAGCGGCAAGTATATTAGGTAATGCGGTGGTGCCTACGCCCGCGAGCTCCGTCACTGGAGCTCTACCACCAGTAAATATAATATAAGTTTTGTTATAATAATATCTCATCAGGTAACGGCAGCGTCGTTGATGAAAGCACTCACGCGGCTTAATTTTTTCCGACACCTCCGACATTCATCCAACTTACACAAATCCTTTAACAAATTATATTAATCACAAACCTTTCTCAAAAATTCCATCTATTGGTGAAAACCGTATGAAAATACTTGAAGTATTAAAATCTTTGAGTTTATCGCAAACAGACGGACAGACGCGGCGGGGGACTTTGTTTTACAATATGTATAAATATATAAATATACTCAAATTATTCACTAGTACGTCGAACCCGTTTTTGATTTAAATTTTACCACAAAGGATATTATATAGTCAAGTTGTATAGTCGTTCTTTGAATTTGAAATTTTTTAAGCTGACTGTCGTCAATATACTCTTATATTTACCACTTTATCGCAACTGAACTATAACCAGGTAGATCACAGCTCATTGTATCTTCCAGAGCGGTATCTCTTGACAACATTTTCACTAAAATATTACAGTCATCTTAGAAACGCTTCCTTCGAAGGCTATCTGACTGGTAATTTGTAACCGTATTACGAGCGAGGCGATCAGAACTAGAATTAGATTTACAAATTGATTTATGTATTTAGAACTACATCGCATTGCACGCGTGCAAAGTTTATAGTCAACAAAAATGTAGCTTTCTAGAAGTGAAAGAATTTTTTTAATCCGTCAAATAGTTTTGTGTGAAAACGTTACAAACTTTTTTTTTGAAGTGGCAAACATGCATGCAGTTCACATTGATGTTAAGTGATGACTGCAGCCTATAGACACCCTCAAAAAGACCAAGGTCAGAATGCAGATGCGTTACCACTCCTGAGGCCTAAGGTATTATGCCTCTGTGCCGGAAATTACAGGGCCGTACATTACCACCTGATCGGAACACGATAATGCTGAACACTACCATTTAGCGGCAAGTATATTAGGTAATGCGGTGATGCCTACGCCCGCGAGCTCCGTCACTGGAGCTCCACCACCAGTAACATACATACAAAAACACAAATGTTACCTCTTCAAAATATTAGTATAGAGTTGTACTTAAATTATAAATAAACATTTTGACCATTGGAGCACCACTTTACACCAACACACGACACCCACGGGTACATTTATATTCTACAGGAGTGGCACTAGTAGACTGGCGAAAAATGAAAAAAATAGTAGTAAATTGCTAAAAAGAGACTTCCAGGGGAGTTAAATAATTCAAGTACCTAGTTTTTAAAGTATGCAGAAGTAGTCATAATATAGCAAAGCTAATATAGCATTAGCTTTAAATTACAATAAAAAATAACAAATTTAGTACCCTTACCTTTATATAGGGGTCCAATTACATCAGACTACCTACATCACCACATCCTACTAAAGTAAATAAGGGATTTATACTCTGCTGCTACGCATAAAATACAGGCCTTTATGCCTTTAATAATAACTTGCAATGAGGTTGGTTCCTTTATTTATAACAAGGCAACTTGCACGGAGAAATTTTGTTAGAACCACTCGTATTGTTTCTTATTACGTTTTATGTAACAGCCGTTGGTATGAACGTGTGTTGGAAAATTCACTGGTGGTAGAGCTCCAGTGACGGAGCTCGCGGCCGTAGGCACCACCGCATTACCTAATATACTTGCCGCTAAATGGTAGTGTTCATCACTATCGTGTTCCGGTCAGGTGGTAATGTACGGCCCTGTAATTTCCGGCACAGAGGCATAACACCTAATGTCTCAAGAGTGGCAGCGCATCTGCATTTTGACCTCTGGTCATTGTGTGGTTGTCTATAGGCTACAGTCATCACTTAACATCAATGTGAACTGCATGCTTGTTTGCCACTTTTATTACATAAAAAAAAAAAAAAAAAAAATGGAGATAGTAATTTTGATTTCTTCAGCCCCGTTTTTCGTATGAATGTGTACGAATTTATATATTTGTATGAATTTGACGACCCGGTTAGTCCAGGTGAGATGACCGTTTGACTCGAAGGGTCACGGGTTCGATCCCCGCACCGGGACAAATATTTGTGTGGCCTACAGATATTTGTTTCGGGTCTGGGTGTTTGTGTATGTGTTGTATGTGTACAACGGCACCCACGACACAGGTTTATACCTACTGTGGGGCTGTGAGTGTAAGCGTATTTTATTTTATATATTAATTGCTATATACATTTATTATATATATGTGTACATACTCGTGTACATATATATTGCTATATATATATGTACACGAGTAACATTCATTAGACGTTCTTTGATAATAGTGAAAAGAGCCTTTAACGTACCTATGTTAAGTGTTTTTTCATGCTAACATGTACCTATATAAAATTTCCATTTTACATATATTTTGTATTTGATTTATGTAACCAAAGTAGGAAACAAGTTTGCAGTTCAAATGGTTAAGTGATGGCTGCAGCCTAAAGACATCTGCACAAAAATCAGAGGACTAATGCAGCACATTGTAGTTTTTTTTTTGTCGCGAAACTCGTACATTTTTTTAATGTACCAAAGACATTATAAAGTGTACGTTATATAAAAAAGAACACTTGGTTTCTGTTTTTTATTTACAATTGAGAAATCTCGGACGTTCTGCCAAAGTTCGAAAGAAAGCCTGGAAAATGTAAATGATTTGTCATTGCATTTAAAATAAATAAACTCACCCCAACATCTTCAGGCATACTAAAGTAACGTCAGAGAATATTTAATAACACCACGTATAGAATGGACACTTCGACGTCCCGCCCGATTTCCCCGCATCACCCAACCTCCTCCCCTCTTATGGGCGACGGTTGGTATTTACGTGCTGCACACAGGTGCACGTGTAAATACACGTCACTAATTGATGTCTGTGTAATAGAGACCAAATTAAGCATTTGTATGGAATTTTGGCGGAGTGTCCGCGGTGTGGTAACGTGTTATATTTACATGAACCCAAAATCGTGACTAGAAAAACGAACACTATAGGTATGTCAGAAAACCTTAAAAATTCTGCCCCAGTCAGGTACGAGGGAGTAATGCAATTAAAAGTTTGCGTGTGACACTCCCGACCCCTTTTTCCCCTTAATTACACGTAAGAGCTTATAATGTTCTTCACATGCTCAGAATATACTCCAAAATGGGTTTCGGACAAATTAAACAAAGGGTTAATTGCACTTTTGATACTTACAAGTAAAAGATGGTAATGTTCTAAGAAGACCTCGAAGGGTCTCGATAAACATAGTTTTAAGTTGTAAATAGAACAAGCTTTCAACGCAATGAATACAATAATATGATGGGTAACCGCTAGTGGCAAATGAAAATGCGCGTTTTCGTGCTTCGGAGGGCACGTAAACCCGTCGGTGTCGGTTGCTATTGATAGATAGCAGTCGTTAAACCTTGTCGGAAGCCTTATGAGCGGTTTGAAAACATCCGACAGCGGGTTGGCCACTAACCCGTATCTCCAGCAACCCGCATTAGAGCAGCGTGGTGGAGTAAGCTCCAGGCCTCCCACCAAAAAGGGGAGAGAGTCGTGCCCAGCAGTGGGACGTGTAATGGGTTGCCATAATTATTATCTCGTGTATATTAAACTAAAACAAAAAAAAATAGTTTAAAATACGCGTAATATTTGATAGTTTTATATCAATAATATATTACAATTTCAATAATGTTATTTGTTCTCAAATTAATGTTGCATTTACATGAATAACAGTGTTAATTACAGAGAATAATATGCACTGCCTCGGTAGCCTAGTGGTAGCAGGCCACTACTACTACGCTGAGGTCCTGGGTTCGATTCCCGGGTCGTGGGTTATCAGAGATAATGGTGTTAAGTCCTTTATCTCTGGTTCTATTGGGATTTTTCCATTTTCTGGAAATTGCCCAGTACCTCGAAGTTTGGTAATGTGCCCGGAGATGTCAACAGGCTTGGGTTACATGGGCCAAAACGCAACCGGCGAATCGTGGGTGTTTGCATGTATGCTTGAATGCATGCATTTACCTCTGCCTATCCCTTCGGGGATTACAGGCGTGAAGTTACGTTTAATAATATAATAGAAAATAATTAAATAGACCATTGAAAGAAAGAAGCATCTTCTTGGAAATGAGACTGTCATTGGCAATCGCAGTAACCGTAATTTAATTTAACCTAATGGCTTACATCACTCCTATTTTACCGTCTTAGTTAATGGGGTGCTGTTTTTGGTGAATAATGTGGAATTTCGCGATTTCGCTTTTATTTTCACTGAAAATATTATTGTCACTAGATTAAGTTGTTCATCGAATTTAATAATAAATCAAAAGATTTTTTGAAATGAAAACTACTACTTGTCACAGGACCCGTAACCCGGATTGAAAATGCGTAAAACGGACACGTGACCACCTTTTTGGGGACCCAAAAATGCACGACTCTATTGGAATATTGGCTTAAAATTTAACTCTTAAATGTCGAGTCGAATTTTTGTATTCTCTCACCTATAAAGAGATCATTTTTGATCAGTTTGGAGTGCTTCAAACAATCTAGCAAGCCCTGCTACCGTTGCAAAATCGAGTTCAATCCAAGTGTTAATACCTGTTATTGAAAGGTTGATAGTTTATGATTGATAGATATCATTCGATTCGCCTGTTTATTTCTTGACTCTCCGCCTAGCTTCACACAACATTGTCCTGCACGATTTTTGCAGGATGTACATTTTGTTAATGCTGAAAAAAACGTAAGTACCGAGTGCGTGTCTCGCCCATGAAGGGTTCCATAGAAACAAGTCATTTTTTATTGAATGTTCAAAATTATGTTTGCAGTTTTTGAAAATATACTTTATCTCAAAAACTGTTAAAAATATCTCGTCCAAATTTAATATCGTTGCAAGTTGTAATTATCGACTGATTCAGACATATCCGTGCACTCACAGTTCCGTCACCGTGTCAATCATTCCCTCATACATGTTCTACGAACGTCACTGACACTAGGACACAGACTGGTGTGGATACATATTGGTTGGGGAAAAAGTTTCTTCACATTTTTTAAGATAATTCAAAATATTTTTTAATATAGTTTATTTAAATTTAACTAAAGTATGTATGTACCATTTTGTTCGATAACCTTTTGCCATCTTGTAGGTAGGGACATGATCCCATTGCTATAAACATTTTGGGACTTCTCATCAAAATACCGCGACAAGTGGATTTGGCAGTCCTCTCGTGATGTTAACCTAACATTGCATAAAGAATTCTGAAGAGACCGTAACAGGTGGAAATCTGTTGCAAGGTCAGGACTATATGGCGGATGCATTAACACCTCCCAGCCAAACTCTCTTAATTTTTGCTGAATGGCTGCAGATGTGTGAGCGTTATCATGATGAAACACCACACCGCTTCTGTTGATCAATTCCGGCCGTTTTCTCTCAACTTCTTGCTTTAATCTCATCAGTTGTTCGCAGTAGAGTTCAGAATCGATAGTCCTGCCTGGTGGTAATAGCTCATAATGAATAATGCCCTTCCAATCCACACCACACACACAACATCACCTTATTGCGAGTTAACCCGGGTTTCGCCACAGTCTGTGAAGCCTGACCGACCTTTGACCACGACCTTTTTCGCACGTTCTTGTCGTACGTGATCCACTTTTTATCACCAGTTATCAGCTTCTTCAAAAATGATTCGGTTTCATTACGTCGTAATAAAGAATCACAAATGAGTACACGGTTCATTAGGTTTCTTTCAGTGAGCTCGTGAGGTATCCAAATATCGAGCTTTTTTTTGTACCCAGCTTTTTTCAAATGCGCCAAAACTGTTTTGTGATCAATTCTCAGTTCTTCAGCTACGTCGTAACTACTGATATGTCGATCTTGCTCCACTTTTTCAAAAATGGCATCCATTTTATCCGTAATAGGGCGACCAGAGCGAGGTGCATCTTTGACACCAAAATTTCCGGATTGAAAACGCTTAAACCAAATTTGTACTACTCTCACAGACACTGCACTAGGTCCATAAACATTGGAAATTTTTTTCGCGGCTTGCGTTGCATTTTTTTTTTTGTAGTAAAATTTTAAAATGTATCGAATTTCTTCATTAGATTCACTCATCTTGACAGTACGAAAAACAAATGAAAATCACACATTTGCCTAATTTGAATTTGGAATTATGTTCTTTAAAATTTTAACTTTCAATGATACCAAAACCAGCCAGATACAAATACTACAGCCAAAGAGATTTTATTACAAGTTCATACATACTATAATGCGAAAAGACTTTTTCCCCAACCTATTACGTTCATAGAAAATGTATGAAAGAATAATCATCGGCACTGTGCCGGTACTGTGCCGGAACCGTGACTTCACTGATATGTGTGAATCAGCCTTAAGTACTACAGCGTTACATATATTTAGACGTTTCGCTCTTTGTTTTTTAAAGTTAGAGGGGGGGAAACTTTTTATCACTTTGAAAGTGTCTTTTAAACAATTGACTTTACAACAGATGTTTTCCTTGCAACAATAGCCGTACAAAGATACGGACGGACAGACAAGATGAATCTATAAAGGTTCCCTTTTTTATCCTTTGACTACAGAACTGTAAAATGATTAACTGTAACACGTTCGGTTTCAATATCACATTGTATTACACCATTTCTTTCACACGTCACGGCAGTGATACGTCAGAATCTAACAGGTCTTCGATTGTTCCAATAAAATAAAATAAACCAAAAACGGCAAACAAAGGTGCAGGATAACACCGTGTGAACCTAGGCTAAGCGAACCTTTATAAAGATACATATATAGTGATGATAATAAAACGGACTTACAGCATTTAGAGTGGCTCCTTGCTTTTACGACTTCTACGTGAGGCGTTCGTCGTTCTTCCGACAACTATCATTAAGAATTTATAGTTTCACATGTTCTAGTTTCCTCAATTTAAACTATATCTAAGAAGTCGATAATAAGGTTTAAAAAATTGTGGGGCTCTGAGAAAAAAATAGAAGTAACTATGTACTTCATTTCGTTTTTAAATAAGGGGGTAAACAACAATACAACATGCAGATCTTGATGCAAGATGTTGAGTGATGACTGTAGTCTATAAACATGTATACAAAATCCAGAGGTCAAAATGCAGATGCGTTTCCACCCCTGAGGCCTTAATGCTACTATTACCATAAAAATGTTGATTCGTTGTTTGAGTCTAAGTAGGTATAGTACGCCAGCTAAAGTATTACCAATTTGTTTTTTAATTTTCCTAATCTTAAAAAAAGTAAATTAAATAGTTTGGAATTTGTAAATTTCATTGCTTTATATCGATAAAACGTTGAGTTAAATATGGTTGATTCGTTTTTATATCAATTTGGTAAACCCGGCATTGCTGCGGTAATTCAAAATAGTAAGTGACTTTTTTTGAAATATGTGTTTTATATTGTATTTACATGAAATGTTTTTGTATATATTACGTATACTTTTTTTTGTTGTTTACGCTTGCACTCATACATGTTTACCCAAAAATGCATTCAAATTTCAAGGTACATCGACTCCTTTTCAAGTATTGTACAAAGACATGATTGTACGTTTGTTAACATACCTAGTTAATTATAATAATGTTTTTGTATCAGAACGTCGATTGTAAGGAAGCAAATCTCTTGGTTTTCAAACCTCTTACAACCGAGGCTAATATTTATAATACAGATCGAGATGCCCTGTTATATAAAACTTTGCGAATACGAATAATTGAGACCCACAAAATAATCGATTTGTTTTCGTCTCGTCTCGCTATAACAGAGTACTACAGAAACATAAAAATACAAGGACATTTAGCTCTTACTTGGCCTTCTTTATGATTTCCTTCAGACACTTTGATGGCATATTATCGGAGAATAGAATTCAGATTGTTGTTTGAATTTGGGTTAACGTCGCATAATAATATAGTGTTATAACTTTTCGCAGGTTTACGCGAGATTCATACATTGTAGAAATTATATTTTCGGTTTCGAAGACTCCTTTTTCTAACATATTCATTGTAACTTCAATTTTAAGAAAAGAAACCTCTTGATGTTATTGCAAAACTTATATCGAAGTTAATATAATAAAGATAGAAACGTCCTATCATCAAAAACTTCGCGGATGCGAATAATTGAGACCAACAAAATAATCGATTTATTGTCGTCTCGTCTCACTATAACAAAATACTACACAGACATATAAATCTATCGACCTTTAGCTCTTTCTAGGCATTCTTTATGATTCTTTTTAGATACTTTGATGGCTTGTTGTCGGAGAAAAGAATCCAGATTGTTCTATGAATTCGGGTTAACGTCGCATTTAGTGTTATGTTAGACTGAGTTCACATGTTATGTTCAGTTCATTTACATGACATTACATGGTCTTCTGATCGTGAGCTGGTACAAATATTCTCTTAGCTTCATTTTCTGAGCCGTCGTGACCTTTTTTAAATAACGCTGGTTTCTTCTACTTTGAATTTATGAAGATTTTATATTACAATCATTTCAATTTCGGTTTTGTATGTATATATGTATGTGAAATTCGAGAGTAACGCCGACATAAATTGCTCCTTATATATTAGTATAAAAGAAAACATAATATTTGTTTAAAATACAGTATCCATGCCCCAAGTTAAGTTTTTAACCTCTCAAATTAAAATCAAATAAATAATTTCTCTTACTATTCTCTTATATATTTAGTCTAAAATAATTATGATTATATTGTAAACGTTGAATCGATAACTCGGACAGGTATTTGCAAGGTGTAAGTATTGTATAATCATGTGATATCGGTTTTTTACCGGGTTCAGAAGTGTGTGAATACCTGCTACAATACTAGAAATGTAAAGAACTTTAAATGATAAATATTTTCTGCAGTAAAAACTAATTTTCTATGTTTCAGTATTGTTTACCGAGTTTGAGTGTTTGAGAAATACATATTGACTTTTTAGAATTCCGTCTTCGAAAGACTACATACCTATTCTATCAAATAAAAAATAATTCCTTTTTTTTCCGATATTAGGTATATCGGAAAAAATACTTAATTTATAAAAATGAAACATTTTGTTTTTTTGTATGTTTGTAACGTTTTCACACAAAAACTACTGGACCGATTTAAAACATTCTTTCACCAATAAAAAGCCACATCTTCACTGAGTGACAAGCTTATATTCATTATACCCGTGCCAAGCCGGGGTGAGTTACTAGTCTTGAATAATACCGTAAATGTTGGGTAAACATTGTGCTTATATACAGAATCTTCAGTTTCAACGTCGAATTCTCCCAGTTTTTATTCATCTCACAATTCCATTACCGATATTTCGAGCCTAGTCGAAAAGCAAACTAGAACTGAATAATATTTATTTCCCTTTCCTCCGCATAAAATGGCGATTATAGTTATTATTAGAGATCGTGTCTGGATTCGAAATAGTTTATTTCCACTTCGTCTCCATCATTGTGATTATGATGAAGTTGTAGTTTGTATGGAATTTGGAATATTAATTAGTCTACTGGCTGTGAGAGAGTGGGAATTGGGTTTTTGGCTGCAAGTGACTATTTAAATTTAATTAATGTCTTGATTTAGTTTCTTTTTTTTTTTGTCTTTTCTTTTTATTTTTGTATTGGCAGCAGTTGGGCATCCGTAGGGTCACACTATAAGGTCCCAACATAATACCAGCGCCGGGTTATTAATCCGGCACAATGCTGAGTTGGGGACCCTTTTGGACAATTTCTTTATATTTTACTAGCGGCCCGCCCCGGCTTCGCCCGCGCTGCTCTGCTCCTATTAGTCATAGCGTAATGTAAGCTATCCTATCTCTCAAGTTGGATCGAACTGCACATGGTGTGCGAATTTTATTATAATCGGTTTAGTGGTTTAGGAGTCCATTGAGGATAAACATTGTGACACGAGATTTATATATATTAAGATTTATTTTTAATTTTTCTATCTTTTTTTTCTGTTTTGCTTTTTATTGTCCAAGTAAATATGTTTTTCTTTCTTTCTTTCAAGTGCTACCATCACCTCGTGTAGGCACTTTATAGGATAATTAAACTTTTGGGTATGCCACCTGCCTCCGACTATGTACCCAAAGTTACACACTATACATCGCTGCCCCGTTTTTATGTAATGAAGGTAGCAAACAATCATGCAGTTCACATTGATATTAAGTGATGATTGCAGCCTATAGACACCCACAATTTTCTGAACAAAAACCAGAGGTCAAAATGCAGATGCGTTGCCACCCCTGAGACCTTAGTTGTTATGTCTATGTGATAGTTATTACGGGGCCATACATTACTATCTAACCGGAACACGAATGTGCTGAACACTACCATTTAACGACAGATAAATTAGGTAATGCGGTGGTGCCTTCGCCCTCGAGCCCCTACACTAGAACTCTACTACCATCAGAAAATATACGTTACTTCAAAAAAAAACGTCACTTCACGCCTGTAATCCCCGAAGGGGTAGGCAGAGGTAAATGCATGCATTCAAGCATACATGCAAACACCCACGATTTTTACGCTACGCCGGATACGTTTTGGCCCATGTAACAGGTGGCGAGCCTGTTGACATCTCCGGGCACATTACCAAACTTCGAGGTACTGGGAAATTACCAGAAAATGGAAAAATCCCAATAGAACCAGAGATAAAGGATTAATTAGATAAATGAGAAATTATATATTTATAAAATTGATTTTATGTTATATTGATACTCACATAACTAAAAAAATACTACAATAGCAATATTTATGTTAAGAACCTTACACCGTAGTAAGATAGAACAAAAATATATTTTCGTTGCGTACCCCTTACGCAAAGATAATAAGTTTTGTTCTTCTTTTTGCTGAACACAACAAACAATGCCCTAATTAACCTAAATAGAACGGCATTTAATCACCCATCTTTGGGCACCCCAATTCATGATTACGGGCGGAAATAAGGAAAAATACAAACAATCTCAAACTCGATACCCATTACTCGTAAACGATGTCATTTCAGAATTTTATTAGTTTCTGTATTCGATTCGGATCATTGGGGATTTTCAAGAATACATAATATATCCTTGGACGCCGATTCAATCTGAATGTATTAAAAAAAGTGGTCAAATGCAAGTCGGTGGTAGACATAATATGCACGAAAACGCTTTTTTAAATTTTATATATACCCCAAAAGTGGTCCCCCATGTGTGAAATTTATTTATTTACTTTACATGTCCATTCTAGGTCACTGATTTACATATGAGTACCAAGTTTCAATTCAATCAGCCAAGTAATTTTAAAGTAAATAGGCTGTGACAGACGAACAGAATGACAGGCATGTAACTGTTAGAGAGACGTACGAGCGATCTTGTAAAGGTTCCATTTTTTGCATTTCAAGACCACGGATTAAAACAATTTTCCAGTTAAAAAAAAACGCAAGCAATACGCCTTTAGTCTCTCGAGGGGAAGGCAAAGAGCGTGGAGCGTCAAATATCTCATTTCTTTCACACATTTCATGCCTCTTTTATGTCATGATGTCTTCTAAGCATGTCGATTTCAAATACTCTTGAGTTAGAGTGTTTCATATAGTCAAAAATCAAGTACTTTTTGTAGTAGAATTAAACAAAATTGCAATGAATTAACAAAATACGGTTTCAATTTCTGATCTTGAGAAAAATCTTCGTCCCTAACCATTTGAACCTAACATTTGTTGCTGTGTTTTTCAGGCCCATAATACCAGGAAAACGATTAAAACAAGTATTTATACTCACTTTCCTGTGCAATGTTGAATCGTGGACCAAAAAAACATCCTGAAATCAATGTCTTATTGATCAGTTTCCCACTACGGATTCTTCATTCTTCCGCTGAAAATTAAAAGCAAAAAGAATTTGCAAATAAAGGTCACAAATACGCAAACAAGAAGCCACATAGATGGTTAATGAATACTACAGACATCTACATTAACACCAGAGGTCAAAATGAAGATACGTTGTACATTTCCTAGTGATGTTATAAACTCAGAAAAAAATATTCAAAACTAGCTGACCCGGCAAACTCCGTATTGCCTCACAATGAAATAATGTGTCAAACGTTTGATAAGATAGACTATTTGTATGGAAAAATGAAATTGTGGTTTTTACTATTACCCTTCAATTTCTTCATATTTTCTTCCCTTTTAAACCTTCCCTGGACTTCCAAAAATAATTCAAAACCAAAATTAGCCAAATCGGTCCAGCCGTTCTCGAGTTTTAGCGAGATTAACGAACAGCAATTGATTTTTATGTATATAGATACGACTGAGTTCAAATAAACAATGTTAAAACGTTATGAGCTTTTGAAAGCGTATAAGTTTATCGTAAATTTTATAAACTTATTAAAGATTAAGTACAAAAACAGTATTACTTTGCTTGTAGCACATCTAGATTCAACTCGGCCAAAGGCAAATTACTTTTTGCTGGGTCGGTTTAGCAAAAAACTTAAGCTCGCCTCGTTGGCGTACCTAAGTACATGTAAGACAAATGCGTAAATTGTTCATGCTTGAAATATTACCAATTCTCGGAGAATGTAGTTTTGAAAACAATATATACATAAGATTTAATTATCATTTGCCATTTGTTCATTGGTGTCTACGAATAATAATGTAAAGAAGTGTAACTAATACGAAAAAAAATGTTACACGTTATGTGGAGGACCATGGGTACACCACGTTAATGGAACCATTTCTTGGCTTATTACTACAGTTTTGACAGCTGGTCTCACGTTGTGTGACGACCACTTTGATACGAGGGTCACGGATTCGATCCCCGCACCGGGAAAAGTATTTGTATGACCTATAATGAATGTTTGAGTGTGTGCGTGCTTGCGTTTACGTGGTGTGTGTATGTGTGTGTGTGTGTGTGTGCGCGCATGCGTGTGTGTGTGGCAGGATTAACGTAATGTGACGCAGTGAGTGTAAGTGTATTTATTTTATTTATGCATTGACCCGAGTGACACTCTTGTGGTTCTTATGTGTGATTTTGGATAAACTTCGTTCGCAGCTATTTTTGTTTGCAAATGATAACTATTAAGGGTAAGTTCTGATGGTCCGAAAACAAAATCAAATTGAACCAAATTGAACGTTGTTCCGTTATTCAAATCATTTTCGCCTGATCAATAAAACTTTAACTCATGTCATTAATTACGAAGGCAACCATGTTCATGAATGTTCGAAATAAATCAATTTTCGACAACAATACACACTAACATGCCTTACCAAGAAAAGAATAAGGCCTTCCAAGTAATAGATACATTTCTGATAACCTTAACCATAGGTTTATATTGTCTATAGCTCTATATCAATTTCCAAATACAATGCCGGGAAAAAATCGTAGCAGGAAACGAGTGATGTCAGTAATCTTAGATTCATTAAAGGAAATCCCTCAAAAGTCTTAAACGTCTTATGTGTGACCTACATTTTCTTTGTGGGGTCAAAATGGCTCGTGGGATGCATACACCCCTCGGTTCAAGTCCAAATTGTGTTATAAGCTCATAAAATGAATATTTATACAATTTTATGGTCCTCTTGTGTTAAACTTTTTACTGGTGGTAGAGCTCTAGTGACGGAGGTCGCGGGCGTAGGCACCCCCGCATTACCTAATATACTTGCCGCTAAATGGTAGTGTTCAGCACTATCGTGTTCCAGTCAGGTGGTAATGTACGGCCCCGTTATTTCCGACACAGAGGCATAAAACCTTAGACCTCAGGAGTGGTAATGCATCTGCATTTTGACCTTGGTCTTTTTGTGGGTGTCTATAGGCTGCAGTCATCACTTAACATCAATGTGAACTGCATGGTTGTTTGCCACTTCCATTATATAAAAAATGCAACCCTCGGTCCAACTCGAAATTGAGTTATGTGCTCATAAAATGAATATTTATGTAATTTTATGGTTCTCTTGTGTTATATTGTTAAATTTATTAATATACCATGTTTTTTGTCTGGAAGGCTTGCTTGTCTTGGCTTCATTTTAACTTTTAGTACTTTTATACCTACGAGTATGTTTATTTTAATCGACGGAAACAGTAACTTCGTTTGCGTAGAATTAAAAAAAAGCTTCAAGCGTAACTTCTCATATTTGTCTCATAACAGGCGACTTACCCCGGCTAAGATAAGTGTCAACATTTTACTTTTACTTTTCTTACTGAACTTTGTACTTTGTAAGAGAAACACGGGACATTACAATAATATTATAGACTTCCATCGATAGGTAAACAAAATTTCAAGTTGTGTACACATACAATTTAAACAAATTGTATACATAAGCACATTTAACTCAACGTTTCAGTGAATTCATTACAGTTGTTCACAGTTCTGTGTACTGCACGAAAATACTCGGAAACGATACATGAATTTTAAAATAGAAAACTATTTCTAGTAATTTACTATGACAGGATCAGCCGTGAGTGTTTATGAATGCAAATCCAACATGCGACGGTATATATTGGATCGAAGTGGAACTATAATGAACGGAAATAAACAATCAGGATTCAATTGTAAATGAAAACGTATCAGTTTTATTTTGCTATTGACGTGATTCTCATAATAAATAGGTTTTAATATGAGTTCAATGAAAGTGAGCACTATCAGAGATAACGGTTTGAAATACTTTTTCTCTGGTTCTATTGGGATTTCTCCATTTTCTGGAAGTTTCCTAGTACCTCGGAGTTTGGTAATGTGCCCGGAGATGGCAACAGGTTTGCTATGTTACATCGGCCAAAACGTAACCGGCGAGTCGAGGGTGTTTGTATGTATGCTTGAATGCATGCATTTACCTCTGCCTACCCTTTCGGGGATTCCAGACGTGAAGTTACGTATGAGTTCAATTATTGAGCTAGAACTTATTTGATCAGTTTGTGCTATGGTTCTCATGAAAGAAAGAAGGTCCAAAGCCAAGCAGAGGGCTATGGATATGCCTGTGCTTGGCGTTTTCTTGGAAGGTCGAATAAGAAATGAGAGTACAACGAAAGTACACATTGATGTTTATTAATCTCGGTAGTCAATATAAATTAAAAATTAATATATTTTATTCCAATAGGTATTAATGTTTGTCTTTATACGTTAATTAGTTCCCCTGACCATTTCATATACTTAAATAAAATAACAAAAATATTGTATCTCATTTCAATTTTTATGCTTTTGAAATTATCACATATTAAAATCACTCGCAAGGAAAGAAAATACTTCGAAGCGAAAAGTTAGTATCTAAACGCACTTTTCGAACAAATTGTTCAAAGGACTATGCGAAATCGGGCTGGGTCAATTATTATCCAGTGTATCAAACCTAAAACCATACAGCAACACGGGCCCCTGACTGTTTCGGTCCTCGTTGCTATAAGCTTAAACACGTCAAAAGCTCCTATTCCATTGCATACTATTGTATTTCATTGTGAAATACTAATCACAAGGTCAAGTACCAATACGTGATAATTGACTGTGTGTGAGCCCCACTTAATGGCAGAGTGATTGATGTATCAATTTTGAAGGGGCCTGTATGAAAAATAGGTTCACGCTAAGTCCCTGACTATAATTGTGATGTCCGTATTTGTATGAAGGTAAATATTCTTTAACTCAAATTTTTGCCCTGTAATTTCCGGCACAGAGGCATAACACCTTAGACCTCAGGAGTGGTAACGCATCTGCATTTTGACCTTAGTATTTGTGTGGGTCTATAGGCTGTAGTCATCATTTAATATCAATGTGAACTGCATGCTTGTTTGTCACTTCCTTTACATAAAAAAACTCACTTAAATATTTAAACCTCCAGCCCTCCAAGACTAGTTTTTGTTAAAATCTATATATAATAAGAAATAACTATTCAAAATATAATGACGCTCCCAATATGCGTTTGTGATTCAAATATCTGTAAACCATTAAATCAATCGGGAAATTCTGCTAATTATTTATTTTCAAATGAAAGATATCATCCCTACTTCCATACTTACTTACTTACTAATATTGTAAATGCAAAAGTAACTCTGTCTGTTACCTTTTCACGTCCAAACGACTGAACCGATTTTAATGAAATTTGGTACAGAGATAGAGTTCACTTTGAGAAAAAATATAGGCTACTTTTTAAACGACATCCACGCGGGCGAAACCTCGGGCAACAGCTAGTATCTATCACTAAATTAATAACCGTGTAATTATTAAATAATTTCACAGTGGGAATAATCTCTTCAATCAGGTCTTCAATTCACGTCACATCAAACTTCAGGACATCAGGACAGTAACGGAGGACATTCGACAGTTATAATAATTGGGTCACCATGTCAGTTCAAGGGTGATTTGGGGGCACAACCAACACAATTTGTTGTGCCAGTGGCGAAACGAGAGACGTTGCGAAATGAATGCGTGCGAAAGCTTTGGATGAGACATGGTTTTGGGTTGATATTTATCATATTTATAACTTAATCAACATAAATATTACTATTTTTAAAGAAAAATGGAAAGAAAAATTCGACTTCAGGCGAGACTCGAACTCGCGACCTACAAGGAACCAGTCTCGCCTGAAGTCGAATTTTTCTTTCCATTTTTCTTTAAAAATAAAATATATTTCACAAGCATGTGTTAATGCGAAAATAATATAAAACAATTATTAAGGGTAAAAGCGACTTCTTTACGATATTCAATAAACTGAAAAGTCTAATATATCGGTTGCCTAACTAGCATAGTTGGTAATAGATGGCGCTGCTGCTACCATAAAGCAATGCAATAGATGTGAAGGAAAGATTTGACAAATCGGGCAGGGCTTCAGTAGCTCAATTGGAAGAGCGGCTGGACTAGATTCCCAGTAGGTCGCGAGTTCGAGTCTCGCCTGAAGTCGAATTTTTCTTTCCATTTTTCTATAAAAATAAAATATGTTTCACAAGCATGTGTTAATGCGAAAATAATATAAAACAAATAAATATTACTTCACGCCTGTATTTCCAGAAGGATAGGTAGAGATAAATAAAATAAAACACATACCTATATACATCTTTATGAACAAAGCTACCTTTTGTATTTTGATAATTCATGCCTAAAGCCTTCTGCGATAAATGAGCTATCTAACAGTGAAAGAATTTTTCAAATCGGACCAGGATTTGAGTTCTTGAGATAAGCGCGTTCAAGCACACAAACAAATTCTTCAGCTTTATAATATAGATTACAACATGCGCAAAAATGTGTTATTTTTTTTATGAAACGCACACTGATGACTATCGTAGAATATAAATGGTGCGAAACGCCTCTATTCATATCAGGTGAAAACCCTCAGTCCTTTTTCCTATAATGACTTTATTATTAAAAGCGTAATAAAAATATTCGCAATGTTAAATTATGTTATCGTTGTGTATAATCAAAAAACGAGGAAAAATGTGATATGAAAAAGAGAAAAGTTTGAAAATAATTGCCCTTCAAACCACTATATCTGAAAGTTTCAGAGTTTATGAAAGCAAAAATATTATTGTTTACAACCTTAACCTTTCGGTTTTCTGAAAGTTTTTTTTTATATGAATTCGATATTCTTGTCACGTTTGATTCAAAAGTTGTTGCGTTTTAGCATAATATAGTTTTTTTCTATTGTTTTTTTTTATGTAATGGCAAACAAGCATGCAGTTCACATTGATGTTAAGTGATGATTGCAGCCTATAGACACCCACACGAAGACCGAAGTTGAAATGCAAATGCGTCACCACTCCTGAGGCCTAAGGTGTTATGCCTCTGTGCCAGATATTACAGGGCCGTACCACCTGACCGGAACACGATAGTGCTGAACACTACCATTTAGCGGCAAGTATGTTAGGTAATGCAGCGGTGCCTGCGCCGGCAAGCTCCGTCACTGGAGCTCTACCACCAGTGGAAACGATCAAAGATTTAAAATTTTCGGTGATTTCATTTTCGAATTTGTAGATTTTAAATTACAGAATCCAACAAGAAATATTCCACATCGACCTTAGGTAGGAAACTTCAGCTTATTTCGTCTGTGTAGAGCCTTATCTCTATGACACCTTATCTATGTAACGTTTATTGACCATTTTGATCAAGTTTTGGCCAGACTATAAGTGCTTACGTAGGCAGTGTGCAGCAGAGACGATGTTCTACGAAGTTGAAACCGATTGTCTCTTTCTGTAGGCTCGATATACAATATTTTTGATGGGTACAGTACCCATCAATAAATTCTTTTCTTTTCTTTCCATTTTTCTTTAATTCCTAAAGTTCACTCGCATGTGTTATTGCGAAAAATAAAATATTACAATCCTGTATTATAGCTCATCTTTACCCTTTTGTAGTTTAACGACTCTGTTAACAAATAGACAATAAAAGTACCACAGTCACGAATTAGTTAACTAATGCTTCGTCTTTTTCCATCTTGTATAATTGCTAATACTCATGAAAGAGAAAAAACATCTAATTTGACGCCGAGTTCATTAACGAGGGAAACCAGTTTTATAATTTATTTACTGTCACAGATACATTGTGTCGAAAAACTAATTAAATCAAAATAAACAAATTAATCCAATTAAACGCGAAGTTGCCTGCAAAAGCCTCATTATTGGTTATGGCCAAATAAAGCGTTATTTAAGAGTGTTTGGTTTAATTAGTTAATCAGTGGCAAAGTAAACAAAGTAATTACTTAATCTCTCCAGACACGAGAAAAATATGACAACTGAAATTCAATTGTGTCTCGCCGCCGGTGGCCGTATGATCCTTGAAGGATTAACGTTATAACATTGAGCAATTCATGCATGAAACACTCTTTGAAACTACAGTTTACAATAAAACTGACTAAGTAAGTTTCGGTCTTATGTAAACAGGGTTCCGTACAAATAAGAAATTTCATATCCCCAAAATGGTCCCCATTTTAGAAATTGATATTTTCGTTATAAATCAATGTTTGGGTCACTGGTTTACATGTGTATAATAATAATAACGGCAACCCATTATACGTCCCACTGCTGGGCACTAGTCTCTCCCCTTTTTTGGGGGGAGGCCTGTAACTTATTCCACCACGCTGCTCCAATGTGGGTTGGTGGAGGGGGGTGGGTTAGTGGCCAACCCGCTGTCGGATGGTTGGATGGTTTTCAAGCCGCCCATAAGGCCTCCGACAAGGTTTAATGACTGCTATATATCTATAGCAACCGGGACCGACGGCTTAACGTGCCCTCCGAAGCACGGAAACGCGCATTTAATTTGCCACCAGCGGTCACCCATCACACTACCCGACCGCGCCCGTAGTGCTTAACCAAGTAGATTGCTTACGACCTATACCAGCCGCCGGGCCATGCGCGCTTCTTCGAAGACAATGAATAGATTTAAAAAGAAAACTGATTTGAAATAAATATTTTTTAATTTAATTTATTATAATACTAGCTGTGCCCGCGACTTCGTCCACGTGAGAAAAAATATGATTGTTCAGTATCTACCCGGACAAAGTCGTGGGCGCAGCTAGTATAAAAGTAGTCTAAGTTACTCCTTATTATGTATGTATGTATGGTTGTATGGATATAAAGGTAGCCTAAGTTACTCCTTATTACATCAGCTACCTATCCGTGGAAGTCCCGTCAAAGTCGGATACACTCCAATTCTACTTATTTATGTATGTATGGATGTATGGAGATAGAAGTAGCCTTAGTTACTCCTTATCACATCAGCTATCTGCCAGTGAAAGTCCCTTCAAAATTGGTCCAGCCGTTCCCAAGATTAGCCTCGCCAAACAGACAGACAGACAAAAATTGTGAAAAATGTTGTTTTGGTATAATATGTACCGTGTATACATACATACACATTTAGTAAAAAGCGCTTATTTTAATATTACTCGTACAAACAGACACTCCAATTTTATTTATTTGTATAGATGTGTCAAATAAGCCTGCAGATTACATTGATGGTAAGCAATACTGTAGCCTATAAACATGTACAAGAAACCAGAGATTTCAATATAGATGCGTTGCCACTCCTGAGGTCTATGGTCTCTGTGCCGGAAAATACAGGACCGTACATTTCCACGCCTGACCAGAACACGATAGTGTTAAACACTTCCATTTATAGGTAAGGATCCCACCGCAGAATCATTTCGTTCATCCAGATATGCTGCAAACCAATTTTTTATGCATTATTATAATCTAGAGAATATATTTTTATGTATACTTATGAGGTTGCCAGTAAAAATTTGGCCGCAAGAATTTTATTTTGTCCTTAACTGCCCTAAGCAACTCTTATTTGAGGCCGATTTAATTTGCCTCCCGTATATCATAATAATGAGAAAAGAAATTAAATTAAATTTGATATATAAATAATACATGTACGTTACAAAAAAGTATCGGGGCGGAACCAAAATAGGCAGGGGCAGCTATGTGCGCAATGGCAGCCGTGATTTTTCAGTCTTTAGACATATTGAGGTGAACTTTATTTTATTGAAAAAATAAGTAAAAAAAATATTTATTCTATTTATTTATTTTTTTTTGGACAAAATAAGTTAAAGAGGCGGACTTAATGCCTCTAGGCATTATCTCCCAGACGACCATTGGGTAGTATTGACAGGCAAAGAAAAGGTTCAGAGATATGATAAAAATATTTCCAAAAAAAAATGTAAAAAATTACTTGCGGCCAAATTTTGATTGGCAACCTAGTGGACATATATTCTCTAGATTATAAATATGCATAAAAATTAGGTTTGCAGCACATATGGATGAACGAAATGATTCTGCAGTGGGATCCTAACATAAGCGGCAAATAGATAAGCTAATGCGGTGGTGCCTATGTCCGTGAGCTCCACTGCAACTCTACCGTCTCATAGTTTTACTAGCGGTTGAGTTCCAAGCTCAACTACGTAGGCATCACCGCAATAACAATTTGTAGCCAAATTGTAGTGTTCGTCACTATTGTTTGTCGGCTAAATGTATGGTAATGTTTTCTATATGATGATGTGTGGCCTCGTTTTTTCTGCTACATAGCAAAACGATTTATGCCTCAGGGGTGGCAACCTATCTACATTTTACCTTCTGTCATGTAGTTATCCCGTGCCATATTATTATATAAAAAATACTTATTATCTAAATAAATAATAGGTATTTTTTGTCTGGGTTTTTACACAAAGATATAGTAGTAGTATATATATATAGTAGTATATACCGATACCTAAACTCGATATAATATAAACAATTGCTAATAGATATGTCAGAATAAATATTAAGAGCAATAACAATTATCTTGAAAACACATCGGCTCACCGAAGGCAATAAAATTTGGGTCTAACTGGATACAGACCTTTCAAACACAGCCTACTAAATAGGGTTGGCAAAGCGAAAAAAACTTATACTGATTGTGTTTATTTTTGTGACATTTCTTCTTAATGGTGGTAGAGCTCTAGTGACGGAGCTCGCGGGCGTAGGCACCATCGCATTACCTAATAGCTAAATGGAAGTGTTCAGCACTATCGTGTTCCGGCAGGTGGTAATGTACGGCCCTGTAATTTCCGGCACAGAGGCATAACACCTTAGGCCTCAAGAGTGGTAACGCATCTGCATTTTAACCTTGGTATTTGTGTGGGTGTCTATAGGCCGCAGTCATAACTTAACATCAATGTGAACGGCATGCTTGCTTGCCACTTCCATTACATAAAAAAAATATCGAGCCCGTACTGTACTCCGTATGTAATGTTTGTAATTAGGGAGATACTAAAGAGAACGGATCTTGTAATAATGCTCAATGGTGGTCGTTGTTCTCGTACGTATTTAAGAGTGTCATCTCTGATTTGACATTTTACAAATTATTGCGAAGACACATCGTATGGTTCGTTGGTCTAATTAAATATAGTGGGAGCAGATCAGAAATATTTTTTTACCATTTATCTTTTAAATTGTTCTCTTTCTTTTCTTTAAAGAAAAACTAAATTACAGGCAGAAACTCGGTTCTAATTTAGACACCGTAAAGGCTCAATAACTTTACTGCTCTGTAGAGTTCCAGTGCCAGAACTCGAGACGCTACCGCATCATCAATTCTATCTTATAAATGTAGTATTCAGCACTATAGTGAGGGTAATATATGGTTCCGTTATCACTATCACAAAGCACAGCTTAGGGGTAACTTCATTTTGACCTGCAATTTTAATGTAGATGTCTATACTGCAATATCCAGTTCTATTATACTTATTTTTAATCATCTATACAAAGAAAGAAAAAATATTTGTTTGTTTCCAACTTCAAAATGTGTATGTGTATGTCTACAAATATTTTTTCATCAATCAATTTTCAATAGAATTCATATATTTATTTTCTGTTTGTAAGCATTTTATAAACAATTGACAACCCTAACGATCCAATAAAATACAGCAGTGAATTCAAGACCCATTTCTACATTACTACCTACCCAACAACTGATCAGGGATCCTTGGGGTGCTAAGATTTACATAAAGGGCTGATATCTAAAACAGCATGAAATGGAACTCGTGAAATCTAGATCGAACAGGCCCTTTGAAATCGATTTGTTTATGTATGTATGTAAATGTGTCAATATTTGAAAGAGGCTTGATTTATTGACACTTTGATTGTTGATCACATTGCCGTTAAGTTTTTGAAGAAGCATTGTAATGATCAGTTTTTGTAGTCGCCTGAAAATACTGGAATTTGTTATTTACTGAAGGTGATTTCTTGAGTACACTGTGTGGTTTTCTACTCTAAGGCTGGGTTGCACCAAGGTATTTGTTAAAGTTAAAGTGATTGTAACATTTCACATCCTTCTCTATCTTACTTAAAGAAATCTGTTAAAGTTAGAGAGGGACGTGAAATGTTACAATAACTTTAACAAATATCTTGGTGCAACCCAGCCTAAGATTTAACTTGCAAGGTCTTTACTTTTTCCTATTTTTGAATATGTTTATTTGGACCAGAAACAACTTAATTAATTGAGCATAATCAATATTTATTTATTAGGTTTATAATAGTTTATACTTGATTTATGCAAATTCGTATGACCATATCTCCTGCCTTCATAATACGAGTACGTGCAAGTAGCTGCCATTCTATTTACGTCGGAATACACACTTTTTTTGGCTATTGTAAGAAACTCACTGTGGGTGATTCATTACCTTTTGAAGAGAAGATTTAACGTGATCTACCATTTAATGGCAGATAGATTATGTATTACAGTGGTGCTCCAGCATTTAAGCTCAAATAATCTATACTTATAATAAAACTGTAGAAGTTCAAATTCTGTACATTGAAAATATTGAAAAAATAAATACCAGGGGATGTTATTAGATCGATACCGAACACAAATATATGATTAGAAAATTTTTTGTCTTTCTGTCTGTCTGTCTGTTTGTTCAAGCATCACACAAAATCTACTGGTCCGATTACGATGAAACTTGGTGTATTTATATTTTAACCTTTGGCGCACAACACTGGGTACTTTTTATCCCGGAAAAATGTATGTTTGTCTGTGTGTTTGTGCACGCTAGTTTCAGAAATGGCTTATCCGATTTTTAATTTTTACTAATATATTGTGGTAAGTTTCACTTAACGTTTACTGTTTGTTTCATGGCAATCGGTTCAGAAATAAAAAAGTTACGACAATTTAAAGAATCATATCGAATATTTTTAAACTATTCTGAATCTATCTTTTTTTGGGTTCCGTACCTAAAAGGTAAAATCGGACCCTATTACTCATCCTCCGCTGTCTGCC
Source organism: Macrosoma leucophasiata (assembly GCA_036365455.1). Taxonomy (NCBI): domain Eukaryota; kingdom Metazoa; phylum Arthropoda; class Insecta; order Lepidoptera; family Hedylidae; genus Macrosoma; species Macrosoma leucophasiata. The sequence continues at coordinate 14,322,046 of JAWQUS010000021.1, forward strand.
TGTCTGTCTATCCGTCCATCCGTCTGTCTGTCCCCAGGCTGTATCTCATAGACAGTGATAGCTAGAAAGCAAAAAAATTCACAAATTATGTATTTCTGTTACCGCTATAGCGACAAAATTGAATACTAAAAATAAGAAAATGAAAATATTAAGGGGTCCAAGGGGGCATACAATAAACGTGTTTTTTTTTTCGTAAGTATATTTTTTGCTCGATATCAATAACGGTATCAAGTATACACTTAAAATTTTCACAGAATTTTTAGGTCTTATGTTGTATATTACCTTCCAACAAACGAAATTTTTATGGCATTTTTTGTACGGAACCCTTCGTGCACGATTTCGACTCGCACTTGGCTGGTTTTTCTCTGTTAGTAACATTAAGGATACCGCATAGCAGCGTCCCGGCATAAATCAATCTCCGCTATTATCACCATTCAGCATGCCAAGCGTGGCAATTATGGCGTATTCTTTCCTTATGACGCACAACACTTTTAGGAGCATCTTCGGGAAAGGCTTTGTCCAGCGGAGACGGATGGACGTCTTTCGGATGTGATTATGATGGTGGCGATGGTGGTGGTGGTGGTGGTGTTAGTGGTGTTGGTGGCATTGGTGGTGTTTGTAGCGGTGGTGGTGGTGGCGTCGGTGTCGTTGGTGGCATAGGTGTTGTTGGTGACTCTGGTGGTGGTGTTGGTGGCGTTAGTGGTGCTGGCGGTGGAGGTATTGGTGGCGTTAGTGATGTTGGTGGTGTTGTTGGTAGTTTTGGGGGCGTTTGTATCAGTGGTGGCATTGGTGGCGTAGGTGTTTGCTGATGGTGATAGCGTTGATGGCGTTGGGGGCGATTGTAGTGGTGGCGGTGGTGGTGGTGGCATTAGTGGGTAAAAATGCACAACGTTAATATTCAATTTATCTCTTCTTCCGGCTCTTACGAAGTGCTTATATTATGCATAGATCTATCTTTTATGTTTAAAAATTGACTGAAAATTTACAAAAGTCAATAATAATTTTCTATAAAAAATATTATGCATAGAAGTTTAAAAGGCGTTTTCGAAAATACGGTTCAACATAGGATGGATGCGCGCTTAAACACATAATTATCAATTTCTTGCAATCCTAGCAGCCTGTGTGCTTTTATCCCCGATGGTCATACGTCTAATATCGTGTACAGAGAAGCATTACTGCAAAATAGATTTTTTTAGCTACCCAAAAGTGTTCATGATCCAAAATTAACCAAAATGTATATCCAAAAGCGCTGCCTAATGTCCCAAAGCCACTATTCCACGCAAACAAAGTTGCGGGCACAGCTAGTAACATGAATAAAACTCTACCGAAAAAATACTACGAAAAATATTATGACTTGTTCAACTCAAGCGTGGAAGGTAATGTTTACTCAGTGGAACCCGTGATATGGACATGATGTTTACCTTATTAATATCCAAATGTTTTCACACATTTTTTTTTATTCAAACACTTATGGCTTACCTAAGAGTTTCAGGAAAAACGAAACGAGGTTAAATAAAAGAATAATATACATTCCACGCTCACTGACTTGAGGTTAGGTTTTCAAAATATCTATATTAGCTACACGATTATTTTGTATCTTTGTGATTTTAAGTGATTTGAACTACACCATGATACTGACTTACTTTTCGCTAGTTGTTTAATTTATAAGTTTATTTCGAAGTTGTATATAATTATCATGAAGATAGATAGAATTAGAGCAAAGAATACATACGTAACACGTAACCACTTTGTATTTGATGTTTACAACGTTATCTAAACTTCTAAACTAATATTATAAAGAGGTAATATTTTTTTGTTTGTTTGTTTGTAATGAATAGGCTCAATAACTACTGGACCGATTTTAAAAATTCATTCACTATTCGAAAACTACATTCCACGGGTAGCATAGGCTATATTTTATTTTGGAACAAATAGGGTTCCATAAGATATTTGGATTTTTCAGATACAAGGTGTAAAAAATCAACCAGAAAAGTTAATTATTTTGCGTACGCTGCCTAAACTATAAAAGATATCGAGTATATATAATATCTTTTATATTTTATTTCACTATTCAAAAGCTACATTATCCACGGGTAACATAGGCTATATTTTATTTCGGAAAAAATAGGGTTCCGTAAGAAATTTGGGTTTTTCAGACACAAGGTGTAAAAAATCAACCAGAAAAGTTACTTATTTTGCGTACGCTGCCTAAACTATAAAAGATATCGAGGAAGACTTTAGGCTATATCTATGTATAATCATCACGCTAAGACGAATAGGAGAGGGTAGGCAACATTGCACCGCGCGAAGCCGGGGCGGGCCGCTAGTATTACACAATTTCGTAAAATTTGTTTTTTCTCACTGTACCATTGTGTTGAAAATTATACCGTTAAGTATCTTATACTGAGACCGTTGGCAAATTAGGTCTTATGCTATAAAGTGACACAGAACTATTCGTATTTATCACTATTTTCCGTCATACACGAGTAATAGATTCTTATGAGCCATTTATTTGTATAATGGCTACCATAATAATCTACAACAATTTTGCTTGGCCATTACATGACCCGGGTAGTGTGACATCATATCCGTAGATGATCCGTGCAAAATTGGGACCGATAAAAGACGATGATGTAACATGTTCCGGGTAAGTATCTTTAGAAACGTATACCCTAACGTTGAATACTCGCCCCAAGTAATAAGAGCATCCTTTTGTATTAGTTTTCGGAACTATTTTGAAAGACGAACTTGAGCTAAGGAAATATCTTCTAATACTAACTAAAAGAAGGATAAAAGAAAATTCATTTTTACGGATTTAACTCACGTATATTTATTCTTAAATTATATTTAAAATCAACCTAACGTTTCTGTCACTTTTCTGCTTCCATAGTCCCCGAGCGGCACCCATAATATTAAACTTTATTTTATATTGGCTATTCCTGCGGAAACTCGAAATTGTCTTTCGTATTATTGAATCTTGATGGAGCCATAGATTATTACGATTCATTTACTTATGTAATAACTCCTATAACAATCCACATCAATTACACTTGACCATTTCATGTCCCGGATAGAGTGACATGATATCCGTAGCTTATCCGGACGAAATCGATAAAAAAAGATGTAACATGTTCCGGGTATATACAGAATGTAATAGTCCGATGGTAGATACTCGTTCGAAGTTCTAATAGCTTCGTTTTATATACATTCGTGAAACTATTTTAAAAGACGAACTTTGATGTGCTCTTCCTCGCCGTACTTTGTGATACATTATGCTATAGTACATACATTGGATAGTGCTTATTAATTCTTATGTACTTTTATACCTTGTCATGCTTGGGTCTAATTTGAGAAGTCATCTATTAGGACGGGCCACATATATCTTTTCAACTACAACCTTTCCATTTACAGTTTAAATTAAACAATAACAAGCTTCATCTTGGTTCAAAAAGAATCAATTAGAGCACCAAAGCTAGCCAACTCAAACGATATAAAAAACTTCCGAAACGATTATTCTCTTTAAAAGATGCGGCTCTTAAGAAAAACTCCAGTTTGATCCAAAGTTTTTCGTTAGAAATTTAAAATAGCTCGTCATCACTGAAATTGCTCAAAAGCGTTTGTATAATGCACGGCGCTGTATTTTAGCAAAATAAAGATTAACCTCTGATCTTATTATTAAACTAGCTGTGCCCGCAACTTTGTTTGCGTGGAATAGTGGCTTTGGGACATTAGGCAGCGCTTTTGGATAAACATTTTGGTTAATTTTGGATCATAAACACTTTTGGGTAGCTAAAAAAATCTATTTTGCAGTAATGCTTCTCTGTACACGATATTAGACGTATGACCATCGGGGATAAAAGCTTTCAGGCTGCTAGGATTGCAAAAAATTGCTAATTATGTGTTTAAACGCGCATCCATCCTATGCTGAACTGTATTTTCGAAAATGCCATTTTAAACTTCTATGCATAATATTTTTTTATAGAAAATTGTTATAAACTTTTGTAAATTTTCAGTCAATTTTTAAACATAAAAGATAGATCTATGCATAATATAAGCACTCCGTAAGAGCCGGCAGAAGAGAAAAATTGAATATTAACGTTATGCATTTCTACCCACTTATGCCACCACCACCACTGCCACCACTACAATCGCCACCAACGCCCCCAATACTACCAACAACACCACCAACATCACCAACGCCACCAATGCCTCCACCGCCAGCACCACTAACGCCACCAACACCACCACCAGAGTCACCAACAACACCTATGCTACCAACGACACCGACGCCACCACCACCACCACTACAAACACCACCAATGCCACCAACACCACTAACGCCACCACCACCACCACCATCGCCACCATCATAATCACATCCGAAAGACGTCCATCCGTCTCCGCTGGACAAAGCCTTTCCCGAAGATGCTCCTAAAAGTGTTGTGCGTCATAAGGAAAGAATACGCCATAATTGCCACGCTTGGCATGCTGAATGGTGATCATAGCGGAGATTGTTTTATGCCGGGACGCTGCTATGCGGTATCCTTAATGTTACTAACAGAAAAACCAGCCAAGTGCGAGTCGAACTCGTGCACGAAGGGTTCCGTACAAAAAATGCCATAAAAATTTCGTTTGTTGGAAGGTAATATACAACATAAGACCTAAAAATTCTGTAAAAATTTAAGGGTATACTTGATACCGTTATTGACATCGAGCAAAAAATATACTTACGAAAAAAAAAACACGTTTATTGTATGCCCCCTTGGACCCCTTAATATTTTCATTTTCTTATTTTTAGTATTCAATTTTGTCGCTATAGCGGTAACAGAAATACATAATTTGTGAATTTTTTTGCTTTCTAGCTATCACTGTTTATGAGATACAGCCTGGGGACAGACAGACGGATGGACGGACAGACAGACATAGGGTCCGTTTTTACCTTTTAGATACGGAACCCTAAAAAAGATAGATTCAGAATAGTTTAAAAATATTCGATATGATTCTTTAAATTGTCGTAACTTTTTTATTTCTGAACCGATTGACATGAAACAAACAGTAAACGTTAAGTGAAACTTACCACAATATATTAGTAAAAACCAAAAATCGGATAAGCCATTTCTGAAATTAGCGTGCACAAACACACAGACAAACATACATTTTTCCGGGATAAAAAGTACCCAGTGTTGTGCGCCAAAGGTTAAAGTATAAATACACCAAGTTTCATCGTAATCGGACCAGTAGATTTTGTGTGATGCTTGAACAAACAGACAGACAGACAGACAGACAGACAAAAAAATTTCTAATCACATATTTGTATTCGGTATTGATCTAGTAACATCCCCTGGTATTTATTTTTTCAATATTTTCAATGTACAGAATTTGAACTTCTACAGTTTTATTATAAGTTATGTTTTATTATGTTGCGAGGTGTCGCGTACTTTAATAATAATATCATTTCTTCAGAGCTTTAGTCTAATATGAATAATAAAGAAACGCTTCGTGTTATAAGAAATATTTTCCATTTCATTATAGTGCCTTTTGTGTATCAAAATTTGCTCATAAATCAAAGGTTTATCACTATTTATATAATTATTTAGTTGAATTTAATTTTTTTTTTTTTTTTTATGTAATAAAAGTGGCAAACAAGCTTGCAGTTCACAATGATGTTAAGTAATGACTGCAGCCTATAGACACCCACACAATGACCAGAGGTCAAAATGCAAATGCGCTGCCACTCCTGAGGCATTAGGTATTATGCCTCTGTGCCAGAAATTACAGGGCCGTACATTACCACCTGACCGGAACACGATAGTGCTGAACACTACCATTTAGCGGCAAGTGTATTAGGTAATGCGGTGGTGCCTACGCCCGCGAGCTCCGTCACTGGAGCACTACCACCAGTAAAAATATATTGTACTTTGTATTGTAATCACTACCATATATGTATACTTAATAGATAATAGTTTAATTATTATTGAAGGGGAGAGCCGAGATAAATACATACAAACAACCACCCGCAATTGACTAATTAAGTTTTGTCCTATAGAATTGGTGGCAAGCCTTTTGTCATCTCTGAACACAATACCAAACTCCGGTGGCAGCACTGAAGAATTTTGAAAATGGAAAATACCCAATAGCACTGCGTACCCGACACATTAATGGCCTTTTACCACTTACCTTACCTTTTATTACTAAGACAGTTTAATTTTTTTTGAGTAAGATTATAAAAAGGAAATTAGGCTTATTTAAAAAGGTTATTATAAAAAGGTTAACTCTAGTTCAAAAAACAGCTCAATGAGTATTACCTAGCTAAAAATTAGTATTGCTCTTAATATTGCTGTATTATTATGTATATATCTATCCAATGTTGTTTATCTATATATGTTTTATACTTTGTATTTTATTAATTTAATTACTGTAGGTATTATTTATTTAACCTGTACACCCCTACCGTCTTAACCAAATCAAAAGTGTCCTTCCACCTACAGGTAGTCTGGAAGAGATCGCTTTAAGCGATAAGACCGCCTGATTGTATTGCCTATTTTCTATGCATCTTAATTTATTTTTGTAAAAATTATTGGTGTACAATAAAGAATATTCTATTCTATTCTATTCTAGTTGTTTTTTTTTCTGGATGACAGTCATCGTCTAAGCAACGTATATTGTAAGCTGTTGGCTATTATCGTCAAAAAAGATTGCGATCAATTTAAAGATCGTTCTACTTATTGCAGACATTCGTTACGATCGCGATGTGCAATCGAAATGTCGACTGCACTAGCTCCGGTTGTAATCTAGTGACGTACAGCGAGGCTCTATTTCCGTTATTCATACTCGTATCAAATAAAATATATACTGCAGTTGGCCTGAGAGAAGTTTCTGATTTCGTGTAGTTGTTGATAAGATACAGCATTACTTACCATCAATGTAAGCTGTGTGCTTGCTTGCCACTTTAAGATTTTTTTTAAATTTCCTTGTTTTTTGTGGCTGATTTCATATTTTTAGGGGTAGTATTTAATCTTACAACTGTAAATCCACATTTTTCTATCAAAGTATTCGAAATTACTAACAAAAAACCTGAATTGCACACTAAATTTGCCCATCAAAAAAATATACACTACACTGTTTGATGTTTAAAGCTAAACTATTTTACTGAATTACTGTCTGGTAACTTATAGTAAATCTAATTATCCTGTTAGTGCAACAATACATTTAATCGGTTTTTTTGGAATACGTCACCTATTAAATTTTAAGGAAAAAAAAAACCTAACCTAAAACATGCATTCTTTGTTATGCAATTTTGGATAATGATTTTAGTAATTCGGTGGTAATATTGGATAATTTAGTGTGCAAATCAGTATTTTTGTTATATGGCGAGTAATTTTGTTTCATAGTGTTCACATCTGTGGTTTTAGGAAGATTTTCGTAGTAAAATTAGATAAATAAAGTCGCTAACTTTGATATATTTTAGAAATTTTCTTATACTACACATTTAGTTATACAATTATTAAATTTGATAAACAGTCATTTATTTGATATGCTGGTACATTGTTAGTGTTGATTATTGTTGTTTGCTTAAATTTTTAATAGAGGTGCAATTAATAATTCCCCTTTTTTTAGTACCAAACTTAAAGCCTTTACATAAAAAGTGTGTATGCCAGCTCCGACTCACGATTGAAGTTTACTCGGTATGCGTAAGGAGACCGCTAGATAAAGTGTAACACGTCCGCTAGGTTGCAGCACTTGTGGGGGAATCGCGCGTAACGTCTCAACTTTCTTGTTACACTTGATTTTACTCCTCATAACATTTTCGTACCGGCTCTTATAACTCAAATCGTTTCTTAAGAAGTATGTATGTATGTATGTATCTTCACGCCAGGTCCCTAACGGGGTAGGCAGAGAGTGTAGAGCGCCAGACATCCCGGTTCTGACAAACCTCTCGTGCCTCGTCTATCTTCATCATTCTCTTCATACACGCACGCCGATTCCTAAGACTTTTGACCCCACCATCAGACAGAACTCGACCTATTTGGTCATGGTAGGTCAGCCTTGGTCTTCCTGGGCCTCTGCAACCATCCACATTCGCATTGTATATCTGTTTAGTCATACGCTCATTCGACATTCTTTATATATGCCCGAACCATCGGAGCATGCCTTTTTTCATTTTTACACCGATACTATCATTCACACAAAGTCTCTTTCTTACATCTTCATTACGAACGCGATCGGTGAGTGATACACCGCAGATCTTGCGCAAAGATCTCATGTCGACCGCGTTCAACTTACTTTCATGCTCTTTCCTGCATATAAAAGCGTTGGAGTAAGTACAGCATTATGTACGGCTAGTCGAGCCCGCTGGCTGAGATGTTTAGATTCTAGCAGCTTACCCAACGCTCCATTCACGCAATTCCCAGCAAGCACTCTTCTTTCTATGTCAGTGGTGTACCTACCATCCTTGCTAAAACACATCCAAGATATACAATTTCATCAACCTGTTCTAAGAAGTAAGCTCCAAAAACATTAATATACATTATTCAGCTAAAGTGTGCAATTTTCTGAAGTAAACGGTCATAAAAAAGGGCAATTTTTGACCCCCAGTCGCTTAGTAAGTGGCCTTAACTCGTTTAATTTTCTCTAAGCGAACCATTCCGGTATTTTGCCCCCGTTTAATTATGCGCACCTTCATAAATCAAGGAAAGATGAATTGGTTGAAACGGAACCATCCTACAGGTAGTGTAAATTGGTCAATTTGAATACGCAAGCCTACATGTATAAAAAATCAGTTCGGAGCCTCTTTAAGGCGTAAGATTTTTTTTTTATATTTTTTAATTGGGATTGTTGCTATTACCACTGTAACAAAGTTTAGGTATATAAATATTAGCCGATTCCCAAATTTACCCACTATGCACACAAAATTTCATGAGAATCGGTCCAGCCGATTCGGAGGAGTATGATAACTATAACTAACACTGACACGAGAATTTTATAATATAGAGAAGTAGATTTATTTACATATATGCAGCCTGCAATTCGTATTGTCATCAAGTACAGGCCGGTCAGAGTTCTGTAAGCCATAGAATTCATTTCTTTTTTTTCTTTTTAGTATATGGTGGTGGTAGAGCTCCAGACGGAGTTCGCGGGCGTAAGCATCACCGCATTACCTAATTAATATACTTGCCGCTGAATGGTAGTGTTCAGCACTATCGTGTTCCGGTCAGGTGGTAATGTACTGCACCTAATTTCCGGCACAGAGGCATAACACCTTAGGCCTCAGGAGTGGTAACGCATTTTGACCTTGGTCTTTTTGTGGGTGTCTATAGGCTGCAGTCATCACATAACATCAATGTGAACTGTATGCTTGTTTGCCACTTCCATTACATAAAAAAACGAAACGAGACACGTGTGGCTTGCGGAACACGTGCACGTCAGCCACCTCGGGACTTTCTTCCATTCGGGCGACGGACGTCCTCTAATCCGACAACTGGAAGTCGCTGCCTAGACCACTCACTAAACCAAGCGTCCCAAGACGCCCGAGTTCAGGCACACAGCACCCAGCTCTCTGCGTGAAACTAAACTACATTTAACCTGGAATCGTGGTATTCAGTTAAATATTTCACCAATTACATAAATGTTGATTTCCCCTGATAATATTTGTACACCAACTTACCATAACCAGGTACCTTCCAAACTTCTTGCGTGAAATTACCATAGCAATCAACGGCCTGTCAACATTCGGTCGTTACGTACCACTCAATTATACAATAAACAACCCAAACACAATTCCAGGCGACTGCTTCGACCCGATAAGAGGCGTCTTGATTGTCCTGAATAGAAATGAGGCTCGGAAACTATGTAGATTATTATTTTTCCTCAAATTGAAGCCAATTGTGGGAATAGGTTGCGGAAAATATTCCAATTTTAAATGTAAATGGGAGTCGGTAATTAGGATTGTGCTTGTTCCGTTCTCGTATTATTACATGAGAATAGGAATTGATGTTTACAATTTGCGCCAAATGCTCTTACAACACGATGCATATCGACAATGTAGAAAATTTTACGGCCACGCTGTGCGTGCATAATGAGTGGCAATGCCGTGTTATTCGTCATCTCGCACGACAAAAATTCGCATGATCAGACGACTTGGCACCTTTTGAATTTACCTAACATTTCTGTCGTCGACTCGCACGCTCATACAAAGTACAGCCGGGAAAATGAATTTGAAATTAAATTTTAGAAACGAGATTGCTACTGCTACTAACTACTGTTGTTTTATATCTGACACAGATTTATACATACAGATAAAAAAAAATCGGTCGTACACTATATTGACAATTATTGTATGTTATAGGAAGTAGATATCGTAACAAGCCGAATCCTTTTGTGATATTGTAGATTCTATTTCATATTTTTGATCTAAAATTATGATATAATAATTATTTGTTTTATTTTAGAGACCAACTATAAAATATTAAACGTTTTAAACAGGATTTTTGTAGATGACTGTAAATAGTTAGCTCACAATTTGGTGGTCGGGCGAGTTGACGACAGAAATATTATTTAAATTCAAAAGGTGCCAAGTCGTCTGATCGTGCGAGTTTTTGTCGTGCGAGATGACGAATAACTCGTAATGCCTGGATACCTTATAGGAATTATTATCATAGTCTAAAGAAAACGAACGTGTTAAGTGGTATTATTTTAGATGTTTATTAATAAGCTACAATCCAGCTACAAACATACTGGTTTTCCATCTTTGTTGCAGCTCACATTCATGTTACGTGATGATAGACATCAGCCGAGAACAGACAGACTGCAGCCTATAGACATCTACAAAAACCACAGATCAATGCATATGCGTTGCCACCAATAAGACCTAACTTGTTATGTCTGTGATAGTTATTATGGAGCCATATTTATAAATTATATTACATTCTTAAAACTACATATAAATCATATTTTTGTATTCTTTGCAAAAATTTGCAAATTCTAATTTTCTTCAACCAATGTATACTTACAATTTCTCAGACTTGAAGTCGTTAAATGCCAAGAATTTATCACTAAAGTCGATAGACAGTTCTAAAGCTATAAGCCTTCGGGAAAATTTTCAGGGTACATCTACTAAAATAATCTTAAGATAAACGATTCTACAAACTTAGACCAAGAAACTGGGAGATAAGCCTTTAGCAATTCGTTAGGATCTTTGACTATTCGGATCTCATTTTCTGTATTTTTATTTAAACGTAACTCATGCCTGTAATCCCCGAAGGGATAGGCAGAAATAAATGCATGAATCCGCCCACGATACGCTGCTTACACATTAAGATGAGCCACCTAAATATGCATGATACAAAAAAAATGTAGCATTACCTAATCGACTTGCCACAGTATGATATGAAATTGTATAAAAATGAATAACACAGATTTAGAATTACACCCAACCAAATAAATCCCTTGCATTCATCAAAGTGCAAAGCAATAGATTCAACACTCACGATCAAATTTTAATTCTGGATTTACGTCAGTTCAATTTATCGTCAATGGGCACTGTAAGGCTAAGAAAATATACTTATATACTTAAGTAATTTTCCAAATAAAAGACTGTTAGTGTCTTTATTGTACATATTCCGCGGTCGCTCTCACTTTTAATTGCTTCTCCTTATTTACTTTGAATAATATCAAAATGTTCCACTTTTCCGTTCATGCTAATCTTTATTTTTAATTTTTACAAAATACAGCGATGGAAGTTTGCGTCGAAAATCAGATGTAATTCAATTTAAAGTCCTTTTTACGTAAAAGTAGTAGAGAAAACGTTTTTGAGTAGTTATTTGTACCTATTAGAATGAACAAGTATATTTTTAGATGTAAGGATAGAAGGAGGTTTAACCTACTTAAACCATTGAATTTTTAATTGCTAGTTTACGAAAACGCAATTAAAATATTCACAAAATAAACAAATTAAGTGTGATTAGGAATTACTTCCAGCTTGTTTTGTGAAAATCTTGATAACATTGAAATTTAAAAAGTAATTTTGACGAATGTTGATTATGTTGAAAATTATATAATTCCAATTTTAAATTCATACACGTGACACGCGATACTAAATACCGTTATTCTAATTCCATTTTCAAGTCATTCGGACGTTATGACACGACATTTTTATTCAATAATGGAACGCCAAAACAAAATGGCGGTAAAATGTTTGCAACATCACGTTTGCCGCAGCGTTTGTTAATACAATCACAAATCCGCGTTGAAACCACAGCGTATTCCCGATTTGCGTTTATATTGCTAATAACAGTGCAAAAATCCTACACAAAAATGGTAGTATATATATAAAACTGCGTCACTGCATCACTGCGTGAACGATGGTAGAACTTGTAACCAAAGAACCGATTCGCAATATATACTTACTTATTCATAAACGTATTTTAGCTAAAGTATTGCTAATCTCTCCTTTGTCTTTTTCTATCCTGCACATTTGACAATGCAGCTGACAAAGACAAAGCATTCTATAGCTAAATCGTATCTAATGTACGTTTATGAATAAAGGGGTTAGTTATTAGTATCTTATGTAATAATTAAATTCATTCTCAATAAATTTTTAGACGACAAAAAAGTTGTATGAATGGATTTTGACAACTTTTCCGGTTAGGGGGTAATGTACGGCCCCGTGAATTCCAGCACAGAGGCATAACGGCTTTGAACTTAGGATAGGCAAAGATAACTTAACATTTCTTTATCGGGACTTCTATTTTATGTTGTTTTTTTGCTGGTGGTAGAACTCCAGTGACGGGGCTCGCGGGCGTAGGCACCACCGCATTACCTAATTAATATACTTGCCGCTAAATGGTAGTGTTCAGCACTATCGTGTTCAGGTCAGATGGTAATGTACGGCCCTGTAATTGCCGGCACAGAGATAACACCTTAGGCCTCAGGTGTGGTAACGCATCTGCATTTGGACCTTGGTCTCTGTGTAAGTGTCTATAGGCTGCAGTCATAACTTAATATCAATGTGAACTGCATGCTTGTTTGCCACTACCAATACATAAAAAAAAAGTTTGAACTTAAGATAGGATAAAATGACGTCTCTTTATCGGGACTTCTACTTTTTATGTAGATGGCTTCTGAAGTCACTTATCATCAATGCGAACGCTATTTTTTGCTTATTAAATGGAATAAAATTCCACACCGACTACTGTCTACTCTTCTCAAGAAAATTGCGGTTTTTTTTTTCTAATTAACACTCGAGTTGATGCAAGATAGGTACATGAACTCTTTTGTGTTCGCTCGGCCTTTGGCTCCTTCCTCGAAATAGGTTAAGAGCACTCGTCCTACAGAGGACATCAGCTTAGGATACGAAGGTACCTATATCCTTTTATAAGTTACATATACAAAGATCTAGTAAAGGTATGAGTCCTAAATGTGTTGAATGTTAAAACACTTGGATTATCGTTCCAGACAATCCAAGTTTTTTATCACGAAATCAATGACAGACAATTGCAGTTAATACCTATACAAATATTATGTCAAAAAAGTGAAAAAACAGTGATACAGGAGTACAACCAAAAACTACTTTTTTCCATTCTCTTGGAAATTTTACTGGTGGTAGAGCTCCAGTGACGGAGCTCGCGGGCGTAGGTACCACCGCATTACCTAATATACTTGCCGCTAAATGGTAGTGTTCAGCACTATCGTGTTCCGGTCAGGTGGTAATGTACGGCCCTGTAATTTCCGGCACAGAAGCATAACACTTTAGGCCTCAGGAGTGGTAACGCATCTGCATTTTGACCTTGGTCTTTTTGTGGGTGTCTATAGGCTGCAGTCATCATTTAACATCAATGTGAGCTGCATGCTTGTTTGCCACTTTCATAGCATAAAAAAAAACTTCTATACGGTTATAGGGATATTACGCCTCTTCTGTACAACGTTCCTAATACTTAAAAATTGTTTAATTTGTCTGTTCATAATTACTTTTAAACTAAATAATTATATATCAACAATAAAAACTTTCCAAGTGTGTGTATTTGTACGTACTTCCAAAACAATGAGTTAAAAATACAAAATAAATGTTTGAGATTCCCACAGTAAGTCTACCTTACAAGATATAGTTTGCAAAACCATTTTAATATCCTCAAAAAGCTCCCAAAATGGGTCTTCGTATTTAAATAACACGTTCATGTTTCGATCAATGATTTGTTTTGTGTACCAATTAATTTAAATTCAATTGGTCAATAGCTTTGAAGTGAGTATTTTTTTATCATCGCCATTAAGAAGTTTTTACTGGTGGTAGAGCTCTAGTGATGGAGCTCGTGGGCGTAGGCACCACCGCATTACCTAATAAACTTGCCGCTAAATGGTAGTGTTCAGCACTATCGTGTTCCGGTCAGGTGATAATGTATGGCCTTGTAATTTCCGGCACAGAGGCATAACACCTTAGGCCTCAGGAGTGGTAACGCAACTGGATTTTGACCTCGGTCTTTGTGTGGGTGTCTATAGGCTGCAGACATCACTTAACATCAATGTGAACTGCATGCTTGTTTGCCACTTCAATTACATAAAAAAAAAAAAAAAAACTCTACAAGCATTACTGAGTGACCTCGTGAGTTTGCATTGATGAAACATTCACATAAAAACGTTTGCACTGTCATGAAACATGTAAAAGCAAAACACGTATCGCGGAAACAAATCAAAAGACTTGAATTGTAACAAGTTTTATTAATAAGAAGTCTTGGAACATGTTTTTAAATTAGGTTGTCAGATTTACACTGAGGGTATTGGATTTTGTCCACTACATGTTTCGTATTTAAAGAAAAATGGAAAGAAAAATTTGACTTCAGGCGAGACTCGAACTCGTGGCCTGCTGGGAATCTAGTCCAGCCGCTCTTCCAATTGAGCTACTGAAGTCCTAAAAATTTGACTTCAGGCGAGACTCGAACTCGCGGCCTATTGGGAATCTAGTCCTGCCGCTCTTCCAATTGAGCTACTGAAGGACTTCAATATATTTCACAAGCATGTGTTAATGCGAAATAATATAAAACAATTACATGTTTCGTGTTTACCAGATGGTTCGGAAAACTTAAAAAACTCTAATTTAGACATATTGTGTGATTTGTATAGCGACAATGCATACGTCAACTTAGACATGTCATAGACAAACATGAATAAAAGACATGTTCTATGGCAATGCAACAAATAACAACAAATCTTGAGATCTTTCACTAAAATGATAGGTTTGACAGCAGTGCGAACGCAAGCACCAACATGACATATCGCAATACATATTTTATGCGAAGAGTTGCGAAACATCATCATGTTTAATGTTTTTAGTGCAAACTAGGGGTTATGTATGATATGTTCTTAGGTTTTCGCGAGCTACACTCATTGAAATAAAACTATTTTTACGGATTTATCTCGCGTATATTAAACTAAAATGATTTTTAAAATCAACCCGACGTTTCGGTCGCTTTTCAGCTTCCGTGGTCCCGGGCAGACTGAGGTGACATTTGTCTGACAGAAGTTTGAAAAAATTATATGTAGCTACCTCCATCGATTTCGTAAACGCCTTGCGTAGCGTTCAGGATTAACACAATAATTACTTATGGTATCTTGAGGTCTTGCAGACTGCTGCGGCTGGGATTTAATCTTGCTAAGTATGGGATCCCATGATGTTGATAATCGCCATCCATCTTCTCTATTGAAATTTGGGTGTTTTTTAATTTCAATAGCCTCGCGTACCATTCGTGGAATGGGTTTGTGTTCTCTAGCGAGTATTTGAATTTTATCAAACCGGATGTAATGGTTCGGCTTATCCGCTATGTGTTCACAGACTGCAGACCTCCCTGTTCTTCGGTTTTTGACATCAGCAATGTGCTCTTTAACGCGGGTGGATACAGCTCTCTTCGTTTGACCAATATATGAGAGTCCACAATCACAATCTAATTTATAAATGCCAGAATTTTGTAATGGAATATTACTTTTAATGGGTCTTAAATACTGATGAATCTTTTTATATGGTTTGAAAACTGTTTTAATGGAATTCTTTTTTAAAATGTTGCTGATTTTATCTGTGACACCCTTAACGTAAGGTAGTCACACTGTGTTTAGGAAGTCTACCCATACTGATAGGTACCTTAATGGTGAATCACACCATCACCCGGCACATTTATCTGCCGTTGGCTCATCTCTATTTCAGAGAGCACGAGGCATCTGTGACGACCACCATCTTCAGGGGGAGCTGAAGCACCTACGCCAGGTGCTACATAACAACAAGCTCCATGTACCACCCGTCCGTCACAGAGGCCGCGTGAAACCACCTACAGTAGAACGACAACCAGCTATACTACCTTACGTTAAGGGTGTCACAGATAAAATCAGCAACATTTTAAAAAAAAAAAAAAAAAAAAAGAATTCCATTAAAACAGTTTTCAAACCATATAAAAAGATTCATCAGTATTTAAGACCCATTAAAAGTAATATTCCATTACAAAATTCTGGCATTTATAAATTAGATTGTGATTGTGGACTCTCATATATTGGTCAAACGAAGAGAGCTGTATCCACCCGCGTTAAAGAGCACATTGCTGATGTCAAAAACCGAAGAACAGGGAGGTCTGCAGTCTGTGAACACATAGCGGATAAGCCGAACCATTACATCCGGTTTGATAAAATTCAAATACTCGCTAGAGAACACAAACCCATTCCACGAATGGTACGCGAGGCTATTGAAATTAAAAAACACCCAAATTTCAATAGAGAAGATGGATGGCGATTATCAACATCATGGGATCCCATACTTAGCAAGATTAAATCCCAGCCGCAGCAGTCTGCAAGACCTCAAGATACCATAAGTAATTATTGTGTTAATCCTGAACGCTACGCAAGGCGTTTACGAAATCGATGGAGGTAGCTACATATAATTTTTTCAAACTTCTGTCAGACAAATGTCACCTCAGTCTGCCCGGGACCACGGAAGCTGAAAAGCGACCGAAACGTCGGGTTGATTTTAAAAATCATTTTAGTTTAATATACGCGAGATAAATCCGTAAAAATAGTTTTATTTCAATAGGGGTTATGTAATATCCAAAACATCTGTCATAAATTAATCACTGTCTGCCCATTCGGCTGGATCAAACGCAAGTGAAATTCAATTTATTTTCGGTCTACATTCTGATTTCCCGAGCGAGTTCAATTTTGTTTTGTGAATTGAATCAGTTACGTAAAGTTCTTGACATTTTTGATTATTTATTGATATGTTGTTTGGCCTAAAAGCTATTCGCTGGTTACGATGTACCATCGTGTAAATTTTAATACAGAGGTACACGATGTAAACCTTCAGAATTAGCTCGACTTTGTAATGAGTGGTTTAATTTTATATTTTTATTTATATTTGATTTTATTTTTGACCCAGGATGGGTTAAATAAAAGAGAGAAAGAGAAATCGACGGTCGGATGTGGCTTTTGGTAGCATAGTGGTAAAGCGACTGGACTGGTTATTCTGATGTTGCAGGTTCGATTCCTCCCCGGAATCAAATTCTTCTTTCCGTTTTTTATTTTACTGCTAAATTCAGTCGCATGTGTTATTGCGAAAATTATATTACGAAAATATATATGCAATTTTCCGTCTACACCGACATTAATAATAGAGAGATAGAATCTAGTGACGGAGCTTGCGGGCATAGGCACCACCGTTTTCCGGTTAAACGGTAATGTATGGCCCCGTAATAACTATCTTAGAGACATAACAACTTAGGTCCCAAGGGTGGCAATGCATCTGCATTTTGACCAATGGTTTTTGAGAAAACGACTATAGACTGCAGTCATCACTTAATCTTATCAATGTGAACTGCATGCTCGTTTGCCACCTGCTCTACATAAAAAAAGATTATTGTAAATATCTAATTTCTTATAAAGTTATGAAACATCCTTATACATATTATATCTAATGATCAAGCTAAAGAAAATATTTACAGAACAATACAGCCCAAACAAGGTTTTTAAATTGGTTAAAAATATAGAGATGGTATCTTATCAAGAAAAAGCATGAGCCATATAAATTATACATTAAATCTGACAGCTATAACCCGTAAGATATTGCATATATGTAAGCTTGCCATAATTTAGCACGTTGCTAGAATATTATTACCATATGAATATAATATGACGGCGTAAACCCTTCCGAATGCGCCTCCGGGAATACCGTAAGAACGACTAGGAAAATATATGTTTTTTAAACGTTTACTAAGCGTCCTAACGCACTAGCAGTTAGCCGCGGGAGCGGGTAGCCGCGCGGCCTACCGATTTTACAATTTAATATGCAACCGCCTGTTATGTAGGTATAGTGCGTACAATAACAGGCGGTTGCATATTAAACTGTAAAAACGGCTAACCGCTTGTGCGTTAGGGCGCTTAAGGTCACATATTGGACACAGATTGTTAAGACTTTATTGAAGTGACGATATTTTAGGGAAAAATAAAATAATCGACGGCAAACAAATTACATTTTAAAGAAAATAAGACTTAAGTCGGGACTTGAACCCGCGACCACTGAGATTACATATCCAGTCGCTCGCCCATCTGAGCTGCCGAAGGCCACACCTGACTGTCGATTTTTTTCTTCACATTTTATAACGTTGCTTTGGGGGTGGAAGTAATAAAAAAATATTTTGTTTATATAATGACGGTGGGAAACACGCATGGTTTTCATATAGATGGAAAAAAATACTGCAGCTCAAAAACATCTACACATAATTCCAGATGCAGACGCGTACCGCCCTTGAAGCTTCAATACCACAAGGCAGTGTAATAGGGTGTTTGCTTTTCCTCATTTACATCAATGATTTACCTAAAGTTATTCAAGATACATGCGTTTTATTTGCAGATGACGTATCAATATTAACCTCATGTGAAAATAACATAAATATAAAACAAAAATTGGATTCAATATTAGATAACATTACTTCCTGGATGAACAACCACAGCCTTGAAATTAACTACACTAAAACCAAAATTATCACTTTTCACCCTCGCCAAAAAGCACCTTTATCAATAAAATATAACTACAATTCATTTAATTTAGAAATAGTAAATTCATTCACCTTGCTTGGCTTAGTAATAGATACACATATAAATTGGAAACAACACATACAACATATTAGAAATAAAATTTCGAAATTTATTTATGCCCTATGGGAAATAAAAAGAACAACAGATCTTAAATCATCACTAGCAACTTACTACGCATATGCCTACTCATGGTTTACTTACGGGATAATTATGTGGGGAAATAGTACGGACATGCCTACACTCTTTACATTGCAGAAAAAATTAATCCGTATATTAGCTAACATAAAACAAGAAACCAGTTGTGTACCCCATTTTAAAGAGCTAAAAATGCTAACATTACCTTCCATATATATTCTAGAAACATGTAAATTTGTTAAAACCTATCCAGCCTTTTACACAAGACGCGCAGACATCCCTACAAATCACCTACTACGACACCAAAATAGACTAATGCTCCCTACCTCCCGTCTAGCCAGCCATTCGTCAAGTCCTTTTGTTATGAGCATAAAAATATATAATAAATTACCAACACCATTAAAAAACGAAACAAACTACAATACATTCATTAAAAATATCAAACAATTACTCATCGATAAATGTTACTATAATATTCAGGATTATTTGAGCGACACCTTCAAATGATATTGTTTAATCCAAATAAATGATAATATTTAACTTTCCCCTTATTACATAAGCTTCCCCTCTTATGTTGCTATACCCTAACAGGGTGTCATTGTGCAATACCACCTATGTACCCATATGACATAACGCAATAAATAATTTGAATTTGAATTTGAATTTGAAGCCTTAGTTATTTTTCCGCTCTCATAGTTGTTTTAATTTTAATGAAATTGTCGCAATTATTTTATAACACATGGGAGTGAAACTTTAAAGAAAAGTAGAAAGAAAAAAATGACTTCAGGGGGGCCTGAAACTGACTAAATCCGGGGATCACTAGTCCAGTCGCTCTCTCAATTGAGCTACCGACGTCCATTGTTCTTCTGTGACAGTTATTACGAGGCCATACATTATCCTCTACAATGAAAAAGTAAAACGTATGTATTGACAGACAAACACGCGGAGCCCTAAACCTAAATCTACCAATTTTGCTACTTTCTATACAAAAATAAATAGAGCGAGCGATTTCGCTCTACTGCAATTTAGTAATTAAAAATAATACGAGTAACACGGCAGCAGAACTGTAAAATTGGACGTGACAATATTTTTTTAAATAAATTTCATACAAAAAAAAAACATTCACGATCACGATCTGTTTGTTTAGCCACTGTCAAATTTTCAAACATCCGTCCGTTAGTTTTAACCACAGACTACGGAACCAAGTAAGTCTGATTGCCTTCCTTGGTTCCATAGTCGATGGTTTTAACCAACTGACAAAGTATTGAACAAGAAATGGTAGGTAGGTACTATCAAACTAGCAAGTACTTTAATATCAAAGCGACAATCTACGTCTTATACAAAATTTAATATGGAACTTCAATAGAGTTGAACATAATAATATGATGAAAGGTCTCTATTTAACAGCCCGCCGACTGAAATTGATTTATATTTGTACGTTTCTAGAAGAATTTGATCAGTTTATAATATGGGAATGTAAGGCCCTTACAACCAGTGGCGTAGCGTGCCTTGGTGGGGCCCAGTATAAAAAATTGTTTGGGGACCCTTTTTGAGGGTTTGACGAGGGAGCAAAAAAAACTGCTTTGGCACTGCGTACCCTCTAAAAATCCATAGCCTCAAATGGGAGCCTCGCCTACACACGTTGGGGGCTCCTGTAGCTCGGCGGCTCCGTATAATTGATACGGCAGATACAGCGGTAGCTACGCACCTGCTTAAAACTGTTACTACTGCAGAGACAAAACAACTTAGGCCTCAGGGATGACAACGCATTTGCATTTTGTCCTCCGGTTTTGTGTAAGTGTCTTAAGCTGCAATATTAGTCAGTAAGCGTTAATTTAAACTGTACGCTTGCTTGCTACCATCATGACATTTAAAAGATAAAAAATTCAAATTTTTTTTTTCTCCAACAGTACACTTGTTTACACGAGAACCTGTTCCACTACCTCTGCGAAGATAACGGTGGTGCCGTCACTCTGCCAGCAGCACGCGGTGACGACGCATGGAAAATCTACTTCAATGACATTCCTGAAGAGATCGTCGACGAATTCGCCATGAGATATGGAATTGAAGCCATTTATCAAGCTATGACGTAAGTGCCCCGTCATCTAGTGCGAGCGTGGAATGAACAGATGTATTTTTTGACCTGATGTCCATTCGTATTTTTTATGTCATGGAAGTGGGTGTAGTTTATAGAAATGAATTTTGGTCTGACACAAACTATAGACAGATAACTTAATGCCTCAATGCAGAGATATTGCCGTTGCCATTCCTGCTTACAAAGATATAAAAGTTTAATCTAAATAACAAGCGAGTAATATAAAAAAAATAACTGCATGTCTTACCACACCTTATTTTTTAAGTTCTATCTGGTCAGGTAATTGGCAATGAATCTATCGATTCTAATTGCAAAGTTTGGGAGGTGAACTAAAGAGAAAGGAGAAGAACCAAAAGAGGTCAATCGCCGAATCTATGTCAAAATTGAGTTTTCGCAGGTTCAAATCCCGCCTGAAGTCAAATTTCTCTTTCCATTTTTCTTTATATATAGTTTTATTTCTCAATTCTATGATTTAAAAAAATCTTTCCAGGCATTTCCATTGTCTATCAACGAAGTACCTCTGCGCGGGCGTACCGGCGGTCATGTCGACGTTACTTGCCAACATCAACGCATACTATGCTCATACCACTGCTTCGTCTGCTGTCTCCGCGTCCGATAGATTTGCTGCGTCTAACTTTGGGGTAAGTGAAATGTTCAATACAGTTCTTAACTTAAATTACCAAAAGTGACCAAAAGTCAGTACAAACTGATAGTACGTGAAGTAAGTTGTGCAGTGAGTTTATAAACACACAAGATCTAAAGTTCTAATGGCAGACGTTTTACCACCCCTAATATCTTTAACCTCTGTGTAGAAACAACGCAATGGTACGTACCTACATTACTATCTAATCGTAATAAGAGTAAAAGACTCTACAATACTGTTTAGGGCTCTCTTTTCTGACAATATTATAATTATATTTTTAAAGAAAAATAGAAAGAAAAAACACTCGAACTCGCGACCACTGGGAATCTAGTCCAGCCGCTCTTCCAACTGAGCTAAGAGTCTACGCCTGATTTGTCAAAATTTTCCTCCAAATTTTATTGCATTGCCTTATGGCGGCAATTTTTCTGTAAAAATATATATTTCCCTAGCATGTGTTATTGTGAAAAATAATATAATTAATAATAATAATTAATTAATAATATTATAATTAGTATGTTTGCTAAATATTAAATTGATAAATAGTAAGTAAATATCCAATTACAGAAAAAATGGCAATGGAACCCTAAAACCTATATTTAGAAGTGTAATATAGAGTGAAAATTTTATATTTTTAATACATTGTAATTGGTGCACGAACCATCGCATAATGGCATCCATTTTTCACATTTCCCCCGAGACGCTCAGCCGAGGAAGTAATTCACTCACCCGCGGCTAATTGTAAAATATCGAACGTATTAAAATGTTAACAAAGTTTTTAATTTAGTCGTGCTTTATCGCAGTTGCTTCTAAGTATTAAGTACATGCGATTAAAAAAATTAACTTTGAAGACATGTTATACTTTTTTTTATTTAATGAAGGTGGCAACTAAGCATGCAGTTCATTGCGTTGCCACCCCTGAGAGCTCGGTTGACATAACTCTGTGATAGTTATTACGGGGATAAACATTATCATCTAACCCGAACACCGGCACACGAGTGCTGAACACTACCATTTGGTGGCAGATAGATTAGGTAATGCAGTGGTGCCTACGCCCTCGAGATCTTGGACGGGAACTCTACCGCCAATGAACATGAAACGTGAACTTCCCGTCTGTATTTCTCCAAAAAGGTAGAGTAATCTGCAATAGTAGATTGGTGAGGTTTCGAGTTTCATCCTCGCCCAAAACACCCAAAAGTCTTGTCCAACTATGACAAAATTAAATATGATAGTGTAAAGGCCTGCGCAGACGAAGGACTTTTGTACCTAGAGGACAAAAATTCGCAAATAATTTTTGGGTTACTTTTATTCCTTTGTGTGCGTTATTATTCCATACAGTTTACAAGAGATGGATAAAAAAGTATCCCGGGCAGAGTACCTCGTCTACGCAGGCCTTAAAGGTTTGCTATAGTGTTATGGAACGATAGTTATTGCTGGAGCTACAGTGATGGAGCTGGCAGGTGTATTGTCACCACGCTTGGCATTCGGATTGACGACCGGCAGTGGTAGTACTGGTAGTTTTATGGCAGGACACTGCTGCGATTAAACATCTGTATTGAAATGGGTTGGCCGCCATTGTTCGGTCGAATGACTGCATTAGCGGAAGGATTATCTTCCAATAATGGGCAGGGGCATCGTCAAAGTACATGGTATTAACTAACTAAAGAACATACTTCGCACATTCTCAAAAGTGCATGAATTAATAAATTACTAATTAAAAATCAAACATCAATTTACCATTGAGTGAACACACGATGGTCAAAAACAATTGAAGCCCAATGATCCGCAATATTCATAACAGATGTAGATGATTACAGCACAATGCAATAATATGTATTGCCATTGTAACTACTTATTATAACATTTGAATAATATTAAATGAGGTTTATAGTTTTCTTTTGGAATATCATATTATATAAGTTCACTCAGGCTCACGACCGATGTGCATTTAATTGTAATTAAGACTGAAAGTTTTCTAATAGCATATTTTTGTAGCATAAACATAGCGTAATTAACTCCCGAAATAGATTCCTAATGGCTTATGATATGATAGGCAGGTGCATCTTGGTAGATTGGATTGCAATTATCTCTTAATTTATAATAATGCGCGTGTTGTGTTAAGACGATGGTGTAGTTTTTAGACAAAATATTTATATTTGAGACTCTTGGAAATTGATAAATATCTTAAAAACCCCTTTGTTTGACCCTGAGTTATCAACTATATTTGTGTAAAAATTCTACGAAATGGGTTAAGCGTTTTGATTTTTATACAAAATTTCATCCGTTACTTAATTCTTTTAGAAATTTAATGAAATAGGGGGGATTTTTTCTATGGAGATGTTCAACATCTTCGAATAAAATACATTTGGTTGACTATTACTCGCAAACTTGTGAAGCCAACTTAAGTGAGATAGTTTTCCTTTTGGTTTCGTTAAATGTAGCTACTATTGTCGTAAAGTTTGAATTTTAACAATAACGGTTTAGTTAATAGATGGTAGGGACACTGGACTCTAACGAAAATCGGCACTTTAAAGCTTAAAAACAGACAGACAGACGGACGGACATGGCGAAACTATAAGGATGCCTTAAAAACGTGTGTACTTATCTTCGTTCTTGACTTTTCTATTTTTTCGTGCGTTTTACGTGTTCTGCTCAGATAATCGCAATTGTACGTTCACCTTAAATCTCCCTAATAATACCCTTTGAAATAATAAACATAATTCCAGATGGATGATTCTCCTAATTACCTTTTTCAAAGTTGTTGCTGTAATAAACCGTTCCACTTCTTTACTTTTATTACATAATTTGTGTTTAGAGCTAGCTTGTTTAGCTTATAAATAGTACGCGAAAAAACCCGAAAACCTTTGTTCTTAGTGCGGAAAATAACCATTAGCGTTCAAGGTGCGTGGTTATTATTAAAAATTGTTAAGCCCTTCTAATCCCTCGTTACAGTAACGCGATTTCTTTTGTTTTATTGACCTTTGTGATATAATTTTTTTTTGTTATTTCGGAACTACCCTTACGGGTTTAGCGGCCAACCGCCTAACTGTTAAGTACTGTATTGGTGTTTGTCTTTTTAGGTCTTTGATTTTTTAATTGTGTATTTTAAATGAGAGCAATAACAATCTTTTAGTATAGTGGCATAGTTCTAGTGTAGGAGCTCGAGGGCGTAGGCACCACCGCTTACCTGCAACGTAAAAACATCATAACACCGTAAGCCTCAGAAGTGGTAACGCTTCTGCATTTCGACCTTGGTGTTTTTGTGGGTGTCTATAGGCTGCAGTCATCATTTAACATCAATGTGAACTGCATGCTTGTTTGTCACTTCCATAAATTAAAATAAAAAAAAAAGTTTCGTACCGAAAGGAAGGAAGTGTTTTCATCGGCGGGTGTATGTACCCGCGGATTCATGTCGGTGTTATGCCGGAAATTACCACCTGACCGGAACACGATAATGCTAAACACTACCATTTAGTGGCAAGTATATTAGGTAATACGGTGGTGCCTACGCCCTCGAGCTCCTACACTAGAACTTTGCCACAATACTAAAAGATTGTTATTGCTCTCATTTGATCTCGCTCCAGTAATACGACAAATGATACTGACAAAATAACGTCATAATCGAAAGCATTAGAATTAGGTGGTCGGCCTCCTGTTATCTGATTATCGTTGCTACAATAACGCTCACTATACATACCCACTATATTATACCCACATAAACACCAGTCCCATTCAGACTAGAAAGTACAAGAAACACATCTACTTTCTTTACTAGGCACATTGCCAACACCTTAATATATAAATACTAATCTTTAATCTTGATACTCAAATTGTAAGCCGTAGCAAGGGCTTTTGTCAAGGCATCCACAATCGTACTTATTCATTTTATAGACAAATTCTACAAAAGAAAAATAATACTACTTTTAAGGCCTAAGATATTTAGCCTCTGTTCCAGAAAATACAAGGCCATAACCTAACCGTCACATGGTAGTGCTAACATAGATTAAATAATAAAAATCGCAATACGAGTAGAAGTTATTTTTATTACAGCTGCTTAAAATAATGTGTAATCCTTCTATTTACAGAAAGAGAAATTCGTGAAACTTCTGGATCAGTTGCACAACTCGTTAAGGATCGATCTGTCGATGTACCGGAACAACTTCCCCGCTTCCAGTGCCGAAAAGTTGATGGACCTCAAGTCAACTGTTGATCTTCTTACCAGCATCACATTCTTTAGGATGAAGGTATGGGTACACTGAACTATGAATAATATATATTTTAATAAATTAATTACAGTACTCAACAATAAATATTGCACATCGAGCCTAGGAAGGAGACTTCGGCTTATTTCGGGTCCGTAGAGCGTTATCTCTTTCTCGCCACCCTTCAAATAAGCGTTTGTCGACCATTTTGATCAAGATTTGACCAATACCGGACTGTCAGTGCTTACGTAGGCAGTGTGCAACATAGATAACGCTTTACGAAGTCGAAACGAGCTGATCGTCTCTTTCGTAGGCTCGATGTGCTATATTAATTGTTGAGTACTGTACAGGTACCAATCGCTAATTACCTTAAGTAAACAAGTATTCTTGTCGTAGTTTACGTATAATAACATATTTACTATACATTTTTTTTTCTTTAATGTAAAAAGTCTTGGAGGAGTATAAAAATTTGAAAAATGCCTCAAGTAAGTTTAAAAGGCAGTGTGGCAGCGTGATATGATTCTCATTGGATAATTATGTTGCACCACGTCGACATAGGGTAGTTTGTCCCATACACAGTCATCACTTCAGCCAAAAGATGACCACTGCTGGACAAAGCTTCCCCATATACCTACACTCACAACAGTGTTGTGCGTCATTAGGGAATAATATGCCAAAATCAAAAGAAGCGCACACGGCCCCGCGGCTGATGTAGATCGGAAGCGATCTACTCGGTTAAGCGATACGGGCGCGGTTGGGGTGTGTGATGGGTGACCGCTAGTGGCAAATTAAAATGCGCGTTTCCGTGCTTCGGAGGACTCGTTAAGCCGTCGGTTCCGGTTGTTATCGATAGATAGCAGTTGTTAAACCTTGTCGGAGGCCTTATGGGCGATTTGACAACATCCGACAGCGGGTTGGCTACTAACCCGTATCTCCACCAACCCGCATTGGAGCAGCGTGGTGGAGTTAGCTCCAGGCCTGCTCACAAAGAAGGGGAGAGACTCGTGCTCAGCAGTGGGACGTATCAAGGGTTGCCATTATTATGCCAAAATCGCCACGCTTGGCAAGCGAATTGGCTATCGCAGTGGCGATAATTTTATCGCGAGACGCTGCTGCCCATATTACTGTATGCTGCGCGTATTTATATTTAACTAGCTGTCCCGGCAAACTGGCAAACTTCGCATCGCTCTAGAAAAAAAAATAGAAAAAAAGTTATGAAAAATAGATGTTGGCCGATTCTCATAGATACCGGATAAGCACAAAAAAAATCATCAAAATCGGTCTAGCCGTTTCGGAGGCGTATGACAACGAAAACTGTGACACGAGAATTTTATACATTAGACTAGCTGTCCCGGCTAACTTCGTATCGCCCTAGAAAATAAAAAAGAAATGTCCAAAAATGTTATGATAAATAGATGTTGGCCGATTCTCAGACCTACCCAATATGCTCACAAAATTTCATGAGAATCTGTCCAGCCGTTTCGGAGGAGTATGGCAACGAAAATTGTGACACGAGAATTTTATATATTAGATATCACCATATTGGAATGGTTGAACTGCCATTGTTCGGTTGACTGACTGCAGTAACGGAAGAATTCTCCTCCACTAGAGGACAATGGAGTCGTCACGTCCCAACGACTTCAACTTGTCTTACACAGTTATATCACAATGTGAAAGTTTCTTTGTTTGGATGTTTGTCCGTCAATCACGCCGAAACTACTGAACGGATTTGTTATACAGATAGAGTATTAGCTGACGTAGATTATACCTCTTATCCCGAAAAAATGTTCCTGTGGGATGCCATGGGATGATTTGGTGAGTTTTCACGGGTTACGCGAAAAGCGACCTATTGGCGACACAAGGGCGGAGACGCGGGCAACAGCTAGTAAAAAAAATAATTATGTAATGCCGCGCTGCTTTGTTGTCGCGTTGCACCAGAACCAACACCGCGGAAGCGCGGCTTAAGCTTAATATATAAATACAATTAATATTCTACTGGTGGGAGAGCTCCAGTGAAGGAGCTCGCGGGCGTAGGCACCACCGCATTACCTAATATACTTGCCACTAAATGGTAGTGTTCAGCACTATCGTGTTCCGGTCAGGTGGTAATGTACGGCTCTGTAATTTCCGGCACAGAGGCATAACACCTAATGCCTCAGGAGTGGCAGCACTTCTGCATTTTGACCTCTCGTCATTGTGTGGGTGTCTATAGGCTGCAATCATCACTTAACATCAATGTGAACTGCACGCTTGTTTGCCACTTTTATTACATAAAAAAAACCTTTGTAAGAAATTTCTGCTTATGTGTGTTGGTAAAATAACCATCCTCTTAATTTAATGTGCGGATTGCTTCTAGGTTCAAGAACTAAGCAGTCCACCGCGTGCCAGTACAGTCGTCAAAGACTGCGTCAAAGCCTGCCTTAGATCTACATATCAATTTCTCTTCGAAAATTGCTACGAGCTATATAACAGAGAATTTCAGGTGAGACGCTTTGATGAATTTTGAGTTTTAAACCTTTTTGTGAACAATCCTACACGAGCACCTCGAAAATGGTCGGTCATGTTTTCTATATTTACTGAATTCCAGGAATCGATTCTCCGAGCTCATGTTAACCAGTCCAACCGCTTTACCACTAAGCTACCGTAATCCTTAACCTGGATGTCAAATTTTTCTTTCCCTTTCTGATTTTAAACGATTTAGGGTCGATGAACTACATCCATTGATAACTAATAAATAGCTATAGGTACATTAAATTCCTGCTTGAAGTCAATATTTTCTTTAATTTCTAAATTCATGTGTTATTGCGATAAATAAAAATATTACTACTGAATTTCATATTGTAACGCAGCGATTAAATCTATAGTAACTATTTTTTTAATTTCAAGGTGGACCCAAACGAAGCTAAGCGGGACCCATCAGATCACGGGCCGCAGTTAGACTCGGTTGACTTCTGGTCGAAGCTCATAGCTCTCATTGTATCTGTGATAGATGAGGATAGGAACAGCTATGCTCCAGTTCTGAATCAGTTTCCACAGGAATTGAATATTGGTCAGGTAAGTGTGGCATTTAAGTTTTAAATGTATCTTCACGCCAGGTCCCTAACGGGGTAGGCAGAGAGTGTAGAGCGCCAGACATCCCGGTTCAGACAAACCTCTCGTGCCTCGTCTACCTTCATCATTCTCTTCATACATGCACGCCGATTCCTAAGACTTTTGACCCCACCATCAGACAGAATTCGACCTATTTGGTCATGGTAGGTCAGCCTTGGTCTTCCTGGGCCTCTGCAACCATCCACATTCGCATTGTATATCTGTTTAGTCATTCGCTCATTCGACATTCTTTCTATATGCCCGAACCATCGGAGCATGCCTTTTTTCATTTTTACACCGATACTATCATTCACACAAAGTCTCTTTCTTACATCTTCATTACGAACGCGATCGGTGAGTGATACACCGATTTAAGTTTTAAGATATTATTAATTTTATTGTTTCCCTCCACTTTTGAATCCACAAAAAATTACGCTTATATGTACTGCCAAATGCTGGAACGTTACTTAAATCTAAGTGGGCTTTAAAATACTTTTGTCTCTATAAAACACGTGCAATCGATAGAGATACCTTATTTGAGAGTTGCTTAAAATTATGTGACGTCTGAGTATTCGGCCATGAGTAGTATAACAATATGTACGAGTCCATCCCTAGGGTTTATTTTATTTACGACAGCTAGCTATGTTGATAAATAATACATATTATTGTTAAAAATATGTATAGATACTATGGACTTCGAAAGTGTGCCTAATAATACATCACAGTCTAAAAATTCACGTCATCATAAAATAGAATTGATCTTCGGTGGCCCGCACCCTCCATGGCGACACCACTGGGGGTTGTAAATATAATGATTCTTGTTTTGTACAGCTGTTTTTTTTTTACAGCTATCCGCGGCAACGATGTGGTCTCTATTCGCCGTCGACATGAAGTACGCGCTCGAAGAACACGAACAGCATCGGCTCTGCAAGTCTTCCGCTTACATGAATATACATTTTAAGGTACGTTTCAAATGTGGTTCTTTCTGGCATATCTATCATTTAAGGATAGTCACTTATAATTTCCAAAAAAAATATAGATTATAATGCGGTAATTGGAAAGCTATTTATACCAATACAGTATTAATCCTTATCAAATTGAAAACTTCAGTTACCTCATGCACAATATATTACTACACTACATCATTAAAATTTATATCTTAGCAGTTGTTTCAAAATATATAGCGCGCGGGTTTCTTAATAATTATATGTATCTTTTTTTTTCTAATAATTTTATGGCAATGGTATAAACATTTATTTTATAGCAGAGCTACGTTTGCCGGGTTAGCTAGTCAATTATCCAGCTCGACCACTAAGAATTTGTCTTTTTCGAATCAATATTATTCAGGCTCTCCTTTTTTATAATGAGGTTCAACAAAACAGCAGTATAACCGTAGATGAATAGATAGATTACTCTTTATTGTACACCAGAAAAATTATATGTTATCGCAAAAGGTGCGATTTCTTCCACACAAAGGTTGTCTGGAAGGAATAATACAAATTAAAAAATATACGCTGGTAGGGTGTTCTAACAGCTCAGATTAGTAATATTATAAAGTATACAGCTAATGACCATTGGACAGAAGAATAAAAATAGGTTTAGAAAAATCAAGATAAACGGGATAGCAAGACTAGGTGTTAATAAGATGAATAGTGTTCTTTGACTTTAGTTAGAGAACATTTATTCCAAAAGCAAACAGCTTCTACAGAAAAAAAATTGGCATACTATTGTAACTTATTATTAAAATATACATTTTTGTATACTCCGCTAGATAAGCAAGCGTTAATTTACGAGTATATTTCAATTCCAGGTGAAATGGTTTCACACAAACTACGTGAAAGATGTCCCACCGTACTGTGGAGCTGTACCAGAATATCCAGCTTGGTTTGAACCGTTCGTGATGCAGTGGCTCAATGAGAACGATGATGTCTCCCTAGAATACCTCAATGGTGCTTTCAGCAGGGATAAGAAAGATGGGGTAAGTTTTAAAAACTGTATTTGTTTCAATAACATTGTACAGTACCCGCTAAGAAATATACCACATCGAGCTTAGGAGAGAGACAATCGGCTAGTTTCGACTTCGATAGAGCGTTATCTCTGTTGCACACTGCATACGTAAGCACTGATAGCGCGGCATTGGTCAAATTTTGATCAAAATGGTTGGCAAACGTCACATGTGTGCGAAAGAGATAATGCTCGACTGAGCCGAAAATAGCCGAAGTCTCTTTCCTAAAGTCGATATGCCATATTTCTTGCTGGGGACTATACCTACTATACGACGAGTAAAAAGTATGATCGTTTGATATATTGCCATCACGAGCATCCCTTTTTGTCAAATTTGTAATGAATATGAAAACTTAATGCAAATCTGATATGAAGGTACAATATTATAGACTAATTAGACTTTTAGCCTGGGTTACACCACGATATTTGTTAAAGTTAAAGCTATTATAACATTTCACATCCTTCATCTAACCTTAACAGATTAATTCGTTGTCACGTGATTCGTGTTAGTGAACTTACGGAGACGTAATATTCGGTGTTACACTTTTCGAAGTCCCGTATCGCACCCATTTCTTTAAGTTAGAGAAGGATGTGAAATGTTACAATAACTTTTATTTTAACAGACTTTAAGATGATAGATATTATATTTCCTTTCTTTTTTTATGCAACCAAGGTGACAAACAAGCATGCAGTTCATACGGATGATAAGTGATGACTGCACCCTATAGACATCTACACAAAAATCTCGAGGTCAAAATGCAAATGCATTGCCACCCTTAAGATCTTAGTTGTTATGTTTCTGGAATACTTATAACGGGGCCATACATTACCAATTACCATCTAACCAGAACACGATAGTGCTGAACACAACCCTTTTTTTAAATAGATTTAAATATGTTCAAAATGTAGGTTACAATGATGGTAACCTACACTTTTCCCCCATCTTTCTGATGATTTTCATCAGATAGATTAGATGATGCGGTGATGCTTACGCCCTCGAACCTGGAACCATACTGGAACTCTACCAGCAGAAAAACCTATTATTTTTTTGGTATAACAAAAAAAAGTAGAGTACTTGGATCTTTTAGAAAACATACATGACATACCACATATTAAAAATATTTAAACAACTTAATAAAACTTTACCCATAATTTTCAGTTCCAAAATTCAAGCGAGCACGCACTGTTCAGTAACTCAGTCGTGGACGTGTTTACGCAACTGACGCAATGCTTCGACGTGGTTTCCAAGCTCGAATGTCCAGACCCTGAGATCTGGAAACGGTATATGAAGAGATTCGCCAAGACCATCGTGAAAGTACTCGTGGCCTACGCTGATATAGTCAAAAAGGAGTTTCCTGAGCATCTAAAAGAGGAACGAGTGGTAATGTGATTGCAACTTTTTTGCAACAACATGCTAGCATTAAAAATTTGCTTATATTACATCCTTCTCTAACTTTCACAAAGGAGGCGTTCCAAAATGTATGGAGCTTGGGCTCACACTGAGAGAAGAAGCATAAAATACTAAATCATTTTCAGCTATTCAAATCGTTTATTATACCTTCAATTAATTCGTCAATGTAACACTCGAACAATATTAAACTATTTTCTTATTTTCCAGGCGTGCATATTGATGAATAACATCCAACAACTAAGAGTACAACTGGAGAAAATGTTCGAAGCCATGGGTGGTGCAAAACTAGAGCGCGATGCGGCTGACATTCTAAACGACCTGCAACAGAGTCTAAATAGTACTCTCGACGAGCTGGCTTCCATGTTTGCTGACAGGTATTATACAATTTAATGTTAAATCTGTCTCGGACTATTTCAGTTCTTTTCACACCATTAATCCTTCTGTGATATCTGATTGCTATTTGATTGCGAACTCAAAAGCAATATTTTTTCTCACATCCTTTTACGCGTCGCTATTTAAAATAAACTTGGGTTGGATTTAAATATTTGTTAAAGATATGGTTTTTATTTTAAAGAAAAATGGAAAGAAATATTTTTGACTTCAGGCGAGACTCGAACTCGTGGCCACTGGGAATCTAGTCCAGCCGCTCTTCCAACTGAGCTACTGAAGTCCTGCCCGATTTGCGGCTGGACTAGATTCCCAGTGGCCGCGAGTTCGAGTCTCGCCTGAAGTCAAATTTTTCTTTCCATTTTTCTTTAAAATATATTTCACAAGCATGTGTTAATGCGAAATAATATAAAACGATATGGTTTTTGTCAAATTTAACAATATAAATAACATTTATGTTCAGGTGAAAATTAAGTGGTTGTTTTTTTTTTCCCGGGAGAGAACGATTTGCCTTCAATATTTTTATCGAAACACTGACACATAAGAGATAGTATTTAAAAAAATAAAAAATAGGTTCAAAGAAGTAAAAAATACGATAATCCTAAAAGCATGAGCAAAGGTAGTAATTTTATAAATGTGATGTATGTAATACTATGTATTACCTAAACTAGTGTACGCAAACTACTGTGCGCGGCCGAATAACGGCGTCAAAGCCCGATGACAGGAAATGTGAGGTTGCAAAAACCTAAGAACACATTATCGTTTTCAGCTTAGATATCCGGATGACAGCGAGTGTGAAAGAGTTGGGCGAGTTGCTTCAGAAAGTGGGGGGAGGCGGAGCGCCGGGCGCACCGCAGCCGCCCGCGCACCACGAGGCTGATGAAGTGTTGCGACCACTCATGGACATTTTGGTAAGATTCTTTTTTTATGTTATGGAAGTGGCAAACAAGCTTGCAGTTCACATTGATGTTAAGTGATGACTGCAGCCTATAGACATTTACACAAAGACCAAAGGTCAAAATGCAGATACGTTACCACTCCTGAGGACTAAGGTGTTATGTATGCCTCTGTGCCGGAAATTACAGGGCCGTACAATACCACCTGACCGGAACACGATAGTGCTGAACACTACCATTAAGCGGGAAGAATATTAGGTAATGCGGTGGTGCCTACGCCCGCGAGCTGTCACTGGAGCTCTACTAAAAGAAGAT
This sequence comes from Macrosoma leucophasiata, assembly GCA_036365455.1. Taxonomy (NCBI): domain Eukaryota; kingdom Metazoa; phylum Arthropoda; class Insecta; order Lepidoptera; family Hedylidae; genus Macrosoma; species Macrosoma leucophasiata. The sequence goes on from JAWQUS010000021.1 coordinate 14,356,277, forward strand.
AACCATTTTTGTGGATTTATCTTGCGGATATTAAACTAAAATCATTTTTACAATCAGTTTGACAGTAGTTTGAACCGCCATCGATTTCGTAAACACCTTACGTAGCGTACAGAATTAACACTCGCTTTCGCTCTCTTTAATCTTTGTCTAAAATGCAACTTAAGCTTAAAATATTTTTTTACGTATCATTAGGATGGATCACTGACGATGTACGCGGATTCCTGTGAAAAGACTGTACTCAAGCGACTACTGAAGGAATTGTGGAAGATTGTGATGAAGATACTTGAAAAGACTGTGGTGCTTCCGCCGATGACGGATAAGACGGTAAGGTTTATCATACCTTGTTAAAATAATAAGTATTTAATTAAATCTCCTCTCTCCTACTTGGCGGTGCCTTACAGGGTCCGTAATGCTTATGTAACACCACCTACCGTTGTTCATTATGGTGTAATAATAATGTAAATAATGTGAGTACTTTTGTGATCACCTTGTCCACTTTTCCAAAATTAACATACGGTAAAAAGTAATAGACCTGTTATAAATGTTTCTGGCCTTCAATTAATTACCTCTTAAAGCCCTATTCAAACCTACGCGTTATTCATATACCTCGTCACCACGCGCGGTATCCGCTACCGTAGGTGGGAGGGGATAATAAGGCTTAAGTCAGGCTTTTTCAACCTTATTTCACCGGCATACTTTCTTATTTTATCGCAATTTCACGGCACACCAGTAAAAAAGTAGCCAAGTGTGAGTCAGATTCCCACCTGGAGGGTTTCTTATACTCGTAGTATACCAATAGTATACCAGGGAATAGACGCTTAGTAATTATGGGCGCGTTGGTCAACAAAACTCTACCTATAAGTTCTAACCTAAAAATCTCTGGCGGCTGTACGCGAGCACATAGACAAACTATCCTTGTTTGCAATTTGCGGCACACTTGGAAATAAATAGAGCACACACATGTGCCGCGGCACACAAGTTGAAAACCTTAATTCATGACGTCATTAGTCTTGTTTCCATAGTGATATAATTAGCTCGTCCGATTGCTCTAGGCAGTTGTCTCAAAAGTGTGTGTATGTTTCAGATGATGCTGAAGAACTTGACGAACAACGCGAAAAATTTGGCCGCAAATGCAAAGATCGAAGACATGACGCAACTTTTCAAGAGCACAGTCGGTAAACAAGATGTCAAACATGCTTTATCTGGAGTGATGGACATCTCAAAAGAGGTACAACATTTTTCATTACCCTTAAAATTTCAATATTTTTTTATGTAATGAGATAAACAAACAAGTGTGCAATTCGTATTGATGTTAAGTGATCTCTGAAGCCTATAGATACCCACACAAAGACCAAAGGTCAACATGCATATGTATTGCCACCCTTGAGACCTTAGTTGCTATGTCTCTGTTATAGTTATAACGGGGCCATACATTACCATCTAACCGGAACACGATAGTGCTGAACACTCCCATTTGACGGCAGATAGACTGGGTAATTCGGTGGTGCCGACGCCCTCGGGCTCCTACACTGGACCTCTACCACCAGTAATTATTTCAACTATTGTTTAGTAGTTGAACTAGTGGCACATGACCGCACCACGGTAATGTAAAGACAAAGTGAAAAAAAAATAAAAAAATTTTTTTTTTTGATTTTTTGATTTTTTGATTCATATTAAAGGGAAAGCAAAATTTGACGCATCGGTATGGGACTTCGGTAGCTTAGTGGTAAAGCGGCTGGACTGGTTATCCTGAGGTCGCAGGTTCGATTCCGGCCCGAAGTCAAATTTTTCTTTCCGTTTTTTCTTTGATTTCTAAAGTTCGCTCGCATGTGTTGTTGCGAGAAATAAATATAACAATATTCATATTGTTCGATTGCACAACCAAAACTATAAATTTTCTGATTGAAAAAAATCACTTTTCATCGTGCATACAATATAAAAATGTGCTCCATTTCTTTTTAGCATTTATCAGCTGAGAAGAGTTTAACACCAAAACAATGTGCCGTTCTGGATGCAGCGTTGGATAACATCAAAAATTATTTCCATGCGGGTGGCAATGGCCTCAAAAAGACCTTCCTGGAGAAGAGTCCAGAGCTACAATCTTTGAGATACGCTCTGAGCTTGTACACGCAGACTACCGACACCTTGATCAGGACTTTCGTCACGAGTCAGCAGAATCAAGGTAAGAGCAACGATTTGGACAATTGCAACGATATCAAGTCATTCGCATTATTTAAAAAAAAATCATAATAACATTAAACAACTCAACCTTCTAACATTCTTAATCGATTTCATAGATTTGACAAACCGGGCCGTGACGCGATATAGATATTGATTAAATGAGTGTTAAACGAGATTGTTTTAAAAGTTACAGTATTCAACAATTGATATTGCACATCAAGCCTGCGAAAGATACGATCGCCTCAATCCGACTTCGTAGAGCGTCATCTCTCTTGCACACTGCCTACGTAAGCACTGACAGTCCGGTATTGGTCAAAACTTGATGAATTATCAAAACATAATGGCCGACGAACGTCAAATAGGTACGGTGCGAAAGAGATAACGCTCTACACACCCGACATAAGCCGAAGTCTCCTTCCTAGGCGCGATGTGCAATATTTATTGTTGAGCACTGTATATACTTTTTCGAATCCAACAAAGTTTTTTTTTTTCGTTTATTTTTTTATTATATTTACGTTATTTTACTTGTCCATAAAACCTATCGAATGCAGAACGGTGATTCTTTGAATATATATTTAAAAAGTAAAATAAAAATTTAACCTACCAGTGATAACAGGAACAGAATAATTAGAATAGGTTTCTTCAAACCAAAATAGTAGAGTAATTTTCGTGGTAATTCAACATGTTCCGATGGTATTTGACATTTTGTTTCGTAGATGCAGCAGTAGCGGAGGAAGGTAGCGTAGGAGAAGTATCACTTCAAGTAGACCTATTTACTCATCCGGGCACTGGCGAGCATAAGATCACCGTCAAAGGTACAATTGTTTATAATATTTTATAAAGGTTAAGAGAAACAGTATACTTCGAAGATTTACAACATAGAACTGACATATATTTTTTTTTTTGGTAGTAATAATTTTATATAATTTGGTAATAACTTTTGATAAAAATAATTTTAGTGGTAGCTGCCAATGATCTGAAGTGGGTGATTGCGAGTGGCATGTTCCGTCCTTTTATCGAAGTCAACCTCATCGGGCCGCACCTTGCTGACAAGAAGAGAAAGTTCGCAACCAAGTCGAAAAGCAACAATTGGAGTCCCAAATTCAATGAGACCTTCCATTTGTAAGTTATTGTGTATGTAATATTAGCTATGAATGAAATATTACAAACATTCATTGATGTATACCATCGTCAACACAACACAGCTTGTATACCAACTAACGCATTACATAATCTACTTGCTAAATGGTAGTTTTCAGCACTATCGGGTTCCAATCAGGTGGATAATGTACGGCCCTGTAATTATTTCATCTACGGCCCTGTAATTTCCGGTATTGAGGCATAATACCTAAGGCCTCAGGCGTGGAATTAAAATCCCTGGTTTCTTGTAGATGTTAATAGGCTACAGTATAACTAACTCACTATCAATGTGAAATATAAGCTTGTTTGCTACTTGATGACATAAAAAAATGCATAAAAGATAAATATGAAGTTTACAGAAAGAAAAATAATTAGTGTAACGAACTTCCCTCTGAAGTGTAACATCGGTGCTACAATATGGGGTTTTTCAAATGGCATCAATAGTCAGAATTCAGCGCTTTGGCAACTGGTGTTGCAAATGTTCAAAGGTGGCGGTGACCACTTTCCATTAGCAGCGCTTTTGCAACTGGTGTTGCAAATGTTCAAAGGTGGCGGTGACCACTTTCCATTAGCAGCGCTTTTGCAACTGGTGTTGCAAATGTTCAAAGGTGGCGGTGACCACTTTCCATTAGCAGCGCTTTTGCAACTGGTGTTGCAAATGTTCAAAGGTGGCGGTGACCACTTTCCATTAGCTGGCCCGTTTGCTTTTATATCAATCTTCAAATACATAAAATAAGATAACTATAGATGTAGTATTATACGGGTGCGATACGGGACTTCGAAAAGTGTAACACCGAATAGTTACAGTACAATACTACATCTACACTATATGATCTGAACAAGGTGAAGAAATCGCACTCAGATCGTTCCCTTGTTAGTTGTTATCTACTTAACATAATAAATATTTATTATAGTATGGTCAGCGCGACGGAGCAATTGGAGTTGTTTGAGCTACACGTCTGTGTCCGAGATTATTGCTTCGCCCGTGAAGATAGATTGGTTGGTGTTGCAGTCATGCGTCTCGCGGATATTGCAGAACAGGTAATCCATCCCGAACACTTATTTGGCGCCACACGTAACGGCATTTCACTTCTGTAATCGCCGAAGGGATAGGCAGAGGTAAACGCATGGCAGAGTATTTGCATACTTCAAGCATACATGCAAATCGATTCGCCAGTTACATTTTGGCCCATGTAACAGTTGGCGAGTCTGTTGTCGTCTCCGGAAACAATAACACACTCTGAAGTATATGCAAATATATTATTTTTATCATAATAAAAATGAAATTATTCCCGTTACCCTTGATTAGGCAGAAATACTCCTACAAGTGCTCGGCCACCTGTTTTTTTATACACTGTAAAGCAAAACAGGTATAGAAGGCATTTTGACCCGATGATCCTATGACCTATGATGCCATTTAATATCGTTTTTTATTTTAGGGATCATGTGCGTGTTGGTTGCCTCTTGGTACACGAGTCAAGATGGACGAGACAGGCTGGACAATCCTGAGAATCCTATCTCAGAGGCACAGTGATGAAGTGGCAAGAGAATTCGTGAAGCTCAAGTCGGAAATGAGGGCGGAAGCACCCACCGGTAGCCAAGGACCATCGTGAAGTTTGTAAAGTTACCCAGTGACGATTAAACCAATCCATGAAGATATCCAGAGCGAATTAACGACTGGATATGTATCGGTTGTGATAACATTAGAGCACTGAAGGAACAATACGTTTTGTACTCAAAATATATCGATCTATTCAAGTCCAATCGAGAAATACGAAATGTCTACGCGTTTGCAGCTTACACTAAACCAAAATTGACCCTCGGCGCTCCGGCGGTTACCGGTCAGTGCTCGTTCGTTTCGTTTCGTATAATCTCGTTGATGAGATACATTTTTGTAAATAAATTTACTGTGTTAAGTTATGTACGCGACTAGTAGAATATTTTGCACAAATTCGTAAAAATTAGCAAAAAGACTGACCGTAGGCGGCCGCGGGCGCTGCGATGTCCAACAATATTTAGGCATTCAGTAAAATCTAATGTTTTCATCGGCATTGAGCGAAACAATGCTAATATGGATGTAAATAGTGATGACCTGCGTGAAACGAACACGTTTGACGATAAAGCGAGGCTCAGATATTTTGTAGATGCTGTTGATTACTTTGGGTGCATTTGTGTTAAGGTTGTTGCGTGAATTGGGAACGAAAGTATGATCGTCAAATCTGTTTGGAGGTCATCCGAACGTTTTGCTGGACACCTAAAGATACGTGTGGACGTATCGAGACACACGACTTATGTATTAATATTTGTATGGACCAAACTGTCGTAAATACGGATGCATTACCTAATCCTTAACCCCTAATATTAAAATCAACATTATTTATCTAATTAATCATCTACTCGTTATACGTGTACAGTAAATAATATATGGCCTTATGTAAATTATTTCCTTCGTTTGGGATACATAATATGCTTCTGTCGAGGAAAAGTTTAAAAGTATTAACGGTATATTGAGTGTTGGGGTATGCGAGCGTTGTTTTCGGTATATGCGTGGTGTATAGGATTATGCTCGAATTACATAAAGCATGTTCGTTTAGGTGATGAGTGTTCTAAAATGGAATTAATATAGATAGTATGGTTTATTATTTATATATAATATGTACGGTCTTATCATCTTTTATAAATCTCCATTGTGTCCCGTTCGAGCGATCTGCACACCTTGCGATCCGTTGTTTCAATATTTAGTGAAATGTAAATATCGAATGTTATTTAAAATACATACTTATATCACGTCTTTGCTCTTACTTTTAATACGCTTGACCTGTTTAAACATGTAATCTAAATCTCCTATGTCTTTTTGTATATTATTGAAAATTGTGATATTGTTATAAAATGAAATGCATCGTAACTGTCGTGAATATTTATGTGGACTTGTTTTAGAATAATAAAAGTTCATCGGTGTTAAGTGTTATACTCGGCTTCAATGTTCTTATTTTTTTCTCTCTGACACAATTTTCTTTTTTATTCACGTGGTATCATGACGCGGATCTACTACGGATCAGTGCTTAGCTCAAATGTATGTCATAGAACGGTTGCAAAGAAATATATTACAAAAATATATAACATATTTACACACAATCTAAAGATATGTGAAATTACACGGTTTAATAAAATCACATGAATAATTTAAGCACGTATATATTTTCAATTTCACTCAGGACTTCCGTGTAAACCTGACAATATTTTCGATTTTGTGAAAAAAAATTAAAATTAAGTTTTCCTAGACTAAAAACATCTTACCTCATGTGGTATACGAATTGAACCACTTTTTACGCTCCAAATAGTTGAAAATTGATGTTAGTTAAAATTTCGTAATCCCTATATTATAGTGTATGTTACGTATTGCGTGTCTATTTATACGAAAGATATCTCCAATTTAGCAATAATTAGACTGATTGTAACAGCTAATAGTTTGATATAATTAATTTAAAAAAATATGTCACATTTGAAAAGTGTGGTCTTTCGTTACAAAATTAGGAAAGTTATTCTCGAAACAGATTTTTAACTAATAGTATGGTATTTTAAGAGTTTTGCTTGTTTTGACTAAATAGAACCCATTATATTTCTTAGAGAAGTTTTTCGATTTAATTTAGTAAAGAACCACTCTTCCATTCTCGCTATAATGTCAATATTTAGCACAGTTAGGTACTACGATCCAACTACGTTATAATCAGTTGAAACATAGGTGTAGGAAGAAGAGGAACCGGAACCGGGAGAGGGTTCTCCAAAATAGTCTGTTGTCGCCTCCCCCCAAAAATTTTTACTAATAATAAATTGAAGCTGAAATTCATACAGTTGTCGCCATACATTTGCTGCGGTGCCTCCCCTAAAAAATGTATCAAGATATGCCCATGGTTGGAAAACATATTACAATAATATGTTCAAGAAAATGTATAAAATTTCAAATACAAAAGAAAATAGTAATATGTTCACGTGAAACAAGAACTTTGAAATTGAATTGAAATAAATAACTTAACAAAAGTACCTACCAACAAAGGTACCTACCAACAAAGGTACCTACCAACAGCTAAATAAATTGAAAACATATATTAGTAATGTATGCAGTGTAGATTTTCGGTTAGTTGGGGATAGAAATAAACGATTTCCGTTATTATTAGTAACAAACTTTTACATATATCAATAACAAATCAAAATTGATGATGGCGAGAGTGGAAATAGAAGTAAACATCTAAACCAATTTCTATACCACGTTACATATTTCTATGAAATAGTCAACATAAACTCATCAAAGAAATACCATTCCAGTGTACAATCAACTGCGTAATTTTCTTATTATAAAGTAGGCTCTTTTAAATGTAGTAAAGAGAGCTTGACTTATATTATTACAAATACCGCATTACTTAAATGTTAGTAGAATCGACCAAGAATTCAGTGAACAAGTCAAAAAAATATGTATTGATTTCGAATTATAACAATACATAGGCATTTTGAATTTGTTTAAAATACATATATGTGTTGTGATTAAACATGTATAATTCACCATTACTCTCATTGTTTATTTGCGTAAAAATAAGTCATAATATCTCATTTCAAATCATAGCTATATTTCGACATAAACAAACATAACATACACGCTTAAAAATATAAAGTAAAACAATGTTAATCGGTGAATGGTTTGCAAAAAGTACATAATACCAACCAACAAACAAACACTGGACTCTTGCACTTCTACGAAATTAAAATGTATCAAGTGTTCTCGTGGAAGGATACCAAATAATGATGTCACTAGTTGCTTGCTTAATATAATAAAATGAGATCAGTGATTTACATAGTAACCTAAATGTATTTAAGTTAAACCTGATTTCCATGTAAGCTTTGACCTAATAAGATTTTTTTTGTCGTGGAGAATTATTATTTCCCTCGGAGTAAGTAAACAATTTCATACATCAAAAACAAAGATTTTTTAGTTTATGCAAACTATTGCAAACGCTAAATAGCAGATTTAGCTCGTGTCTCATAATTCTAGAGCCATGGTTTCTAGATTGAAATGTAACAACACATAGGTAAGACATTTTTGCAGCTGCAGTAAACACTTTTTTACTTTAGGTACTTCGAACAGTAAAGTCTAATTTTAACTTCAATCTTACAAGAATTATAAACCACTTTTATCACTTCGTATATTTCTAATAAAATCATACCCGTCACAAATTTTAAGTCATGCGTAAAATAATCATGCATGATTCATGCATATACAGATCTACACCAGTTGCATATCAGTATTTTATTTTACACTGAACATATAAAAAAAACATTATCAAAAGTCTGTGTGGCTTTGAAAATATATCTGTGAAGCACATCACTTATCTGACACAAGACTTAGATTTTCTAATTAGTATTTATCATGGATTACATATCTGTAGATAGAAAATGTGGTTTGTCTAGTCCAAATCTCAATAATACATATATGATATATTTACTCGTCTTATTAATAATGGAATGAGAACATTTTTAATTCAATATTTTTTGTATATCCCCATTGACTGAAAATATGTTACGTTAAACAGTATTGATGAGTATTCAAATTTGATATTCAATATAATAATACACGTAATAAATATAAGATTATAATATATCAAAATATTAAAAATGTGTATGGGTAAAATAACACGATCCTTTCTCGAACAAATAATAATTGTACTCATACGTATTTATTGTTACAAAATGAGACAAACGCGTCAAATTGTCCCAATAGCCAATTTTATGCGAATTCTAAAAAAAAAAAAATGGTCTATACTTCGTTTTTAGGGTTCCGTAGTAAACAAGGAACCCTTATAGATTCGCCATGTCCGTCTGTCTGTCTGTCTGTCTGTCCGTCCTCGGATTAGCGCAAAAACGATTGGTACTAGAGGCTTGAAATTTGGCACAAGTATATAACTTAATTAGGCCGACAAAGTGGTAGAATATAATCATGATTTTTTTAAATTTAGGGTACCTTACCTACATGTAACGCACGGACAATTTTTTTATTTTTCGTTTTCTATATAGTGTGATTACATTTCTTACTCTGCAAATGCAATAAATACGGAACCCTACACTGCGCGTGGCCCGACACGCACATGACCGGTTTTTTTTCCTAAGTTTATCAGTTTTATTATTCTTTAACAATATAACATTAAAATATGAATGTTTCAAGAATAACGAACATACAACATTCAAAGTCATTGACACAGTCTTATTTAGTCTCTGTTTTCGATAAAATACGCAACGGAGACCGGTCACTATCAGTAAGACATTATATAAATTTGACTGTGATTCATCTAAAATATCAGTCATGTTAAAAAAATTGTGCACTATTATTTCTATAATTCACTCGATTTATTGAAAATTAAATATGTTCAAACCATAGACTGTATATATTTTACGTGAATTACTATATTGAATAATTTTGTGGGCTCTATTTATTTTAGTATATCTAAATGTGTGGATAGAAACGCTGCCAGATAAAAAAATATATGTATCCATTCGTATAGTCCTCTAAGGGCCTCTTATTTTAGTCAATAATTAAGTCGAAAACTGAACTATTAGTATCATTTGACAAAAAATACGATTAACAAGAGCAATAATGGGAACGTTTACCTTTTACACGATCATTAAAATACATTGATGATAATAAAATTCGCAGAATCGTTCATTTTTGATTAAACACACAATGTAGATACGCCCATCAAGAAGGCAATAGAGGATCGTATATCTACATAAACCAGTAAAACGATTTTTTTTTGTTAGCAACAAAACGTAATATATATTTTTCCAAGCCCAGTTTATGAAGATATTGCGATTCAAGCTAGTATAAAGAAAAGCGCACAGTATTCATTATAATCTCATCAAAACATTAACATAGTAATTGCATCGACACATAAACATACCTTTACCATTTGACAATACTTGGTAAATATAATTTTTAAGTGTAAAATGTGATCGTCACACACATCGGCATCATTGTAAGTCTGTTACGCTCCAATTCTAGTATTAAAATCACTAAACATTGCATATATCTTTGTAAAAATGCATATATGTAAATGTTACATGTTTAAACACATTATTGAATTTAGAATTTTTATGAAAAAATAAATAAATATCCGTATTTCAAATATATCTTTGTTTTGTTTTATTTGTGTGCTTGATTAATGTTGTACTTAGTATTATTACAGACTTTTTCCTAACTGCGAAAATCATAAGTACTATGGACATACCTAGGTATGTCCTTTACCATACAGGTCGTATCTTTCCCATATGACAAGGAACTAGCAAAACTGGTAATACTAGTGGACATAACAGGTGAAGAGAGTTTTGGCGGGAACGCGAAATAGAGCTGTGTCGCTGCGTGTTATTATTTTCGAAATTTGTGTATAGTCGCGTTTTTATGGGTAAAAATGGTGGGATTTTTATCATAAAGCATTCGATAATGTTCACGAGTGTAAGAAAGTGATATTATGAAGTGAAAAGTGATTTTTCGTATTGCCTCCAAAACTTCGTAAAAACTTCAGTAAAGTCCCCATCGCTTTACTGGAGCCACCCCATCATCTCATCATATTCCTCATGGAAGCATTTAATCATCGTCATCTTCCATATGGATATTCATTAATTTAAAGAAATGTGAAATTCAATATGTATATGACTGAAAGACTCTGTATCTATGGTCATGACAAATTATTAAAAAATAACAGGTGAAGAAACTGTAATTTATCATGTGTACACCACGCTCAGACAATAGTAGAACAGTAAAAGCAATGTCATCCTTGGCAAATATGACAGTAGCGATATCTATTGCTAACAATGCTAGTTAGGCAACCGATACAACAAATTACTACACAGTATGTTCTTAGGTTTTCAATGTTATAACACATGTAAATTAAGTCATGCCTCGAAAAATTTGGTGCAGTGAACTGCCCGTGGTGCACAACAAGATCCCTCGACGAACAAAGAATAAGGTCAGAGGGAGCAGAGATAAATTGGTTGATTCCAGGATTGACCTCAATCTTTGTGTCCGAGATGAGTTCCTGAGAATGTCCGTATTAAAGTCACCCGTATGAGATGTATGAGATGAGTATGAGATGTTTGTGCTCCGATGCCAAGGATTCAAACAGAGCTTCCAACGTGGCGAAGTAATTAATAGAGGGGGGACAATAGACAACGCCTAGAACCGCTTTACTCCCTTTTACCGATATTTCAATAAATAGGAATTCAGGGCTGCTATCATAGAGCGATTGAGATGTGGCAAATTATTCCCATGGTCTACCTGGAGAGCAAAAAATTGCGAAAGTGACCCAAGAATGAAGTCTCTGAAGGGCTGAGGTATGATTTATGGGTGACATGAGCTACATGGCATGGCATTAAGCTGCCGAAAGTACTTCTTACTGGTGGTAGAGCTCGTGGGTGTAGGCGCCACCGCATTACTTAATTTATCTGCCGCTAAATGTTAGTGTTCAGCGCTATCGTGTTCTGGTTAGATGGTAATGTAAAAACTAAGGTCTCATGGGTGGCAACGCATCTGCATTTTGACCTCTGGTCTTTGTGTGGGTGTCTATAGGCTGAAGTCATCACTTAACATGAATGTGAACTGCATGCTAGTTTGCTTCCTTCATTACCTACATAAAAGAAGAATTTTTTGGTAGCTTAGAATGAGTTTAGTACATTCAATATATTTTTCTTTCATTCCTGAATTCTATAATTTCGTAAAATATATTCAGATTGCTTCGCAACTCAACTGTTCCATTGCCTTGCTTTAACTAATATCAGATAATATTTAATTGTACCACGGGTCATAATCATAAATATAAAAAAAGAGTTGAACTATCGGTAACTTTACTTCCCCGTAGTACAACCAGTTGGACATCGGAGTTGTGCCATGGGTCGGTCACGAATAATACTACGTATAGAATAGACACTTCGTTTGTATGGAATTTTGGCGGAGTGTCCGCGGTGTGCTAATGCTGCCAGCTTAAGTTTATCCGTCGGGATTACATTACTTAAGACTAAAAGACGATACTACTGTATTATGGACTAGCTGTGCCCAAGACTTCGTCCGCGTAGATACTGAGCAATAATTTTGTTAAATTCTACGATTATTGAAGTAATTTTTCAATTGACCATTAATTCTTTTTCCCTTAAACCAATTTTGACGAAACATAGTTTTGACAACGGTCCTCATTATATGTAATCCACCTCTGAACCGCGTTCAATTCCGTGGAGTAGTTTCAAAGTTACAAAGTACCAGACAGACAAAAATTCCAATCATAGTTTTTTTTTGTTTTCTGTTACTCTTGTTTAATCGCTGGGATATCAGTTTGTTGAAGAAACATTTAATGTACAAAGAGTCGATTTTTTCTGTCTTATTATACGGTATTGATTGATATAACTGCCTCGAAGAGGTCCTGGGTATGATCCCTAATTCGGGATAATAAGTCCTATTGAATTTTTTTCTGGGAGTTTTTCAAAACCACTGTCGGTGGACGGTATTGTACCAGTCGTGTTCGTATGAAGAAGTAACCGGATTTTATAAAAATGTATTGTGTACATATAACTTTGCCTAAATCCCTAACTTCAGGGGGATACAGGCGTGAAGTATTGTTATATACAACAAGTAACGGGAATAATGCACACTATCTAACACCTTGATTAGAAAATCGAGTTATAATCACGATACATTAACTGAATTACATTTATAATATTTTTTATTTAAGAAATAAGTTGTCCTTAATTTCTACGAATAGTATGCACACTCTATGCATACTTACCCTTTTTTTTACCAGGGGAAAATGCGTTACGCATTCCCACCCTTGGGGAGAGGGGTGGGTTATGTGGGACTCCGGGAAAGGACATCCGTCTACCCACTAAAACCCCTGGGTATTCCAACTCGTCCGCCATCAGTGGCGGGGTCACGGGAACGCTATCGCACACATCCGCGACCCCACCGGCGTCTGCTCGATGTCGAGCCCTCCTCGAAGCCTTTCGGCTCCAACCACTACTAGTGGCGTGTGGAACACCTGCACGCTAGCCAGCCCTGGACCTCTCCAGTCGGGCGATGAACTTCCTCTAGTCCGTCGCCCGAAGATCCCTGCCCCGACCACTCACAACACCAGGCGTCCCAAGACGCCGGGGTGGAGGGGTCCAGGGGCACACAGTTCGGCCCTGGGGGAGCGTCGAAGAAATTTTGGTTCCCTCGTCCGCCCCCCCACGGCCCCACCACGTCCCTATCGAGCGGCGGGACCACCGCTAGGCGGCTGGGGATAGGGTGCAGGGCCAATGACATACCCATACACCTCTTCCCCAGCCGCCTTCCCACCACGTCCCCATCTGACGGCGGGACCACCGTTAGGCGGCTGGGGATAGGGTGCAAGGCCAACGAAATACCCGTACCTCCTCCCCAGCCGTCTCCTCTCCACGGCAGCGAGTGGCGGGCTGAGCCACGCCAAACGCCGCCTTCTCTCTGGGTTCCTCTTGGCTTCGCCGGTGTGAGGATGACCTCCGGGTACTGAGCCCCCCCGCCACGACAAGGCGGAAACCCTCGGGGGGGATGCATACTTAACCTACCTCTACCTACGGCTACACATAAAACACGAATCGAAAAAAAGTGATGTTGCGTAACTTGCGTACCCTTATTTAACACTCGTCAGTAATAAGAAAAAAAAATATTTCCCCTGTTTTATTTTAAAAATTATTATTTATAATAAAAAGCACGTCTTAAAGAGTTCTAATAAACTTGTTGAGTCTAGCATTTTATTTTGGAAAGACGTTAGTCTCATTTTCGTTTGTATTGACTGTTCACCAAATGGGTGACCCATAATTTCCATAATTATAATTAACTTTGGGACAAAATATTACCTATATCAAAAATGTCTGAAATCGATTCGGTTATCGATTCTGAACAAACTAGTGTCGGGTTGTATATTTAATCCTGTTACACGTTGTATATGAATACGTACATTAACCTACCCCGTCAGAAAAACCGAAGCGTTAAGTCACAACAAAAAAATTCTTGTAAATATCAATGCAGCGGTATTGCCATGTCATTCCATTAGCAGGCAATCTTTTTGTTATGCTGTTGATTTATGAGTTACTCATAACTTTGATGTCATTACTTGTAAAGTAGGTCAGGAAGACAACTTGTTCTGAGGCAGTTATGTCGGGGTTAAGTATGAGGGTCAGGATAATAAACCACTTGACTATTATTTACTTCAAGGTTAAGCTGACAATGATTACAGTTTATTTATCACGTCGATGGTAGAATTTTGCTGAGTTAATTCGTTTGGGAACTTTTTGTATATAACTTTGAAAGTGGAAAGCAGGCTTAAACTTCACATTAAGAGAGTATATGCAATTACCAAAACTTATACGATAAGACCATCCATATACATGGTCTGGACACGCTAATACAAAACAGAATGCTTAATGGCAGATAAACCAGGAAATGTGAGATGGTGGCTCACTGCAGCTTTGCATTTCTTTTAGTTTACTTACTGGTGGTATAGCTCCAGTGATGGAGCTCGCTAGCGTAAGCATCACCGCTAAGAATCCTTTGAGGCTTAGTTGTTTGTGAGTTGTTTGAAAAGCCTCCTTAATAAAGCACCGTGCAATTTTCATTCATCTATTAAATTATTCTATTTTTAGTACGAGTAAAATGCTACATTGTTATACTCGTATGCATATTATCGTAACATAACTAAGCGCCTGTAATACCCGAAGAAGTAAATGCATTCAACCATACATTCAACACGATTTGCCGGTAACGTTTTGTCCACATAACAAGTGGCGAGCCTGTTGACATCTTAAGGCATTTTAGCAAACTTCGAGGTACTGGGAAACTTCCAGAAAAATCTCAATAGAAACAGAGGTAAAGGATTTTACACCGTTATCTCTGATCTTTTATGATATTCTTTTTTTTTGGTTTCCCGATCTGGGAATCGAACACAGGGCCCTAGCGTAGTAGTAGTGGCCTGTTATCACTGGGCTACTAAGGCAGTTATATATGAAGCGGTATTTAATCAGCCAGTTTATTTACAGAATATTCTAAATTAATTTTTAATCACTAGAACATTCTAGATGAACTAATCAAGATCCCAAGGGTCACCTTAGAACTTTTTCATGAAAAACACGCGTAACGTTTATAAAACTGATGAATATGCCTAATCTCTTAGGGTTTAAAGGGATATAGGTTTAATTAATTAGAGCCCTTACCTATATATCCTTATACTCTTTAATGTAATAGCTCGGGTAAACGAGCCGAGCTTTTCAGCCTTGATAACATTCGTAAAGAGACTAATTAGTGCCCACGCCGTCAGCCAGAAGGCAGTTATGACGACGCAACTATGACGTGATGCTGAAAAATTGTCTTAGCATCTCTAAAAACTTCCCCCCTTATTCTTAAACGTATTTTAGCTAAAGTGTTGCTAATCTTTCCTTTGTCTTTTTCTATCCTGCACATTTGACAATGCAACTGACAAAGACATAGCATTCTATAGCTAAAACGTATCTAATGTACGTTTATGAATAAGGGGGCTTATATCAACATTTTTCTATGTAAAGAAGGTAGCAAACAAGCATGCAGTTCACATTGATGTTAAATGATGACTGCAACCTATAGACACTCACATAAAGACCAGAGGTCAAAATGCAGATGCGCTGCCACCCCTGGGACTTTTACTCTGTGATAAGTTATTGCGGGGCCATACATTAATCGGGCCATCTAACCGGAACACGATAATGCTTAACACTACCATTTGGCCGACGGTGCGGTGGTGCCTACGCCCTCACTACACTGAAACTCTACCATCAGTAAAAATAAGTATATAGCGATATTATACAGGGCTAATTGAATTTAGGCCATCGACTCTTGGAGGCACCCTCTCTACATCAATCCCAACAACATTTATTCTACGACTGCAATAAACATCACACTATCACACTTTACACTATATATAAAAATGTATGTATGTATGTATGTATGTATCTTCACGCCAGGTCCCTAACACTGTAGGCAGAGAGTGTAGAGCGCCAGACATCCCGGCTTAGACAAACCTCTCGTGCCTCGTCTACCTTCATCATTCTCTTCATACATGCACGCTGATTCCTAAGACTTTTGACCCCACCATCAGACAGAATTCGACCTATTTGGTCATGATAGGTCAGCCTTGGTCTTCCTGGGCCTCTGCAACCATCCACATTCGCATTGTATATCTGTTTAGTCATTCGCTCATTCGACATTCTTTCTATATGCCCGAACCATCGGAGCATGCCTTAAATCATCATCATCATCATCATCATCTGTATGAAATGTATGTATATATATATATAAATAAATATGTGTATATATATATATATATATATATATATTACTACATACATATAATATAATATTAATTAATATTATAAATGTGAAGATTTCTTTGTTTGGACGTTTATCCGTCAATCACGCCAAAACTACTGAACAGATTTTGATGAAATTTGTTGTACAGATAGAGTTTTAGCTGACTTAGATTATAGAATACTTTTTATGTCGAAAAAAATGTTTCTGTCTTGGGATGCCATGGGATGATTTGATGAGTTTCTATGGGTTACGCGACCTACACGCGGGCGGAGCCGCGGTCAACAGCTAGTATTGCAGTAAAACTACAAAGGGGGCAAATGAAACTAACGGCCACCAGAGGGGGCCGATGGGAATAAAGGCTAGTATCAAATAAGTAAAATATATTCTCGTGTCACAGTGTTTGTAACAATACGAAACGGCTTGACCGATTACCACAAATCATATTTAGTGGTAATCGGTCAAGTTTACTCATGTGGTGAGTAAGATCGGTTGTAAAATATTACTTCCAAAACGGTAAGGCCAGCCTTACCATTTAGGGGTAAAAAAAATATGCTACACCCTCTTATTACCATGATACAACATAAAAAATACGTATTAATAAAGTGAAAATTAAGTACCCTTAATTTTCACTTTTCTACCACCAACCCCATCTTTATAGCTGTATTAGTATATCCACTTTAAATCTATTAGGCGATACGAAATTTGTCGGGACAACTAGTATGTTATAAGATCCCAAAGATATGTCAATTAAATTGTGATTTTATATCAATATATATTATCATACACACAAAAATCTCATACAGATTAAAAAAATCTTAATGATACTCTAGATACCTACATTTTTTCGTCGAGTAGGTTCATGTGTATGACAAAAATTACGATCTGAATGACAGGCAAATACTAAGCAAATTTATTGTAAAAACAATTGTAAAACATTAATTTCTGATAGCACCTTTTAAATCACAGCCCTTCATTCATTATTTCCTTGAATCATCATCACATTCAGTAGCGTAGCGGCTGTGGTCTCATTGAGCGCTACGGTGCTACGCCGAGCGCAAGTCTCTACGCTACGAGAGGCTACGCGGCTACGTATTCGCGATCAAGAGTGTAGTTACGAAAATATTATAAAAAAATACGAAAAATAACTTCGTGCTGAAAAATAACTGAAAAATTAAATTAACATAATGCTTAAAACTAATAACGTGTTGTGAGAATAATTATTAAAACCGTGTTTTCATGGAAATAGATTAAAACGATTAAAAAGGATCACTTTAGTTTTACGTTTTAAATTAATTTATTTTTGATAGTAGCGATTTTTATGATTCTATATTTTGTAAAATTACTGAAAACACTCTTATAAAAATGTGACAACTGTGAGCATATGGAAATTAAATAGTTATTTAAAATGTGCAAAAAAAAATGTCAAACGTAACTCCATCGAACGACATCCATAAAACATTCTGGGATTATTTTAATGAGGATATTATGATCAACACAACAGACACAATGTCGGGCTCGGTGCCGGCACCCGAGCAGAGTTTCGTAGTAGGAATGTACAGTGCATTATTTGTGATTGGTGCAATTGGAAACGTGACGGTGTTTGCGTCGCTGCTGCGGTCGAGACGAAGGAAGTCTCGAGTCAATCTGCTGATGACGCATCTTGTTGTTGCAGACTTAATAGTTATACTCATCGTCATACCACTTGAGGTTGGTCTTTATTTACTCATATAGTGGTTGAAATACTGGTTAATAAATTCCATACCATCGGGGCTCTACGTGATTTTTTTGGCTGTCAGTGAAAAATCATTCAGAACTAAACGTGAAGACCATTATTTTTGCTACAAAAAATAGAGCCCCGGTGGTATGGAATCTACAATTAAATTATAGTTTTCAACGCTGTCATGTTTCGTTACTATGGTAAAGTATTAATTTGTAATTTCTGACACAAAAATAAATGATCTCAAGCCTATCGTATCGTTTCAAGATAGTTCAATGTACCATTTAATGTAGGCTGAATAGGCTGCAACTTTTACTTATACTGCATGTTAAGTGTATGATTGTTTACCATTTCTATCTCATTGAAATAGATGTACTAAAATAAAATTTAAAAAAAACGTAACTTCACGCCTGTAATCCCCGAAGGGGTAGGCAGAGGTAAATGCATGCATTCAATCATACATGCAAACACCCACGACTCGCCGGTTACGTTTTGGCCCATGTAACAGGTGGCGAACCTGTTGCCATCTCCGGGCACATTACCAAACTCCGGGGTACTGGGAAACTTCCAGAAAATGGAAAAATCCCAATAGAAGCAGAGATAAAGGATTTTAAACCGTTATCTCTGATAGTCCCCGACCCGGGAATCGAACCCAGGACCTCCAGCGTAATAGAAGTGGTATTAAAAAAAAACATTACAAAAATCTACTGCTAGTAAAGCTCCATTGATGAATCCCAACTAATTAGCAGCCAGGGCTGCCAGGATACCGAAGCTCAAGCAATTCATTTTATGAAACTTCTGTAAAACAGACATTAATATTTGGTGATATAGGTTTATTGTATCTTCACGCCAGGTCCATAACAGGGTAGGCAGAGAGTGTAGACCCCTCTACCCCTCTACATACATACATACATATAGGTGTAAGTATGAGCTAGTGGGCGGTGGGGTCGTTCCGTCCCGACCCTAGCATACAGTTAACATTGATGGTAACTTATACTGTAACCTGTTAACTTTTACGCAAAACAAAAGAATTAACTGTAGATGACGTGACCGCTCTACAGTACATAATCGGTTGCTGGCTAGATTGTTTTTAAACTGTCCACAAATATTATTTTAATGTATGAAGGTAGCAAACAAGCATGCACACATTGATGATGAGTGATGATTGCAGCCCATGAACACCCACACAAAGATCAGAGGTCAAAATATAGATGCGTTGCCACCCCTGAGACCTTAAATTGTTATGTCTCTGTGAGAGTTATGACGGGGCCAATATGAATAATTAATCATTTAACGTTAATAGAATCCTGGGTTCAATTCCCGGGTCGAGGGCTATCAGAGATAATGGTTTTAAAATCTCTGGTTCTATTGGGTTTCTATTTTTTGGAAGTTTTCCAGTACGGTAATGTACCCGGAGATGGGAACAGGCTCGCCACCTGTTATATTATTATATGGGCCAAAAACGTAACCGGCGAATTGTCGGTGTTTGCATGCATATGTATATATACACGGTATGTACTCGTATACCAAAACAACATTTATTACAATTTTTGTTTGTCTGTCTGTCTGTCTGTTTATTCCCGTTAATCTCGAGAACGGCTGGGCCGATTTTGACGGGGTTTACACGGGCAGATAGCTTATGTAATAAGGAGTAACTTAGGCTACTTTTATACTACGGTACTACTGCGGTAGATACTGAACAATAATAAATTCTCACGCGGACGAAGTCGCGGGCACAGCTAGTAATAATATAATTCCTTTGCTCTGCATCTGTAAAATGTTTCGATATACATTTTAAAGGCATATTTTCATTTTGAGACTAGGAACCTATATTAATCTTTTGATTATTGACAACGCAACCAATGAAGAATTTGCTTCATCATTTGAAAACAAGTTTATGGTTCAGTTTCCCTTATTTCTTTGCCTGCTGCTGACGACTTAATTAAAAATCTTTGTTAACTTACTGATAGTTAGTTAACTAACATTGTTTCGAATTGTAGTTTAGTTTGAAAGAATGAAAGAGCTATCTCGGCAATTAAAAATCTTGAGCAAAAAAAAAACCTATAAACTTTATTTCCCCCTAATAATAATAATATATAAACCATACAAAATGTTTAGGGTATGTATGTATGTATCTTCACGTCAGGTCCCTAACAGGGTAGGCAGAGAGTGTGGAGCGCTAGATATGTTTAGAGTAAAATAAGGTTTTGCCTCTTAAAGCTTATAAATCAATAATATGACCACTCTTGTTTACTACTTAAACCAAATAAAAGTAACTAACAAGCATTAAATTTGAAACAATTGTTTAATTTTAAAAAAAATGAAAGGATTCCAATAATTAGACATAAACAAGAATTTGTTACGAGTATAAAAATTAACACGATGTCCAATAAAATTGAACTAAACCCATAACACAAAGGCTTTATGATTTGTGTGTTAATTTTAACTAGCTGTGCCCGCGACTTCGTTTGCGTGAGAATTAATGATTTTTCAATATCTACCCGGACGAAATCGTGGGCGCAGCTAGTATAAAAGTAGCCTAAGTTACTCCTTATTACATAAGCTATCTGCCAGTGAAAGTCCCGTCAAAGTCCCGTCAAAATCGGTCCAGCCGTTACCGAGATTAGCGGGAACAAACAGACAGACAGACAGACTGACAAAAAATGTAAGAAAATTGGGTTTTGGTACATGTACCGTGTATACATTCATATGCATTTAGTAAAAAGCGGTCATTTTTATATTACAAACAGACACTCCAATTTTATTTATTTGTATGTATGTATGTATGAATAGATTGGTGAGGTGTGGAGAATAGATTTTTGTGCAACGACAAACAGTACAACAAGTAATGCTGCTGTCGAATATACAGTGTATGCAATTTATTGTAACCTCAAACACAATTTTTAATGTACAATCTAAGTAAAAATCTATCGGACGTTACACGGACAGTTACTTGAGCACCTAAACACTGAACTGATTTTGAACTAGACCTTAAAAACGAATAACGGCTGTATATTTAATTACGTAAAAATTCTAGCAGAGATTAAAATACGGGATGAAAGCTTGTCACAATTTTTTTTTTTTTTTTATGTATTGGAAGTGGTAAACAAGCATGCAGTTCTCATTGATGTTAAGTGATGACTGCAGCCTATAGACACCCACACAAAGACCAAGGTCAAAATGCAGATGCGTTACCACTCCTGAGGTCTTATGCCTCTGTGCCGGAAATTACAGGGCCGTACATTACCACCTGACCGGAACACGATAGTGTTGAACACTACCATTTAGCGGCAAGTATATTAGGTAATGCGGTGGTGCCTACGCCCGCGAGCTCCGTCACTGGAGCTGGTCTAAGCTAAAATCTAATACTGTAGCCAGTAAACTTCTACGCGAAACAAAGAGAATTCAAAATATCGTCACTATCCAAGCTAAAACCATATATTTAGTGACTTTATAATCCTTAAAAAATGTAAATGTTGTCCAAAGCAATCGACGCGCGACGAAGGACAAAAAAAAAATTAAATAAAAAAAGTACAGAAATATGAATAATTATTATATAGATTCCTATGACCTATGGGCATCTACATAGAAATGTAAGTTACTGGAAATTAGTACCTGAATACGTAACTTCACGCCTGCAAACCCCCAAAGAGGTAGACAGAGGAAACATCTTCCTACCCCTTTGGGGATACAAGCATACATGCAAACACCCTCGATTCGCCGGTTATGTTTTGGCCCATGTAACAAGTGGCGAGTTTGTTGACATCTCCGACCGGGCACATTACCAAAGGTACTGAGAAACGTCCAGAAAATTAAAAAACAAACTACCTAAATAATCTATCTACCACTAGGCTACTGAGGCAGTTTTATTAATTACCTGAATAGTTATTACATTTGCGAGTTCACGTCGAATCTATCTATGAAATCAAATTTTATTAAAGTACATAAGAAATATATATATATATATATATATATATGTGTGTGTGTGTGTGTGTGTGTGTGTGTGTGTAACTGATTGTAATTTTTTTTTCTTCTGCAATTTCCTTCCTTCCTTTGTTCACTGTCAATTTGTTTTCAGTTTGTAACTATTGTTATATCTCTCTCTGTCTATTAACGTAATTGTGTAACTATTTTATAATTTTTCTTATAGTGTCGCACACCCCGCCTTTTTAGTCATAAGTTTCTCTTTTTTTTGTTGGGTTGCCTGGAAGAGATCGCTCTTCTAGCGATAATGCCGCCCTTTGTTTCATAATTTACTTAAGTTTCTTTTTATGTATGCTTGTGTCTTTGGTGTGCAATAAAGAGTATTTATTATTATTATTACTTTGTCACAGATCGGCTGGAGGACCACGAACGCGTGGCTTGCCGGGAACTGGGCGTGCAAATTCTTCCTCGTGATGCGAGCTTTCGGCTTGTACCTGTCATCGAATGTTCTCATTTGCATATCTTTAGACAGGTGAGTTTAGAACTGATACGTAGGGCCAAGTGCCACGATAACCCTTTTTTTCAAATTGCCATTGAAGCATACATACATCATGTAAATTTATTTATTTTATTACTAGCTGTTGCCCGCGGCTTCGCCCGCGTGTATGTCGTTTTATAAATAACTAAGTAGGCTATGTTCTTTCTCAAAGTCAGCTCTATCTCTGTATCAAATTTCATTAAAATCGGTTCAGTCATTTTGAAGTAATATTTAAGTAAGGAAGTAGGGATACATGCAAACACCCTCGATTCGCCAGTTAACTTTTGGACCATGTAACAGGCGGAGAGCCTGTTGACATATCCGTGCACATAACTCCCCGGGGTACTGGTAAACTTCCAGAAAATGGAAAAATCCTATGGAACCAGAGATTAATTTTATACTTTTAATAGCCCCCGGGAATCCCAGGACCCCAGCGTAGTAGTAGTAGCCTGTTACCACTAGACTACTGAGGCAGTTTTTATGATAAGTAACTACCGCTAAACTAAATAAATATAAAAAAGACACTTTAGTCGCAGCAACAGTGATAACAATACACTTCACTGAATGCAACATTTGCTTCCACCTTTTTTTTTTCTAAATACATAACATAAAGAGGTGACTCTCTGATCTGTCAACGCAAATCTCAAACTGGACGATGAAGGTCACATTCACTCTAAATTATTTTCGCTAATTTCATCTCTGAAGGCAACAACTGGAACTAGAGCGTAACAAACGTTTGCGGGAAAAGCTACTTTCCATTTAAAACAGCACTTAATATGCGACACAAGGCAGTGCACGCTATTTAACCTTGAGTATCGCCTAAACTTGCACTTAGCAATAAGATAGCTGGCTTTAACATTTAAATGTATTTCTATGTTCCCATTTTTTTGTAACTAAACAATCGTATTTGACCAGCAATGGATCTATTCAAATATATATATTTTAATCTAAGGGCTCTTGAATTCACCTAAGTTTATTTTTAGTCATAACAAAAAACGGCCAAGTATGAGTCTGACTCGCGTTCACAGAGTTCCGTATAATTAATGAATTTGCCATGCTATCATAGACTTTCTATAGGTTTTGCTGTAATCGGTAGGTAAAGACCTATTCTCTGTTTTCTTTTATTTAAGGCCTCGTAGTTTCAGCTCATAAAATAACTTTTATGAAAGCTTTACGCATATGAATCATCTTCTCAGAAACCTATGCTATTATTAGTACAGTGTCGAAAAGGTTTGTCAAATGCGGTAGTAAATTTCCCCAACTTTAACAATTCACTTAAAACACCATCTTCTCCTGAGCTCTTATCAGACTGCACAATCTTGAGGATATCTTAGACATCCTTGCCTGTAATGAATGCTATTTTGTCAGAGTGGCTGTAATGTCTCTTTTTCTTTTGATGAGTTAAAGTAGAATCATGCATATATATATATAAAAATCTATTGCTGTTCGTTAGTCTCGCTTAAATTCGAGAACGGCTTTACCACTTTGGCTAATTTTGGTTTTGAATGATTTTTGGAAGTCCAGGGAAGGTTTAAAAGGTAAGAAAATATAAAGAAATTGAAGGGAAATAGTAAAAACCACAATTTTATTTTCTCATACAAATAGTACGTATCTATCAAACCTTTGACACATTATTTCATTCTGAGGCAATATGAAGTTTGCCGGATCAGCTAGTTCTTTATAAATGGTTTCCAAACATTTACCCTTATTACAGTGTAATGGTGGTAAACACATGGTTTTTGTCTGGAGCTCTACAACCAGTAAAATCGAAAAAACTTTTTAATTCCCCAATTAACATTTTTAAAGTTCTCTTATTCTTAAAATTTACTAATTTTTTTACACGTTCGTATTTGTACCAAATTTCAGCCTTAATCGGTTCAGTTTCGATGAAAAACGGGAAAGAGAGATGCACGAGTGACCTTATAAGGGCTTATTTTTCCTTTTTAGGTAGGTATTGCGGAACCCTGAAAAGCATAGCAATCGTTGCAAGAAAACATGCCGTTCGTATTTTTTTTCTAGATACGTAATGATGGTGACAAGTATGCAGTTTACATTGTATAAACCAACATTAAGAGCAAAGTTCTTAAAGTAGTTGTTTTCCCTACCACTTCTGGCTCTGTGCCCAAAATAGTCGGCCTTATCATGGTTTCTAACCAATATTAATACACTAAAACGGCCACATCGCGACATTCATAGAATAAATGCGGACACTTACTCAGTATACGAAATATATAAGGTACGGCGAAATTCAAATAAAGCTAGCTCTGTTGTTCGCAAAACTAGGTAAAGACGTTAAGAATCGACTATTCAATTGGAAACCTAAGCTGAATCATGATATTTTGTCACATTTTCCATCGAATGAAACAAAATCCAGCTATTCCTTTTACTGAATATCGGTAGATTAGATTGTATGAGCTGTTTCTTATTTGAATCGTTTCACTACAGAGTACAGGTAAGGAAAGCAATATCTTTTCATTTCCAAGGAATAAGTAATATATACGAGCATGTGTACTCTAGTGTCATCGGGTTTCAAGCTTTTATCAATATAATGAGTTTCCATTGAACAAGTTTAAATTGATATCTAACCAACTACCACACAGCTTTTGTAATAATCGTATGCCGATTAACGTACATTTTTATAAAAACACTTACCTTTTTTCATGTAAGGACGGTGACAAACATAGAGCAACACCGGAGGGGAGTAGCCATATGCGGGCTTTCCCCTCTGTCAAAGTACAAGCCCAAATGGGCCTATACCTGTCGCCTAGATGTTTAAATGTGCGCGTGAAATTGTTTCTGTATTTTGTTAAAGTCAAGGTGTGAGTTTCGTAGTAACAGACGATTTTTGTAGAGTGCGTGTGTGTAGCACACTGTTTCCCCCGCAAAAACTGACAGATTGTTTTGCATCGATAATAAACGCTATGGCTACTCCCCTCCAGTCCTTCGCGGCCGGTGGCTCGTGTTGCTCTATGGAAGCAAACAAGCAGGCAGCTGACATCGATGTTAAGTTATGACTGCAGCCTATAGATATCTATCTACATAAAAACCTGAGGTCGAATAATCCACCTTCGTCATACTAACATACGTACACAAACATGTCATCTACATCGCCAATTCAAAGCCGCACTTTGGAGAACCGTCATTTTTCGCCCAAAAAAGAGAAAATCATTAAAAATCGTGGTCGTAATTTGTAACCATATAAAATACATTTATCATTCGGCAGGGTCGCCTTGACCGGATTTATGGAGGTCTACAGTGATTAATTATTTAGGGATGAGAACATCGCGTTCGGCTAAAAGTATTTCATCGAAAAGTATTTCTGATAAACATATGATATGCGGATAATCGTGCGAAAATGAAATATTATTCAATAGTATCTCGACGAATCACGAATATTCATGGCCGCGACTTAACAGAAGCGCGCATGGCCCGGCTGGTGTAGATCATGAGCGATGTACTACTCGGTTAAGCACTACGGGCGCGGCCGGGTAGTGATGGGTGACCGCTATGCGATGCAAATGCGCGTTTCCGTGCTTCGCAGGACACGTTAAGCCGCCGGTCCCGGTTGCTATTGATAGATAGCAGTCGTTAAAGATTCTCGGAGGCCTTATGGGCGGTTTGAAAACATCCGACAGCGGGTTGGCCACTAACCCACCCACCTCCACCAATCCGCATTGGAGCAGCGTGGTGGAGTAAGCTCCAGGCCTCCCCCCAAAAAGGCGAGAGACTCGTGCCCAGCAGTGGGACGTATAATGGGTTACAATTATTACTATTTATTTATTATAGCTGAAACTTATAGCACTATGCACTACCATTTAACGGCAAACAGATTAGGTAATTCACCTACGCTCTTGAGCTCCATCACTGGAGCTCCACCACCCATGAATAGTGACATAATAAGTACTATTTGAAAATTCATTAATTACATTAACAAATTCCTACAAGATATGGGTGTGGTGCGATGGTTATGTTATAGAATTAAAGGGATCCTATTGTAAAGTGACAGCTAAAATCTTTTCCAAATATGAAACCTATTTCAGATTAAAAGATGAGATTTCGCTGAGCATTCCAGCATTCCACATACAGTTTGTATTGAAAGGATTTGTAGCGTCCACTACACTAAGGCGCCAACTAGTGGCATACAATGAAACCTTACAGTACTTGTCTAGTACGATAGATGGCGTGCAATGAAATTACATCGCACATACGAAGATTTCTCAAGAGTTGGCATATATACAACTTCCCAACGTCAACCGTTGGGCCGCGGCCCGCCAGGCGCTACCACCTCGCCTGGTCGGAGGATCCTCCCTTTTCGCCGGAGGAACGCTTCCACCCGTTCCTCCACAGTGGTGACCCCGACGTGATTGGAAGCAACCTTCTCACCAGCCACTCTGTAGCACCTTCGACGACGTCATCCCTCACATCACCAGCACCATCGAGCGGGGTAACCAAGTCACGCCAGCCAGCACCCTCGGCTTCATCAGGGATACTCCACACGTCTGCAGCGACCGCGCATGCCTGGACTACCCTGCAGCCACATCAGCGTCAGTACTGCGTGGACGGACGCAGTAGCTACTACGCAGCGACTACCTCGACTCAAAGGGGACTTTCGCATCACCACAGCAGCGACTACCTCGACTCACTAAGGATCTTCGCACCCGACTCACTGGGACTTGCGGCATGGGACTATGGCATTGGCACAGCTCCGCGAGAAGCTCTGACAGCTGTCTCGATTATATCAACCTCCGGTCTTGGAGGGGAGTGATGTAGCGTCCACTACACTAAGGCGCCAACTAGTGGCATACAATGAAACCTTACAGTACTTGTCTAGTACGATAGATGGCGTGCAATGAAATTACATCGCACATACGAAGATTTCTCAAGAGTTGGCATATATACAACTTCCCAACGTCAACCGTTGGGCCGCGGCCCGCCAGGCGCTACCACCTCGCCTGGTCGGAGGATCCTCCCTTTTCGCCGGAGGAACGCTTCCACCCGTTCCTCCACAGATTGAAGGGTATAAATCGTATCCAAAACTGAGAATTTGAAATTGAATCAGAAATTTATTTTCACTGCAATGTGACGTTGCATTTTGAAGCACACACTTATTCTGAAACATTTAAAGTATTCAAATTCTTTGATACCTCAAAACGTAATAATCTAATTCCTATTTAATCTTTGAAGAAAGTTTTAATGTGTAGTTTACTAAGAAGAAGTAAAAATACATTTTACTAATATTTTTGAATTTTTGCCTACTCATTTTTACCCAACTGCAACAAAAGAAGGGTTATGTTTTTTCTGAAGGGTTATGTTTTGTCTGATTTCAATATCATGCTACATAATTATATAGCTATCAATGAAACAAAAAAGCAACATATGAAGTATTGAACTTGCTTTTATAAAATCTTTTGTGCATATTAACTAAGTTAAGGTTATTGAAACTAATAGAATAGTAATAGACACAATTTGTTGTAGGTACATTAAAACTAAGAATATCAAATAAAGGTTTATCCAATATGTGGATTTCCATCCTCACATTAAAACGGGCATTAAAGAAGGGTTCCCTCTTTTAATAATAAGGAAATAACCTGTACAAGTGTTCTTTATTTTCCTTTTGCCGTATTTGTTGATATTTTTTCTTTAGTACGAAATTAAGAATGCTGATTGCACATTAGTTAATGGAAAGTGCCCAGAGAATTAGACCGTAAGTATATTAGTAACCTAGATAACCAAAATAAATACGCCTAAGCAACCTTGCTGTGAGAATAAAAGTAGTTCTACACGGATAAAGCCCGCTCCACACGAAGCTTGATTTGCTGCTGGATAGCTTGTTAGAATTTGCCGCTCAGTCCAAAGTTGGCTGTTGTGCTGGGTGTAATGATGGCTCCCTTGTTACGTTGACTTCCCACAGTCCTTGTCGTTAGGGGCGTGCACGAAGCGAATAATAATATACAATAAATAATAAACCCATAAAGAGACGTATTTTAAACCTCTACAGTACCTACCATACACAATCAAATACAACAAACTATTGTGGCTGAAATAATTCGATGTTGAATTGATTTCTCAAATTGTGAAATTTGTTAGAGCATTTTTACCTCTCACTGTCAGTCTTAACCTCAAAACTGTGTTGCAAAGTTGTGTTATTAAAAGCAGTTAAAAGATACTTGTTAAGATAATTTCATGAGTTTGTTGCATACCGGCACGGTTCTTCGTTATATGCGACAATTAAAACATTTATTTTCTCTGCAGTCCATTATTGATGTATTTTTTAATTTCGATTGAGCATAATTGAAATTTTAATGCAAGCATGTAAAAAGCTATCACCAAAAATAGCACGTTTTATCACTGAAACCCAGCACGTGAATACGTTTCATTACCAGCATGCTTATTTGCTAGTAGTGCTGCCAGCACCGCAGCCGCTCTAGAATCCCACAAAAAACCTAGTAGCAAAACAAGCGTCGCGTGCAGCGAGCTTAGAGGTACTTACGGTGTTATTTATTAAGCGGATAATTTTATTTATTTATTACGTTACTTAACAACGCTTTCACACATTCCCATTTATTGGCGAATGTGTTTCCATGTGCGTACACTATTGTGGTATTACCACGTCATAATATCTGCTGAAAGATATCCACTGGTGGACCAAAGCCTCCCCATGACGGAGATATGCCAAAATCGCCACGCTTGGCACGCGGATTGGCGATGACCGCAATGGCGGCAGTGTTATCGCGGGACGCTGCTGTCCATCCTGCGTTATTGTATTTACTGCCGTCTATTGGAATAGAATTGTTGGGTTAACTGACTGTACGAGCAAAATAATTCTTCTTAACTAGCGGGCTGTGGGCTCGTCACCTCCCGTCGCCTGCAATTTAATGTTGACTTGTAACCATGACTTTTTGTTTCAGATTTTTTGCTGTCTTATACCCACTTCGATTAGCGATAGCCAGGAAAAGAAGCAAGACAATGCTGTCTGTGGCGTGGGTGGTCGCTCTTTTGTGTAGTTTACCGCAAGTAAGAATTTGTTAATAAGCTAACTAGCTTTATTTTCGATATAATACGCGTGAAAATCGTTGTTTGTATACAAAATTTGATCTCTTTCTCCCTTCAACATTGAATATTAAAAAAAGCTGCAAATATTGCATGAAATTGTAGTAGTCATATCGTAGAATTGATGTTGATATCGAATAAATATTTAAACCATTTAGACTAAGTATAGTCCAATGTATTACGAGAGAGTTTACCAAAAGTGGCTCTACATTTTTTTTGCAGTGCTGACCTTTTTGTGATAGCTAAGGATATGCTATTTGTTTTTTTTTTTATTTAATTTTAGTCGTTTTATGGCCAAGCGCTATTAAAGTTCTAAGAAATCAAAAAAAGGCATTTTGATATTTTTTTCAGAATATTCCTTTATGCAATAATAGCAATGTAACGAAAACTAATTACAATGAGACTTGATATTGTGATTGCTTTATTTTTATGTTCATTTCTGTCTGTCTGATATAGTCTACTTGACTGTTTAAATATTAGGTACAATACAAAAGAATATGTAATATCCATATTTAAAACCAATAGCCTGCCTATTTGTTAATCTTCACAATTTTTATTTGTTTTCTTGTATAAGGCAAAATTCATTAATTATTTATTACATTTGTACGCAGCAAGCAGCCCTATTTTGTTAGATTCAAATGTCCTCTGCCAGCTTAACGGTAGTATTTGAATGTATAAAAAATCAATTCAATATATACAATAGTACATTAAAAGCTTCTAAGGAAAACTCACTGCTTATAGACTCCACAACTTTACCAGTAATAGTCGATCAACTTACTAAATGTACTAAAAAAACGAAACCCGCATTAAGCGTGTCCTGACACACACCAGAGGGCCGACCGCCTAACTCTAACACTTTTGTTTGGCTTTCCATTTCAATACTGGTGGTAGAGCTCCAGTGACGGAGCTACGGGCGTAGGCACCACCTCATTACCTAATATACTTCCCGCTAAATGGTAGTGTTCAGCACTATCGTGTTCCGGTCAGGTGGTACAATGTACAGCCCTATAATTTCCGGCCCAGAGTCATAACACCTTAGGCCTCAGGAGTGGTTAAGCATCTGCATGTTGACCTTGGTCTTGGGTGTCAATAGGCTGCAGGCATCACTTAACATCAATGTGAACTGTATGCTTGTTTGCCACTTCCATTACATAAAATAAAAATTACATGATCTTGTCAGTTCCTTACCGCCTAACTTTTTCATGGAAGTGTTTTACTTAAGAACACTTAAGAACAATTCTTAATGGGTGGTTCGAACCTGAGAAGATAACGTCATAAACGAAAGTGATGGGGGGTCGGCCCCCTGGCCGGTTTTCATCAATATTTAGATTACACGGATGGGCACAGGCGATATATTATCTCATAACGGGCAGGACCAAAAGCTGGACCTGCTTATATTCCGTAATCGTAAATCACAAAGTTAAGTCCTGTACTTTGTGATTTATGATTGTTGTATTTTCATCGTGAATTTTTCGATATATCTAAATAACACCGTTTAGCTGGCAGATGGAGACTTTAATGTAGCAAAAATTGGTTTGCTTGCTGCGGGCAAATGAACGGACGGACGGACGGACGGACGGACATGGCAAAACTATAAGGGTTTATGGCTTAGAAGGTAAATTGCATGTCGGCCTTAAAGATTTTTTTTTAATGTATGTATGTATGTATCTTCACGCCAGGGTAGTCAGAGAGTGTAGAGCGCCAGATATCCCGGTCCTGACATACCTCTCGTGCCTCGTCTACCTTCATCATTCTCTTCATACATGCACGCCGATTCCTAAGACTGATTTTTTTTACTTAAAATATTATTTAAGTCTTGACAATGACACCTTTTATTGGAAGTGTCACACATATAATTTATCACAATAGTAACCCCCAAGTTTGAAATTCATGTGATTACGTTACTTGTTCATGTTTAAGTCGGTGATTTATATAATTACCAAAGTTTACCACAATCGGCGTAGTAGTTTTGAAGTAAATTGACTGTAAAAGACGTATATTAAAGGGTCGAAAATATTGACAAGAAAATTGGAGGAGTAGCTTCGAAGATTAACATCTTATTGCTTTTGCAAGTACGAGTATGACTACTACATATAAGTATTACTAAGTAGGTATAGAAGTTAAGAGTGTATATAGTGTTGTGTTATTACACGTTACTTTTACAAACTTCAATACTCACCATAATTTGAATTAGATATCAAATACATAACTTCAATATTGTCTGTTTATTAAGCCTTTCATTAAAATTGCATAATTGCTCATAAAACTTTGATGGAAATCACTATTGAGAATACATCTCTATGGGAATATACTTAATTAGAAACTTAGATTATTTAGACAGCTAAGTTTTTGAATGAGTTAACTTTAATGATAGTATGGCATCAAAATAGTGAAATACAAACAAACCTAATCGATAAAGCAATGTACCCAATACAGTGTTTTATCTATGCTGTCCCGATATTAACGCAGGATATGAATTTGTTTTTTTTTGCACGCAACTACAGAAATATTTTTGACGACCCAGCTAGTCTAGTCCAGCGGTGTGAGATGACCGTTTGATTCGAAGGGTCGCGGGTCCGATCCCCGCACCGGGCCAAATATTTGTATGGCCTACAGATATTTGTTTCGGGTCTGGGTGCTTGTGTATGTGTTGTATGTGTACAACGGCACCCACGACACAGGTTTGTAACAACTGTGGAGCTGTTAGAGTAAGCAAAAAAAAATTTTTTTTTAAATACTGGTGGTACAGCTCCTGCAGCTCACGCGGGCGTAGGCACTACCGCATTACCTAATATACTTGCCACTAAATGGTGGTGTTCAGCACTATCGTATTCCGGTCAGGTGGTAATGTAGGGCTCTGTAATTCCCGGTACAGAGGCATAACACCTTAGGCCTCAGGAGTGGTAACGCATCTGCAATTCGACCTTGGTCTTTGTGTGGGTGTCTATAGGCTGCAGTCATCACTAAACATCAACGTGTACTGCATGCTTGTTTGCCACTACCCTATCATAAAAAAAAATTTTTTTTTCGTAATTAAAGTTTGCTACATAGCTATGGTCAAAAACTATGAGTTACGAGGAAAGCTTGATAATGATATCAGACGACACTACTTACGACGTTCTTACGGAATTCGTCGTCGATGGAAGAATAATTATAATTAGAAATTCAAAGGAGATGTTGCAAAAATGTATGGAACTCCGGCCATGTATTGTACCCAATATCATTAACAGGCAAAATCAATATAAAAACGTTTTATTACTGCATACATTCACTTATTTAGCTTTGTTTGCAGTTACAAAATATTATTTGCAGTTAGAATTGCAACTCAAACCAACATGGCGAATATGGCGGGCGATGTCATTTTGACATTTTCATTTTTTTAATTGTTTTTTGTACTTGGAGAAAATAGTAATATTTTCTAAATACTATCGAAATCGATTGCATGTGTTAATACTAAGAACTTAAACTAATCGATTTCCAATTTAAAAAAGCGTCGGCTGGATTGCCGCCATGTTGAATATGGTTAAAAATGATAAAATCGTTTGAATTAAATGTGGTAGTAACTCTAAAATATATTCTTGAATAAATTAATTGTATTTTTTTCGGATTGTCCTTCAATTTACCCATTTTTTGAGGACGTGTACGAACTAGAGCCGAGCTCGCTACATCTCCTTTCAAAATTCAAAAATCATAGTATCGTATTGTTTCACCCAAAGTAATATTTTAACAAGGTTAATCAAAATACGATAGAATTTTGGAGAAATTGTCGGTTAAAAGTGCCCCTGAGTGTACGAGTATATAGGCATACGTGCTTGAGTGTTAAATTTTATTATAGTCTTAATTAAATGCTTTTGTGTAGACAAGGTCATATAATTGTGAACGTTGAAAACCTTTTAAACAATTAAAACATTTTCTGATATAGGCCAAGAGAAATTCAATAAAAGTTAGTTTTATTAACCATTGCTGAAAATGCGCTTGTTTGCCAATTTAAGACTCAGTTAACCTCAAAACACACATTTATGTAATACAATAAAAGCTTTTCTGTAACCTAACATAAGATTTTTTATCTCAAATGACAAAACATGCTATTTACGTGAATGGTTATGGCATAGGTACTTCAGCGTTTAAAAATCTAAATAAAACGAAGCTGTAGCCTATAAAGATCTACATAAAACTTAAGGACTCATTGCAGATGGTACTCTTTTTGCCTCTGTGCCTAAAATTACAACGTCATTCACCTTGAACACGATAGCGCTGCTTACTGGTGTATAGCGGTACATTCGGTTATAATAGGTTGGGGAAAAAGTCTTTTCGCATTATAGTATGTATGAACTTGTAATAAAATCTCTTTGGCTGTAGTATTTGTATCTGGCTGGTTTTGGTATCATTGAAAGTTAAAATTTTAAAGAACATAATTCCAAATTCAAATTAGGCAAATGTGTGATTTTTATTTGTTTTTCGTACTGTCAAGATGAGTGAATCTAATGAAGAAATTCGATACATTTTAAAATTATACTACAAAAAAGGTAAAAATGCAACGCAAGCCGCGAAAAAAAATTGCGATGTTTATGGACCTAGTGCAGTGTCTGTGAGAGTAGCACAAATTTGGTTTAGGCGTTTTCAATTCGTCAAAGATGCACCACCTCGCTCTGGTCGCCCTATTACGGATAAAATGGATGCCATTTTTGAAAAAGTGGAGCAAGATCGACATATCAGTAGTTACAACGTAACTGAAGAACTGAGAATTGATCACAAAACAGTTTTGGCGCATTTGAAAAAAGCTGAGTACAAAAAAAAGCTCGATATTTGGGTACCTCACGAGCTCACTGAAAGAAACCTAATGAACCGTGTACTCATTTGTGATTCTTTATTACGACGTAATGAAACCGAATCATTTTTGAAAAAGCTGATAACTGGTGATGAAAAGTGGATCACGTACGACAAGAACGTGAGAAAAAGGTCGTGGTCAAAGGCCGGTCAGGCTTCACAGACTGTGGCGAAACCCGGGTTAACTCGCAATAAGGTGATGTTGTGTGTGTGGTGGGATTGGAAGGGCATTATTCATTATGAGCTATTACCACCAGGCAGGACTATCGATTCTGAACTCTACTCTACTTAAAGCAAGAAGTTGAGAGAAAGCGGCCGGAATTGATCAACAGAAGGGGTGTGGTGTTTCATCATGATAACGCTAGACCTCACACATCTATAGCCACTCAGCAAAAATTAAGCGAGTTTGACTGGGAGGTGTTAATGCATCCGCCGTATAGTCCTGACCTTGCACCTTCAGATTTCCACCTGTTTCGGTCTCTTCAGAATTCTTTATGCAATGTTAGGTTAACATCACGAGAGGACTGCCAAATCCACTTGTCGCGGTATTTTGATGAGAAGTCCCAAAATTTTTATGGCAATGGGATCATGTCCCTACCTACAAGATGGCAAAAGGTTATCGAACAAAACGGTATATACATACTTTAGTTAAATTTAAATAAACTATATTAAAAAATGTTTTGAATTATCTTAAAAAATGCGAAGAAACTTTTTCCCCAACCTAGAACTCGTACCGTGACGTCATAATGCGAGTCAATTTAGAAACTGCTAAAATTATATTCGATCCATTCACTTAAATTATAGCACTTAGGAAGGAAAAAGACCGGTAAAGAAGCACTACCAGTAAAGAAGCACCGTCAATATTACTCTACACATTCCTTATTTTAGGTTTCAAAATTATCCAAATAAAATATTTTGCATATTACACAAATAAGATTAATGAAAACTTTGTTGCTTTTCAGGCTGTTAATTAGTTCTTTAATTAAATATTATTACGATACAAGTCTGTTTAATGTTATATTTTGTATGTTGGATTTATCAAACAACTTTGTATCCTATCTCGTTGTTTCAGAGTCTGGTTTTCCGCGTGTTGAAGCATCCGACAGTACCGGAGTTTCAACAGTGTGTGTCGTTTGATGCCTTCGCAAATCAACACCAGGAGTTGGTGTATAACATAATGTGTTTGCTGGCTATGTACTTTCTACCACTCGTCATCATCACAGTGTGCTACGCGTGCATCTTCACAGAAATTTCTAGAAATTCCAGGGAAATATCAGGTAAATAAGTAAGAGTAAACTATTGTGCATTATATGCCAAACAGAACTAAGAGTCCACAGTTCTCCGAAGGGGCGAAGGGATACTATAGAATGATGTATTCAA
This sequence comes from Macrosoma leucophasiata, assembly GCA_036365455.1. Taxonomy (NCBI): domain Eukaryota; kingdom Metazoa; phylum Arthropoda; class Insecta; order Lepidoptera; family Hedylidae; genus Macrosoma; species Macrosoma leucophasiata. The sequence goes on from JAWQUS010000021.1 coordinate 14,392,418, forward strand.
AAGTTTTATTATACTTGGCGAGCTGTTGTCTATTTTATAGAAGAACTATGTCTTTAACTAACTCCAAAAAAGAGGAGGTTGTATGTTTGACTATAATGTATGTTTTTTTTTAATCCGTCAGCTGTAGACCAATTTTGAAAAAGCAATGCATTGCTTTGCAAAAGTGTAACCTTACACACTTAAAAAAAAAACTTTACACTTAATAACATCTGCATAGAAAATATTTTTTTTCATGAATTCATTCATAGCTAAAAACTACGGAACCCTACACGGCGCGCGTGGCCCGACACGCACTTCACCGGTTTTTTAAATACAATGGGTAGCAAAATAAGAGCCTTCAATCTCATGAGATTTTCTGGTTTTAGACATTATATTTACCCCATATCACGACCGTGTGGAAAATTACAATAAGTAAAGTGAAAACCGTTGTATCATCAATAGTCTTAGGTTTTTTATGATTATAAATTAGAAAATTACACAGACTGCAGCCTAAGGACATTGACACAAAAACCTGAGGTCAGAATGCAAATGCCTTGCCACCTTTGAGACCTTAGTTGTTATGTCTTTGTAATAGTTTATGGGGCCTTACATTTCCATCTAAGGTCTCAGGGTGGGCAACGCATCTTCATTTTGACCTCTGGTTTTTGTGAAGACGTCTGTGGGCCGCAGTCATCACTTAACATCAATGTAAACTGCATACATGCTCGCCAACTTGGTTACATAAAAAAAGTTGTTTTTTTTATACCGTGGCCTTCCCCAAGGGTGAATTCGAAACCTGGTCGGATCTCATTAAGAAAGATTTGCTATTTAAATTCATCAATTCCGTAATTCAATCAAAATTATGGTTCGTCATATTGTTAAGCGTATTATTTGATTTGGGCTTTGTATCGTGTCTTATTTGAAAACATTATTCTTGCCAATAAAACGATTGGAAAATATTATTGGTAAGAATAATATTTTCCAATATTCATAAGCTACGCACAACACGATAAAAGCTCTATTTCTTCTTATTCTAGATACATTTATAAAGTTGTTACAATATAAAATGCTCTTACCGTTTCTATTGAATTGAATATTGATAACTTGATTCGAAGCGGGAAATTTAATTTTGTATTGTGCCTAATTTGTATTGTTACTATATGTTGTATTATTTAGTATTTACGCTCTGGAACTTCATTTGTTTCTTCTGTTTTTCCAATATTGTGTCTGACAGTTGTATTGTTACCCTAAGATATATTTAGAACTAGCGGCCGGCCCCAGCTACGCACGCGTGCATTATCACCTACATTACTCTTAGAATAGAATAGAATAGAATAGAAAATATTTTTATTTCGAATAGATCTTTACATATACTTTCAAAACATCAATAAATCATAAACTACCTAGAGCGAATAACCATAACATATAGTAAAAGCAAAATCATATATTAATAGTAAATTAAAAATTAAAATTTAAACTATTTGGTTAAAACATAATGATCATAAAATTTTTCAATTCCTTCAATGATAATAAATGAAGAAAAAGAAAAACTTATTCGTCAAGATCAATGTTATTCACTTAGCAATGCAGTCACTACTGAGAAGAACTCCGCTACCCAACAAACTCAGTAAGAGCTCTTTTAAATGAGAGCTTAAATCTAGTACAGATTATCGTGAAAAATCAAATAATGTCAACGTCCATAGCATAGATGCAAATAAACTGCTATCTACTAAATGTGATGTAGCCCCTGCAAACCAGAACAGACCAGTCCCCACCAACAGCACCCGTTCACGAGTATGACGCATATGACAGCCATTGCCCTCCTCGACCATTTTAGAGGGAAGTGAGCAACCCGCCACACGACGCCGCCAAAGGCAAAGACATTTAAGCGTGCATGACTGTTCCGGATATGCATACGGCAAAATAAAAGATGGAATTATCATCATCTTATCATAGCACTCCTGAATAGTGTAGCTTTCTGATTGTGAAAGAATTTAGTTCAGGTTTAGTATTTTCGAAGATTAGCCCCTTTAAACGAACAAACAAAGTTACAGACTTTACCTCTTTACAATATTTTAGTATGTAGTAGTATAAAAGTTATAGTATAGATTTTCGCTCCGAAACTTCATTTGTTACTTGTTTCAATTGTTAAATTATTACAGAGCCCCATCTAAGCGGAACATGATAGTGCTAAACACTATCATTTGGCGGGCAGACAGACCGTTTGGCAGTAGTTAGACTGTTCTTCCGTAAGTTCTCGTAACTTATAGACTAAAATGCAATATATTCTTAAAGGTAAATGCCCGCAATCCGACCAGAGCCGCATCCAATTGAGGAGGTCGGATCAAAGGCCGTTGGCGCGAGCAAGACGGCGGACATTACGCATGACTGTTACCATCGTCACCGCCTTCGCTTGCTGCTGGCTGCCGTATGCTACTATGACGCTATGGTAAGTTTCGACACTATGCTTTTAATGGTTCCGTAGGTACCTCCGAAAGAAGAGATTATTCGAGAATGTATAACGGTATAGAGTTGAAATTCACATCATTGAAGCAAATATCCCTACAATCCCTAGTTGTACGTTGTCAACATTTGAAACTCCTAACTCATGCATTTATTAAAAAAAAACAATGGCTTGCACTCCAGGAGTGCCGGCAGAAGTGAAAACTTGAATTTTAATGTTGTGGATGGACCAATAATCACCAGCACCATCACTATCACCACGGAATAGATAAATAAAGATGGAATCGTAATGTGGGCGTGGCAACTATGTATGCTACTATGAACAAACACAGTTGGGCCGAACCATTCGTTCGCTCGTAGTGTCGTGTAGATTGTTTCAAACGACACATCTCTTGGTAAAATACCGTGTAGTGCCAATTTTAACAGTTTGTCAGTATATTGTTGTGTGCGTGCGAGTACTTATTATTGTCTACGGGCGTTGTCTTAGTGTGCAAACTAACGTAAACGAATAGCTGCCCTGAGGATTTATGTGTGGGTGATTGTCGAGATAGCGTTGCATTTGTGTAAGAAATTGCACGGTGGGAGAAAAGCGGCGACACTGGTTCTAATACTAAATTGTAGCAAAAGCCTTTCCATCCTTATTTATCTATTCCGTGACTATCACCATCACCATGACTACCAAGACATAATACTAAAGGAGATGTTGCAAAAATGTATGGACCTCCGGCCATGTATTGTACACAATATCATTAACAGGCAAAATCAATTTAAAAACTTATTTAACAGCATATTTTTACTTATTTAGCTTTGTTTGCAGTTACTAAACATTATTTGCAGTTAGAATTGCAACTCAAAACCAACATGGCGGGCGATGTCATTTTGACATTTTCATTTTTTAATTGTTTTTTTTTTATAATATAGTACTTGGAGAAAAAAGTTATATTTCTAAATACTTTTATGTGTTAATATTATACTAATCGATTTCCAATTTTAAAAAATCATCAGATCTTCTATAAATTGATCGATTTGATACGTCGTTTTTTGATAATATGTGATGCACTTGTAAGATACAGATAGCATTAGTTTAGTTTTATCTACATAGGTACTATCCCAAGCGTCGGCTGAATCGCCGCCATGTTGAACATGGTTGAAAATGATAAAATCGTTTGAATTAAATGTGGTTGTAACTCTAAAATATGTTCTTGAATAAATTTATTATATTTTTTTCGGATTCTTCTTTAACTTACCCATTTTTTGAGGACATGTACGAACCAGAGCCGAGCTCGCAACATCTCTTTTCTTAAAATCAAATTTGCTTACGTGTCCGTCTTACGTATTTTCGATCAGGGTCACGTGTCCTGACGCAAGTTTAACATTTATAAAAAAACTAGCTGTAGCCCGCGGCGTTGCCCGTTGTACTTTTTACTGCGGGAAAATCAGTCATTTCCACGCGAATCTCTACATTTAATTTCATTTTTCTATACAAATAGTCCGTATCTATCAAACCTTTGACACATTATTTCATTGTGAGGCAATACGAAGTTTGCCGGGACAGCTAGTAACAGATAAAATTTGAAACCATAAAATCATATTGCCACCTTTACAAATAAAATATCATATCATATTGGCCTTTGGAACTTTGCCGGTGAATGACAAAGAATGACTCTTTTTCTTTTCTTTTTACTCTTTGTTATCAGTTTGTAAAGGGGAAAAGAGACATTCGACTGATATACTTTTACATTAGTTTATTACATTTAGTTTTATCTTAGTGATATTCTTGACTTTACATATATTTTTTATCTTGTTTGACATGTATATCAATTGTTATTCGCTTTAATTTATTTTGTTTGTTTTTGACGTGTCATAAGAGGTGCCTGTCACCCTAAATGAATAAATGAGTTTCTGATTCTGATTCTGATTCTGAATAAAACAGACAAAATCTGAAACCGTAAATTTATATGGCTACATCGCAAATAAAACAAAACATATTTGCTAGCTACCAACAGCAAATAATAATTATGTCTTGTTTAATTCGTCCTATGTCGAAGTACACAACTATTTACCAACGATACAGAAACTTAATTTTGTCCCTAAATGTCAAAAAACTGTTCACTCAGTGCTTCTGTACTGTACAGAATTCGCGGCGCGAAATCTCTCCGTTTTTAGGCTTCCGTAGCCTTTAAGAAACCCTTATAGTTTCGTCATGTCCGTCCATCCGTCACTCTATCTGCAACAATGCTTAATTACTGTCAACAACTTCGAACGAGTTTTTTCTTTTCTTTATGTAATGGAAGTGGCAAACAAGCATGCAGTTCACATTGATGTTAAGTGATGACTGCAGCCTATAGACACTTACACGACGACCAAGGTCAAATGCAGATGCGTTACCACTCCTGAGGCCTAAGGTGTTATGCCTCTGTGCCAGAAATTACAGGGCTGTACATTACCACCTGACCGGAACACGATACTGCTGAACACTACCATTTAGCGGCAAGTAAATTAGGTAATGCGGTGGTGCCTACGCCCACGAGCTCCTTCACTGGAGCACTACCACCAGTGAGTAGAGTTGTTGGAATGGGTGTTATATGGACATTTAACAAAATCTCCGTCTTGTGTTCATTTTAAGACCTACTAGTTAAGAGGCACTGCTAAGTCTATCGGGACTATAAGATCGTCCACATTCTCTAAATCTAAAATACAATATACCTAATTTTTATTAAAGAATCTATAATACATATCTAGACCGTGATATAGATATGTATAATGTATTGATATACATGTAGACGACAAATGTCAATAGCCTCGAAATATAAATGGTTTGTTGATAGCTTCGTGATTTGCTTTACCAATTCGAGTAATATCAAACGTGATACAATCTGTGTGTGAATGGATCCTCTGAAAAAGCCCACGACCTAATATTATAAGATGATGATTATAATTCTCATATAAAATTGACTAAGTTCAAGACACGATCCATGCTAATATTTTATATGTGAAAATAACTCTAAAACTTATAACTTCCGGTACAGACAAAAGATTATATGAGACCTTTGAGACAGCTTTGAGAACGCCGAAATAAAGGTACTCGTACAAATATTGAGCTTATTTACCTCTCATTCCGATGTTAACACCTTTTAAGGGTTCGGTAGTAAACAAGGAACCCTTATAGTTTCGCCATGTCCCACGTTGTATGCCCTTAACCTTTGGAACTCTACCACTATTATATTACCAACGGTATACCCGATAAATGATTTGCAAAAAAACGTTTCGTTCATGCTTGAGGTAAAAAATCAACACGTCTATTCTACAACAATAAATCTGTGAACTTCACGTTGACTGTTGGAGCAAAAACGTGCTTACATATGTTTTTTTTAAATCCATCCCTAAAGCCCTATTCAGACCTGCGCGTTATTCGCTACCGACTCGTGGGGAGCCGAGTTAACGAGCAGGTTTCGTTTTAATGAAGTTTCGCGATTAGAGCGGAACAACACTTTTCCGAAAACCAGCGTCAGGCTCCGGACTGGCATGTGCTGAACTGGAGGCTGAATTTGGTGCAGCCGTGAGACATAGCTACCGTAGGTGGGTTTTACGTAAATTAGGCGTTATTAGGTATTCTGTGTTAGTAATAAGTTTTTGTTTTTTTAATATTTGTTTTTAGATATCTACCAATTTGTTTTTATTTAATTAAACATGTTGTACCTTAGTTAAAATGTAGGTACTTACCTACCTTTGTCATTTCTCAAGGCTGTAGCAAATAAAGCAGTTTCAGTTTCAGTTTTCAATTTCAGTTTCAGTTTCCGACTCTTTTCAAACAACGAAGCTAATTTTACTAGGGGTAAGATTCAGTGATAAAACTCAAAGAAGGACACTATCATTTGTCCCATGGTGGTATTTAATGTCACTACCTACTTATTAATTAGTGTTTTCTTGGGACTTGGAGCAAAAATGTTAGATAGAGAATAAGTCTAAATCCAAGTTCATTATTTGTTCTATATCTCAGGATTAGTAAACGTAGCTAAGCTAATAAAGTGTCTGTTCTTTTCTATTTTTTTTAAGCTCATTCACTCGTGACGTGTTGTAATCGGCCACACACAAGTGTCCACTTCCGCACACCGAGCAAGCTTCTGTCGCGCGTTGGAGCTGACACGCACACTTTTTAACCAAGATATTTATATTTTTCTTCTCATTAAGCCTCCTTCCTTCACATGCATATTAATATTGTAAGTAACAAATAACATAGCTCAGTTTTACAATTAATAAATCATTCCGTCATCCTTCACTCATACATGACTGTTTCGAGTTTGTTTTAGACATTGATTAACAATTCCATTGTACGTGTCATTCAGCCATTTGATTAATGATCATTTTCATAATGATATTAATGACCGCGTGGGTGGGCAGGTTTCTCTAATTGGATTCCGGGAAAAGCTTAAAAGCCTAAAACCAACATAAATTGAATATCCTTTGGTATATTGAACAGTATATTTAAAAAATAGCATATGGCGGTACGAAGTTTTCCGGGTCAGCTAATTAAACACAATACATCTTTACGCTAAGTTTATCAATAAGTACTTTAGTAATTAATAGTAACACAAAAAAGTATTAAAATCATTAATTAAGTACCGAAATTAAAAGTTAGCTGATACGAAAAAAATACATTTTAGATGTAGCTTGGCGCAAAGAAAATATTTTCACATTAAAATTTTGCTAATTGGATTTTCTCGGGCGACATTATGATTAAGTATTTATTTTTTATTCTAATATAGAATAATCGAATGAAGATCGATGACCTAGATACCATCATTACCTAATCCATCTGGATCTGAAGTGTAGTACCAAGTTGGTTTCGATTAGATAGTAGATGGAGAGAAATGTAGGTATAAACTATATTTTATGAGACGAAAAGTCAACATCTTACGTGTTAAGAGTCAGCTCATCTACATTGAGACCTCGTGTTTTTTACTGGCAATAGAGTTCTAGGTAACAAGATAAAAATAGAGTACTGGTAACAGTCGTCTCTTCTTAATAAAATTAAATCCCAGCCCCACCAGTCTATACAATCTTGCGTTATCATTAGACAATTTTGCGTATGCAAAGCGTTTACGTAGTCGATGTAGATATACTCGTACTTTCCTGCTGTCAGACAAATGTCATCTTAGTCACTCGTACATGAACACGGATACTAAAAGTGATCGAAAATCCGGGTTGATTTTAAAAATATTGTTATATTTCCAAAAGCTCTTTCTTGACTGTACACATTTTTTTTAAAAGTACCGCCGAATTTTTAGTATTAGTCAGTTATTGAATTTGGCATTAGGGAAAACCGTTTCAATGCTACTTTTGCTTCATACAAGTATATTGGTAGAGCTCCAGTGACGGAGCTTGCGGGTATAGGCACCACCGCATTACCTAATATACTTGCCGCTAAATGGTAGTGTAATTCTCGGAGCACAGAGGCGTAACACCTCAGGCCTTAGGAGTGGTATCGCATCTACATTTTGACCTTGGTCTTTGTGTGAGTGTCTATAGGATGCAGTCGTCACTAAACATCAATGTGAACTGCATGCTAGTTTGCCACTTCCATTACATAAAAAAGAACCAACGCCTAAATTCAGTCTTATCGATTCTTCTCACTTCCAGGTATATGTTTGACCGTCAGTCAGCAATGCACGTCTCCGCAAAAGTTCAAGATTTGTTTTTCATCATGGCCGTCTCCAATTCCTGTATGGACCCTCTGGTGTACGGCTCTTATACTCTCGACATGAAAGTCCTGAAGATGATGATGACGAAAGTCTTCTGCATGCATGGTGACGATTGTGAAACGCGTGGTACGTATAACTCTTTGATCTTGTAATAATCTAGCATAAACTACATTCTCTGGCGTCTGGACATGACAAACCCCCCCTTCCCTCCCACCCCGACCACTAGCGGAAGAATTTTCTTCGACTGGAAGAGAATTCTTCCACCAGTACAAGCAGTCAACCGAACAATGGCGGTCAAACCATTCCAATGGGGCGGTAGTAAGTCCAATAACGCAAGATGGGCAGCAGCATCCTGCGATAAAACTACTGTCACTGTGAACACCGATCCGCATGCCAAGCGTGGCGATTATGGCATATCCCCCATGGGGAGGTTTTGGTCCAGCAGTGGACATCTTTCGGGTAAAATACTCGGATAAAGTACTCTACTATAGGTGGGAAAAGTTACATTCTTTACTGGTGGTAGAGCTCCAGTGACGGAGCTCACGGGTGTAGGCACCACCGCATTACCATATATACTTGCCGCTAAATGGAGCAATGGTTCAGCACTATCGTGTTCCGGTCAGGTGGTAATGTACAGCCTCGTGATTTCCGGCACAGAGGAATAATACCTTGGGCCTCAGGAGTGGTAACGCATCTTCATTTTGAACTCTGGTTTTTGTGTAGATGTCTTATTCACTTACCATCCCTGTGAACTGCATACTTGCTACTTTCAAAAAAACATATTCCTTCATTTAACCAATCATTATAACGGTCACTATTTCTCTTATTATATCACTTAGATTCAACAAACTTTTAGGATTCAAGGCCAATTTGAGACAAATCCAATTTAATATCTCCAGTGAGCACTACATAAATCTTTTGTATCCTAAATATTTAGTCCAGACTACCTTGAAAAACGTTGTACAAAAGATCCATATCCACTTCTTAGACGAGTATGAGTCCTTTCCAAATAGGTTGCCGCCTACGTTTACGCAACTAAAAGCTTTGGTAGCAATTGTATTTATTGACACAATTTCATTTTATAGCTTTCATCTGATATTGATAGATATTGTTTTTTAGTTTCTAGACAAATTGGGTTTGCACGTTTTTTTCGGAAAATCTCGAATAATCACACTAAAGTAACATAATGTTTTTATTGAAACAGTTAAACTAAAAATAATCGCGCCAAAAATGTATAAAAAATAAAAAACAATAAACATTTATTTATTGCCAAAAAAAGAAATTATACGAAGACATCGTTTTAAATATTGACTCCATAGATTCCCGAACTACTATTCACTGTGTTTTGGAAATCAGTGGCTTCTCCAGATGATATCATATTACAATTTTGCCGAATAATTTCATTAAAAGTAATTAAGTACCTATCTATGTTCTAAGATATACGTGTAATGTTTTGAAAAACATATTATTTTCAAAAAATATTGCTTACTTATAGGGTATAAACGTATTTAATTTAGACTAGTACTTAAAGGGTACCACTTACGCTGGTAAACTTTTTTTTTATCTTTATTAATTTCAGGTCCTTTATAATTAATTACATGTCAGACCTATTATATATGCTATTTATATAAAGACTATCTAGATATAATTATGAACTAATAATTAAGTCACTTGTACTGAATCACAAATCTGAATAATGCCATTGCAGCCTCAGATAGTGGTTCAACCAAAATCTTATTAAAATCACCCACATCTAGGCAGTCATTTTATTTGTTGATGCAATTTCGTTTTGTAGCTTTCATCAATTATTACCAGATATTGTTTTTAGTTTCTAGACAAGTTTGCTCGTTTATTCGGAAAATTTCGGATAATCACACTAGAGTAACATTTGTTAACTTTTAATATTTTATCAAATAGTTAACCAGGATTTATTTAATTTAATCACGCCAAAAAGTATGTGTGTGTAATATTTCAAATAAATTATTTCATATTTAAAAAAATGTGTTTTTAAAAATAAACGTACTAACTCATAATTCTTCCATTTGTTTATTGTCAAATACATTTTTTTAACACTGTTTTCTTCTAGTTCAAAACTAGATTAATAATCTGTATATATAAAACAAAGTCGGGTTTGTTACAACACTTATAACTCGAGATCTGCAGGACCAATTTTCATGGTTTTTGATTAGTTGGATTTGTCTCCGCCCCGAATAACAGAATACATCTTAAAAATAAGAAAAATTGACAAATATTTGAAAAACCTAAAAATTCTTTAGTTTCGGAGCTGACAATTTTTTTGTCAAAATCTGTAAGTAATTATTGGCATTTATGCATGCGTTCATAAACTATTTAAAATGTATGAATAAACTATTACGTGTATTGGATTTTTTTAATAATAGATATTGCATCGCTATTACGCATATTGCCAGTGTCAAGTAAAACGATATCTCATATTCGTAATATGCAGCGTAAAAGTCAGAGTCAGTCAGTCAATTTATCAGTCCGTCAGTCAGTTACAGTCAGTAATTCGAGTAAAGCGATGGCTACTTTACCAGAACATTTACAATGAAGTTTTGGAGGCAACACGAAAGGACGTGTTTACGCACTATTATTCTATTTCACATTACACGGGCACTGTAATAAGCCTATATCAAATGCCACCAACTCCATTTAATATAACTCAAAAATACACCAAGAAAATGAAATAAAATAAGAGCACCACACGCCTCTTTCAAGGTTCCGCCAGAACTTAAATTGTTTTTTTTTTTAAAAGATTGAAAAGTATTACGCGTGCGTTCAGAAATATGTAATGAATACTTATCGTATCATTTCAATAAATGCTAATTTGAAACTATTCTCTATCTTCTATCTTTTTTAGGCTTCCGTAACTAAAAGGTAAAAACGGACCCTATTACTAATCCTCCGCTGTCTGTCTGTCCGTCCGTCCGTCTGTCTGTCATCAGGCTGTATCTCATATACAGTGATAGGTAGCTAGAAAGCTACAATTTTCACAAATTATGTATTTCTGCTACTGCTATAACTACAAAATTAAGTACAAAAAATAAGAAAATGAAAATATTAAGGGGTTTAAAAACACGTTTATTGTATGCCCCCATACAATAAACGTGTTTTTTTTTCATGTATTTTTTACTTGATAATAATAATGGTACCAAGTAGACACCGAATTTCAAATCACAGAATTTTTAGGTATTTGGTGGAGTTAGTGGGTGTTGGTGGCATTGGTGGTGTTGGTAGTGGTGGCGTTGGTGGCGTTAGTTGTGTTAGTGGCTTTGGTGTCATTGGTGTCGTTGGTGGCGTAGGTACTGTTAGTGACTTTGGTGGCGGTGTTGATGGCGTTGGTGGTGGTGGTGATGGTTTTTAGTCGCGATAAAAATAAAAAAAAAAAAAAAAAATATTTCCATACATTACACATGTTACATTTTGAACTTATAATCAATGATCCCCAAACTAGGTCGACCTGTATCTTGGGGATCACCTTCAATTATGTATTTATTTTTTTTTTAGTCGCGATGGAGGCATTATTGGCGTTCGTGACATTGGTGGTGTTGTTGGTAGTTTTGGAGGAATTGGTTTTGGTGGCATAGGTGTTTGGTGATGTTGGTGTTGGTGGTGGCGTTGATAGCGTTAGTGACGTTTGTGGTGGTGGCGGTGGTGGAAGTGGTAGCGGTGACACTGGTGGTGGTGATCGTGGTGGTGGTAACGATGGTGGTGATGGTGGTGGTAGAGTTGAAAACATTAGTGGTTACAAATGCACAATGTTATTATTCAATTTTTAACATCCGCCATTATGGACCTAAGCACAGACATTATATGTCATTTTTTCGGCCACAGATCTACGGTAGACTCGATCGAAACCTATTTACAATAAAATATCGTAAAAAAATTATTATTCTGAGTCGAGAACATGTATCCGCAAAATTCGTATCTTTTGATAATTCGTGAAATAAAAACAATAATTTTACAAATTAAAATGTCAATTGCCCGCCATTATGACGTACACTTTTTATTTTGATGTATTACCGAAACTGGACAGGCCATGCAATTTTCAAAAATCAATTGCTGTTTGTTACTTTCGTTAAAACTGTAGTGTATTTTTTAATCTTTACTTTAAAGCGATAAGAAGTTCGCCGGGCCAGCTAGTTACAAATAAATTAAACAACAAACCATTTTTTATTCGAATTCAAATTATTTATTTATTTATTTATTTAACTTTATTGCAAACACAGAAATGTTGTACAAAAGGCGGACTTAATGCTACTAAAAGGCATTGTCTACCAGTCAACCTTTGGGTAAATAGAAAACAATGAAAGGCGCGTAAAACTTATAAATTAAATAGTTAATTATAAATAAGGAAATAACCTACGAATAAATATTACACTATATAAAATATATATCTATACATATAATATACATAAATAAATACATAATATACAAACATACATATTATAAATATATATATCGATATGATTGAGAAGAAAACAAATTACAAATTAGTAGCAAATGGCAAATTAGTGTGCCACTTCCCGATCCGCGTTCTTTTTCTTTGTCAAAACTTTTTTAATTTCATAAGCTGTACGTACCAGTAGATTATACTTCAATTTCTTAGCTTAATAAGATTCCTTGTTTGTAGTATTAAAGGAAATTGAAAGTGAAATTTAAGTATATTTAAAGAGAGTCGTAAATACTAAATTTGTTATTCTCAAAAAAAATAGTTACCTTCAAAAGCAAATCATAGTTAATTGTTCTAATGTTGAGAATTATACTTAATTAAGTTACCATTAGATTCATTTTAATCGATGAAGAGTACGAAGATATCGAAATGTAAGTTATCAAATCAATTATTTACCTACTTTAACAACCTATGGCATATTTATTTTATTTAAAACATGTGTAGGTAGGTAATGTTGGTAAAAATAATTAAACTGATTTTGAGAAAGATTCCTGAGTACAAAACAACAATAGGTTTATAGTGCTAAAGCGATGGATAATATAGCGTAGATACATTTTTTGCGAAGTTTCAAGGTGACGATGCATGATGACATCTGTTGATATGGCCAAGATCATAATATTCATAAACAAAGTTCAGATAGGTATGTCAAAACACTCTGCAGGGGTGTGACAGTTATTTTTAGATAGAAATTTGTTTACCTTCACTTCGACGTTTCTACTTGGATGCACGATCGAGGCTCAGAATGTTTGTCGAAGTAAAAACGGAGGCATGTTTGAGCACTAGCTATGCAGGAAAATTTTATACTGATATTGTAAAAGAATAAAACATAGCAAGTCTTAGTAGGATGATCTGTCATATGATCCCCGACTGTTTAAATAATTATGAATGTATGTATTTTCACGTGGAATGTGGAACGCCAGATATCCCGATCCTTACACACCTCCCATTTGGCTGGCATGGCAATGATAACAAGAATACGACGGATTGTATCGATCAAGAAGAGTATGGCGACCAGATCTGCCAGCGCTCCTGCTGCAGAATAGGCCATGGTGTCCCTGGAGGTAGACCTCTCTACCAACCAACTTTACCTTGTTGGACACAGGTGGCAAGTCGAAAGATTGCATCATCCAACAAAGATGCTTACACAAGGTGAAAGTAGGCGGTAACACATGTAGCCAATGACCCGATTCCCATTCTTCCATAACCAGGAGACGCGTGCGGTGCGGTATTAATAAGTTTATTCCATACCAAAAGACAGAGCGACGTATCCCACTGTCTTAAGGCAGTGTAAGCATACTACTAAATCTGTATTCGGACATGCGATTTTCCATTTACTGACGGTTCCGGTTAAAATTGCACTTCGAAATCAACTATATATAGGACATTCCAGTTCAATTTGTCGGTTTCATGAATAGAAGACAAAAAAGTGGGTAAGCTCACACTTGAAATTTTGCGGACTCCAAGGCCACCGTATCCATAAAAACATCCAAAAATCAATACACCTAGTGAAAACGACCAGACTGAAAACATAAGGATTCTGGTTAAACCGAAAGAAACCGAAGAACCTAAATTAATTCATATTTCGAATATCACAGCCTAAGTTTGATTCTTGGAGCTAAAACCTAACACAAAATCGAGAATGTTCTCTGCGATTGCACTGTCAAATTAGGCAAACAGATTTTGTGTCTCTAAATTACCTAGACGCGTCTTCTCGACCAGACGTATTCAAATCAAGAAGTTAACGAACTAATCGCTGTTTTTCGTTCAAAGTTCATGTTCTGAGCAATTCTAAAAAAAGCCGACCAAGTCCGTGTCGAGACAAGCGCAATGTAGGATTCCGTTTCTTTTAAATTGGTCGACTATTACTCGTCAACTTGTGAAGGCTAAACTTAACAGTGTACCTTTCAACTTCATAAGGTCCGAAAAATCTGCTCGGAGTCTGGTCGTGCCTCGCAGGGCACGTAAAGTCATCGGTCCTGCGATCACTTTCCGGTCGTGTTGGATTACCGTCCCATTGGTCTATGAGAGTGAGGAAATAGAGAGTTCACCAGTGTTTGTGCACTATAATATCTCCCGCGCAGTTGGCTAGTCTGGCTAGTCTGGCAAGTAGTCGTTAAGATTTGTCACCGTGGCCGCAATTCTGTCTGGAGGACATTATTATACCTTAACTCCCTCATTTACCTACATTATGCGTAGCCCGACACACACTTTCTTATATTTGAATGCAAATTAACCAGACGCAAATTTCCAAATGAAGGAGATAACAGAATAATCGCTCTTGTGCAGGGTTGATGTCCCGACCGAGCAATTTCAAGACAAAATTGTCAACAAGAGACGATGCACTGGCGAAAAATGTGAGTACTTCAAATTCAATTTAAAAGTTTTGTGTAAAATTTTTCTGTAGATATTTCAGGCTCGAATTAACGATTGTCGTTCCCATCACTGCAGCCGTTTAACATTTTCATCTTCAGCAATACTCGTATGATTTGTGCTTTCTCTTTTTTAATATCTTTATATTGTACTGGTTTTAGATGTCTAGACTCAAAATATTTTAGCTATTTAACCATAATTTAGTTCCTTTTTGAAGTGCAAAGTTCTTAAGCGGCGTCGGACACTTTTTATGATGGTTGAAAATGTTAATGCGTCAGGAAACGTGATGATCGTAAGACGGAGGGTAAATAGATCGCCGGCGCGGCGATGGTGGTGATGGTGGTGGTCAAAAATGCACTAGGTTAATATTCAAGTTTTCGCTTCTGCCGGCACTCCCGGAATGCAACCCAATGCAATGCATGTTGTTTTTTATGGTATGGATAGTGGCGAATAAGCATGCATAATACCTGTCTACACAAAAACAAAAATGTAGATCCACTCATGACACTTAAAATATTTTAGCAATTTACCATAATGTTGGTAATATTTCTAAATGTGATAATGATGCCAAAGAAGCATGCAGTTCACATCGGTAGTAAATAAGGTAAAACTGCAGCCTACATAAACATCTACACGAAACCAGAGGTTATGTTGCTACGTTTGACACCTAAGAGCGGATTTCACTGTTCGCTCTGAGAACTGAATTTAATGAAACTCGGTTTAGCTTAAAATTTGCATCCAATTTCAACCTTATCACGAACAATTTTCGTCGGTGAAATCCAAATAGTGTTATTGAACTAGTTTAAGAGCGTAAAACACGTTTCAATGCCACGGTGAAATCGGCCCTAAGTTGTTTCAACCGTGTGATAGTTATTACGGAGCCGTACATTACTGTCTAACCAGGACACAATAGTGTTTAACTCCACCATTTGGCGACCAATAAATCAGATAATTCGGTGCTCGAGGTTCGATACTGGAACTCTATCACCAGCACATACAACACTAGGTACACTATCCGATCATTACTAACTAAACGGAACTCTTTTTGGCAGTAGAATTGAAAAAATAACATTGTGCTCCACATATATTAAATAAAGGAGATGTTGCAAAAATGTATGGACCTCCGGCCATGTATTGTACACAATATCATTAAACAGGCAAAATCAATATAAAAACGTTTATTACTGCATATTTTCACTTATTTAGCTTTGTTTGCAGTTACAAAACATAATTTGCAGTTAGCATTGCAACTCAAAACTAACATGGCGAATATGGCGGGCGATGTCATTTTGACATTTTCATTTTTTAAATTGTATTTTGATTAAAGAACTTGGAGAAAAAAATAATATTTTCTAAATACTATCAAAATCGATTGATCCCAAGTGTCGGCTATATCGCCGCCATGTTTAACATAGTTGAAAATGATAAAATCGTTTGAATTAAATGTGGTTGTAACTCTAAAACATATTCTTGAATAAATTAATTGTATTTTTTTTGGATTCTTCTTTAATTTACCCATATTTTGAGGACATGTACGAACCAGGGCCGAGCTCGCAACATCTCCTTTATATAGTTATTGACTACTATTACAATTTTTTTTGTATTAACAACGTAAATTATATGTATTGTTCTACTTATAATAAATAGGAGCCATAATTAACTTATGCTTTAGCATATTTTAGCACTGCACTAAACTCGTCCTGCTGGTCACTGCATAACCTCTAAGAAGTATCCAACGCTTGGACATAAAACTATCAATATGGCATATGTTAACTCGCTGATGGAGGTCCAGAATGCCATGGAGACAAAGGTCTTAAAAAAGCTTTCTGATTTTGAAGCCAAGTTAAAGTCAGCCACTCCACAAGGTAATATATCAATATCACAAATTCATCAAGAGTTTCATGACTTCAAGGAGCAATGTGGATCGATATTTAATTTAATTCGTCAACAAATTGCTGACTTTTCAAAATGTCTGGACAACATAGAAATGAGGCATCGCAAAAAGTTTTTAGTACTCAATGGTGGCCCGGAGAGTGATAAAATTTGCCTGTATTTATTGCAAAAATTTGCCAAGACAAGCTAGGAGTCCAGGACATCGAGAGCAATAAGCTCCGGACCGAATAAGCTTGTCACCGCCTTGGAAAGTCTGTATATGGGAAATGCCGGCCTGAATTAATTCGGTTTTGTGATCCCTCTCTTAAATCCCTGGTCTGGAACAAAAAAAACGTGCCTCAAGGGAACATCTTTTGTTCTATCAGAATTCTTGACACCTCGCAGACAGAATCTTTTCCAACAAAGCCGAATGAAATTTGGTATCCGTAATTGCTGGACTATGTTATGACAGCTGCAGTGACAGACGTAAAAGTGACAGGTCGCGTCACATTTACTTCATGTGGTGGATGCAAGGCTTTTAGCCACTTTTTTATATTTTTTTTAAAGGTTGTTATTTTTTTATTTTTTTAAGTGGAGGTTTTATTATAGTTGTAATGAGTTGCAGCGTTTTCTCCCAGTGAATTACCAGCGGGACTAGTTTGGTGCCTAGTCCATTTTATAATATTTATTAATATTGTTCTACATTTTATTACTGTGTATATATTGTTTTTTTTAAATATTTTATTTTATTATATCTATATATTTATTGTGTAGTATGTCTGATGATAATTCATTCCACTCAGCCTGTCTCGACTTAAGTGTATCAAGCAATGAATCCTTTCAAGATTCAGAAACTCTTGGCATGGCTTTAAGTAACTCTTTGAATAATCTGTTGAATTTCTTTAACGTCTGCCACTTAAATGCACAAAGCATTCCCGCGCACCACAGTGATCTGCTTGACACTTTTTCCACTTGCTCATCTATTCATGCGGTGTTGATTTCTGAGAGTTGGTTAAAACCCTCTCTTTCAAGCACTTCTTTCGGTCTTCCCGGTTACGTACTTCTGCGAAATGATCGCACTGGCAAGGGGGGCGGAGAAGTTGCGATTTATCTACGTAGTAATATTGAATATTCTATTATCTCTGCTTCTTCTTCCGCTTACTCTACCTCTGCTGAATACCTCCTTTTGGAGGTTGTGATCAATCGAGTAAAAATCCTTCTCGGAGTTGTTTATTGTCCACCGGGAATAAACTACTGTTCTGGTTTAGAGGAACTACTTGATAATATTTGTTCAGATTATGCACATCACATAATCATGGGGGATTTCAATACAGACCTTTTGAAAATTACACCGCTATCTACTAAACTTCAAGCAATTATCAAGTCAGTAAATCTCTCTGTTCTGCCTTCTGGCCCTACTCACCATAATTTCGACTCATTTGACTCTTGGCTTGACCTTATCATTACGTCTTCTCCGAGTCTCGTTATCAAACATGGACAGCTTTCTGCTCCTGGATTTTCTCGTCATGATCTTCTCTTTTTATCCTATAAAGTCAAACCTCCAAAAATTAAACCCGAAGTTGTGTGCATGCGGAATTTCGCCAAAATCGATTATAACTCATTAAAAGAGGCTGCTTCGAATCTGGATTTCACTGCTGTGTACTCAGCACTATCGATTGATGACAAGGTTTCTAACTTTAACTCTATTATTGTGGCCTTGTATGATGCATATGCACCAGTTAGGGCCGTTAGACTGAAGCGTCCTCCTGCGCCATGGATTACAAGAGGCATTCAGATGGCGATGTCTCGTCGAGACAGAGCGTTTAGATTTTTTAAGCGTAACAGAATTAAATAAAAAACTGTCGGACTGGAACCATCTTACGATCGGCGTTCCGCAGGGTGGTATTCTTTTATCTTTGCTGTTCACCATTTTCATAAACGCGCTCTGTACTTTACTTGACTGCTCTTACCACCTCTATGCCGATGATCTACAGATATACTGCCAGACAGATGTTGATAGTATTGACACTTGCATTGGGAAAATTAATTTTAATTTACAAAAAATACTTGGCACTTGGTCTAAAAAATTCGGACTGAAAGTTAACCCTAAGAAGTGTCAGGCCATCGTTATTGGAAGCCCAAGGCAACTAACTAAGTTAATAACCAATTCTATTGCACTTGTCACCTTTGAAGATCAGATAATTCCCTTTTTTCAGTCTGAAAAGAACCTGGGATTACACATTGATTCCACCCTCAGTTGGAATGTCCAAATTAGCGAAGTTTGTTGTGCAGCATATGCATCGCTTAGCTCCCTTAATAGAGTTAGAAACTTCCTTCCCACTCAAATTAAAATACAACTTATTCAGGCACTTGTTTTACCCATAATTGATTATGCTGATGTGTGTTATCTGGACCTTAACGATGTCTCGTTAAGGTCCAGATAACAGATATGTCTATCTTGACACACTGGACCGATTAATTAATAATGCTATTCGATTTATCTTTCGTCTGCGCAAATCTGATCATGTCTCGACTTACCGGACACAGTTAAAATGGCTTCCCATCCGCCAAAGAAGGCAATGAAGGATTCTTTGTCAACTTTTTTCGATTCTTTTTGTTAATTCGTCTCCTAATTATCTTAAGCACTTTTTTCAGTACCTTAGCTCTTCTCACTCTTTAGATCTTAGATAAAACGAGTCCTCTACGCTCTCTATCCATCTTCATCGATACGGGTTCGTCTCCAATTCTTTCGGTGTTCAAGCGGCTCGCTTGTGGAATGCGTTACCTGACACTCTACGTAGGTCTGGTTCTAAACTCACCTTTTAAAAAAATCCTATCTTTGTCAATAAACTGCTCCATATTATCATCATCATATTTATGTATGTATTTATGTATACATGTTTGTATATATTTGTTCATATCTATGTAAATATATTATTTTTTTTAATGTATTTTGTAACTAAATGGTAACTATTTGTTTTAGTATTTATCATGTATCTCTAGTATTTTTATTATTTTTACGTCTATGGTTTCCCATGTTTGCTGTGTCATCATACCGCCCACCTAACTCTCTAAGCTGCGAATGGTTTAGCTGGTAGAGAGCGCATTTAGCGTTAAGCTCGCCATTTGTACCAATATCATGTATGTATTGTGTGACAATAAAGAGTTAATAAATAAATAAACTCTTATTACTGGTGGTAGAGCTCCAGTGATGGAGCTCGTGGGCGTAGCCACCATCGCATTTCCTTAATTTACTTACCGCTAAATGTCAGTGTTCAGCTCTATTTTGTTTTGGCCCTGTAATTTCCAGCACAGAGGCATAACATCTTAGGCCTTAGAAATGACAATGCCTCTACATCGAAGTCTCTTCTCGTCTGTTGATAGACTACAGTTTTACTTACCATCAATGTAAACTGCATGCTTATTTGGCACTTCATGACATAAAAAAAAAACTCAATAAAGCCGAACACTTCCAATTAGTGGCAGATAAATTGTATTATAGCAACTTGAGTTCTACAATCAGTATCCATGGCACATAAGTTCTACTATTTGCTCTGTTATACCAATTATATATTAAACTCGGCATACAGAAAATTATTTACCCTCTAGATGCAACAGTCGTAGCAAATTGCGAAACTCCTCTTTGATTTTAATTTAAGTATAAAATATAATATAAGAGGAATCTAATTTAAAATGCAATAAGTAACAAACATTGCTTTTTAGATAAGATTCCTCTCATATTCCTCCCATCAAATAATGATGGGAGGAATATGAGGATGAATCATTAGTGTGTTTAGGAAGTATATCGAAAAGTCAGGTAATTTTGCCAAGATTTAAGTCCTTTTCTCTTTTTGTTTCGTCGAGACGTGAAAAAAAGTGGTGTTGCTATCAAGAAATTATAAGAACCATAAATGATCTTGAAGGGTGGCATGCTAGAATAAATAAATATTTGGGACGTAAAAATCCGTCTCTGGCAGAATTTTTAGAAGTACTTAGCAAAGAAAGAAAGACTCATTTACATAGAACGAAGAATAAATCCAAAAACTATGAAACAATTGACTTGGAAATTAACTCCGCAATTGAGGACATGAATGCAAATATAATAGCTGTAGGACATTGTCTAGAGATTATTGCACCTTATAGTTTTTACAATCTATGTATTGTTTTTGTTCTTTTTACTGAAAATGTTTGTAAATGATTACATGTTTTTTTTATTATTATTAATATGGACTTTTTGTTACTCTATCGTAACTGGTTGTGAAATAAGATTTTTGTCCCACTTTCCTAACTGGTTCAAATATAAGATATTTTTTTCTTTTTCCTTAACTAGTTTTCTTAACCAGTTATGAAAATGGATAAAATATTCTTATTTCATAACCAGTTAAGAAAAAGCGAATAAAAATTCTTCTTTTATAGATAGTTAAGAAACATAGTTAGGGATATGGACTAAAGGGTGATGACTACAGCCTATAGACACAAAGACCAGAGGTCAAAATGCAGATGCGTTGCCACCTTCCTTGTTATGTCTCTGTGAAAGTTATTACGGAGTCATAGCTATTCTTTTGTCACTTTTATAATATTTTATCCCAACAGGTGCACTCTGGGCTGAGCCGTCGGTACGCCGGTGCGCCGTACCAGGAGACATCACTAATAGTCCCCAGTGGGTACTCCGATCCCACGCCGTGCTGGAGTGATCGCCACGACGAATTCAAATCGAACAAAACATGTGATGTGTTTACTTTGCAGTCGAAACTAGAACGGTTTTCAAAGTGAGTTAAGTTCGGAAGCAAATAGTTGATACTTTTTTGAGACGAATTGTCAGTGACATTAGTGTGTTTCATGAATATGCGAGGAATAGTATTATGATATTATTAACGCAATGGAGATGAAGGTGATGTTTGTGAACGTACAGTGCCACCAACTTATCTCTGATATGGCAAAAAAAGGAACTAAAGCCGCCATGTTGAAGTGTCATTGGATTAACAGTGTCTACTACTTTCGTGTGCTGTGTTTGTTTTATTGCTATATTTCTTGATTTTAACTATTGAATATGCCGAAAGCTATGAAAAGTGATGCCCGGAATATTATTCTAAAGGTTAAATCCTTTTTTGAAGAAGAATCTCGACAGCAGGCTCCCTTATAATTCCATTTAGTCAAATATACAATCGAATTGCGGCAGCTACAGGTCAGTGTTGCGCGTTCTTATCACACAAATTACCCAATTTTAATAAGTCAGTTAAATTTATACAATATCTACTTACCTAAATTTAATTTACAGAATATTCTTTATATTTTTTATTTACGATAGCAGCTTTGACTTGATTTTTATTTGAACAACTTGAAATAATCTGTATTTACGATTACGTTTTTAATTAAATTAGTAATAATAATAGTTACTTTGTTTCTACCCTATCTTTGGAGTGAGCCAGCTGACCTGCTAGATGTATACTGAATTATTTTATTTTATTACAGGTGTAAGCTTAGCAACAATAGGAACAATATCTAATATTGTCAGAGAGAGGCAAGAAGCAGAAAAATCCGATACTAAAATTCGCGCACCAGGCAAGAAACGAACACGTAAAAGTGGATTTATTTTAGTTGATGATTTTGACCAGAGAGTTATTAGACGGAAAGTTCATGAATTTTATTCTGCCAGGAAGGAAGTGCCTACTGTCAATAAGCTTCTAGATGTCTTAAGGACTGAAATAAATTATACAGGACAGAGAGAATCTCTTCGAAACCTGCTCCATAAATTGGGATTTCGTTTCAAAAAAACGCTGTCTAATCGTAAAGTATTGATGGAGCGCAATGACATTATCAGCTTGGAGAGCTAGATACCGGTTTCCAATAAATTTTAAAAACAGTCAATATGTTTTTTTAACGTACATTTATCATGCTGTAGCCACTATAGTTATAATCTAGACAGGCTTTAGCATAATAACTTAAACAAACACAGTTGTTTTTACTCATTTAAAACTTACCCAACATTTCTTTCATCCCAATCTTAAGCAAAACAAAATTAACAAGCAACACCGATACGACGGTGACGACATCCTTCATTTCAGAGATAAGTTGGTGGCACTGTATGTTGTAGTTCTAAAAATAAATGACTTGAAGTGTTTCAAAGTCTGAAATATTTTTTACAATTTGGCAAGAAATTTAACTACAAATTTAAATTATTAGAGTAAGTAGGTGGAAGACCACACGGGCATTCGGATTCTGACTATAAAGTGTTTTTGCTGTATCAAAACTATAGGTGTGTTCACGCAAGCACACCGCGGACACTCAGCCAAAAATCCATACAAACGCTTAATTTGGTCTCTATTACACAGACATCAATCAGTGACGTGTATTTACATGTACGTATGTGCACCTGTGTGCGTAGCACGTACAAAATATCAACCGTCGCCTATAAGAGGGGAGGACAACCTCCTCACGGTGATGCGGGAAAATCGGGCGGGACGTTGAAGTGTCCATTCTATACGTCGTATTATTATTTTATTTTTTTATGTAATCGAAGTGGCAAACAAGCTTGCAGTTCACATTGATGTTAAGTGATGACTGCAGTCTATAGACACCCACACAAAGACTAAGGTCAAAATGCAGATGCGTTACCACTCCTGAGGCCAAAGGTGTTATGCCTCTGTACCGGAAAAAATACAGGGCCGTATACCACCTGACCGGAACACGATAATGCTGAACACTATCATTTAGCGGCAAGTTTATTAGGTTATGCGGTGGTGCCTACGCCCGCGAGCTCCATCACTGGAGCTCTACCACCAATAAAAAAGTAGTAGGCAGAGTCTACATTTTGACGGTTTTTTTTTATAGATGTCTATAAATTCACTCCAGCTATGTGAGCTGTATGCTTGTTTGCCAACGTCACTACAAAACATTCCAGAGGTCTGATTAAAGATTTTGAAAATAAACAAAAATTTAAAAAAATAATTTTGTTCACAAAAAAACTTTTGTTTTTATTATTATTTCGCTATCACACATGCGAGTGAACTTGTGCGGTGGACTTCGGTAGCTCAGTTGGGAGAGCGGCTGGACTTGAAATCCCAGTGGTCGCGGGTTCAAGCCTCGCCTGAAGTCAATTTTTTCTTTCCATTATTTCTTTTTAAAAAATCTCTTATTTGATTTCTATGAACTGTACCTTGTTTCCTCGGCACTGTAAACCAAGAGAGACGTCATATAAATGGAGTGATTTATTCAAGGAAGGCTGATTGGTCTGTGGATTTATTACTACCTATTGCTTTTTAATTAAATTCACGAAACCTTTTGTCATTTTTATTTCACAGAGATAACATGTTTCTAGTTTCTAGGTTTTCTATTGGATACACATTTAGAAGGTAAGCGACGAGACAATAGGTATATTCGTTGTTTTTGATAAATATAACTGTTTAATTTGAAAAAAACTATATTTTTCCCTACTTTAGAGAATTATTTATGAAAAATGTTGTTTAACTTCGTGGTGTCTATTTTATACGAGATCCTTCCTTCAAAATACTTAGGTATGTAAGCTAATTAAAAATGTAATTAATAACAATAACTGTTTGTTATGATCGATGTCAAAAATAAAATATTTTTATACTAATTCTTTGTTTTTCTATAATCTTCTATTTTTACAAAATAATACTCTTCAAGTAGGTAAGTATGAATTAACCGTTTATTGATAGGTATATTGTACGCTACATGTTGGTATGAATGATTTTTATGTAGTGAAGGTGACAAATGAGGTTGCAGTTAACATTGATTTTAATTAAATTCATTTATTCATATTAATAACACGCTTCAACTCACAGATTTATTGATACAATTGCGCGACCTGAATAAACAAAACAGTGTAATTTAATAAATATATGGAACAAGTCCAGGATAGCTTCCGAGTCAAGGCAATCATTCTGTACATTATTAATTTATTTTCGTTCATATCGATACTTCGTATGAATTTCTCGATTATTTTCCTTTCAGGAGCAATATCTGTAAAAAGCGCAAGTAGCTAAGCAATGGAACGTAGGTTACTCCGACAACTAAGCGGATTATCGACTAGCTATTTCGCGGGCGTAGAATTTTATTCTAACATAAAAGTACTGTAATTTACTCCTTATATCAGCTATCTGCCAGTGAAAGTCCTATCAAAATCAGAAAAGCCGTTCCAGAAATTACTGGAAACAAAACAGACATACAGATAAAAATTGAAAAAAATGTTATTTTGGTGTACGGCACATTTTGTTAAAAGCAATATTTTGTTTCACAAACAGACTCTCGAATATCATTCATTTGTATAGAGTATACAACATTTATTAGGTAAATGGTTAACTTACAGTTAGTTTCGGAGAGCATTTCTGTCAGAATGATTTTGAATTTCATATCGATACGCTGTATGATGTCGCCTTCAAAGCAGATTAACCACTTCAGCAACAAAGGCTTCACTCGTCCGAAAATGAATTTGATTAAACCTGAATAAGTCGTCGACGACGAATCCTAAAACAGTTATTATTATTTGAAATGTAGAAATTATGAGACAAACTTAAAATCGTAATACTCGTACCTAATGTCAAAAGTTAACGGACATAAGGTAGATAAATAAAAATCAAATAAACGGCCAACTGCAAATCCGACTTGCGCACGAAGGGTTCCGTAGCGTTTTCTGTAAAAAAAAACCGGACAAGTGCGAGTTCGACTCGCGTGGTGAGGGTTCCGTAATTTAAATAAATATTTTCGAAAATATTACAGATTTGAAACATAGCGGTTACGGTGGTACCGGCAGGGGGGTTATATTATTATATATTATTAAGTATTAATACTCAAACTTCTTATAGGTTTTCCAGTAATCTACACACACGTCACAGTTTACGAGATTTTTTTTTTTAATTTTCTGATTTACCCCCCGAAAGTTTAAAATTTATTATTTTACTTGATGTGTTCATCCTTGGGTCACCAATTTACATATATTCATCAAATTTCAACTCGATCGGTCGAGTAGTTTCGGAGCAAATTGGCTGTGACAGACGGACAGACAGACAGACAGGCAGACAGACGCACGAGTGATCCTATAAGAGTTCCTTTTTTCCTTTTAAGGTACGAAACCCTAAAAATGGCAAAAAAATCACGTTTGTTGTGTGGGATGGGCCCTCCTTAAACATTTATACTATTCTGTTTTATATTTTTGTTGTTATAGCGGCTAAATCTGTGAAAATTTCAACTCTATAGCTATCACGGTCAATGACATACAGCCTGATAACGGACAAATTGAATTGACATTGTATGGGAATTGGCTGGATCGCAGCGGCGGTAGTTATGGATCTGGATCTCTTATGCATTAAATAAAAGCATATTAATAGCATAAAGGTACGGCACTGTAATTTCCGGCTCAAAGGCATATCAGCTAAGGTTTCAGGAATGGCAACGCATCTACAAAGAGGTCTTCAATATTTATGTAGATGTCTAGAGACTACAGTATTCACTTACCATCAATGAGAACTGTATGTTTGTTTGCCACATAAACTTTTCAAAATTCGTAGTTTATTAAATTTAAATTTTCTCATACAATTTTTTTTTTTGTCTCTAAACTGGCATTTCCTCTAAGCGCCGGTATGCCACGCACCTTTGCCTAGGCAAAATATCGCCACGTGCACGGGAGCGGGGTTGCAGGGTGACGCAGTGGTAAAAAAAGTTTGGAAAATTTTTTTTTGTACATTTTTTTGGGTTATTTATTAATATTTGTTAAAAGTCGTACAACAATCGTTGTTGGATTTAACCAGAGAGGCAGCATGCAAGATGTGATGCGCTAATTTAAATTAACCCTTTTAACCCTTTAATTAACCCTTTTTTTAGCGTAATTTTCGTGGCGTGGATAAAGATAGGTTGCAAGAAGATGCGTCCAAAATTGATTGGACAGTTATAGATCATGCGAGTGATATTAATGACAAAGTTAATCTTTTTAATTCCTTACTCACGCATCTCTTTGATTTACATGCACCCATGCGTCCAGTCCTCGTCAGGCATCTTCCTGCTCCATGGCTAACCAACGACATTAAGGCGTTAATAACTAATAAAAATAATGCTAAATGTAGATTTAAACATAGCCCCAGTGAAATTAATAGGGAAAAATATATATGCTTACGTAATCGCTGCAATAGGGTGTGTAGGGATGCACAGCGACGCCATGTCCATAATTCTGTTTCTAAAGAAGACCCTGCAATGGTGTGGAGGTTTTTGAAGTCATTGGGAGTTGGTAAAAGTCGAAATACTTCTGAATCTTTAACACGTTTCTTAGACCTTAATTCACTTAATTCGCATTTCACGGCATCGTCTTGTATAGATGCGACAATTAAAGCGCAAACATTAATTTCGTTGTGTCATACCACTGCTCCGGACTATCCTCTTTTTTTCTTTGAGCAATTTACTGATCGTGATGTTGAGAGAAATATTCTTAGTATTGACTCTGATGCAGTAGGTAGTGACATGATTAGCAGGAAAATGATCCTTCCTGTCATTAAAATTGTGATTCCTATCCTTACTTCTATCCTTAATTACTCCCTCTTAAGCAGTACATTTCCCTCTGCCTGGAAAGATGCTCATATAATACCAGTACCTAAAAAGCCTAATCCAAAGTCTTTAAATGAGTATCGTCCCATTTCTATCCTTCCCTTCCTATCTAAGGTGCTTGAGCGTCTCATACACAATCAACTTAGTTCATTTCTTTTAAAATTCAACCAACTCAATCCCTTTCAATCAGGATTTCGTCCGGGTCATAGCACTACCACTGCCCTAGTCAAGATAACTGAGGATATCCGGTATGGTATGGAAAATGGACAAGTTACTGTGATGGTTTTACTAGATTTTAGTAACGCCTTCAACACAGTCGATTTTGATATCATGCTGGCAATCCTGCAGTCTCTCAACATATCTCCGACAGTGATTGCGTGGTTTTATAGTTACTTGTTTGGACGCCGACAACGCATTTATTTAGACGATAAGTTCTCTGACTGGTGTGATGTTGTTGCCGGCGTTCCACAAGGTGGCGTGCTGTCTCCGTTTCTCTTTTCCATTTTCATTAATTCTATTAGCCATCACTTTACTTCTCTCTACCACCTTTATGCAGACGACCTACAGATCTATTTGCAAACCGATCTAGAAGATTTACCTAAAGCCATACAATTCATTAACGAAGATTTGGATAGAATTTACCAGTGGAGCAAAACGTATGGCTTGCAAGTTAATCCGCTTAAAAGTCAAGCGATAATATTTGGTAGCTCTAGGTTGATTAAACGTATTGATTTTTCTACATTGTCTCCTATTCTCTATGATGGAAAACATATTAATTATTGCGACACTGTGAAGAATCTAGGAGTACAAATGGATAGCTGCATGCCCTGGACTCCTCAAATTAGCGAGGTTAGTAGGAAGATGTTTGCCGCTGTCTGTTCGCTTCGTAGACTCAGGAATTTCTTGCCCACTGCCACTAAAGTTATGCTTGCTAAATCCATTCTATTTCCTATTTTAGATTACGCTGACATATCTTATCTTGATCTAACCCAGGAGCAGCTAGCCAAGCTTGAGCGTCTTCAAAATCTTTGCATTCGGTTCATATTTGGCTTACGTAAATATGACCATATTTCTGAATTTCGTAAACAGCTCCAGTGGCTTCCAATCCATCTTCGCAGGAATACACACATCCTCTCTCTTCTATACTGCCTATTATTTTACCAGCATTATCCGCAATACCTTAAAAGTCGATTCCAATTCCTATGTCAATCTAATTGCCTTTCTCTTCGTTCTTCCAACAACCGTCTCCTCATGATGCCTCCTCACTCCTCCTCCTTCTTTGCTAAATCCTTCACTGTTCAAGCTGTTAAGCTGTGGAATTCCTTGCCTCTGACTGTTCGACTAGCACAAACATTGGAATCGTTTAAAAATCGACTGAACAAGTATTATCTGAATCTAGACTGACTAATTTTTCTCCGTATTGTTATTTATGTTTTTCATATGTATAAATGAATATATATATATATGTAATATATATCTATATATTTTAAAATGTATTTAAGTAGGTATGAAGGTATATAAAATTAAATATACGTATTTTATTATAAATATATAAGTAATTATAATATTGAGATATATTAGATAGCGTAATTGTTATAAGATTATTAGTTTTATGTTATTCCTTTAATTTGTACACCCCGTCTTTTTGTTGTTGATTTAGATCTCTCTAGTTTTAGGTTGCCTGGAAGAGATCACTTTAAGTGATAAGGCCGCCTATTGTGCATATTTTTAATTTTGTCTTGTTTATTATTTGTCCTAAAGTGTACAATAAAGAGTATTTATTATTATTATTATTATTATTATTATTATTAACCCTTTATAAAAACAATTTGTGAGAAAGTATACTTACCATCGTTTTCATTTTCCAAACTGCATATGAAATTTCATTCACGGCGCATGACAAAGTGACTCCCAGGTTTATTACGAACTAGAAAAAATCATATAAGTATTCATAATGAATACGGAAGAAAATGTAATTGAATGTAACTTCTACGTAACTTCACGCCTGTATTCCTGAAGGGGTAGGCAGAGGTAAATGCATGCATTCAAGCATACATGCAAACACCCACGATTCGCCGGATACGTTTTGTCCCATTTAACAGGTGGTGAGCCTGTTGACCGTAAGTATTTGTACTGGGAATTTTCCAGAAAATCTCAATAGAAGCAGAGATAAAAGACTACACCATTAGGGCTATCAGAGATACTCTGATAGCCCCCTGCCCGGGAATGGAACCCAGGACCTCCGCGTAGTAGTACTCCGACTACTCAGGCTGCTACTGGATGCTATGCAGAAATTGAAGAAAAAATTAATAAAATTGCTTTAGGGAGAAAATATGACCTGTGACCACAACATAACCAGTCTAGCCGCTTTTCGGTAGCTTTATGGTGAAGCAGCTAGATCCCGCGATCGCTGTTTTGATTCCTGCACAAAGGCAATTCATTCTTTCCATTTTTACTTTAATTTCTAAATTCACTTCGATGTGTTATTGCAAAAAGTAAAATAATATACGACTCTGTAATTTCCGGTACAGAGGATAACACCTTAGGACACAGGAGTGGTAACGCATTTGCATTTTGACCTTGGTCTTTGTGTGGGTGTCTATAGGCTGCAGTCATCACTTGACATCAATGTGATCTGCATACTTGTTTGCCACTTCCATTACATTAAAAAATATCACAACAACAATTTTTTGTCTACATATACTTTTTACTGGTGGTAGAGCTGCAGTGACAGAGCTAGCGGGCGTTCGCAACACTGTCGCAGTAGCCTGCAGGTATATATACTTCAGAGCAAAATGTTTTAATACGCGAGAAGAAACTTACAAATAACATCATAATCGAAAGGATAATTGCGGCCCCTAGTTTAGACAGGAGAGACGCAATCACACCGTATCTACGTTAATATTGGTCTCTTATTGGTTTTATATAGATGTTTATAGGGTACACTAATCACTACCCATCAATGTAAACTGTGCTCTTGTTTGCAACTTATAAAACAACAAGACATAAAAAATAACTACAATTTTCATATTAAGTATTGAAAGTGAAATAATGTACAACTCACCAGCGGTTTCAATAACCACACCGTTATCTTAACAGCTTCAACGGTATTTTTATAATGATCCAAAACTTTTTTCAACTTCACACCATTTAATTTTATTGCAAACGAATCACCTATAATTTTCGGTCCATTTCTATCAATCATGGTTTCTTCTTTCTTTACCTTGTGGATTTTCTTTAACAACTGATAAACAGCGTAGTGTTTGCTTCTTATACCATTGAAAACTAGATACGCCCAAATAGTATCCACTCTATTAAAAAGAACCGCAAACCAAATAAATAGCCTTTCTACAATAACGTAAGTTTCAACATATTTATCTTCTATTACAGACGTTATAGAGTAGAATTCTGTTAGTAACAACATGAGAACAATGCAAATATTTCGGAATAAATATTCTTTCTTTTGAATGTCTGCAGACCTCTCAAATATATTTCTATAAACCACAGAAAATTTAATGTTTCCCTTACAAATGACAAAGAATGATCCCACGCTGTAGCCGAAGACAAATAATACGGTATTAATTTTTGATTTAGTACTCGAGCTGCCGATTGTGAATCCAATAAGAACAAGAAATGTAATTTGCCACACTGCGTAATATATAAAGTAAATTATTCTATAAATTTTGGACTTTTTGATCAAATAGCAGCCTCTATTAAAACCACTGAAGAGCAAAAGGAGGGCTACTAAATCATGGATCAGCTTAGAACAATTTTTTGGAAGTGAACTCTTCGAAAAACGCATTGTAGTTATCCGATAAGACATGCGACTCGCAGAGTTGACTATTGAGTGTTTCTGGTGTAGTTTATTAGAGTCACAATATCATTAATCGCTTGTAAAAACGTTTCCATTAATATTTAAATAAATGTGCACCTTTAGTGTTATTAGTTCTATCGTCATTACGTAGATGTGACCAAATGATAGAAGAAACCAATCTATAATATTTACTAGTATAAATGTGAAAGTAGATCTGTCTGTTTATTACGCTTTCACGACCAAACCGCTACAGGGTGACGGAGACAATAAATTATTACATAGGTAAGTTTAAAATCTGTTTTGTGAGATTCTTAACCTACATATTTATATATTTTTACCACTAGCTGACCCGGCCAATTTCGTACCACCAACAACGGAGATTTTTAAATATTTGCTGTTATTTTTAGGGTTCCGTAGGTACCTCTTAATGATAAAACGGAACTCTTATAGTATCACTTTGTTTTCCGTGAACCTTTTTCTCAGGAACGCGTATAAGTATTAAACTGATGTATTTATTTACATCAACAGCAATTTAAGTCCCATATTATGAAACTCGCAACTATTCGCAAGAGAATCAAAACCTAAACTACCAGTCAACCTAGAATCTTGAAATTTGGAATGTAGCAATGTTTTATAGCGCATATAAAGGAAAAATTCCGAAAACCGTATTTTTTTATATACTTACAGATTAGTTTGTATGGAACCCTCGGTGCGCGAGTCCGTCTCGCACTTACCCGGTTTTTTTATACAAACCTTCTCCTGAAAAAAACGAACACATAAAAGAAAGATTTTCCGATTGGTTGCAGTTGTTTGTAAGTTAAGCCCCGTGGTAGCCGCAGGTCGTTGTAGCATACGCTGAAGGAGGGCTGCCAGAGGGCCCTCGAACGAGCCTTATGGAGTCAAAGTGCGTGGCAGCCGGAGCAGTGTTGTTTTAATGTACCCGGATCCCCAACCTTCATGCACTGCAGTCAGTACCGATCTGGTATTAAAGGGTTCAAGTTCCTTATATTCCGGCTCTTCCTCCTAGAAGGTCGGTTAAAATGCAAGGAATTGTTCATGAACAAAACAAAACGTAAATAATAGGGTATTGTTCGTAAATTAATAAAATATCCTTTTTAATGATTCGATTTTTTTTTCATTTACTAATGGTTAATGGTATGTGAATGTTGCAGCCTATTAGACATCTGAGTATACCAAAAAACGAGAAAATAAAATGTACACACCGTACCACACTCGCCACCCTTTAGAACTTAGATACTAACCCCCTTATTCATAAACGTATTTTAGCTAAAGTGTTGCTAATATCTCCTCTGTCCTTTTCTATCCTGCACATTTGACAATGCAACTGACAAAGATATAGCATTCTATAGCTACAACGTATCTAATCTACGTTTATGAATAAGGGGGTAAGCCTTTATAACAGTAATTACGGGGCCATATATCACCATCTAACTGAAACCCGATATTACTAAACACTACAATTTTAGCGAAAGATTGATTAAGTAATGGGGTGGTACACCATTGAGCTCCAACAATGAATTGTAATTTAAGTTCACACGTAATTCATGTACCTATATATAGAAATCTTACCTAATACTTAACAATTTTTTACAGAGGTATACGTAAAAATTGTTAAGTATTAGGTAAGATTTCTATATATAGGTGCAAATGCTCATAAAGTTGTCTTAAACATGTAGGTTTGTCACCAACAGCTAACAACTTAAAATAAAAATATATAAATCTGGCCACACGCAAGTGGTACTCACACACAAAGGGTGAGAAGGATCTATACCCTTTGAGGTTCTACAACCCGTAAGGATAGATCCTTCCGGATTCATTAAAATATCAAGCGTCTACCATTTACATAGTTTATATGATACAACCCTGTCTCAGAGAGATGGAAAGATGCCGCTTCATAATAAGATCACAATTGGTAGGTACTCTTTGTGAATTAAAGCCTGAAAATTATGCAAACGAACGTTAAATTTTTTTCAACCATATTTTTTCATATTTTTTTAGAACTAGCCGAACCTACGCTTTTGCACAGAAGTCCAAGGCAGTCCAAGGGACTCATTCCATCCTTCCCTCCAAATCATGCTCTTCGAGTCCATTAAGTAATTTCCCTTGGTTAAAATTTTTAGCCTTAAATATTAAGCCTGCCTATTAGAATAAGGGTGATCGAACAACTCTCTCTTCATCAAAAATTCTATGTGTGTTTGGAAGGTACCTACCTACCTAACAGACACCGGTAACATATTTAAGAAATGTTAAATAGGTACCTATGTAGCGTTTTAAATTAATTTAGAATCACTATTGAAATAATGGTTCCTTCGACCAATTAACCTTACTCCAGAAAATATTTATCGATTTTTAATAAGCGGATTACGCCGTGTGGGTTTTTATTTTACACGTGCCTTTGTTTCAATGAGTAAAGTGGTCCAAAGTCTTCATCTTGACATATGTGCGCAAAATTTTTTTTTTTTTGCGGTTGACAGGTTTATCTAGTGGTGTGAGACGACTGTTTGATTCGGGTAGCGGGTTCGATCCCCGCAAAGAGACAAATATTTGTGTGGCGTACAGATATTTGTTTCGGGTCTGGCTATTTGTGTTCCTATGTGTTATGTGTACAATGGCACCCACTACACAGTTTTATGCCTAGTGTAATAAGTGTAAGTGTATTATATTTTTTTCATTTTTATTCAAGGACGTCAACTAATGTCTAAGAAATAAGGACAAATTCTGATTCACGTCCGAACGCTCCAGGAGAAGGGGGGGGAACTGTTTCGTCTGCATACCTGCTGCAAAACTTAAAATAACCTTTCCCACAGAAAACCGAAATGCAACGAAGAAAAATAAAAAGTGAAGTTTAAAAAATACATATTTTATTGCATCTTTATACACTTTATCAAAAAATACAGCGCACACATGCACAATTGTGCATGTGTGCACTGTATTTTTTTTACATTACTTTATTTTTTTATTAAATGACTAGTAAGACTAGTATATGACAATAAGTCAATTTACTCACAAATAATCTTTACGAGAAAAAATCTAAAGAGAACCAAATATCGATTTTGCATATTATTATTGTTAGGTCCTATTGAGGATATAAATTTTCGGTTATTCTGGTCATCCAAAAAAATTGGAAATGAAATTTTATATACATACAAATAAATCATCCACGTTATCAACCTGTTTTTCAATAAACCGAACAATTTTACAAGTATTCTAGAACCATCATAACAACGCTTTATTCCAGTTGATGAACTGATCTAAAACAACTATACCAATAATGTGTAAAATTTCCAAACGTTTGAAATTCTCCTCGCGTTATTCAATGAAAATTATTCAGCTTCATAAAAATTTCCAGTGAATGCACGAGTGACTCTGGTAGTTACCTACTATCGGTATTACCATGAGTTTGCCTTGATGAAACATTCACATAAAAACATGTTAAAATGATAGGTTTGACAGCAGTGCGAACGCTTGCACCAACAAGACATTCATCGCAATACATACTTTATGCGACGAGTTGCGAAACATCATCATGTTTAATGTTTTTAGTGAAAACTAGGGGTTAAACTACAATGTATCGCAACATGTGGTACAATAATTTTAAATATAGTAAAAGCTGATACCGGCTTACCATAACGTCTTATTGCGATTCAGCTTAGGCGCTGCCATAGTCTTGTTTCATTTGTCTTATGTGAAAGCGCATATGATAGAACGAGACATAGCTAATAGCGTATCAGTTTAGGGCGACAATTCATACAGGTACCCAGTAATATTGTTTAAAAATCGCTTATCCAGTTTATATAAGAAATTCTCTTTAGTTCTTCTTTTGGTAATTGTAATAAAAAGGTACTTTACATTTCTTTAATTGTAAGTAAATTGACTTAGATTTTGTAAAATTATATGAAACTAAACATAATGAGATTTTTATACAAAGTTAGTAATTTGTCTTCAAACTCATAAATAATAATAATCTACAATAATCATTAATTCAAAAATGGTAAGATTATTTCATTGAAATACATATTTTTTGGCTCCAATAATATTTAGGTAAACATTTTACTTAAAATATTTATTAAGGACGAATATATTACAACAAACATCCTTTAAAAAAAATACACTAGTATTATGACAAGAAACTTTTTAGATATTTAAATGTACGTATAATTTTTTTTTATGTTGTTACAAACGAGCATGCAGTTCACGTGGATGTTACGTGATAACTACAGCCTTTGGACATCTGCACAACGCATAGGTCAAATGCAGATGTGTTGCCCTTGAGACCTTAGTTGTCTTCTCTGTGATAGGTAGTTAGTTATTAAGTACATTTGTTTGGAAAACAAAATCTATTACTTTTTATTTAAAAACAAATCTATGCACATTTTTTTGCTTAAAACAACAACCTGAGCATGGTCATACATGACATATACAAAATTATACATTTTCGATATCTATGAAACCAACATTCGCTGTAAGTACATTTCTCTTTTTTTATGTAATGGAAGTGACAAACAAGCATGCAGTTCACATTGATGTTAAGTGATGACTGCAGCCTATAGACACCCACCCACACAAAGACCAAGGTCAAAATGCTGACACGTCACCACTCCTGAGGCCTAAGGTGTTATGCCCCTGTGACGGAAATTACAGGGCTGTACATTACCACCTGACCCGAACACGATAGTGCTGAACACTAACATTTAGCGGCAAGTATATTAGGTAATGCGCTGGTGCCTACGCCCGCGACCTCCGTCACTGGAGCTCTACCTTGATTAACTCGTGAGTTTTTGTGTATAATAATTTCGGAGAAAGTGTTAAAAAATAAATGACAGATAAAAGTAACATGCCTACATGATTTTACACAATACAAAACTCTACTTTAGGGTCCCTTCTTTTCAATAATCTTTCTACGCAATTTACAACATAACCTAATTTTATGAGAAGAAATTAAAGAACAAACTGGTAACACTCGTTATACTTATTTAAAAATGTTTTTTTTTTTTAAATACTGTAAAATCGGTATGATTTGAGACGTTTTGTAACTTAAGGTATACGCATGTTCCAAAAAATCAGTTCGACGCAATATAGTAGAAGTTGAATTGCAACGACAAAACATTCTGTGTGTATGACCAAAAGGTTCCATCGAAGAAGTTTTCGGTGATCCAAAACCATGGCAAATTAGACTTCATTGCTATACGAATAAGGCACCGACGTGATTTACTGTATATACATTTCTTCGATAGTACATACATAACTCTACATTTTAATTTGCACTTAGTTGTAATTTTAAATTTTATTATACAGCGCAATCTTAGCAATTTCTAGTAACATGTGTAGCCGAGTAGCAGAATTAAAATTTGATAGATCAGAAATATAATTACCTACCTATATGATAACTATTTATAGATCATACATTTATTATTCACTGATTGACGACCACTGCTGTTGTAACTATCTTGTTAATAAATCTACAGCCAATTCGCCCTAAAATAGGCGTCAAATTGTACATTTGAGACGATTAGAGTTTAGTGTACAAAAAAAGTCTACCTAATTGGCAAGGGCACCTTCAGAGGAAATGTGTACAGTGAATGCCAATAGACTAGTCACTTATCACACAAGAAACTTAACTGGCGAATTGTGGGTAATTGCATTTAAGCAAGAAGCAATGGAAAAAGATCAGTAGGCCGAAGAAAAAGTCGTGGCTACGCAATATTCGCGAGTGGGCCGGCATCAACAACGCCGCTGAACTATTTCGTCTCGCGAAGGACAGATTAAAGTTTTCCGAACTGACAGCCAACCTTCACTAGTTGGAAAGGCACTAAAAGAAGAAGAAGAATCAATAAATACAATATATTCCCCTCTTCCCACGCGTTCGAGGAAACGCATGATGTCACATAATACATTGAAGTGTATTGCTTAGCAACCTCATATGACGTATTGCTGCATTTAATCAGCTTTTGTGTTTCAGATTACGTGAAGGGAACTTTTCCATTAGTGCAAGCAGTCAACCGAACAATGGAGGTAAAACCATTCCAATGGGGCGGGGGTAGCAAGTGCAATAACGCAGCGTCCTGCGAAAAAACTACCGCCACTGCGATAGCCAATTCGCATGCCAACCGTGGCGGGCATATCCCCTTATGGAGAGGCTTTGGAGTGGGGGAGCCAGTGGACATCTTTCTGATATGATGCATTTGCCATTAAACTTAACTAAACACTGCTTGAAATAAAACTAGTTTCCGAATTTATTTCGCGTATATTAAACTAAAATGATCGTCTGCCCGGGACCACGGAAGCAGAAAAGCGACCGAAACGTCGGGTGGATTTTAAATAATAATCTTAGTTTAATATACGCGAGATAAATCCGAAAACTAGATTTATTTCCATGACAGTAGTTCGCGAAGACCTAAAAACATACTTAATTTTACTGTTTTGACATAAAAACCACTATTTTTACATACGATAATGATACCACGTTGTACTTGGTCATAGAACAACACGGACCACCGTCCGCGCCGGACCAGAGGGGAGTAGCCATATTATGCAGGCTTTCCCTGTCAAAGTGCAAGTACAAGTGTTCATATGTCTATCACCAAGATGTTTAAATGTGTGCGTGAAATTGTTTGTGTATTTTGTTAAAGTCAACTCACACCGAGTTTCGTAGTAATAGACAATTTTTGTGGTGTGTGTTTGTGTGTATCACACGTAGTTCCCCCCGCAAAAAATAACAGACTGTTTTGAATCGGTAATAAACGCTATGGCTACTCCCCTCCGGTCCGTCGCGGCCGGCGGCCTGTGTTGCTCTATGTACTTGGTAGAAGTAAATCGGATGTTTAAGCAGTATCCATTTAATAAATATTACAATGTGTAGAGATTTTCATTAAAAAAGCAAGAATCTATTTTACATCGTTGACTTGTGACAGAGATAGAAGTAAATATGAATCTACATTAAAAAAAAATAATATCACATTCATGGACACGCTGAACGCTTGTTGATTCGTTTCAAGCGTAGCTATTTTCATTTTTATAGCTTCCTTAACCAAACTATTAAATGTTAATGGCACCACAAACAGATTTTTGTGGAGGAACATGTTTCAATTTGACCTATAATTAATCTTAATTAGGCATCGGTGACACTGATCTCCTCGCTTGAAGAGCCCTGTTATCACAATATGATCTGATTTCATCCATAGGTTTCATAAGGAACACAGGTACGTCATCGTCTCGTTTCTGGAAAGATAATAATTATGGTTAGTTTTCGTCAGTTTATTTTATAAAGAACTAGCTGACTCGGGAAACTTCGTATTGCCTGCCTGAGAATTAAATAATGTGTCAAAGGTTCGATAGATACGGATCTTTTTTATGAGAAAATGAAATTGTGGTTTTTTACTATTTCCCTTCAATTTCTTCATATGTTTTTCCTTTCAAACCTTCCCTGGACTTCCAAAAATCATTCAAAATCAAAATTAGTTAAATCGGTAAAGCCGTTCTCGAGTTTTCGCGAGACTAACGAACAGCAATTGATTTTTATATAAATAAGAAGATACTATTACTACTATTTTTTTTACGTAATGGATGTGGCCAACAAGCATGCACATAAGCTATCTGCCAGTGAAAGTCCCGTTAAAATCGGTCCAGCCGTTCCCGAGTTTAGCGGGAACAAACAGACAGACAGACAGACAGACAAAAATTGTAAAAAATGTTGTTTTGGTGTATAATAATATGTACCGTGTACGTATACGTAAAAAGCGGTTATTTTAATATTACAAACAGACACTCCAATTTTATTTATTTGTACAGATTAACATCTTCTACTTTCAAATTTAGTATCAGGGAAATGGCCGCTTGAACACACGGGCACCATAGTAAAAGCTATAGGTATATTTGTTTGATTTTAGCTGAGAGGATAGTGCCCCGGCTGTACAACAAAATGTTCCTGATTGAGTACTCTATTAATTAATGGAAACAACGTTGAAATTCGCGATTCATTTCATGAAACTAGCGCTGCTCGATACATGCTTCCATAGATGATATCGGCTGAGTGGACTTTAAGTAGGAGTTCCAATTGCACCGAGTATGATGCAAATTCAATTATTATTGTTGTCAATTTCTATTACTGTCGTACAAATTGGCATCTCTGATTAGAAACTCTGGGTCCACTGATCAATGATTTTAAAAAGATTCCATTGAATTCCTAACTTATTATGCTCATTTACTTGTATATTTTAAATGAGGTATTGTGTATGGCCCAGTAATAACTGTTACAGATTGCAGTGACATAGCAACTTAGGTCTCAGGTATACTTCACTGGTGGTAGAGAACTAGTGACAGAGCTCGCGGGCGTAGGCACCACCGCATTACCTAATATACTTGCCGCTAAACGGTAAAGTTCAGCACTATCGTGTTCTGGCCGTGTTGTACGGCCCTGTAATTTCCGGCACAGAGGCATAACACCTAAGGCCTCAGGAGTGGTAACGCATCTGCATTTTGATCTTGGTCTTTGTGTGGGTGTCTATAGGCTGCAGTCACCTAACAGCAATGTGAACTGCATGGTTGTCTGCCACTGTCATTTAATACATTAAAAAAAACTTTAAAATTCCTTAAGGAACTTCTGAATGGGATAAAAAGTATCCTATTTATTACAGTTACAGCCGTTATATATATACTCTGCTTGTCTACAAATTTTAATCGAAATTAATCCAGCCGCTTTAGCGTGATTGAGCAACAAACAAACAAACATCCAAACTTTCATTTTTATTATAGTAGTAAGATATGCTATACATAGTACAGTTCGCATATTACGCACTGATTGAGTTTTATTTACGTCAGGCGAACGGCAAACAAAACACGGTTCGCAGTTCGCTTCTTATGACGCAATCATATATGCGCAAGAGCAACTAACTCTAATTACAACTAACTCATCCCGGTCCATTTTTAAATCCCGGTGGTTTTTTTGTATAGCACGCACCGTTGATGGTAAGTTTTTTTTATGGTTACGAAGGTAGCAAACAAGCATGCAGATCACATTGATGTTATGTGATGGTTGCAGCCTATACACATCTACACAAAAATCTGAAGTTAAAATGCAGATGCGTTGCCACCCCTGAGACCTATGTTGTCATGTCTCTGTGATAGTTATTACGGGGTCATACATTACCATTTTTTATGTAATGGAAGTGACAAACAAACATGCAGTTCACATTGATGTTACGTGATGACTGCAAAGCTGCAGTCATATAGGCATAGACACCCACAGAAAGACCAAGGTCAAAATTCAGATGCGTTACCACTCCTGAGGCCTAAGGTGTCATGCCTCTGTGCCGGAATTACAGGGCCGTAACACGATAGTTCTGAACACTACCATTTAGCGGCAAGTTTATTAGGTAATGCGGTGGTGCCAACGCCCACCAGACCATGGTCTTTGTAAGGGTGTCTATAGGCTGCAGTCATGACTTAACATCAATGTGAACTGCATGCTTGTTTGCCATTACCATTACATAAAAAAAAGAACACGATAGCGGTGAACACTACCATTTAACGTCAAATAAAATTAGGCAACGGAGCACGCCGTCGAGTTATATCACCGGAGCTCAACCACCATTAAACTTAGACCTGTTTCAAATTAGAGTTTCGATATCACTTCGCAATAAATCATCACATATTTTTTTGTTTAGTCTTGTCTTGCCGTTTGTAAAAGAGAGTATGGAACATTCTGTTGATACCTATTTTTATTATTAAGTATTTTTGGACCATTATTTATTTATATACCATTATTTATATTTTTGGACCATTATTTATTTTTTATTTTATTTATATTACTTTGACATATTAATCAACGTATCAGTTATTATTCGCTTTAAATTTTATTTTGTAATTTGACCTATCACAAGCAACTTCTATTATTTCCAAGTGATTAAATAAATTTTTAGAGTTTGAGTTTGAGTTTCACAATTTGTAGACAAGTGAACCCGTAAACATTCCTGAAATCCAATTTACCTGGAACAAAACCTCGCCTTCGAAGTAAGTTAATTGGTATTTCCTTGTCCTCAGCAGGATGCCCACAAGTTTATCCGATATCACTGTATATATCTGAAACAAAGATTCATTAGTTTAATATATAGAGCTACACCGGAGGGGAGTAGCCATGCAAGCTTTCCCCCCTCTGTCAAATTACGAGCCCAAATGGGCCTATGCCTGTTTAAATGTGTGCGTGAAATTGTTTCTGTATTTTGTTAAAGTCAAGGTGTGAGTTACGTAGTAATAGACGATTTTTGTAGTGTGCGCTTGTGTCGCACTCATTCCCCCCGCACAAAATTACAGACTGTTTTGCATCGGTAATTAACGCTATGGCTACTCCCCTCCAGTCCGCCGCGGCCGGTGGCCCGTGTTGCTCTATGGCTTAATACAAGTATTTGGGGTAACCATTTTTTTTATGTAATCGAAGTGGCAAGCTAGCATGCAGTTCACGTTGATGTTAAGTGATGACTGTAGCCTATAGACACCCACACAAAGACCAAGGTCAAAATGCAGATGCGTTACCACTCCTGAGGCCTAAGGTTATGCCTCTGTTCCGGAAATTACAGGGCCTTACATTACCACCTGACCGGAACACGATAGCGCTGAACACTACCATTTAGCGGCAAGTAAATTAGGTAATGCGGTGGTGCCTACGCCCGGGAGCTCCGTCACTGGAGCTCTACCACCAGTGAAAAAGTTAATACAAGTATTTGGGGTAACAATTCTGTGGTTCCTGTTAATTTTTAATTTCCTGTTAGTTACTAAAGTGGCAAATAAGCATGCAGTTCACGTATATGTCAAATGATGACTGCAGTAGACATCTACACAAAAACCAGAGGTCAAAATGGAGATGTCTTGCCAACCCGGTATTTTGTTTTTGTGATAGTTATTACGGGTGATACATTGTCATAACCGGAACACGATAATGATGATCACTACCATTTGGCGGTAGGTATATAAATTAGGTAATGCGGTGGTACCTACGCCCTGGAGTCCCACCAAGAAAGGCGTAATTTTAGTAACTTAAGATAAGATAAGATGAGTTATGGTAAATACATCACAGGAACCTTATTTTATTTTTAAAATTATATTGATTTATTTTTAAACATCTATCTCAGGGTATTTATTTATTTATTTATTTATCACCACAATAACCTTAATAACTACACAGTTTACCATAGTAAAAACGTAAAGTAAATTGTGGGAGACTGGTGCCTAAACTAAGCAAAGCCTGTATTTCAGGACACCAGCTCTTCCCTCATAAGAAAGGATTACAGAAATTCATGAAGAATACATTGTGCTAATAATAAGGTGGATTAGGTGGAGGTACATATACAGATATATACCTTTTTTTTAAATAGAGAAATAAAGTTAAATGTTTCACAAAATAACAAAGGCTAGTATATAAATGAGCGCATGCGTGCGTGAATGTATATGTGTGTGTATGCGTGCGAGAGAGAGTGAGTGAGTGAGTGAGTGAGTGAGTGAGTGAGTGAGTGAGTGAGTGAGTGAGTAAGTGGGTGAGTGAGTGAGTGAGTGAGTGAGTGAGTAAGTGAGTGAGTGGGTGGGTGAGTGTGTGTGTGTGTGTGTGTGTGTGTGTGTGTGTGTGTGTGTGTGTGTGTGTGTGTGTGTGTGTGTGTGGTGTGGGTGTGGGTGTGGGTGTGTGATATTTTACGATACAATTTCTACAAGTTTTTCAGTCTTTTGGTAATCTAAAGTTAGTAACCATTTCTTTAGTTTATTTTTACAAATCATTTTATTGGCTTTAGTTATATTTAATTCTTTGTTGATTTTGTTATATAATATTGGCCCACGAAAACAGTAAAATTTTTGGGCAAAATTAGTCCTTACTTTTTTAATGTTAAAAACAGAAAAATGACGACGAGTTTTACTTTTGCTCATATCAATTAGTGGAGTGTCCGAGTGAACTCGAAGAATCAATGCATGAATGTATAATTGTCGTACCGTTAAAACCTCCGATTCCCGATAAAGTAATGCTGTTTCATATCGTTGTGGCTTGGACAGCATTATTTTGAGTATAAGTCTATGAGCTCTTTCCAATTTTATTAATTTTGTCTTGTCGGCTCCTCCCCAAGACGAAATACATTACGAAACTAATGACTGATTAAGTGATAAATATACAATTTTTAATGTTTTGAAGTCTGCTACTGATTTTAATTGCTTAAACAAATACGATAATTTACGTACTTTCTGTGTTACATTATTTATATGAGTCTCAAATGACAGTCTTTTATCGATAGTTACACCCAAGTAACATACACTATACGTGGCTTCAATACAAGAGCATGTGCAAGATGAGGACGGAGGGAAAGAGCACTGGTGTGCATATAAATTTAAATAAGATATCGTTTGGTCCGAGCCTAGATTAGAAAAAGCAATATATTTGGTTTTATCTGTGTTTAAGGTCAGACAATTGTTAGCAAGCCACTTACAAGCAATGTTAAAACCACTTTGCGCTGTGTTAAATACTTCATACCAAGAATCACCATTAAATGTAAGTGTGGTGTCATCAGCGTACGAAATGATTTTACAATTTTTTATTTTTAGATTACAGAGTTCATTTATATAACACAAAAATAACGTCGGCCCCAAAATGCTACCTTGTGGTACTCCATACGTAATTGGCAGTTCATCACTCATATACTCACCAATCGTTACACATTGTGTACGATTTGACAGATAGTCCGTAATTAGTTGTAATTGTGTTCCTCGAATTCCCATATTATGCAATGTGCGTATTAGAGTAGATGTTCGTACCGTGTCAAACGCCTTGGCAAGGATATAGTCAGGCATTTTTTATTATTGTCTATGTTTTGAACCAAATTATCAACAATAAGATGCTCAGCATCATCTGTTGATTTGCCTGCACGAAATCCAAATTGAGCATCAGCTATTAATTTTTGTGCTTCCAAATATTTTATTAAACTGTTATTTATGACGCGTTCAAATACTTTTGATATTGTTGACAAGATTGAAATAGGTCTATAGTTGTTAACGCAGTCCCTAACACCACTCTTATGTATTGGATGCAAAACAGATTTTTTTAATACATCAGGGAATACACCAGATTCGAAACATCGATTTATAAGATCAGTGAGTATAGGAGCTTCAAATTGTGCAGTTTTTTGTAAAAGTAAAGAAGAAACCGCATCACTGCCAGGCTTACAGATTTTTAAATTCAAAATTATTTTTTTAACACCAAGAAGGACAAACGATTTTTTTGGAGTATTTGTAGCATCGGGAACGTGCGATTCTTGTGAATAAAACGCAGATGAGGTTATTTGTTCAGCCAGTCTAAAAAAATTATTCACATTATTTATGGCGGATTCGGGACAGGCTCCTTTAAACAGTAAGTCAGTAGGTATTGTCTTTGACTGACTAAGGTGACTGTATTAAGGGTATTCCAAAGCTTTTTTGTATTATTTTTAGCTAAAAGTATTTGATTACGTTCGTACTGAATCTTTAGTTTTTTTAGTAGATTGTTGCAAAAAATTCTGTAGCGTTTATACGTTAATAGGAGAGTTTCGTTCAACGGATCTATTTTTATTTTTTTATGTATTGTGGAGACAGGAGCGCTCAAACCAGGTAAACCCTGTGCTATGAGTCTCCTGGTCTCCGCCTCAGGATTTTGTCCACTTAATTGCTAGTACAATTTTAGTAATAGCTCATGAGAGCAATAAAGAGTACT
Organism: Macrosoma leucophasiata; assembly: GCA_036365455.1. Lineage (NCBI taxonomy): Eukaryota > Metazoa > Arthropoda > Insecta > Lepidoptera > Hedylidae > Macrosoma > Macrosoma leucophasiata. The sequence goes on from JAWQUS010000021.1 coordinate 14,437,378, forward strand.
AAACGCTATAAGGGAACGCTTTGCCTGTCCAAAAACGAAACTAAACTAAGCTTTAGTAACTCATGAGTTAGTAGATACTTCTAAGGAATCGCTCAGTATGAGTGAGTTAAATGAACTGCTTATATCTATAGTTTGTTTCCTTCAGTATTTCGCTTATTTATCACTCCGACACCGAGCGAGTAATTCAATTGAAGCATTACATTTTACTGACATAACGTGATCGATATACCTACGTAATATCGGAGCGACGAGCGACTACGCCTAAATTTATATGTATAGTTTGCCGAGTAATTTCCATTCACTCGTTAATCGTTCTTAAAGAGCGATTCATATGAACGGCTCAATTTCACTGAATGAGATTCAGTGAACGACTTCACCGAGGTGAATAACTAAGCCCAAATCTAGGCGTAACAGAATTTTACTCCTCAAAAATCTTCACTTCGATTGCAAAAAAAAAACAAATTTTATTTTATAGAATAACAAATAAAATAACAAAGAATAAAATGAGGAATACCTAAAGAAAATAGTAAAATAATAGTAAAAAAAATCTTTCAGAATAGCTCTTTAAGTTAAGATGTCACCACTTTATGTATACTTAGGTAATATTAAACTTACATAACAATATAGTAACAGCCCGAGAAAATTATGAATTTTTCTGCGTCATTATTGAATAAAAACAAAAATAATATTCTTTTGATATGTCGTAAAATATATTTAGAAAGATACGGTGAATAACAACAACAAAAGAAATCTGAAATGTGTGTGGACAAGTTGAAATGAATATATCATTTTCTCTTTGATATGCTAAGAAAGGAAGATGAAAAAGTTGGCGTCGTTTATCAGACGCTGTTTTCAAACATCCAATTACGCTCTACCATCATATAAGAGTGGGTAACGATTCGTTTTCATATTTGAAGTTAGAATTTGTTTATGATAAAGCTTGAAGCCCCGCATATACATTTATGATCGTTTCATATCTACAGACAGGGCAAAGGTAAATGCATATAAATGCATATGCATTCGAGCATATATGCAAGCATCCACTATTCCCTATTCCCTAGTTACGGCCCATGTAATGGCAAGCATTGACCCTCCGATCACATTACCAAACTCCGAGAGCGGCCATGCGAAGCAGCCGAAAAATTTAAATGTATATATAATAGCTCTTGTTCTGATGGATGTCAGTTTTAAGAGAACGGATGGCGACGTGCAATGATATACGACCACAATCACGGGTACGGTCAACTTGACCACATCTCTTGATCAATAACCTAGTTTAACTAGCGTATATCTACCTATCCTATACCTACCACAAAATAAATAAACACTAAGGTGCGTACGCTAGGAGAGCCGAGCACGAGCGGAACACGAGCCGAACACAATTCGTCTAGTGTGGACCAACTTACAAGCCTCGAACGAGCGCGCTGCGAGCATTTCGTTCGTGCTCGGCTGCGTTCCGCCTGTTGTCGGTTTTTTGACGAACACAAAGGGATTTGCTTCGCGCTCGCAGTGCGCTCGTGGACGTGTTTAGTTTACGTCCACACTTGACGCCGCGAACGACGAAGCCGAGAACGGCTCCGCTTGTGCTTCGCTCGTGCTTAGTTCGTCTAGCGTGGGTCTACGCTAGACGAACTAAGCCTTTAGAGGGATGTGTATCGACAAAGCTAATCGGTCACGTGACCTGGCATTTTAGCGCGTAATTAAATCTTCATAGGGAAAAAGATTTTATTTTTACATTATTGTCCTACAATCCTAAGTTAGGCAAGTGGTGACTCGCCTCTCCATGGTGGGCCCTCCAAGTTGCCAACCCGATGGTCGACGAGGGGCAAAACTGATGTCAGAAGCTGGAGGTAGTGAGAGGCGCGGCACCAGTTCGCATCACGAGCGAATAATAAGAAGCTCGGAGTGTCAAATATGGTTGTCTATTGTTATTAACGTTTATTATTATATGTATTACATATTGTTTCAGCTTGAGAAGAAACTCATAGATTAAGTCCGTTCCGAATATAAAATCAAGATGGTTCTTCAATATTCGCTTTGGTATTAAACTAGTATTTGACCAAGCAAACATCGCTTGGATACGACGCAAATGAAATTTAACTTAACTCAATTTGTACACCAATAAAGCGCTCGTAGTAGCCTAATGGACCTAACATCGCTAGTACAGTTTTATTACTGCTGAAGATCTCGGAAAGGTAAGCGAGTGCGACGGGATAGTATGCGTCGATGTTTTCTTATTGAAACATAGATATTTTTTTTTAGTAATGGAAGGGGCAAACAAGCATGCAGTTCACATTTATGTTAAGTGATGACTGCAGCCTATAGACACCCACACAAAGACCAAGATCAAAATGCAGATGAATTACTCCTGAGGCCTAAGGTGTTATGCCCCTGTGCCGGAAATTACAGGGTCGTACTTTACCACCTGACCGGAGCACGATAGTGCTGAACACTACCATTTAGCGGCAAGTATATTAGGTAATGCGGCGGTGCCTACGCCCGCGTGCTCCGTCACTGGAGCTCTACCAAGAAAGAAACATAGATGTTTCCATCATAACAATATATTCCATGCGCATTAAAGAATATTTTATGTACCTAGTATGTAGGCTATACAAATATAAACCCCGGTGAGGATATCGAACCTGCGACCCTCGGATCCAGCGATCATTATTATGACGAAATAGATATACAATACAATGCGAATGTTGATGATTTCAGACGCCCAGGAAGACCATGACTGAACCTTGACCAAATAAGTAGAGTAGATACTGTCAGAGGGTGGGATTATGAGTCTTAGGAATCAGCGTACATGTATGAATAGAATGATGAATGTAGAAGACGCACGAGAGGTGTGTCAGGACCGAGATCCCTGGAGGTCCACACTCTCTGCCTATCCTGTAAGGGACTTGGCGGAAAGATACATACTAAATCATGTCTGTAAATGCCTACAATTTCATACTAAAATTAATTAAATAAAAACTTGCTCTTATAATTGGCTGTACGTACCTTTTTACGAACTGACATCAAATATTTCCGTTCTCGCAACATTTCCGTCGTATCCCCTTATTTTGTACTTTTGTTTTACTTTTGTATTGAGATAATTTGTTGAATATAAAATAAATCTAACCATTTTATCAACATTTTTAACCGACTTCGAAAAAAGGAGGAGGTTCTCAATTCGTCCGGATCTTTTTTTTTTATGTATGCACCGTTAATTTGAAAACGCCTGCACCGATTTGGATGTTTTTTTTATTGATATATACTCAACAATCCAGTGATAAATTTCAAAAAAATAAGGGTGAATACACATTGAGCTGGCCTGCGTTAGACTAGCTTTATTTAATGTCATGGAGTGCTAAACAAGCATACAGTTAACATTGATACCTCAGGAGTTGCAACGCATCTTTATTTTGACCTCAGTGTCTATAGGCTGCAGTCATCACTTAACATCAATGTGAACTGCACGCTTGTTTGCCATCGTCTTTACATAAAAAACTACCAAATCGCTCTATTTGTTTTATTGAAGAAACAAATAAATCCTTCTGCACCATACTTTGCGTGGCTGTTCATTTAACGCGGCTGTTCGTTTAATGGTAGAGTGGAGCTCCCTCGAGCTCGCCATCGGCTTACCTAACTACAGATCAGTTAGGTAGGCCAAATGGCAGTGTTCAGCTCTATCGGGTTCTGGATAGATGGTAATATATGGCCTCTAATTTCTATTACAAAGGCGAAACATCTTAGACCTCAGTGGTGGCAACTTGACGTCTGGTTTAAGTGTCTATAGGCTGTAGAATAGAATAGAATAGAAAATATTTTTATTTCGAATAGATCTTTACAAATACTTTCAAAACGTCAATAATTCATAAAATACCTAGAGTGAATAACCATTACATATAATAAAAGCAAAATCATATAATAATAGTAAATTAAAAATTAGAATTTAAACTACTTGGTTAAAACATAATAATCACTAAAATTTTTCAATTCCTTCAATGATGATAAATGAAGAAAAAGAAAAACTTGTTCGTCAAGATCAAAGTTATTCACTTAGCAGAGTTCCAAGTGCAGTCACTACTGAGAAGAACTCCGCTACCCAACAAACTCAGTAAGAGCTCTTTTAAATGAGAGCTTAAATCTAGTACAGATTTTCGTGAAAAATCAAATAATGTGAACGTCCATAGCATAGATGCAAATAAACTGCTATCTACTAAATGTGATGTAGCTCCCGCAAACCAGAAAAGACCAGTCCCCACCAACAGCGAGTATGACGCATGTGACAGCCATTGCCCTCCTCGACCATTGTAGTCGTCACTTATCAACAATAACAACAACAATACACTTTATTGTACACCAGACATAACATTAAAAGAAATACAGAGAAGAGAACTTAACACAGTACAATATGCGACCTTATCACTATATGAGCGATTTCTACCAGACCTTTGCGTAGAGGAAAAGGTGTGGTAAAAAATAACGAAAAACGTTACTTCACGCCTGTAATCCCCGAAGGGGTAGGCAGAGGTAAATGCATGCATTAAATCAGACATGCAAACACCCACGATTCGCCGGTTACGTTTTGGCTCATGTAACAGGCGAGCCTATTGACATCTCCGGGCACATTACCAAATTTCGAGGTACCTACTGGGAAATTGCCAAAAAATGGAAAAATCCCAATAGAACCAGAGATAAAGAATTTTTACACCGTTATTTCTAATATCCCCCGACCCAGGACTCGAACCCAAGATCCCAGCGTAGTAGTAGTGGCCTGCTACCACTATGCTACTGAGGCAGTTAAATCTATAGAAAATAAGATAATTAATATACATGTAAAATGTAAGCTGCATGTTTGTTTGCCGTCATGAGATAAAAAAAACCCTTCACTAATTAAAGCACAGCATAACGCAGACTCAATGTTAATTCGTCACTCAAATAGAGATGTCCGTTGAAGCGTGCTCGAACCAAGAATAATAATGGTTTTTAAAACATAATAAACAAAAGACGCTAGCGCAAACAAAAGCTACGGAGATAGTGAACGTCTCGCCAAGGTGACGTCACACCAAGCACAGCCAAGTGTTAAATTTGGCAGCGTTTGCCGCCGTCCCGTCATTTGTAATTAGCAACAAACAGTGATCCCGTACCCGAATATGGAAACGTGAACGGCCGACGAAAATAACTGGTTTACGTTTCCGTTATTTGTTTATTTACCGGTTCAATGTCGATTGACGTTAATAACTTCAAAGATTTGAGCATTTATTTTTGTATGGAATCCGTTCGGAAGTTTACGTTGGGTTTTGGAATGCTGGCTTATTCCTTGAATATTAATACAGGATCTGGTCGAAATTAATCAAAATTGACCTTATCAAACACAAAATATCTTAATCGTTTTTTTTTTATAATAATAATGGCAACCCATTATACGTCCCACTGCTGGGCACGAGTCTCTCCCCTTTTTGGGGGGTGGCCTGGAGCTTACTCCACCACGCTGCTCCAATGCGGATTGGTGGAGGTGGGTGGGTTAGTGGCCAACCCACTGTCGGATGTTTTCAAACCCATAAGGCCTCCGACAAGGTTTAACGACTGCTATCCATCGATAGCAACCGGGACCGACGGCTTAACGTGCCCTCCGAAGCACGGAAACGCGCATTTAATTTGCCACTAGCGGTCACCCATCACACTACCCGACCGCGCCCGTAGTGCTTAACCGAGCAGATCGCTTACGATCTACACCAGCCGCTGGGCCATGCGCGCTTCATTTTTTTTTATAAACTATGTGGAAAATAGGTACACTTCGAAATTTTATTGTTCGATGCCCGATATCATTATAATTAGGTAGATAATCCTTAATTCGCACAGAAACCGTGGAATTCAAATAGTAAATGTCATAGTATCATTTTCCCCGATCGTTCAATAAATACCTCAATAGTATCTAGTAGTACTAATATGTAGTAACAGCACCTTGTAAGCTACTGTAATATAAGTTCGGAATTTTTTTGAGTTTATTAGTTTGAGTTTTGAATAACGAATTGATTTCATCTAAACTGTTCAATATCACATCACTCTCTGTATGAATACTTTCCATGACTTACGCAATGTTCAAAGCCACACCAAATTTTTAAGTTTCATTTCAGAACTAAACTTAATGTTATACAATCACATGTTATAGCATCGAGAACTTATTCCATAGCTGTGTGATGCACAACCATTAATTGTTCATTTAACATTATTACTTAAATTAAAAGACACTATTACACAAATTGAGTCCCCGTTTACAGCGTACTTCCGCATGGTTGTCTACGGTAGTAGTAAACATTGATTTCCGATTGTAATTCAACATAGATGTGGCTACAAATTGTGTAATCTAAAACAGCATCGGTATTTTACGTCAGTTCTAAATATAGTTAATGTTTAGAACAGAAATAGATTCGATTGAATTCCTACAGGTATTTTGGACCGTTTTCACTCTTACTACCAATATTTAGCGGGCTTACTCATCCGAGCTTATGATCCGGGATAGCACAACGGATACGCCTACGCGTAAATCCTTGAATGATGATTTTGTGTTAAATGAATCGGAAAATAATTGGTCGTAAGCAAGATAGATGCGTTTAAACGATGCTATGGAAGCCATACAACATGAAATTATACCTAGAGAACTAATGTGGGGTTAAATGTTTAAAACATTTTAATTTACCAAAAATAAACGTAACAGATTTTGCAATTTTTAAATACCTACAATGATTTCATACACTGATTTTTACAGAAAAAAATAAAAAAGAATAAGGTAAAACAGCTAACCATTGTCTAGGGAACATAAAGAACATTTCCTGGTATTCAAAATATTTTTAAATCAATATAAAATAAAGTAGTTTAATCAGGCTATTTGTTTACCAGTTTTTAAATAATGAGGCTTTTAAATACTACTTTTAAAATTTAGGTAGTCACTCTTATCCTGATGTCATTTTAATGTTTACCTCGTTCGTCATGATTGAGCACCGTTGGGGGGAAAACCATGATCTGCATATTTCTCCAGCATTTTATGGATTGAGTTTGACATGTTGTGTCATACATTTTGGTTTGCGAAATTATTAAAGAAATTCCCACATCTCTGGTGACTTAAAACGCGGCCAAGTGGGCCTTGGGGGGATCATGGGTTCCGTACAATAAATGACTCTCCCATCAAGTCCCATTTGACCGAGAAGCCGGATCGGTTGTCCATGATAAAGCCTACCCTCGGTTCAAATAACTGGGACACACAAAATAGATCCACTTTACAACGAAGTTGCTACGATCAATAAATTTTAATTAGAAATTGAATTTTTATTTTTATCCTTCTGTATAACAATATCATAGACACGTTCTTAATCGCTGTCAAGTCTTTATGCTGGTGTTAACTGAAAAGATTCCAATACAATTATCGTACGTTAAGCCGTATTTACTAAATGCGGATACTTTTCATATTAGGAAGGGTTTCTATTCAATTTCCTCCGATAATAAGAATATATTTCTGATCAAACATTATTCGCGATGTACTTAGTATCTATAGCACAAGAAGAGTCTTTTAATCGTTCTTACATTAAGATAAGGAAGTAAAAAAAATGTGTGGATACATAGGTATATTATTTAGTGTAATAATTGTGAAATGATGTTTCAAACTTTTTTTCCTTTTAAGAGAGAGTCGGTATCGAGAGTCGTCGGTTACACAGGTATTCGGCATTTTCGCACACTATTTACAAATGCCTTCATACTTAACTATTTTAAATCTTATGGATAAGAGATGCTTAGCATTTTGCTATATCATTTATATATCGGCCTTTTAAACCTTGCCAGTGAGTGACAAAGAATGTCTCCTTTTCTTTTCATAAACTCTTTGTGGTATGTTTTTAAAAGGGGGAATGAGGAATTCTTCTGATATACATAAGTCTATAATTATGTCTTGATCATCAATTTTTATAATTTGTAAACTCACATGGAAAATCGTCATATATTTTTGACTTATCGAAAGCGATTCTTGTAATCTCAAATTATAAATACTAGTATGTGAACTTTTAGATTTAGGTTTTAATTCCATTAAGAAATACAAGTGTGGCTCAGATGCATCTTTTTATATTTCCTTTTAATAATCAATAACAGATCTTTGTTTATTTCGAGTTAGACTTTGAATTACGTTTTGCTACTATGAAGTTAGATGTTATTGTAAGAAATTTCCAGTTTCCGACTTCAGATGTTGTTTGTTATCACATCATATGCCAAGACTATTAATGTCACAAACGTTTATATTATTTCATATATTATTCGATATTATTTACAGTTCTTGTCTTTCATCTTTTCACACATCATAAATGTGTAAACTAGTTTTAGATCTGATCGATAAAATAACAAGTTTTTATTAATATCCTGGATCCGAAAATAAGATACTACCTATACGATATGAAATGGTACCGATCGCGTATTTGACGCACAAAAGGAATTGTTTTATCATAGGTATGTCTGATGTTTGAAAAGTATGTTCAAATAAAGTGAATATGATTTTTTAATATTGTTTTTGGCAATAACACTTGTAAGTGAAGTACAATGTGTCAGGAAAAAATTAGGAAATATCGTAAGAAAACTGCAGCACGTCACGTGTATTTACAAATAAATTAAAAAAATCGTTAAAAGAAACCAAAGCCGGTAAGTCCCATATATATAAGAGTTTCTATCCTTAAATTTGTACAAATATTCGAAAAACGCCGTGCGGTATCTTATCCCTGGGAAACATTGTTAATTTTTTTCTAAGAAAAATTTGCCTTCATGGGAGACTCGAACTCGCGACCACTGGGAGTCCAGCCGCTCTTCCATCTGAGCAACCGAAGTCCACGCCTGATTTGTCAAATTCTTCCTTCACATTTTATTGCATTGCCTTATGGCGGCAGTAGCGACATCTATTGCCAACAGTGCTAGTTTGCTAGTATACTTTGCAGTTTATTAAACATCGTAAAGAAGTTGCTTTTATCCTTAATAATTTATATTTTATATTTTATATTATTTTTCGCAATTCCTACCTACCCCGTAACGGGAGTAGGGCCTGAAGATACATAGTTACACCAGTGATAATTACACTAAGGTACGGGTAAATGAAAATTGTTGTTTATGTTATACATATATATTTTTTTAATGTAATAAAAGTGGCAAACAAGCGTGCAGTTCACATGGATGTTAAGTGATGACTATAGTGCTAGACTAGAATGCAGCCTATAGACACCCACACAATGACCAGAGGTCAAAATGCAGATGCGCTGCCACTCCTGAGGCATTAGGTGTTATGCCTCTGTGCCGGAAATTATTATATTGTAAATAAAAAGTCACTATTTCTTAGTAATTGTCGTTTTTGTTAAGTGTACAAGAAATACATTTTATCAGATGTCAATGTAGCTAATTTCTTTCCTTTTCGTAAAAACACACTGGAATTTATCCCAACATTAATAATAGATGAATAAAATGTCTAATCAAGCTTGAAACGTCTTCTCGCTAAAATAATACGTGAAAAATTTGAAATATGCGTAGTATGCGTACAAAACTTTAACAGCTACGACTGGCCTTGGATCTGACGGAATCCAGTTGTGATTGCTCTTGCTAACTGATGAATGAAACACTAATATTAGACGAGACGTTGATGCTAATTGATCCAATAACACATTCTATCCTTCACATTGACGACCCGGTTAGTCCAGCGGTGTGAGATGACCGTTTGATTCGAAGGGTCGCGGGTTCGATCCCCGCACCGGGACAAATATTTGTATGGCCTACAGATATTTGTTTCGGGTCTGGGTGCTTGTGTATGTGTTGTATGTGTACAACGGCACCCACGACACAGATTTATACCTACTGTGGGGCTGTGAGTGTAAGCGTATTATTATTATTATTATTATTCTGATATGTTTAGACTAGTTAAACCAATCAGTTTTTCACTTGTTGCCTAGCTATATTCATAAGTATATGCTATACTATGAGTAGTTATAATAGTACCTACCTACACTATTATTTCACCGTAAGTTGAAGAAACAACGTTAAAAACTCCTACATTTTATACTCCGTAGATACTGAAGATAGACTTCTACATTAACCTTTGATAATTGTGTTCAACAAATATTTGTTAGGTGCCTATATGTATTCTGTTAGTATATAGGTATGTATAGTATAATAATATGTACGATATGAGGTAGTTTCAATAATTACATCGAGTTTTTTATTGCTTCAATTTTAGGATAGATTAATACCGTATTAGTAAACCTGGGTTGCACCAAGATATTTGTTAAGGTTAAAGTTATTGTAACATTTCACATCCTTCTCTAACTTTAACAGATTTCTTAAAGTTAGAGAAGGAGGTGAACGTTGAGTCGAATGTTACAATACCAGGCTAAGAGTAACGCATTTAAGAATGCACCCGTACGAAGCTGGGGCAGGTAGTAGTTGAAAAGAATATTATAATATATCAGGAATTTCAAATATATATATATATATATATATATATATATATATATGTATATATATATATGTATGTATATATATATATATATATAAATAATAATAAATACTTTTAATTAAATCAACAACCGTAGCAAGATGTTAACCAGGTTTTCCTTTAGAATGAATACATCTGTGATTAGATAAATTAATTTCTAAAACTTATATACTATAGAAAAAACTATAGAAACTTTCGAATGATTCTCAAGCACGAGTAAACCTTAATGACTCACCGTAAACAACTCTCCAAATGAAATAACTTTGGTTGCCTCCTTCAGTTCAGGTGGGAGTAGACTTTTACAAGGTGGTTTCCCATACTCGTTGATAATTTCACACAATTCTTTCATCTCGGTGCACACTCTCGCTTGCGCTTCTGCACCTCTGTACTCTGTTTTTGATCCAGGGATTGGTCTGTAATGGAAAATTTAGTTATGCTTTGCTGCTCTATAATACAAACCTATAAAAAAAAGAAATATTTATGTTTTCAATACAAATTAAAAGTAGAGAGTAGATTATGTTTTATGCAAAATCTACTTTTGACTTAAATGTACTGATACAGACATCCTTGTGTATTTAACTGTAAATCTTTCTTTTTTGTCTTTATTGTTTTACAATATTTTATTGCCCTGGTGTTCTAGATCTTACATTTTTAGTTTTTTTAACGATCAAGATCCACATTGATATCGATTTCTATTTCATCGGGGAAGAAATCGAAGATATCTACCAGCAGAATTACAGGAATTAGTTTTTTTTTTGTCTTTTTTTTTATAATTAATGGGTCCGTCAATTTGTATCCGACTTGCATTTGGCCGGTTTTTTCTAAACTGACTAAATTGACGCGACGGTACCGCAAAAGTATGGTCGTGTTGGCCACTAACCCATATCTCCACCAACCCAGCAGCGTGGTGGAATAAGCTCCAGGCTTCCCCCCAAAAAGGGGAGAGACTCGTGCCCAGCAGTGGGACGTATAATGGGTTGCCATTATTATTATTTTTTTTTTTTTTTATGTAATAAAAGTGGCAAACTAGCATGCAGTTCACATTGATGTTAAGTGATGACTGCAGCCTATAGACACCCACACAATGACCAGAGGTCAAAATGCAGATGCGCTGCCACTCCTGAGGCCTAAGGTGTTATGGCCTCTGTGCCTGAAATTACAGGGCCGTACAATATTATATAATTATTATATAATTATTATTATATAATAATAATTATGTAATATACAATTAATGTACAATTAATGTAATGTACAATTATTATTATATAATTATTATTCTATAGTATTTGCACACGAGCAGTGTGCAAATACTATAGAATAATAACTGGGTACGCTACCTGGATTCTGCATGGAACTGAACTTGCTATAAACGGTATACTTATCTGTGTGAAAGAGCTATTAGACAGAGATAGATCTTTCTCTTACATAATATTTGGGAGAAACAAAGGAGTGTAGTTGTATTTATTTTTCTATTTATCGCCTTGTTCCATTGAGGAAAATAAAAATACAAAAGAGAACAATTTCCTAAACTGACAGCTGACTGACTTCGGTAAACAAAAAGGGGCCCAATGTAATTGTTTATTGTTGACTTGTGTATTAGATGGGCATGTTTCCGTCAGTTGCAATCATCATCACACCAACCGAAATATATCCACAGCTGGACAAAACCTTCCCCAAAGACGCCTACAATAGTGTTGCGCGTCATTAGGTTAAAATAATGCCATAATCGCCACTCTTGACAGGCGAATTTGAATTTTAGTTTTAGGCAGCAGTTTTGTCGCGGGACACTGTTGCCCATCCCGCGGTATATTTACTACCACCCTATTGAAATCGTTTGACCGCCATTGTTCGGTTGGCTAACTACATTAGCCGAACAATTTGCCTCCACTAAAGGGGCATGGGGTCGTTAAGTCCCGATGCCTTCAGTTGGAAGATTGCATCGATGGAATTAGTTAAAGATCCAGTTCGGTAGACATAAGTATGCTCGTGTTGGCCACCAACCCGTATCTCCACCAACCCGCATTGGAGCAGCGTGATGGAAGAAGCTCCAGGCCTTTAACTAATCATTATTATCCACCAATGGGTAATAATATCAACTGTTTCAGAGATCTGTTTCAATACTTATGGCTTACAACAATCTATCACATGTCATTCCTATCCGAATACTGCAAAATTATTGGGATAAACAATTCGTAGATATTTTAATGTGAGTTAATTTTGCAGTATTGGACACAACGGTATTTATTTGTTTAATGAATAGGTACGACCTTATGTGGAAAAAATAATGTGTTAACAAAGTATGTGTACAACGTAGGTTTAAAGATCTTTATTCTCATAAAAACATACAGTTCTTTTAGAATGAGATATAGATTACATTGATTTATGAATATGTTAGTAGTACACCTCTGGCGCTTAGGGTTAGTAACATAGTTACAATACTGAACAAACGTTAAAATCTTAACCGGGAACTGGGGATATATATTCGACTCCGATACCTCATTTATAGATACAATCCTACTAATATTATAAACGCGAAAGTTTGTAAGTATGGATGGATGTTTATTACTCTTTCACATAAAAACTACTGAATGGATTTTGATGCATCCTTACAGTAATATAGGTTATACATCAGAATAACACATAGACTAGACGAAGTCTCGGGCACCAGCTAGAATGAAATTGTGCTCCAAACGAGCTGTCCTTTGCCATTGCAATAGGTACCTGATCGTAAAAAATGTTTAGAGTGCACTGTTATTTAAAAATATTGTATCAGTTCTATTCCCTGTTTACCAAATAACAATATTCAAGCGGTATTTCTCATTTCAAACCAACGTTTGTTACGATCAAACATTGTTTTAATATTTACAACTCCGCCGCCATTTTCGTTCCAACTAAGATTGCCAGCTGTTTTAAATAATCACACGCTGTACTGAAAAGATTTCATCTGGTGTGAATTCCACAGTTAACAGGTCTGAAAATATGAATTGCTTGTGTCCATTTACTTTGTTTATGTCTAGTCTACGAAAGATAGTGAACCATCATTTAAACACTTTTAAAAGTGGATGGCACATGTTTGTTGAAATGTGATTTGGAACGAAGTCTTTGTGCCGCGATCTTTCTAAACAACCACGTACAGTCAATAACAGATAAATATACGTCTCGCTCGTGTAAGCGTCTGGTGGTCTAGAGTAAGAATAAAATCCAAGAGTACAAAAAAAACTCGTAAAATGTGTTACTCGCACATATGTGTAGAGGAGTACAACTCAATCGGTCCAATAGTAACAAAGCAAATTGGCTAAGACAAACCAAACACCAGCACCAACACACAAGGCAAGTGACTGCTAATATATATTATTTTTTTTGGTTTTTCCTTTTGAGGTGCGGCCCTAAAAAAGCAAAAAATGATGCTGTTGTCTCATTTAAAAAAAACCTAATCGCATAGATCTTTGGAAAGAATATGACAAGCTTAACCACAACTTCTACGCACCTCATCGTTAAATGGGTTTACGTACCTACACTAAAACGTATTTAAGTCTTTGTCATAAATACATTGTCATTCGCAGTAATAATTAGATTATAAATGTGCGTAAAAATTAGGTTTGCAGCATATCTGGATGAACAAAATGATTCTGCAGTGAGATCCTAACCTATGAGAGTGAATTGAAAAAGAAATGAAGGAAAAATTAATAGAACAATTTTAATAAAATTCAGACTGGATAAAAAACTGCGACCACTTTATCATTCACTAGCCGCTTTACAATTTAGCAATAGGATCCCCATTCTCAAGCGCGGAATTTCTTTTCCCTTCTGATTATACCCGTCTTTGCAATATTTACTTACTTGCCATATTCGTCCTTTGAAAAGGTGGGCTTAAGGTTTTTATCAAAGTGTCCACTAAAAGCAGTCACCTTTTGCAGGTCACTGTGACTCTGAGCTTTAGTGTCGAATGCCGATATGAGATCTGTTAGCGATGAACTCTGTGAACAATAAATAAAATAATAACTAATAGAGTAAATAACAACAAAATTTTAAGAGGGAAAACTTGTCAAAATGCTGGCATCGAGACGTGAATGATGGCGTTCATACCATGCCAATATGGCGGTTATGCATATAAGAACGTGGGAAGCAGTTTCCCGCGATAAAACTATTGACACTGCGATCTATAATCCACATCGATTTTCACGTTCATTTCGGCCCAGAGCGTTTAAATTGTGGAACTAACTTCACTCTGAAGTGTTCCCTCGGTGCTACAATATGGGGTTCTTCAAAAATGGCGTCAAATGAATCCTTCAGGGCTGGCAGCGCGTTGGCAACTCCCTTGGTGTTGCAGATATTCATAGGCGACGGTGACCACTTTTCATCAGGTGTCCCGTTTGCTATTCTGTCAACCTTTCAGACAGTAATAGCGTATCGATTATGGCATATTCTCTCCTAATGAAACACTTAACTGTTTTGGACATCTAAGGGTTAGGGTTTTTGTTCAGCAGTGAGCGTTTTTCAGCTGAGGTGATGATGGCGATGAGGTCAAAATACCTATATAAAAGACTAGCGGCCCGCCCCGGCTTCGCGCGGTGCAATGTTGCCTATTCTCTCCTATTCGTCTTAGCGTGATGATTATACATAGATATAGCGTAAAGTCTTCCTCGATATCTTTTATAGTTTAGGCAGCGTACGCAAAATAAGTAACTTTTCCGGTTGATTTTTTACACCTTGTGTCTGTAAAACCCAAATATCTTACGTAACCCTATTTTTTCCAAAATAAAATATAGCCTATGTTACCCGTGGATAATGTAGCTTTCGAATAGTGACGATATCATTTATAGTTTAGGCAGCGTACGCAAAATAAGTAACTTTTCTGGTTGATTTTTCACACCTTGTGTCTGAAAAACCCAAATATCTTACAGTACCCTATTTTTTCCAAAATAAAATATAGCCTATGCTACCCGTAAATAATGTAGCTTTCGCATAGTGAAAGAATTTTTAAAATCGGTCCAGTAGTTATTGAGCCTATTCAAAACATACAAACAAACAAAAAAATATTACCTCTTTATAATATTAGTTTAGATATTCCTAGATCCTGCTATTTTTGTTTCAATAATCGAAAGTACGTTCGTTGAAATAAAGGAGACGTTCCAAAATGTATGGAGCTTGGGCCTGCACCTTGTACGCTATATTGAGAGAAGAAGCACAAAATACTAAATCATTTTCAGCTATTCAAATCGTTTATTATACCTTCAATTAACTGTCGTAAGAATATTTCAAAAACAAGAATGTCATAGTAGCAATATGAATGACGACCCGGTTAGTTAAGCGGTGTGAGATGACCGTTTGATTCGAAGGGTCGCGGGTTCGATCCCCGCACCGGGACAAATATTTGTTTGGCCTACAGATATTTGTTACGGGTCTGGGTGTTTGTGTATGTGTTGTATGTGTACAACGGCACCCACGACACAGGTTTATACCTACTGTGGGGCTGTGAGTATTTAAAAACAAATGTGTTGTCATACAAAAATTACATTAAATAAATATTTCCGACAATAACGATTCAAATTATTTTTCGAGTATTTCTTCATGATTCTACGAATTTTTCTCTATCTTTTGATATAGTGTACAAGGCGCGGGTCCAACATTTTGTCCTTTGTAGAGCTCTCTTAACTTAAAATGTCCTTCAACAAATTGCCTATTTTATTGTAGAGACTAGCTGTGCCCGCGACTTCGTCCACGTGAGAAAAAATATTATTGTTCAGTATCTACCTGGACGAAGTCGTGGTAGTTACGTGGGCGCAGCTAGTGTAAAAGTAGCCTTAGTTACTCCTTATTACATCAGCTATCTGCCAGTGAAAGTCCCGTCAAAATCGGAGACACTCAAATTCTATTTATTTGTATGTATGTATGGTTCTATGGAGATAAAAGTAGCCTAAGTTACTCCTTATCAGTTCAGCTATCTGCCAGTGAAATTCTCGTCAAAATCGGGGACACTCAAAATTTTATTTATTTGTATGTAGGTATGTATGAATGTAGGTTTGTATGTATGTATGGAGATAAAAGGGCCTAAGTTACTTCTTATTACATCAGCTGCCTACCCGTGGAAGTCCCGTCAAAGTCGGATACACTTCAATTCTACTTATTTGCATGTAGATATGTATGTATGTATGGATGTATGGAGATAAAAGTAGCCTAAGTTACTCCTTATTACATCAGCGACCTACCCGTGGAAGTCCCGTCAAAGTCGGATACACTCCAATTCTACTTTTTTGTATGTAGGTATGTATTTATGTATGGATGTATGGAGAAAAAGTAGCTTAAGTAACTCCTTATCACATCAGCTATCTGTCAGTGAAAGTCCCGTCAAAATCGGTCCATCCGTTCCCAAGATTAGCCCCGCCAAACAGACAGACAGACAGACAAAAAGATAAAAATTGTAAAAAAAGTTGTTTTGGTATATGTAACGTGTATGCATACATATGCATTTAGTAAAAAACAGACACTCCAATTTATTTATTTGTATAGATTTATTATGGAAGGTAATATACAACATAAGACCTAAAAGTTCAGTGAAAATTTTAAGCGTCTACTTGCTACCGTTACTATCGAGCAAAAAACCTACGATAAAAAAACACGTTTATTGTATGTCCCCTTCGACCCATTAACATTTTCATTTTCTTATTTTTAGTAATTAATATTGTTTTTATAGCGGTAACAGAAAAACAGATTTTTGTGAAAATGTTAGTTTTCTAGCTATCACTATTTATGAGTGACAGACATGCCTGGTGACAGACAGACGGACAGACGGACAGACGGACAGACAGACAGACAGCGGAGGATTTATTGATCCGTAGGGTCAGTTTTTACCTTTTAGGTACGAAACCCCCTAAAAGATAGAACTAAGATACAGAATAGCCTAAAAATATTCGATATGATTCTTTAAATTGACATAACTTTTTTATTTCAGAACTGATTCACATGAAATAAACATTAAATGTTAAGCGAAACTTACCACAACATATTAATGAAAAGAGCAAATCGAATAAGCCGTTTCTGAAATTAGCGTATACAAATACACAGACAAACAGACATTTTTCGGGGATAAAAGGTACCCAGTGTTGTGCGCCAAAGGTTAAAATATAATCATACCAAGTCTCATTGTGATCGTACCGGTAGTTTTTATGTGATGCTTGAACAAACAGACAGACAGACAAAAATTTTCTAATCACATATTTGAGTTCGGTATCGTTCTAGTAACTTTTTGGTATTTATTTTTTCAATATTTTTAATGTACAGAATGTACACTTCTACAGATTTATTATAAGTATAGATTATCAAACGAGCAAGCTGTGAAATAACATCTATCCGAATTTTACTCTATTTTATTAAAATAAAGAATTTTTCGTAGCTTTAATTAATTGCCTTGTTACAAAAGACCTTTAAAATATTGAAGCAGTCTTTCAACAATCAATTTTATTGAAATAATAATAGAAGTTATATTTCAATTATTGGCTGAATTATTTTTCTCTATAAAAGCCTGGTGTTATTCCCTAGTCAATAAAACTTGTCTAATATCAGCTAGATTCTAAATTAATCTAGATTATCGTGTTCTACGATATAAGTTACTTTATTAGACTTTATTGTCATCTGTAGCTAAGAATTTGCCAATTGTCTAAAATATTTCGGTAACAGTTTTCATGCAAAATTTAATTTTGTATTGTCACTACCGAAAATCTCACGTAAAACTACCTAAGAAACACTCAAAACCATAGAGAAACTCGGGCCACCGGTCGCGGCGGACTGGAGGGGAGTAGCCATAGCGTTTATTACCAATGCAAAACAGTCTGTCATTTTTTAAGGGGGAAAATGCGTGCGACACACTCGCACACTACAAAAAATGTCTATTACTACGAAACTCACACCTTGACTTTAACAAAATACAGAAACAATATCACGCACTAATTTAAACATCTAGGCGACAGGTATAGGCCCATTGGGGCTTGTTCTTTGACAGAGGGGAAAGCCTGCATATGGCTACTCCACTATGACGACAATCCATAGATTGAACTATACCAGAGAATAGGTATGTAATAATACTACGTATAGAATTCACACTTCGACGTCCCGCCCGATTTCCCCGCATCACCCAACCTCCTCCCCTCTTATGGGCGACGGTTGGTATTTTGTAGGTGCTACGCACACAGGTACACGTGTAAATACACGTCACTGATTGATGTCTGTGTAATAGAGACCAAATTATGCGTTTGTATGGAATTTAGGCGGAGTGTCCGCGGTGTGACTGTACACGATACAGCACTTTCAGTACCACAGAATAGATAATTATCTATTCCGTGTTCAGTACATTCACACAGCCTTTTCGATCTCGTCAAGATTCCATTTAGCGGCGTATGTGTTTCTATACGCGAGGTCACACAAGCATACTGTAGCGGTATTGCCGCGAATGTACTAAATTAGCGTTGTGATCTCCAAATATTAATGTATAGACTTTTTTATGTAATGAAGGTGGCATACAAGCATGCAATTCACATTGATGTTAAATGATGACTGCAGCCTATAGATAGACACTTACACAAGGACCAGTTATTACGGGGCCATACATTAATTACCATCTGATCGGAACACGATAGTGCTGAACACCACCATTTAGCGGCAGATAGATTAGGTAATGCGGTCGTGCCTGCGCCCGCGAGCTCCATCGCTGAAACTCTACCACCAACAAAAAGTAGATAAGTAACTCTCATCTAGACGCGCTACAGTGTGTTCTTTGTAGGCCCCGCCCACGGTGGGTATATTTACGTGGAATCATGTTTTAGGATTAGTTACACTTCTTTACATTATTATTCGTAAGCCGTGATATAGCAAAAATCCGTTACCGGAATCGAATGCCCTAGTGAAAGAAGGATTATATCATTACCACAGTTTAACAATTATTGTTATATTGTGTCATTTACTGACGGTAGAGCTCCAGTGATGGAGCTCGAGGGCGTAGGCACCACCGCCTTACCTTATCTATTTGCCGCTCAATGGTAGTGTTTGTTCAGCACTATCGTGTTCCGGTTTGATGGTAATGTATGGCCCCGTAATAACTAACACAGAGGCAAAAGATCGTAGTCCTCAGTGGTGGCAACGCATCTGCACTTTGACCTCTGATTATTGTATAGGCTGCAGTCGTCACTTAACATCCATGTGAACTGCATGCTTGTTTCCCACCATCACATTAAAAAAAATATCCATCCGGGATAATCCATTATGATGAACGTAGTATCTCTAAACATACCTTATATTATTATGTTTCCTTTGAGTTTCGTCCTTCGCATTTAAAACTATTTATTTTCAGATACCTAACCTCTTTATACTTTGTTCTTTGAAAGTTTAGCTTTGTTATGTCAAAGCATAAACTTATTCAGAATTCTTCCACGTTTCCAAGACTCACCGAAATCTTCAAGCATCAGTTATTTGTAAGTCTTGAGATATTTTTCTTTTATTTCAGACTTCATGTTGCAAATTCAAAAGAAATTCCGTTCTATAGACGGCCGGAGTCTTTGATGAATAACATTTTTCAGACTGTCCTGATTCAGTCTACATAATTCGTTTGTTATTCATGTACCTAAACCTTGTATCAAGGTAAAAATAAGATAAATATATATACAACGATCGTATTAATTTTAAAATAAATCTTGATTTTAAAGCGACAGAAGATAATATCTTATGAGACATCAGTTTGAAAGGCAGGTTCCTACCCACACAGTATAAATACAGTATACCTACTCTGTCGTTTAATATCTAGTAGCTTTTTAATAAGTATATTATTATTTAATAAAAAATTTAATGTTTAATTAATTCCTTTTTTTATTTTAGAATATTTCATTACATTCGACACTCCAAAGAGCTCCGCATACCGCAGCCGCATTCGCATTCGCATTTTAAGTTTAATAATATGACAAATACAAATTCTTATCCATAAAGTCACACACACTTGCACTTCACCTTGTTAGGGGTACGTTGGTAAATGGCAAATAACTTATAATAGGTATGTAATATCTTTAAATTCCGAGGTAATATCGGTCCATATCAGTCCATATAATATATCTGTCTGCCAAAACATTTACTGGCAAACTTTGGTAGCATTCTATGGATAATATTTGGACAATATCAATATTTCTGTAAATTGCTACAAAATAATGAAATGAAAATGCGACAAATTATTAAATAAGGTATGCTTCATGCAGCTGAGCGCTAAGGCAAAAAATGAATATCGATTGTTTCGTCCCCGATTATCTATAGGTTGTATCGTGATAATATTCCGTAGAAGGAATCTAGAAGAATCTAGAAGGTATCTTTCAAATTCAAGCTTCGTCGTAATTATTTGAATTCACTGGCTGTTGACACTGGTTAATATGGGAATGTCATCATATTTAAGCTTTCCTATTTATTATTATATTTATGTTATTTATATATTGATTTATATATAGCTATATGTTTATGTATATTGATACGTACCTATGTTTTTTTTATTGTGTATTTATTCTAATATATCTTTAGTTATTTACGTAAGTAATTATCTGCTTTTTGTTTTAGTCATTGTAGTTTTTTTATTTCATAGTTCTTTTTATTTTTCTGCAAAATTTCGTGGTTTTTCTGTACAACCTTAATGTTAACTGGCAGATAATGCCTAAAAGCATTAAGTCCACCTTATGTACCTCATTTTTATAATGTGTGCATTAAAGTTTAAATAAATTAATAAATAAATATTCCATTAACTTTTAAGCTATGGAATAAACATTCTAGATAAAATTACAAAAATAACAATTACCTACTTTCAGCTGCGTTTGATTCTATTTTAAAATGTATGCTATAATTTTATTGATAACTAGAGAGTTCCCTGACTGTAGGTCAGTTACATAATATTAAAAAGGTACATGAAAAATCAATTAAAATTTTTATCTTTCTTATTACCTACTAACAACTTAATTTTTTAATTAAATAAACTAAATTTAACTTAACAGTTTAATTTTTTTTTACCAAAAACCAGATAAAGAAGGAAAGGAAAAAACTTTCGTCAATGACAGTCGTCTACATAAATATAAGCCTTTTCGAGAAACTACGCTCATCATGACATGATGTAATCTCTACAGAACCCAACGCTAAATATGAATAAATAAAAAATATTACGGGTTGAATCACCCGTATTTTTTTTTTCTTTTACATATTCATTTTGAATACCAGTACGAAATATTAAACCAATATCGAAGTCTTAGCAATTTCAAATGACAATGCAATGATATTATACCAATAAATTAAAGATAAGCTTGAAGGACAAAACTAGTCTTCGTTCTTAAGAAAACGTTGCCCTTGAGCAAACCACTTGGGATAAAACGTATCTGTAGTTACTACTATCAAATCGGTCTTATAAATACTAGTGGGAGAGTTGAGGCAGGCCTCAATCACGTAGGTAGGTCTAAACAACGTACGGATAATCAAACTATGCAATCACCCGTTACGGAGGAGTTTTTGAAGTGTTAATAATTGCAACCCATTATACGTCCCACTGCTGGGCACGAGTCTCTCCCCTTTGTGGGGGGAGGCCTGGAGCTTACTCCACCACGCTACTCCAATGCGGATTGGTAGAGATACGGGTTAGTGGCCAACCCGCTGTCGGTTGTTTTCGAACCGCCCATAAGGCCTCCGAAAAGGTTTAACGACTGCTACCTATCGATAGCAACCGGGACCGACGGCTTAACGTGCCCTCCGAAGCACGGAAACGCGAATTTTAATTTGCCACTAGCGGTCACCCATCACACACCCGACCGTGCCCGTAATGCTTAACCGATCGCTTACGATCTACACCAGCCGTGGGCCATGCGCGCTTCGCTTGAAGTGTTAACTTCTTTTTTATTTGGCGTCGCGAGGAGACGTCTCCACCCCCCACTGGCGGAAGAATTTTCTTCTACTCGAAGATAATTCTTCCACTAGTGCAGTCAGTCAACCGAACAATTGTGGTCAAACCATTCGAATAGGGCGGTAGTATAAATAACAACGCGGAATGGGCAGCAGTGTACCACGATAAAACTACCGTCACTGCGATCGCCAATGGGCCTGCCAAGCATGGCAATTATGGCATTTCTCCCCTGATGATGAACAACAACTGTTGTGGGTGTCTTTGAGGAAGGCTTTGTGATGATGGTTTTGGTGGTCGTAAAAAATGCATAACGCTAATGTTCAAGTTTTCACTTCTGCCAGCACTCCCGGAGTGCAACATGTTTTTTAATAATATATTGCGTGTATGGCGGATTTTTTTCGCGGCGGCGTTTCTCTTTCAAATGTCATAGCGCATGCAACAAAAGAATGCCGTACGTGCGCTGTTTCGCTGTGTAATGCATGACCTTGATGAACAGAAAAAGGCACCGCGTGGCTGTCCATCATTGGCGTGATGGACAACCAATGATCGTTGCATCTCAAACTCGAAGTTACCAGATCTTTCAAAATACGATTTTGGCGTGTTACAAGCAACGCTGATAAGAACCAAAAATGCGACAACCCTAATTAATTTGCGTTTGTATGGGTTAGAACTTAGAACGTCATTATGCTAAACTTCAAATCAGTCCAGCCGCTTTACCACCAAGCTACCGAAGCCCCACAAAACTTCAAAGGCTATAACCTACTTTTATAAGTAAGGAAGGTGAGTGATGACTGCAGTCTATAGACATCTACTTAAATCCAGAGGTCAAAATATAGATGCGTTGCCACCTCTGAGACCTTATGTCTTTCTTCTGACTATATGTTTTTTTATACTGTGATAATATATTGATTAAATAGTGCCAAACATTATATTACAAACCCAAACATTGATTACATTCATCGACTATGGAACAGGAAGGCTGATTGGTCTGTGATCATATCACAGAAACAAAAGATAAAAACAAGTCAAGCATAAGTTGGTATGGCACAGGTAAAAACATAAAAAGCTTTAGATAATAACATTACCTTTGTCCTTGTCCGAACTACAATAAAACAAAACTATTCAACTAAAATGTAAGATGTCTATTGCCCCAATTACTATTAACGAATAACGCTCCATGGCGGACCAGACAGTATTGTAGGCTTAATGAAAGATCCTCAATAAGTCCTTTGAAAATGAGCGGTATACAGAGTTACTGTTGCCTAGGTAACTTATCGAGCAGACATTGGATCAATGGTTTCCAAAGTGTGCTCTACGGAGCCAGGGTGGCCAACCGCCCGGTTTTCGACCAGACTGTTGGGTTTTAGAAGGAATGGGTCAGGTCGCTTGATTTCGACCGGATTCAATTTGTCCGGTCAGCAAGTATTATGAACGTGACCCGCTGCGTGAAATACCATATCAGGACTGCCGCAGCGCAGACTAAACTTCAGTAACTGAAGCTGCAGGACGCGAGTAATAAACGAAAAAAGTTTTTCATTAATATTTACCTTTTTTTTTTCGATTTTGATTAAGTATGATCCGATTAAATTTGTCCGGTTATGGCGGCTGAAAAAGTTGGCAACCCTATGCCTGAGCCCTGGGACTCCGCGAAGCATTTGTCGGGGTTCTACAATTATTGTCGGCTATATTGATATTAAATTACAATGCCTACGTAAATAATATCAATGTAAAACTTACCTGATTCAGAATGTCATTTGATAATAAAGCCATTTAATTTTCCCCTTCACAGAGTGTGTTGTGCCCTACAGTAAATTTGGTCAATTCAACTTTATGCATCGGATTCCGGTATACATCCTGAGTTGTAACGAATACCGATCGATAGTTTCACCGGATACCGGTATCGATTGCACCCCGTTAAATAATATATTATATTCAAATAAATAAAATTGGAGTGTCTGTTTGTAACATAAAAATAACCGCTTTTTACTGAATGCATATGTATGTGTACAGGGTACATATAATATACCAAAACAACATTTTTTACAATTTTTGTTTGCCCGTCTGTCTGTTTGGCGGGGCTAAACTTGGGAACGGCTGGACCGATTTCGATTTCATTTTCACTGGCAGATAGTTTATGTAAGTAAGTACCAGTAACTTAGGCTACTTTTATACTAGCTGCGCCCGCGACTTTGTCAGTGTGGATACTGAACAATCATAAATTCTCACGCGGACGAAGTCGCGGGCACAGCTAGTTCATTATAAGATTTGTTGCAAACGATACCGGGATCAGTACAACTACAAAAATTAATATGTTTGAGTTCTAATCCGATCTCGATTACAAGTTTACGCAAGGAACCTTGTTGTCGGATTTTAATATACTTCTTATACCTAGTAGGTAATTGGATCCCGGGCTATTTTCGTAATCCCGGAATTGTAGAATAGGTAATGAAAAGATAAACCATAATTGTGTAAAAATCAACTTTTTACTTATATTTTCACAACGAGGGTGATGATTACGAAAATTGACGAATTTATAAAGAAAAACTTTAGAGAAAGAGCGTTGGTGATATAATATGCTAAAATATGTACTGTACGTGACCGTTTTACGGCTTTTCCCCGCGGCTTACCGTAAAACTGAGAAACGTAACAAAATCACCCGCAAAAAAACCGCAAGAAGGTCCTCACTTGACAACGGAATACCACAATGGCAACGGATGCTAATCTGACCTAGGTATATATTTATCCTTCTAGGTATATAATAATAATAACGGTTACTCTTAATACTTAACACGACGCTGGGCACGAGTCTCTCCCCTTGTTAGGGGCCTGGTGCTTACTCCAACACGCTGCTCCAATGCGGATTGGTGGAGATACGGGTTAGTGGCCAATCCGCTGTCGGATGTTTCAAACCGCCCATAAGGCTTCCGACAAGGTTTAACGACTGCTATTTATCGATAGCAACCGAGACCGACGCCTTAACGTGCCCCCCGAAGCACGGAAACGCTCATTTAATTTGCCACTAGCTCACCCGTCACATACCCGACCGCGCCCGTATCGTATAGATTGCTTGTAATCCACACCAGCCACGGGGCTATGCGCGCTTCTTAGGTATAATTAGGTCAAAGTAGAATGGAATATTTCCCCTTAGTTAAAATAACTCAACTCGAATTTTTTAATAAAATGATTATGTACTCTCCAGCTTCTTTGCGAACTTTCAACGCAGGGAATTTCCGACGACGTATCAATAAAATGGTTCAGGTAACATTTCAAGAGGAGGGAAAACTTTTGATACAAGGCGATGGTGATGTAACATTCTAAAATGTCTTTAGTGCGAAGCTACATTATGGTTTCAAAATTACAAAACGCAAGTGCAGTATCCATCAAGAAATAATGCACATCGACCTTAAGAAGGAGACGGCTTATTTCGGGTCTGTAAAGCGTTATCTCGTTCACACCTTACCTTTGTGACGTTTGTCCAGCAATTAAATCAAGTTTTGACCAATAGCGGACTATCATTGCTTACGTAGGCAGCGCGCAATGCAATCCAATTGTCACTTTCATAAATTATCATCTGACTTATACTTCTCCCTTATTCATACACGTATTTTAGCTAAAGTGTTGCTTATGTCTCTTTTGTCTCTTTCTATCCCGCACATTTGACAATGCAACTGACAAAGACAAAGCATTCTATAGCTAAAACGTATCTAATGTACGTTTATGAATAATGGGAGCTTATCTACATTTTTATTATAATCAAATCATTGTAAAATTGATATCTACTTTTGCTTAGTTGAAATACCTCAACTTGACAATTTGAATAAAATAATATTCAAGCAGTCCCCGTCATGATTGTTTTAACCTGATTACGTACTCTCTCCAGTTTCTTTGCAAACTTGAGACGCAATGAATTTCCGCCGACTTGTCAACATAATACTTCACGTTTTCAAGAGAATTACGTAAAGGTCCTGAATTGTAAAATTACAGGAAAAAACTTTGGGGAGAAATGATGATGTAATATTCTAAAATGGCTGTATGTTTAATATCTGTATTACTGTTTTTCCCCGCGGCGTCATAGGTCAAAAGTAATAGGTCAAGGTCAGGTGGTTTAAACCACTGTTGTTTTAACCTGATTACTTACTCTCCAGTTTCTTTGCAATTATTTTCACGAGTATGATGAAATGCTATAACACCAGAATTATGTATCAACTAGCGGCGCGCCCCGGCTTCGCGCGGTTGCAATGTTACCTACCCTCTCCTATTCATCTTAGCGTGATGTTATAGCCTTCCTCGATAAATGGGCTATCTAACACTGAAATATTTTTTCAAATCAGACCAGTAGTTCCTGAGATTAGCGTGTTCAAGCAAACAAACAAACAAACTCTTCAGCTTTTTAATATAAGTACAGATTGAGTGGCTGAAAACAATATCGACCTGCCATAAATAAATTTATTCATATTGTGAGCAGTATATTCCTAAATTTGATACTCTTAAATAGTAGTGGATATACCTACCTACTATTAAATTCTCACTAAATCACGCGTTTATAAACCGGGCTGGTCGGAGAGGAGATGTGTTTGAATAAACCAATCCGATTCCGTTATTTCAAATATATACATCTCTTTAGCTCGAGTGGAAATGGATCAAGCGGAGAGAAGAAGAGATCTCATTTCTCTCTAATTCATTTTTCTATAGAATATTGTGCGACGAACGAGAAAGCGGCGCGGCAGAGCGGAGAAGTGTCTAGTCGGGCGACCGGGCGGCGTAGACAGAACGTCCTTTCGTAGACAGAACTTGACTGGTTCCGATCTCTCACAGCTCACATCACATCTCCGCTACACTTCTCCTCTCCGCTTTGGTGGAAATAACCTGCCAGCTTTGCAGCATATCTCTTAGTTTGGTAGATTACGGACCTTAGGCGCAGTGTGCCCTAGGCCATAGACACGTTGCCCCTTCTGTTTATTTTTTAAAAACAAAAGAAACTACTAGGATACTAATTGTACATCAGAACATTGGTAAAAAATACCGTTTATGTGTAAACAACCCTGAGCTGTGCTTGCGTTATACATCTTAAAACTTAGGGCGGCTTTCAGCGTTTGCTCTGAGAACTCTGTTTTATAAAATAGAACTCCGTTTTAGTTTAACCACACCGCGGACACTCCGCCAAAATTCCATACAAACGCTTAATTTGGTCTCTATTACACACACAGACATCAACCAGTGACGTGTATTTACACGTGCAACTGTGTGCGTAGCACGTACAAAGTACCAATCGTCGCCCATAAGAGGAGGAGGTTGGGTGATGCGGGGAAATCGTAACGTAGTATTATTACATATTCTCTGGCTTAACTGAGTTTAAAATTTGCATCCAATTTCAGCTTAATCACGATCAATCTTCGGTAAAATCCAAATAGTGTTTATGAACACTTTTTTGAGACGCGTTTTAGACGATGAAATCAGCCCTTAGTCTCTTCATTTTTTTTGTAACATAATAATAAGTACGCATTTCTATATGTACCGAATTTTGATACAAAATAACCGGTTACATCAAATAACACTCAAATAACATTCACAAAGCCTGGAATGTGGTTCGGTCAAATTGAAATATTCATCTTTGTTCTGAATCTATTTACAGCACATTGTTACAATAGCTCTTGAATGATCAGTCCAGAGATATTTGCCAACGTAGAATTGTTTTTCGTATGCTTATTAATGTGTCTATGTTAATTTAGAAAAACATATTGTTTCTTATTCTAGGAAAGTCTGGAAATGTGATTTTATATAGGTACCATACATATCGGATATAATTCAAATATCTATTGTTAGGTCAACACAACAGACACATAGCGTAATGAATTCATAGAAACAAATCAATTACAGATTCATAGATATCGTGATATATGTGAGCTACACAGTAAGTTAATTTCCCTCGAGAATTTAATGCAGTTATGAGACATGAAACTTGGTTGAACATAAGTCTATACTACATCAGTTGTGTAAGAGTCCTTACCTAAGACCGCATGCAAGGTTTTTGTATACAGCACGATCTTCATTTCACCGTGTAAAGCGCTGTCCAGACCTATGTGTTATTCGCTACCGACGTGGGGAGCGGCATTACCAAGCGCGTTTCGCTCGGGTATTTTGTATGAAGTTCCGCGACTAAAGCGGAAAATAGTCGCGGAACTTCATAAACCCGTATTACCACGCGGCATAGAAAAACACTGGAGGGGAGTAGCCATATGCAGACTTTCCCCTCTGTCAAAGTACAAGCCCAAATGGGCCTAAACCTGTCGCCTAGATGTTTAAATGTGAGCGTGAAATTGTTTCTGTATTTTGTTAAAGTCAAGGTGTGAGTTTCGTAGTAACAGACGATTTTTGTTGTGTACGTGTGTGTCGCACACATTTCCCCCCGCAAAAAATGACAGACTGTTTTGCATCGGTAATACACGCTATGGCTACTCCCCTCCAGTCCGCCGCGACCGGTGGGCCGCGTTGCTCTATGCCACGCGGCATCCGCTACCGTAGGCGGTAGAGGATAACGCTCAGGTCTGAATAAGGCTCAAGTATTATCATGACCTATAGTAACAACATACTTAAAATACAACATCCTACCCAATTCTCTTAGATTTATTTTCACACAAATAAAATTAAATCGATCTTTCCGAATGATTGAATACTCCGGATGATAACTTATATACGAGTATAATGTACGTCACAGCGTCTATTATATAGACGTTCTATTTATTTCTGTAATTCATTATTATAAAACACAGATGATAAACATGATAGAGTACAACATAAACTCGGTAATAAATTTTGTCAAATTTATAGGTCTTAGAAAGTTGTAAATTGTTAGAAGATAATATTTGTAGTCATTGTTAAAAATGTTTAAAATAAATTCTGTCTAATTAATGCAATCCGAAATTTCAAGAACTTATATTACAAATATTACCTTGTCGTATCGTACCCTGTGTGTTACTTTTCGTCATAACATACAAATCGAATCCTATTAACTGTTCAGCTTTAAAATATTTGTATGTACCTACGTTAAACAATATTTTTGTTTATATTGTGTGTCTGTTTCTTACTTCATAACTAATTTGACTTATATTGTTACTGCAAGCAAGTGTTATTTCAGTTAGTTCTAGAAATCGGGTTCTGTTACTTAATCTTATTAACAATGTAGCTTTCAAAACAGTTCGTTGCCAAAAAAAAAGAATATAGATAATAATCACTATCATCACTTCACTGCATATTATACGATAAAGTAAAGTATTTTATCTGTCTATGTAATGCGCTAATCTCGAAAAATAGTCAACGGATTTTGTTCCTGTTTAAAATTTTGGAAAGAGGCTTTTCTGGGGAAGGTTTTTATCAATAATTTCTCATAATCGTATTTTATTTACCGATATATCACCGTTTTTGTCAAAGAAGACGGACGCGTCCCCTCAATATGATTGCTACCCGTGCGAAGCCGGGGCGTGTCGCTAGTAGTACTATATAGATAAATCTCTGAGCTAGGGAGAAAGAAGGCTGACTCTAGCCCCTGACGTCTACAAAGTGCAAGTTCTCGGTTCCATCTGGCGGCAAACCCATACCGAGGCGACAATTATTTGAAATTAAAATAATTTAACACGCATAACAGCTAATACATCAATATCTAATGCGTCATTATCCTATCTACTACTTAGTAACTTATTGATACCTCTTTCTAAAAAAAAACTGAGCCAAGTGAGTGAGAGTCGGACTTGCATGCACTGTATTCCGTTGCTCAATAATAATTTAAAGTTACAATTCAGAACAATGCACGATAATTACAATTCAGAAATTTCTTGTTTTTTTTAAATACGAGTACCATGCACTTCTTATAGGTTTGCCTATAATATATATATATTTTTTAATTTGAAATGGCATCGCTATTACGCATATTTCCGGGGTCAAATAAAACGATATTTTGTATTCGAATAAAAGCAGCGTTGAAGTGAGAATCAGTCAGTCAGTTAATTATTTATTATGTCAGTCAAGTGAGCCACAGTCAGTAATTCGAGTAAAGCGATGACTACTTTACCAGAACATTTACAATGAAGTTTTGGATTGTTTGAAGGCAACCTGAAAGGCCGTGTTTTCGCACCGTTATTCTATTTCACTATACACGGGCACTATAATAAACCTATATCAAACAAAACGCTTGGAGAGAGCTATGCTTGGAGTTTCTCTGCGAGACCGAATCAGAAATGAGGAGATCCGCATGAGAACCAAAGTTACCGACATAGCTCACCGAATAGCGAGACTCAAGTGGCAGTGGGCAGGGCACATAGCTCGACGAACTGACGGCCGTTGGGGCAGAGCAGTTCTCGAGTGGCGACCACGTACCGGAAAGCGAAGCGTAGGCAGGCCTCCCACAAGATGGACCGACGACCTGGTGAAGGTCGCTGGCAATCGCTGGATGAGGGCGGCCCAGGACCGTTCGTTGTGGCATTCTTTGGGGGAGGCCTTTGTTCAGCAGTGGACGTATTTTGGCTGAAATGATGATGATGATGAAACAAAACGCCACCAACTTTATTTAATACTAGCTGCTGCCCGCAACGTCGTCTGCGTGAAGGCAGTACAGCACCAAACATACCTAAGATGCCAATGTCGCTTTAGCATTATAAGCAAATAGCATTAAATTAAAACTAGAAGTTTTTTTGCAAGCGAAGCAAGAGAAGGGAGTCATATGGGAATCCTGCTGAGTTCAGTCATAAGACGTGACTGAACGAAATAGAGAAAATAATGTAGGAATATATTCCCGGACACAAAAGAGTAAAAATACGTACAAAGGTATCAAACCTTATGACACTTTCCTATAAACTACGTTGGTAGTTACTCTACCGGGAGCCAAAATGTAAAGAGGGTCAGGACTGGTGACGCGGTAGCAAGCGACGTACAGTTGCCCGTGTGAGAAGCAACTCGTCCTGAGGTTAACACCCGCTGCCCTCAGTGTCTGCCCTTGCGACTTATTGATGGTCATCGCGAATCAAACATTCAACTGTACGCGCTTGAACTGGAACGTGAAGTTATGTGGTATGAGGGGAATGCGTGGTATAAATACTGCCTCACCAATGCCACAACCCGTAAGAATTTCCGCCTCAATGATGTGTCTGTGGAGCGAGGTGACTTTAAGTCCCGTTATACAACTTCGGAGGAGATAAGTTCCGAAGAAGTATAATCGGGACACCTATCTTCAGCTTGATGGTATGCGATGGAAGTTCCCTTGCTGACAGGAAGTTCAGAAATGTGGTGCGGTATACGACTGATGTCCCTGACACCGAGAATGAGTTCTTCTAAGCTGGATACTTCTCTGAAGGAAGACTCTGGAAGCACCATCTGTCCACCTCTCTCTTCTGCTAGAGTGCTTTCGCGAAGACTTAGAAGGACATCATAAAATTCTTGAGCACGTGCATTGTCGCTGAGCCGAGCTCTCATATCAATGGTCTAGGGCAGCGTACGAACTCGTTAGATCGTGACAAAAAACGCATTCACCTTGTCAGCCCTCGATCTTCACGTCACCACGGGAAGCGTTTGCCGGAAATCGCCAGTGAACAGTAATGTGACACTACCCACTCAAATGTTCGTTCCTGCGGATTTCCTGCTGGGTTCTGTCCACGGCTTCAACTGCCTTTCTATTGGCCTTCGTACACTCATCCCATACAATCAGGGAGCAATCTTTGAGCACGTGTCCCTTATCGCTGTTACATGACCCACCAAAAACAGTCGCTTCGGCGCTCTCTAAATGTAAGGGAATTTTAAACATGTGCTGTCTTGCTTGCCGGAAGCAGTGTGGCAGCGACACTACAGCAATAGCAATGTTGCCTTGCCTCCTGACCTCTGCGAGTATGTCAGTGTTAACAAATGTTTTTCCTGTTCCACCAGGAGCCACCAAGAAAAACATTTTACCCTGGTTTTGAACAACGCTTTCATGGACGGTATCATACATTTGTTTTTGCTCTGAAGAGAACAAAGTGACATGGTCATTTCGCCCGGATCGTAATTTGTCTCAGTATTATACTCCCAATTTCTACGGTCTTGATGGGGTGATGATTGGGGAGCTGATAACCTATATTTGATAGTTCAATCGGCGGTGGAAATGACCACATCTTGAAATGAACTAAGACAGGTGTTAAGCATACGTTCATTAGTTACTTTGACTTCGTCTCCAGTAGCACGTGTCTCAAAGCTCATAGATAATCTTCAGACAGATGATAGAAATACTTCTCCGTCACTGACGCTTGCCTCCGCGAGGGTGTCATTCCAGTTTTGGTCACCGTCAAGAAGGTGACGTACTACGCAGGCTGCGCGGTAAGTGGGATACTCCACGCCATCAAATATCCTCAGAAAAGCAAAATACGTTGGGCCTCGGACCGTGTGAAGTAACAACCGCAGGCAATAGCTTTCGCCATTGCATGCACGATACCTATTAACCTTACCCAATGCGGTGTCCTTGAAAATTCTCGCATATTCATGCGAAATTTGAAGTAAATCCATTAAGTAATTTTGAGTTTAGCCCGGATATACATACAGACAAACAACAACAGACAAACAAACACTATATTTGGCTTCGATATCGATAGTAGATCACAACCCAAATATTCTTTAAAACAAAAAAATCAATGTACAGTTGAAGTAAATCCATTTAGTACTTTTTTAGTTTAGCCTAGACATACATACAGACAAACAGACAAAAATCTGAAAACTATTTTTGGCTTCGATTTCTATTGCAGATCACGTCCAGTATTATTTAAAAAAATATTCAATCTACAGTCTTTATTTTCTTACGATTTTATTAAATGTAGAGATTCCCGTGAGAATGAGTGATTTTCCCACAGTAAAAGGAGCCTAAATGTTGGCCAGGCTTAGTATCTATACACCACAAAAAGTTTCATTCGAATCCGTCCAGTATCTTCGGAGATTAGCCTGGACAAAGGGACAAACAGACAAACAGATAAACCGACAGACGGACAAAAAAAATAAAAATGATTGAAAAGTGTTCTAATACTATTTTAATATCGCTCCCAATTAGTTTTTCGGAAATATATACAATGTACAGACACGCGGATTTTACTGTTTTGTTATAAGTATAGATAACTCAAAAATACACCAAGAAAACGAAATAAAATAAGAGCACCACACGCCCTTTTCAAAGTTCACGCCAAAAACCCCTTGCCTGTAATATGTACATAGGGATTATATTCTGTACTTTTTTTTATGTAATAAAAGTGGCAAACAAACATGCAAGTCACATTGATGTTAAGTGATGACTGCAGCCTATAGACACCCACACAATGACCAGAGGTCAAAATGCAGATGCGTTGCCACTCCTGAGGCCTAAGGTGTTATGCCTCTGTGCCGGAAATTACAGGGCCATACATTACCACCTGACCGGAACACGATAGTGCTGAACACTACCATTTAGCGGCAAGGGCATTAGGTAATGCGGTGTTACCTACGCCCGCGAGCTCCGTCACTGGAGCTCTACCACCAGTGAACATTATTTTAAGGGCGTCTGATTTTGAAGGTAAAGTAGGGCAATAGTAAATTTTAGCCTATGTATTAAAATTATTTTTATTTTAATGTCATAGAAAAAATATTAGAGATCCTCACAATACGGTCTTTTATTTGATATTGTCTTACAATATACGCGACCAAAATTATTTTGAAATATGGATCGCTAAAAATACATATCCGATGTGCATTCGTTTGTTTACAAATTAAATTAGTAGAGATTTATTTGTGACAGCCTGCCAACACCTGCTGGCGTTGCACACTTGCATAGACATACATCATACATACACGTACCTACATTCACACACACACAATCAGACTATTATATGACACTATAGTGATGAATGGCGCACTTATTTCAGGGGTAATTATATCGTTAGATATTTGCCACTATTTCATGTATGTAATTAGGTATGTATACTCATAAAATATTATTTTCGCCTTAGATTATGTTTATGTATCCTTTTTAAGATAAATCGGTAAGTCCTATGTGTCCTAAGTGACCTATTTAAAAAACCACTGAGTCGTAACTGATTCACGACATTTGATGAGATTATCCTGAGAGTCACCAATCGAGAGAGATAGAGCAGCATGGTGGAGTAAGCTCCAGGCCTCTCTCCTAAAAGGGGAGAGACTGGTGCCCAGCAGTAGAAATAGAAATAGAAAATAATTTTATTTCGAATAGATCTTTACAGATACTTTAAAACGTCAATAAATCATAAACTACCTAGAGCGAATAACCATTACATATAGTAAAAGCAAAATCATATATTGATAGTAAATTAAAAATTTGAATTTGAACTACTTGGTTAAAACATAATAATCATAAAATTTTTCAATTCCTTCAATGATAATAAATGAAGAAAAAGAACAACTTATTAATTATTCACTTAGCAGAGTTCCAAGTGGGACGTATAATGGGTCGCCATTATTATTATTCCACTCATTTACTCAGATACATATTAAATATCTTTTTACATATATAAGTTACTAAAAAAAACACACAAATATACATTAAAAATAAATAATAATTAAAAAAATAGGGTGCCACCGGCTGCGGAACTCATAACAAGAAAATTCATCACATCTCATGAATGAAAAATCTTAAGAGTTCAGTTTGGTCAGTCGACTAAATTTAATAAGTAGATAAGAATTGTATTAAAGTGTCTATATAACTATGTACATATTTCATAACAAAAATATCTACCTCAATTACAATTGAAAACATGCCCTGATAAAAGTTTGCGGCCACGATTTTAAAGCTTCAACATGTTGAAACAAGACTCATTTCACTACATTCCCATTCCCGAAGATTAAGATTTCAATATCAGTGCTAATGGTTTCCATTACAATCCGACCAATATTGAAATATGATTATAATAAAGCATGTCACTTAACAAGATAAAAAACCTTTTAAAAGTTTCTCGTTTATTTTGGGACGGTTAATGACGAGTAAAATCATAATATTCACATGCGAATGACAAGTCAGTAACAAATCAGGATAATTTGAGAGCATCCGGAACATTCCTCTGGCATTACGCGTCGGTGATTCACGCGACAGTTGGCCGTCGGCCTGCATCGGCCTTACTCTGCGTTTGCGTTTGAATGATTGCTTTGACGCAGACATTATCTCTATTTATATTGGATCGCAAGACCATAATCGAAATTGTATTCTTGCTACTAAAAATCTTATATTACACTGTTCGGGTTATACCGTTCGTGCTTTAGGGTCACTACGGCCACCCGGCACCCGACCACTGGTGGTCCACGGGTGACCGACGCGATGTTGCTTGTGAACCACTCGTGGACGGCGCCCGGACCACTTGGAAACAGCGCGTTGGCAATGCAAAGTCAACGCAAGACAAGCTAGTGATCACCGAGTGGCCCACTCGCCGTCTGCGCGTGGACCGCGCACCGCTTCCGCGTTTACGGCTTGCGGTCGAGGCAATACGGAACGGAGTTGGTGTAATGAGTGCAGACCGCTTGAGGCGGTCGGGCGCTGTTCGAGAGCCGAGTGGCTCTAGTCAGCTATGACCCTTAATGCCGTTTGAAATAATGCTTCTCAGATTTTATGATTTTGTGTGTACATCAAAATAAAAATAGTTAATTTAAATACTAAACGGTTAGTGTAAAGAACTCACACAAACGATTTGGCGCTCCTTTTTTTTCATTTTATGTTAGATTTTTCAATCTGATGTAACCTGAATTTTCCAATGAGAATTTTAAAAGTCCTTAAAATATTCAATTACTCCTTTGACATGGGGTTCAAATCCGGGAATTACAGGGCAGCAGTAATTCCGAATCAGTATAATTTGGGAAAATCTGGCATTACGCGTCGGTGATTCACGTGACAGATGGCCGTCGGCCTGCATCGGCCTTACTCTGCGTTTGGGTTTGAATGATTGCTTTAACGCAGACATTATCTCTATTTAAATTGGATCGCAAGACCTTAATCGAAATTGTATTCTTGCTACTAAAAATCTTGTATTACACTGTTCGGGTTATACCGTTCGTGGTTTAGGGTCATAG
Source organism: Macrosoma leucophasiata (assembly GCA_036365455.1). NCBI lineage: Eukaryota > Metazoa > Arthropoda > Insecta > Lepidoptera > Hedylidae > Macrosoma > Macrosoma leucophasiata. Next base: position 14,473,851 of record JAWQUS010000021.1, read on the forward strand.
CTCACTACGGCCACCCGGCACCCGACCACGGGTGGTCCACGGGTGACCGACGCGATGTTGCTTGTGAACCACTCGTGGACGGCGCCCGGTCCACTTGGAAACAGCGCGTTGGCAATGCAAAGTCAACGCAAGACAAGCTAGTGATCACCGAGTGGCCCACTCGCCGTCTGCGCGTGGACCGCGCACCGCTTCCGCGTTTACGGCTTGCGGTCGAGGCAATACGGAACGGAGTTGGTGTAATGAGTGTAGACCGCTTGAGGCGGTCGGGCGCTGTTCGAGAGCCGAGTGGCTCTAGTCAGCTATGACCCTTAATGCCGTTTGAAATAATGCTTCTCAGATTTTATGATTTTGTGTGTACATCAAAATAAAAATAGTTAATTTAAATACTAAACGGTTAGTGTAAGGAACTCACGCAAACGATTTGGCGCTCCTTTTTTTTTTCATTTTATGTTACATTTTTCAATCTGATGTAACCTGAATTTTCCAATGAGAATTTTAAAAGTCCTTAAAATCAATTACTCCTTTGACATGGGGTTCAAATCCGGGAATTACAGGGCAGTAGTAATTCCGAATCAGTATAATTTGGGAAAATCTGGCATTACGCGTCGGTGATTCACGTGACAGTTGGCCGTCGGCCTGCATCGGCCTCACTCTGCGTTTCCGTTTGAATGATTGCTTTGACGCAGATATAATAGAGATACTATTTATATTGGAACGCAAGACCATATCTGAAATTGAAACTTGTACTCTTTCGTGGTCTCAGACATTTCAAATAATCTATTATTTATTTATTTATTTAATCTTTAATGCACATGGAACATATTTACATGTGGCGGACTTAATGCCATATGGCATTCTCTCCCAGTCAACCATAGGGTAGTTAAGAGAGTTATCAAAAAGGTGCAGAAGAAAAACTAAAAGTTAGAAATAAAAACTAATACCAAAATTAAAATAAAGAGAAAAAATATATATAAATATATAATATAAATGGATACATATAATTATAAATAAAATGTCAATGATAATGCACACATAAATACGAATTGTATATATGTATACATATATACACACAAATATATATACATACAAGCATACATACATATTAATTATTATTATTTAGATAAACAAAAATACAAATACCTACTCAATCAATAATAAGATTAAAAGGATATTTATGATGAAGAGGATGATGAAAATTATGATGATTAAAGCGGATGAGTTGAAGTTATTAATCTATATATATAAAAAAATATGTTTGTCTGTACGTCCTTTATATAATCGTCATACATTTGATCATGTAATGATCTTTAGCAAAGTTGTGGTGCGCCCACAAAAGCTTTTGAGGCGGCACGACCAATTTTCGACAGCAAAAAAAATCTCCGATCTCGGTACGACGTTCGCCGGGTTAGCTAGTGCTTCATAAATTTTGTTACATTGTGTGTACAATAAATGAAATAATATTCATTCATGTACCAAAACGTCTGACACAAAGAAAATAGTGATTTTTTCATAAATAATTTTGAGTCTGATGGAATGCGACTTTGAGAATGCCACAACGAATGTTCTCATTAAAACCTTAAGACCTTACGAGAAGCGAAGAACATCTATCACAACTATTCCTATTCATGTCTGGTACTGCAAGATCCTAGCACTAGAAGTTGTTATTTTAATAACATGTCAATAACATGCAGCAGTGTCTAGTGCCTTCTACCACTACACCAAGGAGATACTTAATAATACTTCTATAACAACATATAATAGATTAAGTTACCTAGGCACCCATAAGCACATTAAGGATAATACGTCCAATGAACATGTTTAAATAATTATTGACTCTTTCATAACTTTGTTCCATTTTATTCACTGTACGTAGCTTTCTCATTTAAACATGAACTATCAGAACACCAGCGCTGTAGTGCCAACTACTTCAATCAGCTGAGATAGGTACCATTTTTTTGGTCTCACACATACATCATGCCGGTAGTTGTGTTAAGTTGTTTCTGTTTTTATTATTGTTTTTTTTTTCTTTATTATTATTATAATTTGTTTATTTAGTGTGTGTGTGTGTCAAAAAATAAACTATTTCTATTTCTATTTCTAAACACATATAAATTAACACTTCTTGCGCTCGATACTCATAAACAATGTTAGTTTTCTTTTTACCCAACGAAAGTAAAAAGTTTCGCTCGAAGTTTTGTTTTAATTTTGGATCTAACGCTCTCCTTTATCAAATTCTCTTACCAGGTTCACGACATCAAGAAAAGGGTTATCTGATTGGGAAAAAAATACAAATTATTTTGTCCTGTCTTATATTTTTGATGTTGCGGTACAAGCTTACTGTACTTGGAGTCAAATTTTTCCTTCCATTTTCTCAGAAAAAATGTACTTCAGGCCCGCTTTTGGTCGATCAAGTTGCCATTAGCGCTGCTAATGTAAATAGGATAGAAAACATTTTTATTTCAAATAGATTACAGATACTTTCAAAACGTCAATAAATCATAAAATACCTAGAGTGTATGCAAGGAGAAAAGCGGATTGAAGTCAATATTAATTTGAAGTTTGAATGCGAGAGGTATACTAGTATAAACATGGAGGGCAACACGAACAATGCGCAAATGTAAATAGACCGTAAGATGACTCAGTCCTCTGTCTACGTTCTTGGAGTATTCACAGAAATGCTTCTGGTATTATGGTAATGAAATAAGTAGCTTATTTTTGTTCATTAGATAAATGTTTAGGTATTGTCGAATGCATTACGTAAACGAGCGACTATGATGCGCGTGCGTGCCAGAAGGTGTTGTGTTACTGAAATTTAGGTACCGTTTTAAAATATCTACTGCCAATTTTTTAAGTGTCTTTTGTGTCTTCAAAATAGCTTAAACATCAAAGTTTGTTTAAGTGATGTTTTGTAAATATTCATACCGAAATAATATATATAATTTTTTTGGGTTCTCAATAACTCGTACCGCCCCCGATGCGACAGAATCTAGAACCCCGGAGTAGCAGTAGTAACACCCTCCTACCGCTAGACTGTTACGGCATTTTAAATTATTCACTTGAAACCTTTCCAAGATGTAAAAATTACATTATTTTAAGAATTCAAATAGGCAATGATACGAAAAGAGATTAGGATAAAATACTAAAAACCATGCTATCGTACTGCCCATGGCCAAATAGGTAAATCAGATATCATTCCAATGCAGGGTCAATAGTCTGCGAAATTTCACTTAAATATTATGAAGCAATTGGAAACATCTTAATACACGCACGTTTTCGATCGTTACATACGTGTAATGTTGCAGACTCTTGAGACATGGCAGGAATGCAAGGGTAAAGATGTAATTTCAAACATATTATAATATTTTTTTTTTTTTTTTTTATGTTTTAAAAGTGGCAAACAAGCATACAGTTCACATTGATGTTAAGTGATGACTGCAGCCTATAGACACCCACACAATGACCAGAGGTAAAAATGCAGATGCGTTACCACTCCTGAGGCCTAAGGTGTTATGCCTCTGTGCCGGAAATTACAGGGCCGCACATTACCCCCTGACCGGAACACGATAGTGCTGAACACTACCATTTAGCGGCAAGTATATTAGGTAATGCGGTGGTGCCTACGCCCGCGAGCTCCGTCACTGGAGCTCTACCACCAGTAAAAGCTAGTATATAATAAAATACATTGGACGATTTATTATATAAATATACGTCTCATTATAAATATTCTACTTTTTCCCGCGACTGCATGCGCGTGTACTTTTATCGTTGCAAATTTTATCGTAGCCTATGCGTTATTCCAATGGATAACCTATATTACTGTAAAGTTTCATCCAAATCCGTCCAGTAGCTTTTTTTGTGAAAGAACATCCATACATACACCCATACTCATAAACTTTTGTATTTATACTATTAGCAGGGTGTAATAAAATAGGTATATAATTTTTGTTCGAAATATATTGTTTCGCTTACTCTCATGAAATTTAACAGCATAAGGTTAATTTCAAATGGCGTAACACTGGAAAGACGAAAGCGCGAGGTTGCTATTCAGAGGGTTATTCTAAAGAATTTATTCAGTCTAAAGAATATTAATTATACTTTTCTTGTACTGTGGTTATACAGAATTGCTTTTTGCAGTGCGGTGTGTTTGAAATATGGTAATGTAATTGTCAAGCACTTCATCATGCTTGATTGGTGGAGGCGGGCCTCACAAACGAGTAGATCGCTTCCGATCTACACCAGCCGTGGGGCCATGCGCGCTTCTCAGTAATTAATTATTCTAATATTATTAATATAACTTGCATTGCAATCAAAACTACCTAGCAGAAATTTGTATAAGTGGGTCAATTGTAACAACTTGTTCACAGCATCACAGCACTTCTATTGCTTTATCATTCTAATTTCTTTGATTGTACCAACAGTTGGTAGGTACGAGTACAATCCTTGACACTTCTTGACATCTATACAAAGTTTTGATTATTCGGCTCGAAAACAAGCAAAATTTTAGGTATTTAAACAAGATTGTCCAACATTACTTGTCTTCATTACCGCCATAACTTAAGGTTAGTTCGTTGATAATCCTTTAAGATTTGGATACGGCATTTGGTTTTGACATTTCAATTCAAAGCATTATCTGTTAATCAGCTTAGATTTATTTCCTCCAAACTGTATTAATAATTCAAACTTACATTATACATTTAAGTCACTATGATAACGACAATATACTGGAATTACCTCAAAAAATGCTCAACTAACATATAACGAATATACATTAATGGAGCCTTATGATATTTTAGTTATGGCTGGAGATCCTAGAAGGCCTTGGCACAGCTCGATAACCTCAATAGGTCCTCCCAACGAGACTGTCTCAAATAAACATGAACTTGACGAATATTCTATGAAATGTTACATCCACTGCTATAATGGCTCAGGAAACTACGCTCGATGTTTGACGTCGTCTTTGCACGTAGGAAAAGTTAAAATCAATAGAAAAACCTACACCAAACTGAAAGCGACCCCTCAAGAAGGCGCACAGGAAAGGATTAGCCACCAGCCACCGAATTTGCCACCAGACGCAATGGCTATATTTATGACTAATAACATAACATCTACGCTTATTATTATAGAGAGAACAGATACCCGAACAGATTATATATGTAATATATGTAAATTCAAAGAAAGCTTTTACCACTTGCAAGATCCTTTGCAAGTCATGAAAGTGAAATTAGTTAACTCATAGTAAAGCAAAGTTTCACGTATTTCTTTTTTTATTTAATGGATAACAAACAAACAAGCATACAGTTCACATGTTTAGTGATGACTGCAGCCTATAGACACCCACACAAAGACCAAGGTCAAAATGCAGATGCGTTACTACTCCCGAGGCCTAAGGTGTTATGCCTCTGTGCCGGAAATTACAGAGCCGTAGATTACCACCTGACCGGAACACGACAGTGCTAAACACTACTATTTAGCGGCAAGAATATAAGGTAATGCGGTGGTGCCTACGCCCGCGAGCTCCATCACTGGAGTTCTTCCACCAGTAATGTAATAGTAATTTCACGTTATCTGCCTCAATAGTTTAGGGGTAGCAGGCCACTACTGCTATGCTGGTTGCCTGGATTTGATTTCAGGAACTTATTGCTTATTTATTCGTATTTTTCCATTTTCATTATTTACAAGACCGGAATTCAAAGTCTCGAAAATATAAGAAATGTGGTGACTAATAATCGTCATCCCTCCCTCCGCACGTGAAGCGTAGCAGAGGATCGAGGTCCCCGAGCTTATATGCACCCGAAGCGTCGGGGGCGTGGGCGAGGGATGGTGGCACGCAGGTTAACTCACTGAGGAGGGGAGGCATATGTTTTTTATCTTTTTTTATGTTTTTTTATCTTGCTTTTATGTGTAGGTATTTTTTTTATTTTACATTTATTTTATGAGAAATCGTCCAAAGACGCGAAATGTTTGAGGCTGAGACTCTCAAGATGAAAACCTTTATACCAGAACCTGCGTGTTAGCCAATTACGAGATCACGCCTTGTTATATTGATCACAAGGGAGACACGTCTAGTTACATTGTTTATTTATTCTAAAGTGTTTATATCAAAGAGCAAACTAATTAACACTGTTATATTACTGTTTCATAAACAACGCAATACAAGTTTTGGGTAGGTATGCACCACCGCATTATTTTATCTATCTGCTGCCAAATATATAAGTTAAGGCGGTGGTGTGGCGATATTATGCTTTGAACTTACTTAGAGAGTAATATTACTCTCTAAATAAGTTAAAAGCAGGAGGTTTTGGCGGGAACCTTGGAAAAGGCGTGCGGTGCTCTAATTTTATTTCGTTTTCTTTGTGTATTTTTGAGTTATACTAAATAAACGTGATGGCATTTTGTTTGATATAGTTTATAACAGTGCCCGTGTATAGTGAAATAGAATAACAGTGCGAAAACGGCCTTTCAGGTAGCCTCCAAAACTTCATTGTAAATGTTCTGGTAAAGTAGCCATCGCTTTACTCGAATTACTGTCTGTGACTCTGACTGACTGACTGATAATTGACCGACTGACTCTGACTTTTACGCTGCTTATGCCAAATACGAAATATCGTTTTATTTGACACTGGCAATATGCGTAACAGCAATGCCATTATATGAAAAAAAAAGTTCAAAGCATATATCAAACACACACACACCCTTATCCATAAACGTACATTAGATATATCTCGGTCATATGCTGACTCCCGACCTCAAAGACGATGAGGATATTGAAAGAGAACGGAGGGCGCTGTCTGTTAGAGCGAACATGCTGGCTCGCACTTTGTTCACCTAGTGTAAAAATAACTTTATTTAGAGCCTATTGCACTAATTATTATACATGCAGCCTGTGGGCCAGATATACTCTAAAATCATACAGTGCCCTCAGAGTTCAATACAATAATGCGTTTAGGGTGCTGCTGGGATTACCGCGACATTGTAGTGCATCAGGGATGTTTGCGTAGGCGCGCGTGGATTGCTTTTATGCAACAATGCGCAAGAGATGTGCGTCCCTGGTGCGCAGAGTGCGCGGGAGTACTAACAGCATCCTGGCCATGATTGCAGGCAGACTAGATTGCCTGTATGTAAACCGTGGTTGTGCTACATCGTGTGGAATGATAGGGACATAAGTAATTTTAATTAATGTTCAATAATAATTAATAATACAATAAAAAAAATTGTAAATTTAATTTAATTTGTTGATTATGTAAATTTGATTTGATAATTGTGATTGATCTGAACTAACATAGTCTAAGTACATTTTACTAACAAAATGAGTCTGTGTTACTTAATAAATGAAATATAATAATAAATAATAGCCATTGAACCCTTTTTTATGTTATGGAAGTGGCAAACAAGCATGCAGGTCACATCGATGTTAAGTGATGACTGCAGCCTATAGACACCCACACAAAGACCAAAGTCAAAATGCAGATGCGTTACTACTCCTGAGGCCTAAGGTGTTATGCCCCTGTGCCGGAAATTACAGCACCGTATATTAAAACCCTGTTAGTGAATGACAAAGAATGCTTCCTTTTCTGTTCCTCATATCTTTGTTATCACTTTGCAAAATAGGAATTAAGACATCATACTGATATTCATAAGTATATACCTACATTTTTATATTTATTTTAAGAGACATTATTGATTATCAAATTTTACAGTTTGTAAACAGACATGACATGTGTATCTATTATTATTCACCTTAATTTAACATATATATTAATTTCGGACATATAAGTGATTCTTGTAATCCTAAATGAAATTAAAGAAAAAACGTAAAGGAAATTTTGCTATATATATAAACTCACTCGCGTGTGTTATTGCGAAAAATAAATATTACAAATCCTAAATGAGAAATAAACAATTTGATTTTGACTTATTTTGACTTAAAACTCCAGGCAATCTACCACGCTCTCGGTGTAACTTTTTACGACGAACCGGTTTTTTGGCTTAGATATATTATTTCTCGTAGACTGAGGTAGTTAGTATTAGAGACAATAAAATCAGAAAATGGAATGTGCAATTAACAGACTAACAAAATCATAGTTGTTTTGATACGTTACAATAAAACTGTGCTCATAGAAAGTTGGCTGGCTGCCACAAATCGCTGTGACATTGTTACAAATAGTTCACTGCTTTATAGCCTCGTGGCATTGTCCGAAATCTCAATTTTTGTTATAGATTCCTCGTCATAATATTTTATGTCTGCGATCTTCATATGAGCCGAAAGTCTACTGCTGGTTATACTGGGCTGCCCTCATCCATCGATTGGCCGCGATTTTCGGCTTTTTGCTCGCGGTCTTCAGTCCACCTCATGCAAGTCCTGCATACGTTTCGTCTTCTAGTACGTAGTTGCCCCTTGAGAACTCTTCTTCCATAAGTCGTCGGCTCATTTAGCTATGCCATGCCCAGTGCCACTTGAGTTTCGCTAATCAATGGACTGTTTCGGTTACTTTGGTTCCTAAGCGGATCTCCTTATTCGACCTCGCAGAGAAACTCCGTGCATAGCTCATTCCATTGCTCTCTGCATGACCTTGAGTCTTCTTATGAGGCCTATACTGAGCGACCACAGTTCATTTTTGTATGTCATCACTGGCACCACACACTGATCAACGACCTTCATCTTAAGACACTGCGGTAAATTGGACGAGAAGATGTAGCGTAGCTTCCCGGACTCTAAGATCTACCTAACTGGATGGTTTGTCCCAAGTATGCCTAAGTATGATTGCGTAAAGTTCTTTTAGGTATTTTTATTTATTTCATTATGCAGATTTTTTTTCTTTTTGTTTTGTTTATGTACTAAGTGATTGCATTTCTGTTTTTGTGCTTATTATTGTCTATTTATATTTTAATTGGCTATGTTTTTTTTTATTCGTTCTCGTGTACCAACTCATTTTCGTTTTTGTTTATATTTTGTTGTTTTTAATTTTTTATGGGCATGTCTCAGGACTGCTTCAATAAAGTTATTTCAATTTCAATTTCAATGAAAGGCCAAAGCATAGGGTGACACTATTCATCTCTAATCTCTACGCAATATAATATACCTAGTCCCAAAAGAAATATTTATCATATAAATTGAACTTTGAATTGTATTCAGATTACATTCGTAACTGAAATAGCCAATATAGTTTTCTAAAACCTGGAATTTGGGCAATCCAACATAACATATAGACACATCACAATAAACATTCACAATGAATTTCTATTATCTGCAGAAATCTGAAAAGGTCGATGAATTCCTCGTCCTTGGTTTGTACAATAAATAGCATACGTAGTATCTACTAAATGGAATTCTACATTGCAAATATATATTTTTTTATGTAATGGAAGTGGCAAACAAGCTTGCAGTTCACATTGATGTTGAGTGATGACTGCAGCCTATAGACACCCACATAAAAACCAAGGTCAAAATGCAGATGCGTTATCACTCCTGAGGCCTAAGGTGTTATGCCTCTGTGCCGGAAATTACAGGGCCGTACATTACCACCTGACCGGAACACGCTAGTGCTGAACACTACCATTTAGCGGCAAGTATATTAAGTAATGCGGTGGTGCCCACGCCCGCGAGCTCCGTCACTGGGTACTACCACCAGTAAAATGATATGAATGATGAATGATAAAATGTTATGACTCAACAATTTTCTTGAAAATAGTTATAGGTACGAAATCAAATAAAACCCTAACCTACGCCCTCGAATCACTACACTGGAATTCTACCAACAGTAAAAACGACTTTTAGAGGTGCACTATATCAAAACCACAATATTATAAAACCTGAGGATCGTAACTTTGGAGTTCTTGTCCTCAGTTTGGAGCAGTTTGGAGTTCTTAGTAGCAATCAGGCGTACGGCTTTTGCTAACACCAAGATTAGAGATGCAAGGGTTTCACATTGCCGAGAAATGTTTCTTCACGTGAACTTTATAGTTTTGTATGATTGCTATATTCTTATACTTATAGCACGCTGTATGTATAAATATATCAAATGTAGTTTCGTATTAATATATTTCATTTTATTAGCACCTATCTTACGTTTTCAACACAACCCAAAGGTTGGCTGGTTGATAATGCCATGTAGTAGCATTAAGTCCACCTTACGTACCTTTTGTGTGCATTAAATTTAAATAAATTAAATAAATAAATTTCATATAACCTATAGGTACGTAATCAAAGCATGATGGAAAAGCAATATAAGTTTTAGAAATGATGCAAACTGAGTGGGAATCACGTAACTTGAGCGTCTTATACGATAAAACGCAGAGACGTATTACTCTCGCGGGTGAAATATAATATTTCAAATGAAGAATTCTTCGTCTTAAAAGGTTTGAAAGTCTAGACTGTGGTGCGTCGTTGACCGTTTTTCCGCCAATGAAACTAAATCGTTTCTCAAAATAATATTCTACACGGTGGTGGTCGTCCCGACTCCTAAAACTCTACCATCAGTAACAATTAGGGATTGCAATCCCGCGAAGCAGGATCCCGCAATCTCGCGGGATCACACGGGAAACAAATCCGCGGGTTATATTACTAGTATATGTCCCTACATGTACTAGTAATATAGAATACCCTAAATATTTCTTTTTTTTCATGTTCTTATTCTACCGTCTTGTCGGCGTGATCAAGGTTGTGCCAAATTTCAAGTCTCTCTTATCAATAGTTTTTGCGCTAAACCGCGGACGGACAGACAGACATACAGACAGACGGACTCAGTGAAACTATAAGGGTTCCTTGTTTACTACGGAACCCTAAAAAGCTGCAGTTTCAATAGATTTCTAAAATGCGGGATCCGCGCGGTGTTGAAGAAGCTGCGGGATTGCAATCCCTAGTAGTAAAGTCTTCTTAATAAATACCAGCTGACCCGGTAGACGTCGTTCTGCCATACAATATATTTTGAAGCTATTGCCGCCCAAAATTATTTTCAAAAAAGCAGGCGGCCGCCAACTTCAGTTTGAGCAACGCGTTTGAATTAAATTTATTTTCATATACCTACTCTAGTTTTTACGACAACTTCTAAAATATTCATTTAAAATGTATAATGTAATATATTAAAATAATGTGCATGAATACTATTCGTTTTGTTGTTGTATATGTCAAAGAGCTTTAGTAGTCTTTGAGTTTATCATGTACAGACAGACAGACAGACAGATGCGGCGGAGGACTTTGTGTTTCAGTATGTATAGATGAGATGCGCGTTTTCAAATGAAAAAGAAGAAATAAAATCGGCCTACTTATTCACCGCTAAGTGTTATTGTAAAAGTCAAGTGTACATTATCCCTAAGATAATCTCATAATCCGCTTATTTCAAGTGGTGTATCTTGATCCGTTTGGTGAACAACATGCCGATACAAATGTTCGTAATATTTCGTTACAAGGAAACCATATTACCCTATCCCCCCTAGTTAAGTTGACTAACTACTATCATTAACGCTATAGAGAATAAATAACATACAGACGACGTTATAGTATTATAACTTCAAAGGAAGTATTTCAACCGAGGTTGAATATTCAAGAACGCTTAAGTGGGCGATGTGTAGGGGATGCCGATCGGGGCAATTTCTCGTACGAAAGCAAACTACAAAGTTAGGCTAAAGCTTCTTAAATCACATGCACATATGTGATATAGTTACTGTATGTGTTTAATATGACGACCCGGTTGGTCAATCGGCGTGAGATGACCGTTTGATTCGAAGGGTCGCGGGTTCGATCACCGCATAGAGCAACACCGGAGGAGAATGGCCATATGCAGGCTTTCCCCTCTGTCAAAGTACAAGCCCAAATGGGCCTATAAATATCGCCTAGCTAGATGTTTAAATGTGTGCGTGAAGTTGTTTCTGTATTTTGTTAAAATCAAGGTGTGAGTTTCGTAGTAAAAGACGATTTTTGTAGTGTGCGTGTGTGTCGCACGCATTTCCCCCTGCAAAAAATGAGAGACTGTTTTGCATCGGTAATACACGCTATGGCTACTTCCCTCCGGTCCGCCGCGACCGGTGGGCCGCGTTGCTCTATGCCGCACCGGGACAAATATTTGTATGGCCTACAGTTATTTGTTTTGGGTCTGGGTGTTTGTGTATGTGACACAGGTTTATATCTACTGTGGGCTAAGAGTACTATGCTACGCTTTCAGCGTATAAAAAAACGTATTTTCAAAAATAGTGTAGTGTTGATGCGTTCATGTGGGAGTTAATTTTATCCAAAAATATAACTTTTAGAATTTACTATCAATATGTGTTCACACCAACTCCCTCACGGAATAGGCAGTAGGATATAGTACCCACTGGGAAATCACGGTACCGAAAATGAATATCGGAAATTCCTGTTACTAACAACTACAATTCGGTGGGCTAACAACTTTGGTAGCATTTTAAGACGTGACTTAACTTAATTAAGACCAATATAAGGACCACCAGAGTTTATGCGGAAATGTATACGGTAATTACGGTATAACGGAAAACACAACTCATTTCTTGAAGCCCGAAATTGTATATAGCATTCTAATTAATTCTTCCGTGACTCATCAAAAGCGTTTTATAAAGATATTTATTTAATTTCTCTTGGTATGTTTATCCCGTAACTAAACAGTTATGAGAAAGACTTTAAGTTGTATATATGCCAACTCTAGAGAAAATATGTGCATGTGCGATGTAATTCGATTAACACGCCATCTTCCGTACTAGACAAGTACTTTGGTGTTTCGGTTAGTGTTCCACGGGTTGGCGCCTTGTGAAGTGGACGCTACAAATGCGTCTAAGTTGAGCACCATGCAGAGTGTCAAGCGACAGTAGCCCGCCGGCGGGATGCTAAACAAGTGTCTAAAGATCTGAGATGATACACAAATCAGATATATTTCTAATGAATAAGAAGGTACTGCAGAGTTTATGCGGAAATGTAACACACATCTCATTCCTTGAAGCCTTAAATAGTATAGAAGATTCTGATGAATTCTTCCATGACCCATCAAAAGCGTTTGATATTTTTTATTTCATTTTTCTCTTGGTACATTTATCCCGTTACAAAACAGCTATGGGAAATATTTTAATGTTTCATTCTCACTATTAGACAAATAGCATAAAAGGATTAAATAAATAAAATAAAATTAACAGGACCACTTTTTAAAATTGGCGTGTCTCAAGGGCGGATTTTCGCACATTCCTTATAAAAATCAATTCAAAGCATTCTATCTGCCTGATAATTAAAATATGAATAAGGGATAATTATAACAGGTTCTTAGACACACAAAGACCGGGAATCTTAGCAGATTATGGCCGAAACCGAGATCTTGGCTTGATTTTTAGGCAAAAATGGCGAAAACCAAGTCCGAGACCGGAATCTCGATCGAACGTTAGAAATCATGTAAGATCTAAACACGCGTTTGGCAGTAGTTTTGAAATAATCGTTTGTAGTTGCTGTCGACATAATCGCTTCGTGTTTGACACTTTGTAATGCCCAATCTAAACATGAAATTATATTTAAATTGTATTTTGCAATAATAACGTTTCAACTGCTTAAATAATATACCTGCACTGCATATCGCTTAATTCAGTCTTAATTAACATTATAATGTTATTCCGAGAAACTTCATTTTCCACTTCAATTATTTTTGATGACTATTTTGAATAAATTCGCTATTGTAATTACTTAAAATAAATTATGAAATCAAATAAGGTGAAAGCTAACTGTTATTTAATGTCACAATTACGCAATGGCATATGAAAAATACTCGCACTAATTACCTAAGCGGCATCAGCACCTGACACTCACAATCCACATGTAAAAGTCACACTACACTATTACGGTAAAAACATTTATTACGTTAGCATGAAAACAAACGAAGCCTTACCCGTGATCGCCTCTGAATAGCATCATCTCCGGGAATCGTCAGAAAATTTCCGCTCATCTTGACGAAAACCACTTGGACTTGTACTTTAAACACGTAAAAAATAAAACTCGTTTGTAGGCGTGCGTACACAACGATGGTCAATGTTAGAATGATGTCCAAGTTTATGAATGAGTGACGTTTTTAAATAGTGCACCTCGGCCGCGACCGTGTGACGTCACGGCTCCGTCAGATTCGATGCATGTGTGGGTGTGTCTACGTTCCGATCGGATTCTTACTCAAATAGAACGCATCGTCAGCTGAGTGGAAGTGGACTGAAAAAATCAAATGAATCACTGTTCCACCTGGACACTGGAGTAATCATCATAGATTCCGGTCACGATGGTCGTTCACGCCACACTTATTCGTGGGTGTAGTCAAATGTATACTGATAATCTCTTTGCTTATGTTGTTGCCATATAAAAACTTCATTAATTCATTTTAGAGACTTTATAATGATAAGTAAATAGATATTATCTAGCATAACTAATAAAATACGAAAGTTGGATAAATCGAAAGGACCTGGTCCTGACGGTGTACCGGCTCTATTTGTTAAAAAGAGCTTTGTCTGCCGCTACAGATTTTATTCAATAAATCTATTCACAGCGGTAAGTTTCCAACGGCTTGGAAAGTTGCTCATGTTGTGCCTATTTTCAAATCTGGGGATAAAACTAACTATAAAAATTATAGGCCGATCAGTATATTATCCTGCTTTTCCAAATTATTTGAAAGTGTCGTGTATGATGATCTTTACAATCACTTTAAGTGCTATCTTAACCCCGAACAACACGGATTTGTGGCTAACAAGTCTACTACTTCTAATCTTTTAGAATATAAAAATTATATATGCGCTGCTTTTGCTAGGAGAGGCCAAGTAGACTCCATCTATACAGACTTTGCCAAAGCATTTGATAAAGTGAATCATGTCATACTTTGTGCAAAGCTAGAAGGATTAGGCATTCACTGTTGCTTACTTCGGTGGATCGACTCTTACTTAAACTACAGGAGTCAACTAGTAGCATTGAAAGGCTATCTTTCCCAGCCAGTGACGATCCCATCTGGGGTGCCACAAGGCAGTCATTTAGGGCCCTTGCTGCGCTTTTTATCAATGACCTAGTTGACCGCCTGTCATGTCCTTGCCTTCTTTACGCTGATGATCTAAAGATCTTTACTGTTGTTGACAGTAATGAAGATGCAGTTAAGTTACAAAGAGATTTGAGTTCTTTAACGGCCTGGTGTCACCTAAACAAAATGCAATTGAATGTAAGCAAATGTCTAATTATTAGCTTCACTAATAAAAAACAAAAAATCATCTTCGATTACAAAATACTTGAATATACTTGAACTTAATTCCTCCATCTGGTCACCGTTCTATAAAAATCACAGTGACAGAATTGAGAGTATTCAGAAACGGTTGCTTAGAATTGTTAGCAACAGATGTGGCATGGGTCGCAGGCTAAATTCTTACAAAGAACGATTGGAACATTTTTATGTTGTTTCCCTTGAAAACCGCAGAATATATTATGATCTTAGCCTCCTTCACAAGATATTACACTCTACTTTAGAGTCGCCATCGCTCTTTACTCAAATAAATATAAATACCAGATTTAGATCTCGGAATCGTAACTTTAATATATTTACCTTGCAAGTGTTTAAAAATAATATCTCCTATTTTAATCCCATAGTAAGAATGTGTCGCCACTACAATAAAATTCTTGTCTCTAACAGAGACATTGACATCTTCCACCATAACTTGCACCAATTCCAGAGGCAAATAAAAAATCATCTGAGTGAAGAATGTGGGTTTGGATATTATAATAATGAAATGTAATAACTATATTTATATTTTAATATGTTCAATAATTAATAATAATAATAATAATTACAGCTCGCCACAAGCTGCTCTGCGGGGGCAGAGCAGCTTGTGGCGAGCTGTTGGTGAGTAGCGACACCACCCCCTACCATCATCTCGAGTTCCTCCGAGAGAACTGGGCTCCGCCTCGTCCGCCACACAGAGGTACGGCCGGACAGAGCATCAGGTCTCTCGCCTCTGGCTTGCCTTCATTGGCCGGTCAGAGTGGGGCGCTAGAGGTATGGCATTTGCAGAAATTTAGATAATAGGCTGTTGTCTAAATTTCTGCAAGAGCCATACACTCGGGGGTGGAAGTGTCTAAAGGCATAATAGCGGGGAAGCCCGCTCCGAGCTCGAGATTACTCGCTCGTGATGGTGAAACCGGGGCCACACCTCTCGACACCCCCAGCCTCTCTCAACAGTGTTGCCCCCCGTCGACCATCGGGTTGGCTATTTGGGGGGCCCACCAAGGAGAGGCGAGTCACCACCTGCCTAAAGTAGGATTCGATAATGTGAGATGTTGAACATAGGCAGGTGCCGGATCTCACTCCATAGGCCCAGCCATCTAGTCCCCCCAGTTCACCCACATAGCCCAAAGTTTGGCAAGTCATTTTCATTACAATAGTCCCATTATATTCTGCGGGGTCTGTCTGTGTCTGTATTAACTATTGATGCAGCCAGAGAGAGGTCCCGCCGAATATAACCCATTACAAAGTAGATCAAAATTCTCGAAAGGGCCTCTACGTGTTGGACCCCCCATGTCCCCGCGCAAGCCTGACAAAGGTCCGGGGTTCAAATTGGACCCCGTGCTGACGAGAGACATAAAAAAAAATAATAATAATTGTATTTTTATACTGTTTTTCCAAATTGTATTTAAATTATTTGTAATTTTTTTCAAAAATGATTGGAACACAGGAAATTTTAAAAAATTGTAACAAAAAAAAAATTAAATTAAATATTACTTTATGTAGCTTATAGGCATGCATGTTTTGGATTACAATTTAGATCATTACTCTTATACAAACTCCTGAATGTCAAATGAAATTGTTATCTGTTTTGTGTGCTATATTGATAATAAATAAATAAATTAATAAATAAATAAAGATATAACCACAGATCATGATCTGTGGTTATAACACACCGATTCAGAGAAAATCGGGAGTTCCCCAATGCCACTTATGTACTTCGCTTAATTTGTTAATGAGTGTCGTTTAAATATGTCAATACTAGAACAACCAAAAGGTAATTACCGCAAAAATATTTTTTTCAGCAATTATTTTCCTGATTTTTGTTACTTATTTCTAGAATTATCCTCTTTTTTGAAGGCACGATTCCGTTGATCCCGGTGAGATGAAGAAGTTCTTTGCAGTTATAACAAAAACATTTTTTCTGTTATGTTCTTTCAACTAAGTACTTACTAAAATTCACTCCATTTAAGTTTTTACGAGATTTAATACTGATCAATCTTATTTAATAATCACTAAAATATAGTGAGAATGTCACAAAGGCCCAAAAGACCACAGCACGGGAGGTGTATAATGACCAAGATTTTTGAAGCTTCTACTAAAAATTTCAGTCTACCACGTATGAGTATGTGTGAAAGTGTGAAACATCGACCATACAGCCTTCCTTTAGGCTGAAAATATTTGAATTATTGAATACAATTCGTTATGTCAACTGCCCTGAAGGCAGACGAAGTGGGACGTTGCGTTCCCATTTTGAAACATACTCGTACACACCGATTTCGAAGACCCACATGCATCACAGATGATGAAAAAAGAATAGTGATTTTTTAATGTTATGAAGTTTCAAACAAACATACAGTTTACATTGATGTTAAGTAATACTATCTTTAATATAAAAATAAGTCGGGTTTTCCTTCCTAACGATATAATTCCAGAACACAAGAACCGATTTCCACGGTTTAACATTCGTTGGAAAGGTCTCGGGCTCCGTGAGGTTTATAGCAAAGAAAATTCAAGAAAAATTTCAACAGGTGAAGCCGCGGGCAACTGCTAGTAGCTTATAAACATATACATGAGACTGGAGATTTCAATATAGATACGTTGCCACTCCTGAGGTCTAAGGTATTATGCCTCTGAGCCGGAAATTACAGGGCCGTACATTACCACCTGACCGGAACACTTAGCGGCAAGTATATTAGGTAATGCGGTGGTGTCTGCCTACGCCCGCGAGCTCCGTCACTGAAGCTCTACCACCAGTAGAAAGTGACACACGGCCCTTTAGATATTTGATCCAAACATCGGCGATGGGTCGGGGCAATGCTATATATTTTAAAATTACACACATTTTACACTGTATACATATCCACATACCTAATGGTCTACAAATCTAGAAAGTCTTAATAGGATAAACCAAAATTCTATAGCCAAACATTCTGCAACAACACCGGGATTAAGGCTTGAACATGGGTCGACACGACAGCAAATTTGGGTCAACTATCAATCGTGATCCCTTCAAACCTTTAGGCCCTTATGAAGGCTGCTTGATAGCATAGCAATATATTAGTTTTCCAGAATAGCATTTATTTGTATTATATGTACATTTTCACGGTTAATTTTTAATATAATGGCATTGCTATTACTCTTATTGCCAGTGTCAAGTAAAACGATATTTCGTATTCGTCATATTGCAGCGTAAAAGTCAGAGTCAGTCGGTCAATTATCAGTTAGTCAGTCAGAGTCACAGACAGTAATTCGAGTAAAGCGATGGTGGTGGTGGATTTTCTTGGTGTATTTTTGAGTTATATTAAATAAAGTTGGTGGCATATTGTTTGATATAGGCTTATTACAGTGCTCGTGTATAGTGAAATAGAATAACAGTGCGAAAACACTTTTTTCGCGTTGCCTCCAAAACTTCATTGTAAATGTTCTGGTAAAGTAGCCATCGCTTTACTCGAATTACTGAGACTCTGACTCAAAGAGAATATAATCTCTGACTGACGGACTGATAAATTGACTGACTGACTCTGACTTTTACGTTGCTTAATACGAATAGGTAGGAAATGTCGTTTAACTTGACACTGGAAATATGGATAACAGGCGATGCCATAAAAAGTTTTAAAAAAATGAAATTGGTCGACAAATGTCAGATAGGTAAGGTGCGAAAGGGATAACGCTCTAAAGACCCGAAATAAGCCGAAGTATTGTTGCATAAGTTGCATACTGTACGTTAATTATACAACTCAGTAATCTGTTCAGATCGCTAATTTCAGCCCGAGGACTAACATATAACCGGCCGTACCCACGCTCTCTGATAACGCGCTAATCGGAGATCACAAAAAATACTAAATAAAACAAATAAAAAACGGAACGCGGGGTTCGCGGCCGGGCCCCCCCTCCCCCCCCCCCCTGGCCGGAATATGGACGTCATCACACCACGCACGGCACTCGCACACGGCCACGGCACACTAAATCATATCTATTTATTATATATATAATTGATGTCATATTATATTTTTATTTAAATATATATAATTATATCTATAAATATATGCTTTTTTAAAATATTTTATCTAATAAATTTATGGTTTTTATGTACCTATTTTATACTATTATCTAAATTTAATGTCTTGGTGTAGTGTTTTTTTTTTTCTTCTTTTTTGTTTTTCAATGTGTTTTTTTTTTGTTTTATTTTATTTTATTGGCAGCAGTTGGTTCGTGTGAATCCGTGGTTCACACTATAAGGCCCCAACATAATACCAGCGCCGGGTTATTGATCCGGCACAATGCTGAGTTGGGGACCCTTTTGGACATTTTATTAATTAAGTTTTACTTTGTATAAATTCTTGTTTTTTTGTTTTATAGCTTTTCCTTTTTCTGCTCTTTTTTTACTGTCCAAATAAATATATTTTTCTTTCTTTCTTTCTTTAATTAAACTAGAGAATTAATTCCTATAAATTCATACATGAAGCCACACACATATTATTATTATGTCTGTGCTTAAATCACAGTGTAAATATTTTGGCCTATTTTGTAATTTCCGGCACAGACCGAGGCCACACCGCGGACACTTATCGAAAATTCCATACAAACGCTTAATTTGGTTTCTATTACACAGACGTCAATCAGTGACGTGTATTAACACGCGCACCTGTGTGCGTAGCACGTACAAAGTACCTACCGTCGCCCATAAGAGGGGAAGGGGTTGAGTGATGCGGGCAAATCGGGCGGGACGTCAAAGTGTCCATTCTATACGTAGTATTATTACATATTCTCTGCCGAGGCATAACACCTTAGGCCTCAGGAGTGGACGCATGTACATTGAAATTCGGGTTCCATGTTTATAGGCTATAGTATTACATACTATCAGTGTAAACTGTATGCTTGTGTGCATTTGCACTTCATTGCATTAAAAAAAAAGACATTAAAATGCCTCCCCCAAAAGATAAGGTCTACAATGGCATTATACACCCGACTCTTTACCAGAAGACAAAAAAAGGATAAGCTCAGACTCAGAAATCCATTAAGATTATTTTCACTGATGGTAGAGCTCCAGTGACGGAGCTCACGGGCGTACGCATCACCGCATTACATAATATACTTACCGCTAAATGGTAGTATTCAGCACTAGCGTGTTCCGGTCAGGTGTTAATGTACGGCCCTGTAATTTCCGGCACAGAGGCATGACACCTTAGGCCTCAGGAGTGGTAACGCATCTGCATTTTAGCCTTGGTCTTTGTGTGGGTGTCTATAGGCTGCAGTCATCACTTAACATCAATGTGTATCACTAAGGGTCCTGTTGAAAACCAGCGTCAGGTACCTTTTATATGAAGGTACCTGACATTTGCTGGACAGGACACCTTTTTGGCAGCCGTGAGACACATAATACGTGTATAGGTATGTATTAATTTTTAGAAAATGTGTTGTCTTTTCTCTGTTACCTGTTACGTTTTATATCTGTTTTATGTGTCTCGCTGTATGTCAAATAAATGTTTCTTATTCTAATTATGTGAACTGCATGCTTGTTTGCCACTTTCAAAACAAACAAACAAACTGCCACTCCAATAAAAAAAAACTTCAAAGTCACCATAAATATAGATAAAGCCGCAAATGAATACCTTACACTGGTGCGTTCGTATTATGCGAAGGAATAAGCATATGACCAGAAATTATTATTAAACTGTATTTTTTTACGCTCACAATTGCTATTGCCTATCCAAAATTTACAGGCACTCAAACTAGTTGCCTAGTGCCCATTCGTCTAAGACGTGTAAAACCCACAACTACAACATATTTTGAGAAATCGTCTTGAAGAGCATCAATTGAAAACATTCTAAAAACGGGGAGAAAATTTCGAATGAAGTCGCGGGCACAGGTAGTATGTAATATAATGTCACTTTAGATTTTAGAACAACAAACGAATGTGTTTCACAAACTCTCTATCATCATTTTTTAAAAACATTCTAGAAATGAAATTACTACCTACTGAGAAACGTACTACGTTTGCGCCGCTACACTACGATGCTACAGATTCGTAGACCTGTAGCATCGTAGCGTGGGTGGATGAAACCTTCAACTATTTTATTTCTCTTTCACACATGGCGAGGGACGGGACGCTTCAGTATACCCAAGCGTCCTGTGGCATCCCTAGACCTCAAGAGTGGCAACACATCTACTTTGAAATTTCTGGTTTCATGAAGATGTTTATAGACTACAGCATTACTTACCATTAATGTGAACTGTATGCTGGGTTGCCACTTTATAACAAAAAAAACCCATTACAACAAACATTTGTTCTTTGTTTCATATACGTACGTAGGATCACGCGTGTATTCTCCAAAGGGAAGGCAGGGGTAAATATATACATAATAAAAATGTAGTGACACAACTGATTGGCCAAGTTCAGTCAGGCAACTCGCCACTTGCCTGAAATCAGTCAATTATAGCTTTTATTATGGTGTCCGTGTGGTCAAGCAGTGATAGTACGTTTTGTCCTACATAATAGATGGCTAACCTATTGACTGAGACACCCAAACCGGGGATCGAATCAGCGAATCTAACCATCGCAATAGGGGCCACACAGCCAATCAGTTACAATATGTTAATGTCTCAGTTAATCATATCCATTATGTTATTTATATGCATCATAAGATTCCGATGGATAAGTGGATGCTTTATCTTGTATCTGCCGATAATTTCCTTTTATATTGAAAATCATTATCTTCAACTTATCTTTCTTATCAAATAATTAAAATCAGTTATACGTATTTACAAATGATACGCGGCTCGTCACAACGAAGTTATAAATTAATTAAAAGTATTAGTTAATATTTAATGTGGGATGTTGAATCATTTCTAAAGTTGTGAAATGAATAGTAAAGTGTGATAGTGAAGTTAACGTGTTTTTTGTATTGTGATGGAAAATATTTCGTTAAGTGACTTAAAATTCATAATTTTATGTACGCACATAACATATTATAACCTTAAATTCCCACCTCCGTTGTTTTACCTTTCTTTAAAAACATTATTATGTTCGTATTCAAAATCGTAGACACTGATTGAATTGTAATATTAACAAAAAGTGTCGTTTATCGAAACAAAAAAAAACATGTGTAGGTACATTACCAATCAACCAAATACATAATGCACATTGCATACAAGTATAAATGAAATGTGTATCCATTTTCCATGCAGGCATAGAAGATTTTAATCCTGTGTTATTCACTAATGGACACGAAGTGATAAGTGCCCTTTACAATCCTTTTAACTCTGTGGTTGAAAAGCTTTATACAACATATATTTATATGTACATATTCGCTCTTGAATCTGGTGAATTGTTGTAAGTAGATTACTTCGTGTCCCTTTCTTAACGTAATTTTAGTTCAGTGTTACACTAATCAAATCAAAAAAACATTGTACACACTTATTTGAGAAAGAAACATTTTTTTTTAAAACCTTTATGAGTGCAGTCGCGTGACACGTTTATTACAGGCTAAAGTAAAGAGAAACCAATAACTTTTATACCAAGAATGAAACAAATAGAAAAAAAACATACAATATATTTACATAAAAAACCGGTCAAGTGCGTGACGCACCACGCGCAGTGTAGGATTCCGCAGTTACAGAGTAAGAGATGTAATTAAAAAATTAATAGATGTTTTATTAGGAGTTATTCGAAATTTTCGAGTCAAATACATTTGGTCGACTATTTCTCGCAAATTTGTAAAGCCAACTTAAGTGTGATAGTTTTTCTTTTAATTTCATTATATATAGCTACTATTCCCGTAACGTTTGAATTTCTTACAACAACCGTTTAGTTGGTACGGGGAGGGAACCCTTGACTCTAAGGAAAATTGCCACTTTAAAGCTTAATTTTTTTTTTTTTTTATGTATTAAAAGTGGCAAACAAGCGTGCAGTTCACATTGATGTTAAGTGATGACTGCAGCCTATAGACACCCACACAATGACCAGAGGTCAAAATGCAAATGCGCTGCCACTCCTGAGGCATTAGGTGTTATGCCTCTGTGCCGGAAATTACAGAGCCGTACATTACCACCTGACCGAAACACGATAGTGCTGAACACTACCATTTAACGGCAAATATATTAGGTAATACGGTGGTGCCTACGCCCGCGAGCTCCGTCACTGGAGCTCTACCACCAGTGAATGAAAGTGAAAGTGAGTTAATAAGTCACGAACAGTTAACTTAATCGAAAAATGATGTAAGCATACCCCTTTAAATTTTTGAAAGACCTATCCAACGATACCTCACACTTTATAGAAAACGAAAAAAAAAAAAAATCAGTAGCGCGTTACATGTAGGGGAGGTACCCTAAATAATTTTATTTTTCATGTTTTAATTCTATCACTTTGTCGCTGTAATTAAGGTGCATACTTGTGCCAAATTTCAATTTTCTAGTACCAATAGTTTTTGCGCTAAACCGCGGACGGACAGACAGACAGACGGACATGGCGAAACTATAAGGGTTCCTTATTTTGGTACGGAACCCTACTAAGTTACAATAATATGACTTTCTTTTCAGGCGTTCCAGCGATCAAATAAAGGGATAATCTGATGATAAACGAAGAAAACAAGAATGATACCTCACGTGTACGATGCTAAAAAAGATGACGAGTCTGTCGCTAATTTTCACTACGAAAGACCCAAAAGTAAGGTTCATAGACATAGTGGTTTTTGTATGTTATGGAAATGGCAAACAAGCATGCAGTTCACATTGATATTAAGTGATGACTGCAGCCTATAGACACTCACACAAAGACCAAGGTCAAAATGCAGATGCGTTACCACTCCTGAGGCCTAAGGTGTTATGCCTCTGTGCCGGCAATTACAGGGCAATACATTACCACCTGACCGGAACACGATAGTGCTGAACACTACCTTTTAGCTGCAAGTATATTAGGTAATGCGGTAGTGCCTACGCCTGCGAGCTTCGTCACTAGAGCTCTGTCACCAGTAAAAAAGGTATCATATTTTGTTCTTTTTTTATGTAAAAAAGGTGGAAAACAAGCATGCAGCTCACATTGATAACTTACATTGACGTTAAGTGATGACTGCAGCCTATAGATATCTACACAAAAACTATAGCTCAAAATGCAGACGCGTTGCCATCCCTGAGACCGAAATTGTTATGTCTTTGAGATAGTACCATCTAACCGAAACACGATAGTGCTGAACACTACCATTTGACGGCAGATTGATTAGGTAATGGGATGGTGCCTACGCCCCCAAATTCCAACACTGGAATTCTACCACCAGTATAAAATAGTTGCTTTAAAAATGATTAATGTAGTCGTTTATAGGCAGCAGTATTTACTTACCATGTATGAGAACTGCATGATTATTTGCCACCCAGTATATAAAAAGTACTCTCTGTATGTATCGCAATTTGACCCACCATGAGTCTGAATGTGAAACGGTAGTGTTTTTAAGTTATAATTATTATTTCAGATATAAAATGGTACAAAAAACTACTCTTGAACAGACCCTTGCAAGTAGGCACATCAGTTATATTACTAGCTGTCGTTGCACCGTTACTTATTTACCGTTTTTATTACTTCATGACTATGGACCTTCCACCATCAGACGGCTATTCAGCCGGGTCCTGTCTGGTTCCTAGAGAAATGAGACTGCCTTGTGGGATAGGAAATATTGAACCTGAGGAATGTCACCCTCAATGCTGTTACGATTACAACAATCACTTATGCTTTCATCGGACGCCATCTCGATTCTCATATATAATTGATCGTGAATGGTATGAGAATCTGAGACTACTACCGAGAGTCGCAACCGTGCCTTACAATTTGCAAAACAGCGTGACAAACTTGAGGTTATCCATCGACGAGGTTTCAGAAACACATCTATCTCTGACCTTTTACAACGCGCATCACTTTGGGCTATCTGGCAATCGGATCGAGAACAAAACCTATACCTACGAAATATCGTCGCCTGAGATGAATGTGTTGGTGAATGCCACGCAAGGAACGATATTCAACACGGCTCGAGGCCCATTGATTGCTTCTGACAATATTTGGGAGATAGCATTTCATTTGACGAATGATTCGATGTACGGTCTGGGTGAACTGCCTTTGACACACGGTACTGTAAAAGTACTGTACAACCATGACGGAGACAGCTCCATTCCATTAATATACGCCAGACACAATGGATCTTACCACGGCTTGCTTATTGATATAATAGAACCAACTGAGGTGACGTTGACAGAAGGCAATCAAATTATCGTACGCAGTATAACGAATTTCGGTTTGAAATTCCACATATTCACTGGACCGCATCCTTATAATATAATGGAAGATGCGACCAAAGTATTGAATTCTAATAAGCAGTTGGAATATTGGATGCTCGGTGCCCATATTTGTAGGTAAGTTATTACGTATAAGATTGCTTTTCGATCTACGCTGGGTAAGTGGTTTTTACTTATCAATCTTTTTCATATTAGGATGCGTAGAGATGTAAATTATGAGCCAATAGATACACCTCAGTAGCTTAAGTACAAATGTTGCTATCCTATTAATTTATTTAGTTATGGTGAAATCGTAACTTCAACTTAACTTCACGCCTGTAATCGCCGAAGAGTAGGCAGAGGTTAATGCATGCATTCAAGCATACATGCAATCACCCACAATTCGCCGGTTACGTTTTGGCACATGTAATAAGTGGCGAGCCTGTTGATATTTCTGGGCACAATACCAAACTGCGAGGTACTGAAAAATTTTCAGAAAATAAACGCGGGTCTACAAGAAAAAATAGTTTGGGAACCTCTGGTCTAAACAGACGACATCGAAAGGAATGAGTTTTCATTAGACGTAGACGGTGGGTAAGAACACTTAATTAAAAATAAATACGCTCCGTCTTGACTTTACTTAAATCTTGTCCTTATTGAATGGTATTGATTAACAAATCCTTTAATTTCCTTTAAACTAATACACAACACGTTTGCGATTTAGACTTATAAATCTTTTTTCTCACTGTATATTCAGCCGATTTCAGCTTATTGAAATTCTAAGCTTACATTAAGCATAGATAGCTCATTTAAAACGACTGTAAGTGAGGCGATGGAGATTCCTACACCCTCGAGCCATTCAATGGAGAGCTACCACCAAGTAAACTGTACTGTATATGGATATATTCTAACCTCTCAGCACCTATTCATCCTTTTGACGACCCGGTTAGTCCAGCGGTGTGAGACGACCGTTTGATTCGACGGGTCGCGGGTTCGATCCCCGCACCGGGTCAAATATTTGTATGGCCTACAGATATTTGTTTCTGGTTTGGGTGTTTGTATATGTGTTGTGTGTGTACAACGGCACTCACGACACAGGTTTATACTTAGTGTGGGGCTGTGAGTGTAAGCGTAGTATTTTATTTTTTTTATTTTATTTTTCAACACAACCCGAAGGTTGGCTGGTTGATAATTAAGTCCGCCTTATGTGCCTTTGATTCGTGTGCAAAGTTAAATAAATAAATGGACTGTATTGTACACTGTACCTACCAGTGCTCTCTCACAAGTAACTGATCTAACTTATTCTCATTTCAGCGAAGTTCGGGCAACTAGGGCAGAATCATTGGAGGATTTACGAAGTTTCGTTGCGAGCGCTACAAGTTCGAGTTTGCCTTATGAGAGCCACTGCGGTACGGCACCAATAACCCTCGACAGCAACGTATGTCAGGGTGATAAAGTCACCCTTGTGACGAATGGTTTCAATTTAATTAGAACGGCAAATAGGCGGGTTGTGCCGCATGTATCTCCATATGTAAGTATTCATCTTACTAGTGGTAGAGCTCCAGAGCTCGCGTAGGCACCACCGCATTACCTAATATACTTGCCGCTAAATGGTAGTATTCAGCACTATCATGTTTCCATCATATAATAATGTACGGCCCTGTAATTTCCGGCACAAAGGCATTACACCTTAGGCCTCAGGAGTGGTAACGCATCTGCATTTTGACCTTGGTCTTTGTGTAAGTGTCTATAGACTGCAGTCATCACTTAACATTAATGTGAACTGCATACTTGTTTGCCACTTCCATTTCCTAAAAAAAAGTTAAATGATCTTTCCCTTCCCAATCGGAAAAGTTCCGAGTGTTGTATTGCATTCGCGATTTCTTTTATATTCGAGCTTCAAAGCAATAAATGACTTCCTTTTATCA
The DNA here is from genome assembly GCA_036365455.1 of Macrosoma leucophasiata. Taxonomy (NCBI): domain Eukaryota; kingdom Metazoa; phylum Arthropoda; class Insecta; order Lepidoptera; family Hedylidae; genus Macrosoma; species Macrosoma leucophasiata. The sequence goes on from JAWQUS010000021.1 coordinate 14,501,263, forward strand.
ATTTAACTGCCAATAAAGTAAAAGGAAGGAAAGGTAAATAGGTATATCTGATGGACCATTTCGATTATTGTTAACATACCTATGTGTGCCATTAGTCGGTTAGAGGAGTTAGCGGAAGAATACTCTACTAGAAGAAATTTTTTACGCTAGTGGGCGGTGGGGTGGTCACGTCCCGATGCCGTCCAAAAATATTGTAACGTAACTTCTGTAATCCCAGAGGTAAATGCATGCATTCAATCATGCATGCAAGCACCCACGATTCGCCGGTTACGTTTTGGCCCATGTAACAGGTGGCGAGCCTATTGACATCACCGGGCATATTACCAAACTTCGAGGTACTGGGAAACTTCCAAAAAATGGATAAATCCCAATAGAACCAGAGATAAAGGATTTGCACCGTTATCTCTAATATCCCCGACCCGGAAATTGAACCCAGTACCCCAGCGTAGTAGTAGTGGCCTGCTACCACTAGGCTACTGAGGCAGAAAAATAATTATCTTTCTTAAAATGTAAATGTTAATGTTACTAAGAATTTTTCTAACTTATTTATAGATACGATACGAGGAAATCATACCAGAAGCGCCATTAAATGAAACAGAATCTGAAGCAATGACCACCGAAATTACTACAGATTCAACAACCGAAATGACCAAACAGACACCGGACCCATGTCGTCCTTTAAGCAATTTTGAGCACATCATATTCAGAGATCCGGACACGTTCAAAGTGTATAAAGGCCTGGTTGATGATCATGATGTTGTTTATCCCAATTACGAAGATCCTGATGAGCTCCTTCAAGCACTTTGGGTTTACAATACGAACATCGATGGAGTTGTTTTGGAAAACACATGGCCTTTGGATGAATTTAAAAACAAGACACTGAATGAAACAACCCTCTTTCTGCCTTATTTTAGCGAGGTATAATAGTTTTTGTTTTAAATTTTATTTCTCACTAGCTGACCCAGCAAACTTCGTACTATCCCAGAATGTAATAATGTGTCAAAGGTTTGATAGATACGGACCATTTGTATGGGAAAATGATCTTAGTTTTTACTATTTTCCTTAATTTTTATCATATTTTCTTACCTTTTAAACCTTCCCTGGACTTCCAAAAGTCATTCAAAACCAAAATTAGCCAAATCGGTACAGTTTTTCTCGAGTTTTACGTTTTTCTGCTTTAACGTTTATCTGCTTTGGGCAATATTTACTAGAGCTTTGTAATTAATATATTTTTTAATGTAACCAAAGCAAGCATACAACTCACATGTATGTTAAAGTGAAAACTGCAGCCTGTAAAAATCGACACACAATCCAGAGGGCAAAATACGGCCGGATTTCGCCTTATAAATAGACAGAGTTTTACGTAATATACGTAGGTATAAATACATCATATAATTATTTTTACATTCGCTAAGCTTAACAATAAAGAGTAAACAAACGAAGAAATCTAACAAATTTTCTATAGTAATTGGAGAATCTGAAAGTATTTACACCGGCTCAAACAACATCACCACGTACTCAGAAAATTACCGTTATGTAGGTACCTTGTTAAACGTAATTATTATTATTATGGTCTTGTTCCAGAATTTCCAAGAGGCTTTCAATAGAACCCCGCTTTGGAACATAACGCTAATTGACAATGACACACGATATCTGTTCTCACACAACAAATATGGAAACAATTTTGTGAACGCCTTCCAAACGTTCATAAATACGTCAATACCTATCTGGTCCACGACTCAACGGATGAATGGAGATGTAGCTGTAAATAGGCAAAATGTTAATACATCTTGGGCCAATCTTCGAAGACAACTTCTAGAGGCGGCTTTAGGAGGAATATCAGGTCATAGGCTTTGGTCTTCCCCTGTCTGCGGTGATACAGATAGTTTCAATATTGATAACCACGCGAGTTTGTGCGTGAAATGGTACATGGCATCTACTTACTTACCACTAATTAAGATTCATTCTAAGTCTACTCCAAGACATCCTCTCGCGTTTGTTGGCGTACATCGAGCCTTAATTATAAATGCTCTTCGGCAAAGACTGAGTTTGTCACCGTATTTCTTCACGACACTCCAAAAAGGTCCTCTATTAAGACCAATGTTCTATCAGTTTCCGCAGTCAGCGATTTTGAAAGATATAAGCACGCAGTTCAGTGTGGGTGATGATCTGCTAATAGTGCCAAATTTACTTCCGATTCAAAGTCATGTCCATGTTTGGATGCCTCCTGGTACGTGGTATGAATTGTGGAGTGGTTTGCAATTGGATGGGGAAGAAGGGGAAGCGGTAACCATGACGACAACAGAAGCAGATTTTCTAACTCTAATACGAGCAGGATCTGTACTGGCTTTACAGAAGGTAATGAAACACTGTTGTATTTATATAGTAAACTTTGAAATAATAAACATTACAATACCAGTCAAAATAAAATTTTAGTGCGGTCTGATAATCTCGCCTTTAACGAAAACTTGACTCTTGACTTGTTTTTTAGTTTGACTTTTTTTTAATAATATTGCGTAATTTTACTGGTGGTAGAGCTCCAGTGACGGAGCTCGCGGGCGTAGGCACCACCGCATTACGTAGTAATAGTATAGTTGGTAATATACTTGCCGCTAAATGGTAGTGATCAGCACTATCGTGTTCCGGTCAGGTGGTAATGTACGGCCCCGTAATTATATTATTAGAGGCATAACACCTTAGGCCTCAGGAGTGGTAACGCATCTGCATTTTGACCTCGGTCTCTGTGTGGGTGTTTATAGGCTGCAGTCATCACTTAACATCAATGTGAACTGCATGCTTGTTTGCCACTTCCATAACATAAAAAAAAATAAACTCAACGCTGTTTTCCCCGAAGGCGTAAGCAGCGTTAAATGCATGCATCTAACCCACGATTGGCTGGTAACATTTTGTTCCATATAACACGTGGCGAGCTCATTGATAGGTATCTCCAGACACATTACCAAACACCGAGGGTGACATTGGGAAATATCCAGAAAATAAAAAACATCCAATAGCGTCAGAATTTATTTCTGGCGATAATTTAACCTTTGGGTATCTCTGGTAGCCCCGAACTTGGGGATCGAATCCAGAAAAATACAACTTATGTTTTATAAATACATTAACATGTATTTTTACGTTTTTTTTTTAATTGAATATTTGACGTAATAGAGAAACGTATAATTTCAATTTTAATATTGAAAATGTAATTTCGATGATTATCTACATCTAATAAATTTAACAGAGCATCTCAGCCATTAGATAGATTTTTCTTATTTTTGGCTTTGCTCCAGCGAGAAGAAAAATATGATATCATTATTTATAAAATATCTATCCTCATACTTACACTTACAAACCGGCAGTTTTATGGATTCCGTACCTCAAAAGGAAACAACGAAACCCTTATAAGATCATTCGTGCGTCTGTCTGTCTGTCTGTCACCGACGATTTTCTCTGAAAGTACTGGACTGATTGACTTGAACTTTGGCTATCATATTCAAATTAGTAACCCACACATGTACGTGTAACAAGAATAGATGAAAAAATATGAAGACCACTTTTGTTTTTTCTTTAATTTGTTAAATATATTGTGTCACACGGTATATGGCAAAATGTCAAGATGTAGGGATCTCAAATATGTCTTTTTATAATTTGAAAAAATAATTATTTTGAAATTATTAAAGAAACAGGCAAAAGTGACCATTCTCCCCTCCCTCCTCAGTCTTTATCTCTAAAACTACTTAGCCTAAAATTTTATAAAATAGTTTATACCCATAGATTACACGAAAACCTATAAGAAGTGTGTGGTATTTATAGTAGCGTAGAAAATCGTTCAATTGTACGGAATCCTGTGATCACGAGTAGGACTAGAACTTGGTAGAATTTGCATTGAAATGCTACATTAATGCTACAGTTTCCTCTTACACTATTGTTTTTTTATGCAATGATAATAGCAAGCATGGTGGAAATTATGTTTTTCTTATTTTAGGATTTTCCTTGCGTAGACAACACTTTTAACTTCCTTATCCGACGTTTCGGTCACTTTCCACTAGCAATCGTTTCGTTGGAAATATTCTACGCGAGAAAAATCTGTAAATAAAACTTCCACAATGTTTGTTAACTATTTTCATTATTACTATAAAAAATCCCAATCATCCCATATCAAGTTATTTCTAAGCAATCTATGGATTATAACAATAGCTATTGTGAAAAAGCAAATGCAATCTTATAGGTACGTTCTTTTGATTTGGAATCACACATCTATCTCTCTAAAACTGTATTTCGATTTCCAGACCGTGCAAACAACAGCTGAATTGACACGTTCCTCTTCACAATACTCCTTAATTGCAGCCTTAGACTGCGATGAATACAGAAACTGCAATGCAAATGGATATCTATACATGACAGAAAACATAACAATAGAGTTCCAAGCGAACCATGATAATTTAACAATAACAAGTATAGGCGATGACTTCGCACCACTTTGTAATGTTGGAGCTATTTGGGCGAACACTATTAGGGAAATAGATGTCTACGGGCTTGAAGAGGAATTGAACAATTACGACCATCACCTGCACGTTGTTAAATCAATACAGTTCTGCCTTTTGCAGACAAGCGAAGACATTGTTGTTGATTTGAGATAGTCTGTCCTGATTAAAGTGGAATTATATTTTAGTTAGTGCCCCTTTAGTTGTTAGCGGAGCGAGAGAATTGAGTGCTTTTTAATATGTTATTCACAGCCAATGACTTAAACAGTGACGAGCTTCTATATAATTAATTGCGTGTTAGTATTTTGGATTTTGTAAGTGCATACCTATTAGGACAATCAGATGAGGTACAACTCATTTTGTTTGCGGTTTCTTAAATTATATTTGTACTTATATCCAGCTTATGTTAGTTCGTAATCATAATCAGATCATAGTTGCAAAATAGACATAGGTACATACAACGTAATTACAGCATGTGGATAGCAACAAAAAGCCGGGCCACGAAATTACGCATTGTAATCAAAACTCTAAACAAAACAGTGTCTAAAAAAACATATTTTTAGGTCTCATTAGACAAGTCTTGAAAAACATAAAGGGTTTGAGTATACACAGTGTTTATATTAAGTATTAAAGTGTAAATTTTTCTTAGAATCTAGTGTCGGACTCTCCCCCTGCCAGACAGTAGTATTTGGAAGTCTGAAAAATAATGGTATGGAGGATAAATGTTTTAATGTGGTTATAGTGTATATATGTAATTTAAAATGAAAAATTTCACAGGTATAACAATTATACGATTCATATTCGACCAACTGAAAAGCTGGACTGAAAACAGAGTCCAAGATTGTGCATGGCCCGACACGCACTTGGCTGCTTTTTTGTGTAACGAGGTCGGCAAACAAGTATTCAGTTCACATGGGTGTTAAGTGACGACTGCAGCCTAAAGACATTTAAACAAAAAGCAGAGATTAAAATGCAGATGCGTTTCCACTCCTGAGGACTAAGTTGTTGTGCCTCTGTGATAATTATACCTACATTATCATCTAACCGGAACACGATAGCGAACTGAACACTGCCATTTGATGGCAGATAGATTAGGTAATGCGATGGTGCCTAAGCCCTTGAGTTCCGACACTGGAACTCTACCACCAGAAATGCATATTATGCACTTATGTTATAAATTGTTTTGGTGTATTCATCTTTTTCTCACAAGTCTTTTAATTTAAAGAAAATATTTAAAGAATGAAATTGTTATATCCTACAGTTAAAAAGACTAAAATATGTCCGGCAATTTTTTTAGTTCTGGGAAATTCTTTTTTGGGTTTCGTAACCAAAGGGCAATAACTGGACCCTATATTACTAAAACTGGTCCATCTATTACTGGACCATCTATCTGTTTGTCACCAGGCTGTATCTCATAAATCGTTATAGATATTTCTGTTGTCGCTATAACAACACGTACTAAAAACAAAATAAAATAAATGTTTAAGGCAGCTCCAATACAACAAACGTAGTTTTTTGCCGTTTTATAGGTAGGTATATGGTACGGAAACCTTTAAAATAAAAAGTAATAAACAACTTGATAACGAGAGCAAATAAACTAATACAACAAATATTTATGATGCAATTCCACTGTTTTTGTATAACATATTAAATTGTTGATAAGAAATTGTGTACTTCTATTGCGGGGGATACTGATAGGTACATTACGACAAACCTGACCTCAAGTTGAACCTCGATAAATCTGTTGAATGCAAACAAACTGATCATTTTAGTAAACAGAGCAACAGTGGAGAGTATCTTCATTTGTGTAATTAACCCTAATGAAATCGGACAGTTCACCGGGGACCGCAAAGGAGATATCGCAAGAACATATAAATAATCAAGAACCAAAAATGCCTAATATCAAAGTTTTCGCGGGAAGTTCTCATCCGGAAATAGCGAAGAAAATCGTTGCTGGCCTCGGCATTGGCCTTGGAAGAGCAACCACAAAGAAGTTCAGCAACAAAGAAACGAATGTCGAAATAGGAGAATCTGTTAGAGGAGACGATGTTTATATTGTTCAAAGTGGATGCGGAGAAATCAATGATAACTTGATGGAACTTCTAATTATGATCAACGCCTGTAAAATAGCTTCGGCGTCACGCGTCACAGCCGTCATACCATCGTTCCCATATTCAAGACAAGATAAGAAAGAAAAGAGCCGCGCACCTATCACAGCAAAATTACTTGCAAACCTTATATCAGTGTCCGGTGCTGACCACGTTATAACGATAGATCTGCATTCGTCTCAAATCCAAGGCTTCTTCAATATCCCTGTAGACAACCTGTATGCTGAACCAGCAATAACGAAGTGGATTCAGGATAATATTCCCGAGTGGAAAACTAGTGTCATGGTGTCACCTGATGCGGGTGGTGTCAAACGAATGACCTCGATCGCTGATAGATTAGATATTGATTTCGCTATAATCCACAAAGAAAGACAACGAACCAATTATGAAGACTCGACAGTCCTCGTGGGCGACGTTAAGAACAGAACTGCCATAATGGTAGATGATTTGGCTGATACTTGTGATACCATCGTAAAAGGGGCTGAGAAGTTAAAAGAAGCTGGTGCAAATAAGATTTATGCTATCCTAACGCATGGAGTTTTGGCTGGTAATGCTATTGACAAGATCAACAACTCCTGCTTAGAGGCACTGGTAGTGACTAATACGATTCCGCAAGATAAGCATATGAAATTGTGCCCGAAACTTCAAATGATGGATATTTCTGTGATGCTAGCAGAAGCAATACGTCGCATCCATTACAATGAATCGGTATCGTATTTGTTTACAAATGTTCCCTATTAAAGTGTAGGTATTAGATTAGGTTAACATGTTAACGATATAAATAGATAAGTATTACAAAAGTAGAATTCGAATCCAGCATCATTGTCCAATCACTAATCATGACAGTAAAATTGTTATATAATAGATATTTATTTATGTTACATCTCGGTTGTTTTATTTTTTTATTTTTTTTTTAATGTAATGAAATTGGCAAACAAGCATGCAGATCACATTGATTTTAAGTGATGACTGCAGCCTATAGACACTTACACAATGACCAGAGGTCAAAATGCAGATTCGTTGCCACTCCTGAGGCCTAAGGTGTTATGCCCATGTGCCGGAAATTACAGGGCTTTACATTACCACCTAACCGAAACACGATAGTGCTGAACATTACCATTTAGCGGCAAGTATATTAGGTAATGCAGTGGTGCCTACGCCCGCGAGCTCCGTCACTGGAGCTCTACCACCAGTTAGAATATAATATTTCTCAAAATAGAAGTTAAAAAAGTATAGCAACTTTTTTGGAGGTAGAAATCTTCGTAGACATTTTACAAGGTGGACTATAAGTACCTACATACGTATTAACAGTAGGTACCAGCAAGTAATATTCCACATCGAGCCTACGAAAGAGACAATCGGCCAGTTTCGACTTCGTAGAGTGCTTTTTCTGTTGCACACCTACATAACCTTAACATAAGCATTGATAGGACGGTATTGGTCAACACTTGTTCAAAATGGTCGACAAACGTCACATAGGTAAGGTGCGAAAGAGATAACGCTCTACAGAACCGAAATAAGCCAAAATCTCCTTCCTAAGGTCGAATGTACATAATTTCATACGAGTCGGGAAAAATCTAATAAATATATCTCAGGGTTTGGTCACAAAACACTTTTGTTTATTATAACTTGACATAGTTTCGATAGCCAATATAGGTACATTACATTGCTGTTTTGACGTAACGTAATAATTATCTACCATCTCATGAAAAGGGCAATGTAGTGCAAAGTGGCTTTCATATTACATGTACCACCGAGATACATAATACAGGTAATCACAACACTTAAAAGTAAAAATTACCAATGAAATAAAAAATATACTTAGAATAAACGCTTAAACTCACAGCCCTATACGAGGTGGTTGAGTTCCACTGTAGGAGCACGAGGGCGTAGGCACCACCGCATTACCGAATCTATCTGCCACCAAATGGTAGTGTTCAGCATTAACGTATTCCAGTTAAATACAAAATTTATTTATTTTTGGAACAATACAATCAGGTATTACATAACAAGTGTAAACGTTGACACTCGCAAAAGTAATAAAATACTGTGTGGCTGTAATGGTAATGTATGGCCCCGAAATCTATCACAGAGTCATAACAACTAAGATCTCTGGGGAGGCAACGCATCTGCATTTTGAACTCTGGTCTTTGTGTGTCTATTGCCTGCCGTCATCACTTATCATCAACGCACACAAAGCTTTAAGTATGGGGCTATATGAAACACGCTAACGATACAGCTTGTGATAATCGCAATGACACGAGTATTTATTATCTTATTTACAAAAAATTCACTGATATTCAAGATAACTGCGATATTACTATATCATTATTTATGAATTGTTCATTCCATAAGAATAGCAATAGTGCGTAAGTGCGTGATGTAGGTGGACATACTCGTGGGCGCAGCTTCTTGATAAACAGGTATTTCTTCATTGATATACCTCTCTAATGTATAAGTAATATGGTTATTAACTAATAAATGAGTAGATACATCTAACTTATTAGATCTTCTTCCTAACATTAGGTACATAGCAATAAAATTGAATTTCATGCGTCAATAGTTCTACATAATCTGTGGCATAGGTATAGTCTATGAATGGAAGATGGACAGCATCGGCCAAAAATAAAAATAAACATAAACAGATAGGTAAAGGTAGTGATAGAGGGACTCTAAAAACAGAGGTGCATAGCAAAGCGTATACAAATACTAGGTACATAGAAAAAAACCCTTTAACCTTTAACCCTAACCTACATTTTGTAACAAGGTAGGTACGAGCATGTATTTAGGAAAGATGCTTATCAGGCAGATACCTACATACTTACTATAGGTGCTTACTATGTAGATACGCAAGCGGATATTGATTGGTTAACTTTCTCTATTTGTAGGTTATTGGATCTACATAGATACTAACTAGATTTTAAAATATAAATTCTTCAGAATTGTTTATCATGCGTGTAGAATGTTATTGCTGTTAATGACAAATTGTATTTTATGTCAACCGATTTAGATAGTAAATTGTAATTTATTTGATTTAAATATTTAATAACTTTGTAAGACCGCAATTCACTAGTGTTACATTTATTTAGGTAACTTTTTACCTGTGTATTTGTTTATAGCAAGTAGGTAAACTCAACATAATTTTAGCAAATTAATTAGTGATTTATATATAGGTACCTACTTATAAATAACTAGATTTTTTAATGTGATCTATGCATAATTATAGCCAGAATACCATTGATGTACAAAAATGTATATCAATGCATAATACCTACAACTAAATGTTTATGTATACCTACTTATATACTTAGAGATATTTTTTGTATACCTTTAATGGAGGTGGAAAACAAGCATGCAGTTCACATTGGTCAAAATGCAGATGCGTTGCCCTCAAACCTCACCTGTTATGTCTCTGTGATAAGTTATTACAGAGCCGTAAAATAATGTTATTTGTACTTATAACAAGACCAAAGCGATCAAGGCAGTCGAACCGCTGGAGAAGTTGCTGACATACGGATGAGGGTGGCCAAGCACGGGTTATTAGGCTTTTGGGAGAGATATACCACCCTTGGTGGTAAATCGTGGTCTTTCGGCTACATGCAGTGGCGGACAAGATGGGGAGGAGGGGGGTGGGGGTAAGAGGCTGTCCGCCATGGTCCTCCGGTTCTGGAGGCTTCTTAAGATCGAGTAGTCGCTGGGACCCATGACAAATTTGTAGAGTTTACGGAGAAATTTCGTTTGAATTTTATTCGTGCATTCTATCTACCGTATCAATCATACAATATGGGTGCAATAATGTGCGTGGGCGTGGGCCCCCTAATTACACCTCATGACTTTTTTTTTTGCTCGTGCGTCATGATACCTACTGAGCCTCCAAATGCCAAATACCGACCGGGTGCCTGATGACCTTAGCCCGCCAGTGCTGACATGACGATAACAATTTTAGCTTTCATTTCAGTTCTTCCAGGTCCAACGAATATGGCGCCAATACTCTACAAAATGGACGCCAGTCCACCAGCGCGAGCAGTATTAATGTTGGCTGATATCTTAGGAATTCGGCTAGATACACGAGATCTTAATCCTGTATTCCGGGAACAAGATACCCCGGAACTTACGAAGGTATTTTTTTTATGTAATGGAAGTGGCAAACAAGCATGCAGTTCACATTGATGTTAAGTGATGACTGCAGCCTATAGACATCCACACAAAGACCAAGGTCAAAATGCAGATGCCGTGCCATGCAGTGCCGGAAATTACAGGGCCGTACATAACCACCTGACCGGAAGACGATAGTGCTGAACACTACCATTTAGCGGTAATGCGGTGGTACCTACGCCCGCGAGCTCAGTCACTGGAGCTCTACCACCAGTAATAATAATAAGGATGTTCTAATTAGGTAATTAAAGAATACTTACTAGCTCTTCCCACGTGTTTCGTTTCGGCCTGCTTCTTAGTTTTCCCTTTAGGTATAGGCCGAATATATCGGTCCAAAGTCACAGCAGAGATAAGGAAATATCAAATATACATATAAAATTCTCGTGTCAAAGTGCTTGTAACAATACTTACTTCCCTGAAACGGTTGGACCAGTAGGTATAAGAAGCGGTTGAAGAGATCGGTTGAGTAGGTATGAGAATCGGTCGGTGTTTATCCCTAATATCCCTAAATGGTAAGGGTGATTTTTGTCAATTTTTTTTAAACATTTTTAATTGGACATTTTGATTTTTTGACACATTTTTATTTGGACGTATTAGGTTGGGGAAAAAGTCTTTTCGCATTAGTATGTATGAACTTGTAATAAAATCTCTTTGGCTGTAGTATTTGTATGTGGCTGGTTTTGGTATCATTGAAAGTTAAAATTTTAAAGAACATAATTCCAAATTCACATTAGGCTAATGTGTGATTTTCATTTGTTTTTCGTACTATCAAGATGAGTGAATCTAATGAAGAAATTCGATACATTTTAAAATTTTACTACAAAAAAGGTAAAAATGCAATGTTTATGGACCTAGTGCAGTGTCTGTGAGTGCAGCACAAATTTGGTTTAAGCGTTTTCAATCCGGAAATTTTGATGTCAGATGCACCACCTCGCTCTGGTCGCCCTATTACGGATAAAATGGATGCCATTTTAGAAAAAGTGGAGCAAGATCGACATATCAGTAGTTACGACGTAGCTGAAGAACTGAGAATTGATCACAAAACAGTTTTGGCGCATTTGAAAAAAGCTGGGTACAAAAAAAAGCTCGATATTTGGGTACCTCACGAGCTCACTGAAAGAAACCTAATGAACCGTGTACTCATTTGTGATTCTTTATTACGACGTAATGAAACCGAATCATTTTTGAAGAAGCTGATAACTGGTGATGAAAAGTGGATCACGTACGACAAGAACGTGCGAAAAAGGTCGTGGTCAAAGGCCGGTTAGGCTTCACAGACTGTGGCGAAACCCGGGTTAACTCGCAATAAGGTGATGTTGTGTGTGTGGTGGGATTGGAAGGGCATTATTCATTATGAGCTATTACCACCAGGTAGGACTATCGATTCTGAACTTTACTGCGAACAACTGATGAGATTAAAGCAAGAAGTTGAGAGAAAGCGGCCGGAATTGATCAACAGAAGGGGTGTGGTGTTTCATCATGATAACGCTAGACCTCACACATCTATAGCCACTCAGCAAAAATTAAGAGTTTGGCTGGGAGGTGTTAATGCATCCGCCGTATAGTCCTGGCCTTGCACCTTCAGATTTCCACCTGTTTCGGTCTCTTCAGAATTCTTTATGCAATGTTAGGTTAACATCACGAGAGGACTGCCAAATCCACTTGTCGCGGTATTTTGATGAGAAGTCCCAAATTTTTTATAGCAATGGGATCATGTCCCTACCTACAAGATGGCAAAAGGTTATCGAACAAAATGGTATATACTTTTAGTTAAATTTAAATAAACTATATTAAAAAATGTTTTGAATTATCTTAAAAAATGCGAAGAAACTTTTTCCCCAACCTTAATATTACCTAAATTTTAGATGTAGTAACGCAACAGCGCGTTAAGAACCTAATATTTAATAAAATTAGTTAATATTCAGCAATAGGTATCGTTTGCCCATAATTTCTGGCATAGAAAAATAGTTTAGGTTCAGGAAGAGTTTTCTTTATTATGTATTTAACGCAGTTAAAAAATGTTACATAACCCTACCATACATTCTCTTACAGAAAAACCCAATGAGAACAATCCCGTTATTGCAAGATGGTGAATTCCATTTGGCGGACAGGTAATTATGAATATCGTATTATAAAAAAAAAAGAAAAATATGACTTCGGGCAGTGTTGAGTCTGGCTGAATACTTTGCCGCCGATTTTTCTCCACTACGGGCCACCGGCCGACCGGAGGGAAGTAGCCATAGCGTTTATTACCGATGCAAAACAGTCTGTAATTTTTTGCGGGAGGAAATTTATGTAACGCACACACACAACAAAAATCGTCTATTACTACAAAATTCACACCTTGATTTTAACATTAACAATTTCACGCACACATATAAACATCTCGGCGACAGACTGTGCGTGTACTTTGACAGAGGGGAAAGCTATATATGGCCCTCCGGTCCGCCGCGGCCGGTGGCCCGTGTTGCTCTGTCTGCCCGAAGATAGTTTTTATTTCATATTTAAAATAATTCTTATTTTTAAATTTATTTTCTTGCCTCTAATACCTACTTGCTTTTTTAATCACAGTACGTTAAAAGCAATTGTAAAATTCCAGTCATGCAATTATGATATACTTGTTCAACAAGTATGGGAAGCCAGAACATAAATATTTGTATCCTGATGATGTAAAATTACGAGCTACTATCAATCAAAGATTATTCTTTGACTGTGGTATCCTGTTCCAGAGGTTAAGATCTGTAATGGTAAGTTTACCATAATTATACATTCACTGAATAAGTTATGCGTAGAATTTTACTTTATTTGATAAATCTGTTACCACAAAGTCCGGGGGTACCTACGTAAGGTCTTACTGGTGGTAGAGCTCCGCATTACCTAATATACTTGCCGCTAAATGGTAGTGTTCAGCACTATCGTGTCCCGGTCAGGTGGTAATGTACGGCCCTGTAATTTCCGGCACAGAGGAATAACACCTTAGGCCTCAAAAGTGGTAACGCATCTGCATTTTGACCTTAAAAAAGATTAAATATGAAGACCTAGTTTTTTATGAATAATTTAAATCTAACAATTTAAACACTGTCTTGTTCGGTACTTTTGCAGTGTGCACGTATATTAAAATTTGATCCCATAATTGAACTAATATTACAACAAGGTTGGGGAAAAAGTTTCTTCCCATTTTTAAGATAATTCAAAACATTTTTTAATATAGTTTATTTAAATTTAACTAAAGTATGTATGTACCATTTTATTCGATAACCTTTTGCCATCTTGTAGGTAGGGACATGATCCCATTGCTATAAAAATTTTGGATCTTTGACATCAAAATTTCCGGGTTGAAAACGTATAAACCAAATTTGTGCTACTCTCACAGACACTGCACTAGGTCATAGGTATAAACATCGCAAATTTTTTTCGCGGCTTGCGTTGCATTTTTACCTTTTTTGTAGTAAAATTTTAAAATGTATCGAATTTCTTCATTAGATTCACTCATCTTGACAGTACGAAAAACAAATTAAAATCACACATTTGCCTAATTTGAATTTGGAATTATGTTCTTTAAAATTTTAACTTTCAATGATACCAAAACCAGCCAGATACAAATACTACAGCCAAAGAGATTTTATTACAAGTTCATACATACTATAATGCGAAAAGACTTTTTCCCCAACCTATTATTTGACGGTATCTGCGATTTTTGGAAGAAATAATGGAATAGAATAGACAGACAAGCTGGTTACGCTACAGTATTATTATTTTTTAATTCTGGGCATTCAAGATTTTGAAATTCTATTTTGGATTATAGAAATTTGATCTCTATTACGAACAGAATTCATAATTTCAGCCAAAAGACTTTTACTGCTGAACAAAGACCTCCCTCAAAGAATGCCACAACGAACGGTCCTGGGCCGCCCTCATCCGGCGATTGCCCGCGATCTTCACCAGGTCGTCGGTCCACCTCGTGAGGGCCTGCCTACGCTTCGTCTTCCGGTACGCGGTCGCCACTCCAGAACTCTTCTGCTCCAACGGCCGTCAGTTCTGCGAGCTATGTGCCCTACCCACTGCCACTTCAGTTTCGCTATTCGGTGGGCTATTTCGGTTACTTTGGTTCTCATGCGGATCTCATTTCTGATTCGCAGAAAAACTCCGAGCATAGCCCTCTCCATGGCTGAGTGACCTTGAGCCTTCTTATGAGGCCCATAGTGAGCGACCACGTTTCATTTATATCCACAGAATTCGATATTCATTAACTAAGAATTATTGTTGTAATTGTATTTGATATTTTATTTTTTTGGGTTATTCCAGGCTCCAGTATACGCCGGCAGACTGACAGAATTATCAAAATCCATGCATAGAAACATAGATGATGCGTACAGAATGATGGAAACATATCTGTCAGAGACTTCTCATCTTGCCGACAATGTTGTAACTTTGGCTGACATTAGTGCTATGAGCACACTCTCATCTTTGGAAGGCTTACACTCCATTGATGGGTCAAGGTACATTTTATTGGATAAATTGTGAACTTTACACCTGTTAAGTCCGTTACGGAGCAGGGAGAGTGTGGAGCGCCAGATATTTCGGTCCTGACACACCTCCCGTTCTTCTTCTACAATCATTCTCTTCATACACACACGCCGATTCCTAAGGCTCTTGACACACTCACATTTTGATGCAACATTTCATAACTGAGCGAATTCTAAATTTATT
Organism: Macrosoma leucophasiata; assembly: GCA_036365455.1. Classification (NCBI taxonomy): domain Eukaryota; kingdom Metazoa; phylum Arthropoda; class Insecta; order Lepidoptera; family Hedylidae; genus Macrosoma; species Macrosoma leucophasiata. Next base: position 14,516,720 of record JAWQUS010000021.1, read on the forward strand.
GTAAAACATGAATTTCACGATAACACAATGCAGTTCCTTTTACCTGTAGCGAAAGTAACTAGTATTTCAACAGCTTCTGATAACTATTTATCTTTTCAGTCATGGTTCACTTAAATTTTTACAGGTTCCCTAAATTGAGAAGATGGTATGAGAACATGTCTCAACAGAGCTATTGCAAGCGTTTAAATGAACCCGGAGCATTGCAGCATGTACAAGGATTGAAGATGTTTATGGAAAATAATAAATCTACTCAGAAGAACAAATCGAAATTGTAACGTTGATAAATATCAAAACTTCAAAGAAGACGGGTAATTTTGAGCCCGCAAATATCGTTACTGGTTAACCCATTACACAGTACATTTTGTAACATAGTTAATAATTAACAATCTATCCCAACTTTTACTTAATCATAGATATTTTAATTAGTGGCAATTCAAGAAAAGTGCTAATTTTAAATTTTTTTTTTTTAGTCATTAGAAAATGTAGTGCATCACGCGCCATCAACCGCCGCGGCGGACCGGAGGGGAGTAGCCATACACACTACAAAAATCCTTATAATAATAATCGTCTATTACTACGAAACTCACACCTTGACTTTAAACAAAATACTTACAACAATTTCACGCACACATTTAAACATCTGGGCGACGGGCGTAGGACCATTTGGGCTTGTACTTTGACAGAAGGGAAAAGCCTGCATATGGCTACTCCCCTCCGGTTCGCCGCGGCCGGTGGCCCGTATTGCTCTATGTTAGAAATTAACATAATTTGTAGTGTTAACACCAGAAATGTATGGAACAGTATCAATCTCCTTTCCTTGCCACTCCGCGTAATTAACTTATGGCGACCAATCGAATGCCAGCATTGTCTATGTTGAAAGCCTGAGTGTTTATTATGATTGCAGTTAATAGGCAATCGGACAGCTATCGAAAAAAAATTTAAACTATGATTAGAATGAATGTTTGTGAAATAATACGATGACTCATTAAATATTTTCGTGAAATATTAATGATTTATATTTTTAAATTGCAAAATAAAATGTAATAATTTTAATATATTATTTTTTATCTCTGCTCCATCTTGAATGAAACATCAATCACAGGACGTGACGTCATATGTTTGTACAACAAATAATTAACACAAGTGATACTTTGATTTAATGGCTCTTTTTTTGGATATTTTCTACGTTATTTGCACGAAAAATAAGCTATACGAAATTCAACCAAATTAATTTGCACTTGGTTAGTCGTATGGAATTAAAAGATTCACTTTGATTGCAAACAGTTGACGTCACATTGTTCAGAGTCATTCAGCACCGATTACGCGGCATTTTTGAAATTATAAAATGTATGTGTTGTTTCTGGTACTTTAACATGTTTAAATAATAAAATTAATATTTATTTTGGTTAAATAAACGTATAAAGAATAATTTTAGACACATTCTCAAAAGTTGTCCGATTCCCTATTGTTTAATCATAATAATGGCAACCTATTGTACGTCCCAATGCTGGACTCGAGTCTCTCCCCTTTTTGGGGGGAGGCCTGGAGCTTACTGCTGCCACCACGCTGCTCCAATGCAGGTTGGTACCCGACCGCGCCCGTATCGCTTAACCAATTAGATCGCTTACGATCTACACCAGCCGCGGGGCCATGCGCGCTTCTGGGGAACAAGCTCTTAGTTTGTTTGCGTAAATGGAAACAAAATCGAAGCGATGATTAACCATTATAAGTTACCATTTGTATACAATTATTATTCGTGGACAATATTCAATAAGCGGTTAGGATGCATTCAAACAACGTCGCTCAGTTACGAATCACAGGTTTTTCTCTTTATTTTATTAACTAAAAAGAAATGCAAAGAATTTCCAACTTTACACTCCAGTAACTTCTAGGGCTACCATATGGATAACTTTATGAGAAATTAATGATTACAAAAACGTTACACATTAAACATTTTCCTATAAGTCTTATAAAGTCTCTCGTAAACGCCAGACGCACTCAGTTCAGATTTAGCACTTAATATATTAAAGTACACATAATACTCGAAATGACCACATCAGTGTTCCATTTTTACAACACAAACGTACACAGTAAACAAACTTTTCAACGGAATATTAACACATTGACTGCATACACATATACATCGGCGCTTGTGCCACTTGAGTCGTAATATACAGGGATAGGCAACACTTTTATATCGCTGCGATGCGATTCCTTCTTCCTAACGTTTAATACTACTGTCAACGATGACGACGCAATTATCGCGGCGATACAGCGGTACCGCTTATGAACTCGAGAATGGCACGCGTTCAGCAGTGAATGTGTTAAGTGCAATCCACGTAAACTCGTCGAGTCACTCGTCAGGTTTGTTATAATCGGGCGTTGTCAGTTACACTTGAGTCTTATCGGTGGCTGGCGGCATTAGCCGTCTTCCTTTGGCGGCGTGAACCATCCTGAAACGTTATACATAATATTAGCTAAAACATAACAAAACATCACTCACTGTTCTATAAAATTATTTTATATGAAATATCATCAATGCTCATATGCTTAAACATTTGATTTTCATGTATTCAATAATATTATAATGTTTTACAATACTCAAAACATGTTGTCGGACGCGTCCATCAGCTGCGGCTGAAGGATGCGTCCGATAAGTATGCACATTTGTGAAACATCCAGAGACAAATGATCACCCTCGGACGTCCGATCGCTCAAGAACTCTGTTAAACTGTAACTGTCTCTGTTAAACCGTCAGGAACGGTTTAGCGGTTAGCTACTTGCAGCAAATTCGTAAGAATTTTAAATGCAGTGCTACCTTAGCCATACGATTGGATTCCAACATGTTTTGTAATTGACCGATATTTTGTTAGTAAATGTATAACAATGCATTTACTCTTAAATATGAGTGCCATGATTAACCCAGGGGCCTAACTGGTTCGTTGTATTGCGCCAACGAAGGCCGTGTGCACTGGTTAAAACAAGACAGCGAAAACGATTCAATAACTAATGTTATAACAGGGTCCCTGGTTTATATTTATACGTACGTATCTAAATATATATATAATTATTTATTAAGGTATTTATTGTTTAATTTACATTGTTCTCTAAATTTTTGTTCTTGTATAAATTGCACCCTTTACAATCCTGTCCCACATCCCAAAGGTTGACTGTTAGAGAATGCCTAGTGGCATTAAGTCCGCCTAATGTACTCGGTGCATTGAAGAATAAATAAATAAATAAATAAATATTTTTAGTAAAGAAAATAAGCATTAAAAGTTGTTTTATAAATATTAAAAAGTATATTCTCACTGAAATCTTGTTTTAATTAAAATCACGAATATAATAATATTATATATTAAACTAATATTACAAGTATTATATCGCGAAAGCAAACCGATAGGGTTTGCTTGCCTTCCTAACCTAACCTTCTTTCTTTGTACTCGCATTCATTAATGATTAGTAAGGAATATTGTAATTTTCCGTCTATTTACAATTTCGCGATATATAGTGATATATTTACTCATAGTGATCTAACATTTAATAATATATTTACCATACCCAATCTTAGGCATGGCAAATAGCCACCCCTATTTGCCACGTTTCATGGACACTTTTTCCTTCATCTATTTTCCAAGGTTATTAACCTAAGGCTGAAGTCACACGATGCATTAACGGAGCGCTGCGGTGGCGCACCGCATTTAATTCGAGCTATAATTTACATACACCGGCGTTAACGCAGTACAACGCTGTTAACAACACCGCCGCACCGCAGCGTTAGCGCATCGTGTGGCCTCGCCCTTACGGTGTTTACAATATCAAGGTTCGGTTGCACCAAAGTACTTGTTAAAGTTACTTCTATTGTCAAATGTAAAAATAACAGTTACATTGGCTTTAACAGTTACTGCAGAATGGGTTGCACCAGCGGTTGACAGATTTCCTTATTTATTTATTTATTTATTTATAACAGGTTCTTTTGTACTTACAGCTTATCATCTGACAGATTACGAATTTAATTTTAACATCAAATGTATGACGTAATTAAACAATTTTCAAACGGTGCAACTCATTTTACTACTTAAGCGCAACATACTTAATCAAATTTGTTAAAGTTTAAGTAAGATGATGCCAACCCAGCGTAAGCTTCACAAACACTCACCATTCTTCTCGTGTATCTGCACGAGGCATTTGAACGTCTGTTGCGCACGGGCGAGACTGTACTGTGACTGCGACACGACCTTGGTCGCGCCAAACTGGATCCTCGCCTTGCCCTTGACGAGCGTCGCCGCTATCTGCATGATCACCGCCTCCACGGTGTACGCCGACGACCAGCCCTGCTTCGTCAGCAGTTCCATGCAAATCGCACCGCCTACTAGTACGTAGCCTCCTAGAATCGATATGAATTCGATTTTAGTCATTTAATGACGAACAAATGTCTTATAGTGATATTTTAAGTGTTTCAAAGATTTATAAAGAGTTATTGAATTTAGCCCAACCAACGCAGATATTGTATCGTCCTTTAATAACTATAACAAAAGCAAAACAACTTAAGATGGCATGGCACGTGCATTCTGATCTTGAATTTTTGTACGTCAATATCACACTATTTAATAATAGGTTGGGGAAAAAGTCTTTTCGCATTATACTATGTATGAACTTGTAATAAAATCTCTTTGGCTGTAGTATTTTATCATGTCCCTACCTACAAGATGGCAAAAGGTTATCGAACAAAATGGTACATACATACTTTAGTTAAATTTAAATAAACTATATTAAAAAATGTTTTGAATTATCTTAAAAAATGCGAAGAAACTTTTTCCCTGACCACAATCCCAAAAATGTTCAAAGTCTCACTATCAAATGGACCGGAGATCAGAATGCAGATACATGGCCACCCCTCAGACCTTAGTTGTTTTGTCTCTGTGATAGTTATTGCGGAGCCGTACTTTAACGTCTAACCAGAACACAATAGTGCTGAACACTACCATTTGGCGGCAGATAGATTAAGTAATGCGGTGATAGTGGTGGTCCACACTCTAGCTCCTACACTCGAAATGTACCACCAGCTACCAGTATTTCTAAAATATTTTCGTTTTATCTGTGCATGAGTTGTCATAATTATCAACAAACTTGACATGTAACAAACCGCTCACCTTGTATAATAGGGTAAACAACGCGCACGAATGGGGGCTCGAAGGGGTAGGTCTCCTTGAACATGATATTGAGTAGGATGGAGTCCTTCCCCTCCTTCTCCTTGAGGAGTAGCAGATCATTGTGCAACGGGCTGTCGGGGTCCACCGAACGCAGTCTTATGTTCCACTCGTATAGCGAGTCATTCACTAACTCTGAAAGAGATTTATTGTTTGATTAATTATAGTGACAAAGAAGCATCGATTTCATATTAGTAGAATCAGTGCAGTCTTTAGACATAGACACATTAAAATATGTAATGTGTTATAAATTTACAACACCAGAGGTCTTATAACTGTTGGACTCTGAATTTAAAAATTCAGATCCAACCAAAATTGATCGTCAAAGTAAGAAAGAATACAATTCAGATAAAAAAATTAAATTGAGATAGATTCCTTATTGTGTAATAAGATTTTCCTCTTGTTTTATAAGTAAAATTTACTAGATGATATCAATAATTGTGTCTAATTCGGACTAGACAATATCATAATTTAGTACTAGCAAAATAATATACAAAGAAAACATTCAATTACTGGTAATTGTCTGTATTATGCATGTTTTTGGTACTCCAAATAAATAATAAGCTTACATCTCACCTAATTTTCTACATAGGCATATGTTTGTGTCATGCAATTAAAATAAGGCCTTTAAATTAAATTTTGTTATTTTATTTCATTTGATAGAAACCACCAACAATTTTTTAAGAACCAAATTGTTAACATCAACAAATGCTTCATCTACAACTCACCTATTGAGTACATATTATTTTTGAATGAATGCGAGCGGTATATATCTCTTAGCTCCTTCATCAGGCGGTCTGTCGCTTGTAAGCTGCCCGACACACTGCCTGACTGGTAGTCCTGCCGCTGATTCTGCCTCAGCCGTTCTAATGTCGCTAAATGCTCTGTTTCCATGTCGTCCTGGGAACAAACATCTCTATTTAAAACATAATAATGTAAGAATCCGCATGAGAACCAAAGTGATCGACATGGCTCATCGAATAGCGAAACTTAAGTGGCAGTGAGCAGGGCACATAGCTCGAAGAACTGAGGGCTGTTGGGGAAGAAGAGTATTTTTATAAATTATGGCATCGCTGTTACGCTTATTGTCGATATTTCTTAATTTTATGCAGCTTAAAAGTCAGAATCAGTCAGTCAGTCAGACAGAGTCTGTCAGAGTAATAGTCAGCAATTCGAGTAAGGCCATGGCTACTTTACCAGATCATTTACAATGAAGTTTTGTAGGCAAACTGAAAAACCGTGTTTTAGCACTGCTATTCTATTTCACTATACACGGGCACTATTATAAATCTATATCAAACAAAATGCCACCAAATTATTTAATATTACACTAAAATGCTTCAAGAAAATGAAATAAAATAAGAGCACCACACACCTCATTCAAGTTCTTGCCACAACTCTCCAGCAGAAGAGTTATCGAGTGGCGTAAGCGCACCGGAAGACCAAGCGTAGGCAGGCCCGCGTTAGCCGCCATTGCCTCGTACTCCTCTGTATTCGATACCGCACCATTGGACGTCACAGTCTGCACTCTATACCCAAACTATAATCCAATTACCTTATTGCTTCGTCCAGCGTCGTCGACCATCTCGAGTGGCAAGTCATCCTCGCCTTTCGAATCGTCCTCCTCGGCCGCCATTTCCTCATCCTCCTCTATGACCGATTCCGCGCCATTTGACGTCACAGTCTGCACTCTATACCCAAATTATAATCCAATTACCTTATTGCTTCGTCCAGCGTCGTCGACCATCTCGAGTGGCAAGTCATCCTCGCCTTCCGAATCGTCCTACTCGGCCGCCATTTCCTCATCCTCCTCTGTGACCGATTCCGCGCCATTTGACGTCACAGTCTGCACTCTATACCCAAATTATAATCCAATTACCTTATTGCTTCGTCCAGCGTCGTCGACCATCTCGAGTGGCAAGTCATCCTCGCCTTCCGAATCGTCCTCCTCGGCCGCCATTTCCTCGTCCTCCTCTGTGCCCGATTCCGCGCCATTTGACGTCACACTTGGAACTCTAGAAAAAAAAAATGTTTTATTTGGATAAATTACATGATTCAGTAGTGTTCGCTTAACTTTTTTACAAAGAAAATTTATGTATTCTCCATCTCTGAATTTCAACAATTGGCACGTGTACCGTGTACTGTTTTATCATTATAAATGGTTTAACGATCACATATTAAAAAATATACTTAAACCTATGTATAAGAATAATAAACAAACACTATAAACTAAAAATAACATAATTGTTGATTCATGGTATTCTCTATCATACGTTTTATATTCTAATGCGAAAAACCTCGATAACAATATAATTATTTTTTCGTCAAAGGTTATTTTTTGCTAATTTTTAATTATTTTAGTGCAAACTAGCGTACATATTAGGTATATTGTTTATCCTCCATACATCTTCTATACACATCTGTACAAATAACTAAAACTGGAGTGTCTGTTTGTAATATAAAAACACAACCACTTTTTTCTAAATACATGTTTATGATTATGAATACATTGTACCTACATATACCAAAATAACACTTTTTACCAAGTTTGTCTCTCTGTCTCTTTGTTCCGGCGAATGTCTGGAACTGCTGGGCCGAGTTTGACGGAACTTTCACGGGCAGATCAGAATTAAATTCGCGGGCACCGTTTACGATATGGTTTTACATGAAGCATTCGCTACGACGGTATCGAACACGGTATGCATTCAGGTCTACTTAAAAATTCTTATTATTATATTGAATGACTCTATCAAATGCCCTTTGACTGCGGTAGTAAACATAGCATACTTAAAATCAAGGAAATTAGTGATTTTGCTATCAGCATACGAACATATTTTGAAGGTTCTTTTTATGTAATCAAGGTAGTCGGTTCCGGGTTTTTCTTGTACAGCCAACTTGCCGCTCATAGAGCAACGCCGGAGGGGAGTAGCCATGTGCAGGCTTTCCCCTCTGTCAAAGTACAAGCCCAAATGGGCCTATACCTGTCGCCTAGATGTTCAAATGTGTGCGTGAAATTGTTTCTGTATTTTGTTTAAGTCAATGTGTGAGTTTCGTAGTAATAGCACACCGCGGACACTCCGCCAAAATTCCATACAAACGCTTAATTTGGTTTCTATCCATCAGTGACGTGTATTTACACGCGCACCTGTGTGCGTAGAACGCACAAAATACTAACCGTCGCCCATAAGAGAGGAAGGGGTTGTGTATGTGTGCAAATCGGGCGGGACGTCGAAGTGTCCATTTTATACGTAGTATTATTACATATTTTCTGGTAATGGACTATTTTTGTATTGTGCGTGTGTGTTGCACGCATTTCTCCCAGCAAAAATCTACAGAATGTTTTGCATCGGTGATACACGCTATGGCTACTCCCCTCCGGTCCGCCGCGACCGGTGGGCCGCGTTTCTCTATGTTGCCGCTTATTCAAAATCATACAATCTAAGGTTGCTATAGGGCCGCACCCTAAGAGCTGCTACAACAAGCTCGCCTCACATGCAAATCGTCAGAATTATGGAATAAGTCTTAAAAAACCGGAACTGAAATTACGCGTAGTACAAACTTGTATTAAAATAATATCAATTTTCAAAAACTTCTTAACTATAATAAGTCTTTAAAAATGCAAGTAAAATATCCAGTCCTGCAAACACCGGATTTGAAAATTTCTGACGGGATTGCATTGACTTTATTTTTAAACAACCGCACGCCGCATATATCGTATGGCAACAATACAGGGTGTGCAGGCGGAACAATCAATATAGCGGGGACGGTAAACAAACAACTCGAACGTACACCGATAATATCACTTGACCTTTACACAAATTATCCCAACTGAAGTGACACATATTGATATTGTTTCGTTTATTTACACAATAATTTTATTATGACAATACATTACTGAGTAGTGGTAATTTTGATGTATAAAACATGTGATGTTTCCTTATTCGAATTAATTCTAAATATAAAAAAACCGGTCAAGTGCGTGTCGGGCCACGCGCAGTGTAGGGTTCCGTAGTTACAGAGTAAGAGATGTAATGAAAAAATAAATAAATATTTTGTATGGACTTGTTCAAAATTTTCGAGTAAAATGCATTTGATCGACTATTACAAAACAAACATAAATCTACAATTAAATACATTCGGTACCCAAAACGAGCCAGTTGGACCAGCGGTGTGTGACGGTCGTTTGGACTGAGGCTCACGGGTTCGATCCCATGTGGTAAGAACGGAACGCAAAAGTAATAATGCTTCCAATTAATTACGAATGATCAAGAATCGATAAACATTGAATAAGTCGCATGAAAGAATGAAAAATAACACTTTTAGCCTATTATATAAATTAACTTCAAGTAAGCTACGTTTAAGAATAAAATTGAATCACCGAAACGTTTTTACGCTTATAACTTCCAAACGACTGCACCAAATTGGATAAATCTTTTTCTTTTCTCTTTAGTGTCCGTTATTGTATGGAGAAGGTATCAAAAAGAATACTTAGCAAATATTTTTAAACCTCCGATATAATGATTTTTTTTATTTTATGCACTTGTGTATATTAAAAAATAATTAATTATATTATTATAGAATGCAATTCATTATTTTTATCACAAAAAAATAAACTTTAATAAAATATCGTATTTTTTAAAAATTGTTAAGACTTTTATTGTGAATTGATAATAAAAGTAAATACTTAAAAAATCGATTTAAATTGTATCAGCTTAAATCCGATTACATCGGTCAGTTATCATTCTTAGCAGAGGTATAGGACATAAAATACTTGGCCAGGGTTGCACCAAGATATTTGTTAAAGATAAAGTTATTGTAACATTTCACATACTTCTCTTACTTTAACAGATTTCTTTAAGTTAGCGAAGGATGTGAAATGTTACAATAACTTTAACTTTTGTACTATTTATTTATCGCAATAACACAGTCTTTAACTAGAAACTAACTAGAACTAGAAATTAATAAACTTCTTTACTTTCTAACTTTAACTTTATCAAATATCTTGGTGCAACCCAGGCTTAGGATATTATCATAGAAGCTAGCTACCTGTGCTGAGGCGCTGGATGGAGGGGTAGTGACAGCGAATCCAGGTCGGGGGGTTCCGGCACGCCGTGTAGCTTGCATAACTCCCGCAGAAGTATACCCACCTAAAAATTATAGTGTTTACACTTAAGCCGGTATTAAAGTTATTATCAATAATGCAAAATTGCATCGGATACTGGCGGTAGACTTTAGGCATACCGCGGACACTCGGCTAAAATTCGAGGCTGCCGGCATGGTACTCAAGGGGAAGTGCGGGCTGCAAGAAGGACAATCAGGCGGGACGTCGAAGTGTCCATTCTATACCTAATATTATTACATATTCTCTGCTTTAGGCTCAGCTCTTTGCGCTCGCCAATAAGTACACTACGGCCACTCAGCCGTCTTGAGGCGAACTGCCTACATGCGTCCAATAAAAAAGGCGATAGAATAGAGCTGTAGAATCCTCCTCCACTGTACCAAATCTACCTACTAAACTGAATGGTTTCCATCAACCTCACCATTCAATTAAATGCCACTGTAGTCTCTCCAACCACCATTCTTTGGCAGTATTACCCTTAGACTTGGAAGTTGCCAGTCATTCAGAGAAAGTAAGAAAAAACCGCGCATTGTAAGAGTTACATTTTAGTGTTAAGATATTTAAACAAAAGACATTGAAAGTGGACGAATATTTTTTCACTATATTCAACTCATCACGTACGATGTTTTATAGTTATACAACAAAGTTTTTACAAAGCCGAACTGTAATGCTACTGCAGATAGACATCAAAGTTTTTTGCAATGAAATAAGGTAACAATTTCATCCGATTCTGGTAGAATCAATAATCCTCTAATCCTAAAGTTAGTAATTTAAATTTTATAATAAAAAGAAATAAAGAGGTGAAAATTGCAATCATTATTAAAAAAAGAACTGGATTGAACAAATACATCTTATAATCAAATTAACTTTATTTTTCTCTAAATTCTTAAAATATGAGTTTTTTAACATTCTGTAGATCAGGCCAACCTTTACTTTGCCGAGCCTCCCCGAGCCAAAAATAATATTTTCATGCCCCCCTTAGGTAACTCTCAAACAAAAATTAGGATCTCACATTTTTTATCAATTAAATTATTAACTTTAGGTATTTCAAATATTTATTAAGGATAATGAACGAAAGAATACATTTGAAAATCATTAAGTACTTTCACATTTACATTTCTTATCAGTCAATCAATCAATCAATAGCCTATTACCGTTCACAGTTGGAGGCCTCTTTCAGGTCGCGCCACAAATCTCTATCCTCCTAAAGTTGTCAGTACAAAGACTCTTACACTACGACGGCCAAGACGTGGTCTCCTCTCTAGGACACGTCTGCTCAAACAATTGACAACATTTCATATTTTTAACCTACATGTTTTATTACATTATTTAAAAGTTAATCCGAAACTAGGGGACCGGTGTTTAACCATTTTTCGAAATATTGTACTTTTCATTCATAATTTCTACTTTGAAAGTTAGTGTATTCAAAAAAGACGTATGCGCCATACGACGTCACACATAGGGTGGAATGGCGATAGATCCATTGCCTTGTGCCGTGACCCTAAAAAAATTGTAGATGTCACTGTCTTGTCGTTGTCAGCTTGTCAAACTCGATGTAGGACTGTTGATTTTTTTATTTTAAAAATATCAGTACCAGTGTTCGATATATCGAAAAAATTATCGATATATCAATATAATTATTAAAAAATTCTTTGACCCTGCGTATCATCGATTAATCTCTTCCTTGATCCAACTACAAAATTATAAAAAGACAAAAGAGCAAAAAAACACAGCGTAGCTTCTCAAAATATAAAAAAAAATATCGAATGTATAAATCTACATTTTAATTCGTTTTGATATTTTTTGTTTTTGTTGCCAACTAAACAATAAATATTTCAAATGATTTCAGATGTAATTATCAAAAAACCTTAATTAATCTACATAATAAAAAAAAATCATTAAAATATATTTGAAAGCTAAATAATATTTACATAAAATAAAGTTATACTTAAACTAAAAACAACATGCGTCTAAAAATTCCGCATCACTGCCTTCCTGTGTTATGGTACCCAGAAGGCTGGCAGCATTGCCTCGTTGGATGGCAATGCTGATTCTTTGACCTAAAAATTGGCCAGTTTAGTTTTTATTAGTTTTTAATATCGACATATCGAAATATATCAATATTATATCAATAGCCTGAGGGCTAAGTCGTTGTTCAAACCTGTTTTTTTTTAATAAAAAGTTCGTAGCAGCTTTTTATATACTTCGTAGTAGGGATGGCGATTCCATTTCCGATTTCGAAGTGTCTAAAATCCATCCACGATTAAATCGACATTGAAAAATCGTTCTTCGATTATCGATCTATTTTTGATTTGGGTACGCTACCAAGATGGCGAATATGGCGGGCGATGTCATTTTGACGAATTCCACGAATATTCATATTGAAAATGATAAAATCGTTTGAATTAAATGTGGTTGTAACTCTAAAATATATTATTGAATAAATTAATCGTATTTTTTTGGGATTGTTCTTGAATTTACCCATTTTTGAGGTAGTGTACGAACCAGAGCCGAGCTCGCAACATCTCCTTTCTAGGAAAACAGACGACCGAAAAAAAGCCAACTCAACAGTGTTCAATGCTGGTATAATGCTTCGTATACTCACGTTTAAACGTTAAATCTTATGATCTGTATGTTTCCTATGTCCCTATGTGAATTAACCAAAAAGATCGATCTTCGAATTTCCAGGGTAATGTATCGATTCACTAGATCAATCCAGTACTGTAAATCGAGTTATATAAATTATTATAATTATTTAAACAAGAATCGATTTTTTGGGTCCTATAGATCGCTTTTCCGATTAATCGATCTAAGGTCTCGGATCACCAACCCTACTTCCTAGTTTTATACTTTGACATTGACGTATCCGTATCAATTTGACACATCTTGTCACAGAGTATGTAACAATAATGTTTTCATCTAAAGATAGGCAATGGAAACTACTTCATTCCACCATATATGTGACGTCATCACATGTTTTTCCGTTTTATTTTTTTTCACAGAAATTAAAGAGATAAAAAAATACAAAAAATATATATTTGAACTCGGAAAAGAAAAATAAAGAAACGGTATTTTTCTTTTAGGGTCGTGTCAATTTTGAAATGTTGTCAATTGGCGGGCAGACATTACCGACCTACTGCAACTTCAACGTGCTAATCCTATGTCAATAACGGACCTTTGCTTATTTATTACTCCGTGACATTTTTATGTTACATTTTAAGTATAAAAGACCAACCATTAGCGCTGCTCTGAAAAAAACGCAGATACAACAGGGCGCCAGGTGATAGCGGAATTACTACTGAACTCCTGAAAAAAGCAGGTGGAAGGCCAGTATTAGAAGCTCTGTAAAAGTTTTTAAAAAGGTGACAATACTCTTCTAAAAATTTAAAGCCCCCGGAAAGAGTCACGTCTATAAGACGTTTTCGAGAGTGATTTCGAACCGTCTATCTCGCAGACTCGACGACTTTCAACCTCCCGAATAAGCCGCGTTCTGTAAAGGCTTTAGTACCATAGACCACATACACCCGCTGCGGCAGGTCAAACAGAAGACCGAAGAATATAACCAGGTCCTATGCCTAGCATTCCTGGACTATGAAAAGGCCTTCGATTCAGTTGGAATTTGGTCTGTGTAACAGTCACTCCAGAGGTGCCAAGTCGACTACCGATACATCGAGGTGCTGAGGAGCTTGTACTATGTCAGATCGTCTTCAGGATCAAAACTCGAAACCTATCCAATTGTAGCGAGGCGTGAGACAGAGAGATGTTATATCTCCGAAACTGTTCACTGCTGCATTGGAAGATGTCTTCAAGCTTCTGGACTGGAACGGACTCGGCATCAGTATTAACGGCGAGTACATCTCCCACCTCTAATTTGTAAATGATATCGTAGTCATGACTGGATGAAATTGGCATAATGCTCAATGGCCTCAGTGGGGCTTCCCAACGAATGGACCTTAAAATGAACATAGACAAGACGAAGATCATGTCTAATATGGGTACAACTTCGTAAAAGAGGTCAATTGCCGAATCCAATTCGGTTGCGCTGCGGTCGGGAAGCTGCGATACATCTTCTCGTACGACTTACCTAAACTTACCTGTCTCAAGAAAAAGATCTTTGACCAGTGTGTGTTGCCAGTGATGACATATGGAACAGAAACGTGGTCGCTCACTATGGGCCTCACAAAAAGTCTCAGGGTCATGCAGAGAGCAATGAGATCTATGCTTGGAGTTTCTCTGCGAGATCGAATTAGAAATGAGGAGATTAGCATGAGAACCAAAGTTACAGACATAGCTCACCGAATAGCGAGACTATTACTACTAGATTTCGAGCCATGTGGGCAGGGCATATAACTCGAAGAACTGACGGTAGTTGGGGCAGACGAGTTCTCGAGTGGCGACCACGTACCAGAAGGCAAAGTGTAGGCAGGCCCCCCGACAAGATGGACCGACGACCTGGTGAAGGACGCGGGCAATCTCTGGATAAGGGCGGCTCAGGTCTGTTCCCTGTGACAATCTTTGAGGAAGGCCTTTGTCCAGCTGTGGACGTCTTTTGGCTAAAAAGGTGATGATGAAAACACCAACCATAACCCAGTGCAGATAGCTTTGAAATTGATGAAGAATTATAGAAAATAGTAACAGTATGATACCCATTGATCAAGGAACTGAAAGTAATAAGTTTTATAAAAACCCGATTTGTTTTGTGTGAGAGAAAAATTAAAAATCAAAATGTCGGTTATTTGTCATTTTCGCAATTATTGTGAAGTAATTATTTTGAGGTTATGTGAAAAAAGTGTGAAAATAAAAGTTGTAGTCCTTTTTATGGCCTAAAACTTTGCCATTCAAGGTTTTATAGTAGGACTTGTAGTTTTTCCTGAAATGGTAATAAACCCGTTTTAAACCTAAAAAGCCCAAATCCTCCCACTTCCCGACCTCAAATCACCCGTAATTTATTTTTCCTGTTATTTATATATCTATATATTATATATCCGTACCTACTGGCTTACTATGCATTATTACTTGCTGGAGGAACTTGGATTTTTATGCGAACGAACTATTAACGGAACCGAGTCGAGTACCTACTAATACCTACCTAGGTACGGCACGCAATTGAGTAACACGACAGATGGATGCAAGCGGGAAGGTGGGCGGGGAACGTGTCACAGGTCGTGTTGTGATTTATAGAACCTTGTATAGCAGCGATTGAATGGCAATTAGGAGCAGTTAAATCCTTTATTATTTTTTTTTTGGAAATGTAATTTTTGTACATATTACGCCGCGCCCCCTCTGACATCTCTCTACGCCTCCCCAGGGGAGCGTGCCCCCCAGGTTGGGAAGTCCTGCTGTAGATTGAGTGGATGCAGAATGAACCCCTCCTTTCTTTCCGATTATTAAATTTCCTGTTAGAGAAGATCCCTCAGGTTTGCTAACATAATAATATATGCATAGATATACCTATGGATTTTGGCATACGCTGCAGTATTCACTTACTCGTACTATCTGCTTGCTTGCCAATTACACCCAAAATTATAATGAGAGCTATAGAAAATTATTGGCAGTAGTACGAAAACTTTTCAAACTGTCTATTAACGAACTACTAATGTATTTGTAGTTCTATTTTACACATAATTATCAAGTAACGTAAGTACATACGTAACTTCACCCCTGTAATCACCGATGGGTAATTGCATGCATTCAAGCATACATGGAGACCCCACAATTCACCGGTTACGATTTGACCCGTGTAACAGGTGGCAAGCTTGTGGACATCTCCGGGCACATTACCAAAATCCGATGTACTGGGAAACTGGTGAAGTTTAACTTTTAAAACATATATTTTAAAACCGGGAAGTTACGACTGAAATAAGGTAATAATTGGTGCAGTTTACTGGTGGTAGAGCTCCAGTGACGAAGCACGCAGGCGTTGGCATTAATGCATTATCTAATAAATTACAAAGAGATTTGAATTCTTTAACGGCCTGGTGTCACCTAAACAAAATGCAATTGATGTAAGCAAATGTCTAATTATTAGCTTCACTAAGAAAAAACAAAAAATCATCTTCGATTACAAAATAAATGATAAATCTCTTCAACGAAATCATTCGGTGAAGGATTTGGGTATAATCTTTGATGATTCTCTTACGTTTCACAGTCATTATAATTGTATAGTGGAACGAAGCTCTAGGCTACTAGGTTTGATTTCAAGAAGCACAATACATTTTAAGAGACCGAAAAGTTTTATATATCTTTATTATACGCTAATACGCAGTATACTTGAATTTAATTCCTCCATCTGGTCACCGTTCTATAAAAATCACAGTGACAGAATTGAGAGTATTCAGAAACGGTTGCTTAGAATTGTTAGCTACAGATGTAGCATGGGTCGCAGGCTGAATTCTTACAAAGAACGATTGGAACATTTTCATGTTGTTTCCCTTGAAAACCGCAGAATATATTATGATCTTAGCCTCCTTCACAAGATATTATACTCTACTTTAGAGTCGCCATCGCTCCTTACTCAAATAAATATAAATACCAGATTTAGATCTCGGAATCGTAACTTTAATATATTTCCCTTGCAAGTGTTTAAAAATAATATCTCCTATTTCAATCCTATAGTAAGAATGTGTCGCCACTACAATAAAATTCTTGTTTCTAACAGAGACATTGACATCTTCCACCTTAACTTGCACCAATTCCAGAGGCAAATAAAAAATCATCTGAGTGAAGAATGTGGGTTTGGATATTATAATAATGAAATGTAATAACTATATTTATATTTTAATATGTTCAATAATTAATAATAATAATTGTATTTTTATACTGTTTTTCCAAATTGTATTTAAATTATTTGTAAATTTTCTCATAAATGATTGGAATACAGAAAATTTTAAAAAATTGTAACGAAATAAAAAAAAATCATAAAAATTAAATATTAATTTATGTAGCTTATAGGCATGCATGTTTTGGATTACAATTTAGATCATTACTCTTATACAAACTCCTGAGTGTTAAATGAAATTGTTATCTGTTTTGTGTGCTATATTGATAATAAATAAATAAATAATCTGCTTGCTATTAAATATCAGTGTTCAGCACTATCGTGTTCCGCTCAGGTGGTAATGTATAGCCCTGTAATTTCCAGCAGAGGCATAACACCTTAGGGCTCAGGCGTGGCAACGCATCCACTCGTATATACAAAAAATATATTGTGTAAACTGTGTACTTGCTTGTCACTTCATGACCTAAAAAAAATGGTAATTAAGTAAATACCTCTAGACATTTACAAAAAAAGCGGATGTTAAAATGCAGATGCCTTGCCACCCCGGAGTTGTAGTGGTTTTTCCTCTGTGATAGTACCTTTTTTTTTTTTATCTAATGGAAGTGGTAAGGTGCAGTTCACATTGATGTTAAGTGATGACTGCAGCCTATTCTATTCCTGCCCGAAGTCAAATTTTTCTTCACTCGCATGTGTTATTGCGAAAAATAAATAGTAAAATTACACTGTTCTTGTTAAAATATTGAGCAATAATTATTTCGAATTATAAAATTTGTATGTTACGCGAAACATTCCTTAAAAAAAGAACGGGATCATCTTATCGCATGCATGACATATTTTTTTTTCTAAATAACCGGTCTTCATTCATAAATCTACCGAATGACCCGTAAAGTTATCAGTTGACTAAATTAAAACCAAACGAGTGGTAATCAAGCAAAATACAACAGTGTATTATATAGGTTTAATGAATTCAATGCATTGTTAATTTTTTGACTAACAAAACTTGGTCTCAGACTTGGCAAGGTTATATTTTAGAGGATGAAACCCTACCTGAAAATTAAATTTAAAAAAACGGAACCCTTACAAGAATAGCCCGTGCGCCTGTCTGTCCGTCTGTCAACGCCGATTTTCTCGAAAAGTACTGGACCGATTGAGTCGAAAGGTTAATGTAATTGTAAATCGGGAAATTGTAAATGTAAAACATGAACGGGTAACAAAAATAAATTATTAAATTGAGAAATAAATAAAAAACATTATTTATTTGTGATATATTGAGACAGGCCTTACTGTTTCGACGTTATTCAAATCAAGAAAACAGACGAAAATTAATATAAATAAATGTATTTAATTGACCATTCCCACCGTTTATCTGTATTTTTATAAAATTCATAAAATTATTTTTTATTAATAGACTTTTCTAATGTGGCGAAAGTGGCAAACAACTGCATGCACTTTGGTGGCAAGTGATAACTCAATTCCATTGATGTTAACATGTGTGCCAGGTACCATCCGACCGGTCTCTACTACTCTACTCTTACATTCCACTTAAATAGGAAAGGCGGTGGTGCAACAACAACTTAGAGCACCGTCACAAGAGCTCTACCACCTAGGAATGGCAACGCTGGCTTAGGTGGGACAAGAAGCGATCATACTCTGGCTATTCATGGCGTGCATTACATTTTTCTTTCAACAGTAAAAACCGAAATAGACCCGACCCGGTTAGTCCAGCGGTGTGAGATGACCGTTTGATTCGAAGGGTCGCAGGTTCGATCCCCGCACCGGGACAAATATTTGTATGGCCTACAGATATTTGTTTCGGGTCTGGCTGTTTGTGTATGTGTTGTATGTGTACAACGGCACCCACGACACAGGTTTATACCTACTGTGGGGTTGTGAGTGTAAGCGTATTTTATTTTTATTTTAAAAAATTGTGATTATAGACCTCCTTTGCTCTATTCATGGCCAGTGTGGATCCATATTAACTCGTCACGCCACACGCCTGCGGTGAATCACGTAGCTTTCCAAACAAAATGCGTCAGCTTACGGGATCAAATGTAAACTGAGACAGAATGGTACAGTCACTGGCGCCATTGACTTACTGGATACTAGCGATGGCAATGAATGCTATTTCTCGTTAATTTCGTAAGCTTGTAAATTCGTGAGTCTTAGCATGCTAATTGCTATTGCTATGCTATTTGCTAATATGGTAAAAATTGATACCTAATCTATACTCACTCTACCTACACTAATATTATAAAGCTGAAGAGTTTGTTTGCTTGAATGCTCTAATCTCAGGAACTACTGGGCCGATTTGAATGAGAACTGAAGGCTTGTTTTCATTACTTAAAAAAACCGTATAAGACTATATCTCACTACGGCAAATAGGTAAGTACCACTTTTATTTTGTTTTTTTTTATTATTGAACTTAGGTATGAAAAGTACGCGCTAAAGTTAATTAAATGTGATCATGAAGTTTTATTGAAATTCTGCAAAGAAGTTCTATCGGCGGTAGAGTTCCAAGTGTAGGAGCTCGAGGACGTAGACCACCGCATTACCTATCTGCCGCTTAATGGTAGTGTTCGGCTCTATCGTGTTCCGTTTAGATAGTAATGTTTGGCCCCGTAATAACTATCACAGAGACATGACACCTTAGGTCTCATGGGTAGCAACGCATCTGCATTTTGACCTCTGGTTTTTATGTAGATGTCTATAGGCTGCAGTCCTCACTTAACATCAACGTTAGCTGCAAGCTTGTTTGCCATCTTCCGTACATAAAAAAAAGAAGGCGATTGTACTAGAATAATTACGCGACGAGAAAATGTGGCAGCAGTTCGCTTTCATCAGCCCAACATTGAAACTCGCTTTTTTTTTCGTCTGTGAGGTTGTCGGGAGCTAAGATACTGGCGCAAAGTTTACGCAGGCAACTTCAATCATTGACATATAAGTTTTGCTTACTGTAGACGGTTAATGTCAAGACAGCCTGAAGTCTACTTCACAGCATAAGAGGCGAGAGCAACTGACTGTCAGCCTAATAACAATTGCCCTAATGGGAGACCCTGTGAGGCCGAACTTCATCTTAGGACTAGGACTTTACTCGCTCTAGACATCGACTGATGACAAATACTAGAATCACTAGAATAATTAAATATTCAATGGCAGTACTAAGGAGTTCCTTAGCTCTCTCTGAAAATCATACAATTGTGATTAGATACTCAAGCAAGAAAGCGCTTGCATCCCGTACTGCCAAGAAGACCAGCGTTTTTAGCCAATTAATCTAACCGCGATTAGATTAGTCGGCTAGAAACGCTGGTTGGATTAGCATAGAAATAGTACAGAAGTGCTAGTATAGTTTTAGATTAAGGAAAGAATTATTATTATTAGAGATGCGCCGAATATTCGGTTTGTATTCGGTATTCGGTATATTCGGCATCTTTTCCACTATTCGTATTCGGCCGAATTATTCGGTTTTGGTGCCGAATATATTCGGTTCGAATATTTCTATTATATTAGGCACCCGACTCGGTATATCATTTTATAAGCTAAAGAAATTCCCCGATCCATCCCAGTATACTCTCAGTAGGTACTACAAGAAAATAAAATACCTTTTTATGTTGTAAAATATCTTTTTATTTTGTGATAATGAAGCGCGCATGGCCCCGCGGCTGGTGTGGATCACAAGTGATCTGCTCGGTTAAGCGATACGGGCGCGGTAGGGTGTGTGATAGGTGACCGCTAGTGGCAACAAATAATATATTTAAAAAAATATGTGTGTGTGTGTCCATTTTAATGGTCAAACGAATAATTCGGCCGAATATTCGGTTCGGTAAAGGTTAAACCTAATATTATTCGGTATTCGGTTATTCGGTGAAACCACTATTCGGCGCATCACTAATTATTATACAGTCCATTAACGTTGAAGTAGCACAGAATTGTGTTTCATTTCGGTGCAAGCCGAAGTGTCCCCCACAAATTTCTGGTTTAGAGACAAAATATTATTTATTTGTTGCAAGTCTGCAAAGCTAAACAAAACAATTACCTGATTTATAACATGATTGTCTCTGCCTTGTGTGTTGCTGAGTATCTGGACAGCATTTGTCACAATGGGATCCTCGCTGTCCGCAAACCACACCGGCGGTGTGTTGGGGTATGTCTCCTGTAGCAAGGTTAATAAATTAAGCTGTGTATGTTTGTAATGATACAAGTTTAAATTTTAAAATATAACATCCCTGTATTTGACGTAATTGGCAAAGGCTTCCGCCTCACGGTTCAGGAGGCCAATATTGGTAGAGACACAATTAAAATCAATTGTCATATTTTTCTCGTGACTTGACGGGTTAACTGTACCTACAATAGTATTATATAATGGTATGGTTGTATGCATGTACATCAGGGTTGGCTGATTTATTAGAATATGTGCAGAGTCCCCTGATGCATACAGCAATTGATAATTGAGAAATGAGATAAATGCAGTACAGCAATTAAGCAGTAAATATTATTTTTAAATTAATTTTAAAGTGATCCTACTCAGACACATTTACAATCTCCAGAGGTGTCATGTCACTACTAAGAAACAACATATACATTTCTTAGACAAGCAAACGGGCCACCTGATGGAAAGTGGTCACCGTCGCCTATGAACATTTGCAACACCAGGGGAGTTGCCAACGCGCTGCCAGCCCTGAAGGACTCTTTTGACGCCATTTTTGAAGAACCCCACAAACACTCTTACAAATATGTGATAAAATATTATCTTTACTACTATTATAGATGTCCAAAGTATAAATGTTGGTTTGGGCTGGACGGATTTAGATTAAATTTTGTACACAGGTAGAGTATATATGGCTATAACACATAGGATACTTTTTCAGAGGTTTCTTAAGGAATTTTGAGTACATACGGACGAAGTCGCAGGCAAAAGCTAGTTATCTATAATAAAACAGATTAAAGAATTAATTAAATAGAGAACCTGTAACATTATTTAAAGAATTACATTACACATTTACAATACTAACTGTTACAATCATTAGAATAAAGATAATTTACATTCAATAAAGATAAGTTACATAAATTGTCATTGTTCTATGTATATTACTATAGTATTACAAGGGTATTTAATACATTGTTTTGGATTACATAAAACATGTTGGTAGATTTAACAATTTTAATCATAAGTGTATGTAATACCTAGATGTATATTTTAAGTAAGGCTATCAATAAGAGGATAATGTTAGCAACAAGTTATTGTTTTACCTAGAGATTGATTAGAAATGTGTTTATTTAAAGCAAAGTATTAAATTTTGATACTTTAAAATGTAAGTGAACTTTTTTTTTTCAATATCTCAGCCTAGAGACATCAAACATGAAGTCTTGGGGGAGATTCACAGACCACACTATGACTTTACTTTCGAGCAAAGTACGGTTCGAAATGTCAAAACCCATACATTTCTGACAGTTCTAAGCATACATTGCTCAAAGTAAAGTCGTAGTGCGGTCTGTGTTCGCACTTTGTATGCATGTATTTTTATAAATCTATTAAGTCTTTAGTTAAAATTTGTTTATTGAGATTGCCTGGGTTTTTATTACAATCTGCAAGTATGACAAATAATTAAAGTATTACTTACACTACTACTTACTACCACACAAGTGTTTGCGATAGCTGTCACTTACTATTTCAAATATGTCTCATATTTTCATACTTAACACATTGACGGACCATAGACGTCTACGGCTGTTATTACGATAAAACTTTTATTGTGTCTCGGACATAGTCTGGATATACCTAAGTTATATCCAGATTTGGAAACATCAAAACGTCAACGTTCTTGAATTGAACCATACCATTCACATTCATGATAGGTAAGTAACTTATTAACTACATAAAACAAGAGATCTCCTTTTTTTTATTTAATGATAGTGGCAAACAAGCATGTTCACATTGATGTTAAGTGATTACTGCAGCCTATAGACATCCACACAAGGACCAGAGCTTAAGCCTCTGTGCCGGGCCATGTTGTCATTATCACCACAAAACCACATGGTAGAATTAATCACCCACAAACAGATAAAACATGTATAAAGGACCTGTAGTTCCAAGATTTATCACTAAGTCTGCATTACCAATATAGACGTAACTTCACGCCTGTAATCCCCAAGGGGTAGGCAGAGGCAAATGCATGCATTCAAGCATATATGCAAACACCAAATGCTGATATCGGCCAAATGCGGCTCAACAGATTAAGTAGTAGACTACTATAAAAATCTATTTGACTGACAAATGACAAAGGTTTAGACTGGTGGTAGAGCTCCAGTGACGGAGGTCGCAGGCGTAGGCACCACCGCATAACGTAATTTACTTGCCGCTAATTGGTAGTGTTCAGCACGATGGTGTTCCGGTCAGTTGGTAATGTACGGCTCTGTAATTTCCGGCACAGAGGCATAACACCTAATGCCTCAAGAGTAGCAGCGCATCTGCATTTTGACCTCTGGTCATTGTGGGGGTGTCTATAGGCAGCAGTCATCACTTAACATCAATGTGAACTGCATTCTTGTTTGCCACACTTACTACAAAAAAAAATTTTTTTTTAATGTTATTTTCCAAAATCTGTTCAAAATTTTTTCAAATATAATGATTTGATTAAAAAAAAAGTCTAATGTACACAACACATCCAGTCATAGCCAATATAAACAAACAGCACACATACATACATATTATGTTTACATTTGACAGCCAGCCAGACATAGTTTTGCAACAGCTGATAACAATCATAATAAACAATGTATCAAATAGCTAATAATAAATGCATTTTCATTTGTTTTTACTATGTATTTTTTTATTTTAGCATTAACAATTATTAGTACAACATTCACAATCAAACTGTATCAGAGTACAAGTACACACACACACACAATCAAACAATGTTATTGTCACTTGAGCAAACAAAAAAAACGATTGGCTGGCGCAATAATGCATAGGCGTCACAAAAACCAGGTAAGAGTGCGAGCAAGAGCCTTTGTCCCAAAATCGAGCTATTGTACCGTTATCCAAACAAACCAAACAGATGTTACCCTAGATAGTATAGCTTCAGCCAACCAATGCCAAGTAAATGCTCCGGGAACTCGAATGATCGATAGAATGATTTGTCACGGATCCAACGAGATAACATGACAATTAACGAAACCTGCGCACACATCGCCACTGCTCTCCGTGCACGTACACTGTCTATAAACAAACTACCGACCGTCCTCTACCATCCTATCGCCCAGCACGCGAGTCGTCCGATTTCACGAGGAAATTATCACTTCCGTAAACCTATTGTTGACAGCCGTGCCCTCTTATAACCACGATCCTTTGTCCCGACTAAGATAATCAATACGTACGCTGATTAGTACACGACCCAAATAACACATGCGACCCATCGTATATTAAACATATGGTGTACTTACGGTAATATTTGCGTGTATTTCATATTTCTTTCCATTCTTGCCAACGAATCTGCAGGTCAGTTCGTCGACACTGGCTGACATTAACTGAAACCGCTCATGGCTTTTAGGAAACACTTGCTCTAAGGTCTTTATTTCTAACTTAAGGGTATTTAAGCAAGCCATTAGTGTATAGAAACACTAATTTTTAAACTAAAAAACTAATATCCACGTAAAATACATAGGAATAACTCTACGTTCACTCCCGACCAAGCAAAATGGCGGAACGCAATGGCGGACAAAAACTCTTTTTTCAATTATCGACGCTAGAGGGCGTAAGAACATGTTTCTTGTGTATTCTGCCGCATTCACACTAAGCTAACACACTAACCACAGAGTACATTTTATCTATATGTAAAAATCAACGAAGTGTCGTATCGATGTCAGTGATAAAGCTCCAATGATGGCACTCGAGGACGTCAGCACTACTGCATTCCTTTAATTACCAGCCGTCTAATGGTAGGTAATTATTATTGTTAATGGTAACAATATCTGGGTAACATGGGTGTCAATTTCGAGGTTTTTTGGGGTGACGATTACAAAATAGACATCTTTTTCACTTATCTCAGATCGCCGCCATGCTTAGTTTTGACAGATATTGGCATGACAAGTGGCAAGACTTTTGGAAAGATAGAACGCACAAATGAGCCATTTCGTAGCGTAATATTATTTTCAAAACTTGTGTATGTATAGTGTATCGTGTTTTTGAGTAAAACTGGTGATGGATTTTTATCATTCGATAACGCGCACAGGTATAGGAAAGTGATGTTAAGCAGTGAAATGTGATTTTACGTGTTGCCTCTATAACTTCGTAAAAATTCTTAATATAGTGCCATCATATTCCATATGGAACCATCCAATCACCACCCAATCATCGTCCTCTTCCATATGTATGGATATTCATTACTTTACCATAAAAATGAAGAATATCAAAATTACTGAAGATTGGCTGTAAAAGACCTGAATCCAATCCATCAAACAAATCAATAAAAAAAGATATTGGCAAATGACAATGACAAATGATGACAAATACAACTTGAAAAATTAGGCGGTTGTTCCAATGTAGACTGCGACCACTGTGACACAGCTTTTTTAATCATTTCCTTCCAATATAGACTTTATATACTTCTTAATAGAATAATAATTTTAATAAAAACATACCTAGTCGCGCACAGTCATAATTATAATTATGTCATTCGACTGTGAATAGAAAATATATAGCGGTTCCATGTCGAATGATTTTATTTGCTACACGAAATTAAGTCTTTGAATGATGTAATAAATATTCGAATCCGCTTTCGTATTTCGATTATTGAACGATTCCATTTGTCTCGTGAAAGTAAATGTTTTGTTTACTATTAAATGATGTAACGGTTATTCGGATTACATTTAGTGGTCGTCTTTGCTGGTTCCGATGGATGAATGATTCCATTTGCCACAGACTGAGTCAAATTCTAAAACACACACTCAAAATTTTATTATATCACTTGGAAATAATAGAATTTGCTTGTCTGATTTCAAACTATAAAATTAAAACGAATAACAACTGATACGTTTATTATTAGCTAGGACAAAGTAAACAAAAATAAAATAAACAATGGTCCATAAATACTTAATAATAAAAATAAGTATCAACAGAACGTTCCAAACTCTCTTTTACAAACTGCAAGATAAACGATTTTAAATATAAAAGCTAAATAAAAGAATATGGGACATTCTTTGTCATTCACTGGCAGAGTTCCAAAGCCCACATTATTGAGAAAAAAACTGGTTGCCTGTAAAGTCGGTTTTACGGGCGAAGATTTTACGTGACAACGTCTTTTTCTCGGTAGAAAGGCATTCGGCGGTCCGGCAGGCCTCTCTCTCGTTCGGTGACTCATCGTTACGTTACTGGGCGTTACACTTTTTCATGAGTGACTCCGAGCCGCAACCTAATTTAAGACGTTGTCACGTCAAAACCTGCCAAAACAAAACTCGTCGCAGTTTTAACCTTGTCGGCTCTGATTTCAGTTTTCACCTATGAATCCAATATCAATGACAGTGTTTCCGTTCTGTCATATGAGCATGAGCTACATGAGCATGATGCGACATGATCATGATGCGATATAATCGTTATGCGAAATAATCGATAAGTGAAATAAACGTTATGCCAAATAATCGTTATGCGAATAATGTAGTTTGTTGGTAACTTAGTGTGAGATTCACAGACCGCACTGCGACTTTACTTTGAGAAAAGTAGGCTTAGAACTGTCTAAACCCATACTGTACTGACAGTTCTAAGCGTACTTTGCTTAAAGTAAAGTGGTAGTGCGGTCTGTGAATTTCACCTTTAGTATTTTACTAAAAAGTTTCTGTATAAGTTTAGTGTATTTCTGCCAATAAAGTTTCTGCATAAACAGTTCAAGTATATTCGAATGAACATTCTTAATATTCGAATTACTTACGAAGTCACATAACTCCCATAGTTCGAACGAAATCATTCCTAGTTGGGCATTTTTTACTGATGGTAGAGCTCCAGTGTCGGAGCTCGCGGGCGTAGGCACCACCGCATTACCTAATAAACTTGCCGCTAAATGGTAGTGTTAAGCACTATCGTGTTCCGGTCAGGTGGTAATGTACGGCCCTGTAATTTCCGGTACAGAGGCATAACACCTTAGGCTTCAGGAGTGGTAACGCACCTGCATTTTGATCTCGATCTTTGTGTGGGTGTCTATAAGCTGCAGTCATCACTTAACATCATTATGAACTGCATGCTTGTTTGC
Organism: Macrosoma leucophasiata; assembly: GCA_036365455.1. Classification (NCBI taxonomy): domain Eukaryota; kingdom Metazoa; phylum Arthropoda; class Insecta; order Lepidoptera; family Hedylidae; genus Macrosoma; species Macrosoma leucophasiata. Next base: position 14,544,065 of record JAWQUS010000021.1, read on the forward strand.
CACTGACATTATATTAAGAAATTAATTTAAAGAGGAGTAAATGGGATACTAGATCGAATATATATTTAAAGTAATATTATAAAATAAGTTTTACAATTATTTTATAGTTTGAAGTCAACAATCTATATTAATACAATTGTTGCTAAGCAACAACAACTCAAGACTATAAACTCTGTATAGAGTCTGTGGTGGACAATCTCTATCAAAGAGATCGCATACAGGATGCTATCTCTTCACACATTACATTAAAAAAATCGCTACAATGGCCGCAGTGTATTTCAGAACATACCCTAAAGATTTAGAGAGATTAAAAAACACTCAGAATGTAAATAAACATTGGATAATTGGCTGATTTACAATACTTGATGAAGTTATCATCATGGATCATAGGTATAGAGATTCTAAAAGGAGGCGATCTAAGTCCCCCCCCTACAAAGATGATAGACATCGACATAAACTGAGAAAAACCAGCCCTGGAACATCTATAACATGTGAAAACAATCAAACTGATTTTAGTTTCCTTGATCATAAACGTGATTTAAATAAAATTATATTGTATAGTAACGATTCCAACACAGTGACGAATAGTCTCGACGATTTTTGGGCCTTCGTGAAAAAGTATGAAGCAACGGTAAAAAAGGCAGGCAAGTCATTATTGGATTTAGAAGTGAAAGACCGTGTTATGAACAGCCTAGGGATCCCCGAGACTTTTTCGAAATACGACTGTATCAATTTTACTACAAGAATCAAGTTCATGCACAATGTTTGTGATGATAGAGAGAGAAAAAAATTGGATGAAAATGTTTTCAATGCATTTTTGAATGTCATTTCTATATATTTGGATTTTAAAAATAAAGAGAAGTTTGAAAAGTTGAAAAAATTAAGAAAAGCACAACATGAATTGCCCGTTGCCAAATACAGGTATAATATCAATCAATCCTTAGTGTGATATGATATTGCTATTAAGATGTGTGATGTTAGAAATGTGTCTTTGTTTAATGGAATAGTGCTCATTCCATTAAACAAAGACACATTTCCAACATCAGCTTGCTAATCTTTCTGCCATTATAATGGTTTTCGACTTTCTTGTTATTAAGTTTAAATAGTTCAATATTCTTTGCATTGTTTTCTTGATGCTAAATACATAATTTTGTTATTATTGGTTACTTCCAAAAGATGTATTAATTGATTACCAAATGTAATATAAATGGTTGTTAATTTAAATAAGTTATATCAACTGAATGCTAAAAAAATGTGCTTACATTCACTTCAACTTAAAATGGTCATCACACACTAGACCATATGGCTCATCATAAAATATAGTATATGGCTCTCTGAAATAAATAAATAATAAATCTGGTAGGTACAAAGGACTAAGATTTCTTCTTCACAAATAGTTGAAAGCTCTAGTTAATAGATGTAGCTTGGCGGTGGTAACTACTTTTTTTTGGAAAATGTGTTACAAATCGAGTTAGTATTGTTACTAATTGCGCCAAACATAAATAGTTTAACAAGATTCATGAATTTGTTCTAGAGATGAAATAGTGACAGCTGTGAAAAATGAGAAAGTTGTTATTGTGGCTGGAGACACAGGATGCGGGAAATCAACCCAAGTGCCTCAGTATCTTCACGAAGCAGGCTTTCAGAATATTGGTATGATAAATCAAATATTAAAATATACATATAATAATATGTATTTATGTAATAAACCATCCCTGGACTTCGAAAAATCATTCAAAACCAAAATTAGCCAAATTGGTCCAACCGTTCTCGAGTTATAGCGAGACTAACGAACAGCAATTGATTTTTATATATACTGCAATAAAAAATATGTAATTGAAAAACCAAACTCAAAACTGTTAGTAATTCAAAATGTAATTTTATATAACCTACACCAGAATATTTGTTATACTCAGCTTTATATTTATTTCCAGCTTGCACACAACCAAGGCGTATAGCTTGTGTCTCATTATCAAAACGAGTGGCATTTGAGATGTTAACGCAGTTTGAGAGCAAAGTTGGCTATCAGATACGGTTTGAAAAGAGCAAGACATCGGAAACCAAGATATGTTTCATTACTGAAGGGTTGTTATTGAGACAGGTACCTATTTATTATTGCAAATATGAATTGACTGAATAACTTTGTTAAAAATTATTATGTCTGATTAATAACAGTAGTTTGCTTAAACACATTTTCTTATATTTTACCAACCCACTACAATCATCTTATAGAATATGGCAAATGAGTTAAGATAAAACATAAAACACTATAGGTTTCATGTAACCTGCCTCAGTAGCCTAGTGGTAGCAGGCCACTACTACTACACTGGGGTCCTGGGTTCAATTCCCGGGTAGTGGCATATCAGAGATAATTGTGTAAAGTCATTTATCTCTTGTTCTATTGGGATTTTTCCATTTTCTGGAAATTTCCCAGTACCTCGAAGTTTGGTAATGGTCCCGGAGATGTCAACAGGCTCGTCTTTTTGGCCTTTTTGGCCTGTTATATGGCCCAAAACGTACCGCCGGCGAAGTATAATATGCAAATATCAAGTATATAAGGTGAAATTGTGTTTTCAAATTTTCAGATGTCATCAGAAAATTTGCCAAACTATGACGTCATCATTCTAGACGAGATCCACGAGAGACACCTTATGGGCGACTTTCTACTCGGCATATTAAAGTGCCTCATACATACTCGGAGTGACATAAAATTGGTCCTTATGTCGGCTACAATAAATATAAAGTTGTTTGAAGATTACTTTTCGAATGAGTCTGCTGTTGTTATACAAGTAATGATCTGCGCTTTAATATTCTTTCTTTGTCATAAATCATCACATTTTAGGGTTCCGAATCCTTAGTTTCGCTATGTCCGTCAGTCTGCATCTGTCTATCCGCAGTTAGCAGGGATACCCTTTAGTACCTGTTAGAAAACTGTCTGTAAATTGTTGTCAATATACACATTAGTCACGCGGACCAAGTAATGCAATAAAATTTAATTAAAAATAGCTGTCCCGGCAAATTTCGTATTGCCTCACTATGAAATAATGTGTCAAAGGTTTGATAGATATGGACTGTTTGTATGGGAAAATAAAATTGTGGTTTTTACTATTTCCCTTCAATTTCTTTATATTTTCTTACCTTTTAAACCTTCACTGGACTTCCAAAAATCATTCAAAACCAAAATCAGACAAATCGGTCCAGCCGTTCTCGAGTTTTAGCGAGACTAACGAACAGCAATTGATTTTTATATATATAGATATTACGGTACCTCCCCTAAACGTAAAGTGGGGATACTATTTTTTTTCGTACGCTGTCCATTGAGTGGCGTCTTGTTTAAGAGTTATTAAAAAAAATATCGGGGGTGTGAGAAATAATTGTGAAAATACAAAAACACCTTTATTACACGGAAATAGGACAAGAGATAAACTTCTATGTAATCGGGTTTGACGGATTAAACCCGACATACAGTGCAATTTATATTTTCTTTTGGTGCAAAGCAATGCATCTAAATGAAAATGTTTTAATGAAAATTTTCTTTCAGGTGCCAGGTCGTTTATATCCAATAGAACTGAACTACAAACCAATATTCATCGAAGATAAACCTACGAGAGATGATAGACTTGATCCGCAGCCATATGTGCAAATCATGCAATTGATTGATAGCAAATATCCAAGTGAGTAGGTACCTAATGGTATTTATTATTTCATATTTTATCTACTAAAGATTTTTTTATCTTCGTCACACCACGCACACTCCACCAAAATTCCATACAAACGCTTAATTTGGTCTCTATTACACAGACATCAATCAGTGACGTGTTACTACACGTGCGTTATTTACACGGGCACCTGTGTGCGTAGCACGTGGAAAATACCAACCGTCGCCCATAAGAGGGGAGGAGGTTGGGTGAGGCGGGGAAATCGGGCGGGACGTCGAAGTGTCGTATTATTACATATTCTCCGTCATCGTGATGTATATAGATATATTTCCTTCACATTCTTCTTTCTTGATTCTTCCCCAATTCATCTCTTCTCCTTCCCTTCAAAACTGATTGATTTTGGAACGTTTGTTAATGTAGTAGTTATCTATACATGGTGATGCAGAAAGTGTCTACAATATTAAAAGATGTTAATCTGTATCAAGTTAGGAACCATTCCACGCGAACAGTAATTTTTTTCATACAAAGTATTTTTTTTTAGTTTTTATTTTATTTGACAACCCTAATAAACTGTCAATAATCACGCTCAGCATTTCGTACGCACACACCTTTGTCTCATCACCATACGCACACACCTTTGTCTCATCACCACCCACACATATCACGCGTGCGTATACGCATGACAAGCCAATGACTGATTTCAGCTGCCAGCACAGGGCAGGGTTAAAACTTATATTAACAATTTTAACTGGTGAGTTAACATTCAGAGGAGAACACAGGTCTGACAGGCCACAGGAGGCCACTTCAATATAGGACTGTTCAAATATTGCCTTTCCGCGACACCGCGTACTCCTTTTATAAGTGAAATTATTTTAATTTTAAACTCTTATTTTGCACGGTTTTTCGTCACTTTTCATTTCTATCTCATACGATTCAACTCCAATTTTCATAATTTCTATATCTTTATATCCCATTTACAAGTTTCATGTGAAATGATAAAAAGTAGGGATTGTATACCTATTGAGGATCGCCATTGTACACATTCATTCAAAATACCGTTAGATCTTTATATCCCATTTACAAGTTTCATATGAAATGATTAAAAGTAGGGACTGTATACCTATTGAGGATCGCCATTGTACACATAAAAAAAAAAAAAAAAAAAATACATTAAAAATATTTTTTATTTCAGGCGACGAAAGAGGTGATCTTCTAATATTCATGTCGGGTGTGCAAGAGATCACGGCGATATGTGACGCAGCACAGCAGTACGCTGAGAAAACTAAACACTGGATAGTGTTGTCGTTACACAGTGGATTGTCTCTGGCTGAACAGGATAAGGTATTTGTAAATATGCTAGAAGCATAGAGCAACACCGGAGGGGAGTAGCCATATGCAAGCTTTCCCCTCTGTCAAAGTACAACCCCAAATGGGCCTATACCTGTCGCCTAGATGTTTAAATGTGTGCGTGAAATTGTTTCTGTATTTTGTTAAAGTCAAGGTGTGAGTTTCGTTGTAATAGACGATTTTTGTAGTGTGCGTGTGTGTCGCATCGCACGCATTTTCCCTCCGCAAAAAATGACAGACTGTTTTGCATCGGCAATAAACGCTATGGCTACTCCCCTCCAGTCCGCCACGGACGGTGGCCCGTGTGGCTCTATGGTTAGAAGAGTTAGATTGACATTACACAATACATGTCATGCTTTTGGTAGCTGCATTCCGTTTATGCGACTGTCTCTTTTTATTCTTTTTTTTTCCTTTATTAATATTATTATTATTTTTTTAAATTGTTTTATAAATATTTTATTTTATTTATCTGTTGGTTTGAGTATTTATGTATTCTTTTCAATTTCCACTATTGTGGCTATTTACGTAATTTTATTTCGAAGCTATATAGGTACTATAGGTATTTTTAACTTTTTAACTTATTTTATTTTAGATAGGTACATATGTTTATTATTTTATTATCGTAGTGTAATATATATATGTATTGATGGTAGTTTACTTAAATATGAATAATATATATGAAGTCTATTTTTTTTCTGGCTATTTTTTTATGAGGTTCAGGCATTGCCTGGCAGCTTGAAGTTCGTGATGCCACTAGGACCCACCAGAATATCAGCGCTGCAGTCACTCTGCGGCAATCAGCTGAGGTGGGTGCCGTTTTTCTTGGCTTCCCACAACCAAATATATAACTATTGTTTTACTTGTTTTTAACGTTAATTATTATTGGTTGTTGTGTGTGTGCCATGAAAATAAATATTTTTCTTCTTTTTTTTACATCTTCAACCATTGTAAGTGGATGCAGCCTATCGTGGCTTGAAAATAATTTTTTGATTTGGCTTCAATAGATTAGTGGTAAAACGGAGGTAGGCTAGCTATGTATTTTTTTATTGATTTTCTTTCACATGTTATAAGGTTTTCGACTATCCACCCGAGGGTGTCAGAAAGTGCATCGTGTCTACTAACATCGCTGAGACGTCTGTTACCATTGACGGTATAAGATTTGTCGTTGATTCTGGAAAGGTAAGAGTTTTTCATACATTTATTATAATCATTAATTATTTACTACTAACTGTGCTTGCGACTTCGTCCGCGTGAGATTTTATGATTGTTCAGTATCTACCCGGACGAAGTCGTGGGCGCAGCTAGTGTAAAAGTAGCCTAAATTACTCCTTACAACATAAGCTATCTGCCAGTGAAAGTCCCGTCAAAATCGTAGCCGGAACAAAAAGACAGACAGACAGACAAAAATTGTAAAAAATGTTGTTTTGCTATAGGTACCGTGTATACATACATATGCATTTAGTATAAAGCGGTTATTTTTATATTACAAACAGACACTCCAATTTTATTTATTTGTATAGATAATATGCTTCATGTGGTACAGTTGGAGTGTAGGAGCTTGAGGGCGTAGGCACCACCGCATTACCTAATCTATCGGCCGCCAAATTTTAGTGTTCAGCTCTACCGTGTTCCGGTCAGGTGGTAATGTACGGCCCTGTAATTTCCGGCACAGAGGCATAACACCTTAGGCCTCAGGAGTGGTAACGCATCTGCATTTTGACCTTGGTCTTTGTGTAAGTGTCTATAGGCTGCAGTCATCATTTAACATCAATGTGATCTACGTGCTTGTTTGCCACTTCCATCACATAAAAAAAAAAATTACAGGTAAAAGAAATGAGTTATGATTCATCATCAAAAATGCAAAGATTGAAAGAGTTTTGGATATCACAGGCAAGTGCCGATCAGAGAAAAGGACGAGCTGGCAGAACAGGTATGATCTACAACCTGACCAATAATCATAAATGTAACCACCCCAATAATCTATATATATAAAAATCAATTGCTGTTCGTTAGTCTCGCTAAAACTCGAGAACGGCTGGACCGATTTGGCTAATTTTGGTTTTGAATTTTGGAAGTCCAGGGAAGGTTTAAAAGGTAAGAAAATATGAAGAAATTGAAGGAAAATAGTAAAAACCACAATTTTATTTCCCCATACAAATAGTCCGTATCTATCAAACCTTTGACACATTATTTCATTCTGAGGCAATACGAAGTTTGCCGGGTCGGCTAGTCATAAATAAGTTACTATTTTTTTCGAATAGCTATAACAAGTTATCCTTAAAAGATATATACCACCGACTCGGTTAGTCCAGCGGTGTGAGATGACCGTTTGATTCTACAGACATTTGTTTCGAATCTGGGTGTTTGTGTATGGGTTGTTTGTGTACAACGGCACCCACGATACAGGTTTATACCTACTGTGGGGCTGTGAGTGTAAGCGTAAGCGTATTTTTTATACCGTCGCGTTTTGTTTAGGTTTAGGAAGCGTCTTCGTTGAAAGTTGACAGACAATTGGATTTTTTCTGAAATCGCCAAATATTTTTCTTTATATTCAAATCAATTTACACAAAATTCAACGAATAATATACACAAACCTTCCTTATCACATATTGGTGAAAACTACATGCAAATCCGTGCAGTAGTCTTTAGTTTATCACGAACAGACAGATAGACAGAGAGACGCGGCGAGGGACTTTGTTTCATAAAATGTATAGATTAATTTCAAATAATGTATTTGATCTTTATATTTCATCTTAGGATGAATTGAATTTTGACATTCAATATACACTTCTCATCAAAAATATTGCTCATCGACGTTAGGAACTAGACTTCGGCTTATTTCGGGTCTGTAGAGCGTTATCTCTTTCGCACCTTATTTATGTGACGTTTGTCGACAATTTTGATCAAGTTTTGACCAATACCGGTACTATCAGTGCTTACGTAGGCAGTGCGCAACAGAGATAACGCTCTACGAAGTCGAAGCTAGCCGCTTGTCTCTTTCGTAGGCTCGACGTGCAATATTATTGTTATTGTTGTTGGGTACTGTAATATTGTTGACATCAATGAAATATTGAGTTCACTTGTATGGAAAATCATCTTCTTAAGACATAATCGTTGATTTCAGGCCCAGGAGTCTGTTACCGAATCTACTCGGAGCAACAATACACAGATATGGAGCCGTTCAGTACTCCCGAAGTGTCCCGCGTGCCGCTCGCTTCACTACTGCTTTTGATGAGTTCTTTAGGTGTGAATGATGTAAGAAGATTCCCGTTTGTGGATACACCGCCGGAAGACGCCGTGGAGAACGCTCTATTGGAACTAAAACAGCACGTGAGTTAGAGAAATATCTTGTATGATGAAAACTGACACATAAATTATAAAAGATTTACAAATAATAATTATGTTTTGTGTTCAAATACGCGTAACCGTTTTCTTGTCTTGATATTGTACAGTTTAGACAGGAAAAAATTGGAGACAACGTTGAATAATAAAAAATGGTTGTCTGTAATGTCGGTTTACGGACGATAATTTTACGTTTTAACATAAAAAACATGCGTCATAACCTAAACTTAGGCTGATCATGCCTCACTATCGTTTGTTCCGCGCCCTCGCTTGCACTCTCGGGTCAAGCGGAACGTGACACTTTTTCGTACGTGCAGCCGGGGTTATAGATTTATAAGACGTTATCATGTCAACATTGTCTTTCATGTATTGTGTTATTTTGTAGCAATCATGTTGTAGCTTTTACAAAAGTATATTTTCGTTGATTTTAGATGAACTATAATTGTATAAATATGTACTACTAGCTGTTGTCCGCGGATTCGCCCGCGTGGATGTCGTTTAAAAAGTATCCCATGTTCTTTCTCAAAGTGAACTCTATCTCTAACAAATTTCATTACAATCAGTTCAGCCGTTTAGATGTGAAAAGGTAACAGACAGACAGACAGACAGACAGAGTTACTTTCGCATTTATAATATGAGTTGGAATGTGTTATCGGCCGTTTGTCTATCTATTTTGATGGAAACTTTGTTAATATATCAATTTTGACATTAAGTCTACGGTTAAAAGCAGTTATTTGCACAAACTTTCATAAATAAGATTAACATGCTACCACTTCAATGACAAATTAATGATAGGTAACAAAAATCCTGTATTTTTCAGGGTGCACTAACTTTCAACGAAAAGCTGACTTCCCTAGGGCGAGCCTTATCTAACTTGCCTGTAGAAGTATCCTTATCGAAAGCGCTGGTATTGGGCAGTGCGACTTTGCCCCCTCACAAGCGAGACTCCGCCCTGGCGCTGACTGCGGCTTTAGGCATACGCTCTATTTACACTACTCGCGCTCATAGGGATTTTGAATGTGAGGTGAAGTATTGATCATTAAATAATGTTTGGAAAAAGGGTGCTGCCATGTAAAAAGTCTGGAACACATAAACAATTTATGTAGTGTTAATAAAATTAAATAAAAGGAAATAAAATAGGCTTACACCATTTGGAATACTGCTCTCATCTTTGGGCGGGAGCCCCTAAATAACAGCTTGGTCCCCTTGACTCCATTCAAAAACGTGCCATTCGAATCGTCAACAACCCAGGAATTACATATCGTCTCGAAGATCCGAGTATGCGCAGAGACATCGGTTGTCTGTGCATCTTATACCGCCTTTACAATGGTGAATGCTCTGATGAACTGTTCGATCTGGTACCATCGTACCACCCGCCGAAGAGAGAAGTTCTACCCGCACAGATTGGACACTTGGCAATGCTCAACAGCCCGATTCGCGCGTTCATTCCTGCCCAGAACCTGCAAATTGTGGAACGAACTTCCATCTGAGGTGTTCCCCCGGCGCTACAATATGGGGATCTTCAAAACAGGCGTCAAAAGAGTCCTTCAGGGCTGGCAGCCCGTTGGCAACTCCCCCGATGTTGCAAATGTTCATAGGCGACCGTAACCACTTTCCATCAGGTGGCCCGTCTGCTTGTCTCTCAATGGTAGTGTTCAGCACTATCATGTTCCGGTTAGATGGCAGTGTATGGCCCCTTATCACAGATACAACAATTCAGGTCTCAGGGGTGGCAACGCATTTGCATTTTGACCTCTGGTTTTTGTGTAGATATCTGCAGGCTACAGTCATCACTTAACATTCATGAGAACTGCATGCTTGTTTGCAATGATGGTGTACTTATCTGAAAAAAATACAGCAGTGACCTTCACCAATTTTCAGAACGCAAGAAAACCCGACGAATCCGACCATGGTGATCCCCTATGTCTTCTATCTCTATATTGCGCTTGGTTGAGCGTTAAAGCTGAGAACCAAGGAGGTCGCGCCTGGTGTCGTCGACGTGGTATAGAGGAGCAAAGGCTGTATGAGCTTACTAAACTGGCTGCTCAATTGAGGAGCCTTTTGCAGGTATGTGTTTTCATCTAGTATAAGTCTTATTTAAGCCGTGTTTCCGGGCTTCCTGGGCTGTCTGAAATATTATAAAGCTGGTTTGCACGGGTTACACCAAGATATTTGTTAAAGTTATTGTAACATTTCATATTCTTTTATTTTTAAAGAAAAATGGAAAGAAAAATTTTGACTTCAGGCGAGACTCGAACTTGCGACCTACTGGGAATCGGTGGCCTAACTAGCATAGTTGGTAATAGATGGCGCTGCTGCTACCATAAAGCAATGCAATAGATGTGAAGGAAAGATTTGACAAATCGGGCAGGGCTTCAGTAGCTCAATTGGAAGAGCGGCTGGACTAGATTCCCAGTAGGTCGCGAGTTCGAGTCTCGCCTGAAGTCAAAATTTTTCTTTCCATTTTTCTTTAAAAATAAAATATATTTCACAAGCATGTGTTAATGCGAAATAATATAAAACAATTATTTCATATTCTTTTCTATTTTAAAGAAATTAGAAAAAAAATTATCTGTTAAAGTTCAAGAAGGATGGGAAATGTTACAATTACTTTAACTTTAACAAATATCTTGATGCAACCCAGCCTTAGTGTAGCTGACCTCCCATACTCATAAGAACGAAGTTAGTCTCAAGGAAATTGTTAATTCACCGAGAGAAATAATAGTCAGTATGGTGGTATGGTGGTATGGTGGATATTTTAATATTTTTTACATATATCATGTGATATATGTAATAATAATAATAATAATGGCAACCCATTATACGTCCCACTGCTGGGCACGAGTCTCTCCCTTTTTTTTGGGAGAGGCCTGGAGCTTACTCCACCACGCTGCTCCAATGCGGATTGGTGGAGGTGGGTGGGTTAGTGGCCAACCCACTGTCGGATGTTTTCAAACCGCCCATAAGGCCTCCGACAAGGTTTAACGACTGCTATCCATCGATAGCAACCGGGACCGACGGCTTAACGTGCCCTCCGAAGCACGGAAACGCGCATTTAATTTGCCACTAGCGGTCACCCATCACACTACCCGACCGCGCCCGTAGTGCTTAACCGAGCAGATCGCTTACGATCTACACCAGCCGCTGGGCCATGCGCGCTTCTGTGATATATGTAAAAAATATTAAAATATCCAGAAAAAATCAAAGACCCCGTTGACTCAGTTGAGTCAGATTGAAGAGTGCTTTGTGTCACTGACTCGGCTTCGAATGAAAGTTGAAGTTTAAGGAAAAGTATATTATTATTTACGGATGAGGGTAGGTGACGAATTCGTGGTTGTATTGTACACACGAGTGAAAATATATTTTCAATATCTAATGAACAAAACAAATCGAAATGAATACTTGTAAATTTTTATATCGTATCCATACGATTAAGATTTAGTTAGAAATAAATAATTATTACATAACGAGGTTTACTTAAAAAGAAAACACGGGGATGAAACAGCCGGTTCCATTTTTAAATTGATTTGACAGATATTTATGTGAGAGGCTTCCACGTCTTCTGTTATATACTATGTGAATGTGGTAAGTTGTCTTCTGGAAACTGGAACTGTGCTACCAAGGGAAGTGTCGTGTTTAGTACTTTAGTACACATAGGTCAATATAATTGCAGGATAATAACTTGATGGAGACACAGGAACCAGAGACGATGTCGTCTGCAGAGCGGGCCATGCGTCACGGACAGATGAAGCATCTGAAAGATATGCGACGGTAATTTATGCTATTTTGCACAAATATTTATCAATATTTGCAGTACTTGATCTCGTTCGAAAAATGTTTAATCAGGGAGGCATGAGGCATAATTTTGTCCTTTTTTGAGATGTGCTATAGAGTAATATAGAGTAATGTGCAAAGAATAAAAGAGGATCCCGGGTAGATATTGGGCTAGTCGCAAATTGACCAACGTAACCGACGCCTCCCGCAACGTCCCCATTCCCCTGACCATGATAGAATAATTTACATAGAAGTTCGTAATGATTCCACGTCTAAGGGTGGTCTGTGGAAAATCGACATTGTAATACTATTTAACGATATTAAACATCATCGTAGGTGGTCTCTCATCTCTAAGAAGTGTACCAACGTGACAATCCATTTTTTCCTATTTTTTTACATATATAAGAGAGTTGTATTACTTTTCAAATACGATTACATTGTATACATTTAACGTTTAATATATATAAATTTTGCCCTACAGTATTATTAGCCAAATTCAGATTAGCTTTTAAAATAGAAGATAGTATTTATTTATAATTATTAGATGAGTAATATTACAATCATCAATCAATTTCGTAGATTGATATAAGTAAATTACGCGTCATGTTGTTTGTTCGCGATGGACTCCTCAACTAGTTAACCGGTTTTAATCACACTTTGCACACCGTGCGCAGTTTGATCCAATTTGATAGATAGCTTACATCTCAATTTATAGTCACAATATTATGTTAGTACCTTAACTGCACCCGTGCGCAGCCGGCGCCGGCGGCTAGTTAATATACAGATATTAAAAATGAATAATATAATAATATAATCAATATTTATTATTGATGACTTAAATTATTTGTATTTTTTTTTTCTAAATGATGTATTGATTTTAATTTTGTAAAGTGGGTGATCTGAATGGTTTTTTTTTAATTTACTTTAATAATTGTCAAATCTTATTAATATTTTTTTTTGCTTGTCTATCGCATTGGATTTGCCCAACCTGTAATGATAGATTTAAGTATGATAAATAAATAAATAAATATATTTTTTTAAATCTGAGAAAAATTCGGGTACGTCTGATATTATGATTTACACAGTCAATACTTCTTCCTATTATCTAGGCAATACAAGCAGAAAGCAGCGGAAGATTCGAAACGCCGTAAACGTCTCAAAGTGGACTCGTGGGAGATAGTAGAAGAAAAAGACGACGACGACAATACAATGGATATACGGGACATAGAGTTTCGTATGACGAACGACGCTCATAGGATTCAGGCGCTTATAAGCGGTTCGAGCGCTTCTAGCGGACGGGACCTCATTATGTTGAAGGTATGATAAGAAACGTAACTTCACGCCTGTAATCCCCGAAGGGGTAGGCAGAGGTAAATGCATGCATTCAAGCATACATGCAAACACCCACGACTCGCCGGTTACATTTTTTTGGCCCATGTAACAGGTGACGAACCTGTTGCCATCTCCGGGCACATTACCAAGCTCCGAGGTACTAGGAAACTTCCAGAAAATGGAAAAATCCCAATAGAACCAGTGACAAAGGATTTTAAACCGTTATCTCTGATAGCCCCAGATCCGGGAATCTAAGGCGGCCAACCGTCCCGAATTCTGCGGGACCATCCCGTAATGATCCAGCAATACGGGATGGTCCCACAGAATTCGGGACCATCTTTCTCTTCGTTCATCCATTCTTTCGTTCCCGCTTTGCTGGAATTAATCCGCAAAACGTTGGATGCGTCCCGCATTCGATGCATTGTCGTTCCATGCTTTTTTTTCAAGCTACCATATAACCACACAGTCACACACATGCATAAAACATACACTACACTACATCAACATTTTCGTGTGTGTGTGTGTGTGTATGTGATCACTTTGTTCAATTTTGCATTTTTGTAAAAAGTGTCATTATTGATAAAATACTATTTTAAAAATTAAAATAACTTCAGTACCTAAGTAGGTATTTTTGTGTTTTTATGTAATATTGGTAAGCATGTATACTGACAAAACTTCATACCTACTTCGCATTATTCCGCATTCACCATACCCTATCTATCCACAAAAAATCCCGCATGCTATTTTCAGAAAGTTGGCCGCCTTTGCGGGAATCGAACCCAGGACCTCCAGCGCAATAGTAGTGGCCTGCTACTACTACGCTACTGAGGCTGTTTCCCAGGTCCCAGAGATAAAAGGAGCCTAATTTAAAAAAATAAATGAATAAACCGCTGCTCGAAACGGCTGTCGAAAGTGAAGATTTAGACAGCTAGGTACTTTTTGCAATGCTCAATCTGAACAACCACGTCCCCTATTCTTAATAGATTTGACATAGACCCTTTGTAGGTAAACTGTATGGCAAATTACGCCTTTATAATATTTAATTATCTCTTCTTTTATTCAGGTCGTGCTATGCAGAGCTTTATACCCTCAAATTGCCATCGCTGATGAATTTAACCACTGTAAGGTAATTACAACACATTATTAATTGAAAATAGAAATAAATATGTATCTTCACGCCAGGTCCCTAACGGGGTAGGCAGAGAGTGTAGAGCGCCAGATATCCCGGTTCAGACAAACCTCTCGTGCCTCGTCTACCTTCATCATTCTCTTCATACATGCACGCCGATTCCTAAGACTTTTGACCCCACCATCAGACAGAACTCGACCTATTTGGTCATGTTAGGTCAGCCTTGGTGGTAGAAATAAAACTTAGGAATTAAATAAAAACTTACCTTCTAACGCATTTATAACTCACTAGCGGCCCGCCCCGGCTTCGCACGGGTGCAATTTTCCCTATATTACTACCACAGTCTAAAGAAAACGAACATGTTAATTACCTACAGTCATCCAACGGACGTGTAATGTCAGAGCAATCGTGCGGGGCGTGCGACGCGAGGGACGGAGGGGGCGGTACCAAGTAGCCCATACTAAACTGTCAACTACTTGGTACTGAGTGATAAGGGGTGCGATTTAGAGATTTTAGAGATTTAAATATTTCTTGGGCTAAGTTTTTGGAAAGAAGATATTGAAGAATTTGAAAATATCTTTACTGCTAATATTTATTTTAATTTTCATTTATTAATAGGGTCTGTTTTATTTTTTACTTTATGTATTTCCATAATAGTTATTAGCAATGTACCTAGTGTTTTTTTTATAAATCTATAC
The DNA here is from genome assembly GCA_036365455.1 of Macrosoma leucophasiata. Lineage (NCBI taxonomy): Eukaryota > Metazoa > Arthropoda > Insecta > Lepidoptera > Hedylidae > Macrosoma > Macrosoma leucophasiata. The sequence continues at coordinate 14,559,346 of JAWQUS010000021.1, forward strand.
ATACTGAATAGATTTCTTTGACGAGTCTTATTTCCAGTTAATCTCTACTTTAGATATTTTATTTCTTTGTTTGTTATTCGGATGGACGTTTGAACTCATGGATGGCAGATAAGAAGATTGGTAGAATGTTAGACTTGTAAACTGGAAAACCGGCACACTACTTCGTAGACTGGGAGATTGGCAGACTGGCAGAATTTTAATATGATAGACTGAGATATGGTAGACGTTTCCGAAAATAAATCCGGATTTTTGATTCAATGACAATGAATGAATGACAATGAAAAGTTCTCAAGATTTCGTATGTCAAATTTAAAGCAGATTTTTTTTATGAAGGTGGCAGACAATCGTGCTGTTCACGTTGTTCATCTACACAAAACCGGAGATCAAAATGCAAATGCGTTGCCAACCTTGAGGCGTCACATCGCGCATTTTTTGCTCTGTAATTGTTATTACTGGCTTTTTTCTTTTATTCTTTTTACTTAAGTATTTCAATTACCATGCCATATAAACTGACGTGAAACACGACCGTATTTGAACTAAAAACTAAATTTGACAACCCTGAAGCATTTGGGCATATGTGAAAGAAGGCGGCATTTTGCAAAAATTCAAATGCGATAAACTACTGTATGTATTTATACTGTGTTACTACTATCATAGTAAAATATAGCCTATAGCACTCCTGAATAGTGTAGCTTTCTGTTTGTGATTTTTTTTCCTACAAACAAAGTTACAAACTTTACCTCTTTATAATATGAGTGTATATGTGTATGTATCATCAGGCTAGGTCCCTAACGGGGTAGGCAGAGAGTGTAGAGCGCCAGATATCCCGGTCCTGACATGCCTCTCGTACCATATCTCCTCATATAAGTGTAGATCAACATAAAATCCGATTTTCATATTTATGCTACAATGGGATAAAATATCAATATCTTTATGGTCTATTCCAGTCAGTAGCAGAACAATTGTACCACACATGGAGCAAACCGTTCGTCTTCCTCCATCCAACGTCGTACTTCGGCAAACAACCGCGCGTATTGCAGTTGACCGAGGCGGATATGACAGACGCGCCGCCCGGTTACAAGACCAAGCTGCCTCTGTCTGCTAGACACCAGATATTGTGCTATTTGTAAGTTCCTACGCTTATTACATATACCCGGACTTTTAATTCGATGCCGCATTTGACATTAGCTACTGTCACTTCGTAAAATAATGATACCACATATAACCTAATAGTGATGGACCCAACAATTGATAAAGAATCGCGATTTTATGTTTATGTAATAACTAGCTGTTGCCCGCGGCTTTGCCCCCGTGGATGTCGAAAAGTAGCCTATGTCTTTTCTCAAAGTCAGCTCTATCTCTGTATTAAATTTCATTAAAATCGGTTCAGTCGTTTGGACGTGAAAAGGTAACAGACAAACAGAGGTACTTTCGCATTTAAAATATTAGTAGGGATAGGGATGATATTGTTGTGCCAATTTATAACATCACAATAAATAACATCATTATTCACAACAATTATTTATTAATTAGTAACAGTTCCATTATTTTATTAAAAGTTAATCTTTTCTTTCAATTATATTAAAACAAAACTTATAATAAAAGAGCCTAGATAGCGAATTTTATTGAACTTTGAGTGTATTTATTTGTTTTATTTTGCCATCAAAATTAATCCTCAGCCAAGTACATTACAAAAAGATGTAAACACATTGTCCTCAAAAAATAAAGAAGTTAGTTCATAAAAAGCTTTGACGGCTATGGAAAAAGTAATGATCCACAACGGAAAAAGTAATGATCCTACATGTATGTGAAAAACGAAACTTCTGCGCTAAAAAAGTAGTTGTATACATAATACTCTATACAAAATGAATCGATACGGAAATATTTCATTTCCGTGTCGATTAATTTCGCAACGTCACTATTTAGCAGTTGTCATTACGATGCAACACTGAAAATGTCAAATCGGGAATCGAATTAAAATTCCGAGTATAGATAAGTAGCGATAACTAGCGATTCGCCCCGGTTGAGCACGGGTAGAATCTTGTTTTTTGCTTAGGTTCTACGCGGCGAAATTAAGATGCAAAATACATATTATCATATCAGTTTTTAAATAGGACCTTAAGGAATATTACTGTCTAATTTCACTGGTGGTAAAACTCCAGTGAGGGAGCTCGCGGGCGTGCTCCCTCACTGGAGTGTTCAGCACATTCGTGTTCCGGTCAGGTGGTAACACCTTAGGCCTCAGGACTACTCAGGAGTCTAATGACCTTGGTCTTTGTGTGGGTGTTTATGGGCTGCAGTCATCAATGTGAACTGCATGCTTGTTTGCCACTTCTATAACATAAAAAAAACTTACTATTTTTTCTGTGATGCGCGTACAAATATACAGACTGTACTTAAATATACATTAATTTACTGGCCTTGCGAAGATTTCTCTTATATTTTCTTTAATACATATATCTTAGGTATAGACAAACTTCAATTACAGTTTATTGTATGTATAGGTTATCTGCGTTTTGATGTTATAATTGTGAAGTCGTTAAATCGTGCAATTCTAACTTACCATCGATGTGAACTGCATGCTTGTTTGCCACCATAGTTACATAAAAAAACTTTCATTTTCAGATCGTTACTAGAAACTACGAAGCCTTACATAGTGAACTCTATGCGGATGCCCGCCGCGCAAACGCTGCTACTTCTGGCACATTCCATTGATACTGACATTGGGTTTATCAGGTAAGTTGATTAGGTGCGATATTATGATGCGGAGAGTTAAATACCTTTGTCTTATCGTGAGGAATGTCGAGGAGGAATTATTGGTGCATTTCAATTTTGCATGATTTACTGTACGTAGTTTAAAAATTCGCTACAAGATGGCTTAACTTAAAAATTAGCCCCCTTATTCATAAACGTACATTACATACGTTTTGGCTATAGAATGCTTTGTCTTTGTCAATTGCATTGTCAAATGTGCAGGATAGAAAAAGACAAAGGAGAGATTAGCAACACTTTAGCAAAATTACATTTATGAATAAGGGGGTAGATATACAGATAGACTAGCCACTTGTCTCTAGCTCTCTAGCTCTACTCTCTAGCTTACCTTTAAGGGAGACAATCTTTAAAATAATAGCACAATACACTATAATAAATATTGCACATCGACCTTATTATAGGAGACTTATTTCGGGTCTGTAGAGCGTTATCTCTTTTGCACCTTACCCATGTGACATTTGTCGACCATTTTGATCAAGTTTTGATCAATAACAGACTATCCATGCTTACGTGTGCAGCAGAGACATCGCTCTACAAAGTCAAAACTAGCCGATTGTCGTAGGCTCGACTTGCAATATTTATTGTTGGACACTGCACAAATTTATGTTTTACAGTCAAAACTAGTGTATAGTCAAACTAAGAAATAGGAATTCTTTATTTGTACAACTGTTGTAACAACATAAAACTAAGCTAACTTACACTAACATAAATACAAATTTGTTATGGTTGTTACAAAAAGGTCCCCAATTCAGCATTAAGCCCATCTGTCGAACGGCGCTGGTCTTCCATTGAGGCCGATTTTGTGACATAGCAACTACATGACGCCAGCAAAACGTCTGTCGACGACGAATGATAGGAAAAATAATGTGAAGAAATATAACTCTCATATAATCACCGCTTCGATTTTGGTTCCATTTACGCAATCTACCTGCAATCATAACAAACACACTTTTAATATAGACAATGCTGGCAATCGATTGGTGTGGACATCGCCGAGCGGCAAGGTAACTTGCAATACCTGACGAGCTGCGGTGTGTCCTTTTTATGCTCCGCCCACGGTGTGTTTATTTACGTGCACCCAGTTTTTGGCTTATTTAAAGTTTACATTATTATAAGTAGAGTTCATAAGTTGATCAAAAGGAATTATGCGAAATCAATTTGAATTGAAATCTACTGGTGGTAGAGCTCCAGTGACGGAGCTCGCGGGCGTAGGCACCACCGCATTACCTAATATACTTGCCGCTAAATGGTTGTGTTCAGCACTATCGTACTAATGTACGGCCCTGTAATTTCCGTCACAGAGGCACAATACCTTAGGCCTCAGAAGTGGTAACGCATCTGCATTTTGTGCTCTGGTATTTGTATGGCTGTCTATAGGCTGCAGTCATCACTTAACATCAATGTGAACTGCATGCTTGTTTGCTTGATGTAATATAATGGAATCGTTATTTACAGATTGGTATGTGATTCCTGGTTATTGCTGGAATTTCCATATCCTGAGACAGGCCTGAATTTGCTTCTGAAAGCTACAAAACTGAGGCAGAGATGGGATGTGCTTATTAATCGACGGCTTGCAGGTAAACGTTAATCTGAAACATAACTTTTATCATCTTAATTACGCCTGTATTTAAATTGTATAATACACAAATGACTTACCACGGCTTTGTACGGGTACAATTTAGAAAAAAAGGGAAATGTCAATAAGAGAAAATAGGTACTCAACAATTAATATTGCACATCGAGCCTGCGAAAGAGACGAACGGCTCGTTTCAATTTCGTACAGCGTTATCTCTGTTTCACACTGCCTACATAAGCACTGACAGTCCGATATTGGTCAAAACTTGATCAAAATGGTCGACAAACGTCTAATAGGTGCGGTGCGAAAGAGATAACGCTTTACAGATCCGAAACAAGTCGAAGTCTCCTTCCTACGCTTGATGTGAATATTTATTGTTGAGCACTGTAAATAACGTCGCAAATAACACATATTTTATTGAAATAAGTGGTTGGAATAAATGATTGAAATAAGTTTTATTGAAATAAGTGGTTACTGTGGGTCAACCGTAACGGTTAGAGATGCTATCGCTGATTTTTCTAAGATTTTAGAAGAACTACAGTTCTCTAGAACATAATTTATATGTGTATCTTATGGTTCAGGCTACGTAAACCTAGAAAGTGTTTTATTTTTGAGGACTTGGTCTCGAAAATGAATACGAAACTTTGATAATGGAGTTTTATACACAAATTTTGGAATAAATTATCTACCTGATGGTGAAAACCGCTTTAATATTCATTGCCTGGTTTAGAAGGAGTTAGCGGAAATACAGGCAGACAGACGCTAAGGACAAGTTTGTATTATGTTATGCGTGTCGTAAGTTTTTAATTTACTTAATCGACATCAAAAATGTGATTCATCTCATTTATTTCAGATGCCAACCCCGTGAAATCTGTGGAATCTGAACTAGAGAAGGCAAAACAAACGAAGATATCATACGAGGAGCTCCAACACGAGCTGTCATGCGATATTAGCTCTTATATGACTAGTGACGTATATTACACAATCAAAAGGTTACTACCGGGTGACCTTAAGGTCCTATGTCGCGGAGCCGATGAGGCCCATCCTGCTATAGAACCGAACCCGTTTGCAGAAGGCTTCGAATGTCGTCCTAATGAGAAGAAAGGCGGTGTTTATGTGACTGATAATATTGTTTATAATTGGTGAGTACATTCTTATGTCAGTAGGCTGACAGACAAGGAGACGGGTCATCTGATGAAAAGCATAAAATAATTTGATAATTAAAGATAATAGTAAAGATAATTTGTTACTGGTGTTAGAGTGCCAAGTGTTGGAGCTCGAAAGCGTAGCCGCCACCGCATTATCTTATCTATCTGTCGCCAAATGATATTGTTCAACACTTTCGTGTTCCGTGAGATGGTAATGAATGGCCCCGTAATAACTATCACAGAGACACAACTAAGGTCTCAGGGGTGGAAACGCATCTGTATTGTGATCTCTGGCTTTTTATAGATGTCTATAGGCTGCAGTCATCTCTTAACATCTACGAGAATTGCATGCTTGTTTGTCGAATTCGTTATATTAAAAAAAACATTAATATTTCAGCATAACAGACACAGAATGGAGTTACAACAGCTACCAAGAAGCGTGTAGTTTACCTTGGACGTGTACGAATTGCGAACTAACAATTTGCCTATCGCCCCTCGAGCGCCTTCAACATAAACAGTTCACCTGCTCTTCTAGAACGGTGAGGAAGGAACCAGAAACTTCTAGAACACAGCGGGAGAACAAGCCTAATGCTAAGGAATATTCTTGTGACGTTTGTAAAGAAACTTTGTATATGACGCCTGTAGAAATATTGAGGCATAAGAAAAATTGTAAAGAGAAATAAATACTTCGTTGTATAATTATGTTTTCTTTTTATGTAAGTAAAGTGACAAACAACCATGCACTTCACATTGATGTTAAGTGATTACTGCAGCCTATTGACATCTACATAAAAACCAGAGGTCAAAATGCCGATGCGTTGCCACCCCTGAGACCTAAGGTGTCATGTGCCCATTTTATGGCCCCCTATATCACAAAGACATGAAATGGGCCACAAAAAAGTCGTTGGTTTAGTAACTTCCGACTGTTTGTTACTGTTATATGTTTAGCAACTAACTTCAGAGTGTCGTCAGATCTGTGGGTGTGCGCGCGTATCGTACAAATTCACTCTCATCTTTTTTACCATTCGCGCCAAAAGAAGTAACTATAGCTTAAAAAAACACATGTGTTTATCTCCTCAGTGTAGGCTCAAACGCCAGCGCGATATATATCTACATACATTACGTATTTATATTTTAAATTTAACTAATATACTTAAACATGATAAAAAATGTAGCGCTACGTATTATCTTATTGCTAATAAATAACACTTCACAAATATACTTTCGAATCGTCAATTTACTTGAAACTCGAACAACGCTACCGAACGATGTAGCTAGTCACGAGCGTGTGCCATTGCTATTGAAGAATTAAAAAAAAAGAAAAGCGTGCGAAAGCCACTCAAGATGGCGTAAATACGCGGTCTTATTTTCATTATTTTAGAATGTTTATTCAGTATCCAATACTGAACGTTAGGTTACTACTGCCGCCTAATGTACAAGGATATTCCCTAATCTACAGGAATAATGGATAAAAATAGTTGTGCAGGTTATCGTTAGGTCTTGAAACAAAATTTAGTTTATACGGAATTACTAGTTGACCCGGCAAACTTCGTATGCCTCAGAATGTGTCAAAGGTTCGATAGATAGACGGACTATTTGTATGGGAAAATAAAATTGTAGTTTTTACTATTTCCCTTCAATTTCTTCACATTTTCTTATCTTTTAAACCTTCCCTGGACTTCCAAAAATCATTCAAAATCAATATTAGCCAAATCGGTCCAGCCATTCACGCGTGATGCCGTGACCAAGGAAAACGGGTTGCATTTTTATATATATAGATATAGAGGATGTCTCTTTTCAACATCATATCAGCCAAAGTAAGTACTGGACAGAAGCCTCCCGAAAGATGTCCTATTATGCATAATGCATGTTTTTTTTATGTAATGTAAGTGGCAAACAAGCATACAGTTCACATTGATGTTAAGTGATAACTGGAGCCTATAGACACCCACACAAAGATTAAGGTCAAAATGCAGATGCGTTACCATTCCTGAGGCCTAAGATGTTATGCCTCTGTACCGGAAATTACAAGGCCATACGTTACCACCTGACCGGAACACGATAGTGCTGAACACTACCATTTAGCGGCAAGTATATTAGGTAATGCGGTGGTGCCTACGCCCGCGAGCTCCGTCATTGGAGCTCTACCGCCAGTAATCTAATGGGATAATCTTATGGGAGGATTTGCCATAATCGCCTCGCTTTACCTCGCGGTTACCTAGCCTGATGCGTTTTTGAACTCCATGCAATAGACGTTTGATATTCTCTAGGCACAGTAACAAACGCCGTACTCCAAGGCAACTAGAAATTTTCCCTAAGGGAACAACCGCCTAAAAAAATTCCCTGCTGGTAGCCGTTTGACAATAAGTATGCAATGGCAATCTAGATTGGTATTTCGTAACATTCCATTTATGATATATCGTTGTGCTCTATCTGAAAATGATGAATGATTCACAGGACACATCAAACTCCGAGTAACCGGGCATTTTCTCTAAGAAAAAACCGTGTCGACGAATAAAGTGATATTAGCACTTCGTCGACCCAGCGATCAATCCCGGGTTCTCAGTTTAGCAAGTGGTTCCCTTCTGGTAGCAGGCATCGTTGACCACAAAGTAGTAAGCAGTAATCTAGATAGGCATCCCATAGCATTCCTCACTAAGTACGACAAAATTGGAATCTCCATGCGATCTAAATACGCTCTGTCCCTACATTCCTCAGAACAAGTGCAACACACACATTGGCGTCCGTCATTAAGGCGCGCACACACGCACGGCGTCGTGACCCGCCCGCCGGCTGCCTGATGTCGACCGATTGCAATGCCCTTTTTAATTCGCACAATAACGCACTGTTTCGTGATGTGTACACGGCCGGAATTCTTTTGTTATGTTTCATTTTTGTTCAAGATGCCAGTTTCTCAAGATGTCCTTAGTGTCCTTAGTTACGTTTTTGACGGCGTAAGCTCTTGGTTAGGTATAGATGTTTTCGCTGAGGCCTAACGCGAGGCGGACATTAGTGTCTCTCGATAAAACTACAGCCATTGTTATCGTCAAGCCGCATGTCAAGCATGGGGATTTTAGCCCATTTGATGCCTAAGGGCATTTTTAGGTGAAGCTTTTGTCCAGTCGTGGACGTCTTCCGGATAAATGGATGATAATGTTGACCAGAATACAGATCTCACATATTTCATGGATTATCCTACAAAAGCGCGGATTCAGTCGTAGCGAGAATCGGGAGCTGTTGATTCGAAGTATTCAGTTCAGTTCATCATATAGGTAGGTACCTATATGATGAACTGAACTGAATACTTAGATTAAGACCAGCCGAAGAAGAGAAAGGTGTAGACCCTTATAATCTCTGGATCCGCCCAATGACAACGACAACTAAATTGAGCATAAAGACAATTAGGTACCTAAATGAAAAGTAGAGATAGGCATGAGATGAGGTGTTTTGCCAATGTAGGTTAAAAACACGGGCGAGCTCTACTATCAAATTGTATACTGGAAGTCTACACTTGTATCGTTCAACGAGGGGTCAATGACAGTGCTGCTACAAAAGCACATGTCTGGACTGATCTCAGTCTCAAAAAGGAACCGGGAACCCCAAATAGTCATCGCTCCCAAATTGTATCGATTAGCGCCTCACCTTACCTCGCTCACTGGTATTTCGCACGAAAACGTAATTGTCGACTCAATTTGGATATGAAATTTAATGCTTCTGTTATGACCTATTATTTGTAACAATGCGCAGGTGGATAAATTAAGATTAACTAGTATATTCGATTCATGTTTATCTTTTTACGGGATGATCAAAGAATATTTGGTGCTGTATCTTTTGAGAGTTACAATGTAGATTAGGTACATTTAAAAAATGCTCTAACGTGTTGGTATATAAAAGGCAAACCAGCGCATTATATACCTACATTTACTTAGACATTGATATAAAATCCTAATAATACACTATTTAGATTCATTGGATCTCTTTACGCGTAAGCAAGTTTTGCCTCTGTTTAGGATAAAAAATATACTATCAACCGCCTGGTCGAAAGGTTACCAAAGAATAATTATGTATCATATGTCGTTACATACCGATACACTATCCAGCACAGCTCATCACTGTTAAATCATCTTCTAAATCAGTTGTTTTATTTAAAGATGGAACGGTTTTCGATCACAAAATATTTCACAGAGTTTTATTGCAGACATGTTGGCGACTGATTTCGAAATTTGGCAGCCAACATTTCTCCAATATAAATAGTATATCCGTTCTCTTGTAGCATGCATAATTTTTGAAGTTATAGGTACATCTCTTGGCGTGATTGGAAAAAAATATGAGTTAATTTTTACGATGCGCACGCACACCGACAAATGAAAGCGATGGTCTGAAGTTAGTTGCTAAACAGATAAAAGCAACAGTCTGTTGTTAGTTGCCAAACTTTTTTTGTCGTTTTGTTTTAAGAATATTGGATTGTTACGCTAAAGAAGTACAACTTCTTACGTGCATAGGTAGGTACACATACTGTTTTTTATGGACTCACGTAGGCGGCATGTCTCGAGACGGCACTAGTCTATTTCTTTGGACAAAAGTTAGCGCATCAAGCAATATAGACTAATACCTATATTCGTTGTAGCACTAACCCTGACAGTACCGACAGCTACCTAAGTATCATGGCATTCACTAGTGGTAGAGTCAAAGTAGAGCGAGGCTTTCGAAGGTACCTTTAGAGGTAGTTATCAATGCTTTCACAATTTGCCTGTTCCAAAATGGTAGAACTAAGATATTCAGCGGTATCCTCCAGGTGATAATATATAACCTCGTAATTTGGTACATTTAAAGTCTAGCGGCAAAACACCTTAGCTACCTCTTGTAAACAACCAAAGGCTGCAATTATTTTCAACGTCACACGGTACAAAAGTGTTTCCGTAATGTGATCACACTTACTGCATGTTAGAAAAGCGACCTCGCTCCATTACAAAGTCAAGCGGTCCAATTTATATGTCAAGTGGCGGAAATACGCGTCCTTGTCCACGTAACGTGAATTTGATAAACATGTACTATTAAAACGACTTTTGGTAGAGGAAAATTGGATTAACACTTTGTTAAATGACTTCTAAAAGGAGGATGTGATCAATTAGGCTTTTGTTTGTTACCTGATCAGGTGCTCCGAGATAACTAAGGTTCATGTAGGTAAAAAGTTTCCCCCCCCCCAGAGGGTTTCCGCCTTGTCGTGGCGGAGGGGCTCAGTACCCGGTGATTGTCCTCACACCGGCGAAGCCAAGAGGAACCCAGAGAGGGGGCGGCGTTTGACGTGGCTCTGCCGGCCACTCGCTGCTGTGGAGAGGAGACGGCTGGGGAAGAGGTGTATGGGTATGTCGTTGGCCCTGCACCCTATCCCCAGCCGCCTAGCGGTGGTCCCGCCGCTCGATAGGAACGTGGTGGGGCCGGGTAGCGGACGAGGAAACCAGAATACCTTCAATGCTCCCCCAGGGCCGAACTGTGTGCCCCTGGACCCCTCCACCCGGGCGTCTTGGGACGCCTGGTGTTGTGAGTGGTCGGGGCAGGGACCTTCGGGCGACGCGAAATTGATCCTCAGTAAGTATACTGGTCATCTTAAATCTCAGAAGCTTTATGAGTTCATCACTTCACCATGTGGGTTGGTATCACTCGTGTCTTTTTGTCCGTCCGTTACAATTAGGTACCGTACCGATTGTTAGTAGGGACCTGGATATTTTTTCATAGAGAAATGAATACGTTGTAGGTCCTATTAAAAACAATTTCAGCTGTAACTTAACTATTGTGTAATTTGAAGGGGGAGTCGGAGGTAAATGCGTGTATCTTGAATACACGCATTTACCTCCGACATGCATGTAAACTCCGGTTAGCCGGTTACGTTTTATACCACGTGATAGCGTGGTGACCTTAATGATATTTCCGAGTACATTACCAAACTCCGAAGACCTGGGAATCTTCCGAAAAATCGAAAAATAGCACTTACCTTAAGATCCGGGTATCGAATCCAGGATGTGATTTGATTGTTACGAATTTCTGCAAGACAATATTCGAACGTTTAGTATCAAGACTAGTCTCTAGAAAGGTACCTAGTCTTTTCATTTTTGTTATGTTATTGCAGTGGCAAACAAGCATGCAGCTCACATCGATGTTAAGTGATGACTGCAGCCTATAAAAACCCACACAAACACCAAGGTCAAAATGCAGATGCGTTACCACTCCTGAGGCCTTAGGTGGTATGCCCCTGTGCCGGAAATTACAGGGATGCCACCACCTGATCGGAACACGATAGCGCTGAACACTACCATTTAGCGGCAAGTATATTAGGTAATGCGGTCGTGCCTCCGCCCGCGAGCTCCGTCACTGGAGTTCTACCACCAGTAAACCATTTAATTTCTAATTCTTTATAGTCCTTGATTTTCACGGACTGCCCTGAGTCTTGTTACCTACCTACTCTTTTTGAGCGTTGTTAACCATGGATTGAGCATATCCTTCAATCCAGGAGCTAGAAGTCATTGGCTAGCATAACCTCATTTGCAACATTGATGGTAAATGATACCTAAATATTCTTATTCTAAATTCTGTCATAACTGGCTTATTATTTTTGTCCAAGTGCTAAAGATATTTCGCAAAGACTATAAGAAACGTTACGATGCTCTAACTATAAAAGTATTTAAGAAAACATAAACTTAACCCACGAAACGTATTCGATTAAAAACCACATAATATCAAAACCAACGTAGTCGTGATCTGACTGCTAAGCAGATGGTGGTTAACTCTTGACCTGCATCGCCAAGCAATCCATTCAAATCTGCATCCAACGTAAACCTTATCCCGAAACAATAAGGTCGCTCTTTCCTTGTTAAATTGACAGATATATTTGCAAAACTTTGCTGTCAACCCGTCACCGCGCAGGAAGCGTAGGAAGCAACGCTGAAGCATCTGTTGGGCTGTTTAATGAAATTATTTCGTGGAACTAAGTCAGTTTGTGACGGGAGCGTCGAGGGTTAAGCGAAGTCGTGGGCTAGTGAGACCCAGTAATTATTACATCGGCATGAACAGTTAGTTGCGGACTATTTACATTTTGTTACTGGTCAAACAGTTAATGGCATTATAGTCTTCGTTCCAAACAGTCGTGCCTTTTTTCAACGGTAAATAAGTCGAAAAATTAAGGAGTGTAGCGGTAAGGTATCATCTCTGTGTTTGAAAAAGTGTCCATCAAAACACGGAAAATAAGGGTGGCGCTGCGATAGCATAGACTACATTTTGAAGAAAGCGCCACACGCTGTGGAAATAATATAGAGAAATAAACACTTTTGTAAATTATGTATTGTTGAATGTCTAAACGAAAAGAGTTTCACAACAATTTAGACGTCAGGATTGGCGACGCATATATACATTGAAATCTCTGGTTTTTATGTACCAAAAAAGTGAATACTGAAGCCTATACTAAACATCTACATAAAAAACCAGAGATCCTTCCATCAATGTGAACTGCACAGACCTATAATTTTGTTTTCACATCATTAGATACCTACTTAAAAACACTTAAAAGTGCCTAGGTATAAGAAAGAAAACTGAAACAATTTAAAGTGTACAACTTCACAATGTACCAACGACTTACCCACCACGTATGACTTGACTACCTATATTATTACTCCAAACTTGTTCTCACTTCGCAATCCTTAAAATGAAACTCTCTTGAAAAATGTGTTTTTTCTTATGTAATTGAAGTGGCAAACAAGCATGCAGTTCACATTGATGTAAAGTGATGACTCCAGCCTATAGACACCCACACAAAGACCAAGGTCAAAATGCAGATGCGTAACCACTCCTGAGGCCCAAGGTGTTATGCCTCTGTGCCGGTAATTACAGGGCCGTACATTACCACCTGACCGGAACACGATTCTGCTGAACACTACCATTTAACGACAAGTATAATATGTAATGCGGTGTTGCCTTCGCCCGCGAGCTCCGCCACTGGAGCTCTACCACCAGTAAAAAACATCTTCAACATCACTTTACTACCTACTTGCTTACTCAGCAAGAAATATTGCACATCGAGCAAAGATCTAAGTTATCTCTGCTGCACACTGCCTGCGTAAGCACTGATAGTCCAGTCACATTGCAAATATGAATACTGTGGTTCGGTATTGGTCAAAACTTGATCAAAATGGTCGATAAACATCACATGGCACCTTATTTATAGTATCCAACAAGAACTAATGCATATCGCCCTCAGGAAGAGACGTCGGCTTATTTCGGATCTGTAGAGCGTTATCTCTTTCGCACCGTACCTATTTGACGTTTGTCGATCATTTTGATTAAGTTTTGATCAATACCGGACTACGGATGCTTACGTAGGCAGAGTTGTGCAGCAGAGATAACGCTCTTATAAAGCCGAAACTAGCCGATTGTCTCTTTCATAGGCTTGATGTGCATTATTTCTAGTGTATATAAAAGAGAACGTTTGCGAAAGAGATAACGCACTACAAGCCCGAAATAAGCCGAAGTCTCCTTTTTAAGGTCGATGAGCAATATTTCTTGTTGGATACAGATTTAAAAAACTTTACACAAATACGCATCTTCATACATATAACTTTCAGTACTATCGGAGTGTTGTAAAAATCGTTATCCGCGTGTTCCCACAGGATCTGATAGGATCTAGTGCATTTGCATGTTATTGTAAAAATAAGCGATAAACCATGAAACTAAAAGCAATCCGCAGTATGTCCTATTGCAAACAGTAGAACATTGGTTTTAGAATTAAAATAGATCCTGCAGAATGTATTTAGATTATTGAAAAAAACACGCATTCACGCCTGTGAACATGGAAAAGTGTCCAAAAGTGAACATACAATCTGGTGAAAGTGATTTTCTCAAAACCACTCTATCTTTTTATTTTTTATGGCCTATTTATTCAACGATTCTCCAATTAGTGGAATTCGCGAAAGTAACGGTATATAGGTAGGTTCCCTCTTAACGTGTGGGATACACGAAAAATTATTTTTGAAACGTAACTTCACGCTTGTAATCCCTGGAGGGTAGGCAGAGGTAAATGCATGCATTCAAGCATAGGTACATGCAAACACCCACTCTTTGCCTATTACGGTTTTGGCCCATGTACCTGTTGACATCTCCAGGCACATTCACTATCGAACCCAGGACCTTATCGTAGTGGTAGTGGCCTGCTACCACTAGGCTTCTGAGGCACTTCAAAAATATATAAAATTAATGCAGATATTTTTGTCATTAAGTGGCCAACCAGCATTCAGTTCACATTGGTGGTAAGTGAATACAGTAGTCTATACACATTTACATTAAAAAATCAGAGATTTCAATGTAGCTCTACATAAGTTGTTATAGGTATCTCTGTGCTAGAAATTACAAGGCCGTACAAAACGTTGCATCACAATGGAAGACACAATACTTTGGACGTAGCTGTCCACGTCTCTATATTCTTTACTATAACCTGTAGGGTAGCCACACGAACTGATGGACAAAGATGACATACTGTAATGGACAATTAATTACACAAGAACATATAACATAAAAACTTATAAACTGTCTCAACCATAAATCAGTTAAGGAGCATGCCCACTTATAATTAAAATTCCCGGCGAACAGTGTCCATTACCGTGGCACCGGATCCCGACACGTCGAGTCACGAGGCTATTCAATTTACCGTCGCACCACCGCCCGTGTAGAAAGACGATCGCACCGCATCATCCGAAAGTGTGGAGTTGCCTTGCACTATGAATAAATAATTGAAAAAAAGTTTAATTAGCAGATATTTTTGTCATAAAGTGGCTAACCAGCATACAATACACATGAATGGTAAGTGAATATAGTAGTCTATACATATTTACATAAAAATCAGAGATTTCTACGTAGAGCTCTAAGTTGTTATACCCCTATGCTACACATTACAAGGCCGTATAAAATGACGATGAAGACGTCTTTGACAGATAACGATACGTAGGTATCATCAAACGTCAAATTGACGTTTGACGCACGCACCACGCACTAAGCTTCATGGAGGACATGTAGGAATTCGGAAGCTTAGTGGTTTAGCTCAGTGGTTCAAGCGCGGCTGGATTAGTATTCCAGTCAAATTTTTAAAAATCTTTATAAGTATGTACGTTAAAGTGATTCGAAGAAATATATTTTTTGCTCACTTCAGCGTCCCTTACCTTGAACACAGTGCAGCGTTCATTTATTCACATCGACCGCATGAGTCTACGACGCGAACCTTTCAAAAATAATTTCTTAGAAAAATTAGGGCCTTGAAATATTTTTTTAGTTTTCATTTAGTTTTAGAACAAGAAGTCTCCAAGCATCCCGCAAACCGATCCGAACGCTACGTCGCGGTCGCACGGAAGTCGCGATCTATCGGCGAATAGAGCAGTAAATAGTGCGATGTCCCAGATAGTGAACTATCTAATGCTGGCTAAAATAGAGAGGTACGCGTGTTTTTTTTTTCTTGCTCACTCCAGCGTCCCTTATATTGGACACAGCGCAGCGTTCGTTCATTCGCATCGACCATCTGAGTCTACGCGTATACACCTTGAAACCAAAATTCAATTATTTTTAGAACTAGAAGTCTCTAAGCATCCCGCAACCCGATCCGGACGCTGCGTCGCGGTCGCACGGCAGTCGCGATCTATCGGCGAATAGAGCAGTAAATCGTGCGATATCCCAGATCGTGAACTATCTAATGCTGGCACTGCCTTACTTACTACCTCAGCGTTATGTTTGTAATTAAATATTATCTCTAACGTTTTCAAAGGTATTCGCTGTAAACGGGCAAAGGAAGTAAAAAAATAAATAATATTTACTAGCTTTAGTTTGAAACTTACGTGTGTAGATTTTCAATTTTTATTTAATATTTTTATAATTATATTTAATCAAAAGTTTTCAAGTCGCGAAATTTCATTAAAAATCTTACCTAATTAAATTAACATGGTACGTATGGTCCGAATAGGTACAAACAACCACTCCCTCGGGGGTTTCCGCCTTGTCATGGCGGAAGGCAGGAGAAGGAGGCTCAGCAGTCGGTGGTTGTCCGCTAGCGAAGTCAAGAGAAATCCAGAGAGAGAGCGGCGTTTGGCGTGGCTCTTTGGGGTGAAGAGACAGCCGTGGAGGACGAAAGGCAACGAGTGGGTCTGGTACTGAATCATTATTTTTTTCTGTAATTTCCTTCTTATCCTAGCAACTATTCACCATACATGCAACTTTCTTATAAGCTGTTTCCGGCTTCTCATCATGCATTAATATGTATACAATATGGGGTTCTTCAAAAATGGCGTCAAAAGAGTCCTTCAGGGCTGGCAGCGCGTTGGAAACTCCCCTGGTGTTGCACATGTCATGTTCATAGGCGACGGTGACCACTTTCCATCAGGTGCCCCGTCTGCTTGTCTGTCAACTTAATGACATAAAAAAAATATATTAATAATGAAACTTCTACTAATTGTAAACCAGTGCTATACTCACGTCCAAATATACAATCGTTCTTTTATTAAACACCGCAAAAGCGTAGTTGAAGGCGTTATCAGTGTTCTTTAGTCTTTTTCCGATAGCATCGCGCTCGCTCTGCCTTGGAATCTGTACCAGGGGAGATAGCACGACACTTACACTGTTTATAGGGTGCCGACACGCAACACCAACCTGTGTTTCCCATGCCTTACTTGTTACGTTACGGTTGAAGTTTTTTTTTTTTTTTTATGTTATGGAAGTGGCAAACAAGCATGCAGTTCACATTGATGTTAAGTTATGACTGCAGCCTAAGACCAAGGTCAAAATGCAGATGCGTTGCCACTCCTGAGGCCTAAGGTGTTATGCCTCTGTGCCGGAAATTACAGGGCCGTACATTACCACCTGACCGGAACACGATAGTGCTGAACACTACCATTTAGCGGCAAGTATATTAGGTAATGCGGTGGTGCCTACGCCCGCGAGCTCCGTCACTGAAGCTCTACCACCAGTAAATTTCTTGCGAGAATAAGTTCGACGGTGAATCTTTTGGGAAGTCATATACCTACCTAATGTTTTTCTTCAAATTTTGTTCAACGGTGATTTTTTTGGGTGATCAAACACTGTTTCGTTTCTTGTGAGAATAAATATTTTGGGAAACCATATTATGTTTTCCTTCAGATTTAATTCGACAGTGATTTTTTGGGTAACCAAATGCTATTGCCTCGTTGGGTGAGTAAGGAGGCTAATACTTACTTATTGCTAGGTTCAAGTCCTCAAAACGGAGATAGATTAAGTAATAACTAGTTTTTAGAATCAAGAGACTCTGACTTCTGAGTTTAAGAGGAAAGGAAGGAGAGGTAATTGACTAATAATGCTATTTTTGGTAGGAACGGTAGGATTGTATTCGCAATGTACCTGCCCACCTAATTCTCGATTGAGATCGCACGACACTTAGGTAAGTAAACTATTTATAGGGTACCGCCACGCAACATCAAATTGTATTTCCTATGACTTGCTTGTATGTAGTTATGAAAATTTAAAATAAAGCGCACTTACTACAGAAATCTAAATTTTGATTTCTGTGGTAATTACTTACAGTGGTATTTACACTAGTTACTCACTGTCACACTAAAAAACAAAATTCTCATGATATCCATTTGTTAAGTAAAAGGGCGTTAGCAAAGCGTGTAACAATTACACGGTAGGCAAGTGCGGTGAACACGGTGCGATTGCGCTTGTGATTTGTCGTGTCGCGATCGCGATGCAATCGCAGTCGTAATTCGGCCGCCGACTGCCGTGCGTGTCGCCGCGCCAATCGTGAACGATTCGGATCGATGTACACTGGGTTCATAATTTTCAAACGGTACTATTTAACAAATATATGTATACTTTATTATATTAAAACTAGAGATTTACTTCATGATATATCTATTTTACGATAGGTATAATATTATATTTATGATATTTTCATAATATTTCTACTTAAACTCGGCTTAGTTAAGAGGTTCCAAATCCAACACTGCAGCCCAAAACAATTGGGTAAGTAGAAGCTACGTCTGGTAAGACAGCCAGCAGTGGCGATTCCTGGCGTTTATATTTGGGGTGGCTCCAGTGTTGTTATATAGGGTGTAGTGTTCAGTTCAAAACCAGAAAATAAACCTACCGACTTTGAAATCGCAAAAAAAGAAATTTCATACAATTTGACATTTTTATTTTTGTACGAAATAGCTGATATTCTTTCGAGATTTTAGGGTTTAACTACTAAATAAAAGTTAATTAAATCAATAGAAAGATAGAAAACGTAACAAACACTATCGCAAATCTAAACTTTCACGACAAACATGCAAAACATCGGTAGGTAGTGCGCCATTCACAGCGCCAGACCCACGCTTCAAACTCCGTGTCGTAATACTAGGCGATTGAAGGGGCGGGGCGCAAGCGGCGAACGACTTTGTATAGACATCTAGCTAATGCTCTTTTACTACTCTAGTAAAAGAGCGTTAGCGAACCGTGCAATAGTTACACGGTAGGTAAGGGCAGTGAACACGGTGAGCGACTGCCGGATCGATACGGAAGAAGTTTTCATTTCAAAATCCAATTAAAATCTCTCAGTACACCTGCAGCCTAAGCCGTCCAACTAGTAAGATAGCAAGAGCAGCGCTCGTGAGCGATGGCACACAGATACCATTGCTTTGTTTCGTTCATTTCGTTGTAAAACTGGAAAATTAACATCATTTGCCAACGGCCGATCGCGCCGGTGATACGCGGGCACCGACGCTGCAAATTACAACACTAATGTGATTTCCATCTATTAAATGTGGAAAGTAAAAAGTTGTACGTAAAGGTTACAGATAGTTTTGATAGGTGAACTCACATTTTTCTATATTTAGGATATCGGACCTCGAAAGGAACCCTTTATGAGAATACTTTTTGTTGTTATAGGTATCTACTTACTTTTTAACTGGAGCTCCAGTGATGGGGCTCCAGGGCGTAGATACCACTGCATTACCTAATCTTCTATATATATAAAAATCAATTTCGTTTTCCCATACAAATATTCCGTATCTCTCAAACCTTTGACACATTGTTTCATTCTGAGGCAATACGAAGTTTGCCGGGTCAGCTAGTCTAAATCTAAAAATAGTTGATAGTGTTCCGGTCAAGTGGTAATACATGGTCACAGATCACCTCCAGATCTGTGTATATATAGGTATGGCTCTGTAATAACTATCACAGAGACATAACTACTAAGGTCTCAGGGGTGCAACATATCTGCATTATGACGGTCGGAAGAGCCGACGAAGATGTCGGACGGAACCCTACAATACCTAAGCGTAAAGCGAAACGCAACTAGCCAAGTTTTTCTTGGTATTGCCTTAATTAATTCCCGATTGAAGTTATGCTTTCAAGTTCTAAATCTAGCAAATTAAACAAATAATTAAATTCTAAAATAAACAAACCTACTGGATGATTCTTTTGTGAAAAATATAATGTAACAAATTATTTGACAAAAGTTTTTGTGCAAATTACAAAAGGCAAAACGACTTCTGTTACACCAATACTTACAAATTATAATGCAATTATATTTTTCTAATGTTCAATGAACAATAATGGGGTTTAAAAGTGTACAAAGCGAGATATGACAACGTTTGACGGACGGACCTCCCGGGTAGCGAAAGGTGGGCAAACTACGCATACACTTGAATTCAAACTTTAAAAACTTGAAACAAGGTTTAATTTCAATAAAGATAATTTGTTCTCGTTTAATATATCTTAACAATAACACAAATGGCGCTAAGGACGTTCGAATAGAGAAATTACACGCTCGAAAGTCTTCCAGAAGTAGCATTTCATTCAAACGTAATAAAAGTATTAGGTTTTTGTTCGCTTTGCCTCCTTGATTTGATTTGTCTGCGTTGATGCAAGTGGATACAATGGATTATCTTTGACTATCCATTGGGATTTTATTATTCATAGGAGTATTTGTGTGTAAACATAATAGGGGTGGGCCGCAAAATTTAAACTGCTGAATTCAGAAGTAATGGTGCCTACGCCCGCAAGCTCTATCACTGGAGCTCTACCACCAGTAAATCGAGATCCTGCTTTATTATATTTGCGGAAGAATTAATTTATATTTATTATTATCGCGAGTGGTGAAAAAAATTGAGTGCAATGAGAATTCGAGGAGCGAGATTTTATGGCAAATGAAGTCTTTGATACAGACAGCAAACACATTTTCATGGAATATTTATTTTTGTCGCTTTAGTACTTAGGTATACGTATCTGTGACGCTAGTCATCAAAAGAGTCAACAAAAGAAAGAAAGAAAAAGATTTATTCTTACAATTAGCTTACACTTAAGAAGCGTATACACTTACAATAACAACTGTACCTTCTACTGCAAAACATGTACTTAATACATAAAAAAACTTAATGTAATGAGAGTGTGAAACCGAAAAAATGGCACCTGTCTCAGCAAGATGCTGCAGCATGAACTCATGAACTACCTACTGGTATTCTGATAGGACCGTAAATATAGCAATTGTGGTTATTAAAATTTTGAGTTTCCACAAGATAGATACCTACTACTTGGTTGTCTAATAAGAGTAATAAGCGATGAATATGGATTTCGGCACATGTCTAAATGATATTGCCTTCTGTGTGGCGAGCAATAAAAAAAAAACAATAAATACCTACAAAATTTTGGTATAAATGGAATAGATTGCGACAATAGAGTCTCTTTAATAAATCAAACGTGATGAAGTTAGATAAGTATCTTTCCTTTGACGTCCACTAAGTCATCCAATATTCCTTTCTTTGGGACATAAATTATGAATTAAACGATAAAAAACAGCCTTGTCTACTGGTAGCAGGCCTTACTGCTACGCTGTGGTCGGGGAACAAGACAACGGCTTTTGGGATTTCTCTATTTTTACTCTCCGGGTAGCACTGAGAAGCATCCGAAAGACGGATGCTTCTCAGTGCTACTGATATCAATAGGCTTGCCCCAATTAGATAGGTACTTGACACAAAATGTACTCGTAACATCCGAATTGTGGGTGTTCACATGTATTCGTAAATGTATAGTACATTTATCTTCATCAACACCTTCTTCTTCTGAAAAAAAAACAGAAATAGTGAAAGAAAAGAGCAATAAAAAAATCAACCTTATTTTTTCTTCTAACTGTACACTAACAATTAAGTACCACGCCAATCGCAACAAGGCAATACGTAAATTGCCCAGCGGCTGTTTAAAAAGGGCACCCCACCCCCCACCCCGCTGCGACAATTACATCCCCTTTCCCATACTCCTCACTTCACTTTTCACTGTAATTACGCTTGACGTATTAGGTTCGGCAGCTTAAATGTTAGGTTTTTTTGCAGTTCCTTCCACTGAGTATTGGCTGTACCTTATGATGCATGTCTTCAGGAATCATTAAATTTAAGGCTTGTCCTAACCTTTTTTATGTTATATAGTGGCAAAGAAGCATACAGTTCACATTGATGGTAAGTGAATACTGTAGCCTATAAAATAAAAATAAAATGAAATACGTTTACACTCAGAGCCCCCCCCACACTAGGTATAACCTGTGTCGTGGATGCCGTTGTACACATACAACACATACACAAACACCCAGACCCGAAACAAATATCTGTAGGCCATACAAATATATGTCCCGGTGCGGGGATCGAACCCGCGACCCTTCGAATCAAACGGTAGTTTCACACCGCTGGACTAACCGGGTCGTCAAAGCCTATGAATATAGGAACCTTCCTTGATAGGTACATAACTTCGTAACTTCACGCTTGTAAGGTAAATGCATGCATACAAGCTAGGGTTGCTGAGAATTCCTCTTCCTCTTCCTCATAATGAGGAAGTTCCGCAATATTTTGGGTTCCTCAACCGGCTCCGCATCCTCAAAAATTAAAATAAAAAAATCCTCTTCCGCTACCCCTTCCTCAAAATTTAAGAGGAATTTATGAGGCATTTTGTTGCGCATGCGCGTCACGTATCGATGGCAACGCACACGCCGCAGCGCGGTGCCAGGCCGAACAGGCGAGCGAGACCTCCCCACCCGCCACCGGCGCTGTTCCTTGATTGTTTGTTTTAATTTTATTGACATACATTATTTTGTTTATACGCGTACTCAACTTAAAAAATCGAAATATTCGGGGCTTTACAGAACTGTATCTTTACAATACCTATCTTCTCTTCCATCAAATGTACCAGCAAACGACTTTTTAGCAATGCTGTATTGGTATATGATGAGCTATAAAACCGGTTGTTGGGGAAACAGCGTCCAAATATTTATTTCATAAAAATTAACCTCCCTGTTTAAAATAAATTTCGATTAATAGTATTCAATTCTTTTATTTTGATTTATAATATTCGACTTAAATACCTAATTAACAAAGAAATAAAAACTGCATTCTTATTTTCATTTCAATTCCTAAATGAAATTGTGTCATTCACTCATCTTTTTTTTTGGTGTGCGTGTGTTTTTTTTATGTCTGTAGGTTGACAGACAAGCAGACGGGCCACTTGATGGAAAGTGGTCACCGTCGCCTATGAACATTTGCAACACCAGGGGAGTTGCCAACGCGCTGCCAGCCCTGAAGGACTCCTTTGACGCCATTTTTGAAGAACCTCTTAATGTAGCACCTAGGGAACACCTCAGAGGGAAGTTTCAATTCGTTCCACAATTTACACGTTCTAGGCAAGAACGAACGTGAAAACTGCACCGTTGAGCACTGCCAGGTGTCCAGTCGGTGTGGGTGGAACTTTTCTCTTCGGCGGGTAGTACGGTGTAGGAAGATAGATGGTAGCATCATGTCAAACAGTTCAGCAGAGCACTCATCATTGTAGAGACGGTACAACACGCACATACTCCCAATGTCTCTGCGTAGGCTCAGATGTTCGAGCCTGTCAGTAAGTCCTGAATCGTTAACAATACGAACGGCGCGTTTTTGTAGGGAGTCAAGTGGAACAAGCTAGTATTTGGGGGCTCCCGCCCACAAATGAGTATGAGTAGTAGTAGCTGCCCCGAAGTGAAAGTGAATACTGCTTGGCTTTGTTAAGCACCCCTAGCTTTTTGGATGCCAACTTGGTCTTACACTCAATGTGACTCCCGAATTGCACTTCGTTCGATATGTTAACGCCCAGGATACAGATACTCTTACCACGGCGATCGGAATGCCCTGGAACTGTGGTGCTACAATGCATGGCGTTTTTTTTAGCGGTGAACGTGCAGACCTGTGTCCTCGAGGGGTTGAACTGCATTAAATTAAGTCGACCCCAGTCCGAGACCCGCTCCAGAGAGCGCTCGATTTCAGACACAAGTCTAGTCCTTCTTTCCTCGATAATTGTCCGAGAGGCATTTGCACGGCTAGTGTAGTGTGCATATCCCGTACTATCATCGGTATAGCAATGAAAATTGGAGTTTTGCTCCAACATTTCATTGATGTGCAGAAGAAAAAGCGTGGGGGATAACACAGAGCCTTGCGGCACACCAGCGTTGATAGGTAGTCTGTCTGAGCGCTGACCGTCAACTAAGACTTGTTTATAACGGTCAGACAGAAAGCTGGCTGTCCAGTTGCATAGTCTCTCGGGAAGACCGTAGGATGGAAGTTTCGCGAGAAGTGCCCTGTGCCAGACCCGGTCAAAGGCCTTAGCAATGTCGTTGTGTAGATATGTCATTGAACTCGTCCTTAACTGCTGGACCAATTTTTATTATTCTTTATCGTATGTGTTTTGAGAATGGTTTAGATTTTAGATTCATAGTAAAAATAATTAAAAGAGCATTTTGTAGTGGACCAACCACCTCCCGTATATTTATATCTTCGTATCATCCTCTTCTCATCTTTCTGTAGCGCGCAAGGCCTCCCGGCTGGTGTAGAACGCAAGCGGTCTACTCGATTAAGCGATACGGGTGCGGTCGGGTGTGTGACGGGTGACCACTAGTGGCAGATTAAAATGAGGATTTTCGTGTTTCGGAGAGCAGGACGCCGACGGTCCCGGTTGCTGTCGATAGATAGCAGTCGTTAAACCTTGTCGGAGGCTTTATGGGCGGTTTGAAAACATCCGACAGCGGGTTGGCCACTAACCCTTGCAAGTAACTCCACCAACCCGCATTGGAGCAGCGTGGTGGAGTAAGCTCCAGACCTCCCCTCAAGAAGGGGAGAGACTCGTGCCCAGCAGTGGGACGTTTCAAGGGTTGCTATTATTATTATGTCATCTGCTTCCTCTTCCTCTTCCTCATCCTCTTCCTCTTCCTCATAAAAAAATCCTCTTCCTCATCCGCATCCTCTAAATTGGCGCATCACAATTCCTCTTCCTCCTTCTTTTCCTCATAATCACTTCCTCAACAACCCTAATACAAGCATACATGCAAACACCCACGACTCACCCGATACGTTTTGGCCCATGTAACAGGTGGCGAGTCAGTGGTCATATCCGGGCTATTTACCAAACTCCGAGGTATCTTCTGGGCAACTTCCTTTTGGTTAATACACACTTTCCTTCCAAAACAAATTAATTTTAGAATGTCCCTACTCGCACGCTCC
Source organism: Macrosoma leucophasiata (assembly GCA_036365455.1). Lineage (NCBI taxonomy): Eukaryota > Metazoa > Arthropoda > Insecta > Lepidoptera > Hedylidae > Macrosoma > Macrosoma leucophasiata. The sequence continues at coordinate 14,584,386 of JAWQUS010000021.1, forward strand.
GCATGAGCGGTAACGCAATTATAATGATCTTTGGTATTAATGTAGGTGTTTATAGGCTACAGTATACCATTGCCATCAATGTGAACTATATGCTTATTTTCTACTAACAAGGCATAAAAAATTGTGATGAAAATTTCACGTAGCTCTACATTTTTCTACATAGGTTTCCAACGACTGGTTCCACAAGAACAATTTAGACTTACCGCTTAGTCTGCGTCTTTAAAATCACTGATGGATGTATTGTCTCGTATTTTGCTCGCAATTTTTTCAACTGATCTTATTACCGACGTCCTGCGTTTGGTGGTTATCGCGACACGCAAACTGTGCGCGTATTGCGTGTGGTGATCGAGATGGCAACAGTTGGGATTAAGGCCTTTCTTTGGCTTAAAGTTTTGCTATCCAACACTGAAAAGAAACTTTTGATTGCTACCTTAGTAGATAACGATAACCTTACTTCAATTAAATTTGTTTATCCTAAAATCAATGATTTTAGATGAAGATTTTAAATCATCATCCATAACAACTTAAATAACTATAATGACAAAAGTTAGAAATTTTCATTTGTATAGGTATAATGACCACACCACCAAGACAGACTTCTCTTTTTAGAGATTTGTATTCTTCAATCTTAAATTAAACTTTATTGTTAAAAATCTGTCGCTATCGTTACACGAAGAGGTGATAGATACGTAATAGGGTTAGTAGTCATTTAGTGTTAAGAGTAAAGCGGTGGCCATTTTCGGTGGGCATTGTCTTGTCGGAGGCGGTAATTGCCGGGACAGGTGGGTCGGTACACTTCGCTCAATCTCTGCCACCTCTCTGGGAAACTGCACACTTTATGTACCATTTAATGTTCCAGTCATAGCAATTGTTATGCCTTATTTTGTTCAAGTAAAGTCACATACATTATTCACGGCGATAGTAGGTTTTTTATATATGTCAATAGCGAACTTACAGGACTTTCTTCTGACTTACTATTTGAATCCTAGGGATCCTGGAATCCCAAATCATCGAACCCCAGGGCTTTAAGACCACAAATACACAACATTACTCAAATGTAGTTTTATATGTATCGATCATGGAGATAATTTAAAACATTCCTACTAGGGAAAATGTTACCGAAAGGCTATCGAAGGCGAATGTCTTCCATTTTACAGACATTTTTAATCTTTTGTAAATTTTCATAAATGTGTAAAGTTTAAATTACCATATCCATTGCCCAAGGTTAGATCCCGTGGGATACTACTAAACTTCAGTCAGAAGTCTTCGGCTTGGCGTGAAGACACATACTAATTTCTATCTTCTTCGAATACTAGATACGCTGATCCCAAGTAATTTATGCAGAATTAGTCCCAAATTGAAGTACAAGTAGAGTTGTCCCGACGTTGTTGTAATGATCACGTTGCGCGGTTCCCACGAACGTAATGGACCTGCGCACACGCACAGTGCTAGTGATGTGAATATATCGTAACATCGATATATTGAGAGACAGACTTCGAGTATTTTCTGCTCTAGTAAGTTGGTATGAAATTTATTAATTTAACGGATCACTAACGAGCTTACATATCAAATTATCATTCATAATATACCCTCATAATGAAATGTAAGTCTAATTAAGAGTGTTAATGCATTTAAGTCGATTGGTAGGCTGAAGTAGTATTCACTTACCACCAATGTGAAATGCACGCTTGTTTTTCACTTTCGTAAAAAAATCGTTGCATTGAAACATAAAATATGTAGATATAAATGGTACTTATTATGAAAATATTGCCAATACCAATTTGGAACAGCAACAGACCTAACACTTTGATCTTGGTTTTTATATGTTAAAATATAACGTAGCAAGTTACTGTCTTATAGTTTTTGCCTGCTAAGCAAATAATTTTAGGTCTATGGAGTAGAAAAAGCAGTCACTTACGTTTGTATTTTATTTATGGATACATTACATTATATTATGAACGATGCTTCAATAGTTAACGTACGAATCTTTTTTGCTTTTATTGTTTCAAATCTATGGAATGGAATTTTAAGAACCGTGCATTGGATAGCATAACACCGACGCATCTTTCGTCACATCACTAAATTCCAATAATGTATGTATCGATAGCAAAACATCGATGTTTTTGGGAAACGTCGATGCATCGTTTGCATCCCTAACAATGTTGTGATTACCTGGAAGGACTGAGCAATTGATATGTTCCTTTTTTTACAAAACTGTTTACTTTGTCTGGAATAGTTTTTTCTAATGGGTTTTCACCGATCACTTGCGGAAATTATTGCTTTTCCTGTGTTTTTTAATCGACGTGGAAATCTTATTGAATGCTGGAAGTAATAAGGGCAGCAGGTAGCGTAAGAATTCTTGAATTTCTTCTCGCTAAAACCACCCAGGCAGCCTATTTTATTGCTGGTCTGCTCATCTCAAGAATGGCGTGTAGCACTGAACTTGTCACGCTCGCTGGTTTCTCCTCTTATTTTTAAGTCTCTAAGATCTATGTGTATTAGTGGCAATTAGTAGCATAGTAGTTACTAGGGTTGCAATGCAGGAGCGGAGGAGCGGTCCTAGGCAAAGATTTTGGAAGGTTCATTGGTTTCCACAAAGATGGGGGACAGAATCATGACATAATTATGAATATGATACTTTGCGTCTGTCATGGCTGATTTTGGGGGAAAAGGGGGTCATATTTGCTACGACCCGTGTCCGGCATGTTTGGCATCAAGGCATCGCTAGCCGATAATCCAGAGGCGAGCAATTTGATTGTGGAGGGGAGGTAGGTTGGTATATTTTTAAGAGTGGAACATATAGGTAATTTATTTATATCTGATATTCATTTAACGATCTCACACGAATCTAACCTGTCTAATATAATCAATCTAATCTGTCTCTAAATGGTAGAGTTCGGCGACACTATAGTGTTCCGGTTAGATGGTAATGGAGATATGGTCCCGTAATAACTATCACAGAAACACGATACCTTAGGTCTCAGGGGTGGTAGCAAATGCAGATGCGCATTTCGCCCTCTGGTTTTTATGTAGATGTCCATAGGCTGCAGTCGTCACTTAACATCAATGTGAGCTGCATGCTTGTTTGCCACCCTCCTAACATAAAACAAATCTTTAAAACAAATGTAGAACAGCACAGAATTAAGAAATTGGGTACCAATAATTTAAATTTTGGCAACATGTCCAATACTATCTATACATCTATATAAATAAATAAAATTGGAGTGTCTGTTTGGAATATAAAAATAACCGTTTCTTACTAAATGCATATGTATGTATACACGGTACATATACCAAAACAACATTTTTTACAATTTGTCTGTCTGTCTGTTTGTTCCCGCTAATCTCGGGAACGGCTCTACCGATTTTGACGGGACTTTCACTGGCAGATTAGCTTATGTAATAAGGAGTAACTTAGGGTACTTTTATACTAGCTGCGCCCACGACTTTGTCTGGGTAAATACTGAACAATCATACATTCTCACGCGGACGAAGTCGCGGGCACAGCTCGTTTATAGATAAAGTACTTTTCCAGGATTAAGAAGCAGTTTAAAAGTCCCAGAACCTTATAAATACCGACGACACTTATCATGGAGACCCAACTTTAAATACTTATGTAAAGTTTTTTCTCAAAGTAAGTCGATTTGCATTTGCCGATGTGATCTTAACCCACAATCAGAGCTACTTGTTCATTGTCTCGAAGATTTCAGTATGTTGTAATCAAATTAAAATTATACGTTACCTACATTGATTTTTAATTTGTGCGTCGATTCAACATCGAGTCTCGTTATGGAATCATTTTGTGATATGAATACTATATACAAAAATACTTACACTTTGAGAGACACTGTGGCAGGGTTTCCCAACCTTTATCTTGTCGAGTCTCCCCGAGACAAAAATAATGTTTTCATGCCCCCCTTAAGTAAGTTTCAACAAAAATTAGGATCGCACATTTTTTCATTAATTAAATTATTTAATTTTAAGTATTTCAAATAGGTTGAATACAGATACAATATATTAAATAAGGATAATGAACGAAAGAACACGTTTGAAAATCATTAAGTACTTTCACATTTATATTTTTTATCAGTCAATCAGTCAACAAGCTATTACCGTCCACAGATGGAGGCCTCTTTCAGGTCGCGCCACAAATCTCTATCCTCCTAAAGTTGTCAGTACGAAGATTATTACACTACGACGGACAAGACGTGGTCTCTCTCTGTGGGAAACGTCTGCTCCAACAATTGTCGGGCAGATATTACCGACCTACTGTCACTTCAACGTGCTAATCCTATGTCAATAACTGACTTTGGCTTTAATAATTGCTCCTTGACATAATTATAAATAACAACCATTAGCGCGGCTCTCAAAAAGCTCAGAAACAACAGAGCGCCGGGTGATGGCGGAATTACTACTGAACTCCTGAAAGCAGGCGGAAGGCCAGTATTAGAAGCTCTTTAAAAGTTGTTCAATTTCGTTATACTCGAGGGAAAAACGCCACAAGTGTGGCACAGAAGTATGGTGATACCTATTGTTTTAAAATTTAAAGCGCCCGGCAAGAGTCACCTTTATAAGCTGTTTTCGAGAGTGATTTCGAACCGTTTATCTCGCAGACTCGACGACTTCCAGCCTCCCGAATAAGCCGGGTTCTGTAAAGGCTTTAGTACCATAGACCACATACAAGCGCTGCGGCAGGTAAAACAGAAGACCGAAGAATATAACCAGCTCCTATACCTAGCGTTCCTGGACTATGAAAAGGCCTTCGATTCAGTTGGAATTTGGGCTATATAGCCCAAATTCACAGTCAGTCCAAAGGTGCCAAGTCGACTACCGATACATTGCAGCGAGGTGTGAGACAGAGAGATGGTATACCTCCGAAACTGTTCACCGCTGCATTGGAAGATGTCTTCAAGCTTCTGGACTGGAATGGACTCGGCATCATCATTAACGGCGAGTACATCTCCCACCTCAGATTTGTGGATGATATTGTAGTCATGACTGGTAGAAGTTGGCAAAATGCTCTATGGCCTCAGTAGGGCCTCCCAACGAGTGGACTTTAAAATGAACATGGACAAGACGAAGCTCATGTCAAATGTCGGTACAACTTCGTAAAAGCGGTCAATCGGCGAATCCAGTTCGGTTGCGCAGCGTTCGGGAAGCTGCGATACATCTTCTCGTCCGACTTACCTACCGCAGTGTCTCAAGAAAAAGGTCTTTGACCAGTGTGTGATGGCATATGGAACAGAAAGGTGGTCGCTCACTATCTGACTCAAAAAATAAAATAAAATATAAAATTAAATTAAAATAGCTCGAAAAGCTGACAGTCGTTGGGGCAGAAGAGTTTGCGAGTGGCGACCACTTACCGAAAGGCGAAGTGTAGGCAGGCCTCCCACAAGATGAACAGACGACCTGGTGAAAGACGCGGGCAATCGCTGGATGAGGGTGGCCCAGGTCTGTTCATTGTGACAATCTTTGAGGGAGGCCTTTGTCCAGCTGTGGACGTGTTTTAGCTGAAATGATGATGATGAAAAGACCAACCATAAACCAGTGCAGATAGCTTTGAAATTGATAAAGAATTATAGAAAATAGTAACAGTATGATACCCATTGATCAAGGAACAGAAAGTAATAAAAATAAAAGGAAACATAAATTTCGATTTGCGGTTTTGAGATAAGGAAGTGCGAGGATATCGGCTTTTTAGGTTTGAAATTAGTTTATCACGACTCTGCGAAAAATCCAACTACAGGACATTTGTGATATAAAAGCGAACATTTTCGCCAAGTTTCATAAAAACCCGATTGTTTTGTGTGAAATAAGAATGAAAAACCAAAATGTCGGTTATTTGGCTTTTTTGCAATTATTCTCAAGTAATTATTTTGAGGTTATGTGAAAGTGTGTGAAGATAAAAGTTGTAGTCCTTTTTATGGCCTACAACTTGGCCATTCAAGGTTTTATAGTAGGACTTGTAGTTTAAAGCCCACATGCTCCTGCTTCCCGACCTCAAATCACCCGTAATTTATTTTTCCTGATATTTTTATTTTATGTTCGTCTTTTTTAGATGGAATTTAATCCTGTAACTATTATTCTAAAAAAAATCTGTACCTACTGGCTAACCATACATTATTACTTGCTAGAATTGAAGGAATTTGGATTTTTATGCGAACGAACTATTAACAGAACTGAGTCGAGTACCTACTAATACCTACCTAGGTACGGCAAGCGGGAAGGTAGGGCGGAGAGCTTGTCACATGTCGTGTTGTGATCTATAGAAACTTGTAGAGCAGCGATTGAATGGCAATTAGAAGCAGTTAAATTTACCTACTACTTAATTTTATTTTTTGGGAAATGTATTTTTTGTACATATCACGTACGCCGCGCCCCCCCCCCCTGACATGTCTCTACGCCTCCCCAGGGGGGCGTGCCCCCCAGGTTGGGAAGTCCTGCACTGTGGGAATTCTGCGGATATCTTGAAATGCTCATTTTTTTCTAAAAATACTCTAACGTTCAGAATTGTAATTTTGAACTGTGCTTTGAATAATTATATTATTATCTAGAGCAGGTAGATAAGTACTCATGATTACACAAACTTAAAATAAGAAGTACCTAAGTATGTATAGTTTAAATTGATAGATTAAACTTACTCAATGTTTTAGAGATATGCCTACACAGTGACTTGAAAGACCAACATTTTAGCCGAAAAATGTACCATTCTTTTACCTACTCTTATTTCTAAAATCTGCATATTTACCGAAATACTCGTATAATCCGTTTTATTCGAAAATGGATTATTACTTCTCATCTCCACGTGACCTGGGGCTAATTTAATTTTGGTACCTACTCCAATTTGATTTTACCTGAGTATTATAAATATGGCAGAGGTTACGAGACCCTAGTGCGACCCGCGAATCGTCATTCCAGTTATCATCAAACGACGACTGAGGGAAGAGCTCTACCATATTACCGCAAGTATGTTTAAACTTTCAAGTAGCAAAAACAACATATAAACACAGGGCAATGGTAATTAATTATTAAGTTTTAGTTAGCAAAACTAAATGTGTATTTTGCAATGTTGGTCTAGTATTGTTTTTATTCAATGGGTATTAATTAGTTGTTATTTTCAAAATGTAAACGCTGAAAGCAAACCATTTACTCACTCATTGATGCATAAAGTAAATCTGATAACGAAGGTACAATAATTTTATTACTAAGCTCACTAGTTCTCAAACTGTTTTGAAGACGAACACTTTTGGAAAACGAAATACCTATTTGACGAAGCTCTAAAAATGAAACTGATCTTAGTAAACTTAGTTTTATGTGTATCTACCATTGTGTGTATCATGTTGTACCATTTAATAATGGCAACCCATTATAAGTCCCACTGCTGGGCAACACCCACACTGAGTCTCTCCCCTTTTTGGAGGGAGGCCTGGAGCTTACTCCACCACGCTAGTCCAATGCGGATTGGTGGAGGTGGGAGGGTTAGTGGCCAACCCGCTGTCGGATGTTTTCAAACCGCCCATAAGGCCTCCGAAGAGGTTTAACGACTGCTATCTATCGATAGCAACCGGGGCCGACGGGGGCTTAACGTGCCCTCCGAAGCACGGAAACGCGCATTTAATTTGCCACTAGCGATCACCCATCACACTACCCGACCGCGCCCGTAGTGTTTAACCGAGTAGATCGTTTAAGATCGACACTAGCCGCCGGGCTATGCGCGCTTCTTGTACCATTTATTAATCATTAAATCATATCATATATTGCTTTATCTAGAGAATTAAAAAATTGTTGGTCAACGGTAAATTGCGTCGTTCTTTATGAACAAAACATCACAATACAGAAAGGACCGCGTTGACTCTCAAAGCGATTACCCACAGACAGCAATTTATTTGTTTCGCTTATAAAACACGAGTGTCTTCAGCCCCGAGGCAGTTCATATCGCACATGCGGTCACATTCTTGAACTACCCGCACGTTAAAAAACGAAAAAGAGCCATTTGCCCCGCGGCAGTACAGTCGAGAGGACGTCCCTTGTCGCTTGCTCGTAAGAACACTTAGTACGGGCATTTTTTACACAGCAGCGTAACACATTAATATTAAAATTTGCTTTATTTATGATGTGCATAATTTTGGTGTTTACCATATAAATAATGGGATGTTCCTTGATGTATTACTGTTTGTTATTTATTAGTGTGTGTAAAAGGAGGATTGAGTTTGTAATTTTTTTCGTAGTTTATTAATATATTTTACGTTCTATAGTTAACCTTGGAAAATTACCAATACTTATACCAAACTTTGGTAAATTTCTTATTTTTCTTACATTCAAATAACATGAAAACTACATTTGCATTGCACTACAGTGCAAGTTACCTAATACGTTGCAAGTGTCGCCTTTTATAAATAATGATACGAAGCTAAGGATTAGTCGAATGTATCACGATCAGTGATGTTAAGAGGTGCAAACTTGAGAAAATTTATGAGAACACCTCTGATTTATAGAACAGCTTGGAAAAATTACCAATTCCTACTTATCAAGGAATTTGGTAAAATTAGTACCTACCTATATACTTATTTATTCATTTAATGATGTAATGACATGAAAAATAAACAATAATCGCATTGCACTACGGTGTAACACGTTGCAAATGTCATATGCATCGATAAAGCGAGCAACAATAGCGAGAACCCAAGGCATTGTGAACGCCTCATTTCAAAATGAAGACTTTTATATGCTATGATACGAAGCTGAGGACTAGTCAAATGTACCTATCACGCTGAGAGATGATAGGTGGTGCATACTTGAATGATTTAATGGGGACACCTCTATTCTATGGTTAGATCAGATAATCATTCAAGGTACAGATATCCCCTACATCCGTGAAAATATTCCGTCTATGATTTTTTTTTACTGCTGTCAAATAAATGAAATGAGACAGAAACATCGACAACTTAAAAAAAGATTGTACTTTTACACACAATACAGGTGGTAAATTTTAATATTAAAAAAATGGCAAGTGAAATAGCATAAACGGCTGAACAGTCATTCGCTCATTCGACATTCTTTCTATATGCCCGAACCATCGAAGCATGCTTTTGTTTTCATTTATACACCGATACTCTCATTCATACTCTGTAATCCCCGAAAGGGGTAGGCAGAGCCCTACCCCTTTCGGGGATTACAGACGTGAAGTTACGCATAATTTTTTTTTATCAACCTAGACCTAGAGCAAAAATTACGCGACTGAATTTATCTAGGTCCATCAATAAAACTAGAGGATTTGTGCTTTGTCTGAATGAGAGTATCGGTGTATAAATGAAAACAAAAGCACGCTTCGATGGTTCGGGCATATAGAAAGAATGTCGAATGAGCGAATGACTGTTCAGCCGTTTATGCTATTTCACTTGCCATTTTTTTAATATTAAAATTTACCCGCGCGTATTGTGTGTAAACGTACAATCTTTTTTTAAGTTGTAAGGTAAATGCATACATTCAAGCATACATGCAAACACCCACGATGCGCCGGTTACGTTTTGGCCCATGTAACAGGTGGCAAGCCTGTTCACATCTCCAGGCACATTACCAAACTTCGAAGTACTGGGAAATTTCCAGAAAATCCCAATAGAACTGGAGATAAAGGACTTTACACCATTATCTCTGATAACGCCCTACCCGGTAATCGAACCTAGGACCTCAGCGTAGTAATAGTAGCCAGCTACCACTAGGCTACCGAGGCACTAAAAAAATAATGTAATTGAAGATGATGTAATAAGTAGGAGATATTTATGATATACAATATATTCTTTTTATAAGAAATATATTAAAGATGTTCATCAAAAATCGTTCCTATATTTATCTCTGATTGTTCGGTTGTGGAACTTTTTAAATATAAAAAAAAAACGAAATCCAAAACATCGTTCTTGTTATCCAATTATTTTCAGTGCCGTATTGGCACGCGCCAGCCGTGGTTTTTTCAGTCATTAGGGGTCCATGCTTATAATATTATTATAAACTCGTGAATTTTCATCCCCTATTTACTTCTAGGGGTTGATTTTTGAAAAGTAACCTATGTCCTATCCAGTGTCTCATACTATCTACATTCCAAATTTAATTAAAATTGGTTCAGCCGATTTGACGTAAAAGCGGAGCATTTAGACATACAACTATACCTATCTACATTTTCGCATTTATGAGACAATAATAAAATATTAAATAAAATTATAAAGATAAATATTAGGTATATTATGTAGGTAGTATAGGATTGGTTTTATCTTTTACTGGTGGTAGAACTGTTGGAGCTCGAGAGTAGGTATCTAATAGACATCTCAGTCTACCCGGAGCCAAATGGTAGTGTTCACCAATTCCAGTATTATCGTGTTACGGTTACCTTTTTTATGTAATGGAAGTGGCAAACAAACATGCAGTTCACATTGATGTTAAGTGATGATTGCAGCCTAAAGACACCCACACAAAGACTAAGGTCAAAATGCAGATACGTTACCACTCCTGAGGCCTAAGGTGTTATGCCTCTGTGCCGAAAATTACAGGGCCGTACATTACCACCTGACCGGAACACGATAGTACTGAACACTACCATTTAGCGGTAGTAAGTAGGTATATTAGGTAGTGCGGTGGTGCCTCACCCGCGAACTCCGTCACTGGAGTTCTACCATCAGTAAAATACATACAAACATTAGATACCTACATGGTATCTAATGTATGGCCAGGTAATTTCTGTAACAAAAGTAAAAAAACATGAGGCTTAGGGTTGCCATCTACGCATGTATTTTATCTGGTTTTCGTGTAGATGTATACAGGCGGAAGTAGTCATGTATCATCGTATCGTAGTCATCTATGTGAATCGATTCTTGTTTGCCACTTTTATAACATAAAAAAATCTATACCTAAATACTACGAAAATACCTACATATTTTGACAACTAGTGACGGTGCCAGTGGTGGTGATGGTCAAAAATGCATAACATTAATATGCAAGTTTTCACTTCTGCCCGCACTCTACCTAAATTGAACTAATAAAAATAACTTGCAAAACTTGCAAGTTATGTAAATAATTACTTGAAAAAAAAACTACTTAAAAATACCTACATATTTTGACAACTAGTGACGGTGGCAGTGGTGGTGATGGTCAAAAATGCATAACATTAATATGCAAGTTTTCACTTCTACCCGCACTCTACCTAAATTTAACAGAAATAAGTCTTCATGTTCCGCTGTATCAATAAAAGGAACTCTACATAAAATTATAGTTCGTACTTGACTAGTCTTTTAAGTTAAAATAGCCGGTATCATTTTGCTATCTTTAATGACCGGCTTCTTCCAGATTGCAGGCTCTTTGTGAAGTAGCGTCTCCATATGCCACGAGATTGCTCCTCTCCAGTTATGTTGGCCCGGCTCTAGTAGGGATCGCATGCTTCAGAAGATTTCCGGACAATTTGTAAAATTAAAAAAAAAAAAACAATTAACCACTGACTGTTATGAAAAGAAATGTGAGCTGTAAAAAAATAAAAAAAGGCAAGTTGTCCAACTAGGACTATTAAGGGCATAATTATTTCAACAGTCGGGATCCATTAATGGGCAAATATAATAAACATACATATTATACTGACTGATGAACACATTAGCATTCTCCGTTCTACAGTCGTCTAAAAATAGCTTTTTCCCGCGACTTCGTCTACTTGTACTTTTATGTTTTAATGAATATGTTATAATTTGTGACATATGTATATGTGTGTATAGCGAAGTACTGATGTATTTTTTTATGTAATGAAGGTGACAACAAGCATGCATTTTACATTTATGTTAAGTGATGACACTTACACAAAGAGCAGAGGTTAAAATGCAGATGCGTTCCCACCCCTGAGACCTTCGTTGTTTTTTCTCTGTGATATTACGGGGATAGAAGTACCAATCACATTTCTATTCATGTGATCTGCATATTTCCTAATGTTATGTTGTCCATTTGTTATTTTTTGTTTTTTATTCAATTCACTTAATATGTATAAATAAAACTTATTTGCACAACTAGGTACATATCAAAAAACAGTCCATCAAAGTTCGAACACATACTCAACACAGCCGATTAACTCAAGATAGATTTTTTTTAATCGGCGTAATAATTGTTTCCAATTTGCTATCGTATATCATACCAAATTGGATACATCCAAGGACCCTTTAATGGAACCCTTTTAATTCTATCGTTGTTTTTTTTATCATAAACAAAAAAACGCGTGTGACTGTTTCCTTACCGTGGATTGACGATGATGGATGAATTATAATTATTAACGTTTATGGACCTTGGAGTATCAAATTAATATCGATTATCGTATTACCTTCGCACAATCTCTTAGGTACATAATGAGTAGGCATAATGACATCATTGTGTTAGACACTGAGAATAAAAAAGGTAGTACTTGTACTTATTCCTTTTAGTGGCGTACCTACACTACAACTATTGCAAGTGAATCTGGTAGGTATAGCGCTCAGAGAAAGGACTAGAGATGCCACGAATATTCGGCCGTTATTCGGCCTATTCGGCCAATTTTTTAAATATTCGGTATTCGGCCGAATACTGGGCACTATTCGGCCGAATACCGAATAATAAATCTTGGAAATCGAATATCACATATTATTTAAGAGTGCGGTATTTTAATTACAAATTACTATTAATACTTAAAATTTAGCAATTGTAAGTTATGATAAATTAAAACATTTTTTTCGGCATTTGTAACAGTCTACGATTGCGCTTTTCTTCATAAATAGGAATACCCGCTTCTGAAAAAAGTCTTTCCCCATACCCACTACTGACATAAAGGAGATGTTGCGAGCTCGGCTCTGGTTCGTACATGTACATGGGTAAATTAAAGAAGAATCCGAGAAAAATACAATTATTTTATTCAAGAATACATTTTAGAGTTACAACCACATTTAATTCAAATGATTTTATCATTTTCAACTATGTTAAACATGGCGGCGATACAGCCGACACTTGGGATCAATCGATTTCGATAGTATTTAGATAATATTACTTTTTTCTCCAAGTACTATTTATTCAAAATACAATTTAAAAAATGAAAATGTCAAAATGACATCGCCCGCCATATTCGCCATGTTGGTTTTGAGTTGCAATTTTAACCGCTAATAATGTTTTGTAACTGCAAACAAAGCTAAATAAGTGAAAATATGCAGTAAAAAGTTTGTATTTTGATTTTGCCTGTTTAATTATATTATGTACAATACATGGCCAGAGGTCCATACATTTTTGCAACATCTCCTTTAACTGGTAACCGTCACCGGCCGAGCTGGTTAATGTTGAAGTACCCTATAAATCCTAATAACTATACTTACTAGGTAGGTATACCAAAAAATACACACATGCATCGCATTTCGCAGTCACTATTAAAGGAGAATGATACTGTTCCATACATTTCTGGACCCAGGTATTAACACAGTACAAATAAATAAATAGATTAAACAAATAGATCAAAGTTTAAAATTTTTATTAGATTTTGTAAAAGACAAAAAACATAAATTAAGAAATTATAAAATCAATAGCTTTAGAGATAGTTGAAGTCTTGAAGAAAACTGTACATTTTTCTCAGAATGATCAATAGCAGCATCTATTTTTGTTTGTAGGTTTTTTTAGTACCTTCATGCATTTATAACTGTAGGTATCTAAGAATATAAAATATTTTATAATGGATATGAGGCTTCGGACAATAGAATGGCATGTTATATTTCAAAACGGTCGCAGTATCGGCGCGCGCGCATCTCACCATGCCCGGTATCGGCCAATCGCAGTCGAGGGCGGGATCCAAGCTTTATGTTTTGAAAAAAAGAACCCAGATGCGTTGTTAAGATAATTTTCCGTTTAGTGCATACTTGTCAACGTTTAATAAAGATGGAGAGGCGAGGCGAATAGAATAAATCGAAATAAGTATCTAAGAGAGAGACTTATTTTATTGGCGAAATAGTTTGCTCCAAGTCCTGTCGCCTGTCAAGTTTTGTGTTGACTCGACTTTATTCACGAGATCTTATTTTTTGGTCATGATAAGATCTGGTTAGGTTATTTTGAATTGGTTAAGTATAGATTAACATTTTAATTAAGTACTTTAACCAATCAATTAGTGTATTTTAAAGGGCGCGGGCGTTAGGTATGCCTACGCTATATGGACTAACAGGTAGGTAGGTAAGTACTGGTGATACCTCTTGATATTTGTTTCAGTATCCAAATGAGAAGAAATAGAAAATCCCTATTTAGATGCCTATAAGTTGCATCTTTGAGTTTGGGATAGCATGTATGACAATAATTCGCGACCTGAGAACTGAGGCACGTAGGTATTTTCATTTGTCACATTTTTCATGCAAACTTCTAGTATATAGGTACCTACTCGTATGTATGAATATCGGTGTGCTGCAGTGTTCATTTCAAATGTGAATTATAGGTATGCTAGTGTTTGAAATTTTCTTGACATAAAAATACATTGGCATTATTTATTTTTTCACGATCTTGGACAGAGTCCCGATGTTAATGCGTCTTTGATCAGCACTTCACGTTCCGTTGAAAATTATAATACGTTGTCTCTGACACTGACGATGCCCTTGGCCTTTCATCTCTCCTAACTTCCTCGTAACGTAAACACTGTTCTAAGGCACATCAATCATTGTCGACGTGGGTAATGACAATGTTCCTCATGATCACCGAAATTTAGAAAAATATGCTTTTCGTGTGTTAGTTTGAATATACTCGTAAGTTGGATAATCATTAGTAAGATATTTCCACAAAATATCTTCCTGATATACCTACCTACCTACCCAGCGATATAAGCGCGTAACTTTTAAACGACTAGGTACGTCAAATTGAAATAATATATATTTACTACTATTAATGTGATGGGTGTGATTGTTTTTTGTCACAAATGGAGTCAATTTTAGGAGTAATTTCGGACAATTTTAAAGTTAATTCTGACTTGGTATCAAGTCGATTTATAGTAAATCTTGTCGCGAACCCCCCCTGCCGTCGAATGGTGAACCTCTAGAGGTTCGCGTACCTTACTTTGAGAAACCCTGGTGTAAATCAATTGCGATCTACTCGGTTAAGCATTACGGGCGCGGTCGGATGTGTGATGGGTGACCGCTAGTGGCAAATGCGCGTTTCCGTGTTTCGGAGGGCACGTTAAGCCGTCGGTCCCGGTTGCTATCGATAGATAGCAGTCGTTAAACCTTGTCGGAGGCCTTATAGACGGTTTAAAAACATCCGACAGCGAGTTGGCCTCTAACCCGTATCTCCACCAATCCGCATTGGAGCAGCGTGTATTGGAGTAAGCTCCAGCCCTTCTCCCAAAAAGGAGAGAGACTCGTGCCCAGCAGTGGGACAAATAATAGGTTGCCATTATAATTATATTATTACAAGCGAGTGAACAAATATTTTTAAAGAAAAACTCGACTTCAGTCGGAGCTCGAACCGATCATTGGGATTTCTAGTCCAGCCGCTCTTGCAACTGAACTACCCAAGTACACTGAACACATGGATAAATCCTTCTTTGATGTGTTCCTTATTCTCAGGTTCTAGGTATAAAAAAACAAATATTTCAAATAATAATAGAAAATATTTACCAAAGCTTACTCTTTATTACCGCCCGCAACTCCTCCGCGTGTACTTAATAAAAATATTAGGAACCTTTGAAAAAGTATCCCTATGTGTTACAGACATAGGTATTGTCACCAAAGTCTACCTACTTATACTCTACCTGTTAACAAACATCAAAATTCGAGCCGCCGCAAACAAACATCCATACTTTCACATTTACCTATATCTAAATAATAGTGGTTAGATTAGTGTTTTCATGGCCATTATAATATATTAAATAAAATAATTTGATAATTTCATACTTAGTAAAAGGGTTTTCTCAAGGACCATGGAAGTGGAACACACAAATTCACACCTCTCTTTCATTCACGGAAACTTAGCGCTACTGTACGATAATGATACATTTCGTGATATAATCATTACTATCATTACAATCAAAACGCTTCCTGGTCACAAAGGCATTTAATAAATTTAATAAGCTATCTGTTTCTCACGTGCCGCTGTAATGGAGTGAGAAGATATAATTTCTGTGATATCTTAACAAATGAGTATGAAGTTCACGCTAACTATGTAAATTATTTATCATACTTAGGTTCAGTTGCACCAAAACATTTGTTAATATATATATATGTATCTTCACGCCAGGTCCCTAACGGGGTAGGCAGAGAGTGTAGAGCGCCAGATATCCCGGTTCAGACAAACCTCTCGTGCCTCGTCTACCTTCATCATTCTCTTCATACATGCACGCCGATTCCTAAGACTTTTGACTCCACCATCAGACAGAACTCGACCTATTTGGTCATGGTAGGTCAGCCTTGGTCTTCCTGGGCCTCTGCAACCATCCACATTCATTATGTACGGCTAGTCGAGTCCGCTGGCTGAGATGTTTAGATTCTAGCAGCTTACCCAACGCTCCATTCACGCAATTCCCAGCAAGCACTCTTCTTTCTATGTCAGTGGTGTACCTACCATCCTTGCTAAAAGCACATCCAAGATATACAATTTCATCAACCTGTTCTAACACTGCATCATCTACTACCACCCTTGCATTTGTTCTCTGTTCATCTCTTTCAAATACTAATACTTTAGTTCTCTTACATTTGTTAAAGTTATGTTTTTGTCAAATTAACAATAATAGAAACATTGACACGCACGAGAGGTATGTCAGGACCGGGATATCTGGCGCTCTACACTCTCTGCCTGGCGTGAAGATACAACATACATACCTACATACATATAGAAACATTGATTTAATCAGTTACTGCGGAAAGCGTTGCAACAGCGTTTTTGACAAATGTTAAAGTTACCAGGATTGCAAGTGAAGTACAGTAGTGCTCTTAAAAATAAATATTGCACATCGAGCCTGTCTCGAGTCTGTAGAGCGTTATCTCTCACGCGCCGTACCTATTTGACGTAAGTCGACCATTTTGATCAAGTCGTGACCAATACCGGACTGTTTGTGCTTACGTAGTCAGGGTGTAACAGAGAAGCTGGAAGCGAGTGACTCGCTACTGCAGCACAGCGAGTCACACAGTCTCGTCGATGCGCATGTTTGTGTGCCGTTTCAAAGTTTTGTTTCGTAGTTTCCATACTGTTCATATTTGTACAGTGTCTTTGGGGAAGGCTTTGTCCTACAGGCGACGTCTTTCGGCCGAAGTGAAATAGATAGAATTCTGTATTCATGTTAATAGGTCATAAAACTGCACATACATATTTGCCAAATAAAAAAAACTAACCAAATGCTCATAAATTGTAACTAGGTAATAAAATAAGTGGCCACACATTTCAATTTATACTCTCAAAGTAACTTTTTTTTTTCCAGGGGAAATTGCGTTACGCGTACCCACCCTTGGGGAGAGGGGTGGGTTATGTGGGACTCCGGACAAAGAGAAAGACGTCCGTTTACCCACTAAAAACCCCTGAGTGTTCTGACTTGTCAGCCATCAGTGGCGGTGTCGCTTTAGCACACATCCGCAACCCCGCCGACTCTCAAAGTAACCTACATTAACTAAATACCTACCACTTAAAAACAATTTAACAATAAAAGGTAACCAATGAAAACATATAAATCATTTTAATTCCATCTGATGTCCATAATACAGAATAATTAATGAAATTGCAAGGTATACGATACGACATAAAAACTAAGCTGTCGTTTACATGCCGGATATTAAGATGAATAATGATTTTTGTGCGTGATCTCTAAACTCTGGAGGTGGCAATGTGGTAAGGTTGTATGCGGCTAACATATACAATCACTTATAGGTACTTGAAGGAACAGCTGATAATGTGTGTGAACAACATGATTATACAGTGGTGGTTACGATGCTTTAACTGCCTCAGTATTCTAAAACATAAAAAAAGTAAACTGCCTCGGTAGCCTAGTGGTAGCAGGCCACTACTACTACGCTGAGGTCCTAGGTTCGTTTTGGGGGGGGTGGGGAGTTATCAGAGATAATGGTAAAGTCCTTTATCTCTGGTACTAATGGGATTTTTCCATTTTCTGGAAATTTCCCAGTACCGTAGTATTAAGTTTGGTAATGTGCCCGGAGATGTCAACAGGCTCGCCACCTGTTACATGGGCCAAAACGTAACCGGCGAATCGTGGTTGTTTGCCTGTATGCTTGATTGCATGCATTTACCTCTGCCTACCCCTTCGGGGATTACAGGCGTGAAGTTACGTTTTTACGTAAACGCCTCAGTAGCTTAGGGGTTGCAGACCATTATTACTACGCTGGGGTCCTGGGTTCGATGCTCGGGTCGGGGGTCAGAGATAACGGTGTTTTTTTTAATGTAATGAAGGTGGCAAACAAGCATTCACCTCACATTGGTGTTTAGTGATGTCTAAGCAGCCTATAGACACCCACACAAAGATCAGAGCTCAAAACGCATCTTAATAACTATGTATGTATGTATTTATTTATTTATTTAATCTTTAATGCACATATTACAAAATGTGTACATAAGGTGGACTTAATGCCATAAGGCATTCTCTGCCAGTCAACCTTAGGGTTGTAAAAGAGAGCATCAAAAGTTGCGGAGAGAAAAAAAAATAAAAAAAAACAAAATTCAAACCAAAATAACAGATAAAAATACATATATATATATATACATACATATATATATTATTCATGTATTTATGTACACACCTAAATAATATACCTAAATATATAATAATAAAAATACACATACTTAAATATAATAATAGTATAATACATTAATAATGAACATATACACCAAGCTGCTGTACCAATGACTATAATAAATCATAAATACTGTTAAACATAGTGACAATCGACGAAAGATTTAGATACCTAAATACATTTTCATACATATGTGTTAGCCGCTGTTTTGAGCCAATGAATTTAGAAAGAAACGACGAAGTTTGAATTTAAATGACAGCTTACTCGGAGCTTTTTTAATGTCAAAGGGAAGTGCATTCCAAAGTTTAACTGCTGTGCAGGTAAAAGAACTTGACACAAACCCAGTACGATGAGAAGGGATATTGAGAATAAGTCTAGCTGACGAGCGAAGATTGAGGCTGTGGGAATCACCCAGAAATTTAAATTTTTGTTTGAGATAGATGGGAGAACACGGATCGTTAAGTATAGAGTAAAGTAAACAGAGAATTCTTAAAGATCTTCTTTGGCGAATAGGCAGCCAGTTCAGTTTGGACCTGTGATTTGATATGTGATCGAATTTACGAAGTCCAAAGATGAAACGGATACAGTTATTGATGATACGATCTAATTTGTTGAGATGATATTGTGTAAGATCGGAGTAACAAACATCCGCATAATCCAAGATAGGAAAAATAAGAGACTGCACTAAGAGGGTTTTAGTACTTGAAGGTAGAAAATTTTTGAATCTATAAAGAGACCGCAATGTGGCCGTAGTATTCTTACAAATATTAGTGATTTGACAGTTCCAGTTGAGGGTGGCATCAATGTGCACACCTAAATCTTTAACATCTTTTGAAAAAGTTATAGTTGACATATTCAAGATAAGCGGCGGAGTATTATTTAAATTTAACTTATTTATATACACAGGGCTACCTAAAATAATTGCCTGCGTTTTGTTCGGATTGACTACTATACCAAATTTATTAGACCAATTAGTTAGGGCCTGAAGATCATCGTTTAGAGCAGAAATGGCAAGCTCAAAATTATTGGGGTCGGCATGGCAATAAAGTTGAAGATCATCCGCATACAAATGGTAAGAGCATCCAAGTTCACGTGTGACAAAATTAATAAACAAAGAAAACAATAACGGAGATAGAATACCGCCTTGTGGCACACCAGTGGACAGATTACACCAATCAGATGAGTCCTGATCAGCGTGCACAGACTGCTGGCGACCACGAAGATATGAAGAAAACCATTCCTGCACTAGAGGCGAGGTTCCGATGTTCGAAAGAATAGCGATAAGAATATCATGGTCCACAGTATTGAACGCGTTAGTAAAATCAATTAGCACTAACACCGTAAGCAGAGACTTTTCCATACCTAATCTGACGTCTTCCACAATATTAAGCAGTGCTGTGGATGTACTGTGTCCTGATCGGAATCCAGATTGGAAAGGGGAGAGGATGTTGTTCTTGAGGATGAATTTGGATAACTGGGAATGAACGACTGCTTCGAGAATCTTAGATATAAAGGGCAGGCATATACCACCAGTATCTTCACGCCATGTCCCTAACCGGGTAGGCAGAGAGTGTAGAGCGCCAGATATCCCGGTCCTGACAAACCTCTCGTGCCTCGTCTACCTTCATCGTTCTCTTCATACGTGTACGCCGATTCCTAAGACTTTTGTCTTGACTGTTGTTCGTGTGGGTCAGTCTTGGTCTTCCTGGGCCTCTGCAACCATCCACATTTGCATTGTATATCTGTTTAGTCATTCGCTCATTCAACATTCTTTCTATATGCCCGAACCATCGGAACATGCCTTTTTTCATCTTAATAACTAATGAGTCATTATGTCTCTGTGATAGTTAATACGGGGCAATACATTACCATCTTACCGGGACACGATAGTGCTGAACACTACCATTTAGCGGCAGATAAATTAGGCAATGCGGTGGTGCTTACGCTCTCGAGCTCTTACACTGGAACTCCACCACCAGTGTTAAATCCTTTTTTGGTTCTAATGGTTTTTCCAATTTCTGGAAGTTTTCCAGGATCTCAGCGTTTGTACCTCGCCACCTGTTACATGGGACATAACCTAAATGCGGCGAATTTTGGGTGTTTGCATGTGTGCATGAATGCATGCATTTACCTCTGCCTATCGGAGATTTCAAGCGTGAAGTTACGTAAAAAATACGGCGCTACACTGTTCTTTGATTGATTTGATAATTGTCTGCATGTGTAGGTAAGTATTCTGATTTTATTTCATTCGTTATATTGCCTACTTATTTTTAAAGTTAGTCATCAATGGATGTCGTTTACCGACCCTAAAACGGTTAAAAATCAAAAAGCGAAAGCAAAATTTGACGCTTCGGTGTGGGACTGCGGTAGCTTAGTGGTAAAGCTGGTAAAGCGGCTGGACTGGTTTTCCTGAGGTCGCAGGTTCGATTCCTGCCCGAAGTCAAATTTTTCTTTCCGTTTTTTCTTTAATTTCTAAAGTTCACTCGCATGTGTTGTTGCGAAAAATAAATAGTACAATTATTTTTAAAGTGTTTGAGACATTAGTGCAACAGTAGTCAGGCTTGTGAGACTTATATCGGATCCGCTTGACGATACGTTCTCTTTCAAGAATAATCGTAGGGGCTTGAAGTGTTAATAAACACTAACCTCATCCTTTAGATTCTATTTCGAATCGCTAACCGATACCTGTGTTCTGTTAGCTATTAAATTAGAACAGACCACATACAGTCCGGTCAAACATCACACGCTCAAACGTCAGTCCCAATAATCAAATTTAGAACACGTCCATAATTAAAGCAGACGCGTGGCAAGATGGCCGCTCTTGTTAGCACTATCGGGTAATACGTTCGGCAAATGTCTGCCGCTAAACTGATTGGCGGGCAATGAGCGCCATTATCGTGGAAATGCCATATTCGGGCCACGGTGACTCAACGTGACATGATGTGACCAGTTAACTTGATACTTGTTGTGAAAAGTTTTCTCGGTTATCGTGAGCTTGAACGGATCAAGTCTTAGTGGTCGAATGTCAGTCGCAAAAGGGCAATTAAAATTCGTTAGCGCACTTTAAATATTTGAACACTTCTTTAACATTTTAGTTAATTGAGTCTGTTCGTTTTTTATTATTTTTTGAAGCGAAATCATTTTTGGAAAGCTTGATTTGAAAAACTTTTTTAGCATCGATGTGATTAAAAATTTAAAAATCAATGAAAGGAAAAAGCGACAGTAAAAAGAAACAGACAAATAAATTCATAGAATTTTACGTTGGAGAAAATGAGACGAAATTTTTTGAAGATTTCTCTTCTGCCACGTGCCACGTGTGAATTGCACACATGATTTTTTCAGGCTTGCTAGGTTAATTCGAAGGACAACAATTTAATTTTTCCTTGTGTTATACCTATAAGTATCAAAAGAGAAAATAAATCATTTACCTTCATTTAGTTATTTTTACTGGTGGTAGAGCTCCAGTGACGGAGTTCGCGGGAGTAGGCACCACCGCATTGCCTAATAAATTTACTTGCCGCTAAATGGTAGTGTTCAGCACTATCGTGTTCCGTTCAGGTGGTAATGTAAGGCCCTGTTATTTCCGGCACAGGGCATAACACGTGAAGCCTCAGAAGTGGTAACGCATCTGCATTTTGACCTCTGGTATTTGTGTGGGTGTCTAATGTGTCTATAGGTAATCGAGTCGTGCGCATGTATCGTACGTATAACGAAATATCCATGAATGATGTTAGTATAGATATTTTTAATTACAAATTCAACACCTTCAAACGCTACATAGTTATACAAAATATTGTAGGATCAATTATTAGAAGAGCGCTATTTGATGACGTTCGTAACTACGTAGCGTTTGAAGGTGTTGAATTTGTAATTAAAAATATCTATACTAACATCATGTTATTGTATGTGTAAATGATTGTAATCTGTTTTGTGTACCAAAGGCAATAAATAAATAAATAGGCAGTCATCACTTAATATCAATGTTAAACTGCATGCCTGTTTGCCACTTTCATTACTTAAAAAACCCAATTTTAAAAGCAAATAATCTTCGACATCTGTATCTACATAAAATTTGTGACGTGTGTTGTTATTTCATACAAAATTTGAAAGACGAGAATTGAATTTTCAATCATTGTTCAGTGGCCAATTTAAATTGAATATATGAGCAGTTCTGAATGTTCCGATAGCAATTTGGCATTATGCTGACAGCAAGTTGATCTGATGATGTAAACGGAAGGTAAACAACAGAATAAATACAGAATGGACGTTGTTTACGCATGTTATATCTACGTATCAAAGTTCCTACTTTAAAAGTATGAAGACACATTTACTACTAATATACCTACTATTAATATATGATTTTTCTTTAACTATATGTAATGGTTATTCACTCTAGGTAGTTTATGATTTATTGACGTTTTGAAAGTATCTGTAAAGATCTATTCGAAATAAAAATATTTTCCATTCTATTCTATTCTACATGTAGATACTATAGTTACGGCAATGACATCTTTTTTATCTTAAATAGTTGGAAACAAGCATTTTTTAATGCACCTATGTAGACGACTCGTCTTGAGACGGTCGTTGTTTACTTCACTGGGCAATCGCAATCGGCGAGCGTAGAGGGCTCTCAGCCTAAATATTGAAGAAGGTTTTAAGCGTTTACCTCTGCCAACCTTTTTGGGGATCACAGGCTCGAGGTTACGTAAAATGCGATAACCAATACAAAATCTTAACACGTGAATTTCATTCAAACACATTTATTGAACGCTTCTACGTAAGCCCGCATGGCCCCGCGGCTGGTGTAGATCACAAGCGATCTACCCGGTTAAGCATTACGGGCGCGGTCGGGAGTGTGATGGGTGACCGCTAGTGGAAAATTAAAATGCGCGTTTCCGAGCTTCGGAGGGCACGTTAAACCGTCGGTCCCGGTTGCTATCGATAGATAGCAGTCGTTAAACCTTGTCGAAGGCCTTATGGGTGGTTTGAAAACATCCGACAGCGGGTTGGCCACTAACCCGTATCTCCACCAATCCGCATTGGAGCAGCGTGGTGCAGTAAGCTCCAGGCCTCCCCCCAAAAAGGGGAGAGACTCGTGCCCAGCAGTGGGACGTATAATGGGTTGCCATTATTATTATTATTATTATGAAGAAATCTCCTATATTTGGTAGAGCTTTAAGCACTCAACATACGGCCGTTAAAAAGTACCATACACGGGACTTACAAAGAAATAAATCGGGACCGTTAACATTATGTAGTAAAACTAATATCGTAAACAGACAATGGTGGGTTTAGTTTAAAAATACACGACGACGCGGGTGGTCACCGGATCAATTATTACTAATTAGCACGTGTTCAGGAAACAGTGGGTAAGACAGACTGCTCTGTGTGAACCTTTGGTCTGAACTTTGAAGGTTTGGAGGTAGCTTTAATGTGTAAATGACCTGCTGGGCACTTACAAATTTAAATAAATTTTGGACGGTTTTGCTACGTAATAGCAAAGAGTTCCAAAAAATTGAATTCCATTATACAGTAGGTACTTATCTATCTACCTATTTTTTTCGAAATAAGTAGACTTACGTTACTTTATTTAATGGTACTTGCATCTGATCGTAAAAACGAGCCAAACGAAGCGCAAAAGCATTTCTTACCTTTTACTGGTGGTAGAGCTTCAATGACGGAGCTCGCGGGCGTAGGCACCACTGCGTTAGCGCAGGTATTTCGGTTGCTGCTAACGCATCATAGTCCGAGCTCTTTGCCTCCATGGTTGGACGAGCTCGGACTATGATGGACTGGTTTACGGAATTGAGTGTAAGTGTTCCCGTGACCACGACGAGTCGGCAAAATATTATGTCGGATTCTTGAGAGAACGAACATCGACGGACGTCCAGTGAGCGATCTATCTCTCTGGATGTTCTACACCTCTGCATACTTGTCGGACACATGCGACTGCCGCGGCTGATGGACGCGTCTGACAATGGGTCTTGGGGCGTTTCGGTCCGCTCGTATTTCGATCCGCGGACCGAAACGCCTATATGCATTTTATTCATGGGGATATTCGGCCCACAAATGGAAAGTGGACCGAATCACCAAGAGTTCTTTTTAAATGAGTAGATTCGGTCCAATTATATTGTCATGTACAGTCGAATAAAAAAAAATACTTTCGTTCACCAATTATTTGAGTTTTTTAAAGTGATTTTTAAAACTTTACTGCATAAATACACGGCGATATATTTATTTATAGTTGTGTTTTTTGTTGTGTAAAAGAATTTAACACTATAATGCCAATTAATATGATTAATGTTATGTGTGTGTGTGTCTAATATATTTAATTTGATATATGTGATTTACTTGTTTAAGTTTATTTTTGTGGTTGCAGGTAATTATAAATAAATATAAATTGTATCATAATACATTGCATTTTGTTTATTTCTCAATTTATTGTAACCAACTGTACTTAAATCTTTCAAAACAGGTATTCATATCGGTACGAATCGCCCTATAATAATAAAAATATGGGGTGATTCGTCCCGCGGACCGAATCGACCCATTCAGAAGGCATTGTTAGGCGTTTCGGTCCCCGGACCGAAACAAGAGCGGACCGAAACGCCCCAAGACCCCTGACAATATGTTTTCCGCTTTTCACCCGCCGTCTGTTCCCTGACACGGCGTATGCCTATGGGTTTCCCCGGATACAAAAAAGGATTGGTACAAGGTAAACAAAATTATTTGTATACGATGTCAACAGTCGTATTAAAAATACAAAGTTTCGATTGCACAAAATTTTATTGATATGTACTCGTAAAACACCCAGATTTCCCGATCACGATTTCCGTGGTCAACAGTGGAAGAATTCGCCTCCACTTGTAGGCGGTGGGGTTGTCTCATCCCGTCGTCAAGATAAATAAATAAGTACTGCAACACTGTTAATAAGGAACCATTATTGTGATCAATTTAATAACCATATCGTAATTCGTAACTACTAGAAAAAGTTAAACAGTTTAAAAAATCTGTATGTAATGTTTGAACATCGAAGGACAACTAACGACGTCACACAGCGCCACCGCCCCCCTCGTTAGCTGTTCCGAGTTTAAATTTTAAATTCATCGCGAGTCATTTGCTCTCGATAGCACTGCGCGGGACACATGACGTCATTAGTCAAGACTTTGCTTGGAGTCTGGACTATTTTGATACTTTTAACATAAAATATTGTTGAGATTTTTAAAATTTGATGTTTTAATTCTATTTCAAACAGCTCATAAATTTAAAATAAGCTCTGAAATATTACTTTATAATCAATTTTAGAAAAGTCTATTTTGTAATATCTGTGTTAACACTGTGAAAACTGTGTACCTATACATATACTCGTAATGTGAAAACATTTCGCATTCTGTTCTGTTCCGATGTTTGCATGTTTTCATTGCTAATTTCGATTTAAAATTGAATAATTATTATGTACTAGATATGCCCACGACTTCATCCGCGTAGATACTGAACAATGATTTAGTTAAATTCTACGCGCACGAAGTCGGCCACAGCTAGGCTAAATTAAATACATTTATGAAATCGCATTCAACAATTAATATTGTACATTTCAGAAAACGCTGATACATACTTACATATTTTTCTTTAAGCTTGGAGTTAAAATGCAATGCAAATAATAATTTTAATTAATAATAATTTAATAATAAAACTTCAATACTCTTTTTTGAAGTAAGTACAAAATCAACATAATCTGCTTTCTCCAAATATCAATTATATTTTATTATCTAGTATCAGCGTTTTTTCTAAAGGGCAGTAAATAGGAGCACTGCTTTTTATAATTATGACAGTTGTTACAAGGCATCGACGACACAGTGCAGCTTTACAAGGCAACGGTACAGTACTCAACAATTAATATTGCACATCGAGCCTACGAAAGAGACTATCGGCTCGTTTCGATTTCGTAGAGCGTTATCTCTGCTGCACACTACCTACGTAAGCACTGACAGTCCGGTATTGGTCAAAACTTGATCTAAATGGTCTACAAACGTCATTTAAATACGGTGCGAAAGAGATAACGTTCAACAGACCCGAAATACAAAAAAAATCGTACAAAAATTAACAAATAGTGTAGTACGTATGTAATAGGTTGGGGAAAAAGTCTTTTCGCATTATAGTATGTATGAACTTGTAATAAAATCTCTTTGGCTGTAGTATTTGTATCTGGCTGGTTTTGGTATCATTGAAAGTTAAAATTTTAAAGAACATAATTCCAAATTCAAAATAGGCAAATGTGTGATTTTCATTTGTTTTTCGTACTGTCAAGATGAGTGAATCTAATGAAGAAATTCGATACGTTTTAAAATTTTACTACAAAAAAGGTAAAAATGCGCATTTGAAAAAAGCTGGGTACAAAAAAAGCTCGATATTTGGGTATCTCACGAGCTCATTGAAAGAAACCTAATGAACCCGACTCATTTGTGATTCTTTATTACGACGTAATGAAACCGAATCATTTTTGAAGAAGCTGATAACTGGTGATGAAAAGTGGATCACGTACGACAAGAACGTGCGAAAAAGGTCGTGGTCAAAGGCCGGTCAGGCTTCACAGACTGTGGCGAAACCCGGGTTAACTCGCAATAACGTGATGTTGTGTGTGTGGTGGGATTGGAAGGGCATTATTCATTATGAGCTATTACCACCAGGCAGGTCTATCGATTCTGAACTCTACTGCGAACAACTGATGAGATTAAAGCAAGAAGTTGAGAGAAAGCGGCCGGAATTGATCAACAGAAGGTGTGGTGTTTCATCACGATAACGCTAGACCTCACACATCTATAGCCACTCAGCAAAAATTAAGAGAGTTTGGCTGGGAGGTGTTAATGCATCCGCCGTATAGTCCTGACCTTGCACCTTCAGATTTCCACCTGTTTCGGTATCTTCAGAATTCTTTATGCAATGTTAGGTTAACATCACGAGAGGACTGCCAAATCCACTTGTCGCGGTATTTTGATGAGAAGTCCCAAAATTTTTATAGCAATGGGATCATGTCCCTACCTACAAGATAGCAAAAGGTTATCGAACAAAATGGTACATACATACTTTAGTTAAAATTAAATAGAAAAAATGTTTTGAATTATCTTAAAAAATGCGAAGAAACTTTTTCCCCAACCTTATACTAAAAGTATTATGCCTAAGTAAGATATTAAGGAATTGCGAAAATATCAAAATAATTGAAACTCCCTATAGAGCAGTGCAGAAAAGTATCGGCGGCGGAGTGTCGCGGGCGCGGCGGCGACATGACGAATGACCCCGCGCGTTCCAAATTTAAAATCTGCCGCGTAACGCTCGCGCTAATGGCATTGTTTATAGAAGCATTCCCGCGCAAAACCTGCCAGTGACTTACAGATTTTGCACGCGTCGGCTGAACGATCGTTTTCCTCTGCCCTGGGTGTGTTTAAATGACGCTTGAAATTGTTTTAAGTACAACTGTAAAAACCATTACGAAGTTCTATGTTTTTCAGACGAGTTATTAAAAGTTTCGACGGATATTTAACCCTTTCACCAATATACTAAATAGGGCTCAATTCGATTTGAGTGGAGACTTATTCGTCTTTAGATAGATACTGATTGTCGTGGCGGGGGGGCTCAGTATCCGGTGGTTAGCCTCACACCGGCGAAGCCAAGAGGAACCCAGAGAGGGAGCGGCGTTTGGCGTGGCTCTGCTCGCCACTCGCTGCTGTGGTAAGGAGACGGCTGGGGAGGAGATGTACGAGTATGTCGTTGGCCCTGCACCCCATCCCCAGCCGCCTAGCGGTGGTCCCGCCGTCAGATAGGGATGTGGTGGGCCCGGGGGTCCCGGCCCGGTGGGTCGGGGCGTCGGACTAGGGGATGTCCGTCGCCTGAATGGAGAGGTCCCGGGCTGGCTGGCGTGCAGGTGTTACGCACGCCACTAGTGTTGGTTGGAGCTGAAAGGCTCCGAGGAGGGCTCGGCAACGAGCAGCCGCCGGTGGGGTCGCGGATGTGTGCGATAGCGTTCCCGTGACCCCGCCACTGATGGCGGATGAGTTGGAACACCCAGGGGTTTTTATTTCGTAGACGGATGCCTTTCCCGGAGTCCCACATAACCCACCCCTCTCCGAAAGGGTGGGTATGCGTAACGCATTTTCCCCTGGTAAAAAAAATCTAGAGAGAATACACTAGATATATATTTAGTCTAAGGTATTACGATTTTACATTCGTATACATGACCTTCCTGCCTGCTGACGCCTTCAATACTAGGTTTCTACGTCTAGACTTGATCTGAATTTTTCAGATCATAGATTATACCTTGTTATTCAATCTATTCATATTATTCCGAGTAGTCCTTCGATAAGTAGGTATATGAACCCAGCGCTTTTATGACTTGAATTATTATCGTCTTATGTCTTTTATCTTGATAGACTCCATTCGAAGATAGTTATGGCTTTCTTGGTTATTTATTAGTCTTTTATTCAATTTTATGAGTTTGATGGGGTTTTCACTGATTCAACAAGATAGCAAGCTTCTGTTTATTTTTTGCACTAGCTGTTGCTCGTGAATTCATCACCGAGATAATTGACAATACTACTAAAAGTAACCTATTTTCTTGTACTATTTATTTTTCGCAATAACACATGCGAGTGAATTTTAGAAAATAAAGAAAAAACGGAAAGGAAATATCGACTTCGGACAGGAATCGAACCTGCAACCTCAGGATAACCGGTCCAGCCGCTTTACCACTAAGCTACCGAAGTCCCACACTGAGGTCGCAGGTTCGATTCCTGCCCCAAGTCAAATTTTTCTTTCCGTTTTTTCTTTATTTCCTAAAGTCTATTTTCTTTCAATCATGAAAAATTAAATAGGTTTCTCTTAATAATATTATCTTAATATTATATGTAGAGATTAGTCTATATAAACTTAATTTAATAAGCTAAGAAAACGTGAATTCGGCAGAAGACCTACTTAGATGTTTTACGTGTCAGCACATCACAGCTTCTCTGGTTACATCAAAGAGTAAAGGACGACCAATTTCCATTTTTTTCAGAAAAGTTTCCACAGTTACACTTTGCATCTAAAACAAAATAAGTACCTTAAAAAACTTCACACCTGTAATCCCCGAAGGGGTAGGCAGAGGTAAATGCATGCATTCAAGCATACATGCAGACACCGACGATTCGCCGGTTACGTGAACACCTGATAAGTACCTTAACACCCAACTAATCCCAATTTCCTTAGAAAATTATCTTTCGTAGCGTCAAACTTATGTGCATGATACATTTCCAGACTATCTCCGTGACTTTAATCGGCAACCCTGCATGCTCAGATCATTCCTGGCACAAATTGAAGCTAGCCATTCCATTACGGCACTCTGACCTCTTCAATGTCATTACACCAACAGTTACTCCCGCGAATTTTACTCGCAGCGGGGTATATGCAGACGGACAGACAAATTAAGAGCTCTAACTTTGAGTGCTCGGGGAATTAAGTTTAAGATTACGTACGTATGGTATAGAATGATAGATAAAGTTAAAAGGTTTCTTTCTTATGCTTGCTGGATTTATTTTCAAGGATTTTTAGGATGTGGATGAGAAGAGATTTCTGTTTCACTACCATAAAAGCAGTTCTGAGGACGATTTACTTGTAGCAAGATACAAATCGCATGCCAAGCATGCGATCATGAAAGTAGTGGCCTTCTTTCAGCTGAAATGATGATGATGAAGTTTCAAATCTAGTGATCAATATTGGTGGAGTATGCACTATCGACTGCAAGAAACAATCTGAGGAGTTTCCTTTCCTATGTACTTACTTTTATTTTATGTAGGATTTTTATACTAATACGTAGATGTCTTTACATTAAGTACAGACAGTAAGTAGTTTTCCAAATGCTAGTCTCTTCTGATTAATTTGTATTTCTACGGCTACTTCCTTATTACCACCTGTACCTGTTATATAATATATGTAACCAGAGCAGAAATGAATAGAATAGAGCAGAAATGTTGTGAGTAGATAAAGTTTTCTTCAAGTCTGAACGACACCCACATTTCCATCGACTTTCACAACATTTAAATTTAATAAACATTTAAATAATCAATCTGTAAACAGCAGAGCTTTTGACAGCCCTAAAGAATTCGGCACTCGCAAACTATAGCCAGCTATTACCCAAAGCGGTCATAAACCCAAAAAACAAACTGCACAACCCTTACCGGAGTTAACCCTCAGAATAATAAAAATAAAACGACAATAAAAAGAGGTATAAAAGTGTCCGGGTGCGAGTCGAAATGAAATGGAATGCAAATGTGAATGAGTTGAGTGAAATAAATATGTGGAGGTGAAGTGAGGTTAGGTTAGATTTGCTGAAGTGCACTGATTTGTTGTTTTTTATGCACGTTTGATTAGATTGGATGAATGCAAGTGAGGCTTTGTGAGAGAGGCAACTATGTTCGTAGAATACAATTGTCGAAACCATGACGCTTTCTTAGAAAAAGATGGAGACACTTCGAAGAATTGGAAGGAATATCTACTACCCGTCCCTATCACTTTAGTATCATCGTATGTTGCAAATGTACATATAGTAAAATTAAAACATAGCAGACTACAGTTGTTGGTATTCGACTCAAGTTGTTGTTTGAACTGTTGCCATATGTTATATGTTCATATTCAGCTTCATGGTCGATATCTTGTTCAACCTGTCACATCAAAACACGTCTTCGGCAACCGATATACCTACTTATCTTGTGTTGATAAAGAAGAAGAAGTCTTTTAAGTATGAATCGCTTGATTCTCACCTACGAAAGCAAGAAAACCGATCAGATTATCACTACTGCTTTTATAAGAGCTACAAATCGGCATGAAAAGGAGATGTAGCAAAAATGTATGGACCTCCGGCCATGTATTGTACACAATATCATTAAACAGGCAAAATCAATATAAAAACGTTTTTACTGCATATTTTCACTTATTTAGATTAGTTTGCAGTTACAAAACATTATTTGCAGTTAGAATTGCAACTTAAAACCAACATGGCGAATATGGCGGACGATGTCATTTTGACATTTTCATTTTTTAAATTGTTTTTTGATTATCTAGTACCTACTTCGAGAAAAAATATATTTTATAAATACTATCGAAATCGATTGATACCAAGCGGCTGTATCGCCGCCTTTGTTGAACATGGTTGAAAATGATAAAATCGTTTGAATTAAATGTGGTGGTAATTCTAAAATATGTTCTTGATTAAATGAATTGTATTTTTTTCGGATTCTTCTATAATTTACCCATTTTTTGAGGACATGTACGAACCAGGGCCGAGCTCGCAACATCTCCTTTGACAGCAATGATAACGACAATAGCAATGTATTTAGGCTGTCGCACCCCTGTTTTGTATAGGATTGGAACCAGCTAAAGGGAGGCTTTGTTCCTACTTATTAACACTGTGGTAACCGGAATAACGACCACTCGGGTCGTGGTAGGGTCAGAGGCAACAATCGCCCAAAATACGCTATATACAAAGTAGTGTCTATTTGCGTATAAATTTGATTTATGCATATGCTTTTACCTGTATGGTTACAAAATATTGATAATTAACAATTTATAGCGATAAAAAAGTAGGGTAGAGTGATATACTCTATATATTGTCAATAACCCTAAAATACCTGTTGATACGGCCGGCCCGGGTCGTTATGACTGCGCATAAAGTTTTATGCTGGGCTACTACGATACTACCCACTTTTAGGGTTTTTTTTTATTTTCATTGATTTTCTACGTATTTATTGGGGTGCTTTGCGGATATACATTGCTAATTAGGTAAAGTGCTGGCGCGGTATGGACGTATTTTTATGCTATGGATAGGTTGGGAATTTTATGGATGTCACCTCTTTACTAGGCACCTACTTACCTTTTTTATGTAATAGAAGTGGCAAACAAGCATGCAGTTCACATTGATGTTAAGTGATGACTGCATCCTATATCTAGATACCCACACAAAGACTAAGGTCAAAATGCAGATGCGTACCACTCCTGAGGCCTAAGATGTTATGCCTCTGTGCCGGAAATAACAGGGCCGTACATTACCACCTGACCGGAACACGAAAGTGCTGAACACTACCATTTGGCGGCAAGCATATTAGGTGATTCGGTGGTGCCTACGCCCGCAAGCTCCGTCATTGGAGCTCTTCCACCAGTAAAACCTATTAATTAATACGAAGATACATAATTAAGCAGGTACTCATTTCTGGGCAGAAGTTTAACTGCTTCAGTACCTAGTCGTAGTAAGAAGACAATTTCAAGATCTCAAGTTTGATCCTCGGATCGAGATGGCACTATCTGCCATTTGGAGGAGTTTTCGCAAGTTTCGCCATCCTAACTTGGTAATGCGCACGGTGATGTCAATGGGCTCGCCACCTCCTACTCTCCCTTTAGGTATCCAAAGTCAATCAAATATATATTTTATTACCACCGCATAAGATGTCCATAAGGTCTAGCGGACAGTTCCCTGATAGTAAATACATCATCATCATCATCATATCAGCCATAGGACGTCCACTGCTGAACATAGGCCTCCCCCAATGACCTCCATGCCGACCGATCGGAAGCGACGTGCATCCAGCGGGTACCTGCAGCCTTGATCAGGTCGTCGGTCCATCTTGCAGGTGGACGTCCCACGCTGCGCTTGCCGATACGTGGTCTCCACTCGAGAACCTTTCTGCCCCAGCGGCTATCGGTTCTCCGAGCTATGTGCCCTGCCCATTGCCACTTCAGCTTGGAAAGTAAGTACATAGGATTTATAAAAACGTAACTGGCGTATCGTGCTAATACTGCTGTTTGCTCTTTCTATTTTTCAATTGGAGCAATTAATTATCAGAGATACTTCTGGAATATGGAAATATAAGTACATAAGTACCTACTCGATGAATGTCGCTGGGCTCCTTCCCTAAGAACACATTACCTAATAGGTAAAACAACGTACGTAACTTCACGCCTGCAATCCCCGAAGGGGTAGGCAGAGGTAGGTAAATGCATGCATTCAAGTAGGTATACATGCAAACACCCACGATTCGCCGGTTACGTTTTTGGCCCATGTAACAGGTGTCGAGCCTGTTGACATGTCCGGGCACATTACCAAACTTCGAGGTACTAGGAAATTTCCAGCAAATGGAAAAATCCCAATAGAACCGGAGATCAAGGCCTTTACACCATTATCTCTGATAACCCCCTATCCGGGAATCGAACCCAGGACCTCAGCGTAGTAGTAGTGGCTTGCTACCACTAGGCTACCGAGGCAGTAACTAGTAGGTAAATGTGGGTTATTAGGTATGTACCTTTATTTTGTAAAAATTATTGGTGTACAATGAAGAATATTCTATTCTATTCTATTCTATGTATCTCCCTATTGCTCTGAGAGCTGAGTTTAATAATTTTATTTTTATGTAATGTAAGTGGCAAACAAGCATGCAGTTCACATTGATGTTAAGTGATGACTGCAGCCTATAGACACCCACATGAAGACCAAGGCCAAAATGCAGATGCGTCTTAAGCATCCTATTTTCGTCGGTGACATCCAAATAGTGTTATTGAACTTGTTTAAGAACGTAAAACGCGTTTTATTATGACAGCGAAATCGGCACTAAGTATGTACGTACAAAGTAAGTAGGTACCTAAGAGCAATAAAACATCTAGACCATAACAAACTTTAATTCCCTCCAGATTCCGAGAGCCACAGACTAAACACCGCCTACAAAGCAGACTTTCGAGTTAACGGCATCTCAATAAAAATGTACGCACTTTTTCTACTCTGCGACAGTCACTAATGCATATTGACTGCGCATGCGTGCTGTATATCGATTGAGACAGCCCACGCCCGCGACAATTGACGCCCTGTGTCACGTCACGGGATTATGTCCTGAGATGTACTTATTAAAATAATTTCCGGGATTTCTTCTAGTCCGTGTTAAAGGTACCTATTCCAGATGATGCGAAAGCTATGTCTGCGGATTTCTCTACTGTCCATCATTAAAAAGTTAAACATTATTTTTACAATATTTTATATTAAAAAAATATATATTGAATTCGGATGTGATCGATTCGATTCATGTTGCAAAACCACAAACTATTAAGTATAAAACGACACATTTAATATTTTATGACAGCTACATGCGAAATCTTACTTAGTTTTCATTATCTGTGGAGTGAACTCCACTGCTATTAAATTTCTATTCTTTCAAGGCACCTTTAAGTATACAGTTCATATGAAATAATATGTAGCCATGCAACGAAAAAAGTAAAATAAAAGGGTACCTATGGGGGTTAATATGGGGTGTAATTTTTGTGATTAGGTACTACCTACCTATGCCTACCTACCTAGATAAATTGCAAATGCATTGCCAACTATGAGGCCTAACCAGTTTTCCCACTGTGATAGAAAATTACGAAGCTTCACACTAGTGGTAGAGTTTTACTGGTGGTAGAGCTCCAGTGACGGAGCTCGCGGGCGTAGACACCACCGCATTACCTGATTTACTTGCCGCTAAATGGTAGTGTTCAGCACTATCGTGTTCCGGTCAGGTGGTAATGTACGGCCCTGTAATTTCCGGCACAGAGGCATAACACCTTAGGCCTCAGGAGTGGTAACGCATTTGCATTTTGACCTTGGTCTTTGTGTGGGTGTCTATAGGCTGCAGTCATCACTTAACATCAATGTGAACTGCATGCTTGTTTGCCACTTCAATTACATAAAAAAAAAAAAGAGTTCCAAGTGTAGGAGCTCGAGGGGGTAGGCACTACCGCATTACCTAATCTATCTTCCGCCAAATGGTAATACATTATCGTGCCAAGGTAAGATGGTAATGTATGGCCCTGTAATAACTAGGTATGACAGAGACAATAACTAAGGTCTCAGGGGTGTCAACGCATCTGCACTTTGACCTCTGGTTTTATGTAGATTAGTATAGGTTGTAGTTATGACTTAACATACATGTTAACTGAAAGCTTGTTTGCCACCATCTTTACATAAAAAATATCACATATCTACTTACCATCAATTTAAACTACATGTTTAGTTACCTTTTAATTAACAATAAAAAGTAATCTTCTGTAATACTTATAAAGAATGTCATTGGGGATGTCTATAATAATTTTTTTTTTTGCTTTCCTAAAATCCATTAACATTTAATTCAATCTTTCGATATTTCATCGTATTCAAGGAATAACATAAAATTACGATTGTTGTGATTATTCAGCAGATTATATTTGATTCATGTTTTTTTAATGTCCTGTAGGTTACCTGATGTTTAATGTCAAAATTCATAGGTACACAAAATTAGAGGTTTTATTTTCATAATCATAATCATAATCATTTATTCACAAGAACATAGTATTACATGCTTTGGTCTTAAATATTTGATTGTATCATATGTTCTGCCGCTCACGGCATGCGAATTTTTCAGTAGGTAACCTACTCGTACTCTTAAAGCTTGAATCGACAGATTTAATTTGATAAGGAAATAGTACATAGCATTACATTTAGGTATCATTCACTTAAAAAAAAATTAAATGCGTTTCAACTCCTGCAGCCTAACCTGTCAGGAAATTAACCATACTAGTATAACTGTTTGGTCGCCATTCGATGGGGGCTCTACATTCCAGACCAAAGTAGCGTAGGTAGCGTTAAACACTACCATTAAGTTGGTACCTACTGACAGTAAAAACTTATTCAGTGTCCGAAAAGATTAAGAAATTTAAGTGCCTTGCGTCTTAATAGATCTGTTATCTCAAGGTTTTTGTTTTTTTTATGTAATGGGCGTGGCACACAAGCATGCAGTTCACATTGATGTTAAGTGATGACTGCAGCCTATAGACACCCACATGAAGACCAAGGTCAAAATGCAGATGCGTTACCACTCCTGAGGCCTAAGGTGTTATGCCTCTGTGCCGGAAATTACAGGGCCGTACATTACCACCTGACCGGAACACGATAGTGCTGAACACTACCATTTAGCGGCAAGTATATTAGGTAATGCGGTGGTGCCTACGCCCGCGAGCTTCGTCACTGAAGCTCTACCACCAGTAAATTGGGGTATAATATAAACCAGGTATGGTGTTGATATTGGTTCCTACTATATCTCATTGTTTGTGCTTAACATTATCTACGATCGAAAGTATTGTTGGCTTAGGTTTAGGCAGTTCAGTACTGAATGAATAAAGTGAATAGGCAAACAGAGTGTAACCTCTTGTACGCTTAGTTTTTTATTCTTGTTTGTCCGTATTGTCTATGGTTGAGGCATAACAGAAAGTTTGTATAGAGAAAACAAACTGGTCAAACAGATGTAGGTATAAGTCTTATCAAGACGTAAGAACTTGCCTACACTCACAATTCATAATAACATGATATAGTAGATCGGAAGCGATTTACTCGGTTAAGCGATACGTGTGATGGGTGACCGCTAGTGGCAAATTAAAATGCGCGTTTCCGTGCTTCAGAGGGCACCGTAAACCGTCGGTCCCGGTTGCTATCGATAGATAGTAGTCGTTAAACCTTGTCGGAGGCCTGATGGGCGGTTTAAAAACATCCGACAGCGGGTTGGCCACTAATCCTTATCGTAATAATCGTCGTGCAAAAAAAAAAACCACCAGTGCGATTATGGCATACCTATTTCTTGTTGGGAAGGCTTTGGTGCAGAAGTGGACGTCTTACGGCTGAAATGATGATGATCCAGCATTTTACTTTGCCACAAGATCGACTAACAAACTGATTGGCAACATGATGTAAAGCATTACCGCTAAACATTTGTAATACCAGCCCTGAAGGACTTTTTACTTTTGACGCTATTTTTTTTTTTTTTTTTACGCTTACACTCACAGCCCCACAGTAGGTATAAACCTGTGTCGTGGGTGCCGTTGTACACATACAACACATACACAAACACCCAGACCCGAAACAAATATCTGTAGGCCATACAAATATTTGTCCCGGTGCGGGGATCGAACCCGCGACCCTTCGAATCAAACGATGGTTTCACACCGCTGGACTAACCGGGTCGTCAAATTTTGATTAACTCGATATAGCATCACCTAGGAAACCTAGGAAATCTAGGGAAAACCTCAGACTCAGAGAAACAACTTACTTTGACTTTTTCCTTATGTAATGGAAGTGGCAAACAAGCATGTAGTTCACATTGATGTTAAGTGATGACTGCAGCCTATAGACATTTACACAAAGACCAAGGTCAAAATGCAGATGCGTTACCACTCCTGAGGCCTAAGGTGTTATGCCCCTGTGTCGGAAATTACAGGGCCGTACATTACACCTGACCGGAGCACGATAGTGCTGAACACTGAATATGATGAGTTGGCTCCAGTAAAGCGATGGGGACTTTATTAGGAGTTTTTACGAAGTTTTGGAGGCAATACGAAAAATCACTTTTCACTTCATAATATCACTTTCTTACACTCGTGAACATTATCGCATGCTTTATGATAAAAATCCCACCATTTTTACATATAAAAACGCGACTATACACAAATTTCGAAAATAATATCACGCAGCCATACAGCTCTTTTCCGCGTTCCCGCCAAAACTCCGCGTCAGCATGAATTTAAAAAGAAGTACCTGCCTATTACTTCTTTCGAAAATTTAGGTAGGTATTAATATTATAATTCATTAGTGCTATATTTATAAAGCTAAAATAATTAACACAGTGGTCGTAGATATACGAGTAGGTATCTACCTACCTATCTCTACAATTTGCATAATGGAAGAGACTAATTTGTTCCGACTTTTCTGAAATAGGTAATAAATACCTACACCTACCTACTTAATTTATGTAAAACTTATTTTTTTTTGTTTAATCTTTTATATTCATTGTTTTTAGATTTGATCTATTTTATTGTATTAGATTTTTTTTTTTTTATGTAATCGAAGTGGCAAGCAAGCATGCAGTTCACATTGATGTTAAGTGATGACTGCAGCCTATAGACACCCACACAAAGACCACGATCAAAATGCAGATGCGTTACCACTCCTGAGGCCTAAGGTGTTATGCTTCTGTGCCGGAAATTACAGGGTCGTAGATTAGCACCTGACCGGAACACGATAGTGCTGAACACTACCATGTAGCGGCAAGTATATTAGGTAATGCGGTGGTGCCTACGCCCGCGAGCTCCGTCACTGGAGCTCTACCACCAGTAAAAATTATAGTATTTTATAAATTTTGACAATTTTTTTTCCTGTAGGTACCTACAAAATGTCTATCAATATTTCTAATAACACTGAACGCCATGCACCTACCAGGCCAAC
Organism: Macrosoma leucophasiata; assembly: GCA_036365455.1. Classification (NCBI taxonomy): domain Eukaryota; kingdom Metazoa; phylum Arthropoda; class Insecta; order Lepidoptera; family Hedylidae; genus Macrosoma; species Macrosoma leucophasiata. The sequence goes on from JAWQUS010000021.1 coordinate 14,623,422, forward strand.
ATGAGTCTATAGGTAGTAGATAGATTGTGGTGCTATCTTCATTCAGTAACAGAATATGCGAGCAGTTTAAATTTAGAACACGCTCGGGGGCGTGGTCTTTCGAATGTCACGCACTGCGACACGGTGACAATTTCAGCCAATCGCGGCAGGGAAACGCGTCCTGTGGTGACACTTTTAACCAATAAACGCGCTCTATACCTATACGAATGAAAAACATCATTTTGATGTAGATTGTGGGCGGCTTTCAGTCTCTAATTATGAATATCGAACTGTTTTATGTTTTGTTATCGGATTTTTTTTTACGATAGAGTCTGTTAATGGTCCAATTGCTTTATCAGTAGGTAAGTATTTTTTATAATTTAACGAAGGTGGCAAACAAGCATGCTGCAGCTCACATGAACGTTAAGTGATGACTGCAGCCTATAGACATCCACACAAAACCCAGGGGTCAAAATGTGACCTCTGAGGCCTAAGTTGTTATGTCTCTGTGATATTTGTTACGGGGCCATACCTACATTAGGTATCTACAATTTAACCGGAACACAATAGTGCTGAACACTACCATTTGCCGGCAGATAAATTAGATAGGTACCTACCTATCTAATGCGGTGATAGTGATCGCCAATGAGGGTAATACAGCGGTGCCTACGCCCTAGAGCTTCTGTAGACTCTACCTCCTAGAACTCTACCAACAATGATGCGAATGAGTGAGTCTACAGCGCACTTACCTACCTAACAACCAAGTTTTAATACCTAGGGGAGAGTCTGGTATATTGAACTGCCTGATAAATTGTACCACCTCAAAAAGATGTTGCAAAAATGTATGGACCTCCGGCCATGTATTGTACACAATGTCATTAACAGGCAAAATCAATATAAAAACGTTTTTTACTGCATATATTCACTTATTTAGCTTTGTTTGCAGTTACAAAACATTATTTGCAGTTAGAATTACAACTCAAAACCAACATGGCGAATATGGCGGGCGATGTCATTTTGACAAATGCCGCTAATAACCTTATTGAAAATGATAAAATCGTTTGAATTAAATATGGTTGTAACTCTAAAATACATTCTTGAATAAATTAATTGTATTTCTTTCGGATTCTTATTTAATTTACCCATTTTTTCAAGTACTGTACGTACCAGAGCCGAGCTCGCAACATCTCCTTTTACACTTACTGTAATTTATTTTCTTTTCTGGCAACACGAAACTGAGCGCTGACAGCGCCCTCAACTACCTACTTGTCTTTTTGTAACGGCCTCCGAAAAGTACATTCGTTTTTAGATAAAAAAATGTGTTTTGAGAGTCTTTCATACAAATTTTGACGTGTGTAGCTAAAGAGATTACAAAGTGAAAATCTAAGTTACAAATGATCCATTTAGTAAAACTGTCTTCTATTAAACTCCTCATCAGGGACGCACATACAAAAACAGTAAAAAAAAACAACAAAATGTACGTAATAAAACATTAAGGCATCATAACAAGAAAAGTTCCTTACAGCCGTGTCACCACAAGAAAAAAAAAAGAAAAAAACTTGCCGTGACATTTCTAGCCAATCACAGAATACTCCATTGTCATTGGCCGGTAGGAAAGCGTCACCTAGATGTCACTTGTCGCATGTCGCATTAGAAGAGAACAGATGCGTGAGTATACGAGTAAAAATACGTGCGAGTGTGACAGGTAGCTGTTTATCTATTACTGCTTAAAACTAATCCATTTCTAATCTCGTTTCAAATGAAGTTGAACGCAAGTTTTTGTGATCAAGTAAAAGTTAGTTGATAATATCGTTCATTTCATAAAATAAAATACCTACATATTCAAAAAGGTTCTTACTATAGGTAGCTGATAACTTTTAAATGTAGAGATTTATGTAAGGTTTAATTTGTATTTTTTTCTATTTATAATAAATATAACTTCACGCTTTTATTTCTCCGATGAAGTAGGTAAGGCTTTATGTTTAGGTACTTACCTACTTACATTCATTAAAAAAATAATAATTTCAAAGTAGGGAGAAATTAGAATTTGCGATATTTACGATAACAATAAAAGTAACATTAAGCCACCTAGTTACCTAGTGTATGTATGTATGTATGTATATATCTTCACGCCAAGTCCCTTACGGTGTAGACAGGGAGTGAAAGTGCCCGATTGTTATTGAAGACTAGCTGACCCGGCAAACTTCGAATTGCCTCAGAATGAAATAATGTGTCAAAGGTTTGATAGATACCTACGGACTATTTAAGGTACCTTCTTAGTCTAAGATTTATATGGAGAAATTAAATTGCGGTTTTCACTATTCCCCTTCAATTTCTTTATATTGCCGCACCTTTTAAACCTTCCCTAGACTGCCAAAAATAATTCAAAACCCAAAATTAGCCAAATCGGTAAAGCCGTCCTCGAGTTTTAGCGAGGCTAACGAACAGCAATTGATTTTTATACAAGTAGGTATATAGATATAAGATATCTAAAATTCTGTTTTTTTTCGCTACGATTTTTTTTTCGCTTTTGACAGATAGATTTGGTAATACCGTGTTACCTACGCCCTCGAGTCCCTACACTCGAACTCTACCTACCAGTAAATTCCACCTACCTATTATTCTATATTAGCCATTACTGCCATTAGCCTAAATATTTAAATAAAAAAAAATACGCTTACACTCACAGCCCCACAGTAGGTATAAACCTGTGTCGTGGGTGCCGTTGTACACATACTACACATACACAAACACCCAGACCCGAAACAAATATCTGTAGGCCATACAAATATTTGTTCCGGTGCGGGGATCGAACCCGCGACCCTTCGAATCAAACGGTGGTTTCGCACCGCTGGACTAACCGGGTCGTCTCTTATTATGTTATATTATATTTAAAATCTTGCACAAAAAATTTGGTAAGTAGGTATCTTGCATCGTAAAACTTCACGCATGTGCCCCCGAAGGGTAAGGCAGACAAGAGCTTAAGATTTTGACATGGGTATGAATTATCTAAATCTGTTTTGTTTTGTGGTCCAATTTACCTTTTTAAGAATATTTTGATCGCGTGCTCCTGCGCATGCGTCGGCAAATTATAAAATTGCGGGTAATTTTATCTTGGCACGAGCTTCTGATTTTTTTGATTAACTTTATATTCAAATTGCACCATCACTTTTGGCTTCCGTGTGGGAATTTTATATCTAATCGGATTAATTTTGAATCACGAATGTCTTGATCGATAATTTTGGATCTTTTTACAAATTAAAGGAAAAATTTATTGATTTGTTTTGGATGAAACTTAGGTAGGTGTTGTTCTTCTAGGTAGGTATAAGCACAAAATGGTATAGTTTCTCTAGTACACACAAAAAAATAATTTACTTTGGCTCTGGGAGTAGACATTATGCAAATGTCAGGAGATGTTTTTTTTTTATGTAGGTACCTAATGGAAGTGGCAAACAAGCATGCAGTTCACATTGATGTTAAGTGATGACTGCAGCCTATAGACACTTACACAAAGACAAAGACACTTACACAAAGACACAGAAGGTCAAAATGCAGATGCGTCGCCACTCCTGAGGCCTAAGGTGTTACACCTCTGTGCCGGAAATTACAGGGCTGTAGCTACATTACCACCTGACCGAAACACGATAGTACTGAACACCTACCATTTAGCGGCAAGTAGGTACCTATATTAGGTAATATCGTATGCACCACCGGGTGCATACGCCCGCGAGCTCCGACACTGGAGCTCTACCACTCACACCACAGTATTCATAACTGTCGTGTTTCGGTTAGATGGTCCGTAAAAATATATAGGTAATATGTGTATGTCACAGAGGCATAACGGGCTGGGGTCTCAGGTAGGGCTGCCAGGTCGGTAAACCATATAGCCGGACAGAGCAGCAACTTTGGCCCGACATTTGGGTAAAAAGGCTGGTCACCCGCGCCAGAAGCATTCGGCTTTGCTCGGCGCTCGCTTGTTTGGGAATGTCAAATCCTAACAAAAGCTGGATGTCGTTCATTTTGACCGGACACGGAATAAAAAAGTCTCACTATGTCCGGTTTTATCCCGACACCTGGTAACCCTTGTCTCAGGAGTGGCAAAATTCATGAGAAATGCATCATTTGACTCACACATATACTTGTTATAAATGGATTCCCTGATACGACGCGATAGTTACCAACAACCACGTTGCGTGCCACGTGGAACATTTATTTTTTAATTTTTAATTTTATTTTCCGGTACTTATTTGTTTTCTTTCGGACATAATGACACTCGACACCTTGACACGTCACACAAGACAGTGACAGTAATCTGAGTGACATCACTTTTTTTTTTTTTAATTTTATTTGTGTTTTGGTTTGAGTATTTTATGTATGCTTTTCAATTTCCTCTATTGGCTATGTACGTAATTTTATTTCTATGCATTATACTTATAACTTATTATTATTTCTTAGGTAGGTACTTATGTAATTTAATTAATGAAAAAAAAAAATATTTTATTGTCATATTGTAGGTATGTATATTATATATGTATATGTATTGATGTTGGTTCACTTAGCTAAATTTGAATGTTATGTATATATGTAGTCTAGCATTTTGGCTATTTATTGTTTTACTCGTCGTACAGGCATTGCCTGGCGACTTGAGGTTCGTGATGCCACTAGGACCCACCAGAATATCAGCGCTGCAGCCACTGTTGCAGCAATCAGCTGAGGTGGGTGCCGTTTTTTTTTGGCTTCCCACAACCAAATATATAATAGTATTTTTACTTGTTTTTAATTTTTTTTTATTATTGTTGTTGTGTGTGTGCCAAAAAAATAAATATTTTTCTTCTTCTTCTTCTTTCTTCTTTCTTCATTTAACATGTTTTTTTTTTAATATCTGATGGTTGACAGACAAGCAAACGGGCCACCTGATGAAAAGTGGTCACCGTCGCCTATGAACATTTGCAACACCAGGGGAGTTGCCAACGCGCTGCCAGCCTTGAAGGACTCTTTTGACGCCAAGTTTGAAGAACCCCATATTGTAGCACCGAGGGAGGGAACACCTCAGAGGGAAGTTCGTTCCACAATTTACACGTTCTGGTCAGGAACAAACGTGAAAAGCGCACCGTTGAGCACTGCCAGGTGTCCAGTCGGTGTGGGTGGAACTTCTCTCATCGGCGGGTAGTACGGTGTAGGAAAAGAGACGGTGGCACCATATCAAACAGTTCAGCAGAGCACTCACCATTGTAGAGATGGTACAACACGCACAGACTCCCAAAGCCTCTGCGCAGGCTCAGATGTTCGAGTCTGTCAGTAAGTCCTGGATCGTTAACAATACGAACGGCGCATTTTTGTAGGGGGTCAAGTGGACCAAGCTGGTATTTGGGGGCTCCCGCCCACAAATGAGAGCAGTATTCCAGATGGGGCCGCACCCGGGCCTTATTAAGCTGTAATAGCTGCCCCGATGTGAAATACTGCCTCGCTTTGTTAAGCACCCCCCAACTTTTTGGATGCCAACTTGGTCTTACACTCAATGTGACTCCCGAATTGCACTTCGTTCGATATGTCAACGCCCAGGATACCGATACTCTTATCAACGGCGAGCGGAATGCCCTGGAACTGTGGTGCTACAATGAATGGGGTTTTATTAGCGGTGAACGCGCAGACTTGTGTCTTCGAGGGGTTAAACTGTACTAAATTAAATCGATATGTGATCTGCATGCTTGTTTGTCGTTTTCTTTACTCAAAGAAAATTATTGAAATGCACGAATTAGGTAAATAAAATGGCCGTGTGGCGGGTTGCTCACTTCCCTTCGAAATGTTCAAGGAGTGCAATAGCTGCCACATGCATAAAAAAAAAAATCAAATAATTTATTTCAAATTGGTCTACAAGGACACTTTTGCATTGTCAGGTTATAAGCTACATAAGTGAATGACTTATAATAATAATCCAATAGGTATTAATTAATACCAATTTAATAATAAAATGTAACCTTTATGTAAATCATCAAATTTTTCAATTCCTTCATAGAGGAAAAAGAAAGATCTGTTCGTGATACTCATAATCATTCACTTAGCAGAGTTCCAAGTGCAGGCACTACCGAGAAGATCTCCGCTACCCAACAAACTGTGTTGCTCTTTTGTCAAAGCCTTAGATTTAATACATATATTAATAAATAGGATTAAAATTAAAATAGGGATATCTATAGGTTTAATATAGGACTTTCTATCTGAAGAATCTAGCTATAACATAAACATGTCAAGAGTAAAAGTCGCTAGAAAAGCCAAATTAGGTTTTAAAAGTTCTGTTGCAACCATGTACAGTAATAATAATAAATAAACCTTGTCGGAGGCCTTATGGGCGGTTTGAAAACATCCGACAACGGGTTGGCTACTAACCTTTATCTCCACCAACCCGCATTGAAGCAGCGTGGTGGAGTAAGCTCCAGGCACCAGTCTCTCCCAACTGGGGAGAGATTGGTGTCTAGCTGTGGGACGTATCAAGGGTTGCCATTATTAAACACTTATGTAATTGTTTCTCTGAATATTGGCCGTTGGCAGTCTTGGCACACTCATGAACTAAAAACAAAAAAAACTTACTTTTACTCAGAATTAAGGAATTTCGATTGCGTGTTATATTGAAGGAATGGCGAAAGCATCTTCAAAATGCAAAACCTCAAGCAATGTCTGACGGACAGAAGCCATATTTGAATATTTTTTTGAATTTCGAATTAGCACGGCGATTTAAATATCGAATCACGTCATTCCATTCTCACGGTGTGTCAAATGGGTGATTTTTAAAAATGTGAAATATGTGTAAAACATTTTTAGACATTTGAATAAAGTGGCATGCGATTTTGGAATATGAACACGACCACTATAGTTAAAACTTATTCACGACATCTTTTTAAGAAAAAAAAAATCAGTAGATCAATTAGATATTATTTTGATTATAAAAGTTATAAAAGACCAAAGGTGTTTTGGTTATAAAAGACCAAATATTTTAGCTCCTGCACTGGAGGAGCTCTAGCACCAGTGGACCGTGGAAGAGTATTGCCCAAGTAATAAAGGCACATTCGGGAAAGACATCTGGGCCTCAATAGTGGCGATGCACTTGACTTAAGACCTTTCGTTTTCAGAGTAAAATGTTGACAACTAACAAGGAATAGGCAATGGGTATGCAATAGCAAATAATACATTCCCTTTTTTTAAAAAATCCACGATGTTGTATTAGTCCTAGTTGGTCATATGCGGGTAAATGCGAAACAGTGCCTCAGTAGTCAAGTGGTAGGAGGCCATTAACGCTGTACTGGAGTTTCTTGGGTCGGAGGGTAAGTTCTATTAGGATTTGCCCATTTTCTAGAAGTTTTCCACTGCCACCCTCGACGTTTGTAATGTGTCCGAAGATGTAAAAAGGCTCACCATCTATTTATTATACAAGACAAAACGTAACTAGCGATTCGTGGGTGTGGGTGTGTATATAAATATGCTTTAATGCCTCTGCATACTCTTTCGGAGAATTAAGGTGTGAAGTTAGGTTAAAGGATAAGCAATCTAAAGCCTCCACGTAACCTTTCACAAAATATGCGTTTACTGTAGACGTGTTTTTGTTAATCAAATTAACTTCATTTCAATAAAATTATCACTCATTCCAACTTAAAAGGGATACAGCACCGCAGGGCCATGACACACTGTGGGAACAGTTTTCCATTCGATATTCAAATTTTAAAAATTCGTATCCATTAATGAATTCCTACCGAGTTTCGAATTTGGAATACATCATTGAAATAATTTAAGGAGTTTTGTGATGTCTTCTTTGATTGGCTATCGCCAGAGGGTACTGACGTGAGATGTCAGGGTATTTCATTAAATCTTTTGTCGTGCGATGTATTGTGGGTCGCAAATTTCGAGGTCCTTTGTTGAGTCACTAATAACCCGAAATCCGACTTTCCTCTGTCATAATTTCAAGCGTAGGTATGTGATTCAGACACAGTAAGGTACATAATATGCTGGCTATAGGTTTCCATTGGCACCACCGCATTAACTGCTTTGTAGCACTTCGACATTTAGTGGATTAGGCTGCTATTATACCGATAACGGTATAATTGACTGCCTCGGTAGCCTAGTGGTAGCAGGCCACTACTACTACGCTGAGGTCCTGGGTTCAGAATGGTGTAAAGTCCTTTATCTCTGGTTCTATTGGGATTTTTACATTTTCTGGAAATTTATCTGTACCTCGAAGTTTGGTAACGTGCCCGGATATGTCAACAGGCTCGGCATCTGTTACATTTACCAAAACGTAACCGGCGAATCGTGGGTGTTTGCATGTATGCTTGCATGCATGCATTTACCTCCCCCTTCGGGGATTACAGGCGTGAAGTTACGTTTTATACCGATAACGGCTAACGGACTCATAGCGAAGAACTTCTACTAGGAACTCTTGCTAGGAAGGTTGGTCAAGGACTTGGTGCAGAAGGCGGTTCTTCTGGACAAAGCACGTATTTTATTTTTTTTAAAGAAAAATGGAAAGAAAAATTTGACTTCAGGCGAGGCTCGAACTCGCGACCTACTGGGAATCTAGTCCAATAAAATATATTTCACAAGCATGTGTTAATGCGAAATAATATCAAACAATTATTAAAGCACGTATTGTTTGGAGGTTTCTTTCCCTAAGCCCGTAACCAGCGACAGCTTGGATTCTGTTCCCTCTACCGGCGACAAGCTATTATTCATAAGAATATTTAGATTTGATTTGTTTTAGGGTTCCGTTCCTCGAAAGGAAAAAAACGGAACCATATAGGATCACTTTGTTGTCCGTCCACATGTTTTTCTCGGGAACGCGCGATTAAGCTGAAATTTATATCAATTAGGTTCTCAAGTCTACTGTCCCTTGCAGCTGTGAAAAAAATGAAATTTCTAAGCCAACTCAATCAAAAGAAAAAGCCCTTTATGCCGTTTATTTCAGAAACTCGAAAGGGAATCAAAACCTGTAAGTTACTTCCCGTGAACTCAGAATCTTGAAATTTGGTATGAAGCAACGTCATAAAGCACAGATAAAAGAAAATCGCAACTCGACAATACCTGTGTCAACATTATTTTGATATATTGACAGTTAATGAAAGGCCCAGTAATACCTAAATAACTATCACGGAGACAACAAAACTTAGGCCTTATGGGTGGCAACGCATTTTCATTTTGAAGTCTGAGTTTTAGGCGGCAGCATTTACTTAAAGACAAAATAAGGAGGCAGAAAAATAAATGTCCAGAACACCCCACACTGTGTTAGATGGAAGAATACGGCGAGCGAGCTTGCTCAAGAGCACGCGTGCGAGCTGGCGCGTTTTTGCTATTATAGATCTATAGTTAGAGCTCTATTGTCTGTCTTAGTATACATCTACGCATACGAAGAAACGTTTAGTGGGCGAAAAACAATAACACAGCGATTACAAAGGTCTTTGCGCAAGAGTCGCGTGCAATATGGCGTCGTGTGCCCGCGGCGGTGCTTCCAAATTCAAAATTCGAATTGTCCGAATGCGATTGTTCCAGAGACCCGGCGGCCATTGCTCGCGTGATCGATCGCTGTGGCCAAACAATGCAATTTGAAATAATCTAAAAAAGACTGTGGTTTATGATCTACTTTATTAAGGTCGAGGAATTATTGGGCACAGACGATGTTCTGGAAGCTAAGGGTTACTTTAATTTCTGACTAACAAGGTGAAAGAAAATTTAATGAAATGAGCAAGGAAAAAAAAGAAGAGTTAAGAGGTTCTCAGGTACTTCTATATGACATGATTTTTTGATCTGGTCGATATCTTAAGTGAAGTCAGTTCTAAATATAGATCTGTTGCGATATTACTTCTGACGCCTATGATCTTTGGCCTCTGAGCAGAATCTATGGAGATATAAGCATATCACTGCAGCTGGATGGAGCTATCGTTTTTCGGTTAGATGACATTGCTGTCATCTAATCGAAAAACGATAGTACCTGCTTAGCTACCATTTGGTAGCAGATGGATTAGGCAATGTGGCATAAACACCCATCCAGCGCCGACATATAAACTCAAAAAAAAAAAATTATAAACAGTTTTGACAGATCTTTTCTAAAGGTTTGCATACTATTCTTAATGATCCCACATTAGATTAAGCGCAAATTAGACTACGACCGGGCTTTTTAACTTACCATTATACTGCATCATACGACCTTAACGAGGAAACAGTTGTTCGTTAATCGTATTCTTGTCGACAGTCAGACAGGTGGGTAACACTGATGATATTGGACCGTTGGTTACTCTTGATCCAATAGTAACAGAAACTATTTTACTGAGACTTACGGTCAAATACTCAAACGTCACTTACCTAAATGTACCTAAGTGGGACTTAAAAGTCATGTGTTCTTCAAAACACGTGCAAACGACAGAAATAGCTTATATTTGAGGGTTGCTTAAAATTCAGTGACGTTTGAGTATTCGGCTATTAGGTAGGTACTCTCACAATAAATGATGTGAGATAAACGTCTATGGCTGCAGTTTTTTCTTTCATGCCTACTACCGCATGACGGCCTGGTTGGTCCACTCTTCATCAGGTCATGAGCTCCATTTCTGAAAACATTTGTGACAATTATACCTTTTCTTTTATCAACTACAATAAAAAAGTGTTGCTTATAAGCAAATAATAATGTTATTGTATTTGTCAATGGCAATCCATTTTTCGATCTACCTCAATATATTTATAAATTGCCCACTATTTCGGACCATAATAACCTGGCTCCCTAAGAAGCCACATTCTCATTAACGGCAGTAGAAACAAAATAAAAACAAAACAAAAAACCGTCTAGAAAGCCCCATTTCGAACTTTTCATATTCAAATTCGGAACTCATAAGGCCATGTTCATAATGTTTATCGATTTAAATTAAAAGGCAACTATTTTGATTACTATTAGTTCAGTAGGTACCTAGCCTTTTTACCACAAAATTTTAATAATGACAAATGAATTATATTTAATAACTAATAACTTGATACTGAAAAAATATATCGGTTGCCGGTAAAATGATAATAATTATTACAACGGCAAAATAAGTGGCCTCAGGAGTGACGATTCTGCATATTGACCTCCAGTTTTTGTGCCTATAGCACACCGCGGACACTCCGCCAAAATTCCATACAAACGCTTAATTTGGTTTCTATCCATCAGTGACGTGTATTTACACGCGCACCTGTGTGCGTAGAACGCACAAAATACCAACCGTCGCCCATAAGAGAGGAAGGGGTTGTGTATGTGTGCAAATCGGGCGGGACGTCGAAGTGTCCATTCTATACGTAGTATTACTACATATTATCTGCCTATAGGCTGTAGAATTTAATTATCATCAATATGAATTGCGTGCTTGTTTGCCACCATCATTACATAAAACAATATAACTGGGGCGAAACTCAAGAGCATGGACATAAAGGTCTCATTGTAGATGCTTTACCATTTTTGAGGTCAAGTGTAGCAGTGGCCTTGAAACTTAATTTTGGTGTAGATAAATATACGTCTTTAGGTATATCTATGGTGTTATTCACTTACCTACAATTTAATCAATTCGACCCGAAAAATAGCAAATAAAAGTACAAAATACAAAACTTATCTACTAATGAAACTATTAAAAGTCAAATAGATTTCCATTGTAAACCGTTTCTATATGAACAAAGCCTTATTGGGCTCGCGTGACGATTCTTTTTAAACATAGAACGCTCGTTCTTTTTGCGAATTAGAAGTGTTCTCTCTTCAAAACAAATTGCTGACAAGCGGGACGTTCGAATTCTTATTTTGAATATGGTAACCGCAGTTTATTTCTTTGGCCATATCACAATGTACAAACGTAAAGGAATTTGAGTTTTAGTTGTATTGTAATAAGAATCACAATGTTAAAAATATTATTTTTAAGTAGCATTGTGAGAAGTTGATAGGGTGAGGTTGCACTGTCGAGTTAATCTTTATTAATAAGAGTAGGCACCTATTGCAAAAAACAACTAACTAGTTATAAAAAAGATAAAGGCTTTGCACCGCATCAATTTAACAATCTAGCACATAAAAACGTTAGATAAAGTAAAGCATAGTGTAAATATGACGTTGAATTTAAAGTGACAGTCATACTCAGCGTTGTGTCCAAGGCCTTACAGGATAATTCGTTGCGTTTCGGATGCAAATGATTTTGATGAGAGTTGATTATGTAAATGAGGACACAGCTTGCGCGCTTTGAACGGAGTCTGCGTACTGCGTATTGTTTACTGCTGACACGTACCTTTATGACCTAGTGTACAGGTACAGCATTTTTAATTAGGACCGTCAATCAGTCATTGTACTGCAGGCAGCACTGCACTGCAGTGATTTATAGCTAGTATGAGTATAACAGAGAGTTCTTTTGAAGACATAAATATGGTATATTACATGATTAAAACTAGTTTAGACAAATAGCTTCTATGATAAAAGGTAGGGTTACTCCCGAATTCAATGTGATTCCTGTACAAATCCGAATCTTTCTTGGAAAGTAAAAGTTTTCGAAGGCAGATCTTGATGTAATTAAATTATAGAATATTTTTAAGTATAATAATTTTATTTTGTTATACTTACAGGGTCTATATTTGTATAATCAAACCGCATTAATATCTGCCATAATAGGCGAGTAACTGCTAGGCTTATGGTCGCCAATGATCCCGAGGTTTCATTGTATTGTTTATGGCCATAGAGTAACTCGGCCCACCAGTCGCGGCGGACCGGAGGGGAGTAGCCATAGCGTTTGTAACTGATGCAAAACAGTCTGTCATTTTTTGCGGGTGGAAATACGTATGACACATACTCAGACAACAAAAAACGTCTATTATTACGAAACTCACACCATGACTTTAACAAAATACATAAACAATTTCAAGCACACATTTAAATATCTGGGCGACAGGCATAGGACCATTTGGTCTTGAACTTTGACAGAGGGCAGCCTGCATATGGCTACTCCCCTCTGGTCCGCCGCGGCCGGTGGCCCGTGTTGCTCTATGTTTACGGCTGACACGTACCTTGATGACCTAATGTACAGGTACAGTATTTTTAACTAGGATCGTCAATCACCGTTGTACTGCACTGCAGTGAGTCATAACAAGTTCAATAGTTTTGCGTGCGGGGATATAAAAACGATAAGAGTACTTATTACACGATTTATATGAATATCTAGGTAAGTAAGTCGTTTTATCTACATACAATTACGCAGTACATTCCGGAAACTGTAGTGTAGACAGGCCCTCACGAGATGGACCGACCGCGACGACCTGGTGAAGGTAGTAAACAATTTTTTTATTTTTTTATTTTAATCTTTTATAGACAAAACGTCTGACCACCATCTCACCTGATGGAAAGTGAAGATGTGGCCGAAGATGAAGTACGCTTGTCTAGAAGGTACCTATTCACTCTGGACTTGAAAGTTTGTAGGTTAAAGTTTTTCGGAAACAAAGAAGTCGGCAGGGTGTTCCATTCCTTGGCTGTTCGCATTTGAAACGTAAAGCCAAAACGTTTGGTTCGAATTTTAGGAACATTTACTGTGTACGGATGATATGCCGCCGTTCTTCTTGTTGTCCTGTTGTAAAATGGTGCTGGATGAGGCCTTTGTCGAGCTATAGACATTTATCACCTGAAATTGTGATGAAGAGTTTTCTCTATCACTTCCATAGAATTCAATAAAACAAACCTGAACATTCTATAGAGGTTATTTAAATACTGATCTTAATTCAGAGTGCATAACGCGTCTTTGGTCGTGTTCAATCGTGACTTGTCATTGAACATGGTCTATATTTTACGATATCACGGCATTTATGCTCCCGATGAAGAATCAGATATGTATAAATCTTAGAAGATGAAGTGATATTGTGAATGATTTGTGCCGCGGCGTAAAATTTAAATTACCTGAAAGTGCACGTTAATAACATTTCCTTAACAGTACCCGTATCTTTATCGATGCGGTTTGTCCTAAGATTTCATATTCAAAACTATTTACGAAATAGTTTGAATCCGGTCTGAAAATCAAAGAAATATTTAAAATGTCCTGCAAGTAATCAACGTCAGTTTATTTCCTATTTTAGGTTATTGTGGGAATCAGGAATGGGAATATTCAGAAATCTGAGCAGGCATTCAGGTAAGTACTTATTTCAAAATATCACCAACATGTTTTTGGCACAGTAACGCGTGGCAAGTATTTTTTATGTTTTTGATGTGGTAAACAAGCATACAGTCTACATTGATGTTAAGCGATGTCTGCAGCCTATAGACACCCACACAAAGACCAAGGTCAAAATGCAGATGCGTTACCACTCCTAAGGCCCTAGGTGTTATGTCTCTGCGTTGAAAATTACAGGGCCGTACATTACCACCTGACCGGAACACGATAGTGCTGAACACTGCCATTTAGCGGCAAGTAGGTATATTAAGTAATGCGGTGGTGCCCGCAAGCTCCGTTACTGGAGCTCTACCAGCAAAAAAAAAAGGTTAAAAGCTTAGCTTTACTAATTTTTTAAAGAATAAATTCGAATATAAAGTCACGTACCTATGTAGCATACATAATTAGAGTCATTTTAATACGATCCTAGTTACGAAACCAAACAGTCCATAATGATAAACACATTGTCACACGTCTAGTGAAGTCCTACACGAAATCAATTTGTAGGGGCTCCCTATTCTGATAGTATGTCGTTCGATAATAGAACGTTTAAAAATTAACGAACGCGATCACGCGATGTCACGCCGCGAGACAGCGCCGTGACGCGTCGCGTGTCGCGTGACTGAGTGACAGCAAAATGTCACAGCGACACTTGATATGTTTCCCGCTTGAAACCTCAAGCATATCGATTGAAACAACGATCGCTTTGAGTGACAACTTTTCAAATGGTTTTACAGAAAATCTGTAATGCATGTTTTGCCGACGTCTTTGATGGAAAGAATGAGATTGTTTAGTAAGGTGCGATAATACTTTTAAATTGGTCGGAAATTGAGAATGGATTTTGCTTTCGTGTCATAATATGGGTTTAAGTAGTTTATTAATTAAGTTCTTGGGTTGGCTCTTCAAGCTATGGAAAAGTTCGAACATTTTTATCTTATGTGTCACTATGCTCATTAGTATTACCTGTGGAGGACATCTTATTTTCTCTCTCAAACATATACAAGCATGTTTTCTGATGTAAGTATTGGGTCAAGGTCAAGGATACCTGAAAATGGAAAAATCCCAATAGAACCAGAGATAAAGGATTTTAAACCGTTATCTCTATTATTGCCTCGGTAACTGCCTCGGTAGCCTAGTGGTAGCAGGCCACTACTACTACGCGGAGGTCCTGGGTTCGATTCCCGGGTAGGGGGTTATTAGAGATAATGGTGTAAAATCCTTTATCTCTGGTTCTATTGGGATTTTTCCATTTTCTGGAAATTTCCCAGTACCTCGAAGTTTGGTAATGTGCCCGGAGATGTCAACAGGCTCGCCACCTGTTACATGGGCCAAAACGTAACCGGCGAATCGTGGGTGTTTGCATGTATGCTTGAATGCATGCATTTACCTCTGCCTACCCCTTCGGGGATTACAGGCGTGAAGTTACGTTTTACGTTTTACGTTTTATCTCTATTATCTGGCGCTCTACACTCTCTGCCTACCCCGTAAGGGACCTGGCGTGAAGATACATACATACATCTCTGACAGCCCCGACCCGGGAATCGAACCCAGGACCTCCAGCGTATTAGTAGTGGCCTGCTACCACTAGGCTACTGAGGCAGTTAACAACATCATTGTATAAAAAAAGCGTTATGAAGGCATATTGATCGTTTAATACTTTTCTCGAGGTACAATCATATGTCTAAAAACCTGTTTTATGTCATGCAGTGGCAAAAAAGCATACAGTAATATATTATACACTAAGTGTGCACTTTACATGTAATTAACATCTAGGTACATGAAACCAGAGAATTCAATATAGATGCGTTGCCGTTCCTGACGCCTAATGTGTAACACCTCTGTGCCGAAAATTACAGGGCCGTACATTCCCACTTGACCAGAATACGATAGTGCTGATCACTACCATTTAGCGGCAAGTAGATTAGGTAATGCGGTGGTGGCTACACTAGCCAGCTTCGTCATTGGAACTCTCAAGGGTGTTAGCTCTCTGTTTGTCATTTAGATGTCTGTAGGCGGCAGCCATCACTTAACATCCATGTGAATTGCATGCTTGTTTGCCACCTTCGTAACATAAAATAAAAAGTAGGCATACAAATCCATTTCAAAGTCAACAGTCAAGTGCAGTTCTCAAAACCAGGACCCTATAATTTGGATGTCTGTAAAATAAAACAAGCGTATACGAAATTTTTTGAAACGTTTTATTACATAGTATTGTTTGGCAAAAGGAAGAATAATATGCTTTTAAAGTAGATACGCAAACCTTCACTAGCTGCTTACGCTTTAATACTTTTTGGTTCTTACAATACAAATTTAAATTAAGTAACAAAATCTCACACTTCACTTAAGTATACTCCTATATTTAAATAGTTCGAAATTATGACAGACGATGTATAAACTTAGGAAATAATAATTTTGTAGTTTAGCACCAAAATAGCAAGAGATATGACCTAATCTTCATTTACAATAGTATGATAAATATATGAAAAGTTATGCATTTACTAGGCCAACTGGATGTCTGGTACAACTGACTAATTGAATTACATAATATATTTAATGAATTAATCTATATCAGCCGCAGATTTGTACATTATTTTACTATTATATACAATTTATTGCACAATTATTACTATGGAATGTCGAAATTTATACATATTATGAATATTATTTGAAATACATAATTACTACGAATAGCATACCTAATGTTCCTTAGATGCAAGCGAGTTAAACAAATATGTACAAAACTTACAATTTATGGAACAAGAACATACCAAGTCTCTCTATCGATATGGATAATGAGAATTTAAGGTACTGGCATGTACATACACATACAACCTTAAAGTAAATATAAACTATTTGGTAATTCTATACATCACAAATGCAATGGGAGTTACGACCACAGTACAGTCACAACAGTCGAGGCGTTCACTTAATTAGGTCACGAAGGAACGTGTACTCTACCGTTTTGCCTCCGAGAGCTGGCATGAGCTTCGTTATGAATATTTCGTTTAGTCCTCGAAAAAAACGCAGCGTTACAACCACTCACTGAACACTTGTGAAGGGATTGAGCATGTACGTTTTCACAATGCACTTTCAAACTGGACAAGTCTTTGAAACTTTCTCTGCAACCCCGACATGGGTAATAACCATCCTTATTTTGTCGTGGAGCTTCGTCTTCGACACAATAGTTTAATTTTCTCGATAGCGGTGGGGAAAAGTTATTTTGACAGCCAAATGCACTCAAGTTTGGTGGGAGAAAACCGAACGGTATGGGAGGAAAATTAGGCAGCATGCCAAACGGTGTGAAAAGGAAAGGATGTTGACTGAACATATCTCTACCATTTATGTAAGATTCAGATAGCTGCAGAGGTGGATATGGTGAGCCGAAAGGTATTTGACCTAAGTGGGTTTTTAATTTTTCTGACTCCTTTGCACGGTAGTATTTGTTTGATTCTATATACGGCGCTGAACGTTCTTCTTCGTATTTAGCGAACCAATCTGTCTGTTCTTTACATCTTTCTAATATTCTAGGCGATTCATCCGTTATTCTCATGTCGTCAATTGATAATATTTTTCTATGTAAACTTATATTTGAACTATGGCGATCTCTACTGCGTCTCGACGAGAAAGCGGCTCTACAACCTTCACTATTACATTTGTACATTAATTTTAAATGCGCATTTTGGTAATGGGTCTTTAAAATATATACATTTTGGAAAAGTCTTTCGCATACTATACATTTTTGTGGATTTTCGTGATCTATGGGGACATCTGAAGATACCACAAAGAAACCACCGTCGAAATGGCCGTAAATCTGACCTGACGTATCGTCTGAAGCATAATCGTAACTTGACACTGATGATGACGGCGATCGATCCGAGTAATCAATGGATTCATTCATCGACAAGTTATAAGGTCCAAGCGCACTGTGAGTGTCATTCTTTTTTGTTATACTGGGAAATTCTCCTTTTGATAAACTTTCTAATCGTTTTAAAGAATTCTCAGAAGAAAAATGTTCATTATTTGGTGTCAAAGTATCATTATCTTTACATATATCATTTTTTTCGACGGGTTCTTCCTTTACTCTTAAATCTTGAGCAATGCAATCTGATTCCGAAGGTTCAACTTTAATTGAAGGAAGTTCTTGTTTTATAGTAGTATCAGTTTTGTCATGAGAAACAGCGTAATTTGTACTGGTATCATCGTTTTCACACTTCACTCTTTTCAAATCTAATACTTTATCATTGCCTTCGTCATTTCGTAGCTCATTATTGTCTTCATGATTTTGTTCTTCTGAACTGTAATTACTTTGGACTCGTATTGGATTAAGGTTTTTACGTTTTCTTTTTAAAATCTCAGGACTACTAGCACCATCTTTTCTTAAATCAATTTGTTCATTATTGTCACTTACACTTCTTTGGTCATATTCTGTTTCGGAGTCTTCGATAGACCCGGTGGATTTATTGATATTAGAACAGTAATCACTTGTATCCATGTGGTCGTTATCATCTTCGTCATCATCTCCAGCAACAACAACGATACCATCATCTTCGTCGGATTCGCCTTGGGCATCAAGATCTTTATTTTCAACTGAACTGGATTCCCTACGCATAAAATGCTGATCCATGGTTGGAGAATATTTATGATCAGTGTTATTTTTGTATTCTAGAGGGATATTATTGGCAAACTGTCTCATGCTATTTGTAGGATTAAGTAGGGGATACGATCCAAAAGCATGCATAGGATTGATCACTGGAGGCATGTTGAGGCCTGCAGTGTGCGGCGAAATTAAAACAGGGTGTAATTGAGCGCTTCGTCCATCATGTGGAGAAATTTTCCGCCTTAAGTGGGGCGAATGTAATTTAGGATTTGGATTAGCACTGTGTCTATTTCTTGATCTCCTTGAACTAAACATCATACTACAGCCTTCTACAGTGCATTTGTGCATTTCTCGTAAGTGAACAGCGGAAAAATGTATTTTTAAAGCACCTTTATCACAAAATGTTTTTAAACACACATTGCACTGAACTCTTTTCTTTCCTGTAGCGGGGTTTATGAAATGCGTGCCTAAATTTAATGGCATTTGTGACGCACCCCATTGTCTTTTCGGTGGGCTTATACATTTCCCGATCATCATATCTCTCGTTTTTTGTGCTGCTTCAACATACGCGTCCTTACTTAAGTTAAGCACATTTTCATCCTCAGATCTTAAATCTTCTGATCTTCCTTTTCCGACTCCGTCCGTTAGTTTATTATCAGTGTCAACAGGCTTAGAAGACATTTGAGGAAGAAGAGCTTGTAAAGAAGCTAAACCCATGGGATTTTGACTTAAAGCTGCCACCATTGCAGCTGGATGATTAAAGTTTGATGCCATTGACATTGGTGGGATAGGTAAGCTTGGTGGCAACTGGAAGTTGAAAAATTGGCTTCTCATCAAATCCATTGTAGCTTTTTCGGAAGTATTGATATCGTAAGAAGACTTTTTACTTTCTTCCTTAGAACTTTCATTAATTTTGTGTTTCCGAAAATCAAATGGTTTCATGTTTTGTAAATGGCTCAAAGGAGACGAATTAACAGGACTGGTAGTCGAAAGGGGACTAGATGAGGTTGATAAGTGGACATTATGATTGGGAGAGACTTCAGCTGACGAAGCTTTGTGAGGTGATTGCCTTTGCTCGGGTGAGAGTCTATAACTTGGCGATACTATTTCTTTCTTAACACTAATAGAATTTTCTTCAGGCAGTATTCTTGATTCTTTTTCTTGAATGGTTCTCAAATATTCAAAATTCTGTTTGGCTTCCATCATGTGTTGGAAATATTTTATAGATTCCTCATTACGAATATCTTTTCCGGATCTCTCCATTAGCCTTCTGAATTCTGCTTCTAATTTAAGTTGCTCAAGAGCTTGTAAATCTGAATAGCTCTCCATTTTCTTCTCATGCCTCATATGTTCGTAGTCCTGTTTAGCTCCAGTCGGTGAGGGTAAACCGTTCTTCTTGTAGATTGGTAGCAAGGAGGTCTTGTGTAAGGCTCTGGCCTCTTGGAGCTTGAGTATTTGTTGCAAAGCCATGTTGTGCTCTGCACCACGCCCACTCCATCTTTCAGCTCCACTCGTTTGCGATTCCTGTGTGACAAAAATAAACAGACGTGAGTAACATTGACTTAATACTTATGAACTAATATAAAGTTAGGAGTTGACTAGTCGAGCGTTTGCCTTCGATTCAGAATTATGGCTCCCGAATATTAATGGTTGAATATGAATGAGTACTCCGAATCGCGAAAGATTATCGAGTCTAGAGTAAAACTTAAAGATGGGTTGTAAATGCCTCTTCAAACTAACTATCGGGTAGACACAAAAACCACACCTTGCGTTTTCAAAGGCTAATATCAAATTAATTCCAAGAACGGAGAGCAATTGGGTAAAATTGTATAAAATGACGGTTTCGAGTCGAGTCGAGAATAGAAAAGTGGTTTGTGTCGCGTGTTTGAAACGATTTAATCCGAAAACTAAATTACTATTCATTTGGTAAGTATTCAGGGCCGGTTCGCGTTGTCAAAGTTAAATTCGAACTAATTTGGCTACTCCACCCTAACGTTTGAACGGAGTGAATGTTGTATTGAAGGCACTGTAATTGGAATAGGCTTAGATTGTATATCAACCGCAAATTAACGATAGTTTTGATTAAAAAAACATTATGAGGTGTGTTTTGTAAGCATTATAATAACATAAACATGATAAAGAGCTATAAATAATTTATTTATTTATACGCATTGATTAGAGTTGATCTTGAGAGGATGGATCTACGATTTACGTTGAACATGCATATAGTTCACATCGATTGTAAGGCATCTTCTAGACTAGAAAGATATTTCATATAAAATAATCTAGAAAAATATCTTTATAATAATGTCCTTAAGCCTCGCCATTGGAACCCCTGTAATTATAAGTATACTGTAGCCTATAGATACTTCCACATCAAATGCGCTGAGCCTCTGCAACCCTTTCTACCAACGATTATTGTCATCGATAGAGTCCCCAATGAAGATAAATACGTTGCTACTTCTGAAGCAAAGCTTTTATGTCTCGATATAAGAAAATATGCTATCGATATATAAATTAAGAAACGATAGTGGTAACCACAATATTCTTATTGTGGTTACCACTTCAAATAGATGAAGAGGATCAGGTAATGCGGTAGCGCTTTCATTATCGCATGATTGATGATATTGTTTATTATCAAATTTAATCGAGTGATAAAAGATTTAAAAGTTGTATCAATAACAATGGAATTTCACTGACACACTCTATCGTAGTTAAAAGAGTATTCATTGATTATCTAACAACTTCAAAGGACTGACTACCATATCGTATTCATAATAAAATTGTAGGGTAAAAGCCGGATAGTTGCCTCGGACGGATACATGCCCCGGTTTTTAATACACTATGTTAGGAGTATAAGATGTTTTGGCGCTTTACTACAATAAGTGGAGACCCCCCCGCAGGCCTCAGTGCCGCATAAGCCATCGAAATAGGCGTACGTGTTTTGTTCGTGTGAGTAAAAATCTTCCGCGGCGAAACCTTGACGGACGCTTTAATTATATTGGTAAGTAATTTCTATTAAATATCTTTAATACTGATTGTGGTTTCAGTCAACTTTTTGTTTTTTTGCATACATTAGAGTTCAAATTACATTGTGTGATATGTTTTATAGTTAAATAATTTTTATTTATTTCACAAATAAAAAGGGCAAGTATCCGCATCAAAAAGGATAGTTGCCCTACTTACTTTCGCGGATAGTTGCCCCTATAGTGGCTAGTAGTATTGTTACAAGCAAAGACGGATTCTAATTTTTTTGTTGTTTTTTCGAATTTTCTGTGACTAACTTGTTGTAAATAAAACATATATCTATTTAACTGTTTTATACATTTATTCTAGATAAACAAAATGCCTCGCAAATATAAAAGAAAAGCAGGTGTCGTGCCACGCAGCATTAACTGGACAGAAGATAGTTTGGTACTTGCCTTGGAAGAATTGAGAGAAAAAAAAAAGTATCAATGAAATTTCCCGAATGTACGGAATATCCTCTCGAACTCTACGAAGACGCTACAAAAACAGTAACCAGCAACTGCTAACTTAATTAATATTTTAATTATTCTTAACAAAAGATCTCAGTAAATTATATAATAAAATATAAAGACTGTTAAATAATGAATAAAGATTACTTTATTCTTATTAAATACACACCGAGGTTACTATCCCCACGTGAGGCAAGTATCCCCCGAAGCAGTTTCCGCGCTAGGCTACTATCCGCCATAGTAGGCAACTATCCCTTTTTTGAGAGGCCATGTAAAACAGTATTTATTTAAAAACGTTGCTAATTATGTATAAAAAAATAGACTATTATAAAAGATAAAAGACCAAAGTTTTGAAATTCATACAAAGCCATTTTCAGCAAGTTTATATTTTTGAAAAATAAAGCTTTTTCGAAAAGTGGGGCAACTATCCGGCTTTTACCCTAAAGTAAAAACAATGTGACGAAAAAACTTTAGTCGAACACGAAAATTGTAGCGCCAGCTTTTGTTTCCGTGTCACTTGATTGTCGCCTTTCAAAACCGTTTGTCACTCGATTATGGCGTGTAATCCGTGTAAGCGACGGGGTTGCCATATCATTACCCGTTTCTGGGGAAAATTAAATTGTCGTTTGCCCGCGCCGGCGCGTCTACAGCAATTTTACGTAAAACATTGTAATTACAATTCTTTCCTAAACCACAAACGAATGGATAATAAAGTGTCGTTTAAGTAAGTATACGTTATCCGCATCAAATTACGGTTTTGAAAACGTTTCGAGTAAAAGATTACGAGATTTATTTTTTGTCTCTTCGGAGATATCATTTTCATAATTGTCACAGTTTTACGGAGTTTTTGAAAGCATCGAATTATTCTTATATAATTTAAAACGGTTCTAATGATAACGTGTTTAAAATTGTATTAGGTGGGTAAATGGGTTTTTTTGTGGCTCATTTCTCTGGTCTGTTGTTTTTGTTGTTGTTAAGTACCTACCATATGTTAATTTTAAATGTTGAAAGTAATTTCGAAATTATATTCAACTTTAAAATGAGACGGTGCAATTGTAAACATATCAATTATGTATCAAAGCATTTTATAGGATATTGTAGGGAGGTATAATTGATAATTGTAGATTTATTTTTAAAAGTTTGAACATGAGAAATTATCATTGCGATTAATAGAGATGACCTTTCCAATGGCGAACTTAATGATGGCGAACTTAATGGTGCCTTACGTAGGCACTTGACTTAAATAGCTTACGCGTCTCATAACTGCCGATTGTCAACAGTTGACGGAAAAACAAAACAAAACGGGCAAAGTCGCGACGTTAAGCTGAGGTGACTGACCGCAGGGGTTACATTCGACAATTATGAGCCTTATTCCTAAGTACCATGGATTATTCTCGATTGAATTCGCGAGAGAATTCGCAGATGTATCTGACCCACGCCTACCGGCTCAGCTATGGACAAGCGGACATATTTCACGGTGTTTTTTTTAAAAGTATAACAATACGAAAACGGTCTTTAGTACGCAACCATACAGCCTAGATTTGAACGAGCATAAATAACTTTAGTTTTTAAAAAATGCTCACTCGCTCTGATCGTTTTTCCCGTGTCGGTGTCGTGTCGTGACATGCCATATTGTTCAGTATATGATACATGAAGTAAGTAAACAGGTTTGTGTGCTGTGAAGCGCGAAATGCGTTGGCATTTTGCGTAATGACTGCTTTAAACATGCGCCTCGGAGAATATTTTTCTTATGGGAAAACTTAGGAAATTATCAAAGTTCTCATTGCAAGTGTCATCGCTTCGCTTTAAAGCTGATTGACTGATTGTGAGATCATTTAATAATGCTTTCGTGTTTATGCCTGGTAATGTTCAAATGTTCAAATATTTTCTTTCTTTCTTTCAAATGTATTAGGTACTTACCTACTTTACCTACTAGTGCCAGAATTCCAGCAAAAAAACAATCGTATGATGTTTATTTAACAGTAGGTCTAGGTGACACTAAAAGTTCTATCGATGGATTTTTAAGTTATTTTCCTATAAAAGAGAATGTATTTTAAACTTATTAATAATCTATAAAAATTATTAATAATCTATAATATAAAAATAAGTCGGGTTTTCCTTCCTGACGCTATAACTCCAGACCGCACCAACCGATTTCCACGGTTTTGCATTCGTTGGAAAGGTCTCGGGCTCCGTGAGGCTTATAGCAAAGAAAATTCATGAAAAATTATTTATTTAAGCCGTGGGCAACAGCATATATAGAAATACAATATAGGTTTAGTACCTACATTCAAAAATATAATTATAAGTATAATGTCTTGTGGAAGGCTGGAAAGCTCTTCGTGTCACGCCCTTTCATTACTACGACGACACCTTTAACCCCGAAACACCTATCTACATTAATCGAAAACGCATGTAGGTACCTACTTATTTATGGTAAAATAAATGTATGAAGCATAGAACTAAGCCCTGCACTGATGTCTTTTGTTATTAAAAACCAGCTTGACAGACTTTTAAATTATTTGTATTTTTTTAAATAATTTATGACTATGTATGTATTTTGATTCGACTTTCGGTGATCTGAATGTTATTTTTTTAATTGACTTTAATAATTGTTATTAATATATATTTTTTGCTTGTCTATCGCATTGGGCAATACCTGTAATGATAGATTTAAAATTGATAAATAAATAAATTAAAAAAAAAATAGTTTTTTTCTGCGACTTCGTATGCGCACAGTTCCTATTCCTGCGGGAAATTCGGGAAATCTTCTCTTAGTGTTCTCCTACACCACACCGCGGACGCTCCGCCAAAATTCCATGCAAATGCTTAATTTGGTCTCTATTACACAGACATCAATCAGGAACGTGTATTTTTACGTGCACCTGTGTGCGTGGCACGTAGAGAATACCAAACGTAGCCCAAAAGAGGGGAGGAGGTTGGGTGAGGCGGGGAAATCGGGCGGGACGTCGAAGTGTCCATTCTATACGTAGTATTATTACATATTCTCTGCCTACACTCCCACTGCCAATGACCAGAAGTTTCGGTTGTGCGTTAACTGTAAGTCATTTAACCACTCAATAATTCATTCACTCAGCCACCCAATCACGCAATAAGTAGGTAGGTAACGGGAGAGTTTTATATATATAAGTACGTATATGTAGGTACTTATCGCTTTTAACATATTTCAGTGGAATTTTTTGCCACCATATATATTTATTTACCCATATTATCTACAAAATACAATTTACGTAATGTTTTAAATAAATCTGAAAAAAAAAATTCAGAGCTTTGCTATTAAAGTAAGTAGATACCAAATGTTTTCTGAAGACACTCCAACTGTGATGAACTTATTCAAAACATTCGCGAACTTCTTATACACTTAAGTACGAATTAAATTTCTCGTTTACCATGAAAAATCATCATTGCAGTAGCACCTACTATGCTTAGTAGTAAAGAAATAGGTAAACCTTTTATAATATTGTAACTATAAACAAAGTGATTCTTGAGAAGGAAAAGAGTGGATTGATTTTAAATTAAATTATACAAAGGACTTATATTATTGAGCTAAATTCAAAGTAGGCACTTACATAAATTCATTACTTTTTTATTCACGAAAAGTAGATTGCCTAAAAACGAAAAGAACTTACCTACGATATAAATAAAAAAAGCATACAATAAGACTTCTGAGAGGGTTGAAATAAACTCCAATGTCCATAATATAGACTCTTTATTAATATCTATCTAACTAATATATTACAAAGAACAATACGATATCGTATTAAGTTTTACTATTGCCAAATAGAAATACTGTCGGACTAAGTATGAAATATAATAGAACAAAAATAAGTAGGTAAATACCTAATGTGCCTATCACGTTATCGAACATTACGTTCATTGTTCCCTTCAATAAAACGCAAGAGCGTGTTCAATTCGTAATGTCGACATCAAACAGAGTTGTATCAATATTTGTCGTTCGTTTAACAATGGCGCATCATGGCTGCGTGGGTGGCCATTTCGTGTGCGCCTATTAATTCAATTAACATAAGTATCTATATGAATCATTGTTCTAGTACAGCCTTTCCCAATATGCTTTTTGGGGACCATTCGCGAACACTTTTTAAGGTAGTATTTGTGTTATACTCACCTGAGTGATCTATTTTACAATTTATTTGTATGTTTATTTCACTTGTTACGTTTTTTAAATAGGGGGTTAACAAACATGCAGCTCACATTGATGTTAAGTGATGACGGCAGCCTATAGACATCCCCACAATGACATGACAGAGGTCATTGTGGGGATGTCTGATCAAATGCAGATGAGCTGCCACTCCTGAGGCAAAAAAAATCTTTCTTTCTTAACATGTAGGTACCTACACAAAAACCAGAGGTCAAAATGGAGATGCCTTACCATCCCGCAGACCTACTTTGTTATGTCTTTATGACAGTTATTACGGGGCCTTATATTACAATCTCAGTAGAACGATAGGGGTGAACACTACTGGCGGCAGATAGATAAGGTAATGCGGTGGTGCTTACACCCTCGAGCTCCGACACTGGAACTCTACCACCTTTAATAGTGTTTTAATTTGGTAATCAGTATTTCGAAGTGGGGTTAGGTGAAATCTTTAAAAAATAACATTTTAAACATTGATATAAAAAAGCCATTTTAAAGCTTATCGCAGAAAAAAGGGTTTTTTTATGTAATGTAACAAGCGTGCAGTTAACATTGATGTTAAGTGATGACGGCAGCCTATAGACATCCCCACAATGACATGACAGAGGTCATTGTGGGGATGTCTGATCAAATGCAGATGAGCTGCCACTCCTGAGGCATTAGGTGTTATGCCTCTGTGCCGGAAATTACAGGGCCGTTCCTTACCTTAGAAAAAATCGTTTACAATGTATTTTCCGATCATGTGCACAATAACTTACAACGATTCATAATTGAGTTTCGAAAATAGTCCCCGAAATCATTAAAGAATCGACTAAATATTATAACGCTGCGTGTACACTATCATTACGGGGACACTATAATCCGTTTTCCCATTATCAGTTTTGATACAATTTAGATTTCATACGAAATTATCCACTTGGACCGCTTAACTTTAATATACCTAATGATACAGTGTGGACAAGTATGGTGAATAATGGTGGCTTATCTTAATCTCGGCTTAAGGCACCTCGTGGCCCATGGATGGTATGGGTATTAATAATAATTGGATAACGGGCAGAGGTCAAATATCGATTTGGTCGGATTCGTATTCAAGCACGTAGTTGGTAATCGTTTCAAATGATATTTGGATTCATAATCTGTTAGTTTCTAATCTAGATACTTTGGTTTGTTGTTCTAAGCGCTGTTAGAGTTATTTGGAGATTTGAATTTCATGGAAGATAACTAGATTATACATTAGTATAAATTATCGTCGAGATCGTATCTATTAAGATACGATCTCGTAATAGAATAGGCAATTTGCGATTTTCTTTTTATGGTATTTAAGTAAATAACAATTTACTGCCAGCAAAAGCTATGTACACTTAATTCAGATAAACTTGGCACAAATGGTAAATATATTACGATATTCCAGAACAATTACACTCGGCAATTGATTGAAGACACTAGTTTATAACACATTTTTATATGACACATTGATTTCCATAAAGATATAGTGCAAATTCACTTAGTAAATTACATTAATTTACAATTTTCGAAATTACGACACAACTATTTTCCACAGATTATAAAGACTGTTCTAGTTTGACGTTCAGTTATAGGGATGGGATTAAATGAACAAAACAAGGATAGAGAACGGAATGTTGTCCGATGAAAATGATGATTACAAAATGTAACTATTTAATTTTTTTTCCAGTATTTACGAATAACTGTTTTATTTTCATTTAAAAATCTTCGTCTATTAAAGTACAGGTACCTAATACATTAAAATATTTAAAAAGAAAGTATTATCTTTTATATTCAATCAAATTACTCTTTTTAAGGACCTAGATCACTCAATGATTCACCTCACAATTTTTTTCGGTATGCCGTTTCGTTTACCCTTCGTGCCAGGTTTATCTGAATGGGGTTTAGGTATGTTCACCTACCTACACAAAATAAAGGCATTCAGGCTCATATTAAATTTATTAAAATACATAATTTTTCAATGTGCAAAATGGGATCTAGTGAAAGCTTTTATATTTGCTTATATGTAGGCTTATGATGATAATTAAAATGACTTACGCGTAATAAAGTACAACATTCAATAAAATAGTAACATCTCTATTAGTTACGTTAGATAAAATAACAATAAAAAACATTATTTTATAACCCTCAAACAAACTATACGTGGCCGTAGAACATCACTATAATTCGCTTATGTAATCAAACCTTATGATAATCGTCCTCCCACCAACGTTTCACAAACTGGGTTAACTTCCACAGATTATCATCTATATCCTCAGTCATATTTGTGCAGCACAAACTTGAAACACACACACTGAACACTTTAAAACAAGACAAATATTTGAATATTTCTCACGAGAGTTGGTACATCAAACGCACTGCCGATGAGGCTACTGAAGCGACATTTAGGGTAAAGACACAAATTACAGCTTACCGGCTTTAAGGGTGGGGGTTGCCTGACCCTTGACTTGCTGATAACTAACAATGGAGTCTACCTGTTTGACAATGCCGACAGATAAGAGCAAGATGTGATTTTTGCGCGAGCGAATTTTCGTTTTTGTTCTTAAGTTGTTATCTGTAACACGAAACTTTTTAGTTTTTGCTTTTTTTTCTGTGTTGCACAAGAATATTTTTTCATTGATGCACCGCCGGCTTTGTTATGTGACATAAGATAATTTTGTTGCCATGTGTTCTATTTTACAAACCAAAATTATATGTTTAACTGATTAAGAAATATTTTTTAATCTCAATGAACTTCTAAATAAACAAACCTATCTAATTTAAGTATTTAGCATTTTGTAAAGATACTGTACACAGAAATTTATTTTGTAAGTTGATTTGACTAAATTTATATTTACGTAAGGAATGTACCTACTCGTATATTGTTTTTATTTAAAGTCCTAATTGAATAAGCACAACGCACATACCTATATTCGCACAGAAGTCGATCATATACTAATTGACACTTTGTTTAAACTACAAGGAAATTGATCTAATCCAGAACACTTCAAGCTTTGATGTCAACCAGGTCAAATATATCATTCAAACTAATTGTGTGAACTGAAGCTGGTTTGTCAAAATCAAATTGGCCAAATCAATTAAGTGATACTCAAATGCTTAATTATAATATTAATAAGATTATAGGATCTACTAACCTTTCCTATTACAAATTGGTCGTAAATGACGCAGGTTGCTTTATAACAACTGCCTCAGTAGCGTAGTGGTAGCAGGCCACTACTATCACGCTGGAGGTCCTGGGTTCGATTCCCGGGTCGGGGACTATCAAAGATAACGGTTTAAAATCCTTTATCTCTGCTTCTATTGGGATTTTTCCATTTTCTGGAAGTTTCCCAGTACCCCGGTGTTTGGTACACATTAGTGCCCGGAGATGGCAACAGGTTCGCCACCTGTTACATGGGCCAAAACGTAACCGGCGAGTCGTGGGTGTTTGCATGTATGATTGAATGCATGCATTTTACCTCTGCCTACCCCTTCGGGGATTACAGGCGTGATGTTACGTTTGCTTTATAATAAACCTACGTACATCATTATTCAGATGTCAAGTTGTATAAACATAAATTTTGACAACTCGATTATGTGTCGATTAAACGATCGCTCATTATACGTGTGTGATTGTGAAACAAATCAAAATAAAATGAATATTGATTCAAATGTCAGTTTGCTTAAAGTAAAATATCTAATGTTATTTTATAGTTATGAAAAATAAACGTCGTATTCTGTGACTTGAAGCGCGCATGGCCCCACAGCTGGTGTAAACCTTAAGCGATCTACTCTACTCTACTCGGTTAAGCATTACCGGCGCGGTCGGGTGTGTGATGGGTGACCGCAGACCGCTAGTGGCAAAGTAAAATGCGCGTTTCCGTGCTTCGGAGGGCACG
Organism: Macrosoma leucophasiata; assembly: GCA_036365455.1. Lineage (NCBI taxonomy): Eukaryota > Metazoa > Arthropoda > Insecta > Lepidoptera > Hedylidae > Macrosoma > Macrosoma leucophasiata. The sequence goes on from JAWQUS010000021.1 coordinate 14,653,721, forward strand.
TTGAACGACAGAAATATTATTTAAATTCAAAAGGTGCCAAGTCGCCCGATCGTGCGATTTTTGTCGTGCGAGATGACGAATAACTCATTATTTTAAAAAGCAGAAAGTTTTAAAAAGTGAACCCAAAGTGCCTTCATATTTCATGTCCACATTTCGCTAAAGAATCAGTAGCCCCAATAGACATTCACTTAGCAACATCCGATGTATTGACACACACCTACATACCCGTTTTTAAAACTCAAACATTTGTTTTAGAGAACAAATATTTTTTTACGGTCTTTCACTAGTTTTTTTTTCTATGGACGCGATAAGCGCGAGTTTCAATGGGTTTTGCAAAATTTATGACACAAAGTGAACAGATAATGGATATTCGCAGATAAAGGAGCGGTGCTTCTTAAGTTCACCGTATGTGAGACATATAGATAAAGAGTAACGTGGCACCAGGCCTACAATAGAGGCTGTTACCCTACAGATAAGGAACAAAGAAACCTCCACGTTGTGACCTTTGCTTGTTTTGTATTTTGCGAAAACCTGTGTTATTGTTTTTGCTAATTTACAAAACGTTTTGTATTCTCCAAAGAAACTGCACTTTGTTTGGGAATGTACGCCAAAAGTTTTTGGATTTCCTTGTATTGTAAAGAAATCCTTTTTTGACGAGAATATCTTATCTTTTACATTCTTATATACTTGACAGTAAATATGTACTTTCAGTTTTCATAGGCATAGGTACTTATATTTAATTTAGAATATTCTTTACAAATGTGTTAGTTGTTTATAGTGTTTTTTTTTTCAGTAAAAGCAGGGTATTGACGATTGCAGTGATGGTAGTTTAATCGCGAGAGGTTCGGTTGACTGACTGCACTAGTGGAAGAATTCTCCTCCATAAGTGGCTGGTCCCGACGCCAAACGAACAAAAATGTAGGTATTTAGGTACTTGGTTGGTATTAATATCATTAGGTACTTATTTCTCGTCTAATGTCCGAAAATAGATTGGTAGGTATCTGGCTCAAGTTTTTTTACTTATTACCTTATGAATAGATACATAGGAATACAAACCTGTTACTTTTGCCATATGAAAATCTAACAATAATAGATCGCTCAAAGCAATAACCAAATTTTAATGCTTCTCTAAGAAACATAACAATTCGATCAATCAACTGGTCAATTCATCAACAGAACAAAATGACACGTCCCGCCCCCGATTCTATCGTCACGAGCATAAATTACTTCATGCTTAAATTATAAAATCATAATCGCGCAAAATTATAATTGCCTCGCAAAATTATTAGGTGCAAAGTTATAGCCGCAGCGCCGCGGGCGTATCTGATATATACCTGACAGGGTAAGGGATGAGTCGGGTGATAGAAACCTGGCTTAGCTTTGTTGTAAGGAATATTCCTTTGGTTTTTCAATAACTAACATTTGACACGATAGTGTCTTTCCAAATAATTCTGTTGAGTTATACACTCAGCCAGGCTGCTGGGGATGGACTGAGAGATGCGGGGACCATGGCGCTGCGCGCATCGTCTGTGCGCACGACCGCGCACGCGCATATTTCTTACTTTTAATTATTTGTTTGTACGTAGTTACGGTTAAATTGTGTTACAGTACTTATGACAAAATAATACAATCCGTTTCAGTATAATTCGACAACTCCACCGAGATGGTGGACCATGATCCGCCTGTGCAAATACCTATAAAAATGGATATTTGGCAAACAAGTATGCAGTTCACATGAATATTAAATAATGACTGCAGCCTGTATTATGGAAAATAAAGATAAGGAAAACCTAAGAACATAACATATCTACATACCTATAAGGAACACGGTCTCTGTACAAAAATGTGTCCATCAAAACACGGCACATAGTGGTGGCGCTGCGATAGCGTATGTTTTGAATAACATAAAATTTTATTCAGAAATCACTATAGGTAAATCACATCACTTTACACGTTTTAGAATAAATATATATTTTTTTATGTAATAAAAGTGGCAAACAAGCATGCAGCTAACATTGATATTAAGTGATGATTGCAGCCCATAGACACCCACACAAAGACCAACGTCAAAATGCAGATTCGTTACCACTCCTGAGGCCAGAGAATATGTAATAATACTACGTATAGAATGGACACTTCGACGTCCCGCCCGATTTCCCCGCGTCACCCAACCTCCTCCCTTCTTATGGGCGACAGTTGGTATTTTCTACGTTCTACGCACACAGATGCACGTGTAAATACACGTGACTGATTGATGCCTGTGTAATAGAGACCAAAATAAGCGTTTGTATGGATTTTGGCGGAGTGTCCGCGGTGTACTGAGGCCTAAGGTGTTATGCCTCTGTGCCGGAAATTACAGCGTACATCACCACCTGACCGGAACACGATAGTGCTGAATACTATCATTTAACGGCAAGTATTTTAGTTAATGCGTTGGTGCCTACGCCCGCAAGCTCCGTCACTGGAGCTCTACCACCAGTAATTATTATTTGGGACTCCGTCAACCATGGTGTTATTTCATTGACTACTTTAGTTAGTCATGAGTACCTATAGCCATGAAATTTCCCAGTACCTCGAAGTTTGGTGCCCGGAGATGTCAACAGGCTCGCCACCTGTTACATGGGCCAAAAGGTAACCTTCGAATCGTGGGTGTTTGCATGTATGCCTGAATGCATGCCTTTACCTCTACCCACCCCTTCGGGGATTACAGGCGTGAAGTAACGTTACGTTTTTTTCTATTTGCAGACATTAGCTGGACACTTCTTTAAGTTCTAATTCATATCAGACAGCGCTCCGTCTTCTATTCTCCACGCATAAAAACTACAGGTCAAAATCGTCCATAATTAAAACGAGTAAAATCGCAGTCAGCTCCTAGTACAATATTTCAATAAACGAGCCCGTTAGAAGGACAAATAAGGGCTATCGAGCACGTCGCGATACGACTAACGAACGCCAACTAACTTATCGATTTAAGCCCACGCATTGGCGTTTATATTGATACTTGTGTCATAGATATTTTACTGCGGTGCCATATCCCATCCCCTTATACGGTGATAGGCTATGATAGCGGGGCAGAAGTCTGATTTGAAGGTGTTAATCAAACTGGTGGTAGAGATTCAGTAGTAGGTGCGGTTCTAAAAGGGAAATCGGGAAGAGCTTTTTAAGATTTTTTTTTATTGTAATGGAAGTGGCAAACAAGCATGCAGTTCACATTGATGTTAAGTGATGCCTGTAGCCTATAGACACTTACACTAAGACGAAGGTTAAATGTTGTTATGCTTCTGTGCCGGAAATTATAGGGCCATACTTTATCACCTGACCGCAACACGATAGTGCTGAACACTATTATAGGCACCATTTGGCGGCAAGTATATTAAAATTAGGTAATGCTGTGGTGCCTACGCCCGCGAGCTCTGTCACTGGGGCTCTACTACCAGTAAGAATCTTATCTCTCTTCTCCATTTTGGGGTTATCTCTCTCTTTTTGGGGTTATCTCTCTCTTTTTGGGGTTATCTCTCTCTTTTTGGGGTTATCTCTCTCTTTTTGGGGTTATCTCTCTTTTCCATTAGATACGATGATAGGTAACCGTCGATTATTAATTCAGACAAAAATTATAATAGTTAAAATTATATTAGGTAAGTATGTAGGCTTATCTGGCAAGTCATCATGACCCACTTCCAAAACTTATGGTTGTAACGGATGATCCGATGATCGTCCGAAGAGTAAGCTCACACTGCCGCTCTTTTCTGCCTAATCCAATTAATGACTGAGAGTTCTAATTTGAAGTTGTCAATTTTAGGTAAAAGAGGATCGAATATTACTTTACCTACTACCTATATTGAACATAATTAGGTATCATATCTTGAGATGAGTTTGAAATGCAGATGCGTTATCTCTCCTGAGGCTTAATGTGTTATGCCTCTATGCCGGAAAATACAGGGCCGTACAAAATAATAATGTTAATAATCATTAACATTACACGTCAATCTATTACAAGTTCAATCGAACTTGTTTAACAATCACATAATATAAACACAGTCTAAAGAAAACGAACGTGTAGTGATATAAAAGTCAACTTAATAATAGGTTGGGGAAAAAGTCTTTTCGCATTATAGTATGTATGAACTTGTAATAAAATCTCTTTGGATGTAGTATTTGTATCTGGCTGGTTTTGGTATCATTGAAAGTTAAAATCTTATAGAACATAATTCCAAATTCAAATTAGGCAAATGTGTTTTATTCATTTGTTTTTCGTACTGTCAAGATGAGTGAATCTAATGAAGAAATTCGATACATTTTTAAATTTTACTGCAAAAAAGGTAAAAAAGGCAACGCAAGCCGCGAAAAAAAATTGCGATGTTTATGGACCTAGTGCAGTGTCTGTGAGAGAAGCACAAATTTGGTTTAAGCGTTTTCAATCCGGAAATTTTGATGTCAAAGATGCACCTCGCTCTGGTCGCCCTATTACGGATAAAATGGATGCCATTTTTGAAAAAGTGGAGCAAGATCGACATATCAGTAGTTACGACGTAGCTGAAGAACTGAGAATTGATCATAAAACAGTTTTGGCGCATTTGAAAAAAGCTGGGTACAAAAAAAAGCTCGATATTTGGGTACCTCACGAGCTCACTGAAAGAAACCTAATGAACCGTGTACTCGTTTGTGATTCTTTATTACGACGTAATGAAACCGAATCATTTTTGAAGAAGCTGATAAATGGTGATGAAAAGTGGATCACGTACGACAAGAACGTGCGAAAAAGGTCGTGGCCGGTCAGGCTTCACAGACTGTGGCGAAACCCGGGTTAACTCGCAATAAGGTGATGTTGTGTGTGTGGTGGGTTTTGAAGGGTATTATTCATTATGAGTTATTACCACCAGGCAGGACTATCGATTCTGAACTCTACTGCGAACAACTGATGAGATTAAAGCAAAAAGTTGAGAGAAAGCGGCCGAAATTGATCAACAGAAGGGATGTGGTGTTTCATCATGATAACGCTAGACCTCACACATCTATAGCCACTCAGCAAAAATTAAGAGAGTTTGGCTGGGAGGTGTTAATGTATCCGCCGTATAGTCCTAACCTTGCACCTTCAGATTTCCTCCTGTTTCGGTCTCTTCAGAATTCTTTATGCAATGTTAGGTTAACATCACGAGAGGACTGCCATTTCCACTTGTCGTGCTATTTTGATGAGAAGTCCCAAAATTTTTACAGCAATGGGCTCATGTCCCTACCTACAAGATGGCAAAAGGTTATCGAACAAAAAGGTACATACATACTTTAGTTAAATTTAAATAAACTATATTAAAAAATGTTTTGAATTATCTAAAAAAATGCGAAGAAACTTTTTCCCCAACCTTATATTAAAAAAAAAATAAAAAGGACTCATCTTTAAACAAGTGATTTAACACAGATTTGCCTCTATTTAAGCGGAAAAAAGTGAAGATACATTTTCATTTTACCAATCGTTGACATACCTAACACATCGACAGATAGATCTTAGATCTATCTACAGATAAGACTAAGCCACAAACTGAAACATTTCATTGATAATCATAATACCAAAAGTGACCTGAGGTTACGACCTTGGCCTTGCCTGACCTCGAACATTCCTATTTAACAAGCAGTGAAATTGATAGGCGATCCATTAATAATAGCCCATGAAGCCGTTATCAAACTTCAAGTAGATTATCAGAATTTGGCATCTTATTTTACGTTAATCAAATATTTGACTGAATCTTGGCGATTCAGAGCATGCGTCGTCTATAGGGAAGATGTGTAATAATAATTTATAATAAGGGCAACCCTTGATACGTCCCACTGCTGGGCACGAGTCTTTCCCCTTCTTAGGACGAGGCCTGGAGCTTACTCCAACACGCTGCTCCAATGCGGGTTGGTGGAGATACGGGTTAGTGGCCAACTCGCTGTCGGATGTTTTCAAACCGCCCATATGGCCTCCGACAAGGTTTAACGACTGCTATCTATCGATAGCAACCGGGACCGACGGCTTAACGTGCCCTCCGAAGCACGGAAACGCGTATTTTAATTTGCCACTAGCGGTCACCCATCACACACCCGACCGCGCCCGTATCGCTTAACCGAGTAGATCGCTTCCGATCTACACCAGCCGCGGGGGTCAAAATGCAGATGCGTTGCCATCCCTGAGACCTAAGTAGTTATGTCTCTGTGATAGTAATCACGGGGCCACATAACCGGAACACGATAGTGCTGAACACTGCCATTTGGCGACAAATAGATTAAACCTAAGAAAAAAGGACTTCAAATATTGATCATGCCTTTTAGGGATGGTAAATGTGTTTTTGATTTTGAACATCTATCCAATAATTTATAGTAGGTAATAAACTATAAGTACGTAGGTAAGTGTTTTTATTATTTCAAGCGTTTATTAATAACGTTATGAGCGTTATGTAACTGCTGTTCTTAAGTTTTAAATTAATCATGGTAAGCACCGACTGCATATACTGTATTTGATATTTTGCACATTTCCTGCCTTATTTGGTTGAAATAAAGGTTGTACCTACTAGGTATTTATTTTTCGCAATAACACATGCGAGTGAACTTTATAAATTAAAGAAAAAACGGAAAGAAAAATTTGACTTCGGGCTACTATAAAATGCTTGTGCTTGCTTTTCCTATCTTATCTACTGTAATTTGTCTTTTATGATGAGATGACCTTTAGCATAATGGTAACTGGATCCACGTTGCTATGAACTTTACAATAACGTCCATTCAGTTTGATCATATTTTCATAAATATTTCTTTCTACAACTCCTACACTTTATTAATTTATAGGTAGAGCCGTGGCCGCAGCTGGCGGCGTCTCAGCAGCTCGCGGAAGTACCTACTGCAATCACGCAAAATGCCCTATTGCACCATATGTTAGATAGGTTAGAGTTATACGTCAGGGATTACACGACAATCGGCACACTTGCCTTCTGAGTTTTCAGATTAGGTAACCAATAGATATTCTCCAAATTTTACTGAAAGTAAGCATATTCCTTCATTATTCACTTTTGAATTATCTTTAAGCAACCATATAGATCCTCTTCGCTTTATCACTTGTCTATAATATTAATAATTAATTTACGTATCTAACGTTAATTAAGATAGTACAACTTTTTGTAAGAAGCAATTCCCGATGACCTGCGTGAAAGCACTATGAACTCAGCTATAAAGTCGTTTCAGATAAAGTATCTGTTCATGAATATCTTTTCCTACGGCTCCTACACTTTATTTATCGTGCAGCGCGCCGTGGCTGGCGGCGGTTCGGCAGCTCGCGGAAGTAATGCTGTCACGCTCGCGGCGCGCGCTTCACCTGCCTAACTGCAGGGAATAGGTATTAGATTTCATTTTCTGTTATATTTTCAAAGTTATGTAACCGCTGGCCTCCTATTTAGAATCGAATCACGGCAAGCGCCTACTGTACAGCCGGTGCTTGTCTCTATAGTTACAAATCTATAGATTTACTAGCGGCCCGCCCCGGCTTCGCCCGCGCTGCTCTGCTCCTATTAGTCATAGCGTAATGTAAGCTATCCTATCTCTCAAGTTAGATCGAACTGCACACGGTGTGCGAATTTTATTATAATCGGTTAAGTGGTTTAGGAGTCCATCGAGGACAAACATTGTGACACGAGATTTATATATATTAAGATTTTATTATAATCGGTTAAGTGGTTTAGGAGTCCATTGAGGACAAACATTGTGACACGAGATTTATATATATTAAGATATGATATTTTGCATAAAATTCGACCCATTTCTGGAGGATATAAGGTTCAGTTTTTTTCGTTCACGTGGTTTACTGGGTAAAATGGGTATAAAATTTAATTTTCCTGTTGGTGGCACTTAGGTACTTATCAACGGGCATCGAAATTAAAATGAATTAATTCTTACCCTGCAAATTGAAATACTTTTAGAGTTTCAGGTTTCCGTATTCAAAGGAGCTCAGGTATCAGTCAATACTCCATATTGAATTGGTCTGTATGACATTTATTACTTTTACTGAAACATTTTAGGTAGGTTAAATTTTTCACGTGTTCGGTACTAATGTACCACAGATGAAAAAACAGGACAAGTTAAAGATTTCAAAAAAACATATACGAAAATAAGGTCATGACTTCAAGATAGGTACCCATGTGCTTATTTAAATAAATATTTAGGTATATACTTAATTAACTTTTGAAATTAAAAAAGAAATGGGAAGAAACATTTGATTTGGACGGGAATCGAATCTGCGACCCCCCAGGATAACCAGTTCAGCCCCTTTACTAGTAACCTATTTAAGTAATTTCAGTAACGTTAGTAGCTTAGTGATAATAGTTTCGTTAATTTCTAAATTCACGGGCATGTTTTATTGCGAAAAAAAAATATTTTAAGGGTCATAGCTCACTAGAGCCACCCGGCACCCGACCAGCGCCCGACCACCTCGAGCGGTCTGCGCTCATGACATCAACTAACACCGCTCCGTATCGCCTCGACCATAAGCTGACGGCTCGCGCGGGCAACGCGCGGTCCACGCGCGGACTGCTACTGGACCACTCGGTGACCACATCTTGCGTTGACTTTATATTGCCAACTCGCTGTTCCCAAGTGGACCGCGCGCGGTCCTCGAGTGGTTCACAAGTAACATCGCGTCGTTCACCCGTGGACCACTCGTCGACAACGAGAGGACGCCGTAAAACGAGGCGGTGCTGGTCGGGTGCCGGATGGCTGTAGTGAGCTATAACCCTTAAACTATTTTACAACCAATTTCATACGCAATCAATGTAATTAGTGTAAGTAGTTTAAATTAACTTCTGTACCTACATGTCTAATGCCAACGTACGTACGGCATTTTTTGCGGTACCTACCTACTTACAAAGCTAAATTAAATATGTGAAGTTTTCTCAGGGATGCTAATGGAATATAATATTCAAGACTGTATCCGCTATTACTGAGTGGTAATTGAATCAAATAGGCCGTCATCATAGTTTGCGGAGCGCTATTAGGTAAATTATTTTCCAGGCTCTCCAGTTTTGTTTACAGGACTTTATCTTGGAATATAAGATTTACGAAGATGAATTCGAGATATTTTATAAAATACAAGGTATACGAGACAATATGAATAGAATATGATAATCATAGTTTAATATCTACTGAATATATCGTGTAGTAGCATACCGGCAAAAATACTGGTGGTAGGGCTCCAATGACGGAGCTCGCGGGCGTTATCGCACTGTTATTCTATTTCACTGTACACGGGCACTGTAATAAACCTACATCAAACAAAATGCCACCAACTTTATTCAATATAACTTAAAAATACACCAAGTAAATGAAATAAAATAAGAGCACCACACGCCACTTTCAAGGTTCCCGCCAAAACTCCCATGCATGTTTGAAGAGAGTAAATGATGAATGTAGGGGAGAGGGGGGCATGACGGGGTAGTTAACTGTTGAAAGCCAATAAAACTAATAATATTATTATTATCAGATTTTGTAATGTTAATTATTATCTGCTATAACCAGTCTTTCAATTTCACTAATTATTAGGAACTCCTGTTTGATAATTACATCAAAAAATTAAAAAATGTTCAATAAGTCCCATCTCCCCATCTTGCCCCTTGGGTAGGGTAAGATGGGGCGATGGTACTTATTACATAATTGCAAGATTATTATTATAATAATGAGTATTATTACGTGAAAAGTCTTCAATTTATGATTGATGGCAAAATTCACATCAAAAATACCCCGTATCTTTGTCTTCATCTTCGACACCAGCACAACTACAGTGTGTCCATTTTTCACACACTGCACATGCCATCCATCCTTCTGTAGACTCTAAATAGCGACGTGCACAATAAAGACAGGAAGTCTTTTCTTCGCTTTAGTCACTTTACATTTCTTGATATCTTTTTTTTTGTGGTTTCCTAAGTTATTTTATTAGTTTTCTCTTCTGCTTAGCATCATCTGCCAGGTTCTTTTTCTTAATCGTTTCTTCCAAATCGTTCTTGTGTTCGATGAGGTAATTATTGCGGTTTTCCTTCTCTTTTTTGTTACATTAGCTGTTTTTTGTGTCGCTGGAAATGGCATAATTTTTTGGAGAGTACCCTATACCCCACCCCATCTTGCCCTCGCATGACTTGAGAACTTAAAAAAATATTAAACAAAAAGCGGTATTCACACGGTAATAAGTAACTACTTGCCTGTTTTCGTGAACCTTTACACATATGAAAAAAAAGCACAGTATCTGTAATAACAATATTTAGACCACTAACACTAATCAAGTGAAATGCAAAAATTACAAAGGATTCGGGCAAAATTCAGTTTTTTCCAATTATTTAATAAATATGACAGTGTTATTCGGGTAGTAACACTGTCACATTTATTAAATAATTGGTGGCCTCTGTGTTAACTGATTGACATCATGGCGGCGCATCGTCATGCACTAGCGGGATTCTAGTTGGTCAAATGTTACGCTGTATAAAGCCGTTGCCCCGTCTTGCCCGCAACCCCGTCTTGCCCTCCTCTCCTCTCCCCTACAAGGAACACGGTAGATGGGTAAAGACAGAGATATAGGTGAGTCCAGGTATATACCTCATAGGAACCTACAATATTAGATCCGGTTCATTTACGTTATACGGCAGAGAGCAGCTAGCATTTTTCATCACCTACATTTCATAGTAACTGATAGACAGCAAAAGGGTTGAGACGATTCTCAAAATAAAACGCACATGTGCCGACCGACTTGTTTACATCTCAATCTGGACCTGTTTCGTTTCACTGCCGAGGAAACTCCGAGTCATCACTCCATGCATTCAATCATACATGCAAACACCCACGATACGCCGGTTACGTTTTGGCCCATGTAACAGGTGGCGAGCCTGTTGACATCTCCGGGCTCATCACCTGGTACTGGGAAATTTCCAGAAAATGGAAAAATCCCAATAAAATGGAAAAATCCCAATAGAACCAGAGATAAAGGACTTTACATCATTATCTCTGATAACCCCCTACCCGGGAATCGAACCCAGAACCTCAGCGTAGTAGTAGTGGCCTGCTACCACTAGGCTACCGAGGCAGTTAAGAAAAAAATAATTGGTAGTTATCATAAAAAAATGTAATTTCACATTATTTTAAGCTGAAGACATTTTTATTTATGTAATAAAAGTGGCAAACAAGCATGCAGTTCACATTGATGTTAAGTGATGACTGCAGCCTATAGACACCCACACAATGACCAGAGGTAAAAATGCAGATGCCTTACCACTCCTGGGGCCTAAGGTGTTATGCATCTGTGCCGGAAATTACATTACCACCTGACCGGAACACGATAGTGCTGAACACTACCATTTAGCGGCAAGTATATTAGGTAATGCGGTGGTGCCTACGCCCGCGAGCTCCATAACTGGAGCTCTACCACCAGTAAAAAAAAAATATGTATATAATATATCATAAATATTTTTCATTTATTTATTTAATTATATATGATATTACATATAAAGCAACTTTTGTGAATTCACACAAAGAACAATAGAATATATCTGTCCTTTCATCTGCCTCATTTAAGGTCCTTAGCGCCCTAGTAAGGGGAGCCTCTTTCCACAGGTTAGTGCGAGCCCTCGGCACTCCAATTCTAGTAGTCGCATCTTGAAGCCAGTAATGCACGAGGTAGACAAAAAAAAATTATCTTAGTGTAGAGAAAAAAAACTTTTTTTTTTGAGACAAGCTTCGAATCCATTTTTTCTCAGAGATAAAGGTATCCGTACGGTTACGTACCTACTAACTAGAAAAGTTACATCGTAGGTACCTGTAACTGAATATACCTAATTGATGTTAATTTTAACAAGCTACTAATCCCAAACAAAATTAGTCATCCTATAGTGCACTAAAATCAATGTGAACAAGTACAATAAGATTTAAATTACCTTCACTCAACAATATGGATTTAGAAAACTAAACTTCTTAGGCAATTCGGTTCTTTGTTATTGAAACTAGATGGCGACACCAGTTGCGTATCTAGTTAAGAACGTCCTTCATCTTGAAGAAGCCACTTATCAATGTGTAATGTGTAATGTCATACATGCCTTCTTTCATATACCTACAATTCGGTTAAAGATTTTAAGTTTTTTGTAAGATACCTACCTATAAAGAAGTACTTACTAGAAACCTATTTTCTATTGACCGTTATCAAAACATTTTAGTTTTTAACGATTACATTTTATAGATCAAATAGGTAGGTAGGTACATAACACACGACAAACTGCGGACAAAGAACAGTAACAGTACAGTAAAGTACAGTTTTTACTGGTGGTAGAGCTCCAGTGACGGAGCTCGCGGGCGTAGGCACCACCGCATTACCTAATATTCTTGCCGCTAAATGGTAGTGTTCAGCACTATCGTGTTCCGGTCAGGTGGTAATGTACGGCCCTGTAATTTCCGGCACAGAGGCATAACACCCTTAGGCCTCAGGAGTGGTAACGCATCTGCATTTTGACCTTGGTCTTTGTGTGGGTGTCTATAGGCTGCAGTCATCACTTATTATCAATGTGAACTGCATGCTTGTTTGCCACTTCCATTACATAAAAAAAAAGTAAAAGTAACAACTAGGTATAAACTATTTTTATTAACAAAATATTAAAACAAGTTTCATGTAAAATCTGAAAAGAATAACATATTATTTCGTGACGATACTATTTATTTATAAAATTATATAAGTAACCTACCTGTGCCTTTTTTTTAAAAGCTTTTACATATCACCTGCACACCTATTTGATATATATTTCCTATTAATTAGGTATGTACCTACCATGCATTCATCAACGATACAACAGTCTTTTTTATTCCAACTTAGAGTGCGTCTATTGACATTTAAAATCACGTAAGAAATCATGATAAAGGTCTGACAAAGAAGTTTGAGATACCTACCACTAAAGAACTACCTACCTACCACTAAAGAACTACCTACCTACCACTAAAGAAAGAAAGAAAGAAAGAAAACATTTTATTGACTAGATTAGGTTGCTACCTACACTAGGTTGACAAATATACTCAGAGTTAGTTGAACTCATTGTAATTCGCATTATAGGTATGTATTTTCACGCCAAGTCCCTTACGGGGTAGGCAGATAGTATGGAGCGCCAGATAACCCGGCACACCTTCCGTGCTTTGGGAGGTGTGTTAGGAGTCTTCTTTTTTCATTATGTGTTTAAAAAAAATGTGTTAATGCGTAAATACCTACCTAGGTAATTTAAATCCGAAAATTAGGTTAACCTACCTACATAGTTTTATTTCAGTGAGTGTAGGTCGCGAAAACATCTCTAAATTTGAATAGTCGCGATCTAATAAGAACCTTTTAAATAGTTATGTATTTAATTACCTATCTAACTGTTCCCTAAGGTTAATGTTAAGCAAAGCAAGCATATTATCAATGTTTATTGTACGTATATTACCTATAGGTACCTACCTATTTTATAAGCAAGAGTTTTAAAATATCAAAGTTACAGTAGGTAAGTAAAAATTGTGTATTATATAGGTAGGTTCTGAAAACTTTGCGGATAACTTAACAAATATATATTTTTGTACATCTTTCAATAGTAATGTTAAAAAAGAAAAAATCGGAAAATCCCAATCGATTGTAATTATGCAACTCTACATTTATTCATGTGCTGAATTAGACTAGAACGACCGTGGAACAAAGACGTAACAAAGCCTATAATTAAAAGAGTAACTACTGATAATTCCTAAAAAAATACAATAACTCAGGCTTCTGGAGTGTATTGAGTCTTTGGTATATTAATTTGTTTACACCTACTCAGAATGAAGAGTCCATGGTTTTAAGCATAAAGGGAAAAAAAAACAACATATTAGGTACCTATGTTAAATCATAAAATAAGAACAGTTAATACACACAAAACATGTCGAACAAAACGTATTATTATTACCTATATTTAATCCAATAATTATAAGTAACAAGTAGCCTTTAAAAATTAAATAAATTTAATGAACACTACCATCTCTTTTATCTGAGCGCCGTCTTTTGTCTTGATTAATTAAACATTCGTTTATATCGTAATCCTTAATGAATACATTAATCAATTGAATGCTATCATTTGAAACCATACAATAACCACCCACATTTGTTTGGCATTTTCGCAATCGTTCGTTACTTGGAACAACTAACAAAATAGTGAGAAACAATGAATTAATGTTCTTTATGGTAGAGTCAATCGACTTACGACTGTTTACTGTGGACTTAAAAAACGTAAACAATTGTAAAAGCACTTACGATAAATTATGATGAAAAATATTTGATTTTGTTCTCATAAGAAAATTATGACTTATTCCCATAAAATATTTGTATTTAAGTTTAACTAACCTGAATCATGAATGCTTCTTTTGTTCCTCACAAAACATCAAACACACACTACACAGTACATTTCACATGTAATCCACTATAGTACGTACGTTGAAATATCGAGATTAAATCTCTTTACAGCTAACACGACCGTCTAACAGTCTGTGAGACCGGACACTGGGCTTTGAGAGCGGGATGAAAGATATGCGGGGGTACATACATGCTGAAGGATGCCAAAGGAGCCCGGCAGATGCGACAGGACTTCGGAGAAAAGAGACGACTACACTGCGTGACATTTAAAAACTGTGTCTTTACAGCGTTTCGGATTAGACCACGTTATTATCATCTTTGTTACAACGATGATAAAGTTTAAAATAGCGTTCAGTCAATGTGTGTTTACGTCATTTTTGCTCGAAGGGGAGATGTCCTCTAATGTGTCGCGCAATTTGGAGCTAGCTTTAAAACTAATGCGATAGAGGTGATATTGGCTTGCTGGTGGGGTGTCGCTGGGTATTGGGGTGTGTGTCGCAGTGTCGCTGGTGGCGTGTGAGCGAGACGGGTGCGCGGGTGGTGTGGGAGGGTGAGAGGGGGGTGTCACCAGGTTTTTAGGAGTGCGCTGCCGGCCGCGCTTCGGACGCGGGATGTGTGCGAATTGTGGGAAAGGTTTTTGCATATATTATGGGGATTTTGATTAGAAGAGTACGATTAACGGGGGTTTTTGTATATTGTACTATAAATTTATATAATATAGATGTATATTATTGTAAACAACAACAAAAATGTATACCTATTAATAATAAAGTAGGAGATTACGCTATTACGCGTGAATGTAGTCTTTTATGCATGTTTTTTTTTTATACCTTATCAGATCTTTGTTTGTAACTTTGTGCAACTTTGTGTTTGTAAACCTTTCGTAAAACCGATAAATTAATTTAAAAAAACTACCTCCAAGTCAAAGAAAAATAAATAATTTTTTAATCACGAATTCTCCAATAGATAAGGGTCTAGGAATCAAAATTAAGTTTAATGTCAAAATTGATTGTAACATTATAAGTAAAAACACATATTAGGTAGGTAGGTACCTAAAAAATGAATGAATTTTGTCTATGTTGCAAAAATGTAGAGTTAAAACTCTACATCTTGTTAAAACTTCATACACATTATGTTTTATTCCATTTTATTTTTATTTACACACTCGTATACTTACCTACCGCTGATAGGTACATAAAAGATAGAATAATGCTAATCTAGGATCAGTTCTAAGCAATTGTTGTTAATAATAAAACAACAAAACATCTTCCTTATATACCTACTTGATAGGTTATTAAGTGAAATTATTGATAAAGATATTTATTGCATTGCTGCATGCATTTACCTACCTAAGTTAGAAATAGATATCTACTAGGTAACGATATTCAAGCATAGAAGCGCGCATGGCCCCGCGGCTGGTGTAGATCGTAAGCAATCTATTCGCTTAAGCATTACGGGCGCGGTCGGGTGTGTGATGGGTGACCGCTAGTGGCAAATTAAAATGCGCGTTTCCGTACTTCGGAGGGCACGTTAAACCGTCGGTCCCGTCGATAGATAGCAGTCGTTAAACCTTGTTGGAGGCCTTATGGGCGGTTTGAAAACATCCGACAGCGGGTTGGCCACTAACCCGTATCTGCACCAATCCGCATTGGAGCAGCGTGGTGGAGTAAGTTCCAGGCCTCCCCTTAAAAAAGGGGAGAGACTCGTGCCCAGCAGTGGGACGTATAATGGGTTTGCCATTATTATATACTGTACCTTCTTAATTAACCACGACGAAAAAAGATGCGTTTTAACTTTATATTTCATACTTAACAGCACTTTTGAAGAAGTTTAATGTGTTATGTTAATTATTTACCTACATCGTGTATAAATTCCGGTTGTGAGATTTTCCGGTGCCTCCACTTTATTGATTGAATGTCGTTAATAGATATCTACTTGGAACTTAGATATACCTATGTGTATAGTAATGATTATAGATGTAAAAACTCCGATGGCGCACCTTAGTGGTAGAGCTCCAGTGACGCAGCTCCAGTGCGTAGGCATTGATTTACCTAATCTTTTTTTTGAAGCGCGCATTAATTTTAGAAAAAAAACTCAAAACGTCGCCAAATATGATAAGGGCAAGGATGAAATACGTTCGATATTTCATTTCATATTCTTACCATTTATTCATTGTTAGTTGTCATCGCAATGATAAATCGCAAAAACTTGACTTTTGCAAAAACGATTACCCGACAAAAAATCTTTTACCCGTCAAGTGGCGGAAAAAATCTTTTACCCGAAAAAAGGTTATTGTGGACGGTAGCGCCACCACATTGTCACCGCACAATGAGATGGTGACATTCCTTTTGTCGAAGTTTTGCCGTTTGTCGGCGTTCGACAATACCAAATCCTTCTGTCGACCACCTACGTTGAGGATTTAACAGTTTGCGTGGAAAATTGTATTTGTTAGCGACAATGGAATCATAATGAGATAGCCGGGATTATGATTAGATTTTTGAAATTGTTTACTTTTTGTTTTTTTTTATTTGATAAGAAAATTAATTTTGTTCAGTAGGTAAGTACCTATATTTCTTAAATTTATGATGGTGGCTAACAAACACGCGGTTTTTTTTTATATATATCACACATGGATGGTAAGTGTGTGTTACGGTGTTAGTGGTTTTTACTGGTGGTAGAGCTTCAGTGACGGAGCTCGCGGGCGTAGGCACCACCGCATTACCTAATATACTTGCCGGTAAATGGTAGTGTTCAGCACTATCGTGTTCCGGTCAGGTGGTAATGTACGGCCCTTAATTTCCGGCACCGAGGCATAACACCTAATGCCTCAAGAGTGGCAGTGCATCTGCATTTTGACCCATGGTCATTGTGTGGGTGTCTATAGGCTGCAGTCATCACTTAACACCAATGTGAACTGCACGCTTGTTTGCCACTTTTATTAGATACATAAAAAAAGTGAACACTACAGTCTATAGATCTACATTAAAGTCCACGTACAAAATGTACGGCACGTACGAAAACTTCTTAGGTGCCTACACTATCCAACGAGAAATATTGCATATCGACATTAGGAAGGAGACTTCGGCTTATTTCGGGTCTGTAGAGTGTCATATCTTTCGCACCTTACCCATGTGACGTTTGTCGACGATTTTGATCAAGTTTTGACCAATACCGGACTATCAGTGTTTATGTAAGCAGTGTGCAGCAGAAATAATGCTCTACGAAGTCGAAAGTCGACCATTATGATCAAGTTTTGACCAATACCAGACTACCAGTGCTTACGTAGGCAGTGTGCAGCAGAGATAACGCTCTACGAAGTCGAATGTCGACCATTATGATCAAGTTTTGACCAATACCGGACTACCAGTGCTTACGTAGGCAGTGTACAGCAGAGATAATGCTCTACGATGTCGAAAGTCGACCATTTTGATCAAGTTTTGACCAATACCGGACTATCAGTGCTTACGTAGGCAGTGTGCAGCAGAGATAACGCTCTACGAAGTCGAAACGAGCCGATTGTCTCTTTCGTAGGCTCGATGTGCAATATTAGTTGCTGAAATCTGTACCTAAATGTATGTAAACTAAGAAGTAATGTTCTAATTTTGGGAATAATATCCCGCTATTTTAAATAGGTACGTATATCAATTGACACAATAGGTGTAGATGTACATCATAGATTACCATTCGACTTTAACCGGCTAATGTATTTATAATGGCCGCTTACGTATCAAGCCCAACTGCTTAACTTTAAGCAAGTGACATATTATTTATTATCATCCATTGTTTGGACATCTTGACCAATAACCTTCGAGTAGCGCGTATATAATGATATGAGTAGTGTAATTAGGGTTGCCACAAATTTAATCAGTATTTAAATTGAGGTAAATAGAAGTTACTGTGATAAGTGAGTTACTACCGTTTGTTGCCACGATTATTACATTTATTAATAGACGAGACCAGACTACAGGATATAGGCATTTTGCATTACCTAAACTGCTGCCAAAACTATTCAGTAATACTATGTTTCGATTCGTTGGAATATATTCTTTAGAATGACTCCATTCTTTTCGGCACAAACATAAACGTTCTTGAGTCTCACTAGCATACAATCTGTATTAGAAACTACACTTTAAAAATGTTCATGTCTCTATTAACATGAACATTAAAATGACATGAACATTAAAAAGTGTAGTTGAGTAGAATTTACTTACCATCCTTGTGAACTACATTCTTGTTGCTACTCTTATTTAGTAAAAACAGCAGTTTGCGTTATTAGTATGAAAGTGAAAACTTATTTCTACTCATGGTAGGGACTCGTGAACTTGAGCAACACCGCATTACCTTATCTTACTACCGCCAAATGGTAGTGTTATGTTATTATATGGTACTGTATGGCCCCTTTATAACTATCACAGAGACTTAACATCTAAGGAGTGGCAACATATCTGAATTTTGGTTTTTGTGTAGATGTCTATAGGCTGCATCACTTAACATCCACGTGAACTGGAGGCTTGTTTGCCACAATCGTTACATTAAAAAAAAAGTTTCCAGGACTTAGGCCTTACTTTTACATATAGATACCTACCTATAGGGTTTATAATTTTGACTTTACCAAACAAACACATTATAATATGAGGATAAGTAGCACCTACAAATAGGCACAATATTGATCGACAACCCTAATGATTACCTATAGGATTAGCGCCAATTGTAGTTTGAGTGTTGTGATTTTTTCCATTGTGATTAATTGAGGCTTTTGTCGGTATGATATTAAGCGTTTTCTGCGTTGTCATAACTCTGAAACAAAAAGTAATAATAAAAAAAATCAGAATCATTTGCTGATTGTCTATTTCAGTAGTACTAGAAGTCTTGATTATCAATTTTGGTAACTGCAATTGAATGACATATAAAATCATATTTAATTCAACACTTACACGTGGTAGCTAAGCTAAACTTCGGTTGCACCACACGATGAAAATGATATTTTCTGTCAAATTTAACAAAATATTGATTCTCTTTACTGGTGGTAGAGTTCCAGTGACGGAGCTCGCGGGCGTAGGCACCACCGCATTACCTAATATACTTGCCGCTAAATGGTAGTGTTCAACACTATCGTGTTCCGGTCAGGTGGTAATGTACGGCCCTGTAATTTCCGGCACAGAGGCATAAGACCTTAGGCCTCAGGAGTGGTAACGCATCTGCATTTTGACCTTGGTCTTTTTGTGGGTGTCTATAGGCTGCAGTCATCACTTAACATCAATGTGGACTGCATGCTTGTTTACCACTGCCATTACATAAAAAAAAAAAAAAAAAAAAACAGTGATTACGAAATGCGTCGTATTGATTAGCGTTTTTTGGCATTTAGAGTTGTCAGGGTAGCAGGTGAAATATCAACACCTGACAAATAGGTAATTCATACTTAGCCTGGGTTGCACCACGACTTTTGCTGAAGTTAGTAGTACAATAGCTTTAACAAGAGTCGCCGTGCAACCCAGGTTTACCTAAAGAAAGAAATCCGTTAAAGTTAGAGCAGGATGTGAAATGTTACAATAACTTTATCTTTAACAAAAAGTCGTGGTGCAATTCAGGCTTACAATTTAGAATTATCAGTTAAAGTTATGGCGATATTCAACAGTTTTCAAATGGTACAACGCGTTTTTAATCGACTTCAAAATAAGAAAGAGGTAATCAGTTTCACGTATGTAGGTATGTGATTTTTGCTTAAAAAAATCAACTCAATCTACTGGTGGTAGAGCTCCAGTGACGGAGCTCGCGGGCGTAGGCACCACCGCATTACCTAATATACTTGCCGCTAAATGGTAGTGTTCAACACTATCGTGTTCCGGTCAGGTGGTAATGTACGGCCCTGTAATTTCCGGCACAGAGGCATAAGACCTTAGGCCTCAGGAGTGGTAACGCATCTGCATTTTGACCGTGGTCTTTGTGTGGGTGTCTATAGGCTGCAGTCATCACTTAACATCAATGTGAACTGCATGCTTGTTTACCACTTCCATTACATAAAAAAAAAAAACTTGGTTTAGCAATTACAAAGATGTTGCTTAACACGAAGTTGTTACAACCCAGGCCTTACAAGGTACCTAGGAGTTATTTTGCAAGGTTTGTTGGTATTAACCATAAAGCAACACCGGAGGGGAGTAGCCATATGCAGGCTTTCCCCTCTATCAAAGTACAAGCCCAAATGGGCCTATACCTGTCGCCTAGATGTTTAAATGTGTGCGTGAAATTGTTTTTGTATTTTGTTAAACTCAAGGTGTGAGTTTCGTAGTATTAGACGATTTTTGTAGTGTGCGTGTGTGTCGCACGCATTTCCCCCCGCAAAAAATGACAGACTGTTTTGCATCGGTAATAAACGCTATAGCTACTCCCCTACAGTCCACCGCGGCCGGTGGCCCGTCTTGCTCTATGGTATTAACCAATTAGGGATAGTTTTACCATAACTAATATCATTTAAAGGTACACAGTGTACACTGTCCTTGCAATAAACTAATTTGATACTTTATTTCTCTATTACGACCATTGATATACAATTGTATATCAATGATTACGACATACAAGTCGGATGGAGATCGTGATACAAAGACGCGTTCTTTAACGACCGTTACGTAATTGGTTATTTTGATTACAATCACGCTGATGCCATCGTCACTATCAAAACGTATATTATTTTTATCTGAATGATACTCAAAAGCTTTTAAAGCAATCAGCTGTAATTAAGTAAAGTGTTATTTAATTGAACCGTCAGCCCAATTCAATTGTTTATCTCGCAGACCAATTGCAGACTGTTTGTCTCTATCGATGTAGGTCGTATGTCTTACTCTGACAGGCGACTACTAGATTAGATTATTTTGTCTTTTTAGGTAGCCAGACACGGAATCGTTATCTACCATGTCATGTCTATCTATCTGTCTGTCTGTCCGTCCGTCCGTATGGCACAGCTACTTTACTTCAATATTCAAAACTACATGCTTAAAATTCTGAAGGTAGGTGAAGAGAGATGTATTTTGTGACCCACTTTTTTTTTCAATATCTGTGCTATTTTAATTGTATTTTATTATCTTATTTTTTAAAAAAAGCGCATTTATAATTATAATAATATAAAACTTCAGTGGCTTTTTTACAATACTTGCACATATTTTTCTTGTGACGGTACTTATTACCCTACCCCTGATTCATGGTATACTTACCTTGTTTTTCTATTATAGCTACAAATCTGTTTGGGACCACGATTTCAACAATCATGAAACTACACCGTTGAACTGTATATTTCATTGACCGTCCTATTTCAACCCATAAAATAAATTATGCGGCAAACATTTTCTTATCATGTTTTCACTCATACACATCCAATATCGACTTCCGCGCCAATATGTACAGGCTTCGTTTTATTATTTTCTATTTATCAGTTTTGATTCTCCGATAAGTAACTAACTAATAAGAAAAATACAACTAGTTGACTTCAGTTCAATTTTTAAAAGCAATTTGATCCTAATAAAACCAGTCATAAGTTTTCTCAAACAAAAATCCCAAAATCGCGTCCAAATTCTTGACAACACATTTGTTAAAAAGTAAAAAAGCATCGTTTACGAATACGCCATTTCATAGCCGCCCATGATTACTTGCCAAAGAGGATGACATGAAAAATTGATGCACAATTTGTTACAGATTCGGAAGGTACCATCAAAAGACACGTCCAAACCCCATTATTACCTCAATGCGAAACCTTCGATACAAAAACAACGTTGATGAAGTCCAACCAAAGTTTTATTTCGCTCTAGTAAAGTATCACGTCGTAAATTTTCGACAGTCACAACGATCAGACGTAAAAAACTGTCTCTACTACATTTATTAAAGTACAGAGGATTTTCTACTTTATATGTATGGAGGTAAGTTACGGTTTTGTAGATTGTAAGTTTTGACTAGAGGGTAGTTGGCTAGGGTATCCATTTATGATAGAAAAATTAAAACTGCATAAAGCTTGGATGGACATTAAAATGTATTAAAATTTTATCTAAATTGCAATTTTGTAACAGGTAATTAAACATTTTAAAAAAAATTTAAAATTTAACTTATAGAAAATATAAACATAAAATTTGTTAATTCAGAATACGAAAATACGAAATACGAAATCTAAATCTAATCTAAATGTATATTTCATTTAATTTAAGTTAAATTCAGTTTTTATAATTTTCATTTTGTTTAATATTCTCAATAATTTTCGGAATTGAAACAATGCATTGCAAATTCTGTCTAGTTTTCTCTTCTATAAAACATCTAGTTCCACGTTTTTCTAAATAATTAATAAAAAATGTACAAATTATAATATTTGCAATAAAAATGGACATATCCTAATTGTCAAATCAAACATGGTATCTCTACTCTAAACTGTCATAAGACAACGCTCGGTCACTTTTCGGCGATCCATTTTTTTCTAATTTCGTGTTTTCTTTGGCGGCAGGTTATATCACCAAATGACACGACAGGTGACGTTGTTTTTTTTTTTTCATTTTAATACAATAGCTCGGAGAGAATCGTTTAACATTTTATTGCGTGTCGGTGCGATGATCCGATAGCGGCCAATTTGCTGTTACCATTTTATGCGCAGATGTGCCGATAAAATATATGACTATTTAATAACTTTTATTTATATTTCCCCTGACATGATTTGCTAATGACTACCTTACCTATTCATTAGAAATAGATGTCCAATATATGAAGCTACCATTAGGTATAATAATCACGTACCTAAATTGAATGTACGTATAGATCTGCTTATCTCATTGATGAATACAGATGAGAATTTACTTTTTTTTTTAATATTGATGTAGATACCTGTACAAAAATCTAGATGAAAAGTATGATTCTTTTGAAATCAATTATCTGTAAGAATTGCTTATTCATATTTTGGAGCTATTAGAAAAGTTATCTTCATCTCCGAGATACGATAACTCTTTCACTACGCATTTACTGGTGGCAGAGAATATGTAATAATACTACGTATAGAATGGACACTTCGACGTCCCGCCCGATTTGCACACATACACAACCCCTTCCTCTCTTATGGGCGACGGTTGGTATTTTGTACGTGCTACGCACACAGGTGCGCGTGTAAATACACGTCACTGATGGATAGAAATCAAATTAAGCGTTTGTATGGAATTTTGGCGGAGTGTCCGCGGTGTGCTGGTGGTAGAGATCCGGTGTCGGAACTCGAGGGCGTAGGCACCATTACATTACTTAATTTATTTACAGCCAAGTGGTAGTGTTCAGCACTATCGTGTTTCGGTTAGATGGTTATGTATGGCCCCGTTATGACTATCACAGAGACATATTAACTAAGGTCTCAAGGGTGGCGCATCTGTATTTTGACCTCTATTTTTTTTTTGTAGACGTCTATAGGCTCATGCTCAATGAAATGATGTATCATTCTCTTCATACATGCACGCCGATTCCTAACCCCCTTATTCATGAACATATTTTAGCTAAAGTGTTGCTAATCAATCCTTTGTCTTTTTCTATCCTTAACATTTGACAATGCAACTGACAAAGACAAAGCATTCTATAGCTAAAAAGTATCTTAAGTACGTTTATGAATAAGGGCGTAAAACTTTTACCAGTACCAGTTTTCTTAACTTTTAGGGTAAGGTTTCTTTATTCGTACCAGTGCCTAAGTCGTACCCCAGGAATATCTCGGCTAATATTTACTAAGTGCACCTTCTAGTGGCGTTAACCTGTACTATTTAGTTGGACGAGCAAACGGTGGAAAGTGAAGCGCCGGCTGATTTCGTGAAGCAAAAATAATCAAAAAGTAAGTTTTTTACACAGTTTTCAGTAATATTTTATCGTTATTTGTAAGCTTATTACGGTAGCCATATGATCTTTATGTATTTTCTTTTATAAATTGTATTTTTAGTACTTATCTAGCAATAGTTTAAGCATATTCTAACCCAAGATTTTTTTAGGTTATTCTTGTGGCTTTGGTTTAAAACTTTTAAGACTCTGTTGCGTAAATCGTACCTATGCCCAATTCCTTACTCGTACTGGTACGAATAAGGTAGTATGAATCAATTATTATTGGATCTCCACCAACAGTTTCATAACCACTTAAGATAACAACGCCACCCTTAGTACCTAGAGACTCAATACCGCTTTTCACCAACCACATAATTTCCTATAGAGTCGACACCACCTTTCCTGGAGCCTGGACTTTCTACATTATTTCGACATAGTCAAGACGATGTCGATGACAATATATTGACAGGATGATAAAATTATGGCTAATAAACGAGGAATAAAGTCTGTCTTGAATATTTTAGCACCTCTGCCTAACACCACAACAGTTATTAATAAAATTACGCGAAAGGTATCAACAATGGAATTAACTTCAACTCCCTACGAAGAAGTTGTTGTTGAAGTGTTAATTAAAAAGTGTCTACACTTAGACACTTTTTAATAGAGGTATTTAATAGATATTTTTAATTGATATTATTTTGAATATAATTTTCTTCATATGTCATCGAGTATTTTTCGATAAAGTTTGTGTTTTATTTGTAGCATATTTTCTAAGTACGAATTAGGCTATAAGTGGTACGAATTAAGCGACCAGGTGCCTTAATCGTACCGAACGTATGTTTACGAAAAAAGCTTAAAAACCAATTTAAGTCAAAGTTTTTTTATATTTTATGATTGTTGGTTGAAACTCAGATAAATAAAAATTCCGTAAACACTCAACATTTTTGAAATAAAACTATTTTTACGGATTTATCTCGCGTATATTAAACTAAAATGAGTATAATAAATAGTTTTATTTCAATGAGTGTAGCTCGCGAAAACCTAAGAACTCAACATTTTGTTTTATTTCAATTGTAGAGAATATTACAGCAGTATTTCCTTAAGGAGTACGATTTGAGCAACCTTACCCTATTACTCTATGCTTAATCGTAACGTACCTACCTACGTCTAGTATAATTTCCATTTACAATAGTTAGTAAAAGGTGTGTCTCGGAACGAGGAACAACTGTTTTATAGCTTTGATGCATTGCTATCAGTTATTTGTGAATTAATACAGCTTTCTACAGCCACCGTAGTTTACAGCGATTGTAATCGAGATCAAGCAATCACGTGTAATTGTGTTTTGAAATCAGAAGTCTTATTAGACGTGTATCAACTGTTTGTTCCCTTTAGATATATAATTTGTATGTTACGTTACGGATGCAGCGATAGGTCTTTTTAGAAAATACTATTCTTTTATTCAATAAGTCAATGGGTGGTTTCAACGGTTTAAAAAGTGTGAATTGGAGTCGCGTGCACGATGTTCCTTACATAAAATTGAGTTTTTTTCTATGTGACCTAAAACGATATTATAATATGCATTTTAAGGGTTTTCGTGTAATCTTTAGGTAGGTAAAGTAAAAAATTTATTGATAAATAATTTTCGCCTATTTTTCCAAATAACTTAATAACTATGTTTCATAACCTTTCATAATTATAAAAAAGGGTTTGAAATCCTTATTTTCTAATATTTATTTTGAAATCTGCATCACACTAAATTCTTTGAAGAACTTAAAAAAACATCTAATTGGTATACCTACCTACCGTTCGGAAGTGGGCCCCTATGTTTTAAATTAATTTACGTTGTAGGTACGTCCTATTTTGGTTACTGATTTACATATTTACATCCAGTAGTGCTTCTACAGCACTACTGGCCGAGTAATTTTGAAATTAATTGACGGTGACAGACAAATAGATAACATGATCGATACTAGCTTCCGTTTTTCCTTTTTGAGGTGCGGAATCCCAGCAATATTCATAATTTACAAATTACGCTTAAAATCTTATTCCAAAGTAAATTATATGTCAAATTAAGTTTTCGAAAATTTACTCTTTAATTTTATTATAAAATAAAGTGATAAAGTTATTAAATTCAATTACGTTGGGTCAGATTTAACAGACTGTCACCGCACGCTCTTCCATGTTATTAAATGGATGTAAATCACCGAGCCCTTAGCCTTTTATTAATGTGGTCACGTAACAGTAAATTATAGTGACATCCAATTGGCTGGTGTCGTGACAACATCACATAAATATGGGATAGTCAACATTATGAACAAGGAGAAGCGCGGGTCTTAGAAGCGCGCCTTGTGGAACCCCGCAAATCTCGCAGTATATTTACTCGTACATTATCTTAACGATGCTAACGACACGGGATATTTTAATGGGAACGCGTATAGAAATTGATGTGTTGAACACGCAAAATTTTATGTTGATAGCTTTATTGTAGTTCTGAGGGACGAGGGACTTGGGTTTAAAAAATAGGTTCACATTTTTGCAAAAATATTTTAAAAGTAGATATTATTTTGTCAATATTACTTTACGTTGATGTATCTACAAGGGTTTATTGCAAGTAAATGTGATATTAATAAAAGTTCTGTGGGAGTTAAGTCTCTGTGATGACTGCATTTGAATTGTAGGATGTGTTTATAAATAGCAAAATAGTTTTGCGGTGTTCAGTTGTGTGCGTGAATTATACGAGTAAGTATAAACTGCTATTTGCACCTAACTTTTCATTCATGTTTTGAGAGTTTTGTGAATTACTGGCGTCACTTTTATAAAATTTTAAAAGACTTAGGCATAGAGCAACACGGGCCACCGGCCGCGGCGGACTGGAGGAGAGTAGCCATAGCGTTTATTACCGATGCAAAACAGTCATTTTTTGCGGGGGGAAATGGGTGTGACTCACACACACACTACAAAAATCGTTTATTACTACAAAACTCACACCTTGACTTTAACAAAATACATAAACAATTTCACGCACACATTTAAACATCTAGGTGACAGGCATAGGCCTATTTGGGCTTGTACTTTGACAGAGGGGAAAGCCTGCATATGGCTTCTTCCTCCGGTATTACTCTATGGGCTTAGACCATCTTATGTATTCAAAATTATGTTTATTTTATTCTCACTATAGACCATGGGTACGTGTGTCTGGAAATGTAGAATATCGCGCAAATTTAACTGGTGATAGAGTTTCAGTGACGAAGCTCGCGGGCGTAGGTACCTTCCACCACCTTGCCTACTTGCCTCTTAAGTGTGCATCGCAATCGTGTTACGGTTGGGTGATAATTTACGGCACAGAGGCATAAGGGTTTAAGACATTTATTTTCTCAACAAGAACTTTACATAGTTCACTTATAGCGAGAAATTTAAAAACTAACTTATACAATATTTCCCTGCCATTCGGCTTAACAACCTCATTTGTAAATTAACTAGGTGAATCGTTATTAACATTAAACAATATTAATTTCTGTGTATAATTTATCAAATATTGCCTTAATTTATTCTTGAATACGGTTATAGATGTTGTATTTTTTATTTCTATAGGTAATTCGTTATAAATTTGTGCTCCCTCAAACATTATATTTTTCTTCCCGTACTGTGTTCTTGGCGCAGGTAAGTGTAATTTATTTCTATTTCTTGTATAATATTTGTGACTTTTTACTGTAAATTTAATTTTAGTGCGAGTAATATTTAAAAGGATCTTATCATAACAACTTATGTACGAAGAATCTTTGCAGCGGTAAAATGAAATCTATCACTGGTTTTTATTCAGATGTTTAAAAGACTACAGTGTTTATTTACCAACAATGTGAACACTATGAACTGAGTGATTGCTACAAAAATCTATACCATATTGAACACATCAAGTCTCTAAAAACTAGTTTATTTATTCGTAATTAATTTAAAGTCATCGATAACATAATAAAAATATCTTGTCACACAACGCGGTCGCTCAATATATAACCAATAGACGTCAGCGTATAAAATGAGGAGATAATTGACTATTACTCTACTTGAATCATATTTTACCCCAGTTTGTGGTCACGCTTGTCACCATGTCGTGGTCGGCGGGTGGTAATGGTAGCGCCACGTGAGTATGGCGCCTTATGACATTACATTTGTAAAGTTTTTTTGTCTTTGTTTGAGCTTTATGCCAGTTTCTGACTTTAAGATTAAATATAGAGTATCGGAATTAAAATAGTATTTATCACAAACCACACTTTACGGTACCAATTTGAAACTATTTCTCTCTTTACTCAGTCAAAATATTTATTGTATCTAGTCTAACTTCACGCCTATATTCCCCAAAGCTTTAGGCGAGGTAAATGTAGGTAAACATGCATTCCAACATGGAGGCAAACATATACTAGCACTTGCTGGTTACATTTTGTTTCTTGGCGATCCTATTATCCTCCACAGGCACATTGACACTGGGCAACTTCTGGAGGAAAAATGGATACGGTCAACTTACTCTTCGATTCAAGGATGGAATCTATCTACTCGGGTCTCGATGGAACAGTAGTAGAATATATTATACATAATTAATAAATGAGCGTATCTAATGACTGATGATTTTTTTTAAATCTCCGGAACGGCTCAGCGACAGGGTGACGACACTGACGACTCCAACTCTGAGGTCTGCCCTTACGATTTACAGCTACAACGTGTCAGTTTATGACCTACAGGCTGCAGAGGTCCCTCAGTAGCCATAGGGAGATTCGATTTTCGAATAGATATAGATTGGCGTGGTCTCTGGAACTCTGGACTCACGATTATTCCCTAAATAAGATTGAACGTGTAGAACAAAAGCTAGGTAGTTTGATTTTAACAATAATGGGTAAATAGTAGACCATCTTTTTTTCAAAATTCCCGTCCAACGACTTTTTTATACTTATTAAACCAAATGTAAGAGAATTGTAAAGTTTATGATTATGTTGAAATTGAAGAAACAACCGTTACGTCATCATTACTGAGATACTTGAAAAGGATCATGTAGCCTTTATAATCACTTGTACATTTCGATACAACGGTGGTGTTCCGTATGTGCGCGGGCTCAAAGGTGCTACTATGTAAATCGGAATGCTTTCGAATGTTTGAAATAAGTTAAGTGTAAAGTTGCTGAGAGATGCTTGGAATATTCGATATACATATTCCAAAAATCTCTCAGAATCATGTTTTGCGCTTTGCGAGATTTGGCTGATATGTTTTGAAAAACTTACAAATAACTTAAGCAATAAGCGAAAATATCAAATGTTATCATTATGAATGTATGTGTAATTGGATATTGCAGATGCACGCAAGGTTTTTTTATGTTATGATGGTGGCCACCAAACAGCAAATTATAGTAACATCACTCGTACATCTATCTACCTTTATTATTTTTCAGCTTACATAAAAAAGAAAAAAAAAACTACTCAAAAACCAAAGGTTAAAATGCAGATACGTTCCCATCCCGTTTATTTTATTTTGTAAGTTAAATAAGTTACTATAAATTTTACTAAGAGGCAAGTATGTTTTACACTTGTATCTATCATCATTTTAAAACACTCTAAAGGATCATGGCAGGATTTTTACAGAAAAAAATTAAAAAAGGTACAAGGTAAAACACGGTGATTTAAAAATAACTTACATACCAGAAAAGGTTCTTTAGGTTCCCTAGATAATATTTCTAACCCGTTTTACCTTGTACCTTTTTCTAACTTTTTTTGTACGAATCAATGTATGAAACTTGCCATGATTCTTTGACAAAAAGCGCATGATTTGGTTAGTAGAGACCCGATACGCTGTCAACACATCCCGTGTTGGTTTAGCACAGCTTGGACCTACCTTCGCCCGGCAGGGAACCGCGTCGCTCCTTTAACTCCCTTTTTTTTCTCCCTTTCCTTTTTTATAGCTTACACGCCACAAAGGACGGCGACTTTTGTTCTCTTGTCTCGCTCGTTAATGATTTTTACGAATTATTAATTGTGGGCTGATAAAAACCGATTGAAAAATGGTGATTGTTATCCGATTTGTATGGTGTACCTTCGGGGCGGCTAACATGTGTCTAGGCTTTTTTTTTCTTCATTTTTATAATGTCTTTTGTATTCATAAACATTGAGATCGTGTAATCTAAGGTTTAGTTCGATAAATTGATTTGATGTTTTATTTTAACTTTTTTTTTTTACATGTGGCAAACAACATATCACATCGGTGGTAAGACCTGCATGTTACTATTGGCATTAGACGTTTTGGTTTGTGTATGAGTTTAAATATTACGATGTAGACTACTTAAAAAAATAAATGTATCAAAGAAATGTGTTTCAGATCTTGACAATAAGACCTTTAGTTTAATTTATTGATATGACAAAATGTAATTTTCATAATTTTTTTATTGCTACGAAAAGTGGTCCTTGTATATAAAATTCATTGATTTATGTGATACCTGCATATTTGGCTCACTGATATACATGTAAAGAAATACTATTTCTTTCTTCGCACTCTGTGTGTTTACTTACCATGAAGTTTGGTTATAGTTTTTAACTTTTTAATTGTCTGATTTTAAAGAAGAAACGAATTCAGAATGTCAGATGACAGATTTAAATACGAGTTGATTGACAATTGGATAATCAATGAAAATTTTAATATTATATTATTTTATGTTTTAAAAGTGAAAGAATAAACTTTCATTGTCGTTTCTTCTTTACAGGTTTGAGTTCATATTGTTTTATATTACCTAAATAAAATAGTCTCTGTATAAAAAAAAACTAACAATAAATCTTCTTTACAGCAACACAAGGTTTATTTCTTTCATGTAGTAAAACAGACTTATAAAACGACAATGAAAGTTTATTCTTTCACTTTTAAAACATAAAATAATATAATATTAAAATTTTCATTGATTATCCAATTGTCAATCAACTCGTATTTAAATCTGTCATCTGACATTCTGAATTCGTTTCTTCTTTAAAATCAGACAATTAAAAAGTTAAAAACTATAACCAAACTTCATGGTAAGTAAACACACAGAGTGCGAAGAAAGAAATAGTATTTCTTTACATACATATGTGTTATGTCCTACTTTCAGAGGAAATTGCCTATTAGAGACGGACAGAGAGACAGACGCAGCATTTTCCCTTAGAGTTGCGGTACCCTTAAAAGATCCCAAAACATTTTAGCACTGTCTTAAGTAGTTCGGTATGTAGCGGCTAATATTTACTACTTAAAATAAATAGTTATATATCGACTAGCCCTATTGTTTTTAATCAGCAAAGGTCACACTTAGCGTCGAAACTGGCCATAAGCAACGGCTTATGTTTGAACGTAATAAGTGCTTTAGTAATTTCCTTAGTATGATATACGAGCACGACCGTCCCCGGTAATGGCTGGGCGTATCCCATGGATATTTCGGGACATCCCATAACGTATTGGACGACGAAATAAATTAAATAAACTCGTGTCTAATAATTAAGTTGGGGGACGTGGAATTTTGATTAATAGTGTAGCTAAGATTAGAGTTTCCGAGAACGGACTGGATATGGTTTGCGGCTGATGTTGAATTTGATCTAGACTAATTTTAAGGAAGGGGTCACGTTATATGACGTCTTTTCTGTAACAGATACAAAATGGTTTAGATCCTAAAAGAGGCTACGCTATATTGAGCTCTGGTTTTTGTGTAAATGTCTAATGTCTGTACTTACCATCTAATATTTATATATCCACGTGAAGTATTGTTGGCTATTATCGTCACATTAATTCACTATCAAAACATTTAGCTGGCAGCGTGTTGGCAACTCCCCTGGTGTTGCAAATGTTTTTTTTTATGACATTAAAAAAAGAAAAAGAAAAAAGTGGTAAGCAAAGATTTTTAATTCGGCATGAAATTGAACCTGCGACATCAGGATACCCAGCCAGCCAGTTACCAAAGCCTACATCAGAGTGTTGAATATCTATTTTTAACTGATTCGGGATCTTTTATTTTATGCCATGAAGTGACAAACAAGCATACACTTCACATTGATGGTAAGTAATACTGTAGCTTATAAACATCTACATGAAACCAGAGATTATAGATACAGATATTAAATGTAGATGCGGTGCCACTCCCGAGTTGTTATGCCTCTGTGTCTAAAATCACCTATTAATGCGATGGTGCTTACGTTCTCGACTTGCAATATGGGAACTCTACCGTCAGTGATATAAAATTTACCAGTTGATAATATATTCTTAAGATATCATAAAGAATGTCCGCAAATGCCCTCTGCCCGGACTGTGACTATCCTCACAGAGCGGCGTATGTATTGGAGGCAGGCACAGAGGCGCCACAGGGCTACATATACCACACGAGATCCTCACCGGCTTATCTCTCACCGTCATCTTTAACACCAGCCGACATAGAGAAGTTAGCTGTAGAGCGTGCATTATATTTGAGTAGCGAAACAAATTAAATGAAACAGTCAAAAACATTACAGGTTGTATGAAGTTACTAGTGGTAGTGGTGTTCCTGCGGTTAAGTTTTGTGTAGGTAACACAACTGCCGCAAAATGTAAGCGTTCAACGCTTTCTGTTACGGTTAAGTGTTAATTAACGGCCTCGAATTTCTGGTTCAGAGCCATATCTAATATAATATTGGACCTCGAGAATAGTAGTGCATCTGTACTGACACATCACAACATCTGATTTTTGTGTAGACGTCTTTAAGCTATAATATCACTTCCTATCCACCAAAAAACTAAAATACACGTTGTTTGTCACTCGCATTACACAAAAAAACTATTAAAACTGTTAAATCAAGTCTATTGAGACTTGCGACACTTGGTTATTTAAAAAGTAATCTTTAAACAATTTTGCCATGTCTGTAACTAACTATACACCGATTTTAATAGTTTTTTTGATATCATCATCATAAAGAATGTCCGCAAATGCCCTTTGACCGGCCTGTGACTATCCTCACAGAGCAGCGTATGTATTGGAGGCAGGCACAGAGGCGCCACGGGGCCACATATACCGCACGAGATCCTCACCGGCTTATCTCTCACCGTCATCTATAACACCAGCGTGCATAGAGTAGGTAGCTGTAGAGCTTGCATTATATTTGAGTAGCGAAACAAATGACATGAAACAATCAAAAACATTACAGGTTGTATGAAGTTACTAGTGGTAATGGAGTTCCAGCGGTGAAGTTTTGTGAAGGTAACACAACTGCCGCCAAATGTTAGAGTTCAGCGGTTTCGTGTTATGGTTAAGTGTTAATGAACGGCCTCAAATTTCTGGTACGGAGGCAAACCATCTTGGCCCTCAAGAACAGTAGTGCATCACATAAAAAGAATTATCAATGTATAGTTACAGACAACGCAAAATAGTTTAAAGATTACTTTTTAAATAATCAGGTTTCGCATGTCTATTAATAAGATATTATCATCATAAAGAATGTCCGCAAATGCCCTTTGCCCGGACTGTGACTATCCTCACAGAGCGGCGTATGTATAAGAGGCAGGCACAGAGGCGCCACGGGGCCACATATACCACACGAGATCCACACCAGCTCATCTCTCACCGTCATCTATAACACCGGCCGACATAGAGTAGTTAGCTGTAGAGCATGCATTATATTTAGATCACAGAAATTATTATTTTGTTTTAACGACTCGACGTAAACGACTTACTAACTTATGAAGTTTTTTAAAGAACTACAAATATTAAATACTATCAGCACCTTGATCACTAATGAGTAAAAATAGTTATTTTTTACGTTATGAAGTGGCAAATACGCATTTACCTACACAAATGAATGATTTTAATATACTTAGATGCGTAACCATTCCTGTGGGATTTTATGTCTCTGTGTCAAAAAATACGGGAAAATACATTAGGTACCACCTGACAGGATACCGCGCTGGACACTATCATTTAGCGGCTAATTAGATTACATAATGCGGTGGTGCCTTCACCCTAGAGCTTGATCATTGGAGCTCTACGACCAACTATAGATTTTCTGAATAAATCCTTGTAAATACTACGAGGCGTAATTTCATCATTTAATATGTAAAACGTGCAAAGGTAAAGTATACCTACTACCGAATATGATCAAGCAATGGCTCTATATGTAGATTATCTATACAACAACCGACGGACACCGACCGTGGCGGGTCGGGCGAAACATCAACCATTTTAATTATGTTCGGGACACCATTAACAATAAATCTGTTGTGCGTACATCACACAAGGGCCCATTCGTGCACGCACACTTTAAAGAATAATCGATGCTCATAATCGTCCAGTGAATCGAGAGAATCGATCGACGGTCGCCACGGTCCGATTTACGGCTAATTATAATTTTGTTTTAGCGACTCACACTGTCGTAAACTACTCTGTGACCAATTAGCTAATTATTACGTTATTGCTGTCTACCATTCGAATGTAATGATTCTTTTAAAGTTTTTATTACTACTCTCGTTTTATAAGTTTGATGGAATAGTCAATTCCGTTTTAAGGAACTGCGGAGTTGGAGTGAACCTTTTTAGGGTTCCGTAGCCTGCGTGAAACCCTTATGGTTTCATAGTATGTTCTTAGGTTTTCGCGAGCTACACTCATTGGGTTCGATTTTAAATAATCATTTTAGTTTAATATACGCCTTATAGTTTCGCCATGTCCGTCCGTCCGTAGCTATGCTCGGTTATTTTAAAAGTACCTACTAGAAAGCTGTAATTTGACACGAATATTCTGCTAGCCTCATATAAGATATGCAGAAAAAATCGTGCAATAAATTCTTGAACAATTTTTTTCACTCAAATCCTATCATGTAGGGTATCGTTGAATAGGACTTTAAAAAATGCATGGTTTAGAGTACTTTAGAAGATACAGGTATACGGTACCATTGAGCGTGACCCGACATGCACTTCGCCGGTTCTTTTAATTTTTGTAACTACTGCAAATGAAAATGCTAATTACTTGTTTTATTATGGTAGAGAAGACATAAACAGTGAATTTGAAAGAGATGTACCTACCTAGGTAGATTTGTAGATAGGAGGGACAGAAACCTTGATACTAATGTTTCGATAGGTAAATGTAATAAATATTTTTACTATTTGCATTTGAGTTAAATGGATACTTTACATACAAGCGTTTTTTTGAAAATCTCTCTATTATTATAAATATGAAAGTATGGATGTTTGTTTGTTTGTTGCTCAATCACGCTAACGCGGCTAGACGGATTTCGATGATTATTTGTACACAGGTAGGTAATAAATAAATAATATATATACCTAAGGCTGTAACACATAGGATACTTTTTATCCCCTTCAGAGGTTCCTCAGGTAGTTTTTAAGTACACGCGGACGAAATCGCTGGCAAAAGCTAGTACGATATAATTACTTGAAAATCAAGTAAGTAGTTATACGTTTTAGTTCAACTGAACTTTATCAGGTACGTTATCAATGATTGTTTATAATTAACATTTTATTTGTAGTATTGCAAGGTGTAATTATGCTTTGGGCGATGACAAGATATCTGTTGGATAAGGAATATGACTCGGGCGTTTATCCAGATCAAGATTTTAAAGACCACTTTTCTGATTTTGTTGATAACAGTTCTTGGCCTAAAATTTTGGACTAAAGTATGCGTCATTTATTTATTGTTCTATTTATTGAAAACGTTTAGTGCGTAATTAACATAGGTGTTTAGGTACCAACTTTAGATAAAGACAAAATTAGATGATAGAAAATTATCGTATAGCCAGATGCGTTTTGAAATATTCAATCTAAAAATGAGTGGTAGCCTGAAAGCAAGGAAGAATAAGAAAGAAGAGAAATAAAGTGTTATGTGTAGGTACTTATGAAAAAATAACAGTGATATCTATAGGTGTTTTTTTTGAGGAACATAAAAAATTACGTAGACTAATAAGATTTGGGGTAAATTACAAATTTAAAAAATAAGAACGATACCAATGACAACCATTAAATATTGACATGTTAATAAAAAAAGAAACTTGTGTCATTGAAAATTATCGTATAATTTTACAATAGATATATATCTGATAATTTTTGTAGAACTGACTTAATTAACGTTTTTTTCTAAACTTTATTTTTCTATGGGACTTGCTCGCTCGTATACATATTTGCATCAGAAGCAAAAGCGTGACCTTACCATTTGGGACCAAACATAGCTAAGTGCCTACATAAAAAAATAACGATTTAATATACTCTTCTTTTAAAGTCGGTGTAAAATCACATTAGAATCAAAATATATTGCGCATTAAGCAACGCACAATGAAATGCAGATGGTAATGATTCATTTCCATATCGGTGAATATCAGAGACTTGCCAAACGACATTCAAACAGATAACCCTTTGAGTCTGGCCCAGAGGCACAGTAAGGGCTGTCGTCTGCCAATAGGGTTGTCACTTATCCTCCAGTTGTAATATTGTGTAATGCATAAAATACTATAATTTTGGTATCTTTTTCTAATTGCAAAATATAAAAAATCACGTTACCATTCCCACAAAATAAGTACAAGCATGCATGTTTTTTCCTTAGATTAGTTAAAGGGATTTCATTTTTAAATAACATGGAATTCTATTGATTTTCACTGATCATTACCATGTACTTGAATTCTGGGAGCGGAGAACATTTCCTCAAAATACAGTTATAGAAAATACAGTCTATTTGGAAAAAATCCTATTGGTATACTTACATAGGTGTAGGTGTATGTTTTCCGATTCACAGAAGCGTATACTACCAACTTAGAATATTATTCTTATAAAGGTTCATCATAACTTGCTGTGAAAAATATTTAGGAAGATGCCTAAATACTGTAAATACCTATAAAGAAAATAGTTGCCAACCCTATCTTCTGGTTTTATCGTATGATATATGGCCCCATTCCCGGAATAAACACAATGGAATGGCTCACTCCTGTCAGAATTGCGAGTGTCACTAACTACCAATATTTGGATCACATTTGAAGTGTGATTGATATGATATTAGTAACGTACCTAGTAGTGTTAGAAGAAGAAATACATAATGTATCTCAGCGCAGAGAGAAAACAACTACGAGTACATAATATGTTCTAAAGTAAAGAGCAAAATATTCGTTATATCCTCTTTTTGCCTACGTACCTACAGTCAAACTGGTAAAATTAGGCTACATAAAATCTGACAGATATCCTAAGTTAAGTTTTTTTTATGTAATGGAAGTGGCAAACAAGCATGCAGTTCACATTGATGTTAAGTGATGACTGCAGCCTATAGACACCCACACAAAGACCGAGGTCAAAATGCAGATGCCTTGCCACTCCTGAGGCCTAAGGTGTTATGCCTTTGTGCCGGAAATTAAAGGGTCGTACATTACCACCTAACCGGAACACGATAGTGCTGAACACTACCATTTTGCGGCAAGTACCTATATTAGATAATGCGGTGGTGCCTACGCCCGCACGATCCGTCACTGGTGCTCTACCACCAGTAAATATGTAGCATGTATATGTAATATGTACAGTAGTATGTATGTTTGTAACGTTTTTACACAAATCTAATGGACCGAATTCAAAAATTCTTTCACCATTTGAAAGCTGCATCTTTGCTGAGTGACGAAGGCTATAAATATTACATTCATTGCAACCGTGCGAAGCCGGGCCAAGCCGCTAGTAGTTTATATAGAGAAGGAGTGTAAAATGCTAAAATTAAAAACTATATTAAAAAAGAAGCATTACACTCGCTTCCAATCATTTGAAACACCGTAAATTATATTCACATTTTCAAAACATAATAATATTTATGTGCTGTGTTTCAGCCTGTGAGAAGTTAGTAATGTTCCTATCTCTACGGGAAACAGTCATGAAGGAATGTAATAAAGTAAATAGGTGGTAAATAAAGTTGTTTTAATAATTGTGCAAACAGTACTATAATATAAAGTGAAATATAATAAAGATACACAAGTGAGGCAAATTGCACAAAAACGCGGCGTCTTTCAAGCGTGTCATTAGAATTTGTGTAGTACATAATAAGGGACAAAGGACAAAACGTCCATAGACCTACACAATCACATATCGAGAGAAAACATGGTGGCTCTATAGAAACATAATCCACATCCGAAGTTTGACAAAGAACATGTAATTGGATTACCGAGCACTTAATATCTCCTTTCTAATGCCACTGCAAAATATTAGACCCTATCAATATAAATCTTCATAGCAAAAGAAATTTTAGCCACTATAAAATAGAGTTTATTCTTAAATAGTGGTTGAGCAAAATAGGGTAAACTCAACGAGATTAAAACCGGGTATAGACATGCGACAAAAAAATATCACCGCTCCGAAAGATGTCATATTAAGAAACATGTCAATCATATTTTTATGACGGGATTGAATAGGCCCGTTGTTCACTTGCGTAGTGCGTTTTTTCCCATATTTCACGGTCGGTTTGTACGCCCGTGTTTTTGTTGGCACTTTTTGCGGGGTTTGGATGAAATTTTATCGAGTTCTTGCAATTATTATTAACAATTGAGTTGAGAGTGCTACAAATATTTCAGAAGATCGCGTTTCCTGTGATTATGTTTACTGAGTAATTGGTAAATTATTTGAACTGAGTAAATGATGGATAATGCGGTTTGGAAAATTGTTTGGCGGTGGGTCCATTGCTGATCTGATTTTAAACGATAATGGGTGAAAAAATTTAGTCACTGAGATGTATGTATGTATGTTACTATGATGTATGCTTGAGTAATAAATGGTAGTGTAGTTTTTGTACCTCTTTTGGTAAACATCCGGCATTTACAAAAATGTTTGGTTAACGAAAAGCTCAATCTACGTAACTTCAAACGTAACTTCACGCCTGTAATCCCCGAAGGGGTAGGCAGAGGTAAATGCATGCATTCAAGCATACATGCAAACACCCACGATTCGCCGGTTACGTTTTGGCCCATGTAACAGGTGGCGAGCCTGTTGACATCTCCGGGCACATTACCAAACTTTGAGGTACTGGGAAATTTCCAGAAAATGGAAAAATCCCAATAGAACCAGAGACAAAGGCTTTTTCACCATTATCTCTGATAACCCCTACCCGGGAATCGAACCCAGGACCTCAGCGTAGTAGTAGTGGCCTGCTACCACTAGGCTACCGAGGCAGTTACGTTTTTGAATAACGCGGTGCCTATGATTTTTTGTTGGTAAGTAACACCAGGTGTAAATAAGCCGGTAATAACTAATATTCACGCAAAGGATCCTATTCAATATACCTATATATATTTTTATGTAGGTACTAATGTATTTTGTATTATTATATATTTTTTTATGTCTGAAGGTTGACAGACAAGCAAACGGGCCACCTGATGGAAAGTGACCTGTCACCTATGAACATTTGCAACACCAGGGGAGTTGCCAACACGCTTGCAGTCCTGAAGGACTCTTTAACCATAATCTTTAACCATAATCCCTACTTATAATATTATAAATGCGAGAGTAACTCTGTCTGTTTGTCTATCTGTCTGTTACCTTTTCATGTCCAAACGACTGAACTGATTTTAATAAAATTTAGTACAGAGATAACAAAAAATAAAATAAAAATAAAATACGCTTACACTCACAGCCCCACAGTAGGTATAAACCTGTGTCGTGGGTGCCGTTGTACACAAAGAACACATACACAAAACACCCAGACCCGAAACAAATATCAAGGCCATACAAATATTTGTTCCGGTGCGGGGATCGAACCCATCGCCACCCTTCGAATCAAACGGTGGTTTCACACCGCTGGACTAACGGGGTCGTCAGAGAGATAGAGCTTTGAGAAATAACATAGGCTATTTAGTTATTAATAAAACGACATACACGCGGGCGAAGCCGCGGGCAACAGCTAGTATATAATAATACAAAATACAACATATTGTAACACTTATGAAACACCTCAGAGGGAAGTTCGTTCCACACTTTACACGTTCTGGGCAAATACGAACGTGAAAACCGCATCGTTGAGCACTGCCAGGTGTCCAGTTGGTGGAACTTCTCTCTTCGGCATTTTAATTCATCTAATATGGCTGACTAAGTAAATATATAATACATACATTACATAGGTACATTGCTCAAGTTTCACCACAAACTCGGGACCTCGAATTAACAATACACCGTCAAACGTTCATGAGTCGTAACGCATTGTCTTACAATTACCGACGGTTTCAAGAAATTTGGCACTGCTAAAGAACCAGCGGTAACAGAGCTGTCATTATCTATCAACTCAGTGTGTATTCGTATTGTTTTCAATTAACTTTGGTTCAGAAGATACTGGCTGATAATTAGCGCAAACGCGAGGGAATTGTATCGCGAAGTGCCGCTAATATGCAGTTTTTTTTCTGTTTCTTGGTATAATGGTTTGACAAAAGATCCCTTGTGGATGGTGAAA
The DNA here is from genome assembly GCA_036365455.1 of Macrosoma leucophasiata. Classification (NCBI taxonomy): domain Eukaryota; kingdom Metazoa; phylum Arthropoda; class Insecta; order Lepidoptera; family Hedylidae; genus Macrosoma; species Macrosoma leucophasiata. Next base: position 14,694,336 of record JAWQUS010000021.1, read on the forward strand.
TTTAAAAACAAGGTATAGTTTGAAGAGGCTTCAAACGCGATATTTTCTGTCGATATCAACTTCAACTTAATTTTTTCTGTCGTATTAGTCCCTGAAGTCAGGGATTAAAGCCGCAGAAGCAGCAGATGGACCCTATATGGTCCAAAAACTTTGTTTTTTTTTTTTTTTTTTCTGTTATGGAAGCGGTAAACAAGCATGCAGTTAACATTCATGTTAAGTGATGACTGCAGCCTATAGACACCCACACAAAGACCAAGGTCAAAATGCAGATGCGTTACCACTCCTGAGGCCTAAGGTCTTATGCCTCTGTGCCGGAAATTACAGGGCCGTACATTACCACCTGACCGGAACACGATAGTGTTGAACACTACCATTTAGCGGCAAGTATATTAGGTAATGCGGTGGTGCCTACGCCCGCGAGCTCCTTCACTGGAGCTCTACCACCAGTAAAATTGAATTAAAACTATCACATTACCGTCAAATCGATGATTACAGCACTGTAATAATCTAATTGTATATTTAGACTGTTTGGATCTTTTGTTTGGGAATGTATATTTTCTGTATGGCAATAAATCTTGAGTACAATAATTTATGAGGACTTAACTAGGTAAAATTATACGAGTAGCAATAGCTTGATATTTCCAAAACAATATAAGTTCTTATCTAATTCTTATGTATCTACGCGTAACTAACGTAACCTTTCTTAAAAGGTAACGCAGTTGTCATTATGTATCACATACCTAATTGTGTAGGTCGTATTGTTTTAATTGACCCGGTTCAGGGAGTAAGGGCCGATAATTATAATTAGCGCAAAACTTGAAGGAATTGCATCGCGAAGTGCCGCTAATGTGGTGTTTTTTTCTTTTGTGAATGGTGTAATGACGGGACAACGGCTCCCTTGTGGACGATGAAATTCGATCGCACGCGACAACGAATGAAGATGCGCTGTCTTTGAGGAGATTCGGGTAAATGGTATCAGGAAAATAATATTTGTTATGTTATCCATTAGTATTGTTATGTTATATTAGTCCAGCTGGACTAGATTCCCAGTAGGTCGCGAGTTCGAGTCTCGCCTGAAGTCAAATTTTTCTTTCCATTTTTCTTTAAAAATTAAATATATTTCACAAGCATGTGTTAATGCGAAATAATATAAAACAATTATTAAGGGTAAAAGCGACTTCTTTACGATATTCAATAAACTGAAAAGTCTATTATATCGGTTGCCTAACTAGCATAGTTGGTAATAGATGGCGCTACTGCTACCATAAAGCAATGCAATAGATGTGAAGAAAAAATTCGACAAATCGGGCAGGGCTTCAGTAGCTCAATTGGAAGAGCGGCTGGACTAGATTCCCAGTAGGTCGCGAGTTCGAGTCTCGCCTGAAGTCAAATTTTTCTTTCCATTTTTCTTTAAAAATAGATTATATTTAATTTGATTTGCAGTAAGATTTAATTGGTACATCAAATACCAAATAAAATTTAATTGGCACATTATGCAGGTAGGTACCTATGTATTTCAAGAAGCAAGAACGAGTGACAAATAAAGTGAGTAACTTTAATCAAGCTATTTAGAGTTTTTTTTACTTTATTGGATAAGTTATATTATTCACAAATAATAGCAATAGTTTAATATTTTTAAGTAACACAGGTACTTCATTTTTACGTATATATTCCATGTGCGTAACCAAATGGTAACTGAGTTGTCATTATGTAGGTAGGTACCACATTGTGTAGATCGAATTGTTTTCAATTAGTCCCGTTCATGAAGTATCGGCCGATAATTATAATTAGCACAAACTCGAGGGTTTTGCATTTCGAAGTGGTGATTTTAGTCACTTAATAATGGTAACCCATTATACGTCCCACTGCTGGCCACGAGTCTCTCCCCTTTTTTTGGAGGGAGGCGCAGGTGCATTTGCAGGTTAGTCACTACTCATATAAACTGGTTGTTCTCGAGTCGTATGCATCTATGTTCCCATCTCTCGACTATCACGAGAAATACTTAGTATAAGCTGCAAATAAAACATCAATAATCGCACAGGTCCCATATGCCCCTCGTCCCCAGCAAGCACAAGGGCCCGTTGTGCGCACAACGCCGCACTGTGCCGCACTAATCACTTTCACGTGCCGTGCCACTGTCCCTCTGTGCTCGCGGCCCGCACTTCCCACTCTCTGATCTACATAGTACTTTGCAGTACTTATAATGTGCGTACAGAATGTAGATACTTTTGTTTTTAAAAAGACTACCTAATACATAGTAACTACGTAACTCAATTGACATTGGTTATAGATTTTTTTTTTGGTTAAGATTAAGCATTGGTGTATATTTCACTTACATGTTAGAATTTAGAATTTTACGGTCAATGTAATTTTATCTCATAAATACAAAACGTTATTTTTTTGCAACAATCTGTTACATCAATGTAAGAGGTAAACGTACAGAAAGTATGGTTTAAAACTATTATAAATATGAGATTCTGAAGTAGGTTATCTAACTACATTTTAATTTAATCATTTTATTCATATGATGAATGATGAAATCCATTGATTTAAATAATTCTATGAGTGTAGAAGTGGCACGTGAATTGTGAAAGAACAAAGAACCGAGAAAAACGCTCCGCGCTCTCTGCCTACCCCGTAAGGGACTTGCCGTGATGATACGTATACACATTTAAGAACAAAATACACAAGTGGCCAACAACCATATATTTAAAATATTGTACAATATTCGTAACACCAAAAGGTTTAATCGTTATTTTCATTAATCAGAAATCAGCAAGTTATTTAGTAGGATAAAAAAAAACATAGAGAAAGTAAAATACAATACATACCAACAAATCGTCCAAATAGATTTTTTTATTATTCAGTTTTACATGAATTAATGTGCTATAACTAAACAGGATGACTCCTTAAAATGACCTCATTCAATATTTCAGGTTTTGTTTTAGTATGTATGTCTACGTTATTACAAAGACCTACCATTGTCGTAGTAATTTCGATGTGAATTAAAACATAACGTATATTAAAACAAGTAAAGAATTCTTTAATAATCCTAAGATTATTTCCGATGGTCATTACCTATATTATATTCGCTATTACCAGACATTTAATAAGTCAATATTACAGAAGTACAATTAGGAATGACCATTTCGCTATACAGCATTCCTGAGGTAACCGTTGGGAACGGGTGTAATGGGCCAATGGAGGGTAGCGATAATTCCCAGTTCCCATCGCATGCACCACCGCGGCTCTGAGGACAACCTATTATTGTACGCCATAGATTAACAAAAACAGAACCAACACATGATTGGTAAAAAACTGGTGACTTCCTTAATATCATTCATAAAGAAAAGTCTTAACTCACTGACTGACTTATCAACGGCTATCCTAAACCTTTGAATCAGGAAGGTTGAAATTTCACAGAAATTGTTCTTACGATGAAGACGAGGAATAAAATAAAAAGCATATGACATGAAGTGACAACAAAGCACACAGTTCATATTGATGGTCTCTAAACATCAAAATAAAAACCAAAAATTTCAATGTATATGCGATGCCACTCCTAAGGTTTTAAATGATATACTGGAAATTATAGGGCCGTACTTGACTGAAACAAAATAGCGCTGAACACTACCATTTAAAGGTAAGCAGATTAAGTAATGCGGTGGTCTCTATACCCATGAGTACAGTCACTGGAATTCTACTACTAAATTCGAATGAGTATATAAGATATCCATTCAACGCATCTGCATTTTGACCTTGGTCATTGTGTAAGTGTCTATAGACTGCAGTCATCCCTTAACCTCAATGTGTACTACATGCTTTTTCACCACTTCCATTACAAGAAAAACTTTCATCTCACAAATCAAATTCAAATATAAACCGTGTCAACAGAAAATGTAATCGGTGTATAATTTCTACAACTTAATTTCAGCTACCCTTTTCTACCTACTTCACCGTCTACACCGATAACTAATCGCCAGAATAGGCTCGCGAATATGGAGTCGAGACGTAAATAAGAGTAGACAAAGGCTGCACGCAAAAGGAACAGGACGAGCATAAAAAGTAGCTGTCAGGCCGGTCACGAGTGTGCTCTATGAAGGAAAAATGTGTGCAGTAGATGACCGCTGTTATTATGTTTATCACGCTCGTGGGAGACTTGTCTTTGGCTCATGTTTATGGCCGCTTTGGAATTGCTCAGTTTCCTACATGGTATCTAGTTTTTTTCGCTTGTATTTTTCATGAGAAATCTCATAAGGTTGTTGCATTATTTTAATAAAGTAGCAGCAGTTTTTTTATTTGGAAGATAAGATAACATGCAGTTGGTTTGAAAACATATCATATTTTTTGGATTATGAGGGCAAAGCGAGGTGATTTTTGCCCGTTAAGATGAGCCTGCAGTGAAAAATACACCACCGCATTTTTATTTTGTTGCCCCACAGTAGGTATAAACCTGTGTCGTGGGTTCCGTTATATACAAACAACACATACACAAACACCCAGACCCGAAACAAATATCTGTAGGCCATACAAATATTTGTCCCGGTGCGGGTATCGAACCCGCGACCCTTCGAATCAAACGGTCAACTCACACCGCTGGACCAACCGGGTCGTCAAAATGTTTGGTTAAACTGAATCAAATATTGAAAATTCTGTTATCATTGTGCTTTATGAGAAAAATGGATTCAATAGATGACTGCTATTATTATATTTTTCACATTATAAGGCAAACAAGCATTCAATTCACATTGATGGTAAATGAATACCTACTGCAGCCTATAGACATCTCTACAAAACCCGCCGGTCAAAATGCCGATGCGTTGGCACCCTTGCACACCCTTTATTGTTTTGCTTTCGTGATATTTATCATGGGACTAAACATTACCATCTTACCAAAATACATTAGTGTTAAATACTACCATTTGACGGTAATGCGGTGATTCTTACGCCCTCGAGTTCCAACACTGAAACTCTACCACGTATGTCTATTTATCTTAACGGCATCACCCGTATAATAAATGAATCTATCACAACTTATCAAAATTATAACATATTAAAAATAGTCTCAAATGTCGAAATGTCGGATACATTGGGGTTACATTAAACGCAAGTGGACGTCAGGTGCGGGGCCGACCCGGTCACGATTCTTTGACCGATGTCGACTTGAAATGAGAACCATGCCTGAACATAATCCAATCAAAATTCCATCTTATATTTACAGTTTTACAGTCCAATCTCCAATCGAAACATAAACTAGAAATTTCATAATAACTCCAGCTGAAACATACTTAAAACAGAAGGTGGTAGAGTTAATTTTCGATTGAAATTTGTTCAGATATATTGAAAGACTATGCGTTAGTTAATGCTCTGCCTATAATCGTAATAAGTAGATGGTGTGTTGAAAAATTATCGGTGCGATCGGAGGCGCAATGGACGCGTCACTTTTTTGCCTATTTATATTGAGTTTGAAGGTTGAGAGGTAGAGACGACTGGATACGCTATTGAGCGTACAAATGAAAATAATTATAAAATACACCTAATTATAAAAATATTTTTTTATTCAAATTCTCTGGCCCAGTTGCTCTGCTTATTAATCTACCGAAATTCCACATCCGACCATCGAATTTCTTTTTCAGATTTTAATGCATCGTCTTAAGGTTCTAGCACACTAGTATTGTAGTAGTTGCTAAAAAAAATATGTTTTCAAGCTACGATTAAGTCAATGGAAAGAAGTTTATTTGCCTTCGATAGATACGTAGGATACCAGGTACAAGTATCCTCATATGTAAAATTAATCAAATTTATTTATATTTTATTTTAAAGAAAAATGGAAAGAAAAATTTGACTTCAGGCGAGACTCGAACTCGCGGCCTACTGGGAATCTAGTCCAGCCGCTCTTCCAATTGAGCTACTGAAGTTTTGTTCTGCCCGATTTGTCAAATCTTTCCTTCACATTTATTGCATTGCTTTATGGTAGCAGCAGCGCCATCTATTGCCAACTATGCTAGTTAGGCAACCGATATAATAGACTTTGAAGTTTATTGAATATCGTAAAGAAGACGCTTTTTCCCTTAATAATTGTTTTATATTATTTCGCATTAACACATGCTTGTGAAATATATTCTATTTTAAAGAAAAATGGAAAGAAAAATTTGACTTCAGGCTAAATGCTTGCAGGTAGTTTATTATAAATTGTAGGTCCCATACAAAAAACACTTGTACGATATAGCTGAGTTCTGGATATAACAGAACACAGCTTGTTACAATGACGTTTTGACGTTAGAGTGTCATAGTTGTTTTAATCTCTCTTTACCATCTTAGCAATCTCGAAGATGTATATCGCAGGGAGTGTAAGAATTTTCAAATTTTGGAAATGTGACTTACATGAGTCCCTTTGCGACAGCCTGCATATGGATCTAACACATCTTTTCTGCGCTTTAAACGCACATTCAGTTCCAGGTGCATTTCCCCAGAATATTATGCCGTATTTAAGGATACTGCCAATATATGCATGATAGGCTCTAAGAACAGCGCTTGCGTTCACTACTTTGTTAAGCATAATAATATGTATCGCATTGGAGTATTTACTTAATTTTTTTGTAACGTGCTCTATATGAGCTTTCCACTTTAAACCGTCGTCAATGTAAAAAACCCAGAAATTTTGTTACGCTACTATTATTAACAGATGAGCCCCTGTAATTAACATTTAAATTATACTTTTTTGTGTTTTTGTACATGAAATTCATCATACATGTTTTCGAAAGGTTTATCTTTAAATTATTATTAACTAACCAGTCGATCAACTTTCCTAGTGATTTATTGATTTCATTTTCATAATAATCTAGATTATACACTCTAGCCGAAATACGTCCACATCACCCCTGCATCCATCAGTGTTGTGTATGACGCTTGTCATAGAATTGGCGATCGCAATGGCGGTAGTTTTGTTCCTACCCGCTTTATTATACTCCCAGGGAGATCCCTTGTAGAATTATTTGAAGTCTTGACTGACTACACTAGCAGAAGAATTATACTCCACTAGAGGGCGGAGGGATTGTCACGTCTCGAAAGAGTTGTTACAAATGTAGTTACATATTTGTTTTACTGCCAGTAGTGTAGTGCTAGTTGTGTACTTGCTTATAGGCTGGAGTTTTCAGTTAACATCCAGGTACTGCATGCTTGTTTGCCACCATCATTACATGAAAATATAATTATATTAAGTCTCTTCCATGCAACTCTATGTCCGTGTAAAAAACAAGTTCATATAACCCGCTGGGAAGTAATAAGTGTACCTAACTTTAGTGCACAGTCCGCATCAAAATGTCATCAATGTTTTCGGTAAATAAATGACGGGTACATGGCTCAGCTAATAATTTTTTTTAGATGTATTGAACCGATATTTACTTATTGCGACCGTGGAATTTAAATTGTGTTTTGTGTTTGCTTGGTGGGCGTTTTCATGGCAACCAAAATAAGCTGTAGAGCTGTGTGTACCTACAATATATTGGACCACATTGTTCATCACATCAGCAACACATCAACATACTGGAGATAAAGGCTCTAGAGTAGTGATTCCCAAAGTGGTTAAGTTGGATCCCCTGGGGTCCATGGGGGACTCGATCGGGGTCTACGTAGACGTGAATGAGAATTGGAAATATAGGAATGTGATATAAATAAATATAGCAAGGAAGGGGTCCACCGAAACCAGAAAAATGTTGAAAGGGGTCTACAAGAAAAAATTGTTTTGGGAACCGGTGCTCTAGAGGTAGACGTCGGGACGTGACGTGTGTCTTGTGGAGGAGAATTTTGACGATAGTACAGTCAGTCAACCGAGTGATGATGGTCAAATCATTCGAATAGGGCGGTAGTAAACACAATATACAATAACGTGGGGTGTGCATGTGCACGAAGCATAAGCGAAATGTTGTTTGATTAAAAACACAATGACATTTTCGATTGACGTGATGGTGAAGTCATTCAAATGTTACTTTGTGTAACTCACATAAAGCACTCAGGTTTAAAAAAAAATAGAAAAAAACACACTTTGTTCTACCAACTGAGCTGTTAGAGTCCACTCAGTTGGTAGAACAACAAATGGACTAATGATCACAGTGGTCGTGGGTTTTTTTTTTTTTTTTTATGTAATAAAAGTGGCAAACAAGCATGCAGTTCACATTGATGTTAAGTGATGACTGCAGCCTATAGACACCCACACAATGACTAGAGGTCAAAATGCAGATGCGCTGCCACTCCTGAGGCATTAGGTGATATGCCTCTGTGCCTGAAATTACAGGGCCGTACATTACCACCTGACCGGAACACGATAGTGCTGAACACTACCATTTAGCGGCAAGTATATTAGGTAATGCGGTGGTGCCTACGCCCGCGAGCTCCGTCACTGGAACTCTACCACCAGTAAAAAGTTCAAGTTCAGCCTGAAGATTAAATACTATTCTCTATGTCTAAAGTATTTTTTATATTTTATATGTATTTTCAGGCCAAGTACTTTACGGGGTAGGCAGAGAGTGTGGAGCGCCAGATCTCCCGGTCCTGACAGACCTTCCATGCTTCATGGATATTCATAATTCTCTTCAATATGCACGAGGATTCCCAAGACTTTTGACTCCACCCTCAGACAGTTCTCGAACTATTTGGTCAAAGTCAGGTTTAAAATCATCCACATTTGCATTGTATTTTTTTTCATTTTTTTCTGATTTTCCTTAAAATATTTCACTCGAATGTGTTATTGCAAAAAAAAACAATAAAATAGAACAAAATCATATACGTTTTTGTGTTGATAGCTTTCTATTGAATATTTTTCATTACGACAAGTTATATATTAGGAGATGTATTAAATTAATACATGTTTCTTATCGTCTCGGGAGTCATTTGAAAAGGTTAGATACAGTTACATATTATTCAAATGAACAAGCACGCGGTGACCCACGGGTACCTTCAGAGGTCTCGTTAAGTTTCTACATTTAAATAAGACTATTCAAAACGTAATGTAGTTAGCGTTTTTAGGGTTATGTACCTCAAAAGGAAAAGAAAAGGAACCGAATACGGAATAGATCACTTGTCTGTCTGTCAGTCTGCAACGGCCAATCTATCTGTCAGTCTGTAACGTCCATTTTGCTTCGAAGACATTGGACCGATTAACAATTTCAGTGACTCAAAGATTTTTTTTTATGTAATGAAAGTGGCAAGCAAGCATGCAGTTCACATTGATGTTAAATGATGACTGCAGCCTATAGACACCCACACAAAGACCAAAAGTCAAAATGCAGATGTGTTATCACCTAAGGTGTTTTGCCTCTGTTCCGGAAATTACAGGGCCGTACATTACCACCTGACCTGAACACGATAGTGCTGAACATTTAGCGGCAAGTATATTAGGTAATGCGGTGGTGCCTACGCCCGCGAGCTCCGTCACTGGAGCTCTACCATCAGTACTGAGTGTAATTCGGTAGCTTAGTTGGGACTGAACTCGTGAGCACAGTGGTCGCAGATTCACTTCCCGCCTGAAGTCAAATTCTTTTTAATATTTTTTCCTTAATATATTTCACTCCTATGTTTTATTGCGAAAAGTTGAATAAAAATAAAACAAGTAAAAAATAAATTTTGGGGTATAATAACTTTATTTACATACTTAATTTGCAAACTGTAGGTACTGTGTGAGATATCTTGGGAAAGCCCTTGTTATCAGATTAAAAAAAAAATTGTTCCTCAATAAACAAATGCGCCTCGTTTTTCCGATATTACTGGGCCTAATAACTATTTGCCTATAAATCAAAAGAAAACCAAGTAGACTTTTGCCACCTCGAGACGAGTCGCCTACATTCGAGCAGCAAAAAAAAAATAGATGTATAAGATGATATTAAAGTAAGGTAGAAAATTAATCATTTGTACCTACAGACCTACAGTACTCTCAACGCGATTCTGACTTGTACTTGGCTGGTTTTTAATGTGTTGGAAAATGAGAATCATATGAAATATGATAATACACAATCAAATTTCAATTGATTTATTATCATTGATTATACCGGGTTACCACTTACGTTGGTTTGTTTATATTCGGAAAGTAGCAAATAGGTAGCAAACAGTAGCACACTCTATGATAGAATTATGAACTACACAACAAGTATACAACAAGGTAGGTAATTATCTGCCACATTATTTTTTAAACAGATTTCTGATCAATTTATATTTATTTTTAAAAAGTGGTTAACCCGCTATTTTAATTATTGTGAATCTGTTTTTTATTGTACCTCCTTTTAATTGGATTATGTATGTATGTATCTTCACGCCAGGTCCCTAACGGGGTAGGCAGAGGCAGAGAGTGTAGAGCGCCAGATATCCCAGTCCTGACATACCTCTCGTGCCTCATCTACTCTATATATCTCTATTTAAAAATTAAGTCTATTACCGAAGTTACGATCACACTAATAACGTAATTATAGTTTTTAATATTAAAAACCACATGATAATTCCAAACCCATAGTAAAATAACATAGAGCAACATGGACCACCGGCATTCGCGTTGCTTTGTCTTTAAAATGATCAAAATTTTGTCATGTGATAGGTAATTACCTAAAATACAATTATCTTCTCGTTTGACAACTATTTACGACACACCCTGTATAAATTAAACCATGAATCACCACAATATTTGTACCCACATATAATTGGCAACCGCTACAACGACTCTGTCGATGGCTGTATTAAGGTCATAACTTACTACAGACATCCGGCACCCGACCAGCACCTCCTCGTTTTACGGCGTCTACTCGTTGTCGTCTGGTGGTCCACGGGTGAACGACGCGATGTTACTTGTGAAAACACGTTGGAAATGTCAACGCAAGACAAGCTAGTGGTACCGAATGGTCCACTCGATGTCCGCGCGTGGACCGCGCGTCACCCGCGCGTTGACGGCTTGTTGTCGAGGCGATACGGCGCGGAGTTTATGTAATGAGCGCAGACCGCTCGAGGCGGTCGGGCGCTGGTCGGGTGCCGGGTGGCTCTAGTGAGCTATGACCCTTAACTGACAACAATCAGCAATGAACACGTATAACTAGTTTCATTAAAACTTAACTGTCATAACGCGTTTATATCGAAATGGAAACATGACGCATTATTTATAACACATAATAGAAATGAATGAACAGAACCCACTTTTACTTGTCGTATTTGACAAGCTAATTAAAAAACTCACAAACGGACCATCATTCGTAGTTTGATTGAAAAGTTTGATGTATTGAAAATCGATTCTGAATTCATGCAATCAATTGATTTTATAAGCCTACCGCTTTTAGTACGATGTTTATAATCGTGTCTCACATTAAACAGTTAATCGATTCATTGTCAAATAGATTTATATTTTACTCATAATTCAGTTTTTGGTGTTCGTTATGTTAGAATGTCATTTTGATATGTGTATTAATACGTGTACTGATTAATTTTAGATAGTTTTAATTATTTTAATTCACACGCTTTCTTATTTATTAGTCATTGATATTTGATCGGATTAAATTACTTATAGGATGATGCTAGTGTATAAAGTGTTATATAATATACCCACTTGCGTAAAAATCCGCAATTAAACTGCCGACGCCATTGCGATCGCTAATACACGTGCAAAGCATGAGGGATTATGGCATATTCTCCTCAAAATGACGCACAACACTGTTGTTGCCATCGCTGGGGAAGGCTTTGTCCAGCTGTGAACGTCTTTCGGCTGAAGGGATGATAAGCCTCTATGTGATTACCTTCTTAACGTAAATGGTTGCGGTATTTTTGTAATTGATTATAAGAAGAAACAAAAGAACATGGGTTATATATATGAACCAAATATTTTCAGCCTCCAGATTTTAAGTGACAAATTTTACAGCGTCTGTACATGCAGTAGAACGAAAGAAACAATCGGATAGTTTCGACTTCGTAGAGCGTTATCTCTGCTGGACACTGCTTAGGTAAGTACTGATATTGGTCAAAACTTAATCAAAATGGCCGACAAACGTTGCATAGGTTGTGTGCGAAAGAGTTAGCGCTCTATAGACCCGAAATAAGCCGAAATCTTCTTCCTAGGATCGATGTGCAATATTTATTGCTTGAGTCTGTACCACAGCTTTACTTAAAGTAGGTATTAGCCGCTGAATAGAGTCTCGCTAACGTGTTGGAGTGATTATCAAATTATACAAACTAGAGTCCAGCTGACATAGATGATAAGAGTCATCTATGTCAGCTGGAATCTAGTTCGTCACTGGAAAGACAAAAAAAAAAAAAAATTAAGATCACATTGCATTGAAAAGATGCAGTCAATCTGTTATTCATTCCGTTTAAGCGTATCCACATGGGTATCACGTCATGTCATAGCATGTGACGTCAGAAACCAGCCCCGTGTCAAACCTGTCATAAATAGAGAAATTTTGACTCAGCACGATATATTCAAATTTCTTACCAAATGTCATTCGATACCGAAAGACGTCTGACATCTTCATGACTCCAACTTCAAGTACCAAACGTCTTATTTAACATACAATTCAATATCGAAAATTCACTTTGTACACTCAGAAATACAGTGCGTTTTTGATTGAGCTGTGACACCGTTTCAACACAAAAGAATTCGTCAAGACAAGTGTCTATCAGTCATGCTTTTCGAAAACGACATCTAACCTGCAGGTCATTTGAGTAACCAATTTGAACTTTATAAGATTGTGATACGAATTTATTTAGTTTGGCAGTATGTTTAACCCTTGGAAGTCTATAGGTGGTCTAAAAGCGCTTCTTAGAATTGACGGCGTCAAAATTCTTCAGGGCAGTCAACTGTGATGACTTCTTGTTAGCAAGTGTTGTACTAGCGACGGTGTTATTCTGTGATAATGTTTTTATTTAGTTGAGCATGTTTGGTGACCACTGATGCGACTAATTTTTATATTGCGTTTGTTTATGCTTGATTTTCCAGTTTGTTTCGTGTGTCGAAAGACTCTAAATTGTATTGTTTGTATTAGTCACAAATGCATCTCATTATTGATGTTATGAGTTTATTAAAAAGTCTTCTCAAAGAAATTCATGTTCGTTACACAGTGATTCTTAGTATAATGTATCTTTAGGTATATTTTGTAAAGACATAGACAAATGGAATGAAAAATATCTAATTTAAAAAAATTGTTTATTTATTTTCTTTGCCAGTTTTTCTTTAATTTCTCAATAGATTTCGTACATGTATGTAAATGCAAGCATTAAAAAATTATCAAAGATTGCCAATGCTATCTTAAGGCATGTTACGCATATGACAAAAAAAATGTGATCATTTTCTAATGGCATTTTAGTCATTACGATTTGTTATTTCATAGAACCAAATTAAGTAATTATAAAAATACTATCTGTTGCCCGCGGCTTCGCCCGCGTTAATTTTTTTTTCTGAATTTTCTTTGCTATAAATCTCACGGAGCCCAAGACCTTTCCAACTAATGCAAAACCGTGGAAATTTTCGAACCGGTTCTTGCGTTCTGGAGTTATAGCGTCAGGAAGGAAAACCCGACTTATTTTTATATTATAAATTGAATTCTTATTTACACAAAAACAAATTTAAAAATGTCTGATTGCAGAAATCTGTTCATTTTTAATTCATATCAAGTCCTTGTACCTAATCAAGTAACTAAGCAAATTTCGTATACGTGAAGCGAAAAATAATAATTCAAGATTCCCAATAATACCTATCACGCACATTACGTATTATACGTTTGTCACTAAAATGTGATCAGAGAATTGATTCGATGCCTTACATGCATCAATTTACGTACCGGAATTGATGCAAACTGTATTCAGAATTGATTCAAAATGTATATGAAATATTCACTGTCATTTGTCCTTACAACTGCTACATAGGACACACAGCACGTACAGCTAACGAGTGTTGCCCAACATTTGACATTCCGAAGGGCCAAATTGTAGGGTTCAGAGCCGTAATGTTTTTCTCACACGATTCGAGAGCAAATAACTGGGTGCTGATGATATGGCGATATCGTTATACGAGTAATGCTTGAGGTGTCGACTAACTTGTTACACAGTGGTCGGAAGAATGACTTTGTTGCGATTTCACTAGTAATAAATAGGCAAATGTTAGTCATTTTGAGTAGGTGTTTAGTAATCCAAGATTTGCTTTAGCAAATTGTAGTTTCAAACCTATACGCTTTTTAAAGGTATAGGTACTGCTTGTCTGCTATTCACGATATTCCACTTTGAAAAATAGGTAAAATTGATGTAAAAATTTAATATTCGAATGATTTTATAACGAAATAACGTGTTATTATGTATACTTTTATCGGTGGACAAATTCAACAAAAAATGTTTCTGGACTTCGCTATTTGCTATTTACAACGATCGTTTAAACTGGCTTGTAGCAGTCAGCGTCCTGCGATGAAACTGCCACCGCGATCACTAATCAGCATGCCAAGCGTGGCGATTAAGGCATACCCCGGTTTTGGGGAAACTTTGGTTCAGCTATGGACGTCTTTCGGCTGATAAGATTATGATATTAGTCCTTTAGGTATGGCAGAATGTAATGTTGGCAACTTGTAACGTAGAAAATGTCCATAGGCGACGATTATCACTTTGCATCAAATGGCTGCCTGTCAATTTTTTCGTATAAAAAATATCGGCGGCAAGAAAATATTTTTCTAGACAAATTAAAAAAGGCTTTGTAATAAAATTCATATGATAAGATATTAAAACTATATTAAATACGTATTAATAACGAAAAAAATCAAAATGTAGGTTTAGTTTTTAAAAATTTAACTAGTCTTCATCTGTGACTTAATATGCGCTGTCTGTCTGTTTGTTTTACTTCTAAGCTACTATACACTTTCTAAAACAGAATATACTAATAGCTTCCAATGATCAGTAGTTAGATAGTTATTTTTAGTCAGTAACAGAGGAGCTACTGATAAGTAGGCTGATCCAATGTGGTGGAAAGTCTTTGTAATTGTATAAATGGCTCATAAATAGCGCAATGAAATGAAAAAAACACACTGTTTACACGAGTTATTCACACTAAACAGTCGTGTGTCACAACCTAAGTATAAGTTTGGTCGCACTATCATGGATCCAGCCAATTTTCACCTCTCATATTGGTAGCATGTAAGCACTCGATTGTGTGGTGATTTTGAAATTGATTTCAATTCTGTCCCGCGGTACGTTACCGACCGGCACGGAATGTTACTTCTGTCACCCTCCATCCTTGGATGTCAGAGGGAGATAGATGAGGCTGTGTCAATCATCGCATCGTGACTTTTACAGATGATATGTCAATTTTGCCTTTATCAGAGGTGGAGGGTTATTGCGGGAACTTTTAGTAGCGCCTCCTTTGTGAGGCATTCCTTTGTGGATTGGTTTCGTAATTTTCATGATTGTAACACGAACTGAAGTAACTGACGCTACTAGATTGAAAGTGTTTTTACGCCTTGTTAAAGGTGCAGTGAGATTGAAACTTACAATTGTATAATTCAATTACGAAAAATACTTCGTAATTTAGTTAATTTTTATCCTACTGTTCCTGTCAGCTAAAGTTCATTTAGCAGCCTTGTTTTATTTTCATAGCTGGTATATCTTTTAATTCAAATAGGTAAGAATTAAATGAGTTTTTATGAATAATTTTAACTTTTTAATTAAAAACATAATATATTACGAAAACTTTCAGTCGGATACGCAAAATTTTATTCTACCTATTTACGTACTAAATAACTCGAAAATATACCTGTAAATTTTATTTATGTCTTAGAAAAGTAAAATCTTTATTGAACTATCTTTTTCTATCAAATCATAGGATTACACGCGTACGACGAATTTATAACGGAAAATAAATAGAAGAAAACTTCAGGTAGGACACACCACAACGGTAGTCTCGATGCCAGCAATCGATTCGTTGACGTGACAATGTGGCTCTCAAACTTTCAAGTGAAAAATATATCTATTTTAGATAAATTTTAATTTCAATGATAATATGTATATTTTTAGTAGCCAGTCCATGTAAGAGGACAAAATTAATTACGGGTGCAATAAATTACCTACCCAACCAAAAAGTTTTACCCCCTTATTCATAAACGTATTTTAGCTAAAGTGTTGCTAATCTCTCCTTTGTCTTTTTCTATCCTGCACATTTGACAATGCAACTGACAAAGACAAAGCATTCTATAGCTAAAACGTATCTTAAGTACGTTTATGAATAAGGGGGTTAACGTCCGAGGAATGAATTCCAGTGCGGGGCTAGACGGTATACAAACCATCTAATTACTTAATCGACATACAAAATGGTAATTTCCAGTATTATTGTATTTCGATTAGATGGCACTGTATGGCTCCGTGATTACTAGGTATCACTGAGGCAAAATAAAAACTTCGTAATTGAATTTTTGGTGGGGCAGAATATATATATTTTTTATTTTATTTATTCACATTACAAAAAATAAAACATGAAATAAAATATACTGTAAAAACCAAACAAATTAGTGTTTTATATTGGAAGTTTTAGTTTAAGTTTTATATTGAAAAATGGAAAGAAAAATTTGACTTCAGGCGAGACTCGAACTCGCGGCCTACTGGGAATCTAGTCCGCCGTCAAGGCCGCGAGTTCGAGTCTCGCCTGAAGTCAAATTTTTAATTACATTTTTCTTTAAAATAAAATATATTTCACAAGCATGTGTTAATGCGAAATAATATAAAACAATTATTAAGGGTAAAAGCGACTTCTTTACGAAATTCAATAAACTGCAAAGTCTTATATCGGTTGCCTAACTAGCATAGTTCGGCAATAGATGGCGCTACTGCTACCATAAAGAAATGCAAAAAATGTGAAGGAAAGATTTGACAGGACTTCAGTAGCTCAATTGGAAGAGCGGCTGGACTAGATTCCCAGTAGGCCGCGAGTTCGAGTCTCGCCTGAAGTCAAATTTTTCTTTCCATTTTTCTTTAAATAAAATACAAACAAATGAGGTTTGTATCAGTACTTGACACTCACTTACTGTCTAACATCGGTTACCTATTATGCGCAACTTACTTAGTAAATTGTAGTTATGATGGTAGGTAGGGACGTTTAGTTATCATTATACAAAAAATCGTCCTGCACGTCGAATCGTTGTCGCATCGCTCAATGCTCGACATAATATTATAAAAGTGTGCGTGCGCTTTGTATAAGAATCGGTTAAATATAGATTTATTAAAATAGACGAAATACTCGTAGATATGTATTTGTAAGCTTCTTTCAACGCCGCAGTAGGTATCCCATTGTGTTCCCAAAAGTAATCACGATTATTTTGGAACTCCATGTTTCTTTAGTTATTTTTTTTACATATAATATAATGCGGAACGTCGAATATCTACTGTAATATTCTCAGTATGTTTCTAAGATAATAATTACGAATAACATCGAAGTTTGAGAACAAGAAACACTATTGTCTCATCATCTCTCGTATAAAATACAGAGACTACACGAAAGTCAATGAAAAACGTGAGTACAGTCGCGTTGAAATGTGTCTAGTTGATAATAAAAATGATTTTTAATTAATGTATTACAGATTTTCGCACTAAGCGTGGCAGCTGTGATTTGTTACCACTAAATAATTGGGCAATTGTCTTTTAACGTTTGAAGTTGTAATGTATTTTTGCTATGTTTAATATTTTAATGCAATAAATGGGTAGGTACCTATGGACTTTCACATTGATGGTAAGTTACAGCATTAAGAGGTAGTACACCTAACAATCTTAGGCTCAGCTCAGGTATATGACATCAGTGATATTAAGGTACAATCTAATTGAAATCTGACAAAGTGGTTCCCAAATTTTTCAGCAATAAAATAAGGTGAAAACGCCTTCGAAAAAAATATTTTTCACTATTGTCATATTATTTAGGGCGCCAACACAAAACTGAGATATGATTCAGTTGACCATACGTTCAATAAACATGTCAGACGAATTCGCATAGCAGCAATTCGCGTCTCAAGGTTCTGCGATGCGGCGTCGCATCGCAGTTTTGTGTGGTGGGCATACTTAGCCTGGGTTGCACCTAGATATTTGTTACAGTTAAAGTTATTGTAACATTTCCCGTCCTTCTCTAACTTTAATAGATTTTTTTAAATTTAACTTTAACTTTAACAAATATCTTGGTGCAACCCAGGCTTAGATATTATAACTACAGGTAAAACTTTTCAAACCGAAGTTCTCGCGGAATGTCCACGGTAATGGCGTACGATGTACGTGCCACACTGGTACGACACCGTACGCAAACACACGCACGTTACTTCTGTACGCAATTGTACCACTAATGATTGTACGCGTTGATTTGTGTCCGGCCGCGTACGTGAGCGAATTTTCTTCGGGACTGTCCACATTATATTCATACGTGATCCACGCTACTGTACTGTTTCTACGAAATTATTATCTGAAAACAATGGCTTGTAGCGAAAATACTTATCAGAATGTATCACGATATGATACATACTTTGATCATCAGTGTTCCACAATTTGATTTTAAATAAGCAATATTTAGCGGCTTGATTGATATAAAAGTTATAAATGTGGTTTTCATATTCTTATTTTATAAGTCATAAAAAAATGTATGAATTCAAATAGTTTTGCATTCCCCATTGCTAATTACATAATATATTCTTTACCCTTGCACTAGTTATTTTTCCTAGTTCCATGTCATATTTTGTAAAAAAAGTCATGAAATTATCTACCTCATATACGATCTTATTTTTATTAAAAAAATGTATAACTTATTAAAAATGAAAATAAAAGATATTTTAAAGTTTTAAACAGATACTTTAAAACAAAAACAACACTAAATTGATGTCATTACTATAGTATACGCACAGTGTAAGTACATATAAAATGTTCATTTTCTTTAGACTATGGTATAGGTGTGACCTACTTTATTACAATTTCTTATAGTTTTGGTGTAACGATACCGACTTATATTTAATTTTATTTTTATACCGCATAACAGTGAGGGGAAAATCGATACAACATAAACAGGTAACAACAGTGATAATAAGCATTGTTATTATAGTTATTCTGTGCATGCTTAGTCATATGTCATTACAGGTAAATTGCTGCAATTTGTGTGTTGATACCGCTTTGTGTTCACAACTGTACACGATTACAGAGTAATGACAAATCACGACGCGTCTACGTGCGTCCATCAGATGGGACGTGGACAAATATGGGGTTTTATGTGAGATACTCTGTCTCTATGTCAGTTATGATAGAGAATATAAATATTTTGTTTATAGACGTATTTTTTTAGTTACCTACATTAGGTTGTAATTGTTGATTGAGAAATTTGGCTAGGTATATCTATCTGAATTTATTAAGTAATTTATATAATCTTTTAAAATAGATAATGAAAAATAAAAACTTCGTTGTATATAGTTCAATAGGTACCTACTCAGAAGTGAATGAACAAAATACCAAATAAATCTATCTACATACTTGTGCTACCCCACTGAAAAATTCAGATTTTTGTGATTTTGTGATTTTAGGGGTGAAGAGAGGGAAATACACACATTTTTGAAAACACGTACTATTCGTCATTTTTAATTTTTGACTCACGTAGGTAAATTTTTGATGAATTTATAGAAATTAGTCGGACACTTTACTAAAATTTTAATTAAATTTGATATAATATAATAAATAATAATAATGCCAACCCATTATACGTCCCACTGCTGGACACGAGTCTCTACCCTTTGCGGGGGAAGGCCTGGAGCTTACTCCACCACGCTGCCCCAATGCGGATTGGTGGAGATACGGGTTAGTGGCCAACCCGCTGATTTGATTTGATATTAACTATAAGATAATACTTATTCACGTTCCCATGAGAGTGATGATTCCCATCATCATCACTCTAGCCGAAAGCCTCTGATGGAGAACGCCTACCCCAAAGACGTCGATAACAGCATTGTAGGCAGCAAATTATGACATATTCTCCCCTAATGACGTCCATAACGTCATTAGGGGAGAATATGTCATAATTTTTACTGGTGGTAGAGCTCCAGTGACAAAACTCGCGGGCGTATGCACCACCGCATTACCTAATATACTAGCTGCTAAATGGTAGTGTTCAGCATTATCGTGTTCCGTTCAGGTGGTAGGTAATGTACGGCCCTGTAATGCCGCTGCCGCTGTGCTGCCGCTACGCTTTCCGGCATAGAGGTAACGCATCTGCATTTTGACCTTGTTCTTTGTGTGGGTGTCATCACTTAACGTCAATGTGAACTGCATGCTAGTTTACCACTTCAATTACATAAAAAAAAAAAATACCACCCTTGGAAGGCGGATTGGCGATCGCAGTGACGGTAGTTTTATCGCGGGACGCTGCGTCCCAAGAATTCTCCTCCACTAGAGGGCGCCGGGGTCATCACGTCCCTACGTCTTCCATAAGCAATGAGTTTAGTATAAAAATTAAAGGAGACGTTCCAAAATGTACGGAGCTTATGGCTGAATACTCAGACGTCACTTAATTTTAAGCAACCCTCATATGTGCGCTTTCTCTATCGTTTGAACGTGTTTTATAAAGACAGAAGACTTTTAAGTCCCACTTAGATTTAAGTGACGTTTGAGTATTTGGCCGTTAGGCCCGCATCTTGTAAAGTATACGTACCTTGTACGTTATATTGAGAGAAGAAGCATAAAATACTAAAGCATTTTCAGGTATTCAAATCGTTTATTATACCTTGAATTAACCATCGTTGCCTAGTATATTTCAAAAACAAGAATGTCATAGTAGCAACATAGTGACCTATTTTTGTCATACAAAAATTACATAATAATAAATATAATAAATATTTCCGACAGAAAAACAACGACTCAAATTATTTTCTGAGTATTTTTCAATAATTCTAGGTATTTTTCTATATCTTTTGATATAGTGTACAAGGTGAGGGTCCAACGTGGGACTCAGAATGCAGAAGTTTTGATGCAGGTAAGACATTCTTTACGAAATAAAATCTGTGTATGTTGGCTGGCTATCACTGTTAAGATAACGTCAGCTGTAACATGGATTAAAAACAGTTAAGTTTATACCAATTCCAAAGAGTAGTCACATAACAACCGGCAACAGTCTAATAACAACCGGCAATTACAGCGCGAGTGACATACCAAAACCCAACCAACCGTTGCCAATTCCGTGTTCACCGACGCATCACTAAACCCTCTAATACAATTGCACATACCTCCTCAATATGCAACCGTCCAAATATTTGTTAACTGATTAAAAGTCAAACGCTGTCGTGCCGGGGGCCACCGCACCGAAACAATTGCTCTGATCTGCATAATATTAGTCGGGCGGATCATACGCGTCAACGATCACAGAGCGCGACTGTACCCTTATTCACGGGAAGGGTTTGCGACAGTTTGTGTTGTAAGCCCCTTGGCGATGACGATTTTCGCTACGAATGTACCCACCTTAACAGATGTACGCGTACTGTCTGGTGCTGTAAAAATGTAGTTACAGCAATACTTATACAGCCGAAAAGAACAGTTTTGGGAAGAACGGTCATATTAACCTGAGATAAACCTGTGATAGGTTTACAATATCAGTGCGAGACTGTACCAAAATTCCCGGGAAGTATAATATTATCACAGTCTAAAGAACGTACAGTGCTCATCAAGAAATATTGTAGGTACATGGAGCCTATGATAGTGACAATCGGCTAATTTTGACTTCGTAGAGCGTTATCTCTGCTGCACAAGTGATAGTCCGGTATTGATCAAAACTTGATTAAATCAGGGGTACTACCGCCTATCTGTACTGCTGCTGATTGTCATTGCTGTCAAATTTTCATGTCGATTTATAGCTCCTTTAAAAGTAGTATTGATAATCTGATTTATGTTCTCGTTTTCGTAGGAGATAAACAAGCGATAATGCTAGATTATTTCGATTATTGTTATTCAGTTAAAGTAAATCACGACTTTAAAATTTGACAGCAATGACTATGACGACAGCAATGTCGATAGGCGGTCGCACCCCTGGTCGACAAACGTCAAATAGGTTAGGCGCGAAAAAGATAACGCTCTACATAGCCGAAATAAGTCGAAGTGTCCTATCTAAGATCAATATGCAATATTTATTGTTGGAATGTATCTATATTATGCTAACCCTTTGAGCAGTGACCTTTTCGTTACGAATGTACCATGGGAAAAGTTTGCGGTGGTGCAAAAAAATTGCAAATTAAACTTTATCGCTTCGCAGATAAAGGACCGAAGTGATCTACTGGATATTTCTCCGGTGGTATGTTCTATTTTAGATAACCACTGTACGAAATATTACTAAATTTGTCAGTGTTGACCATCAATACTTCAGCAATTTTAAAGCTGAAAAGCAAAAAGACAGACAGAACAATGGAAAGAACAATGATCATATTTGGCCCGAGAGAAACCTATGATGAGTTCACAAGAGAACTGCATTCTTGTGAACCGATCATGGACTTGACGACCTTGGTTAGTCCAGCGGTGTGGGACGATCGCTTCGTTCGAAGGGACGCGGGTTCAATCCCAGCATTTGGAAAAATCTTATTATTTTTTTAAATTTTTTAATGAAATCATATTTTTGTTTCGTGTCTGAGTGTTTGTGTATGTGTTGTGTGTGTACAACGGTACCCATTACACAGGTTGATACCTAGTGTGGGGTTGTGAGTTTTATCGTATGCGTATTCTATTCTTATTTGCCACCTTCATAATGTTTAAAAAAAAACAGTGAGGAGGGTAGGCAGAGTTGAATGTATGCATTCAAACGTACATGCAAACACCCACGATTCGCCAGTAACGTTTCCGCCCATGTAACATTTGGTGCGCCTATTGACATCTCCGGGCACATTACCGTACATCGAGGTGCTGAGAAACTATCAGAAAATTATGAAATCGCAATGGAACGAGAGATAAAGGATTTTACACCGTTATCTCTAATATCTGGGACTCGAACCCAGGACACTAGCGTAGTAGTTGTGGCCTGCTTCCTAGGCTACTGAGGCAGTTAATTTTAAAACAAATAATATTTTCCCCTCGTGACGTAGGCATACTTTAGACCCGAGTTTCGATCGCATCACAACCTAACTTGTCGCAAACTTTACAATTTAAGTCGGTAAGCCTCTTACAAACCAGTCTCAATCGAGCGGCATTTATTATTTTATTATGCTTTTTAATGTTTGCCGTACCATTAAAACAATGATTATGACTTTATAATCCAAATGCGATTTATCATGGCTGCTTTATTCAGTTAATTAGCATTTTTTAATTCAATACAAGTATTGCATGCTTTTTAAAATTAACTAGTGATCGCCCAATGGTTGAAATTCGATCACAATCATCATCACAGGAGTAAATAGAGAGCGATGAGTGCCAAACAAGTTTTTTTTATGTAATGTAAGTGGCAAACAAGCATGCAGTTCACATTGATGTTAAGTGATGTCTGCAGCCTATAGACATCCACACAAAAACCAAGATCAAAATGTAGATGCGTTACCACTCCTGAGGCCTGAGGTGTTATGCCTCTGTGCCGGAAATTACATATTACCAACTGACCGGAACACGATAGTGCTGAACACTAACATTGAGCGGCAAGTATATTAGGTAATGCGGTGGTGCCTACGCCCGGGAAATTCGTCACTAGAGCTCTACCACCAGTAGAAAAAGTCTATCTTTGCAAGCCATCAGTGTTTTCTTTTTATGGTTAAAGATTGAGAGAAAAGCAAACGGGCCTTCTGATGGAAAGTGATCATTATCGCCCATGAACATTTGCAACACCAGTGGAGTTTTCAACGCGCTGCCGGCCCTGAAGGACTCTTTTGAGATGTGTTTATTGAAGAACCTCATATTGTTGCACCGAGGGAACACCTCAAATGGAAGCTCCACAATTTACACGTGCAAGTGTAAATTGTGCAAGTGTAATTGTTTCTTGTTCAAGTTTCTTCAATAATCATCACTTTAACGCATGTAACTTCACGATTGTCCCCGAAGGCTTAGGCAGTGCTAAATGCATGCGTTCAAGCATACAGCAAATTTCTCACGATTCGTCGGTTACGTTTTGTGCCACGTTGAGCCTATTGACATCTCCTGGCACATTATCAAACTTCGACCTGAACTGGTAAACTTCTAGAAAATGGAAAAATCTTAGTAACACTAACCTCATCTTTATTTCTGATAGCCCGATTCCCGGGCACCCAGCATAGCATTACTGGTCTCCTACCAATAGTCTAAGAAAGCCGTTAAATTTTGATCACTTTAGTTGTGTTGTGTTGTGTGTGTGTGTGTGTGTGTGTGTGTGTGTGAGAGAGAGTATCTACACGCTTATGGGGTAGGCAGAGAGAGTGGAAATATTGGTAACTGTGATAACACATAGAGAAAAAACATGCCTACATTATTTTTTACTCAGCTCAATCCGAATGTTACCTGTATTTAAAAAAATAGACCTCGAGTTAAATGCAAACTGAAAAAAGGCCAATAAAAGGCTCCACAAAAAGACAACGGACCGTTCAAGTAAAACAATGAGCCAATTACAGTGTCGTCTAGCGCACGGCATAATCCCGGGGGGAGATGTAATAAAAAAGCGCAATCCCCCGGGATTCATGTTAAAAGATTTTGGCACGAGGGGAAACTGGTAAGCGTGATACTTTGTTCTTTTAAACGGCACTTTTTGCGAATAAAACGACAGGAGGTATTAGCGTTTAGGAAATATTATTGCTTTATTAAAAAAAGATGTCCTGCAGTGAGTTCGTGACGTGTTGGTATTTATGATAACGTGTAATGAGTTTTAGGACAGAATATGACAAGATATTCGTTTATTCTGTGTAGACGGGAAAATGTGATTATACAATGTACAGGCACAATGTAGGTACGGATGATATTTTTTTGCCTAATGTGTTGTGCTCACCTGATACGAGTTACAAGCACTATACCTTTTAGGGCGTTTAGAGTTAGGTTTTTTTTTAATGTGATGTAGGTGGCATGGCATATAAGCATGCAGTTTACATGGATGTTAAGTGATGAGAAGGTAAAATACAGATGCGTTGCCATCCCTGAGACCTAAGTTGTTATGTCTCTGTGGTAGTTATTCGGGGCCATAAATTGTAATCTAACCGGAACACGATAGTGCTGAACACTATCATTTGGCGGTAGATAGATTAGGTGATGCGACGCGAGCTCCTTCACTGGAGCTCTACCAGCAGTAAAGCGTATCGTTTTACAGTTGATACGAGTAGCAACTAAATCTTCGATGTGGCCTGGTAATAGATGGTGTTTGGACTTTAATGAAAGTCTAAAACACAGTCCCATATAATTATTGGGTGTGAACGTAATGTTATTAATTAGTCAGATTTCCAAATGACAAAGCAACTTACGACTTAGGTGTGGTAGTGCATATGAATTGAGTTTTACAGTTTTTATGTCGAGGGTTAGAGCTAACCCTGCCCGGAACACAATAGAGGTTAGGATCTCACTGCAGAATTATTTAATTCATCGAAATATGCTGCAAACCTATTTTTTACGCATATTTATAATCTGAAGAATATAGGTATATCCACTAGTTTGCGTATTAAAATTAGGCCGAGAGCATTTTTAATTAAATTATTTTATCTTTAACAGCCAGCAACTGTTATTTAACACCGATTTAATTTGGCTGCCGTATACCATAATAATGAGAAAAATCATAGCTTTAATTTGATATATAAATAACGAAACGGCGGAACGAAAATACGTAGCGGCGGCACCGGCAGCCATGATTTTTCAAAGTCTTTATACGTATTGCCGTGAGGTAGACGATATTTTATTGAAAAAAGTAATAAAAAAATTTATTTCCAAAAAAATAAAATACTTGCGGCCATTTTATGATAGGCAAGCTAGTGTATATATATTCTTTAGATTATAAATATGCGTAAAAATTAGGGTTTGCAGCATATCTGGATGAACGAAATGATTGTGCAGTGGGATCCTAACATAATAGGCCTGTACTACCGGTAGTTAACGGTAAGAGGATTAATCAGGTCATATTAGAGCCTACGTCCTCGAGGTGTTAAGGAAAATAAATAAATGTTTATAATGTCCACTTACAACATTACAATAAAAGCTATTCCACTTCTTACTAGGTATACTCTGCAACATGAAAAACCTACCCTGCAATATAAGTCACTCCTTATATACACATCGTTCTTTTTATCGCATTAAATTCACTTAAGCAAACAATTGATAAATTAACAAGACGTTGAGCTCGTTTGTCCCCTCGATCCCGGGCTTTTTCCGGGAAAAATAAAATAGGGGAGACGGGATTATGCCCCTGGCGTATCTAGATGTGACAGATTAGCGGGTAATTTCCTCTAAATTGATATCTCAAGTGCGTCCTTTTTTCCCCGGCATTTATTTCACGAGTTTTTTTCCCTCTCCGGGATTCTGAAATATTGTTAGTCATCGTCGTTTACGTGACGTAGGTTGAGGAAATCTTTGACAAAGATTGCTGGCATTCTTGACACTTAAGAAATGGTTTCGAGCTTGTGGAGTTTCGAATCTTTTAACGGTTAAGCGAGACGAGGGTTTCTTGACTATTTTATGCAAAGTTCTGATTTCATTTTGGATGACATTTGACTTCAGCAGTTGTGTTCAATGTTATGACATCTAATTGATCATTATGAATTTTGTAATGGCAACAAGCATGTAGTTCACAAAGATGTTAAGTGACGATTGCAGCCTATAGACATCTACAGAAAAATCAGAGGTCAAAATGCAGATCTTCTGCCCCTGGGCTTCAAGTTGATTTTCCTTTGTGATAGAAAATTAAATGTCCATCCAATCAGATTAAATAATACGGTGGTGCCTACTTTATCTGGCTTCGACACTGGAACCACCAGTAAAAGTGTTATAGGAAAAAAGTGTATTTCTAGAGTTAAGTTTTAATGTTCTAACAGTTTCTAAGAAGTCTAAGAAGTCTATACTTATAAAGTTTACTAATGATAAGGCATCAGTAATGAAGCTCATAGGTATCGTTTCCACTGCTTTACCGTTCAACGCTAACGTGTTCTATGAGATGGTAATATAGGTAATAATGGCAACCCATTATACGTCCCACTGCTGGGCAAGAGTCTCTCCCCTTTTTAGGGGAGGCATGGTGCTTACTCCACCACGCTGCTCCAATGCGGATTGGTGTAGATACGGGTTAGTGGCCAACCCGCCGTCGGATGTTTAACGACTGCTATCTCTCGATAGCAACCGGGACCGACGGCTTAAAGTGCCCTTCGAAGCACGGAAACGCGCATTTTAATTTGCCACTAGCGGTCACCCATCACACACCCGACCGCGCCCGTAATGCTTGACCGAGTAAATCGCTTACGATCTACACCAGCCGCTGGGCCATGCGCGCTTCGATGGTAATATGTGGCTTCATAATTATGAGACGTCATAAAATATTCATATTTCGATTAGGCCACACTTGAAAAAGTAATAAACGCAACACAAAATGGTCATTCGAAGTAACAATTTCAGTTTCAACATTAAGCACTGCCGACGCAGGATCCACCGACCTCTCTGTCAAGCAGAGCGCGACAACAACTTAACAAACCACCATCTTCACTTGACCTCACATTTTCCCCACATTTTCTGTATCAAAAAGGGGAGCAACAGATCTTTTAACACTGGTCTCTTATTGCGTAAATTGTTGTAAAGTGAACGTGTATTTTATTGCCACTCGTTTGATACAGTATACAAATTGCTTTAAGACATGCGTCGTACAGTTAACCACGTCCTGTATACTCTCTATGACTGACATCACCATGAATTTTGTTCTCTTTATGTTTCGTAATAAGGTCGATATTCGATGGAACATTAGATTTTAAATTGGTTTTTCTCCGTGTAGCAGCTTCGGATGCTTCGGATTACGCAATTTCTAGGTAAGATTAATGTTTTAGTTTTCAAATGTCGAATTAGATGAGACGCGTGACGCAACGCGTTTGTGAATACATAAAATGATCATTTCTTTATAATCACTCCACTTATTTATTGGTATGGTAATTAGAAGATCACGTTTCTATTTATTTTTTTTAGATTTCAGTGTCAGTAATAATCGAGGTGCTACTTTTGATATTGACGAAACTTGATTAATTGTAGAACATAATTATTAACATGTAAATAAAACAGCTTTATTGGGCATGGTTAGTATACAAAACAAATAAACTATTTATACTGCTACGATGAGTTATATTGACAGAGAAACAATTACTTGCGAGATTAACTTTATCTTATTAATACAATATTAAAAGAAAAATCCTGATTCACTGAATGACATTTCTATGAACAGTCTAAACCTCTGAACCAAGAAGACGGAAATTATGTATTAACGGGAATTATTCTTACGACACAGCTGAAAAATGAGAAAATGTTTACCGGAACGTATTCTCTAAGGTGATTAAATGTAGGGTGAAAGTTTGTATACAGAAAATAAATCAAGGATTTCCTCGAGACTTTGCGTAATAAATTATACTTAATGATAGATCGCCCGGAGTCCTGCTAGCAGGACTTGTAGGCCTTCCGGAAAAACTGATTTTTTTCTGTGTACAGTTTCTTATTAGTGTATACTACAGAGTTCAAAATTATATGAAAAAATACAGTATTTATGTCTCTTTCGTGCATATTAGAAAAAGTGTAATAAGCGATAGCGACCTTCAGTTAGCAAGCGATGGCGCATGAGTATAGACGGGAGCAACGCGTTCGTGCCCGTGCGACGAGTTTCGACGCGCCGGGCACCGATAACGCATGGAGTCGCCAACATTTTGGCGAAAACTAGTGTCGTAATAAGAAAAGAAAAAACGAAAATTTTGACTTCGGGCAGGAATTGAACCTGCGGCCTCAGGATAACCAGTCCAGCCGCTTTACCACTAAGCTACCGAAGTCTTAATGAAATTATTTTCTTTCCGTTTTTTCTTTTCTTAAGTTCACTCGCATGTGTTATTGCGAAAAATAAATACCTACTACATTCGTAATAAGAGTTTTGGCGAATAATAAAGTTCGTGTGCGATGGGATATTGATGGACAATGTATCATAATAGCCGTTGTGTCAAATGTGAACTGGCACATGAAAATAGATATTACTATTGATATTTATAAAGATATTATGTACAGGCCACGTTTTCATATTGATTTGAATAACTGAAACATACGAGAAATTGATATGTGGCTGATCTATTTTCCGGCGAACAGAATTGATGACATACTTCGATTCACAAATGCGAAGTTAGGACGAATCGAATTTACGAAATCTTACAACTAAATTAAGTCTGACTAATTATAATAAGAGCCAATAAAAGGTTACATTATTTTTACTTTTGAGTTTTATTTGTAAAACACTGACCAAAGGTTTAAGACATCTGGTAAGAAAGTGTGACGTTGACTAAAAGATCAAGGCCAGCGTACTGCCGGAAGGACCATCACGATTTCTTACAAATATAGTACTGCCAGCAGGACTCGCAGCGTCTTCCAGCAGGACGTATTGCACAAAAAACTTGTCCTTCCAGAAGAGCTTCCAGCAGGACGTGTCGTCGGGCGATCTATCATTAATTACGTATAAATACTGAAACACGTGTTTCAACTTATTAGAATTTTGAATCATTTTATAGAGAAGAATAAAGGGATGGCTGTTTGTTTGGAAGTCTAACCACCGGATGATGTCGCGGGCAAAACCTAGATTTTCTACATCTACTCAGCAGAGGTATTGATAATCATGTTGTCAAAAGGAAAAATTTTGTACTGTATTATGTCGTTTCCTAATTACCATAATCAAACCTTAGTAGGTAAACAATTGGATCGAAACCAATCAAATCGATAAAATATAGATTGCCGCCACAAATATGGTTCGAATTGGGTTCCTCCTACGCGTATCATAAATTTTATTGCGGACCCCTGATTTAGAAAGACGGTAGCATCGCTGCAATTAGAGAATTGTTTTAGGACGTCTTATTTATTACTACAAGGCCTCTTGTTTAACAATCTCCGGATTGTTAGAAAGTGTTTAACCAGAAGCTTGAGCGGTGTGAATTATTACGCCTAGGAGTAGGAACAAGTCGAATAGAGCCCTAGTAATCAGTACCTACAATAAATGTGAAAGTAATTCTGACTGTATGTCTGTTTATTTTCACTGTACATTGTCACTTTCACGTCTGAAGCGTTGAACCGATTTATATATGGAGTTTGGTTTGAGGTTAAATTACTTGATTCTTCGTTTTGCTACTTTTAGTTAAGATTGTATCTATATCTTAGCTGTTATGTCTCTATCATAGATCAACTTTCAGCCAGAAAGTGATTTAGTTATAAGGTGGGTTCATTGGCGTATCCAGGATTTTTTTAAGAGAGGGAGGGAGGGAAAGGCAGTCTTAATATCAGGATAGGCAATGTATTCGTCGAGTAAATATTTTAACCTGCTTATTCCA
Organism: Macrosoma leucophasiata; assembly: GCA_036365455.1. Taxonomy (NCBI): domain Eukaryota; kingdom Metazoa; phylum Arthropoda; class Insecta; order Lepidoptera; family Hedylidae; genus Macrosoma; species Macrosoma leucophasiata. Next base: position 14,724,791 of record JAWQUS010000021.1, read on the forward strand.
GTTTAAGTTTACTTGACTGTAGTACATATTTTAAAGTATTTTATATAAGGTTGGGGAAAAAGTTTCTTCGCATTTTTTAAGATAATTCAAAACATTTTTTAATATAGTTTATTTAAATTTAACTAAAGTATGTATGTACCATTTTGTTCGATAACCTTTTGCCATCTTGTAGGGAGGGACATGATCCCATTGCTATAAAAATTTTGGGATTTCTCATCGTCATACCGCGACAAGTGGATTTGGCAGTCCTCTCGTGATGTTAACCTAACATTGCATATAGAATTCTGAAGAGACCGAAACAGGTGGAAATCTGAAGGTGCAGGTCAGGACTATACGGCGGATGCATTAACACCTCCCAGCCAAACTCTCTTAACTTTTGCTGAGTGGCTATAGATGTGTGAGGTCTAGCGTTATCATGATGAAACACCACACCCCTTCTGTTGATCAATTCCGGCCGCTTTCTCTCAACTTCTTGCTTTAATCTCATCAGTTGTTCGCAGTAGAGTTCAGAATCGATAGTCCTGCCTGATAGTAATAGCTCATAATGAATAATGCCCTTCCAATCCCACCACACACACAACATCACCTTATTGCGAGTTAACCCGGGTTTCGCCACAGTCTGTGAAACCTGACCGGCCTTTGACCACGACCTTTTTCGCACGTTCTTGTCGTACGTGATCCACTTTTCATCACCAGTTCAGTCCAATCAGCTTCTTCAAAAATGATTCGGTTTCATTACGTCGTAATAAAGAATCACAAATGAGTACACGGTTCATTAGGTTTCTTTCAGTGAGCTCGTGAGGTACCCAAATATCGAGCTTTTTTTAGTACCCAGCTTTTTTCAAATGCGCCAAAACTGTTTTGTGATCAATTCACAGTTCTTCAGCTACGTCGTTACCACTGATATGTCGATCTTGCTCCACTTTTTCAAAAATGGCATCCATTTATCCGTAATAGGGCGACCAGAGCGAGGTGCATCTTTGACATCAAAATTTCCGGATTGAAAACGCTTAAACCAAATTTGTGCTACTCTCACAGACACTTCCATAAACATCGCAAATTTTTTTCGCTGCTTGCGTTGTGTTTTTACCTTTTTTGTAGTAAAATTTAAAAATGTATCGAATTTCTTCATTAGATTCACTCATCTTGACAGTACGAAAAACAAATGAAAATCACACATTTGCCTAATTTGAATTTGTAATTATGTTCTTTAAAATTTTAACTTTCAATGATACCAAAACCAGCCAGATACAAATACTATAGCCAAAGAGATTTTATTACAAGTTCATACATACTATAATGCGAAAAGACTTTTTCCCCAACCTATTATTTTGTTTCTCGTATATAAATAGAATATCTTTAGTAAAGAGTGATGAATGCAACAAAAATATAGTCGTCACTGCCATTGATAGCGCCATAAAAACCTTATTGGCTACCTTGTTACCACTGTCATCTCCTTTACAATCTCTAATGACACCGTCGCTTCTCCGAAGTTGACAGCGATCACCACAATAAAACCGTAAAACCTTAATTATCACCATAAAGTCCTGTGGTACTTCCAGGGAACTAATTAATAGCTCTTAAATCAATGCCGTAAAATTGAGTTTTGGATTATTCTTTTTAATTGGATGATAGTCTAAAATTGTCAAACATCAAGATGGATCGTTAGGGTTAGGACTGTCTTGTGGAATTTAGACCACAGTTTTGTTATAGGTTTATACTGGGGACGCATTGTTCACGCCTTTGGTATTTTGAACTGTGGCGGTGTAGACATATATAAGACTACCAAAAAGATTGTGCGGTTTTTTGACCAAACGCAATCGGCGCTGACTCTTCGCATTCGAATTTATAAGAGGTCTGTTTATGTGAGGTATGCTGCTACCATAAAGCAATGCAATAGATGTGAAGGAAAGATTTGACAAATCGGGCAGGGCTTCAGTAGCTCAATTGGAAGAGCGGCTGGACTAGATTCCCAGTAGGTCGCGAGTTCGAGCCTCGCCTGAAGTCAAATTTTTCTTTCCATTTTTCTTTAAAAATAAAATTTATAAGAGGTCTGTATGAATTATGTAAAATGTATGATGCAATTTTCATAAAATTATTAGAAATATGAAAGATAACGCCTAAAACTTATGAAGAAAGACAACGTCTTAAACCAAATTCAACAGGGAATCATTAACCTTAGACCTCCCCTTAGCCACTTAACTGGTATTCACCTATAAACATAAACTATAATACAAACAAACTGAAAATACACTCAAAATGTGCAGTTGACAACAACATGGCGTGCACCGACCGCCAGCGTAAACATGCGTTTATTATCCACGTCATAAACGTGGCGTTTATTAGGGCAGTGTGGGTGGTCCCTTAGAGTCATGTGAACAAATATGAGTACGGAAATAGTGTAGTGTTTGCTTTATGTATTTACTAGCTGTGCCCGCGGCTTCGTCTGTGTAATAATATAAGTATTTCCCGTCTTATAACGATATTCATTGATGAATGTCCGCTCCTATCGGCTATAGCGTAATGTTACGTAGCATTTACGAGTATAGCCTTTTTCGATAAGTGCGCTATCCAATGTTTTTCTAATTCAAATCAGTAGTCCCAGAGCGCGAGAATTATTGGCGGACGTGGACACCAAACTGCTCCGTCTCGAGCACTATTGTGAAGCAGCATATCTACTAGATTTTTATAGGATATACTTTGGAGAATCTGCAAATAAATTTCACAAACTGGTTCCACTCTACAACAAGACAAGAAGAAGGACGGCTGGTTTTTTCTAAAAAACTAAGCGCTTCGGCTCAACTAGATTAGGTAATACGGTCGTGGCTATGTCCGTAAGCACCGTCATTGGAGCTCTACCACCAGTTATGTGTTTTGCTAATAAGTCTCCATCGTTGTCCAATTCAAAAGAAGATTTGAAGCGAAGAGAAAAAGTGATTGTTTGTCAGCTCAGTTTTACTTTTATAAACCTTACTCAATATCGAATATTTTTTATCAAAAGTCATCCACTATAATATATTTTAACATGTTTTCAACGTTCACCTCTCGCTAAAGAAACACCAGTTCCTGTCGGACTAGTCCAAACGTTTGTGGCACCCATAAAAAAAGTAAACCAAGCCTCAAAACCAGCGATGAGTTATCTGAGCCATCGCAACGGAAGGCGTATCTGCCAAGGTTGGTGAAATTTTCTTTTACGAGCCCTTTTCAGCGTTAGGCTTTATCTTATCTTATAACAAGTTCCATGTGGTAGAGTTCCAGTGCAGGAGCTCCAGGGCGTAGGCACCACCGCATTACCTTATTTATCTGCCGACAAATGGTACCTAAGGTTCAGCACTATCATGTTCCGGTTAGATGGTAATGTATGTAATTGTAATAACTATTATAGAGACATAAAAACTTAGGTCTCAGGGGTGGCAACGCATCTGAGTCTGCATCTTTTGACCCCTGTTTTTTTTGTGTAGATCTAACAAACAAACAAACTCTTCAGCTTTATAATATTATATGTATGGAAATATAGATTAAAAAGGACTTTATTAGTTATATTAAAAGGTGGATATTAAAAGACTAGCGTACCTACGAATCAATTTCGGTACTGATATAAATATATTAAGGGTAAAATTTCTCTTTAAACTACATTAAAACGGCTTATATGTAAAATCCTGCAATATACGAAAAACAACAACAAAAGCCATGCAACAAATCTTTTTTATACCTCCTATCTTAACCTTTATGTTGTGTGTTGTGTAGATGGTTTATAGGCTGTAGTCATCTCTGGACTATATTTAGCCACGTTGTCCTGTCTTAAGCGAAATAACATCATAGAAATGTAAAATGTAACTTCATACCTGTAATATAATTCAAGTATACATGCAAACACTCACGATTCGCCGGTTACGTTTTGGCCTATATATCTAACAGGTGGCGAGTCTGTTGACATCTCCGGACACATTACCAAACTTCGATGAACTGGGAAACTTCCAGAAAATGCGAAATCCCAATAGAACCGGAGATAAAAGATTTTACACTATTATCTCTGATAGTCCCCGACCTGGGAATCGAACCCAGGACCCCAGCGTAGTAGCAGTGGCCTGCTACCACTAGCCTACTGCTACCTTAGGCAGTAGCCATAAAAATGTAGATATATATTTAGTGTAGATATTAAAATTAGCTTAAAAACTTATTGAACAGGTATATAAAACGAACAGCGCTCGTTCTATGCATTCTAATTTTGAAACTTGATCATAAATAAACATCTTTCGAATCGATAAACTTGATAATCTAATTAAAAACCAAGAACAAAGTAACATTTTATTAGATCAAAACAAAAGATGCATTCAAATCAGCTCGCCACCAATAATTACATACCAATTAACGTCAAAACATCCTATTTGAAGACAAATGAACTAGCTAAGATATAGGCCATTAATCACATACGAGATTGGCCTCGGATGTTACTTTTCGAATTCTAGTTAACAGTTTTGTTTACGTTTTAGACGTATATTGCGATGTATTAGCAGTTAACGTTAACGCGAGTTATTTGTAAAAACTAAGTGTTAGTGGTAGCGTGATACTAAATAGTTTACGCCGAAGGTCTTGTATATAGATTGAGTTTCAAGGCGCTTGATAGGTAGTAACACGTACCTGTGTTTGTTGATTAAGAGCAAATTCTAAATTAAAATCTTTTTAAATTTTAATGTGGAATGTCTTTTCAAGTTCACTTTTTACATTATATTATATCTACTTACTGAAATTGAGGATCAAGTTTGTTGTTAATTGGGTAAACAAGGTGACCTCCAGTTCACATTGACAGTAGGCACCTTAGTTACAACTGAAGCGTTTAGAGATCTCGATGCAAAGATATTGCTATCAATAAATATACAGTGCCTGAAAATGTATCTGAAGGTTTGAACTCATGTGCCTTGCCTCATTAGGACGCCATAGAGATGTCGCCGATTTCGAATTAAAGTAATTACGGTGTTGCGACGTCACAGTACAAATATGAACAGTATGGAAACTACTTAAAAAACGTTCTAAACGGCACACTAACTCAAAAATGCGCATCGATGCTCGTATGTAGCGAGCGTCTCAGTATTGCAGCACCGCGAGAACCGCTTAGAGGCCTCGTCGATGCGCATGTTTGTGTGAGTGTGTCGTTTCAACGTTTTGTACGTAGTTTCCACACTGTTCATATTTGTACTGGCGACGTCGCCGCACGGTCAAGTGAGTTGCCATGTACCTATTTCAATACTAACTTCTTGGAAAAGTAGCCAGAAATGTTGCCAAGACATCCTAGAGAGCAAGACTTTTAAAAGACGTCAAACCGAATCAGAGATTCGACACTTCGACGTCCCGCCCGATTTCCCCGCCTCACCTAACCTCCTTTTTTATGCCATTAAGTTGACAGACAAGCAGACGGGCCACCTGATGGAAAGTGATCACCGTCGCCTATGAACATTTGCAACACCAGGAGAGTTGCCAGCCCTGAAGGACTCTTTCGACGCCATTTTTGAAGAACCCCATATTAATTGGGTTCTTCAAAAATCTCCCCTCTTATGGGCGACGTTTGGTATTCTCTACGTGCGCACACAGGTGCACGTGTAAATACACATCACTGATTGATGTCTGTGTAATAGAGCCCAAATTAAGCGTTTGTATGGAATTTTGGCGGAGTGTCCGCGGTGTGACCGAATGACCACCTTGACCATTTTTTTTATGTAATGAGTGTGGCAAACAAGTATGCAGTTCACATTGATGTTAAGTGATGACAGCAGACTATAAACCCACACAAAGACGCGAGGTCAAAATGCAGATGCGTTGCCACCCCTAAGACCTAAATTGTTATGTTTGTGTGATAGTTATTACGGCATCATATGGTGTCATTTAGTAACTCAAAACAGACTGAAATACTTTCCTATATGATTTATACTCAATATATTATAATTATCTAACACATTAACACGTTCGTTTTCTTTAGACTGTGCTAACACTATTCCGATCTGATACCGTGTCACACGACAATCGTATTGTCATACAAGTACACTCGAGTGGAGTGAGCAAACCTTTCATCCGTATAAAGCCGCCCACATACGGCCTGACAGTCGTGCGACCGTGTCGCAAGCTTGTCACTGCGTTGGCGCATCGTGGGTGGGCAGTAAGATAAGTATCTAATTAAAAGCTGCTTTTGTTCGAAATCTAGGTTAGATACGATATTGTTTGCGATTGTTTCGCTATTTATATGGAACATAAACGTGGTATTATGTTGAGCTTAACTCGCCACTCAACACTATATAAATTCGCCAATTTGACTACTATGACTCAGAAAATCTGATAAACTATGTTAATATTCAGTAGCTATTTAGTAATTGTAAGTAGTGTCGAAATATAATATGTATGTATGTATGTATGTATGTATCTTCACGCCAGGTCCCTAACGGGGTAGGCAGAGAGTGTAGAGCGCCAGATATCCCGGTTCAGACAAACCTCTCGTGCCTCGTCTACCTTCATCATTCTCTTCATACATGCACGCCGATTCCTAAGACTTTTGACCCCACCATCAGACAGAACTCGACCTATTTGGTCATGGTAGGTCAGCCTTGGTCTTCCTGGGCCTCTGCAACCAAAATATAATATAAATAAAATAATTGCTTATATGATGTCAAGAATACCTACTAAACTTAAAATAAGTATGATCTGTAAATGTAAGTGGAAATAACGAAATACTGAAATAAATAAAAATAGGCACAACAAAATATACCGGCGGGTAATAATAATATATATGAAAAGATCTTCTTACACAATATTTATTAACCGACTTCTTCATAAATAGATTGATGAATATAAATTGATCTAAATAAATTATTTTAAAACATAATAAGTGCAAATCATGTTCAGAAATCCATGTTTTGTTAGTGAAGTAATATTTTTTCGCATTAGTTTCCACAAGAAGACCTAAAAATTGCACTATCACCACCTAGAGCAGAAGTGAAGTAGAGTGAAGTACGCTCAACTCGATAACCACTCGTTTGTTTAAACGCCTTACGACAACGACATTATCCTACACTCGATCGATATTTGTTTATTTTATAAACATTGCTGTCACAATACAGATATCCGAGTACGCCATGAATGGCGCCAATAGGGTTGTCCACTTTTAAAATACATATTTTAAATTTTTGTGATACTTAATAGGCGTTGCCTGTAAATATGAGAACGCGTAGTGACTAGTGACTCAAAGCTCGTCTAATGTATTTCAAACAATGGACAAGTTAATATTGGTCAATGATTTATAAGCCTTGGCTTAGTAGCTATCAGTATTAGGTATGGTAAAGCATGGCAGAAATCTGGTAGGGCAATTAAGTAGCAGACTTTTTCAGTATTTAGGCACCTACGTAATTAGATATGGTAATTTGCCATATTTAAGGTGGTTTTGAGATTAATAGCATTAATTTATCCAGCAGTGTAATGATGTACTTACTATAATATCAAAACACATTTAGTGGATTTTTTTTTTAAATTTTGGTAGGTATTTGCATTGGGCGTGGTTAAGCGTACGCAGATTATTGCAGATGCTTTATAAATACGAGATTGTAGATATATTTGCAAACAAGTGTAATTTATAACTAACTAATGTAGTAACGTGGAGTGCGTGACAACCCTAATCTGTGACGATCTGTTTTGATGCAACTTTCGGTGATCTGTGGGAGATTTATTTACATGTGGAATTTGTCTTGGTTGGAATAGAGCGAAGGTATTGGAGTGACATGAGAAAATTGATTATTAGAATGTTATTCGTGGGTGTCAGTTGATAGTCGCGCGCGCGAAGCGCGCGGCGCGGATGTAGCACCGGGACTGGCCCCCTCTGCTGCGGCTTCAGGCAGGTCGGCGTTGGGTGCCCTGGGATTCAAGGGCTTCGGTAAAGGAGGCACGCATCGTCAGTCGAGAGAGGGGTGGGGGCTTTATTTATTTTATTAGTGGCTTATTCGTGGGTGTGAAACGACACATAATAATATTTTTATGACATTATTTCTGGTTGACTAGCAAAGCAGGCAGGTAAGTAGACAGCAATGCAGTATCGACGGTCTTGAGCTCCGTTGCTGGAGCTCTACCACCTTGGTAACTTATTATCATCAATACATCTTACAAAATAAAAATCTCCTTAAAAACTTTAGGTCTTACTAATAGTAAGACCTCAGACCTCAGTCATAACTTAACATGAATGTTAACTGCATGTTTCTTTGCCATCTTCCTTACAAAAAAAAGGTCATCACTTGGCCACACCTGTTACAAAAAAAAAGCATCTACCAATTTGCCTAGCCTCTACACCTATTCTTGAAGTTCTCTACGAGTACAACTCACATCAGTGTCCCCTGAAAAGGTGAACGTTAACGTATAATATCAAGTATGCGTATAACCTGAAAACAAAACACTATCATACGTAATTGCCGGTCTCCCCGCCCGCATTTCACGGCACTTACTGGCACGCGATCCCACCATATATAAGAATCACAGCGACACCGCAGCGATTCCAGAGCGATAGCAATCGTAACTAAACGGAGTGAGTCGTAGCGATTTTGATCTTATCTGGGAAGGAGGGGGGGAGCATATACACATTATATTATGCGTACGATGTACCTATTCCTATATTTCATAATGTATACAAACATAAAGTTAATTGATAATATTACATAATACATCTGATTAAAATTCTTAACTAAATTTTGATGGATGAATTTTTTTTCGAATAATTTTTGTGTGTCGCAATACCTATTATAATATACCTACTTGCCGTTAAATGGTAGTATTCAGCACTATCGTGTTCCGGTTAGGTGGTAATGTACGGCCCTGTAATTTTTGGCACAGAGGCATAACACCTCAGGCCTCAGGAGTGGTAACGCATCTGCATTTTGACCTTGGTCTTTGTGTGGGTGTCTAAATGCTGCAGTCATCACTTAAACGTAAAAACGTGGCCAGTGCCTCGAATAACATAAGAAACGGAATCACTTTAAAACTTAACTTTGATACGCCAATAAATAATTCCACACCACCCCCGGGCTGCACGCGAAACCTTCACTTTGTATACAACTTCCGGCGGCTTTCCACTTCCGGCCCGGTCACTCGGCCGGAATAGCCGCCCCGGTGCTATGTCACCTTAAGTACGTGTTGTGATTGCATGAAATTTATAGCTTTTGTAGCACAAAACACTGTAATTATGTACTAACACACCTATTAGTGTGAGCGACGCTGGGACAAGTTTATAGCTCATGTTTGTGTGGATTAAAAATGAACGTTTGACATTTTTTTTATGTGAAGGTGGCAAGCAAGTATGCTTTTCACATTGATGTTAAAAAAATAATTTAAAAAAAACATTGCCCACCTTTTGTTGCAGTCGAGTAAAAAAATACGCTTACACTCACAGCCCCACAGCACAGTACACAGTGCCCACAGTAGGTACAAAGCTGTGTCGGTGCCGTTGTACACATAATACAACACACACAAATACCCAGACCTGAAACAAATATCTGTAGGCCAACAACTATTTGTCCCGGTGCGGGGATCGAATCCGTGGCTATTCGAATCCAACAGTCATCTCACACCGATGGACTAACTGGGTCGTCAAAATGTCAAGTCATGACTGCAGGCTATAGACACCCACTCAAAGACCAGAGGTCAAAATGCAGATGCGTTGCCGCCCCCCACCCCTGAGATCTTAGTTGTTGTCTCTGTGATTGTTATTACGGGGCCATACGTTACCATCTACCCGGAACACATTAGTGTTCAACACCATCATTATGACTTCTGACTTTTGTGCAAATGTCTACAGGCTGCAGTTATCACTTATCATCAATGTGAGCTGCATGCTTGTTTGTCATCTTCCTTACCTAAAAACATAGAGCAACACGGCCCACCGGCCGCGGCGGACCGGAGGGGAGTAGTCATAGCGTTTATTACCGATGCAAAACAGTCTGTCATTTTTTGCGGGGAGAAATGCGTGCGCGACACACACGCACTCTACAAAAAACGTCTATTACTACGAAACTCACACCTTACGCTTAAAAAAATACAGAAACAATTTCACTCACACATTTAAATATCTAGGCGACAGGTATAGGCCAATTTGGGCTTGTACTTTGACAGAGGGGAAAGCCTGCACATGGCTACTCCCCTCCGGTGTTGCTCTATGCTTAAAAATACGATCCTGTATGGAACTTTTTGGTGGTTGAGCTCCAGTTATAGAGCTCGCGGGCGTAGGCACCACCGTATTACCTAATATACTTGCCGCTTAATGGTAGTGTTCAGCACTATCGTGTTCCGGTCAGGTGGTAATGTGCGGCCCTGTAATTTCCGACACAGAGGCATAACACCTCGGGTCTCAGGAGTGGCAACGCATCTGCATTTTGACCTCTGATCATTGTGTCTATAGGCTGAAGTCATCGCTTATCATCAATGTGAACTGCATGCTTGTTTGCCACTTTCATTACATTAAAAAAAAATTTACAGAGCCAAATGAACGTGCGCGGGTAGCTAACATAGGTTTAAGTAGAAATATCTGCAGGTTGCTTGAACAAAATTAGCGACAGAAATGCGTTGGTACCTATAAAAATACGAAATAAAATACGCTTACACTCACAGCCCCACAGTAGGTATAAACCTGTGTCGTGGGTGCTGTTGTACACATACAACACATACACAAACACCCAGACCCGAAACAAATATCTGTAGGCCATACAAATATTTGTCCCGGTGCGGGGATCGAACCCGCGACCCTTCGAATCAAACGGTCATCTCACACCGCTGGACTAACCGGGTCGTCAACGTACCTATGTATTAATTATGTAAGTACCTACTATACACAACACTACACTGCGTCTTTAATTCTTTTTATTTTCTCAATTATGATAAGGTTATGTCCTAAAATTACCAATATGAATACCTTGTGCTGCATTTTAATATGCACTCTGTTCTTGGAGCTATAAATAGATAAAAGAGCTTTTGTATTGACCATAACTAGAATATAATGAGCTTAATTTTATATAGCAAGCACCTTGCTGTAAGAAATATTGTCGTGTATCCGCCATTTTAAATAACAGCCGCTTTGCGTCACTGTAACAATTCCTGACACATCTGCTGTCTATGTATAATTAACATAAATAAATAAAGTCCTCTGTTTATTGTGACACAAGTTTATTCTTACATTGTCCATTTTAGGTCGATATCCCGCTCTTCTCTCCAGTAACGTATATTGGGACCTTTAGAGGGTTGTCTTATAGATTGTGAGGTCAAATTAAATTGGTGGGTCGAGTCCTTGTCACTGCCTGTCGCGACATGTGGATACCATTTGTTTGGATTGTAAATAAAGCCGTATTCACAACGATTGCCACATGCCGTGAACGTGTGGTGTGGGATGTCGTTTATGAACGAATTGTTCGTTGCGATTGAGGTACATGGGCAATGATTGGTGACATTATTTATCAGACGACTTCTAGGTACTTACTGGGAACTTTATGTACTTATTCCTGTAAGTTTTTTAAGTGAATGTTTTATATGCGAATTTTAATTTAAAATACGGTCCGTTTTTTCTTATTTTACCCAGGCATAAGTAGTGTCTCCCATTCCCACGTACCTAATACTGTAATTTATTTGAATAAAATTAAATGATTTGTGACATTATTTGTTGGGCGACTTCTAGTTATGTACTTATTCTTGTGGGTTTATTTAATGGATGCTTTATTTGGAAATAATTGATTTTCCACTCTCTCTGCCCACTTCATCATTGATGTAACATACATACAAACTGCGATACTATGCTCTAAATACCTACAACAAAGTGTAAATACAACTGAATCCATAATGAATCTTTAATCAACGTAAAGAACGCTAACTATATCCAAACAGAGGCTTCCGTGGGACAGTCAATACTGTTTGCTAAAGCAATATCATTGATTACCACAGTGATGTATTTGTAGGGCTGCCAGAGTCTAAACTTTGACAAAGACAATCGTGAAAAGAAATGTAATCAAAACGGCTTCGAACATTTTAGTTGGAAACGTGTCTTTGTTAGTCTCATATCTTAGACGTCACGTATCAAAGCTGCAGAGCTAACAACCTGTCAGTTACCTGTTAGTATCAGATACAGGCTGTGGTACACATTTGCTTTATGAGAACTGTACCTACTAAATCTCTGTGCCACTTTATTGACTTAAAAAATATTTTATTTTCTTTATATCCGAGGACGTAGGTACATTAGAATCTTAATATAATAATATGAATGAATGGATACGGGACTGCTACATTCCTCGAAGTATTCCAAATTTCCTTTCATCTAGCAACCCTACAGACATGGCCTCTTTAATTATAACCTCGTGATGGACTGCTTTGCTTGTGTCAATCAGATGGTACAGTCAACGACATATCAAAATTTACAAAAAAAATCCAATATAGTCTCTAATGGTAGTAGTATAAAGTGCCCATTAGTTGGTTTCTTCACTGACTGTACTCGATAATGATACTTGTTCACGAGTTTTGTTTAAATAGACTGGCATCATGAGTTTCCAAATACATGAAAGTGTGTATGGCAAGTCACAAGCAAATGTTTACCGATGAATTGTTAAGTGGAACATTATGTCAGTTTTAAGGTTAACTTTCCATTATGATGATACATGGCATATGTTGTGTATAAAATGATGGATTGACCTTTATGACATCCACTTGTGGGTACATAAAATACTTTGTACAATCTAGACATTTATCGTTTTATAGACCTATTTAAAGACATGTTACGTACCTAATAAAATTTTTACGTGGATATGTTGTCGCAAACACAGTTTGTTACCTATTTAAGGTCTTTTATAGCAAGTACCTATATCTTAGGTAGGTACAAGTCATTAGGTTACAGCATTAATAACTTTATCTTTCCGTTAAATTACTTAGATATTTAACTAGCATCTTTGAAATAGTATCGTCTTTTATAAAAAAAAAATACGCTTACACTCACAGCCCCACAGTAGGTATAAACCTGTGTCGTGGGTGCCGTTGTACACATACACCACATACACAAACACCCAGACCCGAAACAAATATCTGTAGGCTATACAAATATTTGTCCCGGTGCGGGGATCGAACCCGCGACCCTTCGAATCAAACGGTCATCTCACACCGCCGGACTAACCGGGTCGTCAATATCTTTTAGTTTTATATGTATATTTCAGTTTTTTTAGGAAAAGGCTTTATAAATTCATAAACAATCGTTTCCTTACTGTATAAAAAGTTCTGGATATCAAAAGGATTTAAAAGATAATCCTGTTTTCGTAGTCCTGTGGTATTCACCACAAAACATAATATCCGTGGATTTAAATTAAAGTCATTTCTAAGAAGACCAATTTATGGTAAAGGATTCATTACGCGAGGTGGTGAATGTGACAGTAGTTCGGTTTTAATCGGCCAACAATGCAACTCGCTCTCTATCTCGTTTTGACGTCATTGCAATCTAGGGGACTGTAGCAAAGTTTACGCGGGTAGGTTCTTTACTCCGTACTTGCGTGTACTGTTCTTTATTACATCATCATCATTCCAACTGAAAGACGTTCACAGCTGGACAAAGCCTTCACCAAGCACGTCCACACCAGTTTTCTGCGTCATTAAAAGAGAATAATATGTCATAATCGCCACGGTCGGTAGGTGGATTGGCGATCCGCTGGCGAGAGTTTTATCATGGGACGTTGCTCCCCATTCCGCGTTGTTGTACCGACCTATTGCAATATATATGGTTTAAACGTTATTGTTCGGACTGACTGCATTAACCGAAGAATTTTCCTTCACTAAACAGCGAAGGGTTCGTCACGTCCCGATGCGTTCCTTTTAAAAAGCAGTAAAACCTCAGAATTCAGCCCTGATTGCCTATTCTAAAACTACTCAAAGCTGATTGCTATCACTATCAAACACGATCACAACAACGCCACTCAACGAATTCACATGTCAACACAATAAAAATACTTTGACAAATGACAGCCTGTTATCGGCCAATCTTTCCACTTTATTACGAAACTTACGAGCAGTCTATTGTTTATTTCAAATTGTTTTTAAAACTGTACTTCAAGAAATAGGGAATGAATGTAGCATTCGTGCACGATTGTAAAATAATTTCCATTCGTAGTTTTTGTAGTTTTAATAAGAATTAAGAATACAAAAAATCAAACGAATTTTCTGTATCGAAAATAAAGTGCCTCTCTATTGATACCTTAAATTTACATATAATTTACACTACGCTACGCTAATTTGCACAAGATGTACCAAAGAGAAGTAAAAAATATTAAAATAATGCAAGATAATACAAAACCCGAGAATGATTGAACACACATTGAATCAGATAGTTAGGTAGATACCTATTTATTTAAAATAGCGGCCCGCCCCGGTTTCGTCCGCGCTGCTTTGTTCCTATTGGTCATAGCGTGATGATATATATCCTATATGGTATAGATATATATCTAACACTGAAATAATTTTTAAGATTTTAAAAATTCCTGAGATTAGCGCGTTCAAACTAACAAACTCTTCAGCCTTATAATATTAATTTTTAATTTATTATTAAATATAAAATATAAATATTTTAAATATATAATATTATAGTATAAATTAGATAGGTAGGTACTTTTAACTAATCTTACACACGTAGGTGTATATAAAATTCAGTCACATTAAAAAAGTATTCACTCTAAGTTTCTCAAGAATAAAGTATTTGGCTCCAAACATCTCTATTTTTTTATGTAATGGAATTGGCAAACAAGCTTGCAGTTCATATTGATGTTAAGTGATGACTGCAGCCTATAGACACCCACACAAAGACCAGAGGTCAAAATGCAGATGCGTTACCACTTTTGAGGCCTAAGATGTTACGCCCCTGTACCGAAAACTACAGGGCTGTACATTACCATCTGACCGGAACACGATAGTGCTGAACACTACCATCAAGCGGGAAGTATATTAGATAATGCGGTGGTGCCTACGCCTGCCAGCTCCTTCACTGGAGCTCTACCACCAGTAAAAGGTGTCCTCTATCTAAGGATTCCCCTTTTGCTTCTTCCAAACTCATTAGGTACTCTTCAACTTTCTTTTGTTAAGAATCAAACAATCAGCATGTTATTTTTTATGTCATGAAGTGGCAAACAAGCATATAGGTAGTTAACATTGTTGAGAGGTGAATACTGTAGCCTACAAACGTCTATAAAACAGAGATTTGAATGTAAATGCAATGCCAATCCTGAGTCCTAAGTTATCATATTTATAGTAGTTATACTAGATACCCCTTAGCCGGAAATTACCACCCTGATTGGCACACAATATCGCTGAACATCACCATTTAGTGACAAGTAGATTAGGTAGGTGATGCCTACGCCCGCGAGCTTCGTCACTGGAGTTCTAACACCAGTAATAACAACATATTTTTTCAGTTGTTGGTCATGGAGCGACACACGTCTCCATTCCAACAAACCATTCTTCATCTACATTAATAACACCTTAACAAACTATACGGCCTAACAAATTATAGTTTATTAAATCTTTCACAGCGTTTCATAATGTCGCGTGTCCACCACCGGAACACTATGCGGCCCGTACCTCATTACCAGCCATTAGGACCCATAACACCGCTCATAAAGCCGTGTCGTGGCGATGCTCGTTAAGATTACACTTCGCACTCAATTCCCAAGTAGGCCGCCCTGGGTCATCTGTCTGATTGTATCGGGTACCTGTATATACAGTCACAGCTTATTAGCTGTTTACAACAAAAAAAAAAAATAATTTGAGTGGAAAATACATCCCATAAGTACGTTGTCTCTCCTAATACTATTTTACACTACCATTCGGTGGCAAATGGATTGTTTAATGCCGTGCTGCGTACCTTGCGGGCCTTTGAACTCCACCACCTAGGCTCTACCACCAGCAAAAGTATCTCATTACCAGCCATTAGGGCCGTTACACTGCTCGTAGGTAAAACAGTGTTGTGGCGATGCTGGTTTAGATAACACTTGTAAATCAATTCCCGAGTAGGCCGCCCTGCGGCGTACCTGTTAGCTGTGGTTCTTTTTTAACCTTAAATATTTTTCTAGAAAAAACAAAACCACTCTATGAAGATTTTTTTTAAAAAGTTGCATCCCATCTTGCTGTTCATAATGTTTCTACATGAATATTGTAGTCTAGAAGTGCGTTGTCTCTCCTAAATCCATAAATATTATGTCATTACTAAGTACCTATATTTAGCCGGAACACGATAGGGCTAGATACAACCATTCGGTAGCAAACGCATTTGCCAATGCGGTTCTGCGTACACCCTAGAAGTCCATCACTGAAACTCTACCACCAGCAAAAGTGCCTCATTACCAGTCGTTAGGGTCCATTCCATTGCTCGTAAAGCAATGTCGTGACGATGCTTGTTTAGATTATACTTCGCACTCAATTCTCAAGTAGGCCGCCTTGCTTGCCACCTTGCTTACATATAAAAAAAAACCGATTTTGTTAAATATTGATATTGGAGTAGGTATATCGAGATATTAAAAAAAAATGTTGGTTGGTGCATGACTTTCCTCCTTTTCCTCCTTTTTTAAATGTTAAACATTTAAACTAATACATTTATAATACTTACAATTAACGATCTTTCTACTGGTGGTAGAGCTCCAGTGACGGAGCTCGCGGCCATAGGCACCACTATGTTACCTAATTTAATTTAGGCCTCAGGAGTGGTTACGCATGTGCATTTGACCTTGGTCTTCGTGTAGGTAAGTGTCTAAAAGCTGCAGTCATCACTTAACATCAATGTGAACTGCATGCTTGTTTGCCACTTCCATTACATAAAAAAAGATCTCGAAATATGTTCCGAACAATGATTTATATTTACATAAATTTCTTTTCGAAATATTATTGTGTTATAGGTATTTTCCAAAATTTCAATAATTATGTAATCCTCAGCCCTAGCATGAATGAGACATTCTCAAGTTGAAAGTTCCTAACTTACTATTAAAAGTAAGCCATTAGCATATAATAGAATATTTCATACCATTAGAAAAATAACACTACTCGTAAAAGTGCCGTTACTCGTAAATCGAATGATTTTACGAGTAACGGCAATGCTCGGCACGTTTTGCTACGCCCCCGAACTCCACCACCGGAGCTCTATCACCGGTCGGTATATTACATTAAGTATACATAAACATTTCACATACTTACAACTCTTTAATAATAATAAATAATTATGTAATTTTCTTTGTAAACGTAATAACAGAAGACGATATTATTCCTTAAAACATAATTACTGGTGACATCAAGTAGAGTCGACAATTATTCACGCTACATCATTTCATTCCGTGAGCGTTTCAGAAAGCCACCCCATTGGCTGTTTAATGTCACCCATTTGTCACCAACCGTCAGCCAATCACAGAGCTTCGTTTGAATGAGGCACAATAAAAAATGTCACTCCGATGTCGCTTTATGTACCAACCGTCTATTGTTACGCGTTCTATTGTCATTTTACTTTTTAAAAATGGCAGCTTTATGTCACGAAGTCGACAGTCTGACATAATTTTGAAACGTGAACACGACAGAGCGTTTCGAAATATTGTAAAAGGTTTAAAACTGAACGGAAGAGCAAATAATATGATACAATACAGAAAATTTTACACTCATCACGCGCCGCATCACAACAAAAAGGACACGATTTCGCCCCAAATCAAGCGTGACTTTTAACAAAGGGCTGTGTACATGGACGACGCAATCTGCTATAATGCAGGTAAATTAAAAATGTACGAGTATTCTCGCGGGAAGTGAACGGTAACGTTCTTTTTGTTTGTCCGGATAGCAGTGTGCGGATTGCCCCGGGTCGGTGGAAATAACATGGCTGTATCATTGTTATACAAAAGTGCAGCTGTTCTCTTCCCTAAGGGTAAAAAAGATGTTTTTTGTGTCTGTATGTGTTTTTTTCGATACGCTATGAGCCCTCTTAGCGGTCATTGGGACACCACGCCGCCTGTTGGTCGATATTTTTAACGTTCATCAGATATTTAACATAATGCAATTGCTTATTAAGAAAAGATAATATGTAACTTTTCAATCTTTTATTAATATAATTTCAATCTTTAAATCAACTTACATTATATTTTATTAATATTTTTTTTAGAACATAATTCGGTTAATTATCATTCTAATATCAATGTTAAACACCGTTTACAATGGTTTACAATAATCCCGACTTTAGATTCGGTTGCAAATCAAATACTTGTTACCGTTAAAGATTTTGTAAAATTTTACATCCTTCTCTAACTTTAACAAATTTTATCAAATTCAAGAAGGATTTAGAAATTAAATAAAAAAAAATAACTTGCATTGAAAAAAATATAAATATTGAAAAAAATAAAAATATTTACACTTAAAGAAGGATGTAAAGTTTTACAAAAATATTTGGTGCAACTATCAATACGAATGTTAAGAAGTTTGTTAGTTACACTTTCACGCGAAAACTAGTAAACCCATCATCATGAAACTTTGTGCACATATTTTTGGAGGTATTAAATTTTACGTAAGATAGGATACATTTTATTCAATAAATCCGCGGGTAAATGCTAGTATTCCTTAATACAATCCTCGCGTAAGTAGGTACATTTTGTAAAGGGCCACGGGCAAGCAGGTGATAAATGAATGCATTCCAATTATTACTCATTATTATTAATCTATTTTATTTAAAGTAAGTAGTAAATATATTTCACAAGCATATGTTAATGCGAAATAATATATAACAATTATTAATCTGTAATAATAAGTAAACAAATATATATTATATATAACATAGTACCTTATCAATACCAATACCAACAGTGTTAAGACAGTAGGAGGTAGACAGTACAGTGCATCAGAAAGTAGGTACTTTAAATTAATGAAACCAGTAAACTAGGTACCAAACAACACGATAGATTGCCTAGGCAAAATCATAGGTACCTACATTATGATAGTATGTAGGTGTGCACATAAGTATTTATATACAGTATACTTAGGTGCAGATACCATTTAGATAACATTTTTGCTAACATTTATGAAAAATCACACAAAATATTTGAGTGGGTGAGTTTTTAATCTAAATGAGATAAGCGTAGAAATATTTTAGGTATCCTATTTATCCTAATCAATCTCCCAAACATTTTGAACACAACTGGTATGAACTCAATCATTACACTATAACCCATTAATATATTCAATTATTATTCAAGCATAGGGTAATCAAAACGCCAAACAAAAACCAACAAAAGCGGGAAGGGACGTCGATTCAATCTTCTGTCGTTGGCACCCAACCCGCCATCTTGTTTTTTATTATTCGCCATATTTAATAATCTTTTTATAAAAGGTAAGGATTATTAATAAACGGTAAAGCGCAGATGCGCGTCCGTGGCCCACGGTGATGTCGTCTGTTTTCTGTGTGTACAGTGCTTTATGTGAGTCCACTTGAGAATATGTGTAATAAATTTTATTACGTGGGTAAGTCGATTTTATTAACTGTTGTAATCAACATTATGCAAAATGTATTCATTCAAAAATCAACGGATTTATATTCATCTTTGCTCACTAGAACTTTACCAGATTACTAGTTATATTTCTCTATAATTTATTTGTTGTTCTAACTATTGGGTCAAACAGGAGTTTTTAATCATTGACCTGTATTAATGGTGGTAAAATTATTGGTGTACAATAAAGAATATTCTATTCTATTCTGTATGTACTAAAGTAATTTTCACGTCAATGACAGATGACGTAAAACATCTTACATAATTATATTATCTGTCAAATCAATTTAAATACGATACCGGCTATTTGTCCCAAATTTTTATTTAGGTAATCACCAAAGTACATAGCCATTTATGTTTAATTTAGTAACTCGTAAATTTGAAAATTAATTTAGTTTTCGATTAGTTACAGTCACAATACTATTTGTATCTATTTAATCAATCCAATAGACATTTTGCTAGTAACTATCAACAAAAATATAGGGGTCCCACTACCCTTATCTGGGTCAACCTCGGCATTGGGCTGCACACAGATTACCGTCCGTCTACGTACACCCACACACTGATATCGATCCTTCGAGATACGGTACAGTCCTGCAGGAAATATGGAAACGAAAATGTCGATAACGCTACTTGGTATATTACATGAGATTTGTCTATTTTCGATTCATATCTAATGATAGAGTTTTAGTTTTGTATTTTTAATTAATGTAAGTGCATCTGGATATCATAATTTCACGCTACTGAGCTCACGTTCTAAGCCTCAGCCACAGTACAAATATGAACAGTATGGAAACTACGTACAAAGCGTTCGAAATGGCACACTAACACAAACATGCGCATCGACGCTCGATGTAGCGAGTGACTCAGTACTGCAGCACCGCGAAAACCGCTTAGAGGCCTCGTCGATGCGCATGTTTGTGTGAGTGTGACATTTCAAGGTTTTGTACGTAGTTTCCACACTGTTCATATTAGCACTGTGCCTCAGCACTCCTTAATCGCAAGGAGTTTGGAGATAATACTGCAATTTGTTCACAGAACATAAGTAGGTACTCAATAGTGTACGGATGGCAACGAAACGGTCAAGCCATGCCCTTTGACTTAGGTGTAAATTTGAGGTTCTATTTTAGATTAGGAGTTTTCGTAGTAATAAAGAGCTGACGTAATTCAAAGCACGAATTTAGGTGTCGGATTTTTACGGCTCAAAATTTGATACAAATGTGTTGACGTCAAGGTTTTATAGATCAAATAACCCTTAAAGCTTCTTTTATTGTTAACACATACGTTTTGCGTAACATGCATTATTTATTTATACTTTTGCGTGTAATACAGACAAAGTATACGTTTAACTATATCGCTGTGGAAAAATGTAAAATTTTGTTGAATTTTATCACTAATAACTATTTCGAATGTCATCTGTTACGAACCGATAATGATTTCTTCGCCACAGATTTAAAATATAACATTATTTCCAAACACTTTTCGCGACGAATGTCTAGGGTTGTCACAACAGCTTCAGTGATTTATGTGCGGATATGAGCAACTGAAAGTTTGATGCGGGTGCGTTGACGGTCCAACCAACCCTGAATACTCTTGTAGGTATGCGTTTACCTACTGTTTTGAGGTTGTTGTATAGTGTAAACATTTTGCTATTGAAAGCCTGCAGAAGTTAAAGCACCAGATGTGTTTTTAAGACGTCCATAGGTCATCAATCAATAATTTCAGACGAAAGACGTCTGTTGGATAAAAGCATGCTTAAAAAAGGCCCACAGTTGTGCAATAACCGGGGAGAAACACCACAATCGACACGTTTAGCACCCGGATTGGCGATTGCAATGGTAGTGGTCGTTTTTCGAGTTTTCTCGTTGCGTCATTGCATTTACTATCACCCTATAGGAATGGTTTGTTAGCCACTGTTCGGTTCCTACAACACTAGCGGATGATTCTTTTACTCTGGTGGCTGATGAGGTCGTCTCGTCCCGACTCCATGCGTCCGGGTAAGTACCGTTACTCAATTACTAAAAACATGATCTACACACCCATTTGTTATATCACCATTATTTTTGTAAATAATGGAATTAACCAACAATTAACCATCATGGATGGTTGCAGAGGCCCAGGAAGACCAAGACTGACCTACCACGACCAAATAGGTCGAGTTTTGTCTGATGGTGGCGTCAAGAGTCTTCGGAATCGGCGTGCATGTATGAAGAGAATGATGAAGGTATATGATGAGGCACGGGACCGGGATATCTGGCGCTCCACACACTCTGCCACTCCGTTAGGGACCTGGCGTGAAGATACATAAATACATACTTACAAAAATAACCTTCATCGGTAAAGATGACACTCTGTCCCCATTTCCCGATCCCGTACATCAAATTGATCAGCTCGTAAATTTAACAACAAACCAGCATTAATCATTCATCCCAAATCCGCGTTGCTTCACATCTAATTACAGAATTAAGAAATCGTGGCCGATATCTCTCGTTAAAGACAATAAACCTATCATTAATCACTGGGAATTAGTCCCGCAATCATTAATGATGATATTAGGTGTTTTGTGCGTTTACTGAGTGTGGTACAATATAGAGGTGGATAGCGATTTTTTGTTGATTTTTATTTTTGGTCGTGCCGATTGAATACGCTTCTATGTTGACAAATTTTGAGAAAGTGTCTTATCTAAGTTCCAAAAATTAGGTATTTTAGGGTAGTGCCCAATCGTTATGAAAATGGAACGAGGTAGGTTACTTAAATTGTAATAAATAAAAACTTTTGAATGACTGTTGTCATTCATTTGGCAGAGTTGCAAGTGCAGGCACTACCGAGAAGAACTTTGCTACCGAACAAACTCAGTGAGTTGCTCTTTTGGCAAATAAATCGAATACAGATTAGAATAGGATGGAATAAGCTATGATAATGTAAACGTCCATGGCGTATATTACACACATTCCGTACCCATGCTTTACTACTATAAGGTTCTTCGTTTTACGTCACATCAGTAGGAATTTTTAACATAAGTGTATTGATGTAAAACGAAGAACCTTATAGTAGTAAAACATGTCGGACTTGGTACGGAGCGGACAGCGGATTATTATTAGTCAAGTCCGATTCCGTCCGCCGGACCGAATCTGGTCGTGTGTTAACTTTATCTATTCCGTGGTTACTAGCAGATATTAGTGTAGTCTAGTGGTAGGGTTCGATCCCCATTTTCACTGCCTACCCCTTAAGAGGACACAGGCGTGAAGCTACGTAAAACAAGGAGTAATGTATTCTGAAATACACAAACCAAATGTTAAAAAACAGTAACCCTAATCAAATATAGGTATAGGTACCCGCTATCGCTCATGGTGTACACCACGTTCGATTATCAAGATATGGAGCGAAGGAACGGAGGCGGAGCGATCGTGATTGTACTTAGAACATTCGGAACACGCCAGAACTACGTGTCGTAATTGTTGATCACTACATTTTACTCTCGACGATTGGCGCTTTGGGGTTGAGAGGTACTTTGACAAGTACTTATATGATACTAGTGGTTTATTCCGAATTTATACGATTACAAATTAACGATCCTTGCACTGTCTCTAACGGTAAAAAACGCACAGAATCTCTGTAAGAATTTGTGTGTCTTTTGAGATGTTTCTGCCATGGTGGCATGGGCCGCAACATGCGATTATAACATGTAAGTAGTAGAAGGTATGTGTTAAAATACCTGCACAGTTGTATCAACGTCGTCTTCACAAAACGCAAAACTATCATACTATTATATTAAGTTTAATAAATTAAAAACTGCCTCAGTAGCGTAGTGGTAGCAGGCCACTAATATTACGCTGGAGGTCCTGGGTTCGATTCCCGGGTCGGGGACTATCAGAGATAACGGTTTAAAATCCTTTATCTCTGCTTCTATTGGGATTTATCCATTTTCTGTTAGTTTCCCAGTACCCCGGAGTTTGGTAATGTGCCCGGAGATGGCAACAGGTTCGCCACCTGTTACATGGGCCAAAACGTAACCGGCGAGTCGTGGGTGTTTGCATGTATGATTGAATGCATGCATTTACCTCTGCCTACCCCTTCGGGGATTACAGGCGTGAAGTTACGTTAATAAATTAAGTACGTATAAAATTAACTTTAACATTAGTAGCATTACATTCGCTGTTCAATTTGTGCAACAAAGTTACAAAGTTGTCTCGAAACATTTGCACGTAAATATATTTATTACGACGACCAAAGAGAGAAGGATCGTGTGATAATGCTACAGTTGAATATTATATTTAATTTTACATGCTTGCATTCACTGATACTCTCTTATATGATATTGTTAAATAAAATGTTTAGTAGATTTTCAATGATTTTACAGAAAATTTCCAACTATCGGGGATTGAAATCGCTCTAATTTATAATTGGAAAAGATTTGTCGACTTAAGATTATAAAAATAAGGAGTCAGATAGTAGACTGTTTATAATATTTATGTAAGTAGGTAGGTATGTGATGCAAGATGCCGGGTTCGATTTACTCTCCGATTCAGGTAGGTTACCGCCCACTAGAGGACAATCCTTCCGCTACTGCAGTGTTTGTTTACTATATTCAATAGTAAACAATAACGCGGGATGGGCAGAAGGTTCACACAGTAGAACTGCCGCCCCTGCGATCACTAATCCGCATGCCATGTGTGGCAATTATGGCAAGTTCTCTCTTAATGACGCACTACTATGTGCTACTATTGTTGGTATCTTTGGAGAAGGCTTTTGTCAAGTAGTGGACGGGTCAATAACCTTGTTGTTGTTCGTTACGAAATATATTTTAAATTTTTACTGGTGGTAGAGCTCCAGTGACGGAGCTCGCGGGCGTAGGCACCACCGCATTACCTGATTTACTTGCCGCTAAATGGTAGTGTTCAGCACTATCGTGTTCCGGTCAGGTGGTAATGTACGGCCCTGTAATTTCCGGCACAGAGGCATAACACCTTAGGCCTCAGGAGTGGTAACGCATTTGCATTTTGACCTTGGACTTTGTGTGGGTGTCTATAGGCTGCAGTCATCACTTAACATCAATGTGAACTGCATGCTTGTTTGCCACTTTTATAACATAAAAAAAAAAAGTTCTCTCTTAATGACGCACTACTATGTGCTACTATTGTTGGTATCTTTGGAGAAGGCTTTTGTCAAGTAGTGGACGGGTCAATAACCTTGCTGTTGTTCGTTACGAGATATATCTAATGAACCTCACTTCCCGTATCTTTTCCGTACTTACTTTCAGAGAAAAAAAGGTGTGTAGTTTTTGCCTACTCTTGCCCATTCATATATACACTTATTTGAAGAAAATGACACGTTACAAGTTCAAATGTAATCTTGTTGCACAAATTACACATTTCAACTATAATGTCATGTAAAGTTACACAAATTAGTATTTAATGGCTCGAATGTAGAGCGACGACCGTGCGGCGAATCTTCAATTGTTTCTTTTTACTGTTTGCTGGACAGTTAGAAGTATGGAGATTGGACCGCTGATTGATACACAAGAAAGATTGATGTAAAAAGGTTTACCTATGTTTTTAGGTAGATAATATTATCTTATGCTGGTGATTAACAGTATACTATGTTTTTAAAGTTAAATTAGGATATTGGTTCACGATAAACTTACCAAATATAAACAAGGAAGGAGAGAGGTTTGGTAATTGATTGCAAGCAAACATTGGCGAAGGAAGTCATCACTTGCGTAAGTGCGGTTATGATGCTTATCTCTATTATTTATAGATACTGCTATCATTTTTATAGTTATTTAAATACCCTTAACAAATAGTCGGTCAAAGGTCTTAAAAAGTTATCTTATACACTTTTTTATCGGGATCGGAATATCTGGCGTCCACACTCTCTGTCTACCCCGTAATGGACTTGGCGTGAAGATAAAAACATACATTTTAAACTAGTAATAACTATAATGGTCATATTTTGTGACCGCATTTAGTCTTGATATGCGAGGTCCATCCTCAAAGTTAAGGAGTGAGTTGGACTTAGAACAATTAGTAACGGGACCAGATTAATACTGCTTTGTGATTTTTTTTATGGAATGAAAGTGGCAAACAAGCATGCAGTTCACATTGATGTTAAGTGATGACTGCAGCCTATAAACACAAAGACCAGAGGTCAAAATGCAGATGCGTTATCACTCCGGAGGCCTAAGGTATTGTGCCTCTGTGCCGTAAATTACAGGGCCGTACATTACCACCTGACCGGAACACGATAGTGCTGAACACTACCATTTAGCGGCAAGTATATTAGGTGATGCGGTGGTGCCTACGCCCGCGAGCTCCGTCACGGGAGCTCTACCATCAGTGAAATTCTTGGGCCCATAAATCTTTTGAAATGCTATCAGGGTGGTTTCAATAGGTGCATACACAACAAGATAGATTGCATATCGACCTTAAGAAGGAGGCTCTGGCTTATTTTGGCTTCGTGATATCTCTTTTGCACCGTACCTACATACGTATGTGACGTTTGTCCACCATTTTGATTAAGTTTTGAGTTAAGTTCCAATAAATGACTATCAGTGCTTACTAGTGTAGCCAAATGTTCCGATTTGCGCGGGACTTCCCAATTTTCAGGTCTCGTTGTCTCTGGGTACTCGTCCCGATTAACACCTGATCGGGACGTCAAAAGTCCCGATAAATCAATCATAATCATAACCTCAACCGAAAGACGTCTACTGCTAGACAAAAGCCTGTCTAAAGATCAATCCTCTTTGGATCCCGAGGTTTTTGATAAATTAATAAATTAATTAATTGTCTTGGTTTTTACTATCCAGATTTTTATAATGATTTCCTACTGTCCCGATTTAAAACAAATCAGACCTGGCAACACTAGTGCCTACGTAGACAGAGTGTAGCAGGGATATCATTCTAAGTAGTAGAAATTTGCTGATTATCGCTTTCATGGTGCATAAGCTCGAGGTGCAATATTACTTGATGAGCCCCAATGCATGAAGATTTATATATAAATCAAAATAAAACCGTATTCAAAAGTTGACGAGTATTTTGATGCGTATTAAGTGGTTTCTTCGAAAGTGGTCACCCTCAATGAATATGTATAATATATTGTAGATTAGGTAATGATGGGGCTGACATATCCTCCAGTGGACAAAAGCCTCCAAATAAATTTAGATTAAAAAAAAAGAAAGTGGTCACTTATCCAGGCAATGTGTAACGAAATACACTTATCTTCCGATAGTATATTAACTAGTAGTCATAAGGTCACAACAGCAAATTACGCAAACTAGTTTTTAATTTCGATACCCGTCACCTGATGGGTTGGGTGGTTGAGAGGTCAACAATCCTGATAGACGACTTTCGCTTACATCTAAACAAATTTTAATTTTAGCTGTCTTGCATCTGCTGATATGGCAGACATGTTTTGTCTTGATTAATATAGGTAAGGCGTGAAGTTACGTTTTTTTTTAATATATTTATTACGAACAAAGCGCGCATGGCCCCGTGGCTGGTGTAGATCTTAAGTGATCTACTCGGTTAAGCATTACGGGCGCGGTCCAATGTGTGATGGGTGACCGCTAGCGGCAAATTAAAATGCGCGTTTCCGTGCTTCGGAGGGCACGTTAAGACGTCGGTCCCGGTTGCTATCGATAGATAGCAGTCGTTAAACCTTGTTGGAGGCCTTATAGGCGGTTTGAAAACATCTCCACCAATCCACATTGGAGTAACGTGGTGGAGAAAACTCCTTGCCTCCCCCCTCCCAAAAAAAGGAGAGATTCGTGGCCAACAGTGGGACGTATAATGGGTTGCCATTATTGTTATACGGCATTACGAATCTAAAGTAATTCTGTGGGTGATTCATTCAATCCGGTTAAGAACTTTGTTAAAAAAATTAATAGGTACGAAACTAGAAGAATGGATTAAGTATCTATATTTTGTAAAACCTAACTCTTACCCCATTCGTAACTTGAAAGTGACTGACCAATTACAATGTTATGATGAGTGTTCTTAGTAGTTCTTATGAAATTTATTAATTATAGTTAGCTTTTTAAGCCAACCTAATCCAACGAGTTCAAGAATGTATTTTTTATCTGATCCCTGCAAACTTTTCAACTCTATTGAGTATATTATTATTAAGTGCTTATGAACGGCCCTGTAATTTCCGGCACAGAGGCATAACACCTTAGGCCTCAGGAGTGGCAACGCATCTGCATTTTGACCTTGGTCTTTGTGTGGGTGTCTATAGGCTGCAGTCATCACTTAACATCAATGTGAACTGCATGCTTGTTTGCCACTTCAATAACATAAATAAAAAAAAATAATAATGAATGAAATTTCATTTATACCTATAATACATTTTTGGAGAATTTATTTCTTGATTTTTAAAAGCAAGTTAAAATGAGAACAAAAATAGTATGAACATTAAAACAAGTGGGGTATTTTAGGAGCTCAGTGACAATGAAGCCATAACAACTGCAACTGCAATAAGTCAAAAATATAACTACATGGTATGGATGATACACTAGTTATGACAATTTTGTAATATTAAAATCTTTTATGTGATATTATGAAAACATATTTAGTTGATCTTCGATAAAGCTGATTCTAAAGAGCAAGCATAGAATAATAAGAACGTTAAAACAAGTGAGATGTAATAGAAACTCGGTGAGTTTGGTGACCATGAGGCCATAAAACTAGCTTTATTGGTAGTAAGTCGATTTAAAACTGAAATACCTGTCATGAAAATACTTTGGGACGTATACCTAAATAAAGTATACCTAATGCCTGCTCCAGTTGTGTGTAGATATATAAATTAAAATAAAAACAAATATAATTTATTAAAATACAACTTAAATAATTCTCGTACGTATACGACAAATAGGCATGATATAAATAATAATAATTTTAAGGTTAAAATTACAACAGTTTTTGCACATGTGGCTTACGAAACAGTGAAAATGAGACAAAACAGGGATAAACAATATTAGGTGTCTACGTTAATGCACGTTGCTCTTGCTAACATTAAAACACAAAACTCGTAGTCAAAAATATATTAAACTAGTTTTTGCCCGCGACTCCTAATACGTTACTTTTAAGCATTGCAAATTGTAGCCTATATGTTATACCAACGCATAACCTATATTACTGTTAAGTTTTATTCAAATCCGTCCGGTAGTTTTTTTGTGAAAGAGTTACAAACATCTATCCATTCATCCATCCATCCATCCATCCATCCATCCATCCATACTCACAAAATTTCGCATTTATAATATTAGTAGCATTGTTCAGAGAAGTCTGCCGTTTTCTTGGCCTCTACTGGACATGCGAGGTGTATCTAGAGTCGTGACAGATGTTCAGAGGCGATCGTGTGAATTTGATAGTAAAATTATCATGTCTTGGACTTGAGACTACCGTTAGCAAATACGCTTTTTATTTCATTTTATGTTATAGGTATTTCATATATTATTAAAATATATCTTGCTTGGTCAACATTTTTGCACATTTAAAAGCTATCAACTATTACACCTTGTATCCTTTTTTCTTTTTGTTAGGTCATTTTTGACAGCAATATGAAAAAATATGAATACATTTAATACCTCAGTTTTTTTTTGTTACGGAGGTGGCATACAAGCATGCAGTTCACATTGATGTTAAGTGATGACTGCAGCCCACAAAAAGGCCAAGGACAAAATGCAGATACGTTACCACTCGTGTAAGGTGTTATGCCTCTGTGTCGGAAATTACAGGGCCGTACATTACCACTTGACTGGAACACGATAGAGCTGAACACTACCATTTAGCGGCAAGTATATTGGGTATATTATCGTTTAAAATTTTATTTTTCAAAATTAATCTCGCAGCTGAGTCCGTCAGTCCCACGCCGCTGCCACTTGCTGCTCTGTGTCGCGGCATCGAATTAATGTACGTATACAGGATTAATTTATATTAGCGCGTCATCTCTTGCAGGCAGCCTTTCTACATCAATCCTAACAATACAATATTTGTTCTACTTCGGTATATATTTGTTTCCTGCCGCTCGCCGCGCCGCTGGTGTGATTCGCTCGAAAAACCGGCCGCGATTTCGCTATGAGCGGCCGTCTCGTGGCGTGTGGCATTTTAATACTTTTGATTTTACTACTCCCTGTCCCGCGCTTAACAGCTTATTACACGACACGGTATTCAGGGTCCGATAGCAAGGATCAGGGTAGTGTAATAACATTTAGGGAGCTAGGGTTAGGCCCTGTCGACCGGATAGTGTTATAAGCGGCAACCCGGTGTGAGGCCACGCTCACCCTTTCTGCCGGACCCTGAATACCGTGTCAGCGGCTAGGTCGTAATCGCAGGCGAAGACTTTGTAGTAATAGTAGCCTGCGGCTCGTCTACTTTGGTAGCAGAAAAAAGTATATTTTTCTCTGAATCTGTTTTCCTGACGCTACCAAGCTGTTGAAATTAGGAGGACGTGTCAGTGGCTATCGTCGAAATCCTTAACTATCATAGTTCATAGGGAGCAAAGTCGTGTGGCAGCTGTTTTTAATTATACTAATACACACTTTCTACTCACGAGCTCATCTTAACATATTTATTGGTACTTATTAGCTTGTGTCACACATAATAAAGACTGGGCGATGGAAGCGAAGAGAATCAATACGACTAGAGTCTTATAGGCACGAATAATTCTTGCTCTACGTGTTATGAAAATAATAAACAAGTTTGAAATTTATATTGATGGCAAATACTAACCCCCTTATTCTTAACTATAGAATGCTTTGTCTTTGTCAGTTGCATTGGCAAATGTGCAGGATAGAAAAAAACAAAGGAGCGATTAGCAACACTTTAGCTAACATACGTTTATGTATAAGTGGTTAAATATACATATTATCTAGTGTTCACATCTAGTGTTTATCGATGTTTTATTCCAATTAAACCACAATAATATGCGAATTTATTTTTCATATATTACATACTTTATCATTCTTAAATTCATTTCCATTACTACCAACCACTGCACTTTTTGACAGTTTTATTTAGCTCTAAGGTTTCAGAGACATTGGTATTAAGTCCGCCTTCTGTACATCATCCGTGTGCAAAAAGAATAAATAAATAAATACTTTAATTAAAATTATTATTTTATTTCAATGAAAATGCATGCCTTTAACTGAGGGCTAAATTGATTTACCTCTCCTGTGTTTCCGATATTTGTTTGAATTATTAATTAATTATATACTGGTACAATCAGTAGGTACAGGAGGCCGAGAACGTTGCCTACGTTTGCCACCGCATTACCTAATCTACCTGTCGCCAAGTTCAGCACTGGAGCAACATAGACGATATTAGAGGTGATAGAAGTTGTTATCACAATTATCATTAGATGATAACTTACGTCTCAAAGCTGATTAGGCATCTGCATTTTCCGATTTTTTTTTAATTTTAAGCCCAAAGGTCCTTTTAAAGGTACTTTTACCTCAATCGGTTCAGTAATTGGGAGAAAATTGGCTGTGACGGAGCAACTGATACAGACGCACTATTAACATATTGGTTACGATTTTTCCTTTTCAGGTACGGATACATTAAAACATCTATATTATTATTCTGAACAAGAAAAAATTAACACGAACTCTTATACCTACGCACTTCTCATAGCCATCATATGACGAAAAATATAAAATACAAATTACGAAACGTATCCGGCGCGACGTAAAACGAGCCCGTTTAATTAAGAGGATGCTATCTAAAATATTAATGAAGTATCTGATACGGACAGAAGGTTCTTCGGGGATTCCGTCGTGTACCCTTTTATTAATTTAACGAACCCACCGCATGTAGGGTTAAGAGTGTTGTCGCGTTTGTGTATTAAAAGTGCAGCGTGGGTATTCATATAACTACATGAAACTAGCTGTTGCCCATGTATTCGTCCGCATGCTATTTGGTTTTGGCTCAAAAAGAAGCCAGACACAGAAAGGACATACCTTTCTTAGCTTTAAAATATTTCGTGAAAGTGTAACAAACCGACGGTGTGACTTTCAGATTTATAATAGGACTAGCTGACCCGGCAAACTTCGTATTGCCTCAGAATGAAATAACGTGTCAAAGGTTTGATAGATATGGGCTATTTGTATGGAAAAATAAAATTGTGGTTTTTACTATTCCCCTTCAATTTCTTCATATTTTCTTACCTTCCTTGGGCTTCCAGAAATCATTCAAAACCAAAATTAGCTAAATCGGTCCAGCCGTTCTCGAGTTTTAGCGAGACTAACGAACAGCAATTGATTTATATATATATAGATGGATTGATTTGTAGGATTAAAAAAACACGATAAAACATTTTGCCTAATCACATAAGTACATATTATTATATATTTTTTGTTTTTCAGGACGTTTTGCTTTCGAAATACAAGCAAATACGAGTAGATGCCGTAAAATACATACTAAAATTTTAACATTTTAAAGAAAAATGGATAGAAAAATTTGACTTTAGGCGAGAAGATTTTCTTTCCATTTTTCTTTAAAATATATTTCACAAGCATGTGTTAATGCGAAATAATATAAAACAAATTTTAACATATTCAAATTTCATTAGCTTAGTAAATAACTAAGGTAGAGCTCCAGCTCGCGGGCGTTGGCACCACCGCATTACCTAATTTACTTGCCGCTAAATGGTAGTGTTCAGCACTATAGGCATAACACCTTAGACCTCACTAGTGGTAACGCATCTTCATTTTGACCTTGATCTTCGTGTAGGTGTCTGTCTATAGGCTGCAGTCATCACTGAACATCAATGTGAACTGCATGATTGTTTGCCACTTCCATTAAATAAAAAAAAAACTACACAAATCACAACACTACTATCCCTTTAACCCACCAACGTCCACGTAACGATCGACGCCATAAATTGTGCACGCCCACATTCTAAAATCAAAGGCGGTCGTGCAATTTTGACAAAATTCACAAGCATTAATATCAATATGTAGAGTAAAAAAGGCCCCGTAATATCCTCCGGGTCCCTTCGGGCTTTATTTATCAAAGCCGACCCCCATAACCCTTTCATCGTTACGCGAATTAAATTTCTTTTGCCGTCATTTCCCGTGCATTATCTCGGTTAAAATCATAATGGTACAACGAGCCACACAATGCCGGCTTGTTTGGCCCCGACTTCATTAATATTTGCTGAAGAATTTTATTAAAATGTAACGTCGTCGCAAGGGTTGAGTACGGCTCATGTCGAGTATAGAAATGGCATTTCAATTAACATTTTGCTAACAAATGCCTAATTATATTTCGGGAGTGACGTGTTGTTAAACTAATTACGAAAAGGTCGCTTCCGAAGTACTTAAAAAAGGCATTTATATAATTAAGAAACTAATTTATTGAATTATTACATATTAAATTACAACTGAACTAAAACTAGTGATCCCAAGCGATGTTAGCTTTAGGATGTTCAAATTTATCACAATCGAACGCATCACGACTACGCGACCTCGTAAAACCGCTGCCTCAGCTTCCTTATTCGGTGCCCTGGTGTCGCAGTTACCTAGTGCTCTAGATGTTAGGTGATGACTGCGCAGCCTTGTTAAATCACCGCCTCAGCTGCTTTGAATTGTGGAGTCGTCATTCGGTGCCCTCGATGTCGCAATTAGGTGATGATTCGTCAGTTTACCCCTATGGCTAAGTGGAGTACGTAACAAAATGGGATTATCTGGTAGGTAAATAAATATTATTATGTGGGTACCTACTTAGTCTGAACGGACCTAAAAGAATGGACCGTGGTCCATTCGACCGTAATTAAAAAACGTCTAGTCCCAAAGGACCGGTCATAAAAAAATGTTTACAAACCCGTACATCGAGTACATTAGGCTGCAAAAAATTTTAAGTATACCTAGATATTTTTTTTCTTGAAATTGTTTTATTTTATTTAGAAAAGCAATCAACCACTCTATAACATACTCGAACTTACAAAAAAAAGAGTCTTTTTAATTCAGTAGATGTAAGTATTTAAGATGCCTCCGTATAAGACGAGGATTGAACATATTAAATAAGAAAGAAGTGTTTGTGAGTATGGATAGATGGATGTTAGTTTTTATTTCATGAAAAAACTACTGGATAGATTTGGATGAAACTTTACAGTAATATAGATACTTTATAGGTTAATAGGTAGGTACGTAGCTGTTAACCTACCTACCAACAGTTTACCTAGGTATTTATTATTGAATTTAGAACTTTGTAACTAGCCGAATATTTTTATAATATACTGTTGCATCTTCTGCAAAAATCATGAGTAAGCATAATAATTAGTTGCGTCCCAGTGTGCAATCAATCAATTGGAGAAAATCGGCTCGTTTTGACTTAGTAGAGCGTTATCTCTGCTGCACGTGGCCTACGTAAGCCTTGACAGTCCGGTATTGGTCAAAACTTGATCAAAATGGTCGACAAACGTCAAATAGGTACGGTGCGAAAGAGATAACGCTCTACAGATCCGAAATAATCCAAAGTCTCCTCCCTAAGCTCGATGTGCAATATTTATTGTTGAGCACTGTACCCACGTATGCACTATTCATAACATGTATAAAAAAAAATAACCTTATGTTTTTCTTTTAATTTAAGTAGTACAAACTACCTTTTTTACATTTGAACTCATTATTTTCTAATATATTTTAAATCGTATCTCTTTTATAAAGAAAATGGTTATGCAGTATAATGTTGGAGCCATTGCCTGTTAAATAATGTATACCACTCCAAGGCGAACTTCGTCCAAAAGCCCAACTGACGGCTTACATTATAATAATGACTTGACCAAACAAAACATTTTTTTTTGTTTTAAAAGTCCCATTAGAGTAAAGTCTGTGCCAAAAAAATAAGTTTACCGTAAATTTAGATTTTTTAGGGTCCCTTACGTCAAAAGTACAAACGGAACCCTTATACTCGTAAGATCAATCGTGAATCCGTCTGTCTATCTGTTGACAGATGGAGACAAAGATATTACGAGATGTCGCAGACAATTTGCCATGAAAGTACTGCGCAGATTGAGTTGTAATTTAGTACACGTACCTATGTATACGAGTGACCATAATAAGTGCGTGTAAGGTAAATAAATGAAATCAATAAATAGAAGGCATAATGAGGGATAAATTATAGTGTATATGCGAAAGCTCCTAAATGGTGTGTAGTTTAAACTATTATTTTTGTATGCAGTTATATTTTTACTGTCTGCTTTCCGAAAATCATATAATAAAATAAATAAGACAGAATAAAGTTTTTGAAAAATCCTTACAGATCACACAAGTTATTGAAGAAAATCGGGGATAATTCCCCCCCCCCTTCCCCTTATTTCCAAAACCTGTGCTTCACATTTTGAAAAAAAATTGGAGAATTATTCCATACAGATCTATAGATATACCTACCTTTATAATATCTCAGGTAACATAAGAACTTTCTAACTCTATGCAAATTAATTCAACTCGCACTTGGCCGCGTTTTTTTTGTTATACCTATAATCAAGTAGGCCTCAGTCGCGAACGTAAAAATACCTAAGTCTATTTGCAACACGGGGAAAGGTACATGATCCTAAACTAACTTAACCCTCAAACCCTCTACATAGGTCCAGAAACACAATATACCTACATCTACTATCTACTTCTAACATTAATTTTATTTAAGATCGCTCCTCTAGTATTAAGCAAAGTAAAAACCCTCCAGAAAATTCTCAAGGAAACAAACTTCCAAAAGATACAAACGACTTTGCGTTCAAATATTTACCCCCTAATCCTCCCCTGGTCGTTAGCCGTCTACAATATTTGCATAGCTCATTACGTTGCATCCATATTTAATTAGGATATTACCTTCTTTCTTTTCCCTGTCCCGTTACTGCCTCCTTAATCGGTGTTTAGAGCATGCCGTTAAGTTCTTTGCAAGTGTTTTTGTTAGTTCCTTAATTGCAGGCAAAGTTTAGGCATTATACGAGTATAACAACCTGCTAAAAATTATGATAGGTTGGTACGTAAATATAAAAAAAAATTTGATAGACTATATTATTATTATTATGTTTAACATTAAACTGCGGCCTGGGCTTCCTTTTAGGTACACAATACCTGTGTTAGGAAATATACTTCAGGTAATAAAAATTTTACGTTGAAATTTAACTTAAATACTCATAACTGCTTATTGCTTATGGTTGCTTACATATTTACCCTTAACCTATGTTAATTTTGTATTAATTGTAATATTTATTTTTCGCAATAATACATGCGAGTGAATTTTGGAATTTAAAGAAAGAACTTATTTAATTTCTAAAATTTTGTATTAGTTTTTATTTTAAACATTTTACAAAGATGTGAGTTGTTGTTGGAAATGCAATGTTAGTACACATTGAAGATGCAAACTAATTTCGCTTTTGTTTAGGCCACCAGTCCAGGTAACCGATTTTTCCATCTATCTCTCAGATACTGAGCTGAGTTACGTAGTAGTACGATTTTAAGAGATACCTAAAGTTGATTTTGAAAGTTTCAGAAGGATTATTTTGTTGTAAGCGATGTGGTTTAAAAATAACGTTATCTTTTGTTTAAATCCATAAATAAATTGCGAACTATACCTACTGGAAATATTTTAAAATAGTAGAGTACAGTTACTACTTGTTTTACTGTTCGTTTTATATTTTTTATGAAATACAAACGTCAATTAACAAAAGATCCAACGCGCCGTTCGCACCGAGAATGACTTCCGAGTTTCCGAGTTTCCCTATAGCGGGTGCTACTTCAAAATCGATTGCCATTTAATTTGGTAGCAACCAGCCTCTTCGACCAACCTCGAGAGGGCCAAACATCACTAATGGCTGTGCAAATTCCATCGTTTGATTACGAACATTTGAGTTTCCCAGTTTTAATTCCGTCTGGTAAGTGGTTTTGAGTGTTACTTTCAATTTTAGCAGTCTAGCTTTTGTGAGTTCTGAAATTGAATTTGTGTTTTTTATTTGGAGATTAATTTGAGTTGGGTTCGTTTTTTTTAATAAATCGTGATGTGTTATATCTAAAATTTAAATAAGAAAGTTTTATCTGTTAAATTAATTAGGTACAATGATTGATTATAACTTTTTGTTCTACCTTATTGTTATTTGGCACTAGTTTTACTGGTTTAGTTGAAGTCATAATTATTTATGTAATAATGTACTTAGTAGAAAATTACTTTTAACTTAAAGCCACTTAATGAGAGACTGAAGAAAATATTAAATAGAATAAATTTGAAAACATTGGTTAGATGATGGTAAAACAAAAATCTGGTAAAGTATGCCAAAATTTACAGCATCGTAACAGGATGCTGTAAATTTTATTTTTTTTAAAGAAAAATGGAAGGAAAAATTTGACTTCAGGCGAGGCTCGAACTCGCGACCTACTGGGAATCTAGTCCAGCCGCTCTTCCAATTGAGCTACTGAAGCCCTGCCCCATTTGTCAAATCTTTCCTTCACATCTATTGCATTGCTTTATGGTAGCAGTAGCGCCATCTATTACCAACTATGCTAGTTAGGCAACCGATATAATAGACTTTTCAGTTTATTGAATATCGTAAAGAAGTCGCTTTTACCCTTAATAATTGTTTGATATTATTTCGCATTAACACATGCTTGTGAAATATATTTTATTTTTTTAAAGAAAAATGGAAGGAAAAATTTGACTTCAGGCGAGGCTCGAACTCGCGACCTACTGGGAATCTAGTCCAGCCGCTCTTCCAATTGAGCTACTGAAGCCCTGCCCGATTTGTCAAATCTTTCCGATAAAGATATAATTTATTTTTTCTTTAAAAAAATTAAATATATTTCACAAGCATGTGTTAATGCGAAATAATATCAAACAATTATTAAGGGTAAAAGCGACTTCTTTACGATATTCAATAAACTGAAAAGTCTATTATATCGGTTGCCTAACTAGCATAGTTGGTAATAGATGGCGCTACTGCTACCATAAAGCAATGCAATAGATGTGAAGGAAAGATTTGACAAATCGGGCAGGGCTTCAGTAGCTCAATTGGAAGAGCGGCTGGACTAGATTCCCAGTAGGTCGCGAGTTCGAGCCTCGCCTGAAGTCAAATTTTTCCTTCCATTTTTCTTTAAAAAAATAAAATATATTTCACAAGCATGTGTTAATGCGAAATAATATCAAACAATTATTAAGGGTAAAAGCGACTTCTTTACGATATTCAATAAACTGAAAAGTCTATTATATCGGTTGCCTAACTAGCATAGTTGGTAATAGATGGCGCTACTGCTACCATAAAGCAATGCAATAGATGTGAAGGAAAGATTTGACAAATGGGGCAGGGCTTCAGTAGCTCAATTGGAAGAGCGGCTGGACTAGATTCCCAGTAGGTCGCGAGTTCGAGCCTCGCCTGAAGTCAAATTTTTCCTTCCATTTTTCTTTAAAAAAATAAAATATATTTCACAAGCATGTGTTAATGCGAAATAATATCAAACAATTAGGATGCTGTAAATTTCAATTTTTTTGGAATGCTTTATAGAGGCAAAGAAGTTTAAGCCTCGGAAATGAAAATGCACCTGCATTGAGGTCTTTAGTATATATAGGTACCTACCCTGTACTACGTGAATTCTTTGTGGACATTCAACTTTTATTTTAAAGAGTTGCACAAATATGATGGTCTTTCCCTTTGAAACTTAACTCATATTGTTGTATAATGTTGTCGATGATAATTCTATAATTCTTTTGCTTCTCATATTTTACTGTGCAAATTACACTCAAACGTACCCAAATACGTTTGTGTTATTCCAAGTGCTTCATATTATTCCAAGAGTAGTTCTTTTCTCCCATGCAATGAATCGTTATATTAACATTACACATAGCACGGTGTATACTACCCCCATAATCACCCCAGCGTATTGACAAAGTGCACTTAGCGCTTGGATTACAAAATGGCAGCTAGTCTGGTCCACCGACATGATGAGCAAACTATTTTATACAAATTTAATTTTGCTGCTATTTGAAATAAAACTATATGAAATGACCTTTATTACTTTGCGTTACAGTTTTAAATCAGCCAGGGGTTGCTTTGTGATGTTTGTGTGTATTTGAATAGATGTAAAGTGCGGATATAATATAGAGCGGCTGCACGCTCCGTCAGCGCGTATTGACAAGTGCTCGTGAGCGGATTACTGCATGCAAGCAAATGTGACGTTTGCGATAGTTTTATGTAATGGTATGAATTACCTTTTACTATATAAAAAAAATAAAAATCAAGTATTTGACGTATCTCTAAAATTAAAACGAAACATTTTTAAGTGTAAGTAAAAAAAAAGTAACTTCACGCCTGTAATTCCCGAAGGGGTAGGAAGAGTAAATACATGCATTCAAACACCCATGGGTGTGGGTGTTTGCATATGTAACTAGATATAGGTATATCGTTAATCAATCATAAAATCATCGGTATATTGAAAATATATTATAAATATAATAAAATTATCGGTATATTGAAAATATATAATCATATATCACGTCTCTATAATATTTGTATAGGTAGATGATCGATATTTTTGTGAAGCTAGGGCTCCGCGGAGTTGTCTTTTAGAATCAACGCCAGTAAATTTAATGTTCATGCAATTTATTATCTGTTAGTACCTAAATTGAATGTAATTTACAATCATTTAATTAAATTTAAATTCTGATGTATGCATAGAATTACTAAACGATACAGGTTATGGCAACATGCGAAAAAAAGACATTAAAAATATTTTGTTGAAACTTTGTTACATAAACCGATCCGTGATGACATGGTGGCAATGCATTCAATTTTGAATGGGGCCCGGGGTGCCATGGGAACGATGGCACTCCCCATCACCCGTCTTTCTACATACTCTATATAAGGGTTGTTCAGATATTTCATTAAAGTTTTAATTATGCCTCGTATTTTCAAATCGAATATGACTATCGCTCCTTATTATTCATTTTTTATTTTTTTACACACAAATCTTACAGTAGAGTTAATGAACCTTGGCTATATAAATCTGCTAGTAAAAATCTCTATAATGATTTCTACGGAATACTTCATAGGCGAATACGACTCGTATATACTTGGCTGCTTTTTTTAGTCTCAAACTAACAATAAAAGATACGCAGATCCGAAAATTTTAACCAACAACTAAGAAGTGAATTAAACAAAACAAAACATCTGCTATGAATGTCCCACAAACACAAACCAAGTACCCAATATCCGACGAATAAATTGGATTATTCTAAAGATAACCGACGTATAAAGGGTAACCATAAAATCAAGTTGTGTCAATAAGGATGTGTTCTTTAGAACAGATGAGCTAGTTATGTTAATAAAGGCATTTTGAATTTTAACTACCTCCAAATAAGTGTCATTTCGGCATACGTGATGAGGTAATGTGTGGATGTAAGCCAGGAGGATCACTTGAGACACGATCGCAATCTTGAGGGTTAGATCCGTCTCTGGGATAGTGGATTTCATAGAGTTGCTTGAGTGTGACAGTATTATATATAGTACTAATCTTAGTGTCAAGTATTGGAAATATGTGAACTTCTTAAAAATGAAGATTCACTCTCTTCTCTGTTGATATGTTTAATATACCTCATATTAGGTATACGACGAGTGTAATGAATGTAGAAAACCAATGATAAGTTATCAAAGGAGATGTTGCAAAAATGTATGGACCTCCGGCCATGTATTGTACACAATATCATTAAACAGTCAAAATCAATATAATAACGTTTTTTACTGCATATTATCACTTATTTAGCTTTGTTTGCAGTTACAAAACATTCTTTGCAGTTAGAATTGCAACTCAAAACCAACATGGCGAATATGGGCGAATATTTTTTAAATTGTATTTTGATTATATAGTACTTGGAGAAAAAAGTAACATTTTCTAAATACTGTCGAAATCGATTGATCCCAAGTGTCGGCTGTATCGCCGCCATGTTGAACATAGTTGAAAATGATAAAATTGTTTGAATTAAATGTGGTCGTAACTCTAAAATATTTTCTTGAATAAATTAATTGTATTTTTTTCGGATTCTTCTTTAATTTACCCATTTTTTGAGATCGTGTACGAACCAGAGCCGAGCTCGCAACATCTCCTTTAGTACACTACTCCGTTGGTTTAAAATATTGCCGTATATAAGTCTATCAGCAAAATGTGTTACTTATTGAAAATTATAAGCTTTGTACTTTGACTGTTAGGTAACAATATTGCTATAGATTCCTGCGAGCAAAATTATCTCGTGTTTGTCAAAAAGTTAATTTTTCTTAAATATCTAGGATGGTTGTGTTGTGTTCGATAAAGGCTAGGTAGTTATTACTTTCTGGTAACTTACTGGTGGTAGAGTTCCGGTGCAGGAGCTCGAGGGCGTAGGCACCATCGCATTATCTAATCTATCTGCCGCCAAATCGTTTTTAGTGTTCAGCACTATCGTGTACCGATTAGATGGTATTGTATGCTCCCTTAATAACTATCAAAGAGATATAAAAATTTAGATCTCAGCTATGGCAACTGATTATTGTCCAATGTTTATAGGCTGCAGTCATCACATAACACCAATGTGAGCTGCATGCTTGTGCACTTTCCAAACATATAAAAACTGTTATGTGTTTTTATTTAACTTTTTTTGAATTTTGTATTGAACAACTCTATGTTAATCCACCAATCAATTTCCGTGACGCACTTGAAGCAATAAGATCAGCGGGTGACGTGCCTCTGACTTAACTCGAGTTAAATTTAACCTATGCCAACGTTGCCCGACTCTGTTACGGAGATTACTCTGTTCCACGGTGGGCTGAGGTTAGTGGCTCATGAAGGAGACAAAAAATGTTGGTATCGGTATCAGTATTTCGACAAGAAACGTATTTTTCAGTAGCTTTCAGCGCAAAAATTTTGAAACGATAATATTTTTTTCTATTATGCCTATGGCAAACAATCCTGCAAAATAGTGCAGTAGTATGCAGTGTAGATGTCTATAAATCTGCACAAAAACCTTGAGCTCCGGTACTGGAACTCTACCGCATTTTTTTAAATCTCATTTATTTACAGGTCTTTGTAATCATAATATATATTATCTTCTTAATATTTACCTATAAATTACGTGTCACAGTGTTTGTCCGCGATGGACTCCTAAACTACTTAACCTATTTTAATCAAACTTGCACGCCGTGTGCAGTTTGATCCAACTTACCAGATAGGAATACTACTATTATGTAAGTACCTAATATGCACCCGTGCGAGGCCGCGCCCGGGTGCGACTCGGGCCACTAGTAAATTATATTTTATATTTCAGCTATTCATTAACTAAAACTAACACTAACTAAAACTAACTGCCTCGGTAGCCTAGTGGTAGCAGGCCACTACTACTACGCTGAGGTCCTGGGTTCGATTCCCGGGTAGGGGGTTATCAGAGATAATGGTGAAAAAGCCTTTATCTCTGGTTCTATTGGGATTTTTCCATTTTCTGGAAATTTCCCAGTACCTCAAAGTTTGGTAATGTGCCCGGAGATGTCAACAGGCTCGCCATCTGTTACATGGGCCAAAAACGTAACCGGCGAATCGTGGGTGTTTGAATGTATGCTTGAATGCATGCATTTACCTCTGCCTACCCCTTCGGGGATTACAGGCGTGAAGTTACGAAGTTACGTAAAACTAACAAACTAAAACGATATGAAGCCACTGAATCCAAGCCTGGATGTAAATTGACTATTTATTTTTAAATTTTTTGGAAATATAAGAAAGTAAATTGCTATATCATTAATATCTTATTTGACATCGCTGTAACATTGGATGTTCACTAAAGATATTTTTTAATAATGACTTGTCAGCATAAAAAAAATCTATTTTCAACTGATTTTTATAATTTTTTTTTTATTCAAACCCAATCCATATATATACAGACATTGCTACTATAGCCACATTAATTACAATCCCACTGTTTCCACTGTCATCGTGATGTGTAACTGGAGAGTTGAAATGAAGCCGGTAACATCCCCTTATTTGCCAATTACGTGTTTTTTTTTGTTTGCTCGATCCGGGGGTCAGCTTTTTAATTCAAAACGTCGAGGGGATGATTTTTATATAATATAGGACACTTATGGTTGTTTTGTGATGACGTAGGTTTTTTGGGTAAATAGTGGCACAGAAGCTTGCAGTTCCCATTGATAGTAAATTAATATAACAGGCTATAAACATCTACATATACTGGTGGTAGAGCTCCAGTGATGGAGCTCGCGGGCGTAGGCACCACCGCATTATTTATTTATTTATTTATTTACCTAATATACTTGCCACTAAATGGTAGTTTTCAGCACTATCGTGTTCCGGTCAAGTGGTAATGTGCGGCCCTGTAATTTCCGGCACAGAGGCATAAATAACACCTTAGGCCTCAGGAGTGGTAACGCATCTGCATTTTGACCTTGGTCTTTGTGTGGTGTCTATAGGTTGCAGTCATCACTTAACATCAATGTGAACTGCATGCTTGTTTACCACTTCAATTACATAAAAAAAACCAGAGATCTAGTTGCTACTCTTCAGGCCAAAGATCTTTTTCACATTAATCTACAGAATATTCTAATGTTTTAGGGAAATCAATACTTTCAGGCCTAATTTTTTACCCTGAAATAGATTTGGCGACAAAATAGTGAATATCGGACTTTATGAGTTTTTGCCACTTTTGTAATAACAAAATATGAAAAAAAATATGATACGAGGTGAATCAAAAAGTTCTTAGAAGTGCAGGTTAGTATCACATTTATGTGGGTAGTTTAATATTTAGTTTAGTAGTTAACCTTCTATTAACTCATAAGATAGTTAAGTAAACAACAAAAACAACGGGTTTTTCGTAAAATACCTACTCACAAAATCTGATTAACCACACCAGTGGATCCAAGTGAATGTCAATAGTTCATTAGAGGTCCCTGGCCATCCCACAGCCCTTCGATGAACGGGGCAGTTATTATTTTTAATCCCTTAATGGCGTCCCAGATTTCATTACGGGGGTTGCACTGATTAAAAGGGTGGGCCGGGTTTTTTTTTTGTCCGGCTGATGTTGCATATATTCAATACCTATGTGTTTCGTTTTTATTTTTGGAGGGTCGATGTACCTATTATATATGTCACCGTTGGTTTTGACGATATCGCCTTAAAAGCGATTTTGATAGAGTCTCTTTTATGTTTTAATATGTACATGCTGTTGCTGTTGCCTGCGGCTTCGCCCGCGTGGATGTCGTTTTATAAATAAATAAGTAGCCTATGTTCTTTCTCAAAGTCAGCGCTATCTCTGTACCAAATTTAATTAAAATCGGTGCAGTCGTTTGGACGTAAAAAGGTAACAAACAGACAGACAGAAATACTTTCGCATTTCTAATATTAGTAGGGATTTTGCATGCACAGGTGTTAGAGCTATAGCGGTCGCTAATGCATCATTTGCCTTCGAATGGTTGTGCTCTGCGCTATTTTGTATCGGTTAGAAACCGAATTATTACTTTTTTAAAGTATGCTTGATACAGAACAAAATAAAAATATACGCGAAATTGACTTACGTGTACATACCGGTTCTGGTAGGTAAGAACTTGATTTTGTGACTGTGTGAACTGCCCTTAGAACCCTGAGTTCGATTTCCGGGTTAGGGCATATCAGAGATAAAGACGTGATTGAATTCTTTATCGCTGGTTCTATTTTCTTTTTTCCTGGAAGTT
Organism: Macrosoma leucophasiata; assembly: GCA_036365455.1. NCBI lineage: Eukaryota > Metazoa > Arthropoda > Insecta > Lepidoptera > Hedylidae > Macrosoma > Macrosoma leucophasiata. Next base: position 14,769,007 of record JAWQUS010000021.1, read on the forward strand.
TCCCAGTACCTCGGAGTTAGGTAATGTACCTTATGTGTCCGTAAATGACAACAGACTTGCCGCATATTGCATGAGTCATAAACGTACCTAGCCGGCGAATCGAGGGCATGTGTGCTTGTATGCATGCACTTACCTCTACCTACCCTACAGGCCTATTACAGGCGTGAAGTTACAACAACAACAACAGCAGAAATGTTCATCTCTGGATCAAAGAATATTTACCTAGAAGTATATTTATTTACAGACCGATCTATCTACTCTCAAGGTAGGTAATTATGGATAAAAGTTGTCTTTGCTATACTTTATAAAAAAAAACTATTTTGTATGTGTGAAAATACATGAGTGGAATTATAATTCGATAAATTATTGATTCGCATTTCTAAATAAACCTAACCTAACCTACCAAAAAAAGAGCTCTGTCAAAATTTTACTATCGTCATACTACATACAAAGACACATCTAAATTTACCTACTCTCAATATGCTAAAAAAATGAGCAGTACTAACATACAAGGCGAGCTATTTCAAGCGTCTATTATAACCAATAACGAGCATTTTATGTGCCATTACTACTTCATTGTTACAGTAAAAGTATGAACAGTCGCCGCAAGACTAACACGCGCAATGGTGGTCCTGAACCACTCTTGGAGCCAAACATTGCATTAACCCTTCACACGCAACTCCAAAAGGATGGAACGGCCACGAAATGGCATGCACTTGTGTCCTGCCTAAACTGAAGGAAACATCACATTAGCTTTAGTGCCACAGAAGCAGTGTGACGTAACGATCAAGAAATAAGAAGCGAGTTTAGTCGTTTTGGAAGCATTTCAAAGGGTAAATACGCGGCAAGGCAAAGGTAGTTGATGTAAACAATTAGCATTCGGACCTCCGGTGTGGCGCTATGATGAGAGGATGCGTTCTGCTATTTATTTTCATAATGGACTGTTTCTAATATATTTGTTTTTCGAGGCGACCGATGCTTCCCTTTTGCTTTTTAAACTCTCAGAAAGTTTTCTTTCTCATGATGGTTCTGGATTATACTCAGATGCAAAAATAAGATCATTTATTGAAATTGGTGGTGAGGTTCCAAAGGTAAAAAGCCAGAGGTATATTATCTCATCTATCTGCTGTCAAATCGCAGTAATCAGCACAATTGTTTTCGTTCAGATGGCAAGTTACAACGACATAACAATATAGGTTTTAGGGGAGGCAACTAAATGGCAACACGTCTACATTTTGAGCTCTAGTTTTTACGTAGATGTCCTGAAGTTGTTGATGATTACTTATGTGAACTACACGTATGCACATTTGTTATTTTCATAAGTCCATGGAAAACATGATACAATACGAGAAAATACGTAAAAGCGAATCTACTTTTGATGAAAGAGAAGGTAATGATTTAGTAGCATTAGTAACGTAACTTCACGCCTCTAAATCCCAATAGAACCAGAGATAAAGGATTTTACACCGTTATCACTGATATCCTCCAACCCGGGAATTGAACCCAGGAACCCAGCGTAGTAGTAGTGGCCTGCTACTACTAGGCTACTGAGGCAGTTACAAAAAGAGTCGTCAGACTTTATACTCGTACGCATAGAAACCTCAGGTAAGGCCGGAGGCAAACATTGACTCGGAGAACACCGGTAGTTTCACAGTTTGTTTTAACCCTGCTAATATGTGTCCTAGCAGATGCCGCCACGTCTACTGCCTATTTTTTGTTAAGATGGATGTCTTTGCATTTTCAATCATATGAACAATGAACCTTTCTAGTTTGTTTATTATACAGCTTCAGCGGGTGTACCTTGACCTCTTCAAACGCAATCGCAATGCTTGGTCTCGTTTTTTCATACTCATATTTGTATTTACAAATGAAACAAAATGTTTTCTTCAGTATGAGATAAGATACAATTTATTTTTTTTAATGTAATCATAAAAAGTCGTCATCGTACGCCATTTAGGATCTTACTCGTATAATTTCCTCTCCAAAACTCTTCATGGTACATTGATAAATTCAGTAATCAGGATCCTGAGAAATGTCTATAACTTGTCTAAGCCAAGCAGTTATGTTAACTTTTAAAAGTGTCATATAGTAAAGCAAAGCTTAATAAAGCAACACTCACAACGTAAACTGATGTAACCGATCATGGATGTAAATACTTGCGAATATCTAAAATTTTAAAAAGAAACACGAAATATGCTCATTTGCGAAGAATGTTTCGCTAAATATCGATTAATTTAAAGTAGATTTGTTTAAGATCTTGATGAATGTTTTTACTAAATGTATAGTCCTGCTAATGTTGTGTCCAGCATTGTTCTTTTTCTAGAACTTCAGTATTTATACAAATCCACTACATTAATAGGAGTTTTGTTTTTTAATTAATTTTGACCAATTACCTGCTCAGTAATATAAGTCAATTAGGCATATTCCATAGCCACCACAAACATACAACAAGCCATTGTTGGTTTCAAATCAAAATATTCACCAGGTAGATAAAATCAAAGGTTGACTCGGTGAATGCCGGTAGCAGATTCACAGTTTGTTGCTACCCTACTAATATATACCCTTTCAGATACCACCGCGTCCATATTTCTTTTGTGATATCTGAGAGCAAAAAATGTGGGTCAATCAAGATTATGTTTCTAAGATATATTTGGTCAAGTGCGAGTTTTCCTTTCCGTTTTAAAAATTTGAATATCGCAATCGTTCGTAGAAAAAATATATTTTTCTTACACTGTTTGATACATCAGGTTTGTAATCATAGGTTTGGTTGCACCAACATATTTCTTAAAGTTAAAGTTAATGTATGATTCTACACCCTTCTCTAACTAAAACAAATTTGTTAAAGTAAGACAAGGATGTAAAATATTATATCGTAATATTATATCTTAGTAGCTTACGTCTGTGATTTTGTGAGAGTTTTAAAAGAGGTAAAAGTAATCATTTAATTTAATTTTGTTTTTTGCCTCAGCGAATATTTTTCAATAAGATATTAGAAATACCTAAATTTAAATTTGATATTTAAACCCTAATAGTGGCTTTGCCTATTGAAAAAAATGTGGTCTCAATTTTATCTTCTCAAGTTTTCCTTAATCTCTAAATTCACACGTAGGTATTTATTATTTACGAATATAAATAAGGAGGTATACATTGAATATCATTACTTATTTATACAATATATTTTAATAAAATATCGTAACATGCCAAAATATTAATTACAGCACAGCATTTGATTAACCTACTTTTAAATCCAAATATCACCAGAATTTCTCATAGTCATATAAATGGTTGTATATCTTATTAATCTTTTTTATAACCGAAGATTATCTGATTAACCTATAACAGCCTATGGGCAATTCTTATACAGATTCTTGTTTCTTCCAAGCCAACACGTCACTGCGTGCCGCCCGCTTCGGTCCCCGGATAAAAACTGTTTTAACCCTAAGCCTTAAGTGTCCAATTAGCGTTGTAGTGTTAAAACGACCGCGGCGACAGTGAGACCCCAAATTTACACTCCCGATGTACAAAGAAGTATTGATGCGTTTGTGTAGGGTTTAGAATGCGTAGAAGTAACAGTAATCATTTTAGAATCGTGATTTAGAGACATAATTATTTAGATAACTTAGTGGAAACATGGCACACTTAGTACCCAAATTAGATAAGCGTACTTACTAGGAATAGATTGCAAGGACTATAGGGAAAAATCTTTTATATTTTAATATAAAAATACGCGGATCATTGCCTTGTTTAACCTTATATAATTTGGTTATGTGAGGTTAGGATAAATTAGGAATATTTATTGTAGAGTAAAGATGCGTCAGCCCAGTCTCTAGAATAGGATTTTAAACGTATTCTATGACAGTACACTTTTTTGCCTAAGAAAGTTTTCTATTCTATATATCATATTTTTATCGAGGCATTTGATAGGTAAAGCGCGCATGGCCCAGCGGCTGGTGTAGATCGTAAGCCCATTTACTGTGTCGTAGGCGATCTTCTCGGTTAAGCACTACGGGCGCGGTCGAGTAGTGTGATGGGTGACCGCTAGTGGCAAATTAAATGCGCGTTTCCGTGCTTCAGAGGGCACGTTAAGCTGTCGGTCCCGGTTGCTATCGATGGATAGCAGTCGTTAAAAACCTTGTCGAAGGCCTTATGGGCGGTTTGAAAACATCCGACAGGGGGTTGGCCACTAACCCACCCACCTCCACCAATCCGCATTGGAGCAGCGTGGTTGGAGTAAGCTACAGGCCTCTCCCCAAAAAGGGGAGAGACTCGTGCCCAGCAGTGGGACGTATAATGGGTTGCCATTATTATTATTTATTATTTGATAGGTACTTATAAAATATATATTACGCCTATCAATACATACCTATAATAAGACGGTAAGAATGAAGTGTCTGTACATTAAATATTTTTCAAAAAGACTGATAGGGGCCGATTATAGAAGAGTAACAACAGAAAAAGAAAACAATTTTTGGAATTTCTGTCTGTCTGTCTGGTACTTTATAACTTCAAAACTACTCAACGGATTTGTTTTTTTTTTCACATGTGGATTAGATATATTATTGTAATTAAGAGCGTTGGTGCGTCAAAAATTAGTTTCGTCAAAATCGGTTAAGGGAAAAGGAAGTTTTCAATTGAAAATTTATTTCAAGCACTGCTTTGAATTAACTATAAGTCTATTATATGTAAGTCTCGATAATAGTTGTTTCCACAGGTTACGCGAAAAGTGACCTACACACGGGTGGAGCCGCAAGCAACAGCTAGTATAAAATAAATTAAAAAGTGATGAGCGTTTTATTTGAAAGAAATATGCAATTTAATACCGATTCGTCGCTTCTATGAGATTCCAAGGCCAACAAAGCGGCATATCAAGGAAGACTGTCACAGTACAATGCAAAATGGCTTCTTTGTCCGTTGTTGTCCTTTTTAATTCGTAACTTTTATGCGTCAAAGTGATTCACTTATATTCACTCGCCACCGCCACAACCTCGAGCTTTAACCCTGCCGCATTTTAGGGTTATACCAACCGATCTTTGTAAAAAGATTGTTTAACACTAAAATGTTCAAATACTTTTATTGTATGACAAAAACTGTAAAGGGTTCGAACGTGTGAGATTTCAACAGTGTTTGCGCTCTTTTCAATGCGCTGATATTTTCTCTTAGGAAAAATGTAATACTGTTAATTCCTTTGATTGTCGAAATAACTGTTATTTAAAAATTAATGTTATGGGCTTGATGACAGATTTATGACTTAGACGGATTATAATTGGACAAACAGATCAAGAATTTAATTTAATGTACTCTAATTGTACTAAACAGCACATCTCGGGGCGTAGCGAATCTTATTTGATGTGATTATTAAGGTCAATAATCTTGTGCCACAGTTGGCTATGAGAAAATATCTTGTGATTTCCATAACTTAATTCTGAGCTATAGGTAAAAATATACTTAGGGCTAGTAATCTTTTTAAAATTTTTATATGCCTACCTTGCATGTGACGATCTGTGACGCTGTTTTTAAGCTTTATTCTAATTGACATCAGTTGTGATGTGAATAGGCCACGGATAGGCCACGTTTGCCTCGGTTGCCCATGCATAAACGGAATGTGGCGCTAGTGTGTGCTCTGAACTCGCTGTTGCCAGAATACATTGATAACAGCGAAAATCTCGGTGATACTCACTCGATCCTGTACTGCGCGGCTGTCGCGGTGTGCCGTGTAGCTCGTGTCAAGTTACCAAGTTCTGATACAGCTACGCGGCCGAAACCTACATCGCCAGTCTGGCAGTGCCGGATCGAGCGGCGTATCGCTGAGGCCAGAGCACTCATTGGCAAGCTAATCTGCTTCAGGATGGGCAATACAGGCCCAAGGGTGGTGCGTTTTGTGAGGCGGGCGTTTTCAGGGACTGGAGTCAGTCCCCAGGACTATCCAGCTCGCCTCACAGAGCGCATTGACTTCCTGAAGCAGAAAGTTTATGCATGGGCAAACCGGATTAGGCGTTATAAAGAACGCGTGGACCGGTACGAACAGAATAGCATGTTCCAAAGTGATCAAAGGAGGGTCTATAGAATGTGGGAGCGGCCTAACCAAGGAGTGGCTGACCGGAGTCGGCCGGATGATGATGCTATGCTTTCATTTTGGCGCAGCATCTGGTCGGACCCGGCCGGTCACTCTGAGGGTGGTTGGATGCAGGATGTTGAAAGAGCGTGCGAACCAATTCAAGAAATGAATTCTATAAACATAACAGAAGAAGACGTAGCCAATGCAGTCCGTGCGATGCCGAACTGGAAATCGCCGGGACCGGACGGACTGCATAATTTATGGTTAAAGTGGCTACGAAGTTCGCACGCTCGTTTAGCAATACAGTTTCAGGCATCTCTGGCATCAGGCTCACTCCCACAGTTTCTAACGACTGGTGTGACCCACCTGCTCCATAAATCAGGTAGTACCGCGGAACCCAAAAATTATAGACCAATAACTTGTCTACCGACGGTTTATAAGGTTCTTACATCCATTCTGAGAGTTAAAATAACTAAATACATTGAAGACTCCTCCATCTTGTCTCTCTCTCAGAATGGATGTAGGAGTGGGTCCCGCGGTACTAAGGAGCTACTCCTCATAGACATGGCAATTAGCCAGCAGGTTCGTCGTAACCGAAAGAGTCTGTCGACTTGCTGGATAGATTATAAGTAGGCCTACGATTCCGTGCCGCATACATGGCTCATGCGGGTCCTGGAGTTTTTCATTCATTCAACTCTTCGGGCCTTTCTGGGCTCATGTATGCTGCAGTGGAGTACGGTTCTTCGCTATCCAGGATCTCGGCAGCCCCTGGCGGTTGGCGAACCTGTGAGAATTGCCAGGGGCAGTAGTCTGAGCCCCTTATGGTTTTGCCTGGCCCTGAATCCTCTCAGCGCGCTGCTAGAGGCTTCGGGGCTTGGCTATCGGTTGCGAAGAGGTGGTCGGACAATATCTCACCTGCTTTACATGGATGACCTGAAATTGTTCGGTTCCAGTAATTCCAACCTGTCTGAGCTACTGAAGGTAACTGAAAACTTCAGTAACTCTATCAGGATGGAATTTGGAATCGAAAAATGCGCTGTTATGCATGTACGACAGGGGCAGATAATGGAATCCGAGGGAATGAATCTCCCGGGTTCCATCCCGTTCCGAAACCTCTCTGCCACCGAGAGCTATAAGTACTTGGGTATGGCGGAGGCCTTAGGTATACGCGAGGTCGAGATAAGACAACCGTAGAAGGAACGTTTCTTTGGTCGCCTGACAAAAGTACTGAAAAGTCTTTTGTCGGGCGGTAATAGGGTGCGCGCCTTCAACGGTTGGGTCATGCCGGTCTTGCTGTACTCCTTCGGCGTACTCAAGTGGACTCAGACCAAATTGGATGCTCTTGACAGGCGAGTCCGCTCTTTACTGACAGCGCACCGCATGCATCACCCACGGTCTTCGGTCATGAGATTATATATCCCACGGAGATGTGGGGGTCGTGGCGTTCTAAGCGCTAAGACCATACACAACCGTGAGGTATGTAATCTCCGAGAATACTTCCTGACCGCCGACGGGGAGATGCATCGGGATGTGGTGGCGGTCGACAGCGGACTCACCGCTCTCTCTTTGGCTAAAAAGAACTAGCGCAAACCTGAGGTGCTCACGACTAGCGACCGCAGGATTGTATGGCAAGGCAAGGAGCTACACGGCCGTTTCTACCGGGCCCTCCATGGGCCCGATGTAGATTTCTTAGCTTCTGTGGCCTGGCTACGATTCGGTGACCTCTTTGGGGAAACCGGAGGTTTTGTTTGTGCAATTACGGACGAAGTGGTAATGACCAACAACTACCGGAAGTTTATCCTGAAGGATGGAACGGTCGACATATGTCGGACATACCATCGACCGGGTGAATCAATCAGGCATATTGTTTCCGGCTGTTCGAGTCTTGCCAACGGCGAATACTTGCACAAACACAACCAAGTAGCCAGGATAATCCATCAGCAACTTACCTTGAAATACGGTCTTGTAGCCGCGGAGGTGCCGTACTACAGGTATGTGCCCGACCCAGTTCTAGAAAATGACCATGTCACGATGTATTGGGACCGATCTATTATCACTGACAGGACTATTGTTGCCAATAAGCCTGATATAGTGGTGATAGATCGCTCGGAGCGCCGCGTAATGATGATCGACATCACCGTCCCGCATGATGAGAATCTCGTGAAGGCCGAAAAAGATAAGGAAATTAAATATCTTGATCTGGCTCACGAGGTTGTCGCCATGTGGGATGTGGATTCGGCCATCATTGTGCCGATAGTCGTATCGGTGAACGGGCTGATAGCGAAGAGCCTCGACCAACATCTCAAGAGGCTCTCGCTAGGTGGATGGACCAAGGGTCTGATACAGAAAGCAGTACTCCTCGGCACGGCACGCATAGTGAGGAGGTTCCTGTCTCTGTGTCCCTAACCACCGGCAGCTTGGACCCTGCTCCCGCTGCCGGCGGCACACTATTTTTTATTTTTTATATATATTTGTTGTTTTTTTTATACATATATATGTAAAAAATTATAAAATAACTTGTATCAATAAATAAGTGGAATAATAATAATAATAAAAATTATAAAATAAGTTGAATCACTAAATAATAATACTCTTTATTGTACACTCAACATAATCACAAAACAGAAATAATACATGGACAGTAAATACAACAGGCGGCCTTATCGCTGCCAGCGATTTCTTCCAGGCAACCTTAATTATACAGAAATGCGCTTAGGAAGAAGTAGGTGTGTACAAATTAGGAGCTAAGAAAAAAAATGATAATAAGTACATGCTAAAATTTAACAGTGTGTGACATAACAATGATAGAATAGCGGCGAAGGGAAAAATACATAATAAGAAAGATAAATACTGTGACAACAGTGAAGACAAAATTAATCAAGAGATAGATAGTGGTCCCTGACCAGGGTCTTAAATGATGTTAAAGTTTGGGCACTCCTTATTAATAATGGTAGTACATTCCACAAATTAAGTGCTTGGACTGTAAATGACTTTTTATAATAATTACACCAATAATTAACACCAACCTGCATTGGAGCAGCGTGGAGGAGTAAGCTCCAGGCCTTCTCCCAAGAAGGGGAGAGACCCGTGCCCAGCAGTGGGACGTATCAAGGGTTGCCATTATTTATTATTTGTTTATGTCATGCTTGAATCTCGCCTGAGGCCCCACTTGATCTGAATCTCAGTTTTGTTTAACTTTGTAATTAATTCATACAACATATTTACTTAGTGCCTAGTAACAATAACTTTAAAAGTAACGAATAAATTATGTAATTAAATAATGCAGCAATATCTCACGGTCTGATTATATTCTCTCATTTATATCTAAATATAAAATGTTCTACGTTCAACAATTTAATTTTACACTGTAACGAACCAGTGTAACAATTTAGTTCAAATAAATAATTAATCTCCAACTAGAGATGTGTGGAAAATACAAAAGTAATTAAGATATCTAGTTATTCATTACGTTATGTAGGTAGTTTAGAGATGTACAGATAACATTCTGGATGTTCATGGTCTTAAATCATAATTAATTTACGTCAAAACTTGGCCTGCTGAAGAAAAATATGGAATAGATTTAATAATAGTTAGACCTACCTAAAATTTTAATATTTACAACTGTGTTAATGTAACGTAAGGTGGCAAACAAGCATGCAGTTCACAGTGATGTAAAGTGATTACTGCAGGCTATAGACAGCCGCGCGGCTCGGAGCTGCGAGCTCAAGGATCCCGGCCGCTTCCGGAAGAAGTTCGACGATGGAGAGACAACTCTCGTCGTGCCATCTTCCGGAAGTGGAAAGACCGGCTTGGTGAGCCGGGCTTCGGCCGGCAGTTGGTAGAGGCTGTTCGGCTCATTCTACGTGAGTGGGTCGATCGTAGGCACGGCGTGCTGACCTTCCGCCTCACGCAGGTCCTCTCGGGGCATGGTTGCTTCGGGAGGTACCTATGTAATGTGGCTGGGAGGGAGCCGACCACTACGTGCCACGAGTGTGGCTGCGCCAATGACACGGCGCAGCATACGCTGGTCGATTGCCCGGCATGGGAGGAGCCGCGCTCCGATTTCGATTAAATTTCTACATATTTTCTTACCTTTTAAACATTCCCTGGACTTCCAAAATAATTTTATAGATTACATCGTGTAACAGGACTTAATGCACATGATACCGAATCGATTTTAGGGATTTTTGATATAGATAACATTTTGTCCCAAAATTAATTACAATGATGGAAATTATGGTCACCCATTTGGTGAACAGTCAATACAAACGAAAATGAGACTTATGTCTATCCAAAATAAAATGCTAGTCGCCACAAGTTTATTAGAACTCGTTGAGACCTGCATTGTTTATTTAATATAATTTCAAAAATAAAATAGTGAAAATGAATCTTATTAAATAGGGATACGCAAGTTAAGCTACATCACATTGCGACACTGTACGTGTGTGTGTGTGTGAGTGTTGGTTTGTGTTTTATGTGCGGTCGTAAGTAGAGATAGGGTAAGAATTAAGAATGTATAGGGTGTGCATACTGTTCGTACAAATTAAGGACAACTTGTTTCTTAAATAAATAATATTAAATATTTTAACATGTTATTTCAGTTCATGTATTATGATTATAACTCGATTTTATAATCGAGGTGTTTAATTCCCGTTACATGTTGTATAGTCGCATAATAAAATGGATCGTATTAAAATATTATTAAGATATCTATAGTTGAACATCATGGGAATGTCAGAGTGAGGTTAATGGCGTGCTAACAGCTCTGAATGGATCGTAACCACCATAAAACATGGTTATTACTTGAGATCCGATTCAAGATTAAACTATTCACTTAGGTATTATATTGCATGAGAACTTAATCTGTTATATATACCGGAAGATTTTGAATTGTTTTAAATGCATAATTCTACAATTTTTTGTGATTTAAGGTGTGAAATGTCACTTTAAATATGGCTGCGTAGTGGATAACCACTTGGCAATCTTCAATAAGTATAAGAAATAATTCTTAGAACTTTGAGTTTTGCTTTATGTATTTTGTACAATGGTGATCATACATCACTTAACTAATCGACATAAATTTACTTGCCAAGCTTTACCTATTAGCCGCCTACCCGCGTGTTTTATTTATATTTTTATTCTCTATTTCGCTAAATAAAAGGCTACGTTATACAATCGTGTTCAAGTAAGCTGGAATAGATTACATAAACAAAATATGACTTCATATCTAACATTGTAGTATTTTTATTTTTCGCAATGGTAACTTATACCAGTGAATTTAGAAATGAAAGAAAACATTGAAAGAGAGAAAAGAGTATTTTTACTTCCCATCAATGTGAACTGATGCTTCATAGCCACTCTTCATCGAATAAAATAAATAAATACGCTTACACTCACAGCCCTTACACTAGGTAGGTATAAATCTGTGTCGTGGGTGCCGATGTACACACACATCACAGACACAAACGCCCAGACCCGAAACAAATATCTGTAGGCCATACAAATATTTGTCCCGGAGCGAAGATCGAACCTGCGACCCTTCGAATCAAACGGTCGTCTCACACCGCTGGACTAACCGGGTCGTCAATATCTAATGATATCAAAAAGCGCCTATCATGTGCTTTAAAGGCTCTTGAATGATAAGCCTTATCAACATTAACATCAATTTTCAGTCCATTACTTGCAGTATTGTTTCAATACATCTTGTGACCCTGACTTTACCCATACATTTAGTCCAATTGTCCGACCAACGCTAACCAAGTAATAATGTGTAATAAACTATTTCACATACCTTCCATTGACGAAAATTTACACACAGAGACGTTAACTAGTGTGTCACATTGTTTGTGACAATCGAACAATCGTTTGTATAGAACAAAACCTTTGTTTCCAATCCGCAAACGAAAATAAACTTTAAAGCTTTGACATAAAGTTTAATATCTCGAGTATGAATTGGACAGTTTGCGTAATTTTAGTGATGGGAAAAAATTAGCGCTTCGCTTTTCGTGTGGTGCTAAATAAAAAAACATATACGTAATATTGTCATGAATGTTATTTGTCGTGTTTTATTGATTGTCTGGTCACGGTGTTGATTTTAACTGTTTAGCGTTTGAATGACATCTTAAAATAATCGTTTCAACATTACGTTGGGATTTTAAGGTGGGATCATCATGGATCATTTCATTATGTAAGACATAAAAAATATATATATTATATAACGAGGCACGTGATAAAGACAATTCCACAAATTTTAGGTATAGAACTTTGACCCACCTGCAAACAGTTATAGTAAATAACAGAGTGCCTAGTGCGAGATTTTATTTAGATTTGTATGGAATTGAAGGAGCGTCATCGATTCACCGCTAGATGACGCTCCTTCAATTCCATACAAATCTGCGTCTACTCTTACGCGATCGCGATCGAAAATCGCGATCGGAAATCTCGCACTAGGCACTCTGTTGGCGAAGTCGGCTTGTTTACGCGTATTCGTATATTCTCTCTCGTTTACGCCTAAACGAGAGAGAATATACGAGAGCCAAATTCAATCGGCCGCAAATTAGAGTTGCTGGTTGTTAAAGTAAAATAATTTAATTAATAATACTTGCGGCCAAATTTTGATTGGCAACCTAGTGGATATTACTGGATATATATTCTCTGGATTATAAATATGCATAAAAATTAGGTTTGCAGCATATCTGGATGAACGAAATGATTCTGCAGTGGGATCCTAACCTCTTTACCTCAAGTGTCACAGAAAAAAGATCTAAAGGATTCTATTTTCATAACATAGTTTTTCTTTAATTTACATTTCGTGTAAATGGTGGGTCACTATCTAGCATTATCATTTCCATCAAATGCCAGGCATATTATAAGGTTCTCTTAAAATGTACAATAATGAATCTACTGACGGTAGAGTTCCAGTGATGATCTTAGGCACCACCGCATAACCCAATCTATCTACGCACGACCGTGTTCTGGTTAGATGGTAATGTATGGCCTGGTAATAACTATCATAGAGACATAACATAGAGCAACACGGGTCACCGGCCGCGGCGGACTGGAGGGGAGTAGCCATATGCAGGCTTTCCCATCTGTCAAAGTACAAGACCAAATGGTCCTATGCCTGTCGCCCATATATTTAAATGTGTGCGTGAAATTGTTTGTGTAGGTATTTTGTTAAAGTCAAGGAGTGAGTTTCGTAGTAACAGACGATTTTTGTAGTGTGAGTGTATGTCACGCGTATTTCCCCCCGCAAAAAATGACAGACTGTTTTGCGTCGGTAATAAACGCTATGGCTACTCCCCTCCGGTCCGCCGGGACTGGTGGGCCGAGTTGCTCTATGAGACATTACAACTTAGGTTTCAGTGGAGGCAACGCATCTGCATTTTGACCCCGGCTTTTTGTACCTAGATGTCTACCTATAGGCTGCATTCAGCACTTGACATCCATGTGAACTGTATGCATGTTTGTAACCATGGTTAAGAAAGAAAGAAAAGGCGTTTATTTGGCGCATAGCCGGAAAACACACAAAAACAAACAGATTTAAAAACACAAAACAATTAATTTTAAACTAGTACAAGCACAAAAACAATAGACCACAAAAAAAGGAGATAGACAAAAAAAAAAACAGAACCAACTACACAGTGACACAAACAAATAAGTAGGTAATGATAATAGTGTGTGTCACACGGCTGCGCCAAAATGGTCTCCAGTTCAGCATAGAAGTCAGGCGTAACGCCTGACGCTGATTTTCAATGGAACCACATGAGGGAGTTCACGGATGTCAAAACGGTACGGGAAAATAAAATAGAAGTACATAAATAAAGATACCTGGTAAAAACTAATAAATATAAAATAAAAAAAGAAACATAAAATAAATATATTAGATATTATTATACTTATACATAATATTTAAAATAATGAAAATATTGAAGATTACACATATTAAGTTAGTGGCTGCTGTACCGATGAAATGGACTCGTGGCGCGTGCGTCACAGGAGCGCAATGTCCCCCCAATGTTACATAATGTTACATAACAGTCACCATCGCATACCTACAGTATGCAACAAGAAATAATGCACATCGAGACGTCGGCTTATTTCGGATCTGTAGAGCGTTATCTTTTTCGCACCTAACCTATTTGACGTTTGTCGACCATTTAGATCAAATTTTGGCCAATACCAGACTACGGATGCTTACGTAGGCAGTGTGCAGCAGACATAATGCTCTATGAAGCCGAAACTAGCCGATTGTCACTTTCGTAGGCTCGATGTGCATTATTTCTTGATGATCACTGTAAATGTGTTTAAGCAAAGGTAGGCTGATTGGTCTGTGTATTAAAGTATCACATCTAATCAGTCTTCCTTCAGGTCATCAATATTTGCGATGTCTACCTACATTTATCATTGTGATGTTAAATTTTCATTAACTAGAAAAGAAATTGCGAATGTCTCGAGACGCCATACGCCACCATAATTCACGTATTGCGTGTCAAATAGCCATATTCCTTACGAAATCTCCAGTGAACATTGATCCCTGTAAAGTCCCTTTATCAAACAAATTGGTAGAAGTTTAAGCTATAATAACTTATGTTGCAGGTCTTTGTGGCCTGGTAATAGGTCATAATGGAGAAGGGTGTAATGACAAAGTCCGAAAATGCGAACGTCCGAATTTTGTCAAATTACTGAGTTGTTTAGGCTGTGGAAGTTGCTTCAAATGTATATTATTTACGTTAGTTACTAATGACGACGTACGATCGTAAGCATTTCAGGAAAAATATTGAAATAGGGTGTCACTTTCTATGTAGACCTCAGGCTATGAGTAACCTTATTGGCTATCAAAAGTTCTCAAAAATATATCTCAAGACTGCAAAATTATTTGATCTATTTGATACGAGCCGCTTTCATACGGCCAACCAATAAAACTTCATATTAATTACTTACACACAAAAAGATGATAAGTCTCCAATTTGGGATTTAATTATTATCTACAAAGTATGAAAGTGGCTATAGGTACATATCAGCTATATTTACGGCATCGTTGGGGGGATAAAACAACAACCCTTCCTTGTTTTATCGACGTCACCCTCAATTTGCAAAACAAATTAGCACTCCTTGACGACCGTCTACGTTGCTTTTAGATATTGATTTTTATATGAAACATTGTCTCATAATTAATTGTGTTAAAATTGCCTCAAAATTGTTTTTTGTAAGGCAGTCATAACGACTTTTATTGAAACTATTTGTTAGAAGCTTGTTTGATATTAAATTGTATGATACAACAATAATTCCTAGGAATCAGTCTAATTTGTGTACCTATCAGAGCGTCTGATTTTTTTTTATTCTGCAATACAAAGCATACTGTTGAACATACTGTTAGTCATTTATATTCACATTTGATAACTCAATCACAAATTGAAAGTGGATCCCAAACGCGTAAGTGAAATCATTTCGATCTTCAAAGCTTCGATCTCTAACACTGCAACTCTACCTTCAGTAAGAGTGGAAGAATTGGAAAATCTGTTCGTAGACATGACATCTCTTTTGACATAATAGAACCCAAAATTACTACTGTATGCCCGAATTATAAAAAAAATGTACCTACTTGTTTTAAATCTCATAATACCTTTGCCTGCATGGCAAAGGTATGTAAAGTATGTGTATTTTTTTTTGCAATTACATAATTATCCAGTTATTGACATTTCTAAGTACAAGTGATCAGACTGTGGTCGAAATTCGACCGCAATACAAATGCATAAAATATAACTGAGTTTGAATTCTACGAGTATAACGAACTTCTATGATGAAACCGCTACACCACAGGCTGGTGCACTGCTCATGTTTGACATTTTGGCATTAATTCATAATGTGCATTATTATTGAAACATATTATCGTTTTGCGTTTCTCCTACATTGGTAGCGCTCCAGTGATGGAGCTCGCGGGCGTAGGCACCACCGCATTACCTAATATACTTGTCGCTAAATGGTAGTGTTCAGCACTATCGTGTTCGGTCAGGTGGTAATGTACGGCCCTGTAATTTCCGGCACAGAGGCATAACACCTTAGGCCTCAGAAGTGGTAACGCATCTGCATTTTGACCTCTGATCTTTGTGTGGATGTCTACTATAGGCTGCGGTCATCACTTAACATCAATGTGAACTGCATGTCCTTTGCTTCTTTCATTACGTAATAAATATATATATAAATCATACATTAAGATAAACTATAAGTGTGGCAAATTTCATACTCCTCCGTACTTGCAATTTTCGTAAAAAAGGAGTTCAAAAGTTTTTGCTTCACGGTAATATTAGGATGATAGTGTCTAGATAGATATATTATATTATGTACTTATATATCTCTACACACCTTCCGAGAGGCATAAAGTTAAGTTTAGGAAACTGTATTGATCGATTTAAAAAAAAATAAGATTTTAGTGTGATACCTACGTAACTTTATGATTAATTTAAAACTCATCGTAGTTTAATATAAGTACGTACTTCATAACACACCTGTAAACGTAATCATAATTCAATAAGTGTACTTAACTCACGAAAAGATCTACACATCCCATTATAATAATGTTCGGACCGCAATGCATAAAATGTAGGCACATTAGTTGTGCATTATAAACTCCATTATTACAATTTCATATACCAATATTAGGTACTGCATTTGAACCTATAAATTATATTGTAAGCCCGTTGTTAGTGTGCATCAGTGCAAATTGCTCGTCATCGGATTACCTATTAGACTGGTAGCTTGTTAGTGACAATGGATCTCGGTCGGTCGTTAGCTAGAGATTTGATATGCATTTTGCATCAATGGATTTACTAATTATAGTTGCGTGGTTGCAAAATAATTTGGTGTAAATTCGGAAATTAAATTCAAATATCTACTGATAATAACTATAACTGACCTGCCTAACTAGCATAGTTGGCAATAGATGGCGCTGCTGCTACCATAAAGCAATGCAATAAATGTGAAGGAAAGATTCGACAAATCGGGCAGGACTTCAGTAGCTCAATTGGAAGAGCGGCTGGACTAGATTCCCAGTAGGCCGCGAGTTCGAGTCTCGCCTGAAGTCAAATTTTTCTTTCCATTTTTGTTTAAAATAAACCTATAACTGAAAATGATAAATGTTTGATTGAATGAAAACCTAGACATTTCGTATTTTACATACTCTCTACACGATTAGGGACGTGGCGTAAAGATACACAATAACAAGATTGATTTAATATCTATGTGACCTGAATAATATACCATATTAAAAATATTGATTTTGTGTGTTTTTTTTTAATCTTTTAATTTGGTTGAGAGGTAATTCGGTAGTAGACATTCACAGCCCTGCTTCTCATGTGAAATAATTCAGAAGGCGAAAAACGAAATCCACGAGAGCAGCGGGAAACAGCTAGTTTGTCACAATTTATTGATATTATAAGGATGAACATTCGCATTTTACTAAATAATTCTATTTTTTTCAAAACTAAGTAGGTATGTACAAAACATAGTTGAACCACGGTCTAAAGAATGTAGGTACCTACCTATTAATTACTGTGGTTGAACTATCTGCTGATAAACCATGGATATGGTAACCCCATGGGAAACAACACGTGGCGTGTCCGATAACCGTTTGCTAATGTCTTGGGAGATTATCTAGCTTTCAGAACTGCACAACCTATCCCGAGTGTTTGGGTTGTTAGAATTCCTTAGATGTTTAGGTCACTATTTCCTATCAAATATTCTTCTTCAAATGTAAATGCATTTATGTTATCTTGGATCTTACTTCATACTTTTACACATTATAGAGGTACATAAGCTAAAGATCAAAACACTTCCTGTTTCTGGTATGTAAAACATATTTACCTCATCGGAATAAAATGGTCAGCTCTTCATGCTAAACATAATTTTAAACATTTTATTGCAGAGAAGAAAAATATTTGAGGCATCGGAACATGTTCTCTAGCGTTCTTTAAATAATATTTCAAAGCTTTAACATCATGTATCTTTTTTTTTTGTACAATATGATCCTTTCTGTAGCGAAATCGGAAATTTATTGCACAAATATGTAATTATGCTTTTGTTTGCTGCTAACGAAGCAAGTGAGTTATAGCACTCGGTCTCCCAGGAGACTTAGCTATTTAATAAAGTCTATGTATTCATTCGAATCACATACTTCAAAGTGCTTCGCTTATATTTGCTGAGACAAAACGGCTTGATTAACAATCACCCCTGATTTAATAAGGGTGGTAATTGAGATGTTTGCGTTGTACCTCGGGGACCCTTAATACTCAACCCTTGTTGTTTGAGGAAGGATTCATAATATTTAGTCGTATGAAATTATGCTGAGACGTTATGAATGCTGGGGTTGTCGCGGTTATATGGGGGTGGAAATGTAAATGATGATTGTAAATAAGGGATGTGTTGCTTAATTTTTCCGGTAAAGTTAATCGTAGTGTAGATGTTGTTTCTGTAAAATTGGTTTCGTTGACTCGCAAGTTATCGAACTATCAACCCGAATAACTTAAGTCCTGATCAACCGTTGAATACCGCGACAGTTGTCCTCCCCTTCGTCCACTGTTCCTATCACATATGTCTAACCCTTTCCAGCAACGACACCTTAGTCGAGATTCAGATCCATAGAGGTTACCCAGAGGCATTAGCTTAAATATTAATCCAGAGAGTCATTTGCAACATTTTTCTCAGAATATATAGGTACCTACTCTACAATGCAGTGAATGACAAAAATGGTTTTCTTTTGTTTCCCATAACTCTTTTCATCAGTTTGTATGTAAAAGAGGAAATGAGACATTCTATTGATAAACGTACATTAATTAGTATTTATAAGGTATATTTCATTTTATCTCAGTGATATTAAGTATCATATTTTTTTAGTTTGTAGGTAAATTGACACGCATATAAATTGTTATCCGCTTCATTTTATTTTATTTATTTTAGACGCTTCATAAGAGGTGCTTGTCTTATATGTATACACATTTAATAAAATTGGCGTGTCTGTTTGTAATATTGAAATAACCACTTTTTACTAAATTTATATGTAGGTATGTAGGTATACATACACGGTACATATACCAAAACAACATTTTTTACTATTTTTGTCTGTCTGTTTGGCGGGGCTAATCTTGGGAACGGCTGGACCGATTTTGACGGGACTTTCACTGGCAGATAGCTGATGTAATAAGAAGTAACTAAGGCTACTTTTATACTAGCTTCGCCCACGACTTCGTCCGGGTAGATACTGAACAATCATTCATTCTCACGGAGACAGCTAGTCCTAAATAAATAAATAATTTTCTGATTCTGATTCTGAACGTTAACTGTGTTTGTTGCAATTTTCTTCACTTATGGTGAAGAAATCAGGGCGGAGACTGGTTTTACATAAAACAAAGTAAGATAATGATAATTTTATAACTTACACTAACGGCGCAAGTCGAACGTTTGCTGTAAAGTATAAACACTATCTAAGTATGCCACTTACACCATAATCGTAAATACTAGGTAAACAGTGTGCAATTATTTCATCACGGTAAATAATAATTTCAATTACATACTGTCAATACGGCTTGCAATGGACATTGGTAACTTGTATGGCTAGCAAATAAGGAAATGAAAATATTGCGGGTAGTAAAATAAATAGGTATCAAAGTGTCAAGTATCTATCTCTTATTTATTCACCAGTTCTGTTTATCGTCCTATGGTGCAATTTTGTATGTATTTTCAGCTCAGGGGATAAGCAGAGAGCGTGGAGTAGGTAAATGGGTTCTTATATATCCTATGCTTCATTAACACTCATCATTTTTTTCCTTAACTTCGGACAGTACTCTACCTATTTAGTCTACATAGGTCAGCCTCCCGGCGGGGTAACGAATGTGGGCAGAAGCGTTACCATGACCCCTCTTCTGAAGGCGGAGGAGTCGGATCACTGGGTGATGAACTTGGTTGGTTTTTAGTGGATAGACGGGTTTGTTTTTACCTTTAATAATAATATAATGGCAACGTCCCACTGCTGGCTACGAGTCTTTCCCCTTTTTGGGTTGAGGCCTGGAGCTTATTCCACTACGCTGCTCCAATGCGGGTTGGTGGAGATACGGGTTAGTGGCCAATCCACTGTCGTTTGTTTTCAAATCACCCATAAGGCCTCCGACAAAGTTTAAAAACCGCTATCTATCGATAGCAACCGGGACCAACGGCTTAACGTGCCCTCCGAAGCACGAAAACGCGCATTTTGGTTTGCCACTATCGGTCACCCATCACACACCTGACCGCGCCTGTAGTGTTTAACCGAGTAGATCGCTTACGATCTACACCAGCCGCGCAGCCATGTGCGCTTTTTACCTTACCATACATACATAACACAAACACGATAGCTGAACATTACCAATTGGCGGCAGATATATCAGAAAAGGAGCCCGTCAGAAAAAAATATGACAATTAGTAATCTGATGTTATGCGGACGATAACATCCTCTCGATCCTCAAGTAATTTCACTAAAAGAATTGTCAGAATTTCAAATTGATTTGGTAATGAGCTAGTAGAAGTGAGGGTGTACTCAATATTTGGAATTATCTGTATTATTATGCACCTATCTAAATATCATAGGAGTTTGTTGGATAGTTTTCATACAACTTATCAAAATTTGCTTTAATAAAAGTAAAAATTTTCTTTAAGAAAATCAACAATTTGCTGACCTGAAACTAATTTATAATTTCCAAACAAATCAAGCAATCGAAAGTACTGTCAAAAAGTCAATTGAAACAAACTATTGAACTACCCGCATTTTATTATAACAAGCAATAAAAACACAATAGGTAGAAAAACTACTTGAAAACTCTTAACTAGTAGTTGAAAGATGCTTAAACGGCTGTCCTTGCTTTAAAACCATGTTATTAAGCACTCGACACCCCATTTTTTGAAGAAAGGGCGGGAAAAAATGCTAATACACCCACTTTTCATTCAATATCCGAGTGACAGTTGACACAATGGGGTATTAAAGGGTTAACAAAGGGCTGCGACAGCCCTGCGAAGGGTTAATTGCAATGCATGTGAGGGTTATATATAAAATTCGTGGTCGCAAAAAAACGGTTGCATGGCGGTTAAGAGTACAAAATTGAAATTCTGAAATTACTTAGACGTTACGGTAGTTTTGTTTCATATTCCAGAGACACACCTAAGTACTTGCAGCAATCGTTTGACATAAGGCTCGGTTACATCAACTTTAGAAATATATAATAAACTTGTTAAATTACCTACCGCTTAAGCTTAAACTGAGTCGCACACTTTGGAATTATTATTTTATTTTATTTTATGGAAGTGGCAAACAAGCATGCAGTTCACATTGATGTTAAGTGATGTCTGCAGCCTATAGACACTTACAAAAAGGAGAAGGTCAAAATGCAGATGAATTACCACTCCTGAGGCCTAAGGTGTTATGCCTCTGTGCCGGAAATTACAGAGCCCTACATTACCATCTGACTGGAACACGGTAGTGCTGAACACTACCATTTAGTGGAAAGTACATTAGGTAATGCGGTGGTGCGTACGCCCGCGAGCTCCGTCACTGGAGCTCTACTACCAGTAGAATTGTTAACTTTACGCCTGTAATCCATCAAGGGGTGAGCAGTAGAAGAAACATACATACAAGCATACATGCAATCACCGTCAATTTGTCGATTACGTCTTGGCCAAAATAACAAGTGGCGAGCCTATTGATATTTCCGGAACTTCCAGACAATGAAAAAATCCCAATAGAATTAGAAATAAAGGATTTCACACCGTTATCACTGATAGATGGGGATGATACCCGGGAATCGAACCCAGGACCCCAGTGTAGTAATATAGGCTACCATGCTACCACTAGACTACTGAGGCAGATTTCATGTCCAATTGTAAAGTTTCATGATGCAACATAAATATAGAAAATTGTGTTTTTTTGTCACGTCAGCATATACTCGTATATCATACAATCACATTCTTACTTCGAAGTGGTAGAGCATGTAGGAAATACATTACTTAATATTATGGCTTTACATGGAGACAAACCCCCTTATTCATAAACGTACATTAGATACGTTTTAGCTATAGAATGCTTTGCCTTTGTCAGTTGCATTGTCAAATGTGCAGGATAGAAAAGGACAAAGGAGATATAAGCAACACTTTAGCTAAAAAACGTTTATGAATAAGGGGGCAAGGATATGCACCTCATTTAAATTTCATGATCGGATTGAAAACAATACCATAATCTATCGTTTAGCGTCTTGTCTATTTGTTTTGTTCTGTCGGTAACACGGTTCTTTAATAATCATTATTTTCTACATACTGAAGATAAAAACGAATAACATTTAAATTTTTTATACCATCGCGTGCTCTTAATTTAGCCAGCCACATCGACAATATCGAGAATTATTATCAAAAGTACGCTTAAAGTCGCAAATTGAGGAGATTATGATGGTTGCGGTTAAAATAAACAATTAGTGGTCTATATCTCGTGTGCACCGTCATTTGGCGTGCGGTTGCGTCTGTCGCTCGAACGATTGTCGCGCGTGTGTACGCGCCTTAACTAATTTTATAACATGTGCTATGATGTGACGTGGACAGTTTACTTATTTGTTTAAATTATGTGTTGTTTTTTTTTCAGGTATTTTTGTACTTATGCTGTCAAAAATTTTCTAAATCGGTGATGAAGGAAAAGATGTATGAACTACAGTTACACTGTACTTCTACTTAAAAAAATTGAATCTTTGTATTTTTTTTACATTTATTTTTTAATAATTTTTAAACAATTGGACTAACATTTTCATTAGGTAGTCATGTTAAAAAAATCGCGAACAACGGCTCGCGATTTTGTCGGTCACTTATTAGCTCAGTCAATGACTCAGTATTACATATTATAATACCTTTATTATTCATAATAACGTTAGGTTATACTTAAATAACTCTGTATGCTGCTGTATTATGTTAATAACATTGCACTTATACAATTCTCCAAAAAATGCAAAAGCACAAATTAAATAAGTTTTCTAATTATTATGTTTATTAAATTTATCCAAAAATAAACAGAACCGCAAATGTAAAAACAACGCAATTTTATTTAAACACTTAATTATAAGTAAAATACGTCATTAAGGTATGTACACACATAAGTGACGGTTGTAACGAGAAAATTGACGGCCGCGTCTCGGCCTCAAAACAATTACGCGGGTGGAATACGGCAATTTTCTTTACAAATTTGCATAATTGCGATTATGCGACTGCCCGCGGCGGTGACGCGTCGACGCGTGTGACAATTACCGAGTCGTCGCCTCGTGTTTACACATTCAATTAATGGAGCTATTAATCATTAGGCGTGTTGTAGGTGTGCGAAATGTCAGCACTTGCAACAATTTTCATTTTTGTGGTTAAGATTACACGAGAAAGATAATGTTTTATCTTATTTTGTTCAGCCTATATAGGCTGATGAGACGCATATGCGTCTCATTGTTACACAAAGTCGCAACCGGTTATAAAGGAGATAAATTGGAATAATTGCGATTATGCGACTGTCCGAGACGATGATGCGTCAACCTGTGGGACAATAGTCGTGGCCTGGTGTTATCACATTCAATTAATGGAGCTGTTAATGTGTCATTATACTATGTAGTGGGTGTGTAAAATAACAGCACTTGCAAGAATATTAACTAATCTGTGTGGTTAAGATTATGCGTACGATCTCCATGAATGGTTATCTATAATATAAAAATAAGTCGGGTTTTCCTTCCTGACGTTATAACTCCAGAACGCTCAAACCGATTTTCACGGTTTTGCATTCGTTGGAAAGGTCTCGGGCTCCGTGAGGTTTATAGCAAAGAAAATTCAGGAAAAATATTTATAAAACGACATCCACGCGGGCGAAGCCGCGGGCAACAGCTAGTTTCATATAATAATATCTATTAACACTTTAATACAATAATGCGATTACTCGTTATGTGCCCAGGTGAATGTCAAAAATTTTGAGTGACCTAGTAACTAACTATACAAAATGATTTGTGTATTTTTTGTATCACCTGATTCCCTGACTTCTAGGTATGTAGGTAATCATTGGCGATTTTTAATTGGAAAAACCTAGGTTTCACTCATTCCTAGACTCTGGCATAAAACTCAAGATCTCAGGCATCACAGTGGCTAGCGGTGGCGGCCCGCCGGCGGGCTGCTAAAATTGGTTATCTGCGTAAACACGTCTCTTGAGATTTTGAATAGTTAGCTAGAGAGGTTAGCTGTTTTGAGTCTATCTGTCAATCATTCCCACTATTTGAGAAATTTACAAGGAAAAGTGCGTGTTTACAAGATTTTATGGTTAAGCAGAACTCATGTTATTTAGTTGGTGTTTTTGTGGAAATAGTATTTTGCAGTTTTGAATAGAAATAGAGATAGTAATTAAATATAAATAAGTACCTAAATTTGACCTACTTAATAACTTTAAGGAACGATCATAAATATTTCAATTTTAAAATATATCGCGGGGTTCATTATTGCCAACGATTAATTATTTTTCAATGCTCAAACATAGAAATTATCTATTGACATGCGATTACTGCGACAATTTAATAATTCTAATTGTACCCTGACATTTAGATATAGAAATATCAGCAATAATCGAGGTAATTACGTCACCCTGCTATAATTGTCAAAGCGCCATAAGGGCTAGTTCACACGCGACCTGGCACGGACGGCGCGACATCGCGACAGTGGCGCCATCAATTAATCAAAATGTCGCGGTCGTCGCCGCGTCGTTGTATCGTTCAAATTACTTTATTGTGACGCAAATTGGCCTCGTGATTTTCCTGTTATTCCGCCTTTTTGGTGTTCCGAACGGGAAATGTGTGGTTGCCGACTTTCAATCGCTTCGGTGTTTCATAATTTATGAGGCTATTGGGAAGTCTGTTAGCAAAATAATGGTTCTAATATTAAAAATAATTGATTTTTAGGTAAATGCGTTTCATTCAATAAGCCAAAATTCAAACAGTGTCAATATGCGTATTCTGAAATTATTTGAAATCGATTTATGTAGTTTAGGTAAGTAGTAGGTAAGTTTCGAAATGTCATTAATATGTCTTTAAATTCTTTTTTATTAAAGTGTCTCAGTATATTTGGCGGCCATTTTGCAGGTTTATGCGTGACCGAATCAAGCATTTGGCTGAATAGCCACCCTCACTCTAGAATTTGATTGAAGAGAAAGAAAAAAGAAAAGGAATGCATACTACTGACTTTATTAGTGGGGTCGTTCGGTGAAGGGTTAGGTGGGTATAGAAGCGCTGGATGGATTAAAGGACATTTCATGTATGTTTTTATATTTTTGTTGGAGACGTTCGTACCTACATCAACTGTCTTTGTGTGACTAATCACCAATTTTTGGAACACTTGTCAATGTAAATATTAACTTATAAATTGTCAGATCTGTCATCTGGTTACATGGGACTTTCCTATTTTTTGGAAATTATCCAATACCTTGAAGTTTGGTAATGTACTCAGAGATGTCACCAGTTTCACCACCTGTTACAGGGATCAAAACGTAACTTGCGAATCGAGGGTGTATGCATGTATGCTTGAATGCATGTATTTACCTGTGTACCATCCCCTTCGGAGATTACAGGCGTGATGTTACGTGTAAGAAAATTAACAAAACAAAAAGGAATGAGTTTATTAATTTTCAGCATTAAGCCTATGTGAGGGAAGGAGTAAAAATATTCATAGCCTAACGACCGTTGGTATTTCCATATGAACTTTAACTCCACGTTCACAAGCGTTTTCAAACTTCAAATTTCACCTAGCTGGCTAGCATGTTGTTTCTGATGCCTACCTAGTGTTGAATACCTATCCGTTTTTAGTAAAACGAGAGCAGGAGTTTCAAATACAGGCAGAAAGTCCTTCAAGCGGCGTCGAGTAGTGAGTGGAGTGAGGAGAGAATCCTTTAGTAGATATGAAAAGTACTTAATTTAATTAATATTTATTAGTACCTATTTATCACACACATTTTCAAAACCGGGTCGTTACGCGATACTATTTTCTATTAAACTAATTATATTTTTATCGAAAATAGTATCGAGTAACGACCCGGTTTTAAAAATGTGTGTGATAAATGTGAAACGCGAGTGTTTTAAAAGTTATATATATATGTAAAGAAATACTATTTCTTTCTTCGCACTCTGTGTGTTTACTTACCATGAAGTTTGGTTATAGTTTTTAACTTTTTAATTGTCTGATTTTAAAGAAGAAACGAATTCAGAATGTCAGATGACAGATTTAAATACGAGTTGATTGACAATTGGATAATCAATGAAAATTTTAATATTATATTATTTTATGTTTTAAAAGTGAAAGAATAAACTTTCATTGTCGTTTCTTCTTTACAGGTTTGAGTTCATATTGTTTTATATTACCTAAATAAAATAGTCTCTGTATAAAAAAAACTAACAATAAATCTTCTTTACAGCAACACAAGGTTTATTTCTTTCATGTAGTAAAACAGACTTATAAAACGACAATGAATTCGAATCTCTAATTTGTTCTTCAGATGCTCGGCTATGTTCAATTTCCTCCAGATATTGTTCTCCAAATTGTAAGTTACCATCAGCATCTATGTAAATTTCTCGTAATTTATCTGTCATAGTTATCCAAACTCTTCGTGTCTGATGTCTTTTCTTTAAACTATTTTTTACTTTGTTGTACACGGCTGTCTCAATTAATTCTTCGTGAAATCCAACAGACTGTAATTCCTCTGGTATAGCAAATTTTTTTTCATCTTTAGTTGTGATTGAGGTTACACAACAAATATTAGATTTTCCATCATTCGCCGGTAAAATCGTGAATTCAAAACGTAACTGCTCCATTTGCATCTTTTTATAAACAAAATTGTCGTCTATTTGTCGTTAATTCTAGTCTACCATTTGGTTTGAAGACTGCTCCAGCAATATTTCAAAGAATATTGTGTAACATACTTAGAAAATATAAACTAACCGATTTTGCTGTCAATTATATAGATGACATCCTGATATTTTCAAACTCATTTGATGAACACATAAGTCACTTGAAACAGTTACTAGAAGCAATTCAAACGGAAGGATTTCGACTAAAATTTATAAAATGTACATTTGCATCAGATTCGGTAAAATACCTGGGACATATCATTCAATATAATTCTATCCAACCACTGAAGGACAATCTCATTTCGATAAAAGAATTTCCAGTACCAAAAACCCAGAAGAATATTCGACAATTTTTGGGAAAAGTAAACTTTTACCATAAATATATACCAAGGAGCGCAATAATTCTTGACCCATTACATAATTTGCTAAGAAAAAATCAAAAGTTTGTTTGGTCTGAAGAATGTCAAAATGCGTTTGAAAAAATAAAGAGTCTCTTGTGTTCACAGCCAATACTAGAAATTTATGATCAAAATCTACCAATAAATATTTATACTGATGGTTCTCTGCTGGGTGTTGGAGCAATTTTAAAACAAGTACAACTAGATGGTAAAGAAAAACCAGTAGCCTATTTTTCAAAAAAACTGAATGGAGCGCAAAAGAAGAAAAAGGCAATATATTTAGAATGCTTAGCTATTAAAGAAGCACTAAGATATTGGCAGTACTGGCTGATAGGTAAATCGTTTACAGTCTACACAGACCATAAACCATTAGAAAACATGAACTTAAAAGCTAGAACAGACGAAGAACTAGGTGATTTGACTTATTACCTTTCACAATATGATTTTAAAATCAAATATTCCCCTGGAAAAGATAATTTAGAAGCGGACTGTTTAAGTCGGAATCCTGTATTAGAACCAGAGGATAATCTAGAAGAACAACTGAAAGTTGTGAACTTAATTACATTAGAAGATATTGTAATAGATCAGAATCAAAATACAGAGAAACAATAATAAAATAATCAAAAAACACAATTTATACTTCAAAAGAATTAGGAACAAAGAGAAAATAATAATAACAGAAGAATTCAGTATTAAATTTATAAAGCGAATACATGAAGATCTATGTCACATTGGAGTGGGACAAATGCTAAAGACTATTAGTTCACTGTACGCAACAAAAAATTTAACGAAAAATATTAAAAATGTTTGTAGGAATTGTGAAATTTGCATAAAAAACAAAACAAGAGGACAACACAAATATGGATTAATGTCATATTTAGGCCCAGCGACAAGACCCTTTGAAATAGTATCAATAGACACAATTGGAGGTTTTGGTGGTTCTAGATCAACCAAGAAATACATACATCTTTTAGTGGACCACTTCACTAGATATGCATTTATTATAACATCAAAAACCCAGGGTGCACATGACTTTATAAAGCTAATAAATAAGGTCGCTGAAACCGAAGAGATTGGGATGCTCCTTACCGACCAGTATCCTGGAATAAACTCTAAAGAATTCAAGAAATTCCTTACTGACAAACAAATAACAATAATTTTTACAGCAGTGAATGCACCGTTTTCTAATGGCCTAAATGAAAGGTTGAATCAAACGATAGTTAACAAAATTAGATGCAAAATCAATGAAGATGGAGAAAACAGAGCGTGGACTACAATAGCACATGAATGTGTAGAAAAATACAATCAGACTAACCACTCAGTAACTGGCTATGCACCATGTTATTTGCTATACGGAACAGATGTTAAGGTTTTACCAAAAGAACTACAACAAGGAGGTATAAATAGTGACTGGATCGAAGATAAGAAAACAGCGCTTAATAATACCTTGAAATCACATTACTATAACAAAATGAGGTATGATAGGAATAGAAAACAAAGAGAATTCAGTGTGGGAGATAAACTAAATAGGAAAAAGCTAGATGAATTGAGAATTGGACCATATAGAATAATTAAAAAGAAATCTAATACAATTTACGAGATAGATACAGGACATAGAAAAACAGAGTCAAATCTTTTTCATATCACAAAACTAATTCCAGTACAGATAACAGAGGATGAGAATGTGCAAGTATCAAATGGAGAACTGGAGTGAAAATTCACGGGTGAATTTTCTTCCCCATGGGGGGAGATGTAAAGAAATACTATTTCTTTCTTCGCACTCTGTGTGTTTACTTACCATGAAGTTTGGTTATAGTTTTTAACTTTTTAATTGTCTGATTTTAAAGAAGAAACGAATTCAGAATGTCAGATGACAGATTTAAATACGAGTTGATTGACAATTGGATAATCAATGAAAATTTTAATATTATATTATTTTATGTTTTAAAAGTGAAAGAATAAACTTTCATTGTCGTTTCTTCTTTACAGGTTTGAGTTCATATTGTTTTATATTACCTAAATAAAATAGTCTCTGTATAAAAAAAACTAACAATAAATCTTCTTTACAGCAACACAAGGTTTATTTCTTTCATGTAGTAAAACAGACTTATATATATATATATATATAGGTACCTATTACTCGCAATTGGCTGGACATTCCACGATAAAATTGCTCATGTCGATGAATCCGCATGCTAAAGGTGACTTTTGTGCACATTATTATTGGCATTTTTGGACAAGGCTTTTTCCCAGTGGATGTCATTAGGCTAAGAGATGATGCAAATAAACTTTCAAAAAATGTTTGTAGTACCTAATAACTAGAGAGACATGTAGCTTAAGAACATGTAAAAAATACCTACACAGACTATTCTTCGTTCATTCAAAGAAAAAATAAAAAAAACAATAATATAAAAAAAACATAAAAGGAAGGAAAAAAATAAAAAAAAACAATAAAAGTAATATTAAAAAACAAAAAAAAAACAAATATATATAAAGCCCCCACCCTCTATCGACTGACGATGCGTGCCTCCTTCACCGAAGCCCTTGAATCCCAGGGCACCCAACGCCGACCTGCATGGCGGGCCAGAAGAAGCCGCAGCAGAGGGGGCCAACCCCGGTGCTGCTTCCGCGCCGCGCGGTTCTCGCGCGCGACGGTCAACTGATGATGATTCATCTCTTCGTTTTATTGGCACAGTAAGCGCTTCACCTGAATTCAGCTATCAAAGTACCTATAATTTGCTCAAAGGCGGCTGTAAGTACTTGAAATAATATAGTGGGACATTTAGTCAACACCCAAAACTTCCTTTCTTCGAACGCTGAGTTACTAAAGTGATGAACTGCAAGTATTTCGAGGCTAACAGAATCAGAATCAGTAACTCATTTATTCATACAGGCACCTCTTATGACGCGTCAAAAACATACATAATAAATTAAAGTGAATAACAATTGATATACAGGTCAAACAAGCTAAAAAAAAATATATAAATAGTCAAGAATATCACTAAGATAAAACTAAATACAATATATTAATATAAAAAAGTACATCAGTAGAATGACTCATTTCCCCTTTTACAAACTGATAACAAAGAGTAAAGAGAAAAGAAAAAGAGTCATTCTTTGTCATTCACCGGCAGAGTTCCAAAGGCCAATATGATCTTGAAAAACGGTTTCATAAAACAGAGTAGTTTCGATAATAAGCTGTCATAGACGTTCGTTAAAGAATCCAAACGTGGATACATTTTCATGTATTGCGGAATTAC
The DNA here is from genome assembly GCA_036365455.1 of Macrosoma leucophasiata. NCBI lineage: Eukaryota > Metazoa > Arthropoda > Insecta > Lepidoptera > Hedylidae > Macrosoma > Macrosoma leucophasiata. The sequence goes on from JAWQUS010000021.1 coordinate 14,799,635, forward strand.
AACACTAGTTGAAGAAGCAAGACGCTAGAACAGATAATATATTTTATACTTGCAATAGATATCTATAGTTTTACCCTCTTATTCATAAACGCACATTAGATACATTGTAGCTATAGAATGCTTTGTCTTTGTCAGTTGCATTGTCAAATGTGTAGGATAGAAAAGGACAAAGGAGACATTAGCAATACTTTAGCTAAATACGTTTATGAATAAGGGGGTTAGATTTTAATTTCCCAATCACAACTTTTAATATCGCATCAGAAGCGACAAAACACATCAGTTATCGTCTTTATCTTTAAATCAAGAAGGTCGCAACCTCCCCACTGATTGCCATTGTTGTGACCACGCTATTGTCGAGGACATTATCTGTTAAACCAATCATATTTCGACTTTATGTAACTACGATACAGTTCACAATCGAATGGAACACAATATTGTTGTTCTCGAAACGCAACGAAGCGGTCAGTGGCAATTTGAATTTTGAACACGACGTTCTAAAAGTGAATTTGAAAAACAAAGCCACTGACAACAGTATCAATTGAAAAGTCGATTGTATGGTAAGTGTAATAGAGTCGTTTTTGAATCGATTGTTTCTTCGAACTAAAATTAAAAAGGTCCAAGATTGTATCAGCTGTGTTAGCGAAGACGCTATAAATTAGTCAGATATTGAATTCAATTATTGAGCGAGCACGGAGGGTGTTATCAGATCATGTTATATTCGGAAACTGTTTGGACGTGGCCCGTGACGGGATTGTGTACGCAATTGTAGTCATTAATGATTGTGTAAAATTTTAATGATCCTACTTTAATGATAAAAACCGGTCACAGATGAGACGGATTCGCGCGGAGAGGGTTCCGTTCCAAAAATTTCCTACTTTATTTCGTTTTCCTGTTATCTAAATTAGTAGACTGATAGTTTCCAAAATAAAGAGGGCGAAGTGGTCAACTTTCACCTATTTTCTTATATTACTTCAAAACCCAAAAATATAAAACAGAAATAGTTTCATAGGTATGTTTTTTCACTATGATTTCATTTTACTTGAAATATCATACAATCAACCACTAAACAATACCAGAGAATATGTAATAATTAATACTATACGGTACAGTTTTTTTTTTATTTTTCTTAGGCCAATTTTAGGTATTTTTATTTATTTACGTTCACTTTTTATTCACTCCGTGTTTGGGTAAGTTTTCATGTAATATCTACATATTCACGAGTCTTCCTATAAGGTACCGTTTTATTTTTCATTTTACTTAAAGCAACCCCAAAAACGCAAGAATGACGCAGTTTAAAAAAGGTTTTGAAATACCTGGCACAAGAAGCTACCCATGCACTGGTAAATGGGTGTAGAGTGTAGTTTTATGCAAAGTAAACTGCTGCTGTGTGGCAGTGGTTCTCAAACTTATGATGACGTAACAATTTCGTCATATTAATAAAATGACCAAATTGTTACGTCATCATTATTTTTACAAACGTCGACAAAATTTTTACTGTTGGTAGAGCTTCAGTGACGGAGCTCGCGGGCGTAGGCACCACCGCATTACCTAATATACTTGCCGCTAAATGGTAGTGTTCAGCACTATCGTGTTCCGGTCAGGTGGTAATGTACGGCCCTGTAATTTCCGGCACAGAGGCATAACACCTTAGGCCTTAGGATTGGTAACGCATCCGCATTTTGACCTTTGTCTTTGTGTGGGTGTCTATAGGCTGCAGTCATCACTTAACATTAATGTGAACTGCACGCATGTTTACCACTTCCATTACATGAAAAAAAAAAATTGTACCTAAATAATTGTAGGTAAGTGCTATTGAGATTTATGCATTTTTCTGGAAGTTTCGCAGTGCCACACTCGCCGATACCTATGTAACGTATCCACCTCGGAGACGTCAAATGGCTCGCCTAGTGGTATAGTTCGCGCCACGTAAAAAGAACGCTGGCGGTCAAGCTGCGCGTCATGTGTTTTTATTTCATTTTATGTTATTCTATGTAATATAGTTTTCAATCTGCCTACCAATACACGAAACCGCATGCGAAAGCTAGATCAAAAATAAACCAATAGGGCTAGTACTTTCGTGCGCGAGTGTACCGATGCGCGAACACATCCCTTCTACTTTCTTCCAACGTTCTTTTTACGTGGCGCGACCTATAGCAGGCCACTACTACTACGCTGAGGTCCTGGGTTTGATTTCCGGGTAGGGGGTTATCAGAGATAATGGTGTAAAGTCCTTTACCTCTGGTTCTATTGGGATTTTTCCATTTCCTGGAAATTTTCCAGTACCTCGAAGTTTGGTAATGTGCCCGGAGATGTCAATAGGCTTGCCACCTGTTACATGGGCTAAAACGTAACCGGCGTATCGTGGGTGTTTGCATGTATGCTTGAATGCAAGCATTTACCTCTGCCTACCACTTCGGGGATTACAGGCGTGAAGTTACGTTTTACTTAATACCAGCTTACATGTTGCATGCATTTACCTACCCTGTCAACGGTCGGTGTGAAGGTACGTTTCTAAAATCAACGGCAATATCATGTTTTGACCGACATCAAAACGCAAACAAGAAAGTTTTGGCAACAGACTTACGAGATAAAAGAAATACTCAGAACTCATTCCACGAACATCTCGGCAATTATTGACAGACATGAAGACAGTTACGAGAATCGAGTAAGTCATCACACATATCGACGATGAATTTAAATTGAAACTACTATATTTTTCCATTTATGACAAGAGATAAGAAAGGACATGTTTCGAGTTTGGATGTGTAGACTGTCAAATGACGAGTCTGAGGGAGAGCGATCGAACTTAAAGGCTCGCCATAGTATGTACGTAGCAAAAATTCGATACTATTTGCAATCCAGCAGATCATGAAAAACATCCAGATTCTTTGATTCCGCGACTCACCAACCAAACTATCCCAAAAACATACCAACAGTCGCGATTCACTCCCTTCGATTACGCCACGCCTCAAGAAGACACCGTCCATGTCGCACTCTAAAATATTCGCCCTAAGGCCCAACACGGTCTCATCGGGCGAATTAATACTTAACACAACATTCACAACTGATTAACGCACCGCTGGATGCTACGCTTTGAAATCGGCTTATCCATTTGACATAATATTTTACTTCGTAGTAACATACGATCTCCGACCAAATCCGGTGTCGCAACACACGACCGAATTCGGTCCGGCGGACCGACTCCAACGACCAAACCCGAGCGAGCGGACCGCTTCGGATTTGGTTCGGAGCGTACCGAATCCGCTGTCCGCTCCGTACCAAATCCGGACGTGTGTTACGACTAGACTGACGAATGTATACAACACGACTTTTGTAATGATCTAGTTTACAGTTTTTTTTTATAAAGAGATATTTGGTGCTTCTCGCTTACGTAGTCTTGTCATAGCAGGCCACTACTGATCCACAAGGATTCTGGATACCCGAGTTACTACCCAGGGCATGTCGAGAGATATTTTCCTAGTACCACCGGAGTGTATTTACTGCCTCAGTAGTTTAGTGGTAGTAGGCCGCTACTGCTACGCAGGGATCCTGGATTCGATTCCCGGGTCGGGGTCTATCAGAGATAAAGATGTAAAATGATGTAGCTCTACTTAGTTCTATAGGGATTTTTGCATTTACTCCATGTTTCCCAGTACCTTATGTGTGGGTTTGTCGATAGGCTCGCCACCTACTTTTCACATGCGACAAACGTACTACAATTATTTTTCTGACAGTTATTGCAATCCTGGATATTTTCGAGGAATAGGTACCAATCTCCTTAGAAGTACGATTAGTATTTTTTTAATAATAAATACTAGCTGACCCGGCAAACTGCGTATTGCTTCAGAATGAAATAATGTGTCAAAGGTTTGATAGAAACGTACTATTTGTATGGGATAATAAAATTGTGTTTTTTACTATACCCTTCAATTCCTTCATATTTTCTTAACTTTTAAACCTTCCCTGGACTTCCAAAAATCATTCAAAACCAAAATTAGCCGAATCGGTCCAGCCGTTCTCCCGTCCAGTTTTAGTGAGACTAACGAACAGCAATTGATTTTTATAAATATATAGATTTCCTTCTCTAAAGTATTTATATCAATGACCCTACTATATTATTATGCAATAATATCAGACTACTCATTCGTACATAAATACCCCACAAAGAAATAAAAGAATCAACGCAAAACAAAATCATAACGTCTTCCTTTCAACATATTTATTGCTTTCTAAACGATCGCGTATTAATCCTACCATTTAAGTAGGTAGATATAAATCCCTATCAAACAGTGCACATGGCAACATTACATCTGCCAGGCGTACCCGCCGCGATTTAAAAAAAGAACGCGACTCACAATGCGTTCCGTTGATACACATTTGAAACGCCACCCAGCGTAAAATGGCCGACGGAGCTAAACTTTTGATGATAAGTCTGGTTTAAGCTAGTGATGTAGCGAGTTTGTTGTGGTGTAAACATGCTGTAGTTGCAAATTATGTAATAAAAAAAAATACCTTTGCACTCACAGTTCCCCCACACCTGCATCGTGGGTGTTTTATGAACAACACACAACACCCAGACCCGAAACAAATATCTGTAGGTAAAACAAATATTTGTCTCGGTACGAGGATCGAACCCATGAGCCTCGTTTTAAACGGTCGATACACACCGCTAGACGAACTGGCTCCAGGAAACTATAAAAATATACTACAGTGAGATCAGTAAGAAATAAAACAAGGAATTTTAAGTAGTGAAAAGGCATTAATCAGTGGACTGATTAATGCTTATTCATTAATTAGATTCTATGTGAAGAACTATTTTGTGAATGGAAGTTGGGTATAAATTTCTAGCCAGATGACTTCACCATTTTCACAATTTCAATGTTTTGCTATGTGAAAATTGTACACAGTAGTGTGCTTTGTTTAATGTAAGATTTGTTTTAAAACTAGAGACATTTAAAATAGATTTTAATTTAAATGCGTTGCCAATCCCAAGTTGCAATGCCTCTTTGTTGGAAATGACAGGGCTTTACCATCTGACCGGTACACGATAGCGCTGAACACTACAGCTGCACAAGTAAATTACCTAAATAATGAGGTGATGCGTACCGTGAGCTTTGTCACTGGAGCTCTACCGCCAGTAAAAAAAAGCTTTGTCAGGGATTTACGCTTCTGCCCAATCATTTATTCGTAGCCGTAGCATCACTAGCTAAGTCAGTTTATGTAGGTGTATCCGCGGCTCTCTGTAAGCTGGTTGGCCGCTACGCCGTGTCGGCAGCGCCACGGGCGGCAGATGACCGCAACATGATTTATGAAGGGGTACAGTCGGCCGCATTTACATTCGTAAATGTGATCTCTGTAATTATGCGCCTTGTTTCGGCCACAGGCGGTTCGAGCCTCTATTTTAAAGACTTCTGGGTTACGATTATAAAAATTGTGTACCTATATAAAGCTAATACGTGCAGTTGTATGTATATTTCTGTCTATGTATTCTATGTATGTATCCTAACAGGGCAGAGGGCATACCTACAGTTTACACTGACGGTAAGTAATACTGTAGACTATCTATATACCTAAAACCAGAAATTCCAATGTAAATGCGTCACTCCTGTGGCCTCTCTGTCGGACATAACGGGGCTGTACATTATACATACCCACCTGTCCGAAACACTAAGTATCAAGCGGTAAATGAAGTAGGTAATGCGTTTTGCCTGCTCCCGCAAACTCCGTCACTGGAGCTCTAACAATAGTGAATTCTTTCATCAGTGAATCTTCATTAATTAACCTGTTAAAAATTTGTTTCCTAATCACAAAAAAATTATACTTACGAATTCGTTTCTAATGAACTAAGTAAATCGTTTATATTATTTCAATTAAGAATTAATCGTATCCACCGCCAGGATACGATCAATAATTCATCTGCCGCCATTGAGGACGCGTCAAAGGAACCAATTTCATCCCATATTGTTTGTCAAAAATTCGATTATGTCCGGCCTTTGATGACAGCAGTGAAAAAAAAACTATAGCAACGCATCCTTCGATTAAGAGGATATAACGGAACATGTTCCAAGTTTAAATAAACTTTTTTTCTGGCGCTACATTCGAAAAAAAGAATCGTTTATTTTCCGTGGCATTGAACGAGGCGTGACATTCGAAATCTCCAGTGTTGTCAGCGTATAAAAAGTGAAATAAAAATGTGGAATAGTGTTGTTGGTGTGATATTAATGTGTCTAACGGATCCTTTTGTGTCGCGAGGGTGGTTTTACCTAGTCATCGCCGCATGTTATCTTGTGAATAGATTGATCATATTGGAGCAAAAAGGATTGCCATTAAAATTTCAAGGTTCTTTGTCATTAATATTTCCGCTGTCGAAACTTTGGTTATGAATTTTACATCGTATAGTGTTCATATTGTTGTTTAATTTTATGCAATTTTAAGGGTAGATAACTATAGTAATAATAAAGATCTTTGTTGGAGTATTGTGGTGTTTGTGCTTAGATTTATGTAAAATTAAGTTAACATGTTGTTTAAATTAGATTTCAATAATTTCAAATATCATGTACCTATGTAATTTTATCAATTTTCTTATATTTAGCAATTTGTTTGTAGTTTATTTGTATGAGATTCTAGATGCGATTATATGTATAAATTTAATAGGCTATTTAATTTTAGTACCTAGACGTTTCTTACACTTGTCACGTAAGTATGTGTATAATATTAAGTTTGTGTATTAACCGTTCTGGTACCTTAATATGTTTTTGAGTTTTGATGTAGGTAAGTTGATATGTTGCAATTTCTACGAGCTTTTATTAAACTCTTTAATTAAGAGGTGTTAAATTTCTGTACGAGTAATTAAATTACCATTATTATGACACATAGAACTCTTCCCTTATGATAGTGTAGTAGAGCGGATTATAGTTCATTTAAGTATTAGAACTCTACCTGTAACTTCACTTTTGTAACCTCCTTTCCCTTTTCAGTCCCAACGATCTTTTTAAGGTTCCGGAGTCAAATGGCAAAAAACGAAATCCTTATGGATTTGTCACATCTATCTGTCTGTCTGTCCATTCGTCTAGGCTGGAGCGCCTTCTGCGCTCGCCGATTGCTCGGTGACGTAGACTAGTGCAGGCCGCCTACATAAAGCTCGATCTAAAAAAAAACCTGTGTAGAAATTACGGTGCAGTAACTTTATTCTGAAACTATCATCATCATATCATACAAAAATAAAAAAATGGAAAATTAAAGGAGGTCTCTTTATTTGGCACTTTAACGAAAAATATTTTTCACAAATTTATATATACCTACATTCGGGGTGTCTACCTACATAGATCTATAGATCTTTAAAAATGACATTGAGGTTTCTTAAACCATTTTAGTACCTACCTACTGAAAGTCAATAGTTAGAAAAATAGACATTTCCAAAATTAATAGCCTCCTTCCAATTCTTGTCTAGAGCCATTTTCCATTTAAACTATAAAAGTGAAAAATTTGGAAAACTTTTCTTAATGATAAAATAATAGCTTTTTACTACATGTATATACACGAACAGATAATATATGGAACGACTGGACCGATTTTGACGAAACTTTTTGACATGACTTTCACGGGCATATAGCTGTTGTAATAATTAGTAACTTATGTTACTCTTATTTAAGAATTATACTAGCTATAGGTGCAAGTGTCCAATATATTGTGCTATTTATTTTTCGCAATAACACATGCGAGTAAACTTTAGAAATTAAAGAAAAACCCGAAAGAAAAATTTGACTTCGGGCAAGAATCGATCCAATCCCACAAGTGGGACTTCGGTAGCTTAGTGGTAAAGCGGCTGAACTGGTTATCCTCAGGTCGCAGGTTTGATTCCTGCCCAAAGTCAAATTTTTCTTTCCGTTTTTTCTTTAATTTCTTATGTCCAATATATTTTTTGTTAAAGTCTACGCGAACGACGCACTTCTCGGGCACAGCTAGTTTTGAATATATCATCACCATCCCTTTTAATAACGTTGAAAGTGATCGCCACAGCGTTTCTACACTCGATTTATCGATCCTAAATATCCAAACACCCTTCGGTACAGTTAAATATGATTTACGTCATGTGTTCCGCTCAGGTGTGGTTCGCATCTGCTCATACCATTGTGGGTTGTGACCGTCTTATGTGGGGTCGACTGTACATATTTACTTGGATAAGTGATTTATCACATTTTATTGGTCCAGTTTTTGATGATACTTTACTAATTAGTAGATGAGCGCTTTGGTCCGGCGGTAGCGACCGTTTTAACGAGTTCGGTTCCTACATTGGTGTCAGGTTTGGGTGTACGTGTACCTATGTATTGTGCATATACAACGGCATCCACGACACAGGTTTATACTTAGTGTGAGGATGCGTAAGCGTTTTTTATTATTTTTATGAAATAAAGAATTTTTGATTGAAAGATGTACTAAAACTCATATTTTAATTAGTGTTTGTATGTGGGCTGTGTGTGTAAGCGTAGGGATATTATTTATCATATTTTTTATGGACTGTGTCGTATTGTGAAAATAGTTTTAAGGAACATATTTTGAAAAGACCCTACTGAGTTTTGTTTTGGCAGGTTTTTTCTCAGTAATGTGGGCTTTGGAACTCTGCCAGTGAATGACAAAGAATGTCCCATATTTTTTTTGTTTAGTCTTATCTTGCCGTTTGTAAAAGAGAGTATGGAACATTCTGTTGATACCTAATTTTTTTATTAAGTATTTTTGGACTATTATTAATTTATTTATTTTGACATATTAATCAACGTATCAGTTGTTATTCGCTTTAATTTTATATTTGTAATTTGACTTATCACAAGCAAATTCTTTTATTTCCAAGTGATTAAATGAATTTTGGAGTTTGAGTTTGTGTTTGACTAATTTCGTACTTAAAATAACGTTCATGAAATTTTGTTGGGGCAGATTAATGGATTGGATTCTATCCGTGATATCTGTTTTAACTGGCTTATCCGTCATATCTATCTTTTTTTCAGGACATAAAATATAGAGACAAAAACATTCCTTAAACTATGTATGTATGTATCTTCACGCTAGGTCCCTTATGGGTTAGGCAGAGAGTGTGGAACACGTAGCACGTAGCACGGAGCAGATATACCGGTCCTGACACATGTGCCGTGCTTTTTCCACATTCTTCTCTTCAAAAGTCCTTAGAATTTTGACCCCATCCTCATTCAGTACCTACTCGACCAATCTGGTCGTGGTAGGTCAGTCTTGATCTTCGTGGGCCTCTGCAACCAACCTCATTCGCATTGTATATCTGTTTAGTCATTCGCTTATTCGAAATTCTTCCTTTGTGCCCGAACCATCGGAGCATGCCTTTTTTCATTTCACACATGTTAACAGTATGCCAGCTTGCTACTTTAGACTACATTTGAAAAAGTTTGCTATGTTTATAGATGACAAAATGTACCTACTCATAAATGACAGTCGACTAAACACAAAATGGGTCGTTAAATTACAAATATACGAATCCAGTCGGAAGGTCACGTGATGTCTAATTGTTAATTTGTTTTTGAATAGTTACGACCAATTATTATAATTTATGCAGGACCCATGCGCCTGTAGAGCTAAGAACCAATAGAAGTTCCACCTAAAAACTAACCCCCTTATTCATAAACGTATTTTAGCTAAAGTGTTGCTAATCTCTCCTTTGTCCTTCTATCCTGCACATTTGACAATACAACTGACAAAGACAAAACATTCTATAGCTAAAACGTATCTAATGTTCGTTTATGAATAAGGGGGTAACAATTTAAATTAGACAATTACGTATTCTTTTTATGAATCCTTATCCATTTTTTTTGTATCTACACGTAGCGTTATGCCTGGTAAAAAAATTGTATGTACGTATCTTAATTTTTATAAATTCTCTACTTAAAACAGTGCCTTCACATATGTTTGCACCTTCATGGAAATACGGGAAAGCAGCTGTTGTGAGAAAATCAATATGGAAGAACGTTTCATAGGCGCTCTTGTGATAGAATTATTATTAACTAGTTCGATTGCAAGCAATTTTAAAGTTGTACCTATGAAAATATCTCAACTATATATTATCTTTACGATCATGAACAGTGGTGACTTTTGTCATATTTCCAACCCTCAATAGAGATAAAGATCTGAAAGCTTAATATTCTCTCTGCGTCACAGAAAAACCGAGACAGCACGATATTGCAATGTGTGATAACTTGTTATTCTGTTTTCAGATCCAGAACTCACATTCGCAATACATAAACTGACACTGAAACAAATGAAAATAGTGATGTTTACAGGCGTTCGTACAAATTTGGGACTTCAGTATTCAAAGAGGTGTCACTGATAATTACGGTGATGATGATGATGTATTTGTGAGTAATTGATTTACATAGAAAAGTATTTGGTTTACATAGAAACCCTATTTTATTACTAAACAATAAAGATGCGTTTAGCAACAAAATAAATGTAGGTACAACATGACAATGTAAGTAATACTTAATCTATGTATTATCTGAAGATTGCGGTCTCCTTGTTGGTAGAGCTCCAATCACGGAATATGTAGGGCGCATTACCTAATCTACTTGCCACAAAATGGTAGTGTTCAACACTATCGTGTTCTGGTGATAATGCACGGCCCTGTAAATTCCGAAAAAGAGGCGTAACAACATAGGCCTCGGAAGTGGCAACACATCTACGTTTAAATCGCCGGTTTGATATGACATTTTGTTTATGGACTACAGTGTTGCATAACATAACATCAATGTGAACTATACTACGCTTGTATGTCATGATGTAACAAAAACAAGCGTAAGTTCAGCAAGTTGTTATGCAACACAAAAGTAAGTTAACAAAAAATAAATCGCTAAAAGAGCGATTTATTCCAGACTACCCAATTTTGACATTACCTGATATTTGTTACCTACTAACTACTAATAGTATTTGGTTACGTAGCGCCATCTAGCGACGACAATGAAAAGTAATAATAAAGTTATGTCCTGTCTGAAAATGTAGGACTCTCTATTCACAACGCGTGACGACGTACGGGGACAGCGACGGTGCGACGCGTTTGTGCAAACAACCAACCGTTAAATGCGATGATCGTGCTGGTGGTGACCAATTATAGCTTGTTTTGTAAGTTTTAGTACCTTGGACATTGCTTCAAATGGTTTTTAAATGTGAGAATATACTGGAATACAAAGTTCGTGAGTATTTTTCGTTTCTTACATAATATCTACTAAAATCTAGTCAGATGTTTGACAAGACTTAAAAATATTTTAATTTGGCAAACAAGCATGCAGTTCACATTGATGTTAAATGATGACTGTAGCCTACAAACACCCATACAAAGACCAGAAGTAGCTTCGAGACCTTAGTTTAGTATGTCTCTGTGAGTTTTATCACGGGGCCAAACATTACCACCTAACCGGAACACGATAGTATTGAACACTATCTACCATTTGGCAGCAGATAGATTAGGTATTGAGTATTCGAGCTCCTACACTGGGAGTGTACCTACCGTCGGTTGACACTTGAAAAAATTGCTTGCGTGCTTTATTATATTAGTTCTTGTTTAACATCCTAGATGGCGCTGCTCTTAGGTAATTTGCGGTATACATTTTTTATCGTCGCTAGCTATACATTCTGAAGCTTTAATTTTTATTTTTAAGAAGGCTTATCCCATTCGTACTAATTATAGTAGTTCGTAGTAGTCGTGACTCTGCGTCGTTATGATCGGCGAGTACCTAATTGTGACTAGTGAGTCACGGAGTTAGTTTACCACTTCTCCGTAATAATGATGTCGCTGTCATCGCGACCTAGACACAAACCAATTGAGTTTATTGAGCTGCTTTATGGTTTGCGTCTGCGCTGACTGCCTTTACACCGGAGTGATAATTATACCCACCTACATATATCATACATTTTTGTTTTTAATCGGTAAGAAATAATAATCGGTAGTAAAAAGAAATGGTAGGTAATTAATTGGAAAAGCCATTACTAAGTTTGAAAAAGAAGAAAATTTAAATAATGCATCTATAGATAATATTATTATTATGGTGTCATAATAACTACCTTCCTATGAAAGGCTAACAACTACTAAATTTCTTTTGTTCAGATTAAAGATAAGACAAACAGTAATTAAATATATTCTGAAAAAGGCTTTAAACACTGATTTCTACAAGAATTTATACTCGTAAATATTACAGTAGGGAATAGAAATTACCTACGTATGCTACAAAAAAAATATTATCTAAGCGTTATAAAAATACCCGTATCTACTACCTAATACCTACAAACACGTTTAGTATCTTACGCCACGGTGTAAATACGTACACTACGTTCATTAGCCCTCAATTTCTCATTAAACTCGACAAAAACTGAACCCAGTCGCGCTGTTATAAGATTCAAATTTGCTTTCCAGCTTCAAAAGTAATTAAGCGTACGTGATTGCAATGTTAATGTCTTTCAATCATACAGTAGTTTGTCGTAAAATTGAAGAATGTCGATGTGCGTCTTGCGACGACGAAGCAAATTCGTGAATGTTACTTGACGGTGTGATAGACAGTCGATTTTGAGGATGAATACATTTCTGAAGCCTATAAGATTGTAGGTAATGTTATTTTTATATCTGATACCACTTTTGATTAGATGGTAGCGCTTTTTTTGAGATGTCTTGCTTTTCGAAGCAATGCGTTAAAGTAGGTATGCCAGAGAATAGAGAGTAGGTAGATAGACTTGTATGTTTGTATCTTCTCGTTAAGTCCCTCGTGGGGTAAGTAGAGAGCGTGGTGTGCCAAATACTTTGGTTCGTACACACCAGTACTTCGGTATGTACCTACCAATTTTATAAAAAAAATTGATAAGATATTAAATATTATTATTTTTTTAAGGTAACTATTTTGTTTTTAACTGTATCTTATCTATATATATACCTATAAAAATCAATTGCTGTTCGTTAGTCTCGCTAAAACTCCAGAACGGCTGGACCGATTTGGCTAAATTGGTTTTGAATGATTTTTTGATGAAGTTTAGGGAAGGTTTAAAAGGTAAGAAAATATGAAGAAATCGAAGGGAAATAGTAAAAACCATAATTTCATTTTCCCATACAAATAGTCCATATCTATCAAACCTTTGACACATTATTTCATTCTGAGGCAATACGAAGTTTGCCGCGTCAGCAAGTTCATTATTAAAATCTATTGCAACTAGCAACAAAATTAAAAATCACATCACACTTCACACGAATGTTATTAACGTGAAAGTTTCTTTGTTGAGATGTTTGTCCGTCAATCACGCTACTACTGAACGGATTTTGATGAAATTTGTTAGACACGACTTAGATGACTAGGATACTTTTTATCTCGAAAATTGTTCCTGTACGATGCCATGGGATGATTTGATGAGTTTCCACAGGTTATGCGAAAAGCGCCCTCGCGCAGGCGGAGCCGCGGGCAACAGCTACTAAGCTTATATTCCTTTACAGCCCAGTATGACAATCTCGTATAATCTGGCACAGGGCGGGCGGGTGGGGCGGCGGCTCTATTGATCGCGAGGTGTCTCCCGAAAAACTCACCACGCCACCGAACTGATGCCGTGCCATTCATACACGCAATGCGTTTTGCAAGATTAACTGATTATTCGTAACAAAAGCGAGAGTTCTGTTCGGAATCATAGAATAGAGTATACCTAGTACCTAGGTAGTGAATGTAAGGCTTAAAATATTTCGTTTGAATAATGAATGAAATACGCTTACACTCACAGCTCCTCATTAAGTATTAGTACCTGGTTGACCGAGCTTCGCTCCGAAGCGAAAATTATATTTAGTATGAATTGCATACTGAAGAAATATGAATAAAAACAATTGATTTTTTTGGTCTAACCTCAAATCAAACACTTCTTCTTTGCTAAAAATACGACTAACGTTAGTAGACTAATGGTTCTTCTATTCATCAATAGATGGCGTTAGTCGTCGGTTATGAAGAAAATTTATTATTAACTTGGAACCGAGCTTTTCTTGGACCTGGAACCTAAATAAATCGATTTCTTGACCCGAAAAACCCCTAATCTGTAAGTTTCAAGAAAATCGTTATAGCCGTTTCCGAGATCTTGATTCTATATATACAAGAATTGCATAATGTGCATAAAAGTATTAATAAATAAGAATTGCTCGTTTAAAGGTATTAGATATAAACCTGTGTCATAGTGTCATAAATGGCGTTGTACAGATACAACAAACACACAAACACTCAGTGTGAGATTCACAGACTGCACTACGACTATACTTTGAGCAAAGTATGCTTAGAACTGTCAGGAATGTATGGGATTTGACAGTTCGAAGCGTAGGTACTTGGCTTGAAAGTAAAGTCGTAGTGCGGTCTGTGAATGTCACCATCAGACCCGAAACAAATATCTATAGGCCTTACAAATATTTGCTCTGGTGCGGGATCGAACCCGCGACCCGTCGAATCACACGGTGGTTTCGCACCGCTGGACTAATCGGGTCATCGAATAAGTCCTTGTAAATTTGGTGTACCTATGTTGGTGTCACGCAGTAGGTTCAAGCACTACCACTGGAAACTCTATCCATAGTGACTACTAAAATTGACAGTTCTGTATGTAGGTAGGTACAGTGAAGGAACTCTCCGCTTAGAAATTAATCAAATATAGCTCTTATTAGTACTAAAAGAGGTGCCTATGCGGTAAGATTACTGGTGGTAGAGCTCCAGTGACGGAGCTCGCGGGCGTAGGCACCACCGCATTACCTAATATACTTGCCGCTAAATGGTAGTGTTCAGCACTATCGTGTTCCGGTCAGGTGGTAATGCACGGCCCTGTAATTTCCGGCACAGAGGCATAACACCTTAGGCCTCAGGAGTGGTAACGCATCTGCATTTTGATCGTGGTCTTTGTGTGGGTGTCTATAGGCTGCAGTCATCACTTAACATCAATGTGAACTGCATGCTTGTTTGCCAATTCGATAACATAAAAAAAAAAAAAAGACGGCAAGTGCCCTGATAGAACACATACATAGAGAACTCTCTCAATAAATTGCACCAAATTGTAAATGTAGGTAAGCCCACGATTTGCTAAATTATTACGTTTTGTCCCACATAAAAGCTGGCGAGCCTATTGACATCTCCGGACACATTACCAAGCTCCAAAGGTAGCACTAAAATACTGCCAGAAAATGGGAAAATTAAAAAAACTTATCTCCCCGACTCAGGAATTAAACCCAGGATCCCAACGGAGCAGTAGTGGTCTGCTACCTACCTACTCGGTAGCCTTTAAAAATATTTAGTCCTCAAATTTAATTAGCTAGGTAGATATGTATGAAGAATGCAAACCAGAATGGATGGTTAATGATTATAAATTTCACCCTTTTACCCAAAACCATAAGTTATTTTGCCTCTGTAGATAATTTCTGTTACACAAGTAGAACATCATAGACCTTAGGAGTAGCAAAACATCTAGGTAGGTAGGTATATTGAAATCTCCGTTTTTTTTGTAGGTAGGTACCTAGATTTTTATAGGCTACAGTATCGTCTTATCATAAGTAGGTAGGTATGAACTGCTTGCTTGTTTGACACCTCATGATACCTAAGTATAAAAAATACGAGGTTAATACCTATTACTAGGTAAGTACTAGGTATCTAACCGAAAAACTATACCACTGAATTTTGAAACTTTTTTTTTAATATGTGCCAGTGTCAATGAAAACGATATTTCGCTTCGTATTAAGCAGCGTAAAAGTCAGAGACAGTCAGACAATTTATCAGTCTGTCAGTCAGTCACAATCAGTAATTCGAGTAAAGCGATGGCTACTTTACCAGAACACTTACAATGAAGTTTTGGAGGCAACCCGAAAGGACGTGTTTTCGCACTATTATCGTACTTATTCCATTTCACTATAAGTATACAGTGATGACTTATGGGACAGAAACGTGGTCGCTCACTATGGGCCTCATAAGAAGGCTCAATGTCACTCAGAGAGCAATGGAGAGAGCTATGCTTGGAGTTTCTCTGCGAGACCGAATCAGAAATGAGGAGATCCGCATGAGAACCAAAGTTACCGACATAGCTCACCGAATAGCGAGACTCAAGTGGCAGTGGGCAGGGCACATAGCTCGACGAACTGACGGCCGTTGGGGCAGAGCAGTTCTCGAGTGGCGACCACGTACCGGAAAGCGAAGCGTAGGCAGGCCTCCCACAAGATGGACCG
Source organism: Macrosoma leucophasiata (assembly GCA_036365455.1). Taxonomy (NCBI): domain Eukaryota; kingdom Metazoa; phylum Arthropoda; class Insecta; order Lepidoptera; family Hedylidae; genus Macrosoma; species Macrosoma leucophasiata. Next base: position 14,815,854 of record JAWQUS010000021.1, read on the forward strand.
ACGACCTGGTGAAGGTCGCGGGCAATCGCTGGATGAGGGCGGCCCAGGGCCGTTCGTTGTGGCATTCTTTGGGGGAGGCCTTTGTTCAGCAGTGGACGTATCTTGGCTGAAATGATGATGATGATGATGATACGGGCACTGCAATAAGCCTATATCAAACAATACGCCACCAACATTATTTAATATAACTCAAAAACACACCAAGAAAATTAAATAAAATAAGAGCACCACATACATCTTTCAAGGTTCCCAGCCAAAAACAAAATTTGAAACTTATCTAGCGGCATATTGAAACCGAATTTATTCTACACACAAGTAAAGGTACACTACAAGTAAAAGAACATTAAACGAAAACACCGCACCGATTCTATTTTTAAACCGACCCCGCCCAACAGTTGACAACGCCTGCCCAGCGGTTGACATCGTCGACCAATAGCAAGTGTCGCACGGGCCGCGACATCGCCAGCCAATCACAAACGTCGCCGGCACCCAATGACACAAGTTGACAGATCAGGTCAACGCCCGAGCACGTGGTTGGAGAGTGATTGCAATTGTCGTATGTAGAGCCCTTAATAGAGTTCAATGACCGTTGGAGTGTTATATTAAGATGTATGTTAAATAAAATGCGATGGGTGATATGGTATTTTTTTATTTTTATTTAATGGAAGTGGCTGGCAAACAAGCTTGCAGTTCACATTGATGTTAAGTGATGACTGCAGCCTATAAAGACCAAGGTCAACATGCAGATGCGTTACCATTCCTGAGGCCTAAGGTGTTATGCCTCTGTGTCGGAAATTACACGGCCGTATATAACCACTTGCCTGTAACACGATAGTGCTGAACACTACCATTTAGTGGCAAGTAGGTATATATATCACCAACACCAAATAAAGTAGGTAGGTAGGTACCTATGTTAAAGTGAAATGGAAAGAAAAAAAAGGAAGAAAAACATTTATTGGTGATCTAAATACGTACCTTCTTGATCCATCTGAGTTTAAATGGCAGTGTTAAGTGTCTCTCATATTTCTAGATAAGAAAAATATTGTTATTTTTCGCATGCGAGTAAGTATAGAAAAAAAAAATCAGTTTGGTTAGGCTTCAGGAGTGGCAACGCATACCTACCTATACCTACCTAGATTGAGAAATCTGGTTTCAAATTATGTTGATAGACTACAGTACCTATGGCTTACAATCAAAGTTTAAATTTATCGACGACGACCCGGTTAGTCCAGCGATGTGAGATGACCGTTTGATTCAAAGGGTCGCGGGTTCGATCCCCGCACAGGGACACATATTTATTGGGCCTACAGATATTTGTTTCGGGTCTGGGTGTTTGTGTATGTGTTGTATGTGTACAACGGCACCCACGACACAGGTTTATACCTACTGTGGGGCTGTGAGTGTAAGCGTATTTTATTTATTTATTTATACCACTTTTTTTTAACTAGGTAGGTAAGTACTCCTAAGTAATTGTACTACTTATTTATTTTTCGCAATAATACATGCGAGTGAACTTAAGAAATTAAAGAAAAAACGGAACAAAAAAGACTTCGGGCAGGAATCGAACCTGCTATGGTACTTCGGTAGCTCAGTGGTAAAGCGGCTGGACTGGTTATCCTGAGGTCGCAGGTTCGATTCCTGCCCGAAGTCAAATTTTTCTTTCCATTTTTTCTTTAATTTCTAAAGATTTTTTCTAAGTAGGTACCTAGTAGTGGCCTGCTACCACAAGGACGTTTGCTTTCCTCGAAATCCTCAAATTAATATGAATTCAATAAAAAAACTCTTCAATCCTTCTTCGACTATTTACACTCTTACCCCCCTATTCATAAACGTACATTAGAAACGTTTTAGCTATAGAATGCTCTGTCTTTTTCAGTTGCATTGTCAAATGTGCAGGATAGAAAAAGATAAAGGAGAGATTAGCAACACTTTAGCTCATATACGTTTATGAATAAGGGGGATAGTCTATAGACTACTATAGACTATTTTACTGGTGGTAGAGCTCCAGTGACGGAGCTCGCGGGCGTAGGCACCACCGCATTACCTAATATACTTGCCGTTATATGGTAGTATTCAGCACTATCGTGTTTCGGTCAGGTGGTAATGTACATTTCCGGCACAGAGTCATAACACCTAATGCCTCAGGAGTGGCAGCGCATTTGCATTTTGACCTCTGGTCATTGTGTGGGTGTCTATAGGCTGCAGTCATTACTTAACATAAATGTGAACTGCACGCTTGTTTGCCACTTTTATTACATAAAAAAAAAAAAAGACGACCAAACATCACTATAGCTTATCTGTACTATCTATAAAAAGAAAACAAATCGATCATCTAATGTGTAATTTGTATGCAGCATGCAAAAGAGACGGCCGACGGAAACGGAAGTACAGTGGAGGCTCCACCGGAAGTACCGCCATTTGCCCGATGCCTGACGTGGGTTCGTGACCAGGATGGGCTAAGTGCAGGTTCGATAAAACCTTGATCCAAAATAGCCAGGTAGGTAAATGTATGCTTATATTTGCAGCCTTTGTTTTATTACTGACTAGCTTTTTTATGTTATGGAAGGGGCAAACAAGCATGCAGTTCACAATGATGTTAAGTGATGACTGCTGCCTATAGACAACTGAAAAAAAATTGGGAGAAAAATTTTAGTTGTTTTTTTTGGCAAACATGCATGCAGTTCACAATGATGTTAAGTGATGACTGCTGCCTATAGACAACTGAAAATATTGGGAGAAAAATTTTATTTGTTTTTTAGTTGTTTTTTTTGGCAAACAAGCATGCAGTTCACAATGATGTTAAGTGATGACTGCAGCATATCAGATAGGCTAAAACAACTAAAATATAAATAAATTTTTTCTCCCATTTTTTTTCTAGTTGTCTATAGGCAGCAGTCATCACTTAACATCATTGTGAACTGCATGCATGTTTGCCACGTCCATAACATAAAACACACTCACACAAAGACCCAGGTCAAAATGCAGATGCGTTACCACTCCTGAGGCCTGAGGTGTTATGCCTCTGTGCCGGAAATTACAGGGCCGTTTTTCCCGCGTTTTCGTCCATGTCTATCTACTTACTTACCTAAAAATTCCCCAAGGAACATCTCCTCAGTGGGATGAAAAGTAGGTACCTAATGTATATGTAACAACCTTATACTCGTGTACAAAAGTTCATCGAAATCTGTCCAGCCGCTTTAGCGTGATTGAGCAACAAACAAACAAACAAACATCCACAGGTAGGTACATAATTTATTTATGTAATTGAAGTGGCAAACAAGCATGCAGTTCACATTGATGTTAAGTGATGATATAGCCTATAGACACCCACACAAAGACCAAGGTCAAAATGCAAATGCGTTACCACTCCTGAGGCCTAAGGTGTTATGCCTCTGTGCCGGAAATTACAGGGCCGTACATTACCACCTGACCGGAACACGATAGTGCTGAACACTACCATTTAGCGGCAAGTAAATCAGGTAATGCGGTGGTGCCTACGCCCGCGAGCTCCGTCACTGGAGCTCTACCACCAGTAAAAACACATAAGTCATAAGTCACATTTATGATAGTGGGTAAGTGAAATAGAGATTTTTTTCAAATTTAATTTTGATCAGTGAATTACCTGCACTTCTTAAAAATTTTTGGACGATATTTACATTTTCACTGGTGTTGGTGGTAGAGTGCCAGAGCTCAAGAGCGTAGGCACCGGCGCAAAAATAGGCAGAAAAATCTTATAAGATTCATTTTTATTAGAAACTAGCTGTGCCCGCAACTTTGTTTGCTTGGAATAGTGGCTTTGGGACTTAGGGCAGCGCTTTAGGATATACATTTAGGTTAATTTTGGATCATAAACACTTTTGGGTAGCATAAAAATCAACTTTGCAGTAATGCTTCTCTGTACACGATATTCGACGTATGGCCATCGGGATTGCGAAAAATGCTAATTATGTGTTTAAACGCGCATCCATCCTATGCTGAACCGTTTTTTTTTATGTCATGGAAGTGGTAAACAAGCATGCAGTTCACATTGATGTTAAGTGATGACTGCAGCCTATAGACACCCACATAAAGACCAAGGTCAAAATGCAGATGCGTTACCACTCCTGAGGCCTAAGGTCTTATGCCTCTGTGCCGGAAATTACAGGGCCGTACATTACCACCTGACTGGAACACGATAGTGTTGAACACTACCATTTAGCGGCAAGTATATTAGGTAATGCGGTGGTGCCTACGCCCGCGAGCTCCGTCACTGGAGCTCTACCACCAGTTTTTTCGAAAGGGCCATTTTAAACTTCTATGCATTAAAATAGCATATTCTATGCATATGCATAAAAATTATTACAAAGTTTTCTAAAACTTCGGTCAATTAGTGCTTCTAATTGAGAATGAAAGAAAAATAAAAGATAGATCTATGCATAATATAGGCACTCCGTAAGAGCCGGCAGAAGAGAAAAATTGAATGTTAACGTTGAGCATTTTTACCCACTAATGCCACCAACACCACCACCACCATCGTCACCACCACAATCGTCGCTACCAATACCATCACCACCACCACTGTCACCACTACAACCTCCACCACCGCCACCACTACAATCGCCACCAACGCCATCAACGCCACCACCATCACCAAACACCAATGACACAAACGCCACCAAAACCACCACAACAACAATCAATGCCACCAACGCCTCCAAAACTACCAATAACACCACCAACGTCACCAACGCCACCAATTTTTCCATCGGTTACTCTAGGTTAGTTTAAAAAAAAATGACGATGTAAAAGTGCTCTCCAGGAGCCTAATTATATGAAATAAATGAATAAACTGAATCGCCTCTAAAAACCACCGCCAGCACCACCAACGCCACCAACACCACCACCAGCGTCACCAACAACACCTATGTGATCCATCCGACGTCCATCCGTCTCCGCTGGACAAAGCCTTTCCCGAAGATGCTCCTAAAAGTGTTGTGTCCTTATGACGATAAGGAATTGCCACGCTTGGCATGCTGAATGGTGATCATAGCGGCGATTGTTCTATGCCGGGACGCTGCTATGCTGTATGCTTAATGTTACTAACAGAGAAAAAACCCGGCCATGGAAGAGTCGAACTCGTGCATGAAGGGTTCCGTACAAAAATGGCATAAAAATTACGTTTGTTAGAAGGTAATATACAACATAAGACCTAAAAATTCTGTGAAAATTTTAAGCGTCTACTTGCTACCGTTATTGATATCGAGCAAAAAATATACGAAAAAAAAAACACGTTTATTGTATGCCGCCTTGGACCCCTAAATATTTTCATTTTCTTATTTTTAGTATTTAATTTTGTCGTTATAGCGGTAACAGAAATACATAATTTGTGAAAATTTTAGCGCTGTCTGTCAGTGTTCTTACCTTTTAGATACGGCACCCTAAAAAAGACAGAAGATAGATACAGAATAGTTTAAAAATGTTCGATAATAGGTACATGATTCTTTAAACTGTCGCAACTTTTTTATTTCTGAACCGATTGACACGAAACAAACACTTAATGTTAAGTGAAACTTACTACAATATATTTGTGAAAACTGCAAATAAAATAAGCCATTTCTGAAATTAGCGTGCACAAACACACAGACAAACAGACATTTTTCCGGGATAAAAAGTACCCAGTGTTGTGCGCCAAAGGTTAAAATATAATCATACCAAGTTTCATTGTAATCGGACCGGTAGTTTTTACGTGATGCTTGAACAAACAAACAGTCAGACAGACAAAAAAATTCTAATCACATATTTGTGTTCGGTATCGATCTAGTAACATCCCCTGGTATTTATATTTTTTCAATATTTTCAATGTACAGAATTTACACTTCTACAGATTTATTATAAGTATAGATAATAAGGTTACTATGGTTAATACTTATTGGTTTTTAAAACTCACGAGAATAGTAATAAATCTTATTGGTAAATTTCTTTTTTACACCAAGAGCGCATAAAGTGCTGTACATCGAAGTAAAGTAGGTAGCCTCTATTGTCTCCTCTATATTAATCGATGTCTGCATACTTAGGTAGGTACCTACATTCTTTTTCTCAGATTCCTAGTTTAGGTACATAGGTAGGTATATAAATGTTAGCTTAAATTGCTTAGTAAGTAGGTACTTTAAGAAATTTATTTCATTTATTTTTATGTAATAAAAATGGCAAACAAGCGTACAGTTCACATTGATGTTAAGTGATGACTGCAGCCTATAGACAATGACCAGAGGTCAAAATGCAGATGCGCTGCCACTCCTGAGGCGTTAGGTGTTATACCTCTGTGCCGGAAATCACAGGGCCGTACATTACCACCTGACCGGAACAAGATAGTGCTGAACCCTACCATTAAGCGGCATTACCTACTAACGCCAAAAAAGTACGTTACACGGCTCAGACGTAGTTTTTAATTTTTATAAAAATCATAGACAGAAAAATGCCAAAGCCCAGTCAATCTACCTACTAAGCTACATAAGTCCTTCTTATCCTTCTGGAAGTAGCTTAGTAGGTACCTACTAAGCCTAGTACCTAGAGCGAGTAGTAGGCTATTAATCCAGTGGTCGCAAATCGCGGGTACAAACTCGCCCGAAGTCAAAATAAAAATCCTGATTTATTTCTTTTAAATCATTTTCTGTAAAATATTACAAATAAAGGAAAAAAGTTTTTCAACTTATTTGTTAAAATTTAATAAAAATGTTACTTTTTACGAAGCGCGTATGGCCCAGCGGCTGGTGTAGATCGGAAGCGATCTACTCGGTTAAGCGATATACGGGCGCGGTCAGGTGTGTGATGGGTGACCGGTAGTAGCAAATTAAAATGCGCGTTTCCGTGCTTCGGAGGGCACGTTAAGCCGTCGGTCCCGGTTGCTGTCTATAGATACCAGTCGTTAAACCTGGTCGGAGGCCTTATAGGCGGTTTGAAAACATCCGACAACGGGTTGGCCACTAACCCTTATCTCCACCAACCCGCCTTGGAGCAGCGTGGTGGAGTAAGCTCCAGACCTCCCCCCAAAAAGGGGAGAGACTCGTGCCCAGCAGTGGGACGTATAATGGGTTGCCATTATTATTACTTTTTACGATGCCGCATGTCAACGCAGACGCAATCACGGGCAAAAACTAGTCATTAAGACTTACGAAGACGCCTGTATTTCCCTTAATTACGAATCCGTCCAGTCCAATTATACCTGATTGAGCCATGCACCTATAAAATGTCGTATATATTTTTTACATCCACCCTTAACTTTTAATTAGAGGTGCCACGACAAAGATGCCGTCTTTCTCGGATAATAAACAGAACGAACAGTATAAATAGACCTTCCTCCCTCTTCTGTAAGCTTTTACAAATCAACGTTTAGGGGAAAATTGGCCCTCTTTTGAAGCTCAACTCAAACTGGTGATGCAAGGGTGCGAGCGGTAATAGAACGTCTTCGGGGAACCAATTTCTTTTAATGTCAGATGATTTTTTTATGATTTTATGCGTTTATTGTTGTTATAATGAAGACTTGGGCGTGTGACAATTTTGTTTTGGTTGTGATGTGTTTAGTTTTTGGTATGAGTTGTGGCGGTGTTATATTCTTTGTAATGGATAATTAGGTATCTAAATAGGTAGAGCAAAACGTAACTTCACGCCTGTAATCCCCGAAGGGGTAGGCAGAGGTAAATACATGCGTCAGCATACACGCAAACACCCACCATTCGCCAGTTACGTTTTGGCCCATGTAACAGGTGGCGAGCCTGTTGACATCTCCGGGCACATTACCAAACTTTGAAGTACATGCAATTTCCAGAAAATTGAAAAATCTCAATTCATTGGTGGTAGAGCTCCAGTGACAGAGCTTGCGGGCGTAGGCACCACCGCTTTACCTAAGATACTTGCCGCTACTACTTGTTCAGCACTATCGTGTTCCGGTCAGGTGGTAATGTACGGCACAAAGACATAACACCTTTTTTTAACACGTTACATAACACGTTTAGTTTCAGTTCCTTGCGAAAAACTACAGCCACTGCGATCATCATTCATTAATGCCGATTATGGCATATTCTCCCTAAATCGAAGGCCAAAATTCAGGCCTGTTATTAGTTACCACCCATGAGACCTAAGTACCTACTATGGTAGTTATTACAGGGCCATACATCACCATTTAACCGGAACACTGCCATTTGGCAGCATATAGATTAGGTAATTCGAATCAGTGACCTCTGAAATACCTACTAGTGCAGTCGCTCGTTGTTTATCACATACGGTTCGGTTTTCGCGTTCGTTTCTGCCCAGAACCTATAAATTGGGGTATGAACTTCCCTTTGAGGTGTTCCATTGGTGCTACAAATTGGGCTCTTCAAAAATGGTGCCAAAAGACCTTCAAGGCTGGCAGCGCGTTGGCAATGCCCCTGGTGTTACAAATGTTCATAGGCTTTCCATCTCTTTTCCATTCCACTGCACTTGCTTGCTGTAAACATGAACTTAATGTAGAATCTACCTAAATATCTATATATTACTAGCGGCCCGCCCCGGCTTCGCCCGCGCTGCTCTGCTCCTATTAGTCATAGCGTAATGTAAGCTATCCTATCTCTCAAGTTGGATCAAACTGCACATGGTGTGCGAATTTTATTATAATCGGTTAAGTGGTTTAGGAGTCCATTGAGGACAAACATTGTGACACGAGATTTATATATATTAAGATTAGTACCTAAAAGATATTGAACTACAAAACGACAAAATGGCATAATAAAGTAGGCACCATCTGCTTATTGATAGTAATAAGATGTATATCGAATGCAATAGTATGCATGTTTACACAGATACAATCGCCTATCGGGCCTTATTGTCAATAATCTGGTAACGATGCTGGCGCCATCTGCCGTCAAATTGCTTCGCAGTGACTCAGCGGTTAGGCCCGATCAATACGCTTGAGATATGGTTCAGTTCTCATCGGTTGGGTTGGGGTTGGGTTCTTGTGATGGCGGGTAAAGGAGCGGAGCTTTTATTTTTGCAGTTTACTGTGATGTTGAAAATGCACGACGTTAATATTCAAGTTTTCACTTCTGCCAACACTCCCGGAGTGCAACATTTTTTTTTATTCTTTAGATGTGTTAAACAAATTGATTGCAAATGAATAGGACTTGTAGTCTATAATCATTTATAGCTATATCTATTATATCATCCCGATCAAAAACGCTTTAGTTTTTATTTTCTGGGATAAGCATGGGCTAGCATACCTACAAACCACATTTTGAGAACATAGATATTGAACTAAAATCATCAAATAGCTGTCGTCACTAATAAACTAGTGAAAATAATAAAGAAATAATTCAGTGCAGCTCATTTTATCTAGCAGATAAACATTTATTGGTGATACATCTCCAATAACGTAACCAAACAGTTCCAGCGTTTACGGTAAATTATACACTTCGCATTCTTTGCTATGGTTCGGATTGTTTTTTGTTTCAGTCAAAACAAGTGACATGATAATAATACATTATTTAATATTTTTGTATTTTACGTTTGCAGTGTTAATTTACGTACTATCAATAAAGGAATCGGCGTGGCATGTATGAAGAGAACTAGGGATGTAGGTACAAGAAGCAAGAGAGGTGTATCAGGATCGGGATATCTCGCGGTTTACACTCTCTGCCAACCCGGTAAGGGACTTAGCGTAAAGATACATTAATAAAAGGTCTTTGACGGTATTTTCTTATTTCTTACGTACCTTGTTGTTTTTTAAACGTAGGCATAAATATGGAGCCTTTCGATCCCTTGTTGATTGAATTCGCCAACAATAAGACCACACACGTTTGATTTATCACAAGCCCACGCTATTGAAGCGTCTTTTAGATGAAATGGTATTTTAAACAGATACATTTATCTCAGGAACAATAATGAACCAACACTTGTCAACAGTTGTTTTAGCCATATAGCGAGACGGTACTATTTTTGATTCTATTGGATGACCGGGTTTAAAGCCAGTTAAGAACATATTCAAGTATAAAAGCCAAATGCGATTCGAACTCGCGTTGAACAATTGCAGCCAAACCATTTCAATAGGGGGGTAGTAAACACAATAACGCGTGATGGGCAACAACGACCCGCGATAAAACTACCTGTAACGCGATTGCCATTACGCATGCCAAGCGTGGCGATTAGGGCATATCCCACTTATAAGGAGGTTTTCGTCCACCAGTGGGATGTCTTTTCACTAAAGTGATGATGATGAGTAAAAAATATTTTTCCAACTTTCGCCACCCATCCTTTTATTTTTTTTAATGATTTTGTATCCAACGTAAGTAATTTCCTGTAAAATTAACATATCCACCCTCTTTTTGGCGTGTGAGACTTTTTTCTTGGCTTAACACATTTTTCTGATAACATAAACAGAAATGAACAGTTGTGGTGTCAGTTGACATCGACCTGTCTCGGGATTACAATTCATATTTCGAGAGGGTGTCGTCAAAATTAACAATAACCCCAGTGGAGTGTTTACGCGCCTTTTGTTGTTCGAAATGGGCAATGTCATTGCTTTTTTAGATTCGTAGCAATAATAACTTTGAATTTTTTGCGAGTGCATTGAACAAATAATAATTTAAATGACTACTGGTGGTAGAGCTCCAGTGACTGAGCTCGCGGGCGTAGGCACCACCGCATTACCTAATATACTTGCCGCTTAATGATAGTGTTCAGCACTATCAAGTTCCGGTCAGGTGCTAATCTACGACCCTGTAATTTCCGGCACAGAGGCATAACACCTTAGACCTCAGGAGTGGTAACGCATCTCGATTTTGACCTTGGTCTTTGTGTGGGTGTCTATAGACTGCAGTTATCACTTAACGTTGATGTGAGCTGCATGGTTGTTTGCCACTTCCATTACATAAAAAAAAAATAATAAAAAATAAATATAATAAATAAAAATACTTTGGACAGAATTTAAACCTGCAACTTCTGGATAAGTGGTCCACTCGTATAAACTATTAGCTGTTTTCGTGCGTAATTTCTTTTACTGGTGGTAGAATCCTAGTGTAGGAGCTCGTGGGCGTAGGCACCGCATTACCTAATCAATCTGCCGCTAAATGGTAGTGTTCAGGACTATCTTGTGCCGGTAAGATGGTAATGTATGGCCCCGTTATAACTATCGCAGAGACAGAAGACCTATGGTCTCAGGGGTGGCAACGCATTTGCATTTTGGCTTCTGGTTTTTGTGTAGATGTCTATAGGCTGCAGCCATCACCTAACATCAATGTGAACTGCATGTTTGTTCACCACTGAAACTCTGCCACCAGTACAAATTATAAGTTAGAGTTCTAACTTTGAGTATGTTTTTTTTATTATCTAGCTTTTGGGAGGACGGAATAGAATTTATTTTATAATATATAAACAACAGGTTTTTTTATTCCTATTTATTTAACTTAATATCTGTATTACTTTAACTTCATGTTTAGTTATTCGCTCTTGGTCATTTTTTATCTCTAATGTCCGGATTTTTTTTTTTATCAGCTAATTGCTCGTCTGCTACCTTACTCTTATAAAAACACAACGTAATGATTGATGTCTTCAAATTCCTGGATCCTTAACCGGCCCTGTCATTAAAATCATTTGAGTTTTACACCTTCACCTATCCGTATCACGAACTCATATGACGAAATAAACCAACAGCTAAAAAAATCTCAGCATTTGTTAGCTACCAAGGTGTCGGTGATGACACATCAAAACTGGTCAAACAAAGCGGCTCATCAACGGGCATGATGTGTCAGAAACACATTTTTTATGACACGATGACACTGAATTTTATTGTCGCATCGTAGCAATTATTGTCCGTAATGAGTGCCGATGCGGCAAAGCTTTTAATATCGGCTTAGTTTTTTAAAGGGATATTTAGGGATGCTAATGCCTATGTATCGATACATTGATCCAGAAAATTATCGATGGCTTTTAGCTTACATGCTCAAATATTTTATTACAAATGGGTCTACAAGGACATTTTTGCATTCGGTTTATAAGCTACCTATAGTAAATGACTTATACCTAATAATAATTACTATTTACTAGTACCTACCTCTTTTTTTAAATTCACGGAAGTGATGACTGCAGCCTATAGACACTTACAAAAAGACCAAGGTCAAAATGCAGATGCGTCACCACTCCTGAGGCCTAAGGTGTTTTGCCTCTGTGTCGGAAATTACGGGGCCGTACATTACCACCTGACCGGAACACGATAGTGCTGAACACTACCATTCAGCGCCAAGTATATTAGTTAATGTGGTGGTGCCTACGCCCACGAGCTCCGTAGGTCACTGGAGTCACTGGAGCTCTACCACTTGTAATCTATATATATAAAAATCACGTAACACTTTCACTGGTGGTAGAGTTTCAGTCAAAGGGACTCGAGGACATAGGCACCATCGCAGTGTAATTTAATGTTAGTTTATAATAGTATAATATTTATATTATAGTATATTTTATTATTGTAATTATAATTTAGAAGTTTAATAGTATTTATCATTTAAAATATGAATGGGTAAAACATTATCTAGAACACATCAATACGTATGTACCTACCTATATCAACGTCTTGCAATGGTGAAATTCGATGACAATAATCGATGATTTTTAAGTCTAACATCGATATTTTAGAATCGTATCGTTTACATCCCTAGGGATAAGGGCACACGTGGTAGCGATGACTTTGACAAGACTTTTTCAATAGAATGGTCCAAGGATTAATGTGTAGTGTTGACGTCGAAAGTGTTATGGAGAGTCCTTTACCAATAGTGATGTCATTGTCGGTCTTTCCTTTAGATCACTGGGATTTTTATGAAGGTTCTTTCTTTTAATTTCATTAAAGTACCCAGACATCAAGTACCTAATGGCAAGAAACTTTATGCGATGAGATAAAAATGGAGATTACATTTCGAATACTTAATCTGACCAGAACGATCATCATCTCCGCCCCGCCAAGTCATCAGGGCCGTGTTCTGGGGTAATAGCAGTGCTGGATAACGCTGGTGCGGGACCGGTAGCAAATGTGACCATGGGGCCCTAGAGTTACATTTCCTACTGAAATTTAGGATGTAAATAAAACAGAACATTTACGAAAAGGAATCGAAAACAACTGGTGGTAGAGCTCCAGTGACGGAGCTCGCGGGCGTAGGCACCACCGCATTGCCTAATATACTTGCCGCAAAATGGTCGTGTTGAGCACTATCGTGTTCCGGTCAGGTGGTAATGTACGGCTCTGTAATTTCCGGCACAGAGGCATAACACCTTAAGCCTCAGGAGTGGCAACGCATCTGCATTTTGACCTCTGTGTCTCTTTGTCATCACTTAACATCAATGTGACTGCATGCTTGTTTGCCACTATTATGACATAAACAATATGAGGGGATTCCCCCTGTAAGTATTGTGGTATTGACAACTTGCAACATAATAATATACCTATATAATTAGTGTGGCCAACGCTCACTTTTGTATTACATATTTTACATATTTGTGGTTTTTTTGTTCACAAGCGCAGGGTCCGTAGCATTTGCTGCCTCCTGCTATATGGCTAATCCGACATTAGGTAATAGAGTAATCCTTTGGAAGCAAAACCCAATTATTACTATTCCTATTATCCTTTCTTCCTTTCCATAGCGAATAGTAAAATTCGACAGTGTGTATTCCATTACTTATATCTATAGCCTCCATTGGCTTCATGGATAAATAAAGTATACAAAGTTGCTAAAAATATTTACAGTACAATTAATATTGCACATCAAGCCGACGAAAGAGACAATCGGCTAGTTTCGACTTCGTAGAAAATTTTCTCTGCTGCACACTGCCTGCGTAAGAACTGATAGTCCGGTATTGGTCAATACTCGATCAAAATGGTCGACAAACGTCAAATAGGTCATGTGCGAAAGAGATAACGCTCTACAAACCCGAAATAAGCCAAAGTCTGCAATTTAGCACTGTAATTCTGCCTCAGTGAATTATAATGTCGGTAAATGAGATTTTCTGAAATTGCCAAATTTTTCAGTAGAAGCTCAAGAAATATGGCTCCGTGATAACTACCACAGAGATATAAGAACTAAGGTCTCGGAGGTGCCAACGCACCTGCATTTTGACCACTAATCTTTGTGTGGGTGTCTATAGTCTGCAGTCATCGCTTGACATCAATGTGAACATGCTTTTTTTACTAATGGCATCGCTGTTACGCATATTGCCAGTGTCAAGTAAAACGATATGTCGTATTCGTCATAAGCAACGTAAAAGTAAAAGTCAGTCGGTCAATTATCAATCAGTCAGTCAGTGCCGCACTCAGTAATTCGAGTAAAGCGATGGCTACTTTACCAGAACATTTATCATGAAGTTTTGGAGGTAACCTGAAAAGCCGTGTTTTCGCACTGTTATTCAATTTCACTATACACGGGCGCTGTAATAAACCTATATAAAAAAATGCCCTCAACTTAATTAAATAATTTTACTAGCTGTTGCCCACGGTTTCGCCCGCGTGGATGTCGTATTATACATAACTAAGTAGCCTATGTTCTTTCTCAAAGTCAGCTCTATCTCTGTACCAAAATTCATTAAAATCGGTTCATTATGGATGTGAAAAGCTAACAGACAGACAGATTTAATTTCGCATTTATAATATTAGAAGGGAGGTAGGGATAACTCCAAATACACCAAGAAAATGAAATAAAATAAGAGCACCGCACGCCTCTTTCATGGTTCCCGCCAAAACTCGAACTGCATGCTTGTTTGCCACCTTCATTAAATACATAAAAAAATTGTTAAATACGTAACTTCACCCCAGTAATCCCAAAAGGGGTAAGCAGAGAAATGCATGCATTCAAGCATACATGCATACACCCACGACTCGCCGGTTACGTTTTGGCCCATGTAATAGGTGGTGAACCTGTTGCCATCTATCCTAACCATTACCAAACTCCGAGATACTGGGAAACTTCCAGAAAATGTAAAAATCCCAATAGAACCAGAGATAAAGGATTTTAAATCGTTGTCTCTGATAGTCCCCGACCCGGGAATCGAACCCAGGCAGGCAGGACTCACAAGTTGGCATGAGCTTAGTTTTTTTTTTAATATCTTCCTTGTCCTAATCAAACAAAGAGATTTTGCATCCACATCTCACCTCATTAACCCTATCAAAGTTCAACAACCCGCGATTCGTAATGCGAGTAAATATGCTAAAAAAGCCAAACAAACTGAACGGTCCATTACCACCGTCACAAATCGCCGTTTAACCCGCCACCCACGCTCGGGTCTAAATTAACCGTCTCGGACGGACGTCGATGTCAACTTGTCACCTGTCACGTTTAAAAGCTTTGCCGCTTTCACCCGGTGTTGGGTGACCGTATTTTTTTTTTACCTTTTAATTCAATTTGGCATGGCGATAATTGTCGATGTTCGAAATATGAAACGTTTTGAATGGTGTTTGAAAAGTTGGAACTGCTTTCTTTTTGATGTAGGCAAATAGGAATAGCTGCAGTGAAAATAAATATTTTATGAAATTATGAATAATCTATTTAGTTTGTGAGTACACATTCAATACAAAATAACTTTAGAAAGAAACAACGGGTTGCTCTAATGAAATGTCTGTCTCTCTCGATGTGAAAACTTGAATATTGGCCATTTTTGATCACCACCAATACCACCACCACATTTATAGCGGACCATCTCCATCACCTCCACGACCAACAACAGTACCACTACCACCACCACCACTGGACTGTACTAGCGGCATAATTTTCCTCTCTAATTGTAGTTTTTAACTTTGAATGAATTTGAAGAAAGATAACACATAAATCTGCTGTAATCTATCATGATACCTTCAATTTAAGTTAATAGATTAGTGGATTCGGCAGACGTTAGCCCTATGATAAATACCTGACAATTATCAACAACTGATTAAAAATACCGCGTCGTCTAGTCCAACAGGGCGTAAAAAGCGCAAAACTGCTCACAAAGGTTGCGGCGGCGCCCGCGCCCCGCAGGCGGGCTGAACTCTGTGCCGACCGCCGGACGCTTCGCTACAGGGTGGGTGTCCGATATTAAAGTGGCGTTAGTGAATTATTGTAACTGGGCCCTTTGGATAAAAAAAAATGCATAATTTGATCTGTTGCATAACGAGAGTATCGTTAAATGCACACGGTGGATATTTAAATTAAATAAAATATTTTTGTTAATTTATTTTAACAATTACAGACTTTGAATACTATGCATGTGATTTGAGTTACTAAAAACGATGAATTGATTAAAAGTACTATGGCTTAAGTCGCTACTTAAGCGAAGATTGCTTGGACGCCAGCGCTCCGTAGTTGGGCTAAATCCTGTGCCACCAGAAATATGTCTCAACAAGGGTGTCCATTATTAATGTGGCGACAGTGGATTATTGTAACTGACTAGTAAATAGTATCTCGTTCGGCTCCCTGCATTGCCTTCTGCAGGTTTGCCAGTGAAGTAGACTGGTGTCGTCTCCGTACGTATACCAAAAAAAGATAACACTTTCTTCTTATGTGCAGACAAAGCACACAGCTGGTCCACCGTGTCCAAAAACCATTTGAAATCTTTCGTTTAATTGGGGAATGCATTTCTCAAAATTGCCACAAGAATCATAATTATTTGCCTCGATATTCTGGAAAAGCTGATCACACAAAAAAAACAGGTTGCACTTCGGGAGTGCCGGAAGAAATGACAATTTGAATATTAACGTCGTGCATTTTTTGTTTTGTTGCACCACCACCACCAACACCACCAACACTACAAACACCACCAACACCACCAACACCATCAATACCACCAACACTACCAACACCACCAACACCACCAACACCACCAACACCACCAACACCACCAACGCCACCAACGCCACCAACAACACCAACGCCAAGAACAACACCAACAACACCAATGCCACCAACGCCACCAACGGCACCAACGGCACCAACGGTCCAACGGCACCAACGGCACCAACGGCACCAACGGCACCAACGGCACCAACAACACCAACAACACCAATGCCACCAACGCCACCAACGGCACCAACGGTACCAACGGCACCAACGGCATTTTTTTTCAACGCATGTTTAACATTTTTTACCCATCACAAAAAGTGCAAGGCACCACTTGAAACTTTTTGTTTCAACAACACATCAAAAAACAACAGCCTGTACTTCAAGACACGACGGGGTAATCTATAATCTCATATTTTGCTCACACTGGCCGTTTGTCGCTGATGAAGAAATACCATTGTTCGACCCTCGGCGATTTGTCACGGGTGACACGGGCCGATGCTGCGTAATCGATTCATATTATAATCGATTCACATTATAATCGATACACTTATAATCGATTAACGCTTTTTGTGCGCGCCGCCGCCTTTGTAGCCTTTTTGTGTTTCATTGTTTGACCTTTTTTGTTTTGTCTCGAATCGATGTGGCAAAAAATTATGGTATTCGGTGATTTATCATTTAGGCTTGGAGACATAATTAAGTGAGATCGAATATTTATGATTAAAACATTTTTTTTATTATAATTAATTCAATCACATTCAATATTTTTTTCATTGTGCATTATGAATCGTAAGGTATTAACGATAGTTATAATTGTTTCAACACTTAAGTAAATAAGGCAAAATCATGTGCACAATACTATCATGTACACAGTTAGCTTGTCATTTAAAAAGGGAACAATAGGATGGAGGACATTAGTTACACCGTAGGATAAGTCTGTACTTACCATAATAGAAGTTTCTCGGTAATCCAAAACCATTTCGATGTCTATTCTCAAACTAGGTCTAGGTCTAGCAGGCCAATATTGCAATAGTGAGGTGTATTTCTTTTTCCCATCAGTGAAGATCTCAGTGACCATATAAAAATGTTTTATTGAGAGCAACTACCTCGTAGGCACCACCGCATTACCTATTAATATACTTGCCGCTAAATGGTAGTGTTCAGCACTATCGTGTTCCGGTCAGGTGGTAATGTACGGCCCCGTAATTTCCAGCACAGTGGCACACCTTAAGCCTCTGGGGAGGTAACACATCTGCACTTTGACCTTGGTATTTGTGTGGGTGTCTATATGCTGCAGTCATCACTTAACTTCAATGTGAACTGCATGCTTGTTTTCCACTTCCATTACATAAAAAAAGTTATACTTGTTTGTATAATGGTAGCTACATGTTTGTTTTCTTTAGACTGTGGTGGTAGTAAACCACTACTGCTTCGCTGGAGGCCCGATTTCGATTCCCGGGACAGGAGAGATCAGAAAGGTAGGTAGGCATTATCCTTTATTCTTGGTGGTATTATTTTTGTATTTTCTGGAAATTCCCCAGTGCGACGGTTGGATTTTCGTAAAATTTCTGGAGATGTAAAAAGGTTGGCCACCCGTTACATGGGACAGTCTATAGACAGAAAAACTAGAGGTCAAATGCAGATGCGTTGCCACCCCTGAGACCTTAGCTGATAAGTATGTCTCTGTGATGTTATTATAACGGGCCCCTACATTACCATCTAACTGGAACACGATAGATTTGACAGCAGATAGATTAGGTAATGCGCTTATATCAACGTCCTCGAGCTCCTACATTCAAACTCTACCACCAGTAAATAATAATTATGCTTGAGTGTATGCATTTAACCCTTCTTCGGGGAAAACAGGCGTGAATACATACGTTTTATATTATTTAGAGCATTTGGAATTTTGGCAAATCGTGTTTTTGCATGGCTGCAACCTTGTTCCGCAGCCTCCGGCTGTTTTTCCTCCTAGATGCCTCGTCGGTTCCACAAAAGGGAGCTGCTTTCATTGCTTGTGTTCATGTTAAATGACCTGGAAATCAGAAACGGTTAAGAAGTTAAGATGAATAAATTTCGAAATTTGTCGGCTATTTTTCAAATTCGTAATATTACTTAGTTTTATACGAAAAATATTAAATTGAGAAGGATTAGGGGTTAATTACTGTTTGCTGTGATATTCTGATGGGTGATCATTCTATTTTCATAGGACTGTGTTCCAAAAACAATTTAAGCCTTTTTGTCTTAGTATTATTACCTACCATTATTACTAATCATGTTAGGTACATGATTAAGTAGTTGTCTGAGTGTGTAATTTATAGGTTGGGAAAAAAATCTTTTCGCATTATAGTATGTATGAACTTGTAATAAAATCTCTTTGGCTGTAGTATTTATATCTAGCTGGTTTTGGTATCATTGAAAGTTAAAATTTTAAAGAACATAATTCCAAATTCAAATTAGGCAAATGTGTGATTTTCATTTGTTTTTCGTACCGTCAAGATGAGTGAATCTAATGAAGAAATTCGATACATTTTAAAATTTTACTCCAGAAAGGTAAAACTGCAACGCAAGCCGCGAAAAAAAATTGCGATGTTTATGGACCTAGTGCAGTGTCTGTGAGAGTAGCACGAATTTGGTTTAAGCGTTTTCAATCCGGAAATTTTGATGTCAAAGATGCACCTCGCTCTGGTCGCCCTATTACGGATAAAATGGGTGCCATTTTTGAAAAAGTGGAGCAAGATCGACATATCAGTAGTTACGACGTAGCTGAAGAACTGAGAATTGATCACAAAACAGTTTTGGCGCATTTGAAAAAAGCTGGGTACAAAAAAAAGCTCGATATTTGGGTACCTCACGAGTTCACTGAAAGAAACCTAATGAACCGTGTACTCATTTGTGATTCTTTATTACGACGTAATGAAACCGAATCATTTTTGAAGAAGCTGATAACTGGTGATGAAAAGTGGATCACGTACGACAAGAACGTGCGAAAAAGGTCGTGGTCAAAGGCCGGTCAGGTTTCACAGACTGTGGCGAAACCCGGGTTAACTCGCAATAAGGTGATGTTGTGTGTGTGGTGGGATTGGAAGGGCATTAATCATTATGAGCTATTACCACCAGGCAGGACTATCGATTCTGAACTCTACTGCGAACAACTGATGAGATTAAAGCAAGAAGTTGAGAGAAAGCGGCCGGAATTGATCAACAGAAGGGGTGCGGTGTTTCATCATGATAACGCTAGACCTCACACATCTATAGCCACTCAGCAAAAATTAAGAGAGTTTGGCTGGGAGGTGTTAATGCATCCGCCGTATAGTCCTGACCTTGCACCTTCAGATTTCCACCTGTTTCGGTCTCTTCAGAATTGTTTATGCAATGTTAGGTTAACATCACGAGAGGACTGCCAAATCCACTTGTCGCGGTATTTTGATGAGAAGTCCCAAATTTTTTATAGCAATGGGATCATGTCCCTACCTACAAGATGGCAAAAGGTTATCGAACAAAATGGTACATACATACTTTAGTTAAATTTAAATAAAATTTATTAAAAAATGTTTTGAATTATCTTAAAAAATGCGAAGAAACTTTTTCCCCAACCTAAATTATAATTTTTATATCATGAATTGGCTGTTTGTGTACATAAGTTCCTAAATACCTACCTACCTATAAAAATCTACATAAACGTTATAGATTTAGATATTAGATGCATTGCCTCTCCTGAGGTTTTTACTTTTGTGTCTCTGTGATGGGAATTACAAGGTCATACGTGAACTGACTGGAATACGATACCGCCGAACACTTTTTTTAACAGCAAGTTTATTAAATAATAGTTCTTTAACTATGTCAGTCACTGAAGCCCTATCACCAGATAGGAAAATTACTTTTATCACAGACTTACATGAATCAAATTTCCATTGTTGTATTTTTGTAGTCGACAGATAGGTATTTAAATTGATCTACCTTGACCAAACAAATAAGATGTTATGCGAGGGTGTGCTGGCTCAATATAGGTATACAAACTAAAGAAATTAAAACAAAAGAACGTTAAAGTACTTTTATTTGTATTGATTTTATTATTGAAGAATCAATACACTCCTCAACAATCTTGCCAACAATTACTATTAATATATTTTGACGATATAATTCCAAAAACCACAACAATCCCAAAATTTAAACAAAAAAGAACATCAATATTAACAGCCGCGAACCGTTTACCATAATCTTTATTTTCCTTAAAACCCCCATTTAATTACAATTGCAGTCAAATCACCGAAATCATTAGTGTGTCCGTGCGTTCGGGAAACGGGCGGACAGTCGCCGAGGAGCGGTTAAAATATAATAAGCAATGCAAGGGACTCGGTAATCGACGGAGCAGTCGCAGCGACGCCCATCGCGTTATACCGGCTCCCTGCGAGGTTGACCATGCTGCGACAACACCGGGGATAGTTTTAAAAGTCAATTTTACGATTAAATTAATCTAATCGATACACGGGAAATATTAGAGAATTAATAGATTTAAAAAATGAAAAATACGTCTTGAAAACAACAGATTGCTTCGATGGCTTAGTTTTTTTATGTGGCTACGACTACTGAGGTCTTAAGTTCAATAAGGAAGGAGTTAATGATTTTTTTAATTGGGAGATTCTTTGTGACTATGGTAATAGACCAATTTTAATAAGCTTATCTCAATCGTAATCATCACGTAAGTAAAATTGAATTTACCTTTGTGAGAGTATTCTGCAGGAATATAAAAACTCTATTTCAGGAAGTTTTATTTTTAAATGATCAATTGTGTTATCCTAAAGGAGTAGGTACATCATGAATTGTCACCCTACAAAAACGTGGGAACAGTATGCGTACGCGCACTCAACTCGTGGCGGGCGGAGTCGGGCAAGCGCTTTGTTTTCCAAATCATTTCCGGACGTCATTTTTGGAAATTACGATTTTTCTTCCCGCCCCGTGTACTACACCTGATTTATGTGGATCTGATTTTGCCGTCCCTATAATTGGTTCCAATTTAGACGAGAGCTTGAGGTTATTGGAACACATGTTGATGCTCGATGCTAGAACCTTGCTTAATAATAAAAAAAAATACGCTTACACTCACAGCCCACAGTACCTGTGTCGTGGATGCCGTTGCACACATACAACACATACACAAACACCCAGACCCGAAACAAATATCTGTAGGTCATACAAATATTTGTCCTGGTGCGGGAATCGAACCCGCGACCCTTCGAATCAAACGGTCATCTCACACCACTGGACTAGCCGGGTCGTCAAAAAATATGGTAACAATAAGAATTAAGAATGAAGACGTCGGGACGTAACGACCTCATCGTCCTCTAGTGGGGAAGAATTCTTCCGCTAGTGCAGTCAGTCAACCGAACAATGGCGGTCAAACCATTCCAATAGGGCGGTAGTAAATATAACAACGCGGCATGGGCAGCAGCGTCCCACGAAAACTACCGCCACTGCGATTGCCAATCCGCCTGCTAAACGTGGCGATTTTTACTGGTGGTAGTGCTCCAGTGACGGAGCTCGCGGGCGTAGGCATCACTGAATTACCTAATATACTTGCCGCTAAATGTTCAGCACTATCTTGTTCCGGTCAGGTGGTAATGTACGGCCATGTTATTTCCGGCACAGAGGCGTAACACCTTAGGCCTCAGGAGTGGTAACGCATCTGCATTTTGACCTTGGCCTTTGTGTGGGTGTTTATATGCAGTCATCACTTTACATCAATGTGCATGCTTGTTTGCCACTTCCATTACATAAAAAAAATTCTCCCCTAATAACACACAACACAGTTGTGGCCGTCTTTGGAGAAGGCTATATCCAGCAGAGGACGTCTTTCGGTTGGAATGATTATGATGATGAATAAGAATAAAAAAAAAATGGTGGAGATAAGGGTTAGTGGCCAACCCGTTGTCGAATGTTTTATTAAACCGCCCATAAGGCCTATTCACTAAAAGTATCGTCAATTGTGTAAAATTTTTTTTTCAAGTTATAACCATGGCAAACAGACATGCAATTGGATGGTTAGAGATGTAAATACAAATGCAATATTATTTTTTAGATCTAAGCTGTTTGCAGCTTTTTGACATAAATTAGGGGACCATCAAACCGGTAGGTACACGATACTGACATATAGCGGCAGATAGGTGTAGTTGTGGTAGTCCTTCGGGCTCCAACACTGGAACTGTGCTAGCAAAACATATCCCTATTCTACAGCAGTCTGGATGAGTTTTGTATCTCCAAATATACTCATGAATAGGTCAAGTCGTTTTTGAGGAAAAATCTCCAGAAGCTTTCTAAAAATAATATACCTATTATGTCAATAAGTACCTAAGAAGTAAAGAAACCGGTCACAGCAGCGGATATTAACACGATAGATCTCCGTAATTAATATCTGATATTAGATCAAGTGCACGTGGGCAGACACGAATCAGGCCAATATCCCGGAAGCTCGTCCGCACTCGTCATTAGTTAGTGTAAGAGCCTCTACACAACTCATATTCAAAACAGGAGCGGGTCGAAAGGGCTTCTATTGCGGTGTCAAACCTTACTGGTGGTAGAGCTCCAGTGTCGGAGCTCGCGGGCGTAGGCACCACCGCATTACCTAATTTACTTGCCGCTGAATGGTAGTGTTCAGCACTATCGTGTTCCGGTCAGGTGGTAATGTACGGCCCTGTAAATTCCGGCACAGAGGCATAACACCTTAGGCCACAAGAGTGGTAACGCATCTGCATTTTGACCTGGGTCTTCGTGTAAGTGTCAATAGGCTGCAGTCATCACTTAACATCAATATGAATGCATGCTTGTTTGCCACTTCCATTACATAAAAAAAAAGCCCAACACTTTTGGCTCTAGAATTGGGTAATATATTTGTTGATTTCAATGGGTTGACCACACGTCACATGCGTGGTAATAAAATATTGTGATGTATCTCCACAAATTATATCCAATGTCTGATAAGGTGCTCGTAGGCAGACACGAATCAGACCAATATCCGGCAGCTCGTCACCACATGGCATTGGTTAGTGTTAGAGCCTCTACACAAGTTATACACAAACCAGGAGCGGGATGAGAGCGGTTCTACTGCGTTTTTTGTTAGTAAAAGCCTTTGGATTAATATAGAAATCTTAAATTGCGAGTTATAATATCTATTTATTTATGAATATTTAAAATTGTATAATCATAATGTATTGTATAGTAATAGTAAACGCATGTTCTATGTTAATGTCTCGCATAACAATTTGCTAAAACCAAATAAAAACGAAATACAACGCAATGGAAATAAAAAGGTAGGTATTAGCAACTCATATTTAATGTTTTTTTTTTTTTTTTTTTTTTTCATTTATTTAGGACAACAAACAATTACACTCATAAAGTAACAAGGACAATTACTCGGTACATAATTTTACAAGGAGCGTAATCAACCCCGTTATCCACAAATTAACTATTAGGACATTTTAGGGTAGCGGTGTGAAAATACAAAATCATTTTTTTGAACAAAAAAAATAACAAAAAGAATACACCACAGATGTTAACACAAAGTAAACAATATTAATCTTACATTATGTTAATGTTCTGCATTACATTTAGAACATTTCGCTTAAATGCGTTAGGTGACGTTTCAAAAAATTCTACCTTAGTGAAATATTTGTTATATTGTTTCATGAGTCTATTTATAGGTGCTCGCTCACCTGCATTAGTTTTACAATTAGGGGGTGCAAATAGGTTGTTCTTACGGGTATTTCGTGTCGTAGAACGACATGGAATACTAATATAAACTTGATTATTAAGTCTATTGCAGTCAAATTTGTAGTGACATATGTTGTATAGTAACATTTGATCTAAAAGCAATCTTCTCATTTTGAGTGTTGATAAAGAAAATTTTGATAAAAGTGTTTCATAAGGGGACTTAGAAGCAAAACAGCGATAATTCAGGGATCGTAAAAACTTACGTTGAACGGTCTCTAACTGTTCGCTGTATTTATCATAGCATGGATTCCATACAGAAGTAGCATAATCTAGTTGAGATCGGAATGTTAATTGTTTTTCGTCCTCTTTTTTTCTTGTATTTTTGCTTTGTTTTTATTTACCTTATAAAATACAGTTTTATACAACACTATAAATAAGAGAGAAACTCGGTATCTATCTAGAAAGAGTAGGAGGGGGCAGAATATTTAAGGGTCCCCCCGAGAGCATCCATGCCGCTGAAAATGATTTTTCTGTAGATTAATATTGCGACTATTAACTGGCAATACGTAATACTTAGCTTTAGATGAGTTATTCAATATAGTTTAATTGTCGGTATCGAGAATGTTTTCAGCTGGTAGAGTTTCAGTGAATAAGGTCGCGGGCGTAGTCATCACCGCGTTGCTTAATCTTCTTGCCACTAAATGGTAGTGTTCAGCACTATCGTGTTCCAGTCAGGCACAGAGCAACACCGGAGGGGAGTAGCCATATGCAGGCGTTCCCCTCTGTCAAAGTCTAGCCCAAATGGGCCTACACCTGTCGCTTAGATGTTTAAATGTGTGCGTGAAATTGTTTCTGTATTTTGTTAAAGTCAAGGTGTGAGTTTCGTAGTAATAGACGATTTTTGTAGTGTGCGTGTGTGTCGCACGCATTTCCTCCCGCAAAAAATGACAAACAGTTTTGCATCGGTAATACACGCTATGGCTACTCCCCTCTAGTCCGCCGCGACCGGTGGGCCGCGTTGCTCTATGCAGTCAGGTGGTGTGAATGGCCCCGTCAGAGGCCTAATGCCTTAGGAAACAGGAGTGGATACGCATCTACATTGATATCTTTGATTTCATGGAGAGTATAAGGCGCTCATGGCTCCGCGTAAGCTCCAGGCCTTCTCCCAAAACGGGGAGAGACTCATGACAAGCAGTGGGACGTATAATGGGCTACCATTATTATGGAGAGTATTACATACCAATAAAAGAGTAACTTACGATTACTGATGGTAGAGCTCCAGTGACGGAGCTCGCGGGCATAGGCTACTGGTGGTAGAGCTCCAGTGACGGAGCTCGCGGGCGTAGGCACCACCGCATTACCTAATATACTTGCCGCTAAATGGTAGTGTTCAGCACTATCGTGTTCCGGCCAGGTGGTAATCTACGGCTCTGTAATTTCCGGCACAGAGGCATAACACCTTAGGCCTCAGGAGTGGTAACGTATCTGCATTTTGTCCTAATGGTCTTTTTGTGGGTGTCTATAGGCTGCAGTCATCACTTAACATCAATGTGAACTGCATGCTTGTTTGCCACTTCAATTACATAAAAAAAAACCTAAATGAATAAATGAACTTCTGATTCTGATTCTGATTCTAGTGGAACGACAAAACTTACTAGGCCACAAGACATATTCACCTAGCTTGGTCGAAAAGTCCCCAATTTGTGTTGAAGGAACCAAGTCTGATATATAAAATTCTCGTGTCACAGTGATTGTAACAATACTCCTATCGAAACGGCTAAACCGATCATATTTTGGTAGGTATGAGAATCGGTTGTAGTCTATTTTTTATCCCTAAATGGTAACATTTCACAAAAAATAGACTGGCTGCTAAATAGGCTGATTCTCCCTACTTCTTTAGATTTTTGGTAATTTAATTTTTATACCTATAAAGCGAAGCGAAGTTCATCGGAGTAAGTTTATAAATATAACTTCTATTGTATCTCTGTATGTGAAATACTTGGGCCTTACACTACCACCTAACCAAAACAAAAAAAATAGCCCTGGACATTACCATTTAGCGGCAGGTAGATTAGGTACTGTGGGAATTACCTACACGTCGTCTATTGAAGTCCCATCCTACATGTCCTTGAATCCTTTACTAGTGTTCTACTGCTAATATTGGTTAATGTCAATCTTCTGTTTTTCCATCTTGTCTTGCAGCGAGAGCTTAATTTTGGATACCGTCGATAACGCAATTAATTCGTAGCCGCAACCGGTCTGATCTAGCCTTAAACGTACATGACGTTCGATTTGAATTTTAAATATGGAACACTTACCAGCGGACGTAAAACATTTATGCTTCTAATACGTCGTTATCAAGTGCCGCTATATTTGGGTGAGTTGTCGTGCTGTACATCGTATGGTGTAGGGAATTAAATTCATGGAAGTGACGAGCGTAGTTTTACGATGTTTGCGAGCAGACTTACATTAAAGTACTATGTTAATAAGATGTTAAAATGCAGATTTTATATTTCCGAGTCACGTTCTTCATTTAGTTAAATAATAAGGTGGAGGTCATGCAAAAGATTGGTACCTACACTTATAATGTTACATCTTTATGTCGTTCTGTAGCCTACAAGGTATCCTTATCGCCATGTCCGTCCGTCCATTTATCTATCCGCAGCTATGCTTCTACGCAGAGATTATGATATGCAGAGAAAGTCGGGCAATAAAGTCTTGAAAAACTTTTTTTTTAAATAAAAAAAAGTTTTTACTACCTACCTACCCCCTACACGTAAATTGTGTGTGTAAAGGGCTTTATTTGTTTTTACTCGTTCACGCATTTGTTGGGTGTATCGTTGGAAAAAAATAGTTGTGAGTTTGAGAAAACTGGTGGTAAAGATCTCGCAATGGAGCTCGCGGGCGCCAGTCACCATTTAGCAGGTATTACCTAATCTCATCATCATTATCATATCAGCTATAGGACGTCCACTGCTGAACATAGGCCTCCCCCAATGAACTCCATGCCGACCGATCGGAAGCGACGTGCATCCAGCGGGTATCTGCAGCCATGACTTGGTCGTCGGTCCATCTTGCAGGTGGAGGTCCTACGCTGCGCTTGCCAGTACGTAGTCTCCACTCGAGAACCTTTCTGCCCCAGCGGCTATCGGTTCTCCGAGCTATGTGCCCTGCCCATTGCCACTTCAGCTTGGAGATCTGCTTGGCTATATCAGTGACTTTCGTTCGCCTACGGATCTCCTCATTTCTGATTCGATCTAGTAGAGAAGCGCCGAGCATAGTCCTTTCCATTGACCGCTGAGTGACTTGGAGCTTTTGTACGAGACCCATAGTGAGAGACCACGTCTCGGCACCTAATGGTAGTGTTCGGCTCTCGTGCTCCGGTCAGGTGGTAATGTACGGCTCTGTTATTTTCGGCACAGATTAATATATAAGGACTCAGGAGTGGCAACGCATCTACATATCGCTCGTTTATCACTGAATAATAAAAAAAAAAACTTTCTCGATCAGAGAACCATTTGTGGAATATTAAGCTTTGAAGAGCAATTTTTCTGTTCCCTCTACCAGCAAAACGGTGGTAATCGAACACGTGAAATAAATCGTGGCGGTAAGACATACTTATATTATAACGAATTTAAAAGGAAAACTATCTCAAATAAAAGTGTAGTCTTTTAATTTGATATAGTTTTCCTTTTAGTTTACGAGTAATAGTCGATCTATTTATAAAGTTTGGACATTGCAGATCGCTTTTTCAAGACAGGACACAAAAATCCGATACTTAAAACAGCACTTCCATTCAATATGTATCCATGTGTAACAGCGCAAGCGCGGGCATATTTATTTATTTTTACCGAAATAGACCGACCGGTTGTCGAGTGCGCCCGATGTTAGAATGCCGTGAGCAATTCCAGTGGAATCTGCGTGGTTTATGTCTTAATGTAGCCGTTTGAGCTGTTACACGACATGGAGAGTTACAGGAATTTTGTATGACTACATGAATTGTTACCGGAATTTGGAAATATCGTATAATTATTTGAGGAAAATAGTAGGTAATGTAAGTAGTAGGTGGTACTTACCTACAATTCTGTAAGGAAACTTAATATTTTTAATATGTAGATAAGTACATAGGTATTAGAAGAAGCCATAACTTATTAATGCAAAAATGGAAATAAAAATATGATTTCGGCCGGAATCGAACCTGCGACCAACGGATAACTAGTCCAGCTGCTTTACCAATAAGCTACCGAAGTCCACATTCTCTGATATTACAAAAACGTATGATACGTCAAGTACTGTCTGAAAGGGTTGAGTGTTTTAGGAATCGGCGTGTATTAAAAGAATGATAAATATGGTAAAAACGCGCGGCGAGAAGTGCGTAAGGACCGGAATATTGCTACACTCTCTCTTCCTATCCCATAAAAGACTAGGCGTGTAGATATATACACACGTTTTTTTATGTTCCGGAAGTGGCAAACAAGCATGCAGTTCACATTGATGTTAAGTGATGACTGCAGCCTATAGACAACCACACAAAGACCGAGGTCAAAATGCAGATGCGTTACCACTCCTGTGGCCTAAGGTGTTATGCCTCTGTACCGGAAATTACAGGGCCGTACATTACCACCTGACCGGAACACGATAGTACTGAACACTACCATTTAGCGGCAAGTACATTAGGTAATGCGGTGGTGCCTACACCCGCGAGCTCCGTCATTGGAGCTGTACCACCAGTAAAACGTATTGTAAAGCATTATTTCCACCTCTCTTATCCACTATCTACAATACACTAGCTGCAAAATTATTAATTACATACAAACCCAACTCACAAGTACAATTCAATCCAAATTTCCAGCTCCCGTTATAATCACAAGAGGAACAGTACACATAAATAGTGATAAACCTTTCGTATATGGTTTTCACCATCATAAATGTAGGTCACCGCAGCTTCCGCGCACTAAATAAAGCCGGCTAAAAGCTTGTTCGATGGATTTACAGCCATTTAATTCGGCTAGATATATGGCCCATAGAGAGCTTTATGGCTTAAGTATAACGCGTAGTTGGTTTGACTTTGCAAGCTATTTGTTTGCAGGATTACAGACCTTGTTCGGTTTTGTTTAAATTAGTCGTTTTATGTTTGCTTTAAAGGTTTTATGTCGGATTGTCGTGCAGTTTACGTGCACGTTTATGACATAAAGCATTTATCAAACGCACACTATGTAAAAATGATAACCATAAGCTCGAGTACATAGTATCGCAAGGATAAAAATGCTTGGCTAAATTTAATGCTGATCTAGCTCTACAAGGTTAAGGCGTTTCTGGAGATCCGCTATGTTGCAGGTGGTATATGACATTCTTTCTGAATCAGTCCATAATAACTTACACGTCAGAAGTAGTAAAGTAATCTGTATTGAGCCTCTGTTTTTTTTTTTGTAGAAATCTGTGCAAGAGACTGAAATTCAGTTGGGTACCATTAAACTGAATTGCAGTTTTTATATACGCCACATAAATAATAAATAATTACATATAATAGAAACGATAAAATTTCCACTGTTAGAGTTCTATTGTAGGAGCTCAAATGCGTAGATACCACCTAATCTATTTATAGCCAAATGGTAGTTCGGCAATATCGTATTCCCGTTAGATGATAAGGTATAGCCCCGTCACTATCACAGAGACTACTAACGTGTCAGGGGCGGCTACGAATCTGCATTGTGACCTCCGGTTTCTGTGAGGATGTCTACAGGATGCAGTCATCACTTAACATCCATGTGAACTGAATGCTTGTGTGCCATCTTCATTACATAAAAATATCCGCTAACGATGTCCGTTCTGTAATAAAGGGAATGGTTAGAGGGAAGTCTCCAGGACATGATGGTCTCAGTGTGGAGCACCTACAACACGCTGGAGTGCATTTACCTAGATTATTGGCTATGTTCTATACGCTCTGCTTAAGCCACTCATATCTACCACCTGATGTTATACATACTGTTGTTGCACCAGTCATTAAGAACAAGACTGGTGATGCTTCAGATGTTAATAATTACCGACCGATTTCATTAGCTACAATACTTGCTAAGGTACTGGATAGTCTGATTGAAAGACATTTAAGCAAAAATATCAAACTTCATGATGCCCAATTCGGTTTCAGACCCGGCCTCTCTACTGAAAGTGCTATTTTGTCTCTCAAACATACTGTTCAATACTATGTTGATAGGAAAACGCCAGTCTACGCCTGTTTTCTGGACCTATCGAAGGCTTTTGACCTTGTCCAATATGACAGACTATGGCAAAAACTTCGACGAGACTCTACGGTAGCTGATGATGTCATTGATCTATTAACTTACTGGTATGGTCATCAAACTAACAAAGTGCGGTGGGCGGGAGCTTTTTCGCAGGCATATGGCCTAGATTGTGGTGTAAGACAAGGTGGAATTGGGTCCCCTGGCCTTTTTAACCTGTATATTAACAAACTGATTGTGGATCTGAGTAATACTAATATTGGATGCCATATTAATGGTGTCTGTATTAACAATATTTCATATGCCGATGATATGGTGTTACTTA
Source organism: Macrosoma leucophasiata (assembly GCA_036365455.1). NCBI lineage: Eukaryota > Metazoa > Arthropoda > Insecta > Lepidoptera > Hedylidae > Macrosoma > Macrosoma leucophasiata. Next base: position 14,846,924 of record JAWQUS010000021.1, read on the forward strand.
GTCCATCAATCAGTGCTTTAAGACGATTGGTCCTTTTATGTGAGAGGTTCGCGGAGGCCCATGGGCTTAGGTATAACGTTAGTAAAAGCGAGGTACTAGTATTTAAAGCTGAAAGTAAAAATTGTGATGTTACCAACTTGCCACCTATAAAGCTCTCAGGTACTCCTCTTAAAGTTGTGAAGCAATTTAAATACCTTGGTCATTGGGTCACCGAGAACCTCAAGGACAATGTCGATATAGAGAGGGAACGAAGAGCGTTATCTGTCCGCTGCAATATGATAGCTCGAAGATTTGCACAGTGTACAAGTGACGTTAAGAAGACACTATTCAGAGCCTACTGTATGTCATTTTACACTTGCAGTCTCTGGGTGCGTTATACACGGCGGACATATGATGCTCTTCGTGTTCAATATAATAACGGTTTTAGGATGCTGTTCGGTCTGCCAAGGTACTGCAGTGCGTCAACCATGTTCGCAGAAGGTCATATAGATGATTTTTATGCAATTATGCGTAAACGTTGTGCGTCACTCGTAAGTAGAATACGGGGCAGTTCAAACAGCATTCTGAAGGCTGTAGTGGACAGTTACGGTCCTGTAATGACGCATTATATACAGATGCACACTCGAGGACTTTACAGGCCTAACTAATTTTGACATTTTTATAATTTGTTTTTGTTTGACATCCTACATATTATTGAATTCTTGAGTTTTATATAATTTAAAATATAATAATTTAATAATAATAATTTAATGTATTGATTGTATTTATTAACAATAGATATTAAGTGCTTTTTCAACTTTACTAACAAATTATGGATGTAATATCTGAATCAAATGAATAAATAAAAAAAATAAATAAAAATACAAAAATCTACAGTCGGATTCCCTGTGAATCAAACTGTGAATGGCTTAAAATATTGAAATAACAGCCAAGGTCTGTATTTAATATTAATGGCTACTTTACTTTGCGTGAAAATAATGTCAATACGATACAGGGTCACCTAAACCTATTACACAGGTACTTAATCTCCGGCAAACAAAGAAATTATTACACATTTGCATACTACGCGACATTTGAATAAAGGTCACGGCATTGTCACGAGCACGACACAGCTATTGCATCTATTTTCACCCTTCCTACTCTAACAATAGAGGTAAGAATCGTTTTACAACAAGTTTTTTTTTCTTTGCATGCAAATGATAACAATGGTGTGACAAAATGTGACAGATTGCGAAAACATTTATAATCGTTATACAATAACGGTGACATTAATTGTTTGTAATAGGTTAAAAACTCCTATTACTCATAAAAACTGTCTGAATGGTCTAGTGGTGGCAAGCCACTGGTGGCGAAAGTCTAGGTATGATTAGTCTTCGCAAACATACTAATTCCACAATGTGTGAGTTTACCATTGCAGATCCAGATTATGGTAAACTCACCAATATTTGAGATTTTGTTTTATATTATTTCGCATTAACACATGCTTGTGAAATATATTTTATTTTAAAGAAAAATGGAAAGAAAAATTTGACTTCAGGCGAGACTCGAACTCGCGGCCTACTGGGAATCTAGTCCAGCCGCTCTTCCAATTGAGCTACTGAAGTCCTGCCCGATTTGTCGAATCTTTCCTTCATATTTATTGCATTGCTTTGTGGTAGCAGCAGCGCCATCTATTGCCAACCTCTGCTAGTAAGGCAACCGAGATTCCTAGATTCCCAGTAGGCCGCGAGTTCGAGTCTCGCCTGAAGTCAAATTTTTCTTTCCATTTTTCTTTAAAATAAAATATATTTGAGATTTTGTTGTATGTGATGCCTCTTAAGCCCTGCCCTATATTGAGGTCGACAACAATACAACAACAACAACAACAACATCTTGGTCCTGGGTATCTTCGGTTAAGTGCTATTGAATTTTTTTATACCTTTTTGGTCACGTGGACGCGACGCTGGGCCCGAGGTCCCGGATTCGGCTTTTTCTGAGAAAATTCCAAATAGTAGATAGCCCGGAGTCTGATACCCGTACCTCGGTGAGCTCGTAAAGCCGCAGTCTCTCTCCAGTCGTGTCGGATTGCTGACACGTCGAGCTATGAGAGTGAGGGAATAAGAAATACAACCAGTGTTTCAGCAAAAACTTATTGCCGGCGTACTTGGCTGGTCTCCGTTGAGATTGGCTGACGTGACCAAAATCCGATCTGGAGGACATTATTAGGATAGGTATTTTAGAAGTTTCCCGGTGCCAACTACCAAACGGAGTCTGACTTGCCACAAGTAGGTATACGTTATAGGCTACGCCATCCCACTATCTCGTCTTAAGTGACGACTGCTGCCAAAAGCCTAAGTTCAATATGTTGAAGTAGGTATTGCCATGCTATTACTGGAGCCTAAGTAAAGGAGATGTTGCTAGCTCGGCTCTGGTTCGTACACGTCCTCAAAAAATGGGTAAATTAAAGAAGAATCCGAAAAAAATACAATTAATTTATTGAAGAATATATTTTAGAGTTACAACCACATTTAATTCAAACGATTTAATCATTTTCAACTATGTTCAGGATGGCGGCGATACAGCTGACGCTTGGGATAGTACCTATGTAGATAAAACAAAACAATCCTTACTGTATCTTACTAGTGCATCACATATTCTCAAAAAAAATCGATGTATCGAATAGATTAACTTAAGGAAGTTCCTATGAATATCTTTAAATTTTAAATCGATTAGTATTAAGTTCTTAGTATTAACACATGAAATCAATTTCGATAGTATTTAGAAAATATTAAAATGAAAATGTCAAAATGACATCGCCCGTAATAACTAAAAACTGCAAATAATGTTTTGTAACTGCAAACAAAGCTAAATAGGTGAAAATATGCAGTAAAAATCGTTTTTAAATACACTTCGCCTGTTAATGATATTGTGTACAATACATGGCCGGAGGTCCATACATTATTGCAACATCTCCTTTACCTCTGTGATAGTTATTACGGGGCCATACATCACCACTTATTATTAAGTGGAACACGATAGTTCTGAACATTACCATTTGTCGGTAGATAGATAAGGTAATGCGGTGGTGCTTACGCCCTCGAGCTCCTACGCTAGAACTCGACCAGCAGTATATATAAATGTTAGTCTATTTCGCCCAAATTGTTGACCAGATTAGAACCTTTTTTATTCATACATTTCATTAATCATTATTTTAACTGACCAAACACCAAAAACATAATGATTATAGCTTAAAGAATGTTTCAAATGTCGTTATAATAAATTTAATAATAACTTTCCACCGTGACATCTAACGAAAGCCTTAATTTTGGAACCCCATCTACACGTGGGCGTGGTACATAAAAACAGTTGACCATTTTTAACCAATTTAATATAGTTTGTTAATTTTATATCTACAACTCCTTATAATAAAGTACATTTTAACTTGTCTGAGGGTAGATCTAAATTTTGTTACGGCGATCGTGACGTCACTCACGACTATGTCTCGGGGGGCGGACAGAGAATCATTTTTTTGGTTATAATTACAAAAAATTTACATCAAGTTTTTTTGCAGTGCCCGACATAGTTTATGCAATTACAAATTTAATTATTTTAATAATATTTTATGTCATTAAAAAATCGATTGACATTTTCGACAGTTGATAGAAAGAAAAAATAATTTAGTTAAAAATACTAGCGGCCATAGATGTTTTGATAGGCAACCTAGTGGATATAATAATATATACTCTAGAACTCTAGATAATAATAATATGCGTAAAAATTAGGTTTGCAGCATATCTCGATGAACGAAATATATCGTGCAACTCACAATTTCTTTTTTGTATGTATGTATGTATCTTCACGCCAGGTCCCTAACGGGCAGAGAGTGTAGAGCGCCAGATATCCCGGTTCAGACAAACCTCTCGTGCCTCGTCTACCTTCATCCTTCTTTTTTGCTGTCACTAATATTGTCATGGTGTGGTCTATGCATTCCATACAAAGTTTAGTTTAGTCTTTATGGTAAACACGCCGATACTGAAACGGTGTGGTACTGGTTTCAATCTCTAGTTTTCAGTAGTAAAATAGCTATTAGTATTAGTATCTTGTAGGTATTTACTTGTTATACATGTGTGTATTTGCATCCATTCGGAATATCCTCTCCTTCGGGTATAAAAGTAAAGGGGTATAAAAGTAAAAGTATAAAAGGGGTGAAATTGTACTATTTATTTTTCGCAATAACACATGCGAGTGAACTTTAGAAATTAAAGAAAAAACGGAAAGAAAAATTTGACTTCGGGCAGGAATCGAACCTGTCGCATGTTCGATGCCTGCCTATCCTCAGGATAACCAGTCCAGCCCCTTTACCACTAAGCTACCAAAGAAAATCCGAAATAAATATACTTCGGTAGCTTAGTGGTAAAACGGCCGGACTGAAGTTACTTCTTTGCGTAAATTAACCAATTTCATCTACCTAAGTGAATCTCTGGGACCACTTCCTTCCATTATCAATTAACACAATATATATATATATATACATATATATATTTTATTGTTATTATGGCATCGCTATTACGCATATTGCCAGTGTCAAGTAAAACGATATTTCGTATTTATTTAAGCAGCGTAAAAGTTAGTATAATATAGTCATCAAGTATAATATGTAAGTATCAAGTTTATAAGTTATCAAGTATAATATGTCAGTCAAGTGAGTTACAATTAAGTTATTCGAGTATAGCGATGGCTACTTTACCAGAACATTTACAATGAAGTTTTGGAGGCAACCTGAAAGGACGTGTTTTCGCACTGTTATTCTATGTCACTGTACACGGGCACTGTAATAAACCTATATCAAACAAAATGCCACCAATTTTATTCAATATAACTTAAAAATACACCAAGAAAATGAAATAAAATAAGAGTACCATACGCCTCTTTCAAGGTTCCTGCCAAAACTCCCACAAAATATTTGTCTAGTATTCTCTATGTTCTATTTTCGATAGTCCACAGACATCAAATTGATATTCCAGTGTAATTCCTATCCAACGAAATAAAGAGAGTACAAAAAAAACATGGAACTCAGCCAGCGTGACGTCAATTTAATTTCGCCCCCAGACGAAAAAAAAAAAGACTCTGGGGCCCAAAACTCATAAGCTGTCCCCGCCTATACCGTGCCTTCCAGGGAATCTATTTTAAATTCGTCGGCTCAATTATTAAGCCTTTTTTTCGTGGTCGCCATTTAAATAAATTTTAGTTTGCCATTGGCGATGCTTTTAAATTACGAATTTCCATAAAAATATGGTTTATCTGTGAACAACGAATTTGTTCTCACGCTGATAGGACTATATTTGTTACTAAAAAAGCCTGTGTACGTTTTTGCCAAAGGTCTTAGATATCTATAACACATCCTAAGGCCTTAATGAAGACAAGCAGATGAGACTGAATTTAGTAAAGATCAAGAAAGATTAAGGTCTAGAAAGTAAATATTTGTGAATCTATTTTCTATAACTGCCTAGAACATGGCGATTATATGATTTTTTGTATAATGTAGTGACAAACAAACATACAATTCACGTTGATGACAAGTGAAATCCGTAGCTTAGAAACAGCTACATAAAAGTCAAATATTTCAGTGAACATTCGTTACCTTCTCAAGTTTTTTTGCTTGCTCCGCAAGTTCTTAAGGCCGTATTTGAATACAATAGTACTGAACACTACCATTAAGGTAATGGTCCTCACTCCTCAGGTCATTAGGTATTCAAATAGCGGTGAAGCCTAACTGGACCAGAATGCTGGCTCTACCAGAAAGATGATGCAATGATAAAAATGATGATAAAGATGCAATCAACAAAGGGAACATATATTTTAAGCTCAGTTTGCAATGGATTAACCACTCTTTGTTGGAAAGCACAAAACAACACTGTAAGTGTGCTGAAATATGAAAAACAAGTTTCTTATACTAAACGGAATCGTCACCGGAAACGACGTCACGTCGGCGCGAATGTTTTTGAAATCCGAACGTCTCGCATTGGTGTTTACAGCGGAAGGCACGCGCGTTGGCGCCAAAACTCCCTGTCGCCATTATGGTGTCGATGTGACAATGTTGCTAACCTTAAAATAGATATAAATAGTTGATTAATATTTATAACTATTTTTTACAATTATTGTTAAATATATAGCCTACACATATAAAAATGTAACTTCATAACAATAATTTACAGCTTCTATAATTCTGAATTCTTTTTCTATGTAAAGACGACAATGACAGTTCACATAGATGATATATGACGAATGTAGAGCCTACACATTAGATCTGATTTTTATATAAACATCTATATAAAGCGAAGCAAAGCGCGCATGGCCCAGCGGCTGGTGTAGATCGTAAGCGATCTGCTCGGTTAAGCACTACGGGCGCGGTCGGGTAATGTGATGGGTGACCGATAGTGGCAAATTAAATGCGCGTTTCCGTGTTTCGGAGGGCACGTTAAGCCGTCGTTCCCGGTTGCTATCGATAGATAGCAGTCGTTAAACTTGTCGGAGGCCTTATGGGCGGTTTGAAAAACATCCGACAGCGGGTTGGCCACTAACCCACCCACCTCCACCAATCCGCATTGGAGCAGCGTGGTGGAGTAAGCTCCAGGCCTCCCCCCAAAAAGGAGAGAGACTCGTGCCCAGCAGTGGGACGTATAATGGGTTGCCATTATTATTATTATTATCTATATAAAAATGAGATAATTGCGGATGCATTGTCTTGTTGTTAAGCCCCTGTAACAGTAATTATCTGTATAAGTACAAGTCGGTCACATTTTTTTTTCTGATAAACTATTGTCAATTTCAGCTTGAGTTCACGTTGATGAACCTCAAAAAGACTGAAATTTGCAATTTTCTGTATCTTTAATTTTTTTAATTCGGAAGTGCTTATTTTCGTAATAAACTATTATGTGACTATCAGGGCTTTATCAGACATAATATCATGTTAAGTGAGGCCCATATGAAGGGTTTTATAAAAAGGTTAACATACGCGTAATTAATTATCACAACTCATAAATATATAAGTGTTTCATTCAATAAAAGACCAAAACTTTCATAACCATTTCTTTTATTGGATTGAAATTATAAAATAAGTAAAAAAATGATTTTGTAAAAGAGTGGGCCTTATCAGCCGGCGTTACCTTATCGACAGGACTTTCCTTTTTTATATGGCATACCTACCTACTTAAGCAACGCGGGCCACCGGTCTACCGCAACCGGTGGCACAGTAAATAGATTGTATCTATTTACTGTGCCGGTGGCCCGCGCTGCTCTATGCCTACCTATGTTGATTCAATCTGAACTTTAAGACTTTAACTTTAAGACTTTAACGGCCAAATACTCAAACGTCACTTAAATCTAAGTGGGACGTAATAGGCTTCTGTCTTTATAAAACACGTTCAAACGAAAGAGATAGCGCATATTTGAGGGTTGCTTAAAATTGAGTGACGTTTGAGTATTCGGCCATAAGACCTTTAAGAACTTTGAACGAGGAACAAAAACAATGTCACTTAGGCATTCGTAATTAATTACTTAAGATGGTTGAATAGTGGATTAAGGTTTGTATAATTATAAAAAATATAACGCGAACGATATTGCGGGCAAAAGCTAGCGCAGTCATAATAAACTTACAACAAGGAATTAAATATCAGACAGTTATGTTGAATTGAAAATTAAATGTAGAAATAAAAATATTGATTAATCAGCTGTTGACTACCATAAAAAAACAATCCATTACGTTATGCAAAGATTTACTTTTCCACAATGATCATAAACAAAACATAATCACACATTAACATAAAAGTTGAACCTTATTGCTTTACGATAAGGACAATATTCCTTTCTTCGCAAAATTAACAGGATTGTATGCAAATCACTCAGTACACTGCAATTATTGTAATGAGTGCTGCATCATGACCTTTAGGGTGATAATTGATCAATTAATTAATAACCAATATTTTAAAATAACGTATAGAAAACGTGTTTTTAATGTGCCAAAAATATTTTAAGACTGACGCAATTTTGCATCTGAATTGTGCAGTAAAACAATTGTTTATTCATAAAGGATCATGGTTAGAACTGTACAAAAAAAAAGAAAATAAATGGTATAAGGTGTATGTAACAGCCTTAAAATAATATTATTTTAAGAACTTTAAGAATCTTTAAGAACTGCCTCAGTAGCGTAGTGGTAGCAGGCCATTACTATTACGCAGGAGATCCTGGGTTCGATTTCCGGGTCGGGGACTATCAGAGATAACGGTTAAAAATCCTTTATCTCTGCTTCTATTGGGATTTTTAAATTTTCTGGAAGTTTCCCAGTACCCCGGAGTATGGTAATGTGCCCGAAGATGGCAACAGGTTTGCCACCTGTTACATGGGCCAAAACGTAACCGGCGAGGTGTTTGCATGTATGATTGAATGCATGCATTTACCTCTGCCTACCCCTTCGGGGATTACAGGCGTGAAGTTACGTTTTAAGAATAGTTTCCTATATTTAAAATAATTAAAATTTAGTATGGAGTGATAATTAGCTGAAGCGCGGAAGCGATCTACTCGGTTAAGCGATACGGGCGCGGTCGGGTGTGTAATGGGTGACCGTTAGTGGCAAGTTAAAATGCCCGTTTCCGTGGTTCGAAGGGCACGTTAAGCCGTCGGTCCCGGTTGATATCGATAGACAGCAATCGTTAAACCTTGTCAGAGGCCTTAAAGGCGGTTTGAAAACATCCGACAGTGGGTTGGCCACTAACCCTTATCTCCACCAACCCGCATTGGAGCAGCGTGGTGGAGTAAGCTCCAGGCCTCCTCCCAAAAAGGGCCCATTAGTGCCCAGCAGTAAGACGTATAATGGGTTGCCATTATTATTATATATGGTGTGCTTTTACAGTTGGTTGAAAAGACCATTTCAACTCCGATGAGGTAAAAATATTTTAAATACCCGGAAATGTCTAGGTTATATTTCAAAGTTGATTAACTAAGACCTTTCTTAAATTTTTGTTTTAACGTAATCTGATTATTATTTTAGGAGAGCGACAATGTATTGCATAGTTCTTAAAGAAAAAATGGAAAGAAAAATATAACCCGCGACCACTGGGTTCACGGGTCCAGTCGCTCTACCAAACGAGCTACCGAAGTTCACACCTAATTATCGAATTTTCCATTTACATTTTACTGAATCGCTTTGTGGTGGCGGTAACGACAGTAGTCGTACCTCGGTGACCATCAATTTGAAAGTTAATTTGCAGTACATTGCCGTTTTCCTTAAATGATTGTTATTAATGTGTTACGACAAAACAGGAATATACTGCAAAGTGGTTAACTAATTGATGACAACCAAGTTACATAATACACCTCCAGGTCTCGCCCGAAGTGATATTTTTCTCTTAATTTTTTCTTCCTATTCATTCTAATTCACTGGCATGCGTTATTTCGAAAAATCCAATAGAATGGAACAAGTCCTTCATAGTGTCTACTAATAAAGCAGCTGTAGGTTCTACGTGAATCGGTTTCTATGATTCAATGGTAAATCTCTGAATTATTTCTAATTTGTTTTTTTTTAACACAAAAGGGGAAGTTAGTTCTTAGAGTTATAGATGATTTTACTGTACTTTATTAAGTAGATGGTGTTTTTTCAGCACCATATTTTCTGTGTGGTAGAGCTAGCGAAATTATAATCCTAACACAGCATATAACATGTAGTCAACTGAAACAGGCATGAAAAAAGGCATGCTCCGATGGTTCAGGCATATAGAAAGAATGTCGAATAAGCGAATTAATAAACAGATATACAATGCGAATGTCCATGGTTGCAGAGGCCCAGGAAGACAAATATTCACTTTCCATGACCAAATAAGTCGAGTACTGTCTGATGATGGGGTCAAAAGTCTTAGGAATCGGCGTGCATGTATATGTATAATCCTAAGACTTTTGACTTCATACGAAGAAAATGATGAATGTATATGAGGCACGGGAGGTATATCAGGGCCGGCATATCTGCCGCTCCCACTTTCTGCCTACCCCATTAGGGACCTGGCGTGAAGATACATACATACAACTGAAACAGGATCTTTAGATCAGCACCTTGAGTCTCAAGACGTGTCTACGACCAGATATCTTGGTGATCTCAGTGCCATTAAGCAATAAAACTAAACAACAATTATGGAGGCGTCTTAGCTGCATTTGCATATAATGAAGACAGATGTCACTGACGCTAGTCATAATTATCTTTAATTACCGCCCGCGACACGAATAAAACGAATTTATGGTGTCCAGTTTTTGTCTATCTGTGTTGAACTCGTGGAATCGTTAAACGTTTATGAATGAATAATGATCGTAAACGGCCTTCGAACAACTCATCAACTGTCATAAAGTTATAAACCCTTTTTCTTGAAAATACTGTCATTTTTTTGGTCTTCGAGCTTATCTAGCAAATGTGCATCTTCTATGGACAAAAAATTCGTCGGCCAAATATCATAACCTGCTCACTAAATTCTAAAATATCTTAGATTATCATAAATATTAGAGTACTTACTGATAATTTTAGAGGTTTCTAGGATTTTACACTGTTATCTCTGATCGAATGAGCGAATGACTAAACAGATATACAATGCGAATGTGGATGGTTGCAGAGGCCCAGGAAGACCAAGACTGACCTACCATGACCAAATAGGTCGAGTTCTGTCTGATGGTGGGGTCAAAAGTCTTAGGAATCGGCGTGCATGTATGAAGATAATGATGAAGGGAGACGAGGCACGAGAGGTTTGTCAGAACCGGGATATCTGGCGCTCTACACTCTCTGCCTACCCCGTTAGGGACCTGGCGTGAAGATACATACATCTCTGATAGCCCCGACCCGGGAATCGAACTTAAGACCCCAGCGTTGTAATAGTGGCCTGCTACCACTACGCAGCACTAAGGCAGTTCGAGGAGAGTCGGAGATATTACAGATTTGAAATGCAGGGACATAGCGCTTTCGGTGGTAATACCGGCAGGGGGGCAGGCGGCTCGTGCCTAAGGTACCTATTAGCATTGCAAATTGCAACCGCCCGAAGCCGGGGCGGGTCGCTAGTAGTATCTAATCGAAAGACGATATCCTAGGTCCTAGATTTTAACTAAAAACAAAACCGTCAGATTTCCTTCTAGACAACGAAATAATTAAATTTTTAAACCTAAACATAAAAACCGTTTATACGTAAAAATCTAGACAAAGTAACAATGACCCAACGTCATACCAGGAAGGTCTTCGAGCATCTCATTAATATGTCAACACAAGTCATGTCGGCATTTAAAACGACACAGAGCAATTGTGCCGAAATACAAAGGTACCTAATTACAAGTTGCCAATGTGAACATGACGATGGCTATCAACTGTGACAGTGTCTCCATCCACGCACCTCTCCCACGATTGTTATTTGCGCGTACATTGATGTATAAATTTTGGTGGAGGTAATAATGTTGAGGATTTTAAAGAAAAATGGGAGGAAAGAATTGATTGGGGATTCGAATCTATTATGACTTAATTATGAGAATAGCTGTCTTAAGGTGCAATTCCGCGGGTCGCGACGGCGAAACGGTCGAAACGGCGCCGATGACGTCATCAGCCGCGCGCGACTATAGATGCAGTATGAAAATGTATGGAACTGATTCCGCGGCTCGCGACAGACGCGCGCGGCCAACGACTGTCGCGAGCCGCGCGCGGCCGATGACGTTAGAAACGTCATGGATTTCATGGTGTAAACATAACGAACCTCTATGTTGAAACCATTTTACTACTGGCTAGTTGCACAGCACATGTAATATGTTTGACATTTTGATAGTTAACACCGACTAATTACGAAATTTTCAAGACATAGGTTAAGATCCCACTGCAGAATCATTTCGTTCGCCCAGATATGCTGCAAACCTAATTTTTACGCAATTTTATTAGTTAGTCTCGCTAAAACTCGAGAACGGCTGGACCGATTTAATTTGGTTTTGAATGATTTTTGGAAGTCCAGGGAGGGTTCAAAAGGTAAAAAAATATGAAGAAATTGAAGGGAAATAGTAAAAACCACAATTTCATTTTTCCATACAAATAGTCCGTATCTATCAAACCTTTGACACATTATTCCATTGTGAGGCAATACGAAGTTTGCCGGGTCAGCTAGTTTAATATGAAAATTGACCTAACACTGAAAACACACGCTGAACACTACCATTTAGAAAAGTAATGCCACGGACAGGCGCGATGTATATTTTAAACTATAACCATATGTAAGCGCCATGCGGCTATGCGGCTGCTAAATTTACCAAAGTGCCACATCCATTTTAACCGTAGCTCCATAAAAAATGTCGAATCACAGAGACAGGCAAATTAAGAGATTTAGTTCCCGCGGCATGTGTACAAATTGTTATTCGAGATCGTCCATTGTTATATCGCTTATCAGCGCGTTATCGCGATCAAGTTCCGCGTTCATACGCCGTGTTGTCCGTAATATAGCGACCGTTATTGTCTTGTAATTGCGTTAATGTTACTGGCTATGGAGGCCTTGTGGTAATATAATAAGTATGTATACTGTTAGAAAACATTAAATACATGTCATGCTTATATTTTTGTAATGCTCCTTCTGTCCCCTTTCTGTCTTCATACCGCCCGTAATTTGTATTTTCCTTTTCCGTAATTTCCTTTTCATTTAATTATATTTTCTTACTTTTCTAACGGGTGTTCTCCTTTTAAAACACTCGTGTTTTCGTAAAATAAGTGAAATGGGTTTCATCCCGTTCAATTTTTTTTTTTTTAGTTTTTTACCATTTTCAACGGCTTTGGCACTAGCCTAATGATTTTGCATTGATAATGTAGAAATTAAATGTAGCTAATAGGTAGGGGAGACCTAGGAGAGTTGTGACAAAGGTAAGTTGTGACAAAGACGATTTCTCCCTACCTATAATCGTTAGCGAGCTGCTTTCAATGCTCGTTTGCGACTTGAGAGATGCGCTACTTGACTTAGTACTCGCTGGCGTCGTACGAGAACCGGTTATGAAATTATGACATCTGCGTGAAAAAATATGCGAAAAGTAAGTTTTTCTTTAAAAATTTGATCAAATTTATATTATCCCTTATTACATGTTGATTGTTGTGTTATGTTTTCTTAAATTGTGTGGTTATTCAAGACTCAAAATGTTGCATCAATCTTTTGTGTTTGTATCGTGTATAGAAAATATGAATTATTATTTGGACCAAGTCATCATTTTGAGTATCTAGGCGAGTTGTGACAGGCTGTCACAACTCTCCTATCTGACTTCATTTTTCGCGATGTGGTGTGTTGCGTGCTAAAAGGCTACGTTCTTGATTTCAGAATGCAGAATAAATATACAAGAACGACTGATGAGGAATGGATGATGGAATTTGAAGAGGTTACGTGACGATACGAGATAAATGTCCAAGAGATGTCGCGTCCTCTTACAATCTTCACTACATGTCTCTGTCAAGATATATTTAGAAGAAACACGCTTTTCAAGCAAACCCAGTAGGCAAGGCTTCATCAATGGGTTATACCATTTATGAGAGGAATATAATAAGTGACTTTTTGAAAACATCAGATCGAATGAGCAATGGGTCCAATGCCTAGAATGCAAAGACTGATCACATGTAGATTGTACCTACTGGAGACAAGTTGCAATACGTTTGCCATAATTGTCTATGAGATTAAATGAAGATTTTTGACGGATAGTAATGTAATTTATCTCAAAATGGTGCCATTTTGAGGTAAATTACATTATATTAGAATTATAATTAGAAATTAGAAATTAGAAATTATATTAGATACTTATAAGGTATTATTTCTTGTTACGAGTGTTAAGTTTTTTTTTGTATTGAATGTACTAAAAGATGATAATCAGTACGTTTTTGCAAATGAAATTGTTTGTTTTATTTGTATTTTCTATAATGGTCCTTTTAAATAATCAAACAGTCTAAATAAAAAGCTGTCACAACTTATCTCGGTCCCTGTCACAACTTACCTCGGTGATAGGAGAGTTGTGACAGAGGGAGTTGTCTTTGTTTTTGTTGATTTTCTCAGAAACTATGATACTTCAATTAGTTTTGTTGATTATTTTGCAACGAGAAGGAATGGTGATACGTGAATTAACATAGATCATAACTGTGAAATGTTTCTTGAGCGAGATATGGCCATTAAAGTAAAAATTGTCACAACTATCCTAACTATCCTCGGTCTCCCCTACCACAAATCAAACAAAATGTCACTTATTTTTTTTGTATAAAATACATTCATAAATATATATATACGAGTATATAAGAAACACACAGTATGAACAGTTATGAAGTTCAATTAATTTGCAGCTGTAGTATCAAAGACAAAACAAAATAACTTCGGCTTATTTTCGTTCTGAATTTCATTTAACTCTGTGAGGATACATATTGCCTGATCCGAAGCGAAAATTACCAAAAACTCCGAATCTAATTAACTCGGAGGGCTCTTAATTAGTCCCCATTGTAACATGACAACAGACCCGGCAATTTTAGTATAACCTCAACGTTATATACACACGGCTCTGACGTGTGTCAAGCGATTTTTTACGTTGTTTTGGCTGGATAGCAAGCTACATCTACCGACTCTGTCTAACTGAGGCTTCGCCCCAACCGGGTCGGAGATTTTTGCATTTTTCAGAAGTTTTCCAGTGCCACTCTCGGAGTTTGGTAATGCGCCCGGAGATGTAATCATCTTATTGAACAAAATGTAGCTAGCGGATTTTGCTTGAATGCGAGATAAATGCATAGGTAAATGTTCCTCTACCTGCCCTTTCGGGGAATACAGGCATGAAGTTACGATTTTTAGTATCTTGATATATTTGTTACATGTTTCAGGATCTAAGGTCTACTTTAGGCACTTACTACAAATAATAGATGAAATATTACAATAAGTTGGAATTGAAGATATATTTTAAACGAATGTTCGGAACAAAAATCAATAAGTAGTAGCTTTTTTGATTTCAGTGTTCTATAAGTTAGTGTGCGTTGGTACTGACTTTGTTTGCGGGTATTTTTTAGTGATTAAAAAAAAAACACTGTAGGAACCTACCTAGTGTAATTAGTGTAGCTTATGTAAAATTCGGATTATTGATACTCTGAATTACTTAGAGTGCTTAGGTACTGTTTTTTTTAATGTTTTCCATCTGCAGCCATTAACCTTTAATTTTTAATGTTTTCCATCAGCAACATTAACCGCGACACACTGCTGTGTGTCGCGGTTAATGTTTGGGCAACAAATCAAAACAAGACTTTGAAAACGTTTAACTAAATCATCGTTTCTCTTAAAAACGGTCTCGCTTTAGATAATTATAGGCTTCTGCCCGTCCCGTGTTTCGTTTCACGTATACATTCCGGGGAACTAATCAACAGGAGAGAGACAGTTGATATTTCTCGCTCTCACTTGCATAAAGTTTTAAAATCCGCTAACGCTTGGACATAGAATTACTACGTGTCCAAAGGTAGACGTGCTGATTACAAGTTATTCTGTTTTTTTTTGCGAATTTTCGTGTCACTCTCCGGTTGTCACGTTTCGAATACGCCTGTCGTATTCTACATTAACAGGTAGTCAAGACGGAATTCGCGAAAACTGAATTCACAAAAACTGTGACTGGAAATAGTAAACTGATGAGATGAGAAGTTTTTAAAAAATATTTTGTAATATTTAAAAAACTACCTCTGGCCTGTAGTAAGAGATAGGGTTATATGCATATTTTGGTGGTCGAGCTCCAGTGATCGAGCTTACTTAATCTAGAAGCAGCTTAATTCTAAGCCCTATCGTATTACAATCAGGTGGTAATGTACGGCCCTGTAATTTCTTGCACAGAAGTACCCATAACAACTTATATCTCAGGAATGGCAAAGCATCTACATTGAAATCTTTTAACTTACTTCAATCATGCGTCTATTAAAAATAAAGGATGTGACCAGGGTTGCCAACTTTTCCAGCCGCCATAACCGGACAACAAATTTAATCGGATCATACTTGCAGAGAATATGTAATCGAAAAAAAAAAATCATTAAATAACCTACTTATTCATGAAGAAGTTTTTTCTTTGAGTTTAACTTGTTCCCCAGGTTTTGGGTTATTACTTTGTACAGTGGCAACATTTTAAATATTTTTCCTAATCCCCCTCTCTTTTGAAAATTTTAGTATCGAGTTTTTCTAAATGTTTAAAAAGGTAGTTTACTGTCAACAAATCCCTGAAGATGATCGTGTGATCGAAACCGGTTGGGTAAAATGTTTAAATAGTAAATTCTAGTGGAACCCCATGTATGCCCACCCGCCTGCCGCGCCTCTGGTCGTGCACCTTCAGTCACTGAAGTTCAGTCTGCGCTGCGGCAGTCGTGGTATGGTGAATCCGGTCGGGAGTAAGCGATCTGACCCCAACAATTCCTTCTAAAATCCAACAGTCCGGTCGAAAACTGGACGGTTGGTAACCCTGGATGTGACCCGGGGTCTAGTACCACTATTGGCACTACCCTACTGAGGCATTCTTTTAACTGATTTAAATGCGAAATCGAACCAGGAATACGTGTGGTATTCAAAGTGTCGTGCGTAAACTGTGATACATAATTTGTAACATTTGTAGTGTACCTGTATCTCGGGCCATTTCATTTGCATTCCTGTACCTAATGCACTTAGCGAGTTATATCTGGACGTGACGAACTGACACGTATCAATCTTGTCAACGGTTGATAACGGTTATGGACCGTTAATGTTTATGTTTTGGGAGGCAAAATTAATTTGAACTTAGTTGCTGTGTTTTAAAGTGTAATATTGATCGTTGAGAGTGCAGATCATAATCAGATGTGATCATTTGGAAAGTTTTGCTAAAATTAATTGCTCACTTTTTAAATATGTTGTGCTATTTATATATACACTAGCGACCTGCCCCGGCTTCGCACGTGTTCAATACTACTAGGAGGCACGCACCGCAGCCCCCCCCCCCGGCGCAAGCGCTAGGTATAGGTACTTACCTGCATTTAAAATCTTCGAAAATATTAATTTACAGATTTTTATAAAATGCAAAATATTTACTTAAATGGATAAGGATTAATTAATCCTATAGGATTACTTAAAGTCGCTCCGTAAATAAACTATTGTTTATTGTAAAAAGTAAAGAACGAAAAATTGACATTGTGGGCTACCTATCCTATAGATAGACACATACCATCGCGGACTTTTTTTGTAAACTTTTTATGGTGTACTGTATGGTGTACTGTCGTACATTATTTTGATCTATCTTGTAGGGTTCTGTCAGCGTTTGCAATATAAGCGCAATATATAATATTTATATGAACCTTCTAAAGTTATCAGTCTTTCTCTACTATATTATACATAATACATCTTTCTCTTGAATCACTCTATCTATAGTAAAGATCTTCATCAAAATCCATTGCGTAGTTTTTAAGATCTAAGCATACCTACATAGGAACATACAGTCTTTATACTAAGTAGTGATATCAAAAAAAAATAAGTGATTAATTTGATAGATTAGCAATTCGGTTGGTATTTAAATTAAAGGAGCTAAAACATCGGAGTAAAATAATAAAAATTACTAAGTATTACTCTATTAGGTAACACCTTTGTATAGCTATTTGTTTCCAGTTATTACTTATTGCTATAGGTCTGCTCATGCGACTACAGATAGCTACAAGTATTTGTATCTTATTAAGTTTCCTCTGACAAAAGGTCATTTAAGGCGAGTGGGTACCACCTACATTTCAGTCAGAGTGAGTGGTCTGGAGTAAGTTATGAAACATCGAAATAGCCCACAGATATTCACTAACGTTCAGTATATTATTACTATAATATCCCAGCACTAATTTAAACATTAGCATAGTATAATATCTCCTTTAATCAGTTAAAATATCACCATCATTAGTGCTGCGACATAACCTATAAACATGTAAGGACATAACGATAAATGAAATACCGGGATTATCGACAAACCGAAACGATTTACGGTAGCGATACCGTTGTCACAGCTCACACGACACTATGTCACTTTATCAATTAGCCTGACGTTGACTTACTTCACCAGATAGTTGTTTGACGAGCCGTAACTAAATATATGCTCGATAACACCAACACGCGAACTGTCGATAGTCGATAACAGTAAATTTTATCCACGTTGGGTGTAGCATCCTTTTAAAGGTTGTTACGTCTTGTATGTGTCTAGACTTGTTAATGTTTACATGTTATTCACACGTTTAAATATATTTATTTTTAGTACTGTATTTGAATGTTGCGAATGATAAATGAAGAGCGATCAAGTTCACATAATGATTAGGAGCTAAATTGTTATTTTTTTAATGAAATGATGTGGTTCTTAGGACAGATGTTCGCATCTTACTAATTTGACTAACAAACCATTAAATCGGTGATCAAAGGGAAAATCGTAAAAAATATTAATAACGAATCGCGATTAAATAATGACCATTTCATCGTGAGTTACCACGAAGGCTTCACAGTTTTGAACACCTGCACAAACGCATCTGCGGTCAGTACTGCCCGAAATGAATCTTTTTCGGAGGGGAAAGGGTATCCTAACGAGTAAAAAAAGAATCGTTTTTTGTTGTGTAGTGATGTTTTAAGGAGCATGATGGATATCGATAGGATTTATTGGAAAATATCCAACTCCGCCTTTAAATGTCGCGAACGCAGGTACGTACTACTACGTACTATCATCATAATAAATACAATTTACCAAAATATTTTTAAATAAAAAAATATATATCCATAAAGTGCAGAATGTCAATCAATGTGAATTCTAACCTTGTTTGCCACTTACAGTTCAAAAAAAAATCTTCTGCATCCTAATAACTCTACCAATATTAATAATAATATTATTTCAAACCCTGTACCCCACGGCTTAGATGTAGCAGTAAAACATATTTAAGATTAAAGAAGTGAATTTCAGTGTTAAGCTAAATACATTCATGTGACTAATCTTTGATTTAGTATCTAAGTAGTTATACCTACGTGTACCTAATACAAGTTTTAAGAGTAATACTTATTAAGAGGAATTGAATCCCTGAAAAAAACTTAACCTACGAGAGTTAAGAACTGTCATTGAAAAATTCTGACATTACTCATTGAGTAGTAATTGGTTCATAATGAACTAGATTTGTCTAATTATAGTTTTAAGACAATCGATATGTTTTGGTATGAGTTTATCGATAAACGCCCATCACGCAGAAGCAGATGTGTCAAAAACGAGTGTTACGGTTGCACAAGCCGAGTGTTCCTATTGCACACCGGTACATCACTAGGCTTTCTAATGATTTTTGAAATAACAATCATTATGTGATCAACATTAACAATCATATTGTGTATACTACTTTTTTGACGGTTTTTTTAGTACCGATTTTTTATTTTATGTCATACTAGCTGGCCCGGCGAACTTTGTATCGCTTTAAAGTAAAGATTGAAAAATACACTACAGTTTTAGCGAAAGTAACAAACAGCAATTGATTTTTGAAAATTGCATGGCCTGTCCAGTTTCGGTAATACATCAAAATAAAAAGTGTACGTCTTAATGGCGGGCAATTGACATTTGAATTTATAAAATTATTGATTTTATTTCACGAATTATCAAAAAATACGAATTTTGCGGATACATGTTCTCGACTCAGAATAATTAATTTTTTACGATCTTTAATTGTAAATTGGTTTCGATCGAGTCTACCGTAGACTGTGGCACAAAAAATGACATGTAATGTCTGCGCTTAGGTTCATAATGGCGGATGTTAAAATTTGAATATTAACATTGTGCATTTTAACCACTAATGTCATCAACACTACCACCACCATCACCAGCATCGTTACCACCACCACGATCACCACCACCATTATTTCGATCGGGCGAGTCACCACCCGAATCCGCTGGTCAGAGCGGCCGCGATTTACACTCCTTTTGATCGCGCCAAAAGGAGACGACCAAGGCACGTCTTAAAAGACCCGGACGATGAGACCACGTTGACCATCGCCGCTATGAATGATCATCTGCAGAAACACTCCACACAAACCGCCATTACAACGCGCCGACGCGTTTCGCGCGGTGCCCGCCCCTGATCCCAACCCTATCCCCGGCCCTGCGAGACCGATGACATTCCGGTTATAGCCAACCGAATGGAGTAGAGCGAAAGTTGCACCGCCCATAATCGCATATGTCTCATATGTCCTTCTGCAACGCCCTAACCCGAGGCACGGACCCGCATTGGTCACCCTTAGGCACAAACGTCACCACCACCACCACCAACACCAACATAACCAAACACCTACGCCACCAATGCCACCAAAACCACCACCACTACCACCACAACCAATTCCTCCAAAACTACCATTAACACCACCAATGTCACCAACGCCACTAATGCCTCCATCGCGACTAAAAACTACCACCACCAACGCCATCAACACCGCCACCAGAGACACCAACAATACTTACGCCACCAATGACACCAAAGCCACTAACGCCACTAACACAACTAAAGCCACCAACACCCACCAAATCCACCAAATACCTAAAAATTCTGTGAAAATTTGAGGCGTCTACTTGCTACCATTATAATTATCAAGAAAAAAATATATGAAAAAAAATCACGTTTATTGTATGCCCCCTTGAACTCCTTAATATTTTCATTTTCTTATTTTTTTTACTTAATTTTGTCGTCATAGCGGTAGCAGAAATACATAATTTGTGAAAATTGTAGCTTTCTAGCCTATCACTGTATATGAGATACAGCCTGGTGACAGACAGACGGACGGACGGACAGACAGACAGCGGAGAATTAGTAATAGGGTCCGTTTTTACCTTTTAGTAACGGAAACCTAAAAAAGATAGAGAATAGTTTCAAATGAGCATTTATTGAAATTATTAAGTATTCATTACACATTTCTAAACGCACGCGTAATACTTTTCAATCTTTAAAAAAAAACAATATAGTCAATAGTTTATTCATACATTTTAAATAGTTTATGAACGCATGAATAAATGTGAATCATTACAACTTACAGATTTTGCCAAAAAAAATTGACAGCTCCGAAACCATCCGAAACTAAAGAACTTTTAGGAAAAATAACGCATTTTTTCAAGTATTCGTCAATTTTTCTTATTATTAAGATGTATTCTGCTTTTCGGGGCGGAGACAAATCCAACAAATCAAAACCCATGAAAATTTGTCCAGCAGATCTCGAGTTATAAGTGTTGTAACAAACCCGACTTTGTTTTATATATATAAGATAGTGGACATAAGGTCACCTATAGTTCACATTGATGGTAAGTAATACTGTAGTCTGTGTACATCTACATAAACGATAATATACTTTAGGGCTCCATACCTAATTGGTACAGGGCGGCCCCGTATACGGATATTACTACCTCATTGGAACACGGTAGTACTCGTACTTACTGAACACCACTATTTAGCTGCAAGTGGATTAGGTAATTAGGCTTCCGTTTTTACCCTTTGGTTAAGGAACCTTAAAAACTAATTGAAATACAAACAGACAATGAAAACTATATTATTTGAATGTCCATAGAATGTTTACCAAAAATAAGGGAATTAATATGGAAACTAATCAACAATTGACGACCCGATTAGTCCAGCGGTGTGAGATGACCGTTTCATTCGAAGGGTCGCGGGTTCGATCCCCGCACCGGGACGAATATTTGTTCGGCCTACAGATATTTGTTTCGGATCTGGGTGTTTGTTTAGGTGTTGTATGTGTACAACGGCACCCACGACACAGGTTTAAACCTACTGGGGGGCAGCGAGTGTAAGCGTATTTTTTTTTTTTAATTAACCAAATTGTATTAGGAAAATTACACCATGTTGCAAACCGTTTCTTGCTCCAACCAATTTGAAGGGAAGTGGGACTGTAATCCGCCACACAATGCTTAACTAAGCAACAATATTGCTTCACAAAAATGTAACCAATTAACATTTGGCTAATTAATAGCGACAGTGACTGATTACCAAGTTCGACACATTGCACACAACGTAACATACAAGATTTCAACAGAAAATAGCTTCCAGCAACACTTTGATACATTTTTAATTGTTATCATTGACGTTCGTTCCATACATCCATCATACAATCATTAAGCTGTGGTATAGAAATCATCAGCACCATTACACGACCGTTAAACGAACAATGGTAGAGGTACAACACTGACAAAAGCCGCAGACTACGCCGGAATAAATGCCAACCCATTTACAAGAGTGTAAGATATGACGTGATATAGATCACTCACTTGGTAATAAATAAATAAATAACATAAGAAAAATTACACCGTAAAGCGAATGTTACCGGAGGCACTACGGTTTCGATAGCGTAGTGTGGATAGGACTGTGTATGGTGCCAATTCAAGATACAGAATTTAACTAAGTAACTTAGTATTATGTTTCATTTTCTTATACTGATGTTGATACTGATTATACAAACTATTATTTATTTTATTGTTGTGCTCGATTTATAATAATATAGACTGCTCTACTTTAAAAAATATCAGTTTAGTATTTTTAAAATAAAATCAGATTTATCTTAGACCACACTTGTCTTATTGTTTTGTTATATCCTTTGTTTAATCTTGAGCAAACTTTTTGTTTCATAAGTATTTTGAAGTTGTTTTTTAAACACCTAATACGATAATATGATTGATTGCATGATATTTGACAGTATTTATTTCGCATGTCAGTAAGAATTTCCTACACTTTTCAAGGAATCTATGTTATTATCTCAACGACCAGTGGTTTTTGCTATGCAATGTCTATCAATCACTCGACCGCTCCTTCACTCCGTTAGTGACAGAAGAGTTTTAAACATATTGATTTATTTCTGTGCGTCAGAGGAGGCACAAATTTATGTATATGTTTGTATTATATTATTATATCAATGAGTCTTAATATCACATTATCACTATTTAACTAAGAAAGTATCTTTATCCATATCTTAAATATCGTAAATGAATATTTATGTAAAAGCTTACATTTAAACTTCTAAGGCACAGATATGTTCTTTAGACTGTGGTTTTACACTGAGCATCTATCTCTATATCATAGATACTATATACTTAACACACACACACACACACAAACAAACGTAAACCTCAACATAAGACTGTATAATGCAGCTTCATAGATATTTGTCCTAGGAGCGGCTATGTAGCTGTTGCTGCTGTCGTGGTAGAGTACTTGTATCGGAACTCGAGTGGCTTCACTAGTAAAGACTATATAACTCTACCATCCCTTAGATTAATATATATTAGCGGTCATCGTGCAATCTTTTTACTAAGTATGACGTCTTTATTTCTTTAAGATACGAACAGGTCGTATCCATACTTTTATGTCAAGCTTGTGTCGAGCGCAAGGGAGCGACAGGGACGGATGATTTAGAAACCCCTCGGGAGGCGGGCGACGCGACCCGGTATTAATATTGTGACTCTTTATAGTATACGCGTAACAAACAGATGAAATTACACTCTTAATTTTTTATGTTATGATAGTGGCAAACAAGCATGCAGTTACTATGGATGAAAACTGAAAAGTTTAGCCCATAAAAATTCGGAAGTCAAGATGCAGATGCGTTACTACCTCTGAGTCTTCAGTTATTTAAATTTTGATGTGCTTAAGTTGTAGTTATTACGTACCCTGTAATATTACGGTGAGGTCTATACTATTGCACTATTTTATAGTATTTTCAAAAAATGTGAAACAAGGCGTCCTGTGACATAAATAATTTTTCGACTTCTTCTCGTCTTATCGAGTTAATAAGGATGTGTAAAATTAATAAGTCCCAGAAATACTTATGTTCAAGTTAAGAAACTACTATAAATAAAAATTAAATAAAATACGCTTACACTCACAGCCCTACTGTGGTAGTAGGTATAAACCTGTGTCGTAGGTGCCGTTGTACACATACAACACATACACAAACACCCAGACCCGAAATAAATATCTGTAGACCATACAAATATTTGTCCCGGTGCGGGGATCGAAATCGACCC
Source organism: Macrosoma leucophasiata (assembly GCA_036365455.1). Taxonomy (NCBI): domain Eukaryota; kingdom Metazoa; phylum Arthropoda; class Insecta; order Lepidoptera; family Hedylidae; genus Macrosoma; species Macrosoma leucophasiata. The sequence continues at coordinate 14,870,966 of JAWQUS010000021.1, forward strand.
TACGAATCAAACGACATCTCACACCGCTGGACTAACCGGGTCATCGTAAATCTGTTGCTCTCACATTTCTATCACTGGAATATTATGCGATTTACCTAATTTTATTTTCCAACTGTTACCTACGTATATTTAAATTTCAAACTTAGGAACATCTTTTTATGGGTAGTAAGTAACATAGCTGCCCCGACGAACTTCGTATCGACTTAAAGGCATAAAAAAATTAAATGTCATAAAAACCGAAAAAATGTTTGGGAAAACCACTCTTACTATTTAGGGACATAAAAAATAGATTAGAACCGATTCTCATACCTACCAAATACACACATAAAATTTCGGTGATAATGATCGGTGAAACCTTTTCGGAGGAATATTGTTACAAACACTGTGATACGAGAATTTTATATATTAGATATGAATTGAATATACGTACATAGAACGATTTTTTTTTGTCAAATGTGTAATAACTATCTATTCAGTGTCCTTTTAAACTCCAAGAATGTAGCATCTGCTATCGTTACCTATACAATACAATTTTGATCACTCCTTTCCCAGTACGTTTTGGTATCTGTCGCCTGGCACCTCGAGCTAAATTGGTACCGAAATTTCAAATTCAAATTTCGGTACCCACTTTGCCCTGCGGCGTTGCCTTTATGTATAATTGCTTGGTACGTTTGATGTGCTTGATTGCTTGCGGTCGCTAAACTGGTATCAATGATTCACTTCCCTACGTTGGGCTAGGTCGGTGATGTTTTGGTCTGATAATGTTTCATTACTCTAGCCGAAAAAAGTTAAACGTCCGCTGCTGAATTTTTGTCGGATTTGCAGTGGCAAACAAGCTTGCAGTTCACATCAATGTTAAGTGATGACTGCAGCCTATTGACACCCACGCAAAGACCAAGGTCAAGATGCGTTACTACTTCTGAGGCCTAAGGTGTTATGCCTCTGTGCCGGAAATTACAGGGCCGTCCATTACCACCTGACCGGAACACAATAGTGCTGAACACTAACATTTAGCGGCAAGTATATTACGTTATGCAGTGGTGCCTACGCTCGCGAGCTCCGTCACCGGAGCTCTACCACCAGTAAAAAAAGTTGACAGATTTTTATGTCAGAAGGACTCTACTGACGCAATTTTGGAAGAACCCTATTTTGGGAAACCTATTTTGAAGCGAGGGAACATCTCAGAGGGTCGTTGCACTATTTACTTGTGCTGGACAGAAATTACCGCGAGAAGTGCACCGTTGAGCACTGCTACTAATTACATATCAAAAACTTGGAGCTGTAACAGCCACAACTTTGATGGAATAATGTATTAAAATATGTAAAGTAAAAAATGTAAGACTTCACGAGTTTTCTTCCGTTTTTTTTCCATTTTTGACTTTTAAAGGGTACAAAAAATCACAAAAACCTCAATTGCTATTTATCTCCTCCTCAATTTCTATAAAAAATTATGAAATTCTACTAGTAAATGCAAAAATCACAAAAACGTTATGTGGTTCTCTCAGATTTTCAAAAGTAATTTTAATAAAAAAAAATTATAACCCGTTGCCTAAACTTAAGTTACGTCTTTTTCACAAATGAAAATAAATGAACGTTACATCACGCCTGTAATCCCCGAAGGAGTAAGTAGAGGCAAAATGCAAGCATTCAAGCTAACTTACCTGCAAACACCCTCTTTCTTCGTCGGTTAAATTTTTGGTCCACAACACACGGCGAGCCTGTTCACATCCCCGGGCACATTACCAAACTCCGAGGTACTGGGAAACTTCCAGGAAATGGAAAATTCCCAATAGAACCAGAGATAACGGATTTCAGACCGTGTATCCGTGCAACCCCGACCCAGGAATAGAACCCAGGACCCAGTAGAAGTGGCCTGCTACCACTAGACTACGGAGGCATTTAAAATACAAAAAAAACGATATAATCGGTGGTTTTTACTGGTGGAAGAGTTCTAGTATAGGAGCTCGAGGGCGTAGGCACCACCGCATTACCTAATCTATCTGTCGCCAAATGGTAGTGTTTAGCACTATTGTGTTCCTATTAATTGGTAACGTATGGCCCCGTAATAACTTACCACAGAGACATAACAACTAACATCTCAGAGGTGGCAACGCATCAGCATTTTGATCTCTGGTCTTTATGTGGGAGTCCATAGCCTACAGTCATCACTTAACATCAATGTGAACTGCACGATCGTTTGCCATCTTCGTTACATAAAAAAAAATCGTGGCTTTCACAACAACTCAAATCAAGCCCGGGCGAGAGCGTCTTCAGAACCGTATTTCCTCATCGAGCTACAAGTTTCTTAATTGGAAATCGGCACAGGGTTTATAGCCGATTTCCCTCCTTATTTCATTTAAAAACAACGCCTATTATTTCCCCCGGGACGGAAGGAGGTCGCAAATTTCATAATTTAATATTTACCGGTCGCCGAATATTGGATAATTAGATAGGAACGTGATTTCGGGCAGGAAAGCGAAATTAATATCAATGTTCCTTTTACACGAGGTAGGGTTGTAAGGAATTCATATTTCTATCGATATTATTTTGTTTACGCTTAAACCCGTAAAACTCTTATATTGTTATCAAATTGTAGGTATACCTAAAACATTTAGTAACACAGCGGAGTTCCTCTGTGGCGACAATTGAATTAGGTTTATGTAGGTACAATATTAACAAACTACTAGTATTGCAATGCAAAATATGTTGCTTAAATGATACTATTAATCAACTTAAGGATATATAACATGCCTAAACAACATATATAAACTGAAAAGTGATTATCTGTTTTTTTTGTATGTAACAAAGGTGGCAAAAAGCATGCAGCTCACATTGATGTTAAGTGTTTCATAGTTACTTGTTTGGTCGCCGGCACCGTGTTAAAGCAGATGATACCTTTTCCAACTAGTGTGATGCCACTGCCGGTGTACCACAAGGTGGCGTGTTGTCTCCCTTCCTTTTTTCCATCTTTATCAACTCTATCTCGCGTAATTTATCTTCTCTCTACCACCTTTATGCTGAGGATCTACAGATTTATTACCAGGCTAATATTGATGGCTTACCTTTGGCCATCAAGGCTGTTAATGACGATCTTGTAACAATCTCTCAATGGTGTCAAGCCTTTGGCCTACAAGTCAATCCTGCTAAAAGCCTGGCCATCATCATTGGCAGCTCTCGCTTGATCTCCAGAATTAATTACTCGAATGTACCACCCATACAGTTTGAAGGAAAAATTTGGGAATAATCTTAGACCGCACACTGTCATGGGCTCTACAAATTAGCGAGGTAAGCAGGAAGATGTTTGCAGCTTTTGGCTTGTTAAGAAGACTACAATACAAATTTCTTACCCACTGCCACTAAAGTTGCGCTAGCTAGATCTATTCTTTTCCCTATCTTGGATTACGCTGACATATGTTATCTTGACCTTACACAAGAGCAACTGAATAAACTTGAGCGCCTTCAAAATCTTTGTATACGGTTCGTATTTGGTCTACGAAAATACGACCATGTTTCAATTTTTCGTGAACAAGTCAAGTGGTTACCAATCCGTCTCCGCAGGAATGCACATATTCTTTCATCTTTTTATTGTCTACTATTTTTTCCACATACCCCTCCTTATCTTAAAGAACGTTTCCATTTTCTCGGCCTAACCCATCCTCACAACCTTCGCTCTTCCAAAAATCTTGTTCTTAAAATTCCTCCACATCATTCATCTTTTGTGTCAAACTCCTATACCACACGTTTATGGAGTTCCTAACCCTTAAATATCCGACAAGCTCAATCTCTTGAGTCGTTTAAAAATCGTGTAAAAAGTTATTACTATACTATGAATTAGAAGCTGTTGATATCAAATCTTGTTGATATGCACTCATGTCATATTATATTATTTATTTATATTGCATATATAATATACTATTGTATATATTATTTTATTTTTATATGTATGTATGTATTTATGTATGTATTTTAGAGTAGATATTTATTTTATATATTACTTGCTTATCTATATATCTAGGTTTTATTAATTTACTATTTTATTAGTGCACCCCTATCCTACTCTATTACATCTTTTCCTCTACCCAAAGGTTGTCTGGTAGAGATCGCTCCTCTAGCGATAAGGCCGCCTATTGTATACTCTGTAACTCTTTTGTGTATTTCTTGTATTCTTAACTTGTGTACAATAAAGTGTATTGTTGTTGTTGTTGTCGTTAAGTGATGACTGCAGCCTATATCTATATAAAAACTAGAGGACAAAATGCAGATGCTTTGGCACCCCTGAGGCCTTAGTTGTATTGTCTCTATGATAGATATAATGGGGCCATAAAAAGAAATAAGTACGGCAAGAACATACAGTAGCACTTATCACCAATGTTAGGTTAAGTGACCTCAGTGGTCAGGAGTTCAAGTCCTGTCTGTCATCTTAATAAAAAATCGTTACTTAGGTAAATACTTCATTGCCATACTCCATCAAACCAATAGCAGTCGGACAGACAGACAGACAGACGTATGAGTAGGGGATATTTCGCTTTTTCCGTATTAAATTTAACGCCTGAAGTAAAAATAAAAAGATAAAGGAGGACAATAGTTAAATAGAAAACTTTCTTATTTTCAATAGAGACACCACACAAACAAAATGCTGACAAATAGACAACACAACGTTATCGTCTCATAAAACTGATTATACGGAGACTTGTATCGATAAACTAGCACCACCCTACAATATCAAAGTAAGAAAATGAAGACAAATGCTAAAGTGTCTCGCGTGGGGGTCCGGGGTTCGGGCCGGTACATGACAAATAATCTATGACACACATAATTTGAAAGGGCCCTTCGTAATTTAGTCATGAGCTAGGGGAACCATGACCGATAAGTGCTATATCGATTGCTATCATTCAGTGAAATTAAATAGTAAAAAAGTCAATGAAAATCATAAATGTAAAAATGAATCAATATCTCTTTTTTACGGTAGAAAATAAAGGTGTCAAATAAGCGTACATTTCACATAGATGTGGGGATTGAAGCCTGTAGACATCTACAAAAAACCAGAAGTCAAAAAGCAGATGCAGTGCCACCCCATCGCATATCCAAAAATATAAATACTGTTGCCAAATTGTTAGTCACGCACCCTATGTTATTTAGGCCATCTAACCGGAACACGATAGTGCTGAACACTACCATTTAGCGGTCAATAAATTAGGTAATGCGATGGTACCTATGCTTTCGAGCTCCTACACTGGAACTCTACCACCAGTAGTAAACGTACTGTAGAATACGTTTTTATTATACCTATCCAAACCATTTTGAGTGATGTCTTCCTCACTCACAAATTGTCACTTAATTTCTTTTTCAATTCCCGGGCGAAATTAAAAAGTTTCGCGTTAATTAGACAGAAGTAGCACTAGAGTGGTGCCAGGCACGGGACGCTCTGACACGGAACCCTAATCGCACTATCAAACAACTTTGTCCAACACTACGCTTTTGAAGAGTGCAGATGATTTAGATACGACAAAAGAATCTTTGATCGTCTCTCGATCAAGATAATGTGTTTATCAGTATATGTGACACACACACACTACAAAAATCGTCTATTGCTACGAAACTCACACCTCGACTTTAACAAAATACATAAACAATTTTACGCACACATTTAAACATCTATGTGACAGGCATAGACACACTTGTGGTTGTACTTTGGCAGAGAGGAAAGCCTGCAAATGGCTACTCTCCTACGGTCCGCCGCGGCCGGTGGCCCGTGTTGCTCTTTGTTCAATTCTCAGTTTTTGTTTTCATGGTGTAAGAACAATGACTGTTCAAATGAGTTAAACAAACATGTGACTTACCTAATGTAACAAATATTCTGAGATGGCAAGTCGCATGTTTGTTTTGATTTTTCAATTGATTTCAGCAGTCATTCTTTTCTAAATTCTTGATCAAGGGTTTTGCCTCAGTGATCATATAGCCAATTCGAAAAAATAACTTCAGATTCCAGGGTTCTTTTGGAAATATTGAAAAAAGAGAGAATTAAGTTTTTGTTGTTTGTTTGTTGAGTGTTTTGCCTCACTGATAGCAAAAACGGGGCACATAAAAAAAAGACTTCTTTGTTCCAATACTGTTTTGGTGACTCTTTTGCCTTCTATTGTTCATGAAACTCAAAGAATTTGATTATTTGTTTAGCGATCTTTATCATATAAAAAAAGAATTAGTAGGTATCAATTCAACTCGTAGATATGCATGTAATATTCATGAAACTGTTATATATTTACCTACATACGATTAATATTTAAAACTATCAAGCAAATAGGTATAAACAATTGTCTCTAATTTTTAACTCTTATCTATTCATAGAAATCCACTAAAATGTCCCTACAGCTATAAATTTTAATCATTGCAAATTTTATTTAAGTTGCTCCATTCTAAATATATGCAACTCTACTACATAGTCTGAGAGTTAGCGGCTGTCCCTGTAAGTTGGTTCGAGTCAATTACAAAAGTTTGACGAGTTGGGTGCGGTATCGATTGATCTCTTTGATTTTAGCACACGTTCACCCACTTTAAAAGCGTCGAGCCTACGAGTGTTATTGGGTTATCTGTGAATAGTAACGTTGCTTTTAGGAAGATGGACAGTTGTACCTACTGCCACTAGAGGACTAGAGTGAAGTACAATTTTAGATCGAGCGTTCAAAATAGTAACTTCAGCAACAGTAGATACTCTTTTTTATCTCATAAAGTGGCAAACAAGTTAACATACATACAGTTTACATTGATGGTAAGTATAAATATGACTTTAGTCTATTTAAACAACTACATGAAAACAGAGATTTCAATGAAGATGCATTACCACTGCTAAGGCCTTTGTACATTATCACCGGACTGGAACACGATAGTTCTGAACACTACCATAAAATATAGCAGCAAGTAGTTGCACCCGCGAGCTCCGTCACTGGAGCTCTACCACCAGTACATATATTAGTTATACATTCTATTATATATTCCGTGGGTAGAAGCCATGTATAAATGTTGATAATAAAAATATAGTTCACGACATCTACGCAATTAAATGTCAAAGCATGTTTTGTTATCATATGATTAGCAGTAAAAACATGTCTGTTACAGGCTTTATTCATGGGTAGTTAGAATATTGATATTAAACATAAAATGTTATATTTTCAACCTGAGAATTAATCACCATCATCACCAGAGGGCACGGTAAGCCATCAGTCCCGGTTGCTATCAATAGATAGCAGTCGTTAAACCTTATCGGACGCCTTATGGAGAATATCCGACAGCGGGTTGGCTACTAACTCGTATCTCCACTAACCCGCATTAGGGTAGCGTGGTGGAGTAACCTCCAGGCCTCCCCGAAAACGGGGAAAGACTCGTGCCCACCAATGAGAGGTGAAAATAAGGGGTTGTTGCCACCTACCTCAGGAGTCTAGTGGTAGTAGGCCACCTCTGCTACGCTGGAGTCTTATGTCGGGAGCTATAAAATAACAAAAATATTTGGGGCCACTTTTCCACTATTATGAGATAAATCGTAAGATAGAATGATCATAATGCAAGAATTTCAAAAATACAAAAAAACACGTGTACCTTTTTTTTAAACCTCATTTGTATATTTATACAAGAGGAGTAAGTAATGTTGTGGATGACTTGACAGAAGTCCTCGCTACGGGTAACGGGCGACTTAAGTCAATATCCAGATGAAAGATGAGTATAGTGTTAAGTTAGGGTAGTAATAGTAGCTCAATATGTATTTTGAGTTTAGATATTATGTGATGAATTCTCATGTATTGTTGAACACAATGACAATGACACGTGTACCTATACGATGATATATTTTATGATAATACAGGCAATTTATTAATTGTACCTATAGAACTCTGTAGAATACAAACCTGACTTGCAATGGGCCGCTTTTTCTTCTCTTATTTAATTTACAAAAAATCACTTATTACATCTAGTAACATACAGATACAATTTTGTCTCACGACAAACAAAATGTCCCACACATGTCATACCCAAAGATTTACAATTATCAGAAATAACAGCAAAACAACTTGGTCCTGTCGATGTCCCATCCGGAATGACATTCATTATTTTTTAAGGACCTCATAAAACAATATTACGGCTCTGGGCCTATACTTACCCACAGTTCCATCCCAATTATAGGCCATAACTGCCGGTTCGATTCCCGTCGATAATTATAACTGTTCAGACCAAACATACAACTGACATAAATAACTCAGACGTTTCTTAGCGGCGCCGTGCCGTAATTGGAATTATTGTCGCCCAAAAAATATTACATCTATAAATGCGAATGTTTGAGTGTTAGGATGTTATTTGATTTATTTGTAAACGTAAAGAAATTTTTAAGATTGTTTTTTGTAATGAAGGTGGCAAACAGGCATGCAGCTCACATTGGTGTAATGTGATGAAAGGTGATGACTGTAGCCTATAGACATTTACACAGAAACCAGAGGTCAAATGCAGATTCGTTGTCACCCCTTTGCGCATAGAAAAAAAAACGTAGAATGAGTAACGTGACCATTTTTATCGTCACTCAAAACGGGACATTCTCTAAATATACCTTCAAGGAACCAGTGGGGAAGAGGCTAACTTACGAACGCCCAGCTATAACGCCCTTGTTTAAGTAGGTACCTATCGTTTTAGTATCTTAAGGTGGCCATTCACGATCACTCCATCTGGAAGCGCTCCACGCCAAAACTACAAAACAATGCAAAAACTTGTCGTGGATGTTTAAAACCATGTGGATTTCGTGGCATAGCTCCGCGTGTTGGATTTCCAAACGATCCAAAATCCAATGCGGCGCGGCTCCAATGGCCGCAGTCCAACTCATCGTGAATGCGGAATCGTTGCGTGGCGTGGCGCAAATCCACGCGCGCACTGCTCGTGAGTGGCGAAAACGAAATCCATTTGATCGTCATTTTGCTTTGCGCTGCGGTAACGAATGGTTGTTTCTGTACTTTGCTTTTAAATTGTTTTAAAATGTCAGGAAAAGAGATTGTTTTAGAAGTAATGGAAATGTATAGAGTATTACCATGCCTCTGGCAAATAACTCATAGTTATCATCAAGACAAAAATAAACGTAATAATGCTACAGAACACATTACAGAACAGTTATTTGTAAAAGTCTATTCTAACGCAAATAAAGATAGCAGTTGTAGTAAAGTAAGTAGGTTCATCCATTCTAAAATATTTCCTCCAATCACCTAGTTCTAGACTAAGTTCGGATATTAAATTTGTATGTGCGAACTTCTGACGCTGCAATAGCCATACAAACAGCAGCTGACAATAGCAAAATTTTTCTTCATTAGACATTTAAATTTTTAAAAAAAGTCTGCGTCTATTCACTGTAGGAATCGGACAACAGTCACAAAAAAATGCGATCGTGAGTGTCGTAAGAATTTGGATGTCGTCCACCGATGTGGAGCGCTTCCAAATGGAGTGCCCGTGAATGGCCACCTTTAGGTATCGCTATCGATTGCGGTTGAGATTATTATGAATTATTCAAAAAAAAAATTTAAATTTCGGATTGACGTTTACAGGACAATATCAGTCGGGTACGCTAGTTTTCTATACATTTTTGTTAAGATTACCGATAACGGCACATTTTCGCTTCCCAAAAGTTTTCCTGAGACTGGGACGGGCTGAATGAAAATGGGACGGTCCCGTTCAAAACGGGACGTATGGTCCCGTTAAGTATGAGGTATGAGGGCGCTTTGTTTCAAACAAAATTAATTTTCATACATCATCATATCAGCCGCATGATGTCCACTGCTGGACCAAAGCCTCCCCATAAAGGGGGATATCGCTTGGCATACGGACGTTGCTGCCAATCTTCCGTAATGCACTTACTACCGCCCCATTGGAATGGTTTGGCCGCCATTGTTCCGTTGGCTGACTGCACTTGTCGAAGAATTATCTTCCAGTGGAAGAAATTTCTTTCGCTAGTGGGTGGTGGGGTCGTCACGTCCCGACTCCAGTAGGTTTTTTTTTTCATTTTCATATACATATATTTCAATAATATTAACAATTTCTTAAATTCTGTACGTTCAGCAAGTTTAAATTTATAATATTGTGGGTGTAACAGCAACCATAAAATTCCAAACGATTGATAAAATTAATTATAAGGTTGATTCGAGGAACCATTTTGATTTAGAATGTCAGCATAATATAATTATCCTCTATTTGGATAGGACTTGGTAATAATTTGAGGTAAATGTCAAACTTGTATAATATTTTATTCTTATTTTATATCGGTAGTAGTTAATAGTCCATTATTTCAGAAATGTCATTCATTCAATAGGTATCTCTTGTTTATGAAAATTAGAGGCTTGTATAATGTAAGTACCTACTTTTGTACTATTTCAGTAGGACTGTTCTGTCTACCAAAGGAGTAATTTTTTAATAATTTTGTTTTCGAAAAATCAGCACCGGTACCATAAAATACATAGATAACATCAGATCAGATAAAAATGGCCACCAAGGCAATATTTTTCGTAATATATGTTCATAAATCAAAAAGATTTTCCTAAGAACTATCGATAATTTTTAAGCTCGTATTCTACAATAAAAAAAAACAAAAGTTCAAGTTTTCAAAAAATGTATCTCACAGGAATATTAACGAGCAATTTTAAAAAATGTCACTGAATAGTTTTTGACTAATGACATTTTTTTAAAATTAGTGATTAGGTCGATTTGGCATTAGCCTATTAATAATAAATAATTGACATCTTACCGGAATACTACTATTTGGATATTATTCGGTAGCTTCGGTAATAGCTCCATGGAACTCTATCTACAGTAATTCTTTCTTGATTATTGAAGTATAGTTAGTGTAGGTATAGTTAAAGCTTTTTTATAAATTATCTTTCTCATAGTTTTACTAAACACTAAACATTGCTGTTTTAAATTCTGATAAAACTGAAACTGCTTCTGTGCAATTGTTTCAAGTTTCCCATCATTATAACATTGCGCTCTTATCAGTGAGAGGAAGTTTACTATGATAAACTTAGGTTTACGGTGGCGTAGATGTCTAGTTAATATTTGTTTGTATTTTTCATTTAAACCACAATTAACATTTTGTTTTTCTTTGTAAGAGATAAAGGTGAAATCCAAAGCATCTTAGCCGACCCTCTGAATGATATTAGTAAAATGCTTTGCAATGGTATATGTAATATTATAAATTATTGATTAGGTGATATTAATTAGCAACCACGGGGCTGGCATAGTCGCACGACGACTAGGCCAACATTTTTTTGTCTATATATAGTATTTTTTTTTAAACATGCTCTAAAATATAGTACGCATAAAAAAAATATAGTAGGTACTTTAGTAGGGAAGAAATAAAAATAGACTTTTATATCTTTATTCATTTTTTTAAATATAAAAGTTATATTATTTTGCACTTCGTGCATTTTTTATCTTCGATAAAAGTGGCATACGCTTTATGACATTCAATATTTAAGTTAATATAAATTAACAGTTCATTTTTTATCAAGGATAAAGATGCTCTGTTTCTTTCTTCCCGCCACTTGGCATTCATAACAGAAAATATTATTCTGTAAATGCCGAAGTAGCGGGAATAGACAGAAGAAATGAAATAATTTTGAATAAATTTGGTAACTTATTATCTGTATGATTCAAAATATGTTGCCATTTTTGAGATGAGTTTTTGTTTACAAAATCGTTTGTATCCTTGACTTTTAGAATTATTTCATTCACTATATTTATTTTTGAATATAGATCATTCATATCAATATTAAGTTTGGCCTGTAAATTAGGAATTTCTAATGTTGCCTCACAGTCATCAAATAAAATCCCAATATCAAAATATTGTAAAAATAAAGGAAATAGTTTTATATATTTTCTATTACTGGCATCAGTTTGTAAACAAAAATACACATTAGGGTCATTTAAGTGACTCAGTAAATTTTGTAAGTCGTAGGGCCCCAAAATCTCATTAACCAATGCTTCCATTTTAGTGCGTCCTAATTGTATGTTCAAAGCCGTTTTAGAATCCATATAGAGAATTTTGTTTAATTTAATAGTGCAATCCATGCTGTTATACGAAAGATTGTGCTTTACGGTATGATAAGTTAAAGCAAGTTCACTTGCTGATATCTTGTCATCACAATGATTTGCAAGAGGAGCAAAGTTCAAAGAGGAGGTCGATGCACCAAAAAAGCGATCTAAAGTAGATTTTCTTTTGTTAATTTCATGTTTCAGTTTATGGTTTTTTGTTTCACTATGCTGTTTAATCTGCAATATAAGTATTTACCAAAACACCACAAAAATAAATAATTCATAGAATATAAACAATACAACACACCAAAGATATCTTGACAAAATAATCTATGAACTCACTAACTCACATGACCAATGCCACTTTTACTAATAGAAAATGCTATGTTGCATGTTAAACATTTCACATTGTACTCGCTTTCCGGATCTTTAGCAATCCAGGCAATTTATTTCTCCCAGACGGGTTTATATTTCTGAAGTCTTTTTTTTATAAGACTTTGCCTCTTTTCGGCTCTGTAGAGCATTATCTTTTTCACACACTACGTGGCATTCGTTCAATTTGATAAAATTTTGATGAATTCTGCACTATTAGTGCTTACGTAGGCAGAGTGTAACAGAGATAACGCTCCACGAACTCGAAACTAGCCGATTGTCTCTTTCCTAATGTCGAGCAATATTCTTGGCGGGTACTGTACAGTGCTCAACAATAAATATTGCACATTCAGCCTAGGAAGGAGACTTCGGCTTATTTCGGGTCTGTAGAGCGTTTTCTCTTTCGCACTGTACCTATTTGACGTTTTTCGACCGTTTTGATCAAGTTTTGAGCAAAACCGGACTGTCAGTGCTTACGTAGGCAGTGTGCAACAGAGACAACGCTCTACGAAGTCAAAACGAGCCGATTGTCTATTTCGCTGGCACGGTGTGCAATATTAATTGTTGAGTTCTGTACATCGGTACTTACCTATCTCTTTTACGTTCAGAAATTACTATACTTGCAAAACAGGATAGAAATGTTTTTTTTTTAAAGTATTTCGTCATCGTTTAGAACTTTTTTCTGGATGAAACATAATATGCAAATGTATCAAAGTCGATCTACTTACCATTAATTCATTATAATGTTATAAAATATATCCACTAAATGTCACGTCCCATCAGGTCTTTCAAAGCCCCGGGCATTTTATACACCTGGACAACAAAAAGGCCGTTTCCACATCGAAATGATCGTTGAAATGATAAGAATTATTCACCGACTTCAGTAGTCGGAGTTCTCAATTTATGTGTATCTAGCTGTGCCCGCAACTTCGTTCGCGTGGAATAGTGGCTTTGGCCGCTGGGCGTCGCGACGCTCGACGTCCGGACGCTGGGCGTCGAGACGCTGGCGTCGGGACGCTGGGCGTCGAGACGCTGGGCGTCGGGACGCTGGGCGTCGGAACGCACGACGTCAGGACGCCCGACGACGGGACGCTGGGCGTCGGAACGCACGACGTCAGGACGCCCGACGACGGGACGCTGGGCGACGGGACGCTGGGCGTCGGTACGCTGGGCGTCGGGACGCTGGGCGTCGGGACGCTGGGCGTCGGGACGCTGGGCGTCGGGACGCTGGGCGTCGAGACCCTGGGCGTCGGGACGCTGGGCGTCGAGACGCACGACGTCGGGACGCTGGGCGTCGGGACGCTGGGCGTCGGGACGTTGGGCGTCGGGACGCTGGGCGTCGGGACACTGGGCATCGGGACGCTGGGCGTCGGGACGCTGGGCGTCGGGACGCTGGGCGTCGAGACGCTGGGCGTCGGGACGCTGGGCGTCGAGACGCACGACGTCGGGACGCTGGGCGTCGGAACGTTGGGCGTTGGGACGCTGGGCGTCGGGACGCTGGGTGTCGGGACGCTGGGCGTCCCGTCGTCGGGCGTCCCGACGTCGAGCGTCTCGAAGCCCAGCGTCCCGACGCCCAACGTCTCGACGCCCAGCGTCCCGACGCCCAGCGTCCCGACGTCGTGCGTCTCGACGCCCAGCGTCCCGACGCCCAGCGTCCCGACGCCCAGCGTCCCAACGCCCAGCGTCCCGACGCCCAGCGTCCTGACGCTCAGCGTCCCGACGCCGAGCGTCCCGACGCCCAGCGTCCCGACGCCCAGCGTCCCGACGCCCAGCGTCCCGACGCCCAGAGTCCCGACGCCCAGCGTCCCGACGCCCAGCGTCCCGACGCCCAGCATCCCGAGGCCCAGCGTCCCGACGCCCAGCGTCCCGACGCCCAGCGTCCCGACGTCGTGCGTCTCGACGCCCAGCATCCCGACGCCGAGCGTCCCGACGCCCAGCGTCCTGACGCCCAGCGTCCCGACGCCCAGCGTCCCGACGCCCAGCGTCCCGACGTCGTGCGTCTCGACGCCCAGCGTCAAGACGCCGAGCGTCCCGACGCCCAGCGTTTCGACGCCCAGCGTCCCAACGCCCAGCGTCCCAACGCCCAACGTTCCGACGCCCAGAGTCCCGACGTCGTGCGTCTCGACGCCCAGCGTCCCGAAGCCGAGCGTCCCGACGCCCAGCGTCTCGACGCCCAGCGTCTCGACGCCCAGCGTCCCGACGCCCAGCGTCCCGACGCCCAGCGTCCCGACGCCCAGCGTCCCGACGCCCAGCGTCCCGACGCCCAGCGTCCCGACGCCCAGCGTCCCGACGCCCAGCGTCCCGACGCCCAGCGTCCCGACGCCCAGCGTCCCGAAGTCGTGCGTCCCGACGTCAAGCGTCCCGACGCCCAGCGTCCCGTCGTCGGGTGTCCTGACGTCGAGCGTTCCGACGCCCAGCATTTCGACGTCAGGACGCCCGACGACGGGACGCTGGGCGTCGGGACTTCGAGACACTTGACGTCGGGTCGCACGACTTCGGGACGCTGGGCGTCGGGACGCTGGGCGTCGGGACGCTGGGCGTCGAGACGCACGACGTCGGGACTCTGGGCGTCGGAACGTTGGGCGTTGGGACGCTGGGCGTCGGGACGCTGGGCGTCGAAACGCTGGGCGTCGGGACGCTGGGCGTCGAGACGCACGACGTCGGGACGCTGGGCGTCGGGACGCTGGGCGTCGGGACGTTGGGCGTCGGGACGCTGGGCGTCAGGACGCTGGGCGTCAGGACGCTGGGCGTCGGGACGCTCGGCGTCTTGACGCTGGGCGTCGAGACGCACGACGTCGGGACGCTGGGCGTCGGGACGCTGGGCGTCGGGACGTTGGGCGTCGGGACGCTGGGCGTCAGGACGCTGGGCGTCGGGACGCTCGGCGTCGGGACGCTGGGCGTCGGGACGCTCGGCGTCGGGACGCTGGGCGTCGAGACGCTGGGCGTCGGGACGCTGGGCGTCGGGACGCTGGGCGTCGGGACGCTCGGCGTCGGGACGCTGGGCGTCGAGACGCACGACGTCGGGACGCTGGGCGTCGGGACGCTGGGCGTCGGGACGCTGGGCGTCGAGACGCTGGGCGTCGGAACGCTGGGCTTCGTGACGCTCGACGTCGGGACGCCCGACGACGGGACGCTGGGCGTCGGAACGCTGGGCGTCGGGATGCTGGGCGTCGAGACGCTGGGCGTCGGGACGCTGGGCGTCGAGACGCTGGGCGTCGGGACGCTGGGCGTCGGAACGCACGACGTCAGGACGCCCGACGACGGGACGCTGGGCGTCGGAACGCACGACGTCAGGACGCCCGACGACGGGACGCTGGGCGACGGGACGCTGGGCGTCGGTACGCTGGGCGTCGGGACGCTGGGCGTCGGGACGCTGGGCGTCGGGACGCTGGGCGTCGAGACCCTGGGCGTCGGGACGCTGGGCGTCGAGACGCACGACGTCGGGACGCTGGGCGTCGGGACGCTGGGCGTCGGGACGTTGGGCGTCGGGACGCTGGGCGTCGGGACACTGGGCATCGGGACGCTGGGCGTCGGGACGCTGGGCGTCGGGACGCTGGGCGTCGAGACGCTGGGCGTCGGGACGCTGGGCGTCGAGACGCACGACGTCGGGACGCTGGGCGTCGGAACGTTGGGCGTTGGGACGCTGGGCGTCGGGACGCTGGGTGTCGGGACGCTGGGCGTCCCGTCGTCGGGCGTCCCGACGTCGAGCGTCTCGAAGCCCAGCGTCCCGACGCCCAACGTCTCGACGCCCAGCGTCCCGACGCCCAGCGTCCCGACGTCGTGCGTCTCGACGCCCAGCGTCCCGACGCCCAGCGTCCCGACGCCCAGCGTCCCAACGCCCAGCGTCCCGACGCCCAGCGTCCTGACGCTCAGCGTCCCGACGCCGAGCGTCCCGACGCCCAGCGTCCCGACGCCCAGCGTCCCGACGCCCAGCGTCCCGACGCCCAGAGTCCCGACGCCCAGCGTCCCGACGCCCAGCGTCCCGACGCCCAGCATCCCGAGGCCCAGCGTCCCGACGCCCAGCGTCCCGACGCCCAGCGTCCCGACGTCGTGCGTCTCGACGCCCAGCATCCCGACGCCGAGCGTCCCGACGCCCAGCGTCCTGACGCCCAGCGTCCCGACGCCCAGCGTCCCGACGCCCAGCGTCCCGACGTCGTGCGTCTCGACGCCCAGCGTCAAGACGCCGAGCGTCCCGACGCCCAGCGTTTCGACGCCCAGCGTCCCGACGGCCAGCGTCCCAACGCCCAACGTTCCGACGCCCAGAGTCCCGACGTCGTGCGTCTCGACGCCCAGCGTCCCGAAGCCGAGCGTCCCGACGCCCAGCGTCTCGACGCCCAGCGTCTCGACGCCCAGCGTCCCGACGCCCAGCGTCCCGACGCCCAGCGTCCCGACGCCCAGCGTCCCGACGCCCAGCGTCCCGACGCCCAGCGTCCCGAAGTCGTGCGTCCCGACGTCAAGCGTCCCGACGCCCAGCGTCCCGTCGTCGGGTGTCCTGACGTCGAGCGTTCCGACGCCCAGCATTTCGACGTCAGGACGCCCGACGACGGGACGCTGGGCGTCGGGACTTCGAGACACTTGACGTCGGGTCGCACGACTTCGGGACGCTGGGCGTCGGGACGCTGGGCGTCGGGACGCTGGGCGTCGGGACGCTGGGCGTCGAGACGCACGACGTCGGGACTCTGGGCGTCGGAACGTTGGGCGTTGGGACGCTGGGCGTCGGGACGCTGGGCGTCGAAACGCTGGGCGTCGGGACGCTGGGCGTCGAGACGCACGACGTCGGGACGCTGGGCGTCGGGACGCTGGGCGTCGGGACGTTGGGCGTCGGGACGCTGGGCGTCAGGACGCTGGGCGTCAGGACGCTGGGCGTCGGGACGCTCGGCGTCTTGACGCTGGGCGTCGAGACGCACGACGTCGGGACGCTGGGCGTCGGGACGCTGGGCGTCGGGACGTTGGGCGTCGGGACGCTGGGCGTCAGGACGCTGGGCGTCGGGACGCTCGGCGTCGGGACGCTGGGCGTCGGGACGCTCGGCGTCGGGACGCTGGGCGTCGAGACGCACGACGTCGGGACGCTGGGCGTCGGGACGCTGGGCGTCGGGACGCTGGGCGTCGGGACGCTGGGCGTCGGGACGCTCGGCGTCGGGACGCTGGGCGTCGAGACGCACGACGTCGGGACGCTGGGCGTCGGGACGCTGGGCGTCGGGACGCTGGGCGTCGAGACGCTGGGCGTCGGAACGCTGGGCTTCGTGACGCTCGACGTCGGGACGCCCGACGACGGGACGCTGGGCGTCGGAACGCTGGGCGTCGGGATGCTGGGCGTCGGGACGCTGGGCGTCGGGACGCTGGGCGTCGGGACGCTGGGCGTCGGGACGCTGGGCGTCGGTACGCTGGGCGTCATAACGCGGGGCGTCAGGACGCTGGGCGTCCTAACGTGGGGCGTTAATGCCACCTATACCACCAACACCATCACCGTCATCATAATTACATCCGGAAGACGTCCATTGGAGTTTTTGGCTTCATTTCACTTTCTTGGTGTATTTTTAAGTTATATTGAATAAAATTGGTGGCATTTTGTTTGATATAGGTTTATTACAGTGCCCGTGTATAGTGAAATAGAATAACAGTGCGAAAATACGACCTTTCAGGTTGCCTCCAAAACTACATTGTAAATGTTCTGGTAAAGTAGCCATCGCTTTACTCGAATAACTTGATTGTAACTCACTTGACTGACATATTATACTTGATAACTTATGTACTTGATACTTACATATTATAGTTGATGACTATATTATACTAACTTTTACGCTGCTTTTATAAATATTAAATATCGTTTTACTTGACACTGGCAATATGCGTAATAGCGATGCCATAATAACAAGAAAAAAAAAAAAGACGTCCATCCCTCTCCGCTTGACAAAGCCTTTCCGAAGATGCTCCTAAAAGTGTTGTGCGTCATAAGGCAATAATATGCCATAATTGCCACGCTTGGCATGCTGAATGGTGATCATAGCGGCGATTGTTTTATGCCGGGACGCTGCTATGCGGTATGCTTAACGTTACTAACAGAGAAAAAACCGACCAAGTGCGAGTCGAACTCGTGCAAAAAAATACGTCTACTGTACGCCCCCTTGGATGTTTTAATTTTCTTATTTTTAGTAATTAATTTTGTCTTTGTAACAGAAATATATAATTTGTGAAAATGTTAGCTTTCAAGCTATCACTATTTATGAGATAGGTACAGCCTGGTGACAGACAGACGGATGGACGGACTGACAGACAGACAGACAGCGGAGAATTAGTAATCCGTAGGGTCCGTTTTTACCTTTTAGGTACGAAACCCCCTAAAATATAGAAGATAGAGACAGAGTAGTTAAAAATATTCGATATGATTTTTAAATTGTCATTTCTTTTTTATTTCTAATCCGATTGACATGAAACGAACACTAAATGTTTAGTAAAACTTACGACAATATATTAGTGAAACTGCAAATCGGATAAGCCATTTCTGAAATTAGCGTGCACAACCACACGGACAAACAGTCATTTTTTTTCGGGATAAAAAATACCCAGCGTTGTGCGCCAAAGGTTGAAGTATAATTATATCAAGTTTCATCGTAATCGGACCGGTAGATTTTGTGTGATGCTTGAACAAACAGACAGACTGACAGACAGACAAAAATTTTCTAATCATATATTTGTGTTCGGTATCGATCTAGTAACATCCCCTAGTATTTTTTTTTTAATATTTTTAATGTACAGTATTCACAATTCTACACACAGTTTTATTAAAAGTATAGATGACATTATTGTGTATTGACAAAGCCAAGATTTTGGTACTGGTTTCTTTTAATGTCATCGATCAAATTTTGATTATTTGAGCAACACCTCGTAACTTTCAATTCAAAAAATTGTAAAAATATTTTATGACACTACACATTTATGTAGGTATACTAATGTTTTACCCTACAAATCTAATAAGTGCAAATGTATATGTATTGATTCTGTAATTATTTATCTTCATTTATTTAATATAAAACAATCCACGCACCTTTGTATGGTAAGAGTAATCTAAAGTCTTCAAAAACAGCAAAGTGAGTTGGCGCTCTATGCCACAGACAGATGAGTATCTCATTTCAAGCTCACATTGATAGTTCTAAAGATGCCTACGATTGGTCAGATGTACAGTATCCTGAAAGAGAACAGCCTCCATTTAATCACTAAGGACTTAAAAAAACAATCATTCTGAATATAGTTCAACCAGCGATAAATTAATTTTAAATGACTTAGTACATACGACTGACGGCCACCAAAAATTTAATAGCGACCTGCCATAGGAAATTCGGTCACCACGTTCCTAGCAAGGGGTAATGATACAAATTATAATAATTGTGTAAGCGGCGCGCGGAGGGCGGGGCCAAATGACAATCACGCGCCGCGACCTAATGAACGGGTGCGTACGCGCAACTAGCACAGGTGCCGCCGTAGGGATGTGCTTGGAAATTAATTTTGTTTTATTTTTTGTAAGCTTAGAGCATTGTTCAACTTTCTTTTGAATAACATGTAGTGTTACTAAATGAGTGAGGCACTTAACTGGTTTTTAAATTATTAATTCATTTTTTTCTTTGCTTAGTTTTAGTTACAAACAGTATTTTTTTTATATTTACGTGAAGCTTCTACTACTCACGTAACTTATAAGCTCTTCAATATTAGAAACCATTTTTTTGAGACAACTGCACACATATGCAACGTCTTGTTGTCTTTATTTGAAAAATAATACTTGTCGTCTTATGCATTTGAATTCAAAAAGTTAACATCCTTTCTACGAATTCATCAATGCCTAGAGCAATTGAAATTTAACCCTAGAAGCCTAATCTACGCCTGCGAGGCGTACACGCATTCGAATATCGTTTGTCTCTTTCTAACGGTTGAAGCTAGAGTGTCGTGCTCTTTTGTTACCTCCGTAGACGACGGGAGCTACAGGACGGTGTTCGTATCGTTAATTACCTTAACGAGTCCCGCCATTTTTGATTCATCGAAGTGTTGCACGCCTGCGAGACGTATGTTTAGGCTTTGTGTAACTTTAACTAAGTATACTATACTGCTCCTAAAGTTAAGCAAGTCTTTCAAAGTCTGATTAGTAGTAATGTTTGCTCTATGAATAAATAATTAGCATAAAAAAAATATATTCTGAAAAAATTACATAATGTTTTAGTTAAATTTCAAGAAGTCATTTTTTTTTGTTTAAATTTATGTATATTGTTTTTTTGTTGCAATAAATAACTGTGATTATAGTTATAATTAATAACAGTGTCGTTTTATTTTTAGTTTATATTCCAAATTCAAATTTCTGCTTAATAATAAAAATAATAATTAATTAATAAACCTAAAATAGGGTCTTTTATACGTGTACGCCTCTGAGACGTAATAGGTTGGGGAAAAAGTCTTTTCGCATTATAGTATGTATGAACTTGTAATAAAATCTCTTTGGCTGTAGTATTTGTATCTGGCTGGTTTTGGTATCATTGAAAGTTAAAATTTTAAAGAACATAATTCCAAATGTGTGATTTTCATTTGTTTTTCGTACTGTGAATCTAATGAAGATATTCGATACATTTTAAAATTTTACTACAAAAAAGGTAAAATGCAACGCAAGCAGCGAAAAAAATTTGCGATGTTTATGGACCTAGTGCAGTGTCTGTGAGAGTAGTACAAATTTGGTTTAAGCGTTTTCAATCCGGAAATTTTGATGCCAAAGATGCACCTCGCTCTGGTCGCCCTATTACGGATAAAATGGATGCCATTTTTGAAAAAGTGGAGCAAGATCGACATATCAGTAGTTACGACGTAGCTGAAGAACTGAGAATTGATCACAAAACAGTTTTGGCGCATTTGAAAAAAGCTGGGTACAAAAAAAAGATCGATATTTGGGTACCTCACGAGCTCATTGAAAGAAACCTAATGAACCGTGTACTCATTTGTGATTCTTTATTACGACGTAATGAAACCGAATCATTTTTGAAGAAACTAATAACTGGTGATGAAAAGTGGATCACGTACGACAAGAACGTGCGAAAAAGGTCGTGGTCAAAGGCCGGTCAGGCTTCACAGACTGTGGCGAAACCCGGGTTAACACGCAATAAGGTGATGTTGTGTGTGTGGTGGGATTGGAAGGGCATTATTCATTAGGAGCTATTACCACCAGGCAGGACTATCGATTCTGAACTCTACTACGAACAACTGATGAGATTAAAGCAAGAAGTTGAGAGAAAGCGGCCGGAATTGATCAACAGAAGGGGTGTGGTGTTTCATCATGATAACGCTAGACCTCACACATCTATAGCCACTCAGCAAAAATTAAGAGTGTTTGGCTGGGAGGTGTTCGCCGCCGCATGCATCCGCCTTATAGTACTGACCTTGCATCTTCAGATTTCCACCTGTTTCGGTCTCTTCAGAATTCTTTATGCAATGTTAGGTTAACATCACGAAAGGACTGCCAAATCCACTTGTCGCGGTATTTTGATGAGAAGTCCCAAAATGTTTATAGCAATGGGATCATGTCCCTACCTACAAGATGGCAAAAGGTTATCGAACAAAATGGTACATACATACTTTAGTTAAATTTAAATAAACTATATTAAAAAATGTTTTGAGTTATCTTAAAAAATGCGAAGAAACTTTTTCCCCAACCTAATATATTAAGGCTTTGTGTACGTCCGTAATAGATTAGGCTTCTAGGGTTAATAAACAACTAAGCAACGTTCCATTTTGGTTTTAATTGAAGGAAATATAGCAGCCACTGGTCAGAAGAATTGATGCCGGTTTTTAAGCTATAAACATAAATTCATACAAAAAATATTAGATTGGATGTAGGTATGTAGGTATCTTTTTAGAATATCTGCAGTTTATATTATATGCTTAAAAGTTATGTATTTTATGTGGAAGTGATTGATTTAAATAACAAATTTATATTCAATCTAAATTTATCTGAGAGAGAACTCTTGGAATCATTATGGGTTAAAGCAATATATTTTTATATATTAGGAGCGTTTCGTCAAAATCTGTTAAGGGAAAAGGAAGTTATGGTCACTTGAAAATTTACTTTGAAGCACTGCTTTAAAACTTTTAAACACAGTTGAATGCGAATTAGAAAAACGTATTATTAGAGTCTATAATATAGATCTTTACCGTCTGGATAATTGTAGTTTCCACAGGTTACGCGAAAAGCGACCAACACGCGGGCGGAGCCGCAAGATACAGCTAGTTTACAATATCTATCGATATCTAACGTGATCCTTCACTAGACTAGTAATTCCCCGAGTATTACTATGGCGAGTCAGGTGCTCATTACAGTCGCACGCCGCTGTCGCATCTATTCTCGACTGGAAGGTTCTAACGCAATCATAATGTTTGGGTTTTGTTCACTTTTGTTCACCATTATCTTTGGCGTTTGTTCCGATTGGTCTTGTCGTCATTTAGAAAATGTCGATTGTCATCAAATCAAAGCAAATATTTAGAAAATAAATACTTATCATATTTTGGCCGGAAGACGTCCACTGCTTGATCAAAGCCTCCCCATAAGGGGAATATGTCATAATCGCCACGCTTGGCATGCGGATTGGCGATCGTAGTGGCGGTAGTTTTATCGTAAGACTGCTGCCTATCTTACGTTATTGGACTTTCTGGCGCCCCAATAAAGGATTCTAAAAACTATTTCAATGAATAGTTTTTAGAATCCTCTTCCAGTAAAAGAAAATTCTTCCGCTAGTAGGCTGGCTGCTGGGATCGTCACGTCCCGACTCCAGCAGCAAGTTATTTTTTTATGTAATGGAAGTGGCAAACAAGCATGCAGTTCACATTGATGTTAAGTGATGACTCGTTATCTTTCGTTCAACAATCCAACTTTGATACAAAAGAAGACATTACTTAAAAGCCCATAAGTAATGAAAATAAATCGGATTATAATACGGATGTACGAGTATGTACTCACTGGCAGTAGAGCTCCAGTGACGGCGCTTGCGGGCGTAGGCACCACCGCATTACTTAATATACTTGCCGCTAAATGGTAGTGTTCAGCACTATCGTGTTCCGGTCCGGTGGTAATGTACGGCCGTGTAATTTCCGGCACAGAGGCATAACACCTTAGGCCTCAGGAGTGGTAACGCACCTGCATTTTCACCTTGGTCATTGTGTGCGTGTCTATAGGCTGCAGTCATCATTTAACATCAATGTGAACTACATGCTTGATTGTCACTTCGATTTCATAAAAAAAACAAATCTTTGAATGGTGTTTTTAAAACTCAAGATGACAAAAAATAACACATTCTCAACGATGCCTTATACACTCTTGAAAACCCTGATTTTAAGCTAAATAGTGGATTTTTTAAATTACATTCAGTGTCTGCGCATTTACCGTAACTGCCTAATGAAACACACACATTAAATATATGTCTATCTTTTTCAGGGTTTAGATTTCTAATACTTTTCTCTTGCTATCCTTAATATTTGGGACAATGAATGATAATAAAAACACCATTAACTTTGCTCTGTTAATGGGCTTTTTTAAGTTTACGGTTTGGTCAAATAAACTTTCGAATCTTATTTTGTCACGCAGAGTTTGACTTTCAATAAACCCACTAATGGCAGTTGGAAAAAATAAAAGACAATACACACCATTATCTGATAGAAGATCAAATGTAATCTAATTTACTTTCATTGAGCAAATCAAAGGAATTCAAACCTTGCTCTAAAGTATTACAGTTTCAAATGAATAAACAAGTCTGTCTGAATTGAAGAAAACTGTCCCCATTTGTCGCAACAGTAGGCGTGGTGGTCCGTAAAGGAATGAGATCTTGCAAGTTCCATTTGCGGTCCGAATCTCTTTTATAAGCTCTGATATAAAGTCGAAATTTCTGCAGCAGTGTGACCAAGTAATGATGTCAAAACAGAGGCGAGAGGTAAGTGGACGTAGCAATTTGGACGAACTCCATTAGAGGATGGAACGTATGCTCAGTACATATCATTATGTAGCTCACAGAGCGTGAATACAAAATTGTTGAGCAACGTAATAGGTTGCTCTTTGTTCTTTTGTCTCGGTGGCTATGTCATTGAGAGATGGGTCACGGTACCATGGTGAAATCACTGTCATTACTTAGTAGTTCTATAGTTTTTATGTAGATCAGAATTACGGATTGCGGAATCTTCATCTAGAAGGCGTGATGTAGATTATGATCAGGGATCAGATAATATCTGACGTCTATTTCCTACCTTTCCTTCACATAACATGTGTAGGAAATAGACGTTTCTTACAGAGAACAATCGTACTTTATATACTTAATAATAAATATGTACCTATAAAGCGGAACGTACAGAAATAAAAGTTTCCTACCAAGGCAATGTTAAATACGTTCGCCAAAAACGAATGTATGGCCCCGTAATGAAGACCACCACAAAGACAAAACAACTTAGGTCTCAGGGGTGGCAACGCATCTGCAAGTTGACCTCTGGTTTTTGTGTAGACGTCTACAGTCCGCAGCTGGAGCTGCTAGCTGGTTTGCCACCTTCTTTACATTATAAAACGGATTTTGTAACACAGTTGGATTATGGAGGTTTAAGGACTTTCAAATTTGAATGAAAGTAGGTAGGTACTTGATTTACCTATTAAGCTTTTAACTTAGAATTCGACAGGGAGTTAGTTAACGTTCGCTTCGGCGAAAAATGTGATATTCTGTTAACAGTAAGTAGACTTCTACCATAAAGCAATGCAATAAATGTGAAGGAAAGATTTGACAAATCGGGCAGGACTTCAATAGCTCAATTGGAAAAGCGGCTGGACTAGATTCCCAGTAGGCCGCGAGTTCGAGTCTCGCCTGAAGTCAAATTTTTCTTTCCATTTTTCTTTAAAATAAAATATATTTCACAAGCATGTGTTAATGCGAAATAATATAAAACAATTATTAAGTAGACTTCTACGTAGTGTTGCCAGGTATTTAGGGATCTAGGAACACATTCCGAATGGCACCTGATCGAGACGTTTCCTTGACGTTTGACGAATTCCGATAAATCAACAATATTTCTTTAATAGAAAAACAAACAAATTATATTTATACTGCCTCAGTGGCGTAGTGGTAGCAGGTCACTACTATTACGCTGGAGGTCCTGGGTTCGATTCCCGGGTCGGGGGCTATCAGAGATAACGGTTTAAAATCCTTTATCTCTGGTTCTATTGGCATTTTTCAATTTTCTGGAAGTTTCCCAGTACCTCAGAGTTTGGTAATGTGCCCGGAGATGGCAACAGGTTTGCCACCTGTTACATGGGCCAAAAACGTAACCGGCGAGACGTGGGTGTTTGCATATATGTTTGAATGCCTCATCTACCTCTGCCTACCCCTTCGGGGATTACAGGCGTGAAGTTACGTATATTTATACTTACTTTTTAGTAAATTATGAAAATGCCATAAGAAGACGAATATTGACCAAATCATTCTTCCTCCCCATCGCTCAAAACAAAAGCATCGATTTTTTTTCGTTACAACAACTTTCAGTAGATACATGCATAGCATCATTTTGTACAAAATCCTCGGTACTCCCGACTCACAATTGGCTACGTTTGTCGTGATTTACAACTTCTTTCGACCCTAACTAGAGTTGCCACGTCCGATTATAAAATCGGACGTGGCAACTCTATTTCTATGACATTAAGCCCTAATTCACAATGAGATGATAACGCACGACTATTTCATGGCGTAATGGACAGGTTGCTCTGTACATTTCTTATCAAAATTACTTTAGCCTCGATCTGCAAAGTGATTCCAGAGTAACTCAAACCTATTATTGGTGGCCTAGTATCACTAAGCCACATAGTTAGCCAATAAAATATGACATTTTATTGGCATTATATTGGCATTTTATTGGCTTCTATTTAACTGCCTCAGTAGCCTAGTGGTAGCAGGCTACTACTACTACGCTAGGTTCGATTCCCGGGTGGGGGATATTAGAGATAACGGTGTATTAACCTTTATCTCTGGTTCTATTGGGATTTTTCCATTTTCTGGAAGTTTCCCAGTACCTCGAAGTTTGGTAACGTGTCCAGAGATGTCAATAGGCTCACCACCTATTACATGGACCAAAAGGTAACCGGCGAATCGTGGGTATTTGCATGTACGGTTGAATGCATGCATTTACCACTGCCTACCCCTTCGGGGATTACAGGCGTGAAGTTACGTAAAATATGACATCTGGAAACCACAACAATAGTGTTCAATGCTATCACAATAAATATCTAGAAAATTGCTTTGACATTTCCGATGCTGACACAAATGTTACGCCCTTTGCAATATTACATTATCGGACTCGGTGAGGTGGTCGGAGCTGCTAATAAATTTTAAAAATTACTAACTGTATCCCGCGCCTTATTCGCATGATGTCTAATTCTATAGTTTCAAAAAAATATTCTACCTGCCTCAGTAGCCTAGTGCTAGCAGGCTACTACTACCTACTATGCTGGGGTCCTGGGTTCGATTCCTAGGTCGGAGATATCAGAGATAACGCTGTAAAATCCTTTCTCTGTGATCCTATTGTTGATACCACGCCACAAAATATTTGGATTAATTATGTATGTATGTATCTTCGTGCCAGGTCCCTAATGGGGTAGGCAGAGAGTGTGTAATTTTATTATGAATAAAAAAAATAAAATATTATTTATGTATTTATCTTTATTCATGTAATATTACGTAACATTGTATATAAATATAACATAAGTATGTATTTCAGTTTTATGTAGTTGGGAGGCTTGTAGTTCGCAAAGCCACTTACGGTGGTCCCATCAGAACACCAGCGCTGTAGTGCCAACTACAGCAATCAGCTGAGATGGGTACAATTTTTTTGGTCTCACACATACATCATGCCAATGATGTATTTATAAGCTCATTGCATCATGCCGTTAGTTGTGTTAAGTTGTCTTCTCTGTTTTTATTATTGTTTTTCTATTTTTTTTATAAATATTGTTTGCTTAGTGATGTATTGTGTGCGTCAAAAAATAAACTATTTCTTTCTTTCTTTCTATTGGGATGATTTCCCATTTTCTGGAAGTTTTGCAGTACCTCGAAGTTTGGTGTTATGCCCGGAGATGTCAATAGACTCGCCGCCATGTTTCATGGGCCAAAACGTAACCGACGAATCGTGAGTTTTTGCATGTATGCTGAAACGCATGTGATGATTTCTTATAAACAATTGAAATCATAAAACTGCAAACAGACTGCTTGTTTGCCACTATGGTTGCTTTAAAAAAAAAAAGTATTTTCTTGTTGGTAAGGCCTGGAGCTTGAAGGCTTGGCAATAACGCATTATCTTCCTAATCTATCTGCCCCTACATGTAGGTTACGCACTATCATGTACCAGTTCAATGAAAATGTTTTTTTTTATGTAATAAAAGTGGCAAACATGCGTGCAGTTCACATTGATGTTAAGTGATGACTGCAGCCTATAGACACCCACACAATGACCAGAGGTCAAAATGCAAATGCGTTGCCACTTCTGAGGCATTAGGTGTTATGCCTCTGTGCCGGAAATTACAGAGCCGTACATTACCACCTCACCGGAACACGATAGTGCTGAACACTACCATTTATCGGCAAGTATATTAGGTAATGCGGTGGTGCCTACGCCCGCGAGCTCCGTCACTGGAGCTCTACCACCGGTGAATGTGAAATGACTGCTTTTTTTATACCTAATTATATTGCATTTTGACCTCAGGTTTTTGTGAAGATGTCTCTCGGTTGCAGTATTCACTTACCATCCATGAGAACTGCATGCAGTGTAACTTGTACATATATTATCAAGCCAAAATCCTTACGGGATTGGCAGAACGTGAAGTGCCGAACATTTTCCATGCATCTTCACATTTATCACACTATGACAAGATAAATAAATACCTGTCATTAAAAAGTTATGGCTTACCATGGAAGTGCATTTAATTTGAATATTTCACAATTTCTAAAAACACTTTCTATTTGACCTTATCATATTAAATCGAATTCATAAATTAATCACTTTCTAAGTAGGTACTTTCGCAGGGCTCGGACACATTAACTCGTTCGGACTTAATACGACACATTAGCTGTTAATTATTAGAAATTAAAGGAAAAGTTGCCCAGTGCCAGCCGGGCTCACCCAAGTTTTCGTTGAAGCATGTTTATATTAGACTGAATGTCAAATATTACTATAAGAAGTATTAGATTATCACACTATATAGGTAACCAGCTGTTGCCCGCTGCTTCTCCCGCGTGGATGTCGTTTTATAAATATATTTTCCTGAATTTTCTTTGAAAAAAAAAGTTTATTTTCAATAAGTATCAATGCCTAGAATTGGAGACCACAGACCGCACACATTTTTTAAAATTTTTGTATGAAATCATTAAGTGGTTTACAATATATCTACCTACTAAGTTTCATTTATGTAGTCTTAATAGTTTTGGAGTAAAGTGGCTGAGACATTAGCTACGGAACCCTAAAAAGGACAGTTGCTACAACCTTAAAAATATGATGTGTCCAAACTTGCCAGCCGATATTGCTCCTCAATTGATCGCAGCTTTACCAACAATCGCTAAAGTCTATCAAGCGAAGTCGCTAGCACGAAATTCATGGGCTTGCATGTCCAAATTGGACAACCACATCGAATCATACATTTTGATACCGTATCTGAAAGACACATCCATCAAAATTATTGTTGACATCTCCATAATCATGACCAATCTCTCATTGACAATGATGTGTTTATGTGCAGTGGTTACCTACATGTTATTGTACTAATATAGATGTTATAATGACAAGAAGGAAATGTTATTACGACAATGGAATGAGCTGCCAAAAAACTATGAATCGGCAAGCTAAGAGAAACTAATGTAGGTTTTATGTAATGAAAGTGGCAAACAAGCATTAAATTCACATTGATGTTAAGTGATGACTGCAGCCTACAGACACCCACACAAAAACAAGAGGTCAAGATGCAGATGCGTTGCCACTCCTGAGAACTTAGTTCAAATGTCTATGTGATAGTTATTATGGGCCCGTACATCACCATCTAACCGGAACACGATAGTGCTGAACACTACCATTTAACGGCAGACAGATAAGGTAATGCGGTGGTGCCTACGCCCGCGAGCTCCATCACCAGAGCACTACCACCAGTTAAATGAAGAAGCTTTAGAATAGACATTTGGCGAGAACTTTGAAAGAGGAACTCTTCATTTAAGCCGAAGGATATCAACTGCTGGACTAAGGCCCTCCCCTATATGGGGATATGCCAAAATCGACACGCTTGGCATGAGGATTGGCGATTGCAGTGACAGTTTTATCGCAGGATGCTGCTGCCCATCTTGCGTTATTGCACTTACTACCGCCCATTGGAATGGTTTGACCGTCATTGTTCGGTTGACTGCCTGAACCGGAAGTTATCTGTGGCCTGCACTAGAGGAAGAGTTCTCTTCCAGTAGAAGAAAATTCTACCGCTAGTAGGTGGTGGGGCTGTGACGTCCTGACGTCTGGTGCTCTTAAATTATTTAATTTTCTTGGTGAATTTTATTTTATATAGGTTTATAACAGTGCCCGTGTATACATAAATACTTTTTTTTTTCTTTTTTAACCTTCTGTCAAATGGTCTTTACCACTTTGGTTAAGTTTTTAATATTTATAAATATTTGCGTGATTAGTACACCCTACCGACGTTAAATTTTCTTTTTTTTTTATTATTCCTGACCCGAATGTTGCCTGGAAGAAATCGCAGCTTTGCGATAAGGCCGCCTTTTGTACTAATTGCTATTTTGTATAATATCTGTTGTAAATTTTCTGGTGTACAATAAAGTGTATTCATTCATTCATTCATTCATTCATTCATTCATTCATAAATAGGTACCTAACAGTGCGAAAACACGGCCTTTCAGGTCACCGCCAAAGTTTCATTGTAAATGTTCTGGTAAAGTAGCCATCGCTTTCTCTCTCTGACTGACTTTGACTGATAATTGACCGACTGATTCTGACTTTTACGCTGCTAGTTACGAATATCGTTTTACTTGACACTGGCAATATGCATCACAGCGATGCCATTATATTATAAAAAAAGCTTAAGAATAATGGCCTTAACGCAATTAACTATAGTACCTAACATTTTTATTTATTGCAACAACATAGCCGCAAATATCATGTTTTGTCAATGAACTTATAGAAATACCTTAAGAATCCTTGTTTCATCCCATAGTCTTCCATCATCTCTGTACTTCGAAGGCCCAACCATAAAAAATGGCAAGACATATGTTACATAACATAAAACGCAGCTAATAACCATTTACTCGGTGCTGCGGGGCATTGCGCGTGCTGATTGATGCGTTTATAATTACGCGCTTTTGCGCATGCGCCGGGAATATCATTTGCATGTCAGATGTCCGATGACACCCCTGGTCATATCTTACGTGTGTTATGTATTTTATTGGAATTGTGGTGTGGTATTTTACTTTTCCTTGTTGCTTATTTCATTATTATTGTATCATAGAGCAACGCGGCCCACCGGTTGCGGCGGACCGGAGGGGAGTAGCCATGGCGAGTTTTACCGATGCAAAACAGTCTGTCATTTTTTGCGGGCGGAAATGCGTGCGACACACACTCACACTACAGAAATCGTCTATTACTACGAAACTCACACCTTGACTTTACCAAAATACAGAAACTATTTCACGCACACATTTAAACATCTAGGCGACAGGTATAGGCCCTTTGGGCTTTTACTTTGACAGAGGGAAAAGCCTGCATATGGCTACTCCCCTCCGATGTTGCTCTATGAATTGTATAGTATTTTTTGTGTCATCATCGACATCAAGTCAGCCAAAAGACGTTCACAGCTGAACAAAAGCCTTCCCAACGATGCCCAGAACAGGGTTGTGCGTAATTTTGGGAGGTGCTTCCCATAGGTCCACAAATCTATTGTTTTTATAGAATAGTTTGGAATAGTCCCAGCGGATCCATGCAGTGAAAAATATTATGTTTAATATTTTCTGACATGGATTCTCTGCCGGTCCATGCAAATAATTTGAAGTAGGTACAGTTGATTCTTGGTTTTATAATTTTATATTATGGTCCAAAACTAAGATGGTTTACTGTGATTATTCTTAACTTGTGATTATGTTAATGTTTAAGACATTTTTTTTAGGTTTACAATTGAGATGTTTTTTTAGATTATTTTAAAACTGTACCTAAATTCCTAAATGTAAGTATTGTAATGATATAAAGATTGAACTGATTTACTGTGATTATTCTTAACTTGTGATTAAATTAATGTTTAAGTCTATATTTTTTTTATTGGTTTGCAATAAATATTTTTTTTTGGGGCGTAATTTTGAAATTTTATTACGTCATAAAATAATAATATGCTGCAGATTATACCAACCCATGTCATAGACCCGATGGGAAAGATAATATTATATTTACGTCGTAGACCCGTTGGGTAATCCGCATGCTAAGTGCAGCGATTATGGCACATTCCACCCAAAATGGGTTATTCCCAGAGGTCCACAAATCTAAAATTTTTTGTTTACACATAGTCAATGTTGTTGTTTACACATAAAAAAATATGGCACATTCCACCCATTTTGTTAGGAATGTGCCATAATCGCCGCACTTAGCATGCGGATTGCTGATCGCAGTGGAGGTAGTTTTATCGTTTAGGCTTTACCTTGGACTATCATTTGTGCGTCAGATGTTGTTTCCGGTGATTTAAAAATATTTTAAGTAGGTACTAGGAATCTTTTTTTAGTTTCCCTAGACAATACTTTTAAGTTGTTTTACCTTGTACATTTTTTTTCTGTACAAATAAATGTATGGAATCTTGCCATAATGTATAGGTACGTTCCTAGACTGTGGTATTAGCATGGGCATCTCAACACTTTGCGAATGCGATCTCTGTGTGCATAAAGGTTAGATGAAATTTGAAGACTCTTTTGATCCTTGACCATGACAGTAATGAATACGTAGGTATTGGTCATGTATGTACCTAAAGAGGTGTATACATGAATCAAAACGTTTCCACTATAACGCCATTGAGGCACTAATAAAAAAAGAAAACCAAATATTAATTTCGCACCTGCCAAAGCTACGTGCACACTACGTATTAGTACGTATAGGCGGAGTACACAACCGCGGGGTGTATTCGCGCTTCGAATTATTCATAAAGCGGAGGTGTTGACGCGATCGGCAGTGGAAACCGGCCTTTTAACGGATGTAAGTTTTTTACGCGGTTGAATAACTTTTTATGGGAACGGACGGTGACAGTTTTTCTCGGTTGACAATTTAATTATAAGTTCAGGCCCTTATTATAATACGATTATAAAATAAATTTATTGAACGATTTTCAGGTTAATCTTCGGTTGTGTAAAAGCAATTAGGATCGCTCGGTGGTCGAAATTTATCAACCGCAATACCTACCAACAATAAAAAACTTACATATAAATATGTACTAGTATAACTACAGTTTTACAACAATAAAGTTTTTTATCCTCTTTGCTACTTTATTTATTGACATTTTACTGGTGGTAGAGCTCCAGTGACGGAGTTCGCGGGCGTAGGCACCACCACATTACCTAATAATTATACTTGCCGCTAAATGGTAGTATTCAGCGCTAACGTGTTTCGGTCAGGTGGTAATGTACGGCCCAGTAATTGCGGGTACATAGACATAACACCTTAGGCCTCAGGAGTGGTAACGCTGCATTTTGACCTTGGTCTTTGTGTAGGTGGCAATAGGCTGCAGTCAACACTTAACATCAATGTGAACTGCAAGCTTGTTTGCCACTTCCATAATATAAAAAAAAGGTAAAGATTCGCTCTCAGTGAGCCACCAGCCTAACACCAATCAGTCTAACCGTTAAAATTGTAAGCTATGCTTTATGATTCATGTCAAATGCTGACCTTTTCCTATGGATAATGTTTATGGTGACATTTGCCTCTGTAGCTAATGGATTCTACATGGTATGTGCAAATAGATTAGCTTATATTTCGAAGACAAACTTTGAACTCTCGGTGAAATTGATTATTTGATATTAGCCAAAATAAATGAGAGAGAAAAATTTGGTCAAGTACGTTTCTAAGACTGGGTTGCAACACGATATTTGTCAAAATTATTGTAACATTTCACATCTTTCTCTAACTTTAACAGATTTATTTAAGTTAGAGAAGGATGTGAAATGTTACAATAATTTTAACTTTAACAAATGTCGTGGTGAAACCCAGGCTAAGTGAATGGTTTGGAAATCGATTAAATATAGTAAAAAGCACTACTACACTAAAGAAAAAACGGAAAGAAAAATTTGACTTCGGGCAGGCATTAAGCCTGCTTTTATACTAGCTGCGCCCACGACTTCGTCTGGGTAGATACTGAACAATCATAAATTCTCACGCGGACGAAGTCGCGGGCACAGCTAGTAGGTAAATAAAAAATATACACTGTGTAGATATATACTTCGGATAGATTTCATTAATGGCGCATCAGGTATTGACAGTGAACTCTGTTGATTTCCAACACCGGTGCGTTTGATCGCGATGATTTGACAATATCCAACGCTTGTTTGACACCGTGGCGTGTATCAGAAAAATCTCCATTAACGACAAGCCTTAAAAAAATTGACCACAAAGGCAACTCCATCGTTAATCGCGAGGGTGTCGGCTACTAATGGGAACTGAGACGGGACAGGAGTGGAGTCGACTGGTCTATTATTTATTCGGATTAATTAATATGAAAATTTTATAGTTCTTGGGATGGATAAAATGTCTTATCCATCCCATGTATCCTATTCCATGTATTTCGTGTTTTCAAAAAAATATAGATTTTATTTAAATATATATTTTTTAAATTTACATGTCAAGTAGGTAATTGTGAAAAACATGCGGGGAAATAAATATATCTTCACACTTTGTTGCCCGATGCCTGCGATTTCAAGGTCCTGTGGAGAATTTGTCTATTACCTACAAATTAAATCAAAAAATTTGATGATGCCTGGTAAATATAGTGGACTTTTGCCTAGTATGTAAAATTCTAATCCCCTTATTCATAAACGTATTTTAGCTAATGGGTTGCTAATCTTGCCTTTGTCTTTTTCTATCCTGCACATTTGACAATGCAACTGACAAAGACATTCTATAGCTAAAACGTATCTAAAGTACGTTTATGAATAAGGGGGTAAATGTTTAGTAAGACTTTTTTGTATTCAAATCTGCTACAAGATGGACCGACGACCTGGTGAATGTCGCCTGCAATCGGTAGATGAGGCGGCCCAAGACCATTCTCTGCGGAAATGACTGGTGAAGCCTTTTGTCCAGCAGAGCACTTTTGACTGAAATGAAAAATTCATCAAGAAATATGAAATATTCAACTATATCAAAGCAAGACCACTCCACAGATTTGTTTCTAGCTATCGCACGTCAGCGGCTATACCGTAATGAACTTCCAAATGGAAGCTGCCCATATCAATGCCAATCAGATTTTTATTTAACGAACGCATCGACCCCTTAATGGTAACGGCCGACCTTTGATGCTGCTTGCATACGGACAAAAGGTGTGAAAAATAAGTAGTGGCTCTTACTACAATTTGAGTGACGAATGCGTTATCTAGCCTTTTTTTTTCTTGGAAGTGGTAAAATATCATACCTACAGTACATCTAAAAACTGCCTCAGTCCTTGGTTCGGTGCCCAGGTCGGGAATTATGTGCTACTGAGATTTTTCTATTTTTATAGAAGTTTCCCAGTACCACCCACAGAATTTAGTAATGTGTCATTATACCTACCTATGGTACGAATGTTGGCGTGGCGAGTATGAATGTTGGTATGGAATTAAACTGCCTCGGTAGCCTAGTGGTAGCAGGCCACTACTACTACGCTGAGGTCCTGGGTTCGATTTCCGGGTAGGGGGTTATCATAGATAATGGTGAAAAAGCCTTTATCTCTGGTTCTATTGGGATTTTTCCATTTTCTGGAAATTTCCCAGTACCTCAAAGTTTGGTAATGTGCCCGGAGATGTCAACAGGCTCGCCACCTGTTACATGGGCCAAAACGTAACCGGCGAATCGTGGGTGTTTGCATGTATGCTTGAATGCATGCATTTACCTCTGCCTACCCCTTCGGGGATTACAGGCGTGAAGTTACGTTACATTAATATATAAAGGCTCGACCTGCGTGTGCACTTATTGCAATCTCTAATACATCACTAGATATCTAAGTGAAATGGTAGTAGTACCTACTATTTAGAAGCAGACAGATTACATAATGTGACTATATATTTTTTTATGTTATGGAAATAGCAAACAAGCCTGCAGTTCACATTGATGTTAAGTGACGACTGCAGTCTATAGAGACCCACACAAAGACCGAGGTCAAAATGCCGATGCGTTGCCACTCCTGAGGCCTAAGGTGTTATGCTTCCGTGTCGGAAATTACCGGACCGTACACTACCACCTGACCGGAACACGATAGGGCAGAACACTTCCATTCAGCGGCAAGTATATTAGGTAATGCGGCGGTGCCTACGCCCGCGAGCTCCGTCACTGGAGCTCTACCACCAGTAAAAATTAAATAGTAAATAAATAATTATATAGTATTCTACTCAAAGCACTAAATTTTTATGGCGAATTAAATAATCAAAGTCGTTGATAACAAAGTTATTGTTTCAACTAAAATTCATTTAACATTATTTACCCATACATAACAATCACATATTCCATTTACATTGTTTTTCAATAACAACGGATTTACCCACACAAAGACAAAAAGACCGACATAAGACGATGAATCTCGGAATCCCTTCCTTCACAAATCCATATTTCATGACTCCGTGATTGTGATCCCGGGCGATGATGCTGTGCTTTCTTAGATATAAATCATATAAATCTGAGTCGCAACATTTTTAATCACAGCCTGTGATGACCAGGACGGTCCCCACACTAATACTTATGTTAATTTCTATAAAAGCTACCGCTACGATATTCTTTTTGTCATTTGTGGTAGGAGAATGTGGAGGTGGCTTATTTATGTTTTCATTTTCGCTTTTCAAAATTATTCAGACATCGAAAGACACCTTTTTTTGTACTGTTGAGGTGTATTAATTTTGTTTAACTATAAGTAAATAGTTAAAAACCACGTGGCATTATTAGCTGATATTATTATTTTTAGCAATAGATATCAATAGAAATTAGCGTAATTTTTTTTTGTAATGCAAGAGGCAAACATGCATGCAGTTCACATTGATGTTAAGTTATGACTGCAGCCTATAGACACCCACACAAAGACCAGAGGTGAAAATGCAGATGCGTTTCCACTTCTCAGGCCCAAGGTGTTACGCCTCTGTGCCGGAAATTACAGGGCCGGACATTACCACCTGACCGGAACGCGATAGTGCTGAACACTACCATTTAGCGGCAAGTAGGTTTATCATGTAATGCGGTGGGGCCTACGCCCGCGAGCTCCGGCACTGGAGCTCTACCACTAGTAAAAATGTAACAAATTTAATGTATGTTTAACATTTGTGAGATTTTTACTGGTGGTAGAGAATTAATATAAATTAAATACCAAAAAACGGTAAATACAAATAAGAAACATAGAAAATGGAATCAAACAAACGTGTCTGCAAAAAAATGTAATGGCAGTTATTTGGATTCACTGTTAATAAAAATTGAATATGATTTTAAAATCTAAATCAGAATAAACTAAAATACATCGGCACTTTTCCAATATCCCATAAACTGGATATGCAGGAAACATCCACTGCCTTTAAAATTTAGAGATACCGTATTGATTTCACTGCATAGGTAATTTAATATTACTGTTATAAAATAAAAAAAAAAAAAATTTTTAAAACACCTCCTCACTAAGCTTTATGTCACATTTAGACACTATCATTACTTACATCACAGTAATTTTCCTCATTTCTGTGATATAATTAAACTTTGATAAAAATAACCACTCAAAATAAAATCACAGTCTAAAGAAAACGAACATGTTAATGTACTTATACTGTGATAAGATCGTACAGTGTTTTGACTTGTGTCCTGTTCTAATCGAGCAAAATATTAATATAAAAGCGAATAAAGCCACCTCTACATTAACGTGGCCGGGGAGAACGGGGAACAGGGATGACTTGCAAGCTGGAAGGTCTGACGATGATGTATGTTCCGGGGCCGTAATGAGGCCCAGAATCTGTCGGCTCCTCTGCCACTGAACTACTTTACATATTCTTTATGTAACATGCGATGTGCACACACATATAAACGCATAGGCATAGATAGCTACAGACTTTTTATACAATTTTTACGGATAGACTGTATTTTTGTAATAAAATTAGCATGCAAGTACTGCAAGTTATCGTCAATTGAGACCTAGTCCGATTCGAAATAAGATTGTATTACCAATAAAGGCAATTCTTTCTTTTTTATTCTTTCTTCTTTCTTACCACATTGATAGTGGTAATGCACTGAATAATCACTCTCCTTTAATATATCACATCGACTTAAAATCTTATACCTCTTTGTCAGGAATTACAGTTTCATGTAATCTATACATCTATACAAATTAATAAAATTGGAGTGTCTGTTTGATATATAAAGATAACCGCTTTTTACTTAATGCATAATATATGTGATGGTGGGGTCAAAAGTCTTAGGAATCGGCGTGCATGTATGAAGAGAATGATGAAGGTAGACGAGGCACGAGAGGTTTGTCTGAACCGGGATGTCTGGCGCTCTACACTCTCTGCCTACCCCGTTAGGGACCTGGCATGAAGATACATACATACATACATACATAATATATGTATGTATACACGGTACATATACCTACCAACACAACATTTATTACAATTTTTGTCTGTCTGTCGGTCTGTCTGTTTGTTCCCGGTAATCTCGGGAACGACTGGACCGATTATGACGGGACTTTCACTGGCCGATATCTTATATGATAAGGTACTCCTTATCATATAAGATAAGGAGTACCTTATCATATAAAACTCTCCTATACTCCTTATCCTATAAAAGTAGCCTAAGTTACTACTTAGGCTACTTTTATACTAGCTGCGCCCACTACTTCGTTCTGGTAGATACTGAACAATCATAAATTCTCACGCGAACGAAGTCGCGGGCACAGCTAGTTATGTTATATTATGCATCGTTACTGATAACAGCTCGAGGTCGTACCTACGCACCACCAACATTAGCATTTAATTTAACTTATGGTATAGTTTCAGTGTAGGATCAAATGCGTAGGCACCACTGCATTACCTAATATACTTGCCTGCCATTTTGACCTGAGGTCTTTATGTAAGTGTCTTTAGGCTGCAGTCATCACTTAACATCAATGTAAACTGCATACTTGTCTGCCACCTCCATTACATAAGAAAACACAATTTCCTCCTGACTCTCCACTTTTCTTCATTGAGCAATTTACTGATCGTGATGTTGAGAGAAATATTGTTGCTATTGACTCTGATGCAGTTAGTAGTGATATGATAAGCCGGAAAATGATCGTTCCTGTAGTAAAAATTGTGACTCCTATAATTACTTCTCTCCTAAATTTTTCTCTTGTAAGCAGCACCTTTCCATCAGTTTGGAAAGATGCTTATATAATACCTGTTCCTAAAAAATGTAATCCCAAAACTTTCTAAGACTATTGTCCTATTTCTATCCTTCCCTTT
The DNA here is from genome assembly GCA_036365455.1 of Macrosoma leucophasiata. Classification (NCBI taxonomy): domain Eukaryota; kingdom Metazoa; phylum Arthropoda; class Insecta; order Lepidoptera; family Hedylidae; genus Macrosoma; species Macrosoma leucophasiata. The sequence continues at coordinate 14,910,094 of JAWQUS010000021.1, forward strand.
CTATCTAAAGTCCTTGAACGTCTTATCCATCAACAACTAAGTTCTTTCCTTTCTAAATTCAACCTACTAAATCCTCTCCAATCGGGATTTCGTCCGGGTAATAGCACTACCACTGCCTTAGTCAAGGTCACCGAGGATATCCGGCATGGTATGGATGACAGGAAAGTGACTGTAATGGTTCTGTTAGATTTTAGTAATGCTTTCAACACTGTTGATTTCGATATCATGCTGGCAATCCTACGAACTCTCAACATATCTCCGACAGTTATTGCGTGGTTTCGTAGTTATTTGTTTGGACGCCGACAACGCATTCGATTAGACGATAAATTTTCCACCTGGAGTGATGTGTTAGCCGGCGTTCCGCAAGGTGGCGTGCTGTCTCCATTTCTCTTTTCCATTTTCATCAATTCTATTAGCCTCTCTTTAACTTCTCTCTACCACCTTTATGCAGACGACCTTCAAATTTATATGCAAACTAACTTACAAGATTTAACTGTAACAATAAAAACGATCAATGAAGATCTTGACAAAATTTATGTATGGAGTAAAGCCTATGGCTTGCAAGTCAATCCAATTAAAAGTAAAGCTATAATTTTTGGAAGCTCCCGGTTGATTCAACGCATTGATCTTACCACATTGTCACCTATTCTTTTAAACGGAACTCTTATAGACTTCAAGCTTGAGCGTCTTCAAAATCTTTGTATACGGTTCATATTTGGTTTGCGTAAATATGACCATGTTTCTGAATGTCGTAAACAGCTCAATTGGCTACCAATTCATCTTCGCAGGAATACGCATATTCTTTCACTACTCTACTGCGTGCTATTTTACCCGCATTATCCCCAATACCTAAGAGACCGTTTCCAATATCTTTCTCAATCTAATTCCCTCTTTCTACGCTCTTCCAACAACCTTCGCCTTGCAATGCCTTCTCACTCTTCTTCTTTCTATGCCAAATCTTTCACTGTCGAAGCTGTTAATCTTTGGAACTCCTTACCTCTACATATCCGCCTAACTCAAACCTTGGCGTCTTTTAAAAAGCGTCTAAAGGACCATTACCTAACCTTGGATCCATAAATAGTCATGCGATATCTTTTCTTTATTCCTCAATTTGATATAGGTATTGTATTTATGTATGTATATATATGTTTTATCTTTGTATATTATTATGTATGTATGTATTGTATTTAGTATATGTAAGTACATATGTTTTAAATTATTGAATATGTGTAAGTATATATTTTAAATCTATTTATTAAAAAAATTTTGAATATTATTAGATACTATTAAAATGCCGTAGTTGTAAGAAATTGTTATATGTAATTTATTTTTAACTTTGCTCAGTATGTACACCCCTTCTTCTGTATTGTTCGTATCTCTTTCATACTAGGTTGTCTGGAAGAGATCGCTTTAAGCGATAAGACCGCCTATTGTGCTTTTATTTTATGAACTATTGATTTTTGTATTTTTTTTTTTGTTATAATCTGTACAATAAAGAGTATATAATATATATATAATTTCAGACCTATGCCGGATACTTATCATACGTGTAAGCTAAAGTAAGAACGATTATGTGTACTAAGGAAGTGCCCGGTTCAAGTTTTGTCTCGGATCATTAGTAACGTCACGCCATTTATAACACACCATTAGCTTGCTCGGTTGACAAAATAAGGCTGAAATTAATCGTTGACGTAACAATAATTAATCTTAAGGAAGAGTTTCGTGTCTGCAGCACATGAAGGGGTAGACATAAGAACACGATGCATTCATGGATGCAAATACACATGACTTGCTGATGATTTTTTGTGTTCTATCAAATAAGTGATGGATAAAAACGAATAGTACGACAAAATACTTCATAACATTATTAGATGCTTAAACATGGAACGTTAGGGCCGTCGTCATCGTCGCTGGCATCCCGGAGATCGTTTGAGGTCTAAGGTGTTGTCAGCCTGCTTATACTAGGGAAGTTCCTGATTTCAATTTTGGTCTGGGATCTATAGTAAGGACATGAAATTTATAATACACACTAAAAAACGTGGCATGAGCCGAGAACAACGAACCCCATTTCAGAGCAGTACTGCTGGACAAGTTTCTGAGGGTAAACAGGAAAAACAGTGGCGTATATATTCTAAATCGGTACTTGATACAAGTCAGGGGCTACTTCCGACAGTGGGAGGGTCCATCGTAGGCCTATTGGTCAGTCTTCAACCACTAGGTCACATTTTCCCGAGATGCGTACGTCGCTGCGTAACCGAATTGGCATTTTTAGCCATTCTAAAAAATGTTCCAACCTTGGACGTTCATAACATCTTACGCAATTTTTTTTACTGGTGGTAGAGTTCCAGTGACCAAGCTCGCGGGCATAGGCACCACCGCATTACATTATATACTTGCCGCTAAATGGTAGTGTTCAGCACTGTCGTGTTCCGGTCAGGTGGTAATGCACGGCCCTGTAATTTTCGGCACAGAGGCATAACACCTTAGGCCTCAAGAGTGGCAACGCATCTATATTTTGACCTTGGTATTTGTGTGGGTATCTATAGGCTGCATTCATCACTTAACAACAATGTGAACTGCATGCTTGTTTGCCACTTCTGATACATAAAAATAAAATGTAAAGGCCATTGATTGATGACTTCACGCACTTTACAGTGATCTTCACGTTTGTGAGTCTATCACAAACTAATGAACGGAGAAGTACTGGCCGCCAAAGGAAATTATGAAATGGAAATTATATATCTTCACGCCAGGTCCCTAACGGGGTATGCAGAGAGTGCAGAGCGCCAGATATCCCTGTCCTGACATACCTCTCGTGCCTCATCTACCTTCATCATTATCTTTATACATGCACGCCGATTCCTAAGACTTTTGACCCCACCATCAGACAGAACTCGACCTATTTGGTCATGGTAGGTCAGCCTTGGTCTTCCTAGGGCCTCTGCAACCATCCACATTCGCATTGTATATCTGTTTTGTCATTCGCTCATTCGACATTCTTTCTATATGCCCGAACCATCGGAGCATGCCTTTCACACCACTTTCATTTTTACACCGATACTATCATTCACACAAAGCCTCTTTATATAAAAAAAACATATATAAAAGACTAATCGAATCTTGTATAGTGCCATATTTAAAATCCCAATAGCCATTACTACCTGACCCGGGGATTGAACCCAAGATCCCCGCGCAGCAGTAGTCGTAATAATATACATTATAATAATATAATGGTAGAATAATAAGTCAAAAAACGGAACAAGAGCTGGGAATGAAAATAATTCAACCACATTCTGTATTATATTTACCTAGGTAAAAGCACAGTTGTATAAGTGAAATAAAATATCCGTAGATACATCTCACTTAACCGACCCCTATCTTCAGATCCTGTTACGTCATCACTTCACTAAGTCCACGGAGCCCGGGTGAATAGTGAAAAAGACATTATTCCAAATTTGAACTGTAATTTATCAAGCCGTGATCCTCTCCTTTGACCCACCGTGTTATGACAAGATGAAATATATCCGCCGATGATATTCCAAATCTAAGATATATTTGTGTTCCATTTTTAAATGTAACTTTTTTTGTAGTACAATGCCCAGTGTCGTATTAGTGATGTGACATCCGGTGCACAATATGTCGATGAGTGATGGACTAATGTCGACGGTATGACTGTTCATTGTGCTTTTATAAATTACTTTTTTTACGTTAAGCTACTGCGCGGGGCTATTTTTTACTTTTTATTGTCGACGTAAAAATGCAGTGACTCATTTTAGAGGAATACGAAATAAAAGTGATGAGTTGGCAAGTAACATGTAGGTGTTGCGGGAAGCAATGTCACACATGGCGACGACATCAAAGGTGATATGTTTGGTGAAAGTCAAAAACGCTATGGAATTAAGAAATTAATATACTTATTCATATTTTTTTACCCAATTGTAGCAATTGGCAACTGCTCACTGACAAAGATCACTTTAAATTTGGCACCATGTATATGTTCAGTCAATTTAAATTGACAGCCAACGCACACAAATATTGGGTTCGTTTGTTGTAACTGGCGTTTTTAAGATTAATAAGTAACGAACTGTTAACAAAATCGAAAAATTATATAAACACATCCCTAGCGTTTTTGAGAAACCTATCCCGCATTTTAGAAATTTTGTTATGAAATCAAATATTTTATAACAACATTTCTAAAATACGGGTTCCCGCGGGATCCGCGCGGGTTTGATTAATCCCGCATAGCAATCCCACGGGATTGAAGATGCTATGGGATTGCAATCCCTAGTTATCAATGATTTAGGTACTTTGCAAAATCTTTTTCATTTTTTTTCTGTTTAGATTTAATTACGCTTTTTTGTTAAATCGCAAGATAAATGATCTGCTCCCATTTGTTTTATAGTAAGACTACTCAACCACAAGCTGAGTAATAAAATTGTTCAAAAATATAAATCTACTGAAACAAAATATAAAAAACGCTACAGCTTCTATTTGGGGTCACGTCGTGAACGGCTAAATACAAAGGGAACCGCGATCGTTTGTGGCGCGGCCTTCATTGCTCAGGATGACATTCACAAAAACAATACGTCCAACAGTACATGGGAAAATTTGCTATGCTTATATTATTAAAATTTCTGTTTTATAATTTTCTAAATTTACTGTCGCTCGAAAAAAATAATTAATTCAATAGTATACCTACTATTTACAAAGCAAAGTACCTTAAACATTATTATATTTTATATACCTAAATGTATTTATAGAAACACATTTTTCTACATATCATTTTATAAAACTTAATTCAACTACATTTTTTAATAAGAATATCAGTGTACAAATTAGTTTTATACATTGGTATTCTTATATAATAATAGGTAATTAAAAAAAGGCGTCAAAGGAGTTCTTCAGGTCTGGTAGCGCGTTGGCAATATCCCTGGAATTTTAATGTTCATAGTGACGGACTACCATCAGTTGGCTCGTCTGCTTGTCTGTCAACCTTTTGACATTAAACAGGTAATTACTTGATTTTTCCTATCTATACTAATATTATAAAGCTAAAGAGTATTTTTTTTGTTTGTTTGCTTGAACGCGCTAATCTCAGGAACTACTGAACCGATTTGAAAAACAATTTCAGTGGTAGATAGCCCATTTATCGAGGAAGGTTTTAGGATATATAACATCACGCTAAAATGAATAGGAGAGGGTAAGCAACATTACAACCGCGCGAAGCCGGGGCGGGCCGCTAGTAATTTATATAGGTATGTGACTCTTTTTAGATTGAAATCATAGAAATACAAAATGTAACCACCTACATTGTTTCGGGTTCTTTCACAGATTGTAAGAGTTTTAAAATATATGTAGCAGTACTCAATCCCTACTAATATTATAAATGCGAAAGTAACTCTGTCTGTCTGTCTGCTATCTTTTCACGTCCAATCGACTGAACCGATTTTAATGAAATTTGATACAGAGATAGAGCTAACTTTGAGAAAGAACATAGGCTACTTAGTTATTTATAAAACGACATCCACGCGGGCGAAGAGCTAGTATTTAATAAATTAAAGATATGCGTCCTTTGAGTTCAATTGCAAGCTACATTTTTATGTTATACATAATTCTAATCTAACAATCATTGGTGCATTAAACTAGTAGTTACTTGTAAATTACATAAGTAAGGTATTAAAATTAAAATATTTTAAGTCCATTCTTTATGTAAAACATACTTTAAGGTGTATGTTACTATATTTCCCACGTTAAAACATTAATATAATTAATATATATTGCATTAGAATTATCTAAAATTTTTCAGTGTACTGCATGTCCTCGTAAAATAAAAATTGTAATTTCCTGGCAACGTCTGATCGAGGGACAACAATTTGCGGTCACCGACTGATTACCAATACTAAGCCCCAGCCAAAACACCCGACAATCATGGTGATTCAATTTGAAATTAAATTTCAGGTAGTTTGAGTCGAATTTCGTAGATCCTCTACTGTGGATATAAGTCGTTTAAATCGAAAAAGATTAGTAAAAATTCGTCACGTTCGCAGACATCTGTCGCGCGGTATAATCGAATCGATGTATCGATTCGATCAACATCGAGTTGCGTAATTCGATACGATGACAATTCGGTATCGTTGTTCGGACTGTGATTATACGTAATAACGGGCCCCCAATCCGCCAAATTGGTTCCGTCGCGGTTTGTTGATGACATGTCGATTATTGAACTTGCTCTTTTTGGTTTTGACATCTTAAGTGAATTGGGGTGAAGAAAATAATGATAAAAACTCATTTCTCTTTTTTGTATCTCATATGGCTGACAGACAAGCACACAGATCGCCTTACAGAAGGTTAGCGTAGCGTCGTCTACGACTATACTTCCTGCTCTGAATGTCTTTTGGATAATTAACAGTTTCTTCTCCTCTAATAGTCTAGTCTAGTCCTATTGTCAATTAAACACTGACGGCTTTGCCCTCATTTCATTATTTAATTCATTTATTTTTTAAATATAGCTCCAGTGACGGAGCTCGCGAGCGTAGGCACCACCGCATTACCTAATATACTTGCCGCTAAATGGTAGTGTTCAGAACTATCGTGTTCTGGTCAGTTGGTAATGTACGGCCCTGTAATTTCCGGGACAGAGAAATAACTTCTTAGGCCTCAGGAGTGGGTAACGCATCTGCATTTTGACCTTGGTCTTTGTGTGGTCTATAGGCTGCAGTCATCACTTAACATCAATGTGAGCCGCATGCTTGTTTGCCACTTCCATCACATCTAATCACATATCTAATAGGTAATATATGTAGGTAGATGATCCGACAACTACCGAGATAAATTCGTTGAACTCTCTTTTTTCTTTTATATTTATGTCTTTAAGTAGGTACATATTTTAAAGTTAAGATAATTTTAACTTACACCCCAACTCCAATTGCAAACAACTTTGGAAGAGAAATTATAAGCATAATTTAACAACAACCATTACCAGTAAATGAAAAGGTGCATTTCTGTCAAGTACGCGCCCCAACCCTGTTGATTAATCAGCTGTAAATTGAATAAGCTTCCTTTGACAGCGTCAATTCTCTTGACGGTTACGCAGCAACCCTAAAAATCCACTTAGAGGAGTCTATTTGAAATTTTGATCGACCCCTAACTTGACACCTCACATCAATTTTCTATGTAAATTGTCAAAGCGGCGGTTTGGTCGGCTTACATGCCGCGTTGAATTTGAAATAAGAAGTAGAAATATTATATCTATAATATAAAAATAAGTCGGGTTTTCCTTCCTGACGCTATAACTCCAGAACGCACTAACCGATTTCCACGATTTTGCATTCGTTGGAAAGGTCTCGGGCTCCGTGAGGTTTATAGCAAAGAAAATTCAGGAAAAAATATTTATAAAACGACATCCACGCGGGCGAAGCCGCGGGCAACAGCTATGAGATTTAGAAATATCAATGTCGATTTTCTGTACATTAGGTACAATTAAAAAAAAAACTATCTTGTAAAACTATCACTCAAATCGAAGTGAGCGGAAATGGACAAGTAGCTTTAGAAGTAAAGAATTTATGTAGATTCACCATTAATCACAAAATGTGATATTTAAAGTTGGTAGGTATATTGAATTATATGTATCACGAAAAGTCTCGTAAATTAATTTAATATTTTAAGCCAACTTTGAATATTACAATTCAAAAAAGTATTTCATATGGTAGGTACTAATCGGAATATTGGTGGAGAGGTCCAGTGTTGGAAATTGAGAGCACAGGCAACAATGCGCCTCCAAATGGTAAGCCTCATTGCCTTTTTTTTTGTTTGGTTGTCACTACGTTTATATGATAGTGTAGGACTTCGTAACAATATCATAAAGGCAAATCAACTTAAGCCTCAGAGGTGACACACATCATTTCGACCATCAAATGTTGTATAAATGTCTACAGGCTTTTTTTTAATGCAATGGAAGTGGCAAACATGCATGCAGTTCACATTGATGTTAAGAGATGACTGCACCCTATAGACACCCACACAAAGACCAAGGTCAAAATGCAGATGCGTTACAACTCCTGAAGCCTAAGGTGTTATTCCTCTGTGCCGGAAATTACAGGGCCGTACATTACCACCTGACCGGAACACGATTGTGCTGAACACTACCATTTAGCGGCAAGTATATTAGGTAATGCCGTGGTACCTACGCCCGCGAGCTCCGTCACTGGAGCTCTACCAAAAAGCGCAAACTTGATTGCTTCAAATTAAAAAAAAAAAAATTCTCTCGTCAGCGTTGTGTGACCGCCATCTAAACAGTTTAAGCGTCTACGTCAACGCTCGGGTGCGATTGTCTCATATGTCAAATAGTCACGATTGGCCGACGCTGATGGATCACCGCACCTGATACAACCCTACCGTTGTAAGGGTGAGAAAAACTTGCCACAGTATGTACCTAAATAGCTATAGGATTGATTGCGCGATTAGCTTATTTACTGGTCAAATAACTATGTAAATTACTAAATTTATTGGCTTGGTTATAAACAAAAAAAAATATTTTAAAGTTTTTTTTAAAGTGAAGACAGGGGTTTCTTTGTCATATCAACACTAGGGCTACTGATGTTATTATGTTATTTTTTCGGTTTGCAAAAAATTAGACATAGAACAGCTACTTCCTAACCTAAGGGTTGACTCGAAATATCGTCATTGTATTGTCGGAATCTCAGAATATCGTCATTGCTCGAATGCTTTTGTGACAACTTGACATATCAAGTTGTCACGATTGGCCGTCGCTGATGGATCACTGCACCTGATACAACCCTACCATAGTAAGGGCGAGAAAAACTTGACAAAGTAACTTTCCAAAGTATGTAACTGGCTTTAAGATTGATTATTTAATATTTGGATATGAAATTCGAAACGATACTTAACCCATTCCTGCTTAAACAATGCAAATGCTCACATGCTATTCATGGGACAGGGAACTTCTTAAGTATATTGTGAAATGAAAAATTACGTAACTTCACTCCTATTATCCCCGAAGAGGCAGAGGTAAATGGTAGCGAGTTGGTTGACATCTCCGGGCATATTACTAAACTTCGAGATGCTGGGAAATTTGCAGAAAATGGAAGAATCCCAATAGAACCAACACCATTATCTCTGATAGCCCTGTACCCGGGAAGCGAACCCAGGACCCAAGCGTAGCAATAGTGGCCTGCTACCACTGGGCTACTGAGGCAGTTAAATGAAAAAATAAATATTTTCAATTTAGGAAGGCTATGAATGGAAGCTTTTAATCATTTCTAAACTCTTGGACTCGTGCTGAATATCTTCCTAATTGAAAAAAAGTGCTTATCTACGCCTAAACCTGAATAATATTAATTAAATTAATAATAATAATTAGATAATTCCTGAATTATTCTCATCATATTGTCGAAATGGAATTAAGTCGTCGGGAAATTCTTTAACGACAGATTACAGTAAAATCTGTAGTCTCTTTTATTTAAAGAAGCATAGAATCACAATAGTACGGCACCCTCTGTGTGCAATCTATGGAATCCTAAAATCACGACGCTGATGTCATTTATAAAAATATTTTTATTCACCAATCACGGCCACATGTCATCGATACTTGATATAAAATAGTTTCTATTACAACTGCGCATGATGACGAGTCAATTTCTTTTGTCATCGCTCGTAACACTTGCTCACAATGCATAAGCGTTAGCGGGCGCTATAAGCGATAAATCCAAAAAATATGTTATACATCTTTAACAAACTACAAGTAAACAAATTGGTTTATTGGGACGAAGTTTTGTGGTCAAACATTATATAACATTTTTCGCGAGCTTCACATTTTATGGAAATTATATAAATTCGCAATTTTTTTCTCGCGAAGAAATACTCTATTATTGTAGGTAAGTGAGGAAGATGAAGTTTGGTCTAGATTAAATTGCCACTTCTTAAACATACAAAACGTTACAGACTATTTATAATATATTAAATACACACATACATACATTTTAAAAGTAAGTGTCGCAACTGTTGTAAACTATAATTTTGACTATGAATTATTTCCTTTTAAGTACGTACCATATTTCACGGTTCCAGTAAAATCATTTTTATCAGATGTAACAGATTTTATGAGCATAATATTTTATTATAATAAGATATTTTTAATAACACTGATTAACTATTCATCAATCTTTAGATGCATAGATATGTGGCAATTTTAATTTACAGAATACTAAAAGAACTGTTCGCGGCAACTAACGTTACAACGGTATACTAGTTCTTATAACGCCTATTATTTTTGTTTAGTTTCAGACGCTTTGCTGGCGTGATTTAGGTCCTATGTCACAAAATCGGCCCCAATGGAAGACCAGCGCCGCTCGTAAGATCGGCTTTATGCTGAATTGGGGACCTTTTTGTAACAACTTTGATTTTGTGTTCTTAGTTTTAGTTTTTTGTTTTTATAAGTTGTTACAAATAAAGTTTTTCTATTCTATTCTATTCTAAAAGACATGTATTAGATATAACCGTTATATACCGTTTCTGTTATAGAGGTCAGAGACTCTATACGCTTGGGCAATTTTAATATGAATCTACACTATGACACAAATTAATGTAAAGATACATCAAGTAGATAATACGTGTTCCTGCTTTGTGAGCTTAAACAAAGGTTAGTGTATTATTATAATTATTTTATAGGAATAAAAACTAACGCGTGCAATTATCCAATGTAATAGGCAGAAATCTTAATATAATATAAATTACGCATCACGTCGTTTGTCCGCGATGGATTCCTAAACTACTAAACCAATTTTAACCAAACTACGCACACCGTATGCAGTTTGATCCAACTTGAAAGATAGGATAGCTTACATCTCAATTTATAAGTGGTCGCAATATTAGGTTACTACCTAAATTCCATCCATGTAAAGCCGGTGAGAGCCGCTAGTATAATATAAATATAAACTACTACATAGAATAAAATGCACATCGTTTTTAGTGCTTTGTAGCAGGCGAACGTGTGGCGAACCGTTGATATTCGTTGGAAAATGTTCTCTCTCTCTGGAGGTGAATATTTTCCAATATAAAAATTGCTTTCTGCTCCAATATAAAAATTGATTGCTGCTGAGACGTGGTCTCTCACTATGGGTCTCGTACGAAAGCTCCAAGTCACTCAGCGGTCAATGGAAAGGGCTATGCTCGGCGTTTCCCTACTGGATCGAATCAGAAATGAGGAGATCCGTTGGCGAACGAAAGTCGCTGACATAGCCAAGCAGATTTCCAAGCTGAAGTGGCAATGGGCAGGGCACATAGCTCGGAGAACCGATAGCCGCTGGGGCAGAAAGGTTCTCGAGTGGAGACCACGTATCGGCAAACGCAGCGTAGGACGTCCACCTGCAAGATGGACCAACGACCTGATCAAGGCTGCAGGTACCCGCTGGATGCACGTCGCTTCCGATCGGTCGGCATGGAGGTCATTGGGGGAGGTCTATGTTCAGCAGTGGACGTCCTATGCCTGATATGATGATGATGAAACTAACTCGAATGAAAAAGAAATATCGAACGCGGGATCTCATTATCAGTGGTCTTTTACCACTAAGCCAATAACAAATAGCATTCTCCGCTTACGCTACCGCCTCCTCTCAACCAATGTGAACAGCTGCTAATACTTTTGCTTTCACAAAAAAAACTTTATTTACGATTTTAAACTTTATTATAAGAGTTATAATGAAAATCGATTGGCGGTACTTTGTGGGCATCATTTGGATTAAGACCACCCAATGTGGGCTTGAATGAGCTCATTACCTTGACATGGAGTTGTTATTGTTGACTATCGTGCCTGGTGACAGGTGACAATGACATTTGATAGGTAAATTACGGTTCTGTTGATACATCCTGTTGGTTTTTCCCAATTACTCGACTGTACCAAATAGTATTAAAAGGTACCCTGAAATTAAAAACTTATATTTATAAAAAAAGAATGAAACTTATTTTTTGTACCTAAAAACTTATTTATACCTACTTTATAGTAAACATCAATGTTTTTAATAAGCTTGAAAATGTAGGTAAATGATAGGTACAGGTATATAAGAAATATTAATCACTGCCCCGGTAGCCTAGTGGTATCAGGCCACTACTACTGCGCTGAAGTCCTAGGTTCGATTCCCGGGTAGGAGGTTATCAAAGATAATGGTGTAAAGACTTTAATCTCTGGTTCTATTGGGATTTTTCCATTTTCTGGAAATTTCTCAGTTTGGTAATGTGCCCGGAGATGTCGATAGGCTCGCCACTTGGGCCAAAACATAACTGGCGAATCAAAAAAGGAAAAGGATATCATATTTATTTGTCATATGCTTTTGTAATACGTCATATTTTAAGAGAAAAACTTCAAAAACTAATTAATTCAATAGGCTTATTACTCTAGCAGTATTCCAAAGTGCTTTTTCTACTATATTTACAACAATAAAGAGTATTTTCCTAAATCTGTTTACTTCTTTACGTTTCAATTACGAAAACTTAGATTGGTTTGTAATATTATCGACCTCTACTCGTTTCAGTTTTTTATCTTTCAGTAATTAATAAGAAGGTATTTACATGTTTAAAGCGGGCGTAGATATGTCTTATCTATACTATATATATATATATATATATATAAATATATATATATATATATATATATATATATATATGTAAAGAAATACTATTTCTTTCTTCGCACTCTGTGTCTTTACTTACCATGAAGTTTGGTTATAGTTTTTAACTTTTTAATTGTCTGATTTTAAAGAAGAAACGAATTCAGAATGTCAGATGACAGATTTAAATACGAGTTGATTGACAATTGGATAATCAATGAAAATTTTAATATTATATTATTTTATATTTGAAAAGTGAAAGAATAAACTTTCATTGTCGTTTCTTCTTTACAGGTTTGAGTTCATATTGTTTTATATTACCTAAATAAAATAGTCTCTGTATAAAAAAAACTAACAATAAATCTTCTTTACAGCAACACAAGGTTTATTTCTTTCATGTAATAAAACAGTCTTATAAAACTCTAAAGAATTCAAGAAGTTCCTTACTGACAAACAAATGACAATAATTTTTACAGCAGTGAATGCACCGTTTTCTAATGGCCTAAATGAAAGGTTGAATCAAACGATAGTTAACAAAATTAGATGCAAAATCAATGAAGATGGAGAAAACAGAGCGTGGACTACAATAGCACATGAATGTGTAGAAAAATACAATCAGACTAACCACTCAGTAACTGGCTATGCACCATGTTATTTGCTATACGGAACAGATGATAAGGTTTTACCAAAAGAACTACAACAAGGAGGTATAAATAGTGACTGGATCGGAGATAAGAAAACAGCGCTTAATAATACCTTGAAATCACATTACTATAACAAAATGAGGTATGATAGGAATAGAAAACAAAGAGAATTCAGTGTGGGAGATCTAGTATATATAGAAAATGGGAATAAACTAAATAGGAAAAAGCTAGATGAATTGAGAATTGGACCATATAAAATAATTAAAAAGAAATCTAATACAATTTACGAGATAGATACAGGATATAGAAAAACAGAGTCAAATCTTTTTCATATCACAAAACTAATTCCAGTACAGATAACAGAGGATGAGAATGTGCAAGTATCAAATGGAGAACTGGAGTGAAAATTCACGGGTGAATTTTCTTCCCCATGGGGGGAGATGTAAAGAAATACTATTTCTTTCTTCGCACTCTGTGTCTTTACTTACCATGAAGTTTGGTTATAGTTTTTAACTTTTTAATTGTCTGATTTTAAAGAAGAAACGAATTCAGAATGTCAGATGACAGATTTAAATACGAGTTGATTGACAATTGGATAATCAATGAAAATTTTAATATTATATTATTTTATATTTGAAAAGTGAAAGAATAAACTTTCATTGTCGTTTCTTCTTTACAGGTTTGAGTTCATATTGTTTTATATTACCTAAATAAAATAGTCTCTGTATAAAAAAAACTAACAATAAATCTTATTTACAGCAACACAAGGTTTATTTCTTTCATGTAATAAAACAGTCTTATATATATATATATATATATATATATATATATATATATATAAATGCAACCCGTTTTCCTTGGTCACGGCATCACGCGTGAATGGCTGGACCGATTTGGCTAATATTGATTTTGAATGATTTTTGGCAAGTCCAGGGAATGTTTATAAGGTAAGAAAATATGAAGAAATTGAAGGGAAATAGTAAAAACCACCATTTCATTTTCCTATACAAATAGTCCGTATCTATCAAACCTTTGACACATGTCATATTTTCATTCTGAGGAAATACGAAGTTTGCTGGGTCAGCTAGTATTATATATTTATATATCACGCTAAGATTAAAAGAAGAGGGTAGGTATATAAGTAGGTATGCTAATCAATATAAATATGTCACCAAGAAAACCAAATCTAACCTAACGCTTTTCAGCATTTAATTAAAAAAAAACAAACATCAGCTACCCCGTTTCATTAACAACGTAATATCCAAACTATTAAACATGAAGTGACGTCAGCAATGAGAATGACAATAGTGAATCAACGTCAAATGTCAACATCACCCCTTGTCGTTTACCATCACAACTTGAACCCCACAAGGACATGACTCGCAGATTTTTCTATACTAACTTCTTTACAAGTTCCCTGCGACAAGGGTCAGAATAACTGATCGTGACTAGCGAATCATCTGTCGCCTACCCACTTAATGATAATATTAATGTTATCTCAGAAAGCAATTTCTTGAAATGAATCTTATGATTTATGTTTGGCTTTGCGAAATACTGATGGTATTCTTTTACATTACTGAAGGATGGGTTTAAGTAAACATAGTGAATTACCACAAGAAGAAGTGAATAGGCAGATATGCAGTAATGAATATAAGGCGCTCAATGGTAATGTTCAGCACTATCGTCTTCCGGTCAGGTGGTAATGTACGGCCTTGTAATTTCCGGCACAGAGGCATAACACCTTAGGCCTCAGGAGTGGTAACGCATCTGCATTTTGACCTTGGTCTTTGTGTGAGTGTTTCTAGGCTGCAGTCATCACTGTTAAGTGTATACTTGTTTACCACTTCCATTATATTAAAAAAAAAAGCATTTAGTTTTTAATTTGACTTCTACGAGTCTAGGATTCATCACATTTCCAAGCCTCTCAATGTCCAATATAAGACAATCCAATTACAGTAATACCTCGGATTTACTCGAAAGTCGAATTAACGTGTGTCGGGTTTCAACGTTGCATATAAATTATAGGTTCAAATAACTCATTTCTTTTTTTTCTTTATTTATCTTCTTTATCTTCTCTTTTTTTATTTCTTGGTTTTTGGGTGACATCATTAAAGGTAAATCAATAATGCGTTAGTAGGTACTCAAACTTCTCGTAAACCGAACACTGAGGGCGAGATTCATAGACCGCGCTACAACTTTACTTTCGAGCAAAGTACGCTTCGAACTGTTTAATCCCATACATTTCTGACAGTTTTAAGCATACTTTGCTCAAATTATGCTTTGGTCTGTGAATCTCGCACTGAAGAGTGAGGAGCAGATACGCGCGGGCTGATAAAAAGCCGAGTATCTCAGAATTCGCGAAAAAAGGGGTAAACTGTACATCTAATTCGCGATCCGGGTATGTATCTTATATACATTAGACTCAACAAAAAGATCTGCAACCATCTAGTATGATGTTGTTAAGTTTTTAAAAATAATGTATCTAAAATCCTGTTAAACTTAGTTCATCGGTTACCAAGTTACAAAAGGACTGGTTTTTATTTATCACCAATTCGAAATATTCATGTTTCGTAATTGTAGTTTTAACATTAAAATAAAACTACCTAAGATTCACAAACTAAAAATTGACACAAAAAATTCTCGCAGTTGAACTTAGGTTTATATTTTCAAACCGTAGAATTTGGACAACTTTACGGTTATAAATCATGAAGACATCCGTGTATGTGAAAATTAAGTAAAATACTATTTATCAGTTCTGTTAATCATATTTAAATTAGTTACGTCGTATAATTACGCAGAAGCACAATGCCATTTTGAGATGTACAAAAGATAGATAGTACAAGTATGTAGGTAATACAATTTTAAGAAATTTTAATGTTGCGACATCTGTTATTTTGAACCTACACCAAAAATATATACTTACCTACTCACTGAATTAAACTCTGACCATTGCGGACAGGAAGTTTCAGTGTACTCCTAGGATTGGAGTATTTCATTTGGGTTGTTTCTTAAAGAAGATTGTTCCTGACTAGGTAAGTAATATAATGCATAAAAAAATCTTATTGTGACGAAAAAAAAAAGATTTTCAAATGATATTTCGGTTTTCGGATAAACGGGTTGCATTACCCATTTTGCATTAATCATGCCACCTGATCGTCTCACGTGATAATATGTTCTCTTCAGATTCACTCTATGTACCTATTTTCAGATGTGTTTGTGGAAAGATATGAATACTACAGTTTTACTGTTGATAAGGAATCTCACGCTCTGAAGAATTTTTACACCTACTTCAACTACACTATATCTTCAAAGACCACCGAGGATAGCAATAATTAATCTCTCAATTAAAAAGGTAATGTGATTGTAGATATCTACACCTTCAAGCTCTTTCACCTTAGCTAGTGGCGCATCAGTATAACTAATTTGTATTACTGAACATAATAATAATCATTTAGTATCCTATTTCAGTTTCAAATACGCTTAATATTAAAAAATGTAAACTACTATTCATAGGCCCATACCATAACAGATCATTCACGATCCCTGCTATGCTAGACACGGACGGGCCGCAGTATATTGAGACATAAATTTTTCATTTTGCCTCAGGCCACTTCTGATAACCTACTTGACCAGTGCCTCCCGAGGGATACATAAAGGACTTCTCCTGTATAAGGAATCACATATTTCATAAACGTTCCTTGCAGATAGGGTTGTAGTAACAGTATCGATGTTCGATAAATAGACTTAAGTTGTTGATTTTTGTAAGTACCTTAAACATGAACAAAATGTATGAGCCGTAATTTCTGGCATCTCTGTATAATGAAATAATAATAAATGCCTTATTATGCACAGATATGCCTCTACATTGTTATTTTGAGGCATATTGCTATTGCTAAGCTGTTGTTTAAGTTTCAGGAGTGGCAAATCATCTAAAATTTAAATCTCAGATTTTTACATAAACCTAGATGTTTGTAGGCTAGTTCTTTTCCTACCCCGAAAGAGAATTAGCTTGAAGATTCATACATACAAATATGCCCTACAATTCTCACTAGACCGATAGCTAAGACTCCGAAACAGTTATAAAATGTCATATAACTTTTCATTTCTATTGCTTATATTTATAATAACTATTATTTTTGTCTACAAAATAACGGTAAATATTTGCGCTTATCATTTCAAACTGAAGATAAATACTAAGTAATTACTCTAACGGATGCAAATATAATTAAAAATATACAATTAATTATAATTAACATGTGACATTGGTGTCATTAAAATACGACACCAGTTCATTTACCCAGAATTTACACTTTTTGTGTGATGATTTTATAAATGCAAATATTAAGCACGTTATAAATGTAAGTTATATTATGGAAATCAAAAAATAAATTCTCGGTATGGGACATTCTGAAATGAGTAATTTGATAAGTGTCAAGAGCAGACAACAAATTAAAAATCATATTTAATCTCGCCACTGTGAAGAGTATGATATAAAATATTCAATAACTTATTAGAACGTGTTAGAACGTTGAAAGTATGTTTTTCATAATGTCAATAGTAGAATAAGTTATAGTGAATAAGTTGTCACAAATTAACATCAATTGATGGTCAAATGGATTTTTTTTTGCGCATTTGCGGACTTTACAGTTGTTATCGATAATTTAGTTTATCATCACTAAAACGCGTCCTGTTCACACCCTCGATTTTTTCTAAGTCGCACAAAGGGCTAAGGGGCTGGCGGACACAATAATAAATATTTTGACGATAACATATAAATATTCTTTCCTTTATGAATAACAAAATGGCAATGCCACAGTAAGGGTGGTAATTTCTTTCGTTTTATGGTCACTCCTTCCTCTTATAAATCGTCGACTATTTATTTGGGTAAGGGTTGGTATGATTTTTTTTCGTTACCGGGGGCTAGTAGTTTTCGAAACCGTAAAATTATGATTACCGTTTTTACGACCGGTCATTTTGACGGTAGCAAATTAAATGTATATTTTTATTTGCTAACGGCATTTTTGATTCGAGATACTAAATTCGAAATGCAAAGTTACTGGCTTATAATGGTTTTTGGAATTGCATTGACCTATGTCTCATAATTATTTAACCACACAGATTGAGAGTGAAACTGCAGGAAAGCACTAGTATTATTAACCTTCAGAGTAAAAACGTTACTTATAAAACGTAACTTCACGCCTGTTATCACCAAAGGGGTAGGCAGAGGTAAAGATAGGCATGCTTTTAAAGATACATGCAATCACCCGCGTTACGTTTTGGCAAGTCTATTGACATCTCCGGGTACATTACCAAACTTCGGGGTACTGGAAAACTTCCAGAAAATGGAAAAACGCCCAATTGAACCAGTGATAAAGGATTTTACACCGTTTACTATAATATCCCCCGACCCGGGAATCGAACCCAGGACCCCAGCGTATTACAGGCCTGCTACCACTAGACTTCTGAAGTAGTTAAGTAAAAAATAGAGGCTACATTATAGCAATTTCACGGCACTTAAAAGTATTCTCGGCGTGTCGCGTGCCCGCCCCGTCGACATCGACTCGCGGCAATTTCCGGAGTTGTCACTGTCCTATAGTACTGCACCATGCCAATGATTGGCTGGTTTGTAGTCCGTAGCATGTACAAGGTTTTTAAAAAATGATGCATTTAACTAAATTAAAATCAAAATATTTCCATCGCATTTTTTAAAAAATGATTTAAGTTTTAATAATAAGTCTTAAGAATTGGCGTGCATATATGAAGAGAATGATGAAGGTAAAAGAAGCACGGGAGGTATGTCAGGACTGGGATATCTGGCGCATTACACTCTCTGCCTACCCCGTAAGGGATCTGGCGTGAAGATACATACATACATATTTATTCATATAAATAAACACCGGGCGAAGTTAAAATAATAGTAAAATATGATTAGATTCAAATCTAGAATTCTCATTTTGTCGTTTCGATTGTCGACGTAACGGCGCCATATCTATTAAAACTTAGTATGTATGAGCTCTGACAGTAGAGGCAGTTAAACATAGAGTGCCCGCAAATGGCATGCTTTGTGTTGTCTGATGGTTTGAAGGATCCTTTAATCGGTTTTTTTGTGTAATAAAGGTGGCAAACAAGCAGGTCACATTGATATTAAGTGATGACTGCAGCCTATAGACACTTACACAAAGACCAAAAGTCAAAATGTAGATGCGTTGCCACCCCTGAGAGACCTCAGTTGTAATGTCTCTGTGATAGTTATTATTGGGCCATACATTGCCATCTAACCGGAGGACGATAGTGCTGAACACTACCATTTAGCGGCAGATAGATTAGGTAATGCCATATGTAGGACATTGGAACTCTACCACTAGTAAAAAAGTATGAACAATACTCGAGTGTAATATTTGCATACATAAATAATTTTTCGATTAAACAGCACGACCTAGCTAACCGCCTATCTACCTACCTACCTATCCTACCGGCAGTCATCTACTGACTGCATGTACATGTAAGCTCATTTTCATGATATAAGAATAGCAGAAATGTAGAGTATTATTAAAATTAAAAAAGAAGATCAAAGATTGCATTATATGGAACACATTCGGTCGATTGACCCTTTGCGAGTCTCAAAAGGGCTACTTAGTGATATTGGTCCTTTCATGTCATTGATTTCAATGTTTTTAAATTGACTCTCTATAGCGCTTAATGGATTATTTATTTGAATTCTGAATGATCATCAGTAATGGTACCTATATTTTCAAATTGAAGTGTAATTACTCAATGAAAAATGTTTGTCTTATATTGTGGTATATTTAGCTAAAAAATGTGTGGGCTCAATGTATACTTACTTAGACCGGCTACACACGACCCGATAATCAGACGCGATATCGGGGCAGTGGTGGGGAGGGCCCTACATCGTACCCTAAATCGCCACATGTGAAGGCAAATCGTAACCAAAATTGTATCGCTTTTAGCGAGCTCACGAATTAGGGACAATCATCCTCACCGCAACTACCCCGATATCGCATCTTTAATACCCACCCGGTCTAAGAAGGTATAAACATTGAGCCTACATATTTTTACTGATGATCATTCTGAATTCAAATAAATAATCCATTAAGCGCTATAGAGAGTCGCTTTAAAAACATTGAAATCAATGACATGAAAGGATCAATACCCGTTAGTCTGCAATCCGATATCAATATCATATCTTGTATTTAATTTTGTTCAATACAGTAAATTATTGATTGATTGATTATTAAAAGTAGAAACTAGGTACTTATATGTACGTATTTTGTGTCTGCCAGAGACCACGGAAGCTGAAAAGCGACCGAAACGTTTGGTTGTTTTTAAATAATCGTTATAGTTTAATATACGCGAGATTAATCCGAAAACTAGTTTTTTTTAAATGAAATAAAAGTGGCAAGCACGCGTGCAGTTCACATTGATGTTAAGTGATGACTGCAGCCTATAGACACCCACACAGTGACCAGAGGTCAAAATGTAGATGCGCTGCCACTCCTGAGGCATTAGGTGTTATGCAGTATATTTGCACTATTGTGCAGATCTTTTTAACCGGTGGTAGAGCTCCAGTGATGGAGCTCGCGGGTGTAGGCACCACCGCATTACCTAATTTACATGCCGCTAAATGATAGTGTTCAGTACTATCGTATTCCGGTCAAGTGGTAATGTACGGCCCTGTAATTTCCCGCATAGAGGCATAACACCTTAGGCCTCAGGAGTGGTAACGCATCTGCATTTTGACCTTGGTTTTCGTGTGGGTGTCTATAGGCTGCAGTCATCACTTAACATCAATGTGAACTGCATGCTTGCCATTTGCTTTTTTTTTTAATTTATGGAAGTGGTTCCATTAAATTAAAAAAATAAATTATAATAAGTGGGATGTATGAAAAGTCATAATAATTATGATAATATCATCAATATTGTCTACTAGTGGAAGAGATCCAGTGACAGAGCTCGAGGGCGTAGGCATTACCTAATCTATTTGCCGCCAAATGGTAGTCTTCAGCCCTATAATGTTCCGGTTAGATGGTAATGTATGGCCCCGTATTTACTGTCACAGAGACAAAAGATCTTAGTCCTCAGGGGTGGCAACACATGTGCACTCTGACCTCTGGATATTGTGTAGATGTCTATAGGCTGCAGTCGTCACATAACATTCATGTGACCTGCATGCTTATTAGCCACCTAAAAAAATATTATCTTTTTAAAACTGGCCCTTAGCGGAACTTAGCTGTAATAGGGTCCTGTTGAGCCCATTCAAGGCCCTAAAAATGCAACACATCCAAACATTTAACCCTCAAGAGCAACACTAAATTCAATAATGAATACAACATAATTGCAATTGAGCTTACAAAGAAGCCTTTTCACGGGCTCATAAAAGTTTCGAGGCTGATTAAAATTTTTTAACGAGATGCTCCAATTATGACCCTTGTTCCATTATAAAATGATCCTCTCAGCTCTTCAAAGCGCATGTAAATTGGTGCAAATTATTTAACTCTCACAGTTCAAGTAAGTTTGGTTGTATGTTGGAAATAGGCGTGGTCGGTGCACAAAAAGGTTGAGGATCAAAGTTTTCGATTCCTTTTATTCGTTGCATCCATAATAAAAGGTAGAATTTGCTGCACAAATGACTAATGTATGTCGCTGATTGTTGTTTATTTAACATTGCTTTATCATACCTATTTAATTTTCAGAATAGTTTGTTGTCAGAATACAGAAGAAATGAGGCGATTTATATATTTTTTTTTTATGTAATGGAAGTGGCAAACAAGCATGCAGTTCACATTGATGTTAAGTGATGACTGCAGCCTATAGACATCCACAGAGAGACCAAGATCAAAATGCAGATGCGTTACCACTCCTGAGGCCTAAGGTGTTATGCCTCTGTGCCGGAAATTACAGGGCCGTACATTACCACCTGACCGGAACACGATAGTGCTGAACACTACCATTTAGCGGTAAGTATATTAGGTAATGCGGTGGTGCCTACGCCCGCGAGCTCCGTCCCTGGAGCTCTACCACCAGTAAAATTATATACTGAATTTTATTGAGGAATACCAACGGAAGATCTGCATGTAGTCCTTAATTGTTCATGACTAACTGATTCCCGCGACTTTGTTCGCAGGATCTTTCATTTTGGCGCAAAAAGTTACGTTTCGAAATAGCCTTTCGTGGTTCAAACATTAAAGGATTAAAACAATTATTATTGAAATAAAACTATTTTTACGGATTTATCTCGCGTATATTAAACTAAAATGTTCTTTTTTTTAAATCAACCAGATGTTCCGGTCGCTTTGCAGCTTCCGTGGTCCCGGGCAGACTGAGGTGACAATTGTCATACAGCAGATTGAAAAAATTGTAGCTACCTGTATCGATTTCTTAAACGTCTTGCGTAGCGTTGATTTTAAAAAACATTTTAGTTCGCGAGATAATTCCGTAAAAATAGTTTTATTTCAATGAGTGTACATATAGTGACATAACAATTATTATGTATTACTAAATATATACATACATAATAATGTACAAGGTCCTGGCGTAAATATTCACGCCATGTCCCTTACAGGGTAGCCAGAGAGTAGAACACACTTCTGCCGAAAGATGTCCACAGCTGGACAAATCCTTCCTCAGAGACGCCCACAATAGTGTTGTGTTATGTATTATTTTTTACACGTTATTATACTTACTACTATGGTGAACAAACCGTTCCAGTAGGGGACTGAAATGATTTGATCATCATAGTTTTCCTCCACTAGAGGACGAGCGTCATCACGTCTACCACCTAACCAACCCTCTAACGTCTGCAAATACGCAGTCGAGTAATAAACTCAGTCAGTAGGTAACAGTCTCTGCCGTGCGTGATAATATGTTGTTTTGGGACTGAAATGGTTTGATCATCATAATTTTTCTCTACTCTAGAGGGCGAGCGTCATCACGTCTACCACCTAACCAACCCTCTAACGTCTGCAAATACGCAGTCGAGTAATAAACTCAGTCAGTAGGTAACAGTCTCTGCCGTGCGTGATAATATGTTGTTTTGGGACTGAAATGGTTTGATCATCATAATTTTTCTCTACTAGAGGGCGAGCGTCATCACGTCTACCACCTAACCAACCCTCTAACGTCTGCAAATACGCAGTCGAGTAATAAACTCAGTCAGTAGGTAACAGTCTCTGCCGTGCGTGATAAGCTCCGTCACTGGAACTCTACTGGTGGTAGAGTTCCAGTGACGGAGGTCGCGGGCGTAGGCACCACCGCATTACCTAATATACTTGCCACTAAATGGTAGTGTTCAGCACTATCGTGTTCCGGTCAGGTGGTAATGTACGGCCCTGTAATTTCAGGCACAGAGGCATTACACCTAATGCCTCAGGAGTGGCAGCGCATCTGCATTTTGATCTCTGGTCATTGTGTGGGTGTCTATAGGCTGCAGTCATCACTTAACATCAATGTGAACTGCATGCTTGTTTGCCACTTTTATTACATAAAAAAAAAATATATATATGTTGTTTTGGGACTGAAATGGTTTGATCATCATAATTTTTCTCCACTAGAGGACGAGCGTCATCACGTCTATCACCTAACCAACCCTCTAACATCTGCAAATACGCAGTCGAGTAATAAACTCAGTCAGTAGGTAACAGTCTCTGCCGTGCGTGATAATATGTTGTTTTGGCGTCATGCAATTGTAATCTACGATTGTTTTCGTTTTTTCCGTCAACCGTACATAACATGCACATTTGCACATGTGGAAGTGATTATAACACTTAGTAATTAGGCAATTGGAACTTGGCAACTAGTTTGACGTTGCGCTTCAACGGTTGGTCGTTTTAGGTTATGCAATAGTGTTGTATCTAGGATTGGTAATCAGTCCCTGAGTAAAAAAACCGGACAAGTGCGAGTTCGACTCGCGTGGTGAGGGTTCCGTAATTTAAATAAATATTTTCGAAAATATTACAGATTTATAATGCAGGGACATAGCGGTTACGGTGGTACCGGCAGGGGGGTTATATTATTAAGAACTTTCGATTTAATTTGAATACTCAAGTTTCCCAGTAATCTATAGGCAAAGAACTATTTTCCACATTTTTTTCAAAATTTTAAGTTCAGTAGTTTCGGAGATAGAGGGAGGGGAATGGTCAATTTTCGTCGTTTTTCTTAAATAACTTCAAATTTGTTTATGCAAAAATTATAAAAAAAATATATCTGAGATGTTGACAACAACTTATTTTACTTGATATGTCACATGACACAGTTAACGATTTTTTTTTCTTTTTAATTTTCTGATTTACCCCCCGAAAGTGGCCCCCCTGTTTAAAATTTATTATTTTTCTTGACGTGTTCATCTTTGGGTCACCAATTTACATATATTTATCAAATTTCAACTCAATCGGTCGAGTAGTTTCAGAGCAAATTGGCTGTGACAGACGGACAGACAGACAAACAGACAGACAGACGTACGAGTGATCCTATAAGGGTTCCTTTTTTCCTTTTAAGGTACGGAACCCTAAAAACCGTCCAGGTGCATTCAGATTTTTATATGTAATGAAAGTAGCAGACAAGCATGTAGTTCACCTTGATGTTAAGTGATGACTGCCGCTTATAGACACCCACACAAAGACCAAGGGACCCAGGACCCAAACATAGTAGTAGGTAATTAATGACATGCTACCACTAGGCTACTGAGGTTAAAATAAAATAAACGTCGAAAGCCCGACTCTAAGACACAGTAAAGTCACAGAGCAGTCGGTGAATCTCACCCTAAGCCAGATTTTTCACTCTCATGGCTAAAATAAATTGAATACTTACCATCGCCGCGGCGTTTAATAAAATCTGACAGTAGGTAGTAAGGTACCTAAATGTATTCATACGATTTCTTGAAAAACATGATACTGCAAAATGTAATCTACAGAAAAACAAATCATACCATTACAAAAAAAAGACGGTGTAGTAACTAAAAAAAACAACTTCTTATGTCGCATCAATCAAAAACAATACCATTTCAATTTCGCATAAAAACTATGTAAAAACTCGTTTAAAATTCGAATAATCATGTAAATTGAAATGATCTTCATAAAAACACTCAAATGGTGTTTTTAATCGTGCTTTTTTATTCGTGTAATAACATGAGACAAAACTTGTTATTTTTTTATTAGATGCGTCAGTTTTTGTCAAAGACCACCTACATAAGTTTATTGAACGTTGCTTCATAACTTCACGCTTATATTTTTATGAAGGGATAAGCAGTGATGTAAGCATAGTCATGCAAGACCACCTGCCCCTTCTATTGATTAATAAAACAGAGTGAGGTCCCGCCGAATTTGACCTCTTACGAAAAATTTCGAAAGCATTTCTACGTGCTGAAGCCCACGCTAGCTTTATAGAGATCTGTTATATATAAACCCTTAAAAGTAATATACCAGTACATAGAAAATATAGTAAATGATCCGCTCAATCGTTATTTATACTGTAAATATATTTTTCACTTAAATATAACCACACGCTTAATCTAAATATAATACATACACACAATAAATTCTAGTTTCCCTTCGTAGCGGATTATTTTGTAACTAAATCTTTTCTTTTCATATTTTTTAATTGAAGAGAATGGTAGATTGACATCGCCATAATAAAAAATATCTCATCGTCAACCATAATGTAGATAACTGTCTCCTCGCAAAAAGCGATGAGCAACATAGTGAGACAAATCGGTCATAACATACTGCATTATTCACGAGCGCGTTCGACCACATCCGTCACACATCTTCACACTGCTGCCTATCACGCCAGAGTAGCCTCCATGAGACCATCTTCAGATTCGGCCATCTAGAGCCCTAGCTTAAAAAAGTGGTTAGAATTGTGTGATATATTGGCCATGTCAATAATAATACGAATAATCGTAAATCACAAGTTCCCTATACATAATGCACTGAGACTTGACAGTTCCAATTCTTTGGTAAAAGTTAAGTATGCTCACGTGCATCTCTTTTTATCCCATAAATTGTCTTTTTGTCCGGGACTTGTAACTGACATTATGGACATAACGTTTTCGCAGGTTTTCGCGAGGTTCATACATTTTAGAAACTACGAGTATATTTGCGAATTATCTAACTTATACTCCCATCTTCTTTTCTTACCCGACGTGTCGGTCGCTCCTGTGGTGGCCACCTACTGTGGCCAAGGTAATGTCAAAGTACTACAAAGGTATTGTGCCTTGGTAGGCTCGATGAGAAATATTTCTAGCTGGGTACTGTACTGTATATTTATAAATGGATTTTACCTACCCTATAAAGTGACATGATAAAAACCATCGCGTCTTCAATCATAACGTAGATAACTGTCTCCTCGCAAAAAGCGATGAGCATCGCAGCGAGTCGACTCGGTCGCAGCATACTGCATTATTCATGAGCGCGTTCGACCACATCGGTCACACCGTACGCTGCCCCGTCTTGTCATTATTCAAATACCTAGCTTTTTCCGTTGTTTAATTACTCTGTTGGCTCGATTTAAAATAATAACAAATATATAAACATGATTTACTTTAAGTGGTCTTACTGGTGGTAGAGTTTTAGTGTAGGTCGAGGGCGTAGGCACCACCACATTACCTAATTTATCTGCCATCAAACGCAAGTTTTCAGCACTATCGTGTTCCAGTTAGATGGACTGCATGCCTGTTTGCCAACTTCGTAACATGAAAAAGAAACGTGGCAAACAATCTTACCTTTTTACAAAAAGTTGACTATGATGGTAAGTATACCTTTGAAAATTTTCTCTTACTTAAAAAACGACAGAGATAGCAATAGAATCCTGAATGAATCTGGCCAGGAGGAACGGCGGTCGGCCAGGAACACCTATCAGCCTAGGCTTCCACCATGGGCTGTTGCGGATAGCAAGGAGGAGGAATATCCTGCAGCGGGATGGGGAAATTTAAGGATATAATTGAACGCACGTACCTAGGTGGTGTGCACGTACCTGGCCCAGGGCGTGTAAGTTAGTAGAACAGCGGTAATAGCGGTGCACACACAAACTTCAACAAAAAAAAAACAAATGCATTAAATATTTGAGGGTTGCTCAAAATTAAGTGACATTTAAATATTCGACCGTTACATGTTTGATAAAAAATTACCGGACCATGAATACGTACATATACCTTATAGATTTCTTATAAATATTTTAACTTTATAGTAGGGTGTAGGAATTTATATCTTAGGAATCGGCTTAAGCTTGCATGTATGAAAAAAGTGATGAATGCATGGGAGGTGTGTCCGGACCGAGATATCTGATGCTCTACACTCTCTGCCTATCCTGTAAGGAACGTGGCGTGAAGATACATAGAAAGTTGTAACAAATTCAATGTGTATGAATGAGACCAATAAGCTAAGTAGGTATAGCAAGAATTGTTTTGAGACCTACCTATCGTTAATGCATTTCTTTTAAATAAACAGTAAGATACTTTTACAGCCCTATAAAACGTGGACACAAAACTCAAAAAACTACCCACACTTAAAAATTAAATACATAATACGAGCCGTCACATCAGTCATATTGACATTAAATATACAAAATTATACCTTAAGGAACGGTTCAACAAGCATTGTCACAAAAACTTTATTGCTTTTTTGTCCGTGAGTCCAAAGATACAGAAAATTTTCGAGAATATTCTCGATGGAGCTTTATGAAGTGTTTGGCTGTTATTTAATTAGCTAGAACAACCAATCTGAAAAATAACGGAAAATTATTATTGTTGTGTCACCTTTATAACGCTAGGTAAGTGACGCCTAATTTAATGAATATAAGAATAACACCATAAAACCTTTAATTAGGAGGTCGCGGGCGTAAGCACCACCGCATTACATATCATCATATCAGCCATAGGACGTCCACTGCTGAACATAGGCCTTCCCCAATGAACTCCATGCCGACCGATCGGAAGCGATGTGCATCCAGCGGCAGCCATGACTTGGTCGTCAGTCCATCTTACAGGTGTACGTCCTACGCTGCGTTTGCCAGTACGTAGTCTCCACTCGAGAACCTTTCTGCCCCAGCGGCTATCGGTTCTCCGAGCTATGTGCCCTGCCCATTGCCACTTCAACTTGGAGATCTGCTTGGCTATGTCAGCGACTTTCGTTCGCCTACGGATTTCTTCATTTCTGATTCGATCCAGTAGGGAAACGCCGAGCATAGCCAGCATTACCTACATTTGCTGCTAAATAATACTGTTCAGCGGTATCGTATTCCGGTTAGATGGTAATGTATGGCCCCGTAATAACTATCACAGAGACAAACCACTTCACCAGTCTTCACCTCATGGTGAGACTGTACACGCTTTGTCTTCCGTAATCATCATAATCACTATTTCAGCCAAAAGACGTCCACTGCTGGACCAACGCCTTATCCAAAGATTTCCACAAAGAACGGTCTTGGGACGCCCTCATTCAGCGATTGACCTTCACCAGATCGTCGGCCCTTCTCGTGGGAGGATACACCTTAGTCTTGAGATACTGCGGTAAGTTGGACTAGAAGGTGTATCATAGCCTACCAAACGCTGCCCAGCCGACTTGGATTCGACAATTGATCTCTTTCTCGAAGTTCGACCTCATGGCGAACCTGTACACAGTGTACACGTTTCGTCTTCCGTATGAGATAGCTATTTTTGGTGTACCAAATATTTAAAAAGATATCATGTATGGCGCATGAAAATACCACCAATTCCTAGAAAATAAGTTGTACTGTTGTTCACATCTGGCCACACTCGAGACCAAAACTCTTACATACGTAATCAACTTACTAGTCTTAATACTGCATGGTCTCGTGAGTGTCAACCATGCAGAACGATGGTGTTTAGTGTTCCGTACCAGTGTATGGCACGTGTGTGTTACTGTGGTCTCATTAAAAAATCTGAAAACACTAAACGGGTACCTAAAATCACACCGCGGACACTCCGCCAAAATTCCATACAAACGCTAATTTTGGTTACCTATTAGTCCTATTACACAGACATCAATCTGTGACGTGTAGTCACACGTGCACGCACACAGCGTAGCACGTAGGGTTATGAGGTTATGACTTCAGGAATCGGACCGACAATACAGAAATAAAACAATGCCATGTACTTACGTAGATATTACTTTCTTTCTGTTCTTTGACCGGGTTTATATTATGCACCCCGTCAGGCCACGAGAAAAATAATATGACAGTTGATTTCTAATTTTACTGCGGCTCAACAGTAAGGCAAATTTCTATTTACCAGTTTCACCTAATTTACCGGTGCATTTTAAAAACATAAAAACACAAACAATACTTCAAGAAATAGCACAAATATTGGAAAATAACACTCACTACCTACTTAATATATTACGTCTACAAGTCATTTCAATTCAATATACTGAAACACTTTTATTACTAATGCAATGCAATCACATAGCGTAAAGATAAGAGATTATAATATTTAAAAAGTTTATAGTTACATAAAGATTTGTAATTGTGTACATAATTATTTTACCTTAGGTATTTTTTCCTTCGGGAAACTGAAAAATGATCTTTTTTTGTTACGACTTGTTGACATACAGCCATACACAGCACAATAAAGCACCATCTTAATGTTAATAAATAAAATATTCGATTACAAATTAATTTAAACTAGGCCGCTCGCAACCTCGCTATAGAGTACCAACCGTCGCCCATAAGAGGGGAAGAGATTGAGTGAAGCGCGTCAAATGGGCGGGACGTCGAAGTGTCCATTCTATACGTAGTATTATTACATATTGCCTGCTAAAATAAAACGACTAATACAATATAAAGGGCATTTCAGGGCAAATAACATAACCATCAATCTATTGTAAGCTAATATTACTCATTAGCCCTATATTATTTAAAAATCCTACAATAATTCCATCAATTGTTATAAAATATGCATAAATAAACAAACAAATATACGTTTCATTGAACTTGATTGTATAGATGACAGGGACAATGTTATTTTCGCTAAGTCATCCGCCATCTTTAAATTACAATACATCCACTCCACGCGACAAGCCCTTACAATTCATAAAAAATGCCAAAAAGCATTTTATAACTCAGTAAATTTGGGTTTGGTGATATATACATTGACAAGTTTTTATTTTCCCCTAAAAAATAAATCATATCTCATATCGCAGTGGCTTAAAGTTCAATTTCCTCCGTTTCCATTTTTCCATAATGTTGCCACTGCAAAAAAGGCTTTGCCAGTTCGCGGTAAGGACGGCCAAACGGTAGGTTGGACAATTTCGATGTCGAGAAGATATTGTAAATCGTTTTTGTCAAATGTCAACTTCTGTGGTCGCCTCCGTTCATTTTTTCACTTGTTTTTGGGTTCCGTTGTGGAATGGACAAATGTATTTAAATTAAGTAACCAACTTAAACGGTTTTAACCTTTTTTTAAAGAACATGTTTAAAAAATGGCAAACCTTTTAAACGCTTCTTTAGATTTGGGGGTAGATTGCCGTAGTATTTTGCGCTTTTAGCTACACCCTAATGTATTTCAGCCCTCCTGCGTTCCAGTTAGATTTTTATTTTATTGAAAAGAGTTATAGCCAAGCAGATGGGCCACTCATTGACAACTTCAATAACGAAGGTGGCAAACAAGCATGCAATTCACATAGATGGCAAATGTTGATTGCAGCGTATAGACATCTGCACAAAAACCAAAGGCAGAGAATATGTAATAATACTACGTATAGAATGGACACTTCCCCGCCTCACCTGCTTTCCTCTTATGGCCGACGTTTGGTATTCTCTACGTGCTACGCACACAGGTGCACGTGTAAATACACGTCAATGATTGATGTCTGTGTAATAGAGACCAAATTAAGCGTTTGTATAGAATTTTGGCAAAGTGTCCGCGGTGTGCCAAAGGTTGTGACCTTAATTGCTATGTCTCTGTGTTACGAGTAGTTATTCCGGGACCATACATTACCATTAAATTTAACCAGAATACGATAGTACTGAACACTACCCTTTGGTCATAGATAGATTAGATAATGCGGTGGTGCCTACGACCTCGAGTTCCTACACTGGAACTTTTCACTAGTAAGGATCTCTGATAGAAGGAGCCACGCATTGCCTATTAGGTACTTCAATTAATCTTTCACATACAGAACCCTAAGAAAATAAGTATGAACATGCTCACTCGATTTTTTTGAATTCTCATTAGACGCCTCCACACGCGAGCCGCCGCCGTTAACTCTTCACTGCGTTTTATCAAGGTTGAACTGGACGAATTAAGAAAAAGATATTAATAGTCAACCAGTCCCATAAAAATATGGTTAGGAAGTTCGTTTATTATTGCTTAAAATTGGCGACTATTTCGTGGTTGTTCTTTATAAGGACCGCTTGCAAAGGACAGTGGGTATCATTAATTTACTTATTATTCAAAATGTATTTGTATAGGTATTAATTTCTTTCAGATGACTACTTGTGCCGTTTGGGGTCAAACAGGTCCATGGGGTTTCAGCGCTCGTCTCCTATTTGGAGAAATTGCGAAGCATTTGGTCGACACTTTCCGTGCCTAGTGGGCTGGCCAATATTTTGGCCAAAAAAAAAGCATTGTCATTCAACGTGGTAAATAATTAAATAAATAAAATTTGCTCACACTCACAGCCCCACAGTAGATATAAACCTGTGTCGTAGGTACCGTTGTACACAAACACAAACACCCAGACCCGAAACAAATATCTGTACACCACACAAATATTTGTCCCGGCGCGGGATCGAACCCGCTACCCTTCGAATCAAACGGTCATCTCACACCGCTGGACTAAGCGGGGCGTCAATGTGGTTATGCTGCCAGCCTTCTGAGAACATTGCCACAGAACGACGGCGAAATGGATTTTTTTGATGTTTATGCATAACAGCTTTATTTACTAACAATATCATAAAGCTAAATTCCTCTTTGTACTTGACTTGTTCTTGACAACACAAGTAGTCATAATAAGTTAATATAACTTAAGTTTAACATACGCCTTAACAAACATTCTAATAACAATTCTTTTGGAAAATGTACACGTGATTACAAAGTCGATTAAAAAAACGAAAAAATTCCACTCAAAGAGGAAGTGAAATTAAAAATGATCCCCCTTGTTTACGCATTCTTTCAAAGAGGTTTTCAATTAACATTCTTGTCTGTGTCATAGTTGTGTCATAAACACTGCCTTTGATCAGTACTTTGTAACGTTGTAAGAAGTAGAAATTAGGCATTACTAATTAAAATTTTATATGAAGTAACATATTATTGGACAGAAAACATGGTACGATTATGTAAAATCAATAAGAATCTAGATTTCCATTTTTAACCGACTTCGAAAAACTGAGGAGGTTCTCAATTCGTCCGGATCTTTTTTTCATTTTTATGCAGACGTCTATATTTTTTAAAGAAAATTGGAAAGAAAATTTGACTTCAGGCGAGACTCGAACTCGCGGCCACTGGGAATCTAGTCCAGCCGCTCTTCCAACTGAGCTACCCAAGTCCTGCCCGATTTGTCAAATCTTTCCTTCACATTTATTGCATTGCCTTATGGCAACAGATGTCTATAGTTTTACTGGTGGTAGAGCTCCAGTGTAGGAGCTCGAGGGCGTAGAAAACCGCATGACCGAATCTCTCTGCCGCCAAATTATAGACTAGTCTGTACAGCCGTGTTCCGGTTAGATGGTAATACCTATCTATCACAGAGATGTAATGACTAAGATCTCAGGACGGCTGCATCTTGACATCTGGTTTTTGTGTAGTTGCTTTCAGTCTTTCACTTTCCACCAATGTGAACTACGCTTATTTGCCACTCTTATAACATAAAAGAATATGTTTTCTGACTACTTCAAATGTAAATGTGAAGTTATTATACTAAGCCCGTTGGTGAAGCCTCTTAATGTTGGTACTTTATTATTTTGTCCTCCTGGATTAGATACTAAATTACTCATGTGTATCGCTAGCACTAATTTGATTTGCCGGCGTCCAAAGAGTTTTTACTTGGCCTAATAAGAATTAGCGCGGCCATGACTAGTCGAAGCAATATTTAAGAGAAAAAAGTTTTTTAAATAATCGAAGAAAAATAAACATATCATGATTTTTTCATTACTCTCTTACCTTACAACTGTTCACACGATTTTATAATAATTAAAAATATGTGAATCTGCACTGATTTTTGTGCCCGTTAACCTAATTCCGGAGTTATCGGACCCTCCGAATAAGCTGGTGGAGATCAATTTATGGTCGAAGAAGACGCCGGCGTCAGAGAATATGTAATAATACTACGTATAGAAGGGACTCTTTGACGTTCCGCCCGAATTCCCCGTATCATCTAACCTCCTCCCCTCTTATGGGCGACGGTTGGTATTTTGTACGTGCTACGCACACAGGTGCACGTGTACATGTCACTGATTGATGTCTGTGTAAAAAAGAATAAAATAAGCGTTTGTATGGAATTTTGGCGGAGTGTCCGCGGTGTGCCGGCGTCGAGAAGTAAGGAACACCAAACTTGACCACGTGCGTCGTCAAAGACAATAACCAGATCTGCGGTACCTCGGTACAGTCTCCAATTTGGTGAGTGGCTTGCACGTTTGTTATTGGGGTGTTTGATCGGGAGGTGATTTGGTGTCGAAATTTTGAGTGATCTTTTTACTATACTCAGTATTTATAATCCGCCTTGGTGTGGACTATTTACACGTCCAACCACCCGTAATCTTGATACTAGACAGATTTCCACTTCAATCGCCGGCGAATGCCGACAATAAGCTTCCTGGTTTGCAAATATTTGGCACACTTCGTAATGACAAAGACAGGATGGCGAAGGTCTTTGATGTGTTGATGGAGTTCCCGGAACTCATTTCTGGTTCGCAAAATTTTGGGTGACCTAATATGGATGACGTAGTTTCAGTTGATAATGGAAGTGTTTGTAAAGTGAAACTCGATTGCAAATACAACTAATCCAAAAATATTGTACCAGATTTTTTTTATGTAAGATTGATTATGGAGGTATTTGTAAAGTGAAACTCGATAGTAATGAAAGTGGCAAACGAGCATGCAGTTCACATTGATGTT
This sequence comes from Macrosoma leucophasiata, assembly GCA_036365455.1. Taxonomy (NCBI): domain Eukaryota; kingdom Metazoa; phylum Arthropoda; class Insecta; order Lepidoptera; family Hedylidae; genus Macrosoma; species Macrosoma leucophasiata. Next base: position 14,944,443 of record JAWQUS010000021.1, read on the forward strand.
AAGTGATGACAGCAGCCTATAGACACCCACACAAAGACCAGATGTCAAAATGCAGATGCGTTATCACTTCTGAAGTCTAAGGTGTTATGCCTCTGTACCGGAAATTACAGCTCCCTTCCATTACCACCTGACCCGAACACGATAGTGCTGAACACTACCATTTAGAGGCAAGTATATTACGTAATGCGGTGGTGCCTACGCCGGTGAACTCCGTCACTGGAGTTTTACCACTATTATAAATGTGAAAGTATGGATGTTCGTTTGTTTGTTGTAGTAGTTAGTATAAATAGGCGTGCATACGAACTAACTCCAATTCAAGAACAAATGAAAATTTTCAAATAATTTTAATCGCTCTCATGGAATAATTAGCACCAAATTCATTATACTCAAACAAAACTTCATACAAACACAGCAATTCGAAACCTACTCAACGCTTTAAATTTTACCACACGTTTTGTCCGATTATTTTACAATTGGCAACAATTTCGTCCCACTTTATTGAAATTTCACAAATAATGGTAGGTAAGTGAAAGTATTGATAAGTACAGAAAAAAATACACACGATGAAATCAGGTTTGAGATAATAACAAGAGAACCTAAAGAAATTTTTCTGGTATTCAAAATAGTGCACCTACTTCACCGTAATAAAATGTTTCTTTCTTAGGAGCAGTAGAAGTCCTCCCCTACTAAACTTTTTATTTCGAGAGGTAAAAATAGTATAAACTAGCTGACCTGACAAACTTTGTATTGCCACAGAATAAAATAATGTGTTAAAGGTTTGATAGATACGGACTACTTGTATGGGAAAATGAAATTGTGTTTTTTACTATTTCCCTTCAATTTCTTCATATTTTCTTACCTTTTAAACCTTCCCTGGTCTTCCAAAAATCATTCCCAACCAAAATTAGCCAAATTGGTCCAGCCGTTCTCGAGTTTTAGCGAGACTAACAAACAGCAATTGATTTTTATAAATATAAGATATTGGAATAGCGACCAGCGTTAGACTCGATACTGACATAATTGATATATTGAACTGGAAGCTATTTGGTGCAGCCGTGAGACATTTTGTAAGTGGGCTTTTCATAGGTTAGTATGTATTTTTTTAAATTTAAATTACATACGTACCATTTTTCAAAATTATTAATAATTGTGTTTTTTTATTTAATGGGAGTGGCAAACAAGCATACAGTTCACATTGATGTTAAGTTATGACTACAGCCTATAGACACCCACACAAAGACCAAGGTCAAAATGCAGATGCGTTACCACTCCTGAGGCCTTAGATGTTATGTCTCTGTTCCTGAAATTACAGGGCCATACGACGTGTTTCTTTTTCCTTTATTACTTGTATTAAATACTAACTCCTTTATTCATAAACGTATTTAGCTAAAGTGTTGCTAATCTCTCCTTTGTCTTTTTCTATCCTGCACATTTGACAATGCAAGTGTGCATTGTCAAATGTGCAGGACAAAGCATTCTAGAGCTAAAACGTATGTAATGTACGTTTATGAGAATTTAATGTTGGAGATATTGTCATATTGAAAGATGAACAACTCCCACCAGGAAAATGGCCACTCGCCAGAGTGATAACTAAACATCCCGGAGAAGATGGTGCTACGAGAGTGTATAGTGTTCGGTATCGTGGTGAAATTGTGAAACGTTAATTAGGCAAACTATGTAATTTCCCTATAAACGATGACAATTAACTTAATTTGTTACTTAAAACTTGTTGTGATTGCAAAACACTATCTGTTTAAAGTACTACCGTCCTTTGGTGGGCGGCATGTTGTGATTTGTTGGTATAGGACTGTCAAGTTAGTTGAAGTCAGTTGGCAATAAACAATCAAATAGAATACACGCGTTTAAATTCGTTCCGTGGTAATCATTCAAAAGTCATCCTTAACGAATACAACAAGGGGGTTACTTTAAATGTTTAAGATGTAAGTTCAAAATGTAGGTACCTATATTATGTCTCGAAGTAGTAACAAATAATTAAATTTCAGTTTCAGAATTATGTTCTTTAGGTTCTTAACATAACATCTACTGTGATAACACTGTTACACCTTGTAGCTTTGTTAATTTTATCTTCATACAAATCTTGCCCTTTTAACCCTTAAAACCCAAAGACAAACACAGCAATAGTTACCACGTGTAAGTACAGTTCAGTGACCGGGCTAATTTCGTTTCTTCCTGTAATGTAAGGTACTGAGTTATTTTTGATTACGATCACATGGATCTCTATGGGAGTGCTCAGTTTTTACCGTTTGACGATAGATGTACGATGGTTTTTGGTGCACTTAACTTGGATAGGAATTTCGTCACTGTTCCAGAGATGGCTCCTTTCTTGTCTTAAAATATAGGGCTTAAGAACTCGTGCCTGTTAATGAAAACTAATATCTATTTGGTTGTGTTTTGGAGTTAATTTCGATCTGTTGTTACTGGTGGTAGAGTTCTAATGTTGGAACTAATAGGAACCACCGTACCACCTAATCTAACTGCCTAATCTAATGTTCACAGAACTGACAGCCGTTGGGGTAGACGAGTTCTAGAGTGGCGACCGCGTACCGGAAGACGAAGCGTAGGCAGGCCCCCCACGAGGTGGACCGATGACCTGGTGAAGGTCGCGGGCAATCGCTGGATGAGGGCGGCCCGGGACCGTTCGTTGTGGCATTCTTTGGGGGTTTTTGTTCAGCAGTGTACGTCTTTTGTCTGAAATGAATCTAATGTTCACTGATTAGGTGGTAATCTAACCTCTCAGGGGTGGCAACGCATCTGCATTTTGATCTCTGGTGTTTGTATAGATGTCTATACGCTGCAGTCGTCACTTTACATAGATTTCAACTGCATGTTTGTTAGCCACCTTCGTAGCATAAAAGTGGTAAGGTACATAGACAGACACGTAAATTCTTGAACAGAGGTAAAAGATTTTAGGCCTCTGGAGTGGCTGCGCAACATATAAAAAGAACAAGTCTCAATACACCTTTCCTTTCTATGGAGATGGTAATTAGAGTTTTTAACACTATTAGCTCACTGTCAATATGAAGTGTGTGCTCCTTTGCAACATAATAATATAAAAATACGAAAAAAGCTAGGAAGACCTACTTCTAATATCTTCCATTATTATTCCTATAAGTGCAATACCTACCAGCACTGCCACAACATGACCTATTTATATACGATTTTATTGCTGACTCTACACATCAATGAACCAATCAACATAACAAGACTAATATCAAGGTTAGTTAGTGTACACCATCACAAAACCACTGCGCGTTAAAAAATCCATAACAAGTGATAACGACCTCTACAATTGAAGTTTGGGTGGTCCACTCATAAAAATGTTCTGTTTACGTCAACTTTTGGTCATGTACTAGCTTATTTTTTTACCCTTGACTTCACTCGTCCTGTATTTTACTGCGTCAGTAATTTAGTGTGAGCAGGTCGTTTGTATCAGCTCCCGTACCATGATGTTTTTACTGTCCCAACTCCCAATCAGCAAATCAATCTTTGCTTATTTGAACGTGTTTTTGGAAAACGGGTTAAAATATCAATCGCATGTCATCAAATATGGATAAGAACGAATATTGGTTTCCGCTGTTAGTTACAAAAAGATTGAGTGGCACCCTAAGAATTATAGATACCTATTTGCAGATACACTGAACATATTGTCTTGGGTATCAAACTGAGATTACCGTCATATTGTCAGCGTGAGTATTGTACCTACTTAGTACTATGCTAACAATTTACTTGCTAAATTTAACTCGCCCTTGTCTCACCTAAGTGCCTGTTACCTATTTAATAACAGTTACCGGCACTTTGTCATTCTCGTTGTAGACGTAGGTACCATAAAAATACTAATAATGTTTAGAAAGACGCAGGTTAAGTGAGATTTGCATAAAGAATTCTCATCACCCTTTAAAAATACCAACTCCAACAATCCAGAACGATACGGCAACAATCAATCAAAACGCTCATCATTACTATATCACTGTGATAAAATTAAAAAGGGGCATTTCATAAAATTTAACTTGCAATAAAACCGAACGATAAACGTCCACTCGACGAGTGATGACGACAAAATCTAAATTTGTCAAATGTATGTCCCGGCCTCACAGTCGCTGCGTCAACAAACAACGTTTGAGATATTTCAGGTCGATCCGTCCGTCCGTCACTCTGTGTACATTACGACCTCACAGAGACACCCGACGACAGCCTATCAATCTTTTAATAAATACCAGGCTGCAACATCACAAACATTTATCTGCAGTTAACATAAACAACTAGTCACACATCCCTCTATCGCTACCAAGGAAGACACAGCCCAACCAAATTATACGCGCGCAAAACTATTTTGGTTAATATTATTTGTGACTTTAGTTTAAGACAACATTTTACGATCGGCGTCAAATATGTTTTTCACACTTTTTTTGACACGTAAAACATGTGTTCGGCGGTACACATTTTTAATGGCTGTTATGACATTATTCGAGACGAAAAGTATCATTTTTTAATATGAAAACAGAATGATGGCCGGTTATATATATGTTGGACGTTTGACAGAGCACGTTAAACAAAACGCTTTCGCTTTGACAAAAACGTTAACTGTCGTAATAAAACGCAAACGAGCGCTGTGTCACAGTAAACCTGAGAAAAAAAAGAAAAAAATCATGTAACAAAGTCGTAATAAAACATTCAGGGCATGTCGTTTTGCTACCGTGTGTCTGTTCTGCAACGTTTATAAAAAGTACTTGTTTATCACTTCTTTTTAACACTGAATATTGAATTTCATTTACCCGCTTTTACCCTCAAATAATTATCTCCTTTGATATTTAAATAAAAGCTTAGACCAGCAATCCAATCATACCCAATGAATATAGATATATGGACTGTTCGATCTGATGCCATCGTCTACATTCTTACATCGCACCACCCGCCGAAGAGAGAATTTCCGACCGCACAGATTGGATACTTGGAAGTGGTCAATCCTACCCAGAACGGGCAAATTGTGGAACGAACTTCCCTCTGAGGTGTTCCCCCGGCGCTACAATAAAAACTGGTATTGCAAATGTTCATAGGCGACGGTAACCACTTTCCGTCAGGTGGCCCGATCGCTTGTCTGTCAATCCTTTGACATACAAAAAAATACAGAAATAGTAAACAATAGACAAAGATGTTAAACTTTGTCGAAGCCCTTTTCAAAAACTCAGTTAGCACATAGTTTTCAACTATCACTAAATTAAAATATACTTTCGATAGGAAATAGATCAAGACGTTTGACGGAGCTTTCTTAGATAACTCAGTGTGCACTCAGTTTTCAGTTGTTCAACGGTTGAAATTCCAGAATATAAAAGGTACCTATCATGCGGCAGATACTGGAGCAGTATTCTGAAGACGCCCATAGAGTCACATAGATGATATACTAAACAGGATCCTGCTTGGGATCGAAGCGGTACATGGCTGTGAGAAAGCACTAATATTATCGATGATGATAAAAATCACAGATAAAAACCTGTTTTTCATCGATTTTCACTAGTAAATAAGTATTTTTTGTATAAGACCTTCACTTTACACTTTTAGCATAGGTATTATTATACCGCTTTTACAAAATTATCACCAATCCGCATACACTGACTCACACGATGCCCGCGGCTGCTCTCTCCAGCCCAATCAGATTTGATCTAATGCAATATATTTCACAGTGCATGTTACACTTGTTTTCTATGTTCCTATAAATTTTACTGCTTTCCTCGTTGTTTACAAAATGATATGTTTAGTGTTGAGCTTCCAGGAGGTTGATTCGGGAGCTGTGAAGGTGCACCAAGCAATAAATGATCAAATTAAATAAGCTTTCAAATTTAATGTTGAATAATAAATGATTTAGCAGAGTAAGTTATTTGTCGCTAACTAGTAGACTGTACTCAATATAGCGGTTTGTTGATCAAACAGTAATTTTAACTTTTTACTCAGAATCTGTTAGAAATAATTTATCGTATACATGCAGTGTGCTCTTATTTTATTTCGAAAAAGTTACACTCACATTGAATATTTTTAATTTGCATTATCTTTTAGATTTACTTAGATTACCTAAACGTTTTGCGCCTAAAACGAATCTTAAAACGAATCGAAAATACAAACTTCACAACAAATAAAAACATCAAGATAAGTTGAAATAGCATTTTCTACTCCAATTAAATACATAAAATTACTTCCAATGCTTTTTAAAATATTACACATCACATAAATTCTTTTGCGAACGAAACAAATGGTTTTATATCTTTTATTCAACAATACATAAATCTGGTGGAAAAACAAGCAATATAAGAAAATTTACAGTAGTCCAAGAAATAGACACCACGTGCGACAGCTCACACTTTGAATAGATATAAGCATCAATAACGCGCGTTCTATTTTTGAACGCCTTATACATCTACAGATTTATAGTGTAATAAAATTTTACTTGTCACTCACACGGGATTTATGCCTCGTCCGTCCTATATGCGGTTTCTTCCGCTGACGAATTTCCTCATGTCACACTGCCTCTAAACAATATGAGGCGTACGTAGGCGACAGAGGCGACTCCGCACCATTTGCGTCCATCCAACTGTGACGGACGACCTAACGGAACAAAGGAGTTTGTCTTCAAATGTAACGTAAACAAAGTCTAATTTCCTCAATATGTCTTAGACTCAACGTAAACATGAAATGGTACTAGATTTGTTGCAACGGAACGCAAAATACTTCCTATGTCTTTACATCAAGATTTGAATTTGAATGATGCAAGATTTGTAAGTGGAACTATGTCCAACGTAAATGATGTAAATTGTGCAGGCGGCGCCGGTGATGTCGTCGGGACGCCACCGCTCATACAAACAGTCGTCGAAGCGTATCGAGGAAGGATGCTTAACACTTGCACCTCTAATTATATCCCGGGAACGTGCTGTGGAAACAAATAATGCGTCTTTCTAGCTTGGAACGATTTCCTCGGCATTTAGCTGTTTACACAATTCGCTAATGAGTATTATGGCAATAACATTTCTAATCGCAATTTAGTTAAAACCGTAGTTACCTTGGACGAGCGAAAATGTCTTCACGAACCGAGAAAAGAATGCGTAAACAAAAATCAAAGAACTGCCAGACTATAAAGCAAGCGATAGTTTGACAAAAGTGTCTCCAGGAAAGAGCTGTAGAAAAAAAAGTTTGAAACGATGTAAAAGTTTCCCAGAACACGATCGAGGGCAGATTTGTTTAGACTGCGCAACGAATACAGATGTCACTGGTGCGTTGACGAGTCGGGTTCCTCTAAGTGATAACTAACTATAGAAATAGACACGGTTCATAAAAACTATTATGTTTTACTTTTTTAAAAGGCGCATGGTGGCTTTCGTGTATCTTCAAAAAAAATACTAAAAATATAAGTTGTCCTGTGCATCTATCATTAATTCGACTAATCAATTTCATATCACAGAAACCGTAATACAGAAGAAGGAAGAACATTTACGAATAACATAAATCACAACTACGCAAATTCCATAGTCATCAATATCGAGCCGTTAAATTGACCTTGAAATATACTTCATTCATTGTTATCAACAAATTAATGTAAAATTTTCATGAATGAATGACGCCAGCTAATTGAACTTCCTTCCTTGCTGAAATTCATAAGAGCTATATCAATTTTAAAAAGCATCACGTCATAAATTCAAAATAAAAGAACAACATCAGCCCACACTAGCAGAAAGCTAATTTGTCTTCTCTAAAGTCAACATCAAATAAACCACATCAAACGATGCGTACAAATTGAACGAAAGAAAGAGCAATTCCATTGACAAAGTCCATTAAAACCCAGTCGGTATCGTGGGCAATTAGTAAACAAATGATTCGAGTGACAGATCGAGATAGTTGGCACCGTGACAACGACCGTTTGAATTAAGAAGAACAAAATTAAACCAATATTTTACCCGAGGACATTCCATTTGATTTAAAAATACATTGTTAACGTTTGAACACTTTAAACTGTGGAGGTAATTAAAACAGGCATTATTGCGCTGAACATAAATGACGCATTTGACTTCTTTGCAGAAAGATAATAAAGTGAACGAATAAAAAGGGAAACGTTAAACCCGTGGCTGCTAAGGTAAATTAAATGTAATCAAAATGTATTAATTGTTTTGTTTTTAAAGATGACAATGAGTATATTATCGTGGTTGAATCTTATAGTAATATAAATAAAATAACTTTAGATTTTTAATGAAAACAAAAGCCTCCACGACACGCAACGTGGATCGACGACCTGGTGAAGGTCTCGAGCAATCGCTGGATGAGGGCGGCCTAGAACCGCTCGTTCTGGAAATATTTAGGGGATGATTTTCAAGCAGTGGACGAAATCACACTTACTAAGTTACACTAACATATTATTTTTAACTAATGATAGAGTTCCAGTGTAGGAGCTCGAGGGCGTATGCACCACCACATTACCTAGTCTATCTGCCGCCAAATGTTAGATTTCAGCATTATTTCCTATCAGTTGGTAAAGAATGGCTCCGTAATAACTATCACAGATATAAGAACTCAGGTCTAAGAGATAGCAACATATCTGCATTTTAGCCTCTGGTTTTTGTGTAAGTGTCTACACGCTGCAGTCGGCACTTAACATCCACGTGAACTGCAAGCTTGTTTGCCACCTTCAATGCATTCAAAAAACAATGCAAAAACGAGTACATGACAAAAAATGTCAGGTGTGTTAGAAAAAAATTATAATTTCAAACCTCTAAATTTTTAAACACTTACGACCTTAAAACACAAACTTAATTGTTAGATACCGTGAATCTTCACACACCTTACAAAACCAGGTGATAATGGTGACAGCATCGAAGCATGTGTCGTACTAAAAAGTTCGATGGAACCCATACACTGTTTACTGCCCGCTATTTTAGATTTAATGACAAAGTCTGGGATAGACAATGAATGTTTAATCGTTATTGTTGGCTATTTGGTCACCGAATGAATCGGTTCCTGGAAAAACTGTGACTGTGGAACGAACTGTATAAAGTTATTTTGGGATAAATGTTGCTGTAGTGAATTATAAACATGTAAAAATAAAATTTTTAATTGCCGAGCAAAGTATAATACAAGTTAGAGTTATCTAAATAGCATAATTAAATTTTAAAATAAACTACACGCCAAATTAAGTCCACCAAAAATATTCTAACGTCTAAGATTAGTACACAAACAAAATTTAATTGGGAATCTAGTCCAGCCGCTCTTCCAATTGAGCTACTGAAGCCCTGCCCGATTTGTCAAATCTTTCCTTCACATCTATTGCATTGCTTTATGGTAGCAGCAGCGCCATCTATTACCAACTATGCTAGTTAGGCAACCGATATAATAGACTTTTCAGTTTATTGAATATCGTAAAGAAGTCGCTTTTACCCTTAACAATTGTTTTATATTATTTCGCATTAACACATGCTTGTGAAATATATTTTATTTTTAAAGAAAAATGGAAAGAAAAATTTGACTTCAGGCGAGGCTCGAACTCGCGACCTACTGGGAATCTAGTCCAGCCGCTCTTCCAATTGAGCTACTCGGGCAGGGCTTCAATTTAATTGTCTTAGAATATATATTTGCTCTTAACTCAGAATCTAATGTAGGCCTTAAAAAAATTAACTATAAGCAATAAGTTATTATAGGTACATATTAAAGAAATGTACTATTTTTTTATTTCCTCAAAAACATATAGCAATATTTATGTAAATACAAAAAAGTAAGACGCAACATAAACTCTCTAGTTTTAGCTCTCCGACATGAAGAAATAGTTTTCGTAGCTTTTTTATTCCCTAAGAAAACTATTTTATAGGTAAAAATCTTTAATATTACATCTTTTGTAAAAAATATTGGATTCTGTGTAAGAGCTAATTACTAAAACTTCAAAGTAATATTTATAAACTATGTAGTCAAATCAATTTTATCTTTTATAATTTTACTGTTTTATTCGATAGTAGAATGGGGAATTCAGATGCGAGAATTTTATTTCTCATTTTTGGAAATGAATACCTACGATCAATATTTAATCATATTTTTTTCAACTCATGAGAGGGTATATTTTTGTAGAAAAAATGTTAAGAAACATTTTTAATAGGTATAGACGAGACTAGACCGCTACTGGGGTGGCTGTCAAGGCGATGCAACAACATGTGAAATAGAAATTCTATGTAACGTAGTGGGCAGAGCGACTGGGCTAGTAATCCAGTCATCATGGGTTCAAGTCCCGGCTGGAGAACGATAAAATTTCTTGTATGTTCGTTCCCGCAATGCCCTAAGCCCACGATTGAAGCCACAGGGCCTCCTTTAGGAAGTTGCGTAAATTTATTTAGGCTGAAAGCCCTTTACACTCGTCAATTGCCCGACGAAGTAGACTAGTTGCCGTCTCAAGACGAATCGCCTACATATGCTAATTCCAAAAAAAAAAAAATTTCCACTTGCCAGTTGCAAATAAGAGAATTCAGTTGTGTATGATTGTTTACTTTAGCATACCTATTTTACTATTGTTGCACAGAAATCATAAATCTGTACAAAAAACGACACTGAAACGTGCTGAAACTATGCTTCGTTTATCGTCACCAGCTTGGAAGCGCGCCACGTTTTTTTTTGTCGCGTCTGTCCCGTTTTTGTCTCTGGCGTCAATAAGTTTGAGCTTGTAATGGCGTGTTTAGCGCCGGATTTGTCGGTGATCTTTGTGAATGTCACATACGATTACAGCAGTTGGCAGTTGTCGATTAATCAGTCGTTAAGCGCTATAATAGATTTAAGGCTTGTTAACATGCTGCTTTAAATGTGTGAATTAGTTTTGATTTTGATTTGGATTTTTTGATATAGTTTTGTTTGAAATTGTTTTTGTAGACTTTCACTTGCTTACACTTGTTATTTTGAAATTGAGAAACTACTAGTGGATCCTTTGGATGATTGAGCACATTTGACATATATAATTAAAACGATTAACATATTTTAAGGTTACAAAAAAAGTTAAATCATTAAAAATGAAATTTTGATGTAGAAATCATAGTCTGCCCGTAACCACGGTAGCTGGAAAGCGACTGAAATGTCGGGTTGCGGAAACTTGTAAAATTGAAATTTTGTTCCCAATCGTATAAAAAATGTTCAAATTGTCCATTAGCCACTGTTTTTATACAACCACTGCGTATTCGGTGAAAATGCGGCAGTTTGTAAAAAAATCTCAACTCAACTGACACTGAATGTTTGAACTTTTCTTATTGTAAGAATTTCCGTTAATTAGCTTTTAGTTTGAGCTTCTAACGGCGTGTTTAGCGCCGGATTTGTCGGTGATCTTGTGAATGTCACACTCGATTACAGCAGTTGGCAGTTGTCGGTTAATCAGCCGTTAAGCGCTTTAATAGATTTATGGCTTGTTAACATGGTGGGTTGACGTGTGAATTAGTTTTGGATTCTTTGGTTTAGTTTTGTTTGAAATTGTTTTTGTAGACTTTCACGAGCTTACACATGTTTTTGTGAAATTGGAAAACTAGGAACTGGTGATTCCTTTGGCCGCTTGAGTATATGCAAATGTAAACGGTTAACATATTTTATGGTGCCAAAGAAAGTCTGCCCGTGACCACGGTAGCTGGGAAGCGACTGAAATGTCGGATCGCAGAAACCTGCAAAATTTAAATTTTGTTCCCAACCGTAAAATAAAAGTGTTCAAGTTGTCCACATAGCCACTGTTTTTTTATACAACCACCGCGTTTACGGTGAAACTGTAGCAATTTGTAAAAAAATCTCAACTGACACTGAATGCTTGAACTTTTCTTATTGTGAGGATGTTAGCTTTTAGTTTGAGCTTGTAATGGTGACAGAAGCGCGCATGGTCCAGCGGCTGGTGTAGATCAGAAGCGGTTGGTTGTGTGATGGGTGACCGCTAGTAACAAATTAAAAATGAGCGTTTCCGTGCTTCGGAGGGCACGTTAAGCCGTCGGTCCCGGTTGCTATCGATAGAATATAGCAGTCGTTAAACCTTGTCGGAGGCCTTATTGGCGGTTTGAATTAATCCGACAGCGGGCTGGCCACTAACCCTTATCCCCACCAACCCGCATTGGAGCAGCGTGGTGGAGTAAGCTCCAGGCCTCCTTCTGCCAGGAATGGGAGAGACTCATACCCAGCAGTGGGAAGTATCAAGGGTTGCCATTATAATTATATTGCAATGGTGTGTTTAGCGCCGGATTTGTCGGTGATCTTGTAAATGTCACAAACGATTACAGCAGTTGGCAGTTGTCAATTAATCAGCCGTTAAGCGCTTTAATAGATTTATGGATTGTTAACACGCTGCGTTAAATGTGTGAATTAGTTTTGATTTTGTTTTGGATTCTTTGGTTTAGTTTTGTTTTAAAATTGTTTTGTACACTTTCACTTGCTTACAAATATTATTATGTATTTCGGAATAAGTAATGATTTCTTATGTGCGCAATGGATGAATCCGTCCTATTAAATATTATTTAAAAGGCATAAAGAATGTTTAATCATATATTCATTTGTTTTGTTTTGTATCATACTTTTAGAATAGAATGAAATTAATGTATGTGTTTCGTAGCTAAGCAATGAGATAGTTCACTATTTGTGAGATTGTTTGTCTGAAAAATCTTTTGATGGTTTCGTGACATTTCTCTTATGTACCTACTTACATCAATAGGTATCATCAGTATTGTTTTGTCCATCCTGAAATATTCGAGAATATGCGGACATTGTGGTGATAAACGTTGAAGGTTACCCAGAAGGAAAGGGTGCGCGGAGGAAAAACCAGTTTAGTAGGTATCTATAGTGTACTCAGATCTCCTATTCTGTACTGAAGTCCTGAAGTTAGAAACTCCAAGCTCTTTTTATCCTGGTTTTCGCCCAAAGGAGAAACAGAGAAGAGGCGAAGGACATCCTCTTTGTTAAAATAAAGTCATGGACTGCATCGGACTGACCACATGTGGTGGCGTTTGCCTACTCGGGCTCCCCACAGGTCTAGCTAGCGGAGTTTGCCGCAAGCATCTGTCTTAGACCCTGGGTCCTCTATCTAGTCATAGGCTCCCGGCCTGTGAGGTACTACCAAGCCATCCGGGCCCTTTCAACCTAGTCCATCCTGGCCTGACAATTACTGACTGACTGGGGCTTAAAACAGAGCCATCAGTTAGTCTACTCGTAGGAAAATATTGGGATCCGATCATTACCGGCCAGTGTAAGTAAATGTCGTAAGAGGTTCACTTTCTTCATCGCGTGATCCGCCCGTTCCGTGAGCTCAGTGAATTAATCGTTTCTGTCCATTGCCGATGTTGCGTAAACGCTTCCGTTCGATACTCGGATATGCTTAATTACGTGGGTTCATGTTTTTAACACTTGCGATATTGTTTGCGTTAATTTTGTTTTTTATTCTTAATTTTTTTTTAAGCAATGTTCTTTAACGCCAATTGCGGTAAAAGTGAACGGGGGCAAAACAAATGCAAAACACAAAAAAGTCTAAAGAAAAAAATGTAACAAAAATGTAACAAAACCATCTAACTCTCTACAAGACTATTTATGCGCTAATTCGTAGAGCCCTTGTCTTTTTCCTTCCGGGTTTGAGCCGTACGGACGGAAAGAGATCAGACGAGCTAACACTTGTTCCTTGGCAGAGGGGCAGATGAGTCCTATGGGATGCGACTTGTGTGTGCACTTTCGCCGCTTCTCATTTAGGTCGCACATCTAGGGACGCTGCTGCAGCGGCTGAGGTAGCTGCCACGAAGAAGCGGGAAAAATACGCACCTTTGTTGTCGAGACCTCTTTGTCCCGTTTGCGGTAGAAACTGCTGGGAGTTGGGCTGTGGAGTCATTGTCATTCGTCAGAGAGAGTGTGTAGAGATTGGCCACCGTCTTAAACATAGGGGCTTCGACTACCGTTCCGGGTCATTCCTGGTGCAAAGGCTAGCCATTGCCATTCAAAGGGGAAATGCTGCTAGTATTTTGGGCTCTTTTGCACCGGGGATGACCAGGAGCGGTTTGTTTGACTGACTATGGAGACATAGTCATCATTACAGGAACATAGGTTTTAAAATATGTATTAATATTTCGACGGTCCCTACGTACAAAAAGACATGTCAAAAATGGCAATTTTTTTTATTGCATATACGGTTTTAGATTGTCCATGTGCTCATACCTATATAAGATTTTTGCTGAAATATTATGTATTTTACTCAATATACAAATCGTATAAGAGTACAAGTACTATAAGTACGACGACTAATTGCCATATATGTGTAGTATGTGTATGTAGTGTTTTAAAATGCGCGCCGCTCGGTGCGAACGCGGTCTTATCTGACTTCACGTCATTTACGGAGGTTCTCCAATAATAAAGCAAATCATTATAATAAGTTGCACACTTCTTTAAAATATGATTTACTCGATCATTTTTTATAGATAAAAAAAGCTTTTCATAATATTGAAGTGTAAGAAGTCATTCATGTCCTTCATGTTTGTTTATACGTGTCACTATAAATTTATTTATGGATTTGTCTTTATTTACTTTTACTACAGTTTAATAAACACCATTAAATTTCCTCTTTTTTTAGAGGCAAATGTATGTGGTGAAAAATACATTTCAATGGACCTTGAGGATCGCTCATTGGAAGTTTTTGACGACGAAATGACTAAAGACAAGCTGCCGAAGCACCTAGAGATGTAGAACAATATTACACATCAGCTAATATACTATCACAAACTGATTTAAATCAAGTATATAATATTCACTAACAACTTTTTTGCGGCTTTTGTCTTAATAGAAGATAATAGTATGAAAAACTATGCTAAGAAATACGTTTGAATATAAGTAGCCGCAAGGCTCAGTGCTACCTCCCACGCTTTTTCTTCTGCATTTCAATGAAATGTTGGAGCAACACACTAATTTTCATTGCTATGCGGCTGACAGTACGGGAGATGCACACTTTACAAGCCGTGCAAATGCCTCTCGGACACTTATCGAAGAAAGCAGGACTAGACTTGTGTCTGAAGTCGAGCACTCTCTGGAGCGGGTCCCAGATTGGGGTCCACTCAACTTAGTGCAGTTCAACCCCTCGAAGACACAAATCTGCGCGTTCATCGCTAAAAAACCCCATTCATTATAGCACCACAGTTCCAAGGCACTCCTCTTGCCGTTGGTAAGAGTATCGGTATCCTGGGCGTTGACATATCGAACGAAGTGCAATTTAGGAGTCACATTGAGTGTAGGACCAAGCTGGCATCCAAAAAATTGGGGGTCCTTAACAAAGCAAGGCAGTATTTCACATCAGAGCAGCTACTACATCTTTATAAGGCTCAAGTGCGGCCCCATCTGGAATACTACTCTCATTTGTGGGCGGGAGCTCCCAAATACCAACTTGGTCCACTTGACTCCCTACAAATGATGACCTATTGTTAATGATCCAGGACTTACTGACAGGCTCGAACAACTGAGCCTGCGCAGAAACATTGGGAGTCTGTGCGTGTTATACCGTCTCTACAATGGTGAGTGCTCTGTCGAATTGTTCGACATGGTGCCACCGTCTCTTTTCCTACACCGTACTTCCCGCCGAAGAGAGAAGTTCCACCCACACTGACTGGACACCTGGTAGTGCTCAAAGGTGCGGTTTTCTCGTTCGTTTCTGCCCAAAACGAGTAAATTGTGGAACGAACTTCCCTCTGAGGTATTCCCTCGGTGCTACAATATAGGCTTCTTCAAAATGGCGTCAAAAGAGTCCTTCAGGTCTAGCAACGCGTTGGCCACTCCCCTGGTGTTGCAAATGTTCATAGGCGACGGCGACCACTTTCCATCAGGTGGCCCGTCTGCTTGTCTGTCAACTTAGAGACATATAAAAAAGTAACACTTTTATACAACCTGTCCTACAACAAGCATGATAAAAATACGGGTATTTGTACTAAAGAAAGGATTTTATCACAATCATTCACAAGATGCGCTCATTGCAAAGACTCAAATAAATCTCCAAAATGTATGTATAAGGTTCATATTTGGTTTACGTAAGTATGACCATGTTTCCAAATTTCGACTTCAACTCAAGAGGCTGCCAATTCGCCTTCTCAGGAATACTCACATTCTTTCCCTTCTCTACTGTGTACTGTTCTATCCTCACTATCCTCTATATCTCAAGGAACGTTTCCTTAGCCTCTCTAAGTCTCTCTTCCTACGCTCCTCTAATAATCTTCGACTCAAAATTCCCTCCCATACTTCTTCCTTCTATTCTAATTCTTTTTCTAATGCAGCTGTTCGTTTATGGAATGGGTTACCCGTTAACATTCGGCAGTTGCAAACTCTTACAACTTTTAAAAAACATCTATATGAGAACTTTTCCTCGCTCGAATAGTCTTAAAGAAATTTAATTATAAATCTTAACTGTGATTTTTTATGTTTAGTATCTATTTCAATGAGACAAGTACCAATTGTTCAGATCTTAAGAAGATAACTAACTTAACAATAAGTAGATAAGTAACTTAACAATATATTATTTTCAATATTAAACTTTGTGTAATTCATAAAACACAATCCTGATAAATTTTATTTAAAGACATCTCTTTGTTTACATTATAAGAAATATGGTCCTACCCTAATTAATAAAACCGCGTATATAGCAATATGTCATTATTGACGTATTTTTTATATCCATGGGTGGCGAACTTAGAACGTATAATATATCCGTTTGAAAATAATAACAGAATCCTACGTTTTCATGAACTGTTTTATCTAAAATCTATTTTAAACACTGTTTTCTTCTTAACTGAGTATAAAAAGTTATCTAAGACTTGTCTGACACGCATTTATTTTAAGATCAGCGTAGAAACAGTTATCTGTCAGTTTTACCAGAAAAATGTAAAAAAGATTCTAAATCTAATACAACATTACAGAAAAAAATATTTGTATTCTTACATAGAATTATTTCTAGAGCGGTTTGAACACAAATTACGCTCTCCTGTAAATCTCGGTTTTTGTCATGTCCTTATGTACGTAGGTGTTGGAAATACAGCTGGATATTTATAAATTAAACCACGATTTCATTGGATTATTCTTGAGACGTATATTCATTTTCTACAAGCAGTATACAAGTGAGACATAACCAAAAACACAACCAATCAGAATCAGACAAAGTAGTGCTGGGACTTGTTCATAGTGATGTACGCAGACACCACAAATAAGTAAACCGATACAAACTACGAACCAGAAAACAATATACTTTTTAGTAGCGTTTACATTTATCTGAAATATTACACATATTTTCAACACTGGCCCTTAAACGCACTACATAAAAAAAACAAGAAAGTAATTTAACAATCTAAAACAAAACATTACTTAGTTGAATAAATTGTTAACAATTTTAAAAACTTACAATGTTTATCCTTAGTAAGAGGTTTTGTTAATATGTCTGCTAACATAACATCTGTAGACAAATATTTTATTTCTACTATTCCAGTATTAACAATTTCCTTAACAAAATGATGACGAATATCAATATGTTTTGTACGTGAACGGAACACTGCATTTTTACATAATTTTATTGTTGATTGATTGTCATTAAATATGGTGATTTGAACTGTTGCACCAAATAACTCAAGTAAAAACCTTTTGATGAACAATGCTTCTTTACAGGTGTCAGACAAGGCCATATACTCCGCTTCTGTGCTAGATAAGGCAACAGTACGCTGCTTCCGACTTTCCCAAGACACAATTGATTTTCCCACAAAGAAAGCATAGCCCGTATATGATCTACGGTCGATACTATTGGAAGCCCAGTCTGCATCTGCGAATGCTGTGATATTCGTGCCACTTTTAGAAAAATTTATACTATAATTAATTGTACCTTTCAAATACCTTAGTACCCTCTTTGCCGCTTTCCAATGTGGTTCGCTAAAACAATTATTAAATTGGCTAAGATAACTCACCGCGTAACTGATGTCTGGTCTCGTACAAACAGCAACATACATTAAGGAACCAATGAGGCCTCTATAGTCTTTGTCATTCGAACAGGTTTCTTTTTGTAGTTTGAGCCCAGTCTCCATCGGTGTCGCAGCAGGCTTGCATTCTTCCATTCGAAACTTCTTCAATAATTTCTGAATATAATCAGACTGATTCAGCAAATAACCGTCTTTAGTTTTATGTAGCTTCATACTCAAGACATTCTCAGCTGGCCCTAAATCTACAATTTCAAACTCTTCCTTCAAGTTTTCTTTAATTTTATCTTTCTCTTGAAATTGTGGCGAGCAAAATACAAACATATCATCTACATACAGTGCAATAATCATCATTGACTGTCCATTTGACTTGTAGTAAACACATGGTTCAGAAGTTAAACAGTTAAAACTCAATTTATCACACAATACCATGTTAATTTTATCGTACCAGGATTTTGATGCCTGTTTAAGTCCATAAACAGCTTTGTTGAGTTTATACACCATATTCTCTTTTCCCTTAACTTCATAACCTTGCGGTTGCTCCATGAACACTGTTTCTTGTAGATCTCCATTTAAGAAGGCTGTTTTGACATCCCAATGCTCTATTGTCATATTATATTCAGCTGCTAGTGCAATCAATAATCTAAGTGTTGAATATCTCACAACTGGAGAAAATGTTTCCAGATAATTGACACCATACTTTTGGGTATAGCCTTTCGCAACTAATCTGGCTTTATATTTTAACAATTCTCCATTTCTGCCATATTTTTTCTTAAATATCCATTTACATTTTACTGGTTTTTGATTCTTCTCTCGATTTGTCAAAGTCCAACACTTATTTTTATTGAAAGATTCATACTCTTCGTTCATTGCCATTTTCCAATTTTCTGATTCTGATCCACTTAATGCCTCAGTTAGTGTTCTCGGTTCATCTGGATCACTATTATCCATGACAGTCAAAAAATTGGTTAGGGGAGATTCTGGAGCTTCATCAAAATCCTCAGATGTGCTCGTCTCAGAATCTTCCTCTGGAACGTAAGTAGAATCCAAGGGATTACCTGATTCATTACTTGTTTTATCACTATCTGAATCATCTAATATAATTGTGCTTATTCGCTGACTATTATCTGGGGTCAATCGGACCTCATCAGAAATATTAGCATTTACAATTGATTCTAATGGTTTTGATTCAAGCTTATTCAAATCAAAATCAACAAAAAAAAATTCATTCATTTTGTTATGTGACATTTTCTTTGAAAAAAATTTATCTTCCAAGAAAATAACATCACGAGAATTTATACAACTTCTAGGATTATTTGGATCAATGAGCCTATATCCTTTGGAATCATCATTATAGCCCACAAAAATGCATGGTTTGCTTTTGAGATCAAGTTTCTTTCTTTGCTTAACCATTACATATGCAATACATCCAAATATTTTTAAATGATCAAGTTTTACCTTTTCACCACTCCACTTTTCCTCTGGAGTTGCATGAAGTACGGCCTTTGTAGGACTACGGTTCTTTAAATATACAGCCGTATGAGCAGCTTCGGCCCAAAACTTCATTCCAAGTCCAGCATCTCGCAGCATGCACCTGACTCGTTCCATCACCGTCCTGTTGGAGCGCTCCGCTACACCATTTTGCTGCGGGCAGTCAGGCATAGTTGTCTGATGTTTGATGCCATTGATCTTGAGATAGTTCTGAAATTTCAAACTCATATATTCACCGCCTCTATCACTTCTAAGTATTTTCAATCTTTTATTGGTCTCATTTTCTACTAGAGCTTTGAATTGTTGAAAATAATTAAATGTTTCATCCTTTGACTTCAGAAAATAAACAAATTGTTTTCTTGTGTAATCATCGATAAAGGTTAACATGTACTTAGCACCACCCAGCGACTGAGTTTGTATAGGGCCACACAGATCTGTATGCACCAAACCAAGAATGTCATTAGCTCGTGAGAAGGACTTTTTCGGAAAAGGCAGCCTGTGCTGTTTTCCCTCAACGCAGGATACACACTGCCTCATACCAGATACACTATAATTAATACCAAGTGCCATACCTGATTGTAGCAGTTGCATGCTCCTGAAGTTCAGATGTCCTAGGCGCCTATGCCAAACATCCTGCGATGTCGACCTCTCCACTGCAGCTGCTGCACCTAATACATTGTCTGACACCATGTCAAGTTGATACATTCCATCTACCTGAGTACCTGTTGCAACAATCTCATCACCATTATAAATAGTACATAAACGCTTATCAAACGAAACTACATAACCACTGATAGTCAATGCACTAACCGATAGCAAATTTGTACTAAGATTAGGTACATAATAAGTATCACTTAATGTCATTACAACACCATTTTTCAAACAAATGTTCACTTGTCCTAAACCTGCAGTTACTAGTTTCTCACCATTTGCTACACTTACATCCACAATTTTATTCGGATTGTATTTGTCCAACAAATGTTCACAATTACACATATGGTTCGTTGCACCGGAGTCTATATACCACACATTGTTGCAGATTTTCACAGAAAGTGTGGTCAGACGTGCATTATCTCTAGACCGACACACAGGTTTCCTTTTATTTTTATGCTGGTGACTTTGATTGGGTTTCTCCTTGTCAATGTACTTTCCTGGAATCTGCCTATCTGGGCAATCTCTTGCGATATGTCCATATTGGTTACACTTGAAACACTTGGGCTGCCGTTTTGTACATAGAGCGGCAACATCTTCATGCTTGTCCTGGCGTCTATGTGTCTCTTCTAATAATTTTGCAGCCACTTGCTCAGTAGTCAATTTACTGCCTGCATTCTCTATAGCCATAATCAGAGGGTCGTAGTCTGATGTGAGACCACTCAACATTATAATGGCAACAAAGTCATCATCTAGCGGGGACTCAATTTCACTCAACTGATGAACGGCTTCCTTAATTTTATTTAGGTAGTCTTCCATAGTGGTGGTATCAGATAGTTTTGTACTGAATAAACCCCTTAACAGACCTAGTCTCCTTGATAATCCACGCCCTTCGTATGCCTTTTGTAGGTTATGCCACGCTTCATGTGCACTTTTAGCCGTCCGAATATAAGGAATAACATTTGGCTGTACCGATAGTGCTATTCGGGCTAAAGCCTTTTCTTCATTCCGTTTATTGTCACTGGTATTCTCGACACATTCCCAGAGTTCTTCATGTATAAGAAGCATTCGCATGGAAAATTTCCATGTCGAATAATTGTCGGAACCTCTCAATTTTTCGATGGAATTCATAAATTGTGTAGAATTCATTGTAATTAAGTATTTTCACACTCACGAGGGTGACCGGCAACCGGCGCGGGCGCACGACGTGGGCGTTTTTCCGTAGATGGCAATCGATTCGATTGTGCTTCAAAATTATGGCGAATCTTATAGCCGGGAACCACGCTCTGCTACCATGTTGGAAATACAGCTGGATATTTATAAATTAAACCACGATTTCATTGGATTATTCTTGAGACGTATATTCATTTTCTACAAGCAGTATACAAGTGAGACATAACCAAAAACACAACCAATCAGAATCAGACAAAGTAGTGCTGGGACTTGTTCATAGTGATGTACGCAGACACCACAAATAAGTAAACCGATACAAACTACGAACCAGAAAACAATATACTTTTTAGTAGCGTTTACATTTATCTGAAATATTACACATATTTTCAACAGTAGGGACCGTCGATTTATTTAATTTTGTTTTAATTTTTATTTTTGATTCAAATTTTATTTAGTTTTGATTTGGTTTTGATTTTCGTATAATTTAATTTTAATTTTACTTAATTTTGATTTCATTTAAAGTTAATTTTATATTTATAAATTGTAATTTAATTCTTTTATTCTATAATGTATGAAGTTGATATATGAATAAAGTGACCTATTAACGCATATATTTATGCGCTTATAAGACATAGGTACTTGCAGCTTAACATATTACCAGAGAATATCTAATAATACAACGTACTATTACAGTCCCGTATTTGGGTACGTGTATAAAAGCATTTTATCTCTATAACAATCTGATAATTGACTTATCGAATATCACACCGGAAATAAGTTTAAACTACATTGTCATTTGAAAATTATCATGCAGTTGACAGATTTTATTTTATTTGCGCAAATGTAGACTTGCTCAAGTATAATGTATCTAATGTGTGAATCCGGCGTTAGGCACGTCACGAATAAATTCCGATGGACTAAATAGGTAGGTATACCAACTCTAAAATATAATCACCTTGGTGGTAATCCACTTTATTTTCAGATCTCGGCCCCCACTGTTAAATTAAACAAAGGACCGAGTGACAAATTTCAGTGCCAAAAAAAACATGGCCACCAATAACCCGAAAAAATTAAAAAGCCGTCAATCTACAACTATTGTTCGGTATTAAGTGACCAACTAAATTGGTTTGCATTGGAGGCCACCCGGGCGTGAGAGAGTATTTGTTTACATTAGTTTTTACAGCGGCCACGACACAAACCAGAGCAAGAGATGGGGCTAATAATAGACACGTTTTTAACCTTACCACGTGGGGTCATTGACGTTTGAGTGTATGATAAAGCACTAGTAATATTTCTTGGTATGTACACCAACGGTCTCTTCTAGTTTGATATATTCTTGAAAATTTGGACTTAACATTTCTATTTGAAACTTTTCTTCAATACCAATTATTTGATTATGAGATTTGTATACCTATGATACCAATGCGCTTACGTAAGAACATGTAAAACAAAAGTTAAGAAATAATAAGTACCTTCATGGTCACCGCGATTAGATAAATTATTGGGTACTTAGTCTGAACGGATCAAAAAGAATGGACCGTAGTCCATTCGGCCGTAATCAAAAATCGTCTACTTACGTCTCAATGACCCGGTCATAAAATATTGTTAACAAATTTATACATGGAGTACATTCGAGTGCAAAAGTTATAAATTGAAATACTTAAAAGTCTTAATTTTTTTCTTAAATTTGTATTATTTTCTTTATAAAAACAATCAATCACTGAACCGTTCCTTTAATTAAGTTTTACTTATAATTTCAAGTGATTTCTTATGTGATAGACCAAGAAGTGAGTAAGTTTATAAGTTACGCTTTATTGTACACCAAAAACCAAGACACCACGAATGCACACCTTACAAGAAAAAACAATAAGTACCTACAAGAATAAAATTGAATGCAGGCGGAATGGAGGGAGTTATACTCGGAGTTTCCCAGCGAGATCGAATCACAAATGAGGAAATCCGCATGAGAACCAAACGGAAACTCAAGTGGCAGTGGGCAGGGCACACAGAACTGAGACATTTGGGGCAGAAGAGTTCTCGAAAGGCGACCGTGTACCTGAAGACGATACGTAGGCAGCCTCGACCGACGATGGCTTGGCAAACTGTGGTTTCCAATGTGGAACGAATCTGGTCAGACCAGCGTAATGGACTTCTGCCTCTGGGCCTTTTCCCTTCTACTTTACCCGTCAGCAGAGTTTTTTCCAGGTTATCACCTTTCTTTCTCGCAATGTGACCAAAGAACTCAAAGCTTCTTCATTGGTACTTTGAGTTCTCCTATTATGGATTCGTTGGTCCTATGCTCTGTCCAGTGAACACCGAGCATTTTCCTCCAACACCACATTTCGAAAGCGTCAATTCGACGACGATCATCTTTTTTCAAGGTCCAGGTCTCCGCTCCATACAGGAAGATTGAGAAAACAAGTGTGGTAACCAGATTGATTTTGGTTTTTCTCGTGATGTTTCTGTTGATCCAGATATGACTCAGCTGGGTCATGGCGCTCTTTGCCATGCCAATACGCTTTTTTATGTCCCTCTCACATGAGCCATTGTTTGATATGACGGAACCTAGGTAGACGAACTCATTTACAGTTTCCAGGTTTAAGGTGTTGGACAGAGTGAGTGATTTGCTACGATCGACTATCACAAGCTTCGTTTTAGCCCTGTTTATGTGCAGCCCCATCTCGTTGCTAACCCTCTCTAGTCGTTCAAATAATGTGGACATCTCGTCTTCGCTTGTCGCAAAAAGTGTAGTGTCGTCGGCATAGCGCAGATTTGTGATGTTCACCCCGCCAATCGATATTGCGCCCTCCCAGTCTTCGTTCCTATTTTTGAATAACGTCTTAACCTGTGCTTATTTGTAACTAGCTGTGCCCGCGACTGTGTCCACGTGAGAAAAAATATGATTGTTCAGTATCTACCCGGACAAAGTCGTGGGCGCTGCTAGTATAAAAGTAGCCTAAGTTACTCCTTATTACATCAGCTATCTGCCAGTGAAAGTCCCGTCAAAATCGGAGACACTCAAATTCTATTTATTTGTATGTAGGTATGTATGTATGGATGGATGTATGGAGATAAAAGTAGCCTAAGTTATTCCTTAATACATCAGCTACCTACCCGTGGAAGTCCCGTCAAAGTCGGATACACACCAATTCTACTTATTTGTATGTAGGTAGGTATGTATGTATGTATGGATGTATGGAGATAAAAGTAGCCTAAGTTACTCCTTATCACATCAGCTATGCCAGCCAGTGAAAGTCCCGCCAAAATCGGTAGAGTCGTTCCCAAGATTAGCCCCGCCAAACAAACAGACAGACAGACAGACATACAGACATACAGACAGACAGACAGACAGACAGACAAAAAATTTTCTAATCACATATTTGGGTTTGATATCGATCTAGTAACATCCCCTGGTACTTATTTTTTCAATATGTTTAATGTACAGAATTTACACTTCTACAGTTTTATTATAAGTATAGATAAAGTTACGAAAATGTATTTTCCAATCCTCACAATAAGGCGAAGTGTGTTGTGTGTCAAATACGTAGCAATTCTTGAATAACTTCTTAACCTATGTAGGTACCTATAATAAAATTGCGAAATTCTGTTTTTCACTCTAAAATTCTCTTATTTCTAGTAGGTACGTACTTCTCTTATTCTTAGTAAGTAGGTACACATGAAGCGCGAATGGCCCAGCGGCTGGTGTAGATCGTAAGCGATCTACTCGGTTAACCACTACGGGCGCGGTCGGATAGTGTGATGGGTGACCGCTAGTGGCAAATTAAATGCGCGATTCCGTGCTTCGGAGGGAACGTTAAGCTGTCGGTCTTGGTTGCTATCGATAGATAGCAGTCGTTATATACCTTGTCGGAGGCCTTATGGGCGGTTTGAAAATACCCGACAGCGGGTTGGCCACTTACCCTTATCTCCACCAACCCGCATTGGAGCAGCGTGGTGGAGGAAGCTCCAGGCCTCCTTCTCCCAGGAAGGGGAGAGATTCGTGCCCAGCAGTGGGACGTCTCAAAGGTTGCCATTATTATATTATTATAAATTAAATGTACTTTAAGACGTATGTCATTGTTTTGGTAATTTATGATAGTTTGTCTTACTTCATGTAATATTTACAAAGAGGTAGGTATGTACCGATTCTGTAACACATTTTATAAATCATTCAATTTGCGTATTTTCTTATTACGAACGGAAGTTACAAAACGGAACCATCCGTCGTATGTCAAATGAACTTGTCAAGCGTTGATTTATGGGCTCCTGTGTACAGGGTGTTGCAAGTTCCGCAAGTTATTGTACGCATGACACCTAACAGTCGTTACTTTGTTATTCGCGGGAAAAGGATGTTTGTCTAATTGCTTTTGAAAAGATGAAAGTCGAGGAAGGGAATGATATATTACGTATTGCAAATGAATAATCTTGCTATTATTCAACATTGTTTTAGAAGATACTCTTGTTATCTAGATTTGATACATTTAAAAGTATGTAGGTACGGCCCGCCGGTTTTTCAACGCGTCAAAAATGTTTTTTTTTTTATTAGAGGTGTGAAATATTTTTATCTAATGAGAAGCCTAGTGTTTCTTTTTCAGAGGTTTTCTAATACCAGCACTAGTGACATAATGTAATTTTTGTTAATTTATAAAAACACACAGTATTTTAATCACAAAAATTAGGAGAGCCAAAGACAAACAGACATTGTGAAACGACGGAAGATGAAACTTTACAGAAATGTTATCGATAAAAGAGCTTATCATTTTAACAGAATATACTTTATTTTACACAGTAAGTATAGACAAGACAACCCATCTTAATAATGGCAACCCATTATACGTCCCACTGCTGGGCACGAGTCTTTTCCCTTTTTAGGGGGAGACCTGGAGCTTACTCTACCATGCTGCTCCAATGCGGATTGGTTAGTGACCAACCCGCTGTCGGATGTTTTCAAACCGGCCATAAGGCCTCCGACAAGGTTTGACGACTGCTATCTATCGATAGCACCCGGGACCGACGGCTTAACGTGCCCTCCGAAGCATTGCATTTTTATTTGTCACTAGCGGTCACTCATCATACACCCGACCGCGCCCGTAACGCTTAACCGAGTAAATCGCTTATGATCTGCACCAGCCGCGGGGCCATGCGCGCTTCCTAATCCATCTTACCTGCACCAAACCGATCATTATATATCTTTATAAGACCGATCATTATATATTTTTATAAAACAAACTAAATCTAATTAATAATCAAAGCGCCTACACGCTGTATACACGTAAAAGCGACACGAGTGACAATATTCCAGGAACATTCAGGGATAGCACCACAGGCGTGTTCCGTTCCACCGAATTACGCGAATTCCCCATAACCGGTGTCCCGTTAAAGTGGGACGCGTGTGGTCACCGGACGACATGAATGGGACTCTGTTAGGACACAGTATGATTTTATGATGCCACGATAAATATAGATTATATTTTGTCATATGTTGCACAAGCTGTGTTAGTTTAGGACTTGACATTTTGTGGTTATCTTTTAACTTCTGTTTATCATCTTCTTCAATACTTATCATATTAAAATGTGGTAAATAGAAGAAAGAGTAAGATTAGGGCAAAGGGATGAGTGAAGTAAAGGCAAGTCACATTAAGTAATAATTGAGTGAATTTAAATTCACAAATGTAACACGTGAGAGATTGCTTTTTTATGTGATGAATGTAGCGAATAAGCATGTATTTCACATGGATGTTAATAGATACTTGTTGTTAATGTTGTTCTTCAGCCAATAGAAATATACTATATTTTGACGATCCGGTTAGTCCAGCGGTGCGAAACCACCGTTTGATTCGAAGGGTCGCGGGTTCGATCCCCGCACCGGAACAAATGTTTGTATGGCCTACAGACATTTGTTTCGGGTCTGGGTGTTTGTGTATGTGTTGTATGTGTACAACGGCACCCACGACACAGGTTTATACCTACTGTGGGGCTGTGAGTGTAAGCGTGTTTTATTTTATTTTATTTTATACTTGAAAACCAGAGGTCAAAATGTAGATACGTTGCCGCCCGAAGTCAAACTTCTCTTTCCGTTTTTTCTATATTTTCTAAAGTTCACTCGCATGTGTTATTGAGAAAAATTAATAGTTAGTACAAGTATACCGTCAGCTCTGTCACTAAAACTCTATTACCAGTAAAAAAGAAGTTTACTCTAAGTTCTTTTTTTATGTAATGGAAGTGACAAACAAGCATGCAGTTTACATTGATGTTAAGTGATGACTGCAGCCTATAGACACCCACAAAAAGACCAAGGTCAAAATGAAGATGCGTTACCACTCCTGAGGCCTAAGGTGTTACGCCTCTGTGCCGAAAATTACAGGACCGTATATTACCACCTGACCTTAACACGATAGTGCTGAACACTACCATTTAGCGGCAAGTACATTAGGTTATGCGGTGATGCTTGCGCCTTCCAACTTCTTCACTGGAGCTCTTCCACCAGTAAATACTTCTTTTATTAGAAGATTGATTAGCTATAGCGGTATTCATCGGATAAAGAATCTTAACACTTCGGTACACGAGTATTTATTAGGGACGGTAGGTACCTATTGTTATGGTCTGGCGATAATATAGTTTTAAATGAATTATTCAATAAATACTAGGCCTGAAGTTCCGGGAGCGATGACTGGATCCGAAAATGTCTGTGTTGCAACTTTTTTAATTCATAAAAAAAGTAATTAAAAAAATTCGTTTGATTGTAATATTTTTTTTAATTTATGTATATTTCGTGTATTTTGTTTTAATTTCCTTACATTTCTTGATTCGATTAGATTTGATTTCATGTATATTTTTGGGGAATTCACCTAACTATTTTTAATAAAATTAACAGTGGCATTAACAATATGTATACCTACCTAAGTAATTACTTTGGCGTTGTTACCATCGACGTACAAGTTAGTATAATACCTAGTAGGTTTGTGTACCTATTACGCATGTCAATTAAATGCAATAAAAAAATAATCGAACGAGGGATTACATAAAAAACATCTCCTATTTATGTAAAATTGATACAGGTTTTACAAACAAAATGAAGTTACTTTAAACAGCTTTATGAAGAAATACATGTAAGTTATTAACAACCATAAAAACTATACAAATTACAATCAAATGCAATCAAATTCAATCGCGGTCGTCGAAAAGACCAAAGCCAGTGAGCGCGTTCACAAAAAAAAACGAATTTATAAATAGAAAACAGTCATCGTCACTCGCGTCACACGCGTTCACCTGCCACCATAATTACATTAATTGAGTATTCTTTTGGGTTCTGTCGTGTAAAAGAAAATCCGTTTTACAGGCTGCTATTCCACCAGAAACATGCTATGATATGTTAATATCATATCCACCAATCCTTTTTAATTGATTCTTTTGTGTACCGTTTATGAACAAGTGTGTATCACTTAAAAGTGACCCCTGAGTACTAAAAAACGAAGCGTAGGTTGGCTTCTTACAAGATGGAACAATGATCAGACGAAGGTGGTCGGAAATCGCTGATAAAGATGATATATGACCGTTGCTTGTTGGTATCTTTGGGTGACACTTTTGTTCAGCGTAGCCGTTTTTCAGCTGAAAATGGACCAACGAGGCTGTCTTTTATTTAGGGTTGTATACCATATATCGATTCTTTGATCCCTTTTCCGTTAATGCTAAGCTACATCCATCATATGTTTATATGATATCTCATCGCTATGGTATTCACTTACGCTGCGGATTGGAGCTACGAATGCCTAGTCAGACATTGAGTCAATCGACTACTATATTGAAATGCACAGATAAGTATAAGAGGTGCCTACGTTCGAATCGCTCGTCTCCTTTTTCTCCACTAGAGACAGAGAATATGTATCAATATGTAAGTACTTGCTAGAGAGAAAGATGTATTATGATGTAGTCAGAAATAAGCATCATAAAAATGGAACCATCAATGCTAATAATGAAATACCTCGTAGCAGGGTCTATATGCCAATAGGTCTGGAACCTTACTAACTGGGGCCACAATAGCAGCAACGTAGCATAGCATATCTCTAGTGAAACAGCCTAATATTTAAACTTCCGTTAATACATCGATTAAAGTCATTGAAAGTTCATATTCGTTGTAACATTATAATATCCGTCTCAGTAATATTTTGAAAGTGATTTTATGTGAGAATTGACCGCTTCCTTTATTTGATGCCAATAAAGATGTGTAATTTATCTTGAAATCAATTACCCGAATTTTTATGTGTGAATAAGAAGCTAATGAAACATTTAATTTTGTCGATCAATGTTCAACGGATGATATCAAATGAGACGCGCATCAACTTTTTTATACAAGTAAGTAGGTACCTATTTAAAAATCTATGAAACATTTTTTTTCTACCACATGTGAATTGCACATGTTTTTTTATTCAACTTTTCAAATAATTTTAAATAGGCACGTGGAAGAAGCTGTGCATACATCATCAACTTGCACCCCTCAGTTAGTATACCTTTGTCATAAATATTACCGGACCATACATAAAAAACTGTTAATGCCCCTAAATACCATCTTGGTCCCCTTGACTCCATTCAAAAACGTGCTATTCGAATCGTTAACCAACCAGGAATCACAGATAGACTCGAAGATCTTCAGCGGCGATGTCTTCGCAGACTTCTGCGAAGACATCGCCGCTAGAGATCTGTTCAGACAGTTCACCACTAAGTCACCCATATGCACTCCGCTTCCATCAACTTCACCCTCTGGAGGCATTTGTTCAGATATATGATTAACAGCCTAGACGAAAGCACGCAACCCTGTCTGACACCGATGTTAACATCAAACCAGGGTGACATGTTACCATCTACCCGCACACATGCTTGACAGCCCACATACGTGGACTGTATTGCACGGAGCAGACCATCAAAAAAGGTAAAATTAAATAAAGGGTAAATTAAATCGCAATACGTCTAATTGTTCAGACCGCGGTTAAAGCTACAATAAATTTAGATATATATTTAATTTTGTACGGAACCTGTAACAAAAAACACACTTCCACGCCAATGTGGGGATGTCTCTGTTTCGCTTACAACCCAAGATGCTTATCTATGTAATTGGCAGAATTTTTTACGGTTACAAAGTGGACTAATGAATGACCGAGCACCTCTTTAGCTGTAAGAACGATTCTGCGATAAGGTGGGTGCTACACATTGGATTACAGTGTATAATACGCTGTAGGTATGTGTTAATATCTCTTTGTACTTTTAAATCTCTTTTTGTATTTTACACAATAACATAATTAAAAATTACCTAGAGTTAATGCAACAACATGCCAAAATGATAAGAATAAAACGACTTTTGACTGGAATTGAATCCACAACTAGTCACTAGAAATCAGTACTTCAACTGCTTTCCGGTGGTATAGTAATATGCATTAATATGGCATATTAAACAATAAAAGCGGCTAGCCGCGCGGCTACTTACTCCCGCGGGTAACCGCTAATGCGTTAGGGCGCTTAGGGTCGTCAAGAGTGGGGGGACCCTGACTGCCTTATTTTTCTAGCTATTTTGGGAAGTTGTCAGATTATCGTAGACCCAGGTTGTCATGTAATTGGAAATAAAGTAAGTGTGCCTTCATTATCGCTGAAGTTCTTATATCGGGTTTGGAGAACTAGGCACCACTGCATTACCTATCTGAAGCCAAATGGCTGTGTTCAGCACGATCGTGTTCCGGTAATCCTTTGAGATGTAAATCAATGGCAGTCATACCATTGACAAAACAAAAGAACTTTGACCGCCGATTTTAATGCAGATCTAAACTTACTTTACCTACTATCAATGCAAACTGCGTGCTCAAAAAAAACTTGCTGTCGTAGAGACAACTAAAGCTGAATCTTGAGATTGCAAGCTCTTAGGATAGGGTAGGAACCCAAGCTGTGAATTAAGCTACCCGTGAGTTAGATCACTGATCACGGATACGTAGACGTATTATTTTAACGAAGACATCCCTCCATTGAAAACAACAACATATAGTAAAATCTAGAGAGCGTGATCAATCTCATGTAGTCTTTGATAACCTGTATGTGGTTGCACTGAAAACTACGCTATAACGACAGGTATTTGTATATGGCGATTATGCCTACACTCTAAAACATATCTACTGAAGCTCCCCTGCCTGTGAACATTACAAAATGAATATACATTATAAGTATGTGTCGTTCCTTCGATTGCAAAGGACAGTCTCAATACTGATCCAATGATAAATAGACCGCGTTACAAATTCGACCCATTCAATTGATTGATTGGTTCATTGATTCAAGGGTTGGAAAACTTGTTCGCTCGATCTGGTTCTATGAAATGGACCTGTTCCTCGTAATGATTCAGTAGTCCATTTGAACCAGCGAGACAGATCTTTCATTCGATAAATGTCCCGACCCGCGTTCGGTTCATTTCAATTAATCCTATGACGGGTCATCGAACGAATGGGTAATCTTCAACGAAACGAACAAATTGCGCATATTATATTTATGAACACCCGGTTCTTATGATTCGTTCAATCGCGAACGACACGTATTAATTTAATTCATTTCAATCAAATTGTATTGAATTTGAATAGATACAAACAATTTGTTATTCATATTAAAATATGGAGCTAGACAAAATGCTATAAATTAAATCACGAATATTCAGCACAATGACAAAGACGTAACACCGGATACAATGGCCTTACACAACGAAATGTATTTCAAAACATAAGCCACGGTCACTCATAACCCACCTCGTACCTCATAGGTATTTCAAAACTGTATTGTATTGTGAATTTAAAATAATTATAGTAATTTTATATTTAAAATAGTGATGAATATCTAGATATAGCACGGAAAGAATTGCCACTGAGATTTACATGGATTTTTTTATTATCCAGACATTTCTACTATATTATTATAGTTATATTAATGTATATTTGTTGTTCTTAATACAAAATACAAAATATACAAAATTCACGTTTTAGCTTGACATAGGTAAACAACCAGTTAAGGTCTCATTTTGAACATCGGTCCCGACGTAGATGCGCAAAATTAAAAAAAAAAACAGAAAATATTAAAAAAATATTTTTTTATTACAAAAAAATGTTATTGGAATAACTTGAACTTTTCCGGGGTGACCCACTAGTTGACGTCTATATATCACTTCCCGGCAAAAAAAGTGTCATAATACAAAAATTGCTATATAATATTGTAATATTTTTTGTTCATTCAAAAGTCAATATTTTAAAAACTATAGCAGTTACATTAAACAAACAACTATAGTTTCTAAATTATTGTCTTCAAAAAAAACTATTAAAATGACATTTTCTCAAAACAGCTATTTTTGTATTATGACACTTTTCTTGCCGGGAGGCGACATATATCAATTGCTGTTCGTTAGTCTCGCTAAAACTCCAGATCGGCTGGACCGATTTGGCTAATTTTGGTTTTCGAATGAATTTTAGAAGTCCAGGGAAGGTTTAAAAGGTAAAAAAATATGAAAAAAATGAAAGGAAATAGTAAAAACCATTATTTTATTTTTCCATACAAATAGTCCTTATCTATCAAACCTTTGACACATTATTTCATTCTGGGGCAATACGAAGTTTGTCGAGTCAGCTATACAGGGTTAAATATATCTAACGCATAAATCTTCAAAGGTGAGTTAGGTACGTTAACTAACAACTTTTGTTCTATGACTTTTGCCAAAACGCAGTACATCACATGATAAGAAATAAAATCGATTCAAATGGGACTTCTATCAATTGTTAGCACTACGTTTCATAGGTATATTTTTACATAGGTACAGACGTCAGCTGTTTACGTAACGTGAAGTTAAGAAGTATTAGAACTGCAAATTCTATTTATTATTTTTTGTATGGTAAAAAAAATATTGAATGAGAAAAAGTCGTACAACAAAAGTGTTAGTCTTGATGAGCCGAAGCTTCCCTTTAAGAATTATGCGCTGGTTACATACCCTGGTTAATAACCCTGTATATAGAAACACCGAAATATTTATCAGCGCATAACTTCCAAATAAGCACCAAATTGGATAAATCTTTGTTTTATATTATTTCGCATTAACACATGCTTGTGAAATATATTTTATTTTAAAGAAAAATTTGACTTCAGGCGATTATTAAGGGTAAAAGCGACTTCTTTACGATATTCAATAAACTGCAAAGTCATACATACATCGGTTGCCTAACTAGCATAGTTGGCAATAGATGGCGCTGCTTCTACCATAAAGCAATGCAATAAATGTGAAGGAAAGATTTGACAAATCGGGCAGGACTTCAGTAGCTCAATTGGAAGAGCGGCTGGACTAGATTCTCAGTAGGCCGCGAGTTCGAGTCTCGCCTGAAGTCAAATATTTCTTTCCATTTTTCTTTAAAATAAAATGGATAAATCTTTGTTTTAAGTGTTGGCTATTGTCAAAAAAAGGTATGAAAAAGAAATATAAAAAATATATCAAACATTTAAATTCTCCGATAGCGGTACGATATTAGCCGAGTCAGCTAGTTTACTACCTATGATCTATCTATCTTTTAGTTAATTCAACTAGGCTTCCACATACAGCACAATACAGTTACAAATCTATGCAGGTGACTACTGCGTGAAACTCAAAATAAAATCAGTCTGTTACCTATTTTGTCAACTGGACATGCTTAAACTTTTACGGATGGCGGTTTATTTGATATCACATCAAAAAAATAAAAAATAAATATTTTGAAGTTATGCTGCTTTGCTTAAAAAATCATGACAGTGATTTTTTACAATGCGCGCGTACCTTGATCGATAAAAGCGACAGTCTGAAGTTAGTTGCTAAACAGATAAAAGCAAAAGTCTGAAGTTAGTTGCTTTTTTGTAATTTTATTGTACCTATGTTGCATTGTTTCGCTAAAGAAAGGTACGTGCGTGCATAAGTACAGACACTGTTTCTTTACAACTTGCAGATCTTGAACATAACATGGTCGATAAATTTTAGTAGACACTAATAACGACACTCACAGTTACTTGCGAAACGTTGAAAACAATACATTTTTTTATATTCGACCATTACTACCATCAAACATAACTTCTCATTAACCATCAAACGGACCGAAACCTAAAAAATCTATTATAGCATTTCCGAATGACAAAAAGGTAAAAACGTGACAACATTGAAATACCATAAAGTTTACTGAAACTAATCGAAAAGCGCTTGGAACGCTGACAATTTCAATATAACATGTAACCCACGGGCCATTTGCTAATCAACTGATTGTTCGTCTAATTAGACCATAAACGTTTGTAAAACGGTCGGCAATCGTCGAAAAAACGTTTAAAAAGCGCCACACAATCGTCACCGCTCAGCTAGACAAGTATGACATAGTTGTTCGTACGAATTTAATTGTGGCGGTGTCCTTTGTGAGCGGGGCGGTTTGATGTCGGCACGATCAAAGGCGCCGCGTGAGGCGTCGGCGAAATGTCACCATGGTCGATCAATTAACGGCTAGTCGTTATTGATATCGGTACAGCTAACCTCGGAATGGCCGTAGCTTATTCGCTTATATGGTTGTGGTGCAAAATGGTGTACAGAGCGATAGGTATAAAAACAACCGTTTAGAATTATTTTTGAAAGCAGTGATGCCTCGAATATTCGGCAACTATTCTACTACAATACTTAAACATTTGGCCTATTTTGGCCACTTTTTTATGTTAACTATTCGGCCATCGGCAAGCTCTGCCATTTCTAACATAAAGGATAAACAAACAGACCTCAGAAATGGCAACGTATTAGCAATAGGTAACTGGTAGTAGAGTTCCAGTGACGGAGCTCGCGGGCATAGGCGTATTATTTATTCCACTTGCCGCTAAATGGTAGTATTCAGCACTATTGTGTGTCGGTCAGGGGTGCGACCGCCTATCGAAATTGCTGTTGGCATTGTCATTGCTGTCAAATTTTCATGTCGATTTGTAGCTCCTTTAAAAGTAGCACAATTAGTGACAATCAAATCTGATTGATGTTCTCGCTTTCGTAGGTGATAAACAAGCGATAATCGTAGATTATTTCGTTTTTTGTTATTTAGTTAAAGTAAAAATCTACTTTAAAATTTGACAGCAATGACAATGAACACAGCAATGTCGATAGGCGGTCGCACCCCAGGTGGTTATTCGGTCCTGTTATTTTGTTATCCTGATAACGCTGAAGTATCATTTAGCGCCAAGTAGGTTAATTAATGCGGTTGCTACACAAGCGAGCTACATCACTGGAGCTATAGCACCAGAAAACATTAAAAAGTTACTTAAGTAAAAATTAAATACTATTTGATATGACTGCAAAACCTTATCACTTAAACCACAAGCAAATGTAGATGTCCATCGTGGAAACTAGGCTCAAGCGATGTTTAATTTTAATAAGCGTGACGAATTGTTTATGAGAGGCGTACACGCAACGTCAAGACGGACACACATCAGCTTTATACATATTTTATTCGTTATTTGTAACCAATAAGGTAATAAACGTAAATCCAACTTTTTGTTTTCTGTCTTTTTAACCGAGTTCAAAAACAAGGAGGTTCTCAATTCGACCGGTATACCTATATTTTTTTTTTGATATAAACTTTTGTTGATAGTCAGAAAAAATCATTTGATTCACTAAGTATAGTAAGTAATGTTTTCTTTTTAGGTGTATACGACACTTGCAGACTTAGGTGAGTGGGACATCCGCAAATGTATCTTATCCGCGGATGAAATGTCACTCTTTACAAATAGTAGGCGTGCATGGATTATGCATTAAATACATGTTAATGATTTTTTAAGAAAAATAGAAACAAATTCCTCCAGAAATCAATTTTATTACCTCTATTAAATAAGTAAATAAATAATATGCATATGTACAGGAAAAATATTATTTTAATATGTTACCTACATACAAATCTAGATTTGACAAACATATTAATGAAGTAGTGGAGCTTCGGTAACTCAGTTGTGAAGTGGCTGGACTGGTTGTCTGGAGGTCGTAGGTTCGATCCCTGCCCGAAGCTAAGTTTTTCTTTCCCTTTTCTCTTTAATTTCTAAATTCACTCGCATGTGTTATGGCGAAATATTACTTAACCCTCTTGTCACGCACACATAGACATCGCTCACCGACACGGTATCTCGGTCGGATTCAGTTGAATACGTGCGCGACTGCCATTTTTTAAGGAAAATTTGCTTTACCACATTTTACGTAAGCTGAAAACAATGTTTTTTGTTTTGATATTGTTTCGTCTTTAATATCATTTGGAAGGTTTAGGTCTAAAACGTACCTATTGGACAAAATAAATAGGGTAAATAGGGTAATCTGTTTAGAAGTCATCAGGGATTTTCCATTGTGGAAATTGTGAAATGTCAAATTTTGTGTTTTTTTTTTCGTTGTGTAAACTTTTTGTACTGTAATAGTATTTGCCGGGATAGAGAACACAAACGTACTGAGCTGATTTACCTAATGATTATAGAAAGTCCTAATCAAAGTACTAAACATACCCAGTAGCTTGATTGACAAGTGTCATCAATGACACTTGACAGTAGAACTTGAGAAGTCGGCGTCCGCGCCGGTTCCTTGATATAATTCTGTAACCCGATATAATAATCTAGATTCAAATTGTACAGTTTGTAATAGTGGTAAACGAGATATAGTAACGATTCGAATAGTACTGAATTGATTGGCAGAAGAGATTTACATTGTGCAATGAGAATTGGTATTCCGTTAACTGTGTCCCCGGTCGTAAGAGTTTCTTGCCCGTTCTTCTCTGCCGGCGTAATCGAATGGGCGGACCTTTGGCAATAAACGACTATTGGTTCATCTTCTGCCAAACCATGTGCTTTATTTCATCACCCGTTCGAGTACCCAACCTTATCGATTTGTTAGCAATAAGGATGTTATCCTTATCGCTACCGCCGTGCGTAGGCATGAAAGGTGAAGAACATACATGAGATTGTCTTCTATAACTTTCTATTCTGTACTCTTGTGGAGGAGAATCTTCCGCAAGTGCAGTCAGTCAACCGAATAATAGAGGTCAAACCATACCAATACGGTGGTAGTAAAAATAATGCGAAACGCGCCTGGCCCCGCGGATGGTGAAGATCGCAAACGATCTACTCCAATGTATTAGTACCCTGTGATCTACTCGGTTAAGCGATACGGGCGCGTTCGGGTGTGTGTGGGTGACCGCTAGTAACAAATTAAAACATGCGCGTTCCATGCTTCGAAGGGCACGTTAAGCCGTCGGTCCAATAGATAGCAGTCCTTAAACCTTGTCGAAGGCCGTATGTGCGGTTTGAAAACATCCGACAGCGAGTTGGCCCGCTTTATTAACCCTTATCTCACCAACCCGCATTGGAGCAGCGTGGTGGAGTTAGCTCCAGGCCTCCTCCCAAGAACGGGAGAGAGTCGTGCCCAGCAGTGGGACGTATCCAGGGTTGCCATTATTAAATATAATTACGCGGGATGGGCAGCAGCGTCCCGTGGATAAAACTACCTCCACTGCGATCGCCTGCCAATCGTAGCGATTGTGTGATATTCTCTCCTAATGACATACAATACTGTTATGGGCGTCTTGATACTGTTCTGGGCGTCTCTGGAGAAGGTTTCGTCCAGCAATGGACGTCTTTCGGCTGGAATGATGACGACGATGATGATGATGATTACTAAAGTTCCCAAACCTGGACAAATTCGATCACCTACGCCAAAGTAGCTTAAAAAAATCTTCAAAATTTTGCTATTGTCATCAGTTGGGCAAGGTGTTTTATAAAGTAAACTAGCTGATGCCCGCGGCTTCGCCCGCGTAGGTGTCGTTTTATAAATAGCTTATTTTCGTGATGGCATTCACACACCACGTACCTTTTTCTTGAAAATTTTCCTGAATTTTCTTTGCTATAAACCTCACGGAGACCTTTCCAACGAATGCAAAACCATGTAAATTGGTTCGTGCATTCTGGTGTTATAGCGTCAGGAAGGAAAACTCGACTTATTTTTATATTATAGATATTCAATAACTACACCACACCTACCTCTACTTGAGTTGGTATTTACTAATGACATCTTGAAAACACCTATTTGTATCAGAATGCAGTGTGAAGTCTATAAATCGCCGCACTCGCGTTATTTTATAAGGTTGTCAAAAACGGTTTAATTTATTTACACACTATATTACCTAGTATAAATTCTTTACAATT
This sequence comes from Macrosoma leucophasiata, assembly GCA_036365455.1. Lineage (NCBI taxonomy): Eukaryota > Metazoa > Arthropoda > Insecta > Lepidoptera > Hedylidae > Macrosoma > Macrosoma leucophasiata. The sequence goes on from JAWQUS010000021.1 coordinate 14,982,941, forward strand.
AAAGATTTATCTGTAGTCAACTACGCACGCGTTAATAAGTAATTAAAAAACAGTTTTGAAAATACAGTTAATATGTATTGTAAACACCAGCTACAAGCATTGTTGCAAGGTTTGAAAGGAAAAAGTTATAATAATATGGTCGATCATATCAGTTTAAAGAATATTTTTCTCAAAAGAATTACAATCTAATTCACTTACAGAGAAACATTAAATTATGTTTAAAAGTATAAGTTTTGCATTTAGCGTACGGAGTTACAAAACTAAGTAAGTATTCACAAAACAAAATCTTATTAAAACTATGGAGCCACACAACAATTGTGCGCTAAACACGGATCTAGGGAGACGTATACGCACTGCCTCGGTAGCCTAGTGGTAGCAGGCCACTACTACTACGCTGAGGTCCTCGGTTCGATTCCCGGGTAGGGGATCATCAGAGATAATGGTGTAAAGTCCATTATCTCTGGTTCTATTGGGATTTTTCCATTTTACTGGAAATTTCCCAGTACCTCGAAATTTGGTTATGTGCCCGGAGATGTCAATAGGCTCGCCACCTGTTACATAGGCCAAAAACGTAACCGGCGAATCGTGGGTGCTTGCATGTATGCTTGAATGCATGCATTTGGGTTACACAATGTACAGCCCTAACTCCAATAGTAACAAAAGTAATTCTTTATTGATGGCGTCAGTGGAGGCGGGAGTCATGTGCGAGACGAACACTCACTGCTTTAATTACAGATATTGTTTATACGTCACGACTGGTCATTTGTGAGTTGCTTTATAATGGCGTGTTTTGATCGTGGCAGCACTGGCTTTGAAGATAATTAAATAGACTGTATTATTACGATTGCATGACCACGTATGTTGCTCTGATTTTGAAGATTGAAACGTGCTTTTTTTGTTTATTAGCCATAGGCGGGATTCAAGATAGACGTTATGTACAATAATTATGATGTAATTAATAATAGAATTAAAAATAATATCGACATTTACACAAGTCATTACAAAATTAAATTACTCAACAACTTTCAGGAAGATAATTGACAGCATTTATTTTCTATATGTAATATTAAATATTCAATTAGCTTTCATTTTGAATGTATACTTATGCTGCTAATTTTGTATCGGAGACACAAAATACCACCTGCTTAACATATACCTACAGTAGAACATAGTATCGCTCCAGGGTTGGCCAGACAATATTATGTATGTATGTATCTTCACGCCAGGTTCCTAACGGGGTAGGCAGAGAGTGAAGAGCGCTAGATATCCCTGTCCTGACATTCCTCTCGTGCCTCGTCTACCTTCACCATTCTTTTTATAAATGCACGCCGAGTCCTAAGACTTTTGACCCCACCATCAGACAGAACTCGGCCTATTTGGTCATGGTAGGTCAGTCTTGGTCTTTCTGGGCCTCTGCAACCATCCACATTCGCATTGTATATCTGTTTAGTCATTCGCTCATTCGATACTTTCTAAGTTGCCATAGAATATTTATACTTTTTTTTCGGCTGGCAACACTGCTCGAGCTGTTCTGGACTGTCCCGTATTTAAAATTAAATTATATTATTATTTAATTGATACAATTCACAATTAAATGTATTAAATTATTTGTAATTCACTGAATTTATATAGTGTGTAAGTGTTTACGTAACAACTGTGTACCAAGTTGAAGATTTGTGAAAGACAATACCAGCGTCTGACATAACCTAACGTATGTAAAATTTGAATTACTAACTCACAAATGCGGTGTAAATCATTGTTATCTCCTTTGTTGAACCTTGTACAGAGTATTCAAGTACTCATTTAAATAAATATTGATTTTAATGCCCGCGTACCAATTATTGCATTATTGGTAAAGAAGTGAAGAGATTATTATTTCCTCTTACTCACTTCAAAACTGTCCAACAACCTCTTGTAATATTTAACCTACTGTAATAATTAATTTTATATTACATTAAAATGATGACTCGCAAGGCTTTATCTCGACAAGAGGAGTCCAGACTTCAAATTACTTTGAGTGAATTAAAGGCCACCAAGGAGTTAGTTGAACAGTTCCACAGGGAAAGAGATGACAATGAGAAGGAACTGCTAGAAGTGTTAGCCAGGGATACTAAATTAAAAAAAGAAATGTCACAATTACATAGTGAATATTTATTAGCTTGCGGGACAAACTACAGTTGGTAGTAAACGGGTTCAACCAGTGTAGTCATGAGTATGAGCAGGCCACACTGGAATTGGAGCTAAGTGAGGCCTATTCACATATTAACAAGCTTCAAGCTGAAAACCTTAATATTACAGCCTCGCAGAACCAAAGTTTATTCGACGAGTTGGTCCAAAGTTCACCAAAACATGTAAATATCAGTCAACCATCTGTCACAATTGATTTAACCTGTGACACATCTATACATAAGATTGCTTAAAGTCAAAATACATTTAAAAAATATTCAAAATTAAATAAGTTTATTCAAAAAACTCAAAATTTAATTAAATTAAACAAATACTATACCAATAAAATTAAATTAAATTCAAAATCTTACCAAGATCTGAAGATGCAATCTGAACAATTAAAATCAAAAGAAATTGCTTATATATCTGAAATTGAGAAATTGGAAAAAGAATGTAATAATTATATGGAGTTACTGTCATCTATGACATATAAATATGAGTTGTCACAAAAAGAAATTCAGGAACATATTCAGGCTTTGACTGAGTTGACTGATTTATGTCAATATAACGCAGAGCGATTTGAATCTTTGACAAACAGCTACAACTATTGTAGTTGTACACTCACCCCAGCTGGTTCAAAGCCTGTATGTGCTTCACCTACAAAGCCGCCCCAGCTGCCCCATATAGCAGCCAGCTAGCGATACAGCTATCAAATTATATTGACCATATAGCCAAAAATTTGGCTATGCCGACTGCCTCTATTGGACAATTGCATAACAATATACAGAGTTTGGAAAGTATTCCAAATATTAGCATAGTAAATGACAAATCAGTATTGAGTAGTTTTACTATCAATACTGTGAATAATAGTTTACAAATGATATCTAATAATGTGGACATTCAATTAAATCATTTAAATTAGATTTAGAGACAAAAGAGACAGCCTCTTGCTCTCATTTTCCGAAGGAAAATGTTTATAAATCTAGTATGTTGTTTCATAATAATAATAACATTGTAAGCCTGGTGCATCAAAATATACAAGGAATATTGGGTAAAGAATTAGAAATAGAGTTATTTTTAAACATTAATGACATACAAATTTGTTGTTTTACTGAACATTGGTTGAAAAATAGCGAATTAATATTCAATTTTAGTGGGCACCAGGTAGGCAGTTCGTTCCGTAGGTCACATGCAATACGTGGTGGCTCTCTTATATTGTTAAAAAAAGGCATTAAACATAAAGAACGCAGAGATATAGTGAGTCTTTCCGTTGAACGAACTGCAGAAATAGCTTGTGTGGAGCTTGAGCGCTTGATTATTGTGTCCGTATACAGACCTCCAAATGGATCTTATGAATGTTTTGAAAAAATTTTAGATGTTGTACTAAACAATCTAACTGCTTCAAAAAAACGTGTCATTATTTGCGGCGATTTCAATATAAATTTATTGGGCGAAACTCCAACAACGGTGAGGAAATTAAAGCGACTTGGAATGTAATTAATAGTGAAACTGGGAAACAAGCTGAACGCAACTCTGATTTTAAATGAATAATTGACAATAAACATGTTACTACTGACGAAGAAGTTGCTTTAGTATTTGAAACATTCTTTGCTAATATTCTAGTTTCTTTAACTGGAGACCTCATTTCATCGCCTACCGTCGCCGAATAATAATTGAAAAAAAATGTACATCAAAATAAAACTTTAAATAATTTTAAGTTAGTTAATACTGCGGATGTTATACATGCCTTTAAGTCTATTAATATTAAGAACACAACTGATTTATGGGGCTTATTTGTAAAATTTACATATGAAATAATGGATGTTATTGCACCTTACCTAGCGGCTATGTTTAATAATAGTATTGTAAGTGGTATATTTCCTGATCTAATGAAACATAGTAAAGTTATTCCATTATTTAAATCCGGTAGTACAAGTGACGCCACAAACTTTAGACCAATTTCTGTTCTGCCTGTCTTAAGTAAAATTTTTGAAAAGCTCATTTGTGTTCAACTACTTGCACATTTTAACCATCATAAACTTTTACATTGTCGACAGTTTGGATTTACTAGGGGTCGTTCAACTACCGATGCAGGTGTTGAACTTGTCAAACACATTTTTGAAGCTTAGGAAAAATCACATAATGCACTAGGGGTATTCTGTGACTTATCTAAGGCATTTGATTGCGTTCAGCATGAAACATTGGTCAGAAAGTTATATCACTACGGCCTTCGAGATACCGCTCTCGAGCTTATGACTTCATATTTAAACAATAGAAATATGTGTGTTGATGTAAATGGTACAAGATTTCCCGGGACTTCAATGGATATGGGGGTCCCACAGGGCTCTATTTTAGGGCCATTTCTTTTCTTACTCTATATTAATGACTTACCCTACATTATCAATGATGGCCAAGAGATGGTATTGTTTGCTGTCGATACTTCTTTAGTGTTCAAAATTAAAAGACAGGAGGTAGATTTTGACGGTGTAAACAATACTCTCTCTAATATAGTACATAGGTTTAGCGCCAATAACCTTTCGTTAAATAGCAGTAAGACAAAAAGATTTTTCTTGAAAGAAGACATCCACCTAAATAACGACACGTAACCGACACGACAAAAGTCGCACCCTATAAAAGCGTTTTAACCTGAGAGACAGAAACGAATGTTCTCCATTCACAGTCCAGTTATAGGTGCCGCTACACAATACGTTGGACATCGAGTAACAGAGCGGCAAGATTTAATGAGCGCGACTGTCCAGCGTTACATACAACACTTTCGTCACTCATTGTACAGTTTGGACATTGTGATACTTTGGAAATTCTCAATAAATTGCATTGTTTTAGGCGCTTTTAAAGACGATATGCAGTGGAGATGGCACGCAGATATTATGGTTGTAACAGACGTCCGGATTTGGTACGGAGCGGACAGCGGATTCGGTACGCCCCGAACCAAATCTGGTCGTGCTAAGAGGTATCCGGCGAATATAATTAATAATTATTATTAATCAAGTCCGATGCGGTCATTGATTTAGGCGCTCATATGGACGCTATGCAGCAGATCAGATGTTATGAGCGCGACTGTCCATTGCAGAATACAAGTCCTACAAAAGTTAAATTGCAAAGTTATTGATACCGAAAAAAAAAACTTCAAATTTGTATGTACACTTTTTTTACATAACCTCAAAATCTATATGAAAAACTCAAATAACCATATTTTGGCTTTTTCTTAACCACGACACTGCTGAACCCTACCATTTGGTGGCATATAGATTAGGTAATGCTTTGGTGCCTTAGCCCTCGATTCCCTACACTGGAACTCTATCACCAGTGAATTGTGCAGAACCCTGCTCACGCAAGTCTGCCTCGCACTTGTCCGGTTCCTTCATTACACCTAACAAAGTGATATGATTGTACACTCATGATTGTCACAAATTCTGATGTTAACGTGTTACTTATTATTAATTACAACTCGTGTGAAAAAAAAACAAAAAAGAACAATTTAAAAAAAAATTTAAAAACGAGATCAGATCAATTTAAATAGAGAACAATATAATGTACATATATTACTTTAATATGGACGTTAAACATTACAATATAGTCATTAGTAAAAATAAAATTAAGGATTTAATGTAGACTAAACCGTTCAGGCAATAACAAAAACTAGAGGTCTAAATGCAGGCCGCATTTAGACCTCTAGTTTTTATGTAGATATTTATTCCACATAGGCTGAATAGGCTACAAACAAGTAAAATGAAGTGTATGAGATACAATTACAACTTTCTCAAAATTGTTTTTTTTTTTTATTTTTGCAGGTCGCATTTAGACCTCTAGTTTTTATGTAGATATTTATTCCACATAGGCTGAACAGGCTACAAACAAGTAAAATGAAGTGTATGAGATACAGTTACTACTTTCTCAAAATTGTTTTTTTTTTAATTTTTGCAGGTCGCATTTAGACCTCTAGTTTTTATGTAAATATTTATTCCACATAGGCTGAATAGGTTACAAAAAAGTAAAATGAAGTGTATGAGATACAATTACAACTTTCTCAAAATTGTTTTTTTTTGTTTTTTTTTGTAACAAAGGTGACAAACCAGTAGGTACACAGCTCACATTGATGTTAAGTGATGGCTGGAGACTAAAGTCATCTACACATAAATCAGGGATCAAAATGCAGATGCGTTGCCAACCCTGAGACCTTAGTTATGCTTTATGTTAGTAATAACGGGGCCATACATAACCATCCAATCGGAACACGATAGTCCTGCACATTACTGTTTGGCGCACATAGATTAGGTAATGCGGTGGTGCCTACGCCCTCGGGCTTATACACTGGAACTCTACCACCAGTAATTAAAGACATGCCTATCGACATTTCTATAGACTGTAGTATTTATTCACTATCAATGTGCCTTGTTTACCCGTTTGCTTGCCCCCAACTTTATCACCACTTCATATTCTCATTATTCCCAAATCAAATTTTAATGTTTTCGAGATTTCCCAACAATTATTTCCTTTCTATTTCAAATATAAGTCACTGAGCCTCAAAAACGGTGTACAATGAGAAACAATGACCGATGCTAGTACATAATAACAGAGAAAAAAAAAAAACAATGCAACCAGTTATCGGCCGCGATCTAGTCTGATGTCGAATATTTCGGCCGATTTAAAGGGAAACGACTCTTGAAATTAGAATTCTACACATTTTAAGTTACAGGATGAAGCGATTTCGTTTTTGTTTGGTACAAGTTCTAGCCTAGTGATAAGTTATAATGTTTAATCAACATCGGTAGGTAATTTTAAGAAGGTAAACAATCCGTATTGCTTCTGATCTGTAGAATCTTAAGATATCGTAGGCCTCCATTACGGTTGAGTGACTTTTAAAATAATTTCATCTAAGATGCGTCACAAGTGTTTTTTTACTTATGATTGGTATTGTTGGTACAGTTGTTATATTTTCATAACTCTATTACTACTGCACATTGTTGCAACGCGGTTTATTACTACATTATCAGAGAGAGAAATCGTTTGTTGGTTTTTGTTATTTTATAATAGAGAGGCCAAGCGACATAAAATCCGCTTCACCGCCTACCGTGGCGGCGCGCGGTCCCGTGTGTGAAACGCCTTTCGTGTTCCGGTTAGATGGTTAATTACATCAAAAAATCACAAAATATTGAGTTCTTATACAAAGCAAAATCGCTGCCGCTTATGTCATAGACTGCCGTTTACAACTCGCAGGGTGTTATTATGTAAATGACGAGCGCTCAGTTTCGGCTAAGTCAATACTAAAGGTAATTGGCGACACGTCCAAGTGCCGACACGTGACCTTTAAGTACAAATTGTAGTGAGAAAAGATTCGTGGATAAGCTCAGTATGGAATGTATGTTTAATTTGTTATTGAAATACAAATCTGTTTTATTGTTTTGTTTTTTGCCGAATGTCGAATGATGACGTACTTTATTCATCGCAACCTTTTTTTAGGTGCTGACTGTTTCAAGTAGGTGCGATATTTTGCTGATTGATAACTTTGGCAAATATTAATATGATACTATATTTTAAGAAAGCGCGCATGGCGTTGATGCTGTTGTAGATCGGAAGCGATATACTCGGTTAAACGATACGGGCGCGGTCGGGTGTATGATGGGTGACTGTTAGTGGCAAATTTAAATGCGCGTTTCAGTGCTTCGGAGGGCACGTTAAGCCGTCGGTCCCGGTTGCTATCGATAGATAGCAGTCGTTTAACCTTATGGGTTGTTTGACCAACCCGCATTGGAGCAGCGTGGTGGAGTAAGCTCCAGGCCTCCTCCCAAGAAAAAACTCGTGCCCAACAATGGGACGTATCAAGGGTTGCCATTATTATTGTTTATTATTATTATATTTCAAGAAGAATGGAGACAGATAATGTCAATGTAAATAAGTAAAGTTTTTTTTTTATGTAACAGAACAAAGTGACAGCCAAGCATGCAGTTGTTAAGTGATTACTGCAGCCTATTGACATCTACACGGAAACTAGAGGTATATTTAACGGAAAGAACAGCATCTGCAAGGATAATATTGATAGAAAAACTTACAGATGACAATTAAAAAAAAACTTGCCTGTCAACCTGTCTTGTCTGTGACCAAAAATTGCATTTTGTGGTCGAGCTCAGCATTATACAATCTATTTATCACTGAATATTATGAATGTATGTATCTTCACACCAGGTCCCTAACGGGATAGGCAGAGAGTGTAGAGCGCCAGATATCCCGGTCCTAACATACCTCTTGTGCCTCATGTACCTTCATCATTCCCTTCATACATGCACGCCGATTCCTAAGACTTTTGACTCCACCATCAGACAGTACTCGACCTATTTGGTTATGGTAGGTCAGTCTTGATCTGCCTGGGCCTCTGCAACCATCCACATTCGCATTGTATATATCTGTTTTGTCATTCGCTCATTCGACATTTTTTCTATGTGCCAGCATCGGAGCATGCCATTTTTCGTTTTTACTGAATAGCAGTGTTCATATTACAATCTTTTGATGGTACTGGTTTTACTGGTGGTAGAGCTCCAGTGACGGAGCTCGGCTACGCCAGCTGCGTATCGCATTTGCATAATGTATACACCTAGAGAGGTATTTTTTGTTGATGTTAGAAGTACCTAGACATCAAAATCTCTGGTATCCTCTGTAAAGTCTGGTTATATTATACACTTAGCCCATCATCATATTAGCCGATGGATGTAAAGTAGAAGAAACTTCTTCCGTTAGTGTCAAGATGTCTTTGTGAGTTTCGTAGTAATAGACGATTTTTGTTGTGTGTGTGTCACACAAAGGAGAAGTTCCACGTTGGGCCCGCACCTTGTACACTATATCAAAAGATAGACAAAAATATGTAGAATCATGAAACAATACTCAAAAAATAATGTGATTCGTTGTTTTTTTGTCGAAAATATTTATTTGTTTTATATTATTTCGCATTAACACATGCTTGTGAAATATATTTTATTTTTTAAAGAAAAATGGAAAGAAAAATTTGACTTCAGGCGAGACTCGAACTCGCGGCCTACTGGGAATCTAGTCCAGCCGCTCTTCCAATTGAGCTACTGAAGTCCTGCCCGATTTGTCAAATCTTTCCTTCACATCTATTGCATTGCTTTATGGTAGGAGCAGCGCCATCTATTACCAACTATGCTAGTTAGGCGGCTGGACTAGATTCCCAGTAGGCCGCGAGTTCGAGTCTCGCCTGAAGTCAAATTTTTCTTTCCATTTTTCTTTAAAAAAGGAAATATTTATGTTACGTAATTTTTGTATGACAACAATATGTCGCCATATCGCTACTATGACATTCTTGTTTTGGAAATATGCTTACGACAATTAATTGAAGATTTAATAAACGATTCAAATAGCTGAAAATGATTTAGTATTTTATGCTTGATCTCTCAATATAGTGTACATGGTGCGGGCCCAAGCTCCATACATTTTGGAACGTCTCCTTTCCCCCCACAAAAATTACAGACTGTTTTGCATCTGTAATAAACCTTCTCCCGTCCGGCAGAGAATATGTCCTCCGGTCGGCCGGTGGCCCGTGTTGCTCTATGGGTACTTACCATGCTTAGTCATAATTAACTTATTAAGACAGACTTTAGTCTTTTGTCAATTGCATTCAGTACGAGGCATTTATATAAGTTCTTTATCAATAATCTGTATCAGTGAATGACGTCAAATCACGACTTTTAACGTAATTTACTAAGAAGTGCTGCGTAGTGCATTTGTTTTTTATTGCTCTAATGGATTAAATTTTATACATTCAATCAGTGTAAAGGATGTTAAAAATATATGTTGAGTTATTTGTGAGTTGTAATTCAACATTTAATTGGGATTAATATAAATTAAAAGTACTTATGTCATTTTTTTACAAAAGAGTTATAAAATGTGTTTAAAGAACCTTGAACAATATGAAAGCTGTAACAATATTTGAGATATGTGGACCTACTAATTCAGGAAGAAATCTTTCACTTTAACTGGGTTGCACCAAGATTTTTGTTAAAGTTAAGGATATTGTAACATTTCACATCCTTCTCTGACTCAAAGAAACCTGTTAAAGTTAGAGAAGGATGTGAAATGTTACAATAACTATATACGGCACTGTAATTTCTGGCACAGAGGCATAACACATTAGGCCTCAGGAGTGGCAACGCATCTGTATTTTGACCTCTGGTCATTGTGTTGGTGTCTATACACTGAAGCTCTACCACCAGTAAAAGGTTATAGTAATACACGTCCGGATTTGGTACGGAGCGGACAGTGGATTCGGTACACTCCGAACCAAATCTGGCCTTGTGATTTGCTCCGATGCGGTCCGCTCGCGTGGGTTTGGTTGGCGGAGTCGGTCCGCTGGACCGAATACAGTCGTGTGTACTGCTATTACAGTTAAGTAATGACGTCACTAAACAATTTGCAAATGGTGCAACTAATTTTTCTTCAACTGGTACTTCAGAAAAATTGTTAAGGTTAAAATAAAATGATACAACCCACCCTAACATTTCTCTATGGCCGTTTAAAAAGGGCCCAATCTACAGGTTTCTAGGCTAAGCGTCGCATCTGCATTATGTATACACACCCAATGTATTTTTTTTGTAATGAAAGTGGCAAACAAGCATGCACTTCACATTGATGTTAAGTGATAACTGCAGCCTATAGACACCCACACAAAGACCAAGGTCAAAATGCAGATCCGTTACCACTCGTGAGGCCTAAGTTGTTTCGCCTCTGTGCCGGAAATTACAGGGCCGTACATTACCACCTGATCGAAACACGATAGTGCTGAACACTACCATTTAGCGGCAAGTAAATTAGGTAATGCGGTGGTGCCTACGCCCGCGAGCTCCGACACTGGAGCACTACCACCAGTAATAATTTCTTGATATTAAATTAGAAGTAGACAACAAATTGGGAAATTCCATAAGATATTGATGGTTATCAGTTACCATTGTACCCGGATGTTAATTATTTTTCGATTTTCCTTCAACACAAATTCTGCTTCGGGGATATTTTCTCACGGCGTGACTCATCGAATGACAAATCTGATCGTGATCACAGAGGTGACAAGCAGTTTCTCGACAGTAGGTTTCTGCATATCGTGACCGACTCGAGTATGTACCCAAGGAAGACGTCGCTAATTCGTGTTATTATGATGGAAGCAACTAAGAGTCATGGAAGTACACGATCATTCTAAGTAATTATAGTCACTAGATGTAACAAAATTATCATTAAAGTAATGGATAATTGCTCTCAAGCTTCGCTACTAAAAGTTCAATAGGTATTTGTTAATAGTGGTTGAGCTCCAGTGACGGAGCTCGCGGGCGTAGGCACCACAACACTCATAAAGGAGCCTACCGTTTTCGGTGCGCTTTTCCTAAACAAAACTTCTAAAAAACTTATGCCATGTCCCACATCATCGTCATCAGGTCATCAGCCCTTTGAGCTGGCATGCCTAAAGCCATTTTGCCAGTCGGTGAACTATAACATATAGTATTTTGGAAGGCGATGAGGAATTATTAAGATTTACTGAATATTTTAAATACTGATAAGTGTTTAAGGACTTATCTACTGCATCTTAATATCTTAGTAACAACGATTTTTTATATTCTTATTAGACTACCGGCGTGAGGTTACGGGACTTACTCACTCAACTCAACGCCGCCGTCCCGTCCGGCCACGTTACGCCTGCTGTCTGGCCGGACCTTTATATAAAAACATCTAATGAAAGAAAGAAAATATTTTTATTTCGTTACAGATATTTTCAAAACGTATAGTATTTTTTTGAACTAAAATAACTTCATAGTGTGAATAACTATTACACAACCATTACACAGTGAAAATAGATACAGTTATTAATAATACCTAAATTAAAATTAGAATAAAAAGTTAGTTAAAAATATAATAAAATTCCTAATTAATAATGAAGAAAAAGAAAATCCTTTTTTGTTAAAAACTTCGGTATTCACTTAGCAGAGTTCCAAGTGCAGCCACTAGGTACTGAGAAGAACTCCGCTACCGAACAAACTCAGTAGAAGCACTTTCAAATAATATACCTACAGTGTGAGACAGTGTAAATAAATTCTTAATTTGCTTTCTTATTGACCAAGGTCCTCACAACATTCTACAGTATAGGTCCACAACCTATTATAAATAGGTTGTAGACTGATAATTACTATACTTACCCATCTACATACTCGTAGATTTACTCACGGTATAATACGTGAGCTTCCTAACATCCATGACATCACCAATCTCTCATGACCCGAACCAAAGAGTCAAGGCTTGGTACGCATTCTATTCAAATCATTCGAATTAACGTATTTTTACGATTGATCGATTGGTTATTTGATTGATATTAATTTGTTTGTTTCTTAAATTTGATAACGTGTCAATAAACTAAAACTAGATGTGTCACATTGGTGTTTAAAATTAATATTTTGATACAATATTAAATAAGCTATTTTTTCTCCTAATTACTAGGCAATTAGCTAAATATTTATTTGTTTCTAAGTGCAGTGAATAGTTGAATGGGTCTCAAAGTTTTGGGGGAAAACAAATGTACCTACATCTAAAGAAGATTTTTTTTCTAGCTAATCATCAGCCTCAGTAGGCAACTATACTGTTTTCGATGGGTCTAATTCCGCAATACTCAAAGCCTTTATTTAAACTTTATTTTAATTAATTACCTAATTCATATTGCGGTTCATGCCTTCATGGCTGAAAGGTCACTCACACAAGATGGCGCTCACACAAACCGGTAGAAGCTAAAAAAACCGGTCAAGTGCGTGTCGGGCCACGCGCAGTGTGGGGTTCCGTAGTTTTTAGGTTTGACTAATGTAGTGAATGAAAAAAATAGTAAATTTTTTCTATGGAGTTGTACAAAAGTTTCGACTTAAATATATTTGGTCGACTATTACTCGCAAACTTGATTTACAAGTTGTTGTTTTAAGCGATAGTTTTCCTTTTAATTTCGTTATATGTAGCTACCATTTCCGTAACGTTTGAATTTCTAACAACCGTTTACTTGGCAGGACATAACGAAAATTGGCACTTTAAAGCTCAATAAGTCACGAATAGTTAACTAAATCGAAAAATGATATTAGCACATCCCTTATAAGTTTTCAAAATATAGTATATCCTACTAGTCCTAATTACTAGGTGGTGTCTTGTCTCTATTTTCATTTTTTTTGTACAAATCTCGACATGATCCTTTTAGCTGTTCCTAAATTGGCCACTACGGGCTTAGGTGACCTCGAACTAAAAATCAAGCGCGTAAAATAATTTAGAAAACCATAACTATCGCTAGAGAAAGACAAGTCAGGCAAAGGCCTTGACTTTTCCAGTCATGCTTTGTCAATTACAGACCCATTGTGTGGTCCCGCGATCGTATCGGTTGTGACAAAAAACGATGCCGCCATGCGGATTTTTATGTCACGTTGGACATTAATTTTAGTCAGATATTTTTAATGAACTTCTGACTTCGGGACGTGATGACCCAATTGCCTACTAGTGGAGAATTCTCAACAAACAACATAACCATTACAAAAGGGCGTTAGGGTCATCATACGTCATAAGAACGTATGTGGACTGATATGACCCATGAACTTACATATATTATTATGTACATCGTATATGTTTATGTACTTCACCCCAGGGACCTAAGTTGTTATGTCTCTGCGATAGTTATAAGGAGGCCATACCTAATACAGCAGCTTCTATGCCAAAATGCCCAAAATGCGTTCGGCCAAAATTCGGGGTCAGCAATTCAGTCCTTCCTTGCGGCCTGAACTGCTGAGACTGCTGAGATAAGTTGTTATGTCTCTGTGATAGTCAGTAGGGGGCCATACTTAGTACAGCAGCTTCTATGCCAAAATGGGTTCAGATTCAGCGTCAGCAATTCAGGCCTTCCCTGAGCCCTGAACTGCTGAGGCTGAATTACTACATAATAATTATTACTTGACTGAACTAGATGAGTACGCGACTGTACCAAGCACAAAAATTCTCGAAAACCCAAGTCTTTGTAAACTCCGGTACAATCGAGCTGACAATTGCCTCATGGCTTCTATATTTGTCTATATGGCTTCTTTTGTCATTGATTATCACCACACCCTTATATCTATCTTGAATCATGATGTGAAAAAGATGTTCAACCTGGATCAGCGATAATTTATAATTACGCCCGTCGGAACATCATAAATGGTAAACATAGAGTAACACCGGAGGGCAGCAGCCATATACAGACTTTTCCCTCTGTCAATATACAAGCCCAAATAAAGGTATGCCTGCCGCCTAGATGTTAAAATGTGTGCGTGAAATTGTTTATGTATTTTGTTAAAGGTTTCGTTTCGTAGTAATAGACGATGTTTGTAGTGTGTGTGTGTCACATACATTTCCCCCTGCAAAAAATGATAGACTGTTTTGCATCGGTAATAAACGCCATGGCTACTCCCCTTCAGTCGGCCGGTGGCCCGTGTTGCTCTATAATGGTAAATGACCGCCACCTGCATTGAAAACCGAGATGCCGCTCTACTATAAGCATATTATTATGGACAGGAAAATTTATAGAGCTTTGCAATAATCATATGGTATAATTAGAATGATTGTGTACGCGATTGTACCAAGCGGGTGAATGTATTCACTTGATACGGTCGCATACATTCCCACAGATCCAGGTCTTTGTCAACTCCGGTACAATCGAGCTGACAAGTGCCTTTCATGTCTTCCGTATGTCGACACTTCCGTCATTGATTGCAACCTCACCACTGCTTATTTAGATGTCACGACTGTACAATCACGAGCGTAAAGGTCACGGCTAAAGTTTGATAGTATTGAATAATATTGTACTGTCCACAGCTTCACGTGTCACGGACAAGATGAGTGACCGAGTGATTATTAGATTCGATAACTAACAAGGATGTAGGCTTGGTAGAAATATGAAAATTAAGTTTATTTGATTTTAAATTAATTATTTATGTTAAAACATGAGACCAATAATCCTTTATTCAACGACTGAGTTGGTTCAGCAACGTGTGATGACCTCTTGGTCCTAAAGTCGCGTGTTCCATCCCCGGCACACGAGACCAAATATGGAATAAAGTTTTTTTTTAAATCCATTATTCCAAAACAGTATTTTCTTTACGCAGTTCAAACCTGCACAACATAAACTCACTTTAACCACATTGTATCTTTGTGTATTAATGCGAATTGATTATCTCAATACAATTATTAAACCACAATACATATTTCTCGTGATTAATACTTATAGCAATTTAGGGACAAGATACATTGAACCGCATATTCACAACCAAAAAAATCTGATGAAAATACACTTATGCCGTTTAATGTAATGAATGTGGTGTAAATCATGTCGTTTATTTTTATATAAAATATAAAACTGTAAGCTTACAAAACTGCAGCTCTCGATGTAGATACATTATGACACTCTAAAACTTAAAATCTTTGGACTCTTAGCCATAAATTACTGCGTATTACAATTTAATCGTAATGCTCAATGTAAAAGTTAAAATAAAAAATATAACCTAATAACATGACTAAAGTAAGTTTTACATTCTTGTTCTGTCACACTTTTACGTTATTATGGGTAATGACGATATCAAAATAATTTACAAATTTAACGAACAAACAAAATTTGACGTCTCGCACCTCCATTTCATTGCGAATAACCGCAGATAACTATAATCAGGCCCCTCACGAATAAAGACGACCACTGACTAACAGACGCTTTGTGGCCGCAAAGGACCATTAATCAACCATTTTTTTTGTCACCTCGTGCTAACATGACGAAATTATGTTCTTTGTGGGGTGCTTCTATACCATGGGAGCCTAGTCATCGCGGCACGTAATTAGTTTTTAAATTGGATGCCGAAAAAACTATCAAACGTCCCCGCGAACCGTTATTATGATTCTCGAAAATTCTTATTTTAAAATTTCATGATTGGATTTGACAAATTACGGCGGAGCAATTTATTTGATCATTAGCGTTGAGGCGTGATTGAGCGTTTGGTAATGCGCGTCATAGGTTTTATTTTAACACTTTTCCTTGTGATTGTTTTTTGTTTTAATATGGATAGTGGACTTGCATCATCTTACTTTAGCTTTGACAAATAATGTTAAAGCACTGGTTAAGTAAAAAATGAGTTACAGTATTTGAAAATTGTTAAATGACGTCATAACTGCTTACCGTAACTGGCCGAGCTGCACCGCTTAATGTTTATTTATTTATTTATTTATACTTTCAAGCACAAAAATGTAACATGAGGCGGACTTAATGCTAAGTAGCATTCTCTGCCAGTCAACCTTTGAGTTGTATAGAAAACATTAAAAAGGTGCAGAACATTGCAAATAATCTAATCTAGTTATAACGACTAAAGATAAGTATAAATAACATTTTTAAAAGTAACAAACACAAGAATACCTATTGTTATATGAAATATATTACTTAAACCGAAATAATACCTATATATATATATATATATATATATATATATATATATATAAATATAAGCTAAATATATTTTTATAAATACATATATATATATATACCACATATACACATATATATCCAAATACATATACCTAAATACCTATAAAAATATTTAAATAAATGCAACGAAAAATAGTAAACTCAAAGCAGACATAGCGTGAAGAACATGTAGATAACTGTCACAAATGTACAAAAAACTCAAAACATCCTCAAATAATGCTCACGTAGCTTTTGTTTAAACGATAATTTAGTCGTAGCTTTTCTGATGTCCACGGGGAGTGCGTTCCAAAGCTTTATTGCCGAAATGGTGAAAGAGTTAGACATGAAACCTGTTCGGTGAAAAGGAATGATAAGGGTGAGATAATTAGAAGAACGAAGACAGAGATCATGAGAGTTACCCAGGATTTGAAATTTGCTTTTGAGATAATCAGGAGAGTTTGGATCGTTAATGATAGAGTATAACAAGCATAATAATCTGATGGATCTACGCTGTCGAATAGGCAGCCATTTCAACTTACAGCGGTAGGAAGAGATATGATCAAATTTGCGTAAATTGAAAATAAAGCGTATACAATTATTATAAATACGATCCAGTGTAATGTTAAAGTTAATTCTTAGTTATCTGACAGATGATGAGGGAATCTGTCAACCCGGATAACTTTGGTAGGTATGCTAAAAAATACGCAGGTGCTACGTATTTTGCAGTTATTATTAAAATTTATGTTTTTTTTATGTCTTGAAAGTGGCAAACAGGCATGCAGTTCACATTGATGTTAAGTGATGACACAAAGACCAGAGGTCAAAATGCAGATGCATTACCACTTCTGAAGCCTAAGGTGTTATACCCTGTGCCGGAAATTACGGGGCCGTACATAACCACCTGACCGGAACACGATAGTGCTGAACACTACCATTTAGCGGCAAGTATATTAGGTAATGCGGTGGTGCCTACGCCCGCGAGCACCTTCACTGGAGCTCTACCACCCGTAAAAAGTTATAGTTAAATTTTACAAAAGCCATAACTATTACAAAATTAAATATTCTGCTGCAACCGAACCTAAGTGATATTTTATCATGACTATTTGTTTCGTCCGCGACTTCGTCCGCGTGGCATTCGTACTTGTACATGCCATACTTATTTACAGCGTACCGGTAAAAATACCTGAAGTCCACGCGAACGAAGTAGCGTGTAAAAGCTAATATCACTATAAAAATAAATTAATGAGCTTACAAGCTACAAGAATATTGAAAAGGACTTTGATATACGAAAAACTGCACTTGATTTATGTATAAGCCATTAAAATACTTCTATAAATTAAATATGTAGACGTCTATCACAATCTATTACTAAACTTAATAGAAAAACCGTAAACCAGTAGCAAGACTATTACGATACCATAACTTAAAGAGATTATTTATCATTATTTTATCAAACAATAGCGTTTATGCAATATCCAGTCCACTAAGCTTTATCGAAATAAGATAATGATCCATTGCTTTTGAGTACAAACCAAGTTAAATTTTATGCTATTTATCATTTGAGATAGTTACTATGAAGGATTATTCTAAGATGTAATAGCAAGACAAGAATAAAAATTTACTGGTGGTAGAGCTCCAGTGACGGAGCTCGCGGGCACCACCGCATTACCTAATATACTTGGCGCTAAATGGTAAGTAGTGTTCAGCACTATCGTGTTCCGGTCAGGTGGTAATGTATGGCCCTGTAATTTAAGGCACAGATGCATAACACCTTAGGCCTCAGGAGTGGTAACGCATCTGCATTTTGATCTTGGTCTTTGTGTGGGTGTCAATAGGCTGCAGTCATCACTTAACGTCAATGTGAACTGCACATAAAAAAAACATAAAACATAAAAAATGGAATTATTATGGTAAAAAGTACCTAATTAATGTTTTTTTTTGTTTATATGTTGTTGAGGTATATCATAATATGGTAGTGGTCAGGTGGTAGTACGGCACTGTAATTTCTGGCACAGATACCTTATGCCGCTCCGTACCACTAGACACTTTTCAAGTTCCCCCCCGCCATATCAGACGAACAAAATTCTTAAAAATTTAATATAATTTTTCATTCATTAACTGCTTTAGTAGTAGGTATAGTGATAACTGCCTACTACTGCTACGCTGAGGTCCTGGGTTCGATTCCCGGGTCGGGGGCTAATGGAGATATAAATGTTAAATCCTTAATTTCTGGCTCTATTGCTGCTTTTCCTTTTTCTGGAAGTTTCCCAGTACCTTGAGTTTGGTAACGAGCTGTCAACAGACTCGCCACCTGTTACATGGGCCACGGGCGGGTGGGAATCGCTCTAACTACCCCGCCGGGGACAACAGGCGTGAAGTATTTTTTTCAAATAACATTCTTCACTCGAACTCAGTTGACCCACCGAGAAGCGAGACCTGTCGATCACGGGTGTAGACTTTTATATCAGAGACACCTCTCACTGCCACCATTATATTCAAAGTCGCCTGAACAAGACGTCAAGACGTCATTGTGGCCATGAAATCCGCGATTTCAGAAACTCTATAGAAACTTTTTTTTAACACCAAGGTGTTATAACTATATTGTTATTAATTTTCTTTTACCTGCCTACCGACGTAAATTATTAGGTTGACATACATACTAACTCGGGAAGTGATGGTGGTGGTGGTGTTGGTGGCATTAGTGGTTATAAATGCACAACGTTAGTATTCAATTTTTCACTTCTGCGGCTCTTACGGAGTGCATATTTACTATGTATAGATCTATCTTTCATCTTTCATTCTCTGTCAGTAGAACTAATTGACTGAAACTTTATAATAATTGTCTATAAAAAATATTATGCATTGAAGTTTAAAATGGCCTTTTTGAAAATACGGTTCAGCGTAGGATGGACGTTTGTACGTAGGTACTTACACGACTGAGCGTTTAAACACATAATTAGCAATTTTTCGCAATCCTTGCAGCCTGTGTGCTTTTAGCCCCGATGACCATACGTCTAATATCGTGTACAAAGAAGCATTACTGTAAAGTAGATTTTTTTTAGCTACCCAAAATTTATATCCAAAAGCACTGCCCAAAGTCCCAAAGTCACTACCAATGATCGCATTACGTTCCACTGATTAATCGCATTGTCCAAGCGTTTTAAATTATCTGGGTCTTTACTGCATAAACCTATCCTCCGCCTAATACGTTTTGATATTTCTAGCATAGAATTCATTTCATTAATACAAATGTTTTACCCGGCAACACCGAGTAATGGAATGGTCTTGGATACCGAATTGTTTTTACCTATTTCAGTAAAATCGCTGTAACACAAGCCCCGCCCCAATTTTCTTTACGCGCAATAACAACTCTAGTGGCCACAACACTTCAATCTAGAAACAATCGAGCAGTTGACAGCGAGCGTTCCACTGTACTGTCAATCGGATCATTAAAGCGCTTGCAGCGCTGTGGGTCACATATCAAGTTTCACTTCATTAAGCACCCTTCATCCAATACGTGAGACACATTCCCGATGCTTTTTGCATTTGGTCGCTTTAAGTGGATAGGAGATTGATGTATAATGGTAGCTATATTAAGGGCAATTGTTGTGGATAAATCTTTAGTTTTCGAATACGATCCAATTATCTATGAGACTTGAAAGGTGATCTATTGCATTATCTGTGTGTCTAGTGTGAGTTTCCTACGTATTTATACTATTTCGAACGAATTAAAGTTATATATAATTGGCATGGAATTGAAACAACGTGATCTAGGGACAATAATTGTCAAAATTTGTGAACTGTACGTTCGACATTATCACCTCAGACTAAGAGGCCTAACTCACTAGGACGCCATGGCGACGTCGTCAGCTACGTATCCAAGTAGTTAGTACGTGTGGAGACGTCGCCACAAGGTGGGCAGGTGAGTGAGTTATCATGTATTTATAATCTAGCAGCTTGGATACGTAGCCGGCGACATCGTCATGGCGTCCTAATGAGTTAGGGCCCTAAAGGAATGAGAATTGTCACATTTTAACAGTTTGGCACTATGTCGTGTTCTTTGTTATTTCGATGAACTTGATGGTGAAGTCATTCGAATGTCGTTATATGTAATTCACACTAGGAACTCTGTATTATGAAGTCTGTTAAGAGGGTTTGGTTCCAAATACCACTGTACCACTGTTTCACATTTAGGTATATCTACTTAATTTATTGGTTGGTCCAGTAGTCGCAATCGCGATACTGAAGCTAAGATCCCGGTTTCGATCCCCAGGTCGGAAAATTAGTTATTGGGGTTTTTCTATGAGGAAATTCCCTGTAGCAGCCCGGAGTATGGTATACGAGAGCATGTAAAGCCGTTGGACTTGCGCCTGATCTCTCTCCGGTAGTGTTGGATTGCGGTCCCATCGGACTATGAGATAGAGAGCGAATAGAGAGCCTACGAGTATTTGAGCATACGCATGTGCACAATTATATACCAAATACCTCATCTTAACTAAATACTAAGTGGTAAATACTAACTCATCCAAATCCTCCGTTATCATTAATTGTCAGACAAGCAACCGGACCATCTGATGGGAAGTGGTCATGTCGTCTATAAACATTTGCAACACCAGGGGAGTTGCCAGAATGCAGCCAGTCCTGTAGGACTCTTTTGACGCATGAAGAAACCCATGTTGTAGTTGTTCTGTATAAAAACCGGATTCCGTAATTTAGATCCTAGATTCGATAGAGACCGTTCGTGACACAATTTAAGTCATACTTATGACCACAAATAAGGTTGCAACACTTGTAACTTTCTTTTGAATAATCATCAAAGACATCGTAAGTGATATAAATGATGATACCTTGTCCAATATAAAGTACAGCAATAAAATTAGTAAGTTAAATAAGGTACGTAAAAATGTAACCTGCAGATTAATGGGAGTATCTTATATCGTATCGGTAATGAGTCAATAAGAAAAAAGACTTAAAAATACGTACCTAATCAATATTTCCATTGCATATTCAAAGCTGAAGAAAAAAAATAACTCTCACACGGCTCAGCTTCGGTCGTCTATCAACGTATGACGAACTGTGTCAATTATGTTTTTGCCATCACTATTAGATAGTTTGGAATTAATTTGAATTTTATCGCCTTGTGATAAGGTTGTTAGGTAATTTTGGAGTGGTAATGGATTGGTTTGTAGATGTCGGGTTGTCAAAGCGCCGCAAACGTGCGCCGTGCGGGATTGTCTCGTGCTGAGAGCAATCTCAGCCGACCTTCAATTAGTGATGTACAAATCTTATATCGATAATAAAAGTCGTAGTGCATTCTTGTTTTTTGTGTAGCGAATGTGGCAAACAAGCATACAGTTCATATGGATGTGAAGTGATCACTGCAGCCTTTAAAATCAAGAATTACAGCTACTCAAAATCAGAAGGCAAAATGCAGTTGTGTTGCCACCCTTGAGATCTGAGTGGTTATACCTATTCGATAATTATAACGAGGTCATACATCTTTGGGAATTCGGTTTTTTTACCAAAACTCATTTCATGTGCATTTTTTTTTCTTTTCATGAAATGGAAGTGACAATCGTGCAGTTCACATGTTCAGTGATGACTGCAGCTTATAGACACCCACACAAAGACCAAGGTCAAAATGCAGATGCGTTGCCACTCCTGAGGCCTAAGGTGTTATGCCTCTGTGTCGAAAATTACAGGACCGTGAATTACCACCTGACCGGAACACGATAGTGCTGAACACTCCCATTTAGCTGCAAGTACATTAGGTAATGCGGTGGTGCCTACGCCCGCGTGCTCCGTCACTAGAGCTCTAACAGTGAACATTATTTATTTGATTTATTTGTTCTGTCTATCAATAAACAAACCTGTGAATAAAGATATTCTTTGCAATGGAACTAACGTTCGATAAGATGATAATGAACACACTTGTTTTTTTTTTTATTGGTAATTAAACTCACATCTCTGTATTAATTAGGTACATCTAAGTAATTATGTATTTAATTAGTCGTAATGTATACTTTCTAGTTCTTTTATATTCACATCTTAAACGTAACTTCACGCCTGTAATCCCCGAAGTGGTAGGCAGAGGTATATGCATGCATTCAATCATACATGCAAACACCCACGACTCGCCGGTTACGTTTTGGCCCATGTAACAGGTGGCGAACCTGTTGCCATCTCCGGGCACATTACCAAACTCCGGGGTAATGGGAAACTTCCAGGAAATAGAAAAATCCCAAAAGAAGCAGAGATAAAGGATTTTAAACCGTTATCTCTAATACTCCCCGACCCGGGAATCGAACCCAGGACCTCCAGCGTAATAGTATTGGCCGGCACATCTTACTAAATCTTCAAATTGTCTTCGTGTTGTAAAAAATGGGCAAACGTAATGGCATACAGCCGTATAATGTCTAATGTTGTGCATTTAGCTTTAATGAATGAAGTATCTGCGATAAAGTATCTGTTTTTTTTAACTAATTATCAGAATCGTACGATGATGATGTTGTCAACCAAAATTTTATCGATATCGATACCCAGGCAATGCAATTGCGGTGACAACATCATTATCTCCACGGGGTGCACAGGTCAGAGAGTCGAGACAATCTGTCAAATGGGAAGAATCACACACGTCCCATACCGAGAGCCGTGCCGCCCTATTAATCATATTTCGGCCTTTTTTTACCATTTCCAAACGTGTGTTCTAACCGATATAGCTACTTTTCTAACCTACCAAAATTTGAATTCGCAACTCTAATTCAAAGGGATTAAACTCAAAATTGGTTGAAGTTTTTTGACAGCGGCACGGCTTTAGACAATACTTGTCGTTTGATTTGAAATGTCGTGTTCTCCCGTGATATGATCTTGACGAAAATTTTTGTTTGACGGGGTCAAAATAGGTACAAGATCTTCAATTACAACCAACAGTTTTTTTTTGTGTACGTAACAATTTGTTTGATTCATAGATCATGTATAGTTTTGATTAATTTGATCGTGTTTTGGCATGCTGTTTGCGTAAACTGAAAGCTGTTTGAAATGTTTGACATTAAGGTCGTTTCACATGATTATGATGAACAACTATTTTTTATCTATATTATATTATATACAGAGCCATGACTAAGATAGCATCCGCAAATCGGAGGTAGGAAATGTACTCGCCGTTAATGTTGATGTCGAGTCCGTTCCAGTTCAGATGCCTGAAGACATCTTCCAAGGCAGATCGGTGAAAAGTTTTGGAGATATATCATCCACTTCGCTACAGTTGTATAGGTTTTGAGTCTGGCCCTGAGAGCGAACCGACATGGTGGCGTTTTTGTACAGGCTCCTTAACACATCGGTACATCGGTAGTAGATTTGGCACTTCTATAGTACCTAATTAAAACAGCGCAAATCTTGACTGAATCGAAGGCTTTCGCATAGTCTACGAACGCTAAATAACGACTGGTTAAACTCTTTAGTTTTTTGGTATACTTGCCGCAGCGTGTAAATAATAATATGATCTATGGTCCTAAAGCCTTTATAAAAACGGGCTTGTTCAGGAGGTTGCAAGTCGTCGAGTCTTCGAGATAGAAGATCTGTAATCACTCTGGAAAAAAAGTTGTAGACGGGACTCAGAAGTGCGATAGGCATATCGTGTTTAAGAGGTACCTTTAAATAAACAGTATTTTTGTGCAATGCCTATCGCGTTATGGCCTGGGATATGACGGGATTGATCTTCTGAAAAGCCTCTAATTCAAGGTTGTCGCCTGCTTTCAGGAGTTCGGCAGCAATGTTATCAAAATAAAACAAAAATATACTGAATATATTTAAAAAACAAGTAGTAATAATTAGGTGTACCTAGTTGTTTAAATTTATCAAAACAGTCTCATGCCAAAAACCTTACATGATTTACTAACGGTTAAGTAAGTATAAAATAATTTTAAAAAATACGCTTTCACTTGCAGCTCTACATTAGGTATTATATATATAAAACCTGTGTCGTGGCTGCTGTTGTACAGATGCAACACATACACAAACATTCAGATTCGAAACAAATAGGTATCTGTAGACCATACAAATATTTGTTCCGGTGCGGGGATCAAACCCGCGACCCTTCGAATCAAACGGTGGTTTCGCACCGCTGGACTAACCGGGAGTATTCATAATGGATCTCCATTAACCTTCAATGGTTAATCTCCATTAACCTTCAGTGGTGTTCTCGAATTTTAAAGCAGTTTTTCAAGAATAAAAAATACATTTGCATATAATTTCTACCCTTCACTTTTTAGTTCAAAATCAGAAATGAAAATCGAACATAACTTTGAAAACTAACCGAACAGCGAATAATCCGTTCTTGACATAAATATTGTTAAATGGCTTTAACCTAAAATATTACTATCTGAATCTAGTGCTTCAACATGAATGGATATAACAATTAGCTAAACCGACATGACCTAGACCAAAAACGTAGTGTCGTGAAATGTCTATAAAGTCGGATGCACTAAAATAAAATAAAATGACTTCTTAAATTTTATTTATACATAATATTGGCAACCGATTCATTAAAACAAATTCTTGAATTGGGATCGTGAAGAATTTGATGATAATCGAGATTTATGAGTTAATACAAATATAATACTTTAAATATTCACACGATAGCATTCTTAGTGAAACAAATTCAATTGATAAATGTTTATTAATATTCAAAAGTACTTAGATTTTTGATTATTTACATGCGAGTCTATTTACAATATAAAGAAAAATTGAAAAGGAAAATTTGACTTTGGGCAGGAATCGAACCTGCGACCTCAGGATAACTATCCCGGCCGCTTTACCACTATGTATTGTTATAAATAGGTACCTACGTAATTATTTTTTTTATGTTTTAAAAGTGGCAAACAAGCATGCAGTTCACATTGGTGTTAAGTGATGACTGCAGCCTACAGACACCCACACAAAGACCAAGGTCAAAATGCAGATGCGTTACCACTCCTGAGGAATAAGATGATACGCATCTGTGCCGGAAATTACAGGGCCATACATTACCATCACCGCTACGCCACGCCACCGGAACACGATAGTGCTGAACACTACCATTTAGCGGCAAGTATATTAGGTAATGCGGTGGTGCCTACGCCCGTGAGCTTCTTCACTGGACCACCAGTAAAAAATATATTTAAACACATAGGGTTGCCAAAAACAGTTAATTTACAATAAACCTACCCTGCTGTACCTATCTGTTCATACATCAACTATCAACTCCAAAAACAACCCTTTAAAGGTTGAATTCCGCAAACTCGGGCCTTAGTGAGCGCCTACATCCTAAAAAGAATATATAAAAAGGATCCCCATGCAAAATTTGAAACTCTAAGCACTTGCAAATTCTGCGACCTTTTGCTTGTATACATAGAGATATAATTATTTTAAAAAATCTATTATGTAATGCGATGCTTGGTTTTCCGATCTTTCTCCATGGAGCTGAGGCGTGCACGCTGAGAATACAGGATCGACGCAAAATTGACGCACTGGAAATGTGGTGCTGGAGACGCTTGCTCAGAATCCCGTGGACCGCGCCACCGTACCAATGTTTCTATTTTAAACGAACTGAAGCCCAAGCAAAGATTATCGTCAATTGTGCAGATACTAATCTTGAAGTTCTTTGGACACATCACCCGTAACGAGAATTCCTTGGTACGGCTGGTGATACAAGGAAAAGTTGAGGCCAAAAGATCTCGCGAACGCTCTCCGACCAGATGGACAGACCTCATTAAATCTGTGACGCACTCTAGCATCAATGACTTATCTCACTCTGCCAGACACCGAGCTACATGATGACGCATCGCTATCACGACAGTTACAGAAAATGCAACCGATACACGACCACGACCACTCTGCCAAGATATACATAATGATCAAACTAACAATTTCAAACATAGCGACCTATGCGCTTGCCTTAAAATATTCACGATACGAATAAAAATGAAACAAAAAAAATCATCACCAAAATCCAAAGGTCAATATTGCGGTGGTCCGTCACACCGAAAGCGTGTGACACGCGGCTGTCCGTGTGTCCGTCTGTACCACATGTCAGATGTTATCGCTGGGAAACGATGTGCTGAACTTTTGCCTTAGGGTCATGTGTTGTCTTTGTAGATCACTATCGCTTATTGTAACTGGATCTTGATTTCGAGGTGAGGCAAGATGTTTTAAATTTTTTTTATGTAATGAAGATGGCAAACAAGCATGCAGTTCATATTGATTTCCACAACCCAGCAGAAAAATATGACAATTGATTTTTTTATTTTCTCGGTCCCAATCGGGTCCATTGCTACTTCAGGGATAAAGTGATGACTGCAGCATTGACAATTCATCCGCAAATGTAACTTATCCGCGGATGAAATGTCACTCGTTTAAAACGGTAGTGGTCGACTCATCCGAAGCTTTGTTGTTATTCGGAGCAGTCGCCACCTAGGTAAATTACTAGTGGTCCTTTCATCCAAAGTTGAGCAACACCTATATTATACCTATCCAAGATGGCGGCTGCATGAAGTTGTCAACTTTTTCGTCATGGGTGTCGTTTTCATGGTTCTTGAGGGTGTTGAATTCGATAGTGGTGTCAAAATGTAAATCCAAGATGGCGGCTGCATGAAGTTGTCAACTTTTTCGTCATGGGTGAATTCGATAGCGGTGTCAAACTGTAAATCCAAGATGGCGGCTGCATGAAGTTGACATCTTTTTCGTCATGGGTGTCGTTTTTATGGTTCTTGAATGTGTTGAATTCGATAGTGGTGTCAAACGGATTTACATTTTGACACCACTATCGAATTCAACTCCTTCAAGAACCATGAAAACGACACCCATGACGAATAAGTTGACAACTTCATGCAGCCGCCATCTTGGATTTACAGTTTGACACCACTATCGAATTCAACACCCTCAAGAACCATGAAAACGACACCCATGACGAAAAAGTTGTCAACTTCATGCAGCCGCCATCTTGGATAGGTATAATATAGGTGTTGCTCAACTTTGGATGAAAGGACCACTAGTAATTTACCTAGATGGCGACTGCTCCGAATAACAACAAAACTTCGGATGAGTCGACTCCTACTGTTTTTAACGAGTGACATTTCATCCGCGGATAAGATACATTTGCGGATGAATTGTCACCTAAGCCATTTAGACACCCACTCAAAGACCAGAGGTAAAAATGCAGATGCGTTGCAACCGGAACACGATAATGCTGAACACTACCATTTAGCGGCAGATAAATTAGGTAATGCGATGGTGCCTACTCCCTCGAGCTCCTGCACTGGAACTCTACCACCAGTAAAGATAAAAAAGATGGTTATAAATATGTAGGCTATATACTTAATATATTAGTAAGCTATCAGACGCAGTCTTAAAAAACGAAAGGAGGGGTTACCGATTGCGAGCTGAAATTTGGGAGCAAGTTAGGTTTTTATTTGTTACTAGCTGACTCGACAAACTTCTTACCTATTGCCTCAGAATAAAACAATACGTCAAAGGTTTGATAGATACGGACTATTTGTATGGGAAAATGAAATTGTAGTTTTTAATATTTCCCTTCAATTTCTTCTTATTTTCTTACCTTTTAAACCTTCCCTGGACTTCCAAAAATCATTCAAAAACAAAATTAGCCAAACCGGTCCAACCGTTCTCGAGTTTTAGCGAGACTAACGAATAGCAATTGATTTTTATTTAAATAGATGAACTCATGAAGGCGGCATGTCTCGAGACGGCACTAGTCTTCTTCTTCTGTTCAGAGCTTCATCCTAAATAAAAGTTAGAGCAACTGCCTAAGGGAGACCCCTGTGGGTCCGAACCTCGGCTTAGGACGTTCCGGAAGGAGACATCAGACAAATGCGATTAAAGGCGATGTATTTTTCGCCCTAGTCATCGGTTGGTGAGAGCAAGGCAAGGAAATGACTGGCGTAAGTGTATGTCAGCTTGTCGTATGTCGTATCGTAGGTATGTTCTATTCATTTAAAAATCGTTATACACTATTGGCCTGCTCACAACATTAATGACCCTAGAAAAGCGTTTCCTTATGATTCCTTCTTTTACGACAAGTGCCAACACGTTGTGATTGGAACTTAATAGATTGCCTATGATCGTTTTGAATCATGTTTCTCGATATCATGTCTCAGGCTCAGAAACAAAAAGCTGGGGTCTTATTCTGAACGCAAAAGCTCAATCACGAACGCATCGATTTGGTTTCTTGTTTTGATATACCTACGACATGCACTAAAAGGCTATTCTCTCCAAATCTATGATTTAGAAGAAGAGTAATTTTTATAGGTACAAAGTTAGATAATAACCGGCCAAGTGCGATTCGAACTCGTGTCGGGATTCCGTGCTATTGAGAGATTCCCACTTAAAACTTATTATGACAAAACATAGCCCCAATTTGCCTATTTATTAATTCACAAAAAATCGGCTTGTTAGTCATAAAAGTAAAAAGAATGTCCTAGGAATCCCGTATTCTTAATTTTAGTATTATAAAAGTACAGCCAAAACGTTAAAAAATAAAATAGAATTTTATGAAGCCTAAAGAAATACCACGTAATATACCTACCTAATAGGAGCTAAAACCACGGTTTTTAAATTGAGCATATTAAGTTTACGATTTTGTTTATCGTAATTTGAATTTTAAAAATCAGATCTCGGATTGCCCATTCGCCAAATATGCTCAACATTAATATATTCAAGTTTTCTCTTCTTCCAGCACTCCCGGATTGCAGCCCGTATATTTATATTTTATTTTTACAAGTATTTGTGTACCTACTTGTTTGGGGCACTGATTTACTTAATTTCAAGTAAACTGGCTTAGTACTTTCATAAAAAACGGTATTGACAGACGGGCAGACTCACGAGTGATACTATAAGGATTCTGTTTTTTCCTATTGACGTACGGAACCCTAAAAGTGGCACCACGAATCCGAGCTGTCAATTGAATTCAACAGACGACGCGTAGGCAGCACCGTATTACCTAATCTATCTGCCTTCAAATGGTATTGAGGTGTGATGCTGCTATTAAGTCCTTTGAATAAATGACTTAATTGGTTAAGTGTGTTATTCTGATAAGTCCTTTTGTAGATTGCAATGTCTGATTCCGAGATAGATTTATGACTCTGTTTGCACGTATACTTACTACAAACGAGAATGCAGTTTGTATTGATGGTTGATGATTACTGCAGCTTATTATATAATAAAACTAGAACCTTCTCTGAAAATGCATTGCTATTTGAAAAGTGTATCGCGTCGTTTTTACTTCTATATTAAAAATAAAGTTACGAATAGAAGCACGCATGGCACCGCGGCTGGTCGGCGATATACTCGGTTAAGAGATACGGGCGCGGTCGGGTGTGTGATGGATGACCGCCAGTGGCTAATTAAAATGCGCGTTTCCGTGCTTGGGAGGGCACGTTAAGCCGTTGGTCCCGGTTGCTATCGATAGATAGCAGTCGTTAAACCTTGTCGGAGGTCTTACGGGTGCTTTGAAAACATCCGACAGCGGGTTGGCTACTAACCCTTATCTCCACCAACCCGCATTGGAGCAACGTGGTGGAGTAAGCTCTAGGCCACCTCCCAAGAAGGGGAGAGAGACTCGTGCCCGGCAGAAGTGGGACCGTATTAAGGGCTGCCATTATTTTTTATTATTATTATTAATGAAATCATTTTATTATTCAATATAATAATATTATGATATATATTTCACCTTAATTAAATGTCAACTTAATTAAATTTAAAATTGTCACCAAACTGACTACCACCCATCTTCTAAGTCGTAAGCTCGACCTCACTCAATGGAATCGGTATTCTTAGTTATAACTAACAACGTCAACTCGACATTCTGCCTCCGTTTGAGGCAAGGAAGCAATTGTCAAACTCCGAGGTAGGTACCTCTCGACCTACCTTGAAGTTTCGAAGAGTATTTACATTTACGCCATATTCTTGCTCCCCATAAGTTTTTCGTGTCGGCACTGTCTGGAAATATATTTAAATACCATATTTCTCTATAAAAATTTATTTTATGACTTTGTAAATTATCTATATGATATGAGTTAAGAATATACCTATGGATTTCGAGGCGTCCTCATAAAGTATCTTAAGATGAGTGTGAGTCAAGCAATGTTTCAACTAACGTCTTAGAATATGGGTGTGAGTCTCCATAGTCAGTCAAGCAAACCGCCCCTGGTCATCCCCGGTGCAAAAGAGTCCAAAATACTAGCAGCCATAGAGTAACGCGGGCTATTGGCCGCCACTTGTTGCTTTATACTAGCAGCATGTCCCCTTTGAATGGCAATGGCTAGTCTTTGCACCAGGAAAGACCCGAAACGGTAGTCGAAACCCCAATGTTTAAGACCGTGGGCAATTTCTCTGATGAAAGACAGTGACCGTCGCCCAACTCCCAACAGTTTCTACCGCAAACGGGACAAAGAGATACATTTTATTATGTGCAAAACTACATAAGCAAAACAACATTTCAAACTTTTGAACATTATGGTTACTGAAGTTTAAAGCAAACGTGCTGTGACTAATTATTTTCGAACTAACAATTTTATGTGAAGTACGGACTATGGTCTGAGTCTCTTATGATTAATAGTGATCTTATCACCATAAATCTATTTATATCAAAATTACATCGCAGTTCTGCGAAATACAAATACAAATTTTGTACAATTTACGTCACAGTGACATATACTAGAAAAAAACGGGCATTGATTGATTGTTCAATCAGACCCGAAAGATCGATTGCACGATAAGCACCTCTTGACACCTCGACCATTGTGATTAAGCCTTGGTTTCACTTATTGCTGAATAAATATAAACAAATCAATCCATTTGTATGAACAAATAATTTAGAATTGCCTAACTTTTTTGAAAGACGCGACGGCACTAAGTTTTTTAAGAATCAAGGCAAGAGAGATTGGGACAGTTTTCTAACTTTGATTTTATTTTGTAAAAAAAATATCTTGTGTGTATGTTCAACTTTTTATATCCCCTTCAGTTTTAAGTAAGCACTCATACATAAAAAATGAAAAAAGGCATGCTCCGATGGTTCGGGCATATAGAAAGAATGTCGAATGAGCGTATGACTAAAGAGATATACAATGCGAATGTGGATATTTGCAGAAGCCCAGGAAGACTAAGACTGAACACGAATAGAAGCTACCATGACCAAATAGGTCGAGTTCTGTCTGATGGTGCGGTCAAAAGTCTAAGGAATCGGCGTATGAAGAGGATGATGAAGGTAGAAGAGGCACGAGAGGTATGTCAGAACCGGCATATCTGGCGCTCTACACTCTCTGCCTTCCCCGTTAGGGACTGGCGTGAAGATACATACGTACTCATACTTTACTTAAAAAAAGAGATGGTCTATTTCAAATGTGGTTTTATACCCCGTACCAGTATTCATTTATAATTTAACATTAAAATGCAGATATTTAATTAAAAATTAAATTAAATTTTACATAAAAATGAACAACTAGTACTTGTACCTAATATGCATATTTATACCTAAAAACATAGCTATTTCTACTTATAGGCCAAACTACGATCATTGCAATTCTAGGTTAACTGGTTTACCTCACTAACAAAAATAATTTGCTTGATAAATCTTATCATCACAAATCTTATCTTAATATCCCCTTATCAGCATATTTGTAATACAATTCAAGACAAACTAGTTTCATTCCTATAACAATGAATTACATCACTAAACGGTACAAAACTAACACAGCATTATGCAAATACCAACCAACATTACCCAATTTGCATACAACTTAAAACAATGCTATATTAGTGCGGAACCCTTTTATATGTTGGGTACGTCATCTTTGAAATCTAAGTGTCGCAAGCCGAAGGCCGTGTGAATCGGAGTTGCTTAACAAAAAAAATGTCAGTTACGTTGTTATTTGAAAGAGTTCCGTAGGTAATCTGTTGATCTGATGACAAGATAACTCGGTAGCATAGTGGTAGCAGGCCACTACTACTACTACACTGAAGTGCTGGGGGCAGATTCGATTCCCGGGTAGACGGTTATCAGAGACAATGGTGTAAAGTCCTTTATCTCTGGTTCTATTGGGATTTTCCATTTTCTGGAAATTTCCCAGTACCTAGAAGTTTGGTTATGTGTCCCGGAAATGTTAACAGGCTCGCTACCTGTTACATGGGCCAAAACGTAACCGGCGAATCGTGGGTGTATTTGAATGGAAGCCTTTACCTCTGCCTACCCCTTCGGGGATCACAGGCGTGAAGTTACGTTGGTGACAAGATAAACTAACTCTAAGTCTTAAGTAATTAAACTAATTCTAAATATTAACTGGCAATCTTGTGATTATTTTTAATTGTCCCCGACTTGAACTTGGATTTCCAATATGATATCGCAAATTGGCCAATGAGGTTTAAGTTGATCGATGGTTGAGGATGTGAAGTGATCACTGCAGCCTATAGATATCTACACAAAGTCTAAATTTCGAAATGCAGATGCGTTGCCACTTAAGACCTTTGTTGTTATTAAAATACTATTTGACGACAGGTAGATTAGGTCATGCGGTGGTGCCTACGCCCTCGAGCTCCAACACTGGAACTCTACCACCACTAAAAAGTATGTATGTATCTTCACGCCAGGTCCCTAACGGGGTAGGCAGAGAGTGTAGAGCGCCAGATATCCCGGTTCTGACAAACCTCTCGTGCCTCGTCTACTTTCATCATTCTCTTCATACATGCACGCCGATTTCTAAGACTTTTGATCCCACCACCAGACAGAACTCTGCCTATTTGGTCATGGTAGGTCAGTCTTGGTCTTCCTGGGCCTCTGCAACCATCCACACCACTAAAAAGTATTTGAAGGAAAAGGAAAAACAAAGTCGTCCCTTGTTCAGATCCTAACTTATGTCTTTGGGGTTTGTTGAAACATGTATGTTAACCTACTCGCTTGTGTTCAAACTAAAAAATAGAACATAGGCATACCGCGGACATTTCACGCCAAAATTCCATAAAAAAACCTCATTTGGTCTCTATTACACAGCATCAATCAGTGACGTGTAAATACACGTGCACCTGTACACGTACAAAATACCAACCGTCGCCCATAAGAGGGGAGGAGGTTGGGTGATGCGGGGAAATCGGGCGGGACGTCGAAATGTCCATTCTATACGTAGTATTATTACATATTCTCTGACACAGGTTAGAAATACCGTTTCACAAAATAAATCGACAAATTATCTTACAATAACATTTAACACTTTTTTTCTGTAACCAAAAGGGACCCTAAATTTAACCAATAATTCACTTTGCTCTATTAAGACGGATCGACTATTTGTAGAATTGTCTGGCTTGAGGTAATTGGACAGTTATGATGCGATTGCAGCATTGTTAATGTCGTACTTTTTTTTTACTCTACTTACTTTAGGTAACGCGACCTCTTGGTTTACGTTTCTCTATACATATACCTATATTTATGACAAAAAAGCGTAATGCATTTGTTAATATTGTTTTACTCGAAATTCTTAGAAACATGTTTTTTGT
Source organism: Macrosoma leucophasiata (assembly GCA_036365455.1). Classification (NCBI taxonomy): domain Eukaryota; kingdom Metazoa; phylum Arthropoda; class Insecta; order Lepidoptera; family Hedylidae; genus Macrosoma; species Macrosoma leucophasiata. Next base: position 15,017,154 of record JAWQUS010000021.1, read on the forward strand.
GAAGACGACTTTTTAACTAACTTTAAAAAAGGAGGAAATTCTATATTTGACTCTATGTATTTTTTTATGTGTTTCACCGATTACTCTATCAATTAGGGTCGATTTTAATAATTGTTATGTCGTTTGAAAGCACACACTTTCAAGTCGGCTCGGATAAATGATGGAGAAATCGAGGGAAACTTTCAAAACTTTGGACTTATAGGGTTTTATGTAGTAGACTTGTAGGGTTTTAGGTAGTTATGTTACCTAAATTTAAATAGAGATTTGCACATATTCGCGTTCTTGAAAATCATTATTTTAGGTTTAAACCTGATAACATAATATTATCTGGTGATATATACTCTGTGACTGTTTTATTCCTTCTAACATTAAATTTTCGTAGCCTGTAACCTTTTCCTTCATTGTCAGGAGTATTAACACGAATAATTGTTCGATGCAAACTGACAAATCACGAATTGATCTCGCGGCAATGATTTCAAAGACGTCATTGTAATAAATTCAATAAAGGTTATTCTTAAATTAAAATGACATCACTAATGTACTTTTTGTACAAGTTTGCGTAACATTATAAAACAAAGTTTAGGCTGAATCTAAATGAGGTTTCAATGTTAGTAATTTTAATGTACAAATTAAAGAACATTAGTCAAATGTTTCAAATTAGTTTCCTTGAGAAGTTTTTCGTAGTCCACATTTAATGTTATTTAAATATGCAGCTTAATTTATTTTTAACTTAATTAAAAAAATATATTAGCAACCTTCTACAAACATTTTGTCTCAATAACGACCACTAGTGGTGTAGCTAGAAGACAGATTTAAAAAAAAACGTAACTTCACACCTGTAATCCCTTATGGTAATATACGTGAAGATCACACGTATTAAAAATCCATAAAAACTGATGCATAAAATTCAGCTTGAATATTTACATCAACTCTTATGACATTCTGAGATCTTTGAAATTATCCATCAAAATAATTCACCAACTCAAGACAAGCCAAAAGGCGAGGGCTAGTTCATCCACAGACATTGTCTCAGCGCCAATCTTGTGGCGGCGGTCCCACAAAAGGGTCCTCTGTTTATTTGCTGCCCATACCAACCTGCGGTTTATGGAAATTGCCTCGGCATGTAAGTAATTTTCTAACTTGGACCGACGACTATTTTCTGGATACAGAGCTAGAGAAATTTACTGGATGGGGTCTTACGTAATTGTAAATTCGAAAGTCCAATCTGCTTTTATTTATTTCTCTCTTACAAAAGACTTTCAGATTGTAATCTCTTTGGACCTAACTCCTGGACGCTTTTTCTTTGGTATATTGTCTCACGTCCAGAAAGAGCGTCATTCCAACTTACAAGGTACCTATCAATTGATGAGAATATTGATTGATTAACATATTCAATGTTACAGTCAGGTTAATCTTCGCTTATCCTAAATAAATAAAATAGCTTTTATTACTTTTGCTACGGTACCCGTGTGAGCAAGCGGCCAGATAGAACGTAGAATCTTAAATTCAATTTTCATATTTGCAATTTACACCACCATCAGTTAATAAAAAAATCATCATCATATCAGCCGAAAGATGTCCATTGCAACCAATGTACTTACTACCACCCGATTGGAATGGTTTGATAGCCATTGTTCGGTTAATTGACTGCACTAGTGGAAGAATTTTCATCCAGTAGAAATAAATTCTTCCGCTAGTGGGTCGTCGGATCGAAAAATAAAGAGTACAATCTATTTTAGAATACCTAGTTCAGAAAATTGCCATATGATACTAGAAAACAAATATTTAAAATTCCTAAACTGACTCATCCATTTATTCAAAGTCTCTTGCATTCCCACTGAACTTATAATCCGGCAAAATTGAATTCACAGCGTCAATTGATGGCGTCCACACACCACATGACTTCCTCATGGCGTCGTATACTCCGAGTTTTTCATGTACCACTGATTATTTTCCAAGTTTCTCGGCAGATTGAGGTTGGATTTGCGCCATTAGAGGTTTAGTAATTCTATTACTCCTGCTTCTTTGATACGTCATGCGTTATTGTGGTCTTGCATTTCTTCCAGGACTTGTTAGGTAAGTGTAAGATGATTGGCGTTTGTGAACTGCAGGCGTATGCTGTTTGATGCTGGCATGATGTTTTATTGTGAACCTAAACTGAATCATCATATTAGTTTTGTCTCGTTTTTTCGCTGAACAAAAAGAAAACGAAAAAGTTGGCCGGTTTTAAATTGAACCGCAGCAAGACGTCATGATACGGGCCGGATGGAAAATGGTTTGGCAATAAATGTAAGGAAATAACTTTGAATGAAATGACATTTGTCTTCAAATTTTGTGAGAAAAAAAAAGATATGTTTTATACCAGTTCACTCATGAACTCGTGGAATGGAATAATATTAAATCAAATACGATCACAAGCTGTTCATTTGTGAACAAAAATTAACAAGAATTTGTACCGTTCTTACCTGCTGTTTACGAACAAAATGATTATGTTATTTAATCAATTATCTAGCCAAAAACACTTACTTAATTTTTTTTAGTAAGATAGTCTACATACGAGCGTAGTTTTAGTTAAATACTGCAGCTCATCATTACAATTCTTGAGTGAACAGTTTTAAGATCGTAAGCGACCAATCTCAGTGAAAGAAAGGTTTCACAGTCATTTTTAATACACAACGATTAAGGGAAGAGGTTACTGGTAACTATCAGACATTAACAAAAATCAAATTAACCTTTTATTTATAAAAAATAAACATACATAACTTTCCTATTCCCGAAGGGATAAACAGAGGAAAATACATGCATTCAAGCACACATGCAAACACCCAAGATTGGCTGGTTACGTTTTGACTCATGTAAAAGGTGGCGAGCCTGTTGACATCTCCGGGCACATTAACAAACTGAGGTACTGGGACAGTTCCAGAAAACGGAAAAATCACAATAGAACCAGAGATAAAGGACTTTACACCGTCATCTCTGATAACCGACCCGGGCATCGAACTGAGGACCCCAATGTAATAGTAGAGGCCTGCTACCACTAGGCTACTGAGGTAGTTAAACGACGGTTCTTATAAAAACGAATCATGATATAACCCTGCAAGCCCTTTCACTATTGAAAATGTATTATGTTGTTACGATTCCTTAATAATAACATTGCCAATATCACCTGTTATCACCATAATAACTTTCAAGTGTGTGTCGGCAAGTTTGTCATTTAATATTATGTGATAATGATAATGTATCACTTTAATCACAGCTCTCGAGTGGAACATGTGTACGTTCCCACCAGAATCTGATTTATGAAATGATATTCTATAATGAAGCGCGCATGGCCCCGCGGCCGGTGTAGATCGGAAGCGATCTACTCGGTTAAGCGATACGGGCTCGGTCGGGTTTGTGATGGGTGACCGCTAGTGGCAAATTAAAATACGCGTTTCGGTGCTTCAGAGGGTACGTAAAGTTGTCGGTCCCGGTTGCTATCGATAGATAACCATATGTGAACTGCATGCTTGTTTGCCACCCTTGTTACTTTAAAATAGGCTATTCCAAAAGGTACAATAACAGCTACCAGCTCCACTGTCCCATCAATTTTGTACTAGGAAGTCATTACGAAACAAAAGATTTCCAAAATGTTTTCAGTGTTAATATCGCTGGAATGTGTGATTGATCAGCTGTTAGCAGTGCCAGACGACAGTTAATAAATCGCACCCCAAGGAAATATAAGGATGCGGTACAAAACATACGCGGCAGCGAGTATTGCAACTATACTTAGCTACCTATTTACTTAATATTTTACACAGATCAAGATAAATTCGAGAACTTGGCATGATGGCGTCACATACATACATACATGTTGCGAGTATGTCAATATTATAACATCAATCTGGAAATACCTACCTACATTTTTTTAACATATAGACCATTAAGAATGTCAGAGTCCATTGCTGTTACACCCTACGGCTTTTTTGTTTGTGATAGTATAGAAACGTATTCTGAAGTAAAGATAGAGATATTTAATCATAGGAAAAAAATTACAGTCGTATTATATTTTTGGAGAGAATATGTAAAGACGCATTCACTTATTGTCAATGGTATGTTTCACATCATACGTAAGTATCATACAAATAAATAAATAACAAAAGTGGTAGTTTAGTTCGTGCAAAGAATATTTTTAACTATCCATCACTAATAAAAGTTCATAACAAAGGTTGAAATAACTAAAATACTGTGAGATTTTCCCATTAACTACCATAAATACGTAATTTTTTGCCAACGTTACTTTGTATATCGTAAATACAAATTTTGTGTCTCTACAAATTTATTGTCGCTCAACTTTGCTATGCTTGCAGTTTGTTGACTTTCCCATTGTTGTTTTCCCATTTTATCGCTGGATTTAATTCATTCTTTCCACTCTTGTGCTTACCTTCGTGGTAGAGTAACAGTGACGGGGGTATACTTAGTAATACGTACCATGCTTAGCGATAAAATAAAATAAAAATGAAGACGACAAACAGTCAACAAACAAACAGTCTTATTTGCTTACATATGTATTGTTAATGTTAGATATAAGGCCCTCCTTTTCCTACAACAGGGGTAAAAAAACAACTCCCGTGAGGCAAGTGTGGCAACATAATTTTGCTTATATTATACCTACACTACACCGTTACTCAAACTACTAACTATACGTTAATAATTTTTTTTTTCTTGTTTGCTGGTCCTTCGTTTGTGTTTTGCACCAAACAGGATCCGTTGCTTCCGTTCGGAAGCGTTATTGTTGACACACGAAATTAATTTTGTAAATGAAATGACGTGAAATTGGAAATAAATTTACGAGAAAAACAATATTTTCGGCCGAAAATGTATTATTACGACTCGGTTAGCCAGCAGTGTGTTACGACTGCTTAATCCGAGGTACGCGGTCGATAGTCACACAGAGATAAATATTTGTACAACTAACAAACTATGTCACATATGTCAAATCTGGGTATTGTTGTGTGTACGTACAGCGGCCCCCACGGCATTGTGGAGCTGTGAGTGTAAGCGTATCTTTTAGAACAATTTATTTCTGTCATTTGAATTTTACTGAAGTTTCTACTACTTAGGCCATAATCCTTACATTTTTTTTTAATTTAATTATTTAGGGACTTTTCGACTTATGACATATCAGCCCCATCCTTCCTATAAAAGGGCTGATTTCAGTGGCACAAAGAATACGTACACGATGCAACGCTCTGCCTTGAACTCTGACGTGAAAAATCCTACCACTTATAGCAAATAATTGTCCCTATTAAATGGCGACTTACCACGGTTCACGCTCCAACACATTCAGTGAATAAAATTTAGATCAAATGTCGATTTCGTGACGATTAATCTTAATTCAGTTTACTGGTGTAAAAAGCCTTCAATCATGAACAATGACTGAATTAAACAAGCTTGTACAGTCACTTCCTTATTTCCAATAAACAAATATGAATAACTATAGAAACAATAAAAAGCCACGACTGGATGCATCAACTGTGCAATTATTTATACACATTAACGGCTTAGAAAAGGAAGAGAATCGTGCGTAACTTATAGTAGTTGTAGTCTAAGAGACAGTTTTATAACTATATACCCCCATGTTATAAATTGATAAGGAGCAAAATAAATCACGGGCACCAGCATCAACAATTTACCAACAGTAAAATGCTTTTTTATTGACTTCTGCAATTTATTTTTGATGGAAGTCTCGCATTAGTCGAGAGAATGGGTAATATGTATACCCGTAATCGTATATCTACCCTTATGTACAATTATTAAGTTGCTAGTACCAACTAAGTAAACTGGTGTTATCAAAATAACCTCATTACTTACATAAATACGACTTTATGAAATAAAATTTACTTAATTCAATATTGTGTGGAATAAACCTGTATATCGTGTAGGTACCTATACAACATGTAACGGTAATAATTCACAGTCTCAAACATCCCTATTAGAAAATCGGGTTATATCTAATCATAATACATGAATCGAAGTTACATGTTTGTGTATCAATTATTTTTTTATTTGAGAAATAACCTAACTTTTACCTACGATTACACATAAAACACAAACCTGCTCATATTCGCTCATTGTCGCAATATCGTATAATATAATATAACCATTTATCGGATTCATTTTCACTATTCAATTGCTTAAATTATTATTTATAATAAAATGTACGTCTCAACGGGTTCTAATGAACTTGTTGAGACTAGCATTTTATTTTGTATAGACAAGGTAGTCTCATTTTCGTTTGTATTGCCTGTGTACCAAATGGGTGACCATAATTTACTTAATTCTAATTAATTTTGGGATAAAATATTACCTATATTAAAAATGCTTAAAATCGATTCAGTTATCGATTCTGAACTAGTTTCGGGTTGTACATTTAATCCTGTTACACGTTGTATATTGCAACCGTATCTTGTACTATTAAATGTAAGTATCTATTAGAACTGCTTGCGGTGCATATTAATAAGTTCCGTTTGAATATCAAAACAGTGGAAAAAACACAATCATATTCATAAAGATGATTTAGTAAGCTTTTGTACATTAGTTTTCTTTGTTTTTATTTTATTTATGTCAATTTTTTTTAATGTAACGGTGGTGGCATGTACCTAAGTATGTAGTTCTCATTATTCAATTTTACGCAATAACACATGCGAGTGAATGTAAAGATTTTTTAAATAAAATGGACCTTAAAAAAGGGGGTGGGCTCATTGTCAAGAGGTCATAGGATTGACTTTTTCCATTTTTCCTTTAAAAATATTTGAGCATGTAGTTCGCATAGGCAATAAGTGAATACTGCAGCTAGAGACATCTACGCAAAAAATCTACGACCTAAATGTAGATGCGTAGTCACCTCTGAGTTGTTTTACCTCTGTGATTGAAATCCTCTTTAAGCCGATCGTAAAATATTACATTGATATAGGTATATAGGTTTGTTGGTAAAAATAAAAAAACGATATGCTAATCACGTTCGCATCATCACAAACTTTAAGTGGGGGGTGGGAGGAGTAGTGGGGTGTAATTAGCTGGGTAAGGTCCATGTCACATGCCACTCAATGTGTGGACATTGATTGCGGTACGTGGGGCGACGTGCGACGCGATGGAGAACTTGTGTAAGACAGATAGTATAGAAACAATGCACTGGTATTTTAAAGACATTTAACGTTGACAGATCATAGACTAACTTAAATTTATAACAGAAGTCCCCATGCAGGTAAATTATTATTGGGCTGATTGTTGAGTTGTAATTTAATAGACATCAGTTGCCTACTGAAAACATTATTTGTATAAAAGTATAATTCAAACAAGGGCGGCCACTTTCGAGAGATAGATTAGATTTTGGAAAAATTAGGTCGATATAATGCGTGAGTTATCAAACAAATGACTTTATTTATTATTTACTCGAATATGTATCTATATTTTTTTCATTTAACGATAAATATTAATAATGACTTTCAAGTCATTTAAGAAAATAGTCAAAAAATGACCATTTCCACTTGGTCTTTGCAACTACAAAACCCATTTTTTTGTTATTTTGTAATAATTAAAAAAAAAGTTCGTTTAAAATACTTCGTACGTGTACGAATTATTATTGTGAACATAGTGAATCTTTGTAAGCAAACTATAGAACAACGTTGAAAATTACTACCTCAGATTAGGCACCTTCCTCAATAATTGTATGATTCATATTCTAAAATTAGAATCGAAGGTAGACGAGGCACGAGAGATATGTCAGGACCGGGATATCTGGCGCTCTGCACTCTACCTACCCCGTTAGGGACCTGGCGTACATACATAATAATATTCGAAAATAGTTCGGTAAATTTAAAAATAGAATATATTGTACAAAACATTTTTCTACATATTTTGGGTTACATAAGTTTTCCATCAAACCGGCTTAAGTCGACCTTAAGTTCACCCGCCCTTGCCCTTTCAATAACAAGAAATTCTTCAGGCATACCCACTAGATTAATAACAGATTATATCTATTAAGCATTAGTTTTCAAAATGTCATAGTGAATTAAACTATTTTATTACTTTTAATAATTACATAATTTTCTTTTATGACAAACATGTCTTTCTTGTCATATAAAAATATATTTTATGTTCTTATTGTGCTTCAATTTAGACGAAAATCTTACTTTATTTATCTTATGTGACAGCGTGTATAAAGAAAGGAGACAAAGCTAATATAGGATATCTGGGGCTACATAGTCTTTGCCTACCCCGTTAGGGAACTGACGTGAAGATATATACATATATACAAAGCTAATAGCGTTTCAGTTTAAATTTTCAATAAAAGGTACGGCCGCAAATAGCCTATATACACTATACTAGCGGCCCGCACCGGCTTCACACGGGTGCAATTTAGGTACTTACATAATATTGCAACTATAAATTGAGATGTAGGTACACTATCATATCTGGTAAGTTGGATCAAACTACACACGGTGTGCAAGTTTGATTACAATCGGTTAAGTAGATTAAGAGTCCATCTCGGACAAACACTGTGACAATTTATATATGTATCTTCTTAATTCATATAGAACGATCTATATGAAATGTCACATTATTCTTGTAAAGACGCGATATATTAAGCAATAAGAAATAAATATTATCATAAATGTACTAAGTGGGTATCTGGCGCTCTACACTCTCTGCTTACCCCGTTATAGACCTGGCGTGAAGATACATATAAATAAATATACCTACGCTTACACTCACAGCCTCACACTTATGTATAAACCTGTATCGTCGGTGCCGTTGTACACACACATCAACCTGGCATCACCAACCATACACAAACACCCAGTTCTGAAATAAATGTCTGTAGGCCATACAAATTTTGATCTCAAGAATGGTAACGCAAACTTGACATCTTTTGCCCATTTAAAAAACAATTTGCCACCATTAATAACTACATGCTCGTTTGCTACCTTATTGACATAAAAAAGCTGTAAAAATGCACTTAGAAGAAATTAAGTCTCACTCGTGTGCCTATAACGATCCACAATATTAATTAAACATTGAAAATATCAAGGTAAAAAAATTATTAGCACTTACGCGTAATAAAAAGTCAATTATATTTTCCCCTACAAGTATCTGACGTAGCATTAAGTGGACATAAATGACCGGCTTGGTAAAGAGATGGGTGTAAAACTAACGCTATCCCCCGGTATCGTCGGTCGACGTCGCATTATCTTGTAACACACGTAAGCTTTCTGTGCGGCCCGTAATCCCTCTTGATGACATACGGACTTAGATTGTATGCGGTACCGGCACGGTAGCTAATTTTAGATTTTTTAAATATAAACATATTTGCTAGTGAAAATACGTTTTCCTTTTTTTATTACTGTGTTGTGAGCTTCAACATGCATGCGAAACATACCTACAGTCAAACATGTGTAACAGCAATTATTACATCATCTTCAAAAAATATTCCTAAATTAAAAAAATATATTTCGTACGCATCTACTAGAAGCGACTCTTCACGACCCCTAGAATGCATTTTAAAAGGTTCCTAGGAGTCGACACAATCTTCAACTAAAATATCATAAAGTTAAATAGGAAAAGATTGCGAATAATTTTGGGAGTTTTTACAGGCCAGCACAAGGCAGCACCTGCAGTGGATACACTTGGCTGCAGACCCACTGCTATGCAGAACTTGTGGTGATGGGAAAACTGCAAATGAATTGTTCTGCAAATGAAGCCGGTGGAACATTTTTTATGGCTTGTTGTTAAGCAAATGAAGATTCTCGGGGAGGTATAGTCTACACCAGGATATTGAATTAGGGTTACCATTAAACACATCTTAGATGACAGTATATAACGTTGCAGGTTGAGGTTGCACAAAAACAATCGCAATGGGTGGAAGTTCCCCAGTAGCAGATCTAATCAAAATTTAACCCGTATGTTCATTTACCTAGTCCACCGACGACGGTTTTCTACGATAGCTTGATTGCCCCTTAATTAGGGCTTGTGTGGGGTCCTATCGCGTTTTTCTATTGAAATCGAGTCAATCGAGCGTGGCGCACAGTCATGGAGTGACTGCCATAATAGCTATGGTGTTTATTGTTGCTTAAATTAGCAATTTAAGAGAAAGGAATTCTATGAATCCTTTGTTCTGAAGGAAAGTTAATGTTGCATATAGATTTTTTATACAACACATGAACAGTTAAAAGTACTTGAGTTATAAAAAGAAATGTTTTATTTAAGTACATTTGCTTAGAACGTGTTTTATGATTATTTTATTGTTCGACTTATATGATATCATAAATTTCAGTGATACAAAATGTTTTGATTACTTTCACTTTAAAATTACGTTAAAATAAGACAGATATATAACGTATGCCAAAAAATATTTATTGCGTATCTTAGAACTATTTCTAGTTTGTGTTATTTATTAGATGTTTAATTAATTTTATGACATTTTTAATTTAATTTAATGTATAATTTTGCACAATTTTTAAAAATTTATATTTAAGTAAGGTGACATTATTTATACTAATATTATAAAGCTGAAGAGTATGTTTGTTTGTTTGCTTGAACGCGGTAATCTCAAGAACTACTAGTCCGATTTGAAAAATTATTTCAGTGTTAGATAGCCCATTTATCGAGGAAAGCTTTAGGCTATAACATCACGCTGACATAAATAGGAGAGGGTAGGTAACATTGCAACCGCACGAAGCCGGGGCGGGCCGCTAGTGTATAATAATATTATTTTATAGAAGCAAAATGAACAATGTAGGTACTATACCTATTGTATGCTAGAATCAGTGCAGTCTAAACAATGATACGAATACAAAACTTGAAAAAAACACAAATAGGTACAATTTAATAGATAATATCAAAAATTTAATAACTTTATCTTTTGTGTGTCCTAATAAATATTTTAAAAAATATCAGCTATGAAAAATCCACACCCTATTTTACTTGTGATCGATTTCAATTAATCTATTTTCAGGCACTCGAATCAAAATTAAGTACACTTTAACAAATGTAAATAGAACAGAACAATATAAAAAATATGATTCACTACAAGTTTTACTTAGGAGCTTTAATATACTCACCAATTCTTGAAACACTGAAGTTATGAATAATCTTTGAAATGAAGAGGTTATAAGAAGACGTTATCTTACAATGACCAATTTATTTATTTTCGGAGACACAGGAGTCATACCACCTGCACTTGAGATTGTGGATGAAGCTTTTAGAGAAGCAGTCATAGATCTCGATTATGGTACTTCAGTAATCTTGCAAGATTATAATGAACTTAATAGTAAAGGCATAAGGTTACTCTTCCAATAACGATGAAACATTGCTGACAAACCTCAACTGTCAATATAAAATGATAGTATCATGAAAAATAAAACTTAATACGTTGTGGTTTTGGTATGTTTTCCCGTAGGGACTCCCGTATTGATAAATTTGGAAATTTTTCATTGGAATATGTGCTAAATCGTCCCGGTTGTAAAGCACACTTCTGTTTGGCTGTTATACGAGCATTCGAGGCGCCACGCTTTGTCATGCCGATACGATCTGTATCCGGTGCAGTTTCGGGATGAAAATATTTTCACTTATCTTAAGTGGTTGTATCTGCTTATTAATTAGCTTTAGAGGGAACACATCGAGCCGTCAAATCAAACACTTTGTCGGCATTTGGAGCACTGAATGCTCCTACTAATAAATGATGATTCTTTGAAATATCGATTGAGACATCATTTAAAATTAATAGCAACGTTTACGTTTGAAAGTGTCCATGACTCGAGGTTCCTAATTACTTTTTAAGAGCTGTCTTTTGTATGACAGAAAGCGCTTCTTTACTCTGGTTTATACTTTTAAATAGATCAAGTATAATTATTTGTTTTGTTGTGATTTAAGGTTTATTTTATGGCAAGTCATTAAGTTGTGTAAAATTAGTCAAACAAGAAAATAACGGACTCTATATTATTAGGTATGTCGGTATTATCTAAATTTGGGGTGGTATTCATGATCTCATGATTTTCATGAAAATTGCTTCCTTGGTCAAATTGATGTTACTTCCTTGAATTAAATGATGCTGTTTTTTCTAGTGAATGATTACTTTTCAAGTAGTTACAAATTATTCAAAAATAAAAAAAAATCTCGTAAGAAATAAAATTGCGTGATTATTCAGACTACAATTTTAAAACAGTATTTTTTTTAGTCCTAGTTACACATGATGTCTTGCGATGTAAAAAGATCTTACATACTACGCGATTGAGATTCGCATGACAAGTGTTCCGTACTTATTAAACACATGAACTGGCGTTTATATTTATACCAATTTTTTAAAGAGTTGTGAAGGAACATTTTAGTAAAAATTACACATAATTAAATGAGTTGATATAGATTAATGTTATTGTTTTCTTTTTTAGTTGTTGTCAGTTATAACAGTTGAACACTTATTATTGTTGAATTTTACATTTAAATAACGTTTTAACATAATATATTTATTAAACTAAAAAAATACGTGACAAGGTAGGACATCAATAAATAATCTGATTTTTGTAAAAATAGGTACCTGTTCTTTATGTATAACTAGCTGTTGCCTGTGGCGTGAATGTCGTTTAAAAAGTAGCCTATGTTCTTTCTCAAAGTCAACTCTACCTCTGTACCAAATTTCATTAAAATTGGTTCAGACGTTTGGACGTGTAAAGGTAACAGACAGACCGACAGAGTTACTTTCGCATTTATAATATTAGTAAGGAAGTAAGGATTAGGTGACAAACAAACATGCAGTTGACATGGATGGTAAATGACAACTTCAACCTGACATAAAAATTGGAGGTTAATATGCAGATGCGTTGTTACCCCTGAGGCTTTAGTTGTTTTGATTTTGTGATAGTTCTGATATAATTTGACCTTGGTGTGTAATTGATGTACAAAATATACAAGTTAGGACATACATAAATTAGCGGGTAACAATATTATTTTAATTGTTACGCATCTTAACCAAGGAAAACCCATAGCGTATTTAAACACTACTCATTTTCGAAATGAAAAAATAAAACATGTTTTTACGATCACCAAAAATAGTTGGTTTCCACTAAGATATCTTATCTAAAGTTTTTAGTGGTCCGTCATTATCATTTTAAACTTCATCCAAGTCCTTATAAAAACTTTGTACAATGCGTACTACGTCTAAAATTCGTGTAATCTTTATGGCGAACACGACATAATTATATTTTAAAAGACAAAAAAAAAGAAACGCAATTAAGTTAGTATCGCCGAATCTACTGTCGGACAGTGGTGACCGTTAAGACAATCAAGTGCTGCCACTTCCTGCATTACACGAGGAGATAATACATAGAAATTGTGTATTAAAGTTACCTCATAAATATGTATATGTCTCGGTCTGTGGTCGCCGGGCATTGCACAATCTCCCGGACGGCCCCGCACAGAGGCGTCGTGGAAACGCTTCGTATATTTACTTTTGTAACCTCGGTTTCTTTTGTTTTCTATTGTGCAATTAAAGGGTCTGAACCATGACGCCATCAATCGCCACCAAAACCTCCCTCAAAATATATATATGTATGTATCTTCACGCCAGGTCCCTAACACGGTAGGCAGTGATTGTAAAGCGACAGATATCCCGGTCCTGACATACCTCTCGTGCCTCGTCTACCTTCATCATTATCTTCATACATGCACGCCGATTCCCAAGACTTTTGACCGCACCTCAAAATATGCTTACCGTATATCGTAAACTGTGGGGGATTATATGCCAAAATCGCCATACTTGGCGATCAAGGTGCCCATGGGTGTATCTAGAAAAAAAATCTAATGGGTTGTTTTATCCATCCAGTATCCATCCTGCGTTGTTGCACTTACTACCGCCTTATTGAAATGTTTGGACCCAGTCTGGTCGCTATTTTTGGTTGACTGTTCGGCTGTGGGCTTGTCATGTCCCGATGCTTTTATATTTTGCGGAGTCATTAATACTGTTGTAACATTTGTTTATAAAATAATGGCCATTCAACAACGACTCTTCGACCGTCTATATTCACGATTGACGTAGAATAGAACTGTGGGCCACATCGTAATAGAAAAACTGATACGCGGCACACCGCACAAACACATTCTTATCACGGTACACGTCGCGGTGCGCCAGGCGGCGGCTGCTCGAGCGATGCTACGTCCGGTACTGCAGTCGAGGCTGCCGTTGAGCACCAAGCTGCGGATCTACAACACCTACATTCGAACTAGGTTGACGTACGCTGCACCAGCGTGGTACGCCTTGTGCTCCACTACGCAGCGACGTCGCCTACAGGTACAGCAAAACGTGTGTCTACGCTTGATAACCAACGCGGGGAGGTACGTCAGAAATGACGTCATCTCACGGGACCTGCGTGTAGAATCCGTTCAGGAGTTCGTGGTCCGTCTCGCGCGCGGTATGTACTATCGTGCGGAAAACGGACCTCACGGACACCTCCACGGATTTGCCCCACTACATAGCAGGCCGCCTGACGGGAGGGCACTCCCGCGCGAAATCCTCTCCGTGGTATCAACCCGGACACCCCGGGACGCCGACGTATGTCCGAGCCCCGATCCCGAATCGTGATCCGATACGTTAGTGAGCCAAGCTCGGCCGGGCTCGCCATTAGATGCAGAGCTCTGTGACGATGTCACGCAACCTGCCCGACCCGGGTTCGATTCCCGGACGTGGGGGCTTTCATCGGGGATGCGGTCGCGGGTCCGACTACGGTCCGGGCTACGACCGCGCAATATCTGCGGGCGTTGCCACTGGAGTGGTGGATGCTCGCCCCTGTTGGCTTCCCAAAACTCGACGCTGGGCGACGGAAGCCGCCGCAGCGACGCCACTTCGCGCCGTGACGACACCCCCGCCGCCGCAATACCAACCGCCGCGGCACCGCTGTCATCACGGCACCACCACACTTGGGAGGCGCCTACTCCGTCGCTGCGCCCTAATCGGCGACGCGGCGCTTACCACTGCGCCACCCAGACAAGACGCCGCTCCCATTACTATGGGAGCAGAAGATGCCGAGGAAAAGGGGCACGTGCCTCGAATCCTATACCGCGCCGCGCGCTAGCGCGCGCGACGAATCACGACGACACGGTACACGTCAGATAAGGAAATGTCCGCTGTGTGTGGTGCGCTTTATGACGGTTTTTGCTCTTTCCATATAAATTTACCGCAAATTCATCGCTTCGATGCACCTTAACTGTCATTAGTATTGAATTTGCTTTAGAATTTATTTCACATGCCTTTGTGTATAGAATTTTAGCTTTTGCCTTATCTTTGAGCCTATCTATAAAAATTTTAAAAAATGTTATTTTCGTATATGAACCGTTTTAGCCGGATAGAACTGAGTGTAGCCGTACTTCGAATATTATCTGTAACATATGCATTTAGTAAGAAGCGGTTAATTTTGAATAAATAAAATTAGAGCGTCATACAAACATAATTTACAAACAGACACTCTAATTTTATTTAGTTGTACCTACCTGATAGAAAATTTTAGTTACTCTATATATTGATAGCTGAGATTATATCTTCTTAGACCTCAGGAATGACAACCCATCTCCAATCAAATCCCTGTATTTTATGTAGATTTCCAACCTATAGTCACTTACCATCAATGTGAACTGCAAGCTTTTTTGCCTCTTCATTTCATAATAAAATATTGTATGTTATATTTATTTCCAAAATGTTGATGATGATTAATCAAAACTAAAATAGCGTGTGACAGTTTTTAGATAAATCTTAAAATTTATTTACTCATCAATCAAAATTATATGTTCAAGTAAAGTCACATTTAAATATGTTTTTTTTTTAGCAAGACTTCTAATTAGTGGTAATGTTAATTAATATAACTGACCTTCCGGCGTCTACAGTGTTGTTGTACATAAAATATTCACAAGTTTCACAGTTTTTTTCTCGTAATTATTAATAACAAAAACCTAATTATATACACGTCTTACGCATGTACACTAAAATATTACAAAAACTTAATTTTACATAAAAACAGAATAAACAATAAAAAATACATATTTAATTGCCAAATACGTTTTGAAAAAAAAAGAGTTATTAAGTATTTTAAATTTAGTTAAATTTTATTTTACTTAATAGCTAATAAGGAGAAAATTGTGCGTGTCCATTATACGGTATTCATGTAGGTACTTATAAGAATTAAAAATTGGCACGATTGTTGTGTGCTATTTGAATGCCGCAAAATTATATTTTAAGCTCAAATAGCTCAAGGAAAATAAGAAAATTGCTAAATTCAATTAAGCTAGCAATGTACTACAAAACTAACCCTAACTACTGGATAGTGTCAGATCGAAATGTAGATAATTCAGTGTTCAATTAGTAGTGCCAATATATTAAAAAAAAATGGATAAAAAGAATGATTGTGCCCGCTTAATTTAAAAAACCTAACTTCACGCCTGTAATCCCCGAAGGGGTAGGCAGAGGTACTTCATTCAAGCATACATACAAACACCCACGATTCGCCCGTTATGTTTTGGCCAATGTAACAGATGGCGAGCCCGTCGCCATCTCCGGGCACATTACCAAACTCCGAGGTACTGGGAAAGTTCCAGAAAATGGAAAAATCCCAATAGAACTAGAGATAAAGGATTTTAAACCGTTATCTCTGATAGTCCCCGACCCGGGAATCGGACCTCAGCGTAGTAGAAGTGGCCTGCTTCCACTAGGCTACTGAGATAGTTTAATTAATTAAAAGTTATTAACTTTAAAATTTTCGTTTAAATTTGAGGTGGCATGTGTAAAATAATGATGGTAGCATTTTACAATCTTTATAAACAATGTTCCACTACGTTCGCAACTGGGGAACGATCTCGAGAACGTTCCCAACTGGGGCGCGTTCTCGGGAACATTCCCGGGAACGGCACATCATTAGTTATTGTTTTATATTATTTCGCATTAACACATGCTTGTGAAATATATTTTATTTTTTTTAAAGAAAAATGGAAAGAAAAATTTGAGTCTATTATATCGGTTGCCAAACTAGCATAGTTGGTAATAGATAGCGCTGATGCTACCATAAAGCAATGCAATAGATGTGAAGGAAAGATTTGACAAATTGGGCAGGGCTTCAGTAGCTCAATTGGAAGAGCGGCTGGACTAGATTTCCAGTAGGTCGCGAGTTTGAGCCTCGCCAGAAGTCAAATTTTTCTTTAAAAAAAATAAAATACATCATTAGTTGTGTGCAATCAATCGAAAAATCAGTTACATATGAGAAGCGTGAGGACGCTGCAGTCTTGTAACTAGGAAGACATAGTTGATGTTGTTCCATACCACTGGTTGCGGAAGCAAGATTACCTCAGCGAGTCACGCCAGCCAGGGTTGATTCATCGTTCATTAATTAAAATATAAACCTACGTGTAATTGTGAAATATTTGTGTAGAGAGTACCTATTATTTAGCTGCCGGTGGCTAGAAGTAGATCTAGTGTCTGTAGTTTTATAAAAAATACAAAAAATACGCTTACACTCACAGCCCTACACTAGGTAAAAGTGCGTCGTGAATGCCGTTGTACACGTGCAACATATACACAAACACCCAGAGCCAAAACAAATATATGTATGCCATATAAATATTTTGTCCCGGTGCGTTGATCGAACCCGCTACCCTTCGATTCAAACGGTCGTTGATATCATAGATTTCTCATCGGTTTAACTGCCTCAGTAGTTTAGTGGTAGCAGGCCACTACTACTACTATATATTAAAGAAAGCGGTGAAAATTCCTTTATCTCTGGTTCCATTGGGATTTTTCCATTTTTTGGAAGTTTCCCAGTACCTCGAAGTTTGGTAATGTGCCCAGAGATGTCAATAGGCTCGCCACCTGTTACATGGGCCAAAACGTAACCGGCGAATCGTGGGTGTTTGCATGTATGATTGAATGCATGCATTTACCTCTACCTATCCCTTCGGGAACATACCGTGTACAGTGAAGTACAGTTCTAAAAAGCCAATAATAGTATGAAAAAGTCTAATTCTGGCACTGTTGACAATTAGATTGCAGAGCCAATTAGGCATTAGCGCATTATATAGGTACCTATAATAATTTCAAGTTTAACCAACTGGACACACGTGTGTCCGGTCCTTTGAGTCGAGTTGACGAATAACCCCTTTACAGGAGTTTTGGCGGGAAGCTTGAAAGATGCGTGTGGTGCTCTTATTTTATTTCATTTTCTTGGTGTATTTTTGAGTTATATTAAATAAAGTTGGTGGCATTTTGTTTGATATAGGCTTATTACAGTGCTCGTGTATAGTGAAATAGAATATCAGTGCGATAACACGTTTTTTCGGATTGCCTCCAAAACTTCTGGTAAAGTAGCCATTGCTTTAGTCGAATTACTGTGACTCTGACTGACGGACTGATAAATTGACTGACTGACTCTGATTTTTACGTTGCTTATTACGAATACGAAATATCGTTTTACTTGACACTGGCATTATGCATAACAAGCGATGCCATTCAATAAAAAAAACCCTCTACACAATGCGCTAGTGCCTCCAAAACTTTTCATGTTAGAACTAAAGATTGGTAGGCGCTGACGCATTTTGACTAATTTTTTTCTTCCTTTTCACTCAAGCCAAAACTTCAAACGTCAGATAAGAACAGTGTATAATTAATGTCTTAAATTATAATTTTTTAATCTATTACACACAAAATTAAAAATGTTCTAACAAGTTTTTACAGCTTATTAACATCTTTTTACTTTCATTAGCATTAAAATATAATTAATAATTACGTCAAGGTATGCTATGACCCTAAAATGGGTGTGTTTAACTGTTTTGAAGTCCATACGAAAGTATCAAAGTGAGATTTAAAAACAAAAATTACAGTTATTTATTAAAGTCGAATACAGACAGACGCGAAACTGTCATAAATTTGACTGACTTGATGATGATCGATTATTGCACTACGATCGTGGACATTTGACTTTAATTTATTACGCCATGTTATAAAGTGGTATGTTTTAAATTTGTTGTACTCGTATGTCTTATACCTCATATTTAATCATCTTATCTTTAGGACGAAAACTATTAGAAATTAGGTTCTAAATACACCCTAATTTCTTATAGTTTTCGTCAAACAATCATGCAGTTCACATTGATGTTAAGTGATGATTACAGCCTACAGATAGCCACAGTCCCACACAAAGACCACTAGTTGTTATGTCTCTGTGATAGTTATTGCGGGGTCATACATTAGCATATAACCGAAACACGATAGTGCTGAACACTGAACTATTTGACGGCAGATAGATTATGTGATGCGGTGGTGCTTACGCCCTCGAGCTCCGACACTGGAACTCTACCACCAGTACGTAACTTCACGTTTGTGATCCCCGACGGGGTAGGCAGAGGTGCATGCATTCAAGCATACATGCAAACACCCACGATTCGCCGGTTACCTTTTTTGCCCATGTAACAGATGGCGAGCCTGTTGACATCTCCGGGCACATTACCAAACTTCGAGGTACTGGGAAATTTCCAGAAAATGGACAAATCCCAATAGAACCAGAGATAAAGGACTTTACACCATTATCTCTGATAACCCCCTAACCGGGAATCGAACCCAGGACCTCAACGTAGTAGTAGTGGCCTGCTACCACTAGGCTACCGAGGCAGTTAAAAGCATATCTCCCTACATAATCTTCTTGTAAGGTCTCTAGTAAGTCACCAATATGATTATATGATATAGAATCATCCTTATACATAAGTGAATCTCTTCGAAAAAGTACAGACGAAAAGTTACGCTATACGTAAAAAGACTTTCACACGCACATTCCATTTTAATATTCTGCCATCCTTCAATAATGTTCGAAAGTGCCCGCCAAGAACTATGGTCGCTAACAAGCAACACGGGCCACCGGCCGCGGCGGACCGGAGGGGAGTAGCCATACGCAGGCTTTCCAGGACAAAGTACCTACAAGCCCAAGTGGTCCTATGCCTGTCGCCAAGATGTTTAAATGTGAGCGCGAAATGGTTTATGTATTTTGTTTAAGTCAGGGTGTGAGTTTCGAATAAATGAATAGACGATTTTTGTAGAGTGTGTATGTCACACGCATTTCCCACCGCAAAAAATTACAGACTGTATTGCATCGATAATAAACGCTATGGCTTCTCCCCAACGGTGCGCCGCGGCCGGTGGGCCGAATTGCTCGATGGTCGGTAATGATTATATTTACGAGTTATCTGCAATGGAAAAACTTATAGTGCACCATAAATAGTCCGCAGTGAAAGATCGTTTAGCTATCGGAAAGCTTATATCATAAAATTGACGACATTCACTAACAGCGATGAAGGTGAAAAAATTGCGCGCCTTCAGGGCGGAGATACATTAGGCTGATGTTACATTATTCATCAAATAATATCGCTTATTAAACTCATTATATTTTTTAAAATGTTAATTTAAGCATCATTAGTTAGGAAAATAATATAGGTGTAAATGTGCAGAGAGCAATTGAGAGAAGCAGTCAGCGAAAGAGCTTTGCTTGGCGTGAGAAATTAAAAGAAAAGATATGCATGAGATAGCAGCGGAGGTCTTTCGACTGATGCTAATGAAGTGTATACCAACCATCGATTGCGCTGCGTTAATATGGTTTCAGGGGACGGTATATATTCACAATGAGACACGATAGGCAGAATTGTTATTGGGCTGGACTACGTCTACCGGGACCACTACCACACCGCGGACACTCCGCCAAAATTCCATACAAACGCTTAATTTGGTTTCTATTGCACAGACATCAATCAGGGACGTGTATTTACACGCGCACCTGTGTGCATAGCACGTACAAAATACCAACCGTCGCCCATAAGAGGGAAAGGGGTAGAGTGATGCGAACAAATCGGGCGGGACGTCGAAGTGTCCATTCTATACGTGGTATTATTACATATTCTCTGCCACTACTCTATTATCATATTATAGCGACCCGACATGGGTTCGCACACTTTAGGTGTAGGTACTAGGACAATATTCAAATATAATAATACAAGAAGTTTTTATAAACAAAAGAGCTGCATATACACAACGACAGATCTATCTATCTATACATTTTTAAAGGGACAATGATTAACGTAGTCACAGTATTAAATCCGATATTTAAGCCAGGTCTTTAATTAAAGTAGGTACCTACTATCACCATAGCTGTTGTTTTTTGGTGCAATAAAATGCTGACCCTGAGAATTGGATATATTCTGAACTTGAGGAAGACTTTATTTCAATATAACATACGTATAATAAAGCCGCCATTCAACATTTCCTAAATAAACGTATTCAATAAGCTGGACTCTTTCAATATACTTCACGCAAACCTCAAAAATAATTATCCTGTGTGCACCATACTTAATGTAGTCCATCGTAAACCTATAGAGTGCATCCCCATACATTGTTGGTCCTTTGCCCTTGCCGCCTCAATACTGGAGCGTAATGAACATGCGAAGTAATTATAAACCCGCTATTAAAATTTGTTTTTTTTATACTAGCTCTGTTCCCATAAGTAATATATAAGACAATGAAGTAGTGCTGCGGTTCGAGTCAACACATCGCTATAAGAGATATTATTCGCTTAGTGGTAACGTGTGACACACGAATAGATGATAGATGACCTACGGATGACAACTTGTTTTTTTTTCATTAATTTAAATATGTATGGACGAAATAAATAAATATCATATGAAAGGCGGCTGAACCACAATGTAAAAATAGAAAACGATGATTATTAGAGATGATTCCTAAGTATGACACCAATTAAGTATCAACAAATGACAAAGACATCAAAATTAGCTAAAAACTAAACTCAAAATTACTAGTTTTAACTTTTAAAACTTTAAATATCAGTATGTATCTTCACGCCAGGTTCCTAACGGGGTAAGCCGACATTGTAGAGCGCCAGATAAAGTACAAACAACGTTTTTAAAAGCTCTTTCCTTCCTCGAATTTATTTTGGTTCAGTGTGGTAGAACATTACCGATGTCCCTGAAATAAGCTTAGTTATGGCAACAAAATAATAAGCATGATTTCTCGTATTATAGCTTGTAGCACGACGGTCGAACTTCAAACTAAAAACTATGACAACCCATAGCTTTAGCAAGTGATGTTCGCACACGATAACATAAAAAGTGATTAAATTTTACACAGAATACAACGTCGTCAAAATTTTACATCACTTGCAAATTAGTCTTACAATTTCTGATTATAATATATACATATACTTACTATCTGACCCGGCAAACTTCGTATTGCCTAAGAATGAAATAATGTGTCAATGGTTTGATATATACGGACTATTTGTATGGGAAAATGAAATTGTGTTTTTTACTATTCCTCTTCAATTTCTTCATATTTTCTTACCTTTAAACCTTCCCTGGAGTTCCAAAAATCATTCAAAACCAAAATTAGCCAAATCGTTCCAGCTGTTCTCGAGTTTTAGCGAGACAAACGAACAGCAATTGATTTTTATAAGATATATATACAGCTTCAAATGGAAAACTACCGCATTACTTAGTCTATAGTTCTATACTATGGTCTTCCGGTTAGATAGAAGATAATGAAAGACTCCGTCACAACTATCACAGAGACAATAATTTTGGAAGAAAATAAGGGGTGGCAACGCATCTACATTTTGACCACTAGTTTTGTGTAGATGTCTACAGGCACAGTCATCACTTATCATCCATGCGAACTGCACCAGAAGTATATCTAAATGACTGTATTCAACGATACGCCAGTTGTTGGTTTTGAGTCCTATGCAATAAGCACAGTTCTATTTTCAATATATTACAGAAAATTTGCTCATCAACTCCTAATGCCTCAGTAGTCTAGTGGTAGTAACCCTTTACTACTTCGCTAGGGTCCTGGATTCGATTCTCGAGTCGGGCGCTATTTTATCTCTAGTTCTATTGGGATTTTTACGTTGCCTGGAAGTTTCAGAGTACCTCGGAGTTTGTTTAAATATCCGGCGATGTCAGTAGCTTCGCCACCTGTTGCACAGGCAAAAACGTTACCGGCAAATCAAGGGTGTTTGCATGCAATGCTTGAATGTATGAATTTACCTCTGCCTACCCCTCCAGGACTACAGGCGTGACGTTACGTACTAATAATTTCATACACGAAAGAAGACCCTAAGGCATCTTATGCCCTTTTATTACAAGTAATGCTTCAAGTGTCAATTTTTATCTAACATTCTCACGCTAATGGTTTCTTTGCGTCATTACAGAACATCAAAATGTCTCGTCAAAAACAGCCTATGGCGTAGTCGTCGGCCACTTAATCACGGTCCAGGGTTCAAAGTGAGGTCAGATGCTCCCGTGTGAACGGGCGTAAACATATGATTTTAGAATATGACAAATAACACTAAAATAATTTTGGATATCGGTAATTAATTAGATTTAATGATTCTCAAAACTCTTAGATTGATGATCTCTGTAGTAAGTTATGAGTAATTAATATTTATGAAGATTTGCTTTCTGAAGCAGAACTACCAATATGTATATTTTACTGGTGGTAGAGCTCCAGTGACGGAGCTCGCGGGCGTAGGCACCACCGCATTACCTAATATACTTGCCGCTAAATGGTAGTGTTCAGCACTATCGTGTTCCGGTCAGGTGGTAATGTACGGCCCTGTTATTTCAGGCACAGAGGCCATAACACCTTAAGCCTCAGGAGTGGCAGCGCATCTGCATTTTGACCTCTGGTCATTATGTGGGTGTCTATAGGCTGCAGTCATCACTTAACATCAATGTGAACTGCATGCTTGTTTGCCACTTTTATTACATTAAAAAAAAAATAATGTTTTAGTCAATGCTTTATTGATTATAAAAAGTCCGTATTAATTAAAAAGTTGTCAACCATAGAATCGTTGACCAACTAATTGATTTCAGTAACGAGAAAATTATTAAATCAAAACACTTTTTACTGGTGGAAGAGCTCCAGTGATGGAGCTCGCTGGCGTAGGCATCACCGCATTACCTAATATACTTGCCGCTAAATGTAATTTTCGACACAGAGGCATAACAGGAGTGGCAGCGCATCTGCATTTTGACCTCTGGTCATTGTGTGGGTGCCTATTGGCTGCAGTCATCACTTAACATCAATGTGAACTGCATGCTTGTTTGCCACTTTTAGCACATAAAAAAACACAAATATTTGAAGTTATTTCACCTACCACCTCCGGGGTCCTAGGTTCCTGGGTCGGGGGCTATCAGAGGTAACAGTGTCAAAATCCTATGTCTCTGGTTCTATTGGGGCGTTTTCCATTTTCGGGAAATTTCCAATACCTCGGGGTTTGGTAATGTACCCGGATATGTCAACAGGCTCACCACATGGAGCAAAGAATAACCGGCAAATCGAGAGTGTTTGCATGTATGCTTGTATGCATGGATTTGCCTCTGCCTACCCCTTCGGGGATTTTAGGCGTGAAGTTAAGGGAAATTTCCGTCTGTTTCAATCAACAAAAAACATTTTTTTCGAAGACTTCGGATCCACAGTGTAAAATGGATAATTATGTCTCTTCATTCAAATTAACATCAAGAGTAGGTATGTGAATGTCGTATTAACTCAAGAATAACAAGAACCTACTACACACGACGATATATGTAATAAAAATACACAAAAAAGTTATTATTTTTAGCATTGAGAATATTTTTAAAATGGCAAAACGAGTCACTCTCACAAACTCCAAACTATTAAGTTAATGTCCGTTAATAATATAATGCATGGACAGGAAAGACGCACAGTTCGGCGGGTGCATTAGCATTAAAACGGTCGCACAATTACATTGTGATTAGTGTGTCGCCGACGACTGAATTCATTAGTTCAGCTCACCTGATTTTATTTAATTAAAACCTACGTACTCGGCGACGGGACGGTTGAACAATGAATGGTTAAGGCTGTGGTTAAGTTACAATGACAATAATTATGTGTAAACAAAACTGAGCATTGTCACAAGTATACCTTTTGCGGGATGATTTACTTTAATTGATACAGAATTGGTAGATACAACATTTTAATATTAACACACGATTAGATACCGTACAATGTAATGTTATGCTAAGACGACAATTAATTAATCTTTATTACGGTTTATTTAATTATCAACACGAACCGTCCCTGTCACCAGCCACGAATAAATAATACTGCGTAGGTACTGCTCTACGCAAAATGTTGAAATACAATAAATACTCGGATGATACCATGTTTTAATAACTGAAGAGATACTTATATGTTATATATAAGTCAACTGTATTTTAATAGGTGTCCCAGAGACCGGCCTACATTTTTACCAAATTTGAAGAAAAAGAAACACGTTTTCTTACTCCTCGAATTGAAGCCATGGAACAGAAAAAGTTCTCAACATTCGATTCTTATTAATTACTAAGACAACGACACATGTTTTTTTTTTTAATATTTTAAAATTCTCTCGTACACACAAAATACAAAATGACAACAAAATATACACTTACTAATCAGTTATTAATTACAGTTTAAATTATAGTTTAAAATCCATAGCACCGGGCGTTCTAAGTCAAGGAGGCGACTAATGTGATTCGTGCGCCAGTGAAATGTCTCAAGCTGATCAGCGGAGCGTCACTGAGAACCGTCCCTGTCGCCGGCCACGACTTTATGTTAATTGCCTCGTATTGTTCTACACCTGATGCTATCGCACTTTACGGTACGCTAAGGATAATAACCTGCTTTTTAATTTTATGTTTATTCTCAATTTTCTATTCGTGGTATACTTGTAATGAGGTTTTTTAGCGTTTTCACTGCGTAAAAAAGCTGCTTAAATCAGTTTCTATTCGACCTCTATGCGTTTTTATTCTTTGTTATGCATACAGATTGAGAGATTTTAATGTATATGAATGAATTTAGCTTTTGCTGCATTAATTGTTCTAATTTTTTATGTTAGTAGTAAAAATTAGATAAATCATTACTGTATCCTAAGGCAAAAAATGATTTTACCTTAATTCATAGATAATATAATAGTTAACCTTATATATTATATCTACGGATAAAAAACGAGAAAGTAAGATATAACAATATTTAAGGCCAGTCGTATCCAAAGACGAAATTACATTAATTAAAGTTAATTTAGAAATATACGTCTTGTAAACATATGGTACGGCGTTAACCTTTTAAAGTCATACCACCATTTCTTGTATAAGTCTTATTTTACAGTATATTATTATACTGTAAAATAGATACAGAAACTCGGGAGTTGATAATGCACCTTATATTATACTGGCTAAGGGCACAAATGTTATAATTAGAGGCGGCCAACTCTCTGATGATAGCATGCGGATCTTTTTGTGGATGGATAGGGTATGGTGAATGCGAAGTATGAAGATTTGTCAGTATACGTATTTACCAAAATTACATAAAAAGACAAAACTTACATACTAAAATCATGTGTTTTTAAAATAGTGACTATTTACAAAAATACAAAATGGAACAAAGCGATCACATACACACACACGCAAACAGTTTTCAATCGAATTCACACAATGCGTAGATGCTCCGTGGATGCTCCGCTGTTGTTTGGATGTGTGTGTGTAGTGTAGTGTGTATTTTATGTATGTGTGTGAAGGTGTGGTTAAGTAGTTGCTTGAAAAAAAATTTTGGTATATACGTCAATGCATCCAATGCGGGACATGCGGGACGTACCCAACGTTTTGCGGGACTATTTTATTAATTCGTCCAAAGCGGGATTATATTACGGGAAGGTCCCGCAGAATCCGGGACGGTTGGCCGCCTCAAACATGGCCTTGCTCTTTATGAAAATAATTACGTAATTTCTATACCTACTTATATAGGTAACGGTTGGACTGATTTGGCTAATTTAAATTTTCTAAATATTCGTTAAAGTCATAAGAAAGTTTACACAAAAGGTGAAATAACATTGATAAATTGTATGGAAAATACAAAAAACTACAAATTCAGTTTCCCATAGTTTGTACCTATCAAATCATTCAATCATTATTCAACAAAAGTCGATAATATGGTGTAGTGTTTTAGGTTTACAAATGTGAATTTATTTGGTAGTAATAAATCATTGAAGCTCTCGAACTAGTCTTCGTTGGTCTCCAGTAAATGCCGTTTCTTTGCCAATTTAAACAAAGTAAGGGCCATTCGTAATAAAAAGACAATGCGTGTGAAGAAAATGCTTTATATATATATATTTTGCACTCTTATGTTTTCGTCGGTCCGATCATAACAGTCAATGAACTTGTGATTCAGACAAACAACCTCGCGGGAGTTTTTTAACTTGTTAAGGCTCCTCCACACAGACGCGTTATATAGGTCGATAATATCGCATGCGGTATTGCGATAATGCGTCCCGATTTCTTTTACATTCCTTGCAAACCGATGGGTTTTTATCACGGAACAGATAAATAAGGATGGAAAGGACTTTGCTTCAATTTAATATTAGAACCAGTGTCGCCGCTTTTCTCCCACCATGCAATTTCTTACACAAATGTAACACCATCTCGACAATCACCCACACATTAATCTCAGGGCAGCTATTCGTTTGCGTAAGTTTGCATAAAGATTTAACGCCCGTAGACAATAAACACTCGCACGCACACAACAATATACTCACCAATAAACTAGTCGAAGTGTAGCGAACGCATTACATGCTGTACATTGCCAGCGGAGACAGTGATAGCGTTAATTGAGCGAGTGCTTAACGAGCAATGTATTCGCTAGCAGTAACGTTTAAATAATGCAGTTTAAGTTCGAATATTCATATTCCTTTGTATATTTATATGTTTTTTACAAGTATTATAACAATAAATGTTATTTGTGACTTACCGATGAAAAGATATACCTCCTCGCTTTATACTTGAGGTCTGACATTTCATATTACATGTTAAAATTGGCACTACATGGTATTTTACCAAGAGATGCGTCGTTCGAAGCAGTCTACACGACACTACGAGCGGCGAACGAATGGTTCTGCCGAACTGTGTGTGTTCACGCATAGTTGTCGCGTGCTTGCCACGCCCACATTACCATTCCATCTTTATTTATCTATTCCGTGGTTTTTATCGTGCGGTATTTCTAAACCAAACGTCCTACAAGTACTAACGTTATTATCGCAGGTGTGTGTACGGTCGTTTGCGTCCTGATACAAAATATTCTAGAACTCATATCGGAATATCGCAGGACGGAGAAACGTAACGTCCTACTTCCATTGCGGCGTTATTATCGCAGCAGTGTGTAACTACATGACCATCCTAATACAAAATGTACTGAAAAAAAGATATCGCAGCATCGCATCCGATATTATCGACCTATAATAACGCTCCTATGTGGTGAGCCTTTATGGAAGTTAAATTTTATGACAACTTTTAATGAATGGCTTCAAATAATTGTCACTTGAGATTTAAAAATAATATTAAAAGGAAACGTATAAAATTTGTTTAATTGGATTTTTAATAAGCATTAGACACATCAGAATTCATAAATACAAACTATTTTTGTGACAACCGGATGTGGTAATTGCTTATATCATACTAATGAGATACAGGGACTCAGTAGGTGTCCTTAAAAATTTGCATTGTTTTGAATAATAATATTTTTACACGTGTTTGTTGTTAATGTTTAATGACCTACAATTTCACCTGAATTTGAGCTATTTCTTAGTTGAATATTTTTTCTAAAAATACAGATTAATATTTTTAACATTAACCCGTCAGCTTGGGAGAAAAATATGACAGGTGATTTCAGTTGTTCATTCGCCGCCGGCGGTCTCTCGTGTCTTGACGGTTTAACAGTATTCTCTTAAACAAATAATGTAACCATCAAATTCTCTTCAATAAAGGTGACGTCCCAAATGTTTGGAGCTTGGGCCCGCACCTTGTATGCTAGGTATAGTACTCAACAATTAATATTGCACATCGAGCCTGCGAGAGAGACGATCGGCTCGTTTCGACATCGTAGAGCGTTATCTTAAATTAAATGTCCCAATACCTCGAAGTTTGGTAATGTGCCCGGCGATGTCAACAGTCTCGCCATCTGTTACATGGGCCAAAACAAAACCGGCGAATCTTGGGTATTTGCATGTATACCTGAATGCATGCATTTACCTCTGACTAACCCTTCGGGGAAAACAGGCGTGAAGTTACGTTTATATACCATAATCGCCACGCTTGGCACGCGGATTGGTGACTGCGGTGACGGTAGTTTGAGTAGCAGACGACTCGGATACAACTAATTCCGAATTGAAACATATTAATTTTATAACTTTTTCACTGACGATTCGGTCACTGGGTAGTATTATCGCGGGACTCTGCAGCCTGCTGCCCATCCCGCGTTGTTATATTTACTACCGCCCTATTGGAATGGTTCGACCGTCATTGTTTGGTTGAATGACTACATTAGCGGAAGAATTCTCCTCCACTATTGAACGATGAGGTCGTCACGTCTGGAAAACTTCGAATTCTTTTTATTTATTCAAATTATGATTTCAGAGGCAAAGGATGTTAGAACAAGAACCATAACTATTAACTTATTATGTTTCATTATTTTCATGTATTGGTAGCTTTGTTATGTATACCTACTACTTAAATGGTTCTCATATTACCTATATGTGTATTCATTCGAACGACGGATGTTTTGCTGGCTTTATTTGTGTCACAGAAACGGCCCCAATGGAAGACCAGCGCTGCTCAAAAGAACAGCTTTATGCTGAATTAGGGATTTTGGGGCATTTTGTAACTACAATTTGTAATGTTTACTATGTTTTACTTATATTTAGTTAAGTTCTAAGCAGTTTTATCATATTCTTTTAAATAACCATCTATTGACAAAATCTATACAAACCATTTAAACCACATTTTATATCTTAAGTTATTTGTTATTGTTTCACTGAACTGATAACACATTGCTAAGCTGGAGATACGCCATATTTCGCAAACTATTCCTTCAGTAACACAAAGTAGCCCAATTTTTCTTAATCATAAATCGTCCTTTCGCGCTGCCATGATAAATACAGTCCAAGTATTATTTATGGTATGTTTGATCAGATATCTGCACTGTCCACCGCGTAGAAAAATATTCAGGGGACCAAATTGGCTCGGTAAATCAAGGAAAAAAGTTTTCGTGTGGGATATTTTTCAGTTAATTACACAATAGGCCGTTTATGGTTTATATTATGTTATTAAAGGAAGCTGTTGGAAAAATGGAAAGAAAAATTTGCCTTCGGTCGGGAAATTTATTTCTAAACTCAATCGGATTAACATGTATTGCGAAAAATAAAAATATGTCAATTATTAAGGGTACGGCGACATCGTAACGATATTGTATCAACTAAAAGGAAATAAAAATCGACGCTCGAAATTTGGATTTCGGTAGCTTAATGGTAAAGCGGCTAGACTGGTTATCCTGAGGTCGTGAGTTCGTTTCCTGCCCAAAGTCAAAATTATATTTCATTTTTTTCTTTAATTACAATAAAAAAAAATAATAATGGCGAGCTTGTTGACATCTCCGGGCACATTACCAAACTTCCAGGTACAGGGAAACTTCCAGAAAATGGAAAAATCCCAATAGAACCAGAGATAAAGAAAGGATTTTACACCATTATCTCTAATATCCCCCGACCCGGGAATCGAAACCAGGACCCCAGCGTAGTAGCAGTGAAAAAAAAAACATATTTTACTTGATTTCTTAAGCTAAAAGCACACTAACCCTCGCCCTATCAAAATGATTGCCACGTAAAAGCCTCCCCACAAAGACAATGCTCTTAATGAACACGTCAATATTGCTTAGCGCACGACACTCCGATAATGCCCAATGACATATCGATTTGTTTGGCCATGATATTGTAAGGGTTCATAGAACGTTACCTCACGCCTATATTCCCTGACATGTTGTCATACATACAAACACCCACGAATCTTACTGGTGGTAGAATGCCAGTGTAGGGATTCGGCGACAAATTTTGTTTTTTTTTATGTAATGGAAGTGGAAAACAAGCATGCAGTTCACATTGGTGTTAAGCGATGTCTGCAGCCTATAGACACCCACACAAAGACCAAGGTCAAAATGCAGATGCGTTACCACTCCTGAGACTTAAGGTGTTATGCCTCTGTGCCGAAAATTACAGGGCCGTATATTACCACCTGACCGGAACACGATAGTGCTGAACACTACCATTTAGCGGCAAGTATCTTAGGTGGTGCCAACGCCCGCGAGCTCCGTCACTGGAGCTCTACCACCACTAAGATTCGTGGGTGTTTGTATGTATGATAACATGTCAGAGAATATAGGCGTGAGGTAACGTTCTATGAACCCTTGCCAAATGGCAGTGTTCAGCACTATCCTGTTCGGGCAAGATGGAAATATATGGCTCCGTTATAACTATCACAGAGACATCCACTAAGGTCTCAGAGATGGCAACGCCTCTGCATTTTGACTTCTGGTTTTTGGTGTAGATGTCTATAGGCTGCTCAATCACTTAGCATCCATTTTAACTGCATGCTTGTTTGCCACCTTCTGTACAAAAAACAATCGAATCCTCGTTTTAAACATGTCAAGCTTATTATTAGCGGTGACGACCCATTGGAGTTAGGGAACTATCCACTTTTACAAAATCAATCAAAATATGTATAGCTTTATTATATAGCTTCAATTTCCACTGCATAAAGTGTCCGTGGGATCAAGTTAGTTCCCTGACAGAGCGGTGAAATTCAAATAGGTTTTATGTTAAAAGAGTTAATTCAACTTGCCTAACTAGCATAGTTGGTAATAGATGGCGCTGCTGCTAGCATAAAGCAATGCAATAGATGTGAAGGAAAGATTGACAAATCGGGCAGGGCTTCAGTAGCTCAATTGGAAGAGCGGCTGGATTAGATTCCCAGTAGGTCGCGAGTTCGAGTCTCGCCAGAAGTCAAATTTTTCTTTCCATTTTTTTTTAAATAAAATATATTTCACAAGCATGTGTTAATGCGAAATAATATAAAAAACAATTATTAAGGGTAAAAGCGACTTCTTTACGATATTCAATAAACTGAAAAGTCTATTAGATCGGTTGCCTGACTAGCATAGTTGGTAATAGATGGCGCTGCTGCTACCATAAAGCAATGCAATAGATGTGAAGGAAAGATTTGACAAATCGGGCAGGGCTTCAGTAGCTCAATTGGAAGAGCGGCTGGACTAGATTCCCAGTAGGTCGCGAGTTCGAGTCTCGCCAGAAGTCAAATTTTTCTTTCCATTTTTCTTTAAAAATACAATATATTTCACAAGCATGTGTTAATGCGAAATAATATAAAAAACAATTATTAAGGGTAAAAGCGACTTCTTTACGATATTCAATAAACTGAAAAGTCTATTAGATCGGTTGCCTGACTAGCATAGTTGGTAATAGATGGCGCTGCTGCTACCATAAAGCAATGCAATAGATGTGAAGGAAAGATTTGACAAATCGGGCAGGGCTTCAGTAGCTCAATTGGAAGAGCGGCTGGACTAGATTCCCAGTAGGTCGCGAGTTCGAGTCTCGCCAGAAGTCAAATTTTTCTTTCCATTTTTCTTTAAAAATAAAATATATTTCACAAGCATGTGTTAATGCGAAATAATATAAAAAACAATTATTAAGGGTAAAAGCGACTTCTTTACGATATTCAATAAACTGAAAAGTCTATTATATCGGTTGCCTAACTAGCATAGTTGGTAATAGATGGCGCTGCTGCTACCATAAAGCAATGCAATAGATGTGAAGGAAAGATTTGACAAATCGGGCAGGGCTTCAGTAGCTCAATTGGAAGAGCGGCTGGACTAGATTCCCAGTAGGTCGCGAGTTCGAGTCTCGCAAGAAGTTAAATTTTACTTTCCATTTTTCTTTAAAAATAAAATATATTTCACAAGCATGTGTTAATGCGAAATAATATCAAAAACAATTAATTCAACTATCTTAACATAAAACCTATTTGAGTTTCACCATACATTAACAAATTCGTGGGATGGCACTACGACATATCTGAAATGTAAAATCAAACTTAGAACATCGTAGCAGTAATGGACTGCATCTTACGATAGTACTGAACACTACTATTTAACGGCCATTAAATCTAATGGCCGTTAAATGGTAGTGTACCTAATCAGGTAGGTCACTGTCACTGTCACAGGAGCTCTACCATTAGTTCAATCAACTTTATTGTAGATTCGCTCGAGTTTTGTGTTATTGTGTTTTTATTAAGTCCGTCTCATGTAGGTTCAATGTGTACGAAAGTTTAGATAAATAAATTAAATTAATGTGGAATGGATGGCTAAATGACTTTGTTGTTATCTGTGTTAAGTTTATGTATTAATGTGGGATGGATGGTATTGTTTTATCTGTATAGTGCGAAAGAGAGGAAGGTATGAGGGAAGTATATGGAGTGAGGGAGAGAACGAATGAAAGGACGGGACAGGAGTTGGGTGCAAGGTAGGATTGAAAGAGTGACACACGTATAGACGGAGCGAAGTTTTTTAAGAAAATAAAGATTAAGATTTCCCTCAGGAAAGTGATTTTGATTTCACAAACCCGGACCTACACTAATTTAGAATATTAGTTCACTTTCGTAAAATCCATCCATACTCACAAACTTTCGTATTTATAGTATTAGTAGGATTACTTTAGTAGGTTTAATGGCTTTAATATACCCAAAGTACTCGTAGACTTTAGTAGTGACAATGGTTTTAATATACTGACCGATATACAATTAATACATTTCCAAATGAGATATCCATCACAAATCTCATATAATTCTCACAACTATATCATAAAGAAACAAAAATAAACGATTCGTGACCCGAAAATGTGTCAAAACAAAATCAAGGCTTTGATGAACGTCAAAGGGACCTCATTTGTTAGGGAGCGCCGCCAGGGAACAATATACGTAATTTTCGAATGACTTGATTGATAGCCAATCATATATTATATTCTGTGACGTAGTGACAAGCATTGTTATATTTTATTGCCTTAACAATCTTTATAGCGCAGTCGCAACGATTTTTTTGTAAGGAAGATAGCAAAATGCAACTTATTTTGATGCATAGAGCAACTCGGCCCAGCGGTCGCGGCGGACCGAAGGGAAGTAGCCATAGCGTTTGTTACTGATGCAAAATAGTCTGTAATTTTTTGCGGTGGTAAATACGTGTGACACACACTCACACTACAAAAATCGTCTATTACTACGAAACTCACACCTTGATTTTAACAAGATACATAAACAATTTCATGCACACATTTAAATATCTGAGCGACAGGCATAGGACCATTTGGTCTTGTACTTTGACAAAGGGGAAATCCTGCATATGGCTACTCCCCTACGGTCCGCCGCGGCCGGTGGCCCGTGTTGCTCTATGTTTTGATGTTATGTGATGACTGCAGCCTATAGACACCTACACAAAAACCAGTGATCAAAATACTGGGTTGCCACCCCTGAGACCTGAGGTGTCATGTCTCTGTGATAGCTATTACAGGGCCATACATTACCATCTAACCGGAACACGATAGTGCTAAGCTAAACACTGCCATTTAGCGGCAGATAGGTTAGATAATGCGGTGGTGCCTACGCCTAGAGCCCCTTCACTTGGAACTCTACCACCAGTAAAAGAAAGTCTGCGGACTCTTTTATATGCAATGTAATGAAAATAGCAAACAAGCATGCAGTTCACATTGATGTTAAGTGATGACTGCAGCCCATAGACACCCACACAAAGACCAGAGATCAACATATAGATGCGTCGCCACGGCTGGAACCTTAATTGTTTTGTTTCTATGATAGTTATTACAGGGTCATACATTCGTATCATACTCTATAATCAACACTCTTGTGTTTGATATATTTCTAACAGTTATAATAAAAAAAAGTAACCTTACGCCCTTAATCCCTGAATGGGTAGGCAGAAAAATAAATACATGCATTCAAGCATACATGCAAACACCCACGATTCGCCGGTTATGTTTTTGGCCCATGTAACAGGTGGCAAGCCTGTTGCCATCTCCGGGCATATTACCAAACTCCGAGGTACTGGGAAACTTCCAGAAAATGGAAAAATCCCAATAGAACCAGAGATAAAGGATTTTAACCCGTTATCTCTGATAGTCCCCGACCCAGGAATGGACCTCCAGCATCGTAGTAGTGGCCTGCTACCACAAGGCTACAAAGGCAGTTATTATCTGAGCTATATTTGACTGCTTAGTAGGTAGTCTACTGGCAGCAGGCCTCTAACCAGTTTCACACACAACGATAAAGTGAATCTTAAATGAAATAAATCAGGAATATAACTCAAGTCAAGTCATAATAAGTCAAGTGGAAAATTCTGCTTTGTTATTATGTGGTAGTAGTTAAAAATAACTCAAAATTTATGTTTAAGTTTATTGTGTTTTTTTGTAACCTTAGAATAAATTAACTGATATTGTTCGAAAGATACATAAAGCAGCATGTACTTGAAGTATTAAAAAACAGGTATCTAATTATTATAACGTCTGTGTTGTACATACACCATTTATCAAACTGTAAATCACTAAATTTAAAATTATACGCAACTCCACAATTATACGCATCTTTATTACACTTGGCAAACTATTAATGTAATAGAAAGAAAACATAAAGATAACAAAAACGTTTATTTTTAATTCAGATATAAACAGGCATAACACAAATAATACCTTGTAACAACTTGTAAAGTACGAGTATCAGAACGGACCCGCCCAATACCTTGCTCTCAGAGGTCACAAATAACAGTACAGGCCGTAAACTAGTTGCCGTATTAACCATAACGAATAAAAGCACTAAAAGCAGGTCTCGTCCCTAAGGGCCATTTCGGCTGTCAATGCGAAAATTTAAGCTCGCCACACCCATGCACTCCAGAAGGGTCGACCTCTTTGCCCTTTGTCTCAATTGTAGCATTACATTCCATCTTTATGTCTGGACTATAACAAAGTACAAAATGTTGAGTTGGCGCATTGGCTTACAAAAAAAATATTAGGGAAATGGTTTTAAACAGTTTAACACACGTAAGATATATACGATGTACAGAATAAACCGAAACTGAATTTAAAAATTATTTTATTTTTAAAGAAAAATGGAAAGAAAAATTTGACTTCAGGCAAGACTCGAACTCGCGACCTACTGGTATTCAATAAACTGAAAAGTCTATTATATCGGTTGCCTAACTAGCATAGTTGGTAATAGATGGCGCTGCTGCTACCATAAAGCAATGCAATAGATGTGAAGGAAAGATTTGACAAATCGGGCAGGGCTTCAGTAGCTCAATTGGAAGAGCCGCTGGACTAGCTTCCCAGTAGGTCGCGAGTTCGAGTTTCGCCTGAAGTCAAATTTTTCTTTCCATTTTTCTTTAAAAATAAAATATATTTCACAAGCATGTGTTAATGCGAAATAATATAAAAACAATTAAAAATTATTACTGGAGGTAGAGTTACCTACAGCGTTGGCGGGCGTAGGCACCACCGCATTACCTAATCAATCTGCCGCCACATGGTAGTGTATTAAGTAAGTATTCAACATACTAATTCAGGCGTAGCATTTAAAAAACGGATCTACGACCACTATGTTGCCCAGATCTTTTCCCTTTTATTTTCATTTCCGCAGTTTCCTAAACCCAAAGGTTATCTGGAAGAGATTGCAGTTTTGTGATAAGACCGCCTTTTGTATAGTGTATCTCTTTTATCTTTGTATCTTGTTTGTTTTGGTGTACAATAAAGTATTAAATAAATAAATACTCTCTTATTCATAAACGTATTTTAGCTAAAGTGTTGCTAATCTCTCCTTTGTCTTTTTCTGTCCTGCACATTTGACAATGCAACTGACAAAGACAAAGCATTCTATAGCTAAAACGTATCTAATGTACGTTTATGAATAAGGGGGCTAGTGCTCAGCACTATGGTATTCCGGTTAGATAGTAATATATCCCCGTTATAACTATCACAGAGACAGGTCAACAACTTAGGTTTCAGGGGTGGCAATGCACCTACATTTTGACCTCTTGTTTTCGTGAAGATGTCTATAAGCTGCAGTCATCACTTAACATACATGTGCGCTGCTTGCTAATTTGCCACCTTCGATACAAAAAAAGTATCTATTGCACTATTTTGTTTATAATGTTTGCTAGTGTTGTTTGTTTTGTTAATCTCTCATTGGAATCTCTTTATATCACCTAAAGTAGATCAACGCAAGTAGTTACAAGAGTATTACAAATAATATTAATCGTCGTCAGACTTCCGCACACGCATCTGAATAGCCAATTCAGATCTCACAAGCGACTTTAATCACTAATTTTTAATACTGTCCGACACGATTTCACCGTCATACAATTCAATAACAAAAAACCTTAATTCTCAGCGTGTTTATATACAAATATGTTCATCTAATCTTGTTGTTCAAAGGAATGTGTTACCGACATCAGCTAGCCATCCATCTTGTGTAACGACAATGTCTTGATGTATTTTATCACATTTAGCCCTGGTAGAAATATTTACTAACATCGCCCATTATATTCTGGTACGTGCATTTCTATTTTGAGTATCTTAACGTTTTCGGTGGCTTGTAATTCTATGGTTCTTGCTACTCTGGTCGATATGGCGGGAGTGTTAACGGCCATATTTGTCATCTGTCAATTTGCCTTCTATTTCGGTTGGGGATATGAAAGCTTTCGTTTAACCGCGCGATGTCGTACGCGTTTTGTCATCATTATTTTTAGCTCTTTTATAATCGCTATTGACAGGAGCGAAGCAATTAGTTGTATTTTATGTGTTACCGTGTTTATTTTTTAAGTGATGTCGTGAACGTGTTCTCTTTTGTACGGTTAATTTAATGTTTTTGTGCGTCAACGGTGGTAGTTATGCGGTAAGAGGTGAGTTTTAATGTGACGTTGTCAGGATCGATTTTATCCCAATCCTATCCTAGTAAAGTAATTGTATGTGATTTAGAATGTATTGTGAATACCCATGTTTTTGTTGATCCCCATTTTATTTGTTAATTTATCAATTTTAAGTAAATCAACCTATACAAATTTAAAAATTATGCCTATCAAACTGAATTTGCAGACCAAATAACCGTTTTGAAATTTTAACATTAACTTTACTTTGTGATGTATCTGTGAGGCGACCACGATACTCTTTTCTCGTAGGTCCAATAAAATAGTTTTTTTTGTTAAATATTGCGGAGCTATTTTCGTTTTGGGCCCCTTAAATTTGACTGAGTCTTACAAATATTTTATTGCCACATAACACAGCTGTAACTCAAAGTATTAAGACTGAAAAATAAATCATTCAATATAAATATGAAATACTATGCACAATATGCACATCTATTTCCAAAAAATGAGTTCGTATAATATAAGTAAGTAAATTTTTTGTTACTCCTGTAATGTGTATTGTACCTTTTTACAGTAATACTTGTATATTAGTGTAAATTTATTTATTACTCCTTTGATTAACACTAGAGAAAAATCTTATTTCATTGAAAATCATTATATTTCAATACGTGTGCTCCTGAAAACTTAACGAACCCTATTTTTATTCACGTAATACAACTGAAAAACGAAGTAATAATATTTACCAAAATTCCGTTTATTTAGTTTTTAATTAGTAATAATAACCTTCCACATAATCGCTCGTGTATTCTATCAAAAGAATTTGACCCTAGTGTTTAATTACAACTACTAGATGAAACCGATATCGAACAAAGAAGAAATGACGGCGTATTAATAACCGAGCTGAGATTAAAAAGTGTACCAGTCTCATACGGTTTCTATTAAAAGGGCCGGCATAGAACCCATTACCTGGGACGAAAACCGCTGCACCCTTAATCCCTATAATTAGAGTCATCCTGTGGCGGATGATTGATAGTTGCAGGGATCAAACCCGCATCGCCAATGATTGGGACGACAGACTGGATGGCGCAAAGTTGTCGTATTGTGGGCTTACATAGAATATGTGAGACAAGCATTTTCGATTTTGGTATAATATTAAAATGAATGTGCTTTCAAATGAAAATAAAAGGAAATGGACAGAAGCAGAATCACAAAATTGTGCAACTATGCACACTTTGAACGGTCTCTTATAAACTATTAGTTATTGAGTAGATATTTATTAAAGACAAAATAAAGGAGACGTTTAAAGGAAACGAATAACGTAATGCAGATTGAACTAAAGTCACACATTTTAGTTTAAACTTTATTTAAAAAAATTGAATTAAATTCTGTAGTGCCAGAAAATGGCAACTAAGTATTACTACGAGTACAACCTTATTTTAAGACCTTTATGTATCTAGTTAGTTAGCAAATAAATGCCTATGTCTATGATGTTCCAAAATGTATGGAGCTTGAGGCCGCACCTTGTACACTATATTGAGAGAAGAAGCATAAAATACTAAATCATTTTCGACTACGTATTCAAATCGTTTATTATATTATTATCTTCAATTAAATTTCGTAAGTATATTTAAAAAACAAGAATGTCATAGTACTCGTAGCAATATGGTGACATATTGTTGTCATAAATAAGTACACAAATTACATAAAATAAATATGTCCGACAAAAAAACAACGATTCAATTTATTTTTTCAGTATATTTCCATGATTCGACATATTTTATTGTATCTTTTGATATAGTGTAGAAAATGCGGGCCCAACGTAAAACTTGTCTTTTATGTAATTGTTCTCTACTTTTTGAAATTACAATAAAAATAACTATTCAACATCCCTATTGTACACAGTGTAAATGATTCTCAGATCAGTAGCATCATAAATGGTAGCCAACTAATGGCTAGTTCAGGACCAGCCTCCTGCGGTTGCCAGTTCAAACCCTAAACAGGAATATTCATAAAACGCCTATTGTAACGCCGGTGAACATTAAGACCATATAATTTTATTATAATAGCTACCAATTTATCTACGAAATTGGGTTTTATACCTGCGTAATATTTTAACTGTGGTTTAGTTGCTTCGCTGATCGACGTTTTACGTATATAAATAAGAAAGGAATTTCTCTTGGTATGGCATCATATTTCATTGTTTTGATTAGTTTTGTCTTATGAATGTATATCAACCAATGAGATTTTTGAAAGTATACATTGAATATATTTGCAAAGTTTTAAATTTGATTTCCATTTGGGCACTTCGTTCACTTCTTAATAAAAAATGATAATTTGAAAATAGTAAAACGATATGTAAAAATATACAAGAAGAGTTTTATTTCTCAGTCTTTTTTATGGGTTGGATGTGGTAAACAAGCATGCAGTTCACATTGATGTTAAGTGATGACTGCAGCCTATAGACACCCACACAAAGACCAAGGTTAATGTGTAGATGCGTTACCACTCCTGAGGCCTAAGGTGTTATGCCTCTGTGCCGGAAATTACAGGGCCGTACATTAAAAGTCTCCTAATAATATTTTAGTCTGTAAAAATATAGGCTACTTACTTATTGTTGACAAATTAGGTACCTACTCACGGAGTTATATTATTTCATTATACTGAAGCAACTTCACTCGACAAAACACGCAGTTTTTGTGCACTAACGCAAATGATATTAATATTATATAAATTAAACGTAACAAAACCTACACAATCGCTATTTAAAAAAATTAACATATTATTATTATTGTAATAAAATTGTTTATACATTATAATTAACTGTAGTTTTAAATGAAACGACTTATTATTTAGGTACATGAGTGCCGCAATGTTTTACAAAATTTTAAAAAGATTTTAAGATCAAAAAAAGTTTTTTAAAAGTTTTGTGAATCTTGTGATTGGTCAAGAATCAGAGGAATTTTAACAAAATTGCCTTTAAATGGTGCTCACAAAAAACCTTTATACCTAAGCCGATTTAATTCCCTTTGAAAAAAAATAAGGGCATAATTAGGGTCACAATGCAGTGGTTAGCGAGGCGGGACAATTAGATTTTGACGGGTCTCTGATAAATGGTTGTCTTGATCTCTTCTGAGAAAATCTGTAGAGTCGTTATTGTGTCAAATATTTTTAAATTATCCAAAGTTTGGTTGAGAGAAATATTTAAATAAATAAACCTAACGGCAGTTAATTTTCTACGAGAACATGAATCAGGAACGCGTGTATGACATTGTGTGAAAATAAAATATGTTCATCTTTGGCTTAAAGATTAAAGGTTGAATTAAAAAATATATATATTTAAATATGTATCCTTTCTTAAAAATATAAGAAGGTTCTTAGTATCTACTTATATAAAAAGTCCTTCGATAGTCATTCGTAGCAGATAAACAACTATCATAGCAAAATTGAATTAAACTCAACGAAATAATTTACTTTCAAAATATTTTATATCATCAAAAATTTGAAAAAAACTTTTCACTCTATTGTTTTTGTGTTCTACAAATAACTCACAAACTATGTAAGCTAAGTTATTATTAAAACGCTCGTTTTCCTAACCGCGAATTATCAAATTTCTTTTACTTGCCCTAGTATTATCACATAAGTCCAAATGTCTTGGGATATCGTTTCGTTTCACCAAAATGGTTTGACACTCGATTTAACTTAAATTTCAACCGTTCGCTGGATCTCGGAGGTCTTTTTATGTAGGTAACTTAAATTTGAACGATTAAGCGAAAATTGCGAAGATTACAGACCCGCTTGCTGTAATCCATGGATCAGTTATTATAATTACAAGTCTCCTAACTTTTTAAATGGTGATATTAATTAGGGCAACCGTGATTTAGGTGATGGTTTGGGACTTTTTTTAAACTGCTTTCTGCAAAGTGTGATGGAGTTGTGATATAAAGCGTTTGTTTTTATTTTTTTTTTACTGATGAAGTTTCAGGAATAAAACTTGAAAAAATTAAGCACTATTACATTACCTTATGTACTAGCTGCTAGATGTGTTCACAGAAATAGAAATAACTGTTAATATAAATAGTTGTATTTAGAATCAAATTATAATTATATTTGCTATTATATCAAATTAGCCCGATCTATATGTGGGGAAGGTTAGACGTGAAATGTATATCTGCATTTTGACCTCTGGTTTTCATCTCAGAGATTGCGAGGTGCGTTGCCACTCCTGAGGTCTTAGTTAATATGCCTTTGTGCCGGAAATTACAAGGCCATACGTTACCACCTAAACGGGACACGATATCGCTGATCACTACCATTTCGCGGCAAATACCTACTTAAATTAGGTAATGCAGTGGTGCCTACACCTTCTAGCTCC
This sequence comes from Macrosoma leucophasiata, assembly GCA_036365455.1. NCBI lineage: Eukaryota > Metazoa > Arthropoda > Insecta > Lepidoptera > Hedylidae > Macrosoma > Macrosoma leucophasiata. The sequence continues at coordinate 15,059,402 of JAWQUS010000021.1, forward strand.
CTCATTGAAGCTCTACCACCAGTGAACTTACCATCCATGAGAACTGTACGAACGGCAGGTTGATGCTACGAAATTAACAATGGTTAATTTCGTTATAAGTTAAATTAATTAAATAAAATCTTACATTGAAATAAAACTGGTTTTCGGATTTATCTCGCGTATATTAAACTATAATCATTGTAGTTTAATATACGCGAGATAAATCCGAAAACTAGTTTTATTTCAATGAGTGCAGCTCGCAAAAACCTAAGAACATACTAAAATCTTACATGTCAAGACGACTGAATACTTGCAACCAACGTTACACCCATCAAAATGGCAACCACGCGGAACGGTGCCTGACCTCAAGGACTAAATTTAACATTGAGGATGCGCGACTAAAAGCATGCATTAAATTATACTTTAAAAAAAAAGAATCCAGTTGATAGTGAATACTTTTTTTTTAGTTGTACAAACAAAATGTGAGTGAGTGGCATATTTTAGCTTTTGCCCGCGGGTTGATACAATGAATGGGTCACAATTTTGGACATACTGGATTCCACATGGAAAAAAAACAAGACAAGCAATCCTACGGTACATCATCTTTGGGCAGAGTAGGAGGTACATACGCCAAGATAGCCCTCAGAGGCCTGGTTTTTTCTGACTTACCTAATTATAATACTTAACAATAGGAATTTATTTATTGACAAAAAGATATTAACATCAATTTATATGTTGAATCCATAGATCCCGAACTAGTTTTCACTGTATTTCGGAAATCAGTGGCTTCCTGTGTATCGATATATTACGACCCAAATGAAAATTGTAGGCTACAATTTGTAATGATTTTCAGTAATTTGGGTCGTAATATATCGAGATCCAGATATGTTTTTGCGATGTGTAATGTATACTGTAAGGTTTTATCCAAATCCGTCCAGTAGTTTTTTCCTGAAAGAGTAACAAACATACATCCATACTCACAAACTTTCGCATTTATAATATTAAGTAGAATTGTAGAATATAATGGTCGTTGATGCCATATCTAAAAACTAGGAAAGATAACAAATGGCGTAATACGACAATGAAAAAAATCACTAACTAAACTAAGAAACTTATTTATGACACAAAACAATAAATTTAATTCAAGGAAATTTGCGTTAAAAAAACCTTCGAATTGTATTGTTCTAGACTTCGGCTGGAGTCATATAGTATAGAAATTATTTTATTACATTAAACAAGTAGATATTATTTATGTAGGTACAGTAAATCGTAATTTATTTTAATAAATTCAATAAAAAAATAATTAATTAATCCGTTATCTCTATAATAAATTAAGCTAAAATAAGGCTAACGGCCAAATACTCAAACGTCACTTAAATCTAAGTGGGACTTAAAAGTCTTCTGTCTTTATAAAACACGTTCAAACGATAGAAATTTGAGCGTTGCTTAAAATTGAGTATTCGGCCAATTATGAGACTGACGTAAAGTATAAGGAGAGAACTTCAGTCATTCAAGTTAAGCGCGCACTGTCCGTTGCTGCTTTGATACAACATGTTAATTACACAACATACACTAAACAACAATGTAGTAGTAGTATCCTCTCCTAAATTCATTTTCCTGCAACCAGCAGTTTTGCATGTGCATTGTCTGTCACTCATTCAGTTCGTAACGAAAGATTAGAATACATACAGGTGCATACCTATGTTGACGATATATTTATTAATTCAAAACTGTCAAACAATATTTGTTTTGCTAAAAAGGCTTTTAAGCATTCAGTCTACTTCGGCACTTATTAACAACAAGGCGGAATCCAAATTCATATGCAACGTACTGACATTAAAATAAAAACTTAATTAAGTAGGAAGAGCGATATACTTGACATTTAGCTAAGTCACGCGTTGTATCTCGCCCGTATTTAGCGAAGCTCCGTAATTATACTACACATTCTTTAGGTCAAGAGCTCACGGCAGATTTTTATACTCGTCGTACAATAAGCTTATACATTTTAACAATTATATTATTTTACTTATTCTAAAAAGCGTATTTTATTTAAAAAAAAAAAAAAAAAATTCTTAGGAATCGGCGTGCATGTATGAAGAGAATGATGAAGGTAGACGAGGCACGAGAGGTTTGTCAGGACCGGGATATCTGGCGCTCTACACTCTTTGCCTACCCCGTTAGGGACCTGGCGTGAAGATACATACATACGCACATATATTATTATTTATGTTTTAAAGAAATTTCAAAAATGTACTTAAACTCGATACTCACTCAATATTTTAAAGCATTTTTTGTTTAAACATTTGTAATTTTAAGCTCTCCTAATGTTCCACCTCGTAATTAGTAGGAATAATTTTATTAATCTTTTAATAACAAAAACCTTTATCTTATATGAAGATAAATAAAAAAATCAATTGCTATTCGTTAGTCTCGTTAAACTCGAGAACTGCTGGACCGATTTGGCTAATTTTGGTTTTGAATGAAGTCCAGGAAAGGTTTAAAAGGTAAAAAAATATGAAGAAATTGAAGGGAAACAATAAAACCACAGTTTTATTTTCTCATACAAATAGTCCGTATCTATCAAACCTTTGACACATTATTTCAATCTGAGGCAACACAAAGTGTATGATATGCATGAGAGAGAATGTATTATTTATCTCATACTAGCTGACCCAGTAGGTCAGCTTGTATGAGATAAATAATACATAGATTTGAGTAAAATAACCCACCATTAAGAGAAAAATCATTATTTTTACACTTTATTTATGTTTTTTAACAAAAGAGTTAAAGTGCACTAGCTCTCAAGCTATGTTAGTGCTTTTTAAATGCGTTTGAAAGAATGGCAGTTGTTTCTTTCTGCGTTCAGCCAGCGTGCTTCTAATTTACGGACATTATTCGATCTGGTCCACTTGTTAAGCACGGAAGTAGTTGATTTAAAAAAGCGTTTATTTTTCTTAATTTTTTTTTATTTTATAGCATTACGCTATTTTTAGTGACGTAGGTACTTTGAATCAAAAAATGTTATGTTATGACGTCCAAATTAAAATTTACCGATTTTCTTTGAAAAATTATTCAAATTAGTTTTTTTTTAGGTAGTCTAGTTTCCTACTTTTTTGATGATATTAAATGTTTTTTTAATTTCCACTATCTCGAAAACTAAGAAAGTGATATATTACACATTCATACGATTAAACATAAAGTAAAGAAATAAAAAGGTGAGCAGGTCTTAATTATACAACAGACTAACGTTTTTTACCCTGACTTAGGAGTTAGAAAGGTGTCTGGTGTGTTTAAAACATAAAAAAATATACCGTATAACTGACGATAAATTAGGTGATTTTTTTAAGTTTTGCGTTTTGACTTGCCTTGGCAATATATTGGAACATTAGACCATCGTATAAATATTATAAATGCGAAAGAAAATACATAAAACATGTTTGTTTGTTTGTTTATTACTCCTTCACGCAAATACTGTTGAACCGATTTATGACACACACATAGAGGGTTACATGGCTTAACACATATGATTATTTTCTACCGAAAAACCCACAAAAAAAACATACCTGTGGGATCCATGGGATGATATAATGAATTTCCACAGGTTACACGAAAAGCGACCTACACGCGGGCAACAGCTAGTTCTGTATAAATATACAAATAAATATTGTTTTGGGTCTTGATTCAGAAAAATGTATATTGCCCGTTTTTTTGTAGTGGGTAAAGAGCGTACCTGTAGCGTTAAATATCTACCAAGAATCCAGAAATGTATTCAAAATAATATAAGTCATCATAATTTTATGCCGCATAAGTGGTTACGCTTAAAAGTTTGCCGTTTACAAGCTCATACAGTGCAGCCTAAACACATATAAAACTAAATATCTTTGAATCAGGTCTATCTTTTGCTAAACTTTACAGGGTCGTACATCATCTAATCAATGACAGATGGATGAGGAAATGCCTTCGATCGCGGTCACTACAACTCTACTACTATATTTCTATTTTGTTATTTTAGTTTGTTTGCTCTCTTTTCGATTAGACGAACCGGTTAGTTTAGCGGTGTGAGATGACCGTTTGATAAGGGTCGCGGGTTTGATCCCCGCATCGGGACAAATATTTGTATGTTTGTGTTGTGTACAACGGCACCCACGACACAGGTTTATCCCTAGTGTGGGGCTACGAGTGTAAGCGTATTTTTTTTTCATTGCACAACAAAGCCTTAACTAGAATCTTAACCTATGTGACTTTCCCCACCGATCCCACAGGAAGGTGTCAGTGGTTTTTACAATCAAGACATTTAATTACGTCCAATGTTGAATTATTCATCCGCGCAGCCAGCGGAACGGTCACAGCACGCTGCCGTGGGCAAGATTTGATATGTGGTCATTTTTATTAGATACCGTTGGCACATCTTGGGGAGGGATGCATGTGAAGCAATTTAGGTTACGATTTTATTGAAAAGTAGCTGTGCAACGCTATTTTGACTTTGCGTTTTGGAATTGTTTCCCATATGGCCATTTTGATCCAAATCAAAAATTAAGACCTCCCAAAAATTGAGCAGGTTTGTGCTTGGTCCATACCAAGCACAAACCTGCTCAATTTTTGGAGGAATATTGCAACCGGGACCGACGGCTTAACGTGCCCTCCGAAGCTCCGAAGCGGTCACCCATCTCACTACCCGACCGCGCCCTTAGTGCTTAACCGAGTAGATCGCTTATGATCTACACCAGCCGCCGGGCCATGTGCGCTTCTGTACGATACGATTGATTAAAGGTCAGTAAATGCTAAAATAATAACACCATTATTTAAAAATATAGTGACATCCCTATTGCTTCAATGGAGTGTAGGTAAATATTTTATAAAATGGGCTTAGTTTCCATACTGTTTGTATCTATACTGTGCCTAAGCGGTTCTCGCGGTGCCGCAGCTCCCGAGTCACTCGCTACACGAGCATCGATGTGCATGTTTGTGTGAGTGTGCCGTTTTGAACGTTTTACACTTAGTTTCCATACTATTCATATTTGTACTGTGACACTGTTGTGTTCCTCTTCGACAATTCTTAGACGTCACTACAGATTTTTAAATTGAAATCTACAATATTTTGTACTTTTCCATGAGATAAAGTTATCACTGGTACCAAGAACATGGATACCATGATTGTCACGCTTCCGCGCGCTTTATTTGGTCATATTTTATTAGATTATTCATCATGGGGCTGGAAGAGACTTGGAAAGCAATTTGAATTATGGTTTAATGGAGGATACAGATTGTAATTTTAGTTAACAGATTTATAAAATAACTAGCTAGTGCCCGCGACTTGGTTTGCGTACAATAGTGACTTTGGGCAGCATTATTTGGATATAAGTTTTGGTTAATTTTGTATCATACGAAAACACTTATGGATAGCTAATAAAATGTAGTTTACATTAATACCTACTTCTCTGTACGCTACATTAGACTAACGCTACCAAACTCACCAATGCTACCAACGCCACCAGCGCCACCACCAACTCCACCAAGGCCATCAATACCACCAACCAATGAAACCAACGCCACCAATTTCGCCTATTCCACTAACACCACCACCACTAACGCCAGCAACGCCACCAATGCCGCCAACGACACCAATGCCACCAATGCTTCAAACGCCAAGAATGTCACTAACGACACCAACGCCACCACCACCCACGCTGGCAACGTCTCCAATGTCACCATCGTCACCAATACCACCAACGTCACAAATGCGATCAACGCCACTAACCCCACCAACGCCACCAATGCCGCCACGACACCAATACCACCAACGCCAAAAACGCCACCAATGCCCCTAACGACACCTACGCCATCACCACCCACGCCAGCAAAACCACCAATGTCACCTTAGCCACCAACGCCACCTCTACAATCTACAATTTTTTGTACTTGTCCATGAGATAAAGTTATCAGTGGTTCCAAGAACATCGATACCATGACTGTCACGCTTCCGCGCGCTTTATTTGGTCATTTTTTTTCCTTTTTATAAAATAATATAGAAAGCGTTACTCTAATCTAGTTTCAGATGTCTTATACCCATTGTCTTAAACTGGGACCTGGAAAAGATCTGAAAGAAGACGAGAGGTTTGTGGGTCACAGCGATCGATTTGAACCGCAATTAATGACAATAATACAGACTCCTTTTAACTGTCTCGGTAGCCTGGTGGTAGCAGGCCACTACTACTAGGCTAGATCCTGGGTTCGATTCCAGGGTCGTGGGTTATCAGAGATAATGGTGTACTTTATCTCTGGTTTTATTGGGATGTTTCCTTTTTCTGGAAATTTCCCAGTACCTCGAAGTTTGGCTATGTGCCTGGAGATGTCAACAGGCTCGCCACCTGTTACATGGGCCAAAACATAACCGGCGAATCGTGGGTGTTTGCATATATGCTTGAATGCATGCATTTACCTCTGCCTACCCCATCTGGGATTACAGGCGTGAAGCTATGTTTTTTTTCTTCATATGTTTATTTCTTTATATATTTTTTCTTTACATACATAACTCACGGGATTGGAATCAAAGAAGGTGAAACCGCGTGAAATTGCTAGTCCTATATTTCACAATTTCATCCTCACTAATGTTCAAACTACAAGATATAATTACGTAGAGATTTGTAATAATACCACGCATAGTTTCTCGAAGATACCGTGTCCTGAGGCTCACGTCACTTTGTATAATTTCGCTCGGACTAGTCACAGATCGGGGCGAAATTTTTGACATTCCGTCACCGCCCTCAGACCTCAATTATAGGGTTGGTTTACATGATAAATTGAGATTTATCGCTTGAAAATTATATTTGAGACATAATCTGAGATTGGCATGTTAATTGATAGTTACAAGATACACAGATATAGTTTGAAAATGTTATGGGAATGTTAACAAAAAACGGCGTTTTTGCTATTATTTCCAAAAAAAAATAGGATCGAATAAAATCATTTTTAAACAGTCATTGATGCGATCAATGTTTGAAAAAAAAATAAGATTGTAAAATGAGTAGTTGTGTTTCATATAAATAGTCACTTCTGTTAGTCAGTAAGTCAGTCTGTGAAAGTATTTTTGTAAATACGTAAAACTATTATGATAGAGTGGCCAACCTCTATAATTTCTAATTAATTTTGATAAATAATCTTCACCAATCAATTTTTTTTATGTAATGGAAGTGGCAAACAAGCATGCAGTTCACATTGATGTTAAGAGATGACTGCAGCTTATAGACACTTACACTTAGACAAAGGTCAAAATGCAGATGCGTTACCACTCCTGAGGCCTAAGGTGTTTTGCCTCTGTGCCGGAAATTACAGGGCCGTACATTACCACCTGACCGGAACACGATAGTGCTGAACACTACCATTTAGCGGCAAGTATATTAGGTAATGCGGTGGTGCCTACGCCCGCGAGCTCCATCACCAGTCGGAGCTCTACCACCAGTAGTACTATTATCGTGTTCCGGTTAAATGGTGATGTATGACCCCGTAATAACTATCACAGAGACATAACAACTTAGGTTTCAGGGGTGGCAACGCATCTGCATTTTGACCTCTGGTTTTTGAGTAGGTACATGTCTATGGGCTGCAGTCATCACTTAACAGCTATATGAATAGCACGGTTGTTTGCCACCAAAAAAAAATATGTTTATCATGTCCAGTACTTTATAATTAATTATACTCTACTAGCTGTTACCCGCGGCTTCGCCCGCGTGGATGTCGTTTTATGAATAACTAAGTAGCCAATTTCTTTTCTCAAAGTCAGCTTCTCTCGAAATTTTTCCTGAATTTTCTTTGCTATAAACCTCACGGAGCCCGAGACCTTCCAACGTGGAAATCGGTTCGTGCGTTCTGGAGTAATAGCGTCAGGAAGAAAAACCCGACTTATTTTTATATTATTGATGATACACAGTTGACTGTATACCTATTTTTTTATTTTAAAGAAAAATGGAAAGAAAAATTTGACTTCAGGCGAGACTCGAACTCGCGGCCTACTGGGAATCTAGTCCAGCCGCTCTTCCAATTGAGCTACTGAAGTCCTGCCCGATTTGTCAAATCTTTCCTTCACATCTATTGCATTGCTTTATGGTAGCAGCAGCGCCATCTATTACCAACTATGCTAGTTAGGCAACCGATATAATAGACTTTGCAGTTTATTGAATATCGTAAAGAAGTCGCTTTTACCCTTAATAATTGTTTTATATTATTTCGCATTAACACATGCTTGTGAAATGTATATTTCACAAGCATAAAACAATTGTATACCTATTATTGAGAGCAATAAAAAAAAAGATTCCGACGAATTGAGAACCTCCTCCTTTTTTCGAAGTCGGTTAAAAAACAGGCACAATTTCCGTCACCATGTAACCGTTTCCTACCTAACACCGTCTGATCCCCGAAGCGACGACTATATATTTGCATAATAACACTGCTCGCGCCGCCTCGGGGTCGAATCGTCCACTTTTTTGACAAATTCCAATCCTTGGGATTATTAGAAGTCACGGGTTAACTCGGAATGTGATTGGGTTTGCAAATCGATGTGACATTCAAATTCAATGTCCTGTCTTGGTTTTATGCGATGAAAGGAAAATGGTGATGTAAAAAACTTGTTTGTTGATGTGTATTTTGCAATTGAAGTTACTTTTTTTTGACTAGATAAGCTTAAATCGTGCTTTTGCTAATTTGTTTTCGATTAAGTATGCAAGGTTAATGAAATTAGCGCTCATTAATCACCTCTTGCAGGCAGCCTCTCTACATTAATCCTAACAATATTTTGTTTTACGACTTTTTAATGTAATGAAAGTGGCAAACAAGCAGTTTACAACAACAACAACAACAATACACTTTATTGTACACCAGTAAAGAATACAAAGAAATACACAATAGAGTTACAAAGTATACAAGAGGCGGCCTTATCGTTAGATGAGCGATCTCTACCAAACAACCTTTGGGTAGAGGAAAAGATGTAAAAGAGTAGGTTAGGGGTGTACAGATCAAAACATAGAACAGTAAATAAATAATAATAATAATAAAGATTTACACATAAATAGACACATAACAATATCAATACCATATATCATAAAATATCTACTATAATTAAATAAATACAGGTACTTAATAATATATAGAATAATATATATACAATAATACATAAAATAATAATAATTCCAAATAAATAAAGCATTATATAAGAGTGCATATCTACAAGACTTGACAACAACTTCTAATTATTTGTGTAGTAAAAACTTTTTAGGCGATTTTTAAACGTCTCAAGAGTTTGGGCTTGTCGAATATTTAAGGGTAAGGAATTCCATAGACGTGTGGCTTCTACAGTAAAGGTTGACACAAAAGATGAACTATGTAAAGGGATTTTAAGAATAAGATTTACGGAAGAACGAAGGTAAAGAGGATGGGTTAGGCCGAGCCAATGGAAACGTTCTTTAAGATAAGGTGTTTCTGTGGATGAAATAGTAGACAGTAAAGAAATGAAGGAATATGTGCATTCCTGCGGAGGCGGATTGGTAACCACTTGAGTTGTTCGCGAAATTCTGAAACATGGTCGTATTTTCGTAGACCAAATACGAACCGGATACAAAGATTTTGAAGGCGCTCAAGTTTATTTAGTTGCTCTTGTGTGAGGTCAAGCATATGTCAGCGTAATCTAAAATGGGGAAAAGAATAGATCTAGCTAGCGCAACCTTAGTGGCAGAGGGTAAGAAATACTGCAGTCTTCTTATCGAACCAAAAGCCGCAAACATCTTCCTGCTTACCTCGCTAATTTGTGGAGCCCATGACATTGTGCGGTCAAGGATTATTCCCAAATTACGTACTTCATTTGCATAATGAATAGTAGCACCTTCAAACTGTATGGGTGGTTAATTAGCATAATCAATTTTGGAAATAAAACGAGAGCTGCCAATGATGATTGCCTGGCTTTTACCAGGATTGACCTGCAAGCCAAAAGCTTGACACCATTTGGAAATTGTTACGAGATCATCATTGACAGCCTTGATGGCCAAGGTAAGTCATTAACGATAGATTGATAATAAATCTGTAGATCGTCAGCATAAAGGTGGTAGAGAGAAGATACATACAAGTTTACATTGATGTTAAGTGATGACTGCAGCCTATAGACACGCACACAAAGACCAAGGTAAAAGAGCACATGCGTTACCACTCCTGAGGCCTAAGGTGTTACGCCTCTGTGCCGGAAATTACAGGGCCGTACCTTACCACCTGACCGAAACACGAGAGTGCTGAACACTACCATTTAGCGGCAAGTATATTAAGTAATGCGGTGGTGCCTACTCCCGCGAGTTCCGTAACTGGAGCTCTACCACCAGTAAAACCTAAACCAGTTTGCCCCTGAACTGGCATTTACTCTTTTTTTCTGTTTATTTTTTTTTGTTATTTATACTTAAAGATTAGTAAAAGTCGAACAAATGTTGTAGAACAAATGTTGTTGAATTGATGTAGATAAGCTGCCTGCGAGAGGTGAGGAACACGATAGTGCTAAACACTACCATTTGGCAGCAGTTAGATTAGGTAATGCGGTAATGCGGTAATGCCTACTCCCTCGAGCTCCTACACTAGAACTCTCCCACCAGTTAAAATAATTAATGAAAAACGTTAGCACTATATTACTATGTTAATATGTAGTGTGATGTATTATTGCCTATAGATTTACTCGAGCTCTATCACCAGTACAATTTTTGTACTTAATTATAATTACTTCTACATTTTCAACAAGGCAACCTAACTTTCAACAACCTAACTGTCAACACGCCCTTATTTCTATTCAATCAAGAAACAACTAAATATTTAGAAATCTGCCAACTCAATTAAGAATAATAAAACATACCTACTATTTATTATTCGTGTATTCATATTAAATATGTGCGGTGACACATATTCACATATTTTTAATAACAAAACAAGTTAATCCGCATAAATCCGGCTGGGTTTCTCTTTAAAAAATAATAACATAAAACATTTTACGATTTGAAACGTTAATAGAAGTGAATGTAAGATTGACAAAATGGCTGATAGCAAGTAGAACGTAATGACTTAATAACACAATAAAAAGTCCGAGTGTCCGTCACGAGACGACTCCGTTACACATATCAGCGTAATCATCACACGGCGCATTATCTACGACAGCTTTTGCAACTAGCAACGCTGAGGCAACGTGGCCAACAAACCATAACCACTGACACTCACTTTACACACAACAATAACAATGCAATCACAAAAATCATAACTCAACTAAAACGTCCAATTATAAATATATTTAAAGCACAAACTTCATTTGTCGAACTGCAAAAACAATTTTGCAAGATCCACTCGTCTTGACGCACATATGCCACAGAGTAAAAATATCGCAGAGCGATCGTACAAACAATTTATTGTACTACCATTTTTTTGTTGGAAAAACTTACACTGCTTACTGTTACCTTACATACGGATGTTACGGTGTGTGAGTTTGTCGTTACAGTATACAATTGCTCACCACTGGCCAATACGCAACGGCCGGAGACAATGGAATATGTACTTGTTATATAAATTAAGCGTTTTCTTTGTAATTTTCCGGTAAGCGCACACTGCGGAGCTGTGGCAATGTACAAAGGCCGTCCATTGTTTCGACACGTATATATCGCTCGTGATGAAGACGTCAGAAGGTCCTCAAGAAGTAGCAGTTTAATTTGACATCGATTCTTTTATCTTTGGTGTACCTGTTTTTTTTTGAGCTTTGTACACTGCTTTTGTTGTGTCATCTAAACTGGTCAATTTGATCTTATATTGTTTTATTTTAATGAAGTTTTCGCAATCACACATGCAAATGAAATATTTTTAAAAAACAGAAAGAAAGTTTTACTTTAGGCGGGGCTTGAACCTGCGTCCACTGACATGACTAGTTCAGTTGCTCTTACATTTCCATAATCCACAAACCTGGTAGACAATAACACAACGATACGACTGAACTGGTAATCCCAGTGGTCGTGGGTTCAAGTCCCACCTGCAGTTATTTTTTTTTCCCATTGACTCTCAAATATTTCAGCGTCGTCTTGAGACAGCTATACATATAATTACCAGAATCGATGATTGTAATATTTATATTTTTTTCGCAATAACACAGGCGAGTGTATGTATGTATGTATCTTCACGCCAGGTCCCTAGCGGGGTAGGCAGAGAGTGTAGAGCGCCAGACATCCCGGTTCTGACAAACCTCTCGTGCCTCGTCTACCTTCATCATTCTCTTCATACATGCACGCCGATTCCTAAGACTTTTGACCCCACCATCAGACAGAACTCGACCTATTTGGTCATGGTAGGTCAGCCTTGGTCTTCCTGGGCCTCTGCAACCATCCACATTCGCATTGTATATCTGTTTAGTCATTCGCTCATTCGACATTCTTTCTATATGCCCGAACCATCGGAGCATGCCTTTTTTCATTTTTACACCGATACTATCATTCACACAAAGTCTCTTTCTTACATCTTCATTACGAACGCGATCGGTGAGTGATACACCGCAGATCTTGCGCAAAGATCTCATCTCGACCGCGTTCAACTTTATTTTCTAAAGTTCTGCCTCAGGATAACCAGTCCAGCCGCTTAACCACTAAGCTACCGAAGTGGGACTTCCTGCCCGAAGTGAAATGTTTATTTCCCATTTTTCTTTATTTTCCAGAATCGATGAATGCAAAGGGCTCTCAGTCTAAGTTTGAAATAACAGAAAAATAGAGACAGATAAGCTTTGAAATACTCATACTACAAGTATTTTACTGGTGGTAGAGCTCTAGTGACGGAGCTCCCGGGCGTAAGCACCACCGCATTACCTAATATACTTGCCGCTAAATGGTAGTGTTCAGCACTATCGTGTTCCGGTCAAGTGGTAATGTACGGTCCCATAATTTCCGGCACAGAGGCATAACACCTTAGGCCTCAGGAGTGGTAACGCATCTGCATTTTGACCTCGGTCTTTGTGTCGGTGTCTATAGGCTACAGTCATAATTTAACATCAATGAGAACTGCATGATTGTTTGCCTATTCCGTAACATAAAAAAAAAATTGTATCAGCGTTACTTTTCACCAGGAAAAGATATTCACATTTGTCCGAGGACATAAATACCACCATTCAAGTTTTTTTTATGAAACGAATGTGGCAAACAAGCATGCAGCTCACATGAATGTTAAGTGATATCTGCAGCCTATAGACTACACAAAAACCATAGGTCACCACCACCACCACCACGAGTTGTTTTGTCTCTAAGATAATTATAACAAGGCCATACATTACCATTCTACTAACCAAAACACGCCATGAAGCGCGCCCCGCGGCTGGCGTGGATCATAGGCGATCTACTCGGTTAGCACTACGGGCGTGGTCGGGTAGTGTGATGGGTGACCGCTAGTGGCAAATTAAATGCGCGTTTCCGTGCCGAGGGAACGTTAAGCCGTCGATCCCGGTTGCTATTGATAGATAGCACTCGTTAAACCTTGTCGGAGGCCTTATGGCCGGTTTGAAAACATCCGACAGCGGGTTGGCCACTGTCCACTAACCCACCCACCTCCACCAATCCGCACTGGAGCAGCGTGGTGGAGTAAGCTTCAGGCTTCCCCCAAAAAGGGGAGAGACTCGTCCCCAGCAGTGGGACGTATAATGGGTTGCCATTATTATTCCACTTATTTATTCATCCAACTTATCAAATAATTTTTTACATATATATGTTTAAAAAAAAAAAAAAACAACAAATATATATATAAAAAATTAAAAAAAATTATTATTATTGTTATTATAACCAAAACACAGTAGCACTGAAGAATATTATTTCGTGGCAGAGATTAGGTAATGCGGTGGTGCAACGCCCTCAAACTCCTACACTGGAACTCTACCAGTAAAAGATAAAGTAAACTTTTTTTTTCTGATTGCTCAATCGTAAATTGAAAAAAAAAACAGTCATTTAAGTATTTCAAATTATTCTGTCTACAAGGACACTTTTGTATTGTCGGGTTACAAGCTACTTAGAGTAAATAACTTATAATAATAATCCAATAAAAGTATTAATGAATACCAATTTAATAATAAAATTTAACCGATGTATAAATCATAAATTTTTTCAATGCCTTCATAGAAGAAAAAGAAAAATCTGTTCGTCATAGTCATAGTCATTTATTTAGCAGATTCCAAGTGCAGACACTACTGGGAAGAACATCGCTACCGAACAAACTCAGCGCGTTGCTCTATTGTGTTCAAAGCCTTAGATTAAATACATATTAAATAGAATTAAAACAGAGTAAAGATAATGTGAACGTCCATGGCATATAAATATTTATATATAAACACATACGCAAATACCCATCAACAGCTTCATATCGTGATAGAAAATAACACCCGCAAATTACAAAATAAAATAAAAATTAGTATAATTTTTATTTTATTTTGCGCAAGCGCATGCGTTATCGCTAAACCGACACTTTCTACTATACATACGGCACGGTATGATGGCCTTTTTGAACACATAGGGCGAGATTCGCCGCACTATGTCCTTACTTTGACTAAGAGCCGAACTTTCAACGGTTATTTTGTTTATTAATTAATTTATTTTGGCAATCACAGCTTTACTAAGTGAAGTAAAAAAGAGCCTACTAGAGTATTTTAAGAATAAAAACATTACAATTACATTACAAAGTAGCATCGTAGTAATAGTGTACCGCTACGCTGAGATCTTGGATTCAATCCACGGTTCCACGGTCCACATGGTTCGGGTGGTATAAGTTTTTCACCATAGAAGAATATCAGTAATCCTCGGAGTTTGATAATAAATCCAGTGACTGACACTTATTACAAGTTAGTCGTAAAGTGTACCTTGCGAATCATGTAAAAATTCAGGCGTGTATTAACCGCTGCCAAATTTTTTCTAGACATAATGTTATTAGTTACATGTATTTATTCAAAACAATATTAAGAAAGGTAATTAAATGAAATGTCAGTTTATATCAAGATTCCACGAAATATATCATACAAAACAATGAGTGCAAATGTTGATTTGGCACATGAATGATGTACACAAGTCAGACTAAATACGATATTCTTTATCAGTCAAGCCAAATAGTAGAGCACAATTGTCTCCATACACGATTTTTCTTCAGACTAATGAAGGCTGGAGGATTCTTCCCAAATAAAAACATTCCTATATAATCAAACACGAAAACGGCCAACGTAGCGTGCGTATGTACACATAAACATCGTTTAATTGTTATCAATCGTGACTAATTGGGTAAAAAATATCTTGCATAACAAACAAATTTCTAGATGGTAAACCATCGGTCTTAAATTCCGTAAAAACCTGTAAGAATTCACGCAAATTATGTTTACTTTCGTAAATGACGTCCAAGTGTTATTTTAAATGTGACTTGTAGAATTTATGTAATCAAAATTTGGATAGGTAACATCAAATCGGCGTCTTTCCACCATTAAACTTGTTCAGTCGTGTTCCGGTTAGGTAGTAATGATAAGCAATTTCTCTAATTCTCAAAAGCTCTAATTTCCAGCACAGAAGTCAACAACTATAAGAACTTAGACCTCAAAGGAAGAGACGCATCTAGAAATAGAGAAGTAGAAGAAATAGACAATATTTTTATTTCGAATAGATCCTTACAGATACTTTCAAAACGTCAAGAAATCATAAAATGCCTAGAGTGAATAACCATTACATAAAGTAAAAGCCAAAATCATATATTAATAGTAAACTAAAATTAGAATTAAAACTACTTACTACAAAATTTTTCAATTCCTTCAATGATGATAAATGAAGAAAAAGAAAAAGAGTCAGAATCAGAAACTCATTTATTCATTTAGGGTGACAGGCACCTCTTATGACACGTCAAAAACAAACAAAATAAATTAAAGCGAATAACAATTGATATTCATGTCAAGATAAAACTAAAATAAAACTAAACGTAATAAGCTAATGTAAAAGTATATCAGTAGAATGTCTCTTTTCCCCTTTACAAACTGATAACAAAGAGTAAAAAGAAAAGAAAAAGAGTCATTCTTTGTCATTCACCGGCAAAGTTCCAAAGGCCAATATGATCTGAGAAAAACTTGCCGGAAAAAACTCAGTCGGCTCTTTTAAAAATATCTCTTAGGCATATTTTTACAATTTTCCATAATTTAAACAAGCTTAAAATTAACAATATAATATCAACATTACACTTTGATTATTATATTTAACACCTTTGTGGAGCTAGATCAGCATTTAGCCAAACATTTCTATCCTTGAAAAACTTATTCGTCAAGATTCAAGTTATTCACTTACCAGAGTTCCAAGTGCTGACACTACTGAGAAGAACTCCGCTACCCAACAAACTCAGTAGGAACTCATATAAATGAGAGCTTAAATCTAGTACAGATTATCGTGAAAAATCAAATAATTTGAACGTCCATAGCATAGATGCAAATATACTGCTATCGACTAAATGAGATGTAGCTCCTGCAAACCAGAACAGACCAGTTCCCACCAACAGCACCCGTTCACGAGTATGACGCATGTGACAGCCATTGCCCTCCTCGGCCATTTTAGGAGGAAGTGAGCAACCCGACCTTCGACGCCGCCAAAGGAAAAGACGTTTAAGCGTGCATGACCGTTCCGGATATGCATAGGGCAAGATAATACATGGACATCATCTAAATAGAAATCTCAGGTTTTATAATGTTCTAGAATATTTATAGGCCATGGTATTCACTTATCATCAATATGAACTATGTGTTGGTTATTGCCACATCATCATACTATAAATCTATACTTAATACTATAAAGAGGTAAAGTTTGTAACTTTGTTTGTTTGTTTGTAACGGCTAATCTTCGGAAATATTGAAACGATCATGAAAATTCTTCCACGGTATAGTTTAGGCTATATTTTATTATTATATAGTAGTAACGGAGCGCGTAGGCGTAAGCACCACCGCATTACCTAATACACTTGCCGCTAAATGGTAGTGTTCAGCACTATCGTGTTCCGGTCAGGTGGTAATATACGGCCCTGTAATTTCCGGCACAGAGGTATAACACCTTAGGCCTCAGGAGTAGTAACGCATCTTCACTTCTGGTTCACTTGGACTTCTGGTCTTTGTGTGGGTGTCTATAGGCTGTAGCCTGTGCATGTTTGTTTGCCACTTTCATTATAATAAAAAAAAACTGACATCAAAAGAGTTCTTCAGAGATGGCTGCGTGTTGGTAACTCCCCTGATGTTGTAAATGATCATAGGCGATGGTAACCATTTTCCATCGGTAGACCCATTCAAATAACTCGAGTACTGTCTGAGGCTGAGGTCAAGAGTCTTAGGGTGAGATTCACATACCGCACTACGACTTTACTTCTAGCAAAGTACGCTTAGAACTGTCAAAACTCATACTTACTGGTGGAAAGCTCCAGTGACGGAGCTCGCGGGCGTAGGCACCACCGCATTACCTAATATACTTGCCGCTAAATGGTAGTGTTCAGAACTGACGTGTTCCGGTCCTGTGGTAGTGTACGGCTCTGTAATTGCCGGCATAGAGCCATAACACCTATGCTTCGGGAGTGGCAGCGCATCTGCATTTTGACCTCTGGTCATTGTGTAAGTGTCTATAGGCTGCAGTCATCACTTAACATCGATGTGAACTACACGCTTGTTTGCCACTTTTATGACATAAAAAAAATAATAATACTTTACTGAAAAGTAAAGTATTTATTTATTTTTTTTTGCTCTAAGCATACTTTGCTCAAAGTAAAGTCGTAGTGCGGTCTGTGAATCTCACACTTAGGAATCGGCGTAGGTGCATGTATGAAGAGAATGTAGGAGAAACACGGTAGGTGTGTCAGGAGCGGGATATTTGGCGCTCCACACACTCTGCCTACCCCGTCAGGGACTTGGCATAAAGATACATAAATACTCGGTTGCTTGACTGTCAATCTTTTCACATAACAAAATTACCTCTGCCTACTCTTACGCAGATTAAATTGCATTATATAAGTTGACACGTGGTTGACACTCATATTATTGCAGAATTTGCAGAACTAATTCACTTTAAACAAAAAAGACGCTGATTACAACTTTACATTTATTTTTTGTTTCTAAGATGTGATTTTTAAGTAAATTAGTCAGAATAACGTCACATATTCTATCTAGAAAATTATAATCATTTTCGATTTTTTTCTCTTCAAAATTTAATTTGTAAGTAAATATTTTTCGGCAGGACATTGCGATATTTCGCATTACGTATTTTTTTTTGCTGGATTCACTATCCATTACCTATTTGAAGTATTATAATTTATATTTAAATTTACAAATAATTCGTACAGAACTTATTTTGATGAATTGAATATGCGTCACAAGCGGAACGCTTAGGCCGATCATGCCTCCATATCGATTGTTCCGCTTGGCTTACGTGGAACGTGACACTTTTTCGTGCGTGCAGCCGGTATTAATCGATTTATAAGACGTCAGCACGTGTTACGATTAATATTCATACATTATCAGCGCAAGATAAGCTCTCGTGCCTTGTGATACGGAATAATTAAGGAAAAAGAACATTAGGTATTATATTGTTCAACCAAGGCCAAATAAATTTGCTGCGTGAAAACAAGCATTCAAATTTCGCCGTGAATGTGTCGCAGTATGATAGATAAAACCGAAATATAGCTATACCCTTAGAAATATAATTATATACCTACCGGAACAAAGCCATTCATACCTATTTTACTAGGAATATAACTATAATTGTACTATTCATCATTGTACTATTAGAAAATTAAAAAGAAAAACCTAACACCGACCGCCGCACCCTTCGATCTTACCTGGCTAAGTCGGGGGCGCCCATGGTCCCAATCAAAATAAGGTAAGATTGTTCATATGACTGTATGTATGTATGTATCTTCACGCCAGGTCCCTAACGGGGTAGGCAGAGAGTGTAGAGCGCCAGATATCCCGGTCCTGACAAACCTCTCGTGCCTCGTCTGACTATGTATGTTCCGGTATATAATTATATTCCTAGGGATATAGCTATATTACGGCTTTATCTATCATACTGCGACACATTAGCTAACCCGGTGAACTTCGTATCGCCTTAAAACCTACCTACATAGACAAATAAAATATAAAATCCGTCTAGCCTTTTCTGAGAAGTTTGGGTAAAAACACTATGACACGAGAATTTAATATATTAGATATAAGATTAAGATAAAATTTTATAAGAATGACGTCAGAAAGTCTAGAAAAATTATAATATTACAAGCAACTTTTTGTTTTCAAAATGACTTTACGTACTAAGTTTTTCTGATGGCTTTTGCTATACGATATTTTTTTGTCGTTTTTTATGTAGTATAAAATATAGTTGGGTAGGACTTTCAAAAAATTTAGGGGTGTGCATATATCATTTTTCGATTTAGTCAACAGTTTGTGCCTACTCCTGTTGATTTACGAATTGTTAACACTTGATATCATAGAACAGTTATTTCGCGCATAATAGCAGCAGATCAGTGTTAAAATAATGGTTACTGGTCTGGCCACTTCTTCCATTTCAGCTAGTCAGAAGAGTTCTATTCTACGGTCCATGAACATAACTGCAGCTTCTGAAATGTATTGCTCTGGCAGAAATGTGGTAGTTGTGAAGGCTGAGACTAAGAATGGAGATCACACAGACAGACAGTAGTCTGTGAGGTGGTTTTTCCTACAAATAGGAATCAATAAATTCAAATCTCCCATTCGTCAGAGCGGCCGCGATTTGCACTCCTTTTGATCGCTACAAAAGGAGACATTTAAGGCATTTAAGGCACTTCGGATCGTTCCTTAACGATCCTGACAATGAGACTACATTATAAACACATACAACACTCCATGAACAGCCGACAAATACGCCGCCGCATCCCCAGCTCCGACTCTAGAACATAAAACGACCCGAGGGTGGTTATTTCGTAATTTCGGTGGTGGCGGGTTCAAGATCCAACTGAAGTCAAACTCACATCACTTTTGTGTGTGCATAAGTGGTGCTGCGAACTGGTTATGAAATGTCGGTCAGAATGATAGTGTCGGCCATTATGCTTTTTCGGGTTAGTAGGTAAATCATAATAAAAATTATAAACATATTTTGTTTATAATTTTTATTATGATTTACCTACTAGTAGTATTATTAAAAAATTTTGTTTATGCACTAAAATGTATGCGAATACTTTTCTTGGCCATAATTAATTTATTAAATAACAAAGATACATAAATCAATATAAAGTAAATTGGAAAACGTTTTCTATGAATTTAAAACAAATAAATCAAATGGACAATTTAGAAGGGGGTATAACTTTTAATCGTTTAAGGTTTTAGGAACAGCAACGTTATAAATATTAAAAGCAACACTAATAAAAACCTTTATTCACGCACAATTTGGACAGTTTCATTCGATTGCCATCAATAGAATATTTTAATCGGGTATCGATTCGAATCGAGTTTGGTATACACGACGAATCGATTATAAATTGTCTTTTCGGGGCATCGAACTGAAGATTTGGCAAGATGCGTGTCTATTATTGATTGACTTATTTTTCTGTATAAAATTACTTTAATGTCATTCTGACTAAAATAAAAATAATATTTATGATGTTTTCTAACTTTACTTCCTTAGTTCATGTAACTTTAACGTGATATGCAGAGGTAAATGTATGCATGCATTCAATCATAAATACAAAACCCACGATTCCCCGGTTACGTTTTGGTCACCAACCAACTAGAGCGAACGTTGCACAATCCCTAATCGCATATGTCTTACGTGTCCCTCCACAACGTCCTAAGCCGAGGTTCGGACCCGCAGAGGTCTCCTTTAAGCAGTTGCGCTCTTTTATTTTCTTTAAAGCGCGCATAGCTGCGGCTGCTGTAGATCGCAAGCGATCTAGTCGGTTAAACGATACGGACGCGGTCGGGTGTGCGATGGGTGACCGTTAGTGGCAAATTAAAATGCTCGTTCCCGTGCTTCGGAGGGCATGTTAAGCCGTTAATCCCGGTTGCTATCGATAAGTAGCAGTCCTAAAAAACCTTGTCGGAGGCCTGGAACAACGGGTTGGCCACTAACCCTTATCTCCACCAACCCGCATTGGAGCAGTGTGGTGGAGTAAGCTCCAGGCCTTTTCCCAAGAAGGGGAGAGACTCCTGCCCAGCAGTGGGACGTTTCAATGGTTGCCATTATTATTAGTGCCGTTTCGAACCGAGCCGCTTGCATAAAGCCGTCCTTAAAATAAAAGTTTCGTTTTGGGCCATATAACAGGTGGCGAGCCTATTGAGATCTCCGGCACACCGCGGACACTCCGCCAAAATTCCATACAAACGCTTAATTTGGTTTCTATTACACAGACATCAATCAGTGACGTGTATTTACACGCGCACCTGTGTGCGTAGCACGTACAAAATACCAACCGTCGCCCATAAGAGGGGAAGGGGTTGAGTGATGCGGGCAAATCGGGCGGGACGTCGAAGTGTCCACTTTATACGTAGTATTATTATATATTCTCTGTCTCCGGGGAGATCCTTACCGAACTCCGAGTATAGCAGTGGGAAATTGTCAGAAAATGGAAAACCCGAATGGTACCACAGATTAAAGATAATACACCTTTACTTCTGATAGCCCCTAGCCGCGGGGATCGAACTCCAGCGTATCACTAATGACCTACTACCACAAGACTTTGAGACAATCACACTTTTCAGTACAGAAATCGTTATACGTGACAGTTGCACATAAAAATATACAATTTGAAACAGGAAAATGCAGTTGTCATAATAAAAAAACATACAATTTAACTGAGCCAATTGCGTATAAACGACTGACAAAAATATCATGACTACACATACGACATGACATTTCGTAAAAGCTAAACAAGAAAATATTTTTCAAAATCCGTTTAGACTTGATTTCGCTACCAACTTTATTTTAATATATGCATTTTTAAGTGTTGAATTTCGGCAGATATATTAAGTAGGTAACGATGACCTATGCCCTCGAGCTCTCTTATTGGTACTCAACATTCGTTTTTGTACAAAGACAATGGTTATGATTTTGTGGGTTAAAATATATGGCAAATAGAGATATCTTTAGCCGCTGATTCGTGACGTAGATGGACTACGGCCTTCTTGAGACGTATATTTTCTACATAACCTAATTTTACAAAAGACCTAGGCAGGATATCTTCCATTCCTATTAAAAAGTCTTTCAATAAAAAGTCTCTACCCCAATTGTACAATAAGACATACAGCAAATGAACATGGTTTTTATGAATTAATGAGTTTAAAAGTTGTGACAAAAGATGATCCACTTAAGAAATTAAAGAAAAATCGCAAAAAAAAATGACTTCGGGTAGGAATCGAACGCGACCTCTGGATAGCCAGTCCAGCCAGTTTAGCTACTTCCGTAGCTTCGATTCCTGCCTGAAGTCAAATTTTTCTTTCCATTTTTTTTTAAATTTCTAAAGCTTACTCGCATGTGTTATTACAAAAAATAAATATTACAATGATCCACTTAAATTTTTGCGACTTCTTGATGTGATGCCCTTAAAATAGAGTCGTTTTTTACTTAACTGGCGACCCCCCGGCTTCGTACGGGTGCATTTTAGAAAAAAAAAAGAAGTTATAAAAAATTTTCAAGAAAATAATATTGTAACTATAAATTGAAATGTAGGTAAGCTTATCTTTCAAATTGGATCAAACTGCACACGGTGTAAAAAGTTGGCTAAAATCGGTTAAGTTTAGGAGTCCATCGCGGACAAACACTGTGACACGTAATGTAGAGAACGTAGGTAAAGACGTCGGCTGCAAGACACAATTGAAAATCAATTGTCATATTTTTCTTGCTACTTGTTGATTACTGACTGATTTGTATGTTGTGTTTTATGGAGATAATGAGACAAATAATTCAGTAATCGGTTACTTGAATGAGTGTTGGTTATTGTGTCCAAAAAACATGATATACACAGAACATTGACGACACAACGCAGCTTCTATCGTCGATGACACAAAATAATCAATAAAAAAATTAAGAGCAAGCATTAAAAAAAAAAACAATTTAAATATTATTTTTTCATTAAATATCTGCTTGTTATTCTGTGAATTAATATTAAGACATAAAAGTATATACTTTAATTTTTGGAATTGAGAATTGATTTAAGGTAACTAAGCAATAATATTTGTCGAAAACGAATCCTTTTCTGGAATATTATTAGGTTTGATATACACGCGAATACACGCGAATAATTCTGGTACTAATAAATATATTCAAATGACTGTTATCGAACTAAAACCAGATCGAATTGCACGGCCAAATTTTTGCAATTAATATCAAAATCTCACGATACAAAACAATCATAAAACATTCGCCACCAGGAACTAACATGCTACCAAACAGTCACAAACCAAAAAAAAAACCGAATGTGAATACACCTATCTCAAGAACCAGTTAAGAGCAATTTAAATTAATGGATTTGTCATCGCTATTAATTTTATAGGAATTAATATGCGCGCGGCAAACGCAAAGAGGCATTTTTTTTATCAAATTGACATTTAATGGAGTCCGGTCGATGTATGCGGTGACGGTAAATTGATTGACAAATTGCGTGACGAATCCGAAATGGGTGGATTTCTTTTGAGTGTATCAGTTGTAAAAGTCGCGTCTTGTTTTGCATTCAGTAAACAGGCGACAGAAGAAGCTGAGAGCAAGCGGTCCTCAAAAATCCTCTCAAAGATCTCCCTGAATTCAACCTTTCTATGAGAAATATTTTGAATGTAGAAAAATCCTCTCAAAGATCTCCCTGAACTCAACCTTTTTATTTAGCCATACTTACTTGACAATCAGTTTAACTGGATCCCGAATACAGCTAAAAATGAACCGGCACGTCATTTTTAATACAGAAACGTAACAGTTTATGCCAGAAGAAGCAGCGCAGCTACATAGAAAACTATGATTTTTATGTAGAAGTATATACGCTACAGTATTCGAACTGTATACTTATTTGCCACTTTCAAGACTTGAAAAAAAAACAACGTTTACACTGGAAGAGCTATCGGGCTAGAAGCGGTGTTCCATAGTGCAGTTTAATTCTGGCAAGTCTTAAGGTCATCAATAATATTAATGGCCAATGTTAATATTCTTCTATCTGATTCTTAAGTAGGATATTTTATAAGCATGATTTTAAATATAGAAGCTAAATGCAGCAATCTTGACGTCCAAATATTAGTCGTTAAACAAAACCTATGTGTGTATAATATGTCAGAAACCTCTAAATTGATCAGATTTTAAATAACGCCAAATCCCAGGATATTCTGTCTCTATTATTTTACGTGTTTCATATCAATGAAATGACTTTTAACGCAACTAAAACTAGATGACATTTCGATAATAGACCATCAGTTACTTCATTATGTTTGAAAAAATCGCTGATAACTAAGTAGTCCACAAAACGCTTATCTTATGGCTCCGCCCGACAAGTTGTAAAAGTCGTAGTTAACAGCTCTAGGTTCTCACGACAGATCCGTCGATTACAGTGCCGTGTTCATTATTAGTCAATCTGTTTTATTGAAATATTTCCGATCGCCGCCTTTGATCCACATGCTGTCAATTTCTCCAAACCAATAATATCGACGAACTTTACTGTCTCGAGTAATTAGCAGTTCATTCGCTACGAATCGATTCGTCATTTGAAGTGATCAAACTTCCGATTTTCGTAGCTTGAAACCTGCGTTGGTAAAGGAAAGTAATATTGTTATCGGATATAAAAATTTACGATTATCGTTTAGAAATCTCTCGTACGCAGTCATGTTAATTTTATGCGTATCCACGAGGGCTTTCTTGATTAGTACTTTCTTGTTTATGCGTAGTTTTATTTGTAATAATCGTAACAAAAAAGAGGTAAAAGCATTTCAATTTCTTAGAATAGGTGGTAGAAGAACAAAAGGGCAAAAAGCAAGAAATAAGCCAGATGACAAGATCTGCTAATCTGCTAATAAGTACGAACAAGGGATAAATAAAAACCAGTGCTTTATAAATTTAATTTTTTTTTTCAAAGTGATCCATGATTTGTCAATGTTTGCCCCCTTGACGCTCGACCATAATGATTTGACTTGCATTCACTGCTGAGTAGTTCAGTATCTACATTGGATTATTTAATCAAATATGTAAATAAAGATGGTGCTAGCAAAAGATTACAATTTATACTTGTTACAAAATTAGCAATACCTTCTCGCTACCGTCATTATTTGGCCCCGTTTAATTGTTGATGCAAATATCTAAAATATAGACATTTGATGTAAGATAAGTATGTATGTATAAGAAGAAAGACACTAAAATTAAATAAGTAAATAACTCAAGAGTAGCATCGAACAAAACACCTCTGAAATTCAAAAATATTATACCAAAGAAGATGCTAGAAGATCGTAACAAAACCGCCATCTCCAATAAAATTAAAAAACAAATTGACTGCCTTCCATGATTCGACTATTTTTTGGCACTTTTATGAAAAATACCTACGCTCCAACAAAACGTCTTATATTAAGCACTACTTTAATGTACCCAACATTAGAAACACTTAGGAACCAAATCAAAACCCGGATACTAAACTTAAGGTTACAATAAACATATTCGAGCAACATCCATAATTTAAGTTGACCTCGACTCACCATTTTCGAATCCTATTTACGTTCGTAGAATCATGTAAAGACTAATTAAGTCGTTCATTCTTTACATCAAAACAATACGTTCGGACATGACAGCTAACATTGGAATCAGATACTACTAAAGTACAGGGTTTTAATTTATTTAATTTGCGCCTCTAATTATATACAATCGTTGAACGTGATTCGTGAGGCATCTGACACACAAGGTAGTCTTTTGTGGTACCGTCACTCCTTGTCAAATCTGTTTTGTAGTAACCTTTAATATCCAATAGATGATCCTCGCAACAATATAGATTTGCCCCTCTCTCGCCTTTATTTCAGAACATGCGGGAGGAGAGATAGTTCAAAATAAATCGGGTATCAGCGACTATTATCGAAGAACAGTAATCATTCGTAATCACACCACCGATTTTTAAGTCATGATCGTTTTTTGTCAATGTATTTTTGATTTTTTTCATCCACCAATATTTGATTCAATGTCAAAGTTCATTTAAATTGACATTAAATTAAAATGTAATTATACTGTGTCCGGTATCCTTCAAAATAATAGAAACTAATTATTTTTCTTTTTATAACGTACTATGATGATTTCGTATGTAGCAATATAAAAATAAGCACGTATCATTGCCAGTTTTTATTTCAAGTTAATTAAAATTATTTGAATTAAAATTTTAAAATTGTGTCAATAGATAAACAGTGTCAATTTGAAGAAGCATTAATTAACCAAATTGGATTAAATAGGTAATAAAGGCGCTGGTGGTACAGGTAAATATATTATTTCGCAGCGTACCTACTTGGTTACGATATTATCTAATTTT
Organism: Macrosoma leucophasiata; assembly: GCA_036365455.1. NCBI lineage: Eukaryota > Metazoa > Arthropoda > Insecta > Lepidoptera > Hedylidae > Macrosoma > Macrosoma leucophasiata. The sequence continues at coordinate 15,085,901 of JAWQUS010000021.1, forward strand.
CTCAGTCTATGCATTTCTAATGGTATCTCAAATACATCGCAAAACTTTAACTTTTAACTGGCAGTTTCAGCTCTTCACAGTGAAGCGAAGGTCGATAGCATAAGCATCATCACATCTGATCTATCTTAGCTTAAATAATAATGTTCCTGAAAGGACCGCGCGCGGCCTAGGTGCTGACAATTCTCTTAATTTTCTTCTGCATCAAGCCTGGCAGGTAATTCAAGATTTTTAAATTTTGAAAACCCCCGTGTATCTCTCACTTGGTGAGATTCTCGAGAGACGATGGCACCAGATCAAACAGTTTACCAGAGCACTCGCCGGTGGACTCGGTAGAAAATGCATAGCCACCATCCCCATATGTGAACAGTCTCACTTGAACTTTATAGAACAGAGTGCCTAGTGCGAGATTTTATGCGCATTCAATCGAATTCGATCGCGGAAGAGTAAACGCAGATTTGTATGGAATTGAAGGAGTGTCATATATTCACCGCTAGATGACGCTCCTTCAATTCCATACAAATCTGCGTTTACTCTTACGCAATCGAATTCGATTGAATGCACATAAAATCTCGCACTAGGCACTCTGTAGATATTGACTTGGTGTAAAAAATATCTGCATTGTTTCAGACCCTGATATTCTAAGAAGCAATACATTTAAGAGTAATTTTGGGAAATATTTCAATAGTTTTATTAGTTTTTCGTTTCAGTTTCAATTTTATGGTCGATTTCAACCACTGAGCGAACCTATATCTTCCCTTACTAAAGGCCGGTCCAATCATTGCACCTTCGATCGCAGATCACACCAATCGATATTGCAAAAGATCTTTTCATCGATCCGCTATCAACATCCTATCAATGGATAACGGACAGCAAATTTATCTGTAGATTTGTTGATGACAAGCCTTTTTTGACAAAAGGATCGAAGCATTGATCGAATGACATTAAAAATGGATTGATATCGATTATTGGATCTACCTATAATTTCCGGAACAGAGGCATAACACCTTAGGCCTCCGCAGTGGTAACGCATTGGTATTTTGACCTTGGTCTTTGTGTGGCTTGTTTGCCACATCCACTATATTAACTTTTTACTGGTGGCAGAGCTCCAGTGGCAGAGCTCGCGGGCGTAGGCACCGCCGCATTACCTAATACACTTGCCGTTAAATGGTAGTGTTCAGCACTATCGTGTTCCGGTCAGGTGGTAATTACGGCCTTACGTACGGCCCTGTAATTTCCGGCACAGAGGCATAATACTTTAGGCCTCAGGTGTGGTAACGCATTTGCATTTTGATCTTGGTCTTTGTGTAAGAGTCTATAGGCTGCAGTCATCACTTAACATCAATGTGAACTGCATGCTTGTTTATCACTTCCATTACATAAAAAAAAAACCTGTATGCGACATTATGCATGACCGATGTTAAACTGCAAGAACTCCAAAATTGTGCCCTCTCGCCATTAAGTCTCGCATTACTCCGAGACCAAAGCCACCCAGTGACAAGGCAGCCGCCGGCAGCTAGCCACAATGGCGATTGTTCGAGCATTGATCAACTGATAGTGCGCTCCTCCTAGCGCTCCTTATTATTTATTGTTCTGAACAACAATTACGCATAGAAAATGTTTTAGTATGTACCTACTACTGTAACGATTTGTTTGTGTCATGTACTTTGATAATGATATGCTTACATTGATTTTACATTAAGTTTACAGCATACGTACTTAAAGAAGCTTGAAAATTGCACAATCTCAAAAGAACCAACAATTATAATATTATACTACCTGACCCGGCGAACTTCATTATGTCACATGCTATTTTTTATTTATTAAAAAAACATCCTTCTTGTTCAACTGTTTTTCATATTTCTCCTGACAATGACACTTAAAAAAAGATTTGTCCAATGATCCAAAAGAAATGTTCTTCCAAACATTTTGGCGACTCATTTGTAATTATACGAGTATAGATTTTAAATCCGACTCTGTCCGTCGTCCTTCATAGAGTTCAAATCCCTATAAAATAAGCTACTTACTTGCGCCGCTGTAAAGTTGTCGTGCCAAAAGCAATAACTCTATCAACAAAGTTCTTATCAAGCGGCTTAACCTTTCGGAAAGCTGGTACGAAGTCGGAATAAATCTAAGCTATCTAAAGCTGTGGACACACGGTGAAAGTTCACTTGCATATTCGCGCCCGCGCCTCCGGGCGACGGCCTACGCCGCATCTATTTCAACAACCGATATTATGTCGATTAATTTAATTTTTAGCTAGTGCATCAATTTGCGTCGACGTATTAACCATATTTAGGAATAATATAAAATGGTATATGATAATGGCATATAATTTAATTTTGAGCTTCTTCTGAATATACCTAGTTCATTTCAAAAAGAGTTATTGGGCAACATATCTTAAGGTGTTTAAAATATAACGTATAATAAACAATCTATTTGTATTTTGTTGATAAAGATGTAAACAAACAAATTTGGTGGATGTACGATATTTTGATTTACTTACTTATATTATTTTTACTATTTTTACAATGCAATATTTCAAGATTATAATAACAACCTTATCGTATGAATTTCGACTGAGTAATAAATGGTGGTATATTATTGATTTGGATACTGGTGGTGAAGTTCCAGTAATGAAGCTCTAGGGTGGCCCTATCCGCTTAATGGTATTAGTATTCAAGTTATCGTGTACCGATCAAGTGGTAGAATTTTAATATCTATAATCACTTCACAGGAATACGAAGTGTGTGTTATTTCATGATATAAAATATTATATATACTTTCTAACATATTTTATATTAATGAAGTATTTTCTACTCGCAATTGAAAATAACATAATGTTAATAATGCTACTTCAAAATATCTAGAACTCATATCGTCTCCATCACTTTTTAACATCGTTCCTCACTCAAACTCCGAACAACTGCATCACCCACAAGTGCGGTGGACAAGAGATAGGCCATTAACGATTTATTGCCAACAGATTGCTATCATTACGTCTGCCTGACTGGATTATGTTGTTTGAATACGTTATTAGGACATTTCTAGTGGCTAAGCAATTGGTTTAACGGTCTTCTTTTTATAATACCGCATCAAATGATCTAAGTATCATTTTGGATTGAGTGTAAATATATTTTTTCATGTTAGTAATGAAGGTGGCAAACAAGCATGCAGTTTACATTGATGTTAAGTAATGACTGCAGCCTATAGCCTACACAAAGACCAGAGATCAAAATGCAGATGCGTCGCCACCCCTGAGACCCAAGTTGTTATTTCTCTGTGATAGTTATAACGGGGCCATACATTACCATGTAACCGGAACACGATAGTGCTGAACACTATCATTTGGCGGCAGATAGATTAGGTAATGCGGTGATGCGGTGATGCCTACGCCTTCGAACTCTACACTGGAACTCCACCACCAGTTACACTTTTACTGTTTATTTTCTTTACATTTATATTGTTGATCGTGTATCTGGTACCTATATCTGTTTAGAACCCTGCCCACGGGCATGATGTCTGCGAAGTCCTTTGTCTTATCTAGGCACTCATGTTTGAGCACTGCGGTCAGATACGTACTCGTATGTAGCGCGTAGATATTAATTGTGTTGTATTGTAACTATTACCTGTGTGATTTTATTATTATGCTTTTGTACTTAATAATGGCAACCCTTGAAACATCCCACTGCTAAGCACGAGTCTCTCCCCTTTATGGGAGAAGGCCCATGACTGACCCCATGATGACTGCAGCCTATAGACTAGTTTTCATTACTAACCTCTCTTTGGAGTGAATCTACAGGTGTGAATTTATGTATATTACAATATTGTGGCTGGGGTGTGTTGTCGGTACCGGACAAACTTCCAACCCTCAACTCTCCGACCTTCCAGTAGTGGAAAATAATTCTACCGCGAATGCATTCCGTCAACCGAACAATGGCGGTCAAAACAATTCAATGCGTGGCAGTAAATACAGTAACGTGCACTTCTTTCGGCTGAAGTGAACATAATGAGGGCATTATAATAGCTTAGTACAACGAAGGGGACCTGGGTTTGATTCCCGGGTCGGGGTTTTTAGAGATAACTGTGTAATTTCCATTTTTTGGTAGTTTCCTATTACCTCGGAGTTTGGTAATGTACCCGAGAATGTCGATAGACTCGCCACCTGATACCGCATTAGAGAATAATTGTTCGTATCCGTGTTCACGGTTCTTTGAGGTACGCGGGGTTTGCGGGAGACGTAACTAAAGCGCTGTGATTGGCTGTCAGGCAACGTCGCTATTGCGAGGATTGCGTTCTATGCTAGCAAAATGCACTAACGCGTTGTGAGCGTCGGTTGCCCTGAATGCGATATCTATTGGAGGTGATCTGTGGTTACTGTGTCTGTGGTGTATATGCTAGAATGCATGAATTTTCTCTGCCTACCCCTTCGCAGTTTACAGGCGTCATAGTTGTATTAATGGGGGGGGGCCATATCAAACAATACACAGATAACACAAAAGAACATATTGCTGTGTGATAAGTAACCTTTCAATTAAAGTCCAAAAATCAATACTTACGCTCAATTTCTAAGCCGGTCAACTTCGTATCACTCTAGCCCACTTCCCTCTTTTAATTGCGGCCCAATGAAGCACAACTAATTCTGACTACCCTCCGAAAAACTTGGTCCCCTCCCGATAACACACTTAATGGAGAAGGCCCAATCAATAGAGGTCAGAAACTTTATTTGCACACGAATTCGCGTTAACTTATATTGTTATGTTATTGTTTTATAACAGTTTTTGTTTATGTTTTTGACCATGGTTCAATTGTCAATTGTACGTTTTATAATGTCAATATTTTGCCTTGTCGATTTTTATGCCAGATAATGGTTTTTAAAATGAAAAATACGCTCACACTCACAGCTCCACTGTAGGTATAAATCTGTGTCGTGGGAGCCGTTGTACACATACAACACATAAACAAACACCCAGACCCGAAACAAATATCTGTAGGTCATACAAATATTTGTTCCGGTGCGGGGATCGAACCCGTGACCCTTCGAATCAAACGGTGGTTTCGCACCGCTGGACTAAGCGGGTCGTCAATGATTTTGAATTTGTGAATGATTGGCTTTGTTATTTTATGATTTGGGCGGCACTTTTTGTTCTTACTTACCTAGTTGTTTGTACTGGTGGTAAAGCTCCAGTGACGGAGTTCGCGGGCGTAGGCCCCACCGCATTACCTAATATACTCCCCGCTAAATGGTCACTACCATTTAGCGGGGAGGTAATGCGGTGGGGCCTACGCCCGCGAACTCCGTCACTGGAGCTTTACCACCAGTACAAACAACTAGGTAAGTAAGAACAAAAAGTGCCGCCCAAATCATAAAATAACAAAGCCAATCATTCACAAATTCAAAATCATTGACGACCCGCTTAGTCCAGCACTATCGTGTTACGGTCAGGTGGTAGTGTACGGCTCTGTAATTTCCGGCACAGAAGCATAACACCTTAGGCTTCAGGAGTGGTAACACAGCTGTTCTTTGTCCTTGATCTTTGTGTCAGTGTCTATAGGCCGTAGTCATCACTTAACATCAATGTAAACTGCATGCCTCTACGCCGGAAATTACAGGGCCATACATTACCACCTGACCGGAACACGATTGTGTCGAACACTACCATTTAGAGGCAAGAATATTAGGTAATACCACCGCCTTCGCCCGCGAGCTTCGTCACTGGAGCTCTATCACCAGTAAAACAGTACTTGTATTTAAAACAGTTTTCACAATCACTCTAGTTCTGTCTGATGGTGGGGTCAAAAGTCTTAGGAATCGGCGTGCATGTATGAAGAGAATGATGAAGGTAGACGAGGCACGAGAGGTTTGTCTGAACCGGGATATCTGGCGCTCTACACTCTCTGCCTACCCCGTTAGGGACCTGGCGTGAAGATACATACATACATACAATCACTCTAGCTAGAAGATATAAGTAAACAAAAATACCAAATCGCACCGGCGATATCTTGAACACGTTCGAAATGTCCGGAATGAATTCCTGTCACATCAACATTCCCCATTTGCCATTACCGAAGTTCGTCTCGAGTTTGGGCACCACTGTCCCTTTGATTGACATCGGATGGCGAAATAGAATGTAATACATTTAATGAACACCATAGTGAAATGGAATTACATGTGTATATAGAATCGCGGTCAGGTATTAACTAAAATGGGATAATGTTCAATTTTGGTGATAGTTTTCATCACTAGCATAAACATCTACATGAAATTCTAAATTTATAGGTATAAATAGGTATAATCGAGTTTATTCATACGAATGTTTTTTTCTTAAATGAAATCTTTTTAAGCATCATAGTGAATTGAAAGTCGATAAAACGAAAAAGCAACAGTAAAAAAAACACGTAAATTCTTAACGTTTCAGAAAATGAGAACAGTGTCACTAATGGATTTTTCATAGGTAGGTACTTTGCTTTTACTTAAAAAACTTCCACCACGTGTGAATTTTCACACGTGGCTTTTTAGTAAAAGTATCACATAATTATAAAATTAATATTTTTACTGGTAGTAGAGTTCCAGAGTAGAAGCTCGAGAGCGTAGGCACCACCGCATTACCTAATCTATCTGCCGCCAAATGGTAGTGTTCAACAATATCGTTTTCCAGTTAGATGGTAATGTATGGTTTCGTTTTAACTATCACAGAGACATAACAACTTAAGTCTCAGGGATGGCAACGCATCTGTATTTAGACCTCTGGTCTTTGTGTGGGTATCTATAGGCTGCAGTTATCGCTTAACATCAATGTGAACCGCATGCTTGTTTGACACCTTCATTACATAAAAAAAAATATTTTATTCGAGTTTTAAATAGGTAAGTCATAGTTTTAAAGACGTTACAGTTTTAAATAAGTATTTTATAAAAGTATTAGTCCAAATACCTGGAAAACAATAAAATATTGTGCCTTGTCTTCGAACTCGTCTACACAAACACCACCAGTCCTCTGAGGTTCCAAAATAAATCACATGCAATCTGCAATCGCATGCCACAATTTCCACATAATTTGGCGCCTTGTCTACACGGTGGACTCAGAGAAAAACTACGCCATTCACTGTCACTGAGTAAATCGAGACAGGTAGAAAACACGTTTCCTCGTCATAAGGTAGAGGTTAGAGGAGCAAGGGAATAGCGTTTCCTTTTTATAATTAAATGTAAAGAAAAACACCATTTTTCATTCACACTCACACATTCACATTTAAAAATACTTTCTTTTAAAATCGATTTTAAATGAAAACTGCCGCCTATATAACATTCAGAAAAAAGTCCTAGAATATTTTATTTTCATTATTTCGAAAAATTCAAAAGCCATATTTATTTAGTTTATTGTAAGTTTTTCACTCGCATGGCCCCGCGACTGGTGTAGATCATGAGTGATCTACTCGGTTAAGCATTACGGGCGCGGTCGGATGTGTGATGGGTGACCGCTAGTGGCTCAACGTTTACAATAATATTCGACTTAGCAACCTGTTGCTTTTTTTTCTTGTAGTACCTTGACTACTATTTTAGGTTTGCTTCATGCGTTTTAGTTGAAATAATGTTAATGAAATGAAATTATAGTAGAAAAGTGTACTACAAGTCAAATACAACAAACTGAACATGTACGCCCACCATTTAATAACTTTTACACCTTTATTATCGTATTTAGAAGAAGTTTTGAGATTTTAATCTCATATATTAGTAGCTTTGTTTGACATGGTTTTTTCTATCAATCTGCGTAGCACCAACGCGATAGTATTTCTTTAAATATTCAAAAAGAGGTAAATACACCTCTAAGCTATCTAAAAACTTCAAAAACAACATTTATAATCTTGCCGAAAAAACGATATTAAAAACTTCATAAACAACATTTACAATCTTGCCAAAAATGGTTGACAGCATAAAAACATAATGATTTAATTATTCATAAAAACCACAAACACGAAAATACAATGATCACTATGCTCATACCACAAAGAAACACAAGACGTGTCCTTCAGACACTAAGCGATGGGGTGGAGAGGACACAGGGCCGGATTACACGATGACGTATTGCTAAATAAATTACCGCCATATTTTCTTCTTGTTACGTGACCCTGTTGACTCAGGTGCCGCTATTTTTTTTCGTTCAGACCATTATGTTTGTTATGAACATTTTCCAATTAACTATCGAGTACATTTATGATTTTTGTATTTAAATAATATGCAGTCCTTATCATAACAACACACGGGTAAAAATTATAAAGCTTAATCAAGTTCCTTGACATGAGCTCCTCTATCGTCAGATCAATACTGAGTACCTCTATTGGGATATTTATTATCCTGTCAATGACAAAACATAACATGTTATAAGGTATATCTGCATCTGCGCCGTGTTGCGTCCCGAGGTCAGCGTCCCGACGTCGAACGTCTCGACGCTCAGCGTTCCACGTCGAGCGTCCCGACGCCCAGCATCACGACGTCGAACGTCTCGACGCTCAGCGTTCCGACGTCAAGCGTCCCGACGTCGAGCGTCCCGACGTCGAGCGTCCCGACGTCGATTGTCTCGACATCGAGTCACTGGACGCCCAGCGACTCGACGTATAGCGTCGCGACGTCACGACGACGAGTGTTCAGACGCGTTGGTGGCATTGGTGGCTTTGGTGGGGTCAGTCTAATATCGTGTAGAGAGAAGTATTAATATAAAACAGATAGATCAGATTTTATCTCTCGATATCTTTTTTTGTATGATCCAAAATTAACCAAAAGTTATATTCAAAAATGCTGCCCACTGCCACTTTTCCACGCGAACGAAGTCGTGGGCACAACTAGTAATAATAATAATAACCCATTACAACCCATTATACGTCCCACCGCTGGGCACGAGTCTCTCCCCTTTTTGGGGCGAGGCCTGGAGCTAACTCCACCACGCTGCTCCAATGCGGATTGGTGGAGGTGGGTAGGTTAGTGGGCAACCCGCTGTTTTCGGCTTTATCTCGCGTATTTAAAGTAAAATAATTATTTTAAATCATCCCGACGTTACGGTTGCTTTTTATTAAAAAACCCAAGGTCTCGGGCAGACTGAAGTGACATTTGTCTGAGAGCAGTTTGAAAACATTTTTGTGCAGCTACCTCCATCTATTTCGCAAGCGAGTTGCAAAGCTTTTGACATTTTCGTGACATTGTGATTTTCTAACTCCTTCATACCTTCCTTATCCATCTGACCTAATCTTTTGATCAATGTACCAAGCCTATAAATAATTACAACAATGTAAAAGTAAACAGACTGAGGCCAGTAAGTAGTTGAGTGGTGGTAGAGCTCCAGTGACGGAGATCGCGCGCGTAGACACAACGGCATTACTTAATATACTTGGCGCTAAATGGTAGTGTTCAGCACTATCGTGTTCCGGTCAGGTGGTAATGTACGGCTCTGTAATTTCCGGCACAGAGGCATCACCTTAGGACTCAGGACTCAGGAGTGGTAACGCATCGGCATTTTGACCTCTAGTCTTTGTGTGGGTGTCTATAGGCTGCAGTCAACACTTAACATCAAAGTAAACTGCATGCTTGTTTGCCATTATCATTAGGTTAATAAAAATAAAAAAGTAGCGCAAGGAAGTAACGCTGGTTACCTACAGAAGACGCTAGCAATAGTTCCTAATGAGAAAATTCTGCAGCCAAAATTAACACCGACATCATAACTATAAAAATATGTTAAATCACCATATTTAAATCACACATAACATTTTATCACTGGTGCCACCGGTCGTAAATGTTGCGTGCGACGAATATTTTAATCAACCATAAATATTTCAAATTAACAGGAATACGAAAATATATGAGTTTATTAGATGCTTCGGTTAGTGCGAAGGTAATTTGTATGCGGCGCCTAAGTTGTGTTAGATTAACGTGCGTATCAAATTATATTGAAAAATGTATATTTTATATAACTGAATAGTATCTCTAATGGAAATAGCCAAAGAGCAACGCGGCCCACCGGCCGCGGCGGACCGGAGGGGAGTAGCCATAGCGTGTGTTACCGATGCAAAACAGTCTGCCATTTTTTGCAAGGGGAAATGTGTGCGATACACACGCACACAGCAAAAATCGTCTATTACTACGAAACTCACATCTTGACTTTAACAAAATACAGAAACAATTTCACGCACATATTTAATCATCTAGGCGACAGGTAGGGGCCCATTTGGGCTTGTACTTTGACAAAGGGCAAAACCTGCATATGGCTACTCCCCTCCGGTGTTGCTCTATAGCACTACCACATTACGTGATATAGTCCCTGTCACTGCTTACCCTGATCCTTTTTTAAAATGGCTTCATTTATTTTCACTGGTGATAGAGCTCCAGTGACGGAGCTTGAGGGCGTAGGCACCACCGCATTACCTAATTAACTTGCTGCTAAATGGTAGTGTTCAGCACTATCGTGTTCCGGTCAGGTGTTAATGTACGACCCTGTAATTTCCGGCACAGAGGCATAACACCTTCCGTCTCAGGAGTGGTAACGCGTCTGCATTTTGACCTTGGTCTTCATGAAAGTGTCTATAGGCTGCATCAATCACTTAACATCAATGTCAACTGCATGCTTCATTGCCACTTCCATTACATAAAAATAGATATTGAAAAAGTAGCTCAGGGCGCAATTTAATAAAATAATCATGATTGACTAGAATTTTATAGTAGAAATATCTACGTGGCATTTGATGCCCATCATTATGATTTCAGTCACGGCTGCACAAAAATTTCTTGAAGATGTCTCCAACGAACGCCTTATATTTTACAAATTAAGAAAATACTCCGTCCGTCCCCTTTTCAGAGACACATGGCGTGACACTCGGAATTCCCTGCGTGCGCCCAAGATCGTTAATTACTGAACTCTCTTGGCGACCGACCCTTTCTTATTTATACGAATATAACACTTCATAGATATAGTGCGAACTTTGTACCAAAATTTTACTATTATTTTTGAGCTCTATATTAATATTAAAATAAATAAAATAAACAAATGCTCCAGTTACAAAAAAAAACAGTAGGTACGGCATACATAGATTTATTATCTACTTCATGACAGCATACGTACGTAATGTGTGTCTTACTTTTATAAGAATAAATTAACTTCAACTGGCAAAGCATTAACACCGTTACCTTTATTTTCTATACCTATAGAAATCTGCAGTTAGTTTTTTTTATGTAATGAAGGTGACAAACAAGCAAGCAGTTCACATTGATGTTAAGTGATGACTGCAGCCTATAGACACTTACACAAAGACCAGAGGTCAAAATGCAGATGCGTTGCCCCGAGACCTTGTATATTTCTCTGTGATAATTATTACGAGGCCATAAGTTGCAGTATTCTCCAAAAATCAATATGTACTGTATGCTTGTTTGCCGTGCTCTGTGCTCTAAACGGTATTCCGCAATCAATCAAGTCCGTCCCCACTTCAGAGACATATGGCGTGACACTGGGAATTTGCCGCGTGCTGACGAACCTCTGCAATTGATTTATATATACCTAGATGTATAGATAAAACACAGCCTTTATAGGTTAGGATCCGACTGCAGAATCATTTCGTTCATCCAGATATGCTGCAAACCTAATTTTGACGTATATTTATAATCTAGAGCAGTGATTCCCAAAGTGGTCCATATAGACCCCCTGGGGTCCATGGGACTCGATGGGGGTCTACGTAGGCGTGAATAAAATTTGGAAGTATGGGAATGTGATATAAATGTAGCAAGGAAACCAGAAAAAAAATATAGGAGTCTACAAGAAAAAATAGTTTGGGAACCTCTGATCTAGAAAATATATATCCACTAGGTTGCCTATCAAAATTTGGCCGCAAGTATTTTTAAATATATTATTTTATTTTTAACAGCCAGCAACTCTTATATACGGCTCTTTTTATTTGGCGCCGGTATATCATCGAATAGGAGAGGGCCGCTAGTTTTAAATATAACGTAACGTACAAACTCAGTGATTCCACAAAATCGTGCCATTCAAACGGTGGCGTATTTAAAAATATATACTCGTAGATACCAGCAGAGTGAATCCAGATAGATGGCTTAACAATGCACAGTGCATTTAGTTTCGCAAACTTTCGTGACGATGTAAACCCGATACAAACAGTTAATGGCTTAAAGGCTTTTAAATAACAATATGATAACGCCCACCGTTTAACAATGTATACCTAATCTAAGTAATCTTTTCTCAGGGATGTTCAAAAACATCGAGTATACGTCAAGGTTTTTTCAGCTACAATTGACTATTAATGTTCCTATAATTGTTATTTTAGACACGATTCGTTTGAAATTTAGTTAAAACGTGCAAATATTGTTATAACACTTCAAAGATGCGTTCGTTTTTAACCTATTTCGAAAAGAAGGTTGTAATTTTCTTGTTTGTAAGTGATTGTTGAAATGGACTTTATTTTGAGTATGATGATATATGTGGGCGTTCAAATACGTGCTTAATTTCGTTCACTAATCTATATCTGTCTATCTATCTATACTTAATAAATCTGTAGAAGTGTAAATTCTGTACATTAAAAATATTGAAAAAATAAATACCAGGGGATGTTATTAGATCGATACCGAACACAAATATGTGATTAGAATTTTTTTTGTCTGTCTGTCTGTATGTCTGTTTGTTCAAGCATCACATAAAAACTACCGGTCCGATTACAATGAAACTTGGTATGATTATACTTTAACCTTTGGCGCACAACACTGGGTACTTTTTATCCCGGAAAAAATGTCTGTTTGTCTATGTGTTTGTGCAAGCTAATATCAGAAACGGCTTATTCGATTTGCCGTTTTCACTAATATATTGTGGTAAGTTTCACTTAACATTTAGTGTTTGTTTCATGTGAATCGGTTTAGAAATAAAAAAGTTATATCAATTTAAAGAATCATATCGAATATTTTTAAGCTATTCTGAATCTTAGTTCTATCTTTTAGGGGGTTTCGTACATAAAAGGTAAAAACTGACCCCATGAATTACTAATCCTCCGCTGTCTGTCTGTCTGTCTGCCTGTCCGTCCGTCCGTCTGTCTGTCACCAGCCTGTATCTGATAAATAGTGATAGCTAGAAAGCTAACATTTTCACAAATTATGTATTTCTGTTACCGCTATAATGTAGACGCTTTAAATTTTCACAGAATTTTTAGGTCTTATGTTGTATTGTAGCTTCCATAATAAATCTATATACATACAAATAAATAAAATTGGAGTGTCTTTTTGTAATATTAAAATAACCACTTTTTACTAAACGCATATGTATGTATACACGGTACGTATACCAAAACAACATTTTTTACTATTTTTGTCTGTCTGTCTGTTTGGCGGGGCTAATCTTGGGAACGGCTTGACCGATTTTGACGGGACTTTCACTGGCAGATAGCTGAAGTGATAAGGAGTAACTTAGGCTACTTTTATCTCCATTCAACCATCCATACATACCTACATACAAATAAGTAGAATTGGAGTGTATCCGACTTTGACGGGACTTCCATGGGTAGGTAGCTGATGTATCAAGGAGTAACTTAGGCTACTTTTATCTCCATACATCCATACATACATACCTACATACAAATAAGAAGAATTGGAGTGTCTTCGACTTTGACGGGACTTTCACTGGCAGATAGCTGATGTGATAAGGATTAACTTGAACTACTTTTATCTCCATACAACTATACATACATACATAACTATATACAAATAAACAGAATTTGAGTGTCTCCGATTTTGACGGGACTTTCACTGGCAGATAGCTGATGTAATAAGGAGTAACTTACGTTATTTTTATACTAGCTGCACCCACGACTTCGTCCGGGTAGATACTGAACAATCATATTTTTTCTCACGTAGACAAAGTCGCAGGCACAGCTAGTTACTCATAAACGAATAGTCCTATCGAGATAATTGTTTTTTATTTAAGTTAGGTATATTCCAACTTATAGAACAGTCCAAGTTTCATCAATCGGTTAGTAAGTTTTTAGAATATGGCCATTCATGCATTTCTGGAGGGGAGCATGAATAATATACGAGTAGCTACTATAGATAACATATGTACTATTAAACGTATTAAAAAACTGTTTGCCTAAAATTAACTGGATCATCCAGTTGATGCAGCGATGTATAAAGGCCACTTGATCCGAGGGCAGCAAATTCAAACCAGTTCACAAAAAAATGCAATATAAAAAAATTATAATATATGAAATTAAAAAAACAATACTTAAATTATAATTTGTTTAGTTAATTTGGTCCACGTATACTTTTAATAATTACAAATTAAGTTATTCCAATGTACCCCTATGTTACCAGTACCTACCTTAGTTTCGTCAACCTTATTATGACATTTGACACGTCACTTGACGTCACTCACGACAGTGACAGTAAACAAAATGGCGGACGGTGGTGGTGGCTGCATTCCGTTTTTTGCGACTATCTCTTTTTATTCTTTTTTTTCCTTTTTTCTAAATTGTTTTATTAATATTTTAATATATTATTTTATTTATCTGTTGGTTTGAGTATTTATGTATTATTTTCAATTTCATTGTGGCTATTTACGTAATTTTATTTCTAAGCTATATACTATAGGTATTTAACTTTATAACTTATTATTATTTTAGGTACATATGTAATTCAAGTAATTAAAAAAAAAAACATTTATTTATTATTTTATTATCGTAGTGTAATATATATATGTATTGATGGTAGTTTACTTAAATATGAATAATATATATCGCCTCTTTACAAGAATAATGTGACATTTCATATAGAACGATTTAGATGAAATGTCACGTTATTCTTGTAAGAATAATGTTGCATTTCATAGAGAACGATTTAGATGAAATGTCACATTATTCTTGTAAAGAAGCGATATGTAGTCTATTTTTTCTGGTTATTTTTTTTTATGAGGTTCAGGCATTGCCTGACAGCTTGAAGTTCGTGATGCCACTAGGACCCACCAGAATATCAGCGCTGCAGTCACGGTGCCCTTTTTCTTGGCTTCGCACAACCAAATATATAACCATTGTTTTACTTGTTTTTAACGTTAATTATTATTGGTTGTTGTGTGTGTGCCATGAAAATAAATATTTTTCTTCTTCTGCTTCTTTCTTCTTCATCCAAAGCCGTCGAGTAGGTACCTAGTTTTTTCGTAAAAGAGTAACAAACATCCATACTTAAAATACTTTCGCATTTAACATATTAGTAGGATATCATTCATTCATAATTAAGAGTAAATTTTAGAGAACCGTTTAGTTTTTTAAATTAATTTTTATTCCTACTCACATTTTTGTATTAGGTATGTTCATGTTAAATCTTTTCTTATGTTAGGTACGAGTATGTATTTCTCAAGCTATAGAGATATGAATCAAACTCCAAAATGCCGGCCAAATGTAAATTAGTGAAGGTACAGTGTCAGAATCATGTAAGTGGTAGACATTTAATTTATTTGCACAAAAAAATCTGACACGAAGACGTGAGGCATAAATTGTTTTGTAAGAGAAATACATTATTATTCTAAATTAGTGCGTATAGTTACGCATATTAGTAACTAACATGAATGTTTCTGCTATTTATTTCACTTAGAATAATATATCATCACTAAACAAGAATTCTGTAACCATATGGTACAATCATAGATATAATACATACATAGTAGAATATACTGAGTTTTTTTTTTTTTTTGTTATTATGGCATCGCTATTACGCATATTGTCAGTGTCAAGTAAAACGATATTTCATATTTATTAAAGCAGCGTAAAAGTTAGTATAATATAGTCATCAAGTATAATATGTAAGTATCAAGTATATAAGTTATCAAGTATAATATGTCAGTCAAGTGAGTTACAATCAAGTTATTCGAGTAAAGCGATGGCTACTTTACCAGAACATTTACAATGAAGTTTTGGAGGCAACCTGAAAGGTCGTGTTTTCGCACTGTTATTCTATTTCACTATACACGGGCACTGTAATAAACCTATATCAAACAAAATGCCACCAATTTTATTCAATATAACTTAAAAATACACCAAGAAAATGAAATAAAATAAGAGCACCATACGCCCCTTTCAAGGTTCCCGCCAAAACTCACCTACTGAGTTGATTTATGCAATTAAAAATTTAAATAATACAAGAACGAATGACATGAATTTATCTCGCGTATTTCGTAGAAAGTCTGTGGTCTCTGTACAAAAATTATTATGACCGAAAAAAATTTTTTTTTAGTCCTTTTTATTTCACAATACGCGAGACCATCCGTCTTACATACATTTTAACAAAACAAATGGAAATTTATCGCTAAGAACATTGCTAATCTTAAGGCTCTACATTAGCAACACCGATATTGTTTTTTTTTTGTAGAGAGAGGAGAATGTTTCTCATAAAAAAAGGAATATGAGCAAATTCAAGAAATAATATTTTTGATATTATTATTATATTATTTCTCTGATGGGTACCTTTCCTTATTTTTTTTATTTTTTGATAATGATGTGAATACCCTGACGATATTCTTGATCGATAGTTAAGGTTTTCGACAAATACCTAAAGTTAGTTTGCGCGATTATATAAAAAAAAATTGTGTGTATTTTCCAATAGTGCCAGTAATTATATAACATAATGACTTCAGAATTAGAATATAATCGTACCTAGCTAGCCTATAATAGTTTTAATCTAATGTGAGTAGTTCGCAAATCTTAGAGAATACAACTTAATGAGATACAAAGAAGTAAAAAAAATGTGACAAATGTGATGATGCCTCCAATTTACCTGTTCGAAAATCCTATTAGAATCTAATCTAGAATCTCCGATTCGATGTTTCTTTTTCAAGCTAACTGTAAATTAGCAAGTTTTCACATCTTACCACGTGCGTACGTAGGTCAAAATGTGACCCCATTTAAAAGGTCACACCGTACCGTTGCATACGTCATTTAAACCTAGGAAATAGGTTACATTCGGTATTCCAATAACATGAGGTTGATAGGAGAGGTTCAGAAAGAGCGGACGCCGGCGGCGGCGCGCCCACGTGCGTCTTGTATGTCTGCTGTCTAACTGGCTGAGGCTCGGTCACATGCAGCGGTTTAAAAAACATGCGTTTTAAAATTTTAACTGAAGTTTTTTTTATTTTATACTAGAGGGATTAAATGTTACCATTTGATATGTTAGAGATATTTTTAAAAGAGCCGTCTGAGTTTTTTCCGGCAAGTTTTTCTCAGATCATATTGGCCTTTGGAACTTTGCCGGTGAATGACAAAGAATGACTCTTTTTCTTTTCTTTTTACTCTTTGTTATCAGTTTGTAAAGGGGAAATGAGACATTCTACTGATATACTTTTTACATTCGTTTATTACATTTAGTTTTATCTTAGTGATATTCTTGACTTTACATATATTTTTAATCTTGTTTGACATGTATATCAATTGTTGTTCACTTTAATTTATTTTGTTTGTTTTTTGACGTGTCGTAAGAGGTGCCTGTCACCCTAAATTAATAAATGAGTTTCTGATTCTGATTCTGATTCATTGACATCGCTGTTTTGAAAATAACCGAGACGATTTGAAATATATTGTTTATTTAGACTCAACTTCAACGACCATACCTATTTCAGTCTTATGTAATGGAAGTGGTAAACAAACATACAGTTGACATTGACGTTAAGTGATAACTGCAGCCTATAGACACCCACACAAAGACCAAGGCCAAAATGTAGATGCGTTACCACCCCTGAGGCCTAAGGTGTTATGCCTCTGTGCCGGAAATTACAGGACCGTACATTACCACCTGACCGGAACACGATAGTGCTGAACACTACACCATTTAGCGGCAAGTATATTAGGTAATGCGGTGGTGTCTACGCCCGCGAGCTCCGATACTGAACCGCTGCCTAGTATAAAATCTTCATGCGCTAAGGCCCTAGTGCCTGAAGCGGAGACCCTTACGCGGATGCGGCGCAACCCAATAATTTCTTAATGCCATGCGCTTGGAAGCGAATTATTGTTTTGTATTAGAATAATGGTGTGCTCTGATAGTTGAGCGCAGATTAACCGACGCCATTCTCCTTGAAGTGTTGTGCTCTGCAGTATTTTAAGTTTATGTGCACCTATTTATTTGCTACCAGTAATATCACATAGTTTTTCAAAATTTTTTTATGTTCTAAGAGACAAATTGAACTTTTTTATTCGTAATTTACTTGTAGAGGTTGTAAAATTATTATTCGGCCACAGAGTAGGTATATGTCTCTGACCACCGAGTTTTTTAAAATCAAGATGAATCAAAAATAAATGTAACAAGTTGCAGCGTGGTTAATATAAGACGGCGTTGTTAAAGTTGTTATTTAGTAACATCCAAAGTTTTAAACGAAGGTTCTAGAAAAAATTGTTGACTTTACTCTAATATCGCCAGTCACTTGTTATTCCAGTACTGGCTACAAATACGATTACTACAAGACTACTGGTAATGGTAGCTTAACCTTAGACATTTGATATTATTTTAAACTGACAGATTTATTTGCCAATCAAAAACTCACAGAAGTAAAAGCCGTTACATTTTTATGTCATGGATCTCTTGCGTTAAATAAAGAGACTCAAACACCATTCTTTGATAAATTTTAGAAAGCATTGTTAGCTAAGATTGACGAAAAAAAACATCACGCATGTAATTATCTGAAAAAAGCAAAGGTATCAAGCATTCAAATCTTGTCATAAGAACTAGCGAGAATCGAATCCGGAGCCTAAAACTGGAAGCAGCTACAACCACTGAATTTCTAAGTGCTAAAATACTCAAGTACGATACTCAAATAAATGTAACAAATTGCAGCGTGGTTAACATTAGACGGCGACGTTAAAATTGGTATCTGGCAACATCCAACCAAAGGTTCGCACGTACTAGAGAAATTTGTTGACTTCACTATAATAACAGCAGTCATTTGCTACTCCAGTACTTGCTACAAAACAATTAGAGATCGTGATGGTAGCTTAACATTTGACATTTGTGACTGACCTAGTTTGAAAGTTTATTGTTGAGCTGGTATTCGATTTTTACTTTAACAGAGCAGTACAGTTAAAATAATCATAGAAGATGTACATATTTGCAAATTATACATTGACAGTTCATATACATAATAGCATTGTATTTTTTAATCCATTTATTTGTTCAACTACGTACGTACGATTTGTTTCATCTTCTTACCTGACCATTGTGCCCTAACAGCTGAACAAGTAAAGATTTGATGAGGGCGATTAACTCGGCTGTATCGTTGTCACGTTTTTATCAGGATCAGTAAATCACATAAAATTATGAAATTGACCATTGAAGAAGAAGAAGAAGAAGTTTCATTACTCCAGACATCCACTCCTGGCCAAAGTCTTCTCCAAAGACGCCCACTGGTGGTAGAGCTCCAGTGACGGAGCTCGCGGCCGTAGGCACCACCGTATTACCGATAAACTTGTATCTAAATGGTAGTGTTCAGCACTATCGTGTTCCGGTCAGGTGGTAATGTACGGCCCTGTAATTTCCGCCACAGAAGCATAACACCTTAGGCCTCAGGAGTGGTAACGCATCTGCATTTTGACCTTGGTCTTTGTGTGGGTGTCTAGGTGTCTATAGGCTGCAGTCAGCACTTAACATCAGTTTGAACTGCAAGCATGTTTGCCACTTCGATAACATAAAAAAAACGCCCGCAACAGTGTTGATCATCATTAGGGGAGAATATGCCATAATCGCTACGCTTGGCAGGCGGATTGGCAATCGTAATGGCGGTAATTTTATCGTAGGACACTGCTGCCCATCCCGCGTTGTTATTTTACTGACATTATAGACTTGTAAGACGCCTACGCTTTCGATATCCGCCAATAAAGTTATTTGACTGTAAATGTTTCGTCGGCGAATCGTGAAGGTTTTAATGAGAATAATTATTTCGTGATAAGCGAAAGAACATTTTTTTTTCAATTCTTTGAGGAAAAAAGCACTAGTTTATATTCCAATAGCTACAATCATGGTATTCCACGCTCAGCGACTCGTAATACTGTACATAATTCAAGCGTGGCACATTATTTAGCTAAAGTACAGCACATTATGATATTTAACAATATCTGAATGCTGGCATTGTGTTCACGTTAGACACGGATTGTGGAAACCCTAAGTTGTGCGTGGGTGTGCAAACACTAAAACGCTAAACTAAATCAATTTTACCTATTTTACTTTTGTCTCTGAGATAATTTGCGAAATATTTAACACAAATTTTTAAGACGGTATTGTTTTTTTACAAGATTGTACCTAATTGAAATATAGAGTATGTAGATTTAGATCTACTTATTAACCAAAGATATCAATGGAGATGGTTCATAAATGTTGGTGATGGTTTTTAAAGTCACAGCCATCGACCACACAACACAACTTGGTCACTGCTATATTGCTTCTGTGTTAGAAATTTTGGAAACATACATTACCAACTGAACTTCAACTCAGTAGCGCTATATGTATTGAACAGCTTATCATTTCTTGTTGCATTTTACTGGTAGTAGAGCTCCAGTGATGGAGCTCGAGGCTGTAAGCACCACCGCATTGCGTGATCTACTTACCGCGTAGCGTAGCTCTAATTTTGGTAGCGTTCAGCGCTGTTCTGTTTCGGTCAGATGTTAATAGACAGCACCGTAATTTCCGGAATAGAGCCATAAGATCTTAGCCCTTACGATTAGTAACTTCATGTTTATTTGCCATTTCATGACAAAAAGCATGCACATTTTAAAATAATATTATTTGTAAGACTGGAAAATTTTGACTTTAAAAAGGCATCCCAACAAATAGGAATTAGGTGCATTGAAATCTTAAAATTCAAACGATAATAATCACACTAATATAATAAATGTGAAAGTTTCTTTGTTTGGATGTTTGTCCGTCAATCACGCCGAAACTACTGAACGGATTTTGATGAAAGGAGATGTTGCAAAAATGTATGGACCTACGGCTATGTATTGTACATAATATCATTAACAGGAAAAATGTAATTGTTTTTTATATTATTTCGCATTAACACATGCTTGTGAAATATATTTTATTTATAAAAGAAAAATGGAAAGAAGAATTTGACTTCAGGCGAGGCTCGAACTCGCGACCTACTGGGAATCTAGTCCAGCCGCTCTTCCAATTGAGCTACTGAAGCCCTGCCCGATTTGTCAAATCTTTCCTTCACATCTATTGCATTGCTTTATGGTAGCAACAGCGCCATCTATTACCAACTATGCTAGTTAGGCAACCGATATAATAGACTTTTCAGTTTATTGAATATCGTAAAGAAGTCGCTTTGACCCTTAATAATTGTTTTTTATATTATTTCGCATTAACACATGCTTGTGAAATATATTTTATTTTTAAAAGAAAAATGGAAAGAACAATTTGACTTCAGGCGAGGCTCGAACTCGCGACCTACTGGGAATCTAGTCCAGCCGCTCTTCCAATTGAGCTACTGAAGCCCTGCCCGATTTGTCAAATATTTCCTTCACATCTAGCATAGTTGGTAATAGATGGCGCTGCTGCTACCATAAAGCAATGCAATAGATGTGAAGGAAAGATTTGACAAATCGGGCAGGGCTTCAGTAGCTCAATTGGAAGAGCGGCTGGACTAGATTCCCAGTAGGTCGCGAGTTCGAGCCTCGCCTGAAGTCAAATTTTTCTTTCCATTTTTCTTTTAAAAATAAAAAGGAAAAATGTATATAAAAACGTTTTTTACTGCATTTTTTCACTTATCAAGCTTTGTTTGCAGTTACAAAACATTATTTGCAGTAAGAATTGCAACTGAAAACCAACATAGCGAATATGGCGGGCGATGGCATTTTGACGTTTTAATTTTTTTTATTGTTTTTTTTGAGACTTAATATTATCGAAATCGATTTCATGTGTTAATACTTTAATTAAATTAAAAAAATAATCGGAACTTCTTTAAATTGATCGATTCGACACATCGTTTTTTTTATAATATGTGATGCACTAGTAAGATACAGATAGCATTAGTTTTGTTTTATCTACATAAGTACTATCCCAAGCGTCGGCTGTATCGCCGCCATGTTGAACATGGTTGAAAATGATAAAATCCTTTGAATTAAATGTGGTTGTAACTCTAAAACATATTCTTGAATAAATTAATTGTATATTCTTTCGGATTCTTCTTTAATTTACCCATTTTTTGAGGTTCGAACCAGAGCCGAGCTCGCAACATCTCCCTTGTTAAACTGATTTAGATAAGCTGATTTTAGATTATAGGACACTTTTTATTCCGAAAAAATATTCCTTTGGGATGCTATGGGATGATTTGATGAGTTTCCACAGCTTACGCGAAAAGCAATTTACACGCGGGCGGAGCCGTGGGAACAGCTAGTGAATGATAAACTTGAAGCTTTATCTTTTTTTAGCTAGCTTGACACATAATATGATTTAACTTAATCTATTAATAATAGTATTCAAAACATAATCTATTACATAGTCTGATTATCGACACAACATTGTCCTATCTACATATTCAAATTTAATCTATGACCCTTAGTCATAAGACGGAGAAACGCCTGGGGCAGGTCAAAATAGTCTCCAAGAAAGAGATAATGGCGATAGCTCCAAAAGATTAATTAGGCATGTTTCAAGGCTATTAGATTTACAGATAAACTGAAGACTAAAAGATTATTATGAGTTAGCTTCACGACATCAAGACTCGTTTGGATATGGATATACCGCAATACTAGGACTAACTTAAATGCCAACTAATTAAATGAATAATTGTTTTATATTATTTCGCATTAACACATGCTTGTGAAATATATTATATATATATATATATATATATATATATATATATATATATATCTTCGGTAGCTCAGTTGGAAGAGCGGCTGGACTAGATTCCCAGTGGCCGCGAGTTCGAGTCTCGCCTGAAGTCAATTTTTTCTTTCCATTTTTCTTTAAAAAAAAATAAATGAATAATGATTTGTTAAATTATCTTGCCACTACACTGAGATCTCAGGTTCGATCTCCGTCTCGGGGATATGTTTTTTTATGTCATGAAGTGGCATACAAACATACAGCTTACATTGATAGTAAGTGAATACTATGTTGCCTTTCCTGAGGTATAAGTCGTTATACCTCTGTGCGAGAAATTTCAGGTGGTAATGTACGGCCCTGAAATTTCCTACCTAAAGTTTGTGAAGCTCGTAAGAAAACTAAAAAATAACATGGAATAAGGCCAGTAGAGGCTCTTCAGAAGATCTCTCAATTCTTTATGATAAAGGTAAAGGACCACACGCAGAAGTATGGTGATACTTCTTTGAAAAAAACTATAAGACTAATATTTAAAAATCGTCTATAAACTGTTTTCATGAGTACCTACTAATAAATCGTTTACTTATCTTAAAAAATTGACAACATGTTACCACATGTTACCCACCTGATACTCTAATTGACTACCGTATTTGTGTTATTAAATACGTAATTCCAGCATTTAGTAGAAAGAAAAAAGGTACAACGTACAATTCTTTTTTCTATAATTGCCTTGAACTTGCAGTATTTACTGTTAAAATTTAATTCACAGTGAAAGCGAATGTTTTTCTACAAAAAAAAACGTACTCAAATTCAACCAATAGATCGCGAACAAGATTTATTTTTATCTTATATTTGTTCACCTTTACAGGTATTGATTTTTAATTTTTGTCACTTGTTACAGGAGGTACAGAGTTCTTCATACTAAATAACAGTTAAAATAAAAATAATTGTGTAGCAGGTTGCAGTCAATCATAATTGACTGCAACCTGCTACACAACTATAAAAAAGTTCAAAGTACACTATAAATTTTCCACAACAGCCACTACAATGGGTCCTGACAATTAACAGGCATTCTAAGCCCTTGTTTGATTCAACAATAACACTATATCACCTATACTCACAATTACTTGCCACGTACGACAACTAATAAAATAGCAAAAAGAAATGGCCATTCGACACTTAAGACCCTCCAAAATAAAGGGCTCACTCAGTATTCGTCTCACCGACCCCTTGGACACCGACAAAAGGGAAAAGGGCAAACAGTGAAGGTACAGGACGAAAATAGAGAATGTATTGAGTCGCGAAATAAAATAAGGGTAGAAAGAGTGTGTGGAAATCCTCGAAGAATGTACTTTTATAGAGCTGCTATAACCGTAATAATTTACCAAATATAAATTAGTCAGGAGAAATGGTACTGTCTTCACCACGACGAGCCAAGCAAAGCGCAATGGCACGACCTACCTTTTCTCGAAATCTTCTGTAATTTTTTTGAACCCACATAATATGGGTTTTGAGTATAACAGATAAATGAAATTATCGTACTTTATGACTTCGATTCATACGAGTAGATCTCTACTAATACTTCTTCGTTTATGAAAGTAATCTATTGAAAAAAAACAACTTATGAATGTCAAGACACGCAAGAGCAGGATGCTAAATGAGACAAATTGGCGTATCGTGGAAACATACCTACTGTTCCCTACAATGGCAACATAAGTTATGTTTCTGTACAATGGCAACACAATTTTTTTGTCTCTGTATTAAAAAGGTAAAAAATTGTCTTCAATTCACTTCCGGTTTTGTGTGATCCATTAAAAACGATATTTTGTTCCAAGTTCTTCTATTATTCAAGAACCAGCCCTTACAACTTAAAATTAGAAGCATCGACATACAAGTCAGCTTCACCTACATTCCTTTGTATATAAGGAACTTATGCCTACAACAGTTGCCTATAATAATAATAATAATGGCAACCCATTATACGTCCCACTGCTGGGCACGAGTCTCTCCCTTTTTTTGGGGGGAGGCCTGAAGCTTACTCCACCACGCTGCTCCAATGCGGATTGGTGGAGGTGGGTGGGTTAGTGGCCAACCCACTGTCGGATGTTTTCAAACCGCCCATAAGGCCTCCGACAAGGTTTAACGACTGCTATCCATCGATAGCAACCGGGACCGACGGCTTAACGTGCCCTCCGAAGCACGAACGCGCATTTAATTTGCCACTAGCGGTCACCCATCACACTACCCGACCGCGCCCGTAGTGCTTAACCGAGCAGATCGCTTACGATCTACACCAGCCGCTGGGCCATGCGCGCTTCGACTCGACAGTTGCCTATAGCTCTGTTTATTTTATAAAATCAAATTACACCCATTTCACAACCATCCGGTTGACTGGTAATAAATATAGAAAAAGGAAAAACATTAAAAATAAGAAGTTCCTTGCTTTAATTTCAGATACAACGAACTGTTCAGACTGACCGTCGTCAAATGATATAGTCCATTGAAATAGAATTTCATTTTGCAAGGATTTCATTTCAAATTATGTAAATCACCTTTAACTTTTGTAGGAAATAAGCAGTTATTAAACCAATATAAATGCATTATACGAAATGTCGCTACTTAATCACATTTCGCTTGAATGAAGTGAATGGTTCTGCAGATAAATGTCAACCGTGTCGCAGGAATAAATCAACGGATTTAATATTAAGTGTTACATAAAATTATTATTAGAAATAGGAATTAATACGGTACTAAATTCATTTTATGATTATAAATGTAATGAAAATGAAAGTTGTGTCTGCTTGTATCCTTCTTAAGATGTCGTGTGTTGGATTGGATTTTACGTTGCCAAGGTGATGTAATGTTTTCCATGACATGTAACGGAGAAGAAGAACAAGATTCGATTGCAACATAGTAGTGATCATTTTAGTTTAATATACGTGAGATAAATCCTTAAAGATTTTTTTTTTCAATGAGTACCATTCGTGTGCACTGTATGCTATGCCATTTTTACTAACATTAAAATTTGCGACATACATCCGTAAATTTCAATATAACTTGCGAAAACCTAACAACGCATAATAAACGAATATTGAAATGTGTTCATAAAAACTATAGATGTAATTGCAGATGCGTTGCCACTGCTATAGTTTCATAAATTATATTACCAACTTTGGGATAAGAGTAATAAATAAGCTGACCACCTTTAAGCGACAGATACAAAATGAGTTTTGGCGGGAACGCGGAAAAGAGCTGTGTCGCTGAGTGATATTATTTTCGAAATTTGTGTATAGTCGCGTTTTTATGTGTAAAAATGGTGGGATTTTTATCATAAAGCATTCGATAATGTTCACGAGTGTAAGAAAGTGATATTATGAAGTGAAAAGTGATTTTTCGTTTTGCCTCCAAAACTTCGTAAAAACTTCAGTAAAGTTCCCATCGCTTTACTGGAGCCACCCCATCATCTCATAATATTCATCATGGAAGCTTTTGATCATCGTCATCTTCCAAATGGATATTCATTAATTTAAAGAAATGTGAAATTCAATATGTATACGACTGAAAGACTGACAAATTATTTTAAAAAAAAAAGATACAAAATAATACCATCGTGCAAAATGTTGCCATTACAATCAATATATTAATATTGTTAAGCTTAATAAATTATAATCGTAAGCCGTGGTCACCACTCTAATAGAGGCTATGTCATGTTCACAAGTGTTTAAGAGAAGTTGTTGGTCTTGATTATAATTAAATTTCCATATTTATTCAAGTATTATAGTTCAATATTACAGTGCCATACATTACAATCTAACCGGAACATGATAGTGCTGAACACTACCATATGGCGATAGATCGATTACGTAATGCGGTGATGCCAACGCCCTCGAGCTCCTACATTGGAACTCTACCAGTGAATTATAAAAAAATATATAAAAAGAAATAAATTAAATTATTGAAATTATAAATTTGATTATTTAATTTAGCAAGATGGTATTATCATCTCTATAAATGTACAACAAAGTGGACAATGTAAGGGTGACCGCAGGTGCTCGGCAACTGAAGAGAACTTTTCAAATATTTGCTTTGGTGGCTTTTCCCATGGATTTGTACGTTTTTCCTCCTAAACGCCACTAACGATAACGGTACAATTTATTTAACTGCCCAGATCAAGTATGCTTTGAAACAACAAAAAGGGTTGTCGCAGGAATATATTTGGATCGTCTTTGTAAAGGGAAATTTACTGAATTACTTTTGCAAATATTTTGACTGTCAGTGTTTTATAGCGCAAATTTTGTAAAGTATGACTTATATAACATAAAACATAAGCAAAGCTTTAATATTCGTACATGTATACATAGGACCTTTATCACTCAACCTCATCGATGGGCACCAGTAGGTAGGAGGTACAGGTACTTCCGTTCCGTCCACTCGCGGAAGATAGCCCGACGAGAGTCATTCCACCATCGCCGGACCTCCTATGGAAGCGGTCCATATTACCACACTGTGGTAACCTCCTGCAAGACATAGACTAGACATATGCTAAATTCAAGCATTTCAATGCAGATACGTTGCCTCTCTTCGTCTCTGTGCCAGAAATAAGAGTCTTAAGGCTACCAATAACCTAGTCTTACTCAATTTCATTTCTACAGGGGCCGCAAAGACGCTTCAGCTATGGTGGCATGGGCAGCAACATCATCACTGGACTACGCGCGCACCATTCGCGCGACGCAGATGCAGCATCGGGGCATCCCCCTCTGATGCAGCTTCTTCTGCCCTGCGGCTTGGGGGCTGTGATGGAGAAGGAGGGCACCGTGGAATCGTGTCACCATGGTGTTGGCATCCAGATCCTGCTGCGCTCTCAACCTCACCTCTATGGTTGCAGTGGGCTTCTTCGGCACTCAGCTGCAACAACAAAGGGTGGCGGGCATCCCCACCATGATGACGTCGCCCACAGTTATACAGCAGTTGCCCTGGCTTTAGCTGGGCTTATGGCCGCTTCTCCTTCACCCGGGTCTCGAACCCAGGTTGGATGATATCAGTCCTACCTATCAGCAGGTTAGATCGAGTCAAGCTCACTAGCACTGCGGGTCACGTAACGAGGGGTCGGACCTAACTAGGTACCTCGTCACGGGGTGGTCCCATCAGGACCTACTGTGCAGTGAGGCAAATCCATGGAGGTGCTCGTGTGGCCGTTTAAATATAAACGCGGGTCGCAGTTCGAGTATCGCGGATCTAACCGACACATGACAGCCAATGAGAACATCATTAACCCGTTTAAAGTTGAAGGTAAAAAGGTTGTGCCAGTAAAAAAAATATTCATAGGTGCGTTAAAATGCAGATTACTAAGAAACCTGTATTTCACTGTACCAATCACCGGATAAATAAACCATCAGATATTGTTTAACTCAACTAAAATTCAATTATAATATAAATATAATCAATTCAATTACATAATCCAACACAAATCATTTAAAAAAATGTTAAGTATATTTTTTTATTATGATACCATGTCATGTCACTCATTGACAGCTTTATTTCTTTTATGAATATATAAATGGATGTGTTTTCCAATCAGTTACGAAATAATTGAAAAGATGTACCTACTTTAGGTGTAGAATTAAAGTAGGTTTATAGGCATGGTTAATTTAGAGGAACCCATCACGCTATTAAGTAGTAAATTTTAACAAGGAACTATTGGATATCGAACTTCTAACTAGTTTGTTTTGAACAAAACAAAACACAAAGTTAAGTGTTTTATTAAAAAAAAATGTTAACTAACAGATTTCGGTTGACTGTATTACCTAAGTAAGCAAAAGAAAATACTTATTAAATTTCACTTCAATTTATCTAATTCAAAAGTACCTCTACTTCCTTTGTAGAGATCAGATAACGGTTTCTATTTTTTTTTATGTGATGGTGGTGGCAAACCCCTCCACCCAGGTGTCTTAGGACGCCTGGCGTTGTGAGTGGTCGGGGCAGGGATCTTCGGGCGCCGGACTAGGGGATGTACGTCGCCCGAATTGAGAGGTCCCGGGCTGGCTAGAGTTCAGATGTTCCGCACGCCACGGGTGTTGGTTGGAGCTGAAACGGGCAGCCGCCGGTCGGGTCGTGGATGTGTGCGACAGCGTTCCCGGGACCCCGTCACTAATGGCGGATGAATCGGAACACTCAGGGGTATTTAGTGGTTAGACGGATGTCTTTTCCCGGAGACCTATATAACCCACACCTCTCCCCAAGGGTGGGTAACGCATTTTCCCCTGGTAAAAAAAGGGACTTAAGGACGTAGGCACCACCGCATCACCTAATCTATCTGCCGGTAAATTGGTAGTGTT
The DNA here is from genome assembly GCA_036365455.1 of Macrosoma leucophasiata. Taxonomy (NCBI): domain Eukaryota; kingdom Metazoa; phylum Arthropoda; class Insecta; order Lepidoptera; family Hedylidae; genus Macrosoma; species Macrosoma leucophasiata. Next base: position 15,115,061 of record JAWQUS010000021.1, read on the forward strand.
CAGCACTATCGTGTTCCTATTGATGTCTATTGATGTTTTGTCTTTGTGTGTTTTTCGGCTAAGCGCCAAATAAACGCCTTTTCTTTCTTTCTTTCTTTGTATTAGTAATGTATGGCCCCATAATAACTATCACACATACATAACAACTAAGGTTTCAGGGGTAACAACGTATCGGCATTTTGACCTCAGTGTCTCTTTTGTGTTGTCGTTTATAGGCTGTTGTCATCACTTAACATCCATATGCATACTGCATGCTTGTTTGCCAAATTTGTAACAAAAAAATACTATGCTAATTGTCCTTATAGTACGAGTATGTAAGTAAATGGCATTAAACTAATCGCCATATTACCACCATATAAGTATAAGACAATGCGTGTACAACAATATAATTTACCAAACATTGTATCATTTCCTGTACGTGCAAAATTGCAGTTTTTGTCGGTCACATTCGAACAATAATTCGATCACATTATAACAAATCGATTTCCTTGTGTTCGACCAACGTCACAAATTGGGCAAAAACTGACAATCTGTGCAATTAGCACCGAGATAAAGCACTTGGTGTAATAACCGTGGGAGACCAGTGTTTTGTGGTTAGGTTCAATGTGTGAGCGGCAGCGACTTCGATCGATTTGAAGAATAAGTGATTTTATTGGATACATAATTAAAATAGCGATAGACACATAACGGATAGACTAATTCTGCAACGCTTTACTGAAGCATTAAAACTATTATAAATAGATCGAGTATTGTCTGATGGTGGGGTCAAAAGTCTTAAGAATCGGCGTGCATGTATGAAGAGAATAATGAAGGTAGAAGAAGCACGGCAGGTATGTCAAGACCAGGATATCTGGCGCTTCACACTCTCTGCCTACCCCGTAAGGGATCTGGCGTAAAGATACATATTACATTATTATAAACATATTCACTGCAGAGGATTAAATGCAAATGCGCTACCACTATTTTAAACATGAAAGTATCAAAGCATACAGTTCACACTCTTAAACCCTTTCACAAGTAAATATTTATCCTTCCTTACCGCTATCGAAAATTATTAACTGAATCCACAATCAGAAAAATATTTAACTCGATAAATATTTGTTAACTTACAAACAACCTATTAAGAAACCACAGGATCGTCATCAACAAAACAACTAATAAAGTCAGAATTAGTCTAAAAGCCAATACTTCACCGGACCGTCAATACCTTATGCCGCCCACGGGTTGTCTCAAGTAATCTATAATAACAACCGATACAACGATAATCGTCCGGCAGTCGACGCGTTCGTGTCAAATCTGGTAATATTAATGTTGGCAATAACAGTTAGAGGCCAACGCGTATTCTCACGCGTCCAAACTGACTTGTGAATTACGAATTTGTCACATTAGACCGATTGGGATGTTACCGAGGCGAGGACAACGATAGAGATGTCAGTGTGTATTATGTAATAGTCGATATTGTTTTGTTTCACCAAAAGAGCAAAAGATCTTATTAGTAAATATTCGAAAACACTAATAATGATAAAAGGTGTGTTTATACCTATTTAATTACTAGTTTTAGAAATAATAACACAGGATGTCCATCGAAATTGAGTAAATTCGATGTTAAAGTTGTTTCGGTTCGATCGGAAGTGTCCCAAAACATCTTGAAAGTAGTTTCTAGAAATAGAGAAATCAGTGGGATCAGTATAGAACGTCAACTATAAATAAAAAAATATTACCAACTAAAACTTGGTGTTTTACACAATTCCGGAAAAGCTATTTAGGGGACACTTTACAAAACTGTCGGTGCTATAAATTAAATATGAGCCAAACTATTAAGATGTCAAATAAAATATTATCATCACAATATCAAAAGCGGGTCACCATATAAGCATTAAATTAAATAATCTACCAGCTTCATAGAAATCATCGCCACAAAGATTATGATATAACAGCAGGCGATATATTAGCATTATTACGCTGCTGTAGTCCATATTATTCATTACTTAACCATAAATAAATCAACATTAATTTCAACAACGACTACAAACAATTACTCTTTGATGAATATTCAATCTTGATTAATTTACATTGTCATAAATATCGATAAATTATTGCCTACGCCATCACTACAAACCGGTATCTTTGCGACAAAGATAGAGTTTAATAACGTTTTGTACACATTTCGGAATAAATTTAAACACAGCTTAAATACTTATCGAATCGATTTTTTATGCTTACAATATTTGGGTTCCGTAGACAATGAGTGATAAGTGTTTTTTGTATTTGTCTGTCTATATGTCAGTGGTCTTCATTTCTTAAACCGTAGCAGATAGATCCTTAAAATTAATAAAATATATTTTTACATCTGGTTCTGACTCATTTTGGGGTGATGAGAACTAAACTGACGGCCGTCGGGGCAGAAGAGTTCTCGAATGGCGACCGCATACCGGAAGACGAAGTGTAGGCAGGTCGTCTATCCCCCCATGTAGGTTGCAATCTCTGGGGAGGCGTTTGTCGAGCAGTAAACACGTCTTTTGACTGAAATGATGATGATGACTTTTACATATACTTATGACCTATGGATCAAATTAATGTACTAATCTTAAAACAGCACTTTAATTTTTATAAATCTATTATTATAAAATTACTATTATTTTTCACGATATTGTTATTTGCAAGATTTACACACAATAATGCATTCGTGAGTTTGTTCGACTCACGTCTGATCATAATAATTAATTATTAGAATTTGAAAGTTTGATTTCTTGTAGTTCAATAATAAATATGACATGATTTAAAGAGTGTTTGAAATCTCGGCACCTCCGGGGTTCGATGTACGAGTACAAAGAGCAACACGGTCCACCGGCCGCGGCGGACTGGAGGGGAGTAGCGAAAGCGTTTATTACCGATGCAAAACAGTCTGTCATTTTTTTGCGGGGGGAAATGTGTGCGACACTCACGCACACTACAAAAATCGTCTATTTCTACAAAACTCACACCATGACTTTAACAAAATACAGAAACAATTTCACGCACACATTTAAACATATAGGCGACAGGTAGGTAGGCCCATTTGGGCTTGTACTTTGACAAAAGGGAAAGCCTGCATATGGCCCTTAATTAAAATAAAACTATTTAATCATTATAATCTTTCAATAATATTGGGAAATCAGAAATGAAATGGAACTGAACCTATTTTAATTAATAATGAAGAGTTAATTAATATAGAAATAAAAAAAAATGTTATAAGATTTTTAATGCTTTTGAGATTTTCTTCAACTACACTTGAAATTTGATAATGTGCCTGGTGATGACACCTTCATCACCATCAAAGACGTCCACTACTGGACCAAAGCCTCCCCATAACGGGAGGATATGCCATGCTACATGCCACGATTGTTGTAATTGAATTAATTCAAACTTAGTTTGAATATTTATATAGTTTGAATTATTATTTAGATAAGATTGCCATACTAACTGGTCACAAACAAAAGCTTCGTATTAATATTTTGAGATATACTTGAAACTAGTCGGACTAATCAACGCATGACGATAAACAATACCTACTACCTTCCTACATCTGTAAAACAAGTGAGCAGTAAGACAGGCTCAATTAAGCACGTTTACTTAAAATCATAAGTAGCCAATACACACAGATATACTCACGATCTTAAATAACAGTTTAACACCAAATTGCTCCCATTAATAAAATCATTAATACCACCCTATAGATATTAACATTTTATAGTGAAGTTGTATACGTGATATAAATATAAAAAATAATTTCCGCGTGAACGCTAAAATTTAAATAAAAACCGGCCAAGTACAAGTCGGACATGCGCACGTACCGTCATCTTTAAAATAAAATCACGTTAGTTTCTACCTGTTTATTAAGTTGGAGTTAGATATAACATAAAAATACGTTTATTGTATGGAGTCTCCTTTAATATTTACGTAATTTTTTTTTATTGGGTACTAACTAAAGTTAATAAATTAATATTACAACACCAAACTTTATAAAAAAATGTATAAATGTACCTAATACTTGTTATGTGAAAAAAGTAAGTAAGTAGGTAAAAAGCCTAGGTAATAGGTACAACCCTGACAAAAACCTTTATTATAACAAACTAAACTAACTTCATTTAATAAAATAAAAGGTACTAACTGACCCGGCAAACTTCGTATTGCCTCAGAATGAAATAATGTGTCAAAGGTTTGATAGATACGGACTATTTGTATGGGAAAATGAAATTATGGTTTTTACTACTTCCCTTCAATTTCTTCAATTTTTTTTACCTTTTAAACCCTCCCTGGACTTCCAAAAATCATTTAAAACCAAAATTAACCAAATCGGTAAAGCCGTTCTCGAGTTTTAGTGACACTTACGAACAGCAATTGATTTTTGTATATCGCTTCTTTACAAGAATAATGTGACATTTCATCTAAATCGTTCTTTATGAAATGCAACATTATTCTTAGAAGAATAACGTGACATTTCATCTAAATCGTTCTTTATGAACATTATTCTTGTAAAGAGGCGATATATACGTAGATTTATTTTAAAAGGTAATATACAGCTAAATATGCTGTGCTAAAATTTCACCGTCTACCTGCTACCGTTATTAATATTGAGCAAAAATACAAAAAACACATCGTACCAAATTATGTAGGAAATACCTACATAATTTGTGAAAATTTCAGCATTCTAGCTATCATGGTTTACGAGATACAGCCTGGTGACAGATAGATAGACAAACGCACAAACGGACAAACGAACAGATGGACAGACAGACAGCGAAGGCTTAGTAATGGGGACCCTATTAGCTTAGCTTAGCCGTTTCTAGACTTTCTAGGTACAGAACCCTAAAAAGTCTTCTCTAACAAGTAGACAAAGATTAAGCTCCGCGGAGATAGACGACATTTTACGTAACTGTCATTTGTCACAAAATGTCATTGCCACTTAATAAGTTGGAGGTTTCATCAATTTCATTTTAATGTAGGTAGGAGTTTCAAAATCGTATCTTAGTCACACCGAACGATCTATTAAGCTCGGCATTCACTGCACGGTTCCCGATAAAGGTGACTATAACCTAGTGTTGCCAGGTGTCCCGATTTGCGCGGGACGTCCCGATTTCCAGGGCTCTGGGCACTCATCCCGATTAACACCTGATCGTTTGATAAAAAAGGCATGCTCCGATGGTTCGGGCATACAGAAAGAATGTCGAATGAGCGAATGACTAAACAGATATACAATGCGATGGTTGCAGAGGCCCAGAAAGACCAAGACTGACCTACCATGACCAAATAGGTCGAGTTCTGTCTGATGGTGCGGTCAAAAGTCTTAGGAATCGACGTGCATGTATGAAAAGAATGATGCAGGAAGATGAGGCACAAGAGGTATGTCAGGGCCGGGATATCTGGCGCTCTACACTCTCTGCCTACCCCGTTAGGGACCTGGCGTGAAGATACATACATAAATGTCCCGATAAATCAATCATCATCATTACCTCAACCGAAAGATGTCCACTACTAAACAAAAGCATGTCAAAAGACGGTTAGTCCAGCGGTGTGAGATGACGGTTTGATTCGAAGGGTCGCGGGTTCGATGCCCGCACCGGGACCAATATTTGTATGGCCTACAGATATTTGTTTCGGGTCTGGGTGTTTGTGTATGTGTTGTATGTGTACAACGGTACCTACGACACAGGTTTATACCTACTGTGGGGCTGTGAGTGTATTTTATTTTTTTTATTTTAAAAGATCAATATCAATCATCTTTGGGTCCCGAGGCTTTTAATCAATCAATAAATTTCTTCTCGATTTTTGTCGTGGGTCCCGATTTATTTAACCTACTGTACCGATTTAAAACAAATCGGACCTGGAACTAGGCATAACCCAAAGTGACCCCAATATTTTTTTTATGTAATGACGGTGGCAAACAAGCATGCAGTTCACATTGATGCAGTGATGGCTGCAGCCTATAGACACCCACAAAGAAACAGAGGTCAAAATATAAATGCGGTGCCACCCCTGAGACCTTAGTTGTTATGTCTCAATGATAGTTGTTACGGGGCAACATTACCATCTAACCGGAACACGTAAGTGCACACCCACTAGCTTCACCCACCGGTGGGTGGAGGGTAATTCCTATTTACCCGTGCACATCAAGGTTGAAATTAAATATCGATAAACATTTTCGATAATATTAAAATGAAAAAAAAAAAAACAGCTATGACATGTCAATTGTTAATTAATCCAAGCCACGATGGTAGATGACAGTGGTGGCCATGGTAGGTGGCGATGCTAGGTGGCTATGATACGTGGCGATGGTTGGTGACGGTGGAAAGTGGCGATGATAAGTGACGGTGGCAACACTACCATTTAACGGGAGATATATTAGGTGCGGGTATAGTGAAAATTGGTAACTCGAAATGGTTATGGAAAATGGTAAATGGTGTTCCAATTTTCTCGCGGGCACCGTAAAGTGTGATATCAATATTCTTGACGCACTGCGAAGCCGTTCCCCTTACGTAGGTAATTAAACTGGTTATATCACCATTTTTGTGTGTATGTATCTTCACGCCAGGTCCTTAACGGGGTAGGCAGAGTTAGTAGTTTACCATTTTTGTAACCAGTATAATTACGTATAAGGAACGGCTTTTAACCGTGGCAATTAATTATTATAACTTACCATCACTACCTACCATCGCCACCTACCATGGCCACCTACCACTATCATCTACCATCCATAATCCAAGCCACGCTTGGATTAATTAACAATTCACATGTCATAGTTGTTTTTCTTTTCATATTAATATTATCGACAACGTTTATCGATATTTAATTCCAACCTTGATAAAATAGGAATTACCCCTCTACCCACCGGTGGGTGAAGCCAATGGGTGCACGGGAATCATAATATGAGTAATGATTACCATCCATGTAAAAAAAAAACGAAGTTATAATAAGTGGACAACGGTGTCTAGTAAAGCCGATCCAATCGATGCAGGTCAGGTTCACAGGTTCCGTCAACGTCTGATGAACCCGTTCCTCGCTTCTTCCACCCACGGTTTCATCATCACTCCAGCCGAATGACGTCCACTGCAGGACAAAGCCTGGACAAAGACACGCCCACAACAGTTTCGTGAGTCATTAGGGGCGAATTTTTTATAATCGCCATGCTTGGCAGGCGGATTGCCGACCGCAGAGTCACGGTAGTTTTATCGTGGGACGCTGCTGCCCATCCCACGGTGTAATCCTAATGTTATTAACATTACACGAATCTCCTGGACCAATACGTTCGTGAATGCCAGGCTTTAAAGCGTTAATGTGAATGTAGGCGGGTGGTGCTAAAATTTTATGTGAAAATTTATTGTGCGAATGGGTGTCGATATGAATTGAGCCAAGTCCAGCCAAGCTGACTTTCACTATCCTTATTAGTTAACTGCGGAAGACGGGTTAATCTTTTTCCTTATTGCTATAGAAACTCGCCTATAGAAGTTCAGATAATAACTATAGATAGTAACGTTTTCGTAGGTTTTCGCGAGCTTTGTACATTGTAGAAATTATATTTACGGCTTTTCTCGCGTATACAACACTACCAACTTCTTATACCCGACGTTTAGGTCACTTTCCAGCTACCGTGGTCACGGGCAGACTAATTCGACGATTTTATTTTTTTTTGGTCGGGCTTTATGTAAACGGCCTGTCTCGAGACGGCACTAGTCTACTTCACCGGGCAATCGGCGAGCGCAGAAGGCGCTCCAGCCTAAGCAAAAAAGTTAGCGCAACTGCCTAAGGGTGACCCATGCGGGTCCGTGCCTCGGCTTAGGACGTTGCGGAGAGACATATGACACATATGCGATTATGAGCGGTGCAACTTTCGCTCAACTCCATTCGGTTGGTGATAACCGGAATGTGTAATTCGACGATGTTTAGTCTGGTCTTATATAGCTGAGACAGAACCAAACCCTAGTGCGATGTAAACTACTAAATAGCCACGTGACCACGGTAGATGGAAAGCGACCGAAACGTCGGGTATCAAAAGAAGTTGGGAGTATTATATACGCGCGAAAATCCGCAAATATAATTTCTACAATACTATAGATAGATTAGAAAATACGATGGTGCTTACGTCCCTCGAGCTTTTTTTTGTGTAATGAAAGTGGCAGCAAACAAGTGACGACTGCAGCCTATAGACCCACACTATGACCAGAATACAAAATGCAGATGCGTTGCCATCCCTGAAACCTTAGTTGATATGTCTCTGTGATAAGTTAAGGGGCCGTACATTAATTAAACTGGCACTCTACTAAAGTTCTTCGGTTTTTCTAGTTCCCGCAAAAGAAAAAAAAATCTTTTGCTGATACTGTAGATATTCTTGTTGCTTATAAATTGTAAGTAAATTCCCACCTCTATTTTGTCTACATCCGTGTTTGAAATAAGCTATTAATAATATTTTAATGCCAACAAAATCCAATTCCGGTTGCACTTTTCAACTACTTAACCTATAAATAAATGACACTAACATAAATCATCAACTTAACTTTTGAGTGACAATATAATAAATTACAACTTTAGTCTCACCCATTCGACGTAAGGACAGACAAATATTAAAAAAAACGTCTACCAGAACAGAAACTACTCCATATAATATATGCAAATCCGTGACGTCAGATGCAATACATATGCAAAATTTAATATCCATCTGTTAGGTAACTCATAAACACGATCGAGTAACAAACTATAAACGTCCGGATTCTAAATTTAAAGAGGATTAACGCGACCAAACGGTTGAAAATCGAAGGACTTTCGATTTTCAACCGTTTGGTCGCGTGAAGTTGAATTGCGCCGTACAAAGCTCCATCTAAACACCCACGCATGGTATTACAGGCCATCTTGACACATACTTTTTGTTATCTGTTTTTATGCTCGGTACCAAATAGCAGCTGTAAAATTTCAATTTTCAATTTTCGTTTGGGTTTTAAATCAATTTAAAGAAAGATTAAAAAAACCACCCTTTTATGAGGTTTTTTTTAATCTTTCTCTACATGATTTAAAACCCAATACAAAAGATATTAAGAAAATTTTGACTTTGGGCAAGGATCGAACCGCCGACCTCAGCCGCTATACCACTAAAGTACTGGAGCCCCAAATTTGATTCCGATAGTAATCGGGATGTTCGTTCCTCTTTTATTTTACTCGATGATATCATTCACCGATATAACCCAACATAAATTACATTACAAACAGCTTTACAAATTTTGACTTTTCTATAAACACTCATAGTCAGTATCAGCAGTAAAGCACATTTAAATACTTCACCCAATCCATAATATCAACATTGATATCTACACTTACCTATAAAAATCAATTGCTGTTCGTTAGTCTCGCTGAAACTCAAGAACGGCTGGACCGATTTGGCCAATTTTGGAAGTCCAGGGAAGGTTTAAAAAGTAAAATAATATGAAGAAATTGAAGGGAAACAATAAAAACCACAATTTTATTTTCCCATACAAATAGTCCGTATCTATCAAACCTTTGACACATTATTTCATTCTGAGGCAATACGAAGTGTGCCGGGTCAGCTAGTCTCCAATATATTTCTTGGTTTCATGTCCAAACCTCAACCGTCGAAACGTGCGAGAGTCTTAAAGTCCCGCCTTCTTGATATTTGGGCAACAATAGCCCGACATGCCATGCTGTGCCTACATTAGCCTCTAATGGCGTGACCGCAACTTATTTGGCAGATTGTCATAGTTCAAGGTCTTAATGGTTTGTTTACACTGGTTGCAGAAAAGATTGATCGGAAGAACTTGATGATCAAGTAATAAGATTTCACGATAGTCACAAACTAAAAATATATGTGAACGGTAAGTAATTAATTATTTTATGTATTTATTAAGTACATAAGTCATGTAAATCTAAAAAATATCTCTTGTTAAAGAAAACCAGTTGATACAACTTAAAAAATAAATATTGGCACATTATACACGTACAATAGTCGCATAATTGTTTTTATTTAATTTTAAAAAACTAAGATGCTTTCTGTAACTGTCTTCTATAGTGCTTCTATTCCTTTTTGGGCTTCGGTAATAAGTACACCCTACGAAACATTTATATTGTTATAAAATACTTACTTTTAAAAAATGTTTGTAAATACAATTTTTTTAATGGTGGTAGAGCTCCGTGGTGACGAGAGTGACGGTGAGTGAGAGTGACGGAGCTCACGGGCGTAGGCACCACCGCATTACCTAATATACTTGCCGCTAAATGGTAGTGTTCAGCACTATCGTGTTCCGGTCAGGTGGTAATGTACGGCGCTGTAATTTCCGACACAGAGGCATAACACCTAATGCCTCAGGAGTGGCAGCGCATCTGCATTTTGACCTCTGGTCATTGTGTGGGTGTCTATAGGCTGCAGTCTACACTTAACATGAATGTGAACTGCATGCTTGTTTGCCACTTTTATTACATAAAAAAAAAAAAAACATAAAAATATATATATAAATATCTTTACTTGTGATAGAAGTTCAGTTACTTATTTTACAGTTAAGTTATAATGCACTATTATCAGATTACTTTCAAATCATTGTCAATACTTTAAGGGATCATTTACTTGATCATCATCCAGTGACGAAGCTCGCGAGCGTGGGCACCACCGCATTACCTAATACACTTGCCGCTACTTATAATGATAGTGTTCAGCACTCTCGTGTTCCAGTCAGGTGGTAATGTACAGCCCTGTCCTGCCCTGTAATTTCCGGCACAGAGGCATAACACCTAAGGCCTCAGGAGTGCTAACGCATCTGCATTTTGACCTCTGGTCTTTGTGTGGATGTCTATAGGCTGCAGTCTTCACTCAACATCGATGTGAACTGCATGCTTGCTTGCCACTTTAATTAAAAATAAAAGAACGTTTTAAGTACCGCGGAAGCCACCAACCGAAATTATCTATTTACCTAAAAAAACAGCGTGAGTGCAAAAAACGTTACAATATCTTCACATGTTCCATTCTCAAATAAATTAATGTACATACAAATTAGCATTTGTCACTCTCACTTCACACTTTCCAATTTCTAACGTAACGCTCCGTATTAAAAAGGTTGTAAATCATATAATATACATAATTATCAGAGCAATCTCAGATGATAAAGTATTAGCATAGTACTATTATGTATTCTGTGGCTTTTTTGTTTGATATTTTCAAAACAAATCGACATTTTGTCTAATTGATAAGGAAGATAAGCGAAGATTTACATTTAAAATATTTATAAGCGGATTACTAGTTTTTGCTTGTTAATCTGAAATTTTCTTTTTCCTTTTGTAATGTGATAAAAACAATTCGGAAAAATGTGGACATACATACTATCGTTATTTAATTTAAAGAATTGTATTTATACTATGAGTTCTTTCGGTAATTATGTTTCTATGCAAACATGATTGATAGAAGTCTTTTTTTTTAAAATGTAATTTAAGAGGCAAACAAGCTTGCAGTTCACATTGATGTTAAGTGATGACTGCAGCCTACACCCACATGAAGACCGAGGTCATAATGCCGATGCGTTACCTGAGGCCTAAGGTGTAATGCCTCAGTGACAGAAATTACATTACCACCTGACCGGAACACGATAGTACTGAACACTACCATTTAGCGGCAAGTATATAAGGTAATGCGGTGGTGCCAACGCCCACGAGCTCCGTCACTGGAGCTCTACCACCAGTAAAATTAGAAACTACTTAAACTTAAATTTTGACAAATCAACAATAAAGTCAATAATTGAAGTCGAATAGTAAATGTACTATTGACAGAAGTGGAGTTTTTCCACCTTCATCATCATCGTCCCAGCCAAAAGACGTCCATTGTTACACAAAGACCTGCCCTAAAGATAGCTTCAACGGTCGTGGGCTGCCCACATTCAGTGATTGCCCCACCTTCACCATGCGGTTTCTTCCTAAATAATAATAATGACAACCCATTATATGTCCCACTGCTGGGCACGAGTCTCTCCCCTTTTTTTGGGGGGGAAGCCTTGAGCTTACTCCGTCACGGTGGAGTTCCTTCCTTGCAAATGAATAATTATTTAATGCCTTAACAGACAGTCGGTCGAATGGGACAGTAAAGCTAGTGTATCCGCAACTTTACATGTAATCCAATGTTAATAGTGTCCCGAGGCGATATGACCTGAGACAATTACAAGTGATTGTGCCCCTCGGTCGCCATGATTGTGGCTTGTGAGTACCAATACTTTTTAGGGTTCCGGACCTCTACGAAAAAAAGGAACCTTTACTTTGTCCATTTTTCTGTCATGGTATTTTTTTGGAAAGTGCGCTAATACTAGCGCACAGTGTACAAATCAATACACACTCAAGACCACAATCCCTAGGATTTGTGAAATTATCTTACTTCTAAATCAACGCAACAGATAAATATTTATTTTTAGATTTTGACAAGAAAATCTAATGTATTTGCATTTGGTAAAGTAGCCGTAACCTATATCAACGTATAGGTACATCTGTTTCCCAACCAACGTTAAATTTTAATAAACTTCAGTTTACCTATATTTGGAATACTGCTCTCATCTTTGGGCGGGAGCCCCTAAATACCAGCTTGGTCCTCTTGACTCAATTCAAAAACGTGCCATTCGAATCGTCAACGACCCAGGAATCACAGATAGACTCGAAGATCTGAGTCTGCGCAGAGACATCGGATGTCTGTGCATTTTCCACCACCTTTACAATGGTGAGTGCTCTGATGAACTGTTCGATCTGGTGCCATCGTCTACATTCCTACATCGCACCACCCGCCGAAGAGAGAAGTTCCACCCGCACAGAGTGGATACTTGGAAATGCTCAACAGTCCGATTTGCGCGTTCATTCCTGCCCAGAACGTGCAAATTGTGGAACGAACTTCCCTCAAAGGTGTTCCCCCGGCGCTACATACAATATGGGGTTCTTCAAAACTGGCGTCAAAAGAGTCCTTCAGGGCTGGCAGCGCGTTGGCAACTCCCCTGATGTTGCAAATGTTCATAGGCGACGGTAACCACTTTCCATCAGGTGGCCCGTCTGCTTGTCTGTCAATCCTATGACATAAAAAAAAAATAAAAAAATAAAAATAAAATCTATCCGGAACCTTAGTGTACAAGTTCGACGATGATTCGCACTTGGCCGGTTTTTTATGATTTCGTATCTCTGCCGCATTTTATAAATTATATGTTGGTTTCGCGTGATATACCGAGATGTCACCTTTTAATGACGTAATTGGTATGTGAAGGTTATTTTATACCCACAGATTATAGTTTTGTAATCTAACTGTTGTATGATTTAGGTGACATAGGTACCTACTTGTAGTAGTGTTGTTCATTCTACTTCTGGTTCACACGTCAAAATATCGAATAATGTACTTATCATCATAGAAAAATATAAAATATAAAGAAGAGGCGATAATTATACCGGACATAACCCGGTTTTAATCTTAGACATTAGTACCTGTTGGTAACAAAGTAAAATAATATTATATCTTACAGAAAATTATCAATAAAACTGTTATAGGAGGCAAAGCAGCCCTTGATAAAGAGAGATGAAAAAATATTGTAAGACAAATGGATTTTTCATACAATATTGATTCATATAATGTATTTAATTTGTCAAATTAAATAAAAATACGTTATTTATATGTATGCTTCCGTGAAACTCCGCTGAAGGCAAAGTTTTGCTCCTCTGCTTCCACATCCACCTTCGCGAAAATACCCTCCGTTAGTGGCGTTTCAAGTTACCACCATATTACCTTATAAATCTGCCGTCCACTATTGTGTTCCAGCTAATGTCTGAATCCATAATATCCGACACAGAGGCAAAACAACTTAGGCCCCAGGGGTAGCAACCCATCTGCATTTAGACCACTGATTCATAGGCTGCAGTTTTTTATATCATCTATGAAAACCTGTTTACCACCAGTTTTTTCAATAACTGAAAAATTTGGACAAATTATGACAATTTATAATAATTTTATCAAGTCGATAAAGGTAATCTCAGATTAGATTCAAAGTTTGCACAATAGCGCTGATTCAGGCGAATGTGGGTTCGTTGTGAAATACGCCATCGCCACTTGACTTGCTCGTGTCACACGCCCACCACATTTGACACCCGATATTGTGTCCTGTGGTCACCCATCCACTTGCATCCTGAAATCACTTCACATTTAGTTTTTAATTTTTGTACTGGTGGTGTTACTATGTCGGCGTTCGAGGGCTTAGGCAACGCGTTACTTAATGTATCTGCTACCAAATGGTAGCGTGTAGCCCCAAGCAATTAAGTTCATAAGGGTGGCAATGCATCTGCATTTTGAGCAGTCATCATTTAATATTCATGTGCATACCTCATTGCCACCTTCATTACACAAAAAAAATATCGTCATGTAAGTTCCTGAAAATGTTTACAAATGATATTATAAATAAATATGATTTTACCGTTCGGTATCACAAATCTGTTTACCTTGCATAGTCTCAATTGGTAATAAATCCATACCTCTAAAAATATGAATCAGTCATTGACCTATATGTAATAAAGTACTAGACAAGAAACACCACTTAGTAGCATGGTTTCAGTTTCCAGAAGTCAATTTACCACACTTCCATAGTATTATGACAGACGACGTGGAAACGTATCACATAAATATTTATGTAACTGTTATGTTAATATTTATGAACTGGCCGTTTGTTTTCCGGCGTCTTCTCTATATATTAACCTCGTTGGTATCAAGATTAGTCTTTCATATTGAGGATGGAGGCCTAAGTGCGTGAAGTTAATCTCGAGCTATCTCAAAGTTCATTACAATGATAAAATGACTTACTACCTCCTTTTATAGCGAATTTAACAACATCCGAAGCTGATTTACCATTAATGAAGAGTGAGATAGACATAGAAGGGTGCTGTCTAACTGTAAACATTAAGCGATTGAAATTAATGGACAATTTAACAAACACGTTAAGTATTTGCGGATTGTATTATTGATCGCTTTTCACTGGTGGCAGAGCACTCTGTGACGGAGCTCGCGGGCGTAGGCACCACCGCATTACCTAATACACTTGCAGCTAAATGGTAGTGTTCAGCATTATCGTGTTCCAATTAGGTGGTAATGTAATTTCCGGCACAGAGGCATAACACCTTAGGGCTCAGGAGTGGTAACGCATCTGCATTTTGACTTTGGTCTTTGTGTGGGTGTCTATAATCTGCAGTCATCACTTAACATCAATGTGAACTGCATGCTTGTTTACCACTTCCATTACATATATAAGTTGTATCATAGGACGCTGCTACTCATCCTGCGTAACTGCACTCATTACCGCCTATTGTGATAGTTTTATCGCCATTCTTCGGTCGTATGGTACTATCGGATGAATCCTAGAAGATTTTATTTCAGCTAGTGGGCGGTGGGGTCGACACAAAGAGCAACACGGGCCACCGGCGGCGGCGGACCGGAGGAGAGTAGCCATATGCAGGCTTTCCCCTCTGTCAAAGTACAAGCCCAAATGGTCTTACGCCTGTGACCCAGATTTAAATGTGTACGTGAAATTGTTTATGTATTTTGTTAAAGTCCAGGTGTGAGTTTTGTAGTAATAGAGGACTTTTTAAGAATGTGTGTGTATCACACGTAGTTACTCCTCGCAAAAAATTGCAGACTGTTTTGCATCGGTAAACGCTATGGCTCTATGGAACGGAAAGTACCGACGTCGCACGAAAAAAATATATTTAAGAACATTGTTCACTTAGAATTTTTTTTTATTAATTCTCACACAGAGTTAACTCTCAGCGACTTTGAATTCAATGTATGTCCGTGAGTAGTAATCACTGAACATCAACAAATGTAATGCTCGTTTTCTTCTATGATTACAGAAGAACATAAAAAGCTCATTAAGTATAATAATTTATTGCAAGACTGTGTTACGCAAGCGGCATATCAAAAAAGCGTAAAATTTGATGACATGTGTGTCATGCGACAATACAAAAATTGTACAGTATCCAACAAGAAATAGTGTACATCGACGTTAGGAAGGACTTCGGCTTATTTCGAGTCTGTAGAGCGTTATCTCTTTCGCGCCTCACCTGTGACATTTGTCGACCATTTTAATCACGTTTTGATCAATACCGTAGTCCGGTATTACAGGTCAGCGCTTACGTAGGCAGTGTGCAGCAGGGATAACGCTCTACTAAGTAGACACTAGCCGAGTTTCTCTTTCATACGTGATGTCATAGAATTTTATACCTCTATGCGTGATGTGCAATATCTCTTTCTGGGTACTGAACAGCTGTCTAAGAATTTTCTTTCTCACTTCTCCTTTTCCACCAGAGATGTGCTATCCAGCTACGCTGCAAAGATGTGAATTCTACGCTACGAAAATATGTGACCGTTGCCATCGATGCTATGCCATGTAGCTGTACGAGGAAGATCCGCTATGAAACGCATCCAAAGCTCACATCCATAGGCTCCATAGCACACATCATTCCATATAAAAATCATATATTAGCTGAATCCGATTCCACCAGTACTAAGCTATGTCACAAGGAATATGATTGGTGGATAACGCATCCATAGCAACCTAGCATAGCCCATCTTTGGTGGAAAAGCACCCTTAAACTGCCTTAGTATTCTTGGGGTACGTGGTAGGTCCCCGCTATCAGTTAGCATTTACAATCGAACTGATACCTAACTATTCATACATATATAAAGTGACTCATAGCATCAACAGATAGTGTCACTAGCACTGTATTGAGACATTTGTTTGAATACACACTCTAAGGTGATTCTAATTGAAGTGCACACAATCATGGCGTGGCGCCATGTTTGGCGAACCAAACTTTTAATAAATATTCAAGTTTTATCTACTTAGTTGACAACAGCATTTTTAATATTGTGTTACAATAAGAATAGGTATACCTAAGTACTTTTTTTATTCTTTATTAATATTTTGGTTTTTTTTTCTAATAAGACTTTAAATTACATAATATATTAATAAATAGGTTCATACCCCCTTATTCATAAACATAGATTAGATACGTTTTAGCTATAGAATGCTTTGTCTTTGTCAGTTGCATTGTCAAATGTGCAGAATAGAAAAAGACAAAGGAGAGATTAGCAACACTTTAGCTAAAATACGTTTATGAATAAGGGGGATAGTATACACGCATAACATAACGCATATCTGTTCAAATTTGTAATAAAAATATTATTTTTCTAAATATGAAATCTATCGAAATTATTATTGGTGGTAGAGCTCCAGCTCGCGGGCGTAGGCTGGTGCCTACCCCCGGCACCTTACGATGCCCGCATTACCTAATCTACTTGTCCCTAAATGGTAGTGTTCAGCACTGTCATGATCCGATTAGGTAATTAATGTGTAACCCCGTAATGAAAATCACAGAGACGTAACACCTTAGGTCTCAGGGGTGGCAACGCATCTGCATTTTGACCACTGGTTTTTATGTAGATATCTATAGGCTGCAGTAATCACTTAACATCAATGTGAGCTGCATGCTTGTTTGCCACATTCCTTACATTAAAAAATGGATACGTTCAGTGCTATTAATCGGGTCGACCACATTCGGACTGAAAAAACTAACTCTCTGTTTATTTAAAGTTTTGTAAAATATAAACATAAGAGTACCAAGAATAAGTCATTGAATATAATAGTAGAATATAATATAATAAGTCAAGGTTATATTGAGAGAAAATCATCAATCAACAGGTAGGCTCGCCAATTCCCTGGATATAATAAACTAATGTCGAGATATGAGCTACCATAATTTTCTTAAGTCAATTAACCAAAGATACTTATGAAATGAATAATGACGTCTTTACTCCATAATGATATTACAAAGTATGATAAAGTTTGTACAGTGCTCAACAATAAATATTGCACATCGAGCCTAGGAAGGAGACTTCGGCTTATTTCGGGTCTGTAGAGCGTTATCTCTTTTGCACCGTACCCATTTGAAGTTTATCGACCATTTTGATCAAGTTTTGACCAATACCGGACTGTCAGTGCTTACGTAGGCAGTGTGCACTTTAGATAACGCTCTACTTTGATCGTCTCTCTTGCAGGCTCGATGTGCAATATTAATTGTTAAGTACTGTACGTATATTTAGGATTTTTTTTTTATTTATAATTAAAGCTTAATATTTGGGGATTTAGTTATGGTGGGTATAGTTCCAAATAGGATCCAAGTTCCAATAGGATATAGTACCAAATCCCCAAATATACGTTATGAAGTTATTAGTACTGGCGTCGGGACGTGACGACCCACCACCCACAAGCGGAAGAATTTTCTTCTACTGGAAGAGAATTCTTCCGCATGCGCAGTCAGTCAACCGAACAATGGGGATCAAATTATTCCAATAGGACGGTAGTAAATATAACAACGCGGGATGGGCAGAAGCGTCCCGCGATAAAATTTCCGTCACTGGCTGCAGTCATCACTTAACATCAATGAGAACTTGTATGCCACTTCCATTTAAAAAAAAATTAAATACATTTTTAATTTATCAATATCGCATAGTCATGAGACATCGTTGTATTTATAAGGAGACAGACAGTCTTCACAATCACTTGTTTTTAAGTTCCGTGCCTCAAAAAGAAAAAAAACGGAAACCTTATATCACTTGATGAGCTCCAATTTGTCGCTTCAACTTCAACGCAAGTTAAGCTGTAGGTACTGCTAGTGTAATAGTAATAAACTTAACATGTCACGGTCTTATATAATTTTATGATTTTTATGATAGATATTTTTCTCTCATTAAAACCCTTTTTATGTATGTGTTAATAGCCGTGCCGATAATGGAAGGTTTAATGAGCTGTGTAAATTAAATGACACATTTATGTGACTGATTGCTTGGGTGACAAAATGACTTTGAATTTTGCTTGTGATTCATCACCATCATTTCAGCCGACTCTTTTTCGACTGTCTCGTTGGCTCAGTGGTCGCAATCGCGACGGTGAAGCCTGAGGTCATGGGTTCGATCCCCAGGTCGGAAAAATCTATTATTAGGTTTTTTCTGTATGGAAATTCTCAGTATTAGCCCAGAGTCTGGTCGTGTCTCGGAGAGCTTGTAAAGCCGTCGGCCCTGCGCCCGATCTCTCTCCGGTCGTGTCGGTTTGCCGTCCCATCGGGCTATGAGCGTGAAGGAATAAAGAGTGCACCTGTGTTTGCGCATACACTTGTGCACTATAATATCTCGATATAGAGATTGGCCGCCGTGACCGGAATTCGGTCTGGAGGACATTATTTCAGCCCTAGAGATATCGACTGCTGGACCAAAGTCTCCCCATAAGAAGATATAACATAACCGCCATGCTTTACATGCGGATTGGCGATCACAGTGCTGCCCATCTCGCGTTATTGTACTTACAACTTCCATTCTTCCATTAGTGGGCGGTGGGGTTGTCAGGGCCCGACGCCAGCAATTGCTTGTGATTGCGAACAAATAAAGATAGAGTAAAAACAATATTGAAAATGGATTAAGGACAGAGTTCACGCATTCGATTCCAGTTTCCGGGATATAATTTCACGGCAATGACAATGTTGCATTCATTTATACACGCTAACACCAATAGCTCACTAGTCGCACACTTATCTATCAATAAACACGGATGGCATGGTTCCATCTAGCCATTTTACCAAATGTAGGATCCACTGAGCACTAATGCCTCACTTTACTTTGGACTCGGAACCTTCAACGTTTATTTTGTCTTCTAACTTAAGGAAGGGAAGGGCACTAATACTGATTAAAAATAAAAAGAGTAAAGTAAAATTTGAGTTTAATAATCGTCTGTGAAACCAAAAAACATATTGAAAGTTCGACTTCAAGTCGAAATAAAATCGTAGTGCGGTTTGTGAATCTCGCTCTTAAAGAAACGAGACGAGATAAACTCTTATTTTACTTTACTCCGAGCCTGGGTTGCACAACGATATTTGTTTTTATATTATTTCGCATTAACACATGCTTGTGAAATATATTTCATTTTTAAAGAAAAATGGAAAGAAAAATTTGACTTCAGGCGAGGCTCGAACTCGCGACCTACTGGGAATCTAGTCTAGCCGCTCTTCCAATTGAGCTACTGAAGCCCTGCCCGATTTGTCAAATCTTTCCTTCACATCTATTGCATTGCTTTATGGTAGCAGCAGCGCCATCTATTACCAACTATGCTAGTTGGTAATAGATGGCGCTGCTGCTACCAGATTGCTGTCAAATTTTTCTTTCCATTTTTCTTTAAAAATAGAATATATTTCACAACGATATGTGTTAAAGTTAAAGTTAATGTAACACTTCACAACCTTCTCTAACTTCAAGAAATCTGTTAAAGTTAGAGAAGGATGTGAAATGTTACAATAACATTAACAAATATTGTGGTGCAACCCAGGCTAACTATTTTTTGCTTAGCAAGGATGTCCTTGCCAAAGTAAAGTAAAAGTTCTGACACGTTTGTGAAACAAAATAAACATTGAAACTTCGACGCCAAGTCAAAGTAAAGTCGTAGCACGGTCTTTGAATCTCGCTCTCATGGTACCTACGGCCACAGGGACTATTGGAGGTTATACGTCGAATGAGACTTAATACCATTAACAGTGACCATAACTCCTAAGAAAAAAAATTGTCACACCAACGATCAGTGAGGGTAAAACCTAGAGCCTGTCATGTCAAATTAATTTTATAATACCTATAGATCTTTATTTCACTTCTTCGTGTTCATTGCTTTAGGATTCATCTAAATGACATAGGTATCTTTTTAGGTATATGTATAGGTATTTTTTTTTTATTTCATTATGTAGTTTTTTTTTTGTCTTTTGTTTTTGTACTAAGTGACTGTACTGACTTTCTGTTTTTGTGCTTATTTTTGTCTATTTATATTTTCATTGACTTTGTATTTTTTGTTCGTTCTCGTGTACCAACTCATTTTCGTTTTGTTTATATTTTGTTGT
Organism: Macrosoma leucophasiata; assembly: GCA_036365455.1. NCBI lineage: Eukaryota > Metazoa > Arthropoda > Insecta > Lepidoptera > Hedylidae > Macrosoma > Macrosoma leucophasiata. The sequence continues at coordinate 15,136,022 of JAWQUS010000021.1, forward strand.
TTTTTTTATTTTTTATGGGCAAGTCTCAGGACTGCTTCAATAAAGTCATTTCATTTGTATCAGATAATACAGAATGAATTAGAACTTAGAAATTATTACCGAAAAATTAATTCAGAATAATTGCGATAAAATTAATTAAAACAAAGAACCTTGAGACTGGCATCTATATCACAGGTCACTCACTTGCGATAACTTCGACGAACAGTTAAAAGTGACAAAAAAAAGTATGTAATAACCAACATAAGGCATACGGTCATAAATCACGAGCCATAAAATATAGTATTTAATTATAGAACATTTTAAAAATTTATGTTTGATTATAGCTTTTTCTTTAGTATGTAAACATTGATTAAATCATGTTTTTTTTTATTTTAAAGTGGTTTAATTATTTATCTAAAGATACTATTGATAATATTGAATAGAAATTGCATGGAGGTAGAGTTTTTCGGCATCACGGGTGGTAATTTTATTCATAATTATGTCTAGAGGTAGACGAGGCACGAGAGGTTTGTCAGGACCGGGATATCTGGCACTCTACACTCTCTGCCTACCCCGTTAGGGACCTGGCGTGAAGATACATAATTATGTCCTAGGTATTATTATACCTTCAATGTTTAACTGTTAGCGTATTTTGATGTGATTAAGCTAGATAATTTAAAAAAAAAGAAAAGAATTACATACTTTTGAAATGAAAGCATCGTTCTTTCTTTTTCGGGCACAGGTCTCAACCGGGTAGCAGGTTGTAGAGAGTCCTCAATTTCATGCACCGATGGTGGTATGGTCTTGATATCTATGAACGGTGAGAGAAAGGAGGACCGATCTTAGGACAGATCTCAGGACAAAAAAGAGTGGAAATTGCTCAAGGAAACCTTTACCTAGGAGTGGAACAATGATATGGACATCAGTCTCATTAAAACCCATATTCTAAGACGTTACTCGAAACATTCCTTGACTCACACTCAGCTGAGGACACATTATGAGGACGCCTTGAAATCCATATTCTTAGTTGTATTTTGACAGTAACTCGTGTGTACGGATTATCATATAGATATAGTTTCGGTTTCCTCTTGGACTAGGTTGGTACCATAATATTTTAGACTCAATATACATTGCATCATTCCCAGTGTGTAGCTTAGCCACAAACACTTTTGTAAATTAGTATAACATATACAACACTCTGTATATGTTATGAACCTGTAGGTTATGATTTGAATATCGCAAATTATTCTTATTTAACTTGTAACAATTGTGTTTTTTATATGTAATATGTGTGAATAAATTGACTGTTGTATTACATAAAATAAGCAAAAATATTTTGTCGCCTAGTAATGTGATAATTTGTCTTAATATAAACAATTTAACATAAAAACCGGGTAAGTGCGAGTCGGACTCACGATCAGTTATCTTATAATCGCACTTCTGCTAAGGTTTCCTGTAATCTATAATTATGAACGGACTATTTGCTATTTTTATTTTCTGTCGTTTATTGTGTAAGCTTGTTGTATATATAAAAATATAAATAACTTCAAAACTATTCATTTTAATGTTTGAGATACTGATACCTAAACAATACACCACACAATGTCATTTGCAAAAACTTCTTTTTTACTACCTAATACCTAAAATTCAAATGTTTAATAAAATATTTTGTTAGTATATTGTGTATATCCCGTATGACCTATATGTTCACTTACCTACCGTCGTTTTGTCTTATCCATCTTATTTATGGAGCCTATTACTATAGTAGGCATGTTCAATAAAATAAATGGCTTCAAATTAAACATTTGATGCAACTTCTCTATAAATTATGTGTACACGGTAGCATCGCTGCCAGTGAACAGACAAATATTTAAATTATAGATAAATAAATCAAATTCATATCTTTTAATTGGCACTTTCTTAATTGGATTTTTTCCCTGGATAAGAAATATATTGCTATAATAACAGTAATCAGCCCCGCGACATTGGGATTGGAGCTGTATCATTTTATAACACTTATATGAACATACCATACATGTCGTGTCATCTAATGAAAGGTCATGCACCAAATGTCCGCACGATTTCGTGATTTTTGGTCATCAAATAAATCTGTGAATTATGCTAGTAATGTTTGCGGCTTTTTTGGGTTATAAAAGGGCTAGCAGCATAGAGCAACACGAGCCACCGGCCGCGGCGGACCGGAGGGGAGTTGCCATATGCAGGCTTTCACCTCTGTCAAATTACAAGACCAAATGGTCCTACGCCTGTCGCCCAGATGTTTAAATCTGTGTGTGAAATTGTTTATGTATTTTGTTAAGGTCAAGGTGTGAGTTTCGTAGTAATAGACTATTTTTGTAGTGTGTGTGTGTATCACACGTAGTTCCCCCCGCAAAAAATGACAGACTGTTTTGCATCGGTAATAAGCGCTATAGCTACTCCCCTCCGGTCCGCCGCGGCTGGTGGCCCGTGTTGCTCTATGGCAAGCAATATAGTTTACTTCAATTGAAGAATTTTTTTATATGTAATAAAGATGGCAAAAAGCACGCAGTTCACATTGATGTTAAGTGATGATTGCAGACTATAGTCGAAAAAAACACAAAGATTTCGAAATCCAGATGCGTTTTCACCTCTGAGACCTTAGTTGTTATGTCCCTTTGATGGTTATTACGGGGCCATACATTACCATCGAACCGAAACACGATAGTGCTGAACACTACCATTTGGCGACAGATAGGTAATGCGGCGGTGACTATGCCCTCAAACTCTTACACTGGAACTCTACCAACAGTAAAAAATTATACAATATGATAGCCCTATGGACATACCTATATTTTAAGCAGTGGTCTAAACCAGCCTTTGACTCAGTTAGCATAGCGACCCTCTCGAGGCTCACAGGCTCTATCCTCGTACCGGGATAAAAATTTGTGTAGTCTACTGGAGTGTTGTGTGTGAACAACAGTACCCACGACACAGGTTTATATCTTACGCTTTTCTGCCACATCATGACATAAAAGAAAATTATGTGAGTGTAAGCAATACGCCCCACAGTAGGTATAAACCTGTGCCGTGGTTCCGTAATATACAAACAACACATACACAAACACCCAGACTCGAAACAAATATCTGTAGGCCATACAAATATTTGTCCCGATGCGGGGATCGAACCCGCAACCCTTCGAATCAAACGGTCAACTCACACCGCTTGACCAACCGGGTCGTGAAATCAATTAAGACTTCAACTATCTGCGCTATATTTTGTGACAAATGAGTCCAAGGTAGTAAATAAATAAGGTCAGTCAATTTGAGCTGACAAACACAACGAGTGAGCAATTACTGCAAACCACAAGATCTTGTTAAAGCAATCACGACAAGCCTTTGTCGTTTTGATGGTACCCGTAACTGCCGCATGCCGTCCAATAGAATTATGAATAACTAACTGTTGCCCGCGGCTTCGACCGCGTGGATGTCGAAAAGAAGCCTATGTTCTTTTTCAAAGTCAGCTCTATCTCTGTACCAAATTTAATTAAAATCGGTTCAGTCGTTTGGACGTGAAAAGGTAACAGACAGACAGAGTTACTTTCGCATTTATAATATTAGTAGGGATTAAGAATTATTGTATGTTGTAGGTATGTATTGACAATTTGTAGATGGTGAAATTTTAGTGATTGTCATCGCGCGGTAAACGATTTGCTTTCAATAGTAGGTATTATCGAATAATTGATTTCCAGTCATTTAAGAATGACCATCGCCCGCCCCTAGACCCGACCCTAGCACGACCCGCGTGATCGATTACCGGTTATCATTTATTTTTCATTTTTACTGGTGGAAAAGCTCCAGTGACGGAGCTCGCGGGCGTAGGCACCACCGCATCACCTAATATTATTATTATAGCCTTTATTGCCAACACAATTTAACAATATTTTTACAATTTGTTCAACACAATAAACCTTAGTTATCTAGTATCGGCGTATCTATGCGACACAAAAGCCTCTTCCCTAATTACCTAATATAATTGCCACTAAATAGTAGTGTTCTAGCTAAATTGTAATGTACGGCCCTGTAATTTCGGGCACAGAGGCATGGTACACACATGGTAACACCTCAGGAGTGGTAACGCATCTACATTTTAATCTTGGTCTTTGTGTGGGTGTCTATAGGCTGCAGTCATCACTTAACATCAATGTGAACTGCATGCTACTTTCATTACATAAAAAATAAAATCAACCGATGATTAGACCGAAAGCGGAGAGACACCTCGCAACGTCCTAACCGAGGTTCGGACCAACAAGGGTCTCCCTTAGGCAGTTGCGCTAATTTTTTTACTTAGGTTGAAGCGCCTTCTGCGCTCGCCGATTGCCCCGGTGAAGAAGACTAGTGACGTCTCGAGACGAGCGATCATAAGTCGGTCCTAAAAAAATACTACTACTACGCTGAGGTCCTGGGTTCGATTCCCGGGTAAGGGGGTTATCAGAGATTATGGCTATAAACTATAAACTATTATGGCTTTTTATCTATTCTTGACGATTTTCCAAATGTACTACCATTCTTCGTTTTCCACACAACCCTTAGGTTGACTGGTAGAGAATGCTTTCTAGCATTAAGTCCGCCTCATGTACTTTTTTTGTGCAGAAAATTTAAATAAATAAATAAGTAATGTTGTTAAGTCCTTTATCTCTGGTCCTATTGGGATTTTTCAATTTTCTGGAAATTTCCCACTACCTCGAAGTTAATGTGCCCGGCGATGTCATGATGCCCCTCTGCCTACCCCTTCGAGGATTACAGGCGTGAAGTTACGTTTGCGTTAAAAAAATGTCAACTCAAAAGCGTATTTACAAAATTAGGACACGGTCCAGAAGTTTCGTAAATAAAGGGTCATTCACCTATTTTCTTTAATAATATAGTTCATTTTAAAGTTACAAAATAAATAAGATTAAATAATTTGCGATACAGCTCATCTTTTGATACGTTTCACGATATACTATTTAGAAAATCTTTTTATTAAACTTTGTAAAATGGTGCCTCCATATTTAAAATTCATTTAATGCTGATTTACATATTATGTGTGCCAAATTTTAAAACAATTTGTCCAGTACTTACCAGACGCACGAGATATTTTATGAGGGTTCCTTATTTTCCTTTTGGAGTACGTTACCCTAAAAAACTTAAAACTAAGAACTTTTTAAGAACTCTAACACCAATAAGTACTCTACCACCTCTCTCTCTCCCACCTACAATGATGGCAATTAATACACAGATTGTTAGTTGCGCAAAAATTGAATTCATCCGTGGACAATCACTATGAGGTCCATTAAAGAACATTGTACAAGTTGTTAAGTGTTTTATACAATTGTTCCTATATTTCTGACCTTTCTATACATCCACATTCAAGGTTTCATAGGGGCTAGAACACAGTGATCGAATTTTATTTAAGATTTTTATTTTTCGGCATATCACATGCGAGTGAATAATCGAAAACATTTCTCCTTGACTAGCGGCCCGCCCCGGCTTCGTGTGGTTGCAATGTAACCTACTCGCTCCTATTCATCTAGGCTATCTAACACTGAAAGATTTTTTCAAATCGGACCAGTAGTTCCTGAGATTAGCGCGTTTAAGCAAACAAACAAACTCTTCAGCTTGATAATATTAAGTATAGATGATGAATACAAACGAAGAAAAATTAAAAAAAAAACAAGAAACTCCCCCTTCTCCATGCCTTATGCCCCTGGGATCACGGCTGGACTTACTTGGTGATACAGTGTTCTAAGCAAACACCGTAGCATTGGACTATACTTTATAGTGATAAGTAAATAAAACCATGTTGACTTCACACAGTTTTGGACTTCACACAGTTTTGGGCTTCACAGCTAAAACCACAGATGGTGACTGGAACTGAAACATGAAGTCAGAATCGTATCCGATAATCGTAGGGGAAGTACGTCCAAAATGACATATACGGACAAAACGACACATTAGTGATATCTAAAAAACTGCGCGGTATAAACTATCAAAAGTTAGTCAATCAAGAAGCACCTACACCGCAAATATACCATTGGACTTTTAAGAACCGTTTAAAATACAGAACAGACGCCATGTTGACATTTGTGTTTCGAGGTTCGAAAGAAATTTGTTAGTGGTCATTTGATTTTTGTTTATCGGTAAGTTTTGTTATTTTATTGTACTATAATTTTATATTTCGAAGCATTTTGTGTTTGAGGTGATCGCATAGTATTCAAAACATTATTGTCACTGCAACAAGATTATTCTTCGAATTGTAATATTTTTTAAGGCTATGTACAAAATGACATACAGCCACTATGGACAAAATGACATAATGTATCGTTTTGCCCGTAGAGAAGGTAATAAGATTTTTTTTAGTAAATCTTTTTAATTTACAGAATGGCAATACGCCCCAAAATTATAAGACGACAAGTAATCGGCAATCATGGAGTCAAGATGAAAAAAGCTATTGAAGCTGTTAAAGAGAAAAATCTGAGTCTTCATAAAGCCATCCACTAGTTCTTGTAAACCATCTACTTCATCGGATTCTTCAGACGCAACAGCAGTCACTAATGATGTTCATAACAGACTGACTAGCCCGTTAGACATTTTCCAACCAACATTTTTCGATCTCTACTCACGTTCAAAGCCTGGTGAGGGGTGGTTGAGGTGCAGGTGGGTGCAGTCGTTGGGTTCACGCAGCCTGTGCTGATATGTCAAAGCGTACCAAAAAAATTGTTTGCGAATTGTGCAATTAATTTTTATTGTTATCTCTTATTTTATCAATTTTGTTATGTTGATGGCTGTGTATGTCATTTAGTCCATACAACTCGTGTCGTTTTGTCCTTAAGGTATGGACAAAACGGATTTTTCTTGATCTTCATTTAATACTAAATATTTTTGTAAGTGTTGATTTTTCTGACAAAATCTATATGATTCCTGGTAACCAATTAATATAAGCAAAGTTGTAAGAAATAATTAGGTTCCTATTATAAGTAATATTAAAGTTATTGATGATTAATAAATTCACCACAGATGGTAATGGTGTGAAAGATTTTCGAGAAAGATTATAATTCCGAAATAATTTCCAATATGAACTCCACTTAACACCAAAAAACAATAGTGGGACACCCATTTACGTAATACTCTTGATCGATGGAGTCTATTTAAAATACACAATTCTGCTTCCACTGCAGTTACACAAGTGGGATTCGCGTACACTGTGCCACATAGGTTATCCACACCTTAAAACAAAAACTACAAGCCAACTTAAACTCTTAACATCATAGTTCTAAGCGTTGCTTTAGTTTGAGGTGTATTCAAATGATACTTACTCGAACCATTAGTGAATATTACCAAACTCCATGAATCATGCCACAGTCATTGTCTCAAGATTCGTTCGGATTTCGTGTTTGTGTAACATTTCGGTACGTTTGCTGTGCTTTTTAATGGACAGGTGTTGATTGGACGCAAATTAACCGGTTTTTAGGTTAGGAAAACTTATAACGAACTGGGTAATGACTCAAATGACTTGTGATATATCTATTTTTAGCACTAATAAGCGTGCAGCTCACAATTTAAGATTAATATATGTAGTTTAGAGATTATTTAAATAGAAACCAGACGTATCGATGTAAGAACTTTTACTTCAGGCCTCATTTCTTTTACCTTCATTATGTTTTTTTTTTTATGTTATGGAAGTGGCAAACAAGCATGCAGTTCACATTGATGTTAAGTGACGACTGCAGCCTATAGACACCCACACAAAGACCAAGGTCAAAATACAGATGCATTGTCACTCCTGAGGCCTAAGGTGTTATGCCACTGTGCCGGAAATTACAGGGCCGTATGTGGTCCTATTTTTCAATACTTACTGTTTTAGTGGGCTAATAGTAATCGGCCGCAACTGCTACGCTGATGTCGTGAGTTTGGTCCCTAAGTAGAATTACATTAATCCATTAACGAAGACTGCAGGGCCACCCGTATGGTCTGTTAATGGGCTTACCATCTAAAAAAGGGAACTGACAAATCGTGAGCGGTATTATGTCTGCATGATTTTTTTAGGCATGAACATATATTTATCGCATTTTTTATGAAAGCGACGTTCAGTAGAAAAGAAAGACATCTTAAACGGGAGCAATTGTATAAAAAACTAAACCATGCAATCTCCAAGGCAACTCGAGAAAGGCATCACTTATTACACAATCTAATGCCGAATACTGTCTTCTTCTGCGATAGATTAGCTAAAGTGGCCGCACCAATGTCGCGCAAATTCGTCTTACAGAACGACCAGTACAGAAATGTTACACCAGACCCAGATACCTAAGTTCTGACTAAGTTCTAGCCGTATGATCTACCAGTGATAGTAAAGACTTGCTAGCTTCGACGTATCCACAGCACTAGTGGATCGGAGACAACAAATTTGAGGCTCGGTTTGTATGCATAACACCTTAGGCCTAACGAGTGATATTGCATCTGCATTTTAACCTTGGTCTTTGTGTGGGTGTCTACAGGCTGCAGTCATCACTTAACATCAATGTGAACTGCATGCTTGTTTGCCACTTCCATTACATAAAAAAAATCTGCAATCCACTCTAGGAGTACGTTTGAAAACATATATCATCGATCAAAGAAAAGTTTTGGAGAATTGTTTATTGGTCGTCAATTTGGAAGGGGGTGGGTCAACGGGGATTTCGTCAACTGTGTTGATTAGATAATGACTTCTGAATTCCAAGACGCTTCCAACGCGTTTGTAAACATAACAATGACCAGAGCGAAAATAGGAACTGCACTTAAAAACTAGAAGCGCAATCGCCAAGGCAATTCATGAAATGCATCACTTATTACACAATCGTTTAATGTCCTCTACCACGGTAGATCAGTTTAATGTGGCTTTACCAATGTCGCACAAATCTCACAGATCGAAACTTGCAAGTTGACAGCCGTGAAGGTTGCGCCGATGCACGACCAGTGACGTCATACGTGATTATCCGTAATTGTCGTCTGGGAGTAGGGTTGGCAGATTTATTTGTATTTATAATGTCTATATTAGGATTGAACAGGGCTCTTTCTGTAAGTTAGAATTCAAATTTTTTCCTTATATTATTGTCTTATAGATATATAAAAATGAATGTTTGTCTGTATGTCCTTTATAAAATCGTAAACTACGCATTCGATCATGTGATGATCTTTGACAAAGTTGTTGTGCATGAGGTTTCTGAGTTGGGTAAATCAACAGATGGCGCCACTATATTTTTTTAGTTGGTGGCGTATCAACGCGCGCAGCTTACAGAGAGTGATTTATAACAGATACTAGGTATAAAACATATGACAACACGTAGACTGAAGCTGAAGGTCCTGAAGGTTTGATGCCCGGGTTAAACAGAAAGTTACGCGATGGTATATTTTGAGTCTGGTAATGTGCTCAAGAACTTCAACTATTATTGGCTGATGTTACTAAAAAAACATACTTTTGATGATTCGTGGTTTTACCTATTATGATTGAATGTCTCTATGCATCACGTTCTTACTGTTGTTTCAATTCTGTGATTTGTAAACATCTTTTTATTTATGTTTTGAAGGCGGCAAACATGTATTCAGTTCACATTGATGTCAAGTGATGACTGCAGCCTATCGACACTTACATAAAGACCAGAATTATACCACCAGTAAAACTGGAACTTTACCATCATAATAATATGTCCACTATTAAATATATAATGCAAGAATCTGATTCGCACTTTATCATTATATGCACGGTATTATTTCATCTTACATCTTATCGCCACAATAAAAATACAAAAGATCTTTTTTAACAAGACAGTCGTATCAATTCGTATGTGAATGAATGCACTCATAATAACAATTAACGTGAAAGAACTGAAAATAAAGCAAACATTTTATATGCCAGAATGAAGTACGTACTTCATCAAACACAAATTAAATTTGCAGCGGCTGTACAAATTGTGCAGTGTCATTAAATTTCATCATTAAACGTCAAGATGAATCAAAAAATCGGAAAGTCATTAGTTGATTCATTTTTAGCACCAATAAACCGGACTACCGGTGTTCAATTAATGACAAAATGTTGATGGAGACACATTATTTGTTATTTATATCATTCGTGTATTTTAATGAGGTTAACGTTATACTCTGGTTCGTTTGAGGCTTGGCCACGATGGCGTTTCATAAGAAAACAGCGATTTGTTTTGCATTTGGAAAAGGATTTGCTTTGGTAAGGACAGTTCCTTGACAGCGACTATGAAATTATGTAGCCATATTTTGACTATAATATTTGCCTAATTAAAAAAAAATAGGTTGTGTTACTTTTATAATACTTTCATATAACTTTAGGTGAGGTTAATGTATTTTACTGCTAAAAGAAATTTGGCAATGGTTTAGATAAAGGACATTATATGTATTATGTAAAACAACACAACAGGATTTTATTCTTATGTATTTGTTTTTACTGTATTTTTTTTAAGGTAGGTACTAAAACTTTAATTCTTATTTTCAGGTGAATGAATAACGCTGTCATCACCACATAATCACGCATTCATCACATATTCATTACAAAATCACAGAACGGAAAAAGAGGCCATACGCAAAATAAGAAGCAATCGCCGTCATTCCTGCTTGTCGCTTCGCTTATGACAATGGCTTAGAGGCATCGTGCCATAAATAATCATTGGATACCATGTAAAATATGGTCAAACTATGTGTGAACGAACAAGCAGTAATTTATGATGTTAACGTTCTTTGACTTAGAAGAGAAATAATAAATGCCCTTATTTTATTGGGACAGAAGCAAAGGATTTTAGACTAAAATAATTATTATAATATATTAACTAAACTTTTGAACTGTAGGTAGATATACGATTATTTCTCATAAACCAATGTACTTATTTAAATTTATAAAAGTATGATAACAATATATATAGTGATGTGTTCTGGGGTCCGTAAAAATAGCTTTATTTCAACAATGTACAGTGTTTGTCAGGTATTGAATTGAACAAAAATCTTATGGTGAGGCTGTGATTCTGGATTGTCACTATGATTAGGTATATCAAATAGGGTATAGTGCCTCGTCGGACGCGTCCACATAGACCAAGCAGCCTCACGAGGCATATGCCGCGCGAGACGACGCGCCTATTTGCGCTCGCCGATTTCCCGGTAAAGTAGGCTACGAGTGCTACGTCTCGAGATAATTTACCAACTTATTAAGTACCTACGTTCAGTTAAAACAAAAATGGGTTGCACTCCTAGAGTGTCAGCAGAAGCGAAAACTTGAATATAAAGGTTGTGCACTTTTTACCACCACCACCGTCACTACGACCACCACCATCACCATCACCACCACCACCACCACCACCACCACCACCACCACCACCGTCACCACCACCAACAACACATGCCCATATATAATTATGAAACTCTTAAACAAAAATTCTGCTCCCGTGTCCGTCTTACGCATTTTCGATCAGGGTCACATGTCCTGACATGAATTTATTTAACATTTTATAAAAGTACATGGAGTTGCTAAAGAAGTTTTTACTTCAAAAAAGAAATTTAATGTGTAATAATAATTGTACTAATGTTCTAAATTCAATGTTTGTTTCTAATGCACAGAATCAAACCGTTAATACGCCAGTTAAGTTTATTTACGTTTTTCTTAACCCTGCCAACCGCTGATGGGCTAAAAGGCCTTGGCGGCAGTCACGACTGGTGACAACACAGCATGGTAGATTTATTTAATTTGAGTAGAAAACCATTGCCGCGTGCCAACATTATCGTTGCGGTGGTCAGTGTGGTTGAGGTCACAATTAATATTGAACGGACCTTGTTTGTGAAGTTACTTACTTAACTGCCTCGGTAGCCTAGTGGTAGCAGGCCACTACTGCTACGCTGAGGTCCTGGGTTCGATTCCCGGGTAGGGGGTTATCAGAGATAATGGTGTAAAGTCCTTTATCTCTGGTTCTATTGGGATTTTTCCATTTTCTGGAAGTTTCCCAGTACATCGAAGTTCGGTAATGTGCCCGGAGTTGTCAACAGGCTCGCCACCTGTTACATGCGCCAAAATCGTAACCGGCGAATCGTGGGTGTTTGTATGCTTGAATGCATGCATTTACCTCTGCCTACCTCTTACGGCGTGAAGTTACGTTCTTAATAAAGTACCTACATTTTTGAAATTCAAGGACGTGAGCACTATCGCAGTTCTTAATATATCGGCTAAATGTGTGTTCAATACTTCAACTTTGTCATGTTCAGAAAGCGTATTATGATCTCAAAAATGTAGGTACGCCCGTTCTAAACTTTTTCATCTACCTACATTTGATTCAATTAATTCAATTGGTTCATTTAATTTAGTTGTGAGCGTGCCACGGATGATGATTAACGCATTCTTATAACTTACCTATTAACGATATGAACAATGCATAATAAATTCGTGGATCATCTCAAATCAAATCAATAAATATCTCAAAAACGGGTGTACTGATTTTGATGAAATTTATGCTGTTAAAACATACTTAATTTAAATAAAAAAGATCATCTCGATATGACTCTGCGTTTCCAAGAAATCGTTGGACAAACATACAATTTTTATCAAGCCTACCTAAATACATCATCATAGGTACTCAAATATTAGCCTACAATATTATTTACACACGTGTCATGTTGAATTGATAACCTCCTTTTTGATTGAAGTCGGTAAATACCTAAATAGAAAGATATTTAATTGATTGCAAGTCGCCGGACGGAGCAACTTGAAATCTGACATACAGTGCTCAACAATAAATATTGCACATCGAGCCTAGGAAGGAGACTTCGGCTTATTTTGGGTCTGTAGAGCGTTATCTCTTTTGCACCGTACCAATTTGAAGTTTGTCGACCATTTTGATCAAGTTTTGACCAATACCGGACTGTCAGTGCTTACGTAGGCAGTGTGCAACTGTGATAACGCTCTACGAAGTCAAAACAAGCCGATCGTCTCTTTCGCAGGCTCGATGTGCAATATTAATTGTTGAGTACTGTACATAGTTGTTACACCTATGAGGTAGTTATCCGCTAAACAAGAATTTTTGGAAATTCCACACCCAAAGGAAATAACCAGAACTTACGCGACACGAAGTTCGTAGAATAGCTATAAGGAGACTCAAATTTAAGCAGAGAGATTTTTTTTTTATTTAATTGATGTGGCAAACAAGCATGCAGTTCACGTTGATGTTAAGTGATGACTGCAGCCTATACCCACACAAGGACCAAGATCAAAGTGCAGATGCGTTACCACTCCTGAGGCCTGAGGTGTTATGCCTCTGTGCCAGAAATTACAGGGCCGTACATTACCACCTGACCGGAACACGATAGTGCTGAACACTACCATTTAGTGGCAGGACAAAATAGGTAATGCGGTGGTGCCTACGCCCGCGAGCTCCGTCACTGGAGCTCTACCACCAGTAGAAATTTAATTATAAGAAATATATTTATATAAGAAACTATTACTTATATAGATATATATGAAATTACAATCAAACCTGAGTCACCTTTTAAATCAATTTGTCAACTTCGCAATCGAAACGATGACAGCGGACATTCCGGACATAACGAAGTGCCCTTGAAAATGTCAGACATTTTTCACGTGTTTTTTTACACTGTCACAAAAACGACATTTTCACGGCAATCACTATAGGTACATTTTTAAATTGACCATTTGATTAAAGTTTATGAAATGGCGATTGAAAATGATGTAGTCGCACTGCAAAACGCATCTACATTTTGACCTTGGTCTTTGTATGGGTGTCTATAGGCTGCAGTCATCACTTAACATCAATTTCAACCGCATGCTTGTTTGCCACTTCCATAACATTAAAAAAGTGATTTGAAAACATCCGACAGTGGGTTGGCCACTAACCTAAAAACTACTAAAAGGGAGAGACTCGTGCCCAGCAGTGGGACGTATAATGGGTTGCCATTATTTTACTTATATTATTATACCTACAATTAGATTGATATTACTGTTTATAACCTTACCTATGCATCCTATAGATACATTTATAGCAAGTTTTTTTTTGAAGTGTAGACTTTTTAGCAGCGCCTTGCACTTTTTGTGATGAGTAAAATGTTCAACTCGCGTCATGACACGTGATGCTGATCGAAAATGCACATATAGGCAGAATTTATTGGAGCACGACAGGTTCGGTAACCATTAGACATAATGTCTTTATCTCAAACATTTTGCTGATTTAGCAAGATTAAAACTAATGCTTCCCATTTCTGCCCAATTATCAGCTAAGTGCAAGACATATTGAAATAATGTTATTGTCAACAAAAAAAAAACATTTTTTTTTTATGCAATGAAATTGGCAAACAAGCATGCAGTTCACATTGATGTAAAGTGATGACTGCAGCCTATAGATACCCACACAATGACCAGAGATCAAAATGCAGATGCGTTGCTACTCCTGAAGCCTAAGGTGTTATGCCTCTGTGCCGGAAATTACAAGGCCATACATTACCACCTGACCGGAACACGATAGTGCTGAGTACTACCATTTAGAGGCAAGTATATAAGGTAATGCGGTGGTGCCTACGCCCGCGAGCGTCGTCACTAGAGCTCTACCACCAGTAAATCTAATAAATACGGACGTACGGACTTTGAAGTATCATTACTTCAAAGTCCTTTCCAACTTGTTAGTCAAGCATACTCCAAAATATCTTCTAACCATCGAAAGTGTACCCAACACTCAGATCGTGACTCAAATCAAAATAATAATTACTAATCAATAAATCTACCCATCGCTATCACCTGCCGATGATATCCTTATCCATCGAAACTCGTTCTAAACAAGCTTTATATTATTAAGATCCGTAACTACAATTTATTAATGCCGTAATAGGTAACTCATTACGTTCACATATGTCGGTCGGCTAAATCAAAGCGGGTGGTGTAATCTATACAGACTATAAATTCTTATTGCGACTACTGATAATATAAGACTTTGGGCTTGTGGCCTGGGAAGAGTAGGGAGGGATGCAAGGTAAAATTTTACCGGTATTAATAAGTCAATAAAAATACATAAAATACGCTTACATTCACAGCTCCACATTAGGTATTATATTTTATTTTATTTATTTCATTTTTATTTATTAGGAAGACTATCAATTATTACAATTAGAGCGTGGATACAATATGAGAAACGGAAGAATCATTTATAAGTCTCCACTTACAGAAAAAAAGTAGATAGCGAAAGACATAAGCAACACATAAAAGACATTATACCTAAAGAACGACTCTAGCTAATACATCATATCATATATCAAAACGGTATGAATATACCCTGATGCTTAACAAGTTTGTTAGTTAAACAGGTTAAAAAAAGTATTTTTAATATAACAAAAACGACGAATAAAGCACTATAAGTACATACTACAATTACGCATACACATAAATATATAATATATATACATTCGCTCATCATCAACATTGGAGAAAAAAAAATAAAAAAAAGAAATCACGAGTGGACATGCGAAATTAACTCAGTCTATCTATATAAACCTGTAACGTGGATACCGTTGTACACATACAACACAAACACCCAGACCTGAAACAAATATCTGTAGGCCTTACAAATATTTGTCTCGGTGCGGGGATCGAACCCGCGACCCTTCGTATCAAACGGTGGTTTCACACCGCTGGACTAACCGGGTCGTCTAACGTTAAAAGCTAATACTACTATTTACTGGTGGTAGAGTTTCAGTGTAGGGACTCGAGGGCGTAGGCACCACCGCATTACCTAATCTACCTGCCGCCAAATGGTAGTGTTCAGCACTATCGTGTCCCGGTTAGATGGAAATGCATGGCCCCGTAATTACTATCGCAGAGCCATAACATCTAAGGTCTCAGGGTAACGCATCTGCATTTTGGTATTTGTGTAGATATAGATATATAGGCTGCAGTCATCACTTAACATGTATTTTATTTATTTATTAACTCTTTATTGTTTCACAATAGGTACATACATGACGCATGAAGCGCGCATGGTCCCGCGGCTGGTGAAGATCGTAAGCGATCTACTCGGCGGGCGCGGTCGGGTGTGTAGTGTGTAATCATAGTAATGAGAATGAGTGACCGCTTGAAACAAATTAAAAATAATAATAATACTAGTAGACTTATAAATAATTATTAATAATACTAGAGATAGACATGATAAATACTAAAACAAATAGTTACCATCCATGTGAACTACATGCTTTCCACCGTCGTTACATAAAAAGAAATAAAAAAATAATGAAGCTAAGAGAGTAAAACATTGTAGTAACTGTATTTATTTCACAAATTATTTAGGGTTGTTCTTTTAGTAATGTTGTTCGTATAATAGTCTTGATATGTTTGGAGAATTCTTTATGGCCACAGCAAAAAGTAAAACACCAAAATGTCCTCGTTCGATTCTCAGCAAGAAAAGTGCTTCCAGACCGTGAAGGTATTGCCAGTCAAGTGATAGTGTAGAATAGTACCAGACCCCCTGGTTCGCTAGTTAGCTAGTACGTAGTGAAGTAAGCTAGTGATTAAGATAGAATAGAAAGATTATTGAAGAACCCAGAATACAGTCCACTCTTGTACATCGATGCAGACTTGTGTTTTCATTTTGGTGTAAGCCAATCTGTCCGTCACAAGGTTTTGGTTTAACCAGAATAGAAAGATTATTGAAGATCCCAGAATACAGTCCACTCTTGTACATCGATGCAGACTTGTGTTTTCATTTTGGTGCAAGCCAATCTGTCCCCCACAAGGTTTTGGTTTAACCAAATTTTTAGGTACATTTTTCATACCTACTTACGTTGTTATCGGTATACCGCTTGCGAGTTAATTCGCTAAAACGTCGCTATACACAACACTCATAAGATTGAATTCAAAGACACTAAAGAAAAAGAAAAAAAAAGCTATTACTTGTCATCACTAGCTCACCAAAATAATAAAACAGCAATCAAATTGTCGATAACACGTATTTTCTATGCAAATATCGATTAATTGCTGCAAATTTCGCGGCTGTCATACATTTAGGTAACCCAAGATTGAATTTAGAGATGGTCTCTTAATTGCACGTCGTAAACCGTTCACTAATTAGCGAAAACATTCAGGACTTGTTGATTTATATGTACACGTTTTACATTTTATTTTGTCATATCTCGTGATGTGGTAATTACCTCCGCGAATGCCGTATTGAGCCCAATTCGACAATGTTTTTAATATGGCCAATTTTATTCAATAACTAGCTGACCCGGCAAACTTTGTATTGCCTCACAATGAAATAATGTGTCAATGGTTTGATATATACGAACTATTTTTATAGGAAAATAAAATTGTGGTTTTACTATTTCCATTTAATTTCTTCATATTTTCTTACTTTTTAAACCTTCCCTGGACTTTCAAAAATTATTCAAAATCAAAATTAGCCAATTCGGTCCAGCCATTCTCGAGTTTTAGCGAGACTAACGAACAGCAATTGATTTCTGTATATATAGACTAGGTGACCCGGCAAACTTCGTATTGCCTCACAATGAAATAATGTGTCAAAGGTTTGATAGATACGAACTATTTGTATGGGAAAATGAAATTATAGTTTTTACTACTTCCCTTCAATTTCTTCATATTTTCATACGTTTTAAACCTTCCAGAAATAATTCAAAACTAAAGTTAATCAAATCGGTAGAGTCGTTCTCGAGTTTTAGCGAGAGTAACGAACAGCAATTGATTTTTATATATATAGATACATAGATGTAATTTTACGGGTGGTAGAGTTCCAGTGGAGGAGCTCGAGGGCGTAGGCACCACCGCATTACCTAATCTATCGCCGCCAAATGTTAGTATTCAGCACTTTCGTATTCCGGTCAGATGGAAATGTATGGCCTCGTAATAACTAGAACCATGACAATTTAGATCTCAGAGGTGGCAACACATCTGCATTTTGGCTTCTTGTTTTTGTTTAAATGTCTATAGACTGCACCCATTATTAATAATCAATGAGAGCAGCATGCTTCGTAGAATCAGGTTTTCGCGAGCTATATACATTGTAGAAATTAAATTTGCGGATTTTCTCGCGTATACAACACTCCCAAACCGAAACATATGGGAGTGGAGTTGTATAAGAAGAAGTCCGCAAATTTAATTTCTACAATGTATGAAGCTCGCGAAAACCTGCGAAAACGTTGCTGCCTGCTTTATTTGCCACCTTACATAAAAAAATGTAAGATAGATATTATTCTAGGTGATTTTAATTGAGATTGAAATACCAACTTACAAGCAATGAGATTAGTGAACAAACGTAAATCAATAAAAATAATAATTAATCAATACTCTACAATTTAGGAGAAAGTCACATTTGTATTGGTTATGATTCCAAGCCGCCATAAGTTTTTCTTTTATTTCAACTGCCTCAGTAGTCCACTCGTAGCAGCACTACTGCTACGGTGGGGTCCTGGGTTTCGATTCCCCGATCAGGAGCTACTGGAGATAAAGGTGTGAAATCCTTTCATCATAATCACACTAATATTATAAATGTGAAAGTTTCTTTGTTTGGATGTTTGTCCGTCAATAACGACAAAACTACAGAACGGATTTTGATGAAATTTGTTATAAAGATAGGCTATTAGCTAACTTAGATTATAGGATACTTTTTATTCCAAAAAAAAATGAATGAATAAAATGTTCCTGTGGGATGCCATGGGATGATTTGATGAATTTCCACAGGTTACGCGAAAAGCGACCTACACGCGGACGGAGCCGCGGGCAACAGCTAGTTTTTGATAATTGTAAATCGGTGGTCCGCATTACCTTATCTATCTGCCGCCAAATGGTAGTTTTCACATCACATCACATCACATTACATCGCCATACAACAGTACAACAGTAAAAAAAAGTTTGTTTGTAAAAACGCTTTGACTACCGTGGTAGAAAAATAAATGCAAAATTCAAATAGGTACCTAGTAAAAATGCACGTACTCCTAGTATCGGCATCAATCAATGAATTATTGTTAGTGATGTCGACAGTAATATTTTTTCATTCCCAAGTCCGAAACATCTAATACTCTGACATACAAATTAGTTTCATTACCATAACGACATAAACCGGATGTAGATCTTTTAAGGAGACATATTTTTTTATAACATAAATAAAATATTCGTATTTATGATAGGGATGTGAGCATGTTAATATATATCGATTAAATTTAGGAACCGTCGCGCCTCGATTAGAATCTTACAAAACCTACTTAAATAAATTGAACATGAATCTAAAATTAAGACATTAATTTTTTAAGTAAAAAAAAAAATTGTATCTCTTGAACTAAAAAGCTTTCAATTCTATTGCATTGCTATTGACCATGCCTATCCGCTATGGTCGCTGTGGTTTCTGGTGGTGTAGATTTCCTTAACTAAAATTTTATTAAAACTAAACTGTTTTGACGTGATAACGTCTTATAACTCGATGAGCGGCTATACGCACGACAAAGTGTCACTTTCCCGCCTGAGACGAACGTGCTAGTGAGAGAGCGGAACAAGTGATAGAGAGACATGAAGCGTTCGGCTTGTGACGCATGTTTCTAATGGTACTATCACGTATTTTTTTTTGTATCTTCACGCCAGATCCTTAACGGAGTAGGCAGAGAGTTTAGAGCGCCAGATATCCCGGACCTGACATACCTCTCGTGCCTCGTCTACCTTCATCATTCTCTTTATACATGCACGCCGATTCCTAAGACGTTTGTCTGGGTTTCTGCAACCATCCACATTCGCATTGTATATCTGTTTAGTCATTCGCTCATTCGACATTCTTTCTATATGCCCAAACCATCGAAGCATGCCTTTTTTCATTTTTACATCGATACTGTCATCCACACAAAGCCTCTTTCTTACATCTTCATTACGAACGCGATCGGTGATGTCACGTAAAATAATCTTCTGTAAACCGACCTTACAGACAACAAAATTTGTATTTAACATTATCATTATTAAGGATTACTTTTCTGAAATATTTTCTTAGTATCGATTTATCGATATCTCACGAACGTCGAAGTGCATCACTACGGTATCCGGACGTAAGTCAGTAATTATTCTAATAAGGAATTCGTCACACCGCCTGCCTTTTACTCCACCATTAGACGCGTGAATGACATTTTTATGGTGGAAACACAATCTCATTTGCATTTAATTGTCATCAGGTGTATGATGATGACAATTTACATAGCTAATCATTAATTAACCTTGTGGTATACGGTAAAGGTAAGTTTATCTCGCATTGCTTCTTCTAATAAGTATACCTTATTTTATGTACCTACCGTTATTTCGCAGAAAATTTTATTTTTATTCTATTTTGGGATTTGAATCCACCCAATTTATATGATATATCACCTATTTGATCCAAGACGTACCTAGTACCTACCCCTTCGCCAAATACAGTTACATTTTTTTTACAGTGATCAAGTTACAATTTTACATTTAAAGGAGTTAATACATCTGTAATAACCAACATTACTTACTATAAGAGTATTATAGTAAAACGTAGGAAGGTTACTATTGCATCATATGT
This sequence comes from Macrosoma leucophasiata, assembly GCA_036365455.1. Classification (NCBI taxonomy): domain Eukaryota; kingdom Metazoa; phylum Arthropoda; class Insecta; order Lepidoptera; family Hedylidae; genus Macrosoma; species Macrosoma leucophasiata. Next base: position 15,156,580 of record JAWQUS010000021.1, read on the forward strand.
AAATAAAAAAATATTAGAATATTTTGTAATTTTTTTTCTTTGCAAATGCACCTGAAGGATAATTAGAAATGTATAGGTATCCTCTTTTTATTCTTCTTATTTTTATTTATTTAGATATAATAATAATAATTAGAAAAAAATAAAAACAACATTCTGTATCTAATAAAACATCATAAACACACATTACAGATACAAATGTGGTGACAATTCCACTCTGGCGCACAGCGTCGGTACACTTTCATCTGCCGCATCCATGCATATTCTGAACATAATTGACATTATCAAGCTCATTATTTATGTTAAGCTGGCCCCCGAAAACAGGATCCATTGACAACATTTAATTGGTGTCCACATTATTTATATGGTCATATCATCGATTTGATTGAAGCCGTAAATATGAGATAATGTGCTTTGATATGTTTTGAAGCGTGCGTAGAGTTCTTATAGTATAGAGAGCTATACATAATGAAGTTATAATCTTGAATATTATTTTCAATATTATAAGGTATTTTTAAACGACTTCAAGAAAAGGGAGAGGTTCTATGCTCGGTCAGTTGATTGAAGTTCTAAATCCGTTGTGTTGTTTTTTTTAAGTAGGTACCTACTATGTTCAATGATTACTCCGTCAATAGTAGTAAAAATTTCCAATAGCCATCTAATTGGGATATGAAGATAACATTATGAAGAAACAGAGGAAAAGAAACCTTAAAAATTATTATATAATATAAATTATATTAATATACCTAACAAATAATAAATATTAATATTAATATACCTTAAATCATTATTTCGCGCTACTGAGCTCACGTTGGAAGCAATAGGACTCCACGACCGTTGGAATTACAAGATAATACTGCACCTGTTAATAATATAGCACCACAGTGTTTGAATAGACGTGACGTGACGTAAGTAACTTAATTATGTTACATAAAAATTAATAATAAAAATGGAAATAAAATTAACTTACAAAAAAATACCGATTTCAGACATGTAGTAGATTATCGCAATATCAAAAATTGAAAAATAACGGACTAGGAATTTAATCACAAAGAACAAAGTTCAAGCCATATTTAGAAGTCGGACTGCTAATTATCCGACTTCTAAATATTCCAAACCGAATCTTAATAAAATATATTGACATAATAAAATTATAGGTACCTTATTTTTTTAAACGTAACTCTATTTTAAGGTTATACCAACCGGATGTGAAGTATGAGATGGAATAACAATTAAAACTGTATAACCACATTATTTCTGGTCTTCCCCACACCACAACGTCATTCGTTTAGTATCAAGACTATAGAAAAAACATTTTTATGTGACGATCGACAAAAATAATTTTATGCGAATGTGAATATTAACTGTTTTATGAATCCTACTGACCCACTCTACGATTAAAAATACCAATTTTTATGTCTTCTCGTGTATATTTCCGTGTGTCGTGTAAAACGGCCTACACACGATCCTAAAATCGGTGGCGATATCGGAGCAGTAGTGGAGAGGACCCTAGATCGTACCATAAATCGCCTCGTATATTGGCGAATCCTAACCAGAATTGTATCCCTTCCAGCGAGCTCACGATTTAGGGACGATCATTCCTACCACCACTGTGACGATATCGCCACTAATTTTAGTTTCGTGTGTAGGCCGTTTATAAATACAAATGGCGATGGCTACGTTCTGTGGTTCCGTTATACTCCTTTTTAAGGTTCCATTATGAAATAAACTGAACCCACTCGTCACTCGTTATATCACTCGTCTGTCTGTCTAGCATAGCCAAACTGCTTCAAATGACAGTCGAATTTGGTATATTATGTAAATCAGACATGAATACATCCATGACTGGCGAGTTACATTTTTTTTCAGTTCCATGAAGAAGGGTGTGCTTCTGCCCGGTGCCCGTTGACATTCAATGTGCACTTTTCCAAACTTTGACAAATACTCTTAAAATTCCTATTTTCATATTCTAGACGTTATGTTAAGAAATATTAGTAATGTAACAAATAAGTAGGTATGTATGTATGGTATGTATCTTCACGTCAAGTCCCTTACGGGGTAGGCAGAGAGCGTTCATACATGCACGCCTACTTCTAAGACTCTTGGCCCCACCCTCAGACAGTACTTGACCCATTTGGTCAAAGTAGGTCAGTCTTGGTCTTCCTGGGCCTCTGCAAGTGATGACTGCAGCCACCTGTGGACACCCACACAAAGACCAAGGTCAAAATGCAGATGCGTTACCACTCCTGAGGCCTAAAGTGTTATGCCTCTATGCCGGAAATTACAGGGTCGTACATTATCACCTGACTGGAACACGATAGCGCTGAACACTACTATTTAGCGGCAAGTAAATTAGGTAATGCGGTGGTGCCTACGGTCGCGAGCTCCGTCACTGGAGCTCTACCACCAGAAGTAGAAGCACATAAATACGCTTACACTCACAGCCCCACACTAGGTATAAACCTGTGTCGTGGGTGCCACTGTACACATACACAAACACCCAGACCCGAAACAAATATCTGTAGGTCATACTTATATTCCCGGTGCGGGGATCGAACCCGCGACCCTTCGAATCAAACGGTCATCTCACACCGCTGGATTAACCGGGTCGTCAGATATCTCGACCATCTCGTGCACACATCACCTCAATCTTAACGATCAGTAATTACTCAGCATAGCACAACGAAATCTACTGAGTATATAATTATGAAGATATCTAAAAGCTGCAGCATTCACTTACCATACATCCTATAAAAACTTAAAGCTGATTTCCCACTTTCATGATATAAAGAAACTCAATCAGCACGACAAATTATTTCCATTAAAATACTGAAGACGAACAACTGGAGTGTGTCACGGGTCATCAGGCAGCTCTGTAAAGGCTTTACCACACTAGACGTCAGCAGTTATTTTTAAATCGAAGCGAACGCGCTGCCAACTCCGCCGTGCCTGCGCCTCCGCAGCGAACACGCCAAGGATGGACAGCGAACTAATAAGTAATACACAGTATTCTCCAAGCATGGGCGAGGTAAGTTTATAACGTAGGTACGTACAATTCACGGATTAAAAATTGTTCTATTCTTCAGATAAATTATTCTGTTTTTATGTACTTAAATGCTCACTTACCATCAATGAGAACTGCATTCTTCTTTGCTTTTTTATGTTAAAAAAATGGTAAACAAGCATGTTCACATAAATGGTACGGGACTACCGCAGCCTATAAACATATCCTTAAACCAGAGGTCAGATTCCACATTGGTCAATCTTTCCTTCTAACCAAAACACAATAGTACTAAATATAAGTACTTACTACCATTTGAGTTATTCCGGTCTGATAGGTGGATCACAATTAGGTGGTAGTTGTGATCCACCTCTCGTGATTATTATTAACAATTTTGGGGCTGATCCACCTTACGTTGGCAGCCGAATTAGGTAAATAATGCTGTGGCCTATACCCTCAAACTTCGACACTGGAAACTTTACCACCAGTAAACTTGTTTAGTTGCTATTTTAAAGAAAAATGGAAAGAAAAAATTTACTTCAGGCGAGACTCGAAAAGAAAATGAAAAAAAAAAAATCTTTCCATTCTTCTTAAAATAAAATATATTTCACAAGCATGTGTTAATGCGAAATAATATAAAACAATTGTTTAGTTGCGTCTACGGAGCGATTAGGCAACGACTTCATTGTGCCTTCATGCCTTTATGTCTTCTGTTCCGTTTTGAAAACGCTCTTGAACCGCTTGGAAAACGCTCGCAAATCACTGGTGTGATAAGGCTTTAAGTGAGTGGACGAGATGAGGTATTAATACTATTAATAACAATGTACGACACATCGATAGTGTGGGAACTGGGACGAGCAGGCGTGATTTTGTTGTGACACGAACGCGAGGCGCCGACCGCCCCAGACAGTGTTTGGTACAAACTTTATGGAAATTTGATTTTATTGTAAGTTAATTTCCTTTCGAGTACGATTAATCAATTATGTAAATGATTTGAGTGAGCTGACATTTTATTGGTATAGAATTATAAATTATAGGTAAGTCTATCTTTTTAAAAAAAAAAATCTCAATTTATCTAACCTTCATACTAGTCATATAATATGGTTTCATTTAATACACGAGGAACTAACTTGTAGAATACTAGTTAGGTCAATTATTACCTATCTAATAATAAATCATTTGACCACAAAAAAATCGGTTTTGTAATATTTTTATAAAAACAATCCATAGGTATGTATTTCGAAGTAGCCTTTTCAAAACGTTAAAACGCTTATCATTTAAACTCGCTCACCGCTTATACCCTAAGTCCAACCGCGACGTTTGACATATCTCATGTAATTAGAAAAGAAGCTATCCGGGTTTAATACGTGACTCAATCTCGATTTGAAATGATCTAATGATTGGTCTATAGTGATGCGGTGGAGACAATTGATAGTAGATTGAACCCTACTACATCTAGTAGTCTAGGGTTGTTAAGTTGGAAAAATGTAACGAATAAAATATACCGATGACAAAATACATAATATATTATTATTAGCTGCCTCAACGAACATCGTGTCGCCTAGTTAATTTAGTGGTTATTAGTAGTATAAATAATAGTTTACGACCTTTTCTTTGAACTTCCGAATATACACAAAAAAAATATACATACCGGTCAAGGCGTTTCGGAGAAGTTTAGTTATAAATACCGTGTTCCTGTGAACAAACTTCGTGCTTCGCATCTGGACCTCGCGATCTCCACTCCCGACTAGAGCGTCGAGGTTACTTATCTGTATTTTACATGGAAGGGCAACCTAATGAGCCCTTTATGCTCCGAACCTTCGCGTCTGGACTTCGCCAAATCTCTGCTCCTGACTAGGGTGACTCCTGACTATTTTACGTGGTGGTGGTGGTGTGGGGGTAACCCAATGAGCCCTTGGTGCTTCAAACTTGGACTTCACCGAATCTCCGCTCCCGACTGGAGCGTCGAGGTTACTTACCTGCATTTTATATGGGAGAACTTCGGGTGGTTCGCACGAGCACGCGCGTGCACGTATTCTATAGCTCGGTGGATATCAATTCGCAAGCCATTTTGCAGTACGTAGTAGGTACATAGCTCTTTCCTAAGTATGGGTTATTCGTCAACTGGACACAAGTGACCGAACACTATCACGCTACGTAAAAACAGCAGTTTACTGCAAAGTGGCTAACGAAATTATGTCAACCGTGATAAATAATACATTTGCTTACTGGCACTCACCAAATCTCCGCTTCCGACTGGAGTTCTTAACTTTTTTACTTGGGGTTATTTAAATATATTTTACAATAAAAAATTATGGAACCCTGTGAACGCGAGACCGATTCGCACTTGGCCGGTTCTTTTCTACTCAGGTGGATTTTTAAAATGTTGATACACTGCATACTTGTTTTGGAAATGTTGCAATGAGAACTCGACAGCCCTAACCACGCACGAGTCGTGTAAATCAAACGGCATGACATTGAGAATGGTAAACAAGAGACGCTTCTGAGAATGGCTAATCCTATGCCATTACGATTTTTCGCGCGGTTTAACTGTGGCATTATAATCTATGGGACATGATTGTTATCATGGTGTTTTGACCTATCAAAATGTATACTTACTGTAAGTTTTTTAAACGATATCTAGAGCGAAAATTCCAGTGTCCCTAATTGCATATGTCTTATGTATCACCCCCTACAACGCCCTAAGCCGAGGATCGGACCCGCAGGGGGACCCCCATAGGCAGTTGTGTAAATCTGTTTACGCTCTCACCCTTTGCGCTCGTCAATTGCCGGCTAAAATAGGGTAATGCCGTCTCGAGATGAATCATCTACGTTAAAAAAACACTAAATTTTTACTGGTGATGAGGCATTGGAACTCGAGAGCGTATCCAACGAATTATTTAACAAATTTATCTGCCACCAAATGGTGATGTTCACCGCTATAATCTTCCTTTCTCACCTTTCGGTTAGATGAGAAAAGATGATAGAGATACCTTATGTATGGCACTGTAATGACTAGCTAGCTAGGTAGGTATCACAGAGGCAAAACAACATGACATCTGTACAACAACCGGAGATCAAAATGAAGATGCGTTGCCACCCCTGAGACGTAGGTTGTTATGTCTCTGAATCTGATACTTTGAATCGGCTCTAATTATTTTCATGAAATTAAGTAATATAAACACCCTTATTCATAAACGTATTTTAGCTAACTAAAGTGTTGCTAATCTCCATTTTTCTATCCTGCACATTTGATTATGCTACTGACAAAGACAAAGCATTCCAAAGCTAAAATGTATCTAACTAGCTGTTGCCCGCGGCTTCGCCCGCGTGGCAACAGCTAGTTAGTTTAAAAAGTAGCCTATGTTCGAAAAAATATATGTTGTCCTCAACACACCACGAACGTTTCTCTTGATTTTTGATTGCTATAAACCTTACGGAGCCCGAGACCTTTCCAACGAATGCAAAACCGTGGAAATCGGTTCGTGCGTTCTCGAGTTATAGCGTCAGGAAGGAAAACCCGACTTATTTTTATATTATAGACTAGCTGTCCTGGCAAACTTCGTATTGCCTCACAAAGAAATAATGTGTCCAAGGTTTAAAATAAAATACGCTTACACATATCTAGTATCTGTATACATATCTAGTAATATTGGAAAAGGTATTCGGTACTTCAAAATGCTGAATTTCGCTAATATGGCACGCAGTTTACTGCATACTGTGTTAATGTGGGTAGCCCAATTAAACCTGGCGTCTATAGTTAAACCAAGGTAGGTTATTTGTGAGACCTTGTCAATGCATTTGCACTTACAATACAAATTATTTTCATGCAGGCATCTATGATCTTGTGCAATCAAATCAATATCAGTAGTGGTGTTAATTTTATTATATGCTGATATATGCATAACCTTGGTTTTTTGTGTATTAATAACTAGACGTGCATTATTTGACCATTTTAAGAGCATTGTGGGTATTTTAATGCTAAATTATAGCGGCCCGCCCCGACTTCGCGCGGTGCAATGTTGCATTGATGATTTGATTTTTTACACCTTGTGTCTGAAAAACCCAAATATCTTAGGGAACCCTATTTTTTCCAAAATAAAATATAGCCTATGTTACCCGTGGATAATGTAGCTTTCGAAAAGTGAAAGAATTTTTAGAATCGGTCCAGTAGTTATTGAGCCTATTCAATACAACCAAACAAACAAACAAACAAAGTTTTCCTCTTTATATATAGTGTAGATGTAGATGTAGATCGTGTAGAAGTGTAGATGAACGTTTGTAAATAAGGGGATAAGTATATATACCGATGTAGGTGCATAAGTCGTCCTGCGATAAAACTACCGCCATCGCGATCACTAATACGCCTGCCAAGCGTGGCGATAATGACGCACAACACACGTAAAATACCTCACAATTTACTTGTGTTGTGCGTCATAAGGGTATTCGATAAATATTTTCATCATAAATTAAAAATGTGTGATTGTTACTTTTTTTTAGAAATTTTGGAGGAAAAGTTGCTCCTAGAACTAACACTGGACTCTAGTCCTTTTCGAGTAGTAGGTACTGGTAGAGTTCAGAGTATAACAGGAATAATTCGGCGCAGCAATAGCGAAATTGATAACCAATTTTCCTCAAAACAGTCCCATCAACACGATCGACGCATTGACAACAATTTTCTTACCGATCCTCACAAACCACAATCACAATTTAAATACAATGTCAAATCAATTTGTAATCGTGCCGATGAGATTTTATTTCGGACATCCATTTGCGCCGATCGGAAAATTAGTTACAATGAAATTAATACTGTCATTCAAACTCCAAAACACGCGATCAAGATTGAATCCATAAAAACCGCTGTGAGATGTCATGAATGTAATTGTTTTTTGTATTTAGGATGTCGTGGGTGTCTCGTTTTATTTGTCGTACACGGCTTTCCAGCTGCGCTCCGTGTGGTTATTAATCGGTTTACTTTCATACTTAGGAGCGAACACGCCGAGACACTGTGTCGTCCGGGTGGTGGGTAGAAAATCAAATATAATAGAAGTCCCCCGCTGGCTGCGCCATGTTAGATTGATAGATGATACGAAAGTTGTTTTATCGGTCCGCTCCGAGACGTTTTTTTTAACTGGCGACGTCCGAAGTGAGAATTGTCTTAGTACACGTTTCTATAAACACATTTATAAACATGGATTCAATAGTAACGTTATTTGCATTTTAAATAGTTGCTATTGATAAATTGGTCGTCATTATGATCACCATAATCAGGTTCAGATACATCGCTGGACATGGCCCTCTCGTTAGGTACTTATTTTATATTTGTAGGGTCAATGTATTGATATTATTACATCACCTAATTTATCTGCCGCTTTATGGTAGTGTTCAATATCGTGTTCCGGTTAGATGATAATGTATGTCCCCGAAGGTATCTCTGGAGCGGGTCTCGGATTGGGGTCGACTCAATTTAGTGTAGTTCAACCCCTCGAAGAAACAAGTCTGCGCGTTCATCGCTAAACAAAACCCCATTCATTGTAGCGCTAAAGTTCCAAGGCACTCCGCTCGCCGTTGGTAAGAGTATCGGTATCCTGGATGTTGACGTATCGATTCCCGAATTGCATCGTTGCATTCGCCTCATTGAGAGTAAGACCAAGTTGGCATCCAAAAAGCTAGAGGTGCTCAACAAAGCGAGGCAGTATTTCACATCGGGGCAGCTACTACAGCTTTATAAGTCCCAAGTGCGTCCCCATCTGGAATACTGCTCTCATTCGTGTTCGGGCCCCCAAATACCAGCTTGGTCCACCTTGACTCCCTACAAAGAAGCTCCGTTCGTATTGTTAACAATTCAGGACTTACGGACAGGCTCGAACATCTGAGCCTGCGCAGAGACATTGCGACGTCTCTACAATGGTGAGTGGAGATCAGACGTGGACTTCGGTAGCTCAGTTGGAAGAGCGGCTGGACTAGATTCCCAGTGGTCGCGAGTTCGAGTCTCGCCTGAAGTCAAATTTTTCTTTCCATTTTTCTTTAAAAAATTCAGCTGCAGAGTGTGATAACCTGAGAAAAAAACGTCAAACACAACAAATAAATTAAATACCTTACAAATTGAACAAATCAACAAAATAAAACACCAGAAATCGAACAAAGGAAACTTCTCATGCGTAGTTAGAGTACTTTCAATCTTGTTTATGTATATTTAAAGCAGAATTTTCAGTAGACGGGATGAGAATACAAAATGCTGTAAGTCATTTGTCAAGTACAGGTCAGAGGGCGCTATTCGTCTCTTGTTAATCAAACCACGGACAGACACACAGAGATGATCAATTATCTTATATTATCTTCTTCTTCTTAATATATATAAATCTCGTGTCACAATGTTTGTCCTCAATGGACTCCTAAACCACTTAACCGATTATAACAAAATTCGCACACCATGTGCAGTTCGATCCAACTTGAGAGATAGGATAGCTTACATTACGCTATGACTAATAGGAGCAGCGCGGGCGAAGCCGGGGCGGGCCGCTAGTAATATTTAGGTTGGGGAAAAAGTTTCTTCGCATTTTTTAAGATAATTCAAAACATTTTTTAATATAGTGTATTTAAATTTAACTAAAGTATGTATGTACCATTTTGTTCGATAACCTTTTGTCATCTTGTAGGTAGGGACATGATCCCATTGCTATAAAAATTTTGGGACTTCTCATCAAAATCCCGCTACAAGTGGATTTGGCATTCCTGTCATGCTTTAATCTCATCAGTTGTTCGCAGTAGAGTTCAGAATCGATAGTCCGGCCAGGTGGTAATAGCTCATAATGAATAATGCTCTTCCAATCCCACCACACACACAACATCACCTTATTGCGAGTTAACCCGGGTTTCGTCACAGTCTGTGAAGCCTGACCGGCCCTTGACCACGACCTTTTTCGCACGTTCTTGTCGTACGTGATCCACTTTTCATCACCAATTATCAGCTTGTTCAAAAATGATTCGGTTTCATTACGTCGTAATAAAGAATCACAAATGAGTACACGGTTGAATAAATGCGACAGACGTGAAAAATAAGAAAGATATTTTAATTAGAGCTAATGGGGTTTTTCAATTTACTAGAACGGGTCAAATTAAGAGACGGGTCCATTCACCTTGTAGAGTCATCATCATTTCAGCTGAAAGTTTTTACTACAACTGAACCAAAGCCTCCCCGTATGCCATAATCGCTGATGTTAATTAAATCCGTTGACTTTGAAAATTTATTTCGCTCCCAAATTCGTAGCGTCATTTTAAAAAATTAGACCTCCTACATACAACTACATTAGCAACCGCTGAGGATTCCTCTTCCTCTTCCTCATAATGAGGAAGTTCCGCAATATTTGGGATCCTCAACCGTAACCGCTTCCTCAAAATTTAAGAGGAATTTATGAGGAATTTTGTTGCGCATGCGCGTCGCGTATCGATGGCAACGCACACGCCGCAGCGCGGTGCCAGGCCGAACAGGCGAGCGAGACCTTCCCACCCGCCACCGGCGCTGTTCCTTGATTGTTTGTTTTAATTTTATTGACATACATTATTTTGTTTATACGCGTACTCAACTTAAAAAATCGAAATATTCGGGGCTTTACAGAACTGTATATTTACAATACCTATCTTCTCTTCCATCAAATGTACCAGCAAACGACTTTTTAGCAATGCTGTATTGGTATATGATGAGCTATAAAAGCGGTTGTTGGGGAAACAGCGTCCAAATATTTTTTTTATAAAAATTAACCTCCCTTTTTAAAATAAATTTCGATTAATAGTATTCAATTCTTTTATTTTGATTAATAATATTCGACTTAAATACCTAATTATCAAAGAAATAAAAACTGCATTCTTATTTTCATTTCAATTCCTAAATGAAATTGTGTCATTCACTCATCTTTTTTTTTGGTGTGCGTGTGTTTTTTTTATGTCTGTAGGTTGACAGACAAGCAGACGGACTTTCCACTTGATGGAAAGTGGTCACCGTCGTCTATGAACATTTGCAACACCAGGGGAGTTGCCAACGCGCTGCCAGCCCTGAAGGACTCCTTTGACGCCATTTTTGAAGAACCTCTTAATGTAGCACCTAGGGAACACCTCAGAGGGAAGTTCGTTCCACAATTTACACGTTCTGGGCAAGAACGAACGTGAAAACCGCACCGTTGAGCACTGCCAGGTGTCCAGTCGGTGTGGGTGGAACTTCTCTCTTCGGCGGGTAGTACGGTGTAGGAAAATAGATTGTAGCACTATGTCAAACAGTTCAGCAGAGCACTCACCATTGTAGAGACGGTACAACACGCAGATACTCCCAATGTCTCTGCGTAGGCTCAGATGTTCGAGCCTGTCAGTAAGTCCTGAATCGTTAACAATACGAACGGCGCGTTTTTGTAGGGAGTCAAGTGGACCAAGCTAGTATTTGGGGGCTCCCGCCCACAAATGAGTATGAGTAGTAGTAGCTGCCCCGAAGTGAAAGTGAATACTGCCTGGCTTTGTTAAGCACCCCTAGCTTTTTGGATGCCAACTTGGTCTTACACTCAATGTGACTCCCGAATTGCACTTCGTTCGATATGTCAACGCCCAGCGTTTTTTTAGCGGTGAACGTGCAGACTTGTGTCCTCGAGGGGTTGAACTGCATTAAATTAAGTCGACCCCAATCCGAGACCCGCTCCAGAGAGTGCTCGATTTCAGACACAAGTCTAGTCCTTCTTTCCTCGATAAGTGTCCGAGAGGCATTTGCACGGCTAGTGTAGTGTGCATATCCCGTACTATCATCGGTCTAGCAATGAAAATTGGAGTTTGGCTCCAACATTTCATTGATGTGCAGAAGAAAAAGCGTGGGAGATAGCACAGAGCCTTGCGGCACACCAGCGTTGATAGGTAGTCTGTCTGAGCGCTGACAGTTAACTAAGACTTGTATATAACACTCAGACAAAAAGCTGGCTGTCCAGTTGCATAGCCTCTCGGGAAGACCGTAGGATGGAAGTTTCGCGAGAAGTGCCCTGTGCCAGACCCGGTCAAAGGCCTTAGCAATGTCGTTGTGTAGATATGTCACTGAACTCGTCCTTAACTTCTGGACCAATTTTGATGATTCTTTATCGTATGTGTTTTGAGAATGGTTTAGATTTTAGATTCATAGTAAAAATAATTAAAAGAACATTTTGTAGTGGACCAACCACTACAAAATGCTCTATTAATTATTTTTTTTGTATATATATGTACTTAGTTAAGTAAATAGAGACAGGACAGCGGATTTCAGGTTGGGTCCGCTAGTATTTATATATAATATATATATCTTCGTATCATCCACTTCTCATCTTTCTGTAGCGCGCAAGGCCTCCCGGCTGGTGTAGAACGCAAGCGATCTACTCGATTAAGCGATACGGGTGTGACGGGTGACCACTAGTAACAAATTAAAATGCGCATTTTCGTGCTTCGGAGAGCAGGACGCCGACGGTCTTGCTATCGACAGATAGCAGTCGTTAAACCTTGTCGGAGGCTTTATGGACGGTTTGAAAACATCCGACAGCGGGTTGGCCACTAACCCTTGCAAGTAACTCCACCAACCCGCATCGGAGCAGCGTGGTGGAGTAAGCTCCAGACCTCCCCTCAAGAAGGGGAGAGACTCGTGCCCAGTGCCCAGCACTGAGACTTTTCAAGAGTTGCTATTCTTATTATGTCATCTGCTTCCTCTTCCTCTTCCTCATCCTCTTCCTCATAAAAATATCCTCTTCCTCATCCGCATCCTCTAAATTGGCGCATCTCAATTCCTCTTCCTCCTCCTCTTCCTCATAATCACTTCCTCAACAACCCTAAACTACATACTAAATATTCGACATGAATACTTTTTCACCTCCATTTTTTACCTTTTTGAAAAGGTCACGGTATGGGTCAAAGACGCATCAGATATACGAACTAATTGTCATATATGCACAAACGAAGCATCTTTACAAATTTCCGACTACTTGAAAACGAAATAACTTGGTGGCAGCTTAAAAAATGAACAACTGGTTTGGTTTTTGGTTTTACTGGTGGTAAAGCTATGACGGAGCTCACGGGCGTGGGCACCACCGCATTATTTAATATACTTGCCGCTAAATGGTAGTGTTCAGCACTGTTGTGTTCCGATCAGGTGGTAACGTACGGCCCTGTCATTTCCGGCACAGAGGCATAACACCTTAGGCATCAGAAGTGGTAACGCATCTGCATTTTGACCTCTGGTCTTTAGGTGGGTGTCTATAGGCTGCAGTTATCACTTAACATCAATGTGAACTGAATGTTTGTTTGGCACTTTAAAAAAACTTCTAGGGGCGTGCACCTATACCTACAGGTCCCATATTTTTTGGATATATTCATCAGGGTTCAGGGTTCAAGGTATCCCCCATATCTTCAACTGACACGCTTGAGTAGGTAAATTCAAAAATCCTCTCTTGGGCTCACCTAAAGGTAATAAAATATGATACTATTTTGAATAGCTTTAAAATAATGAAGAACCGGAATATATAAAAATAGGATTTAAGTATCATGATTGTTAGTAGAATCAAAAGTCTGTAACCAAATAGTATTGTTCAACACTATCGTGTTCCGGTTTGGTTCTGTTATTTCTATCAAAGAAGCAAAACAACTCAGATTTCAGGAATGGCAACCCACTTGTATTTGGACGCTGGTTTTGTGTAGATGACTATGGACTACATTAATTATCATCCACGTAAACATGCTAGCTTATCACGTTCATTATAATTATCTATAATGGCAACCCTTTAAACGTCCCACTGTTGGGCACTAGTCTCTCCCTTTTTTGGGGGGAGGCCTGGAACTTATTCGAACACGCTACTCTAATGCGGTGGAGATACAGGTTAGAGGCCAACCCGCAGTCGGATGTTTTCAAACCGGCTTCAATAAGGCCTCCGACAAGGTTTAACGATTCCTATATCGATAGCAACCGGGACCGACGGCTTAACGTGCCTTCCGAAGCACGGAAACGTGCATTTTAATTTGCCAGTAGCGGTCACCCATCACACACCCGACCGCGCCCGTATCGCTTAACCAAGTAGATCGCTACGATCTACACCAGTGTCGGGGCCATGCGCGCTTCGCATGTTCCACGTACCACGTTCATTTTATAAAAATATTGTACATATGTGATATTTTACCATACCTAGATTTGTTTGCATTATTTCAAAGATTCAATCAATCGTAGGAAGAATAGATGGGAACGCGTCATTAGTATTAATATACATATAACAATGTGTTTGTCGGTCAGGTGGTTAATTGCGCATACCAAGACTCATGACTCGGATGTATTTCCACTAGATAACCATAATGTTGTCACGTTTATTCATATTTTAAACTTAAGTATTATTTCATTCGAATCGCTTTATTGCCTATTTGCTGGATTACAACTTCCTATTAATTTAACGTCAATAAAGCCCGGTTTCCACAGCGAAAGAGTAATGCGCGGGAACTGGTTAAGCTGAACGGACATGAGATAGGTTTACATTGCATTCCACCTGCCGTTACGATAAGACCATTAGACGATAAGATGGGAAGATTGTTGGTAGAGCTCCAGTGACGGAGCTCGCGGGCGTAGGCACCACCGCATTACCTAATATACTTGCCGCTAAATGGTAGTGTTCAGCACTATCGTGTTCCGGTCAGGTGGTAATGTACGGCCCTGTAATTTCCGGCACAGAGGCATAACACCTTAAGCCTCAGGAGTGGTAACGCATCTACATTTTGACCTTGGTCTTTGTGTAGGTGTCTATAGGCTGCAGTCATCACTTAACATCAATGTGAACTGCATGCTTGTTTTCCACTTCCATTACATAAAAAAGACGTGCGTCGGGACGTGATGACCCACCGCTCACTCGTAGAGGAAAATTATTCCACTTATGCAGTCACACAAGATAACAATGGCGGTCGAATCAGTATCTTATTATATTACGGTTACCTCTTTCTCTGTCCGTTTAACATTTTGTCATTTAGGATTGAAAGGACTCCGTAATGAATCCGCTAACTAGAACTGGTTCCGTACGTGACGTCTTATTGATCTACTTAAATGTTGTTTTGTTTCTTAATATAATATCTTGATGGCGCGATAAGGGTCATGTTGCGTCTGCTGAGCAAAAAGCGATAATTTCAACATTGCTCTTTACTCGCTCAGTCCTTTCTGCTGAACTATTTGGCAATTTAAACAGAGACCTTAATGGAACCGCTCCGCTTTCAGTGGAAACCGGACTTGGTAGTAATATGTCCGTCATTTGAATACCTCTGACCAGGTTCAGAATAATGCGTGTCTCATGGTGTAGTAGCACGCGATCAGTCGTGATACGATATCAGGAGTTATTGAATATTTTTTTTTTACTATCATCATAAAACGTGTAAGTATTTTTTTATGTGAATCAAATTGTTAACGTCCGTAGGCAAGTAGTATATTTATACAAAATACAAAAATCCAAAGATCGATCATCTTTTAACCCGTCAGAACGCCTGTAATCCTAGAATTTTTTGTAGGAATGATTCAAGTAACTTTTCTCATCAGAGATCCTTGCCAGGCGATGGTTTTTGTACTAAGCATTCATTCATTCCTAGAAAAATGTCTAGCCTAGACTGTAGGGCCAACGTTACTCGGAGGGTTCAGTATCCCTCCTACTATTATGACAATTGATTTCAATGGTTCGAAGGTTTAAACAATTGTACACATTCCTATGTCTTTCTGGACCTAAATAACCTCAGCATCAGTCTAGGAAAGCCTTTCCTTAAAATGGACGAGCGTAATACCTATGTAGACCGTTTTAACTATTTCCAATCATCAGCTGACTCATCGAATCTCCGAGAACTTTACAGATCCCAGCAAACAAAAAATCTTATAACTTGCCCAGGTAATCTAGTACGGAGACGTAGTAGGCACGTAGACAGAGCAGCGTTATGTGTCATGCCACTCATTCTGTCTGACGATCCATTTTTCTGCTGCTTTAACGAAAGGGTGACAACGCGAAAGTCCGAATGGCTCGAAGGTAAGTCCAATGGGTATATTATTATGGCGGTTAAGGTAATGAGTATTTCTTTCAGCTTCATTTCTTTTGCTGCTAAGTAATGGGTAGTATTCAGCGCTATTGCTATCAGTCAGGTTCATTACAGCTAAGACTTCTGATTGAGTATCTGACTTCTGATCTGTAACACATCAAGATTGAGATCTTAAGTTTTTGCCATTTCAACGCTTCAGGCGAAAGAGCAGCTAGGCCAAGCCTTCCACAAAGATGCCCACAACAGTGTTGTGCGTCATTACTGCAGAAAAAACGATAATCGCCACGTTTGGCAGGCGGATTGGCAATCTCAATGGCGGTAGTTTTATCGCGAGACGCTCCTGCCTACCCCGCGTTTATATATTTACTACCCTATTGAAACGAATTGACTACCACTACTCGGTTGACTGAATGAACTACTGGAAGAGTTCTCCTCCATTAGAGTTGCCACTTGCATGATATTATAAAGCTCAGCTACCTACAGAAAAACCGCGCATCACGTCGCCGTAATCACGTGATAAATAGTGTGACTTTATAGTTTTTTTTTTATGTAATGTAAGTGGTAAACGAGCATGCAGTTCACATTGATGTTAAGTGATGACCGCAGCCTATAGACACCCACACAAAGACCAAGGTCAAAATGCAGATGCGTTACCACTCCTGAGACCTAAGGTGATATGCCTCTGTGGTACTGATGGTAGAGCTCCAGTGGCGGAGATCGCGGGCGAAGGCACCACCGCAATACCATACCAATATGCTCGTCGCTAAATGGTAGTGTTCAGCACTATCGTGTTTCGGTCAGGTGGTAATGTACGGCCCTGTAATTTCCGGCACAGAGGCATAACACCTTGGGCCTCGGGAGTGGTAACGCATCTGCATTTTGTCCTTGGTCTTTGTGTAGGTGTCTATAGGCTGCAGTCAACACTAAACATCAATGTGAACTGCTTGCTTGTTTGCCACTTCCAATACCTACATAAAAATAAGTGAAGATTGAAAACAATAAAAGACGTTTAAAGTTCAAGGCATTTTATTCCGAATAACAAATCCCACATTTATTTGGGCCTTTGCTTTAAATGCTTATAGTTTTACATTTGTTGCCTGAAATAAATAATTTAAAAAAATATAAATTAATCCGCGAGGCATAGTGTCGTTGTAATACAGCCTTAGAATATTATTTTTAGTCTTGTGTTCTTATACTGTGGCTGTAAAGTAGGTATGACTTATCAGAATCGGTTCTCAAACTCAAAGATAATTCAAACACGATTACATATCAAATCACGGTTTAACTGAACTGTAATTACAAGTAATATTAGTCATTTGTTTCGTGATTTACTCATATCGCAATGACGTACGGGTCCCGAGCGAGCGTGAACGTTTAAAATCGTGAATATCTGATAGCAATTTTTGCGTAAATCTCTGATTGTGATGTGACTAATCGTTGCACAGTTTCCATGATACTTTGTTTTAAGTTGCTTTGCTTGTGAGTTAATTTAAGGTCAATTCATTAATAACCAGCAGTTTGTATCTGACAAAAGGTAACTAAAAGCCACCCTGATTCTCATTGATTGATCCACGACCGATTCTCATTGCTCAATTTTGTATTTTTTACGAAAAGTAGTTGTAATTACTCCTATTGCAACGTACACGTTGCGAGAGATTGAGATGCCTCATCAAGAGAATTGTTATCAACCCAGTACCAGCTTTGAAAGACTACTTTGATGCCAGTATTGAAAATTTTAAGACTGTAAAGACCTCGCATTTAACGAGAGAGAATAAAGAACCTTTTAACCCGTGAACTCACGAGAAAAATATGAGAATTGATTTCAATTGTTCATTCGCCGCCGGCGGTCTCTCGTGTCATGACGGTTTAGTGATAAAAAAACGAAACATAGGAATGGAAACACACCTATATCTTCTCCTCTACAACACTGAAGGTCAATACGAAGTGAACAAGGTGCGTTCACGTAGCACATGATTACCTGTCGTACTAATCTAACGGATTGCAATCATTTGCCTGGATAAGACATAATAATACATTAATCATTATTATCATGCTGAGGGAATGAATGACAAAACAGATATACAACACGAATGTAGATGGTTGCAGAGGCCCATCTTCTTCAGATGGGCCACTGACCCACTATGTCAATGTATATACACTACTGTCCGAAAAGTCAAGAGTCATTAGAATCTAGGCATGAATGTGTCAGAAGAGTGATGAATTTTCTCTCCCCCCTTCCTATGACCATGCCACTACTCCGTCATTGAGGCAATTTATATTTATGGAACTCATACCGGTAAGTATATATCCCCTTAACTACCAGCCTACCGACGAGACACTTCTTAATTATTAATAGACAGTACCATCGGTGTAAAGATTTTTCAACAGTATTTATTTATTTATTTATTTACTTCCTTATTCATAAACGTATTTTAGCTAAAGTGTTGCTAATCTCTCCTTTGTCTTTTTCTGGGTGTTGGGGCGTTTCGGTCCGCTCGTGTTTCTTCCCGGGGGCCGAAACGCCTAACAATGCCTTCTGAATGGGTCTTTTCTTTATATATGTAACTTCGTATCGCCCTAGAAAATAAAAAAAAATGTCCAAAAATGTTATGAAAAATAGATGTTGGCCGATTCTCAGACTTACCCAATATGCTCACAAAATTTCATGAGAATCTGTCCAGCCGTTTCGGAGGAGTATGGCAACGAAAACTGTGACACGAGAATTTTATATATTAGATAAAATATTGTATATATATATATATATAAATATTATTGTATATATAAATATAAAATATATATATATGTATATATAAATATATTGCAGACGACTTAGTGTTGTTATCTTAAACTAGTTCGCAGCTTCAAAACATGATTACAGATCTGTATAATGCTAGCCGACAAGCGGGGCTCGAAATGAACATAGCCAAAACAAAATCTATGACAAACTTTAAGAAACGAAATATAAATATAGGCAGCGTAACTTTGGAATATGTAGAACAATATATGTACTTAGGTAAAAATATTGGTTTTAACAGACACAACAACACACTGGAAGTAGAGAGAAGAATATAAAGTACTTGGAGTAAATATTGGGGGCTAAAGAAAGTATTTAAAAGTGACATGTCCACACTGTTAAAAAAGAAAGTTATGGATACATGTCTTATCCCATGCTTGACTTATGGGTGCCAAACATGGAAATTCAACCATATCATAAAAAACAGAATAACTTCATGCCAGAGAGGACTCGAGAGAAGTATGTTGAATGTAAAGAAATTACAAAAAATTAGGCATTCAAAAATTAGAGCCAAGACTACCGTTATAGACGCTCTTATTCAGGCACAAAAATTAAAATGGAGATGGGCAGGTCACGTAGCCAGACTCAAAGACCATCGGTGAACCAAATTAGTGACCACGTGGGATGGTCCACTAGGCAAACGTCACAAAGGAAGACCGTTCGCACGATGGGATGACGATGTACGAAAAATCGCTGGACCACAGTGGCAGCGTATAGCTCAGGACAGATAAAAATGGGTATCTTTGGAAGAGGCCTTCACCCGAGAGAGGTTCCTTATGTCAAAAGTTAGATAAATAATTATATAGATATAAGTAAATTGTACACTTTTTGAAATTTTAAATAAAAGGCTTTTTTATTTTATTTTTTATTTATTTTATTTTATTTTAATATAAACTAATATGATTAATTGGCATTATAATGTTAAATTCTTTTACACAATAAAAAACAACTATAATAAAAAATATCGCCATATATTTATGCAGTAAGGTTTTAACGGCACTTAAAATATGTGTGTATCACGTGAAAAAAAAAGGAAAAAGTGTTCTTAATAACGAAATTGTAGTAAGTACTGCACTGCGCGGCACTTGCAACAATAGGGACAGAGATAAGAATTCAAACTAGTCTGAAGCATCTTGTAAAGTTACTACTAATTAATAATTAGTACAACTAAAACTCTACACTAATATTAAAAAAGATATAAGATTTGTTTCTTTTTTTGTCTTTTAAGGTTGCATTTGTAATAAATTAACGCAAATAATTTGTGAACAAAAGTATTTTTTTGAATTCGACTGTACATGACAAAATAATTGGACCGAATCTACATATTTTAGAGGAACTCTTGGGCAATTCGGTCCACTTCCCATTTGTGGGCCGAATAGCCCCATGAATAAAATGCTCATAGGCGTTTCGGTCCGCGGGACGAAACACGAGCGGACCGAAACGCCCCAACACCCCTTTTTCTATCCTGCACATTTGACAATGCAACTGACAAAGACAAAGCATTCTATAGCTAAAACGTATCTAATGTACGTTTATTCCTCAAAGACTAACATACATATTACAAAACTTAATATAACACTAACACTTTTAATCACGTATTGTCGGCGACGTGATGCGCGGCTTGTCGGCAGGCAGTTGTCTCTGGAATTTGCGGAACACGACTCCCTGAGGCCAGAACTCTTCCTACAAAAAAAATTGGTAGATGTTGAGTCGGAACTCTTATCACAAAGGAATTGAAATTCACTTTATGGCAAGATAGCTGCCTCAGTAGCCTAGTGGTAGCAGGCCACTACTACTACGCTAGAGGTCCTGGGTTCTATTCCCGGGTCAGGGGCTATCAGAGACAACGGTTTAAAAAATCCTTTACTCTGGTTCTTTTGGGATTTTTCCATTTTCTGGAAGTTTCCCAGTACCTCGGAGTTTGGTAATGTGCCCGTAGGCACCAAGCAAGCAAAACCGGCAACAGGCTCGCCACCTGTTACATGGACCAAAAGCGTAACTGGCGAGTCGTGGGTGTTTGCATGTATGCTTGAATGCATGCATTTGCCTCTGCCTACCCCTTCGGGGATTACAGGCGTGAAGTTACGTTTATGGCAAGATTCCAATCGCTCGACTCGTGAAGCGTGAAGCTGGTCTTTATTTGGATGTAGTTGACCACATCTTCAACTTTTGTCGACCAATGCAATCGGGACACGTACAACGGCGTCGATGGTGTAGCTGGACACAGCAAATTTTTTGTTCCTTCATGTCATGTTTTTCAGAACAAAAACGACACCAACTTGGGTGAAGGAAGCAACGAGCAACAAAGTTTTATTAGTTAGTTAGTTGTAATATTTAATAATTATTTATTAAGCAATAATATTTTTAAAAAATGTCGAGTAACTTAGATCTTCGTTTCTGTTTTCGGTACGAAAGATATTTAATAATGGTCAACACCATTACTAGATATTTTTGGACTTAGATAAATTCCCCCACAGTCATTTATCTTTTTCCCTCACATGCAGAACGCCATGACAAATTCAGGTCCGGTCCACGTGCATACATACATAAATTATTCGGCTGCTCGTCGCTCTGTAATCGTGGCCCCAGGAGATTCGACACTTTTTGCTGACCAATCGGGTATAGACCGTTCATGCGAAAGCGGTAACTAGTATTTGCTTTCTTTTTATTTTTTTTATGAATTGGCAAACTATAACAATAGACCACACGAAGACCAAGGTCAAAATGCAGATGCGTTGCCACTTCTGAGGCCTAAGGTGTTATGCGTCTGTGCTCTGTGTCTACAGGGCCGTACATTACCACCTGACCGGAACACAATAGTGCTGAACACTACCATTTAGCGGCAAGTATATTAGGTTATCGCGAACAGACAGGCAGACGCGGCCATTATTAGTTATACAAACGACATAATACACTTGTAACGTTAAAATTCGTTATACCTTTTACCTAAGTCTGTTGTAATAGGGATGTAAAAAAATATTTAATTTTAAATCAAAAGAAAGTAAAAATGAAAATGGCATGCCACAGTGAACGCACTATACCGGGAAAAGGAAGCCGCAATGGTTCGTGATAATATGTAGATGTATCAAAGACAACTATTTTATTCAGCGCGAGATGTAGGGGCGTCTCTGTGATTTATTTATTGCCATCTTGTCTGCCTACCCCTTGCTCAGGTGTTCCAGGAGTACTTATCTATATTGCAGTTGGAAAAATATGTTGTGATACGATTGTCTTATATTGAATTTAGTTAATTGCAAATAATATATTGTTTAGTACTTGCACTTGTATTTAAATTCTATGGATAGAACTTTTTTATTTTTATTAAATTATAGCATCGCTATTACGCATATTGCCAGTGTCAAGTAAAACGATATTTCGTATTTATTTAAGCAGCGTAAAAGTGAGTTACAGTCAAGTTATTCGAGTAAAGCGATGGTTACTTTACCAGAATATTAACAATGAAGTTTTGGAGGCAACCTGAAAGGTCGTGTTTTCGCACTGTTATTCTATTTCACTATACACGGGCACTGTAATAAACCTATATTAAACAAAATGCCAGCAACTTTATTCAATATAACTTAAAAATACACCAAGAAAATGAAATAAAATAAGAGCACCATAAGCCTCTTTCAAGATTCCCGCCAAAACTCATGGATAGAACTTGGAAACTATAATATCGTCTACTAGAGTATTTAATGTCTGTCACTGTCACAGCTGTCACCTAATAAAATATGTTCTTCACGTATCTTGCTCGGTCGTATCATTTATTCATCTTTACTTTTCTGAAAATATTCTCATATTCCACCATCTTAATAACCAAGTACTTGAATCAACGGGCCGTAAATTACCATCTTAACGAACACGATAGTGCTAAACACTAACATTTAGCGGCAATAAAATAAGGTAATTACTGGTGGTAGAGCTCCAGTGACGGAGCTCGCGGGCGTAGGCACCACCGCATTACCTAATATACTTGCCGCTAAATGGTAGTGTTCAACACTATCGTGTTCCGGTCAGGTGGTAATGTACGGCCCTGTAATTTCCGGAACAGAGGCATAACACCTTAGGCCTCAGGAGTGGTAACGCATCTGCATTTTGACCTTGGTCTTCATGTAGGTGCCTATAGGCTGCAGTCATCACTTAACATCAATGTGAACTGCATGCTTGTTTGCCACGTCCAATACATAAAAACATGTCATCAAGTGTTACCAAAACAGGAATGTACAAGGTGGCTATCGAAGTGATGTCAACCGAGATACAGAATACGTTTTCTGAAGGAGTGTTTCACGCGAATTTTTCGCAAAATTAGTAATATCACTTTTTCTTATAATTATTCTGTGGTAAAGTCTGTAAGTAATTCTGTATTTAATAGTCACATTTCAGTATAGCATTAAGTACCTATGTAAAAGAAAAGAATTTGCCTGAATCACGGATCCATATTTTAAAACATATATCAGTCAGAGTAATACAATAATATGTGGACGTCGTTTATGATATGTTCCTGACATTGACTGAAAATAATATGTGACCTTCGCGAAAGTTCCTTCTACATAAATATATCTTCAGTACGATCATTCGCGCGTTCCAATATTGATGTATGATTGTTCTTATTCATATATTTGGTTAGGGAAAAAGTTTCTTCGCATTTTTTATGATAATTCAAAACATTTTTTAATATAGTTTATGGAAAAAGTTTCTTCGCATTTTTTATGATAATTCAAAACATTTTTAATATAGTTTATTTAAATTTAACTAAAGTATGTATGTACCATTTTGTTCGATAACCTTTTGCCATCTTGTAGGTAGGGACATGATCCCATTGCTATAAAAATTTTGGGACTTCTCATCAAAATACCGCGACAAGTGGATTTGGTCCTCTCGTGATGTTAACCTAACATTGCATAAAGAATTCTGAAGAGACCGAAACAGGTGGAAATCTGAAGGTGCAAAGTCAGGACTTAACACCTCCCAGCCAAACTCTTTTAATTTTTGCTGAGTGGCTATAGATGTGTGAGGTCTAGCGTTATCATGATGAAACACCACAACCCTTCTGTTGATCAATTCCGGCCGCTTTCTCTCAACTTCTTGCTTTAATCTCATCAGTTGTTCGCAGTAGAGTTCAGAATCGATAGTCCTGCCTGGTGGTCATAGCTCATAATGAATAATGCCCTTCCAATCCCACCACACACACAACATCACCTTATTGCGAGTTAACCCGGGTTTCGCCACAGTCTGTGAAGCCTGACCGGCCTTTGACCACGACCTTTTTCGCACGTTCTTGACGTACGTGATCCACTTTTCATCACCAGTTATCAGCTTCTTCAAAAATGATTCGGTTTCATTACGTCGTAATAAAGAATCACAAATGAGTACACGGTTCATTAGGTTTCTTTCAGTGAGCTCGTGAGGTACCCAAATATCGAGCTTTTTTTTGTACCCAGCTTTTTTCGAATGCGCCAAAACTGTTTTGTGATCAATTCTCAGTTCTTCAGCTACGTCATAACTACTGATACGTCGATCTTGCTCCACTTTTTTAAAAATTGGATTCCTTTTTTTCGTAATAGGGCGACCAGAACGAGGTGCATCTTTGACATCAAAATTTCCGGATTGAAAACACTTAAACCAAATTTAAGCTACTCTCACAGACACTGCACTAGGTCCATAAACATCGCAAATTTTTTTCGCAGCTTGCCTTGCATTTTTACCTTTTTTGTAGTAAAATTTTAAAATGTATCGAATTTCTTCATTAGATTCACTCATCTTGACAAATCAACAACAATTTTAACTTTCAATGTTACCAAAACCAGCCAGATACAAATACTACAGCCAAAGAGATTTTATTACAAGTTCATACATACTATAATGCGAAAAGACTTTTTCCTCGACCTATTATTTATAACAATACTTTATTACTGGTGGTAGATTTCCAATTGAGAGCATAGGCACCACAGCGTTACCTATTTCATCTGCCGCCAAATGGTAGTGTTTAGCACTAAGTATCGTGTTGTTTACTGGTGGTAGAGCTCCAGTGACGGAGCTCGCGGGCGTAGGCACCACCGCATTACCTAATATACTTGCCGCTAAATGGTAGTGTTCAACACTATCGTGTTCCGGTCAGGTGGTAATGTACGGCCTTGTAATTTCCGGCACAGAGGCATAAGACCTTAGGCCTCAGGAGTGGTAACGCATCTGCATTTTGACCTTGGTCTTTGTGTGGGTGTCTATAGGCTGCAGTCATCACTTAACATCAATGTAAACTGCATGCTTGTTTACCACTTCCATAACATAAAAAAAAATAATTATAAAATCGGAGGGCTCTTTAGATATGGTGGAGAGGACTAGATTAGTACCTTTACTTATGCCACATATCATATTTTGTTGTTAACTGCTTTTTATCTCTAAAGAGGGGCAGGTGCCCTCCCCTGCCACCCCGTGGATGAACTCTTCAATCATTCATACAAGTGTATAAAGTAGTTTTAAAGTAAGTCAACCATTTATCAGAATTAATTTCACGAACATTACAGCTATGCCTTTTGCCCAGCCAAAAAAAAATTAAGCCTAAAGCCAAATTGTTCACGTATTTTGTTAAAGTTAAGGTGTGAGTTTCGTAGTAATAGACGATTTTTGTAGTGTGAGTGTGTCACACGTATTTCTCCCCGCATAAAATTACAGACTGTTTTGCATCGGTAATAAACGCTATGGCTACTGCCCTCCAGTCCGCCGCGACCGGTGGGCCGAGTTGCTCTATGTTTTAGCTAAAACTGTAGAGAATGTTTCGATGTTAAATAAAATAAAACCTCATTCCCTTATCCACGTTACCAAAATTAAATACGTTTTTTTTTTTAATGAAATGGAAGTTGCAAACAAAAATGAAGTTCACATTGATGTTAAGTGATGACCGCAGCCTATAGACGCCCACACAAAGACCAAAGTCAAAATGCAGATACGTTACCACTCCTGAGGCCTAAGGTGTTATGCCTCTGTTCCGGAAATTACAGGGCCGTACATTATCACCTGACCGGAACACGATAGTGCTGAACACTATCATTTAGCGGCAAGTATATTAGGTAATGCGGTGGTGCCTACGCCCGCGAGCTCCGTCACTGGAGCTCTACCACCACTAGTTATTACACGTAGCCTTTTTCTTACATCTATATTACGAATGCCATTGATAAACGACACATATCGCATGTATTCCATGAAGACGCTACCAATATAGAGCGCAAATAAATGTTACCGACTTAAAAAAACATTCAGAGCTAATATAATTCTTGTTCCGCCGACCGGACAAGATTACCGTTCATCATAGCCTAAAACAACATACCAGAGCATCACTCCTCTTCAATGTCGATACAATACATTTATTTTTCTTATTCCTTGCCAGTTCGAAAATAGTTTATAAAATATATTGCTAAGTGCGTCACTAAAGCCGTATGACCACCACCCGACATCAATACATTCTTGTTTTTCATTTTTTCTTTTTAATGATTGCGAAGGATTGTTTGGATATTTTATGTCTTTAAATGGCAAACAAGTGCATTAGGTTCAACAAGCATATCCCAATGCACCGGGCAATAGAAGGAAATTCAATGAAATACACCCACATTTATGCAAATAAGTAAAAAACATTTTTTGACTAAAGTGCGTCTTTGCTTTGGAGATCATTCAACCTACGTACTGTTCTATACAGGACCCTACCCGATGTACTTCATCATTTAAAAAATACCAGTATAAATAAAATTTGAGTGTCTGTTTGTAATATAAAAATAACCGCTTTTAACTAACTGCGTATGTATTATTATTATATTGTGTACATGGTACATATACCAAAACAACATTTTTTAAAATTTTTGTCTGTCTGTCTGTCTGCTTGTTGGGGCTAATCTCGGGAACGGTTGGACCGATTTTGACGAGACTTTCACTAGCAGATAGCTTATATAATAAGGAGTAACTTAGGCTAGCGTGTCGACAACTTCAATAATAAATTCTCACGTGGGCGAAGTCGCGGGTACAGCTAGTTAAAAATAAAAACGTTATTGCCTTGCGTTATGTTTGGGACGTCCTTTACCATAATGGCCATATCTTCAATCACGAAAAATATGTTTGGTGTTTAACATTCTTACAACACCCTCGGAAATGTTTGTAGATAATTCAGTAAAATCGTTTGTAAAAACAATACAAAATAAAAATGTTTTATTAGTTGGCAGTATCGGTGGATGTCGAGTGGCAACATAACCGTCACGTATCGACACCGACGCGATACAGCACTTGGCTCGCGCTCAAATTGATATTGAATTTATTTTCAATTTTAACGCGCCCTCCTTAACGCCGCAGAGCAGTTATCTGTAGAGACTCCTACCTTTCCTATTGATTAATACGCAGTCGGTCATCGTTTTCGAACGTATTTTTAAATGATTCCTCTACGTATCGTGGTGATACATTAAAGTGTAAACTTACTTGTTTACGTAAATGACCATGTGTATGGCTCGTGTAAAATAAGGAAGAAAAAACTTCAAACAAATCACGCGAAGATAAAAATTTTATACCTCTAGCTGTTTAGAGGTACAAAATTGTACCTCTACAACTACCTACTCTATACAGTTGACAGTGAACAGGCGCCACCGCGGATACAAACGTCAAACGCTATTTCTGTTGCGACTGCGGTGTGCCCGATAACCCTCCCCCCTCCCTACTGTCCCCCCACTCCCCGCCTAGCGTGTCCTGTAAACAAGACATGTTATTGTATGGGATTTAAAATGTAGGTTATTTCTAAGTATCGGATCGCGGATATAATTAGATTGGCGTTCAAAGTGAAAAGCTGATGTGCACTTTTAAAGCGTAGATTCTATTATATCGAACTATAAATGCTTGTCTTTATAGCGAAACCGCAACAGTCAAACGTTACCGCTGAAGCGAGCTGAGTGCTAGTTAAAAAAAAACATCAAGAATATGCCCATGCGGGTATGTATTCCCTCTTCATCGGAGGGAATACATCGGAATAAAACGTATTTCGTGGAGGTGTCGGGACGTGACGACCCCACACTAGTGGAAGAAAAATCTTCCGCCAGTAATAAGAATAATAATAATGAACAACCCATTATGCGTCCCACTGCTGAGCACGAGTCTCTCCCCTTTTTAGGGGGAGGCCTGGAACTTACTTCACCACGCTGCTCCAATGCTGGTTGGTGGAGATACGGGCTAGTGGCCAACCCGCTGTCGTTTTCAAAAATGAATGTTTTCAAACCGCCCATAAGGCCTATGACAAGGTTTAACGACTGCTATTAATCAATAGCAACCGGGACCGGCTTAACGTACCCTCCGAAGCACGGAAACGCGCATTTTAATTTGCCACTAGCGGTCACCCATCACACACCCGACCGCGCCCGTATCGCTTAACCGAGTAGATCGCTTACGATCTACACCAGCCGCGGGTGCGCCACCATGCGTGTTTCCGCCAATGCAGTCAGTCAACCGAATAATATTGGTCAATCCATTCGAATGGGTATATCTGATATCTAACGTGGGATTTGCAGCAGCTACTGTACTAATCCACTTGGCAAGCATGGCGATCATGGTATTTTCTACCCTCATGATGCACAACCCTGTTACGGCATCTTTGGGTTAGGCTTTTTCCCAGCAATTGAGGTCTTTCGACTGGAATGACGTGATGAAAACGTGTTTCGCACTTGACCTTTTGGTCTTTTTAGCAAAGATCCCTCGTCTATTTTGGGCTCAAACATTCTAAACCTTTGTGTGTAATCCTAAGTCACACAAACTTTCATTTCACCATTTTTCGCCCTATAAAAAGCGGTTGAAAGAAGCAAATTTCATAGGAAACGTGTAGGTATATTGTCGGTTTATTTCTTAAATTGTCTTCATAACTACCACTAAGCCGTCCAGACAGTTATCATCTACGGATTATTATGAAATAGACTGAATCCGTTCCACATATATGGTAAATACATTAATAAATCGAGGTGATTAGAAATGGCTGGATAGGATAATGCTAGCCGCCCATTACTGTTGAACCAGATTATTTATTCGAAAGCCTAATTGGTTTGGTCTTAACGCTAAAATTAGTTTGGGCTGAACCTAATTTGTTGGGCGTTTAATTATAAGGTCTTTATTAATCTAGTAACATATAAACACTTGTCAATTTGTTCTGAAATATGTACCTATTCTAAAAATTGTACTACATATGTTAACTTCACTAATACCTAACGTAACTTTACTTCACGCCTGTAATCTCCGAACGGGCAGGCAGAGATCAATAAATGCATTCAACCGACGATTCTCCGATTACGTTTTGGTCCATGTAATAGGTGAGCCAGTTGGCATTTCCGGGCACATCATTAAACTCCGAGGCACTGGGAAACTTCCAGAAAATTTTAATATCCCAATAGAACCAGAGATAAAGAATTTTGTATAAATATATCTGATAGCCCCCGATTCGGAAAATCGGTCCCGGGACCTCAATTTAGTAGAGGCCTGCTACCACTAGGCTACTTAGGCAGTTGAAACAGTTTAAAAAGAACTACAGACCATATAGGAAAAAGACAATTACCATCTATCGACTCTTAAGTTTCGAATAGTTAAATTACTTGTTTATTATATTGAAAAACATGCCACACAAGTACCAACTGAGATAGAATCCATTACGGAACTGATAATTACATTCCTATACAAAAACGACGACAAAAACGTCGCGAGATGATTCGAAATTGAGATGTTATCGCAAGCACGCGGCCGCTGCGTGACAGATCGCTTAGATATCTATTGACAAAGGATCGGATGAGGTTCCAATGAACTGGACACCGCTTGTATTGAACTGGATACAAACGTGTAGGGTCAAATCAGATTCATAGAAAACACGATTGGTGCAGCTATAATCCCGCGGTACTAGATTAAAAAGAAACGCATTTGCTGGTAAGTAAGCGTATTGCTCAGCATCGACTGGTCGAGTTAGTAGCTGATTTAAAGAAACTTCTGAAAAAAATGTTGATGGAAAGCGTTTGAATTTTGCAAAAGCACACTCGATGCCAGCAAACTACTCAAAAATGAAAAAGTGTATAGATTTCCACTGCCATCTGTATGAGTTTGCATATGTACCCGGTGATGTAAACAGGCCACCTATTGAACAAAATGTTATTGTGTATGTTATGTATGTTATATGTCCAAAGGCTAATCGTGCTAAACGTAGTCATTTTGACGACCCGGTTGGTCCAGTGGTGTGAGATTACCGTTTGATTCGAAGGGTCGCGGGTTCGATCCCCGCACCGCGACAAATATTTGTATGGCCTACAGAGATTTGTTACGGGTCTGGGTGTTTGTGTATGTGTTGTATGTGTACAACGGCACCCACGACACAGGTTTATACCTAAAGTGGGTCTGTGAGTGTAAGCGTATTTATGCGTACTTCTGCCTACCCCGAGTAATACAGGTGTAACGTTATGTTTTACGAAAAAGTCGAAATAAGTTACAAAAGATCACCATCGACTACCCTACTTTCTGTTTACCGCAACACTATCACCAAAACAATCAGCAAACATCCCCTTTGGTTTCAATGTCATCTGTCATCACATGCCATTCTCATTTTACAAACGTCAAGTGATAAAAATGGCACCGCAATAGTCCACATGTCAAAAATATCACTTCCGCGTGTCAGGGTTGTCTCGAGTGTTCGGTGAATTTTGCATTTGAATTGCCTTCACGGGGGGCGATAATGTGACAAGTGAAAACCCTGGGTGTGTTTACTGGAACGTCTGTTTGGGGTGTAAGTAGTGTGACTGTGGCTTTCGATGAGCTTATCGTGAAGAGTGCATTTATTATGGCTCATTGTTGCGATCAGTGGCATTTTCAATTTTAAAGTTTTTAACCGTTTTTACATAGTTTTTTTCTATATGAAGGTTTTGCTATAATATTTGGCGGTGAATTGCATCCTGAATGAGTAGATATGATAACATTCTTTTGTTTATTTTTGACATATCATGAGTGGTGCTTGTCACCCTAAATGAGAAGCCAGAATCGCCTTTAGGAAATGGGAAGCCAGAAGACTACATGTCATGGTATAATCATTATTATGTGCAAATCACTTTACAATCACAAAACACTATTGCAGATTCTTACTTAGTAACATTTTTATTTTGTAACTCAAATTACACCAGATTACACCCCGTTGCAAGAGATTTAAATTAATTAAAGTTATTTATGGATATTTTTTATTAATTCTAAAACTTTTTCCTGCACAAAAGCGATTCCGATTGCAGATTTGTTACGCTGGTGGTAGACCTATAGTGACGCAGCTCATGGGCATAGGCAACACCGCATTACCTAATCTTCTTGGCGCTAAATGGTAGTGGTACCTACTATTGTGCTCCGGTTAGATGGTATTAAATGTTAGACCCTGTAATTTCCGGCACAGAAGCATTATTCCTTAGACCTTATGAATTGCAATGCATCTACACTGAAATCACTAGTTTCATGTGGACGTTTATAAGCTACATTATTACTTACCGTCGTTGTAAACTGTATGCTTGTTAGCAACTTCACAACATTAAAAAAAAAACAATAAAGTAAAAGAAAATTCAAACATCATAAAAAGGTAGTATAATAAATCTATGATAAAAAGATGCATGTCAAATAAATAGCTAAAAAAAACACATGTAAGTATATCACAAACTCACGTACCATAAAAATCTATGACTGCCAGCCTTCCAACCCTAACGATTACGGCGACGGCTTGGTGCCCTCGGTTTTATAGTTATCTGAGTTTCATTGGTCACATTTACTGAATGAATATCACTCAGGAGTTGCGGTTGCGGTACGTTTATTTTGCTTGAATATTTAAAGCATGTCAAGGTAAGATTGGAGTTAGGATTAGCCTATAAACATATTTGGCAATTGCATGGAGCATCACGTCTTTGGGGACTAGAGAGATAGAATAAGCTGATATAGAACACGAAGGTGTCGGTAATAGATTCTACAGAATGTTTTTTTTGCTCATCAACTCATGAAGGAGAAAACTTGGATTCATACCACTGCCTTCCCACCTTATGTTGTCACAGATCATTACGAACATGTATCATTCGTTTTTATTACGTAACTTCACGCCTGTAATCCCCGAAGGGCTAGGCAGAGGTAAATGTATGCATTCAAGCATACATGCAAACACTCCGGATTCGCCGGTTACGTTTTGGCCCATGTAACAGGTGGCGAGCCTGTTGCCATCTCCGGGCACATTACCAAACTCCGAGGTACTGGGAAACCTCCAGAAAATGGAAAAATCCCAATAGAACCAGAGATAAAGGATTTTAAACCGTTATCTCTGATTGCCCCCGACCCGGGAATCGAACCCAGGACCTCTAGCGTAGTAGTAGTGGCCTGTTACCACCAGGCTACTGAGGCAGTTTAAGTTTTCATTTTTATTTTTAAATGTTATCAGACACTCAGCAGTGATGATCTGCTACCAATACGCAATATTTCTTAAATTTTTATAGTAGTAATTTAATAAATAGAATAATAATAATAATAATAGACTACGCAATAAAAACGATTAAAACGTTATTTTTCGATATGTTTTATAAACGCATATTGAAAAGTTTATATTAATAAACAACTATTGCATATTACCTACTAGTGGTAGAGTTCCAGGAGATCGTGGGCGTAGGCACCACCGCATTACCAATCTATCTGCC
Organism: Macrosoma leucophasiata; assembly: GCA_036365455.1. NCBI lineage: Eukaryota > Metazoa > Arthropoda > Insecta > Lepidoptera > Hedylidae > Macrosoma > Macrosoma leucophasiata. Next base: position 15,189,104 of record JAWQUS010000021.1, read on the forward strand.
AAATTATAGTGTTCAGCATTATCGTGTTTTTTTTAATGTACCTAATGGAAGTGACAAACAAGCATGTAGTTCATATTGATGTTAAGTGATGACTGCAGCCTATAGACAACCACACAAAGACCAAGATCAAAATGCAGATGCGTTACCACTCCTGTCTAAGGTGTTATGCCTTTGTTCCGGAAATTACAGGGCTGTACATTACCACCTGACCGAAGCACGATAGTGCTGAACACTAGATACCATTTAGCGGCAAGTATATTAGGTAATGCGATGGTGCCTACGCCCGCGAGCTCCGTCACTGGAGCTCTACCACCATTAAAAGTGTTCAGGTAAGATGGTAATGTACGGCCCCGTCATAACTATCACAGAGACATAACAACTAAGGTCTCAGGCGTGACTACGCATCTACATTTTGAACTTTGGTTTTTGTATAGATGTCTATAGGCTGCAGTCATCATAGGTTAGGATCCCACTGCAGAATCATTTCGTTCATCCAGATGTGCTGTAAACCAAATTTTTATGCATGTTCATAAACTAGAAAATATATACCTATATCCAATCAAAATTTGGCCGCAAGTATAAAGAATAAAAAAAAAATACCTCATTACCAACAAACTTTAAAATATAAAGAGGATCATAAAACTATCAAACCGAAGCAAGCCAAAACATGGCTTGACAGCAACAACATAATCTTAAACAAGGAAGGCTTCCACACCCTAGAGCTCTGTAAAAACCATAACTGACAGCGCGATTGTCTTTGATCACAATATGGGAATTATTCATACCACCCCCCACCCCCTCCACCCGGCGCTGTCACAGATCAGTACGAATTTGCATCATAAGAGATATTATATACACTGTGATGTGAAACAATTACTTGTATGAAGTTCATAGTTTATTTTTAGTATTCCGTAGCCTATAGAAATTGCATAGTTTCGCCATGTCCGTCCATCCGTCTGCCCGCAGCTTACCTTATAGACCCTTTGTAAATACTAGAAAGCTGTAATTTGGCACAAATATAGGTACATATTATTAATTTCATTATAATAGCAAAAATAAATTTAATGAGGCAAAGTAGACATAGGACTATTCTTAGTGGGATGTAATGTTTTTTCTGGCGTAACGTATCAGTTTAAGTTTATTTACTGGTGGTAGAACTCCAGTGACGAAGTTCGCGGGCTTATGCACCACCGCATTACCTAATATACTTGCCGCTAAATGGTAGTGTTCAGCACTGTCGTGTTCCGGTCAGGTGGTAATGTATGGCCCTGTAATTTCCGGCACAGAGGCTAACACTTTAGGCCTCAGGAGTGGTAACGCATCTACATTTTGACCTTGGTCTTTGTGTGGGTGTCTATAGGCTGTAGTCATCACTTAAGATCAATGTGAACTGAATGCTTGTTTGCCACTTCCATTACATAAAAAAAAAAATCAATCCCTCAGCCAGCACGATAAATAAGTCAACTGATTTCTTATTGTTCTTGGACCTTATAGGGTCCATCTGCTGCTTAAGGGATACGTTTGCGAAGTGTCAAGCTTTATAGAGCCAATATTTGTTACACTCAATTGTCAGCCTTCTGCTAGCTAAACGGTGATGTTTAGCTGGAAGAACATCATCAATTTACATCTTAGCCAGCTACGCGTTTGGCAACAACTGGTATTTATGTAGTTAGTGTGTATACTTTTCTTACTGTCAATGAAGAATGCACTGTATTTTTGTTATTTTAATGTAAAACCGATCAAGTACCGCCCACTGGAGGTTTCTTACAAATGGGTCTATTAAAGAAATCCACAGAATTCACCAGAAAATACAACTAATTTATTGAAATAAGACTAGTTTTCGGATTTATCTCGCGTACTACATCTAATTCGTTTAACTGATTCAGCAATGTTAAAGCCGCTAGAAAAGAAACCAAAATAAAACCAAATTTGTCTCAATCAATTACAACAGGGTGAAGTCGTGTCCTTGTTTACCCAACATTAATATTTTATTTCCATACTTCTTTACTTCTCCCAAGGATTCAAAAAAACATATTAAGGCACAGGACCGAAAGCCTCGCGGTGAAGCCAAATAATTACACCGTTTGAACCTCCTTTGAGAATTTTTAAACAGATTAAAAGAATCATTAGCTATTCTCACTCTGCGACCGTAACGTTTGTACAAGTTTGTAAGAGACAAGGAGATTAAAGCGTGCCCTGCGGGTTTCTGTTCCTTAATACACCGATTTACTTGGCTTTCTTGCTGTTATACTCCCTGGCATTTATATTTTGACGTTAAATGTTAGTGAACTCATTAAGAAATGTATTATTTGTTGAATAGGATATAAGTCAAACAGAAAGTAACTTAATAAACTATGTTCTATTATGTTTGTCTTCTATCTTAATTCAGATTATCTCTCAATTGTTAACAATCCTATGCACGCGAACCCGAATATAAGTCGGATACTTTTTTATACGATCATGATAATTTAACACAAGAGTGATAGTGGATGTTAGGTATTTTTAAAAGTTAAAAGTAGTAGACCCGAACTTCGTAGCATCTTAGAATTATATATTGTGTCAAACATTAGACATGAACGGACTAGGTATTATGTGACAAAATGGAATTGTTTTTTGTTTTATACTGTATTCCTAGAAATTTCTTAATTTTGTGTCATCTTTTAAACATTGGACTTGTGTTAAAATTTCAAAACTAAAATTATCCAAACCGATCCTGCCATTCTAGAGTTTTAGTAAGGATAACAAACATCGCTTCATTTTTTGTACAGAGATTAACACTATCCTAAGAGATGCAAATACTTTCAGTGGCAAGCTTCAACCATGATGAAAACTTTAAGTTGAGACATCATTAAACATTTAAAATGGCTGTCTTTTTTTGTTAAAATTATGCAATTTTAAATCCATAATTAATTGATCTATTATTATTTTTAAATACTATTTAAATCTACACAAAAACCATTTTTCTCATCTCAAACTTACAGTTCAGAGGCGTTGCCACCCTAAAGCCTGAGTTATTTTGCCTCTGTGAAAGTTATTACGGGGCCATACATTACCATCAAACGCATACACGATACTGCTGAACACTGCCATTCGGCGACAGATAGTTAAGATACTGGAACTCAAACCAATAGTCATCATCATCATCATCATTTCAGCACACCGCGGACTCTCCGCCAAAATTCCATACAAACGCTTAATTTGGTTTCTATTACACAGACCTCAATCAGTGACGTGTATTTACACGCGCACCTGTGTGCGTAGCACGTACAAAATACCAACCGTCGCCCATAAGAGGGAAGGAGGTTGGGTGAAGCGGGGAAGTCGGGCGGGACGTCGAAGTGTCCATTCTATACGTAGTATTATTACATATTCTCTGATTTCAGCCAAAAGACGTTTTACTACTGGACGAAAGCCTTCCCCAAAGATTGCCACAACGAACGGTCCTGGGCCGCCCTCATCCAACGATTCCTTGCGACCTTTACCAGGTCGTCAGTCCACCTCGTGGAGGGCCTGCCTACGCTTCGTTTTCTTCTACCAATAGTAAGTTTGATAATTTTATCGATCCTTTTACTGGTGGTAGAGCTCCAGTGTCTGAGTTCGCGGGCGAAGGCACCACTGCATTACCTAATATACTTGCCGCTAAATGGTAGTGTTCAGCACTATCGTGTTCCGGTCAAGTGGTAATGTACGGCCCTGTAATTGCCGGCACAGGGGCATAACACCTAAGGCCTCAGGAGTGGTAACGCATCTGCATATTGACCGTCTTTGTGTAAGTGTCTATAGGCTGCAGTCATCACTTAACATCAATATAAACTGTATGCTTGTTTGCCACTTCCATTACATAAAAAAGTCGTGATTTATTTAAGACACTTTCCAAGTGACAGACAGATAGATGTCATCGCACCGTAGTAGTTCTAACATAATAGAAACGTCTAGTATTTTCACCGTGAATACGGGCGGTTAATAATTTTAGCAGCAGTTAGTCGCAGACGCCCTAAGGCGGTTTTACTTGTCCCGTTATCTTATTAATTAAGGTTTGACAAACTATGCGGCGGGAGTAGGTTTGGCTAAGTGGGAAATCTTGGAATGTCTGTAACATAGAATGGTATCTTACATTTCTACGTTTCTTTTTAAGGTTCCGTACCTTGAAACGAAAATGGAACACAGAACAGAGTCAGTCATGTGTCTGTATTTCTGCCGGTCCGTTTGACACGGCCAAATTTTTTCAAAAGTACCGGGATAATCGAGTTAAAATTTGATGCACGTGTGTAAATTAGTAAAACATCAATAATTTCAAAAACTCGGATGCCACTTTAGGAGGATAAATAAAAAGTTTCTTTTTAAATGTACATAACATATTATCAGATAAAAGGTAGTTGTAAAGATTTCATACATTTTTGTAAATATTTTAAGATATATCGCTTTGTAAACAACAAATTTGGTAAAAAAAAAACAGGATAATTTAATTTTATTTAAAGAAAAATGGAAAGAAAAATTTGACTTCAGGCGAGACTCGAACTCGCGGCCTACTGGGAATCTAGTCCAGCCGCATAGTTGGCAATAGATGGCGCTGCTGCTACCATAAAGCAATGCAATAAATGTGAAGGAAAGATTTGACAAATCGGGCAGGACTTCAGTAGCTCAATTCGAAGAGCTGCTGGACTAGATTCCCAGTAGGCCGCGAGTTCGAGTCTCGCCTGAAGTCAAATTTTTCTTTCCATTTTTCTTTAAATAAAATATATTTCACAAGCATGTGTTAATGCGAAATAATATAAAACAAGAATAATTTAAAATGAGATACCTCTCATGGAAAGGATGAGCATTCCCTTTCCTCGTTTATCTCCAAAACTGCTGAACTTAAAATTTGGAAAAAGAAACGAGGAATAGTACTTACATAACTTTATTACACCTCGGTCATCATTTCAGCCAAAAGACGTCCACTGCTGAACAAAGGCCTCCCCCAAAGAATGCCACAACGAACGGTCCTGGGCCGCCCTCATCCAGCGATTGCCCGCGACCTTCACCAGGTCGTCGGTCCATCTTGTGGGAGGCCTGCCCACACTTCGCTTTCCGGTACGCGGTCCACACCTCAGTATAACAGGAAAACTAAGGAGTCAGTAACTCCATAACATACATCGCATAACTTCATCACTTTATTTTTCCGAAAGAGTAAGCAAAACATAGATCCGTTAGATATGAGAAAATATACAATACCTATACAAGCAATTGTTTTATTTTTCTTAAAATCTGACGTAGTAGAGGGTTTCTTTATTGACATTCTTCGGGTTAATACCCAATTTGCAACCGAAAATACCAAAAATATTTTTTGCACAGCGGATGAAATCTGGGATAGAATCCACAGGTGTGGTTGTCTACCACCATCATGGTAATGCTGTGTGATAGCCCTGGATACCCTCCTCGTGTCTATTCAGCGATGCCAAATGTTTGGTTTTTTTTTGCCTTTTATAGAAGGATGATGTAAGTTATGCAAAGGATGTTTACTTAGAATAAAATTTAATATTAATTATTCATTTATTTAGAATTATCGTAACGTATTAATTAAGAATTATGTATTTGATATTTTGTTTCTTCAAGCAAATATGTTAAGCGAACAGTTAATTTATTTTATCTCATTGTTCTATGCAATAATGTTATATTATAAGACTTTTACATATGCCAGTGGTTCTCAAAGTGTGATCCTGAGAGCCCTGGAGCTCCGCGAAGCATTTATTCCATATAGAGGCACGAGTGAGTTAGTGCGATATAATCTAGCCTATGTTACCTACTCAGTGAAGATGCAACTTTATTATGGTGAAATAATTTTTGAAATCGTATTTTTGTGTGAAAACGTTACAAACATAGGTAGGTACATACAAAATCACAAATCTATACTTATAATATTTTAAAGCTGAAAAGTTTGTTTGTTTGCTTGAACTCGCTAATCTCAGGAACTACTAAACCGATTTGAAAATTAATTGGATAGTGTTAGATAGCCCATTTATCAAGGATGGCTTTAGGCTAAATAACATCACGCTAAAATAAAGAGGAGAGGCTAGGTAACATTGCAACCGCGCGAAGCCGGGGCGGGCCGCTAGTGTTTAATAAATCACAAAACTTTATAACATTATTATAGACAATAGACGATTTTTTTATGGACGAACCAAATAAGTTGCATTACTCTTATACGTGTTAATATAAATACTCAAATTAAACTTAGACGTACTCAAAGTGCGTCTAAATTTAATTCGGCAACCTTCTCAGCTAAACACAAAGTGATTTTAATCAACTTGACAAAGTACACAAAGACGCCCCTCTAGCCTGTAGCCATAAGACGTTACGCCACTAAGGCCAAAAATTATGCAGGCATAATTAAATATTAATTGTTCCAATTTCAAACCCAACTGTCTGTTACAAGTTTTTAACTATTACGATTTTTTATTTAGGGAAAGAAAAGCGGTTAAAAAATCGCAAGTCAATTCAAAATTCTCGAAAGGACCTCTACCGGATGGACTTATATTATTCACATACGATCAATGTGATGGGTAAGTAAGTTTACATTTACATATATACACATAAGTAAACATATTTGTACAGTATGCAGAAACAAATATTGCAAATCGAGACTACGAAAGAGACAATCGGCTAGTTTCGATTTCGTAGAGCGTTATCTCTGCTGCACACTGCCTACGTAAGCACTGATAGCCCGGTATTGGTGAAAACTTGATCAAAATATTCGAAAACGTTACTAAGGCGCAAGAGACAACGCTCTACAAACCCGAAATAAGCCGAAGTCTCCTTCCTAAGGTCGATACGCAATATTTCTTGTTGGATACTATACAAAGGTACTTACTAGACAATATACTCTCCTTAGTAGCATGGTTCCGGTTTCTAGGAGTCAATTTACCACACTTTTCCATAGTAATATGACAGATGACGTGAAAATATCTCATAAATATTTGTCAAATCAATTCAAAATCCGAACGAACTGTAGGTATGGTCGGTGTCTTTTTTATATATACTAGCTGACCCGGCCAACTTCGTATTGCCTCACAATGAAATAATGTGTCAAAGGTATGATATGTATGTATGTATCTTCACGCCAGGTCCCTAACGGGGTAGGCAGAGAGTGTAGAGCGCCAGACATCCCGGTTCTGACAAACCTCTCGTGCCTCATCTACCTTCATCATTCTCTTCATACATGCACGCCGATTCCTAAGACTTTTGACCCCACCATCAGACAGAACTCGACCTATTTGGTCATGGTAGGTCAGCCTTGGTCTTCCTGGGCCTCTGCAACCATCCACATTCGCATTGTATATCTGTTTAGTCATTCGCTCATTCGACATTCTTTCTATATGCCCGAACCATCGGAGCATGCCTTTTTTCATTTTTACACCGATACTATCATTCACACAAAGTCTCTTTCTTACATCTTCATTACGAACGCGATCGGTGAGTGATACACCGCAGATCTTGCGCAAAGATCTCATCTCGACCGCGTTCAACTTACTTTCATGCTCTTTCCTGCATACCCAGCTCTCGCTTCCATATAAAAGCGTTGGAGTAAGTACAGCATTATGTACGGCTAGTCGAGCCCGCTGGCTGAGATGTTTCGATTCTAGCAGCTTACCCAACGCTCCATTCACGCAATTCCCAGCAAGCACTCTTCTTTCTATGTCAGTGGTGTACCTACCATCCTTGCTAAAAGCACATCCAAGATATACAATTTCATCAACCTGTTCTAACACTGCATCATCTACTACTACCCTTGCATTTGTTCTCTGTTCATCTCTTTCAAATACTAATACTTTAGTTTTATCCACATTCAATTGTAAGCCTTTCTCCATACAATCCTCTTTCATGACTGTGACTAGTGCTTGTAGCCCAGATGGTGTAGAGCTAACAATTACCGCATCATCTGCGTAAAGCAGACAGTTCACCACTAAGTCACCCATACGCACTCCCACATCCATCAACTTCACCCTCTGGAGGCATTTGTCCAGATATATAATAAACAGCCTAGACGAAAGCACGCAACCCTGTTTGACACCGATGTTAACATCAAACCAGGGTGACATGTTACCATCTACCCGCACACATGCTTGACAGCCCACATACGTGGACTGTATTGCACGGAGCAGACTGCCATCAATACCATACTCTGGCAAAATGTCCCACAGCTCCTTTCGTAATACCCTATCAAACGCCTTCTCCAAATCCACAAAACCGCAGAAAACCTTCTGGTTCACAGCCAGATGCTTCTCTACGATGTTGCGGAGGGAGAAAACTTGATCCATACATCCTCTTCCAGATCTGAAACCACCCTGTGCATCCCACAACAACCCGTCGGACTTCTCTTTCATTCTTCTTTCTAAGACTTTCCCATACACTTTAGCTGCCAAACTGATCAAACTGATCGCTCGATAGCTGGTGCAGTCCATACGTGAACCCTTGCCTTTATACAAAGGCACGATGACCGCACACCGCCAATCCTTTGGGATTCTTCCGGACCTCCAGCAAAGGTTGCACAACACCCAGAAAGAATCCCAAAGGGCAGCACCACCATATTTGATCATTTCGGCAGAAACCTGATCAATACCCGCAGCCTTACCACATTTCAAACTTCGTATCGCCCTTACAATCTCATCTATTGTTATATCCTCACAAGCCGGCACCGTCAAGTCAGCAACGCCGGCGTCAGGGTTGTGAGCATAATCATACATTTCCCCATAATACTCGCTCCATCGTTTTAACACATCTTGCGTGTTCTCAAGAATGTCACCCAACTTAGATTTTATTCTATTCATTCCAGAAACTGAAGAAGAGCTTCTAGACTTTTTCACCTCCCTCCAATAGAGTTTGATGTTAGTCTCAAAGCTCTTCGCCAGTCTCTCATCAGCTTCCACTTTATCTCTCTCACGCTTTTCATTCACTAAAATCTTGGTGTCATTCTTGAGCCGACGGTAAATTTCTCTCTTCTCATCTCTCATACCATTATTCATTTGCAAAGATGCTACATAATCCAGCCATGCTTTCTTCTTTCTTTCAACGGAGTCTTGCACCTCCTTGTCCCACCACGCATCCCCTTTCAAGGATTTGCGTATCTTTGCATAACCACATACTTCTTTCGCAACTTCCACCATACTATCTTTCATAACTTGCCAACATTCATCCACGTCCAAGTCCGTAAGACAAACCTTGTCTAACTTTTCACGGACTTGACGTTCATACACTCTCCTTGCACTAATGTCTTGTAACTTTTCACTCTTTATTCTTTCAAGTCCCCCGAAAGGCACACGGACACGCCAATGTCGCCATTTCTTGAACAGACCCCTAAACCGGCTTATTACCAAGTAGTGATCTGTATCATGAGTGGGACCTCTGTAGGCTCTAGTGTCCATCAGGCTCTTCCGAAGACGACTATCGACCATGATCAAATCAATCATACTTTTTTGTTCATTCCTCCTCCATGTATACGTGTGAATGTCCTTATGACGGAATTCTGTGTTAGACACAAGGAGACTTCGTTCCAAGCATAAGTCAAGTATCAGCTTACCAGCATCATTTACTCTTCTATCACCATATGGACCTAGAACGGCCTCGTATCCTGGCCGCCTGGTCCCGACCCAGCCATTCAAATCACCACACAAAATTACCCTTTCATTAGCTTCAACCATATCGAGAACTTCCCTTGTAGATTCCCAAAACTTCTCCAGGTCTTGGGTCGTCGCTGAGCTAACCGGTGCATAAGCTGCTACCAAAAACACCCTAGTGACGCCCAATTTAATTCGGACCCAGATTAGTCTCGGGTTCACCAAACCATAATCTTTCACTCCAGTGACTAAACGAGAAGACAGAAGGACGCCCACCCCCGCGCTGGCATGATCGCTCTGTTGCACACCTGCCCACAGAGCCATCGCGCCACCCGGGAGATCTTCGACCTCGCAGCCCTTTCGTTTAGTCTCTGTTACACACAAAACATCACAGGTTTGATATAAAGGGACTATTTGTGTGGGAAATGAAATTGTGGTTTTCCCTTCAATTTCTTCATAATTTCTTACCTTTTAAACCTTCCCTGGACTTGCGAAAATCATTCAAAACCAAAATCAGCCAATTCGGTCCAGCCGTTCTCGAGTTTTAGCGAGACTAACGTACAGCAATATATCTATATATATATATATATATATATATATATATAGATAGATTGATATCTTTGTCTAGAAAAATAGTTTCCTATTTAAAACAACATGCAAAACAGGCAAAAAAACAGTTCTAATTCAAACTAATTCGATTCAAAAAGACCAATTTGACAGACCGACAAAAACAAATGCGTTCATAAAACCTTCAAAGAGTTTTGTCAAATCTAACAACATGTAATTATATTTAAAAATCTAACGAAACCTTGATGGCGGAATAATGCCAGTAATTTTTTATTCGGTGCGAAGAAATACGAAGTAGTATGGTCGCCCAGTTATTAAATCATGACTGATTCGCAATTAGTGGTTTCACACGGATGGCTGGACAGGTTTGATAATTACTGGTTTAGCTTTATTAGAGGTCACCAATAGAAAGAAAGGTCTCGTGATAGATTATGGCTTCTCAATCTGGAGTACGTCGGTCATGTGTAAGTATTAAAATAATAGTTGTATAGTTTTTTCATGTAATGAAGATGGCGAGTTTGCAGTTCACATGGATGATAAGTGATGACTGCAGCCTATAGACATCTGCACAAAAATCTTCGGTCGAAATGCAATGTTATTGTATTTCTGAAACCTAAGTTGTTAGGTTTCTATAACATTTATATAGTTATTACGGGGACATACATTACCATCTAACCTGTACACGATAGTGCTGAGCACTACCATTTTGCGGCAGATAATAGATCGAGAGTTTCGTTTGCAGTTTATGAAAATGCAGGTTGGGGAAAAAGTCTTTTCGCATTATAGTATGTATGAACTTGTAATAAAATCTCTTTGGCTGTATTTGTATCTGGCTGGTTTTGGTATCATTGAAAGTTAAAATTTTAAAGAACATAATTCCAAATTCAAATTAGGCAAATGTGTGATTTTCATTTGTTTTTCGTACTGTCAAGATGAGTGAATCTAATGAAGAAATTCGATACATTTTAAAATTTTACTACAAAAAAGGTAAAAATGCAACGCAAGCCGCAAAGAAAATTTACGATGTTTATGGACCTAGTGCAGTGTCTGTGAGAGTAGCACAAATTTGGTTTAAGCGTTTTCAATCCGGAAATTTTGATGTCAAAGATGCACCTCGCTCTGGTCGCCCTATTACGGATAAATGGATGCCATTTTTGAAAAAGTGGAGCAAGATCGACATATCAGTGGTAACGACGTAGCTGAAGAACTGTGAATTGATCACAAAACAGTTTTGGCGCATTTGAAAAAAGCTGGGTACAAAAAAAAGCTCGATATTTGGGTAGGTACCTCACGAGCTCACCGAAAGAAACCTAATGAACCGTGTACTCATTTGTGATTCTTTATTACGACGTAATGAAACCGAATCATTTTTGAAGAAGCTGATAACTGGTGATGAAAAGTGGATCACGTACGATAAGAACGTGTGAAAAAGGTCGTGGTCAAAAGCCGGTCAGGCTTCACAGACTGTGGCGAAACCCGGGTTAACTCGCAATAAGGTGATGTTGTGTGTGTGGTGGGATTGGAAGGGCATTATTCATTATGAGCTATATTACCACCTGGCAGGACTATCGATTCTGAACTCTACTGCGAACAACTGATGAGATTACAGCAAGAAGTTGAGAGAAAGCGGCCGGAATTGATCAACAGAAGGGGTGTGGTGTTTCATCATGATAACGCTAGACCTCACACATCTATAACCACTCAGCAAAAATTAAGAGAGTTTGTCTGGGAGGTGTTAATGCATCCGCCGTATAGTCCTGACCTTGCACCTTCAGATTTCCACCTGTTTCGGTCTCTTCAGAATTCTTTATGCAATGTTAGGTTAACATCACGAGAGGACTGCCAAATCCACTTGTCGCGGTATTTTGAGAATTCCCAAAATTTTTATAGCAATGGGATCATGTCCCTACCTACAAGATGGCAAAAGGTTATCGAACAAAATGGTACATACATACTTTAGTTAAATTTCAATATACTATATTAAAAAATGTTTTGAATTATCTTAAAAAATGCGAAGAAACTTTTTCCCCAACCTAACAAAAAGTATCAAAAATTTCTTATACAAACTAAATTTCGTTGAAAGTCATTAGGAACTACAACATATGTTTGCTAATAAATGTTTCCGAAACTAATGACGGGGCCTGCTGCCATAGGCACCGTTTATTCGTAATACCTAATCTATTTGTATTCTTCCTGGTGGGGAAATCAAGCAATCCCTTACATTTACCCCCTTATTCATAAACGTACATTAGATGCGTTTTAGCTTTAGAATGCTTTGTCCTTGTCAGTTGCATTGTCAAATGTACAGGATAGAAAAAGAAAAAAGGAGAGATTAGCAACACTTTAGCTAAAATATGTTTATGAATAAGGGGGTTAATGTATACCTTTATGAAAACCACTCTTACTTAATCCTGCCCTCAGACCGACCGAACTCAGAATTTCAAGCTTAGCAGTAGCTGACTGTAACCATAGGTTGCTAAATAAGGCATTTAACCTGGTTTAACGGCTGGTTTATTACCAAAATTAAACAATATGCAACATAAATAGCATAACGTGTCCTTTGAAACATAAAACTAAGTGACACTTTCGAAAATTCTAGAAAATTTTGCTAAACGTCAGTGAAATCGAACCAAAATTTAAAGCAACGAACACTCTAGTACCTAGTCACACTAACTATCTAGGTAATACAATTAAACGAATATTCTCTCACTGCAAAGGTGAATCTCGAGTTACGCGAATTCTACTTACACTGCTATCAAAAGCTATGGTCATAATTCTACTATAATCATTATCAAATTTGAGGACAAAATATTTATTGGGGTCTATATTTTTTACGCTTGTCTTTTTATTAACTGATAAATACTAAACCTCATTTACAGAAACTAAATAAAAAGTTAAAAAGAAACTTATCTGTACCGTGTCTGACTAACTTAAAAGGTAGCATAATCTTAATGAGGAAAAAACGTTGATTACTTAAATACTAACTGAAAATCGGAAGCAAAACTGGCAAAAAAAAGTATTATTATTTCTAATAGATGAAAAATAAACATACTCAGCATTCTATCAGGCTGTTAAATCTTCATTTTTCATAAATTAGTGTCAACTCTCATATCTACCATTAACTTAACTATAATTAATTCTTATTTTACTTCGTAATATTTTTTTATTGTTTGAAGAACATTATTAATAATGCTAATAACTTCCGATTTATATCCATGACTCAGAAATAATACGTTTCTTTTGTTGGAAACAAAATAGATATAAAGCAAATCGTTTAATAGGCAAGTATACCTACAGATTTCGGGGACAAAAAATAAGCTGGATATTAAATATTATCAGTCGAATTTTTGGTGAGAAGAATATTTAATTCTAAGTAACATTTCATGAGAATGAAATATTGTATCTTTTTGATAAAAGCAAATTATTATATTGTTGATGAATCTCGACGACTTACAGCGCCATCTAGGGACACAGTAAGAAATTATTTTTTCTCTTTGTAGAGTTCCTTACATTCCTATTATTCATATAAATCTACATATAGTATGCATTTGTCTTGTAAATGTTTTGGAAGAAATCAATCACAATAGGAACATGTATTTGTTTATTACTAAATTATAAATTCCTTAACTTAAATAACGATTCAAACTTCTTTAGTCTGTCAGTGATTGTCAGTGAATAAACCGTTTTTAAATTGAATAGTTTTTTTCTATTAGTTAATATAATAAAAGATAATTCATTAGTTTATCGTAAAATTACCTACCTTTTTCTGGTGAAATATTATCAATCATTTATAGGTAATATGGACAGATCGTGACACCTATAGGTATCTACGTATTGTTAGGCTTAAGCTTAGGGATCAGGTTTCAAATTCATAATGCTAATTTATTCCATTTTGTTTTAGCCATACGCAAAGTCAAAGTTATTGGGTGAGTACCTAATTTAAATCTTTCATGAATCCTTTAAAATTTAATAAGAAAAATTATATCAATACAAGATCCTTATAAGTTTAATTGAAAAAATACAGTAGCGATGTATATTTTTTGCTTATTGAATATTCATACCGTAGAAACAAAAAACCGTATATACCGTAGAAGAATTATGTTAAGTGACAACAACATACTCTAACAATTTTCATAATCGTTATGTATGTAAAATAGTCCAAAATATTTTCTCTACAGATTAATTTCATACATTGGATTTGGAAATAAGCACTATTAATTCAATTAATCGGAGCTTTAAATTAAAATTATTCATTGAAGTTATTCATCGAGAAGATTTATGTGTTAATAAATTTGTATCAGTAGTGAATGGCACTGACTCTAATATTTATGAGTTGCGTAACATCGCTATGACATTTATGAATACTGATATTATTTTTATGTGATTACGGAAGTCATGGACAACTTTTTAATAAAGACACCAGGATTCTGTATACGGATGTTTTTATTGAGAAAAAAAATCAACTAATTAATTTTGACTTAAACAGCTTATCGAATTCGATAATTTTAATATTACTTTTGCTCTAGTCAGCGACGATACTTTTTGTAGTAATGAGTTTTTACACCGATCATACATCCTATTAGATTTTGTCTCATCAGTCATGTAATAAATGACAGAATTTAAATATTACCCCAGAGTTTAAAGTTTAATTTGCGATACATTAATAATTTTGACCACAACTAATAACCTGCAGAAGTGTACATAAATTATGCATGTAGTTTGCATTCAACTACATTGATATTCCTAATAAATAAGAAATACAACAAGTGCTTCATTGTTAGTTATTCTCTGTTAGTATTGACAATGTAGCAAAAAATGTGTAGGCAGATGCACGTTTCCACTCGACTAACTCCCTCAACAGACCGCTGTTAATTTGAACATTGTTATTAATAAGCCGTAACCAGATTATACCCTCAATTCGGCACACTTACCAGCCCATTCGACGACGTAGGAAATAAAAACAATCGTACATTTTTTTCCTCAATGAGTTTATTGCGCCAGAACAGTAAATGAAGCTGATCATTATAACGTTTACTTTCAACATCGATTACGAATAGTCTACACGATACCACATCGTAAGCCGCCGATTCTATTAATATTTATAATATTCGAGTCCGTATTGCACTTAGCTTCTCAAACGCCGAACGGCACATCCCTAACTTACAGTTCGTGGGATCGATTACGATATATTTGTCTAAATATCACAAGAAAAATACAAAACGAAATACGATAGAATTAACACAATTTAAAATTATTAACAATTAAATATACAGAGTCTGTCGCTTCGAGTGAGGTATCACCAGGTCGGGCGAGGGTTGTACCCCGAGCGTCATGACACCGGCACGTGGTGCTGGTACAGTTGTTCCTGGCGCTCGCATAGCGAAGTCATCTTCTTGTAAGACTCGGAGGTCTCGCGAAAAAGCAATTTCGCGTCATCTCTAGGCCTGGCGTGCGCCGCGTCTAATCTCCCGGGGGAAATCACAGGTGGAGACGACGCGGATAGCGGGGACATCGATTCCCGGGCAGACTGGGCTCCCGCCGGGCCATACAGTCCACCAGGCTGGGGAGTCCCGTTCCCCATCAAAAACGGCGCCGGAAAAAACCCCCGGTCACCGAGCTGCGGGAAAAAAGCGCCCGATTGTAAAGCTGTGAGATTTCTACTATAAAACTTCATTGTTTCTGTGACATAAGTTGGAAGTTGTGAAGACTCTTCCCCGCCGTATCGCAGGCTTTCGAGTGTAGACGCCAACCCTTTGATATCAGCGTACAGTTTATTGAGTAATTCCGCATTTACTTCAAAACCCGGCCGTTCCTTGGAATCTGGTGATCCTGTAGATAGCAGTCGCCGATGAAGATCAACGTTTGAACTGTGTCTGTCTCGACTGCGTCGTGATGGGAATGCAGCGTCGCAGCCGTTTACATCGCAAGGATGCAACAGTTTTAAGTGATCATTCCTGTAATGCATTCGCAGGGTGAAATGATTCTGAAAAATTTTTCCACAAGCCGTACACCTATCTGGGTTTTCATCATCTATGGGTATTTCGAGGTCATTGATATCTGTCCGGTCGTCAGTTTTGTCGCTACTCGCAGACGGGGATCGGGCTCTAGCAAGACGCTCTTCCATTGCGTGTAAATCGCTCCCGCTGTCACTAGGTGTGTACAAATCTGATCTTAATCTTAATCCTTCACGAATTACGCTTGGTGCACTAGATTCATCATCGGATTCACTTTCCGCCTTCACTCTTGAGACCGATTCCGAATCCACAGTAATTTCTTCACCGTTCTGAAATGGCTCCCACTTTTCAGGCTTTTGTTTTTTAAGCGACAAAGGCTCCTCTTCAGCGCGACTCGAGCTCGGAGTTGACAGATTTCTAAACAAATCACCATTATACTCTTCGTCCGACACATTATATTCGTTACTCTGTGAACATCGGGTGGGATTACCGCTTTTTCTTTTGCGTTTATTAGGAACCAAGGATGATTTTTCATCTGTAACGGTGGGGTCCACGCGATTGTTATTCAGTGGTAGCACACTAGCGGGTTTTTCTTCGTCTCTCCTTTTATTTACACTTAAATCTTCCGGTTCGTCGTCGTAATTCAACCTGTTCACTACCGCACCGTCCACTCGAATTTCGGGTTTATCTTTATTTTCATCGTCGGAAACGTCGTCGTTATTCTCACTGGCATAATTGGATTCGTCTTCAACGGGAGATTGTTTCACGAGATCTAACGCACGGCGCGATGTCTCTTCTGGAGACGGAATTTTTCTATACATTTTTTCTATTTCACTGAAATTACGGAGATCGTCGAGAGGCACTCGCGGAGGTAGAGGCGTAGGTCCAGGTGGTGCTGCGAGCGGAGGAGGCAATCTAGCCGCTAACTCGGGAGGCAGGAGTGTGGGAGGAGGCAGTGGTAGCCTCGCCAACGCAGGGAGCAGCGGGAACGGCTGCGCAGATCTGCCGTCGTGCGCCGATATTTTACGTCTCACATGCGGCGAATGCAACTTCGGGTTCGGATTAGCACTGTGCCTGTTTCTGGACCGTCGAGAACTAAACATCATAGTACACCCTTCCACCGTACACTTGTGCATCTCACGCAGATGGACCGCCGAAAAATGAATTTTGAGGGCGCCTTTATCGCAAAAAGTCTTGAGACAAACGTTGCACTGCACTCTCTTCTTTCCCGTGGCAGGGTTGACGAACTGGACCCCGAGGCCGAGCGGCCAGGGCGCGGGCGGCGGGTCACGGCGCTCCGGCAGGTACTCGGGCGACCGGCGCTCGTCGCTCCTGTCATCGTCTCGACCGCTGAAACTGGCGCCTAATTTTCTGAAGTCGAAATGTGGCGCGGGCTGGCTCACGCGGGGCATCATAAAATAGTCCAAGCCGGCCGGCAAGCCGGGAACCGCACCAAACTCTTTACCCTCCATCACGTCACTGTCATAATAAAGCGCGTAGTGCGAAGCGGGTGGCGCGCGACGCGGCCGCTTTGCGACTGAGGACGTGCGACACAGGTGACCGCGCGGGCGGCGCGCGACAAAGGCCAGCGGTCCGGGGCGAGAGGCGGTCGAGGGGAGGGTGCGTGGGGGGAAGGGGGCCAGATGGGAGGAGCGAGTGCTGGGCGGAGCGGATCGATGCGCAGTGGGGACAAGCGACAGTCGCTCGCAGACCGACCACTGTAAACACGAGAGAAGTAAAGCATCGTATGTTACGTAACTACATACTTGGCACATACTCGCCGGAGTCGGCCGGGTAGCTGCGTGACTCGTCCACTTCACTGGAGCGATGCACGCTTCCATCCTAAACAAACGAGCCGAGACCTAAATTACAACGGTTCATTTTGCTGTATAACATTACACAGCTCCACTTGTCTAATAGCCTCACGTTAGTAAGATTTTTTTAAGCTGGCCGAGATAACGCAGCAATTGTAGATAAATAGTTACATATTTCATTTTGTACCAGTAATTTTATTGAGTTCAAGTTATGTTAATTTATATTTTAAGAGATATCACTAATTCAAGCAAATTTTTATCCACTAATTTATTGCTAAATTAAACCTTCCCGTATTTTATTTGAAACATAGATACTTAATATAAAATATTGACTTAAGTAGGTGCCTACCTATTAGGTAAGCGAATATGCAGGTGCTGATCGAAATAGGGATGTTTTAAACAAAGTACCTACTTACCTATTAGAGGTCAATCGGATTCTGCATTTCATTTTATCTAAGCAGCTTTTATTTAATTGAAAAATGTAAATAATCATAGAAGTAGAGCTGAGTAGAGACTACCAACTTATTTAACTACTGTTACTAGGTAGATACTATTGACCTATATTTTGATACCTACACCTATTTTAAAATAGGTGTAGGTATCAAAATATTGTTTATATCAAAAGCAGGTGCATGACATTTTTAAGCGTAAGCACAGAAACATTTTTTCGGGACAAAAACTAGGTATCCCATGTTTTAATCCAAGTTTCCCTCTATGTGTGTGCCAAATTTCATGAAAATCGATTCAGCAGTTTTTGAGTGAAGGAGTAACAAACAAACAAACTTTAATGATATTTAGGCATATGTACGATAATAGGTCATACTTCAGTTGCTCAGTAGGTATTAAGAAACAAAAGATAATAAGTATTTATAACTTAGATATACCTAGTAATAACCCAAGGGGGGATTTTGGATTTACTCGAGTGCGTCAGATTAAGATATGGAGAATAGGTAGGTATCTTGGACCCTGTTGAATAACTTTACAAAATCTGAGCTAAGCAAAAGTGTAGCACTTAGGGCGCTACACTATGGCAGCTGTATTTTTTTTTTCAAAAACTTACTACAAGCTTACTTCTTTTCCAAATCATCAGAATTTTGGACCGGTAGGTAAACCCTAAAATTCCCTATTACTATTTTCTCAAATTGTAAGACGGTATGATAAGTAAGAACCTACCTAATGTAGGTACCTATCATACCGTCATGTTTCATATTTTATTTCAGCTCTAAAGCTAATTATAAAAATGTAAGTATAATTTATGTCATATCCTTACATAGGTATTTTGAGATAATAATTTTTGTAATGATATTGTCTTAAATTTTCGAAGCATAGGTATCTATGTACTTAGTTATTTTTAACTAACCCAACTATTTAATTACCATAAATATACCTAGTAATGAATACGTTTTGTAGATTTAAACATTATTATACTTGATCAAAACAATTTAACAATTAAAATGTAACTAAAACGAAGTCTAAAAAACTTCGTTGCAATATCACAACACTCTGTTAGTATACTACTAACGCCATCTTGTTTTATAATATGGAACTTTACTAGTGATATTGAAAACTAGAAACCACTATTTTACTTCTTGAATGATTTAATAAAAGAAGATTTAAAATTGATACAAATAATTTAAAAATCGTGTCTATTTATTTATTTCTATTACATATTTATAATACTATATTATTCTTATTCATTAGGTAAAGTCTTCTTAACCATTCGTTAATATAGGAGGTTTTGGATGTTTGTGTGTATATTAACTATGTACAAAGGACCCAGATTAAATGAATGTATCCATTGTGAAAGTGTGTGTTTAGGTCTGTGGGTGAAGGTTATACCTAAGACTTTGTTAACCTATCGCCCTTCTAAAACGTATCATAAACATGGCTTTTCAAAGCGTGCATCACCATGAAAGTACCTACCTAATTAATAGATATAGACAAAATGTGGAAAGTTTCTAAAAAGGAATATTTAACGTTAACCAATCTATACCTACTCTCTGCCTACTTCGCAAAATGCTTTAAATACTTCTTGTATAGGTACATTCGGTATTCAACAATCTAAAGCATATAAATCAAACCTCGTCTACTTTCATCTTAAACTTCCATATTGTTTCTTCTAAGTGTTGATTCAATTGTTGGGTGAACCAACAGACTCTTTGATGAGATCAACATTAACTTCTAACCTTAAAAAAATATCATGAACGTTTTGTGCGCGGTTTTTTTTACGGCCCAAAAAGTTTGCTTTTCCCTGTCATAAAAATACGTTCAAAGTGATTTAAAATCTACTTTGTATATCATTTCTTGTGTACGTGAATGATAGGTATGTTTTATTTAGTGGATTTATCTTCGAGTATCCATTGTGCATTTTGCTTTGATGTGGGAAGAGAAGCTATCAGTATTCTAGTTGCTCAATTAAGCTGTGTACGTTAATAACTGTTGCTGACCGTTTTTGTTGACTCATAAAGTATTTTTTGTGAATTATCAACTTTGTGCATGCTGTGTTAATTACCTACTGTGTCACATATTCTTACTATACTTAATAGATATTGTAAATGCGAATGTAAGTTTGTTTGTTACGCTTTCAAAATTTATTTAACTACTTTCTGTAAAATCTACTTAACCGATTATCATGAAACCTTGTACACATAATCTTGATGCGGGTATGAGAAGTAGGTATCAGGGGATACTTTTTATTTAAAAAATATATATATTTCTATTATTAATTTATTTTTATTTGTCAACTGGCTCGCCACCACTCTGTTACATGGACCAAAACGTAACCGGCGAGTCGTGGCTGTTTGCATGTATGCTTGAATGCATGCATTTACCTCTGCCTACCCCTTCGAGGATTAGAGGCGTGAAGTTACGTTTATACGTTAAAAAAAACTAATTATTTTAATGGCTTAATGCGAACGAAGCCGTGGGTAAAATTTAGTTTCCAGTAATTTTGTCTTTTGCATCTGCCTCTAATTCTACCACTACACCAAGCTTATCCTGTGCAATTGATCAATATGAAAGTCTATCAATGTCCGTCTCTGGTAAACCTCCAGTGACAGAGCTTGAGAGCGTGATCCTCAACGCATAACTTAGATGGTAATTTTCAGCAAGTTGCGGTCAGGTATTTGGTGAAAATTACCTACCTATTTGTGAGATATTTTTGTACAGTAGTGGACTTATTTTCTGTGGAAAAAGCAAAGCGATACTAATCATTAAAAGGAATAGTTACGTATGCTAGTACCACTAAACTAAACTCAAAAATAACAAGACGACTAAAGACGAAGAACACATTTTTGATATAAAAGACGATTCTGCAAACCCGACATATCAAAAATGTGGTTTCACATATAAACAAACAAACGACATGACGTCCCGATTATTCCAAGAATCAAAGTAACGGATACGCTAGGAATAGTTTTAATTTAAAACATAATGTTACGTAGCCACTTTCAAATGTTGTTTACTTTCGCCAAAACCCCCTTTGAACTCGAACACGCGATGATAGTTGACGAATCGTGATAAAAAACTAGACAAGTACGAGTCGTATTTGAGCACCAAGGTTCAGTACACAATGAAAGGAATGTGCTGAGCGTTGTTCTAACGAAAATGTTTCGTTTTTACAGATTTTCCTGCTATCTGTGGATCATCATCATCTTAACAGACGAAAGATGTCCACCGCTGCACCAAATCCTCATATCACACTATCATACTAATATTGTCATTGTGAAAGTTTCTTTGTAAGGATGTTTGGATGTTTGTCCGTCAATTACATCGACACTACTAAACGCATTTTGATGAAATTTGTTATACAGGGTATTAGCTGACTAAGATTATAGCATTCTTTTTATCCTGAAAAAATGTTCCTGTGGGATGCCAAGGATGATTTGACGAATTTCCACAGGTTAGGTACGCGAAAAGCGACATACGCGCGGGCGGAGCCGCGGGCAACAGCTAGTAGTAGTAACCTATCATTTTGACCTTGGTCTTTGTATGGGTGTCTATAAGTTGCAGTCATCACTTAACATCAATGTGAACTGCATGCTTGTTTGCCACTTCCATTACATAAAAAAATATATTATTAAACTTTTTAGCCCTAGTTATTCCGCAGATGAGTAGAGGGAAGAGGGGAAAAGGACAATGGTCAATTTACACTTATCTTCTTAAATATCTTCAAAACCGTCCCTATTATTATTATCATAAAAATATATACCTAATAATAGCGGCCCGCCCCAGCTTTGCCCGCGCTGCTCTGCTCCTATTATTCATAGCGTGATGTAAGCTATCCTATCTGTTAAGTTGGATCAAATTGCGCACAGTGTGCAAATTTCATTAAAATCGGTTAAGTCGTTTAGGAGTCCATCGCGGACAAACACCGTGACACGTGATTTATAATATATATATTATTAAGAAGAAGATTTAAGGAACTTTTCAAAACACGCTCAGGTACATATTATTATGTCACATGAAAAACTTTGTTTATGCGACTACATTTTCTTGTGTCCAAAAGTGGCACTGGTTCCTTATTATTTACTTAATTTAGACCATCGACGACACAACGGCATCCGTGTTTGGTTGCCATCATTTCAGCCGAAAGACGTGTGTGACAGTGCTGGACAAAAACCTTCCGCAAAGATTGCCACAATGAACGGTCATGGGCCGCTCTCATGCATCTTTTACCCGCAACCTTCACCTAGTACGGCCCGGATAGCTACGCAGGTCTCTACCTACCAGTCCAAATCTCTATTTGGACTATTTTGGTTACCAACTTACCTACATACTAATAAGTGTAGATTAGGTATCTACACTTACATCATTCAGACAAGGAAGCAGACAGACATACTAATATCTGAGTGATCCTATAAGTCCGTTTGTTCCATTTGCAGGTACGGAACCCTTAAACTTGCTATCGGTGATCTGAACTATTTAATGGCTGAATAGAATTGAGCTTTAGCCTACGCACGATAAAACTTTACGAGCGCTGTATGCTGTTGGAGATTGATATAGTTCACATTGATGACTCTATATTCTACAGTTACTACGATCAAAATGGAGGTCACTCTCTTTCTTCTCTTTTTTATGATTTGATAATCATTAAACCTCCATTTTGATACCACCTGGTAGAAACACGCAGTTCACATGGTAAGTAACGACTGCAGCCTATAAACATCTTTACACAAGCACCACATGTCAAAATGCAAAATTAAATATATTGCCTATATGCCCAAATTCTTTCGCCTCTACTATAGACAAGCGGCCCGCCCCGCTTCAGCTTTATAATATTACTTCATCACCTTACATTAATGTGAACTGCTTACTTGTTTGCCACATTCATAACATAAAAAAAAATATCTTTAAAATGACCATCCATCATTACTTCACCTTCCGAAAGAAGTCCACTACTGAACTGCTTGTGCGTTATTAAAGCCGCATATGTCATAATCACTACGCTTGACAAACGGATTGGTGGTATTTTTTATCCCGCGTTATTGTATTTACTACCACCTTCGAAGTGTTTGACCATTATCCGCTTGAATTTTTTTTTTATTTTTTTTTATAAATAATAAATAAAAAAATAAAATACGCTTACACTCACAGCCCCACATTAGGTATAAACCTGTGTCGTGGGTACCGTTGTACACATACCACACATACACAAACACCCAGACCCGAAACAAAAATCTGTAGGCCATACAAATATTTGTCCCGGTGCGGGGATCGAACCCGCGACCCTTCGAATCAAACGGTCATCTCACACCGCTGGACCAACTGGGTCGTCAAAACGGATTGACTGCACTAGCGGAAGGATTCTCCTACACGTGTGAGCGGTGGCGTTGTCACGTCCCAAAAAACCTCCATTATAGAGCTTTCCTCCAAATATTCTACGAAAACCAAGCGCAAAACATGTTTCTTGTTAGTTCGCGTCCGCGTTCCCTTCCCGCAGTAATGTTATTGCTTCTGCTGGCCGTCGTATCGCACCTTATAGACGTTCCTGATTATTCATGATCCCGGGAAACAGTTACACTACTAGAGTATCGTAGCCGACGTAAATACCGCTCTTTTGCTGTGTGGCCCAAGCGCAATAAAATGTGATGGGAAAATAATAAAATGTTAGTCCTGGGTAAGAAAGAAAGCAAGAAAATATTTTTATTCACTTGACGCACACACACATAATACCGAAAAAATAACAATGAAACAAATGGAAAAAAAAAACACATAAAGAACAGGTAGTAGTAGTAGTAGAGTAGGTACAGTATCCAACAAGAAATGGCATGAGGAACGAGACTTCGACTTATTTCGGGTCTGTAGATCGTTATCTCTTTCGCACTGCACCTATGTGACATTTGTCGACCATTTTGATCAAGTTTTGATCAATACCATACTATCAATGCTAACATAGGCAGTGTGCAGCAGAGATAACGCTCTACAAAGTTGATACTGTCCGATTTTCTCTTTCGTAGGCTTGATGTGCAATATTTA
Source organism: Macrosoma leucophasiata (assembly GCA_036365455.1). Taxonomy (NCBI): domain Eukaryota; kingdom Metazoa; phylum Arthropoda; class Insecta; order Lepidoptera; family Hedylidae; genus Macrosoma; species Macrosoma leucophasiata. Next base: position 15,213,509 of record JAWQUS010000021.1, read on the forward strand.
TTGCTAAGTACTGTAAGCTATTGGAATTCTTCGATTATTTATATGTTTCCCAGTTATTTCTACTGGCAGTATCGCATGACCTAATCCACTAGCCATTTAAAAGTAATTTTATCGTTTTTCAGCCAAAAGGATATATAGCTCCGTGGTTATCGGCACAGGCATAATAGCTTAGGCTACGCACTCATATGGCAACGTATCTTAAAATCTTTGGTTTTAATGTACATTTTTTTATATAACGCAGGTGGCAAACATGAACTTAGTTCGCATAGATGTTAAGTGACGACTGCAGCCTATACCTTGCACAAACACCAGAGGTTAAAATGCAGATGCGTTGCCACTCCTGACACCATAGTTGTCATATCTACCAATATTTGGTGGCCGCCTATCGAAATTGCTGTTGGCATTGTCATTACTGTCAAATTTTAAAGTCGATTTTTACTTTAACTAAATAACAAAAATCGAAATAATCTACCATTATCGCTTGTTTATCACCTACGAAAGCGAGAACATCAATCAGATTATCACTACCACTTTTAAAAGAGCTACAAATCGACACGAAAATTTGACAGCAATGACAATTCCAACAGCAATTTCGATATTCGGTCGCACCCTTGGAGCGCCTACACTTTTGATTCTACCACAAGTAAAATACTAAAAGTCAATAGTATTCACTCAATATCAATGTAATCTGCATACGTCTCCTCCACTCTCATGGCATAAAAAATCTCAAATAACCAACGGGCGAAGTAAATTCAAAAGCTTTATTCTGGATTACCAAAAAATACGCTATCCGCTTATAGCTTGTACAGTCCAGTCACCATATTATACTGTCCGTTTCGCAGCATATAATATAAACACGCTCTCTTTTTGTCCTAAGTGATCTGGCTCTGGTCAACATTGATTTTTATATCGGCTTAAGCATATTTTACACACGCTAAAATATATGTTACTTTAATCCTATGTTCCCTGAGAGGGTAAACGGAAGTGAATCATGCTTGCATGAATACACGTAAATACATACTATTTCCACTGGTAGAGCTCAAGGGCGTAGAGACCGACGCACTACCTAATCTGTCTGCCGCCAAATGGGAGTGTCAGGATTATCGTTTTCGGTTAGTAATAATTATCATAGAGACATAACAACTAAGTTAACAGGGTTGGCAACGCATCTGCACTTTATATTTTTTGCATTTTTTATTTTGACGACCCGGTTAGTCGAAGGGTCGCGGGTTCGATACCTGCACCGGGACAAATATTTGTATGGCCTACAGATATTTGTTTCGAGTCTGAGTGTTTGTGTATGTGTTGTATGTGAACAACGGCACCCACGACACAGGTTTATACCTACTGTGGGGCTGTGAGTGTAAGCGTATTTTTTTTAAAATTATATTTACATGTTCGTGTAGATGTCTATAGGCAGCAGTCATCATTTAACATCAACTGCGAGCTCCGGTGACTGAGCTCGCAGGCGTAGGCACCACCGCATTACCTAATTTACTTGCCGCTTAATGGTAGTGTTCAGCACTATCGTGTTCCGGTCTGGTAGTAATGCACGGCCCTGTAATTTCCGGCACAGAGGCATAATAACTTAGACCTCAGCGGTGGCAACGCATCTACATTGAAACCTCCAGTCCCATGTAGATGTTTATAGGCTACTGTTTAGTCCAATGATGTGAAACGACCGTTTAATTCGAAGGGTCGCCGGTTCGATCCATGCACTGGGACAAATATTTGTATGGCCTACAGATATTTGTTTCGGGTCTGGGTGTTGTGTGTTGTGTGTGTACAACGGCACCCACGACATAGGTTTATACCTAGTGTGAGTGTAAGCGTAATTTAATGTAAACTGTATGCTTGTTTGCCACTTTATAACATAAAAAATCGACTGTTACACAAAAGTACACGCTCCTTAATACCATCAACCGGCATATTTATTTTTAACAGCGGCCACATATTTGTTTGGATTAAAATATTTCTGGCCCCACTTGCACACGACACTGCTTGAAGTATCAAACCAGAGTACACATCTGTTCTTACGAACTTGTAGACTTTAGTGAATTACAATGGAAAAGGGGTAGAAGTAGTAAGTAGACCATAGTCTACTCATGTCTATATTAATTAATAAAGCTGAATGACTTAATTCCATTGCCTATTTGCAGCAAAAAGTAGATCAAATGTAAAACAACGTGAATTTTCGTAAAAGTTTTATTCCAAGAAGTTCACATGGCAATTTAAGGATCTATATTTTGACGACCCGTTTGGTCCAGCAGTGTGAGATGACCGTTTGATTCGAAGGGTCGCTGGTTCGATTCCCGCACCAGGACCAATACTTGTATGGCCTATAGATATCTGTTTGGTCTGGGTGTTTGTGTATGTATTAGATGTGTACAACGGCACCCACGACACAGGTTTCTACCTAATGTGGGGCTGTGAGTGTAAGCGTTTTTTTTTTTTCGTATTTTATGTATTTAAAGAAAATTGTAATTGTAATTTTCATACAAAGTTTTTTTTAAAATTATGATGATTACATAGGATAAGTCCACCCGATTTTAAACCGGCATAATATAAAATATATTATGTTTCTACCTTAAGTGCCTAGAATATCCTAGATTCACCCCGGAGTCGGGAAAGTAAGACCGTACAGGATTTTTCTACCTTCTGGAAGTTTCCCAGCGCACCCTCGGAATTTAGTAATATACCCGATAATGTACCTTACGGTTATTAGATGCAACAAGACATAACTGGCTCGTTTTTCATGGCTATTGGCAAGTAGGTTGGCTTGAATGCATGAACTTTACCAGCCCTTTTGGTGATTATAGGCGAAAAATTACGTTCATATATCTTCCATCTCCTCCGGATGCTATCCACACGCATGTATTGAAAGTGGGCAATTACTGCAGCATGACGTATCGATGCTAACCAGTTTCAGTTTCGTTTCACGTGCCAATTAGGTAACGACTACTATGAAAGCGTGCAACTTGAGGGTTTCGGTTCTATGAAAACGTTTACGATGCGTTTCAGATATTAAACCTTCAGTTATTTGATCATTCATAGGTATATCTTTATTTTTATTTCTTGAAAAATTTTCACTTTTTCAGCGATACATGATAGTGACCCGCTATATTAAAAATAAATAAATAAAATAAAATACGCTTACACTCACAGCCCCACAGTAGGTACATAAATGTGGGTTGTGGGTGCCGTTGTACACATACAACACATACACAAACACCCAGACCTGAAACAAATATCTGTAGGCCGTACAAATATTTGTCCCGGTGCGGGAATCGAACCCGACCCTTCGAATCAAACGGTCATCTCACACCGCTGGACTAACCAGGTCGTCAAATATAATATTGATACAAGATCGTGAAACACTCAAATACCAATTTATATTAATGGCTTACAGAAAATCTTTTTGAAATGAGTTTCAATATCAGTGATTGATTCAAATGATAGTAGACAGAAAGAGATATTAGACGGTTTCAGAGCCCGACAGAGACCAAAACTAGCCTATCTTGTTCAAATAGGTTAAGTACCCTTTGAAGATGAGGCCAATAGTCTTCCACTACATACTAGTGAAACAAGAAAACTAAGATAATGAACGACATGAACTTATCAACAACAACAACTTCAGCAATTACGAATGACCAGGCTGAATCGCATTGACGAAGTTTTCTCACGAATTGCGATATATACGACAACTTTACAACGTTAACCTCCTAGGCTGGAGCGCCTTCTGCGCTCGCCGATTGCCCGGTGAAGTAGACTAGTGCCGTCTCGAGACAAGCCGCCTACATAAAGCTCGAAGTAAAAAAAAAAAAAAAAAAAGTTAACCTCTATTTCCTAATCCGAGAAACATCTTTTCAATGGAGTAATACCAAAATAAGCCTCCAGTTTATGATGGTAAGTACTTAGTAGGCACAGAGGCATAATACGATATGCAATAATCACTTACCATGTATGTGAACTGCTCGTTTGCCACCTTCATTACATATTGTAGAAGAAGCTCTTTTTTCAGGACGGACTTATGTACACTGCACGTCTCGAAACGGCACTAGTCTACTTCACCTGGCAATCGGCGAGCACAGAAGGCGTTCCAGCCTAAATAGAAGAAGCTCTGGAGGATTTGTAGAGACCGAGATATCTGGCGCTACACGCTGTTTCCCTACCCTTGGTGTTAAGATACATACATAGGTGAAGTAGTCATGTAATAGCTATACTATTGAAGAAAAATTTGACTTCAGGCGGGAACTGGACCCGCGCCTACTGGGAATCTAGTCCAGCTGCTCTTCCAATTGAGCTGAGGAAGTCCACGCCTGATTGTCGAATTCTTCCTTCACATTTATTGCATTGCCTTGGAGTGGCAGTAGCGACATCTATTGCCAACAATAGTTCTTTTAGTTAAAACTACTTCAAGCTTGAGTGATTAGGTAAACAAGCAACATATAAAGAATTCATTAACAACTGTCCTCGCATGTTCACAACGACCTACTTTGCAAACAAGATCACTTACTGAACCAACTGAAACGTAACAAACACTTGGTTTTGGTGCAATTAATTCCTATCAAGGTTTAATAATTATAATTGTCTTTGAATTAGGCTACTGTACTTTAGATCATCGTAGATATATAATTATTTTTTTTTATGTAATTCAAAGGCGTGTAAAGTTGGTTGGTGAATAATTGTAAATGTATCACTCTACTACATTCAAAGAGCCCTGAGAGAAAATTAAGAGAAAATATTAGCAGGTTGTTTCAAATATCACCTTTGATGATTTAAATTCCTCAGCAGTCTAGTGGTAGTAGCACACTACTTCTCGACTACTACTCTACTAGATGTCGAACCCAGGACTATACCAGGACAGGTTACCTATGATGATGATATTTTGTTTTCCCGTCGTATGGGGTCTGGATAGATCTTTAAAAATATTATCATTTGTGGATTGTGATTATTATCGTTTTTCTTTTGTTTTCTTTTTACTCTTTGTTATCAGTTTGTAAAGGGGAAATGAGACATTCTACTGATATACTTTTTACATTAGTATATTATATTTAGTTTCATCTTAGTGATATTCTTGACTATACATATATATTTTTTTATCTTTTTGACATGTATATCGATTGTTATTCACTTTAATTTATTCTGTTTGTTTTTGACGTGTCATAAGAAGTGCCTGTCACCCTAAATGAATTTCTGATTCTGATTCTGCAAGAAGTTTCTGTTGTGCTGTTTCATTGCCGTGATGTGAGTTACTTCTACATTTAGACTTAGTCAAAATTGGCATATGAAATGGAGCGTAGATCCTCCGTTGTTTAAAAAAAACTAAGTTCAATCACATAGAGTACCTAACATGAACAACATTTGTACACTCGTAGAATTCAATATCTAGATATAGGTAGACAAAGGTTTTTAGTAATAAAGTTTTTAGACCTTGAAGTCAACTTCAAGGTCTGAAACACGAAAAACCCTCATAATGTTTACCGTGCAAATTTTAACGAGAATTTCAAAATTTTCATAATAACAACCTTAACCTCGACACAATAACAAAAAATATTCAAATTAATGCATTCTCATTACACCTCGTATTATTATCTTACTGCGAATTAACGGATTTTAGTACTTTGCGAAACTTCGTTTTAATGTCTATGTTTTTTTATCTTATCGGCTGTGTTTTGAATTTGGTATTTTTTATTCTTATTTTTTAAAGAAGTGAATATTATGAAATAATAATAAATCTGCTTGCCAATGTTAAAGTACATTCTATTTTTTTCAATAAAAAAATATATTATATTGATTAGATTAATTCTGAAAGTGAAAAAGAAATACATCTGTTATACAAATACATACATAAAAGAAGAAAACATGATATTTTTATTTCTCTCTTCTATAGACAGCACTTATACAAATTAAATATTCTATTCAATCCCTACTAATATTATAAATGCGAAAGTAACTCTGTCTGTCTGTCTGTCTTTTCACGTCCAAACAACTGAACCGATTTTAATGAAATTTGATACAGAGATAGAGCTGACTTGGAGAAATAATATAGGCTACTTAGTTATTTTTAAAACGACATACGAAGCGGGCGGAGCCGCGGGCAACAGCTAGTTACATATAAAATCATATTTGTTCGTCCGGGCTGTTAGTGTTTCGTACGGCAGAGATAAATGCTCTACGAAGCGTAAATAGCCGATTGCCTCTTTCCTAAACTCCATGTGCAATATAACAATATATCTTGATGTGTATGTACAATCAAGATAATATTAAATTCATTTATAAATCAGTTACTACCTATAGAAACGGAACATCCACAAATCGACTAATTACGCAAACTATCGCCAAAGCAAAATGGAAATCGCATCCTCCGGCCCGACCTCAAATATAATGACAGGACATATGGACCGCATCATGAATTTTACAATTAAACACGATAATCATTTTAAACCTTATGCGATTAAAAATAAAGATTACAATGTTTTTTAAATCATAACAAACTCGAGTTATAAAATCTAACGTGGCCATCGCACACCTAGCAGATTCAAACGAGTAAGACGCCAGCGACATTTTTATCGAAAAATTATAATATAATGTAGGTATCTTACAAACAAAGTTCTTGTATTATTGATAATATTAATGGGTGATAAAGGTATTCATGGGGGACGGTAGCTTCGTGGTGAAGCGGCTAGACTGGTTATCCTGACGTTGCAGGTTCAATCCCTGCCCGAAGTAAATTTTACCCCTCTCTACTCTTCCATTTTTTCTGTAATTTATAAAGATCACGCGCATGTGTTGCATAAAAAAACATACATAATAAATGTTAGGTATATCTTATGTTTACATCCACTAGTTAATTTTATTTTTTTACACGATAGGTGATAGGTTTTAGACTTAATTAATGACAATAAGTTATTATATAAAATAAGATATATTGAAATAAAACAATCTGTAAAGAGATGTGTTCATCAATAAATGTAACAGTTCGGGCCACAGGAGTGCCAACGCATATTCATTGCATCCTCTTTAGATAGTTATCGTAGATGTTTATAGGCTACGGAATTCACTTAACATCCATGTGATCTATTTGCTTATTTGCAACAAAAACTCAGACGCGGACCTCATTTCATTAAAATAAGGTAGTGTAATATGGTGATATCCACTCCCTTAATGTCCTGTTACTACTGTAGGTTTCCTGTGCGATTTTCGTAACTGTAGTAGATATATAATTTGTTATTCGTGTTTTTTAACGCATTGACCGCGTAGGTGTGCTCATGTCCATGAATAATGTATGTAGTAATTCGCACGAAGTCGGCACGAGAGTCAAACCGTGGAACGCCTCTACGGATGCTACAAGTAAAAGCAATGATACATCGCGGTTTTCGTCGCGTGCTGGTTTGTTCCACTCATGACAAATTATTTTTGTTTTTATTTTTTGGTGACTCAAATATGTGAAATGATTTTCGGAGAAGAGTTATTATAGTTATTTACTCCAAGGTTATTCCAAAATTTGGATCAAATTTATTGATTCTAGAATCGTACATTTCCATTAACTTTACTAGTAATAATATTGTAAATTTTATGACTTACTCTGTTGTTTCCTAAATGTACTATAATGAACTATAATAATAATTAAGAAACTAATATCTACTATTTGAAATTCAACAGAAAAAATGTCTTTATTTCTAATTTGTTTTTACACACCATTGTCATGGTAGAATATTATAATCTGATTAAGCTGTACTCTCACCATCTGTACAAAACTATGTAATATTCTCGTAAATAAATGATTATGATTATGATTAACTTTACTGTACTAACTAACATTTTAAAGTAATTGAAGTAGATTGAAGCGGAGACATTTCAGATTGTAGAGAGACAAATAGGTACTTTTAAAAAATCAGCCCTCTTAGCCGATTTGACCACATCGTTAACGCTATTGCAAACGAAGTATGGAATATAAATCACATGACATCGACGTTGACCCACTTTTGCCTCGTTTTGTAAAGCATTAATTTTATAGCTAGTTGATTTGTCTAAAAGGACGTATTTGTTATTTTAATGGATTTAATATTTTATAAATCAGGGCTTAACAAATCGGTGCTAAGTAGAAGAAAGCAAAAGGCGAGGACGTGTGTGCACACGGGAAGTGAATCAGGCAGCGCGGCCTGCTTGCTCAGTGGAGTGTGGACTTGCGCAACCAGAGCACGCGATGCCGAGGTTACGTGCTTTACGTCTTTGTCCTTACAACCTTGCTCGATTTGGGTTATCGAAAACGTAAACGCAACGGTTTTGCTGTACTTTGCGACATATACTTAATACTGTACTGAAGTGAAAACTTCTTCAGCACCGTTATGATTTGAAAGTCATAGAGCAACACGGGCCACCGGCCGCGGCGGACCGGAGGGGAGTAGCCATATGCAGGCTTTCCCCTCTGTCAAAGTACAATACCACGTTGTCGGAGTGATTAAGGTATATACTTGTGCCAAATTTCAAGTCTCTACTACCAATTATTTTTGCGCTAAACCGCGGACGGACAGACAGACAGACAGACAGACAGACAGACAAACAGACAGACAGACAGACGGAAATGGCGAAACTATAAGGGTTCCTTGTAAACTATGGAACCCTAAAAAAAACGACATCTATATAAAAAATGGAAGTGGCAAACAAGCATGCAGTTCATATTGATGTTAAGTGATGAATGCAGCTTATAGACACTTACACAAAGACCAAGTTCAAAATGCTGATGCGTTACCACTCCTGAGGCCTAGGGTGTTATGCCTCTGTGCCGGAAATTACAGGGCCGTACATTACCACCTGACCGGAACACGATATTGCATAGTGTTCAACTACCATTCAGCGGCAAGTATATTAGGAAATCCGGTGGTGCCTACGCCCGCGAGCTCCCTCATTGGAGCTCTACCACCAGTATTTTTTCTTTTTATTTCAATGTAGATGCGTTGCCACTCCTGAAGTCTCAACGGTATTGTCGTGCCTGGTTGCTCCACGCTTCGTGCTACTTTTTGCTAACTGTACGTATAAGCATAATTATATTTTTTGTCGTAGTTGAAATGTTAGTGGGACAGTTTGAGGAAAACAGAGTAAGAATGTTTCTTTATAAATCGGGACAGTTTGAGGAAAACAGAGTAAGAATGTTACTTTATAAATCGGGACAGTTTGAGGAAAACAGAGTAAGAATGTTTCTTTATAAATCGGGACAGTTTGAGGAAAACAGAGTAAGAATGTTTCTTTATAAATCGGGACAGTTTGAGGAAAACAGAGTAAGAATGTTTCTTTATAAATAGGGACAGTTTGAGGAAAACAGAGTAAGAACGTTTCTTTATAAATCGGGACAGTTTGAGGAAAACAGAGTAAGAATGTTACTTTATAAATCGGGACAGTTTGAGGAAACAGAGAAAGAATGTTTCTTTATAAATCGCGAGCCATTCTCGATTACAGTTCGGTTGCACCACAATAGTAATTAAATATATATTTTTTATCAACTTTAACTTAAAGAATAGCATTGTTTTTTAAATCGTATGTAGGTAAGTATCTTCACGCCAAATCCCTAACGGCGTAGGCAGAGAAAGTGGAGCGCAAGATATATCGGTCCTGACACACCTCCCGTATCTCCGTTTCATTCATCATTCTCTTCATACATGCACGCCGATTCCTAAGACTTTTGATCTCTCCATCAGGCAGTATTCGACCTATTTGGTCATGGTAGGTCAGTTTTGGTCTTCCTGGGCCTCCGCAACCATCCACATTCGCATTGTAAATATGATATGATATGATACAAAGACAAACTATTTATAGATCGTAACGATGATGGAATAGAGACGATATCAGAATTAGAACAAAACGTTCCCCTAACATAACGCTTTAAACAATTATCCTCAATGACAACGTGGTTGTTAGTACATGTGACAGCGTGAAAATTTATTATTCCAAGCTGTGCCCTAAAAGCTTTCGAAAGTCCTCCGTAAAGCGCGTACTTAATTGTTATAAAAGCGCTTTTACATTGTCCTGTGAATGGCTCCGTAATAACTTTCTTCAAAAATGGCGTCAAAAGAGTCCTTCAGGGCTGGCAGCGCGTTGGCAACTTCCCTGGTGTTGCAAATGTCCATAGGCGACGGTGACCACTTACCATCAGATGGCCCGTCTGCCTGTCTGTCAACTTAATGAAATAAAAAAAAAAAAATTGATAGTTTCATACACAAGCAAAATAACTTAAACATGGGCAGTGGCAGCGCAACTTTTGTTCTTTTTTTAAGTAACGAAGGTGTTAAACACATGGACGTTAAATGATGAAGCCTATAGCCATCCTACAGATTAATTCACCTACACAAAAATCAAAGGTCTAAATGCAGATGCGTTGACACCCGTGAGACCTTAGTTGTTATGTCTCTGTGATAGTTATTACGGAGACAAACATTACCATCTAACCGGAACACGATAGTAATAATAATAATAATAATGGGGGCAGAGCAGCTTGTGGCGAGCTGTTGGTGAGTAGCGACACCACCCCCTACCATCATCTCGAGTTCCTCCGAGAGAACTGGGCTCCGCCTCGTCCGCCACACAGAGGTACGGCCGGACAGAGCATCAGGTCTCTCACCTCTGGCTTGCCTTCATTGGCCGGTCAGAGTGGGGCGCTAGAGGTATGGCATTTGCAGAAATTTAGATAATAGGCTGTTGTCTAAATTTCTGGAAGAGCCATACACTCGGGGGTGGAAGTGTCTAAAGGCATAATAGCGGGGAAGCCCGCTCCGAGCTCGAGATTACTCGCTCGTGATGGTGAAACCGGGGCCACACCTCTCGACACCCCCAGCCTCTCTCAACAGTGTTGCCCCCCGTCGACCATCGGGTTGGCTGTTTGGGGGGCCCACCAAGGAGAGGCGAGTCACCACCTGCCTAAAGTAGGATTCGATAATGTGAGATGTTGAATATAGGCAGGTGCCGGATCTCACTCCATAGGCCCAGCCAGCTAGTCCCCCCAGTTCACCCACATAGTCCAAAGTTTGGCGAATCACTTATCATTACAATAGTCCCATTATATTCTGCGGGGTCTGTCTGTGTCTGTATTAACTATTGATGCAGCCAGAGAGAGGTCCCGCCGAATATAACCCATTACAAAGTAGATCAAAATTCTCGAAAGGGCCTCTACGTGTTGGACCTCCCATGTCCCCGCGCAAGCCTGACAAAGGTCCGGGGTTCAAATTGGATCCCGTGCTGACGAGAGAATAATAATAATAATAATGGCAACCCATTATACGTCCCACTGCTGGGCACGAGTCTCTCCCCTTTTTTGGGGGGGGAGGCCTGGAGCTTACTCCACCACGCTGCTCCAATGCGGATTGGTGGAGGTGGGTGGATTAGTGGCCAACCCACTGTCGGATGTTTTCAAACCGCCCATAAGGCCTTCGACAAGGATTAACGACTGCTATCCATCGATAGCAACCGGGACCGACGGCTTAACGTGCCCTCCGAAGCACGGAAACGCGCATTTAATTTGCCACTAGCGGTCACCCATCACACTACCCGACCGCGGCCGTAGTGCTTAACCGAGCAGATCGCTTACGATCTACACCAGCCGCTGGGCCATGCGCGCCTCACGATCACGAACACGATAGTGTTGCTACCATTTAGCGACAGATAGATTAGGTAATGCGGTGGTACCTACGCCCTCGAGTACACTGGCACTCTACCACCTGTAAAAAACTAACCTCTACTACATTCCCACCTACTATCTTACCTGTAACTTTTTTTTATGTAATGTAAGTGGCAAACAAGCATGCAGTTCACATTGATGTTAAGTGATGACTGCAGCCTATAGACACTTACACCAAGACCAAGATCAAAATGCAGATGCGTTACCACTCCTGAGGCCTAAGGTGTTATGCCTCTGTGCCGGAAATTACAGAGCCGTACATTACCATCTGACTGGAACACGATAGTGTTCCGGTCAGATGTTAATGTACGGAACACGATAGTGATTCTGACCGGAACACGATAGTTTTCCGGTCAGATGGTAATGTACGGCCCTGTAATTTCCGGCACAGAGGCATAACACCTTAGGCCTCAGGAGTGGTAACGCATCTGCATTTTGAGGCTGCATCTGCGGGCTGAACACTACCATTTAGCGGCAAGTATAAGTATACCTTCATGTGAACTTTCCTCACAAACGAGTTAGCAATTTGATCGTGAAAGCTTAACAGACAGACAGACTTACTTTAAAATATCAATATTAGTGTGGATACCTATACCTATTTAAACAAAAGAAAAATCAACAAGTGTGTAAGGACCGTAAGTAGGTACAATATTGACGATTAGCGAAGTGGGCTCAGTCACTACAGTCATTAGTTCAGAGTGGGACATTCGACTTTGTCACAATGACACCAGCTTTTATCCCTCTGATAAATATTCACTTGAAGAAACTAAAGTTATAGAAGTTGAATGCATCTCACAATAATAGATTAGGATCCCACCGCAGAATCATTTCGTTTATTTAGATATGCTGCAAACTTATTTTTACAGATATTTATAATCTAGAGAATATATCGACTGCAGCAATTAACATAGTCGGAACTACATTTTGGCCAATTTTGTTTCATCAATGCACGGTCCTGTAAATTCCGGCACAGAGGCATAACACCTTGAGCCTCTGAAGAGGTAACGCATCTGCATTTTGACCTTGGTCTTTGAGTGGGTGTTTATAGGCTACAGTCATCACTTAACACCATTGTGATGATATTATAGTAATAGAACATATAATTAAAGTAGTTATAAGTTATAAATAGAAATAAATTAGGCCTTAGAATTCAAAATAGTAAAATATCTGTCAGCCTAGACAGGTACATAAATCTTTAAAATGGTAAAAGCTTAACTAGAAAGAAAATGTCTCTAATAATGTTAGAGGAAACATGAAAAAAAAAAACATTGTGAACTGCATGCTTGTGTGCCACTTCCATTAAAAAAATATATACATATTTGTATTATGCCGGTCTAGATAATTTTAAACAATTATAATGTATTTCTTAACAGCAAATTATGTGATCAATAAACTCAGAAACACAACAGGGTTTACTAAATATATTATAAAAGTATCCTCCTCATAGAGCAAGGCGGCCCACCGGTCGCGGTGGACCGGAGGGGAGTAGCCATAGCGTGTATTACCGATGCAAAACAGTCTGTCATTATTTGCGGGGGGAAATGCGTTCGACACACACGCACACTACAAAAATCGTCTATTACTACGAAACTCACACCTTAACTTTAACAAAATACAGAATCAGTGAAGTAATAGAAACTGCGTAATACACATATTTTTAATTATATTTTTTTCTAAAGTATCATCTATCTTTAAAAACTATAGATGCATTGCGATAGCCTAGATATACCAGTCTTGATAGGAGCCCACAGTTTATGCACAAGACAAGCAGTGTGTTCGTTTAAGAGCAAGACCAACGGCTCGTTATAAATGTTTTAATGTCGGCCATTATGCAAACGCATTAAGGGGATCACCCTAGTCTGCAATAGGATTAACGTTGGCGCAAGTTATGAGAGTTTAGATTTTTGTGCTTCACATCTTGATGACCTATTTGGTCCAACGGTGTGTGACGACCATAGAGCAACACAGGCCACCGGGCGCCGTGGCGGATCGGAGGGAAGTAGCCATAGCGTTTTTTACCCCTAGTTTGCACTAAAAACATTAAACATGATGATGTTTCGCAACTCGTCGCATAAAGTATGTATTGCGATAAATGTCTTGTTGGTGCTAGTGTTCGCACTGCTGTCAAACCTATCTTTTAACATGTTTTTATGTGAATGTTTCATCAATGCAAACTCACGGTTACCGATGCAAAACAGTCTGTAATTTTTGCGGAGGGAACTACGTGTGACACACACACAAACTACGAAAATCGTCTAATACCACGAAACTCACACCTTGACTTTAACAAAATACATAAACAATTTCACGCACACATTTAAACTTCTGTGCGACAGGCAAAGGAACACTTGTGCTTGTACTTTGACAGAGGAGAAAGCCTGCATATGGCTACTCCCCTCCGGTCCGCCGCGGCCGGTGGCCCGTGTTACTCTATGGTGACGACCGTTTCAACCGTTACAACCCATATTTTTATCGGTGCGGAGAACGAACACGGAACATTCCCTGGTTTGTTCTCCGCATATTTGTATGGCCTACAGATATTCGTCTCGTGTCTCTGAGTGTTTGTGAATGTGTTGTTTGAGTATTTTCAACAATTTTCAACGGGATCTCAGGCCCTTATCCGTCACAAGTGTAACTTTTTTATGTAATGATAGTGACAAATGAGCAGTTCACAATGATGGTAAGTCAAAACTATAGTGTAACATGTAGGCCAAAATGCAGATGCGTTGCCACCTCTGATGTCTAATCTGTTATGCCTCTGTGATTATTATTACAGAGCCATACATTACCATCAAACCGGAACACGATAGTGCAGACTAGCATTTGGCAGCAGATAGATTGGGTAATGCCAACGTACGTACACCCTCGAACTCTTACACTGGACCTCTGCCACCGGTGAAATACTTCTCGCTTATCAATTGTACCACAAAAATATTTTTTGTAGGTTATCCCCATAATGCGTACGCCTGAAGCTATGATTGAATATCTTTAGAACCGCGATGGCGTGACCAAATAGATAATGGTTGTGACATTTTAATTTCTTTCCATAATTTGTTTTTGTCTCGTTCTACTAAGATTACTCATAAATAATTACGTCGTAAGTTTTTTAATTAATTGTTTGTCGTAGGGAAGCCTGTACAGTCAAACTTTTTATTTTACAAATTATATTTATCTGAGTGCTTCGCTTTAATGTTATCAACTTATATTACAACCTGGTACTTGTTTCACTGGCTGGCGTTGGAACGTGACGACCCAACCCCCACTAGCGACATAATTTTCTTCTTCTGGAATCTCTTCCATAATTCTTCCACCAGTGAAGTTAGTCAACAGAACAATGGCGGTCAAACCGTGCCAATGGGGCGGTTGTAAGTGCAATATTGCATGATGGGAAGCAGCGTACTGTAAACACACCACCACTGCGATCGCCAATCTGCATACCAAGCGTGGCGATTATGGTATATCCCCTTATGGGGAGACTTTGGTCTTGCATTGGATATCTTTCGGCTGATACGACGATGATGACTTGTTTCACTTTTTTTGATGTAATGAAAGTGGCAAACAAGCATGCAGTTCACATTGATGTTAAATGATGACTGCAGCCTATAAACACCTACACAAAGACCAGAGGTCAAAATGCAGATACGTTACCAATTCTGAGGCCTAAGGTATTGTAGTACCTCTGTGCCGGAAATTACAGGGCCGTACATTACCACCTGACCGGAACACGATAGTGCTGACACTATCATTTAGCGGCAAGTATTTTAGGTAATGCGGTGGTGCCTACGCCCGCGAGCTCCGTCACTGGATCTCTACCACCAGTAAAAAACTTCACTTGCTACACACCATGTATATACATTCGTACCCAAAAACCACAAACCTCCAAAAACATCTAGAACTTAACATCAATATATCAATAAATTACATGTATCCGTCAGACACACCCTTGTACATTAATCGTCAAAAGTGAAACCAATGTTTTCAGTCAGAAAACACTATCGCTAATTTGACGCGTGCACAAAAAAACCGGATATTTCGTGTTTTGTAACAAAAACCGATCAACAAGTTGTTAAGTCAACCCTCGTTCGATTTGTCACCCTCTTAATATGAATATCAAACGTAAAATTTACTTTTCCAATTCCAACTTTATGTCTCATGAAATACAGATCACAAAATATACAGTTAAATTAATACAGATAAATTGAAAAAGTACAGATTAATGCAGTACGTGCATGAGTATACTGTTAAAACGATCGTATTTTTGGTATGCTGTGTCTAAATCAACCCTCACACGCGATGCGCCGCGATCATTTTCAGAGGGGAAAAAAATAATAATAACACAGACTTATCGCCTTTTTTGCCGTTTATTCTTACATAAATAATGATAAAGGGAAATTAAATCAAAGTCTTATTAGAATATTAAAAGTTCCGAAGGCGTTTTTTTAATGTCTCTTGCGGTGCTAAGGGAGGTATATTTCACTCAATTTGCTAAATGGAAGGACGCGGTCCGTTAGACCCGTTAAAGCTATTAGAGGGTTGTTTAATACTTTTTATTGGGATTTGTAATTAGTGAAGTTGTTTATTACTTATTTCAATATGTAATTTATGAACTGTATGCGTATTTATAAAAGTTAACATAGAACTTTATTATCATTCCGAACTGTTTTGATATTATGTTTATTATCATTACAAATTATTAAATTTAGCCGATCGTAGTAGTCGCAGATTGAATTATTGCCTGAAATCCACTTATTATCTCCATTTTTTTCTTCAAAATGTTACACTTGCATGTGTTATTGTAAAAAATCCAATTAAAAAAAACAATTTGAATTTAATTTTACACTGCCTTTGTCTGGTAGTAGGTAGGTACAATGGTAAAATCAGAGAGAAAGGCAGGGAAACTCCATTGTCTGCTTCTGCTTCTACATAATAATCAAAAATAATGAATTATTAATCATTTTCTTCTTACAATTATTCCTCCAATGTCTGGCTACCCATAAGGGGTTTGGTATACTGGATTTTACCCGTCGTTATTCGTCCGCGTGTACTTTTAATCATTACAAATTAGTAGCCTTTATGTTAATCCAATGTACAACCTATATTACTGTAAAGTTTCATCCCAATCTGTCCGGCAGTTATTTCATGAAAGAGTAACAAATATCCATACTCACAAACTTTCGCATTTTTATAATATTAGTGGGATTGGCAGATAGTTTAGTGATGCGGCAGTGACCACACTTTCATCCTAATTCTACCTCTTAGTTCAAACTTTATATAATAGATTTAATCGCATGAACATAAACTTGTTGTATTTAACTAATACAGTTTTACACTAATAAAGCCAAGTGTACAATAGCAATATATCCCTGGAGTGTAAGTCTGGTTGGTGCCGACCATATGTCTTGTCTTTACCAGGGCCGCCCGCCCGGACACAACCTGTCATGTGCACTTGGAATTACAAGTTTTGATACTTTACCATTAATAATCTTTAGGTACTGTTAATTACGAGTAATGAGTTTTTAATGTATACGTTATGTTTTGATTAATATTAACAGTAAAATATCGATGTTTTCTGAAAGGAATGAATAATTTCACTCAAATTTGTCAACCAGGCTCAAAGTAAGCTTAAATTGGAAAAATCATCTATATTTAATTATGTATGTACCTCTGATCTCTTTTCCAGTCTTAAGAATGTGGGGCCATGTTATTATAAACGGAACTGTTAACAATCTTATTAAACAGGTAGGTAACGATGTCAAACATGTGACAAAATATCAAATCAAACGTGTCACGTACTTTTCATATTCAAATCACAGTATGTATGTGCAATTACATCTTAAGAGTTCTCCATAACATTTCTAATATTCTTCTGTGTTGCTTATTATTATTGTTGACAATATAAAAATATTTAGAGGTATTTATTTATCTATGCCGTAACATTTCTTTTTCACATTTAAAATTAGTTCTATAAATAAAATAATAAAAAATAATAATGGCCACCCATTATACGTCCCACTGCTAGGCATGAGTCTCTCCCCTTTTTGGGGGGAGGCCTGGAGCTTACTCCACCACGCTGCTCCAATGCGGATTGGTGGAGGTGGGTGGTGGTTCAGTGGCCAACCCGCTATCGGATGTTTTCAAACCGCCCATAAGGCCTCCGACAAGGTTTAACGACTGCTATCCATCGATAGCAACCGGGACCGACGGCTTAACGTGCCCTCACTGAAGCACGGAAACGCGCATTTAATTTGCCACTAGCGGTCACCCATCATACTACCCGACCGCGCCCGTAGTACTTAACCGAGTAGATCGTTTACGATCTACACCAGCCGCTGGGCCATGCGCGCTCCATCCGGTCATCAGTTCTATAAATAATGAAATGTAAATGAAACTAACCTAATCTTATCTAATAAATTGAAAAAAACACAACGATCAACCAATACCGGCCACGCTACTACGGTCAACCATTAGGGAAATCTGCGTAGCAAGTACTGTTTAATTTATTCGCCTGAATATTCTTAAACTATCGGTTTTGCGGCCGCTGTGGCGATTCGGTCTTTATTTATGCCAGCCGAGGCCGATACACCGAATTAGCCGCCTCGTGGGACGGACAGACCGAACTAAAATATATGTAGATTGCCGAAAACACTAGTGAATTATGGCGGACTTTATAAGAGATACAAAAGGTGGGGATAGAGTGCGAAGAAACTGTAATCTCTTGAGTTATTTATTTGTTAGTTCCAGAATTATTATTTTTTTGCGCTCGCCGATTTCCCGGTGAAGGAGACTAGTGCCGTCTCGAGACGTACATAAGACTACATAAGTGCATAAAAAAAAGTTGCTTACACCTTTAATCGTTTTTAGAATCATTCTAAATATTGTTTTTTATATTATTTCGCTTTAACACATGCTTGTGAAAATATACTTTTGTATAAAAAGATGGAAAGAAAAATTTGACTACTGCCACCATAAGGCAATGCAATAATGTGAAGGAAAGATTTGACAAATCGGACAGGACTTCCGTAGCTCAGTTGGAAGAGCGGCTGGACTAGATTCCCAGTGGCCGCGAGTTCGAGTCTCGCCTGAAGTCAAATTTTTCTTTCCATTTATCTTTATAAAAATATTTTAAATATCTTACAAGATTTACTTACAAAGAAAAAAATGATTTCGGGCGAGACTCGAACTCACGACCATTGGATTATCAGCCCACTCGATCCACCTAATAAGCCGCGATGGTCCTAAATACATTTAAAGAATGTAGCATAAGAGTACCCGCAAATTGCAGACTTTTTATCTGCCGATAGTTAGGTTATTTTCTTAGAGTCCCCGCAATTTACAAACTCTCTATCGGCCGATAGTTTGGTCGGCTTCTTAATCAGTATGAAGATGTATGCAGATGCGCACATTATAGTCATTCAGTATCGGCCGATAAAAAAGTTTGATGGGTTTCACGATTGCCTTCAAACTGAACCATCGGCGAACTATCGGCCGACCGCTTGATCAGTATGGCGCTCAAGCGCTGCCCGCGCACTTGGCGATTGTTTCATTGGCCGATGGCTTCAGTTCACTCCGCGTCGGACGACATAGACTAATATATGTATAATACTGGAGATCGGACGCGGGGATAGTCGTGCGCAGTATTTTACGTTCATGAAGGATAAAAGGAGAAAAATTTTTCGGGGAAGTCTAGTAATTTAAAATGAATTGTGTAAAACTTCCCTTGTAATAATCTGTTACTGAAAATGGGATGTACCCAATACTCTCGCTTTCTCTTCTTTATTCTTTTTCTCCTTTGTATCAAGTATAAAGCAATAATAATATTTTTGGGCAACATTTCACGCGACCGATCTCTTCACCAACTCTAGCAAATTTAATCAATCGGCCAAACCATTTGTTGGCTAGTCTGCACACTCGCGACCAACCCAACTGTTTTGTTGGCACAGTGTGCGCACGAACAGGCCAACTCGACTAAACTATCGGCCGATTTTAAGTCTGTAGTCTGCGGGTAATCTTAATCAGTATGGAGAGAATGTGAGTGCGCCCATTACACTAATTTATTCTTCATATTATTGAAAGACCCGATCAAACTATCGGCCGATAAAAAGTCTGTTGTATGCGGGCACTCTAAACGGACTAACCAACTGAAGTGATCATAAGTGAACAGCGTCGATCGGCACGATAATTGAATAAATCGGCTATAGTAGGTAAGAAATAATTCGTATTGATTATTTATGTCTATTTCATTTCTGATTATTTTTTTTTTTTTATGTAATGAATGTGGCAAACACGTCATGTCATCAGTTCACATTGATGTAAAGTGATGACACTTGCACAAAGACCAAGGTCAAAATGCACATGCGTTACCAATCCTGAGGCCTAAGGTGTTATGCCTCTGTGCCGAAAATGACAGGGCCGTACATTACCACCTGACAGGAACACGATAGTGCTGAACACTACCATTTAGCGGCAAGTATAATAGATAATGCGGTGGTGCCTACGCCCACGAGCGCCGTCACTGGAGCTCTACCACTAGTAGCAACAATGACATAATTTTGAGACATTGCGAAGTATGTTTGTCATAACTTATATCATTTGAGATGCATTTGACCGAAATACAAAAATATCCATGTCATAACGTCTAAAATATTTTTGGTATAAAATTATAACGTTACATAATCTTAATGTCATATGATAATTAACTTGCGGCATAATTATCTTTATACATAATATGTAATTTAAAGTATAATGTTACACCACTATTACACAGTTATTATGGTGTTAATATTACGTATGTGGTTACCTACCTCAGTGGTCTAGTGGTAGGAGTCCACTACTGCTACGCTGGGTTCCTGGGTTGGATCCCCGGGTTGAGACCTACCAGAAATAATGGTATATTATCCTTTATCTCGGATGCTATTGGTATTTTTCCATTTTCCAGTGATACCCAGAGAGTTCAGTAATGTGCCCGGATATGTCAACAGACTTGTCACCTATTGACGTTTATTAACAATTATACAACAGAAGGAAAATTGGCAGAATTACCCTTAAAGTTGGTTAAATGCCATCAAATCAAAAGAAAGAAAGAACAAAAGGAAAAACATAAAAGTACCACAGACCAAAGAGGTTCACCCGTCAGAAGCCGGGCGGACCGCTAGGGCCTTTCTAATGATCAGTTTGCCATATTTATCCTTTACTGACCGTATTTCTTACAAACCTTATTATCAGATTCGTACGCATCACCAACCTGCGTATCTACATACATTCATCAAAATTCAAAAACTGGTAAGCGGCCCTTATCAGACCCACCCGTTTAATTAAATTCACACATAACTCTCACTAAACACACCGATATCATATTCATTACAGTAATTTACACATTTCGGTCACAATTCACGGACATAGCATAAAAAACCAATTTTGAGCGTAAAAGAAAAAGTGTGAAGCTTGGTAATATCAATTTGCTACTCATACATTTATTCATATCGCATCCCGGCAGGTCATATAATTTATATGTGAAAAGCGTGGATACAATCGTATGTATTCACGAACGATTTGACGGTAAGGAGCTGATATATTCAGAGCGGGTGGCCATATTATGCATGCCATTCGAATGCCACTCTTGGGGGCAGTTACTTATCTGCGTCTTTTTAAGGCCCCGTATACTGCATATGTTAGCGGGGTGGGAAAGGGGAACCTTGGATTTGTTGTGGGTTTTTTGTAAATTAGAACTGTTAAAGTAAAATTCTTGAAGACTTTTTTCTTCAAAATGTTTAATTAGATGTAGCTACTGGCAGTAGGCTACTACGGCTAGGGTCCCGGATTTAATGGAGTGTGAATACATGTACCTATATTCTGTGGAGAATATTCCCTGTAGTTCCATCGCAGTTTGGTACCTAGTTCTCGATAAATCTGAACAGCTAGACTCGCCACTTATGTCGACACGCGACCAGTTCTATCTGCCTTTTAAATTTTTGAAAGAATAGCAAAAAAAACATATACTTCGGGGGCCAAGTCAAAGTGCATCTTACCTTAAATACAATTCGAAAAGAATGATCGACCCAGACCTTTACTCCTATAGTCAAGACACAAACCGACTACATAATCTTCCATTTCGGGTCTTCTGTTTATCCTCCCGAGACTGTAGTCTATCCATAACTTTCAATATCACCAAGTTTTTTATAAATATCGAATGCTGTTTATGGCATGAGCAAAATAATCTCATATTGAAGTTGCCCTAATTTTAATTATGAAAAATGAGAATATTAGTTCCCGTTACCTACTTTAAGTCCCTCAGAATTAAATGGACTCACAGAAAAAATAATTTGCCACCAATTTTAAAATTAACCTCCCTTCACTCAGTTTTAAAGAGTTTTTTAATAACCAATCACCATCATCAAAGCTCGAAAATCGTCATAACACCGCAAATAATTTGGATGTTTGACTTGATTGTGTCAAAGGGCTCGATGGACAGTGTTTGTCCACGCTGATAGTCGGTTCACACCCCGCGGTCTGTTTGCGATCCGGGACGTTTAAACAGTCAGTAATTTAAATTGTGATTGCGGAGTCTGTTTACAGTGTCCGTGGAAAGATACTTTGACCTAAATAAATTGATTTTTGGGATGTAGATATCGATTGAGATGCGTTGGCGATTTGCGGGTTAGAAAAAGGAATGACTGGGACTAATAACATTGATGATGCCGCAGTAGATACGTTCTTTAGACTGTTTTTTAATAAGGCGTACTTGGAACCGCTCTCTCGCCTCCGGGCGTCCGCACGATTGTTCTGACATTACACGTGCTTCAGATGACTTTACGTAATTATATACCTAATTGTTTCTTTAGGCTGTGTGTGATAGAACTCTAGCAGAGCATGATTGTTGACCATGCTTGACAGTTGAGAAATCATAGATAATCGATAAAATACAGATTTATATAGAGAAATGCAGTAGAGGGTGCCATTATGTCGAAAAAAAATGGAAGATTACGTTTTTTGGAAAATGTAATGTTCCTACTATTGTAATGTTCAATGGAAATTTATTCAGTATGTCTTTTATTTTTAAAGAAAAATGGAAAGAAAAATTTGACTTCAGGCGAGGCTCGAACTCGCGACCTACTGGGAATCTAGTCCAGCCGCTCTTCCAATTGAGCTGCTGAAGCCCAATTGGAAGAGCGGCTGGACTAGATTCCCAGTAGGTCGCGAGTTCGAGCCTCGCCTGAAGTCAAATTTTTCTTTCCATTTTTCTTTAAAAATAAAATATATTTCACAAGCATGTGTTAATGCGAAATAATTTAAACAATCAGTATGTCTTTGATACCTATTTTAAAGAATATTTTAAAATATCAACATTTAATTTCCTGATTGTTTTTAAAAGTAACATTTAGAGTAAAATTTAATTTAGTAGTTAAATTTTTATCCACCTATTTGATACTAGGACACTAAAACGTTCCTAAAAAGCAGCGAAATACCAGCTGTTAAGTTATAAATGGGATAAAACCCGAACTATAAACTATCCAATTAAAGGAATCTGCCGTAAACATATCACAACAAGTTAACAATGCTGTTTTAATTAATAAACGAGTATTAATGTTTTAAGTGCAACTCCACTACCGACATGTGTTACTCACACGCATTGTAAGAGTGCATTGTTTATAAGTCAAGTCAGAAATCGTTCAGATGACAGTTTACATGGATACCACTGCTTTGATTTATGTTTTAATGAGCCTATAACCACCCTCACAGAGACAATACAAATTAGACCTCAGGGGTGGTTTCTCAAGCCTCACTTTGGTTTTTGTGCAGATGTCTCTAGACTGCAGTATTTACTTACCGTTTATGTATTTACTTATATCGGTATGCTTGTTTTTTGCGTACGTCCAGGCAGTAGCACGTAGGGCAGGCGGGCTTGGGCTTGAAAATAAACAAGTGTTCCGTGCCCGCGGACGGCGGACGATCCGCCTGCTTAACGATCATACGGAGTTTTTTGCAAAATACAGTAATCAGAACCATACAAATAATGGTAAGTGGAGAATAAATATAAAGGTCATTAAAAATAGCACTGAAATCGAGCGTACGTATCATCCACGAAGGGCGGGCGGGCTTGAATAAAACATGTGTTCCGTGCCCGCGAACGGCGGACGGTCCGCCTACTTAATGGTCACATCATTCCTATTAGAGTTAAATATTCGCCGTTCTTATAAAAAACTTTAGAGAACAAGTTTTGGTATTAAACCTCCAGTGACGGAGCTCGAGTGCTTAAGCACCACCGCATCCTCAGAATGTAATTTACATGTAATTAAATGTATAGGTATGTTTAGCGCTATGGTGTCCCGGTCAGGTGGTAATATACGACCCTGTGATTTTTGCACATCTTAAGCTTCAAGAGTGGCACCTACGTATCACTTCACAAAATCGATTTTTAGAGGCTACAGTATAAGTTAACTAACTAAAAATGTATATTACAGATTTTTTTTTGCAAAATACACTACATTTCTGTACCATAAAAATGATGGTGAGTGGAAACCAAATATAAGGGTCATTATACGTCCCACTGGTGGGCACGAGTCACTCCCCTTTTTTGGGGGGAGGCCTGGAACGGGGGTTGGTGGAGAGGGTTAGTGGCCAACCCGCTGTCGGATGTTTTCAAACCGCCCATAAGGTTCCGACTGACGGTTTAACGTGCCCTCCGAAGCACGGAAACGCGCATTTTAATATGCCACTAGCGGTCACCCATCACGCACCCGACCGCGCCCGTATCGCTTAACTGAGTAGATTGCTTTCGATCTACACCAGCCGCGGGGCCATGCGCGTTTCAAATATAAAGTATAAATAAAGCATATAAACCAAAAATCCTTCAAGGATCGTACGGCCACCGGCGGCGAGACACAATTGAATTTCAATTGTCATATTTTTCTCGTGTCTGGAGAGATTAAAGGTCATTAAAAGTGGCACTGTAACCGAGCGTACGTATCACCCACGTAGGGCGGGCGGCCCAACCACGGTAGGGCTTCAATAAAACACGTGTTCCTTGCCCGCGGACGACGGACGGTCCGCCTGCTTAATGGTCACACGGACTTTTCCTATTAGTGTTAAATACTCGCCGTTTTTATTTCGCCGTAAGCTGTTAAAAGTTTTAGCGAGAAAGGAATGTTTTTACTGGTGGTAGAGCTCCAGTGACGGAGCTCGCGGGCGTAGGCACCACCGCATTACCTAATATACTTGCCGCTAAATGGTAGTGTTCAGCACTATCGTGTTCCGGTCAGGTGGTAATGTACGGCCCTGTAATTTCCGGCACAGAGGCGTAACATCTTAGGCCTCAGGAGTGGTAACGCATCTGCTGTTGACCTTAGTCTGTGTGTGGGTGTCTATAGGCTGCAGTCATCACTTAACGTCAACGTGAACTGCTTGTTTACCACTTCCATTACATAAAAAAAAAAAAAAAAAAAAAAATGTAGTGAAAAAGTTTCCTCTAAGACGTTGAAGCTAAGAATAAGAATGAATTGTATGTAACACGTAACTTCACACCTGTAATTTCCAAATGTGTAAGTAGAAATGACGTGACGTGCACAAATGTTCATGAAAACAGTTATAGGTAGTTCTCGAGTTATGTTGTTGTAAATTACCAAACTCCAAGCATACCAATGAGAATATCTTCTGAAGCAAAAAGCCCAATATCACTTACTTCTGTCTGTCCATCTCTCACAGTTAATTTGGTCTGAAAGTCGAAGCCGATTGAATTGAAATTTAGTACATAGGTATATATATCCGTGACCCATACATGTGCGTATAACGTCATCATCATCACTTCAGCCAAAAGACGTCCACAGCTGGACAAAGCTTTTCCCAAAGAAGCCCACAACAGTGTCGTGCGTCTTTCGGGGAGAATACACCATAATTCACCACGCTTGGCAAGCGGTTTGATGGTAATCTGTTTTTTTTACGTAGTGGAAGTGGCAAACAAGCATGCAGTTCACATTGATGTTAAGTAATGACTGCAGCCTATAGACACCCACACGAAGACCAAGGTCAAAATGCAGATGCGTTACCACTCCTGAGGCCTACGATGTTATGCCTCTTGCCGGAAATTTACATTACCACCCAGTGGTGGATTTACCATCAGGCTGAGTAGGCTGGAGCCTAGGGCGGCAAATTTTAAGGGGCGCCAGAATTATATTTCTATTTACAAAATTACTGTTAAAATTATCAAGGCTCAGATCATAGTTCCCAATGATTCTAACCATAGAAAAAAAGTTGCTTACATCAACTTCAGGATAATGAAGCATAAAACATAAAGTTGAAATTTTATTGATAGAAAATATACCTAATTGATATGATCGTAAACTACGATATCAAAATATAGGGGCGGCAAAAATAATAGCCTACCGGCGGCAAATTTGTAAGTCCGCCACTGTTACCACCTGACCGGAACACGATAGTGCTGAACACTACCATTTTGCGGCAAGTAAATTAAGTAATGCGGTGGCGTAGGCACCACCGCGAGCTCCGTCACTGGAGCTCTACCACCAGTAATACAAGCTTGATTGTTTGCCAGTTTATGATAAAAAAAATCGGATTCTGGACAGGCATATGGAGATTGGCAATAGGCATATAGAGTAGCCTATTATCATCAAACCACCAAGACAATAAATTCATATTGATTTAAAAAACAATATAGCTTATTGATAAAAATGTAAAAAAAGCGTAATCCGATTATAATAAAACGACTAATGTAACATAATTTATTCAAACTTAATACAAACACATCAGCAAAGCCTTTAAAACGTTTGTTGAATAGTTATTTTAGTTAAATATCTGCTTGATTACGGATGGTTACCATTTACGCCGAATAAACTTAATACTCGAACAACGTTAGCCACTACCAATATTAATATCTATTATATAAAAATAAGTCGAGTTTTCCTTCCTGACTTTATAACTCCAGAACGCACGAACCGATTTCCACGGTTTTGCATTCGTTGGAAAGATATCGGGCTCCGTGAGGTTTATAGCAAAGAAAATTTAGGAAAAAATATTAATAAAACGATATCCACGCGGGTGAAGCCGCGGGCAACAGCTAGTATATATATATATATATATATTTTTTTTGTTATGATAGTGGCAAACCAGCTTGCAGTTCACATTGATGTTAAGTGATGACTGCAGCCTATAGACACCTACACAAAGACCAGAGGTCAAAATGCAGATGCGTTACCACTTCTGAGGCCTAAGGTTTTATGCCTATGTACTGGAAATTACAGGGCTGTACCACCTGACCGGAACACGATAGTGCTGAACACTACCATTTAACGGCAAGTATATTAGGTAATGCGGTGGTGCCTACGCCCGCGAACTCCGTCACTGGAGTTCTACCACCACTATAAATATATTTATCTAATAAAATAACGACGGACATGACTGACGGACTGAATCGATAATGTAGTAGTAGCGACCTGCTACCACTATGCTACTGAGGCAGCTTATAAATACGTTTTCAATCATAAAAATGTTTATAATGTATGTCACTTGCGTAATGATAAGGAAATCTATTTCAAGTGCAGACTAAACAAAGTACCGTTAACATGTATCATCAGACTTGTGTTTCATACGTTGAACAGGAAACAAAATGGTTAGAAGATATACACGTCCGTTTGTCTGTCTATCCCGGTGATAGACGGTCTTCAAAAGAAATATTTTATACAGAATACGTCACAATGAATAAATTCTATTAAGAATTGTTATATTTATATTGAACTAACTACTGAGGATGTGAAATAAATATACAACATTCCTAATAGTGTATGATCCGAACCTAGGTCTACCTTCACCCATCTTAGGTTAGGATCATTTTGATCATCCAGATATGCTGTAAACCTATTTTTTACGCGTATTTATAATCTAGAGAATATATAGCCTATAGGCTACAGTCATCACTTAACATCAATGTGAAATGAATGCTGCAAAAAAATAGTATATTATATTTAGTTTTATCTTAGTGATATTCTTGACTATACATATATTTTTTATCTTGTTTAACATGTATATCAATTGTTATTCACTTTAATTTATTTTGTTTGTTTTTGACGTGTCATAAAAGGTGCCTGTCACCTTAAATTAATAAATTAGTTTCTGGTTCTGATACTTTAAATTAAACATTTATTGATTTTGCTCATACTGTTATGTTAAAAACATGATAAATAATTTAAAATTCAAAAATTCTACAAAGTATTTTTTGTCGGAGAATCTCATGAAAAAATATAGCAACCATTGGGATAATTCCTATAATAATCGACAAAGCACAAAATATAATGCAACAAACATAAAATGCATGTTATTAAAAAGATAATCTCTGTAGCAGAACCCCATAATTGATTCGTCCATTAAAATTGAAGAGCAATGAATAAACTCTCAAACAATAACGCCTGATAATGTTGGCACAGCAAAGTGTTAACAACTCAATCGCATTGTGAGTCGACGCTTCCAAACCTTATATCGTCGACGTAGGGGAAAAATGTTATAACCATGATTTTGATGGTTTTTATTTTAAACCATTTTTTTTTTTAAATCATTGACATTAACTTAACGATTTACCGATGGTAGAGCTCCAGTGACGGAGCTGGCGAGCATACTAAATTACCCAATTTATTAGCCACTAAATGTAAGTGTTCAACACTATCGTGTTCCGGTCAGATGGTAATATACGGCTGTATTTGGCGCCACAGAGGCATAATACCTTCAGGCATCAAAAATAGCAACGCATCTACATCTCTGGTTTCATGTAGATGTTTATAGGCTACAGTAATAACTTACAATTCTATCAATTACACCGCTTGAGTGTTGTTTGCCACTTAATGGCATAAAAAAACCTGCTTTTTTCTTTAAACTTGTCTAATGTATTAATTGCTGTTTATTCCCAGTCTAAAATAATGGAATTTGAAAATATAATTATTACCTAAAACACTACATAAATTCATAAATTATATTTATTAAAAAATTTAAAACTAAATAAATGAAATAGATATGTAATATTTTACTGCCTCTTAATTCTTAAGTTGTGGTAAATATCATCAGACCGTAGATACCAATGCATTAAAATATGACTAATGGATTTTTATTACATTTATTCAATATTTTATCACGTCTAAAGGACAAAATGGAGTAAATCGTTTTATTGGTTTTATCCAAAAATTTAATAATGGACTTATTTAGTTCTCCACGTTTCTGTCGATATAAGCATTGACGCAATACATTTCAATGGGTATCTCGTTATACTATCGTATGTTGTCGCGCAATGTACAATTACTGCACATTTAACGATGCATACATGGTTATCTACAGTGGTTTCTCTTTATGTTTATTTTAAATCTATTTATTTACTAGCTGACCCGGCAAACTTCGTATTTCCTTACAATGAAATAATGTGTCAAAGATTTGATAGATACGGACTATTTAAAAAAAAGAAATTGTGGTTTTAACTCTTTCCCTTCAATTTCTTTATATTTTCTTAACTTTTAAACCTACTCTGGACTTCCAAAAATCATTCAAAACCAAAATTAGCCAAATCGGTCCCGCTGTTCTCGGGTTTTAGCGAGACTAACGAACAGCAATTGATTTTTAAGTACATGGATTTTATACTAACTATTGACATGAAATCCATTTTAAACAAAGTATCAAAATTTCATATTTCAGTCTTGAACCTAGATTTTTGTAGTCCAATTGAAACAAATATTATGAAATGTCAATTATTTTTACATGTGTTTGTATCTAAATTTGTAGAGTTACTATACTTGCAGAGGCCCAGGAAAACCAAAACTGATCTATCCTGATGAAAAAAGTGAAACTCTATCCGAAGGTATGGTCGAGAGCTTTCGGAATCAAGAGACTTGGCGTGAAAATACATTTATTCCATTCCACCATTTATGAGAACATAATTACATGCATTGAAAATACCATATAACGTTGAATTTGATTTAGATTAAGGAAACCGTATTAAAAAGTCCTTCATATTAAAAAAAACATGCGTACATTGTCGAACAAGCTTCAAGTTCCCGCGCCTACGCCCACCTGCAAAATTGAGACAATTAATGTCTCATGTGAGTACAGTCCGCCATTATGATTTATATCGACTGAGTTTATATGTAAGGTGAAACAATTGCACTGAGTCATCGTGTGAACCAACGATTAGTGTGACACGGGTTTAATAAAAACAGTTTCAAAAATGTTGAATAAAAATTGAATTGACTCTGACTATTTTTCGGCCATTTTGATTTAGATCGACTTTAAGCGTAAGATAAAACAATTGAACTGACTCATTGTGTATGACAGTGTCACAAGAGTAAACCGTGACAAAAAATGTGGAAAATTAAACTCAAGATACATAACAGAGAGTTTCAAAAGCGTGACAGAAAAGAGTCTTGACTCCATAAATTATTGTTCGTCCACTGTGATTAGATCGACTGAGTTTTCGCGGAATTTTGCAACTCAACTAACTAATCATAAAGATCCAACAATCTTGTATGACGGTGTAGAAAAATAATGTAAATCTATCAAAAATATAGAATAATAAAGTCAATAACTTTTAACAGATTTTCAAAAGCGTGAAAGGAATATTGTGTTGACTCTATTTTAAATTTATATAAAACCGTCTCTGCGTCTTGCTTGAAAGAAGATTTACAGACAGGACAAACCTATTTGCTTGAGTTTTGTGCCCTTTGAATTGGGCATGATTCACAAGGAGAAGTCAAATAAGCTTAAAAATATAATTCAGTCCCACCAGAGAAGCATTAAAGAAAAATATAAAACCTTTCAAATATTTCCTGAATTTAAAGTAAAAAATCTTACCGAATCTTTTTTTTTTTACAAAAATCCCGTCATAATATAACCCTTGCAAAACTCACTTACTGTTGAAACAAGAAACCTTTAACCCTTCCCTAACTGCCGGGTTTTTTCGACCCCCGATATAAAATTGCTTTGGATGAAGTTGTAAAATCTCGAAAAACTCCCCGAAGACACTCAGAAGACACCATCAAGGACATAATTCATAATGAAAAAGTTAATTTTCACGGGCCCAAAACTCATTTGCATATTTTTGTACACACCGTTCCATTATTTGAGTGTGCGTTACGTTCATTCTTTACCGGAGAACCTAATAACAGTCCACGGGGGCTCGTTTGGGATGGGGAACCCTTTCGCGGAATTAATTTTTCTTAACCAATTAGCGAACAATGTTCACAATGCCGCTGTATTGATCTGCATCTTTACGTTATAAACTTCTGAGGGTCGAGGGTCGTTTGCCGTTTTAGTAGCGATAAGAATATTAGACTTCTTAAGTTTATTCAAGAAGCAGTTTAACGATGACATTGCGTATCGCAAATGTTTTAATATCTTACTTGATAGTAGGATATTTAAACATTTTATACCAACTAATAACGTTAAAATAAAAAATATAATCGAATTAAAAAAATTGAATCGATCATGAAACATACATGGTCTTTTTTAATTCGATCCCACGATTTTCAATCAATTGAAAATTGTGTAATAAATAAGTAATCCCAGGCCTATCAGACAAACACGAGAATGCAGTTGCAGAGAATCCTCTTCATTTTTCACAAGATAAAGGAAAAACTAAGAAGAACTAGTGATTAAATATAATGAATCAGCTTATAAAACCCTATTGTAGAATTGACGACTCCGTTAGTCCAGCGGTGTGAGATGACCGTTTGATTCGAAGGGTTCGATCCCTGCACCGGGACAAATATTTGTATGACCTACAAATATTTGTTTCGGGTCTGGGTGTATTGTATATGTGTTGTATGTGTACAACGGCACCTACGGCACAGGTTTATGGGGCTGTGAGTATAAGCGTTTATTTATATTTTTTAAATATTATTCAAGCTCTAATGTAGCATCTTATAAACTATAAAGAAGAAATAGATAATATTTTATTACCGTGACCTAGAGTGAGTACAATAAGGGTTTCTGTCAGTGTCCTAAGTGACCTTATAACTTGAAGTTTAAATTTAATGAACTTCGTAATGACATATTACGACAAAAATGTATTTTATCTCTTCCCAGGCTATATCATTTGAAGAAAGTTTTTCGTTTTCCTAATAAGTCATTCAACAACTTCCCAAAGTATAATAATACTGCACACAAAAAAATATATTGATTTACTTTCAGCATTCCATAACATAACAGAACAGTTTTCGTTCATAAAATAACAATATAGAAATTTGTTGTGGCTTTATATTATCAGAAACATCATAGAATGCTTTCTGAGAAGGTCCCAAAGAGGAACGTCGCCCAGTTCGCCCACCATTAAGTGCCATTGCCTATCATGTTATAGCCGTGTAATAATATGAGCGTGGTGAAATCAGGACACATTACTTTACTCGTATGTATTTTACTATAATTTGTAACGACAGGGCCTGTACCTGTGGTGTGGGACTTAGTTAAAATAATAGGTTGGGGAAAAAGTCTTTTCGCATTATAGTATGTATGAACTTGTAATAAAATCTCTTTGGCTGTAGTATTTGTATCTGGCTGGTTTTGGTATCATTGAAAGTTATAATTTTAAAGAACATAATTCCAAATTCAAATTAGGCAAATGTGTGATTTTCATTTGTTTTTCGTACTGACAAGATGAGTGAATCTAATGAAGAAATTCGATACATTTTAAAATTTTACTACTAAAAAGGTAAAAATGCAACGCAACCCGCGAAAAAAATTTGCGATGTTTATGGACCTAGTGCAGTGTCTGTGAGAGTAGCACAAATTTGGTTTAAGCGTTTTCAATCCGGAAATTTTGATGTCAAAGATGCACCTCGCTCTGGTCGCCCTATTACAGATAAAATGGATGTCATTTTTGAAAAAGTGGAGCAAGATCGACATATCAGTAGTGACGACGTAGCTGAAGAACTGAGAATTGATCACAAAACAGTTTTGGCGCATTCGAAAAAAGCTGGGTACAAAAAAAAGCTCGATATTTGGGTACCTCACGAGCTCACTGAAAGAAACCTAATGAACCGTGTACTCATTTGTGATTCTTTATTACGACGTAATGAAACCGAATCATTTTTGAAGAAGCTGATAACTGGTGATGAAAAGTGGATCACGTACGACAAGAACGTGCGAAAAAGGTCGTGGTCAAAGGCCGGTCAGGCTTCACAGACTGTGGCGAAACCCGGGTTAACTCGCAATAAGGTGATGTTGTGTGTGTGGTGGGATTGGAAGGGCATTATTCATTATGAGCTATTACCACCAGGCAGGACTATCGATTCTGCCCCCTTCTGCGAACAACTGATGAGATTAAAGCAAGAAGTTGACAGAAAGCGGCCGGAATTGATCAACAGAAGGGGTGTGGTGTTTCATCATGATAACGCTAGACCTCACACATCTATAGCCACTCAGCAAAAATTAAAAGAGTTTGGCTGGGAAGTGTTAATGCATCCGCCGTATAGTCCTGACCTTGCACCTTTAGATTTCCACCTGTTTCGGTCTCTTCAGAATTCTTTATGCAATGTTAGGTTAACATCACGAGAGGACTGCCAAATCCACTTGTCGCGGTATTTTGATGAGAAGTCCCACAATTTTTATAGCAATGGGATCATGTCCCTACCTACAAGATGGCAAAAGGTTATCGAACAAAATGGTACATACATACTTTAGTTAAATTTAAATAAACTTTATTAAAAAATGTTTTGAATTATCTTAAAAAATGCTAAGAAACTTTTTCCCCAATATTTGCTGCAGGCTTTTATGTTGATCCAGTTTGTATTAGTCTGGTAGAATATTTATTGTTTTACTTGCAATATCAGAATAATTCACATTTTATATACTGTTTTGTTGTACCACTTTTGTAAGTATTTTAAATTATAGCGTCCCGAACTTTGAAACGTCATTAAAATGTTAATTATTACAAAATAAGTATATTTTAAAGGGACTCTGGTTTTCACCTTTTAAAACGAAGAACAAAGCAATAAAGATGAAATAAAAATGTTTTAAATAATCATAATTTATTTAAACAATCTAGAGCCTGGGAAGAGATTGTTTGTCAGCATTTTTTTTACAACATTCATTTTCATTGCTTACATCAACAGACTAAAATTTCCTCTAAAAAAGATAAATAAGGTTTGTATGAATTATGTATTCCAACATTAAAAAATCTACGAAAACAAACATAAAAACCGTGAATATAAAACATGAATCTTGGTAAGTATTTATTTTGTAAGTCTGAAAAAGGCTCTTTTGACCCGCAGAGCACTCTAATTGAGACCTGTCTACGAACGACCCACTCAGACTTGAATGCCGTCTCTCGACATGTATACATTTTAATAAATGTATCGCCGGTGAATGGCTGCTTTTATCAAAAAGAAACCTGCTGCTTACATAATGTAAATATACAATTTAAGTGTAGGTGGCTGAATGGACCCCGGCGAATATAAATGAATAGCGTACGCCCGCGCACTCTGAAGGGTTAAGTATACAATATTGATATATTGAATTAAGATATTAAGAAAATAATAATGCTACGGGATACACTTGAGCTTGTTACTGATGTATTATGGATAAGTATTATTGTAGTGTAATAAATATTTTCACACATTCTTGATACCTAACAGATAGGTATGACGTACCGTGATATGATTAACGATTGTTTGTTTTTTGACGTGTCATAAGAGGTGCCTGTCACCCTAAACGAATAAATGAGTTTCTGATTCTGATTCTGATTCTGATTGGTTTCTGAGCATAATTAGGTATGTTCTTTTATATCAAGAAAAGTGAAATACTGCCTCGCTTTATTAAGCACCCCTAGCTTTTTGGATGCCAACTTGGTCTTACACTCAATGTGACTCCCGAATCGCACTTCGTTCGATATGTCAACGCCCAGGATACTGATACTCTTACCAACAGCGAGCGGAGTGCCCTGGAACTGTGGTACTACAATGGATGGGGTTTTTTAGCGGTAACGCGTAGACTTGTGTCTATGTCTAGAACTGTACTAAATTGAGTCGATCCCAATCCGAGACCCACTCCAGAGAGTGCTCGATTTCAGACACACGCTGAACTAGAGACACTATATCACTTTATTGAATATCGTAAAGAAGTCGCTTTACCCTAAAAATGTGTATTAAAACAAAAGCTAAATTCAACTCAACATCATCATGATGTGCATCACTTTACCCGAAAGACGTCCACAGCTGAACAAAACGCGCAATTAGGCGAGAATATGCCATAAGAGCTTGGAGTCTCTCTGCGAGATCGCATCAGAAATGAGGAGATCCGCATGAGAACCAAAGTTACCGACATAGCTCACCGAATGGCGAGACTTAAGTGGCAGTGGGCAGGGCACATAGCTCGAAGAACTGACGGCCGTTGGGGCAGAGCAGTTCTTGAGTGGCGACCGCGTACCGGAAAAAAACGAAGCGTAGGCAAGCCCCCCACAAGATGGACCGACGACCTGGTGAAGGTCGCGGGCAATCGCTGGATGAGGGCGGCCCAGGACCGTTCATTATGGCACTCTTTGGGGGAGGCCTTTGTTCAGCAGTGGACGTCTATTGGCTGAAATGATGATGCCACAATTGCCACGCTTGGCGTGCGGATTGGTAGTGGCGGCAGTTTTTTCTGGCATCGGAACGTGACACCGCTCAAAACTGGAGAAGAATTCTTCCGCTAGTGCAATCAGACAACCAAACAATAACGGTTAATCCATTCTTACTGGTGGTGGTAGAGCTCCAGTGACTTCGACTTCGTCACTGGAGCACAGGCACCACCGCATTACCTAATATACTTGCCGTTAAATGGTAGTGTTGAGCACTATCGTGTTCCGGTCAGGTGTTAATGTACTACCCTGTAATTTCCGGCACAGAGGCATAACACCTTATGCCTCAGAAGTGGTAACGCATATGCATTTTGACCTCTGGTCTTTGTGTAAGTGTCTATAGGCTGCAGTCATCATTTAACATCAATGTAAACTGCATGTTTGTTAGCCACTTTCATTACATAAAAAAAAAAAAATATGCGACGGAAAACATTTCAATATTTCTATGCGATTCTAAGCGAACAAAGAATCCGAATAGTAAAAATTTTATAAGCTATACACAGATAGTGTCTTCGTACGGCTTCGACGTTTAGCGTATCTTATCCTCCCCCCTACCGCTAGGGGTGGGGGAGGGTGGCCTTCCGTTCTCTTTGACGGTCTAGCCTTTGTTCCCAACCCTCTGAACGAGAAAAAAGTGTTTGGGTCTTATCGACTTTTGCCTGAACAGGGTTTGTGGGTCAGCTGGATTTTTTTTGACTAAGATTACTATTTGGAATTATTTTTTGAAAATTTGCTGTTTATATTGTATTGGTATAATGGTGTGCCGTGTGATATGATGATTTCCTTGTTATACTGTAGGTACCTACTAGCTTTTCCATGCGACTTTATCGCGTGGACTTAAAAATTCTCTAAAGGAACTCTGAACGGGATAAACAGTATCCTATTTCTTTATGTAATGGAAGTGGCAAACCAGCATGCAGTTCCAATTGATGTTAAGTGATGACTGCAGCCTAAAGACACGTACACAAATACCAAGTTCAAAATGCAGATGCGTTACCACTCCTGAGGCCTAAGGTGTTATACCTCTGTGCCGGAAATTACAGAGCCGTACATTACCACCTGACCGGAACACGTTAGTGCTGAACACTATTATTTAGCCCTATTATTTAGTCTACGCCCGCGAGCTTCGTCACTGGAGCTCTACCACAAATAGTAAGTATGTGTTGCAGCCATAGTCTATATGTGTACACGAGACGTTCCAAAATGTATGGAGCTTGGGCCTGCACCTTACTAAGACTACTACGCTTGAGTGAGAGAAGAAGCATAAAATACTAAAGCATTATCAGCTATTCAAATCGTTTATTATACCTTCAATTAATTGTCGTAAGTACCTATATTTCAACAAGAATGTCATAGTAGCAATATGGTGACATATTGTTGTCATACAAAAATTATATGAAATTTGTATTTGCGACAAATAAACTACGATTCAAGTTATTTTTTGAGTAGGTATGAATAAAATTGGAAAGAAAAATTTGACTTCAGGCGAGACTTGAACTCGCGGCCTACTGGATGGAGATTTGACAAATCGGGCAGGACTTTAGTAGCTCAATTGGAAGAGCGGCTGGACTAGATTCCCAGTAGGCCGCGAGTTCGAGTCTCGCCTGAAGTCAAATTTTTCTTTCCATTTTTCTTTAAATAAAATATATTTCACAAGCATGTGTTAATGCGAAATAATATAAAACAATGAATAAAATTATTTTTTTAAATCCAGATGATGATGGCAACCCTACTTCAGTTGGTATTTCAGTATCGACGATGATACAAATTTAATATACAGTACTTATAATTCATAACCCTATATCTACCAAAGTGGGGTAAAAAACATTTTTTCATTTACATTTAGGTAACCACATACCTACCATTAAAACTTTATTTACTTATAACCTTTGCCCTATCGTATCATAAAGGCTTGCTCAAATAAAAAACCCCAACCGCCCTCCGCCTCGAAGGCTTTTTAAGTCCACAGTGACAAACGGAATGTCTCTCTCCGACCACGCCCATTGGCGACAAAGCCTCTAGCCACGCCCATTGCGACAATTTCCACCAATCAGAATATGGTGACACTTTTTATTGTGACGCGCAACTGGTCGTTTTTAGTATGAATGTATTATGCATAAGTTTAAAGTGGAGGCGGGGTGTAGTATGAAAAGCTTTTTCCTACGTTGTTTAGGTACTGTAGTATTTATTTATAGTAATAACGTGAACTATTTGACCAATGAAATGGTTGCATTTTTCAGAAATCCGTGGATATTTGTATCGACATTTTTATAGAACTTAGGTACATACCTATACCTGGTACTGGTGGTAGAGCTTTTACTGGTGGTAGAGCTCCAGTGACGGAGCTCGCGGGCGTAGGAACCACCGCATTACCTAATTTACTTGCCGCTAAATGGTAGTGTTCAGCAGTATCGTGTTCCGGTCAGGTGGTAATGTACGGCCCTGTAATTTCCGGCACAGAGGCATAACACCTTAGGCCTCAGGAGTGGTAACGCATCTGCATTTTGACCTTGGTCTTCATGTGGGTGTCTATAGGCTGCAGTCATCACTTAACATCAATGTGAACTGCATGCTTGTTTGCCACTTACAATACAAAAAAAAAAAAAAAAAAAACCTACGTCTCATCGTACAGAATTTATATTTGAGTACCTAAGTTGATGAAGTTGATGAAGAATGAAAGATTTTTACAAGTACGTACACTACCTATCATAATATTTCATTACGAAATCCTCTTACGGAGTGTACCTAACTATAGGAAATATATAAAATCACTAGCTTTGGCCCGCGACTTCGTCCGCGTGTACTTAAAACATCTCCCAAGGAACCTCTGAACGAAATAAAGAAGGTATCCTATGTGTTACAACCATATACATTCTAGGTGTACAAAATTTCATCGAAATCTGTACAGCCGCTTATCCATACTTTCACATTTACCTTTAATAGTTGTATGATATAGTGTCAGATATATTTAATCCCCTATCAAACCCCTGTTTTACGCTTACATTGATCATACAAACCGATTTAGAATACCCAGCACCATTTTATTTTCACAACGAATCAACACAGTGCCATTTCAAAAATGTTTTCTTATATTTCACAGACTTAGGTACCTACATAAGAAACCTAATGAGTAATGGGTTATCCTTAAAAAGTTATAAACTAATAAAAACTAAGTCAGACACCAAACATTAAACACCGAAACCTTAATAAAAGGCTTCAGTAAAAACAATCCATCTGGTGGCACGTACATAAAACCGGAATGAGTGTACATTTACGGGAACGTAATACTGAGGGGTGGGGGGGTGAGTAGGGCGGGGGAGGGAGGGAGACAAAAAGCTCAAGTGCAGAGGCTGTATCGATCCGAGCGGTGACCGGCGACATGGCTGGGTCAGAACCTTATGCCGGCGCCGTTGATGCAGCGAAGCTATAGATATGAGGAGATATTATAGCTTAGTCCTTTTTCTGACTTTCTGGTTTCATGATTTTTACAGGCATCAAAATATCTCATGATCTCTTGTCATAAACTGACAAAAAACTGGTTTGGAAAACATCGATTGCCATTTACTGGCAGAGCAAGCAACATGGCAAAATCTTGTTTGTTGCTGAATGAGTTTCTGTAGGATCACGTTTAGTGAAAAGTGTATTTATTAAGATGTTTACTAAGGGTTAGTAAGGCTGATAAAAAGCTCAAGTGCAGATGGTGTATCTATCCAAACAGTGAACAGGGACAGGTCCGGGTCAGAGCCTTATGCCGGCGCCACTGGTGCAGCGAAGCTATAGATATAAGAACATATTGCAGCTTAGCTTTTTTCTGGTTTCTTAATTTAAATCTTACAAGTGACGAAAAAACTTTTGAAATTAAATATCTCATTTTTACTTTTACGCGGGGATTACCAAATTACGCAAAGTTAACTATTAGCTATATTTGCGTTTCGGACAAGTGTTAGGTACAGCCTTAATGGCAAAAACACATTATTAACTGAATCGGTCTCGGTTTTCTGTAATTTCTGCTGTTTATTAGCATACATGTTTAGTAAGTCTGAGGGGTGGGGTGTGGAAGGACAAGGGTAGGGAACTCTTTGCAGACCTTGCATTAACCTATAGGACGTAAGACAAAGCTTTCACACGGAAACAATTTAAAAGTCGAATGTCTAATGAGCGGATAACTAAACAAATATATAATGCGAATGTGGATGATTGTAGAGGCCCAGAAAGACCAAGACTGACCTACCATGACCAAATAGGTCAAGTTCTATTTAATGGTGAGGTCAAAAGTCTTAGGAATCGGCGTGCGTGTATTAAGAGAATGATGAAGCTTGCCTTATCGGCACGGGAGGTGTGTCAGGACCGGAATATTTGGCCCTTTGAAATAGTAAAAAGGCACTAAAACGTAACTTCACGCCTGTATCCCTTAAAGGGGTAGGTAGCGGATAATGCATGCATTCAAGCAAACATGCAAATACCCTGGATTAGCCAGTTTTGTTTCTGCCCATGTAAGGTGGCGAGCCTGTTGACATCTTCGGGCAAATCATCATTCAGGATTTTTATATCATAGCCACCCGCGGATCGAATCCAGAACCTTAACGTAGTAGTAGTGGCTTCCAACCACTAAACTACTGAGGGAGCTAAAAAGATACTATATATGATAAATATAGGTATATTTAGTGTGTTACTGATGATAGAGTTTCAGTTTCGCAGATCGAGGCCCTCGACGTATTGTCTAATCTCTGGCAGCTTTAAGAAGACTAAGGAAACCCAATCATGCACTTAACTCGGTACTGCACTCTTCTATTTTCGAATGCGCGTCAATAAAAGTATAGGTCAATATCAGATTCTTGGGATTTACCTGAGCATCTTTCGTCTAATGAACATTTTACCAATTTGTCTGCTATGAAATAAGCTCAAAAATTCAAATATCTGTCCCTTTAATCTCAAAATTCCGTCAACAAAATGTAATCCGACCAAATCAAACGACTCCCTATAGTACAAGACAAAAGGAAATATTAAGTCTCGCGAGTTAATGCCGACAAACAAACGTCTTCTTGTAAATCATTGAGGAGCTGCAGAGGCGCTAACGGAATTAATATCAGTTTTCTTCGTCCTCTCTACAATTACACTTGTCTGTATCACTGCTTGCTATTGCATAGACTATACATTTTGAACAGAAGCGACTGTGAAATGTGTGTGGTAATTAATGTACGAGGAACGTTGTTCCGCTATTTAATCATAGTAACTCTAACTATATTATTACGTATCGCCAATAGTCTTAAAATTTGAATCAAAAATCTAGTTTGATAAACTACGATATTTTTACAATTCAAAGTCAAATTTCACAAAAATGTCTACGCTGATCGCACACTAACAATTTGAAGACTAGTGAACAATATTTTACTGAGCAATTGGTGAAAGTAATATAAATCTAAAGTTAAGATTCTAAACTAATTGAAATACGATTTAAAATAATATTAAGATAGCTTAACTACATATCTGATCGAAAATTAAAAAATACAGAGCGTACTATTTGACAGTTAGGTCGCAGATCTTTTTGTAATTGATTGTTTGGTTTTTTTGTTGAATTTTTTAACAATATTTTTTAATTTTAGTGTGATTTTTATAACTGGTTACAACTTATAAAACTTAGATCGTACAAGTAAACAAAAATAGTCGTAAAATAATATTTAAGTAATAAAAATAAATTATACATAAACTAATTTAAATTTTATCGAACAAACAATCACGTAAATAGGACCAGAAATCTCAGATTTTTATGTACCCATCCTACACATAAAAAACATACCAATCGAATTGAGAACCTCCTATGTAATCCTCCTTTTGAAGTAGGTTAAAAAGAACAAAAATAAATCATGCACGTTTCTGTAAAACAGTAAAAACCGTCTACGCATCTACTTAATCTATGCCCATCTCTCAGGAGAGTCTAATTTGACTCGCGACAACCGGGCGATTAAATTTTAATATTTGAAAAGCATTCGTTCGAGACGGCACGCGGCACCGAGGCGATTGCGAGGGTGTCGCTGTTTTTACGTTTGTTTTTGGAGATCACATTGAATTTTAGATGGAATGAACATCCAATTTGCGTAGTCTTTGAAATATAAGGCTGCTATTGGCTAGATCAAAGTTTTTTAACCACGAGTCGCGGCCTAAATTCGGGTCGCGCACAATATTGGTTTAAGTCGAAGGATTTTTCAAAAGACATTGTGAACGCTATTATTGCTGTTGAACATACGCTAAAGAGCAAACTCTTCTGTTTACTTGTTTCGTTACCGTGCACTGGTTAAATGAACGGCTCCGTAATTTAAAAATCACAAAGATAAAAAACTGGCCTTTAAGAGTAACAAGTTGTAGCAACACATCATATCTGCCACGAGTTTTTTTTTAATGTAATGGAAGTGGCAAACAAGCATTCAGTTCACATTGATGTTAAGTGATGAGTGCAGCCTATAGACACCCACACAAAGACCAAGGTCAAAGTGCAGATGCGTTACCACTCCTGAGGCCTAAGGTGTTATGCCTCTGTGCCATACATTACCAAATGACCGGAACACGATGATGCTGAACACTATCATTTAGCGCCAAAAATTATTACGACATCATCATCACTTCAGCTGGAGAACGCCCATCGCTGGGTAAAAGCCTTCTCTCAAGATGCCTACGAGTTTTGTGCGTGTCTTTAGCAAAGAATATGCCATAATTGCATCCTCCACCAATCCGCATCGGAGCAGCGTGGTGGAGTAAGCTCCAGGCCTCCCACTAAAAAGGGGAGAGACTCGTGCTCAGAAGTGGGAGGTATAATGGGTTGCCATTATTATGCCATAATTGCCACGCTTGAATTGCAGATTGGCGATCGCAGTGGCGACCGTTTTGTCGGAGTACGCTGCTGCCTATCTGACCTTATTGAATTTACTGCCGTCTTTTGGAATGCTTCGACCGCCATTGTTATGACTGACTGCACTAGCGGAAGAAATCTCCTCCACTGGTGGGCGGTGAAGTCATCACGTCCCGGTGGATCTATAGATCCAGATAAGTTGATGTTAATTCTATTAGCCAAAGAGACGGATCCAAATAAAAACAAGCTACAAAGAAAGTTCTGCTTCTGACTAGAAAAGAAAATATTTGCAAACAATAGCAATTATTTTGTTCCACAGGGGACACAAATTGGGGCACATTGAGGAATTGATCCAAAAGTTGGGTACAAAACAATCTAATTGCCCTGAACAAAAACGCACGATTATCAGCTGAGCAATATTTTGCCAATTACTGAAGTTCAAGTTGTTTACTTTAGATGAGGTCTAAAGGTAACCACAGACAGAATACGTTTTTAATAATAGACGCACTAAAACCAAACCTATAAACCTAAATTATCACTTTAGCTAGAGTTCTAGTGTCAAAGTGGACGTAGGCCATCAAATGATATTTTTTAACATTATCGTATTTCGGCTAGACCGTAACCATGTACGGTCCCGAAGTAAGAACAAAGACGGTTCAAACTTTACTGGTAGTGTCCCACTATTGGGACCTGAGGGCATTAGCATCACCGCAATCTATCTGCCGCTTAATTCTTTTATATATATGGTAATGTATCAAGATATCACAAAGGTAAAACAACTTGACCGTGACATTGCATCTGCATTTTGAGCTCTGTTGTGTGAAGATATCCATAGACTGTAGCGTTCACTTACCATCGCTATGAACTGCCTGCTTTGTTCTCACTTTCTTCATATTTTTCCTAACTATTGTGTTACTGGCGTCTTGTCGCATTCCAACGATCTGCCGGCGGTCATTTTCGTTACGCCGCACTTTCTTTTTATGGTTGCCCGTCCTTACCGATGGGAATCAACTGTGTTGAAACGACAGGACCCAGGGAGGTTCAGCCAGAACCTCACTGTCCCCGTATGTGGATTTCAGGGACCTACCTTGAGGCCTACATGCCCAACTAGTCCGTCTACCAACATCTGAAGCGGATGCCAGCACCCGGGTATTGACCAGCGGGTCACTAACATCAGCTGCCGGCCCTTGCGCTCGTCCACCGACAGCGCTCTGCCTACAGGTTCCGGACTCCGGGAACCTATCGCCGCCATAGCCGTCTCCCTCCGCTACGACGGCTCCAAAAAGGGAAGTGCGGTTTAATTAATGTGATTACCGGCAACCGAACTCGAACCTAGATCTTAGGACCTATCTCCTAAACTACCGTCTTAGCTGCAGTGGCAAGCCTTTAATGACTATAAGTGAAAGTGTATAACTATCACGTGTGTTAATAAACCTTGTATTTACTAATTGTCGTTTTCTTTCGACTCATTTTAATTTAATTATAGTCGCGGGGATTGCCATAAAAAACCCATGACAGTAGCATCAAATAGGTAATGGAAGTCTCAATCATCCAAACATAGAATCTGATGTCTAGAATGCTCGTCGTCTAAAACAAACCTAAAGAGAGTTGACCTCCCGCAATAAAGGCCAATGCGGAGGATTTTTCTACGAGGGGAATGAAAGGGGTGATCTCTAGACAACTAAAGGGGGACAATTAAAGGAGTCTCAATGAGCCACATACAAAATCTATGACGTCTAGAACGCTCGTCGTCTTAAGCACACCTAAAGAGGGTTGACCTCCCGCAATAAAGGCCAATGCGGAGAATCCCGTGGGGGGGATGAAAGGGGTGATGCGATGCAAGCAAACGAAGAGGGATTCAAGTGCTTTTTTAATTAACTAAATGTTCTCTACGAAACTCTTATGTTGCTTTTAAATATACCGGTCGACGACCGTCTGTTGGTTTTAGTTGAAGTACCAATGAGATAGGTCTAGTGACGTAACATAGTTTTAACCTGAAAACTGGTTTCAACGCGATAGGTTTTTTATGCTAAATGTTGTCACTTATAATATTATCTCAATCCATACCAAGAGTGGCGATTTTAATGGCATATTTTCCCCAAAATGACGCACAACCCTGTTGTAAGCATCTGTCGGAAAAGCTTTTGTACAGCAGTAAACGACTTATGTAGATCGGAAGCGATCTGCTCGGTTAAGCACTACGGGCGCGGTCGGGTAGTGTGATGGGTGACCGCTAGTTGCAAATTAAATGCGCGTTTCCGTGCTTCGGAGGGCACGTTAAGCCGTCGGTCCCGGTTGCTATCGATAGATAGCAGTCGTTAACCCTTGTCGGAGGTGGTTTGAAAACATCCGACAGCGGTTTGGCCACTAACCCACCCACCTCCACCAATCCGCATTGGAGCGGATGACTATCTAAAGGATAGAGATGCCTGGACAAATGCTGGTCTAGCTCCACAAGACTAAACAATAATCTTGTGAAATGAATGTGCATTGTACTTGATATTGTAAAACATAGTTATAAGTGTCATATTGTGAAAA
Source organism: Macrosoma leucophasiata (assembly GCA_036365455.1). NCBI lineage: Eukaryota > Metazoa > Arthropoda > Insecta > Lepidoptera > Hedylidae > Macrosoma > Macrosoma leucophasiata. Next base: position 15,258,152 of record JAWQUS010000021.1, read on the forward strand.
TAGTTTTAAGGAACATATTTTGAAAAGACCCTACTGAGTTGTGTTTTGGCAGGTTTTTTCTAGTAATGTGGGCTTTGGAACTCTGCTAGTGAATGACAAAGAATGTCCCATATTTTTTTGTTTAGTCTTATCTTGCCGTTTGTAAAAGAAAGTATGGAATATTCTGTTGATACCTATTTTATCATTAAGTATTTTTGGACTATTATTTATTTTATTTTGTTTACTTTGACATATTAATCAACGTAACAGTTGTTATTCGCTTTAATTTAATATTTGTAATTTGATCTATCACAAGCAAATTCTATTATTTCCAAGTGATTAAATGAATTTTTGAGTTTGAGTTTGAGTTTAAGCAGCGTGGTGGAGCGCCGGGCCTCCCCCCAAAAAAGGCGAGAGACTCGTGCCCAGCAGTGGGATGTATAATGGATTGCCATTATTATATTATTATTATAAACGACTTACAGCTGAAGGGATAATTGTCACTTAATTAAAGAGAAAAAAAGAAATTGGAAGGTATCTAGGTCATATATGTATAGCACTTAGGTGCATACACATGTAGCAGAATACTTTCAAAGCAATTTCTTCTTGACTGAAAAAAGTGTACAAAATTTTGGATAGATAGATAAATAATTTTTAACTAAAAGTAAGGAAGATACTTAGCCTTAAATCATTACACAATTACTTTGTAGGGAGTTTCTCCAAAGAGTTATTACAAAATTGTAAGAATGCATTATGACGTCATGTTGTAAATAATAGAGCTGTACATGTGATTGAATTCTTGTTTTTCTATAGATTCCGAGAAGTACCTACTTCTTTTAAGAACTTACTACCGCTGTCCAATTCAATCTGTCTATACTCTTATTAATCACTTTGAAGATATACTCGTAAATAGCCACTAGATACTATTAGTAGGATATCGGCAAGATATTTCAAAACAACTGCTAGAACTAAATAAAAACAAAACATTTTTTTTATATACCAAAATTACAACTTACAGTTTAAAAACATGACAAAATTATAACTAACGCATCCTGCGTTTAAAATTCCTTAACAATACATAAACGAAAACCCGAATGCAAACCGCGCATAAATTTAATGTGAGCGATTTAAAAGTTAAAGACAAAATGACCAACACTGGACATGTCCAGGTAATCTAATTCTTTTCAAAAAGTATCCATATCGAAGGCCTACTTTACGATTCTTCCATTCCTTTCCCACTCATCATGTTTTACAGACGCTGAAGCAGGAGAAGGACATGTTTTTCTTCTTATTTTTAGGACCTGTGACCCTGAGCTTAGTGAAATTTAGTATGCGATCCGTAACTTGAGCGCAGACAAAATAAAACATATCCCGCAGGCGTAAAACAGGTAGCCCCGGCAATCATTTAATTTGGACCTGTCAGTACCGTGATTCACACTTCTTGATACTTCTTAAATCATCGTTCACATGAATTAACCGTTTTGATACAATTTTTTGGCAACCTGATCTAAAATACATGGCCGACATCAATATTTTTATGAAAAACTTCCGTTCTTGACTGACTGACAAACTAGGGGCCGCAGAATTGACTGTTCCTAGATAGATCAAGGTTTGGGATGCAAGTGCCTTGGATATTCCTTTAATCTGAGTTTGGGGAGTATATAGGAGAAATTTCCGATATTCCAAGGGCAACGATATGATTGACAACGATTGAACATAATAATATTATTATGTGAAGATACTATAGCAAAATTTTGTTGGTACAGAAATTTGCTAAATATTTTTTGAGTAGATTTTTTTTTTGTGTTTTGGAAGTGGCAAACAAGCATGCAGTTCACATTGATGTTAAGTGATGACTACTATAGACACCCACACAAAAACCGAGGTCAAAATGCAGATGCGTTACCACTCCTGAGGTCTAAGGTGTTATGCCGGAAATTACAGGGCCGTACACGGATTGTGGGTTATAATGTTAACGTTAAAATATCACAGATTTCATGTGCGTGGCGATCTCTAATTTTAGTATAGAGGCTATGGGCTTCAGTCGTCGAACTGCAAGCTTGTTTGCCACCATTACCTATTGCATAAAAAATATCTTACTCAAATAGTTATTCAAAGAATCATGGCAAGCTCCATACATTGATAAGTTAGCTTTGAAATATTATCTAGTAGATAAACCTAAACAACATTCCCTCGTATTTAAAATATTTTTAATTAACCGGAATTAAAAATGGTCTTTCCTAACAGTAGTACAAACACTCCATACTAAACTTAAATCTTAAATTTTGAATTCCGGAATATTAAAAAATATTTGAATAACAAAAAAAAATATTCTTTAAGTTCACTAGATAATATTTCAAAGCTATTTTACAAAGTGCATTTATTTTTTTAAATCTGAACAAATCTTATCATGATCCTGTCAACGGATCAAGTATCAAAATTGACGACGCGATTCAATATTTTTGCCAAAATATAGCGCAACAGTATAATGAATGTTTATTGAAATACGGACGATTATTTTAATAGGACATCCGGTTATCCAGGGTGATGTGTCGGTAACATTAATGGCACTCATACAAACATCATACATGAATGGCTTTCTACCACACGTTGATTAGGGTTGCCAACATTCAGGTTAGATTTGTATTAAGTTAATTTTTCCGTTATTTAATGATAATTTTCGAGTTTATTAACGTTTATCTCCTAATATATATAAAATTCACGTGTCACAGTGTTTATAACCAAACTCCTCCGAAACGGCTTGACCTTTTTTTTGTATTTAAATTCGCCAGGTTCGAGAATAGGTTGTAAACATTTTTTTCACCGCTAAAGCGATAAAAAGTTCACCAGGATAACTTGTATAAACTATCTATAATATAAAGATAATAAGTATGTAACTAGGTATGCAGAGAGATATGTTCAATAATCTTTATTATTTATTTCTGTAAAATTAATATTGAGATACGTGACAAGACTATGGTTCGATAGCTTTTGAAATCAAGCATAGTATGTACTATGGTAAAATATTTTATTCCTTTGCCCACCTGCCATTTATGATCGCTGAAATAAACATAGCACTAACCACATAGAATTAGTTTCATAGTAGAAAGTAGTTGAATTCGAAGTGCAAAACAAATGGAATCCACTTTATTTATACGCTAGAAGAAAGAATTCCTCTGAGAGGTATCCAGGAAAAAAAAAAGTTTATAAGCATGTTTTTTAACAAAATTTTAACATTTTTAACCCTATTTTAGTCCGACATTAGGGAAATTCTGGGTAATGATAGGACTTTGAAATACCCGGAGCGCAATTTAAGGATAAAACCCCATATTCTAATTAAAGGTTTACACTACCTATTGTGTATGCTAATACAGGTGGGTTATTGGTCAAGCCGAACCGTCATTTCCTAATTTCAATAGGTTATTCGTTTTCAAATAGGCTGATTGCCGTTCTTGCTAAAATCGTACGATGACTGTAATGTTGCATTTGAATTCGGTGAAGGAAATTATTTTAAGTTGTTCTTTAGGGTTCCATACCCAAAGTGTGAGATCGGGTCCTATTACTAAGATTCCGTTGTCCGTCCGTCCGTCTGTCATCAGGCTGAATCTCGTGATCTGTGATAGTGAGTTCAAATTTTCACAGATCATGTACCTATTTCTGTTGCCGCTATAACAACAAATACACTATTCACTTGCCATCGATGTGAACTGTACGTTTGTTTTCCATTCCCATAATGTAAAAATAATACATTTGTGTCATCGTCATCGTGTCAGCCGAAAGATGTCCACAGCTGGACAAAAGCCTCCCCATAATAGTTTTCACTGGTGGTAGAGCTCTAGTGACGGAGCTCGCGGGCGTAGGCACCACCGCATTACCTAATATACTTGCCGCTAAATGGCAGTATTCAGCACTATCGTGTTCCGGTCAGGTGGTAACGTACGGCCCTGTTATTTCCGGCACAGAGGCATAACACCTCAGGAGTGGCAACGCATCTGTATTTTGACCTTGGTCTCTGTGTGGGTGTCTATATGCTGCAGTCATCACTTAAGATCAATGTGAACAGCATGCTTGTTTGCCACTTCTATAACATACAAAACAAAATACGAATACATACCATAATCCCCCGTTGACATGCGGATTGGCGATCGCAGTGGCAGTAGTTTTATCGCAGGATGCTGCTGCCCATCTTGCGTTTTTGCACTTCATATCGCCCCATTGGAATGGTCTGACCGCCATGGTTCGGTTGTCTGCACTAGTGGAAGAATTCTCTTTAGAAGAAAATCCTTCCGCTAGTGGGCAGTGGGTTCGACAGGTCCCGACGCCAGAGTATATTTGTGTACCAAATTGCAGCTAAATAGACCAAGAAGTTTTGAAACTTTGTCTTTGAGAAGTATAGACAGAATCTATTTATGGAGATACGAAACCCTACGAACATCCGTGAAATAAAAGCAAATTTGCAAACAAAACACAAGTTTTCTCTTTATCTTAAGCCAAGGTTGGAAATGTTGAAAAGATTTTCCCACAAAAGCAGTATTGACCGGGGTAAACTAGCCCACCTAAAGGCGTGGGGAATTTCCCAAATCCCCGAACGTGGCGAGCCCTCACACTTGGAGCCCCTTGATGTGACACACAGATAGAAAGAATGAACATGAAGTTATGTTGCATAGTTTGAAGAAAATATTGTAAGGTGTTCTAAATTGATGTTTTTTGTGTCATAAAGGTCGGTTGGATGCGAGCTGCTCAAGATCGGGGTAGTTGACGTGCTCAAGGAGAAGCTTACGTCCAGCAGTAGACGGCTATAGGCTGATTAGTAGTAGTAGTGTCATAAAGTGGCAAACAAGCATACGGTTCACATTGATGATAAGTGGATACTGTAGCCTACTCACATCTACATAAAAAGATTTAGAAGCATTGCCACTCCTTAGGTCTAAGTTGGTTATACCTCTGTGCCAGAAATTAAATTACCACCTGACCGGAACACAAAAGCAGTGAACACATATTTTTTTAGTTTCAAATCCAATTATCGAGACCTCCCATGTTTTTTTAATTTATGTATAAAAACCTCAGAGCGGTTCACCTACCAAGTTTCAAGTGTAAAGTCGTAATATTTTCAAAGAAAGATGACATACGGACGAACTAACAGACAGACAGACATGCCGCATCTATAAAGGGTTTTTCGCAGTTTGGCTACGGAAACCTACAAAGGACATCAAAATGTCACTGCAAAGGGACCCCCTCCATGGACGACAAAGGTTACATCAAGAGTACCTGTTACTAACAATTTACAATAAGAGCAATTTCAATTTACTGGTGGACCAGCGACAGCGCTGGAGAGGCCTACTCCCTCGTACCCATTCGCTTTAGTAGTACGCTTTAGGGATACTACTTTTTTATGCAAGTAAGGTGGCAAGCAAACAGCTCATATTGATGTTAAGTGATGACTGCAGCCTATAGACATCTACACAAAAACCGGAGGTCAAAATGCAGATGCGTTGGCACCACTAAGACCTAAGTTGTTACGTCTCTGTGATAGTTATTACAGGGCCATACATCATGTTCTTACCGGAACACGGTAGTGCTGATTTCCATTCAGCGGCAGATAGATAAGGTAATGCGGTGGTGCCTACGCCCGCGAGCTTCGTGACCAGAGCTCTACCACAAATAAAAACGACTGCTATCCAGAATTTAGTCTTCAATTTCAGATGCTATTAAGTATACCTATCTCAGAATTACACATAATGTAAATTATCTTACTCCTCAGAAGTGGGAACGCAGTCGTTTAGAGGCCTCTTGTTTTGAAGCAGCTGTAGCTATTCATTTGTCCTTAATTGGCACAGACATGTATAGAAATATTAAGTAAATTTTCGACCACTGTGAAGAAACATCTTTTTTTTTTAACCGTTTCACATTCGAGACAGGTTATTTCAGATTATTTACGAAAAAGTATGAAACTGGTTTGATAATTTACTCTTGTAGTCATTCAAATTTCAGTCTCAATCAAATAATAATCACAAAATTTATTCTATACTGAACAAGATCCTTCTATAACTTGTGAAGAAAATATAGGAATTCTTTTCAAGACAGCCGTGTGTACCCTTACTCAGGGTCACGCAACTGTCACCCGTCATTTGGTCTGTCGCATTTCATCACACGGAGGGGAAACATCGATTGACCCCAGCATTTCGCTAGTGCCCATTATTTTTTCCTTCCCATAAAGGTTATGGTAATATCTATGGGATGGGGTTACGATGTAACAGATGGTATCGTATGACTTGAACAATCATCGTCTTGAATGGAAATGGGTTTTTTTAGTTTTTGTCGCAGGCTGAGTTTTATAGCTATGCTATTCGCACTTTTATTACTCGTAATAGGTACTAGGTGGGGTGATTCGCTAAAATAAATGTGGCCTGACGGCGTCACTGAGCGTAACGAGCGGCAGATCAATTCTTTAAAAATCGTCAAAAGACTTCGTTAAAAGACGTCCACTGCTGAATAGTCTTCCCCAAAGCCACCCAAAACAGTAGTAGTAATAGTTGTACGCAGAAGCATTTGGTGAGAATATGCGATATATTTATCTATTCCGTGGATATATCTAACTCTACCTTACATATTTTTTTTTCCTGTTTAATATGTGTATTATTGTGCATGTCAGCGCGCTCTTTCTAAACTATTGAGCACATTTCTATGGATCCACTAGTGATTGTCATATTTTCAATGAGAAAAACATTTCAATTGTTCACACGCCGCCAGCGGTCTCTCGCGTCTTTTTTTATGTAATGGAGGTAACAAACAAGCATGCAGTTGACATTGCTGTAAAGTGATGACTGCAGCCTATAGACACCCACACAAAGACCAAGGTCAAAATGAAGATGCGTTACCGTTATGCCCCTGTGCCGGAAATTACAGGGCCCTACATTACGGTCGGACGGTGTACTAGCATATTTCTCTCATTTCAGGAGTACCAATCATTCAGCATTTTTCTTAGATGACACACCTAATGCAACTGGTAAAGGCTAGGCGCCACCGCGTTATTTAGTCTGCTCCCGCCCAATGATAGTGTGCCACTGCTAGACATAATAAACATTTACAACTCATTTACAAGAAATGTATACAGATGGACAATTATGTTGTCCATTATTTTCACTTGGTAGAGTTCCAATGAAGAAACTCGTGGACGTGGGCACTACGCGGACAAACCTATCTAAACAATTATTAAGGGTAAAAGCGACTTCTTTACGATATTCAATAAACTGAAAAGTCTATTATATCGGTTGCCTAACTAGCATAGTTGGTAATAGATGGCGCTGCTGCTACCATAAAGCAATGCAATAGATGTGAAGGAAAGATTTGACAAATCGGGCAGGGCTTCAGTAGCTCAATTGGAAGAGCGGCTGGACTAGATTCCCAGTAGGTCGCGAGTTCGAGTCTCGCCTGAAGTCATATTTTTCTTTCCATTTTTCTTTAAAAATAAAATAAACCTATCTGACATCAAATATAAGCCTGGATTGCACCACGACTTTTGTTAAAGATATTGCAACATTTCAACAGATGGTGGTAGTAGAGCTCCAGTGACGGAGCTCGCGGGCGTAGGCACCACCGCATTACCTAATATACTTGCCGCCAAATGGTAGTGTTCAGCACTATCGTGTTCCGGTCAGGTGGTAATGTACGGCCCTGTAATTTCCGGCACAGAGGAATAACACCTTAGGCCTCAGGAGTGGTAACGCATCTGCATTTTGACCTTGGTCTTTGTGTGGGTGTCTATAGGCTACAGTCTTCACTTAACATCAATGTGAACGGCATGCTCGTTGCCACTTCCATTACATAAAAAAAAGTTCCATGTGAGTAGTTCACATGGATGTTTGTTTGCTACTCACATGACATCATAAAACTAAGCCAAAATTAGGCATTTTTTTTTCCTTATTGAACGTAAGTACTCTAGAAGTATACTTACATGATAGGCGGTTCCTCTAAGGGTCTGACCGATAAGTTTCCGCAACTTATTGTACAAACTTATCTCTTGCATAATGGATGTGCCCTGATAGGTTTCCGTAAGTGATTGATAGAGGGCATTGTTATGAATATTCCCTGTGATGCAAAAGAATTGGATCCCAATACGTATCTTGAAGTAGATTTCCGCCCGCGGCCTGCGTTACGCGAGCAGTCAAAATCGTGTTAGATAGATTTTGGTTTCTGCATTAAACTCGTTCTCACGCGATGATGTATATTTTAACCAACTTCAAAGGGAGGTTATATATTTTTTATGTATGTTCACGTACGAGAACGAAAATTGCGAACCGATTTTTAAAAAATGTGTCATTTGAAACCTTACTCTTCCATCATCCACAGTTGATCCCATTGCCATCAAGGTGGGATTTGATGGCAATACATCATGGAAAAACCCTCAAAAATTATAAGCACTTATTGTTGTGTTTTATTTGAACCTGAAAATCAACATTTCGCCTACTGAGCTCACGTTGGAAAGCACACCACTTAGGAGTAAGGAGATAGTGTGGAAATATGTAGAAAATGTTTAAGTTTTTGGATGAAGACGTATATTGAGTAAATTACATAACGACAATACAACTAAAACATAAATATCGAATTAAAAATTTTTGGAAATAAAATACAATCTTCAGCAACCATATTATTTTAATAGCATCACTAAAAATAGAAAAATAAAAAAATTATGTTTACTTATAATATACATATATGTATGTATGTATGTATCTTCACGCCAGGTCCCTAACGGGGTAGGCAGAGAGTGTAGAGCGCCAGACATCCCGGTTCTGACAAACCTCTCGTGCCTCGTCTACCTTCATCATTCTCTTCATACATGCACGCCGATTCCTAAGACTTTTGACACCACCATCAGACAGAACTCGACCTATTTGGTCATGGTAGGTCAGCCTTGGTCTTCCTGGGCCTCTGCAACCATCCACATTCGCATTGTATATCTGTTTAGTCATATATAATATACATACACATTTATCATCAAAGTTACACCACATCGAAAAAGACCTAGGTGGTATTTAAAATATTTTATTAAATATTTTTTTATAATATTACCAGTGCTTGTGTTTCATTTGATTAGATGCATAAAGAATAAATATTGCGTTTGATTAAGTTCCTTCTCTAATAAAAACTTTTTCAAGTTAAACATATTTCCATATTTTCATAACTCATAGAATGTCTATTACTTATTTATAAATCTCCTTATACTGAATAACCAAAAGTTCTAATTCAAACACCATAGCAGGAGTAAGCCCGATCAAAAGTATATCTCCATTAAAATAAATCAGTAGTCATGCGATGACGGATCGACATCGCTTTGTTGTGCTAATGTTGCCAGCAAATGGAAACTTTCTATTTTTAATGTTGCCATTCCCAAACGTGGTCCACTGGGATGTTACATGCGGATGGTACAGGTATTTTGTGTTGGGTTACTTTAATAATGATAGAATTCTTACCTTTTCTTCCATATGACCAAGTAGGAATAATGTAATTGTAATGTAAAATATATTAAAATGAATATTTGTGCATTCCCTTTTTAATTTTTACGAGAATTGTTTTTTTAGGTATTCATATAATAATATATCTATTCTAATATTACAAAGAAGAAACGTTTGTGTTTTGGTATGTGGTATGTTTTGTTTGTAACGTTTTCACACAAAAACTGCTGGACTGATTTCAAAAATTCTTTCACCATTAGATAGTTGCATCTTCACTGAGTATCAAGTCATTAGTAGGTACCCATGCAAAGCCGGGGCGGCTTACTAGCATTTTATAAGACATTTACAAGCTGCAGTCATCTTAACATCCATGCGATGCATGTTGCATGCTCGTTAACAATAAAAAGAAAAACAAATATTTAAAATATAGCCGCTATAGTATTACTTACACTATCACTTACACTTACCGTACCTAGTATTTTTTTTTTTCTTTTTATTATGTTAAAATAACCATAATAACCAGATATTTAAATATAGGCTGTTGTCACTCCAGAGGTCTGCCTCTATGATATTGAGTGATTATGGATATTGAGGGACCGTAAAATCTGTACATACCTCCCTATATTCTTAAACCGACCTTAAGCATACGCAAGATAAATTAAAAAAGTGTATATTATTATACAACTCCCAAATCTTTCCAAATAGGTATAACAATAGCTTTTTTACAATTCAACTTTGACAAAAAAAACTCAATCTTCTATCAAAACAATCCTTCCCACAAAAACACTCAAACCGAAGTCCCATATCCGTAAACACAGCAAGAAATAAATACAGTGTCGTGTAATGATTGATCGTCCTTCATCCGAGAGCGGTGCGATAGTAAAGCAATTTCTGCGAAAACTCGGCAATTAATGTCCACCCCTCGCCTTGTTACGCCATCGACAGCCAGGATAAATCTTTTGATTGTTCTTTCCTCATGATGTTTTGATTGGAGTCGCCGATTATCTTTTAGGAACCCTCAGAACTTCAAATGCATCATGTTGAATATGCTGCAATAATTAAATCTTGAAGTGCGCATGGTCCGGCGGCTGGTGTACATCATAGGCGATCTACTCGCTAGGTTAAACACTACGGGCGCGGTCGGGTAGTGTGATGGGTGACCGCTAGTGGCAAATTAAATGCGCGTTTCCGTATTTCGGAGGGCACGTTAAGCCGTCGGTCCCGGTTGCTATCGATGGATAGCAGTCGTTAAACCTTGTCGCCCATAAGGCCACTAACCCGTATCTCCACCAATCCGCATTGGAGCAGCGTGGTGGAGTAAGCTCCAGGCCTCCTCCTAAAAAGGGGAGAGACTCGTGCCCAGCAGTGGGACGTATAATGGGTTGCCATTATTAATTAAATCTTTACCTCAGTCAGGTATTTACATTAAGGTCGTTTTTTATTGTTTTTATATGATAGCCTTCATCAGCAACCTATATACATCACCAAACCTATTCGCAAATAGGTAAGAGACTGATCGATATTCAAGGGCTGCTCCCATTAATATCATTATGGGGACCACAATGGGATGTGATATTAAAATCATCTCAGGAAATCACGAAATTGAATTTCCATTTTGTTATATCATCGTTGGTTTTCTCTATCATTGTTCTCTAATATATCTGTAGTATCTGTTCTCTATCAATTCTCATATTCGTTTTAAATTATACAGTTATTTTTTTATTTATAGTTTTTAGGAGAAAAGTACTAGTTTCTACACTATTGATCAAATTTCCATGTGATACCAAGACACGTGTTTACGACACTTGTTTATCATTTCACCGGCGAGAAGAATCGAAAAGTGAAATGCAGTAACAGTTTTAAATATTACTTTCTATTTCTAAACAAGACCTTTGGGTCTATTATTAAGGAAATACTGAAACAGCGTGCAATATTGTACGTGGAAAAGCAACCCAGACCAAATAAAAAAGCAAAAAACCGTCTAATCCACAAAATGGCGCGGTTGACTCCCATTTAAATTCGATAGAGAAAGAAAAATTGACACGCACCGCCACAAACAAAACGAAATAAAAATAACCGATGCATAAACAGATTCCCGAAGTCAATTTCCAAATTGCCAGCGACCATAAAGTCAACCCTCCTTAATCCAATCACACCCTGTGCTTGTCAACGTTTTGTTTCCTCTTTTGCTTAACCCGCCACCCTAACATGAGCTATTTCTCAACCAGTAATCCTGCCCCACCGGACAATATGTCCCGACACTCAAATATCGCGCCAGGTCAAACGAAAATGGTTTTCCAAACATAAAGGAAACCTTCACTCGAAGTACTATACGATAGCAAGCAATGCGTTCCATTTATCACATCGAAACGAGCAATTTTAGCACTTAACCGAACAATATACAGAATGTATTCCCTAAAACATGACACGTGCAACGAAAAACCGAACGCACGAAAAAAAGACTCGTAAAATTGTTTTAAAAAAACCGGATAAGTGCGAGTCGGACTCGCGCGCGAACGTTTCCCTAAGCTAGTACACAACTTAATATGCTGTGAAAATTTTAATCGTTTACGTCTTACATATTAATATTGAGCAGAAATACGAAGAAAACACGTTCATTGTATGGGGACGCGCGCCCCCCCCCCCCCCCTCCTCTTTAGAAATTTTTATTATTAGTATGTAGCTATTTATTGTTATAGCGGCAACGGAATTATAGCCTAGTGACAGAAAGACGGACGGACAAGCGGATAGGCGAACAGTCGGACAATAAGGCGGAAATAAATAGGGTCTCGTTTTTAACTTTTAGGTAGGTACGGAACCCTAAAAAAAGACTCGCACGAAGAAAATAATCCATTTAGTCGCGTGGCGCGCAAATGCTTCGGCCGTTAAGGGAATGCGGCACGAGATCAAAAACATTCGTATTTCAAACACGGGGATCCTTTTATTTCGGCCAGTCAAAGCCGGGGGTTCGAAATTTAAAATGTACTTAAATTCAATTCCTATTTCCGTTTCTCGAATGGCTTTTTTCTTTTTAATTTCCATTCGTGTCCATAGCGAGCTTGTTTTTGACCATTCATAGTTAACGTGTGTGATCTTTTGTAAGGGCTCTCTGTGAAATTGGAGAGGGCATCGTTTTGCCTTTTTGCGAAATCAAAATTGGCCTTTTTATCTCATATCCCCATGTCCGCTAAAAATAACACATTATTTTTAAAAGAATAGGCATGTGCATTTCTTTGAATACATACCTATAATGATATTATATGTTTTTTACATCGTAATTTTTTTATGTCATGAAAGTATCAATCTATCATACAGTTCACAGTGATGGTAAGTGAATACTGAAGCCAAAAACATTTACATAAAAAACTAGAGATTTCAGTGTGTTGAATGAGTGTTTATCACTTTTGAGGCCTAGGCTACATTTGTGCGGGATTGATAACACTGAACACTACCATTTCCGTAGACATTTCTATTAAAATATTTCACAATAAATTATTACTTAAGAAAAGGTTTTAAATACTAGTTCATTCAAATCACAGAATAAAACCCACCCAGGTAGGTAATAGCTAGACTTCAAAAAAGAACACCTAGGTACGACGAATATTCTTCGAATAGAATAAAAAGGAAGTTTAACAATGTGGAAAATAATACCCAATAAAAGTTTAAGAACTAAACTTATATTAATACTTTTTTATGTACTAAGGTGGCAAACAAGCTTGTAGTTCACATGGATGTTGCGTGATGACTGCAGCCTATAGACATCTACATAAAAACCAGCGATCAAAATGCAGATGTGTTGCCAACCCTGAGACCTTAGTCTTTATGTTTCTGTGATAGTTATTACGGGGCCATACATTACTATATAACAGGAACACAATAGTGCTGAACACTACCATTTGGCGTGTTCGGCAGATAGATTTGGTAACGCGGTGGTTCCTACGTCCTCGACTCCTACACTGAATCTCTACCACCAGTAAGAAACTTTATATCAAATATCTTGTACTTCCGAGACCGCGAACTACCCACGGTAAGCGAATGTTGACGTTTGAGGGACCGTAACTATTTAATAAATTACCGTCAAAATTAAAGAAAACGGAACACCTTGATGCATTCAAAATAAAATTATCTAGCAATATAAAACGTTTGGGAGGTTGTTAAAAACAATTTTATTTATACTATTCAATTTTGTAGTGTCAAAACTCCAAATCTTAAGTTACACTATGTGTGTTTTGTGCGAATGCGTGAACGACATCAAAACGTTAATTATGTATTTTTCTTCTCATGTAGGTAAGTGATTTTTGTAATTTTTTATAAGAATAAAGTATCTTTAAACCTAAATATAGAATAAATGTTTATCCATGTTCCATTAATTCAGTAGGTACACGTAATCCTACTCCATAGTTAACATTTTCGAATCAATTTCTAATCCCCCAACTGCTATCAATATCTTCGACTTTTCCACATAAGTGTGTTGACCAACGGAGTTAATCTTGCGTGCGACACGTCGCTCTGGGAAATTCAATTGAAATCCGGTTTTTCCGCCCGTGTCCGTCCACTCGAATTCTTCAAGTGATGTTTTTTCAATGGTTTTACGTTAGATTAGCTGGGTATACGAGCGAAGGGGAAGAAATCGAGTATAAGTGGCACATAAGTGGAGTTACGTTTTTTGTAAGTATTCTATCTTTTGGTTTTTACTATTCCCCGTCTGATCCTTTTAAATCGCTAAGTTTTATTTCAATTTTGAACCTCGCAAAAACCTGAGAACACAGAATTTTTTAAGTCTCAAAAATTAATATTTTTTTGTACTCAAATTAAACATTAGTCTTGTTATTTTTATTATTTATTGTGGTGTGTGCATAAATGCCATGTTACATAAATGTGTTAAGATTTTTATGTAGATGCGTGGCCACTTACGAGGATTTACAGGGATACGATTTACAGGGCCGGAAATTACAAAACCGTACATTAAAGTGGTAGTACTTAGCTCTATTAAAGTCATTATTAAGTGAACAGTCAAATTATCCCAATTTTATTTGTTAGTTTGATCGTAATTTTTGCAAAATAAATCATTTGCAACTGAAGTTTATGGGAATATAAAACCAATACAAATCTTTTCTACATTTAACAAAGCAAACCTTCATCTGTAATTAAAATCATAAAAAAACTATTTTCTCATTTAACTTTGATGAATTGAATAATAAAAACAGCGCAAACCCATATTTCCACAACTTAAAAACCAATTCCCGCAACATATCATTCTAAAATACACCGGGACCCCTTATAAAACTATTAGAATGTATGTCACGGTCTCCAACAGGCCACATTTCACAGATCAACGAGGGATCAGATATATCGGCCCTATACAACCTCTGTGAATTTGTGCCCACGTCACTGCCCAAATTGAATTGGATTTTTTCCTCGGATATTTATTGGCTAGAGCTACAGCCTGTGCAATTGGGATTGTATGTTTATTTTTTATTTTTTGTAAGTTGTTATATTTATTTAAAAAAAAACAGCCTAGTGCGTATCGGGCTTCGCGAAATGTAGGGTTCCATTTTTTAAACATATTTTATTTTATAAGTTATTCGACTGTTAACTACTTGTAAAGTTGTAGAACCTGCTTAACTGTGATAGATTTTCTATCAAATGCATTATTCATTATTATATAATATTGCCGTGATTTTTTCACATTTCCAAATACCACCTGACGGAGAGGGAAGAGACACACGACTCTTACAAATATTGCGACCTTAAAGTTTATTATTTTCAAATTCGGTTCCCTTCATTAATTTTCTCAAGCCCGCCATATTTAAAGACCTATTCCATAATATCCTACACTATGATGTTAGCAAAAACAAAAAAAAATCACCGCTTTGTCGCTTTGATGTAACTAAATGTATATTCAAGACATTCTTGCCAATTTTCAGCTTTCTAGTAGGTACCAAAACCTCTAAGTAAAGTCACACCGCGGACACTCTGCCAAAATTCCATAAAAACGCTTAATTTGGTCTCTATTACACAGACATCAATCAATGACGTGTATTTACACGTGCACCTGTGTGCGTAGCACGTAGAAAATACCAACCGTTGCCTATAAAAGGGGAGGAGGTTGGGTGATGGGGGGAAATCGAGCGGGACGTCGAAATCATTCTATACTTAGTATTATTACATATTCTCTGGGAAAGTTAAGGACAAACGAACGTACGGACGGTCGGGGACCTGGCGATTTATCATCACCAAATATGAACCAAATAAGGAAAGTTAGATGGCATTAACTCATACTTATATCACGTACTTATACCTCCATTTTATAAAGAACACAACGTTGCCAGCAAATTGCGACATTCTGTCCGCTATATTAAAATACTAAAACATATTTTTGTATAACAATTTTTGTATCTGCAAATATGAAAGACATTATTTGCAACTTTATGTCTCATAATATAGAGTTGAGAGTGTTTCGTTTTTTATAACAATTGCGTTGGTAACTGCAAAATATGGTTGTTATTATTACAGGGTAAAAAAGCAAGTGAATATCACGTCGCGTCTATGGATTCATCATCACGACAGGAGGCCGCGTTTCCTGGTCGGATGATATCCAATATTCGCTTACCTTACTGTCTTTTTATTCCCGGTAATGACTTCGTATTGTGTATTGTATTTTGTAATTGATAAATTGTATGGTTCTACCATGAGTAAATTATGTTAAACTTATGTTGAAATATCTCATCGTTTTGTCGTTTGATTTACATCTGTAGACAGGATGAAATATTATCATTCATCGACACATGCACGATTGTATTGTGCGGTGGTGTCTACGCCCTAAAACTCCAATTACGCAATTCTACCAGTAATGAAAATGTGAAAGGTTATCTCATTTACGTTTTTCACCAGCCACCATCACAGTAAATAAACTACACTGATACTATTTTTATTTCATTCTGCAATCGAGTTTTAATTTATTGTGACAATTATAATCTGAAACATCAGCAGCACAAAATATTTTTCATCGGTGTCCAATACAGTGACATTGAAGAGTATCATACCAACATTAAAGGACTTCTCCCTTGACAAACCGTTGTCTGGCATCCCGCTAATGTCGTGGAGTTGTAAAATACAGGAATCCGCTCGGAAAAACTTTCGCCCATCTAATATTTCAACGGTGCTAATATTCCGGAATAAAGTTTGTATGTCTTTGTTGTGCCAAGGGAATTCTTTTCGTTTGCTTTGTGGGCACAAATTAATTTCTAGGGTTTTGTAATTTTGCAAATGTTTTTGATTGTGAATGTTTGTCGTTACTTTGCAAATTTGTTTCTGTAGATATTCAGAAGTTTCACTGTAATATAATTTTCTGCTTTTACACAAAGAATAAAACAACTCATTATGTTTTTGTCCCGGGTCTATTGACATCTCTGGGTATGTTACCAAAGTCCTAGGATAACACTGGGAAACTTCTGAAAAATGTAAAAATCCCAATAGCACTCGCACTTCAACTCGGAAATGGAATCCAGTACCCCAGCATAGAAATAGAGGGCTGCTAGCTGCTACCACTACACTATCAAAGTCGTAAACATCACAGATCTAACAGAAAAAAGCCGCAAAATTGACATCCAAACATTGATGCACCCAGTACTCAAGATTCGGATTGCAGCGAATTAAAATAGAAATGCGAAATGCTTGTACTTATAATATAATACTTTGTACTTGGCACTCAAAAAAAAACAAATGCCACTAAGCATAATATTGGCACAATATTGGCAAACCATCCGGAACATGGCAACGTTTCTATTTTGACAGTTGATAGTTTACGCAACTAATCCGCTCGGCGGCGCCAGCGTCGCGACATCCGACGATGGCCGCGTCATTTCCGGCAGCCGGACGTAAATAAATCGAGCGAGCATCACACATTGCGTGAGATAAATCGAGTGGGTAATTCGCTGGGGATTTATTTGTCTTCGATGTATATTTGTTGGGGAAACAGTTGGAGACAAAACTACTATAAATACTGTTTTCTTGTTTAATGTTTTGTGTGAAATAAATAAAGTTATTTACGTCGTGAAGCAAACAAGTTTACAGGGAACACTGATGAACTTGTCGTAGTGTACTTGGATATAGGTATATTCAAAATATGTAGATGCCTAAAATGCCTTAAATATAAATGCTTTACCACATCAGAAGATAAGATAGGAAATGTGGAATACTTTAAAAATCTTCCCA
Source organism: Macrosoma leucophasiata (assembly GCA_036365455.1). Classification (NCBI taxonomy): domain Eukaryota; kingdom Metazoa; phylum Arthropoda; class Insecta; order Lepidoptera; family Hedylidae; genus Macrosoma; species Macrosoma leucophasiata. The sequence continues at coordinate 15,275,800 of JAWQUS010000021.1, forward strand.
AATTTTTGTAGCCTGCATAAGTCCGGTCATAATCCTAAATCCAGCAATTTTCCACTTTTATCTTTTAAAACCGCTGGTGCAGTTAACCGAAAATGACGGTCAAACTCATAGAGAAACACGGGCCACCGGTCGCGGCGAACCGGAGGGGAGTAGCCATATGCAGGCTTTCCCCTCTGTCAAAGTACAAGACCAAATGGTCCTATGCCTGTTGCCCAGATATTTAAATGTGTGCGTGAAATTGTTCATGTATTTTCCAAGGTGTGAGTTTCGTAGTGATAGACAATTTTTGTAGTGTGAGTGTATGTCACATGTATTTCCCCTCGCAAAAAATGACAGACTGTTTTGCATCGGTAATAAACGCTCTGGCTACTCCCCTCCGGTCCGCCGCGACCGGTGGGCCGAGTTGTTCTATGGTCAAACCATTCCAATAACAATATGTGATGAGAAGTAGCGGAATAATTCGATTGAAATTACTTTAAAGTTGTACAGTGTAAGGAGATGGTCCGTTCCTGGTGTGGTAACTTAAAAAAAAAACGTAATTTCACGCCTGTAATCCCCGAAGGGGTAGGCTGAGGTAAATGTATGCATTCAAGCATACATGCAAACACCCACTATTCGCCGGTTACGTTTTGACCCATGTAACAGGTGGCGAGCCAGTTGACATCTCCGGGCACATTACCAAACTTCGAGCTACTGAGAAATTTCCAGAGAATGGAAAAATCCCAATAGAACCAGAGATAAAGGACTTTACACTTAGACTTTACATCTCTGATAATCGAACCCAGGACCTCAGCGTAGTAGTAGTGACCTGCTAGGTTACCGTGGCTATTGGCAGTTAGCAGTTAGGTTTTGTACCATATTCTAGTAATAACAAAAAAAACAGAGATTTAATTAAAATATTACAAAAAAATATTGAATCCCGTTAATTTATAAACATGTTACAATTAAAATACAATAACATTGCTGATTTTTCTGGCACAAGTAACATTTACATGGTGGCGATCTATAGAGAATCAAGTGGTGTAGAGTTATACCAAGAAAACGTAATGGTATACTAAGAAAACGTCAAAAATAGCCTTCCAGCATTTTGTAAAAGCTTTATGATACTCTATATCGAAATATTTTATGACATTGAATCAAAAAAAGATCCGTTTGAATAGTTGAGCTTGGTTTAAAATGTTATTATTATCTGTTTCTCGCACCTGGTACAAAACCACACTAAAGCTATATACAAATTAGGACCGTCTCCTTTAAACTCATGAAAAATTTTTTCTACGTCACTCATGCGATGCAATTTATATTTTCACTCAACAATAAACCTTCACTCATCTTGTTTTTCCAACAAACGAACAGAAGCCGCATTAGGTGTTGTACAAAATGAGACACTATTCCACGACGGCTGGGCACAATAAGTGTAGGCCCCTGTCCCCTGACCCAAGGGTCGTTTGCGAGACGAGCTAATGAAGTCCGCATATTGGCAACCGACTTGTGACATTGCTTAGTGCTACTGGAAGTGTACTAAGAATCTTGAGTTCCAAACATTGATTTATACAAAAAAAAATTAAAGGTAGGTTAAAACAAGTTAAAACAGCTCTGAAATATTATCTAGTAAACCTAAAAAACATACCAAAGTATTAAAACATATTTTTAACTAAACCGCAATAAAAATGATCTTTCCTAACAACAATAGAAGGAGGATGCAAAACTTTAATTTTAGAACTTTTTATTCCGGTGGTCTCCCTTCCCCCCAAGAAGGGGAAAGACTCGTGCCCAGCAGTGGGACGTATCAAGGCTTGCTATTATTATTCCGGTGAGGTAAAAATATTTTTACCATCGGAAAAGTCCTTTCCTGAGAACCGCTCAGAATAATATTTTCATTTCGTACCATATTTTCATTTTGTACAAACCTTTGTGGTGAATGTAATATCGACACATCAACGCTTTAACTTTCAATTCAGACAAACTAACTTAACTCATTCTAAAAAAATGTTTTAAAATTTTCCTTTGCTTTGAATTCTAAACATAACAACATATACATATTATTCGCACTATGTTACCTACTGGTAGTAGAGCTCCAGTGACGGAGCTGCACCTACTTCTAGCCTCTTCCTTATTTTAAGCATCATTGTTTACTGGACATTGGTTAATTACGTGCGATAGTTGGAAGCTCACGAGAGAATGATTGCTGAGCGGTAACGACGCTGTTCGCCTGAACTCAGGACTCATGGGGCCTTGCAAAGAGCGATATTAGCTGATATTTGTAGTAAGCCAAAAACATGCCTACTATATTTCGATTAACACATCAATTGTTTTAAGAATGTACACTTGCGAGCTTTAAACTGGAATCGCATAAACGGGGGTTGTTCAATCATGTGTTATTATTGTTTTATTTATATTGTTACCTATCCTGGTTTATGTGATTTCAGTTAAAAGCTCGCAAGTGTATAAAATAAATAAAAAAATACTCGCATGTGTTATTGCATAAACAAAAACAATATGAAAGAATAGGATAAATTCTATATATGTACCTACCGTAGCATTCACATACTTATCAAAAATTTCTAAAGTAACTAATTGTAGGTACTTGGACGTTATAATACTCATTATAAACAATAACTATTTCAAATAATATCACGTTGAATATATGTAGGTACACCTAATTTGTAGATGTGTACTACTATATACTACTGGTGGTAGAGTTCTAATGTCGGAGCTCGGTGGAGTTGGCACTACTACACATACACTACTACATTACATAATCTATCCGCGAAATGGTAGTGTTCAGCACTATCGTGTTCCGGACAGATGGTTATGTTATGGTACTATAAGTTCTATCACAGAGACAAAACAACTTAGATCTCAGGTGTGGCAACGCATCTGCATTTTGACCTCTGGTTTTTGTGTAGATGTCTATAGGCTGTAGTTATCACTTAACACCCATGTGAACTGCATGCTTGTTTGCCACCTTCATTACATAAAAAAAGCTCAAATCCCATTCACGCTAATTTCGTGGCTCCACACCACCCAAAGCACGTACTAATGTCATTCGGCAACACAACATCTAGTTTATGGCACTTGGTTGCTGCCACCATACTGCCTCCGTAACATCACACGTGTCGACATCTCGTTCGGTAATATTGTTCCAACAAGGTGGTCATTAGCGAAGATAATCATGTATTTGCTGATTGCGGAGTTATTGACGAATTACTTTTAGTTAGCGACTTTTGAGATTTGTAAAAATAATTATCCCCTGAAGGAAAAATTCTTAATATTAATGAAAGAAGGTTAAATTTCTATAGAATCTTATAAAATTGCATAAAATTAGTTCAACAGAAATTTGAATTTTAAATTAATCTCAGATATTGTGTGTGAAAATTAAACGACGGCACATTTGAATGTCCAAATTATAAAAATCTTGAGTTTGTATGTATGTATCTTCACGTCCCTTACAAGGTAATTAGAGAGTGTGGAGCGCCCGTTCATCTTGAGTTTGTGTGTCAATAAAATAAAGTAGGACTGGTGAATATCACACAATATGAAACATATTACCAAAAAGGCACAATCATGAAAAAATACCCTAATTCTACTTGATTGGTACAGAATAATATTGATTTGATGCAGTGTCTGTCATTTTGAGAATATGGTAACGTTTTAGAATCTGGTATTTTGAGAATCTGGCATTTTGAGAATCTAGCATTGCATTCATTCACAGAATCTGGTGCTTTAAAGGTGTCTGACATTTCCAGAATCTAGCATTTGTTGCCCAATCTGTGCTTAAGTTATCGCGAGCTACATTTATAGAATTAATATTATATAATATATATAAATTTATTTTCTTATTTTAATATCCTCGATTTTTGTATATTGTTTTTAATTAAGACGATACGTAGTTCGTCAGTGCAGCTAGTAATTCATAAAAAACGTTTCATTTCAGTCATTTAAAATTACTTCCAAAACAATTTCAGACATCGATTAGATGTTGAGAATAAAATAATAACGAAATGAACTACTGCCACATCTAAACATACACATATTGACGCTGTTAATCTATAACAAGTAAACTGAATGAAGATTGCAAATCATTAATCCTTTAGCACTCACTCCTAGAGGCCCCTAAAACAAACAAAAAATTGAACATGTCCAACATTAATTTATTAAACCCAACAACGATTAACTCCTTCGTAACAACCTCATAAATCTACCGAGTTCATTATACTGTATTCGGCGAAACTCATTCTACTGCAGGTATACATTGTCCCCCTCGGTTGCGAGTCGCGAGTGACAAACTTATAAACATTTGTCACGGGACGGACCGTCCAAGCTCCGATCCTCTATTACAAACCCACCAACATTAACCGACCTACCAAAAATCTCACATAACCCCGTTAACACCCAACTGTATTCGAAAACGGGGGAGCTAGGAAGACCACGATAATTTGGTGGTGTATTACTTATTCAAAACCCGGAACGTTTAGCCGATGCCGTTCTAAATTTTACAAATAATTTACGAACGGTCACTCTTGACACGCAGGCAATGTTAGGGTTGCAACGAAAAGATTCGAATATTCGTCTTATTGCATTATAATGTTATTTTCGAATATCTTAGCCGATTAATACTCGAAGATCACCCATCGTCCAATAGTAAATATAGCGCCAATAAAGCCACCAAAACCAACATAAATCTAAATCAAAATAGGAATCAAAGTTGATATAAAACTGTAAAAACTAGGACAGGCATCATTTTTTTAATCCCATGTAACTAATATTCTTCTATCGTTTTCTTAATAATATATTTTTGTGATCATGTTCAAAAGATAAAACCCATACGTTTGTAATAAAAAATGTTTTTTAGGTTGTAAAAATAATGTTTCAAAGCTGTCACACTTTGTATCTATTTTCCATTTTGTTTTAGTAAAAATGTTCCTTTCAGTAAATAACTTATGTACAGTGGCAGCCCTAAAGTGAATGAAAAATAACGGCGATGTCCTACCGCTATAGTCCGGTTGAGCTGCGTTAATAACGTCCACTCGTGGCGCACTCATTAACACTGTCGATAGGAAAACGCACAAATTAATCACTTTATCACTTTGTCAAATATATTTTCACACGGCCTGTATATATAGTTTGATCTTGAAAGACGTTTTTCTAGCTCAGATTTTTTGTAGATGTCTATAGGCTGCGGTTGCTAAATACCAACTACATGTTTGTTTAGCCATGCATGCATCACAGCATAAAAATAATTAAAACTGACAACCTCCTTTTCTGCATTCGGTCATAAACAAAAAGATCACTATTATGCACCCAACTCACACTTGTGTTTTTATTTGCCGTCGAAAACAAAGAGGTGTAATTAGTCAGGGGGAAATACGGCAACTCCTAACAAGTTATTTCGCACTGCCATTTCCTAGCCGTGTTTATTATCCCTGCTGTCCCCAACTAATTTATTGGGCCCTTAGCGCCCTTTGCCCTCAGATGGATCACCTAATTTAACATTAAGGTGCTTTGGAAACCAATGGACAATAATTTTCTTGCTCGACCTCTGTAGACAGGATCTTGAGAGGAAGAATTTTCGTTCGTAATTATAGACAATCAACATAAATAAAATACAAGCTTAGATTCTATATGTTTGATCATGAAATTGAAATTTAAATGTACATAACTAAGATTACATGTTACAATGAAAATTGTATGAAGATTAACACTTTTTTACTTGTGGTAGAGCTCCAATGACGGAGCTCGCGGGCGAAGGCACACCATAGGCATTACCTAATGAATATACTTGCCGCTAAATGGTAGTGTTCAGCACTATCGTGTTCCGGTCAGGTGATAATGTAATTTCCGGCACAGGAGCATAACACCTTAGGCCTCAGGAGTGGTAACGTTTTGACCTTGGTCCACGTGTGGGTGTCTATAGTCTGCAGTCATCACTTAACATCAATGTGAACTGCATGCTTGTTTGCCACTTCAACTACATAAAAAAAACATGGAATAGATAAATAAGTATATAAATAAGGATTATGGTAAATGGTGATGAGCGCCATATTCACTCACTAGCGTTAGATCTTAGGTAGTTTAAGTTACGGAGAATAATAAGCTAAGTTGAAGATTATTTTACCCGAGTTTCGATTTCTACTAAATCAAAATGTGTATTGTAAAGCTTGGAACTTCTCATCCCACATTTTTCCAAATTTTCATAATTTATGTGCTTAATCAAATTTTTTTCTGTTTGTGTTTGGACGTACCTACTTAGAACGTTATCATTAACCTACAAAAGTAAAGTCAACAAAGACGAACTACCACAAAATGCGTCATTTTGTGGTAGTTCGTCTTTGAATCGCTTTTTTTGTTCGAATTTGTTTTAGTTTTTGGTCATAGCTACACAAAACTAAAAGCGTCTGGACGAAAAGCTTCGGGATGTGACTAGCCTATTGCGAATATTGAGAATTTTTCCGCTTAAAAAATCAATCAACCGAACAATGGCGGTCAAACAATTCCAATAGAGCGGATGGGCAGCAACGTCCCGCAATAAAACTGCCGCCATTGCGATCGCCGATCCACCTGTTAAACATAGTCATGATGGCATGGAGAATACGCCTTACGATTCACAGCAATACGTCTTCGGGGAAGACTTTGTCAAGCAGTGGACGTTATTCTGGTGGGTGGTGATGACACAAATCTAAAAACCTAACTGTCTTATCATATTTTCATATTTCTGGGGGCTAACTTGAAATAGGTCCTAATGACTCATTAGTACCTAATCAGCATAGATCAACACGGGCCACCGGCCAACTAGAGGGGAGTAGCCATAGTGTCTATTACCGATGCAAAACAGTCTGTCATTTTTTGTCGGGGGGAAATTTGTGTGACACACACGCACAATAAAAATCGTCTATTACTACGAAACTCACACCTCGACTTTAACAAAATAAATAAACAAATTCACACACACATTTAAACATCTCGGCGATAGCGGCTTCTCGGACACAAACTCGGATCAGTCGCTCGACCGATCCGCATATCGTGTAAGATATACCTATCAGTCCACTGTGGTTTAAATCAGCACGAAACTGATAGATTGTTCAGAAACAACACGAGCGTTATTATCGCATTTTTGAGTTTTGAAGAATTAATAGATAAATTGTGATTAAAAATTACGTAAATATGAAAGGTAACGCCATCTTTTTGTAAACTTCATGTGACAGATCTCTTTTTACAGCAAGAAAACAGAGCAAATTCAGTCGCACAGCTAGATTTAGTCTAATGAACAGTCCGGCTGCAACTAGTTTTTATTATACGCAGAGGACCACTTTGACAGAGGGGAAAGCCTGCATATGGCTACTCCTATGGCTACTTCCCTCCACTCCGCCGCGGCTGGCTATGGTAATCTGTAACTGAAACATTTACTTGCAATTCCACAACGGTCACCAACACGTACCCAAAAACAAATGAAAGTAAAAACACAAGAGAACAATTTTGTCACCGCGAGGTTATAAATATTGGTTTATTTATTGGGGAAGGAGACAAAAGGGTCAATGTAATTAGGTACGTGGAAACTTGGCGCGTTTTGGTATCCTGCGGCGATTAACTTTCGTATAGGTAGATATTCAGAATTTAATGATTAGTCATTTTGATTCAGTAATATCGACGGATATTTCGGAATTGCCAAATGCTGACCAAAAAAAAACAAATATCGAACAGTTTTATTTCAGTAGCCTAGTGGTAGCAGACCACTTATAGTACGCTGGGGTTCTGGCTTCGATTCTCGGGTCGGGGGCTATCAGAGATAATGGTGTAAAATCTTTATCTTTGGTTCTGTAGGAATTTTTCCATTTTCTGTAAATTGCCCAGTACCTCGAAGTTTGGTAATGTGCCCGGAGATGTCAACAGGCTGGCCACCTGTTACAGGGGCCAAAACTTAAGCGGCGAATCGTGGGTGTTTGTATGTATGCTTGAATGCATGCACTTACCTCTGCCTACTCCATTGGGGATTGAAGTTTGGCGAAGTTACGTTACGTTAATTATATTCTTCTTCTCATGTTGACGTTAATGAACCATTTGACAATAGAGGACTTTCCTACCTGTAAATGACTACTGCTTAATAATCAATCTTTTTAAGTAAACATGTTTCAAGAGTACCGGTCTTATACCTGAAATACCACGCGGACGAAGTCGCGGGTAAAAGCTAGTCGGTCATATAATTTTCTCAATTTCCAAGATTAGCCTCCATTTTGTCAAAATAAGTAGCGGTCAGTCACAATTAATTCCCTCTGCACCGACGCGGTGTCAAACTCGAAGGTCTTAGAGGGGTCTCACGACGTCTTGTTAATGACCTCCGACAAAATAGGTACATTAGGTACCCCTGATTCATTGCTTGCGTTTTTATTTTCATTCACTCCATTACGTATTTTTGTTCTGAAATATTTCATACATACCTACTACACCGAATAAACAAACACCCAGACCCGAAACAAATATCTGTAGGCCATACAAATATTTGTCCCGGTGCGGGGATCGAATCCGCTACCCTTCGAATCAAACGATCGTCTCACACCGTTGGACTAACCGGGTCGTCAAAAATGAAGCAAGTGACGGGCGCAGGCTGGTGGCAAAAAACCAAAAAACACAATCACAGTATAATGGCAACCCATTATACATCCCACTGCTGGGCACGAGTCTCTCCCTTTTTTTTTTTTTTTTGGTGGGGGCCCTGGAGCTTACTTTACTTTACCACGCTGCTCCAATGCGGATTGGTGGAGGTGGGTGGGTTAGTGGCCAACCCGCTGTCGGATGTTTTCAAACCGCTCATAAGGCCTCCGACAAGGTTTCACGACTGCTATCTATCGATAGCAACCGGGACCAACGGCTTAACGTGCCCTCCGAAGCACGGAAACGCGCATTTCATTTGCCACTAGCGGCCACCCATCACACTACCCGACCGCGCCCGTAGTGCTTAACCGAGTAGATCGCTTCCGATCTACACCAGCCGCTGGGCCATGCGCGCTTCACAATCACAGTAATGTAATCTAATACAACAGAATAAAAAAATTATTCACACATTTAATTGTAATTATCAATCACAAATAAAAAGCAAATAATAAAATCAATAAACGCGCGCATATACACCACCACAATCACAAAACGCCTTGTAATCGTTGTGCTATCGATATCGCATAAAATCTAACCTAACAAAGAATCAGTAAAAACAGGCCGTCCATCAGGCTAATGTACGCGGACGGTTGCACATAAATAGGTGCGCAGGCGCAACGTAAAGCACGCACTGTCCTACAAGGATGCCCACTCAGCGCGAGATAGTGCGACAACGTTGTTATCTGCCGCGGTGACAAATACCCGCCTCGATACATTGCTTCATGATTGCCTCTAAGGCTCGGTACACGGCTGTTGTTTTAACAGAACTTTGGTTCACTATAAAAGCTAGAATGCATTACAATTTTTATCGATTCGCGTTTTTATTAGGCGTACTTCTTCTTTTCATAGCCATGTCCTGCAACATTCTGTCGAACAATAAAGATAATAATTTAGCAACGGCGACTAAGCAGAGGTTACCTCTGATTAGTTCTGATAAGACTCTTCCTGTGCAGCTGTTAGAGTATAATGCACAGGAGAGCAGATTTGTCCTATCCTGCTTTGAAGCACCCCAGTCACATTCAGGTCCTGAGGAAAAACCCTCCATCTGCTACATAGGACTAAACTTGCAATTATGCAAACAAACGTGATTTGCAAATCAAAGGTGTTTGCGTGTATATTTGTATTTGTATGCATGCACCGCTGCTTACTCCTTTTAGGAATGCAGGCATAAAGTAACGTCTTTAAAATCAATATTTTCCAAACTTCTTTGAAACGTACTATCACTTAACTCTAAAATGGAATACCTTCTTTTATCCAATGCGAGGATGATACGAGTATTACGAAAATACATAATATGTAATATACACGTAACATACATAATATGTATGTAAATTCGGCAAAACACAACAATTAAAAAATTGTAACCATGTCTTTAACTACACAATAATGACCATAAACAACGTAACGCAATGATCAATCAATCAACCGTCCGCTTTTTCATCATTTCAGCCGTAAGACGGCCACTAACCCGTATCTCCATCAACCCGCATTGGAGAAGCGTGGTGGAGAGGCCAGGCCTCACTCCAAGAAGTGGAGAGACTCGTGCCCAGCAGTGGGACGTATCAAAGGTTGCCATTATCATACTAGAAGAGAACGTCTGTCCCCGTGACGGGGACACGGCGCACGGGGACAACGGGAATAAACCAATTATTCCACTGAAGCGGTGGAGTCGTCACGTCCCTCTTTTTAGAAATCGGTAAATTCTTACCTGACTTCTAAGCTTATTTCACAGTAAAAATCGAGCCACCAAAACAATCGCATGGTGACAAATAGCAATGTCTCTCGTGGTACGGGGTCGTGTTATCGAATTACGATTTATTGTGGCGAAGGTATCTTGAAGCTCATGTCTTGTCTCCGATATTTTTTTATCGCCTACATAAAGTATTGTTCCGCAAAATATGTCGCCCGCTGCTGTGAGTTGTTCGACTTCATATTCGATACGATCTATGTGAAATTGACACTGCAAAATATGCCTCAATAAAGAAACGTTACAGGTTATCTTTTGTTTGGCTAGCCTTTCTGATTTCTATATAACATTTTTGATAATACAGAATTTCCCTTCACGTTTTTGAATTTGTTGTACTAAAATGCTTCTTGCATTTTAGTACAGTCAAAAAATTCAAATACGATCCAATACAGTCACCTGAAATACTAGTTAGCGACATATAATACATACTAATATTAAGTAAAGTGGAATCTTAACTCTCGATAGCTGACGCTCAGCTCTTCCAATAGGTACGCGTTTCCTATAATGTACAGTACCCATCAACAAAATTAAATATTGCACCTACGTAAGCACTAATAGTTCTTCTTGATCAAAAACGTCACATAGGTTGTGTGCGAAAAAGGGTAATGCTCTATAACGCTCTACAAAGCCGAAATTATCCAACGTCTCTTTCCTTAGATCTATGTGCATTATATCTTGCTACTTTCTGTGTCCATAACTACAATGTCATGTTCCTCCGCAAAGTAAAATGCAATTTCTTAAGTACAATGTTCCAAAGTTACAAAACATTTTCCATCACCTTTCCCGGTTACAGTCGAGGCACGCACAACCATCAAAATCACCTCAGATAAAACAGAACCACTGAAATCGTAGTAAATCGCCACTCCTCCGTCAATAAATAGTAATAAGTTGTAAAAGCAGTGGCATCATAACAACCATTCTAGACCAAGAGTCGGCTGACGTATCGAATTTTCTTGTAGATAAAATTCTTAATTTAATTTTATTAATCTACGAATATAGGTAGCAACGATCTTCGAAGTATCTAGTTGATATTGTGATACTATAATAATGACTATTAATGAGATGCGTGAATGTGTTGAAATGTAATTATGCAGGTGATTTTCAAAATAATTTTTATTTTAAATTTACAGTCTAATTTAAAAACATAACATTTAATTTCAATGAATTACTAGCTTAGCAACCATTCCATAATTGATCATTTTAGCCATATATCCTTGATTGGCTTATTGTTTGATTTTTGTTCTGTACTTATCTTAATATATATAAATCTCGTGTCACAATGTTTGTCCTCAATGGACGCCTAAACCACTTAACCGATTATAATAAAATTCGCACACCATGTGCAGTTCGATCCAACTTGAGAGATAGGATAGCTTACATTACGCTATGACTAATAGGAGCAGAGCAGCGCGGGCGAAGCCGGGGCGGGCCGCTAGTATTAGTTATATATTGCTATTGGATTACCAATAAATAAATAAATAAATATCGAATGATTTTTTAATAATTGGATTACGTTCTGTAAGTTTAAAATATCTTCAATACATCCAGTATTGAAGATATTTTATTTTAAGAGAAATATTTAAAAAGTTTGTGATATCAAGGTATATCCTGCCGAGTCAATGTATAACAGACAACTCAAAACCCATGTCCTGAAGGTTTGTCCAGTCCCTGATAGACCAATGCATAATTAAGAAATTCCAGATGCAACCAGACTGATGAAGCAAAATGAAGGATCAAAAAAGTGTATCACTTACATTTACAAGATCATCGTTGGTGGTCCCACTACTTTTATAAGAACTCGACAGAAAATAATTATGCTCGGAAAAGGAAATACCTCTAAAATACGAGGTTTTTCTTGGTTACCAATAATTAGCTACATTCAATGTTATTACCACATTGGTTTATAGACGTTTATGATGTGGCAAGTTCAGAATCCATAGGTGTACTCTTGGACTAATCGCGCCAAAGGTTAAATGTTTCAAGGACCGACGGAAAGATTCTGCTATATCGACCAACTCATCACTGATATGTCCTATGCTTGCTACAGAGAAGGACTAGCAAATGCAAAAAAAGAACTGTTGAAGACGTACAGCCGGTCGTGTACCCGTATATTTATATTTATATATATATATATATATGTATTTGGAACTGTTGTGGCAAAACAATATAATTAATAACAAAGCATATTTAAAAATTAAAAATAAATATAAATTAAGGATTTCTGAGGAGTAGTAGGTACTCGGAATAATATTGGACAAAACAATAATTTGAAGAGAAGAAATGAACTACTTAATAAAAAATAATTCAACGCTCAAAAGAATTTATATTGTTGACCGTAGAAAATAAAAAAAAAACATTATTATTATTTTCTTTTTAGTAGGAATACTTACATTAAGTACCTATATTTAACTGCCTCAGTAGCCTAGTGATCCTAGGTTCGATTCCCGGGTCAGGGGCCATCAGAGATAAGCGTGTAAAATCCTTTATCTCCGGTTGTATTGTGATTTTCCATTTTCTGGAAATTTCCCAGTACCTCGGTGTTTGGTAATGTGCCCGAAGATGTCAACAGGCTCGCCAACTGTTACGTGCGCCAAAACGGCCGGAATGTTTGCATGTACCGTACCTTAAGTTTTTATCAGAAGCTTCTTAAAAGATTATACCACAAATAAAAAAAAAAATTGTAGAATCCGTCACCTTTCTCAACCATCAAAACTAACGGTCGCGCCCCGAGAGGGTCGTAGTCGCAGCGAAAATCATTCCGACGTTCAAATATCAATAAAACAGGAACGGTACACGCGTGGGACTCATTGCGATCGCTACTGAATTACAAATATGCCGCAAATACGGCCCTGCTCTTTTGATGGGACACTTTATTTTTTTGTAATGGCCGCATCGGCCGCATGTTAGTGCTTTATGAGATTTACATTAGTCGTGCTGTTTTATTACCCGGAACCCCGGTTTTTGGTGTCGTTTGGGGTTTTTTTCGGGAGTTAACGTCCAGTGAATGTGGCAATATTATAAATGATTCTGAAAGTCACTAATGCCTCAGCAAATTCCAAGTCTCAGCAAGATAACAATGATGGGTGAAGGTCTGTTAAAGATGTGAGTTTAGACTGGTACTAAACATCAAATCGGATTCAAGTTCAACCGCTACTCAGATCTAAGATAATTCCTTAATAGTATATCCATACATAAAAAATCAATTGCTTTTCATTGGTCCCGCTAAAACTCGAGAACGGCTGGACCGATTTGGCTAATTTTGGTTTTGTATGATTTTTGGTAATCCAGGAAAGGTTTAAAAAGTAAGAAAATATGAAAAAAATGAAGAGAAAACCATTATTTAATTCTGAGGCAATACGAAATTTGCCGGGTCAGCTAGTTTATTATACTCGTATAAACCTGTCATAAAATTTTCCACATTGCAGTACGTTTTTTTTGTACCTACCATGAAAATGGCAAACAAGCATACGGCTTACATTGCTAGTAAATAAACATGATGATGGTAATATATATATAAAAGTTAGAGATTTCAATGTAAATTAATGTAGATGCGCTGCCACTCCCGAGGACATCTACGCATAGACTAATATATCTACGACTGGAATACGATAGTGATCTACAAATGCGTTAGTGTCTACGAACCCGAGCTCCGCCACCTAGACCTCTACTACCAGTGAATGTTATATGTTGCAAGTCTGAAGGTTAAGCTCTGAGGGACTACAGGTTCGGCTCCCACCTCGAAAAATTTAGTCTGTCTATTCATAGTTTTAGTAATTTCAAACAAAAAAACCTGTATTCTAGGTTTTATCTAATCTTTGGGTGTTGGTGAAGCTAAAAACCATCTAGCCGTCTATATAGACTTCAGAGGGTGCCAAAGAAATATAAAACCATAAACACACTCGAAAAATATAACCCCTTAATAACTATCAATTTAAAAATAAAATATCAGTTATCCTAACATCGGCCTCGCAAAACAATAGTAATCGATTCCATACTCACGCATACCGAATCGATTGAGGACATTGAGTGGCCCTCGCAGTCTCTGAGTGGTCTCCGAGGGTATTTATTGGAGGTAATTAAAAAGAAAACAGACAAAAGGCCCGCAGCTGATCAGGACGTGCCCCGAACACTAAGACCGGTGTCTTGAGGGATGGCCTTTAATTATTTATTTACGTATCGATAGTTAATTATTATTTTGTGGGCGGGAAAACATCTACATAATCCAAAAGTTGTTATTCCGATTTTTTATCGGATATTTTATCTACCTACGAGTACGTGAAAACGATATGGTGGAAATCGAGGGCGTAAGAAACACTGACTTATAGAATCTAACTTCCGCTTTGATAAATATGATGATAGTTTAAAAAAGTAGCAATTAATTATTTTGTTAATTTATGCATTTTTTTTTAATTCATTAAAAATAGCTCTCAAGTTTGCTTGACACATCAAAATACTGTATACTTATGGAAGCTAATAAATAATACTAATACCACAGTATAAGTACATAGGTACATGTTCGTTTTCCTTAAACTGTGCTTATACTAAGTTAATAATAGTACTAGAGGAGATGTAAATTAATTGAGTCATAATTTAATAAAGTAAGCTCGGGTTGCACTAAGATATTTGCTAAAGTTAAAATTATTGTAACATTTCACATCTTTCTCTAACTTAAATATTCTTTAAATTAGAGAAGGATGTGAAATAATAGGTCCAAGTAATAGACTACTTTTTAGATATTAAACTACTTTTTTATAAAAATACTTCAAGATTATTGATGAATAAAACAGAATTAGAAATATCTAAATGTTATTTGTCTATGCCTGGTGCGAAAACATGTTATACCTGTAGGTATAACATGTTTTTGTAACTGTACCTGTATTTCAAAAACATTAAACTACTTGTTATCCTCGAATCTAATATAGATACAGTCTCTTCCATCATTAATGTCATTATTGTCATTGCATCTTTAAGAATTATAGGTTTTCAAATACTTCTACATAAAAAAAATGTTACTATTACTAAACGTATCGCGATGTTCAAAAAATATTTTAGGTATTTATCGACAATTTGCACCCTGGCACACCACTAACAAAAGATCACAAGCCGGTCGAGTGAAAGAGGACTTTTATCAGTCGCGACCGATACGAATACTTCTAGATTCCACCCGTAATTTATTGCCACCCTATTCGCCACCTACTGCTTAAATAGCGCATTTAAACCTTATTGCAAAGCAATAAAGCTATTTTTTCTATGGTTTTGGTTTCCTTACACGAAGTTTTCTTCTAATTCTTGTCAGGACTGAGGGAGCAGGGGGAGTGAAAATGTGAAGTTCTTCGCAGTTTTACGAGTTTTTTTGGTTAAAGCTTGTGAAAATGATATCTACAATTATATTATCCTTTAAATCCATAAAATTTTGCCACTTCAATTATGCTAAATATGCAAGTAATAAATAAAATACCTCCATACGAAGTCAGACAACTATTAAAAGCTTTAAACTGACAAATTCACATGGTGAATAGAGTGATAAGATTTTTTGTGTTATACTCGTTATTTTTATCTGACCCCTACTACCTACAGATTTCTTAATAGTTTTGGAAATAAAGCATGGTCAAATCATCCTTATTTTGTTTAAGAACTTCCAGAGTAAATATCTTTAAAGTATAAAAATATGTATTTGAGTCTTAGTTCTTGTTAGTTCGCTAACGGCGTTAATGCGGTGGTGCCTACGTCGGCGAGCTCTATTACTGGAGCTCTACCACCAGTAGAACGTTACGCCCATGTGACGGTAGCAACACGGCTAAGCTACGCATATTTTTCATACCCAGTCCACATCCCAATTCTACGCCAGTACATCATAGATTGTCAACAACTACAAAGCTATCGGCACACAATGCGCTCTACTAGATTTCTTGGCGAGATGTCGCTACGATATCTCTGATGTACGCAGCCGGCAGCGGCGGCGACAAAGGCTTGCCCGCCATTAACCGATATGACAAGACTATAAAGTAACTTCACCGTGGGACGATGACGTTTCGTTTGCTTCGACATATGCTCTACTTGATTTCATTTCAGCGCTTGATTTTTCTGTTACTGTTGAAATAACTATACCTATTTAACTTTGTGCGAAATCTCTTACGGGGTAACGTGAAGTATATAGCTCAGTCCTTACATAACTCCGTATATGTAAGCCGATTCCGAAAACTCTTGACCTCATCTTCAAACTGTACTCGACCTTTTTTCAAGGTCAGTCTTGGTCGTCCGTGACCATCTACATTCGCAACGAATATTTGTTCTGTCAGGAAAAGGCTCTGTGTGTCTGTTTTCTAAAAGTTCTTAGTAAGATGGCAACGGGTCTGTTTTTAACTTATATCTCTAGTCTTTATGTAAAAATTTGCAGTATGTACAGCACATTACAGTCTTTTTGTAAAAGCCATAATAATCACTACCATCAAAAAGCATGTCTTATTATTATTTTTTTATTTATTTATTTATGTAACTTTAGTGCACAAAAGAAGGAACTGTACATAAGGCGGACTTAACGCAACTAAGGCATTATCTACCAGTCAACCTTTGGGTAGAAAAGAGATCAACGAAATGGGTGCTATAAATTAAAAGCTAAATAATGTAATATTATTAAATCTATAACAACAAAGATTAAAAGTATATATACTTACAATTAACAACACATATATGTCATGAATATATATATATGTATAATACAACATAACAATGTTTAATACATAGATATGTATATAAATATATAATATATATAAAAATAATATTATAACCTACAATATATATATAAATACAAACATGATAGCTCGATGGTTAAGATGATTTATAAGCAAAAAAAAATAATAATAAATTCAGATGTCAGGACGGTGCATTACGGAAGTATTTTTCTAAATTACGTTTGAATATAAATTTACTCGGAGCTTTTTTAACATTGAAAGGTAGCATGTTCCAGAGCTTGATAGCTGTAACAGCGAAAGAGTTAGACATGAAACCGGTACGGTGAGAAGGGACTGCTAGAATGAGATTTTCAGAAGAACGAAGGTTGAGGTCATGGGAATTGCCAAGATAGTTAAATTTACACTTAAGATAATGGGGAGACAGTGGATCGTAAGGAATGGAGAAAAGTAAACAAAGGATTCTAATGGATCTTCTCTGACGAATAGGAAGCCAATTGAGTTTTGCGCGGTAAGAAGAAATATGATCGAATTTACGGAGACCGAAAATAAATCTGATGCAATTATTAAGGATACGATCCAATTTGTCTAGAAGTTTTTGAGATACATCGGAGCAACAAACATCTCCATAATCAATGACTGGAAGGACAAGCGATTGCACTAAGAGGAGTTTTGTTTTGCATGGCAGAAAATTCTTAAACCTATATAGAGAACGCAGTGTGGCAGTGGTATTCTTAGAAATATTATTAACCTGGGTGTTCCAGCTAAGAGTATACCTAAATCCTTAACATTATCAGATATAGAAATTTGGTTATTATCAACAAACAGCGGAGAAATATCATTTAGGTTAAGTTTACTCATATGATACGGACTACCTAATATGATTGCTTGGCATTTTCTGGTGTTCACAGAGATACCAAATTTATGACACCAAATAGAAAGAGCTGTGAGGTCAGCATTCAACATGCTAATGGCATGATTAATATCATCAAAATGAGAATGAGCATAAATCTGTAAATCATCAGCATATAAATGGTAAGAGCAGTTGAGATTATGAGTAACTGAGTTTATAAAAAGTGAAAATAACAGAGGAGAGATAATACCGCCTTGTGGCACACCAGTGAAGAGGTCACACCAATCGGATAATTCTCGATCGACGCGGACCGCCTGCTGACGACCATGAAGATAGGAGGAAAACCATTCCTGGACTAACGACGAGGTTCCAACTTTTGAAAGAATAGCAACCAAAATGTCGTAGTCTACGTTATTGAATGCGTTGGAGAAGTCAATAAGAACAAGAACGGTTAATTGGGTGCAATCCATACCGGACCTGACATCTTCGATTACCTTGAGGAGAGCTGTTGACGTGCTATGACCGGGTCTAAAACCAGACTGAAAGGGAGAAATTAAATTATGTTTGAGAATATACTTACTTAATTGGGAATGTACCACGACGTCTAAAATCTCATCTGTATTTTCAGTGGAAAAAATATCTACTTTTCTGTAAAGATATTCATAACTCACGATTTATTATATTTTTGTACAAATCGAATCTATCGTCGTCATTAATAATTTGTTCAATAATTTGTTCAATAAAGAATGAAATCCAATATCACTAGGAAGTGATTTACTTTGTATCGGATCCGGGTAGAAAGGATTTTACCTGAATCCGGTACCAACGACCTAGTATCTTGACAAAATTTAAATTACAAGCAGAGCATACTGCATTTCGACACAGTTGCATCGCAATATTTTGCACGGTACACACATTACGGGCGATCATTTTGCATTATATTACAGGCGCGAACCTGGGACCGTTTTTCGCGCGGCAACGGAGCGGGGCCCGTGTCGATGGGGCCACTAACCATAAATATGGACTCGACACGGCCGGCCACTCATAACGTATCAATTGTCCTTAGAACTGACGCACACTGAGAGTTCATTTGAGTGGAATGCCCATGGCCATTTTCAGAGGCAGTCTTGCCTGTAGTCTGTTAAAAACGTTGATCATCCCACCGAAGTTATTACAACTTCAAAATAATTAATCAAGATGACCAGACTTTCTCAACATTGTACTAAACAGATTTTTATGAAAAGATTCTTAATTTTCAGCATTAATGTTTCATTGGTGTTGAAGATGTTGGGACACGACGACCCCACTGCCCCCTAGTGAATGAGAATCATTCCACTAATGCAGTCAGTCAACCAGTCGAACTCATAGAGCAACACGGGCCACCGGCCGCGGCGGACCGGAGGGGAGTAGCCATATGCAGGCTTTCCCCTCTGTCAAAGTACAAGCCCAAGTGGGCCGAGATGTTTAAATGTGTGCGTGAATTTGTTTATGTATTTTGTTAAACGTAATGTGTGAGTTTCGCAGTAATAGACGATTTTTGTAATGTGTGTGTGTGTGTCACATGCATTTCCCCCGCAAAAAATGACACACATTTTTGCATCGGTAATAAACGCTATGGCTACTCGCCTCCGGTCCGCCGCGGCTGGTGGGCCGAGTTGCTCTATGAGTGAAACTATTCCAATAGTGCGATTGTAAAAATAACAATGCGGTATGGGCAGCAGCGTTCCGCGATAAAACTACCACTACGGCGATCGCCAATCCGCCTGCCAAGCGTGGCGATTGTGGCATATACACCCATGATATCGCACAATATTGTTATGAGCGTCTTTGGGGAAGGCATTGTCCAACAGCGGACGTTTTTTAGCTGGAATAATGATAATGATGATGAGAATATATACTTAAACCCTATTCCCCTAATCTGGATAATATGTTCACCCAAACCAAAATTGTGAACCACCAATATCTCTGTGTAGCCAAACCTTTACGATCGGCATTTTTATTATTTATGCGCCATATTATCGTGTCAAGCGACTCGATCAGCTCCATCTTGATACGCGAATATTTTTTCTGGGAAGAAAGCTTAATCGATTGAAATACGCGATAGTTTGTCGATAGCCATCTCGGAACATCATAATTTACAAGAATATCAATGTCTATATTCAAATCATTGTTCGATGATACAAACTGTAGGATTTTGACTATTCTTAATAGTAAGTAAGAAGTAATCAAACCGCCTGTAATTCCTTGTGTAGTAGAAATGCTACTACCTAGAAGTAGCATTCGTCTTTATTAAGCACTTTGACTGGTGGTAGAGTTCCAGTGCAAGAGCTTGAGGCTTGCCACCTTCCTTACTACGATTACACAGCCTACGATTCGGCTTCCGGTATGCGGTCGCCATTCGAGAACTCTTCTGCCCCAACGGCTGTCGGTTCTTCGAGCTATGTACCCTGCCACTAGAGTTTCGGTATTCGGTGGGTTATTTCAGTTACTTCGGTTTTCATGTGGATCTCCTCATTTCTGATTCTATTTCTCTATGGCAAGGAAACACCGAACACAGCTCTCTCTATTGCTCTCTGCGTGAGTTTGAGCCTAGGAATGTCATCACTGGCAACACACACTGGTCAAAGACCTTCTTCTTGAGACACTGCGGTAAAGACTGCTGAGTTAGTTTGCCAACAAAGATTAAGCGGACATTATACCTATTTACTTTATGGCGGACTTTTCGCCGCTAGACAATTTCTGCCAGTGAACATTTGGATAATGAGGAAAGCAACGAAGTATCACGGGTATATACAAATATTTCAAAATAGCATAATAATTCCTGGTTAGTCCAGCGATGTGAGATGACCATTTGATTCGAAAGGTCGCGGGTTCGATCCCCGCACCGGACAAATATTTGTATGCCCTACAGATATTTGTTTCGGGTCTGGGTGTTTGTGTATGTGTTGTATGTGTACAGCGGCACCCACGACACAGGTTCATACCTACTGTAAGGCTGTAAATATAAAAATAAGCGTATTTCCTAATACCTAATATTCTTGCCGCTAAATGGTAGTGTTCAGCACTATCGTGTTCCGGTCAGGTGGTAATGTACGGCCCTGTAATTTCCGGCACAGAGGCATAACACCTAATGCCTCAGGAGTGGCAGCGCATCTGCATTTTGACCTCTGGTCATTGTGTGGGTGTCTATAGGCTGCAGTCTTCACTTAACATGAATGTGAACTGCATGCTTGTTTGCCACTTTTATAATATAAAAAAAAAAAAAAAACATTTATTAGCATTTAGATAGTGTGAACATATCTATAGACTACAGTATGTATTCACTTACGATCAACGTAAACTGCATGCTTGTTTACCACTTCTGTTACAATATTAGAACATTTATATGAGAACTAATCTCGATGCCCTAAATATTCGAATATAATCCAAGTTAATATCAGACATGGCTCCCATGTATAATGCGGGTATTCAGCAAAAATATAAATCAGCGGCTCTTGTAGAAGTTCCGACCGCACCGTTGTCAGTGCCGGCAACGTGTTACGGAACTTTGAGAGACACAGACAACATACATACAGAACAAACATATTTCGCTTGATGAACAAATTATACAGAATCTGAAACGAGATTGATTTATTCATTTAGGACGACAAGCACCTCTTATGAAGGTTGTTAAACAAATTTACCTTTTTATTTTTTTCTTAACGTTACTGGTGGTAGAGCTCCAGTGGGCATAGGCACCACCGCATTACCTAATATACTTGCCGCTAAATGGTAGTGCTAATCACTATCGTGTTCCGTAGTATCGTGGTCAGGTGGCCGGTGGCAGGTGTACGGCCCTGTACTTTCCGGTACAGAGGCATAACACCTTAGGCCTCAGGAGTGGCAACGCATCTGCATTTTGACCTCTGGTCATTGTGTGGGTGTCTATAGGCTGCAGTCATCACTTAACATCAATGTGAACTGCATGCTTGTTTGCCACTTTTATTACATAACAAAAATAGTTGAAACGAATAACAATAATCGATATACGTGTCAATTTACAAACTAATAGAAATATTTTGGTTGTGTTCAAAGCTATCGTATTCCGGTCAGGTAACGTACGGCCCCTTAATGTTGTTACAGAGGCATAACAGGTTAGGCCTCAGGAGTGGCAACGCATCTACATTGAAATACCTGTCTTTTATGTAGATTTTTAAGGCATATAGTTAGGCAATAGTTACACCCGGGCTATAGTCAAGGTACAGTAGTGGCGACTAATGGCCTTATCACACGACACGCTATTCAGGGTCCGGCAGAAAGGATGGGCTTGGCCTCACATCGGGTTGCCGCTTATTACACTATCCGGTCGAAAAGGCCCTAACTCAGTCACAGTACAAATATGAACAGTATAGAAACTACGTACAAAACGTTGAAACGGCACAATCACACAAACATGCGCATCAACAAGGCCCCTAAGCGGTTCTCGCGGTGCTGCAGCTCCGTGTCACTCGTTATTCGAGTGTCAATGAACATGTTTGTGTGAGTGTGACGTTTTGTACATAGTTTTCATACTGTTTATATTTGTACTATGTGTAGTTAGGCCGTTAGGCTGACCGGGCCGCTCGGGTCGCCCTAATTAGTGACCCTATGTTATTACACTACCCTGACCCTTGCTATCGGACCCTGAATACCGTGCCGTGTAATAAGGCCATACGCTAAGCATCAATGTGAACTATATAGTTGTATCACATTTGCATAACATCGATCTTAGTAAGTATATTGAGTAAATATAATATTCGAATGTTCTGCAGTTTTATTGCTCTGTATGCTTTAAGTTAGCGAAGTTACCCAGGTGGGCACGACGTGAGATAGGCAAAAACTGTAACTGGCTCCCTCGCGTGCCATGCGTCAAAAACGAACGATAGTGTGAAACTCTTTAGCTTAAGTGTTTGTTTTATACCGACGTAGAAAAAGTGCTATATATAGCTGCATTACTAGATTGCAGTTTAAAAAAACATCAACATAACATTAATTCGATTTTGTGACTCCATACTTACAACGCCAGCAATAAATTAAGATAAAATTGACACGAAAATGAAATAGGTAGGTACTTATAGAATTAGAGACAGGTATTGAGGATGAAATTGACACTCAATTGAAAAAAAAAAAAAACGCTTTTGTTCTTTCTATACCAATGATACCTACCAGTAGATGATTCATCAAATTCTGTCCCCAATTTAAAAAATACAACGTGCTTCTTAAAAGAAATAAGATTTTTATTTTCACCACAGTTCCTTCTCTAGATTCTAGATGATTTCTATCTTTCTAAATAGTCCAACAATCCGTGCTTAATTCAATAAACTTCGAACAGGTCGTTACACGGCCGTCAGATGCTGACCAATAATTAAAGATTATCAAGGAAATTCTTAAGAGTAATTTATTCAAATGACAGAGTGACCACTAACGATTATACAGCATCTTCCTGTCTGCTAGTGACATAAAAACTCTTACAGCGGCTATAACTTTAAGTATACTCATCAAATAACGCATAATTACACTCGCTATATCCCGCAATATTGAAAAGATGATGTAGGTATCATAAATTCCTTTACAAAGTATTTCTTTTAATAACGAATCCGACGACAAAATTCTTCTCAGAAAACCAAATAACACCTTTGTTGTCCAACTCTCGGTTGTAATGTTTCTAATAAAATGTCACATAAAGTAGCGTGAGAGCGCATGAGATATGACCAGTGACCAGTTCTGAGAATATCTGATACATTGTCCATGACTTATACGGTGACACATTCGTCTTTAGTTTTTTTTCGATTGCTACACGGTTATCGATCGGTGTAGAAATTATTATGCTAATATTGAATGATTCATTTATACGCTTATTTTTGGTTAGTTCAGCTTTCGTACACAGCTTTGACAGTGCCATCGAGTTGGGTCATCCTAAAATTAATAAACATAATTTTTTGGCACACAGATAGTTTATGACGATTATTAACATAAGAACAGATGTCTACACAACCGAAGTCAACGGCAGAACATTATTAAAAATAAAAACAAAACGTTAATTGTATTCACACAGTTCATATTTATAACTGAATTCAGCCATTTTGATTTAATTGAACCTTCAATTCTGCTCATGGATTATAATTAAGGAATGTATACTCGGATTTTGTTATAAGCCTAAACTGTTTTCATGAGACAAATGTATCTCTACGAATATAGTCCGTTGTACAAATCACATCTTAAATTCACAGACGATATCGCATAACCTTCTAAATAATCCAGAACGTTGTCCCAATGATCCGGATCAGAGACGAAAACAACCATTATTCAGCACCGTACAATACCCAAATTAATTTAAAACGGGACAGCAAGGGACAACTGGTATAAATATTAATTGTTGGACTGGTATCACATCTAGTTTAATGAATAACTAATGTAACGGTTACGATATTGCGGGTAGAGTGAAAATTATCAATTTCCGTGTCCCGCCGTCCCACCCGAGACCCCGAGACGACCCTTGGCTTCGGTACTGTTTAAACTTCTGCCGACGCGACGCAGACGGTACAGCTCGGTAGGGTTGAACGTTTCTGCAAAATTCTAAGCATTTTTTATGTAATGGAAGTGGCAAACACGCTTGCAGTTCACATTGATGTTAAGTGATGACTTCAGTCTATAGACACTTACACGAAGACCAAGGTCAAAATGCAGATGCGTTACCACTCCTGAGGCCTTAGGTGTTTTATGCCTCTGTACCGGAAATTACAGTACATTACCACCTGACCGGAACACGATAGTGCTGAACACTACCATTTTGCGGCAAGTAAATTAGGTAATGCGGTGGTGTATACGCCCACGAGCTTCGTCACTGAAGCTCTACCACCAGTAAAAAGCCTGGGATGCACCTAGATATTTGTTAAAGTTAATGTAACATTTCACATCCTTCTCTAACTTTAACAGATTTTTTATTTTTAAAGAAAAATGGAAAGAAAAATTTGACTTCAGGCGAGGCTCGAACTCGCGACCTACTGGGAATCTAGTCCAGCCGCTCTTCCAATTGAGCTACTACTATAGTTGGTAATAGATGGCGCTACTGCTACCATAAAGCAATGCAATAGATGTGAAGGAAAGATTTGACAAATCGAGCAGGGCTTCAGTAGCTCAATTGGAAGAGCGGCTGGACTAGATTCCCAGTAGGTCGCGAGTTCGAGCCTCGCCTGAAGTCAAATTTTTCTTTCCATTTTTCTTTAAAAATAAAATATATTTCACAAGCATGTGTTAATGCGAAATAATATCAAACAATTTAACAGATTTCTTTAAGTTGGCGAAGGATGTGAAATGTTACTACAATAACTTTAATTTTAAGAAATATCTTGGTGCAAGCCGGGCTTATTATTTTCTGGGCGTCAGTAATTATCAATAGTTATTTTCAAAATGAGCTGGTTTGCTCTCTAATCCGTAACTTAATGAAAGCTCTACTTCGACTATTAGGTATACTTATTTATCCATCTGTGATCCAATGATCATACTCGTTACAATAAAATCATTTATATCCTTCATTCAATTACCTTTTTTTCTAATGATAGATTTGCAGTACATAAAAAAAAATAAGAGACAACCGCTTCACATTATTTGTGAATTGACAAACATGCATTAAGTTCACATTGCTGTTATTATCAAGTATTTGATATGTAAATACTGCAGCTGTAGACATTTACATATCAACTAACTATAAACTACATTGAGAGTAAACATTTCAGAACTGGAGTATGTATTGTAAGCGTATCCGATACTGTATAGCCTGTTGGCCGGGATAAGCATTTTGTAATTAATTTCTCACAAATTTTGCGTCGGTAGTTACATTTAGATAAAATACTCAGTAGGTATGTAAATCTTTCATTATTTGTATTTATGTAACATTAACGTTGTCATGGCATCGGAAAATGTATAAGATATACCTAAGTAATTGAATAAACCGCGCGCCAACCCTTTTTTTTTTTTTTTTTTTTTACGCGGGGAAACCCTCATGGGCACCCGCCGTCTAGGGGAAACGACGGCGGGTAGTGTGAGACTCGTACTCACTAAAACCCCGCGGTGTTCCGACTCTTCCGCCATCAGTGGCGGGGTCACGGGAACGCTTACGCACACATCCGCGACCCCGCCGGCGGCTGCTCGTCTCCGAGCCCTCCGCAGGTTGAGCTCTTTGGCTCCAACCAACACTAGTGGCGTGCGGAACACGTGCACGCCACCCAGCTTGGGACCTATCTCCATTTGGGCGACGGACATCCCCTAGTCCGACACCCAAAGGTCCCTGCCCCGACCACTCACAACGCCAGGCGTCCCAAGACGCCCGGGTGGAGGAGTCCAGGGGCACTCTGTCCGGCCCCGGGGGAGCGGGAGTGACAGGGATGAACTGACCTTCAACCGCCCCCCCGCGGCCCCACCACGTCCCCATCTTACGGCGGGACAACCGCTAGGCGGCTGGGGATAGGGTGCAGGGCAACGATACACCCGTACACCTCTTCCCCAGCCGTCTCCTCACCACAGCAGCGAGTGGCGGGCAGAGCCACGCCAAACGCCGCCCCCTCTCTGGGTTCCTCTTGGCTTCTCCGGTGTGAGGCCAACCACCGGGTACTGAGCCCCCCCGCCACGACAAGGCGGAAACCCTCGGGGGGGACCGCGCGCCAACCCTAAGCTAACCCCTCGCGCCAACCCTAAGCTAACCCCTTTCCCGGTGGATCTCATATCTCTAACAACATAAAAGCAATTCGCCAAATTGTTATTGACATGTTAATAGCTTTAGTGTCGTGATGTCATATTACTACGATATGTATCTACTGCACAGTGGATCTTAATGACGCTTAATTTTGACACAGTAAAATATTAGATAATGTCAAGTGATGTTACTGTGAGGTACGATTAATTTTGTTTACCTCTTTATACTTCATTTAAAAGTGTTTTTAAAACAGTGAATGTAGAAGAGCACGGGAGGTGTGCCAGGGCCGGGATATCTGAGACTCCACGCTCTCTGCCTACCCCGTAAGGGACTTGGCGTGATGATACATGCAGACATACATTTAAAACGGCTCGAATTATTTGGATCGATACATTTTTTAAATTTAATTAATCTAGACATACCTATCTATAATAAAACAGTAAAACCCGTGTGTCTGTACATTGAATATATTTACAAAAAAAGAATTGGGGACGATGTTAAAATAGTATTAGAACACTTTTCAATGTTTTTAAATTTTTTGTCAGTCTTTTTGTCTGTTTGTCCAAGCTTAATCTCCGAATATACTGGACGGATTCGAATGAAACTTTTTGTGGTGTAGGGAGACTAGGGCTGGTTATTCGAGTAGATACTAAGCCTGGCCAACATTTAGACTACTTTTGATGCCAGGCTTAGTAAATATATATACACCACAAAAAAATTCATTCGAATCCGTCCAGTAGATTCGGAGATTAGCTTGGACAAACAGACAAACAGACATACAAAAAAATTAAAAAAACATCGAAAAGTGTTTTAATACTATTTTAACATCGTCCCCAATTCGATTTTCGTAAATATATTCAATGTACAGACACACGAGTTATACTGTTTTATTGTATGTATATGTATAGATATAATAATATTATAGATCGATTATACTTCCAAGACAAATAATTTTGTTGCGGCAAAACAACCACAAAAATTTGACCATGTATCTACATCATAGAAACATAAACCTCCTCTAGACCAAAAATAAACCAATTCGTAAATTCTTCACCAACTAATCCAAAATATTAACTAAACAAGGAACCACAAACAAGACGCCCAATTAGTAAAGCGGCCGGGATTAGATTTGAGAGCACTGTAATGCCCTGTTCCACCAATTTTGTCCGAGAGGTAATGAATTTCGCCTCAAGACATGCCTCTGTTTGCTTAGAGCGCAATGTAACGGACGGGTTCGCATCTGTCACAACCCTTTATGGAAGGGTGTCCATACTGAAGGTTGATCTAATATAGAAAATTAAATATATACGCCACTAATCGGAATCCTGTATTGTTTTATTTAAAGAAGGTAACAAACGAGCACAGTTCATATAGATGTTAAGTGATGACTTTATATATGTTTACACAGAAACCATAAGTCAAAATGCAGATGCCTGGGCACTCCTGAGACCTAAGGTGTTATGTCTCTATCAAAGGGTGTCCATACTCAAGGTTTATCTAATATATAAAATTAATCGGAATCTTGTATTTTTTATAGAACGAAGGTAACAAACAAGCACAGTTCATATAGATGTTAAGGGATGACTTTATATATTTTAACAAAAACCATAAGTCAAAATGCAGATGCCTTGGCACTCCTGAGACCTAAGGTGTTATGTCTCTATCAAAGGGTGTCCATACTCAAGGTTTATCTAATATAGAAAATTAATCGGAATCCTGTATTTTTTATAGAACGAAGGTAACAAAGGTTTTACTGGTGGTAGAGCTCCAGTAACGGAGCTCGCGGGCGTAGGCACCACCGCATTACCTAATAAACTTGCCGCTAAATGGTAGTGTTCAACACTATCGTGTTCCGGTTAGGTGGTAATGTACGGCCCTGTAATTTCCGGCACAGAGGCATAAGACCTTAGGCCTCAGGAGTGGTAACGCATCTGCATTTTGACCTTGGTCTTTGTGTGGGTGTCTATAGGCTGCAGTCATCACTTAACATCAATGTGAACTGCATGCTTGTTTACCACTTCCATTACATAAAAAAAAAAAACAAACAACCACAGTTCATATAGATGTTAAGTGATGACTTTATATGTTTACACAAAATCATTGGTCAAAATGCAGATGCCTTGGCACTCCTGAGACCTAAGGTGTCTCTATCATAGTGATCACGGGGCCATACATTATCAGCTAACTGGAACACGATAGTGCTTAACATTACCATTTAGCGGCAGATAGATTAGGTTATGCGGTGGTGCCTACATTAATTAGGGTAAAGCTTAACACAACTAAGAGCAACATTTTTGAAATTAAGATAAAATTTGTTATCATTTGACTACACCTGCTAATATGTATGGCCCCGTAAACTGTCACAGAGACATGACACCTTAGGTCTTAGGGGTGGTAACGCATCTGCATTTTGACTTCTGGATTTTATGTAGACATCAATTAGGCTTCAGTCATAACTTAACATCAATGTGAGCTGCATGCTTGATTTTGCCACCTTCCTTCCATAAAAAAAAGTAAATATTATGAAAGACCGACTAACACTTCACAGTCTTCTACAGACTTATTTTATAGAACTTGCCGAATAGGTAAGGTATATAATTCAAAAATACCCAAAAAGATTTTAATCAATAAAACACCTATAACTCCCGGAACACTGGGCATTTGGACAATTATAGTAAAATGCATGACGTGTGGCCACCATATCGTGGGACCCGATAAATAATTCAGCTCATCAGTGCCCGATTGTAGCCGAACCGACCTCCGTTTGCGCAGAACATGTCTTCATATTTTCATTGACGTTAATCATATATTGTGATCGGATGATGGGTATGATGAAATCATGTGATATTATACCTAAATCTTCGTGATCAATATACTTGCTGGTGTCATTTTACCAAGCAATCGGTTGGGAACTGCGTATCTAACCCCTAGTTTGCACTAAAAACATTAAACATAATGATGTTTCGCAACTCGTCGCATAAAGTATGTATTGCGATGAATGTCTTGTTGGTGCTAGCGTTCGCACTGCTGTCAAACCTATCATTTTAACTTGTTTTTATGTGAATGTTTCATCAATGCAAACTCACGGTAATACTTACATGCTTAACTTCCTCTCTTTCAAGAAAATATGGTAGAGCTCCAGTGGCGGAGCTAGCTGGCGTAGGCATTACCTAATTTACTTACCGCTTAATAATGTTGAGACTTGAGACTACTCAGTGCTATTGAGTTCCGGCCAGGTGGTAATGTACAACCTTGTAACTTCCGACACAGAGGCATAACATGCCTCTGTTAGTTACAAGGCTGTACATCGTCAAATTTCGTTAATGAGATTTATAGACCTTAAATCGGTTAAAAATCAAAAAGGAAAGACAAAAATTGACGCATAAAGAAAGAAAGAAAGAAAAATAATTAATAATAATTGGAATTAACAAAAAGATCGAAAAAAAATACAAAAAGTTACAGTATACACTATAAAAAAATATTAAATGTCCAAATAAGTCCGCATCGGTGTGGGACTTCGGTAGGTTAGTGGTAAAGCGGGTGGACTGGTTATCCAGAGGTCGCAGGTTTGATTCCTGTCCGAGTTAAAATTTTCTTTCGAATTTTCCTTAAATTTTTATTCACTGGCATCATTCATATTCGTAATAACTAACACATAGTTATTACGAAAATATAAAAAAAAATTAGTACATACAAGTACATAAATCAGAAATGTTAGCAAAATATCAAAACCTGTCATCATTCTCCAAGTTCACCACAGATGCAGCACAGGTCCACCCTCCCAGGAATCCCAGACGTTTAATTACATGTAATTTATGGCTGCCCCATTAATCCGCGATAGCCATTAAAAAAACAGAAAAAACACCAAATCTATCCCCTTGATTACAAGCTGTCATGTCGTAGGATTTTTTCTAAGCCCTCAATTGTAATTAGTCACGTCGGTTTTGTAGCGAGATGCTCAATTGCCATGGTACTATTCTGGCTTTCAATTGCGATATAGCTGCGTTGTTGCTTTTATTATAAAATTAAAAAAAAATCAATTTCACTCTTTAAAAAAAATTAGAATCGCGTTTAAATTAGATAAAAAATCTGACTAGCTTTACAAATTGTTACATGGCTATGGTTCGCCATCAAAAAACCAATGAAAATTTTAAAAATGGTATTTAATTTTTTTAACTTCTTGGCTTTAGTTAGAGGGCTGACTTTTGGTTGCAGTATTAAAGTATTAAGTGAGCATCAATAAGCATATGCGCAAGTCTGCTACTTCTACGCCATAAAATCATTTGTTGAATTATTTGTTTTTTTTTATTGTCTCTGTACCAATTTTCACTTTTCAACACAATATCATCTGTAAATGGATAAAAAGGTCAAAGTAGCCTTAAAAAATGTAGGATACAGAACCTATAGCCTGCAGGATACATGCATTCATATTTAACCAATTTCGCATTATCATTATTTCTCACACGATTCACGTAATAAGCCCGCAGTTTGTAGAGTGGCAAACATCCATTTTCCTAAATGCGCAGCGTAATTGGCCCCCACCTCGAGATGTTGCCAGCCACAAAATTTATTGCTTAATTACCTCAAGAAAACGCGTCGCCACCCGACCATCTTCAACAGATGTTTTTTATTCGAGCGGAAAAACAAAACTGTTTAAGAATGACATTAATTAATTCTTAATGAAATTCATCTTCGCCCTTCCCGTGTTTTAATTTAAACGCCCGATTTATTACTTGTACAATTTGTCGCGAATCTCTCACCCTTCGTGTCGTATAAATTAAAACAAAAACGTTCGCAATTACATTTATTAGCGATAAATTACAATAGCAAAACTGCGGTTAAAGTTACTAGTATAAATACGCTGATTAGTACTTAATTCCTTAATCCGCGAATGTCGTTCCGAGTTTTTCAATTCTTTCTGATGTGAAAAACCAATCGAAATGACATTAGACTCTAAATTAATATTATTTTTAATACTTTCTTTGGTAAGGATCATCTATAGCACCACGAAATAACGGTTCATCGTATCTCAAGTAACCGTCATCGGGCCTACCAATATCTTGAAAAGCCTTATGTGATAACTGATCGCTGTAAGAATCAGCATTGTCATGGTACTGATGACTGTTTATTGTATTTCTATTATTGCTTCTATTATTATTAGAAGTATTTGTTTTAAATTTCTCATCTTTTTGAGGTAGCACAGGTGTTGGAGTAACCTTTTCGTCGACTTTTTTATCTTTGTTGGCAGTGCCAGATCCAACTAAATCTCTGTAATTCCTTTCTTCTTTTTTGAGCGGAGCATATGGGTATCTGGAATTTCTAAATCTGTAATCATATCTACCATTCCTTGCGAGGTGATCATCGTCATATCGCCTGTATGGATCAACAGAGTATCTGTACCGTAAATCTACACTCGGCGGAGTACGTACCACTTCAGGAAGATGAGCGTAATAAATTATCCGTTTGGGTTTTCGCGGTAAATAGTTTTCATAAGTGTCATCATATCTATCGAGTCTTGGTCCGTAACCGGGGTACATGTATCTCTTACGATCGTACAGGTCATAATAAGGATCCCGTCTGTACAAATCATCGTTGTAATACCGGTCCTCATAGTAAGGACGTCTGGATTCTTCGGGATAAAATATAGCTTGTCTTGGATACACTGGCTTATATTGCTTTCGATCTTCATCTGGTCTTACGAACTCAGTACGTAATTCGTCAGTTCTCGTAGCTCTCTGAACAGCTTCTTTATCATTTCTTGATTCAGACGTTTCTAGGGGTTTATTCTGCGTCACAAAATTCACTCGAGGCATCCGAGAGTTTAGTAGTTCACCTGAAGGCTGTGGAGGAGTCAAAATATCATCTCTCTGCATATCGTCACGGTTAGGGTATGGCAGTTTTATCCAGTTTTCATTAGAAGCTCTAGCACCACGACCTGTCGGCTTGTCAGTAACTCGTTCAGTAGTCTGATAATTTGCCAGTACATTTTGAGCTTCATTGGTTATTGATATTTTGGTGGTAGGGTCTTCTTCAGGTGGTAAAGGACCGGGGAGCCAGGGCGTTTGGCTTATATCATCTTTTCTGTCTGAATGAATATTGTAAAACTTTTCTTCTTCAATCACATCTCGACGTCCTCTTGTAACGTCGTCGAAATTCTCCTGAAAATAGTTGATAACAATCAAATTTACATCAAACTACACTACTTTTTGTAATATGAGGCAAAAACTTATGCATCCACTTAGATTTTATGTAAATAAAACCTATTCATACTTTTCATATTTTTTTATTACTTTATATAATAATATGTAAGCAAGTAGTTAGGTAACCTACAAAAGTTATGATTCCTTCATATTATACTACATTAATAAGCCTTTAAAAAATGCGCCCACAAAATTTTCGTAAACGTAAATAGGTATTTGGCATCAATACCACTCCCATTCACCGTATTGGAATATATGGAATTTTTTGAGTAGGTACCAACGACACGGTTAGTTCAACGGTGGGTGAGCAATCGCATGTTTCGACGGTCGCGGGTTTGATCAAGACACTGGGACTTTGTTTCAGGTCTGGGTGTATTTTATGTGTATAACAGCACCCACGATACAGATTTATACCTACTGTGGGGCTGTGAGAGTGAATGTATTTTTAATCGACTTCAAAAAGGAGGAGGTTCTCAATTCGCCTGTATGTTTATTTTGTGTGTATTTTAATCTGACTTTCTCACCTGTGCTTGATTTTCATAATCATGTGGGATGTCTAAGGCGAGTGCTGCTCCAACGAAGACTGTGCACCAAATGACTGATGTAGAGAAAATCTTCATTATAGATCTCGACTACAGCTACTGAAACATGATAATTGATATCATTAGTACGAGTAGGTATAATAATATCATCGTCATAATCATTCAAGCCGAAAAACTTCCACAGCTGGAGAAAAGCCTTCCCCAAAGATTGCTACTACGAACGGTGACAATCTAAAATCATTAGGGTAGATATAAAAACGTACCAAAACACCACCAAAAACCATCATTGTACTGGTGGTAGAGCTCCAGTAAGTGGTGGTAATGCGATATTGCCTACGCACTGGAGTTCCCACATAGTAATTAGTATATAGTTTTCTTTTGTTTAGTCTTATCTTGCCTTTTGTAAAAGAGAGTATGAGACATTCTGTTGATACCTATTTTAATTTTGGACCGTTATTTATTTTATTTTGTTTACTTTGACATATTAATCAACGTACCTATCAGTTGCTATTCGCTTTAATCTTATATTTGTAATTTGACCTATCACAAGCAAATTCTATTATTTCCAAGTGAATAAATATTTTTTTGAGTTTGAGTTAGTAACCCTGTCATTATATCATCTTCATCATCATCCATTACTGGTGCACGAGTAATGGATGATGATGAAGTAACGCCGCGTATTGGTGTGTTCTCTTAAAACCATTTTATAGATCCCTTTAAATAAAGGATTATAAATGATAATAATTATTGTAAATTATAGATAATAATAAGACTATTGTTAAAAAATATATTGATGACTGCAGAAAGGGTTACGGCACTTTTCCTCTAATTATATAATAATTTTATAAAACGACATTGAGAAAGCTTGGAGGCCATCATTAAAAATATGGTAATCGAGATCAGCATAGGACGGAAGCGTGTTGAAACCGAACGGAAGCCGGGCTATGGGCAACTAGCCGTGGACATTATCGACCATCAGATGACCGAACTGTGACCTCGGAATACACTTCTGTATAATGTTATGCTAATTTAATATGAATAATAACTATAGTACTAGTGAGGGTCCAACTTATGTGCTCCGTTGGGACGTGACGACCTCATCAGCTCATCACTCACTGGTGGAGGAGAATTCTTCCGTGTTCATTTAGCCAACCGAACTATGGCGATCAAGCCATTCTAATAGGCAGCAGTTGCCGTAAGCGTGGCGATTCTGGTATACCTATTCTTCCTAATGACGCACAACACTATGGAGGCTGGCTTTTGTCCAGCAGTGGGAGTTTTCCGGATGAAAGACTGATGATTGTGATGAATTTCTGTAAAAACAGACATGAGAAATGAGATCGTGACTTTCCTATGTTTACTACAACTTCAGATCATTACTCCAAACAATTTTCAAAATATATAATAACGCGGGCCACCGGTCGCGGCGGACCGGAGCGCGACCGGTGGCCCGCGTTGCTCTATGGAAATTAAGAACACCGAAGCTACTTCGGTAGCTTAGTGGTAAAGTGGCTGGACTGGTTATCCTGAGATCGAAGGTTCGATTCCTGCCCGAAGTCAAATTTTTCTTTCGATTTTTTCTTTAAAATGTGAAGTCCACTCGCATGTTATATTGCGAAAATGAAATATTACAACTATAAGTTACTATTCAGAAATAAATTCCAACAACATGAATCAACAAACAGCGGGTACAGCTACGAAGAAACAAAAAACAACAACATGAATCAAAACAAGTAACATCAGATCAAGGAAGGCCAAGGTTTGGCACCTGCTCAAACAACCGTTATGAACTCATAGGTTGGGTTCACAATGAAAACCTTCATGACAATACCAATAGCTTTGTTCCAGTTAATATGAAACCAATTCGACTCCCACGATGACAGAGTCACCGTAAAATAGGCAACCGTTCCGCTCCATATCACGATGCATTTCAGTTCTACAATCGACGTATTGATGGGATATGTCCGTCGATCACCGTTATCGTTGTTGTCATAGTTCACAAACAACGAGCACTGACCTAGTTCTGAAATGATACATCATTGTCCGTGTTTCACATGCTGCAAGTATTCCTGTGGGTTTACTTGTGGTGGATTTTTGTAAAGTATTTTGACCGTTGAACCATGGTATGGTAACGTAGCAAAGATATTATCTTCGATGCGTCATATTATTTGCTTAATTTAAATAATAGTGGGTGCAGGAGTCTCTATCTTTTGGTGTACAAATTCGAGGACAACACACACTTGACTAGTTTTTTTAAATGTTGTATGATTGAAAAAGAAAGAAAATCTCCTAAAGCCTAAAAAAGATCTTGACGAATTGCGAACCTCCTCCTTTTTTCGAAGTCGCAGTAGCAAGCAATTACTACTACCTACTCTACCACCTTCTAAAATAATTTTTAGAAGGTGGTAGAGCTCCAGTGATGGAGCTCGCGGGCGTAGGCACCACCGCATTACCTAATTAATATACTTGCCGCTAAACGGTAGTTCAGCACTATCGTGTTCCGGTCAGGTGGTAATGTACGGCCCTGTAATTTCCGGTACAGAGGCATAACACCTTAGGCCTCAGGAGTGGTAATGCATCTGCATTTTGACCTTAGTCGTTGTGTTAGTGTCTAGGCTGCAGTCATCACTGTGAAATGCGTGCTTGTTTGCCACTTCCATTACATAAAAAATAGCACATACCACCCGACTCGGACATCGAACCCAGGCTCTCAGGCTCTTACTCAGGCATTCAAATCCAAATTTGAGTGTCATGTTGCAATAATGCAAATACGTAGGTACTTCAAGATAATAATGCCCATTGACACTACGAAACAAAATAATCCTTGGCCCATTCAATTAGCTCCAATTGCCACTTTACTTGGCTGCTACGGAAGCGTTTCCTGAATCAATTAGTTTAAGAAATTATAATGTTGGATTAAGTTCGATTACTAACTTTTACCCAAAATCATACGTTACTTTTAAAGAAAAATGGAAAGAAAAATTTGACTTCAGGCGAGACTCGAACTCGCGGCCACTGGGAATCTAGTCCAGCCGCTCTTCCAACTGAGCTACCGAAGTCCTGCCCGATTTGTCAAATCTTTCCTTCACATTTATTGCAATGCCCTATGGTGGCAGTTAGTGGTTAAAAATATATTTCACAAGCATGTGTTAATGCGAAATAATATAAAAACAATCATATGTTACATTATAATTTTGTGTCAAATAAGTTTGAATTTAAAAATTCTAAATTTGGATTCGACACCACTGAATCACTAACATGTTCGTTTCTTTAGACTGTGATTGTATCAAGAATCATGCAAACGAATCTACAAACTACGCAAGCAATACCTATTTATATTCTATGCTTCAGTGTTAAAAAATATCTTTACTGTCCTGGAGAGTCCTGGTACCCATAACACATCTAACCATAAGCAGAGAATATGAAATAATAGGTACCCATAAGTACGAGTGACTAACACACTAACTAAGCTCACGCTAAGTGGATTGCATTCTCCTTTATTGGTACGAAAATCGTAACGAAGGACGAATAGAAGCAACGCCTATAATAATAATTTCTTTTGTAATAAATATATGATACCTATGACATAAAAATAAACAAATATAACATTACTTTTATTTTATCGATAATTATTATTGTACCGGCATCAGCAGCACAATGACCACAACACCGGTCAACAGTCACGCTGTGTTAACGTTTTATAAATGTCATTTCCTCTCTGTATTATCGAAAGGAGGGAAATCAATTAAGACTAGCATAGCTCCGGACCTTAATAAAGATTATTTGGCGGTAAAATGACGTTACCCGAAGCGGTAGGAAGCGATAAATATATGCATACATGCAAAAAACACCCACGATTCGACATCAACACTTCGATAGATTTTCTCATGATGGCGAGGCGAGTCTGTTGACATCTCCGGTCACAATACTGCCTAAATCAATTATATTTTAAGTTATTATCGTATTAATAAGATCACTGGCCTAAACTCTAAGGGCAGTAAACGTAACGTTTACTTCACGCCTGTAATCCCCGAAGGGGTAGGCAGAGGTAAATGCATGCATTCAAGCATACATGCAAACACCTACGATTCGCCGGTTACGTTTTGGCCCATGTAACAGGTGGCGACCCTGTTGACATCTCCGGGCACATTACCAAACTTCAAGGTACTGGG
Source organism: Macrosoma leucophasiata (assembly GCA_036365455.1). Lineage (NCBI taxonomy): Eukaryota > Metazoa > Arthropoda > Insecta > Lepidoptera > Hedylidae > Macrosoma > Macrosoma leucophasiata. Next base: position 15,313,359 of record JAWQUS010000021.1, read on the forward strand.
AAATTGCCAGAAAATGGAAAAATCCCAATAGAACCAGAGATAATGGACTTTACACCATCATCTCTGATAACCCCCTACCCGGGAATCGAACCCAGGACCTCAGCGTAGTAGTAGTGGCCTGCTACCACTAGGCTACCGAGGCAGTATACAGACCGGATACTGGGAAACTGCTGAAAAATGAAATAAGTCCAATACCTACCACTTACGCCCCGACTCAAGATCGAACCCATGCAGTAATGATCTTCTGTTACTAAACTAAGCAGGTACCTACTATTAATAAATTTATCTACAGGTATTCTTGGAACTGTAACATTTTCACATCTACCTGCCTATTTACAAACTTCCAAACATAACAAATTTTCATAAATTCAAAGGGGGATGAAGTTGTTCACGTTCGCACGTCTTTACCACTTTACGTTGTACGAGTCCCCTGATGGCGACAAATAAACAACAAACAATTACCCGCTGTACCTGTTCCAAACTCTTTTTACAACCTCACAGCATCAACATAGTTGTGTTCACGGACTCTAAGAGTTCCATTCAACATATAGCTCGGTGTACCTCGACTTATCGAGGTGTTCCGATAGCTTATACAATTTTAGATTTGATTCAGAAATTTAGAAAAAACGGTAAAAATGTCAATATTCAGTGGATACCAGCACATACAGGGTTTAGTGGTAATGAAATGGCTGATCAATTAGCGAAAGAAGCAACCTCAGATGGAGTTCAGATAGACATCTTGCCATTCTACTCTGATACCATAAATAAAGTTAAAAAGTACTGTGTAGAATTATGGAAGGAGTTCTTTGATCTACGTTCCCGTGAATGTGGCATCTGGTATAGAACAATACAGCCGGAACCGTTGAGGTCTCCATGGATGACCGAGTGTGCCATGTCCAGAAAAGAACTTGTCACAATGACGAGACTTCGCTCCGGACATGTGCCATTTAATAAGTTTAAATTCTTAATGAGTCAATCTGATACCCCTAATTGTAGTATATGTGGTAAAGTGGAAGACGTATACCATATTTTGGTTGAATGTGTTCGAGGTGAGGCTCATCGCAGGGCTTCATTAGAAATAGGACATTGCAACAGTGTCCTGGCAGATCCTACTACGGATGACGCCAGAATACTGTTGCAACTATATCAATTGTCAATGAGCTAATGTTGTTTAATTATTTTTTTTTAAATGAAGAATGTAATTCATGTGAACGTATAGAGCGTCATGGTCTTTGACCAAGCTCTTTAAATGGAGAATAAAAAAAAAAAAAAAAACCTCACAGCATCACAGTGGTTCGGCATATACCGATAGATTCAATAGGCTGCATCATTATGGTGACTATTGCCGACTTAAACAAATTAATCGACTTCGGTAGCTTAGTGGTAAAGCGGCTGGACTGGTCGCAGGTCGCAGGTTCAATTCCTGCCCAAATTTTTCTTTCCGTTTTTTTCTTTAATTTCTATAGTTTACTCGCATGTGTTATTGTGAAAAATAAATAGTATCTACAAATTAAAAATATTATTGAAAAAATTAAAATGATTGTACCAAGGCCTAATTTTCGCAAGAAACTAAAAAAAAATACGTTGTGCCTCGCGCGCTAACCAACCTTGGTGTAAATGCGCCACTATCCCGTATGCTTTCTAGTTACAATAAAATAAGTAGCAAGTGTGATCTGGATATCCACCATGACTCTCTAATTAGATTTAAAAATAAACTGCAGTCATCCTATCACTGTGAAAATCCATTCCATACAAATTGAAATAACATAAGTATTAAAATATAATTATTTAGTTAAGTTTATAACACATTTAGATGTTTACATCAACAAACGTTGTGTTCACCTGTAATTGGGTTGGATGCTAGATATGTCACATCAACTGTATATTTATTATTGACGTGACAACGTCTTAAATTAGGTTGCGGCTCGGAGTCACTCATGAAAAAGTGTAACGCCCGGTAACGTAACGATGAGTCACCGAACGAGAGAGAGGCCTGCCGGACCGGCGAATGCCATTCTACCGAGAAAAAGACGTTGTCACGTAAAATCTTCGCCCGTAAAACCGACTTTACAGGCAACCAGTTTTTTTTCTATTCAATGTGAACATGTAACCTGTTGGTGTACCTAATAAACAAATTAAAAAAAAAATCGATTTAATAAACACTTTAGTCACCTAGACCTCATGAAAAATTATGACAATGAAGTAACTTCTCAGTGATTTAGCACAATACACATTATGTTGATGAAGTTCAAATTCGGGAAAGCCAAATTATTTAAATGATGAAATTGTCTCACCTGTTCATGAGTGGTGTCTGTCCCAGGTTCGGCAGCACAGTGATCAGCGCTGTGCGGCGGGGCGCCGGTCATCGGTCACGGGCTATGGGTGCTTTGTGTCGAGACTGTCTCCACTGTGTCCATTGAACATTGAACATCATTGTTGTAAATTTGACGTCGATTAGAGGTTTTTTTGACGTGATTATGTGAACGACAGACTCACCATGCTGTGCACGTACTAAGTAAGGAATCGGAAGGATGTGTTATTTTTATTATTTTTCTTATTAGACGGCACTAGTCCGCTTGACCGCGCAATCGGCGAGTGCACTGTCAGCCTAAAGTAAGGAAGGACTTTTTATGACATCGGTTCACAGGCATGGCAAGGGCTTACAGTCTTACTGCCTCAGTAGTCTAGTGGTAGCAGGCCACTACTGCTACGCTGGGATCCTGAGTTCGATCACCCGGTAGGGGCGAAGAGCTATTTGGATTTCACAATTTTTCGGAACTTTTCCAGTGCCACTCTTGGATTTTGATAATATGCCCGTAGATATCAATAGGCTCGCCACCTCTTACCTATACCTATGGGTCAAAAACGTAAGCATCTAACTGGCCAATCGTGTTTGATTGAATGTAGGTATGCATTTCCTCTGCCTTCAGGGGGGAATACAGGCGTGTAGGTAGATACTTTTTTGTTTTGTGTACCTTATGTTTAGGTAATTATTAAAGGTATCTAATTTAAATAAATAGCTGAATAGGTAATTATCTCCTTTCAGGGATTCATGGCATGTCATTGGTGCATGCATAGATTGGCCGCAACTATACTCGGAATTTTAATTCGATTCCCGATTTGACATTTACAGTGTTGCAACGTAATGACAACTGTTAAATAGAGTATCTAAACAACTACTATTTTAGCGCAGAAGTTTCGTTTTTCACATTTTTTTTTTACTTATCCGTAACCGTCAAAGCTTATTATGAACTTTTTTTTTGAGGACAATGTGTTCACATGTTTATGTAATGTACTTGGCCGAGGATTAATTTTGATGGAAAAATTAAACAAATAAATACACTAAAAGCTAAAGAAAATTAGCTATAGCTAGGCTCTTTTATTATAAGTTATGTTATAATATATGATATGTTCTTAGGTTTTCGCGAGCTACACTCATTGAAAAAAACTATTTTTACGGATGGTTGATTTTAAAAATCATTTTAGTTTAATATACGCGTGATAAATCCGTTAAAATAGTTTTATTAAAAGAAAACATTAACTTTTTTAAATAATGCGATGGTTACTAATTAATAAATAATTAATGTGAATAAATATGTATTTATTTGAATAAAATCGATGCCGTTCACATTGATGTTAAATGATGACTGCAGCCTATAGACACCCACACAAAGACCAAGGTAAAAATGCAGATGCGTTACCACCCCTGAGGCCTAAGGTGCTATGCCTCTGTGCCGGAAATTACAGGGCCGTACATTACCATCTGACCGGAACACGATAGTGCTGTACACTACCATTTAGCGGCAAGTAGGTATATTAGGCAATGCGATGGCGTCTACGCCCGCGAGCTCCGTCCCTGCAGCTTTGCCACCAGTAATGATACGAGAGCTCTAATTACTATGAGTAAAAGACAAATTCAATGTCTACCGACACCATACTGTCACGATAGTAAGCAGTGGATCACCAAAATGTACTTTCATCAAAGCAAACAGCATACTTTCTGGAAGTAAAGTCGTATAGTCCAAGATCCCAGACCGATAAGACTCTAGTAGTGCGGTCTATGTATCTCGCCCTGCAGCGACAACAGAACCACGTGAAATCGATGAAATCTTAGATTTCTAGATGATATTGTTGGTATAATTCAGCAATTTTCTCGCCAACGTCCATACCACGTTGAATACACCGGTTCTCGTCCGATCACCGAAGTTAAGCAACGTCGGGCGCGTTCAGTACTTGGATGGGTGACCGCCTGGGAACACCGCGTGATGTTGGCTTTTTGATACTTTTTTAGTTAAATGGTAAATGTTTCAGTTTTAAAATATAATTTTACTTTTTTTTACTTGCGAAGGTCAGTAGGATTACACTCTGTTAAGAATAATTAATTCTAAGGCCTAAGATGGAACACATAGCCGCAGAGTGGAACCATTGCGAATATTTTTTCTTGAGTTGCTCATTTGTTTATTTCCTATTTACACACAAAAAAATAATTTACCAACGAATGGAAACGCACCTAACGGTAAGTTTGGTGGGTACGTAGTATACTGAAAGTAAAGTCGTAGTGCTGTCTATGTATCTCGCCCTGAGATTTGTCTACTAATGCGGGCCTTAGATTTCTAGAAGATATTGTTAGTATAATTCAGCTACCTTCTCGCCAACGTCCATACCACGTTGAAAACACCGGTTCTCGTCCGATCACCGAAGTTAAGCAACGTCGGGCGCGTTCAGTACTTGGATGGGTGACCGCCTGGGAACACCGCGTGTTGTTGGCTTTTTGATACTTTTCTAGTTAAATGGTTAAATGTTTCAGTTTTAAAATATAATTTTGCTTTTTTTTTTACTTGCGAAGGTCAGTAAGTAGGATTACACTCTGATAAGAATAATTAATTCTAAGGCCTATACATACTGCTTCGACCCCTTATAAACTTAATGATAAAAATTATAATATTTTCAGCTTTTTATTAAAGTATCATAGTTATTCCCAGTCTTACTTGGTAGTAAATGGAAGATGGAACACAGACGCAGAGTGGAACTATTGCGAATTTTTTTTCTTGAGTTGCTGATTTGTTTATTTCCTATTTACACACAAAAAAAAATATTTACCTACGAATGGAAACGCACCTAACGGTAAGTTTGGTGGGTACATAGTATAATGACAAATAACAATGCGGTCGACATCCGTGTCGCCTATCGCGAATCTATATTCAAATTCAAAACTCTCGCGCTTCCCACCGCGGCGCCCTGCGTTTACTTTTATTATGTTTATGATCAAAGTTTTATTGATATTATTTTTTTCAGCAATCTACTGGGGCGAAGTCTGCTGTTACAACTTAACTATGAGACGGCCAAATGTAAATTGGGCAGTTGATGAAAATAACCTGTTATTTAAATTTTTGTGATCGAAACCTTACACATGAAGTACACGGACATTGGCTTCTACGGATAACAGTTCTTTGCTAGACCCACCAAACTTGCGCAAAGATTCAGCAACAGTATGCTCGTGCGAACTTTCCGGCACAGAGAGATAAGTTTTGAACACAGGAGTCTCGAAATGTTGATAGACTACATTATTATTAAACATCAATGTAAACTACATGATTGTTAGCCACTTTATGACATAATAAACTACTTAGATACTGGCCCCTTCAATATTATGTGGTGGTAATTTTAAATTTTACATAGATTTTGGATAAGCTGAGAGATTCCAAACTGTACACAAACATCCCTAAGAGTCGAACGACCAAGGGCAGGCTGTTCCATCGGGACTCCCATTGTAACCAGCCAGCCCCTAAATAAGATCGATAATAAGCAATATTTATTCATTACCAACAAGCATAGGTATATTTTACAGAGTGACTGAGCAATGCAGCGCGTGACCTACGTTCAAAACCGCTCGTCACTGAAGCCAATAAAAACCAGTGGTTTTATCATCTAAATTATTTATTAAATGGAGAACAGTCCAGTTCTAATTTGCACTCGTAATTATTTCTAAGCAAAGATAAATCTACACATATCGTGTAAAGGTAAACATGTGCGACTAACTTTACAATATCAGTCCTCACCAAGAAATATTGCAAGAGTTTTCGGCTGATCTCGGCTCTGTCGGAGAATATGTAATAATACTACGTAGAGCGTTATCTCTTTCGCTCACTAACTATGTGACGAACGTTTTTTCGACCATTTTCATCAGATTAGACTCAACTAGCGATAGATGCTTCTTTATTAGGAAAAAATAAAACGAAAAATATATTAATAGAATTTTAATACTATTTATTGTTCAATTGAAAATAGCATTCTGAAATAAATGCAAAATTGTGAAGGTTAGACACGGACAAGTGATGAGCATAAATAACGAAATTAATTCTAAACATAAAACTTATATACTGGCGTTCCTCCGAACCTTATTTCTAAGTAACACGAAAGCTAGCTCGTACTGAAAATAAAATTAACTTCGCAAGAGATGTATAGGGGTTTCACGCAGAACGTTCTATTCACAAAATATCACGCAAACCCAATAGATTCGTTCGCAGATCTGATGGTCCCCTTTCAGACAATCTCATCCACCAAATGTAACATATCTCGAAGGCCATGAGTAAATTATTTCCACAGTAATACCAGTAAGCAGTAGTGTAGGTTGAATTCGCGTAAGTCGGGGTTCACCTTTACATTTAAATACTAGGTTCAAATTACTCGTTTTTTTATCTTTTGGATGACATAATAAAATTATAGGTAAATCAATTTATACTCAAACTCCTCGTAAACCGAACACTGATCGAGCAAAGTAGGGAAACCGATGCACACGGTATGATAATAAAACCGCGTATCTCGGAATGCGCGTAAAACAGGGTAGCGTAAGTCGGGGTATTACTGTATTCTAGAAGTAAATAAACTATCAAGTCAACATGTTGTTTATTCATCACTACTGACTTACTACTTAATGTAAACCTCTGACTCCTGACCTCCAGGCAAATAATTTTATACATTTAATAAATGTCTGTCTATAAAACGTTTTCTTATCGAGTCTTGAGTAGAATTTTGAAAATAGAATATTCTGCGTCGAAATAATCGGCATCCTAAAACCACACTAAACGCAAAACTTAAATAAATAATATAGGTACTTCACAAAATCAAAATTTATTGCAGACTCTGTTTTTATAACTTCCTAGCGTCAAACTATTGTTCTCGACAACTTAATGCGATTAATTTCATTATTCAATTATTCAATGACATCATCGTGCTATCTCGTTGTCGTTCTAGTATTTAAAGTTGAATATTCAGTAACATTTTAAACAGACCCATAACATAACATACAAAAATGTAACGTCCCAAAACATTTTTAAAAATCTCAAGTCTCTCATAAAAGGTGGCTTAAGAATAACCAAACCGAAACTCAATTTCTGTAGTTTGCCTGAAGCATGCGCTATGTGGTTTTTTGTTTTTGATATAGATCAACGTCGCATTTGTGAGAAAATTAAACAGATACGCATCAACCATCAGTATAGCATATTAACCGTACAGGCACTTAGTATAAAAATACTTTGCAATATAGATATAGCTGTTCAACAGAATGTAATGTAGCCCTTGGAAAGTCACAAGGTGCGTAGTAACACTCGATTCAATTCAGTATCATATACAATTGTTATTTTTTTTATTTTAGTTATCAATTTTCATTATTGAATCGAAGATATTTTATCTGTATATCAAATGTTTACACTTTCTAAGATCAATTTTATAACGAAATTACTCAAAGGCATTGAGATGCCTGCATATTTCAACGTCAATGCATCGAAGTTATATTTAAAATTTGCAACACACACAATATTTAAGTGCTTACAATATTTAGGATCATACATAACGCAAATAAAATTGCTTAGCCAAACTATTGTCATTTTGATTTGGTGCCAAAAAAGCTTTAAATCTTGAATATTTGCCTCATAACGAAGCATACGCCCCTGCGTTCATATTCTCGTACAAAAATATGTTATATAAGCAAAGGGAACTTGTTAGTTATAGGTTGTATCTGCATCAACACGCACAGAATACAAAAGAGTTCGTATTTCAATATAATGGGGACAACACATGATAAATATGCAAGATGAACATATAGGATACTACATGCTTTGGTCGTTATTGAAGGGATACCACCTTATCCATTTCACTACAACACAGACAAAATACCTTACTCATTTTATATTTCTCAATGTGGCCACTGAACACTATTAACAAATATAAACCTAAAGCTTTGGTATTGTTTAGAAACCCTTTTAAATTTTCAAGTAAAATGCAAAAAAAAGGGGCAGTATTTTGATAATCTAAAAAAAAAATTAAATTGTAGATATAAGAAAAATATTAGTGCAAACACTCACGATGAACTTAAATCAATTTTAAATCGTGTATTGCAAACGAAAGATGCCAAAAACATTCGGCAACTATTTAATATACGGCCTATTCGGCCACTTTTTAAGATTCAATATTAGGACGAATACTGTACGCTATTCGGCCGAATAGCGAATTCGCGAATATTACAAAATACATGTTTTCTCGAAGATGTTTCAAAGTGGAGAAAATTCGTCATTGGTACACAACTTGACTCATTAGAACTCATTTTGTGAAACTTTTTGTTAAACTGATATTTGATGGATGGTCGAAATTTTATTCGACGAACACAATATGACGTAATAATTTACAAATCATGCGTATCTCGACACCATCTACTCCACTCCCAAAAGAAACAAAATACGTCCACCCCGTAGTTACTATCATAATTCGGTATTATTAGCGAAGACGATAATTCGGTATTCAATCCCTATTCGTGGCATCTCTAATATAAACCCATTGCAAATTAAATCACTTCAAGTACATTTACACAACAAACTTGCAAATTACTGCAATATACGAGTCTATATGTATATCTTGAGCAAATATCATACATTGTCCCCGAACTATGAACTAGTGATGGCGTTATTCTTGAGCGGCCATCTCGCCGGGCGCCGCGCCCTCCTTGCCTTGCTTCTTGGACCCGGAGACAATGTCGTCGATCCTGAGCAGTAGGATTGCTGTCTCTACTGCTGTTTTGTATACCTGGAATGGGAAGTATTTCTTGAAAATACACATTTTATCATTCAAGTTAGTTTTTATGTCATGAAAAAGACCTATAGACAATATAGACATATTATTATCCTTTATGTAACTTCAAGACTGTATTTTCGGAATCTGAAAATACAATCTTGAACTTATGTTTTTCCTAAAAAGTATTTTGGGTATGAATTCATACTCAAAATTAAATCACAGGTTTACACCGGGGGTTGAGCTCTAATTACGGATTTCGCGGAAGAAGAGACACTAGCATTAGCGATACCGAATCCACTCGCCGCTAAATGGTAATCTACAGCGCTTGTCATCTTTAATTTCCGGCATAGAGGTAAGATAACTCAGACCTCAGGTGTGGCAACGCATCTACACCGAAAATTGTATGTAGATGTTTATAGCCTACAGTATTCACTCACCATCAATGACAACTGTATGCCTATTTGTCACTTATCATGTGTGCAATTCACGCGTGGTAGAAGTGAAACCTTCGAAACTTTTCGTAAGAGACACTGTATAATGCTACCTATCTCATTTTCTACCACGTTAAATCTTATGAATTTATGTGCCTATCTCTTTTTACTGTCGCTTTTTCGTTTCATAGACTTTCAAATCGCAACGGACGACCCGGTCAGTCCAGAGGTGTGAGATGACCGTTTGATTCAAAGGGTCGCGGGTTCGATCCTCACACCGGGACAAATATTTGTATGGCCTACAGATATTTGTTTCGGGTCTGGGTGTTTGTGTATGTGTTGTATGTGTACAACGGGACAAACGACACAGGTGTATATCGAGGGTATAGTGCTCAAACCCATTAAATGTAAAATGTTAACTTTTGAGTAATTCAACATTTAAAGTTCAATGACAAATATACCCCTGCTATTCGTATTATATCGTCGTAATACGCATTTGAGGTGAAAGTATATATATATTACTGATTACTAAAACAATTCTAATCTGCCCATTATACACCATTTACATATTAATAGAAAATAAGTTACGTGAGGTAGTGACTTATTGGGTTTTACCCCAAAGAGAAATATCAAACTAAACATTTATAGTAGTTTATTTATTGAGAATAGTTTTATTGAGTAAAAAATAGACTAAAAACAATCTTCGTCACTTTTTAAGCCTGTTTTATTTTTATTTACGCTATTTACACAGAATATAAATGTCAAGATCAAAAGATCCCGACTAATAAAGTCTACGCTCCGCCCAGGAACTGCCCAAATCCAATACAAAATCGTGGAAACTGTCCGCATGGTGGTTTAAGTGGCCTAAATTTTTCAAGACCCGCCCTACGAATAAGACCATAAAGATCTCCAGCCCAACTCTCAAGCTCAAGTTCTGAAGTCCTCTGAAGATGCTTTGTGTACAGGCGGCTCAACAGACAGATATCCAAGTCATTGAATCGCAACCTTCGCCAGTTGAATACTGATAGTATTAAAGCGGCCATATAGCGGAACAAGAGCTCCAAAGTGTTCGCCAAAGATTTGTCCTTAGGGCTGTGCTATAGTCACTCCAGAGATGCCTAGTTGACTATCGATATATCGAGATGCTGAGGAGCTTGTATGAGAACGCCACCGTGTCGGTCCGACTTCAGGATCAGAACTTGAAACCTATCCAACTGCTGCAAGGTTAGACCGTTGTGAAGGGAGAAGATCTCCTTGTGAAGGTGTGAAGGTTAGACAGGGAGATGTTATATCTCCGAAACTGTTCACCGCTGCATTGGAAGATGTCTTCAAGCTTCTGAACTGGAAAGGACCCGGCATCAATATTAACGAGTACATCTCCCACCTACGATTTGCAGATGATGTCGTAGTCATGGCTGAGACCCTGGAAGACCTTAGTACAATGCTCAATGACTTCAGTAGAACTTCTTAACGAGTGAGCGTTATAATGAACATGGACAAGATGAAAATGATATCAAATGTCCATGTTCCAGCCACTCCTGTTATGTTCGAGGGCACAATACTCGAAGAAGAAAAAAAAAACGAACCTGCAATTTAACCGCGAGCGGCTCCCAAATCCCCTTGACGGCCATGTCGACGATCTCGCCGGTCTCGCCGTCGATGCCGGCCGTCGTGGTGCCGGCCGCGTGTCGCGCCCGCAGGGCTGTGAGTGTGCGGATTGTGTTGGCGCCGCAGTTCTGCGCCAGCGTCCGGGGGATGATTTCTGCAAGGAGAATATTACAATAATATTTTGATGTGATTTCGGCAAAAGCGTATGCTGTTTTGTTGCGGGATTGTGAGTGAGTATTAAATAAGTAAATAAAATAAAATACGCTGACACTCATAACCCCACAGTAAGTATAAAGGTGCAGTGGGTGCTGTTGTACACATACAACACATACACAAACACCCAGACCCGAAACAAATATCTGTAGGCCATACAAATATTTGTCCCGGTGCGGGGATCGAACCCGCGACCCTTCGAATCAAACGGTCATCTCACACCGCTAGACTAACCGGGTCGCATGCTGTTCACGGGTATTGTGAGTGAATATTGCAAAATCTAATTATAATAACTTATATTTGATACTGAAAAAGTATCAAATATAAGTTATTTGATAGTTTTTCAGTTTTATTGTATCAGGTAGTCTTTGTTGATGCGCCAGCGCCATCTCCACGGCGCCGGCCGCCGGCCCTCAGCCCTCAGCCCTCAGCGACCACGTCACCATACATACCGAGCGCGTGCGCGACCGCCCGGTAGGGCGTGTGGTGCGGCGTGTGCGCGGCCAGCGCCTGCGCCAGCGCCATCTCCACGGCGCCGGCCGCCGGCCCTCAGCCCTCAGCCCTCAGCCCTCAGCGACCACGTCACCATACATACCGAGCGCGTGCGCGACCGCCCGGTAGGGCGTGTGGTGCGGCGTGTGCGCGGCCAGCGCCTGCGCCAGCGCCATCTCCACGGCGCCGGCCGCCGGCCCTCAGCCCTCAGCCCTCAGCCCTCAGCGACCACGTCACCATACATACCGAGCGCGTGCGCGACCGCCCGGTAGGGCGTGTGGTGCGGCGTGTGCGCGGCCAGCGCCTGCGCCAGCGCCATCTCCACGGCGCCGGCCGCCGGCCCTCAGCCCTCAGCCCTCAGCCCTCAGCGACCACGTCACCATACATACCGAGCGCGTGCGCGACCGCCCGGTAGGGCGTGTGGTGCGGCGTGTGCGCGGCCAGCGCCTGCGCCAGCGCCATCTCCACGGCGCCGGCCGCCGGCCCTCAGCCCTCAGCCCTCAGCCCTCAGCGACCACGTCACCATACATACCGAGCGCGTGCGCGACCGCCCGGTAGGGCGTGTGGTGCGGCGTGTGCGCGGCCAGCGCCTGCGCCAGCGCCATCTCCACGGCGCCGGCCGCCGGCCCTCAGCCCTCAGCCCTCAGCCCTCAGCGACCACGTCACCATACATACCGAGCGCGTGCGCGACCGCCCGGTAGGGCGTGTGGTGCGGCGTGTGCGCGGCCAGCGCCTGCGCCAGCGCCATCTCCACGGCGCCGGCCGCCGGCCCTCAGCCCTCAGCCCTCAGCCCTCAGCGACCACGTCACCATACATACCGAGCGCGTGCGCGACCGCCCGGTAGGGCGTGTGGTGCGGCGTGTGCGCGGCCAGCGCCTGCGCCAGCGCCATCTCCACGGCGCCGGCCGCCGGCCCTCAGCCCTCAGCCCTCAGCCCTCAGCGACCACGTCACCATACATACCGAGCGCGTGCGCGACCGCCCGGTAGGGCGTGTGGTGCGGCGTGTGCGCGGCCAGCGCCTGCGCCAGCGCCATCTCCACGGCGCCGGCCGCCGGCCCTCAGCCCTCAGCCCTCAGCCCTCAGCGACCACGTCACCATACATACCGAGCGCGTGCGCGACCGCCCGGTAGGGCGTGTGGTGCGGCGTGTGCGCGGCCAGCGCCTGCGCCAGCGCCATCTCCACGGCGCCGGCCGCCGGCCCTCAGCCCTCAGCCCTCAGCGACCACGTCACCATACATACCGAGCGCGTGCGCGACCGCCCGGTAGGGCGTGTGGTGCGGCGTGTGCGCGGCCAGCGCCTGCGCCAGCGCCATCTCCACGGCGCCGGCCGCCGGCCCTCAGCCCTCAGCCCTCAGCGACCACGTCACCATACATACCGAGCGCGTGCGCGACCGCCCGGTAGGGCGTGTGGTGCGGCGTGTGCGCGGCCAGCGCCTGCGCCAGCGCCATCTCCACGGCGCCGGCCGCCGGCCCTCAGCCCTCAGCCCTCAGCCCTCAGCGACCACGTCACCATACATACCGAGCGCGTGCGCGACCGCCCGGTAGGGCGTGTGGTGCGGCGTGTGCGCGGCCAGCGCCTGCGCCAGCGCCATCTCCACGGCGCCGGCCGCCGGCCCTCAGCCCTCAGCCCTCAGCCCTCAGCGACCACGTCACCATACATACCGAGCGCGTGCGCGACCGCCCGGTAGGGCGTGTGGTGCGGCGTGTGCGCGGCCAGCGCCTGCGCCAGCGCCATCTCCACGGCGCCGGCCGCCGGCCCTCAGCCCTCAGCCCTCAGCCCTCAGCGACCACGTCACCATACATACCGAGCGCGTGCGCGACCGCCCGGTAGGGCGTGTGGTGCGGCGTGTGCGCGGCCAGCGCCTGCGCCAGCGCCATCTCCACGGCGCCGGCCGCCGGCCCTCAGCCCTCAGCCCTCAGCCCTCAGCGACCACGTCACCATACATACCGAGCGCGTGCGCGACCGCCCGGTAGGGCGTGTGGTGCGGCGTGTGCGCGGCCAGCGCCTGCGCCAGCGCCATCTCCACGGCGCCGCCGCCCGCCACCAGCCGAGGACTCAGCACCTACACAATTAATTACATACTACGTTCAAAAAGCAGTCTTTATTCTGTTTCAGTTCTTTCAAGCGACAAACATGTATTCATCATTTCAGCCAAAAGACGTCCACTGCTAAACAAAGGCCTCCCCTAAAGATTGCCACAACGAACGGTCTTGGGCCGCCCTCAACCAGCGATTGCCCGCGACATTCACCAGGTCGTCGGTCTATCTTGTGGGGGGGGTCAGTTCCTCGAGCTATGTGCCCTGCCCCCTGCCACTTGAGTCTCGCTATTCGGTGAACTATGTCGGCAACTTTGGTTCTCATGCCGATCTACTCATTTATGATTCGAACTCTCTCCATTGCTCTCTGCGTGACCTTGAGCCTTCTTTTTGAGTACAATTACCTAGAACATATTAGTCTATCTGCCACCAAATTATAGTGTTCAACATCATCATATTCTGTAATAATGTATGGTAGCATAACTGCATGCTTATTTGTTACAATCATAACATAAAAGAAGGCATTTTATTCCAGCACAAAAATCAAATAACATACCAAGTTCTTAGCGACATGGAGCGCGTCCTGCAGATTTCTCTCAATCTCGTTCAACACATCCTTGGAGGCGCCTCGCAACAGGATCGTGCAAGCCTGCAAAACAAAACATCGCACATGTAACTGTCAGTATTCCCATTTGCCATAAAAAGTCTGGACTAGACAAAGGTACGTACACTATTCACAGGCTGTTCACCAATCACTTTATTGAGTCCCATTCATCATAAAAAAAAGACGTCCATTGCTGGAGCAAAACCTCCACTAAAGTTGCTCAAAGTTTTGCAATCAGGGAGAAATGCAATAATCGCCACGCTTGGCATGCGGATAGACGATTGCAGTGACTTTAGTTTTATCACAAGATGCTGCTTTAGTTTAAGATAGTAGATGAATTGATTTAATCGCGATTAACGACTATTGAGTTTTGATAATTAAAAGTGACCTAAGTGGTTGTTCTATATTTCTAGAATCTGTAGATGCAATTTCATAGTTCATTAAATATGACTATTTGAGGGTGGGTTGGTGAGTCAAGTCTTAGGAAACGATGTGCATGCATAGAAGTGAATGAAACGCTCTACTCTCTGCCTACCCCGAAAAGTACTTGTATGTATAGATGGATGGATGGATGTTTGTTACTCTTTCACGAAAAAACTACTGGATGGATTTGGATGAAACTTTACGGAAATATAATTTATACTTTGGAATAACATAAAGGCTACATACAATTTGTAATGATCAAAAGTATACGCCGACGAAGTCCCGGGGAAAAACTAGTACATATATATAATTCCATGGTTTTGTTTCCTGGTACCTTGGGGTTCTTGCACTCGGTGACAAACGTGAAGTACTCATCACCAATCTTCTTGACCTCGAACTTGCCGGCTAGCGTGCCCACGTCGCTCTCCTTCAGCTCCTCCGTGCGGTTCACGATGGTCGCTCCACACGCCCTGGCTAGACGGTTGTTATCTGTTTTGCGAAGCCTATAAATAAATATTGCAAAATTAGTTTTTTTTTTTTTTTGAAGTTACTTTTTTTTATTTTAACTATGCGCGAGCACGCCTACAGGTAAAAGCGACAGTCTGAAGTTAGTTGCTAAACAGATAAAAGCAACAGTCTGAAGTTAGTTGCTAAACTTTTTGGCTTTTTGTTTTATTTCTGTTATATTGGATTGTTATACTAAAGAAGTACATATAACTTCTTATGTGCGTACATAAGTACTCATACTGTTTACTTATGTACGCACATTATGTAAGAAAGGTGGCAAACAAGCGTGCAGCTCACGTTGATGTTAAGTGATGACTGCAACCTATAGATATCTAAACAAAATGCGTTGCCGTTGCAGTCGTCATTTCTGTCTGTCTTTGCTGTCAAATTTTCATGTGGATTTATAGTTCCTTTAAAAGCAGTAGTGATAGTCCGATTGATGTTCTTACTTTTGCAAATAAACATTCATATGAAAAATTACATAATGAATACAGCACTGACAATGACGACAGGAATGTCGATAGGCGGAAGCAACCCTGAGATCTAAGTTGTTCCACACCGCGGACACTCTGCCAAAATTCCATACAAACGCTTAATTTGGTCTCTCTCTATTACAGAGACATCAATCAGTGACGTGTATATGTGTGCGTCGCACGTAGAGAATACCAACGTCGCCCATAAGAGGCGAGGAGGTTGGGTGAGGCGGGGAAATCGAGCGGGACGTCGAAGTGTCCATTCTATATGTAGTATTATTACATATTCTCTAGTTGTTCTGTCTCTGCGATAGTTATCACACGACCATACATTGCATAACAGTAAATCATCATAAAATACCTGCGGATGGCCGTAATGCCGGCTTTGACGAGGTAGTGCTGCGCCAGGTCGGAGACGCCCTTCTCGGTGAACACGATGTCGGGCTTCAGCGCGACGATGTCGGCGCACTGCTTCTGCACGTGCTCCTCTTCCAGTTGCAGCAGTTTCGTGAAGTCCTGCATGGTGTAAATGCAAACTTATTAGAAATTGCAAATAATTTGTAGTAATGATTAGTACCTTTTGTCAGGTTTTGAAGGATTATTAGATTATTTTTAATTTATTTATTATGATATCTCTTTTGACATGTTTAAATCGAATCGTATAAACATTATAAATGCGAAAGTTTGTATGTTTGTTTGTTAGTTACTCGTTCACGCAACTAGTGAACCGATTTTCATAACGTTACGCGAAAAGCGACCTACACGCGGGCGGAGCCACGGGCAACAACTAGCGTAAAATTATTTATTAAATTACTTCTCATTGTAATTTATTTCATTACATAAAAGCTAGACGCTATTCACTCCTCTATTGTAATCTATTTTATATATTTACAATGCGGGGCAGAAGAACCGCCGCAATATTATTCTACCTCTCCAGGGTCGGTCAGGTTCTCTCCCTTCTTGCCCTCAAAAGGGCAGTGTGAGTGATGTGAGTATGATATGCGAGTTCTCGAAGTACCGCCCCATCTCACATCACATTTCTGTTAATAATTTATACATGGAGGGTATTAAACATACCTGTTCATCATTAATCTCAATATTGGTCTGGCTCTCGCCCTTCTTGTACTCGAGCGGGCAGTCCAGCAGTACGATGCGCGGGTTCTCGATGAACCGCCGCATCTTGGCGTGAGTCACATCTTTGTTGATCATCACGCCGTTAAGTACTTTCGACTCTTCTATTGTGCCGCCGGGGATCTTCTCTATTTTGGCGTAGCTAAAAGCGTAAAAAGTTTTTCTTGTTTTTTCTGAATTATTGCTTAGGTATGTACACCCATATTCTAAGTCGTAACCTCGACCTAACTCAACCTAACTCAAGGGAATTGGTATTCTTAGTTGTAACTAATAACGTCAACTCGACATACTCCTCCGTTTGAGGTATGAAAGCAATTGTCAAACTTAAGGAGTATTTACATTTAGGCCATATTCTTGTGCTCAATAAGTTTTTCGTGTCGGCACTGTCTTGAAATATAATTAAATACCATATTTTTCTATAAAAAAATATTTGCAAGACTGTGCAAAATACAACTTTACTAAGAATATGGATTTCGAGGCATCCTCATAAAGTGTCCTCAGCTGAGTGTGAGTAAAGGAATGTTTCAAGTAACGTCTTAGAATATGGGTGATAGTATTTCCATATTCCATTACTTTAAAGTTGGGATTACCCCAACAAAGAAAAAGCTTAAGTTTCTTTAATTTTTTTACAATTGGATAGTGTTTTCACTTGATCAAAGAGTAGGTACATAAAGTTATAGTAATAGGTTCCTTGTGCCTCATGGAAACTTGATTGCAGAGTAACTTGCAAATAGAAGAGAGAACTATGGTGCTGTAAGCAGATTATGAAAACACTACCAAACTTTAAACCCCTGTGCCAGATTGTTGATTTTGTAGAATAATATAATTTTATTTTGCCACATTGTAAGCTGTAATGTATTTTAGCACACATTTAAGAAAAGAATAGACAGAGCTCAATGATTAGGGCAAAACCACATTACCTAATCTATCTGCTGCCTAGTGGTAGTGTTCAGCACTATTGTGTTCTGCTTAGGTGGCAATGCATATGCATTTAGGGTATGAATTTTTATGTAGACAACTAGAGGCTGACTGTTACTATAGATGTAAGTGAATACTGATTCACTTACCATTGATGTCAGCTGCATGATTGTTTGCCACTATCATAACATACAAACTTACTTTTTGATATCAACTTCTACTCTGCCATTGTCATTGACTGTGACAGTGTTGACTGCATCAAGTGCAATGTCCACAGCCAGATCTGCCCAACGTCCGATGTACTTTGTGCCCACACACGTGCGAATCTGAAACACAATCACAACTTAAAAATTCACATTTTTAAGACAGTCGGAAAATATATTTGTGTGGAGATTGATATATCCTTACAATATATATTATATCCTTACTTATCAAATCAATTAGATTCATAATTTATTTGCTTAAAAAAAGGTTACCACATTTAGTTGTTGCTTATTTTATAACAATTCCCAATTATTTAAAGATTTAAATTCAAAATTCTAATAGCACCGTAAACATTACAAAACATATAGCCCTGTAATTTCCGGCACAGAGGCATAACAACTTAGGCCTCAGGAGTGGTAACGCATCTGCATTTTGACCTTGGTCTTTGTGTAGGTGTCTATAGTCTGCAGTCATCACTTAATATCAATGTGAACTGCATGCTTGTTTGCCACTTCCATTACAGTAAAAAAAAACAAACAATACATACTTTCTTTTCTCTCCATGAAGTAATTAAAATATTTTTTTATGTATGTCAAAGAGCTTGGTGGCATAGGCATCACTGCATTACATCTAATTACCACTAAGCACTAACAGTTTTCAGCACTATTGCGCACATTTTAGAGTGGTAACATCTACATTGAAATCTCGGCTTTTTATGTAGATGTTTATAGGCTGCAGTTTTCACTTACCATCAATACTTTCTTATGTTTATGCTTTAAAATCAATGCTACTTTATGCTTATGCTTAAAAATCAATACTACCTTGTTCTTTCTTTTCATAAAATTCAAATAAAAAAACTCCTTAAAATATTGACAAAAAAAATGTAAAACATATTTATCTTACCACTTCTTTCAACTTATCCCTATCATTCAGGTCAATAGGCACTGATATTTTGTCCTGCAGAATCTTAATAGTGTCCTCAAGAGCCTGCCTGTATTCACGGATGATAACTGTAGGATGGATGTTCTGTGTGAGGAATGGTTCAGCAACTGCTAACATCTCTCCAGCCAGCACTATGACTGATGTTGTGCCATCACCAACCTAAAAAGTGTATATACAAAACATTGTTTTTCTAAAGCGTTATTTAAAGCGAATTCCTTATCTAAAGCGAGCCCCCCCCCATGGGCTTATTCATACACATGGTTATTTACATAAACAATTTATTATACAGTTTATGTGCTTTATCAAGTGAGACTATAAATGGCTCACATCAAGTCATAGAATTTTGTTCATATAGTAGAGCGTTGATTATCCAAACTAATTGGAGGACATGGGTGTTCAGATAACCAGTTTTTTCTGATAATTGAACTGTTTTGATATACATAGTGAATGAACGCCATATTTACATACCTACATATTAATATACTTAACCTGTCAAGTCACAAGAAAAATATAACAATCGATTTTTAAATTGTTCCATATCCACCGCCAGCTTCACATTACTTGAAAAGTTAATAACAAATAGGTATTGAACAAAAATTGCAATACTTGTAGCAAAACATAAAATTATTCTAGGAGTGAGTGAGATTTACTAGTGCTTTAGCTTTACTTTGACTTGGAGACTAAGGGCGAGATTCACAGACCGCACTACGACTTTACTTTCGAGCAAAGTACGCTTCGAACTGTCAAAACCCATACATTTCTGACAGTTCTAAGCATACTTTACTTTCAAGCAAAGTACACTTCGAACTGTCAAATCCCATACTGTACTGACAGTTCTAAGCATACTTTGCTCAAAGTAAAGTCATAGTGTAGTCTGTAAATCTCATCATAAGTTGCAACACTTTTTTTTATTGTACATACGAGTCAAGATAGGCCTGCTTGTTTGAGAAGATTTTTGATATTTTTTTTAAGGAAAGGTGTAAGAAAAGGCTCCCAGGTCATCCATGCCTAGCTTAGAATTTGACAAACCAAAAAATAACACTTAAATATGTACTATTATTGCTATACATAAAAATGCAGTGACCCACCTGAAAAATAACTCTTAGATACATTCATTAAGAAGATTAATTATCATTGGTTGATTGATAACATGCAACTAAGTTATAGTGACTGAACAAAACCTTACAAAGCCCCATTATTCTAACCTCTTCATCCTGTGTTCTGGCAATTTCTATCATAGATTTAGCAGCAGGGTGCTGCACGGTGATCTCCCGCAATATGGCGTTGCCGTCATTAGTCATTACAATGCCTCCCATAGGATCCATGAGCATTTTCAACATCGCCTGTGGCCCAAGGCATGTTCGAATAACGTCGGCTATCGTCTAAAATAAACACAACACACAAATTTTATCTATCAGAAAAGG
Organism: Macrosoma leucophasiata; assembly: GCA_036365455.1. Lineage (NCBI taxonomy): Eukaryota > Metazoa > Arthropoda > Insecta > Lepidoptera > Hedylidae > Macrosoma > Macrosoma leucophasiata. The sequence continues at coordinate 15,333,832 of JAWQUS010000021.1, forward strand.
TTCCGCATAGCGAAAATTAACATTTATAGCAAAGATTAACGACTAATTCACCTTTCCAGCGTTAATATTCTCCAATTGAACCTTCCGGCCGGAGTCACGTTTTGTGTTTTGACCTGCAAGAGATTTCGTTTTTTAATTTAATCCATGGGGGTTGAAGTGAATATCAATTTTAAATATACTCACTCAATACTAATATAGGCTGTTGTGAAAACATTATAATATCGTTGGAAAATTGAATTGAATTCGTAGAAATAAAATATAAAATTGAAAAGTGAATCGACCAAAATCTCAAATCGCGTGGTGACTAATGTTGCAAGAGTAAAGAAATATTTATTTTTGGTATCTTTCTACACTACAGTGCGTGCAGTGAACTGCACGCACAGAGTACATTTTGACTGCACGGTGACCACGTTTTTTTTTGTTTATAACAGTTTTTAAGTACTCTTCTCAAATTCTGATCTAATCAGCCAGCATTTAGGGACTTAATTGATCCTATTCCTTTAATATTTAACTATACTAGTCTTGTGTCATCGTCTCAATTTTTTTTTGAATATAGTACAGTTGATATAATTCTATTTCTTTATTCTGGTAACATTATAAACGTCAAATATTTTTTTTATGAAACCAGAGCTTTGAGCTCCTATGTCATACATGCCTTGTACATAAGTATTTTTTGTATATTTACTTTTCATTAATGTTATCACTTTTTTCATTTCCTATTAACATCATTCATTTTATGAGCACGATCATGTTAAAATCATTTTACATATCTTTGTACTAGCGTGTTAATTTACCTTCGTTTTATAATATTATCTATAAAAACTCCATTCTATTTTACCTATCCAAAACAACGCTTTGGTTGCTATTTTTGTATACTCTCTATACTCTATTGGTTGAGTTTTGGCGGGAATCTTGAAAGAGGCATGTGGTCTAAGCATGTGGTGCCCGTATTTTATTTAATTTTTAACCGACTTCATACAAAAGGAGGAAGTTCTCAATTCATCCGGATCTTTTTTTATGTATGTTCAGCGACATTTTGAGCTTGATAAATCTTTAAATTATACGGGGGCGCCGTAGGCAGAGAATTTATAAAGACTGTTTATAATAGTACTACGGGCGCGTTCCATTAATCGACCGCAGCGACCGTAACGCCCTTTGGATCGTTCTATTGGTCTGTGGTTCCACCAAAGGGCCGTGGTCATCGCGAGCGATCGTTGACGTCATTGATGACGTCACTGTCCGCGCTTTCACTAAAATTCTAAAAAGAACGATTTCACTGTGGGTACGTTCCATTAATCGATTGCAACGACCGCGCCCACGACCGCTGAAATTGCCGTTTCTCCAAAGAAAAAGGCACGGGCGTTGGCGGCTAATATTTTAAGTGGCACGCATATCTTGAGCGCGGTGTGCTCGCTTTATGGCGGCATAGTGAAATCGTTTTCTTTTGAATTTTGGCAAAAGCATACCAAAATACTTACATACTTCTGACCCACTAATATTTTGGGGGCGATGCGGTCGCATACAGTGACGTCATCTAAGACGTCGAACGATGACTCGCGACGACCACGGACCTTAGGTGGAACGATACAAAATATGGCGTTACGGTCGTGTAACTTCAGAAGTCTAGTGGTAGCAGGCCAATACAGATTATTCTTTATCTCTAGTCAGAGAATATGTATATATAGTGCCATTGGTATTTTTGACATTTTCTGAAACTTTACTTTTGCCACCTTCAGAGTTCGGTAATGTGCCCGGTGATGTCAATAGGCTTAGCACCAGACCTGAGTAGTTTTTTTATGTAATGGAAGTGGCAAACAAGCGTGTAGTTCACATTAATGTTAAGTGATGACTGCAGCCTATAGACACCCACACAAAGACCAAGGTCAAAATGCAGATGCATTGCCACTCCTGAGGCCTAAGGTTTTATGCCTCTGTGCCGGAAACTGCAGGGCCGTGGAACACGATAGTGTTGAACACTACCATTTAGCGGCAAATATTAGGTAATGCGGTGGTGCCTACGCCCTCGAGCACCTACACAGGAACTCTACCACCACTAACGAATCCAGCCTCGGACTGGCCTTGTAGTCAAGGAGGCGTATGTCCCCGTTTTTCTTAGACCCCGTGACCCTGAAGTGTAAGGAACCATCGAGCCACCCTGGCCTTATCGGCTCAGTCCGACCCAGAACGCGCCCACATTGAAATCATTATGTAGATGTATATAGCGTACAGTAGGTATTCATCCACCATCAATGTGAACTGTACGCATGTTTGCCGCTTGATGACACAGAAAAAAACTTTTTTTATAAGTGCATAGTAGGTTACTTCGGCACGTAGGTCTGTATAAGTTTTTTTACAAATAAGTGGTAGTATAAGTCATAAAAGAGTTACTTATGTATAGTATAATTTTTATTGTTTAGTTTATTTGAAGGATATTAAGAAATAACTATAGATACACAGATTTCACAGTTTTACAGCGTTTATTTAATGTCACTCATATCCTTTTAAGTCTATCTAAATAAATATCACAATCACAATAGAGAAAATGGTTGCTAAAATCGAAACTAGCCATTAGATAGTTATGTATGTAATTATTAAACACATTTGAGGGTAATAATACCTTGTGATAATTTAAAAGATTTCAATTTAATCATTCATTTTTTTATTTTTTCTATGCACAACATTAATTGACTAGACTACTTCGAATAGATATAAACAGGATATTAATATATTAGTACATGCCTACCTTATAAAATATATTTATTATATCTATATAAATAATCAACATTTTGTTTAACTGAGTTAATTTAATTACATTAAAAGTTAAGCCTATAGTGTTTATGTAAGATTAGCGAAATATGACTTTGAATTTTATGATCCAGTCAAGCATTAAATTATAGGTACGTATGCTGCACTAGATTAAACTCCTATGTAAAAGCATTTATGTACCTACTTATAAGTAACGCCAGTACCACGTAACTGTGTGTTTTGTTTGAAACAGTAAGATACATAGAGCACATTATCGAGATAGGTACCTACCTACATTTTTGTCTATCCAGGAAATCCAAAAATAAGGTAAGTAACTCAAACACTTGATAATAAGAACAATACGAATGCGTTTAGGAATTTGTACAGAAAGAGCTTTAATTTGTTTTTAAATTTTAGTAGAAGTCATAATTATTATTATTCTGTACAAATTTTATGAAAGAAAGAAAGACATGACCATTTCTAAAACCTAGACAGGTTGAACCGAAGTAGATTATAAATATATGGGTTGAACTTAATACATCTTGCAAACATCTTGTATCAACAATCAATCATCCGTTAAACGATTTGTTTATTCTATTTGTATACTCTTTGGTTTATTCTATAACATCATCGTCTAAATCCGACGATTCAGCTTTCGTGTCATCCATGTTATCGCTTTTGTGTTCTTTGTGCTCTTGAGTTTTATGCATATTTTCATACATACACTTCAAATTCTTCATAATATAAGAGGTGCCATTAGCTTGACCGAATGATCTATTGGAATTATCAAAATATTTATCTGGAGTCTCTCCTGAATTTTGGCCACGGACAGGCACGGAAAAAGCTGATAAATGCCGAGGTCTCTGACCAAAGTCTCTGATAGTTCTTTTGTCCAGGCTTTCATCCGGACGTGAATCTTGGCTAATATTAGCATCAACGCCATCGGCCAATCTTTTTCTGTCGTAAATGTGGCCAGATACACGTAAATCGATGAAAAAGTTCAACGGATCCACTCCAAACTGTGGATTGTATAAAGGCGGGTACCACATCGGTGGCGGAGGAGGTAAAATCAAGTTTGAAGATGGTACAGAGTTATTATCGGTCGGATTCCTTCCAATACACGGCGAGGGCTTAGGTAATTCTTCTGTGCCGACGTCAACAAACGTCGACTGTCGGCCCGGCGGTCCGGGGCTACCACTCGACTTCGTAGGTTCTCCTTTTGGTGAAAGTCGTCTCGGAGACGGACATACTCTAGGATGTTTATCTACAGTCAGTTCTAATGGTACTTCAGGCCGTATTTCTTCTTTTTTCTCTTCCTCCGGTTTCGTCCAATCCCGTCGCCAGTCGTTTTCATTTTCAGCGAAATATTTATGAGTGCGACGCTTGAAGCGTCGGTGGTAGTGTGGAGGACGACAGCCGTGCCTAGCATTGACGAAGGACCTTAGCATTTCGCTAAAGAAGAAGGCATGAGGCTGCAGCGGTAAAGCGCTGTAGAGATACGGTGGTGTGGCTGCTAGGAGGCGGGATACCAGTTCCGTGTTTCGCAGCTCACGCACGTGGGTTTTCGCTGTACCCTCAACGGGCTTTTCTTCTTGGACACTCATTTTCTGTAACAAAGGAAAGAATAACTTTAATTTAACTTCACCGTTGTAATATACAATTATTATAGCATAAATGCCATAGAGCAACACGGGCCATCGCACCGTCCGCGGCGGACCGGAGGGGAGTAGCCATATGCAGGCTTTCCCCTCTGGCAAAGTACAAGGGCAAGTGGTCCTATCGTCCTATGCCTGTCGTCGAGATGTTTAAATGTGTGTGTGAAATTGTTTATGTGTTAAAGTCAAGGTGTGAGTATCGTGGTAATAGACGTTTTTGTGGTGTGTATGTGTCACACGCATTTCCTGCCACAAAAATGACAGACTGTTTTGCATCGCTATGGCTACTCCCCTCCGGTCCGCCCGCGGCCGGTGGCCCGTGTTGCTCTATGGCATAACGTGACTAATCCTGTTTTTTTATCCTTTCATAAAAAGATCTGTAACACTGCATTGTAAATATGTGTTAACCGACGAACAAACGAGGGAGGTTCTCCAGTCGACGCATATATATATTTTTAATGAAATATATTGTATGTATGTATGTATCTTCACGCCAGGTCCCTAACGGGGTAGGCAGAGAGTGTAGAGCGCCAGACATCCCGGTTCTGACAAACCTCTCAAACCTTCTATATTGTATTGTTATTATTTTAAACTACTTCAACCAGCTGGAGTACGTTTGTCATAAAATTGTAATGCTCTTCACAGCGTAGCTCCAAAGTTTGCAACGAAGTTTTTAAATCCAGCACATTTGAAGCGCAGACAGTAATACTCCGTCCGCATCCCTCTTAATTCGAAATAGTTCGGTGATTATCTCTTCGTCCGAACAATGCGAGCGTCGAGTCGGTGATAGGGTTGTCACTCTCCAGTTGGTGTTTTCAGTTTAGGGTTGTCACTCCCCATTTTATCATGGCATACAAGCATACAATTCACATTGATGGGAAGTGAGTACCGAAGTCTATAGGCTATATAAATAATATCTGCCTACACAAAAATGCAGAGGCGTTTCCACTTTTGAAGCATAAGTTGTTTTGCCTCTGGTTGTATCACGTACATCTAACCGGAACGCTAGATAACTTATTTATGGGATTGCCTTTCGTCTATAAATTTTACAACAATAACAATTTCTCATAAATTTCCTAGAGCTGCTGTTTAGAACATAACCTGACTTTTACTTCCAAAATAGTTGTTTATATATTGCTCTGCTATGATCGTGTAACCAAGATAATCGAACTCTTTGAGAACCACTACCTTAAACGATGAGTTGCAATGGCGATCACCTCGATATTGAATTCCTACACTGTAATAGCTGTACTATCAGTGAACCAATCATCTATGAGTTTTTTTTATGTAATGGAAGTGGAAAACAAGCATGTAGTTGACATTAATGTTAAGTGATAACTGCAGCCTATAGACACCCACACAAAGACCAAGGTCAAAATGCAGATGCGTTACCACTCCTGAGGCCTAAGGTGTTATGCCTCTGTGCCGGAAATTACAGGGCCGTACATTACCACCTGACCGGAACACGATAGTGCTGAACACTACCATTTAGCGGCAAGTATATTGGGTAATGCGGTGATGCCTACGCCCGCGAGCTCCGTCACTGCAGCTCTACCACCCATAGTTTATTATCTCTAAGCAAAGAATTTAAGCGCCGAGTCGACAATAGGATCGTCACTCTCCATTCTTCGTTTTTGTTCAACTACTAAAATGTTATCATTCAAGTGAAAATTTAATTAAATTTCATTCGTATAGGATCTTTGTGTAGGAATCATGTAGGGATGTAAAAATCATATTTCCTCAGTACTTTATTAGACATCAACACTAATCCGAGATGCGTTGCCACCTCTAAGACCTGAGTTGTTACGGGGCCAAACGTTACCATCCACCAGGAACGCTACCATTTGGCGGCAGATAGATTAGGTAATGCTGTGATACCTACGCCACTGCTGGTAGAGTTTCAGTGTCGCAGTCATCAAGCTGTGAGAAAAGTAGTTGGAAACTATTATTAAAACGGTATACAAAACAGTAAACCTGTTTATATCCAGTAGTAAAAATCAAAGCGTTTAAAGCTCTGGTAACATTTCATCGAAAAAACGAACATATTTCCACAAATAATTTCCTGTTTTTTCTAATAAACATACATTTAAATTTATAACAGTAAAACAGATATTGACGAAACAACCGGAGTCAAGTCTATGAAATAGAATGTTAAAAAATACGGTTTCAGTTTTACATGAACCTATAGTGATGTGATAGCTATCCGTTAGCGGTTCGTCTGTCGACATCGATTTTTCAGCTCATCGCTGTTTTATTGCCAATATTCGAATGACGCTGATACATCCGCATTCCAATAGCTCGCTACGTAATCGAGTTCTTTTTGTGAAGCTGTTTTGCATTTGGAGGATATCCTCCAAATGAAAAGGAGGCGGAATTTTGAATATTGATGGATTGATTTTCATATTCAAGAACTTTGTATAAATAAGAGAAAATCTTTAGGAATTATGTTTGTTACCTCCTTTTACCATCTTTTACGAGCCTAAGTCCATTTTCTTAAAAAAAAAGTTTATTAGCTACAAACTTCGTTTTATTTTTATTTACATTTAAGATAAAATACGTACTTAGATAACTTGGTAATTTTGAAATTTAATTTATCATCAGGTATACTATAGGTATATTCGAAAATACAGCGCTCTTCAACCACTCGGTGTTTAGTTTAGTGCCGGGTTGATTCTCCATTTACTGTATTATAGTCTACAAGACTACCAGATCACACCGAAATTACTACTACACTATTATATAATAGCACCGAAATCACCGTTATTTAGCACTTCGCCATCGCAACGAGTTACCTTTAATTTAAGACATCAAAAGATCTCACATCTCATATAAATCAGAGACCGTTGGCGGGCGGCATTACCAAATGCCTATTATAAGTGCCAATATCAATATATATAATGGCAACCCATTATACGTCCCACTGCTGGGCACGAGTCTCTCCCCCTTTTGGGAGGAGGCCTGGAGCTAACTCCACCACGCTGCTCCAATGCGGTGGTGGAGGTGGGTGGGTTAGTGGCCAACCCGCGGGTTAGTGGATATTTAAATATGTATGAGTAATGTATGAAACTAAGATAAGAGATCCCTTAAAATGCATGCTCAAAAGATACGCCAACCAAACTACAGAATAGTTGACAGCTATAGACAAAGCCAACTCCAACTGAAGGCTTTATCACCATTCGCATCGGAACAAAGGATCCTCATACCTACAGCTACGAATTAATAAGGGAACCCTCAATAATACGAATTAAATGTCACATTACCATATCATTGAACGAGTTTCGAGTGAAAGCGATACATTGGATTTGTGACAATGGCGAGGGGGGCGCAGAGGGGGTGAATGTTCACAATAAATTCAGAGTAGCGTATCTCTATTCAAACAGTTGATACGGAGCGTGAAGCGAGATGAAATCTTACGTACGCGACGATGGGCAAACATGACGCTTGTTCAGCCTCCCTCCACCCCTCGTTTGGCGACTAGGGTTTTTTAGTCGTGCTTAACATTGATGATAAGCGAGCATTTATATCGTACATTCCTGTAAGTTACAGTAATAAATATCAATAATAAATCGCAATTGAGCTGTCATAAAGTTCAGCCATTGCTGCAAAGGAAACCGTATTTCATGACGTATTTCATTTAAATAACGAAAGAGTATAATTTATTATTTCCGTGGTTGAATGTTAAAATTATTTTTATCATTTAATTGAAAAATCAATCTACATAATTGTGTGTATGCTGTTGTATAAACATTACTACTATAGTTTGCTAAATAATAGTGATTATTTAATTTGCGAAATTCTTTTTCATCCTAAATATCTAATTAGGATGAAACAGAATGGACAACTATATAGTTGTCCTACTTAATTTGAAATATTTTAAGTACTATCAGACCGACAGATGCTTAGTCCTCTAAGTATGCGTACCTATATCTTAATAGAGATCTATCCCGCAGGAAAAATCTATCCCAATCCCGTACGAAACAAAAGTAAGATGAACTTCGGTAAAGGGGACGGACGTCGATCTCTTAATTATCGACAATTCTTCCCACTCTTCAAACGGGTGGACTAAACTGCATCTGCGTGAAATACTGGACCGTTTGAAACTATTTATTTTTTTTGTTTTTGAGATGTTATTTTATGAAGTTGACTAATGTGAGAGATGATTTACAGATTTCCTGCATTATGCGTTTCCACTCTTGAACCCTTGAAATGTTTCATACGGAGCTACGCAATTAATTCGACTAATGTGTACTCCACATAGAAATTAGAGATTTTTCGTGAAAATTCTAAAGAATTGTAGTAGTTAATATTTGATACCAACATTAATATTAGAGTTAAGATCACACTCTCCTATTTTTTTTGTCATATTGTATAAAACTAGAACTGTATCCATGATATTACACCAATTATTAGATGTTTGCATGTATGCTTGAATGCATGCATTTACCTCTGCCTACCCCTTCGGGAATGACAGGCGTGAAATAACGTTTTTTTTTATTTTAGACCAACCCCATTACCTCCAATTTTCATTGCTATGCTGATGATAGTACACTAGCCGTGCAAATGCCTCTCGGACACATATCGAGGAAAGCAGTACTAGACTTGTGTCTGAAATCGAGCACTCTCTGGAGCGGGTCCCGGATTGGGGTCGACTTAATTTAGTACAGTTCAACCCCTCGAAGACACAAGTCTGCGCGTTCACCGCTAAAAAAACCCCATTCATTGTAGCACCACAGTTCCAGGGCATTCCGCTCGCCGTTGATAAGAGTATCGGTATCCTGGGCGTTGACATATCTAACGAAGTGCAATTCGGGAGTCACATTGAGTGTAAGACCAAGTTGGCATCCAAAAAGTTGGGGGTGCTTAACAAAGCGAGGCAGTATTTCACATCGGGGCAGCTATTACAGCTTTATAAGGCTCAAGTGTGACCCCATCTGGAATACTGCTCTCATTTGTGCGCGGCAGCCCCCAAATACCAGCTTGGTCCACTTGACTCCCTACAAAAACGCGCCGTTCGTATTGTTAACGATCCAGGACTTACCGACAGGCTCGAACATCTGAGCCTGCGCAGAGACATTGGGAGTTTGTGCGTGTTGTACCGTCTCTACAATGGTGAGTGCTCTGCTGAACTGTTTGACATGGTGCCACCGTCTCTTTTTCTACACCGTACTACCCGCCGAAGAAAGCAGTTCCACCCACACCGACTGGACACCTGGCAGTGCTCAACGGTGCGGTTTTCACGTTCGTTCCTGCCCAGAACGTGTAAATTGTGGAACTAACTTCCCTTTGAGGTGTTCCCTAGGTGCTACAATATGGGGTTCTTCAAAAATGGCGTCAAAAGAGTCCTTCAGGGCTGGCAGCGCGTTGGCAACTCCCCTGGTGTTGCAAATGTTCATAGGCGACGGTGACCACTTTCCATCAGGTGGCCCGTTTGCTCGTCTGTCAACCTATAGACATAAAAAAAAATCTATACTTTTTTTAAAAATTGATGATAAGAAGTGTCGTCGAAGAAATGTTTAGTTAACATTAATCTCATTGAGCAAAACGCAATTACTTTTACCAAATTTTTCAAGATTTTTCACTTTTACAAGATTTTTTTCCTACATAAATGTGACTGTTCACGTGGCTCAACCCCTGTAAAGGTACATAAAAAATTCAATTAAGCGGCTAAAACCGTCGGCGGGATTTAGCGACAAATATTACCGACCACACATTTTGCGTACATAAATCGTAGGATATTAGACCTTATGTCTATGAAAAAGTGCGATGAGATTTTTGACGTAACGTTAAATAATATGATTGCGGAGGTGCGACGCCACACGGCCGTGGAACGTTAATTTCCATATTAAAACCGTCACAAAGGAAGCAGATTCAAAAAGCTCGCTGTGGCGAAGCGGTAAAAGAGATGTCTGTAATTCGGGTACCTTTTCAGCGCGTGGATACGGCATTTTTATAACATTCCATTTTTATATCACGAAATTAGCAAACAGTGGGTATTCGTATTGATATTGATGGTAAATTAATATCAAGATTTACCGCAATATTATACTAAAAGTTACGGGGCCAGATTAAATCGGTGTCTCTGTCTATATATTTTTATTGAATGCTTTTTATTTCATTTTCTCCCACGTCAAATCTTATGAATTTATGTGTCTGTCCCTTTTTGCTGTCGCTTTTTTGTTTCGTCGACTTTCAAATCACAGCTTTTCTCAAGAAGTGTTCACTTCAAAATCTTCTTTTATTTACCTGTTCTATGTGTTAAGATGGGTATTTCTCCCATGCAAAGAATGATTTCGGAATTAATTGTTTTATATTATTTCGCATTAACACATGCTTGTGAAATATATTTTTATTTAAAGAAAAATGGAAAGAAAAATTAAAAATTTTAAAAACGAGACTCGAACTCGCGGCCTACTGGGAATCTAGTCCAGCCGCTCTTCCAATTGAGCTACTGAAGTCCTGCCCGATTTGTCAAATCTTTCCTTCACATTTATTGCATTGCTTTATGGCAGCAGATTTTGGAATTGCATGTTGCAGAATAAGTTGAACAAAATGTAGTATGTTACATAAACTCTGTGTAAAATATATATATATATAGATATTAAAACATCAATTTCTAACTCAGAGATAAATACTAGCTTTTGCTCTTTATAGCATTTTTTTCAATTTCAAAAATACCGAATATCCTGTTATTTTCAAGGTCTTGAACTATTACTATTCCAAATTTCAATAAAATTGGTTAAGCCGATTTGACGTGAAAGCCTTAAAAGAGCTATCTCTACACTGATACCTCTAATTCTTATGTCAATGCGAGGTGTGCTCGTTTACAATTTGTATGACATTTAAAATATTAGAGTTAAAAATTACGTAAATTATATTGTACTAGCTGACCCGACAAACCACGTATTGCCTCAGAATGAAATAATGTGTCAAAGGTTTGATAGATACGGACTATTTGTATAGGAAAATTAAATTGTGTTTTTACTATTCTTCTTCAATTTCTTCATATTTTCTTACCTTTCAAACCAAAGTCCAGGGAAGGACTTCCAAAAATCATCCAAAACCAAAATTAGCCAAACCGGTCCCGCTGTTCTCGAGTTTTACCGAGACTAACGAACAACAATTGAAAAAAATATTTGCGGAGAATCATCCCAATACCATTTAGGAATATAAAACACAGATTCTCATACCAATTCTCTTAGTCATAACTACCCAATATACGCAGAAAATTTCATAATGATCGGTCCAGCCATTTCAGAGTAGTATTGTTAGAAACACTGTGACACGAGAATTTTATATAGAATCATAACTCCAGAGTTCCAACATTAAATACCGCATCCAAACCTGTCGTTTATAGCGTTATGGACACCACAAACAATATTGCGCTCAGATACCGTCGGGGTATGATAATCGCGTCAAAACGCACGTGAAGTGCCGCAGGGTGGCGAGGGAGGCTGGGGTGGGGGGAGCTAAGCCGGTGACAGCTTTAAAACGTACCCGATTATCCGACCGAGTGTACTTTAGTCTGAGACAGACGGTATGATTTATAGTCGTGAAGGTACATCTTGTAATTTATGATCGTTGATTGTTAAATTTTACACCAATTTCCTTTGGCAATATGCTACAATCAATTTCAATCAGTTCAATGAAGCTTAATCATATGTATTATTGGATGAAAAAGCACAAGTCTTGTATTTTGCAAAAGTCGGTTCATGCTATAGTTTAATGTTCATGGATTACTACCACAGAAACCCGATTGTTATTATTTATAAAGTCACTAAATACTAGTATAACATTTGGTTTTTTAAATCTATATATATTTTAAGGATATACAATTACATATATTTAAAAATAAAGGGAAAACATAGATCCATTCCTATATAAATTAGTCGTGATAATTTAGAGAAATGCTCTGACATATTATATTTTTAAATAAATGACATACTTGACAATTTAATAAAAAATGAAAATCATATTTTTAATCTTGTTCATTCAGTATGTCTGAACATCAACATTCGAATTTAAAACTTAACTATAATCTAGTAAAAATAAAAAAGTAACACGCTTAGTACGTGTACTGAATAGTGTTTCAAGCCCTTTTGTTTACAGCCTGGATGCAAAAGAGCCGGTCTCGTTTTTCAGTATTTCACTTTTTTGTTCGCAAATAAAAAACTAGATACGACACGCTACTGTTAATTACCGACGAAAAAGCTTTTAGCTGGAAACGTACTTTCCGTTGAATCTTTTAATGGACGCATTTCACACGCTGGAAAAAAATGTCAGCAGACGCTGTAAGAAGATTGTGGAGTTTTTAAGAAAGCTTCCCTAAAAATGAAGTTACATTTTTAGGTATTTACTAAGATCTCTTTTCATAATACTGTTGTAAATTTTATATTATGAGTCACGAAACATTTATTGTACTTAACATGCGAACATTACAAATATTTACCGACTTACAACCGAATCCTGTATGTTCATTTGGCTTGACTTGACTCTTCTGAACCCTACTACCCTGTTTAGTAAGCTAAATACTAAAATATTTTGGTTAGATTGGAGAAGGAGGGTTATCCTTAGCCTCACTCAACTCTTAATCTATTTCCGATTATTATTTTATCATCACTCGATGATATTAGCAGTGAAAATAGTGCCTAGTAAGGAGCAGATGTTGTTTAATCAATATTGCGTTTAAAAAATTAAATTGATAATCGTGATTGCAATATTACAGTAAAGTCTAGTTGCAGAAGTCGAACGAAACAACAATCCTTAGTAGTAAATAAGGAAAATGCTGCGAAAAAGAATGTTATTAATGAAAGTGTATAATGGAGTGTGGAGATGATCGAGGCCGGAATCACGGCACACTTATCACTGAGCGCGCTCAGCCAGAAATTCCAATGTAAGCAATTTCCCAACAGATCCATCCAGTGATATCGTCGCCTGTTATTACACCGGTGTCATCGCGTTAATGTATGCGACATTCAAGGACTATGTTTTCGACATTATATTATTATCATTTTTTTATTTAATGGAAGTGGTAAACAAGCATGCAGTTCACATTGATGTTAATTGATAACTGCAACCTATAGACACCCACACAAAGACCAAGGTCAAAATGTAGATGCGTTACCACTCCTGAGGCCTAAGGTGTTATGCCTCTGTGCCGGAAATTACAGGACCGTAGTGTTCAGCACGTATGGTCCCATAATAACTATCATAGAGACAAAACACCTTAGGTCTCAAGGGTTGCAGTGCATCTGCATTTTGACCTCTGGTTTTTGTAACTGCAGTCATCACTTAAAATCTATGTGAACAGCATGATTATTTTCCACCTTCATCACATTAAAAAAACTAAATGTTTACGGTTATGCAAAAATTTCACTCATAGATTTTATCGATTATTTTAATATGTGAACTCGTATAACATCATCAAAACTCAAATCTCGGTTTGTTGGATTACCTCTAATTAAACAACGCGGTACTCTTGCGAAGACGTCTTAATTACATGCTTCGTAAACGTTCTCAACACACGGTGATATCTCTTAATCAAAGACTTATTCGTTAGATAATTATGGTGTCTTGCTATTAATAATATGGATATGCTTGGCTGACATTATATGTTTTTGAAATCTATGTTTAGTTTTCCTGATCACTGTAGGTAGTAAATTCGTAAATGTAACTGCACGCCTGTAATCCCCGAAGGGGTAGGCAGAGATAAATGCAAGCATTCAAGCATACATACCCACGTTACGTTTTGGCCCATGTTACAGGTGACGAACCTGTTGAAATTTTCGGGCACTTTACCAGAGTTTGATAATGTGCCCGGATGTAATAGAGAAAATATGGTAGAGATCGTTAAATGTGGCAAATCAAGTAGGAATAAGCGTAACGCTACTTCATTTCTATATTCTGAAAGTCTTAGGCATGATTATTCAATTCGATATCTAAGTTGTAAAGCGGGTGCACTGGTTACCCTGGTGAGTTGGCTGGTTTGAGGTTGCATGTCCGATTCCTGCCCGAAGTCAAATTTTCCATTTTTCTTTAATTTCTTAATTCACTCGTTTGTGTTCTTGCAAAAAAAAAGATACTACAATATTATTCATATTTTTTCCATTCATGTCGCGTTTCAGTAAATAAACCAAACAAGAAATATGATTTGAAATATTCCGTGTTACCGTGGATGTATAACAGCGGCAGTGTTCTGTGCTCGGCAGCCACTCTTTTATTTTATTTTCTCCCTCCGCGGAGCCTAATAAAAACGTTATCGTATCGCGACACAATAGCTAAACTGACGTCTAAGTTCCGTCAAAGTAGAACGTCGAGCTATGAAATTAATAAGGCCGTCACGACTCACAATTTTATTATGAAAATAGATTGGTAAAATTTAACAAAGTACATGTTTAACATAGTTTTCATACCTCAAATTGTTGTTATCGAAAATGCAAAAGCGTAACATTTTGAAAATACATTCTTTTGTAATGTTCTACTCAATTAACAAATATATCTAATAGTTGTATTTGCAAATTTGGCTAATCCAATCGAAAAAGCTCTAGAAAATTAAATATCAACACACAGTTGCCCAAAAGTTTTTCTATAAGTATAATTTAAAATCAGTCATCGTCCGTCAATCTCGCTAAAACTCGAAAATTGCTTTACCGATTTGGCTAAATTTGGCTTTGAATTATTTTTGGCAGTCCAGGGAAGGTTTAAAATGTGAAAAAATATGAAGATATTGTAAGGAAAATAGTGAAAACAACAATTTCCTTCCAAAATAGTAAAAACAACAAATAGTCCATATCTCTCAAATTTTTGACACATTATTTAATTCTGAGGCAATGCGAAGTTTGCCGGGTCGGTAGTTAATAAATAAAAATACTACAAGAAACAATAACATTTCTTGTTCAAGCTATCTATACTTATTGTTAGATCAATATACCTAACTACCGCATTCACTGTTTTCGTAATTCCATGATATTGGTATTCAGTGTCGGATGGCGCGGTTCTTTGTGTCGTAGAATACAGGTACGCGCTACGACTGCTACGACGCTACGCCGTAGACTATGATACAAAATCCGTATGTTTGCCTGTGAATGTACACGGTGCATGTTTCAAAAATAAGCCAAATTTAATATTATATTCAACAAAATAAACTTATAAGTAAGAATTACTTTCTAAAAATAATATTAATGGTTAATTAAAGTAGTGTTATCTTAAAATTATTCTATTCGTTTAGCACTAAAATAATTTCCTTAACCAATATAAAAAAGGTTCTATCTGTCTAATTAAGAAACTATCCGCTATTTCGAATATTTAAATATTTTAATTTGGATATAAGGTAATTAAAGGTGCCTAACTAGCATAGTTGGTAATAGATGGCGCTGCTGCTACCATAAAGCAATGCAATAGATGTGAAGGAAAGATTTGACAATACGGGCAGGGCTTCAGTAGCTCAATTGAAAGAGCGGCTGGACTAGATTCCCAGTAGGTCGCGAGTTCGAGTCTCGCCTGAAGTCAAATTTTTCTTTCCATTTTCTTTAAAAATGAAAGGTGATTAATGAATTAGTAAATTGTAACGTGTTTTTTATTGGAACATTTTTTTCATAGTTGGAACAACTAAGTTATAAGGTCTGTTAACAGCTATAGTCTGTCTATCCCCGTTGCAAGGAATAATATGATATGGTGATCAATTTAGTCATAGTAATGTAAAGATTAAAAAAAATAACAAATTATTAATTCTACAATCAAACTATAAAAATGTTATGCACAGGCTAGTACAGACTAAAAATATTGAAATTTCCCAACGTTTTTTGTCATCAAATACTCCAAGTAACATAACAAACAAAAATAAACATAAGCCCGATGTTATTTCACAGCAAAATCAACAAATGTTTTGCGATATCCGCGAATGTACGCCGCGTATTTTTCATTCCGCCCTAAACGCAAACACGGTCTATTTTTCAGATTACGCGTCGGGAGTATCCCGTTTCGACATCACTCTGATAGACTGTTACATGTAAACCCACTCTGCATAGAATTCACGTGTCACCAATATAGGGTTGCCATTTTTAAGGTTCCGTACCTCAAATAGAAATAACGTCACCCTTATAAGATCACTCGTTCGTCTTTCTGTCTGTCCGTCTGATACAGATATTTGGCCCGAAAGTAGTGGGCCGATTGAGTTGAAATTTTAAAGAGTTTTGCAAATTACCTTGCATGGTAAATGGTGAACGGGTGCTGTTGGTGGGGACTGGTCTGGTTTGCAGGGGCTATATCTCATTTAGTAGATAGCAGTTTATTTGCATCTATCCTATGGACGTTCACATTATTTGATTTTTCTCGATAATCTGTACTAGATTTAAGCTGTCACTTAAAAGAGCTGTTACTGATTTGAGCTTGTTGGGTAGCAGAGTTCTTCTCAGTAGTGACTGCACTTGGAACTCTGCTAAGTGAATAACTTTGATCTTTACGAATAAGTTTTTCTTTTTCTTCATTTATCATCATTGAAGGAATTGAAAAAAAATGTGATTATTATGTTTTAACTAAATAGTTTAAATTCTAAGTTTAATTTACTATTAATATATGTTTTTGCTTTTACTATATGTAATGGTTATTCATTCTATTCTATTCTAAAAATAGTTTTTGAGATATCACCATTCGAAAGTTTCAAGTTATGAAATAATCTCAAACGGCTCATACAAAATTGTACAGGCTTGTGACGTCACATGCTTGTATAGTTTGTATACATTTACGAGATCAATGAGGAATTCAATAAATTTTAAAATGTCTTCGTTAATATTGCTTTTTTGGTAAGTAGTATGCTTAGTAAATGTTGTTGGATTTGTACAAGGAATATAATACTACTATTATTATTAAATAAATCATTTTTTTGTTTTCATACCTCTACTTAATATTTATAGATTTTAATATTTTATATGTTTATTCTTCATTCTATCTTACTTTCGAACTACGTATATTTTTTAAATTACAAATACCCTATTCAATGAGAGATTGAATTTCAATTTCAAACTTTAACTCCATTTGCATGAAATGTTGATGTTGTACACTTTTTATTGAACAGGTAACGAAAAAGTATTAGACATTTAACTTTCTTTCGTTTCACAATCCCATCCCATTTAATAACTGATAGCCTAAAAAGTTGTTTTAAAACTATAAAACATCTATTATCTATAAATAATATCAAAATACGTAAAAAATGGGATATCTCATGAAATGGGACGTGTGGCAACACTAACAATATGCTATACGCACCACACTGTCACATACTACAAGCCAATTCACATCTTATCGCAATACATTAAAAACTATTTTAGTGTGTATTCGACGAGATTCGGTTAAGCGTTAACATATTCGTTTCGAATCTCGACATGATTTGAGTACTTGATTATGTAAGGTTTGTATGCACTACAGATTTGTCTGTATGGTATATTGATATATTATAGGTATGTCGTAGGGCGCGAGAGGGCTTATACGATTTAATTTAATCCTGGCCGCGCATAATTCTATTTTGTACAGTCTCGGCAGTACGTAATATGCTATAAACGATTGCGATTTCTATACTCAACTGTTCTATTATTGACTAGAAAGGAATTATGATTATTTAATGGAGCAATTACTTAGTACATTTTTGTATACTGGTGGTCTAATTCCAGTGTTTGAGTTTGAGGGAGAGGCGAGGGACCACCGCATTACTCTCTGCTGCCAAGTGGTAGGGTTCACCAATACCGTGTACTGGTAAGATGATAATGAATGGCCCCATTATTAGGGGCCATTCATTATATAGACTTCTTAAAGGTTTTCCTGTAATGTACAGGCTAAGAACGATTTTCTATTATCAGATTTTTAAGTGAATAATTTAAAAACTAAATCGTTTATAAATAACTAAATACCTATGTTTAAATTATGTTATAAAATATCTTTGAAAGACTTACAATAAGGCCAGCCTAAAAATACCCATGTTAAAATTATTTTTTAAAATATCTTGAAATACTTACGATAGGGCCAGCCTAAAAATACATATGTTAAAATTATTTTTTAAAATATCTTTGAAATACTTACGATAGGGCCAGCCTCACACAATGTACTCGTAGTTTTTTGCATATGTTATATGCTTCGGACAAATAGCATTAAGGGTATTCTGTTCTGTCTAATCTAAAGCATTTGATTGCGCGCAGCATCAACTTTGGTCAGGAAATTATATCACTACCACGTTCGAGATACCGCTCTTGAGCTTCTGACTTCATATAGAACGTATGACACCGTGATCTTTAGAGTAGAGAGTGAAATGTTTTAACACTTAAAATTTAGCCAGAGCTTAAGCAGATAGCAAGAATAACGCAGGGTGTAGATGCTTCAGAATTTAATCAGGATTGCAGACTACGGACTAAGCCGGTAAATCTAATGAGCAAACAGTTGGCGAAATTGAGTCTTATGTTTGCTTTGGGGGAGTCACCTGGCTTGTCGCGTGTGGAAATATTTTATAGAACGGTTATACATTAACCCCCTTATTCATAAACGTACATTAGATACATTTTAGCTATAGAATGCTTTGTCTTTGTCAGTTGCATTGTCAAATGTGCAGGATAGAAAAAGGCAAAGGAGAGATTAGCAACACTTTAGCTAAAATACGTTTAGGAATAAGGAGCTAACTCTCTTATTCATAAACGTACATTACATACGTTTAAGATATGATAGGCTTTGTCATTGTCAGTTGCATTGTCAATTTCGTAAGATAGAAAAAGACAAAGAAGGGATTAGCAACACTTTAGCTAAGATATATTTATGAAAAAGAGTGGTACATTTCTGACGTCCTGATGCGGACTACAGAAAATATATAAAAATTTCATCCTAAACAAAGTCGTGGATTACGATTTTCACACACATACGAACAGAATAATGTTTTCATACTTAAAAAAAATATCCTCACCTTTGTTGAATTTGCATATTGATATTGCATTTCGTAGAATGTTTTTTATTTTCCCACTACTACTACGCTGAGGTCCTGGGTTCGATTCCCGGGTAGGGGGTTATCAGAGAAAATGGTGTAAAGTCCTTTATCTCTGGTTCTATTGGGATTTTCCATTTTCTAGAAACCCAGTACCTCTAAGTTTGGTAATCCGCTCGGAGATGTCAACAGGCTCGCCACCTGTTACATGGGCCAAAAACGTAACCGGCGAATCGTGGGTGTTTGCATGTATGCTTGAATGCTTGCATTTACCTCTGCCTACCCCTTCGGAGATTACAGGCGTGAAGTTACGTTTTTTTAAATATTTTTCTGAAGTCTTTACTTTCTTTCCATTTTTCTTTAAATAAAATATATTTCACAAGCATGTGTTGTGTGTGCATGCGAAATAATATAAAACAATAAAATAATCAGTTATCAATTCAAGTTGAAATAGTTTAACTATCGTGATTTTTTTAACAAATTTAAAAATCGAGCCTCGATTGTTGTAATCTTGGCAATGACAAAGCTTTCTAAAAATGGCATTCGTTTTCACCCTACATAATATAAATATTCCAAAAAAGTATCTCATTACAACTAAATGCTGACGATTATACACAATGCACTCTACATTCCACACGTCTGCATTTGCAGTGATTCTCTGCGTGACAATAGACCGGGAAACGTTCCGGGATCCATTGTTTATCCCGGCTGACGTGTGGACTCGCCTTTATACTTGTGGGATAGTCGAGTAATGGCGAATGCGAAAAACATCCACTTGTTTTTTTATATCGTATAGGGTTGTTACTGTTTGTTTAATTTTTAATTTCTACAGCAAGTTTGCTCGACTAATGTTCGATTTAATTGTCCAAAAATAATTCAAATCCAAGTAGTTGTCGCACTCGCGTACCGCGAGTTGGGTACAAAATAAAACTACTGAACATTAAAAAACATACATTTTGTTTCGATATAGATCATCAAATACGTTTTTTCTTTCCATTTCAGAAAAAAATATTTGCAGTTGGCCGATTTCAGTCCAAATAATACATAAAATTAATTAAAGTTTTTCAGTACAACTAAATGCCGACGTGCATTCGACATTCCAAACATCTGCGTTTGCAGTGTTTCCCTCCGTGACAATAGACCGGGACGTGACGTGTAAACACGCCATGGGGGATAGTCGTGTAATATGTGAATGCGAAAAACATCCACTTGTTTTTTTTATTACGTATGGGGTTTTCTTACGATATATTCTTTTTTCATTTTAATTTCTACATAAGTTAGTTTGACGGATGTTCGATGTAATCGTCTCACGTACCGCGAGTTTTGTAGAAAATAAAAACGTCAATCAATAAAAAACTAAAAAAATGCTACGACGTTGGAAAACTATAATCCTTATACTCGTAGATCGACATAGATAACGGCCACTTTGCCAATTGCAAATAAATTTTTTTCATCCTGAAATGGCTTCCGTTTTCACCCTACATAATATAAATGTTCAAAAAAGTATCTCATTGCAAAAAAAATGCCGACTATTGCACACTACACTCAAAACGTCTGCATTTACAGTGATTCCCTGCGTAACAATAAACCGGGAAACGTTCCGGGATCTATTGTTTATCCCGTTTGATGTGTGGACTCACCTTTATGTACATATTGCACATGTGGGATAGTCATGTAAAATATAAAGACATATTACAGACACAGACAAGACATATTAAACATGTCAAAAACATCAGTTTTTTGTATCAATTGTATATGTTTTTACTATTGTAATTTTTAATATGAACTATCGAATTACTTTGCATTTTGTTTTGAAAATTGTGGCTTTTATTGCAATTAAAAAGATTTGGACTTCTTTACAGCGGCTTGACACGTTAAATAATATTATACTGCATAGATTGAAACATTTCATAAACGTCCTCAAAGTCCAGGCACGGGGACTTACAGCGAGACACAATATTCGACCTAAATCCATTTATGACCTGCGATCGCTTCTTTGATCCGTTTGCCAAAAAAGGCGTCTCAATTACAAATCCACAGTAAAATTTGCTGCGGATCGGCCGAGAGATCGTTTGCAAACTAGACTGGAGCGATGTGATATCGAATGTACAATATTAGGACCGTCAGTGGCTATTGAAGCGTGGCATGCGTTGCATTGTTTCGGAGGAGTCCCATGTCATTAAACAGGTATATTTCTTAACAATGGGGATACTACTTAAAATATTTTAAATCAAATCAATCTTTTAATACCAAACTTGGTCATGAATCTTAAATCGGTAGTAATGCCCTACAATTATGAAGACATCGAGGTAATTAAAATTCAACTCTATATAATATCACCATAAAACTGACAACTAAGCTCTACGGAGACTCCCTTTCACTTAGATCATAATAATGGATAAAGTTAGGAACACACTATCGGACGCGTCTGTAAGCCGCGACTAACGGACGCGACTAATCTTCCACAGTCCTGATCTAGCGCGCCAGCATTAGGACAATTAAGTAAACCATACGCCTATGCTAAAGGTTGCCATCTACATACGTACATAAAAAAATGTCCAGATCGCTCTCCGACTTCCGATTGTTTAAAGGATACCTACGTCCACGTAATTGCGTTTGTGCGTAAGTTCACAACTAAAACTAAAGATACTGGCGAAGTCACGACCATCGACGAGGCTTACAGACGCGTCCCATATATTATTACCTGGTTGACGCTCCCATCAAATGGAAAAAGACACTGGTTCTACTTTGTACTTCGTTTTCTGGCGGGAATGACGCATTATCAAACTGCGACTAAACTATCAGACGCATCCGTAATCCGTTTATTACTGCCGCGACTAATAAACACATATGAAAATTAAGTAATAAATCACGTATGTCAGCCACGAGTTACGGACGCATCCGATAGTTCGTTCCCAGGTTTATACTACATATCGCTCTCATCAATCCGAGAATGATACTTGTACCACCTTGCACAATGTTTGATGTCCCCTTTGCGGGGGTGGCACATTGTTATACTGCAGGGGGTGACCCCGTGACGACTATTATGTCGGTTTTGATATCATTTCTGTGCATAATAGGAGAAATCGAATATGGATTCTTTGTAATTGCATATTACTAGGTGAATTTATGATTTGGTTTGCGAGATTACGTACTACAGAAAATGAAAATGGAAAGAAAAAACCGTGTTGCGTTAAGATAAGCCTTAAAATAGATACTCTGGGATACGTAGAGTTTTTATTTTTCAAATAGGTATTTAAACAATAGAAAGATTAGAATACATACGAAGGTAAGAAGACACGAAAACTAAATGTATGTTACAAAAAACTATTCGGGAATACCACTCACATATTATTAGTAGCGTGTAGCTATTTTTATTTCAGAATCAGAAAAAAATTCCTTTATTCCCTTTATTTTATTTAAAATCCACGTATATATATATATATATATATGTTATAACATTTTATGACCAAATGATTTTAACTTAAGTTATAACTCGGAGAAGCCAGTGATTCCCGAAATACAGTGTACACTAGTTCAGGAATCTATGGATTCAATATTAACCATTGTAAAATATTGTTGTCAATAAATGATTATTATTATTATATAATTATAATCTCTCCAAAATCTGTTGAATATCACGACTCACGTTACGTGTCATAGAGTTTGCCATAATATATGTATATAAGTCTGTTTTACTACATGAAAGAAATAAACCTTGTGTTGCTGTAAAGAAGATTTATTGTTAGTTTTTTTTTATACAGAGACTATTTTATTTAGGTAATATAAAACAATATGAACTCAAACCTGTAAAGAAGAAACGACAATGAAAGTTTATTCTTTCACTTTTAAAACATAAAATAATAATTATAATATTAAAATTTTCATTGATTATCCAATTGTCAATCAACTCGTATTTAAATCTGTCATCTGACATTCTGAATTCGTTTCTTCTTTAAAATCAGACAATTAAAAAGTTAAAAACTATAACCAAACTTCATGGTAAGTAAACACACAGAGTGCGAAGAAAGAAATAGTATTTCTTTACATCTCCCCCCATGGGGAAGAAAATTCACCCGTGAATTTTCACTCCAGTTCTCCATTTGATACTTGCACATTCTCATCCTCTGTTATCTGTACTGGAATTAGTTTTGTGATATGAAAAAGATTTGACTCTGTTTTTCTATGTCCTGTATCTATCTCGTAAATTGTATTAGATTTCTTTTTAATTATTTTATATGGTCCAATTCTCAATTCATCTAGCTTTTTCCTATTTAGTTTATTCCCATTTTCTATATATACTAGATCTCCCACACTGAATTCTCTTTGTTTTCTATTCCTATCATACCTCATTTTGTTATAGTAATGTGATTTCAAGGTATTATTAAGCGCTGTTTTCTTATCTCCGATCCAGTCACTATTTATACCTCCTTGTTGTAGTTCTTTTGGTAAAACCTTTACATCTGTTCCGTATAGCAAATAACATGGTGCATAGCCAGTTACTGAGTGGTTAGTCTGATTGTATTTTTCTACACATTCATGTGCTATTGTAGTCCACGCTCTGTTTTCTCCATCTTCATTGATTTTGCATCTAATTTTGTTAACTATCGTTTGATTCAACCTTTCATTTAGGCCATTTGAAAACGGTGCATTCACTGCTGTAAAAATTATTGTTATTTGTTTGTCAGTAAGGAATTTCTTGAATTCTTTAGAGTTTATTCCTGGATACTGGTCGGTAAGGAGCATCCCAATCTCTTCGGTTTCAGCGACCTTATTTATTAGCTTTATAAAGTCATGTGCACCCTGGGTTTTTGATGTTATAATAAATGCATATCTAGTGAAGTGGTCCACTAAAAGATGTATGTATTTCTTGGTTGATCTAGAACCACCAAAACCTCCAATTGTGTCTATTGATACTATTTCAAAGGGTCTTGTCGCTGGGCCTAAATATGACATTAATCCGTATTTGTGTTGTCCTCTTGTTTTGTTTTTTATGCAAATTTCACAATTCCTACAAACATTTTTAATATTTTTCGTTAAATTTTTTGTTGCGTACAGTGAACTAATAGTCGTTAGCATTTGTCCCACTCCAATGTGACATAGATTTTCATGTATTCGCTTTATAAATTTAATACTGAATTCTTCTGTTATTATTATTTTCTCTTTGTTCCTAATTCTTTTGAAGTATAAATTGTGTTTTTTGATTATTTTATTATTGTTTCTCTGTATTTCTTTATTTTGATTCTGATCTATTACAATATCTTCTAATGTAATTAAGTTCACAACTTTCAGTTGTTCTTCTAGATTATCCTCTGGTTCTAATACAGGATTCCGACTTAAACAGTCCGCTTCTAAATTATCTTTTCCAGGGGAATATTTGATTTTAAAATCATATTGTGAAAGGTAATAAGTCAAATCACCTAGTTCTTCGTCTGTTCTAGCTTTTAAGTTCATGTTTTCTAATGGTTTATGGTCTGTGTAGACTGTAAACGATTTACCTATCAGCCAGTACTGCCAATATCTTAGTGCTTCTTTAATAGCTAAGCATTCTAAATATATTGCCTTTTTCTTCTTTTGCGCTCCATTCAGTTTTTTTGAAAAATAGGCTACTGGTTTTTCTTTACCATCTAGTTGTACTTGTTTTAAAATTGCTCCAACACCCAGCAGAGAACCATCAGTATAAATATTTATTGGTAGATTTTGATCATAAATTTCTAGTATTGGCTGTGAACACAAGAGACTCTTTATTTTTTCAAACGCATTTTGACATTCTTCAGACCAAACAAACTTTTGATTTTTTCTTAGCAAATTATGTAATGGGTCAAGAATTATTGCGCTCCTTGGTATATATTTATGGTAAAAGTTCACTTTTCCCAAAAATTGTCGAATATTCTTCTGGGTTTTTGGTACTGGAAATTCCTTTATCGAAATGAGATTGTCCTTCAGTGGTTGGATAGAATTATATTGAATGATATGTCCCAGGTATTTTACCGAATCTGATGCAAATGTACATTTTATAAATTTTAGTCGAAATCCTTCCGTTTGAATTGCTTCTAGTAACTGTTTCAAGTGACTTATGTGTTCATCAAATGAGTTTGAAAATATCAGGATGTCATCTATATAATTGACAGCAAAATCGGTTAGTTTATATTTTCTAAGTATGTTACACAATATTCTTTGAAATATTGCTGGAGCAGTCTTCAAACCAAATGGTAGGCAAGTCCATTGAAAGTGTCCCTCTTGAGTTACAAACCCTGTCTTCTTCCTGTCCTCTACTCGTAGAGGTATAGACCAAAAAGCTGAATTAACGTCTAAGCTTGTAAAAAATTTGCAATTTCTTGTTTTTGTCATTAAATCATCAATTAATGGAAAGGGTTGAGCCTGAGGAACTACAATTTTATTTAAATCCCTGAAGTCTATACAGAGCCTTGATTTTTTATTTTCTTCCTTTTTAAATGTCAAAGTTACTGGTGCTGCGAATGGACTATAAGATTCTTCTATAAGCGCATTATCCAATAATTCGGCTATTTGTTCTGCTATCTCTTTTTTGTCTTCTATAGTGCATCTGTATGGCCTCTTGCTGCAGTATTTATCCATTAATAAATCTATTCTTGCTTCATATCCTTTAACCATTCCCACGTCATACTTGTTTTTGGCAAAAACTGATTGATATTGTTGTATAAGCTTATTTATTTCTTCCCTTTTATCATCATCTAAATGACCAACCTTTATTTCAAATTCCTCTTCTTTGATATGTT
This sequence comes from Macrosoma leucophasiata, assembly GCA_036365455.1. Taxonomy (NCBI): domain Eukaryota; kingdom Metazoa; phylum Arthropoda; class Insecta; order Lepidoptera; family Hedylidae; genus Macrosoma; species Macrosoma leucophasiata. Next base: position 15,359,943 of record JAWQUS010000021.1, read on the forward strand.
CATTAAAATTAATTTTGTTTTCGTTTTCATATTTATTACCTTCATTTTCACCTTCGTCTATCTTTTTCTCCATTTTTTTACTATTCTTTTCATGTAAGTATTGTTTCTGAGTTATTTCTAACTCCTCATTTTGTACTAGCTTGTATTTCTTTATCATATCTAATCCTATTAAGAAATCATATCTGAATTTGTGTTCGTCAATGATGTACACATCCACATTTTCTTCTATTTCAAAAATTTTTATTTTTAAATTTGTCAAACCACTTGTTTTTTGGACACCATTAATTGTTACTATATTTTCTTCATTCGAGTTATGTCCTTTTGTATTTAGTTTTTCCTTTTTAATGGCATAGTCCACTAATGAACCATCCTTATATTTAAATAACAATGCATAGGTCACTTGGTTCCAGTTTTGGTTTGCAAATGACTCGCACAACTTTTCTTTCCAAACTATCCACTCTGAGTTGAGTGTTAATTTTATAATCATTGAGCTGTACCAATCAACACAACTTTTATCCATAAATAGTCGGAGAATCTCAATTTTTTGTTCATCTTTCATAATACCGAAGCGAGAACATTCTCTCTCAAAAATGTCAATCCATTGCCTTGCATTCGAGTTTTTGCTCGTAAATTTCTCAATCACAAACTTCTCTGCGACATATTTCAGATTATGTTTTTTTAAATCATGTGTATTTTCTACTAACTTTGTAAACATTTCTTCCAATGAATTTCTAATTTGTTCTTCAGATGCTCGGTTATGTTCAATTTCCTCCAGATATTGTTCTCCAAATTGTAAGTTACCATCAGCATCTATGTAAATTTCTCGTAATTTATCTGTCATAGTTATCCAAACTCTTCGTGTCTGATGTCTTTTCTTTAAACTATTTTTTACTTTGTTGTACACGGCTGTCTCAATTAATTCTTCGTGAAATCCAACAGACTGTAATTCCTCTAGTATAGCAAATTTTTTTTCATCTTTAGTTGTGATTGAGGTTACACAACAAATATTAGATTTTCCATCATTCGCCGGTAAAATCGTGAATTCAAAACGTAACTGCTCCATTTGCATCTTTTTATAAACAAAATTGTCGTTTTATAAGTCTGTTTTACTACATGAAAGAAATAAACCTTGTGTTGCTGTAAAGAAGATTTATTGTTAGTTTTTTTTTATACAGAGACTATTTTATTTAGGTAATATAAAACAATATGAACTCAAACCTGTAAAGAAGAAACGACAATGAAAGTTTATTCTTTCACTTTTAAAACATAAAATAATATAATATTAAAATTTTCATTGATTATCCAATTGTCAATCAACTCGTATTTAAATCTGTCATCTGACATTCTGAATTCGTTTCTTCTTTAAAATCAGACAATTAAAAAGTTAAAAACTATAACCAAACTTCATGGTAAGTAAACACACAGAGTGCGAAGAAAGAAATAGTATTTCTTTACATGTATTTGAAAAAACGTAACGAAACTTAACGCCCGTAATCCCCGAAAGGGGTAAAGGGGCATTCAAACATTCGCCGGTTACATTTTTGGCCCATATAACAGGTGGCGAGCCTATTGACATCTCCGGGCACATTACCAAACGAGGTACTGGAAAACTTCCAGAAAATGGAAAAATCCCAATAGAACCAGAGATAAAGGATTTTGCACCGTTATCTCTAATATCCCCCGACCCAGGAATCGAACCTAGGGCCCCAGCGTAGTAGTAGTGGCTACCACTAGGCTACTGACGCAGTTATTTGAAAAAATAATAAATTTATACATTACATAATTTGTAACTGTATAAATTCAAAATACTTATACAAAATAAAGAAGGCCCTCAAAAAAGTAAGTGGTATCCATAATAATTATTTAGCCCTCTATCAAAAACAATTCATAACCATTTCAGCCGCAAACAATGAGCAAGATGGAATCTGCCTTCAAATCTTATTCAAATCTCTCAAGTAGGTAAATCTTAATCCCTCTTTGTCCTCAGCTAATAACGTGATTGTGAAAGACAGACGGGTATAAATTAATGTAATGGCAGTCCTCTTAGGTAATCGTATGCCTTGCAGCTATTCTCCGGGTATGAGGTATGATAAATGTGATTTAGGTTTGTGGAACAAGAAATCGATGGTTAAAGCTGTCACTGACGTGTGACAAGGATTCTGGATCATATTGTGAGGTTCGTCATTAGGAAATGCAGAGTTATGGCCTTTGAATTATATGTTTAGTGAATTTCACTAACTTCGTACGATTTACGACTGCTTTTTTAATCCTAAGGAGGTGGCAACGCATCTGCTTTTTGATCAGTGGTTTTTGTGTAGAGATTGCAGCCATCACTTAACATCCATGTGAACTGCATGCTCGTTTGCCACCTTCGTTTTATAATAATACTAGCTGTTGCCCGCGGCTTCGCCTGCGTGGATCTCGTTTTATAAATAATTTAAATTTTACAATCCCATGGAAATGTCCTTATTAAGTTTCCCGTCGCGTACCTATATGTGGAGTTCTTAATCACGTCTATAACTTATAAATCTCTATTTAATTTTAACCCCTTATATTTGGAAGTTTAGGGGTGATTGTGGCAAAATACTGAAGCACGTACCTATTTTTTTATACCTAACAGAAAGACTGGAACATCACTTTTCAAGTCTCTAACTTAGCCACTACCAAAATTCCCACGCATATTTTAACCTCAATTCCATACAAACAGTACCCCTCCATTTTGCCGCTTTAGGGAGAAATTTTGTCCATTTCACTTAAACAGATCATTTTTAGAATTCCTAATCATGAGCCTGTTTTAAACTGTTTAGTTCAGGAATGAGAAACTTTCCATAAAAAAATTATTACTTCATTTTCCCCCTTTAGGACAGAATTTGTCCATCCTCTGATCTTTATGTGGGTGTCTATAGGCTGCAGTCATCACTTAACATCAATGTGAACTGCATGCTTGTTTGTCACTTTAATTACATTTAAAAAAGTAATATGCTGAATATTAGCTTGTACAGAATAGGTACAGTACCCAACAAGATATATTGCACATCGACCGTAGGAAAGAGACACTGGATGATTTCGGCTCTAGAGTGTTACCTCTATCGCACATAACCTATGTGGCTTTTGTCAATCATTTTGATGGACTATTGACCAATACTGGACTATAAGCGCTTACGTAAGTGTGCAACAGAGATAACGCTCTACAAAGTCAAAACTAGCCTAACTAATATGTACTTTGCTAAGAAAATAATAAATTTCCAAGTTGTGTGACATGAATGCTAGGTGCTCTGTTATTTTGCACCAAAAACATTCGGTAATTATGATTATTGTGAAGCTTTACTGAATAATTAACGTAACTGAAGAAGAAACCAGACTATGCAGAAGAGACTTAAACTGTTTGCGAAAAAATTAAACATTAAGTATGAACATGAAAACAAGAAATGAACATTACAGCACAAAAATATACCAAAATGTCCAACAATTTTAAAGAAAAATGGACGTAGAACTTTGAGCAACCAAAGTCATAACATAAAATACTTGTTGATTCTCAAATCCTCTCCCCTTCAGGGAAATAATAAACCCTTTCCCCGAAAACTCGTCGCCAAGAATTTATTGCGTCGCCATAAATATTAAAAAGTTGCGGCATAAATCTCGGCTTTTAATATAAAGGAGAAAGGTAAGTAACGTCACATGCGACAGGAATATTGTAGTTTCTTTGGTAATTGAATGATTTAGGGGAATCAGGCTGTTTGAGTTTGTAAAAGTAATTTATCAAGAATATGCATAGATTTACGTTGCAGCCAAAGTTATATCGGCTTTATAATAAATAATAATGGCAACCTATTATACGTCCCACTGCTGGGCACGAGTCTCTCCCCTTTTTGAGGGGAGGCCTGGAGCTTACTCCACAGCGCTGCTCCAATGCGGATTGGTGGAGGTGGGTAGGTTAGTGGACAACCCGCCGTCGGATATGTTCTTCTAACCGAAACACAAACCATTTAGCGGCAGATAGATAAAGGTAATGCGGTGATGCCTACGGCCTCGAGCTCCTACACCTGGATATCTACTACCAGTTGCTTTGGCAACATTATTTATTTTATTACAAACTAGCTGTCCCCGCGACTGCGTCCGCGCGATAATTTATCATTGTTCATCTACCCGGACGAAGTCGTGGGCGAAGCTTGTGTAAAAGTAGCATACATTTAGAATTAATTATATATATTTAATTTCACTCAATATTACGCTATAACATTGTCGGGATAATGTAGTTAATCTAATATCACTGTTTATCACAAAATTTGCACGTCGTTTTTTCGACAAAATGTATAAAGCCACAAATTGTCTTTTTTTTTTTTTTTTTATGTAATGGAAGTGGCAAACAAGCATGCAGTTCACATTGATGTTAAGTGATGACTGCAGCCTATAGACACCCACACAAAGACCAAGGTCAAAATGCAGATGCGTTACCACTCCTGAGGCCTAAGGGTGTTATGCCTCTGTGCCGGAAATTACAGGGCCGTACATTACCACCTGACCGGAACACGATAGTGCTGAACACTACCATTTAGCGGCAAGTATATTAGGTAATGCGGTGGTGCCTACGCCCGCGAGCTCCGTCACTGGAGCTCTACCACCAGTAAAGAGTAAGTCTCTGTCAACTTCTGTAATTTACCTTCATTTTATGCAAATAAATACATGATTGATTGTTTGATTGATAGCCTAAGTTACTCTTTATTACATCAGCTCTCTGCCAGTGAAAGTCCCGTCAAAATCGGTCCAGCTATTCCCAAGATTAACCCTGCCAAACAGACAGATAGACAGACAGACAGACAAACGGACAGACAGACGGACAGACAAAAATTGTAAAAAATGTTTTGGTATATGTACCGTGTATACATACATACATATGCATTTAGTAAAAAGCGGGTAATTTAATATTACAAACAGACACTCTAATTTTATTTATTTGTATAGATATTGTCATCATCGAATAAACGGTACACGTTTTTCTTATGACAATAACTTAGAAGCAAAATACCGTGATCACGTAAGTACTCGTAGATGGTAAGGTATGAAACTCATCAGTATCGCAGAATAGTCAGAGATTGATGTAATGCTATTCGTGGGTCATAACTGCGAGGCATATATTTCCATTTAGTGGCAAGTGTGGCAAGATACCTACTCTATGATAAGTGTCTACATTCGTACATTCCTCCGCATTGAAGCTCTACAGACAGTATCTTAAGACAGCAACAATGTTTTTAATACATTTTTATTTTTTAAACATTAATATAAATGCGCTATAAAAATATCACAAGTCTCAACCCTACATAAAAAAACGGCAGAGCAAATTTCAATAACCAGGCAAACATTAATCTCCAAGGGATTACAAACCGCGAACTACAAGGGAGATTCTTAATAAACGAAATGCGAGCAAACAAAAATTCAATCCCGGAATTATTGTCCGGGCACAAAAGAAGCCATTAGGAAAACTTCACGGGTGGTACTAAATTACCTAAAACTCTATGGCAAAATCTCCATGGAAATCAGAGGATGGCGACTTTTGATTAATTAGCGCTATTCTTTCGTCGCTGAGACGACAGGAAGCGCCGCCATTAATCCGCGCCAAACAATATGGCGGTCGCCTCCATTTTATATTGAGACGTATCCGGTTGCTGTTAAGAAGGGATCTAGTTTTAATAAGGATTTGTTTATTTTCTCGGTTGTAAAATTATAAATATAAAAGAAAACAATGTTTTTGTATTTAATTTTAACCTGTGTCATGAGTCATGGGTGCCGTTGTACACACACAATACACACTCACCGAGACTCGAAACGAATATCTGTAGGCCATACAAACTTTTGTCCCGGTGCAAGACCTACCCTTGTTGGTATGGTTAGCTCAATATTAAGCAAAAATGGCCTGGTTGGCTACAAATTGGTTGGCTTATTATAAAATTAACCATTCAACACAATACTTGTACAGTATATTTCAACCTTTACAGATATATTATGACAATACCGTGCATGATACTGAATCTATGCGAATCAACTTAGCTTTACAATGACTTGTATTTAAGCCTTAAGAAAATAAATTCAAACACAACGCAGCAATTAATCCGAGATTCATTTCAAAAGAGATTCAAGTGGGATGGTGGCGCCAATAAAGTAAAGGTAGGAATTACCCAATGCGGCGTCCCCATTCACGATGCTAATTAATGTTCCTCAACTTCTTGTCGGATTCCTTTCATTAGCTTTTAATTGTTTTTCAGACTGATTCTTGTAAATTTTGCGTTTGTTACAATCTTCTGCGGGGTATTAGGAGATGGGGACGGTAAAATTTATCATTTGTAAAATGTTATCCTAGATAGAAATGTACAGGGAACTGCATTTTATGTAGATGTCTATAGGCTATTTGTCACCATTACCATGAGATTACATTGATGTAACATTCACATAAAAACAAGTTAAAATTATAGGTTTGACAGCAGTTCGAATGCAAAAAAAAAACTTTTTTTTAACCGAATAGCCACTAATCTTCGATGCTTTTATAAAGTTATAAACAATTTGACACGTCCCAACGTGGTAATCACCGACCACTGACATAGTACTTATCAGATGAAATTATTGGTTAGAGAACAAAACCGCTAAAAAGCGTAGGGTGCGTACCCTCGCCAGTTGTAATGATATTAGTAACCTCATATTATGTGACGTGGGGCAAATGCAAGAGAAGGGAACAGAAATAGTGTGAAAATAGATAACAGGGAATCAGAACTCAAAAAAAATGATAAATACTAAACTTTCAATTGAATTTTTCTCCGCCAGAACAAATAACCTCAATCTGTACTTATTCACAAAATTATAATAATTATAATATTATATTGTTTTTTTCGTAATTTTTAACTTTTTTCATAGAAGATATTATCAAAAACATATTATTTATTCATAAAAATAGTTATAAATATCTATTGATTATTTTGTGAAAGAAATAACACACACGCTACCTAAGACTAAACATTATTGTGATCACTAATTTTATGTAGCTACGTACCTATTTCGTGATCACCATTCAATGTGTCACAATTATGAAGCTAGTTTATATACTTAACGATTGATATTAATATGTATATCATAACATTAACATGGCGTAAATATACTGGAAGTAATTAGTAAAATTGTGGTAACAAACTATTATTGTTATACATTTCCCCTCCCACCTAAAGTGAATAAATGTTTTGCCCTTTCAAATATAAAAACAATTCTAGACACATTTTCCTTGAGGGAATATTTGTCATGATGTTCCTTGCCAATAACTTTCTTCGTAAGCTAGCAAAGAGGACAATTATTAAGCTAAATGTCACAAGCACACCGACCATAACTAGCGATTTGTCACAGTACAACGCTTACAAATGTCACCAAGTGCTAATTTAATGGATGGGTAGACCCGGTAGACTTATATAGTAGTTTTTATTTCTTTTTTCGTTTTATAAAATGCCACATAAGCGTAGGTACAGTTCACATTGGTAATCTATAGACATCTCAGGAAAAATTATCAGATTTTTCAAAATGGAACAAGTTGTTTACGGAAATAGAATAGATTTATTATTGTGTAGATTCGTTTTAAAAAGTACGCAAACTTAAAATATCAATGTGAATTATACGATCTAGCTGTTTGTCAAAATGAATTTGTAAAACGACGAAACCAATTACAAAGAGTCGGATTCGTACTCAGTTCTATAGACAATGTTGAAAGGTTACAGGATAGTTAAACCACGACCAGAGTGCAGACACCCCCAACAGTAGATAACAATATTGATACGTTACGGCGCCGGTACGAACAAAGAATTTGCAAGCAGTGTAGATACGTGATTGTGACGGTGTTAGCGGTGGCAGAGTTGTTCTGCGACAGAGAGCGCACAATAAACAATCCAAATCATAAAATCATATGTTATTATGATAGTTGAGGGGTTTCATCTGTCCTTTTTTTTTATGTAATTAAAGTGGCAAACAAGCGTGCAGTTCACATTGATGTTAAGTGATGACTGCAGCCTATAGACACCCACACAATGACCAGAGGTCAAAATGCAAATGCGCTGCCACTCCTGAGGCATTAGGTGTGATGCCTCTGTGCCGGAAATTACAGAGCCGTACATTACCACCTGACCGAAACACGATAGTGCTGAACACTACCATTTAACGGCAAGTATATTAGGTAATGCGGTGGTGCCTACGCCCGCGAGCTCCGTCACTGGAGCTCTACCACCAGTAATAAAAAAAATAAATTTTTGACGATAAACTATTTATATTTGCTTATATATAAAATTTTCATGTCACAATGTTAGTTACTGGACCGATTCTCATAAAATTTTGTGAGCTACCCCATATGGTAGGTCTGAGAATCGGCCAACATCTATTTTTCATACCATTTTTGGACATTTTTATTTATTTTCTAGGGCGATACGAAGTTCGCCGGGACAACTAGTTAAAAATAAATATCCCGCATACATGATACGGATAACTAGTAAGTAGAGTCCAAAAAAAAATACGAAAAGTAGGTATGTATGTCTAAACGAATCTCCAAAGTGGCTGGAATAATTATAACTAGACTTATTCAGTAGCATTCAGTAGCAAAATTACGGGGCCGCACCACCTGGCCGGAACACTATAACGATGAACACAGCTATAAGCAAATGAAAGCAGTGAGTAAATTAGGTAATTAGGTATTACTAGAGCTCTACCACCAATAATATTATATTACCAGTAAGTATAATTCCGTTGCCAAAATTAATATTCATTGAAGTATATAAATACGCAGAAATTGCAAAAGACCCCGGAAATATATTTATATTTTTTCGTCTCAAAAGCAATCGTGGAAGCAATATTAACAAGAGAGATTCAGTCGCACTAAGTTCTATATTGATAGCGTATAGAATAGTCAAACCGCGACCACAGTTCAGACACCCCCAAACAGTAACAATACTGATGCGTTGCGGCGGCGGTACGAACAAAGGCACCGCATCTGCATGCAGTATAGAGTTACGTGATTGACGCGGTGTTAGCACTGGCAGGGTCGTACGCCAGGGGGATTTAGCCGCATAATAAACTATCACAATCGCTAAATAATAGCTGAGAGCTTTCGTCTGTCTACCGGTAGCTTACACAATAATGGGTAATACGCTCTATAGACGTTAAAAAAAAATTGAAATTTCGTAAATTTTCCTTTTTTTTTATTTCGGTTGAATTCCGGAATTATTAAACTCTGTAGAGGACGAACTACATAGAAAACAGGAGATGATAATAGACTGGCCACACAAAAGTTAGCTGGCGAATCGTACGTATTTGCATGTAGGTATGGTTGAATATATGGATTGACCCCTGCCTACCCCATCGGTGAAAAAAAAAAAAAATAAAATACGTTTACACTCACAGGTCTGTGGGGACAGTAGGTACAAACCTGTGTCGTGGGTGCCGTTGTACACATACAACACATACACAAACACCCAGATCCGAAACAAACATCTGTAGGCCATACAAATATTTGTCCCGGTGCGGAGATCGAACCCGCGACCCTTCGAACGAAACGGACATCTCACACCGCTGGACTAACCGTGTCGTCGTGAATAAAGGCATGAAGAATTAAAACAGAATAAGTAGTAAAGAGGTGCGAATGCATTCTATCAATAGAAAATCTGCGGAGAGGCAAATCTGCATTCATTAATATGTGATTCATTGAGAGGCCAAATTGGATTACCGCTTTTTATGTACTTGGTAAAATTACATCACATTGATTTAAATTATATTGTACTGTATTATCTCCGTTCGGATTAGTGGAGGCGCGGTAGGGGCGGTCCGCCACAGGCCTCCGGTTCTAAGGCCTCCAAAGATCGACTGATCGCTATGAATCTGGAACTGGAAGAACTGGAGGTAGAGCTCCAGTGACGGAGCTCGCGGGTGTACGCACCACCGCATTACCTAATATACTTACCGCTAAATGGTAGTATTCAGCGCTATCGTGTTCCAGTTAGGTGGTAATAAACGGCCCTGTAATTTCCGGCACAGAGGCATAACACCTTAGGCCTCAGGAGTGGTAACGCATCTGCATTTTGACCTTGGTCTTTGTGTGGGTGTCTATAGGCTGCAGTCATCACTTAACATCAACGTGAACTGCATGCTTGTTTGCCACTTCCATTACATTAAAAAAAAGTCTCAGTGTATATCGGAACAGCCAATATACCTATCAATTTCACACACCACATCAATTAAATTGTTTCTCAAATCTTAATTTGTCGTAGATTCGATGGTAGCGAGCGCGTAGCAGATTCGTAGCACAAGAACGTAGCGTAGACAATCGTTCTACCCGAATATTCTTTAGACTTTATTTTTTACTAGCTGTGCCCGCGACTTCGCCCGCGAATCGCTGACATGTAAGTTGGTATATGACGTTAGAGCTGACGTTTTTTATCATTACAATTTCTGCACGGCTTTGCCTGCTTTTTAATAATCCGCATATTACAATTCAGGCAACAAACTTGAGACAAAGACCAAAGGAAGCCACTCACTGAAATAGGGAAAAATTAAAAAGTAATAAAAATACAAATGAGGAGCTTTCAATCATCCCTCTGACAACAAAGGGGGGTGGGGAGTTACGTCACATGAGATTAAAAAGTTTGACGAGCACTCCCACGGAAATTAGCATTTCACTCTGCCTCATTTACATACTGCCTGATCTAATTTTTGTTTTTTTTATGAACATTGTCCGAAATGGACTTGAAAAGCTGTTTCATAATATTCCATGCAAATATATAAAGAATATGTAGAACAATGTTGATATATTAATTAAATGTATTGGTTTAATTTAGTATATTTTTCTATCTCAGACTGACTGATTCTTTTAGATTTTCTATTTATAATAATTAGATCAAACTATAATTGTACTGCATTCGGATAGACTGATCACATAAAACCTACAACTGTTTTTAGGGTTCCGTACCTTAAAAGGAAAAAACGAACCCTTATAGGATCACTCGTGCGTCTGTCTGTCTGTCTGTCTGTCCGTCTGTCACAGCCAATTTGCTCCGAAACTACTAGACGGATTGCGTTGAAATTTGATAAATATATGTAAATTGGTGACCCGAAGATGAACACGTCAAGTAAAATAATAAATTTTAAGCACGGAGGCCACTTTAGGGAGGCAAATCAGAAAATTTAAAAAAAAAATCTTGTTGAGAAAATGAAAGAGGTTGTTGTCAGCATCTCAGATATATATTTTTATAATTTTTGCATAAACAAATTTGAAGTTATTTAAGAAAAACGACGAAAATTGACCATCCCCCCCCCCTTAAAATTAAAATTTTGAAAAAAATGTGGAAAATAGTTCTTTGCCTACAGATTACTGGAAAACCTATAAGAAGTTTGAGTATTCAAATTAAATCGAAAATTCTTAATAATATAACCCCCCCTGCCGGTACCACCGTAACCGCTATGTCCCTGCATTTTAAATCTGTAATATTTTCGAAAATATTTATTTAAATTTCGGAACCCTCACCACGCGAGTCGAACTCGCACTTTTGTCCGGTTTTTTTATGTATGTAAATCATAAAAATAACTGCCTCAGTAGCCTAGTGGTAGCAAGCCACTTCTACCACGCCTCGGTTCAATATCCAGGTCGGGGGCTATCATAGATAACGGTGTGAGATCCTTTATCTCTGTTTTTTTGGGGATTTGTCCATTTTCTGGAAGTTTACCAGTACCGCAGAATTTGGTTATATGCCCGGAGATTTCAAAAGGCCAAAAGGCCAAAGGCCAAAGGCTGTTATATGGGCCAAAACGTAATCAGCGAATCGGCAGCGGGTGTTTGCATGTATGCATGCATTTACTTTTTCTGCCTACCCCTTCGGGGATTACTGACATGAAGTTACGTAAATAAATCATAGTCTTTTAACTCGGCCTTTTAATCATTAAATAGAATAGTACCTAACTTCACGCCGGTAGCACTAACAGAGATAAATGCATACATACATGTAAACACCTACGATTCGCTACAGACGTTTTAACAATGGTCAACCTATTGAGTCACCGGGTCATCAACAAACGTTGACGGTGACTCTTGTAAACTTCAATGTTTTTTCTGACCATCCGTATGTTACCGCGTATCTCATCTCGCACTTATGCATACGATTTTTTCCTTAGTAAGTTAACCACAAATTTGGCAGTTTTATGGCCGAATACCCAAACGTCACTCAATTTTAAGCAACATTCAAATGTGCGCTATCGCTATCGTTTGAACGAGTCCCACTTAGATTTAAGTGACGTTTGAGTATTTGGCCGTAAGAGACTCTTTCGTATGTATTAAATTCAAATATAATACGTTTTTACAGTGTTGTAAAATATATATATATATATATATATATATATTCTTTATTGTACATCACATAAAAATAAAACATAAAGAAAATTAAAAATAACAATGTAGGCACAGTAGGCGACCTTGCTCAGACGGCAATTTCTTCCAGGCAACCTTATAACAAGGAGTACAACATTAAGTATCCGGTAGGGTGTACTAAATGGTTTAGGTATTCTTATGAGTTATGCAGTAATATAAAATTATAACTATGTCACAACAGTTGCACTTTTTAAAAACGGGTTACATTTTTCGGATGAATAACACAAATTTCACTCATTTTACGAACCGGGTCGTGACGCGATATAGATATTGGGTAAAAAACACTTTTTACCTTTATTCCGACGTTTCGACTCGGTTGCACAAGCCGTGGTCGCGGACAGACTGAAGTGTTTTTTACCCAATATCTATATCGCGTCACGACCCGGTTCGTAAAATGAGTGAAATTAGTGTTAAACGCGAGTGTTTTAAAAGTTATATTGAATAACACAAGTTATTGTTATAAAATACTAGCTGTTGCCTCCGGCTTCGCCCGCGTGGATGTCGTTTTATAAATAACTAAGTAGCCTATGTTCTTTCTCAAAGTCAGCTCTATCTCTGTACTTACCAAATTTCATTAAAATCGGTTCAGTCGTTTGGACGTGAAAAGGTAACAGACAGACAGAGTTACTTTCGCATTTATAATAGGGATTGTTTCTCTATTGGATACAGATAAAATTAATTCCTTTGTGAAATTATCATAAAATACCGATATTATATTTGTACTTAATACATACGAACGAGATTGTAAAAATGCCAAAGGTATTGTCAAGAGAAATTGCAGTTCCAATTCGCGTCTAACCACAGAGAGCAGGCCGAGCGCAGCTGTCACTAAATAATTTAATTGCGCATTTCCCTTGCACTTGACGCCACTTTCCACTACGCCGATTGCGCTGTAGATTTAAATATTATGGCCAAGTGTGAGTGGGCTAGCACTGGGTTTCGTATTTAACTTCATGGTAATGGGTATACCTTTACTATTATTGGTACCATTTTTGGTAAACAAGCAAGTTTACGTGTTGTTAAGTAATGACTGCAGATTTACACTAAAACCAGAAATGTTTACTGGTGTAGAGCTCCAGTGACGGAGCTCACGTTGGCACCACCGTATTACCTAATATACGAGTACTTACTTGGCGCTAAATGGTAGTGTTCAGCACTATTGTGTTCCGGTCAGGTGTATGTACGGCCCTGTAATTTCCGGCACAGAGGCATACAGAGGAACACCTTAGGCCTCAGGAGTGGCAACGCATCTGCATTTTGACCTCTGGTCTTTGTGTAAGTGTCTACAGGCTGCATTCATCACTTAACATCAATGTGAACTGCATGCTTGTTTATCAATTCCAACACATAAGAGTAAGTATATTAGGTAATACGGTAGTGCCTACGCCCGCGAACTCCGTCACTGGAGCTCTTTCACCAGTGTTTGTACAAAAGCATCGGCTTTTGTAATAACTTTTAGTTTTTTGTTATATTTCACTCTTATATGTTGCATAACTTCCAAACGACTGCACCAAATTGGATAAATGTTTAATGTGTTTCTCATAGTCAAAAGAAAATTTGTATGAAAAAAAAATATCCGATGACGGTAGGTAGGGAATTCGCCAGGTCAGTCAGTAAATCATAAATGTAATTTAATACAATAATATTAAAAATAAATACGGAATTTAATACAATACCTAAGTGTCATGTAGTTCGGACCATCAATTAAATTTATATAAATACTAGCTGCCTCGTCGAACTTCATATCGCCTTAGGTAGAGGTACGAAAAAATTAAATGTCAAAAAAGTCGAAAATAAATATTTGGGGAAAATCACCCTTATCACTTAGGGGTATGAAAAATTGATGGTGGTCGAATCTCAGACCTACCCAATAGGCACACAAAATTTCATGAGAACCGGTACAGCCGTTTCGGAGGAGTATGGTAAATAACATTATGACACGAGAATGAAGGGAATGAGAATAGGGAGATGCAGCGAGATTTTCTCAAATTACCCTAACAACAACATCGTGGGCGCAGGCACCACCGCATTACCTAATATAATAATAAAATAATAATGGCAACCCATTATACGTCCCACTGCTGGGCACGAGTCTCTCCCCTTTTTGGGGGGGAGGCCTGGAGCTTACTCCACCACGCTGCTCCAATGCGGATTGGTGGAGGTGGGTAGGTTAGTGGCCAACCCGCTGTCGGATGTTTTCAAACCGCCCATAAGGCCTCCGACAAGGTTTAACGACTGCTATCTATCGATAGCAACCGGGACCGACGGCTTAACGTGCCCTCCGAAGCACGGAAACGCGCATTTAATTTGCCACTAGCGGTCACCCATCACACTACCCGACCGCGCCCGTAGTGCTTAACCGAGCAGATCGCTTACGATCTACACCAGCCGCTGGGCCATGCGCGCTTCACATCATTTAAGAATTACCTAATATACTTGCCGCTAAATGGTAGTGTTCATCACTATCGTGTTCCGGTCAGGTGGTAATGTAAGGCACTGTAATTTTCGGCACAGAGACATAAAACCCTGGGCCTCAGGAGTGGTAACGCATCTGCATTTTGACCTCTGGTCTTTGTGTGGGTGCAGGCTGCAGTCATCACTTAACATCAATGTGAACTGAATGCTTGTTTGCCACTTCCATAACATAAAAAAAAACAAAATCTGTCGTAGCACGTAGCACATATACTGCTACGCTGCTTTTTAAAGAACAGACATTGCCTGGTGAATGAATTTGTAATGCCACTAGGACCCATCAGAATATTAGCGCTGTAGCCACTGCTGCTGCAATCAGCTGAGGTTGGTGTCGGTTTTTTTTTCTTTCTTTCTTTCTACAAGATTTGAAGATCACAAATGTCTACAAGTACAAAACAAGGTACAAATTTAATAATATATTTCAAAATATTTCGATTTTAAAATAATAATACGTTGCTGATTATGTTAAATATACATTTTCAGTTTGTTTTGTTATAATGGTTATCTTTTCTGTCAGAGTCGTAACTGGTTCTAGCCAACCATCTTCAAAATAATCAGGAAACTTTATAAAAACCCTCACTTTATTTAATTTATACCTCCACCTCATTTGAAAATTATTTTAAAAGAAATTATATTATTATTAAATAAACTATAATATAACTAAAGGTCGTAAATACGAACTAAAGGTCTGGCAACATCCGAATCAAAGTATAAAAAGCGACATGCAATATTACCTTTCTCCAAGGAACCCGCCAACAAAAACAAACAATACCACGTGAACCGCACTGCAACTGACAACAATACTTCACCCCTCGGTGGTTGAATGCATACTGACGATGAAGAGTGAAGGGAAACCGGAAAACTTGGGACAATCCGCCCAGCCGAGGTGGGCGGAGCGTCGGCTGGGCGTGGCGGGATTGGCAAATCAGCTTCACTTCTATACTTCTTTTCTAGCGTCGTGAAGAGGCAGAGTGGCCAGTCGAGATTAATGGGCTAAGCTGAGATAAAGTTTGATGTTACTATATTCGTAAGTCTG
Organism: Macrosoma leucophasiata; assembly: GCA_036365455.1. Lineage (NCBI taxonomy): Eukaryota > Metazoa > Arthropoda > Insecta > Lepidoptera > Hedylidae > Macrosoma > Macrosoma leucophasiata. The sequence continues at coordinate 15,375,881 of JAWQUS010000021.1, forward strand.
TACGAGTACAACGACACAAATAAGAGCTTTGCAAGTATCTGTACAAACAATTTATTTTAAATCAGAAATATTTAGCAAAGGAGTGTAATTTATCTTTCTTGATATATATAGAAGGAGGATATAAAGAATTAGGAGGATATATCAAGAAGGAAATTATAGGATGTATAGTCAAGAATATCACTAAGATAAAACTAAATATGATATACTAATGTAAAAAGTATATCGGTAGAATGTCTCATTTCCCCTTAACAAACTGATAACAAAAAGTAAAAAGAAAAGTTAAAGAGCCATTCTTTGTCATTCACCGGCATCGACCTTAGAAAGGAGACTTCGGCTTATTTCGGGTCTGTAGAGCATTATCTCTTTCGCACCTTACCAATGTGACGTTTTTCAACCATTTAAGATTAATTCGAGATAACGCTCTACGAAGCCGATTGTCTCTTTCGTAGGCTCGATGTGCAATATTTCTTATTGGTATAGTAGTGTGTGACCTGCGATCTCTGGATAACTAGCCCCGCTTTACCTAATAAGCTACCGAAGCCCCCAGCGGTCGTTTTCCCTACCCGAGAACAATTTTTCCGTCCATTTTTCTAAATTTTTTTTTTAAATTTACTTTTATGTTTGGCATACATATGTTTCGGGTCTGGGTGTTGCATGTGTGACGACGCGAACGGCACCTACAAGCCGGCGTACGGCGGTTGCTAGGCGTCCGAATAAAGCCGGACATAGGCCTTTTGATTGCGTGTCCAGTCAAAATATACGGAGTCCGGCTTTTTGCTTTGTAAATTGCGCTATTTTTTATCTCTAGCTAGGGGCAGTTGCCCTCTCCTGCCACCCGTGGCGACGCCTATGGTAGTATATAAATTAGTACATAATAATACAAAATAAAAATTTCGGCTAACACCCCTGCATGTGCGCTACGGAGAGGCTCAGTAACCAGTGGTAGAATCGCCTCACACCGGTGAAGTGAAGAGGAACCCAGCGAGGGAGCCGGGGACAGCCGAGGAAGAAGTGTACGGGTACCTTATCAGCCCTGCATCCTATCCCCAGCCACTTACCGTTAATCCGACCATTTGGTGTAAAAGGTATACGGGTATGTCGTCGGCTCTGCAACCTGTCCTCAACCGGCTCATACGGTTATCATACCGTTTTTTTATAGAGACGTGGTGAGGCCGCTGGGGAGAGGGTTGAGGCTCGAACTCCTTTGGTGCACCGCTCCCTCGCACTGAACTGTGTGCCCAAGAACTCTCCACCCGGAGACGTCTATCCTGGGACGCCTGGTGTTGGAAGTGGTTCCCAGTGGTTTCCAGTGGTTTCCAGTGTATCACACGTAGTTCCCCCGGCAAAAAATGACAGACTGTTTTGCATCATAATTTTAATCATTTATTTACGATAATATTACATAGTTTTGTACAGATGTATGTATCGGTAATAAGCGCTATGGCTACTCCCCTCCGGTCCGCTGCGGCGGCCGGTGGCCCGTGTTGCTTTATGGTTTCCCTAAACAGCGGGTAGTAGCCATGATGGATTTTCCGCCTCGAGCTCTACCATTGGAACTCAACCACCCGTTAAATAACTTAAAAAGTGTTAGGTCTCTTAGTGCGAGATTCACAGACTGCACTACGACTTTACTTTCAGCAAAGTAGGTATGCTTAGAACTGTCAGTAAAGTATGAGATTTTGCCAGTTCTAAGCATACTTTGCTGAATGTAAAGTGGTAGTGCGGTCTGTGAATCTCACCCTAAGCCTGGGTTATCACCACATCATTTGTCGAAGTTAAAGTAATTGTTATATTGCACATCCTTCTCGAAATCTGCTAAAGTAAGAGCAGGATGTGAAACAGTGCCGGATAAAGCCGGTGCGGGGCCCGTAGCAAATGTGACCATGGGGCCCTAGAGTTACATTGCCTACTGAAATTTAGGATGTAAATAAAACAACATTTACGAAAAGGAATCGAAAACAAATTTAGGGGATACCCCCTGTAAGTATTGTGGTATTGCCAACTTGCAACATAATAATATAGGTACCTATATAATTAGTGGTCAACGCTCCCTTTGAGAATAGCTAAGGTGTATTACATATGGGTTTTTTTTTGGGCACAGGCACGGGGCCCCCAATGGCGCGGGGCCCGTAGCATTTGCTACTCCTGCTATATGGCTAATCCGGCACTGATGTCAAATGTTACAGTAACTTTAACAAAAGTCGTGGTGCAAGCCAGGGTTAGTCTCTTCTTATGATTTTACAGATTAAAGTCTCTTCTTATGATTTTACAGATTACAGATGCAATATTTTTAAGCAAATGCTATGTTCTATTAAAAAGAGAGGACCAGGTAATCACGCCACAAGACATAATAGAGATAGCGATAATTGTGCATAACTTCAAATAAGTTTTCAAGTGTCGTATCCATTTTACCTTCAGTTTCGTTGATAAGTAGGTAACCTACCTACTTATATATTAAGTGATCCTTGATATAAAATTCACGTGAATGTTTGTAACCAAACACCTCCGAAACGGATTGCCCGTTTTTTTTGTGCAGGTATATGACTGATCTGCGAAAAGGTCGTAAACTATTTATATAATTTAAGTATTACACCGCTAAGTTCACTGGCTTTGCCAGCTAATATTTATGTAGGTATTTTATGTAATTTTATAAATCATCTATCTTATATAAGCGCCATCTGTTGTGAATGAAGTACAACTAATCAGTTCTGATACAGCCATCGGATCTAGTAATGAAATAGGCATGATTATTCATAAAATGTGTAGATGTCGTATCAAGTCAATTATTTATTCAATTTTCCACGGCATTTCGAGAAAAGTCTTTTAAATTTATTCATTCTTGAGGTAGGTAGTTTAAATATTTATACCTTTTCAGAAACGTTCTATCTAACACTAAACTTACAAAATAACAGTAGGCTACTGAACCTCAAGGTCGTCCACAACTTGAAGCTATAGAAGTTAAAAAATATAAAGTGGAGACCCTATTAATATGCGACCAAATTACAGGTAGGTACCTAAAACATTGGTCTACGTCGACCACACTCCAAATGTCTCTTCAGCTTCAATAGAAGAAACATAAAAGATGTGTTTTTTATTAGTCCTGAACTTGAGTAAGGTTTACAGCATGCATTTTTACCAGTTGCCATATTATGGTTGCCACACCTCTTTTTATTGTCAATGAACTATTAAATGGTATGGATTTATTTATTTATTAAGCCTTTATTGTCACAATATACATACATTAATGGCGAACTTAACGCTAAGAGCGTTGTCTACCAGTTAGACCATTACTAGTATAGAAAGTTATATGGATCGCTATATTCGCTATTTAATAATAATTAGGATCTATCTGTTGATGTGATGAGCGGGATAGATTCCTGAGCTCCTGAGCTGAGCTGAGTCTATAAGCTTTGCCTTGTATTATTTAGATACCACAGGAAAATATAGATATCGAGCTGGTTCTGAATAGTGAATATTTTTTAAAATCTCACCTATTTATTATAGTAATACGTAGGTCTATTACACGTAGATAAAACAATATTAAAATTTAAATTTATCCATAAAACTCAATTTACAAATGAAATGTATGATACAATCGATAACGTAAAAATGAACTCAGGTACCTAGTAAGTACCTAGGGTCAGGTGGGTAATCAGAGCCATCTATTGTTCGACAGCAGATCATTTTATAGTATTATTAGATATAGATACATGAATGCCGCCGTTTTGATGCGTCACTTTGCTCTGCCATCGTCGCAACATGCAACCTAAATAAGAACGCTTCCAATCAATGACTAGTATTCATTAGTTCAGGTTAAAGTCGGAGTATGCAGATGGCGACACTTCTCAAATCTAATTTATGTCAAAACGAATAAAAATATTATTTTGTATAGAATATGTGTAATTTTAATATTTGTACTAAATTTACAGCAATAATGTACGTAATTAAAATACTTTTGAATTATTGAAACTATTAAGTTGCTGTTTTGATTTCACAAACGATACCATAGCGTCGTCTGTGCTAGGGAAAATGGGACAGCGGGGACAGCGGCGGCGGCGAATACCGCCATCTTGCGTATGTAGTGACAACTTCAAATACGTGTGGTGCAGTAATTTTGTGTTTGTGTAACGAGACCAAGAGATTGAAATACTTATGTACTAGCATACTAGCAAAGGTGAGTTTCCCGAAATAAACACTATAATAAAGTGGCGGAAAATTCAAGTGAAATTAATAAACCGATTATAAGTTACGCGATTCGTCTTGTTCTTTTGGGCCACGATGTCAATGACTGTGAAAAATGTCATAGTTGGCTATCGATCGCCGCTTCCCAGTTCTCTGTACATTATTAAATGGGTAAAATCAATAAACACCATGTTTTTATTTCAGCACGTATGATGATTAAAACATAAAACAAAACAAGTTCCACGATGGCTGACGAAAAGCAAGTGAAAGTTGATAACTGGGGGATTTATTTCCTACAACGTCTGAAGCACTTTTTCAACCGCACAGATTACTGTGACCTGACGCTCCAGTTCCAAGACAATGCCCAACTTAAAGTTCACAGACTAGTGCTTAATGCGTGTACAGAGTACTTCGAACTACTCGAGAGAACATGTGAGATGTACGAAGATTGCTTGGTGATGCCGGATGATCTTCAAGCCGACGTCGTCGTTCCCATTATAAACTTCATGTACACTGGCCAACTAGAATTCAAGGTAGAATTATTGGAAAAACTGTATCAAACATCTTTGGTTATGAATATGCCGGTGCTAACAAAACTCTTGGAATCTCATAGAAACCAACCTCAAACAATGAGACCAGCCCCAACCCATATTTATGGCAATAAGAAAACTAGCAGAAAATATGAATCATCTAAACAATCGAAACAAGCGATTGCAAGCTCTAGTTCTCAAGGAAATAAAGCTGTATATAGTAATGTTTACACTGAAAAAGTAAAACCTAATCGACCACAGAAAGTGTTTCATCCAACTCTGTCCTCGTCTGAATATCAGTTGTATGCTCCACCAACTCCATCTACTAAAATAACAAAATGGCCTCGTCCAACCAGATATGAATTACCTGAAGGATTAGATACGGACGAGCTGGTTGAGAGTTCTTTCACAAGTATTTCATATACTTCACAACCATTGATGGTACATCCCGAGACTGTGAAACGTTATCCATCTAAGCGGCCCAACATTTTTAGTGAGGAATCAACTTCTAAGAAATTATCAAGAGGCACTGGTATTCTGGATATCGTTGAGTGTAAAAAAGTGAAAATGAACGAAAATTTATTTGATGATAATTATGAATCTATGCATGACGAAATAGAAATGTTTCCAGCTGCGGTGATATCCAACAAAGATAAAAATAAAGATGCAAGTCAATTGTTTGATCAAATCATAGACGAGGGTCCTAAAATTTCTATTGAAACAAAGAATAACAAACAAGCAGGTAATATAGACCATGCCAAAATTATCAGTGAAGTCTTGAAGAAATATCCTCACTTAGTGAAAAGTAATAAAAATATTAAGCTCAAAATTCTTAATAAACCAAAAAAGAAACTGATGAGCGAGCCAATTATTAAGAAAGAGGTGAAAACAAAACCAGAACCAGTTTCAATGTCTTATGAAACTGATGTTCTTGACTCAAAAGAAGCAGCAAAACTAATTTCAATGGGTGCAGAAAATATTCATGGCCCATGGATATGCCTTATTTGTGGAACGCCTGGAAAAGCCTTACATTTTACCTCATATTACAAATTCCGCAGACACCTTGTTGAAGTACATAATGAAAAACCAGTTTCTAATATATGTGAACATTGCGGACTGAAATCTTTTAAGGCTCATTATCTTGTGTATCATTTATACACCAAACATGGCATTCAACCTCCATCACGTTATAACTTCCCAAAATGTAATATCTGTAATTATGTTGCCCTAAGTGAAGGACTTCTCGTTAGACACAAATTGTCTCATTCTACCAGTAAACAATTCTTTTGCAATGTATGTTCATCTTCCTTCCATATGTCTCACTTGTTGTTAGAACATATACAAAAAACTGGTCACAAATACAGTGCTGAGAAGAAAAACAATTTACAATGTATATACTGCCTCAAAAATTTCTTACGAGAAACTAATCTTTATGCACATTTGAAAATATATCACAAAACTGCTGCCAAGAATGATGGCATTATTGATGATTCTGATGAGGAGAAAAAAGAAGACCAGAAACAATTATTAAAACCTATAGTAAATAAAATCATTACTCCAAAATATGAAGTTCCAGTGTCTTATGAAAATGAATATGAAGAAGATGATGTACAGTTTCAAATCCACGAAAGTGCCGATGGAGCCATACAAGTTATATCTAAAAAATCTCCTATAGCACCAACAAATGCATCAGTAAACCATAAGATATTAAATCCTGGATTCAACACACCACAAACGAAAACCATGCAGAAATCAAAATCCAAAAATACTCCTATTCGGAGACATGAAAAACATGCTGACATGGATATTACAACCAATGTTGATAAGCGTGATGAGGAAATTGTTGTTATAGACAACAATGAATATATTATGAGAGACAACCAACTCATTCCGAGAAATGACAGGAGTGGAAATAGTGAATATATTTTATCAGATTTAGTACCAACCGATGTTGATGAAACTATGATACCAACGTCTATGACATATGCAAGCATTCATGATACAAGTATGCATCATCCTAAAATGATTATAAAGAAACAAACAAATATGAATCAGCCTATACAAATAGTTGTTTCAAATGAAGAAGAGTATAAAGCCCTCATGTCTTCCAACCATTCCATTATATTTGATGATGGTGACAGTAACAAAACACTGACAGTTTTGGCGCCGCATGATTCTCAATTACAAAATACAACTATAGATTTAGATGCTGCTCAATCAAATGATATGATGATCATACAAGAGGATTACCCACTTAATGTTAGTGAGACTGTCTCTGATAATTCTAATATAGTTGTAGTATATAGTCACCCTATTGATGATGCGAATAAACAATATCAATTAATAGCATCACAAGGTATTGAAACACAATTTGTTCAAACATCTGCCATGATAACTCAAAATTATGAGACTGTAACAACGTCTACACCGGTAATGAGTGCACATGTTATTGACGCACCGATAGAAGAATCATGGCAAAACAATATGTCACAAGTTGACAAATTACAGTTACATTCTGATACCCAACTGCAACCTGTAGCAGTAAGTGAACATATTACTGTGGCGCCAGTTACATCTGAAGCAAGCAATAATATTAATGATCTGCCTGAAGTGGACCTAACACCAATTGCCGCTGAACCTTTACCAATACAGACAGAACAAGTTATACAAGTCTTCAATCAACCTGAAGAAATTAATACCCACATCCAACCAGATATAACCGACACTCAAAACCAAGAAAATACTATAGATGAGACCAACACTATTGACAGTATTGAGCAAACAAATACTTTTAGTGAGCAATCATCAGAACATGAACATGTTAATCAGTCTAACACTATTGAAAATGAAGAAAGTACTACCATGGACAATATTTCGCCTCACGCTAACGTTAATATTGATAACATTGACGAATCAAATAACATGGAACCTAATGCAATGAGTTATGTTTCTCTTGATCAATCTGATATGGGCCATGAAGTTAATCAACAAAATGTAGCGCCAACCTTTGTACAAGACATACCTGTTATCACAACGCCTGATGCACATGTTGATGGTGATGATATTGATAGAACTATAATTGGTGCTGATGTACCTATTAATCAACCTAATGAAAACGAGCTCAATGAGAACACAAATGTACTAACTTCTGAAGCATCAATGCCTGAAATAAACACTGAACATTTAGTTGAAGAAGAAACAGTAACTGAACATGTAGTTGAAGAAATTTCTCAAAATATTGATAATGATAAAATAGAAATGCAACACATAACTTCAAACTCAAATAATAATGATGTTGAAATGGAATGTATTGAACCTGAATCTCATCCTGTTCAAGAAAAAGATCTGAATGAGGAAGTTACAATGGAGGTTGCTAAAGAAAAAATACAAAATTTAACCTCGGAATGGTCTGAAGATGAATTGGAAACCGAACAAGAACAAGATAATGAAGATAAAAGTGTTCCCATGGAAACTGAAAATACATCCGAAATAGAAGAATCTATAGAGAACATTCAACAGGAAGTTCATAAGCAAATCGCGGGGGTCTCAGATATCCAAAATAATATCGCAACGCCAGAGAATGAGGCAATTGTACAAGAAGAGAGTAATTCAAATGTAATAGCAGCAACTAATACTACTGAAAAAGTTAGTGCCCCAATAGAAAAAATATCATCTCTATTAAATGAGTGGGAAGATAATGACTCTCAAGAGGAAACACAAGAAAGTTTGAACTCTGTTGCAGATCAAAATAATGAGAACAATGAAACATCCAATGATGTTGTTCAACCGGAGGTTCAAAAAATTGACAAGATTAAAAGTCTAGTCAGTGATTGGGATGAGGAAGAAGAAGAAAACAATGCCTAATAAGTAATTTAAGTAAAAATAATATCTGCAAATCGGATAAAGTAAATTGTACACTATGTACTCCAAAATTTTCATTCTATTTCCTAATTAAGTGCTGGGCATTGAAAATGAAAGCAGATAAATTGCCTTATAATGCTCTATAATATTTTGTCCAAATAGAAATTATTTCTAGGCTATTCTTCTTATGAGAAATGATTTAAACAGGATGTGAGAAAAATGTATAAAAAATAATTAAATATTCATACATCATTTTTGTAAGTTTTCGTTTCTATTATTGTATTACTACTACTACTACTACTATACATGCAAAGACAGCAATAATGTCAAATGTCTTATTATAGCATAAAAGATGTTAATAGTAAAAGCAGTTGTATTTTTATATACTTACGTTTTAGATCACTATGAATTGACTAGCCAATATGAAAGAATATTTATAAATTTGATTTTGTGTCTTAACTGTAATTCTTAACAGATAGGTATTAAGTTTTCTATATTATTTATGCAGAATATTTTTAGGTACGTATGTAATTTTTAGCAAATATAGTAGGCAGATAGATGAAATTGTTTAATGTGGCAAATGTAGACATTAGTAAGTATGATTATTATATATATTTATGTATGTTATATTTGTGAAATTATGGTACAATATACCTTATTGTGTAATTTGCTTCCTTAAAAATCTGAATTCGATTTACAAAATTTACTAATTGAGACATATGCTTATAAAAGTTATGAATTTCTTAACACTGAATTTGAACACCTACTTTCCTAATTATTGGTCCATAAATTAAAGTAAAATATCGCTTATAAAATACCTATGTAGTGTAAAAGGATTATATAACATGTTGAATTTCAATACATATTTAAGTATGTACTTCTTTTCATAATTTTGTAGCTGTAGTTTGATGTAGTGTAAATAAATTAATTACATATGCCTATGTAAAGTATTGTTATTTTGTCCGTTAACCATTTACAGCAAAACATTACCAATTTAGAAATTTTCCAAATACATAAATACCCTACCAAACTAGTGTAGATTCAAGGTTATCTATGGGCTAGATACACACAAACAAGGCAATCAATAAAAAACTAAATTTTAAGAAAATACTATTTATTTATCCCCATAAATTGTTAAGTTCAAACATATGTAGTTAGTGCAATAGGTAGAGATACACATTATGCGAAAAATAACAATTCTATATAATAGTTTGTCACATGTAATTGCATTCTATTCACATTGATAATTTTGTGTCATTGTAAGTATTTTTAATAAATTAGATAAGTATACCTTCTTAATACAATTGAATACTTTAAAAATTGGAAAACGGAAGGTTGCATTATATTATAAATGTGACGAAACTGTAGAGAAAGGAATGTAGGTACTCTCTGTACCTGCATTTGTCATTCTTGCAGTCTCCACTTATCCAAAATCAATCAAATATAGATTTTATTACCACCATAAGGTTTTTTCGACACAACTTCATCCAATGTGAACCATACAATATTTTCATTGAGATACAACTTCAAAGGTAATTAATTAATGAAGACTACTTTTACTTTTTACTGGTGGTAGAGCTCCAGTGACGGAGCTCGCGGGCGTAGGCCACCACCGCATTACCTAATATACTTGCCGCTAAATGGTAGTGTTCAGCACTATCGTGTTCCGGTCAGGTGGTAATGTACGGCTCTGTAATTTCCGGCACAGAACATAACACCTAATGCCTCAGGAGTGGCAGCGCATCTGCATTTTGATCTCTGGTCATTGTGTGGGTGTCTATGGTGTATAGGCTGCAGTCAGCACTTAACATCGATGTGAACTGCACGCTTATTTGCCACTTTTTTACATAAAAAAAAACTATATTATTACTTAAATAATAGCAAATAAAATTAATACTCTCTTGAACAAATTTAAACTCTAATAACAACAATGGGTCTAAGTTTTGTAAGGTTACAAAAGAAATCTAGAATACATGTTAGTTTATGACCTACCAAGAATAAAAAATACATAAAGAAAATCTGTTGGATATAAATACGTAGGTAATATAGGTAACAATGGAATACTCTGTATATCACAGTTCCTCACTAATTACATCATTAATATTACATATTAGTTTTATCACACAGTTCTGTTAGTACTAGATGGGATATTGGAGGCTAGTAGGCTAACATATTTGTAGGTAAGGTATTCTAAAACTGATGTATAGCGAGATAACACATGGACCAATACAAAAAAAAGGGATAGTGAAGTTTGGGTTTAAAACGGATGTTTCACATCTTTCTAATCAAACATGAAGAAAATTTGTATGCATGCATACATTCATGCTTGCAGTAAATACCTACATTTGTTCCCTTTACTACACAAGTGGTCTGTAGCAATTATATGTTACTATGGTCTGTAGTTTCATCTATATTGACTAACTTTGAGGGCATGCAATACATCTTGTTTCTGGTACATTTATTTAAAAAATTGCAGTGCCCAAATTAGTTAAATAATGTTAAGGATGACTGAGATTATTCTCCTGTGTGGGGATTTTTACTGGTAAGTTTGTATGACAAGGCCAATATTTTCTGGAAATGTCCTTTACAATTAATATTTAAACTATATAGGTGTAATGTTTCTTCAAGGCAGATACAATTTTTTTGTTTGAAATAATGTAAACAGTATATTGGCACAGTTGTTATATTTTGTACAGTACCCAGCAAGAAGTATTGCACATCAAGCCTAAGAAAGACACAATTGGCTAGTTCAGACTACTTTTTTTTTTCTCTTTTGTACATAGCAATCTGTCTCTTACAGACATTCATCAATGTTTTTATCATAAAGTTAGCAGTTTTGCAGTCCGGGTCCAGTGACTTGACTACTTCACAAATAGACAGCCACGCATGTCTTTGTTTATCCTGCCATGTTATTGGCATAAATCTAATGAAAGACTTCATAAAGCGTTATCTATGCTGCATGCTGCCTTTGTAAACACCGACAGTCCTTGATCAAAATGGTTGACAAATGTGACATAGGTAAGGTGCAAAAAAGATAACACTGTAAAAACCCGACATAAGCCATAGTGTCCTTCCTAAGGTCAATGTGCAATATTTCTTGTAGGATACTGTATATTAGTATGATGTTCAGAGCAACTCCAACTCAATCTTTTTACTATCATTTTGATAATTACTTAGCTTGTGAAATGTAAGACAGTCAGGCTAACCAACTATTCAGGGACATAGACTTGTCTTATAGTTAGTAATTTGCTAGCCTAGTTCTTGTTACTCTGAAAAAACAAATGTATGTTGTGATATTATTAGAATATGTAGTTAATAATTAAGAACTTGGTAACATGATATTGTTGCATATATTTAATCTCGAAGTAAGAACTAATATTACAGTATAGTATACTAAAATGAGAAAATTTTGCAATAGGTACATGAGTGAAGTTTATGTATTTAATGAGGATGATCATTTTATTCATACAAACATTTGTATAACATTTATATTACAGAGCATGTGAATAAATTACTATTGCAACTTTCTAAACTGTACTTATGTAAGCCATGTTCACAATATAAAACTGCTCGCTACTGTTGCGTTATAATTTTTTTGACATTATATATCTGTGTATTTATTTTAATCCAAATCACAGCTTGTGAAAAATTCAGAAATCTAAATTAATTTGTATTTACAAAAATAAATTACAATATTTACATTTTAAAGCACGTGTAGCTTTATTGTCTAGTCGTTGGATATAGAGACTAGGACATATTTGACCATGAATGCGAGAAAAACAAATCCAAGGAGCACAAATAAGTTTGTCAATATATAATACAGATGGGACTGCTGTTCAGTAACCACTTCACTCTGGTTCACTATGTTATTAGTGTTATCAGTAAGTAGCATAGACTCTTCGCGCTCTTTTAACTGCTTTTCAATTTCTTCGACATACTCTGGAAACAATTCACAAAACATTTTGTTTTTCAGATTGATTTCCAATGATTCCGCTGCTAAACATCGCTTCTGGTAATCAGAGGTCTCTATCGAGCCCAACGTCGGCGTTTTCTCCAACATGAAACTGAGGAGACCTGTAAGTATCGTTGATATCGACCAAGCAGGGTTCCATGTATCTGGATGGAAATCTGTAATGCTAAGGCACAGTCTGGTGTTTGTTTTGAATCTGCCATTTGGAGTTATCATATAAATAGAGGGTGGCTTGAATGGGAATTCTCTGGGGAATATAATTTTGCCGTGGTAGTAGCCGCCTTCGTATGGGCTTTTCTCTGGACCCTTGACTACGTAATGCCACTCCAATATATTAGACGGTACGGGCTCCGCCGTCACATATGGAACGGGGTCGTTTTTTAATCGTAGATAATCTTGCTTTAGCCTGCTTGTAGCCCCAGTTACTTTAGTTTTGGCCATTGTTTGAAGAACGTGAATTCATTAACAATTCCCGAGCAGCCAACAGCACTATATCAACACTCTGGAACTATAAGAGATGTAGAAACATAATTTGCATTACACGCAGCAGATGTATCTATGCGTTTGTTGGCGGAAAATATTAATTTTATCAGAAACTCGAAATGATTGAATAAAATACGAACGTCATGAAAATACACACATATACTGACTTTGACGTTTACGTGACCATTGCCAACGCCAGTTTCCGTAATTCCTCAAAATTAAATGAAAAAAACTTCCACTCAAAGAAACAAATCGTTTTTATTTTACGTTACAATAAAGAATGTGCGACTTTTTACAAAAAAATGCCCGGTGAACTACAAATCTAACAAGTTATAATCGAACATTAAAACAAGTGAACACGAGCCTGCAGCATGTATCATTACAAATCTTGAAGAATTTCAAGCCCTTTCCCAGCGATATCCAGCATTACGTAATATCGGATTTACTTACAATATAGTTTTTGGTTTATCACGATAATTTTAATGCATTGAACAATTGGAAATCAACAATTAAAAATGAATGTTCTTTTTTGCCCGATTGCATAATAATATATTATAAGTAGATTGAATTACATCACCACTTGCAATTCCTCGAAGTCTCTCTATGTAGTCTTGAATTTTCTGTAAATATCCAATGAACTTTATTTCTTCCTAGAATACGCCACACCCTTTATTGAAAACAAATTTACGATTGGGTGGTAATAACCCGCCATTCTGGGAATTTCCCACCGATTGGCAACACTGTTCGTGAGTTGCTTGAGCATGACAGCATGACACTGACCTTTAAGGAAGGAACTGTTTTAAGTTCCTTGCCACAGACTAATACATGAAAGTACTGGTCTGTGGCAAGGATATTGGATGTGTTTAGTAGAATTTTTAAACAAGTCATAAAAAGCCAAAACACAAGCTTTTGTCTAGTTTCTATTCATCATTTCCATTAACCATCTCATTGACTTTGACCTATGCTTTCCTCTCGTTGGCATGGCGCCGCGGCTGTAAGTGATCGCGGCCCACGCGATTCTACTGGGTGCCTGCCCGCGCTGGTGCAGGGGGAACCGCAAACAACCGCGCACATCACGGGCATAAAACGCGTCGTGAGATGTGCTTCAATTTTTACTTATATATATCTGGCGCTCCACACTCTCTGTCGTCTCCATTAGGGACCTGGCGTGAGGATACACACAATATAACTAAATTCTACAGAAGGAAAAATTACGCCGTGAGTTCTTCTTCGATTCCGGGCGATGGTTCTGGTTCTCGACCGGGCGTTGAGCCTGATCGTCGGGCGGGACTCGAACCTACCCAGACGGTCACAAACTGCTCTACGGACTCAACCCCTTGACACCTTACGATGACATCGTTGCCTACGTACGCCCCCGTGCCTGTGATCAGCTGGAGGTACACTTCTGCTGCACCTGAAGCCGATGACGCTGTGTTGCGGAGCATAATGATGCGAATAGCGAACCATGCAGGTGCAGCGTACGTCATGCGTCAGCCTCGAGCGGTCATAAAAAAAAACGGTTTTGTAAAGCCGGTTTTTCTTTCGGAGTGGCAGCCACAGACCAAAGTGGCAGCCTCGATTGAAACACAGGGCGCCATAGATTATCTCAGGGCGCTGAATCAAGCGCGCTGTAACGTTGTATTTTTCTGGTTTTAAAAATGGTCACAACGCCATCTAGTTAATCACCGCCGTACTAGGTCAACATTATCAATAGTATCACGTATTCCATACGACGCATAGTTTGATTACATAATTTATCTAATACTTATAATTTGTCTTAAAAATACAATTTCGATATTTCCAAATTAAATATTAGATATAACGATAAGAACATAATTAAAATATTATTCGGTGAATTTAATTGGCATTGTGGCTGAAAGTCTAAAAAAAGACACGAATCCAGGGCCGGTAAAGGGAAAGGTCTGAGAGGTTATTAGACGTCATCCGTCATTTGATTTTTCTCTGCATCCCAACTCCTCCCGAAATTAGGGAAACTGGCTGCAACAAACAACCCAACATGAAGTCATCACGCCATTTCTCAAATCGACATGTGAACGAGAAAATATCCAAAGATTCTTGAAGATCTTACCTCAATTGGTGATAAAAATACCTATTGAATAGGCATTTAGGCCATGATGGCCAAAATATTCTAGGCTTCAACCTTTTACATAATTTCGAGTGTGTCACCACTAACTAGTTGGACAGAGAAAAATCAAATGACGGATGACGTCTAATAACCTCTCAGACCTTTCCCTTTACCGGCCCTGGATTCGTGTCTTTTTTTAGACTTTCAGCCACAATGCCAATTAAATTCACCGAATAATATTTTAATTATGTTCTTATCGTTATATCTAATATTTAATTTGGAAATATCGAAATTGTATTTTTAAGACAAATTATAAGTATTAGATAAATTATGTAATCAAACTATGCGTCGTATGGAATACGTGATACTATTGATAATGTTGACCTAGTACGGCGGTGATTAACTAGATGGCGTTGTGACCATTTTTAAAACCAGAAAAATACAACGTTACAGCGCAGTTGCCGCCTGTTGCACCATGAGACACAAGCTGTTGTTTAGTCGTAGTGCTGGCTCCAGCTTTACTTACATATTAATGTAAAGAAATACTATTTCTTTCTTCGCACTCTGTGTGTTTATTTACCATGAAGTTTGGTTATAGTTTTTAACTTTTTAATTGTCTGATTTTAAAGAAGAAACGAATTCAGAATGTCAGATGACAGATTTAAATACGAGTTGATTGACAATTGTATAATCAATGAAAATTTTAATATTATATTATTCCTACAAACATTTTTAATATTTTTCGTTAAATTTTTTGTTGCGTACAGTGAACTAATAGTCGTTAGCATTTGTCCCACTCCAATGTGACATAGATCTTCATGTATTCGCTTTATAAATTTAATACTGAATTCTTCTGTTATTATTATTTTCTCTTTGTTCCTAATTCTTTTGAAGTATAAATTGTGTTTTTTGATTATTTTATTATTGTTTCTCTGTATTTCTTTATTTTGATTCTGATCTATTACAATATCTTCTAATGTAATTAAGTTCACAACTTTCAGTTGTTCTTCTAGATTATCCTCTGGTTCTAATACAGGATTCCGACTTAAACAGTCCGCTTCTAAATTATCTTTTCCAGGGGAATATTTGATTTTAAAATCATATTGTGAAAGGTAATAAGTCAAATCACCTAGTTCTTCGTCTGTTCTAGCTTTTAAGTTCATGTTTTCTAATGGTTTAAATGAAAGGTTGAATCAAACGATAGTTAACAAAATTAGATGCAAAATCAATGAAGATGGAGAAAACAGAGCGTGGACTACAATAGCACATGAATGTGTAGAAAAATACAATCAGACTAACCACTCAGTAACTGGCTATGCACCATGTTATTTGCTATACGGAACAGATGTTAAGGTTTTACCAAAAGAACTACAACAAGGAGGTATAAATAGTGACTGGATCGAAGATAAGAAAATAGCGCTTAATAATACCTTGAAATCACATTACTATAACAAAATGAGGAATGATAGGAATAGAAAACAAAGAGAATTCAGTGTGGGAGATCTAGTATATATAGAAAATGGGAATAAACTAAATAGGAAAAAGCTAGATGAATTGAGAATTGGACCATATAAAATAATTAAAAAGAAATCTAATACAATTTACGAGATAGATACAGGACATAGAAAAACAGAGTCAAATCTTTTTCATATCACAAAACTAATTCCAGTACAGATAACAGAGGATGAGAATGTGCAAGTATCAAATGGAGAACTGGAGTGAAAATTCACGGGTGAATTTTCTTCCCCATGGGGGGAGATGTAAAGAAATACTATTTCTTTCTTCGCACTCTGTGTGTTTATTTACCATGAAGTTTGGTTATAGTTTTTAACTTTTTAATTGTCTGATTTTAAAGAAGAAACGAATTCAGAATGTCAGATGACAGATTTAAATACGAGTTGATTGACAATTGTATAATCAATGAAAATTTTAATATTATATTATTTTATGTTTTAAAAGTGAAAGAATAAACTTTCATTGTCGTTTCTTCTTTTCAGGTTTGAGTTCATATTGTTTTATATTACCTAAATAAAATAGTCTCTGTATAAAAAAAACTAACAATAAAACTTCTTTACAGCAACACAAGGTTTATTTCTTTCATGTAGTAAAACAGACTTATATTAATATAATTTTATTCATGGTGCCATCTTTCGGTGAATATTGATTGCTTTTAGTAAAAATAAAAACGACATAATACAACTTTAAAACAATTTTATTTCGTAATATATGCGTAATACATATAAAGTTATGTACAAACAAAAAGACGCTTTAACAATTTAATGATCGCCTATCACATTTATGTTTAAAATAACACATTTTGTAGAACCGCTATACCACCACTTCGAAATCTCTCTAGAGATTTTCATCATTATAAGAAAAAGTGCAGTTCCACTTGATCAAAATGATTTGTTGAAACAAGCTCAGATGGCGTATTATGTAACAACAAACAATCAACTTGAAAGCCGCTTTGCAGTACATTGCTGTGTTCCTAAAATTATCATAATTATCACGATATTAACAGCAATGTATTATGTGTGATGTCAACGGAGATACTTAATACACCTTTAGAGCATGTATCAACTGTATCATGTCTCGGTGGCAATCAAATAGAAAGCCGCTTTGCATTGCTGTTTTCCTAAAATACTTAAAATTATCATGTTACGTCAAAGCAGCATTGTACTTTATGTAGCGTTCAAATCGACGGTAATCGACAGACAGACAGACAGATAATACGGGCTCAGGTGCCACAGTTAAGTAGCATGCTCCTTATCTCGTGGTTGAGCTGCTTGATGACATCTTCGTCGGGGTTGTCCTGTTGGATGAGGCGGTCTCGCTGCGTAATTAGCTCGTTTAGTTTCTCGTTCGTAGGATTCTTAGCGCTTCTAAAAAAAATTAAGTATTTTAGGTAATTTCACATTTGTATTCTCCATTAAAATATTTTTTTTGTCATAGTTCAATATAAAACGAGACTTTTATAGTCTGATTAAAAACCGGCCAAGTGAGGTCGGTCGGCCTCGTGCACGAAGGGTTTCGTACTATTATCTATAACAAACGATGTCGGGACCGGGATATCTGGAGCTCCACACTCTCTGCCTACCCCGTGAGGGACTTGACCTGAAGATACGTACATACATACATATCTATAAAAAAAACGAAAAAATGTTTGTATATCTATCTATACTAATATTATGAAGATAAGAGGTAGTTTGTTTGTTTGTAGAGGTTAATCTTCGGAAATACTGAACTAATCATGAAAATTCATTGACAATCAGAAACTACACTATTCAAGAGTGCCATAGGCTATATTTTCTTATGATAGTAGTAATGTAGGTTACAATGCACCCGTGCGAAGCCAGGGCGGGCTGCTAGCTGCTCGTATGTAATATATATACAAGCCAAATTATCGGAGTAAACAAATAGCGTACCTAGAGTCGTAAAGTGTGCTCTACGACTATATAGACCGGTTTTTACACAGCCTCGTGCATTTTCTACATTCATCATTCTCTACATAATACTATATGTGCACGGCGATAGCGTAGTAACTAGGTATGTCATCCATAATCGTGACTTATCGTGATACGAATAAGGTAAAAGTCTTTTGACTTTATTTTTGTGATTGCCCAAAATATCTATCGATGAACAAGCAGACAGCTTGAATTAAATTATATGATTTCCCATCTCTCTCATTTGTCAACGGATGGAATCTTGAAAAAATATTTTACTTACTTCAAATCGCTGAAAGCATCTAAACCATCGGAAGTACCTTAAAAAAAAAAGACAATATTGCAAAAACAAGTTGTTACATACGCAAGAACTCTAGTATAAAAATATTTTTAAATCAATAAAAAAATTGTCAATTGTTATATAGCAATGTCGTCAAATAAAAAAAAAAACAAAAAAGTAACGGGAATCACGGTAGCATAATATCAAACATAAATAATTAAACAAAAATAAGTCAAAAAAGCCAACATCACGCGGTGTTCCCAGGCGGTCACCCATCCAAGTACTGAACGCGCCCGACGTTGCTTAACTTCGGTGATCGGACGAGAACCGGTGTTTTCAACGTGGTATGGACGTTGGCGATGTAAGTGCTGAATTATACGAACCATTTATACAAATTACAATCTCATGTTTTATTCTTAATTCATGTTAATTATTCATACAATGTATGTTTGTCGTGTTTATTGCTATTGAAATCGAATATGATTATGGCACTTTGATGGCTAGTTGGAATACTTTATTAAGTAATTGATTCAATATTTATATTACAAAAGAGAGCTATTAGAGCGATATATAACTTAAATAGTCGTGACTCCTTGAAAGAATTATTCAAGCAAATAAATATAATGACGGTCCCTTGCCAATATATTTATGTAAATATATTGTATGCTAGGAAAAACTTGCACTTATCTCAGAAAATTAATGATATACATACTTATAATACCAGAAATTAAAATAAATTAGTATTTCCAAGTTTTCGCCTATCGAAAACACATAAATGTTTCTTAACATGTTGTATACAGTTTTATAACAAAATTCCGTCCAACATTCTTGAACTTACAGATAATAAATTCAAGTCATGTATTAAACGCACACTATGTAAAAATGCGTACTATAGACTCGATGACTATCTAAAGGATAGAGATGCCTGGACAAATGCTGGTCTAGCTCCACAAGACTAAACAATAATCTTGTGAAATGAATGTGCACTGTACTTGATATTGTAAAACATAGTTATAAGTGTCATATTGTGAAAATAGTTCTATGGAACATATTTTGAAAAGACCCTACTGAGTTTTGTTTTGGCAGTTTTTTTCTCAGTAATGTGGGCTTTGGAACTCTGCCAGTGAATGACAAAGAATGTCCCATATTTTTTTTGTTTAGTCTTATCTTGCCGTTTGTAAAAGAGAGTATGGAACATTCTGTTGATACCTATTTTTATTATTAAGTATTTTTGGACTATTATTAATTTATTTACTTTGACATATTAATCAACGTATCAGTTGTTATTCACTTTAATTTTATATTTTTTATTTGACCTATCACAAGCAAATTCTATTATTTCCAAGTGATTAAATGAATTTTTGAGTTTGAGTTTGAGTTAAGTTTGTCTTGATAAATAATGCTCAAGTAGTTCATACACGCCAAGGTAGATGGCGTGCAACAGATATAAGCGACGTCTTTATCCTACAAAAGTGCTGTGTCATCTTGTGACAGTGTGTATGTGTGTTCGTATCGTCATAGAGACCAATATTTGTAAAAATAAAAAATGAGTTCTACCTAACATTGTTTTAACACTAAAGAATTACGTTACCTACCAACAAAACGATAAGTACTTACTAATATAGGAGTTGGACTCCAAAGCCGGCGTGTTTGTCAGGATATCAACATAGAAATCATCCTTGAGTTTCTTAAGATCCAGGTCGCTTTTATTCAAGTCCTCGCGGTCTTCAATGGTTTCCAAGCTGTAAATAGAGATTTTAAAAATATGCAGGCAATATCACACTTTTTGTAACAAAAGCGAGGAAGAAAACAAGCCATGGCAATCGCATACTGCAGTTTTTAGACATCTACAGAAAAAATATTAAACATTGTATACACAAACCTCAAGAATCACATATCATTTGTTTAAGTTTTGTGTAAATTAGTTGGAATATAACGGGCAATGTTGGAGGTGTCGGAAAAACAATCTGCCTGTGAGCTTTCATCGAAGACGCTGCCCTAATGACCCTTTGAGATATAATAGAACGATGGATAGTTGAATGCAAAAATGCGAAACAATTGCCTGGTCAGCCAGTTTAAAAATCAATTAAACATACCCAACATCTCCGAGCTGCCTTCGCTCGTGTCTGAGCTGCGTCAGCATCTGCTTGCGCGTGTTCAACTTGAGAGTGTGGAGCTCTCTCACTGCACGACCCCACTGCTCCTTGAAGAACGCCTTCGATTGGATCGCACCTTCCAGCTTCTCTTCCAGGCAACGCTGTTGGTAAGGCGAACGGTGGAACATAAAGTCCTGACTTTCAAAATAGATATTTAGAGCTCCAGTGTAGGAGCTCTAGTGCGTAGGGACGACCTGATTTCCCAATCTATTGGTCGCCGAAAGGTAGTGTTCATCACTATCGTGTTCCGATTAGGTGGTAATGTAAGCCGTTATAACTATCACAGAGACTTAACAACTAACGTCACAATGGTGGCCACGCATCTGCATTTTGTCCTCTCCATTTTGTTTGTCCTCTCCATTTTGTCTCTCCTCTCCATTCAGTCGCACTATCACTTAACATCAACGTGAGCCACCTTCATAACTTAACAAAAATAGATAATAGATATTCCTCAATATTATACTGGTGAAGAAACCTGTAGGTACTCTGGCGTTTAGACGCATTTGATGACTCTGCACTTCGAATTAAGTTTTGGAACATTAGGGTAGATGAACTGGTCTAAAATACAACACCACGAGGTTTATCATCCGAACACAAAATAAGAAACCATTTAAAAAATATGCATAAAAAACATTATTAACACATTGTTATAAATAACAAATAAATGTAAAATAAAGTTAAGCAGGTAGACTTACAAGTTCTTGGATGAGACTTGCTGTTTGATCTTTTGTCAATCCAGAGTATTTATTTTCAGCTTCCTTCTCACTATTTTTTAAATTATTCTGAAAAAGAAAAAAAAACTTCAACAACACAACAACAAGCGTTATAAAATGGTCTGATGCAAGTAACGTACTGTTAACGCTACACATTTATTGCTATAACATGCCTTATCATGTGTTTCTATTTATGTTATTACTAACTATAAGTTCTAGTTAACAGTACAATAGATCTAGTCTAGAACTATTGTATTTTTTTATTTACTGGAATCTGCTTAGGTACCACCATATTTACAATAGTTCTAGTAAGTAATACGATAAATAGAAATACAAAGAAACACCATTTTTAAGGTATAAAATTCTTCTATCAAAGGGATGTAATGTAACCATGTAAACAACGTGTAACTAACACGTTTTTTGTTACAAGTTACATGGGGACAGTGATAATTATATAATGAAAAATGCACAGGAGGTTGGATAGTTAAGAGTTGTTTGGCACTTGATGCTCTCTGCCTACTTCATTTGAAAGTATAAAGACAGATACATAGGTACAAGTTTTGATATTCTAATGAATGAATTTAAAATATTTTGTTTGTAATTTTTGCTTTAAGATTACATATTCCAAAACATTTTTTTTTTATATTTTAAAAGAGCAAAAAGCCAACATCACGCGGTGTTCCCAGGCGGTCACCCATCCAAGTACTGAACGCGCCCGACGTTGCTTAACTTCGGTGATCGGACGAGAACCGGTGTTTTCAACGTGGTATGGACGTTGGCAATTTTGTGAATGAAATTGCAGAACTCCCTCGAACCATTTAATTTCTGAAGTGGTTGTCTACTATCTGTGTATTTACATACGCATACGCACTGAGGCTTTACCACCAGTATAAAATCAATCATTTGCTAACAAACTCTTACTTTTATTTAATTTTTATAAGAAACAAAAATATAAAATTTCAAAAAGCCAACATCACGCGGTGTTCCAAGTGTTCACTAGTTTGTTTATCGACACTGCTTCATAGAGATATGCCGTCTTTGCGCATGTGGTCATGGACCCAATTTTGCCGTGTAACCGGAATAATACCTACTAGCAGTACCAGGATACCATTCTTAACTCATTTAAAAGTCCCCTTTACCTCATATTTATTATTTTATTCTGTTTTTATCTATTGTAACGCAGCAGAACTAGATACATACATCATATTATTATATGAAAACTTTAACTCTCTGGCTATCACGGTAGCATAATACTGCTCGACGACACAGTCCCTAATAAATTATAGACAAAAAAATACTGCTAGTTATCGTTAAAAAAAACAATTTAGGGTAATCAAACAAAAAAGTCAAAAAAGCCAACATCACGCGGTGTTCCCAGGCGGTCACCCATCCAAGTACTGAACGCGCCCGACGTTGCTTAACTTCGGTGATCGGACGAGAACCGGTGTTTTCAACGTGGTATGGACGTTGGCAACAAACATACCGAATAATACCAAGAATATGATTTAGAACTACGAATTACAATTTAGGTGTAATAATATCGGAAACATCTTTATTACACCTTCTTAGGTAGCTGTTCCTTTTAGAGTTCCATAGCCGAGTGGAATAAAACGGAACCCTTCTTAATTCGTCACGTCTCTCTGTCTGTGCGTCTGTATGTCACATCACAGGCACTTTATCACAAAACTTTTCGTTATTTTACGTTTAACGAAAAGTTATATAAGCGCTTTAACCTGGAAGAGGTTATATGGTAAAAAAAAACAACCAAATTAACTGGAGTAGGTACTTATGTACCTACCTATTTGATTACATTATTGCATTTTAACTGGTCTCTTGATTTAGTTACAGTATTTGATTGGTTTTACTGAGTATTCATTTGCTATTTTAGTATAGGTATGTACATTATACTTTAAAAGTAAAGTAAAATAGCGTAAGTGAATAAAATAAACGGAATTATAGAAAATAGATTTTTTCTCTGATTCCCTCTGGGTGCTTGAGTTCTAAACGTTCTACACCCGACGTAGTTCAAACGTGTTGTGATAGATGGCGTTCTCTACATATTAATATATAGAGCG
The DNA here is from genome assembly GCA_036365455.1 of Macrosoma leucophasiata. Classification (NCBI taxonomy): domain Eukaryota; kingdom Metazoa; phylum Arthropoda; class Insecta; order Lepidoptera; family Hedylidae; genus Macrosoma; species Macrosoma leucophasiata. Next base: position 15,399,660 of record JAWQUS010000021.1, read on the forward strand.
TAGGAGTAATGAGATTTTAATTTATCAAAAGTATTTTAGTTGAAAACTGAATATCATTTTTTGCTAATTAATAATATTGACGTACATGTAAAATTATTAAAGAGCTAAAATTAGGTTTCAATCGGTAAACAGATAGGTGTAGGTCGACCTAGATTCGTATCTTTTAAGTATTCTTGTAGAACAGATTTGCCTTCTAATACGGGCCTTAGATTCCTAGATGATATTGTTGATATAATTCGATTACACTATCACCAACGTCCATACCACGTTGAAAACACCGGTTCTCGTTCGATCACCGAAGTTAAGCAACGTCGGGCGCGTTCAGTACTTGGATGGGTGACCGCCTGGGAACACCGCGTGATGTTGGCTCTTTACCAATGTTATTTTATTTTGTATACAAACATACTTATTGTATATTTATAATTTACTAGCGGCCCGCCCCGGCTTCGCCCGCGCTGCTCTGCTCCTATTAGTCATAGCGTAATGTAAGCTATCCTATCTCTCAAGTTGGATCGAATTGCACATGGTGTGCGAATTTTATTATAATCGGTTAAGTGGTTTAGGAGTCCATTGAGGACAAACATTGTGACACGAGATTTATATATATTAAGATTATACTCACGTAGAACCCAAGTATCCCATTTTTTTTAAATAGCGATGTTTCTTATTGTAATGTATATATGTGTACCTCTGCTAGAAATTTAAAAAAATCGTCGGGATTCTGGTGTTGAAATATGTATTCTTCATAGACTGTACAATAAAATTAAAGATAAGTGACAAACAAGCGTCCATTTCAGTGAATACTGCAGCCTGTACACAAAAACCAGATCCAAAATCAGTCATTCATAATAAAAGTAGTTGGTTGATAAACTTTGTTCTAAGCTGAGTTTGGTTACCAAAGTGGTTTCCCTTACTCAGTATAACGCTATTGCGACGTATTCAAACAGCTAGTATTTAAATAAATGGCCACCGTGAAGCCAAGTCGCCACACCGATACGCTTGAATAAGTGCCAGCAACGTGGCCATGGCGTTCAACTGAGTTAGAGCCCTTAAGCCAGTGGCGAACTAAGAGGAAGGGGAGGAGAGGTCCGCTATAGACCTCCGGTTCTGGAGGACTCTACAGATCGACTGAGTTTTGAATAATCGTGAAAATGTTACACCAAATTTTTGAAATTTTTATAGCTCTAGGAGGCAAATGTCGTTTTTTTTATTCTTCTTGATAGGGGGGGGGACGCGGAAACAGAGCGGGTAAAAACGTTTTTTTTTTGCTCTACGTATAGAATGGACACTTCAGCCACTGCCTTACCTGAAGAGTGTCGGCTTGTTTCTCCAACTGTTGCACTTTGTACTGGAGCTCCTCGACGCGCATGTCTTTGAGCTTGAGGCGATGATTCATGTCGGCCTCCATCTTTTGAGAAGCCTCTCTCACTTCTTGATATTTGGCCGTGAAGTGAGCTTCTAAGGCTTTCTTCGCGTCTTGCAACTGTAAAAAGAAAATTTTTACGCGCTATTCCATGATGAATTTAATCGTTTTTCGCAGTTTCCTGAGGAATCTCGTAATGTGTTTCTTTATTTGATATTATACAGTGTCTCAGTGGCAACACATTTACATGTTCAGATGCATTGCTATTAGTGAAACTTAAGGCTGTGGGCCTCTCTCACTTCTTGATATTTGGCCGTGAAGTGAGCTTCTAAGGCTTTCTTCGCGTCTTGCAACTGTAAAAAGAAAATTTTTACGCGCTATTCCATGATGAATTTAATCGTTTTTCGCAGTTTCCTGAGGAATCTCGTAATGTGTTTCTTTATTTGATATTATACAGTGTCTCAGTGGCAACACATTTACATGTTCAGATGCATTGCTATTAGTGAAACTTAAGGCTGTGGTACATCAATTTACTTAAGCAATATCAAACTATAGGCCGACCGTTTAACTCGCGAATCGCCTGCGGGGTACAAAGAGAGCGGGGAGCGGGTAACGCTACACACGGACTCAATAATCAAAATACTTATCTCGAGATATATTGTGGGAAAAGTATAAAATATGATTGTATACAAACTTGTCTGTATTTTTAAAAGTAAAAAATGAACTAATAATTTTTCAATTATTTTAATAAAAGCTTCTAAGGTACGAAATAATAAGATGACAATAACTCCTTTCACGATATACGAGATAAAAGTTATGTAGGATTAGGACTATTCCTCACTAATATAGGTTCAAATCGCTTGAATCGCCTTCACTCTCTGAGCAGCTTGAGGAGTCAGAATCTTGCAAATTTATAATAAAGTTGTCCATCTCTTCTCATCTTCTCTCAAGTTATCGTCTTGAAGAAACTCCGCAAAACTATGATCTTGTTCTCTGGCTTTAAAAAAGGAATGTGTGCGATGTTACGTTATTTGTAATTTTTGTTGCAAAACAGGAAAAGCTATTTATCTTGAGATTAATCTTGGTAAGTTTTTACCTTGTGCGTCACTGTCGACGCGTCAATACGACTGCAAAAATACAAACCGCGCGCTGCGAGCACCGACAGCGTACTGCCGCGCTTTGACGTGGCTCTCTGCTCCGCGCACCCCTGTCACCCACCCGGTGACATCACCCCCCGCTCTCACCCTATGTCACCCACCCGGTGACATCTTTGTACCCCCCAGACGATTCGCGAGTTAAACGGTCGGCCTATAGTTAAAAGACCGGTTAAGCAAAAAACAAAATGTCACACCATTTGAAAAAGCAACGTCATAACTTTAACCGTCCTAGATGCGCTGGTTTTTCTTCGTCCTAGGTTGTTATTTCACTTACCATAAGATCTTTAACTATATAATTGGTCATCACACACCGCTGGACCAACTTGGTCGTCAATGTAATTGTTATGCAATTCTACAATATATTTTAGTATTTTTAGACCCGTACGTCAAAAGGAAAAAAATAAAGGTGTCATTATACGACCAATCATGCGTCTGCCTGTCTGTCCGTCTATCACAGACATTTACTCCGAATGTAGTAAGCCGGTTGAGTTGATTTTTGGAACACATAATATGTACATCAGAGACCCAAACATGCACGTGTAACGTGAATAAATAAATTTCATGTAGAGGGACCACTTTTAGGGGATGAATAATTAGAAAAATGTTTTGCAAATTAAAAAGGTCTACATGTACCTAAGGATTAAAGATAACATAGAAAAAAAATATCGTACGGAACCCTGTGAAAGCAAATTCACAAAGAGAGTTTTTTTTAATACCCATTGATACCTTTCGTTCTCTCTCGCTATTTCTATAAGCCCTCAGTCTGAAGTCATCGGTAGCTTTAGCGAGGTCGGCCGCCAGATGGCGACACCTCTCCACTCCACCACTCAACTTGCTCTCTAACTCCAACCGCCGCTTGCCCCACTCCTCCGATAGCAGTTCCAGATGATATTCTTCTTTGCGTTTTAGCTGCAAAATATTGGTGAGCTATTATTAACTCACCAAAAGACTATATAACATATAAAAGAGCCACTCACACTACCGCCATTGCGATCGCCAATCCCATGCCAAAAAAAAAAGTTGCCAAAAAAGCCAACATCACGCGGTGTTCCCAGGCGGTCACCCATCCAAGTACTGAACGCGCCCGACGTTGCTTAACTTCGGTGATCGGACGAGAACCGGTGTTTTCAACGTGGTATGGACGTTGGCGACAAAATATCCTAATTATGCCAACACTTTCATCTTAGGCTTCAGGAATGCATTTTGACCTTGGTCTTTGTATAGGTGGCTATAGGCTGCTGTCATTACTTATAATCAATGTCAGAGAATATGTAATAATACTACGTATAGAATGGACACTTCGACGTCTCGCCCGATTTGCACACATACACAACCCCTTCCTCTCTTATGGGCGAAGGTTGGTATTTTGTACGTGCTACGCACACAGGCGCGCGTGTAAATACACGTCACTGATGCATAGAAACCAAAATAAGCGTTTGTTTGGAATTTTGGCGGAGTGTCCGCGGTGTGTCAATGTGAACTGCATGCTTGTTTGCCACTTCCATTACATAAAAAAAAAAAGTTATTTTTGTGATAACTGATTTTGTTACTGTGTCTGATGAAATGTGATTTTTTTTGTCATGCATATTAGTGAGAACTTCTAGTTTATAATATCACCGAGTGTTTGATAATGAAGATAAAAGACATTCGAGGGAATTCGTACGCGGTTAACAACAACTACTTGTATTTACTACAAATATTTATCTGCGATTTTGTAACTCTATTCGAGCTGGAGTTTATTTCAATATATAACTCTATTCACTAAAAAAAGAATCCCAAAATCGAATCACTTTGTAAAAAGAAATACGAAGAAAAATGTTTTTTCGTCAAATGGGTCATTCCATGAGAAAAACTAACAAATCAAAATACAAACTGAGGCCAAATTTGCTCACCCACTCATTAGCTACTTATGTAACAGTGGTTTTAAGTTTCTAGTGCTAGATGAAAGTGTTGACATAATTTGGATATTTCGTCGCCAACGTCCATACCACGTTGAAAACACCGGTTCTCGTCCGATCACCGAAGTTAAGCAACGTCGGGCGCGTTCAGTACTTGGATGGGTGACCGCCTGGGAACACCGCGTGATGTTGACTTTTTGCCAACTTTGTTTCTTTTTATTTAATTTGGAAAATTTAATAAATATTTGTACTTAATACTTTATTTATTACCTCTGGGAGGTATAAAGTTCGCCGTGACAGCTACTAACACGAGTGTAAAATCTCTTAATATTGCGTATTCAAGGGTAGGGAATGAAGAAATAACTTACGCGTACTTACTAACTTACTTAATCTACTTAACCCACCTGATATTTGAACAACTCCTGCTGTCTCTCCTTCCAGTCTTCCAGCTCTTCTACATACTTCTGCATGACGGCGTCTCGGTCCATACGCGATAACGATTTTGCTGCGTCTGACAAAGCAAACTACTAATAACACACTAAAAAAAAGCTTACACTCACAGCTCCACACTTATATCTATTTTTTTTTTATATGTCGGGCTTTGTGTAGGCGGCCTGTCTCGAGACGGCACTAGTCTACTTCACCGGGCAATCGGCGAGCGCAGAAGGCGCTCCAGCCTAAGCAAAAAAGTTAGCGCAACTGCCTAAGGGTGACCCATGCGGGTCCGTGCCTCGGTTTAGGGCGTTGCGGAGAGACATATGAGACATATGCGATTATGGGCGGTGCAACTTTCGCTCTACTCCATTCGGTTGGTGATAACCGGAATGTCATCGGCCTCGCGGGGCCGGGGATAGGGTCGGGATCAGGGGCGGGCGCGGCGCGAAACGCGTCGGCGCGTTGTATTGGCGGATTGTGCAGTGTTATTCTGTAAGTGATTGTTCATAGCGGCGATGGCCAACGTGGTCTCATCGTCCGGATCTTTTAAGACGTGCAATGGATGTCTCCTTTTGGCACGATCAAAAGGAGTGTAAATCGCGGCCGGTCTGACCAGCGGATTCGGATGGTGACTCGCCCGATCGAAATAGCGAGCTGAAGCTCGTTTCATAACCTGCCGGATGGTAGGCAGGTTTGCGTCAATGTGCAAGTTTTTATTACGTACGTACCAAGGCGCGCCTACGGCTCTACGTAAGAATCGATTCTGCAAAGTTTGAAACTTGCGTAATGTTGTGTTTTTCGCGTGGGCGAATACCGGGGACGCGTAACATAATATGGGCCTTATGCAGGACGTATAGGAACGGAGTTTGTTCCGGTCCGATAGCTTGCTCTTTTTATTTAATAAACAATGTAATTGGGACAACACGAATGCAGCCTTTGCGTGCGCTGCTTTTACATATGCAGCGAAGGTCAGATGCCGATCAAGCGTCACTCCTAAGTATTTAATTTTGTCCATCCAGGGGATGGGCTCGTCAAACATTTGAACTGGGGCGACGTTAGGTCTGGGAGCGCGGTCCCTAGGATTTACCTCTATACGCCAGCGGCGAAACCAAGACTCAATGTCTTTGGCCGCCGCTTGCAGGGCTTTCCATATGATCTCTGGCTTTCTGCCAGAGACGTAAATAGCAATGTCGTCAGCGTACATTGCCTCCTGAACGCCGTGGCGGACAGGGATATCGCTAGTGTATAGCGTGAACAGGAGAGGGGAGAGTACGGATCCTTGGGGAACACCGGTTGTTATGGTGTGACGGTTCGAAAGGGTACCCTCGACTCGATATCGAAAGCCTCTGTCCGACAGAAAATCGCGAATGAACTTATGTCTATAATATATAATATATATAAATAATAAAACTGTGTCGTGGGTACCGTTGTTCACACACAATCATGGAGCAAGATGGCCCACCGGCCGCGGCGTACTGGAGGGGAGTAGTCATATGCAGGCTTTCCCTTCTGTCAAAGTACAAGCACAAGTGTTCCTATGCCTGTCGCCTAGATGTTTAAATGTGTCAAGCGTAGTAAAAGTCAAGGTGTGAGTTTCGTAGTAATAGGCGATTTTTGTAGTGTGTGTCACACGTATTTCCCCCCGGAGAAATGACAGACTGTTCTGCATCAATAATAAGCGCTATGGCTACTCCCCTCCGGTCCGCCGCGACCGGTAGCCCGTGTTGATTTATGCACACAATACATACACAAACGAAGAACAACACATAAACGAAATATAAGAAGTAAGAAGTAAAAACATTTATTGGCGCAGCCGACATACCAATATCAGGGACTGCAAAGAAAAACAACAGAAAAAAAAAATATCGGTAGGCCGTACAAATACATAAGGAAGAAGGTGGCATACAAACATGTGGTTCACGTGAATGTTAAGTGACGACTGAATCCTATAGACATTTAAACACAAAAACCAGAAGCTCATCAAAAAATAAATGCGTAGCTATCTCAAGCCTAACTAATTTGCCTCTGTGACAGAAATTACAAAGAATAACCGAATACAGTATCCAGCAAGAAATATTGCACATCGAGCCTACGAAAGAGATAATCGGCTAGTTTCGACTTCGTATAGCGTTATCCCTACTGCAAACTGTCTACGTAAGCACTGATAGTCCGGTATTGGTTAAAACTTGATCGAAATTGTCGACAAAAGTCAAATGAGCGTCAAATAGGTACGATGCGAAAGAGATAACACTCTACAGACCCGAAATAAGCCGAAATCTCCTTCCTATGGTCGATGTGCAATGTTTCTTGTTGAATACTATACTAAAGTAATTACTTAAATAAAATAAAATTTTATAAATATTCACCTCGGACATTGTTTAATACACATGTATCACTCTTGCTGATCTGTATAGGATCACTGAAAAAAGCAAAAAATAATGATTAGAATTCGTATTGGACTGTGAAAACAACTAACGAATCATGGCTATATACGAGTGTAATTTTTTTAATATTTTGACATATGCCACGGGATCGGTATCGATTTTTTTGTTAGTTAGGAAGGTGGCAAACAAGCGTGCAGTTCACATTGATGTTAAGTGATAACTACAGCCTATAGACATCTACATATTTTTAGACCTCGCTAAGGCTTTCGACACCGTCTCCATTCCACACCTTCTATATAAATTAGAAATATTAGGCGTAAGAGGCCTCCCGCTTAATTTATTTAAAGACTATCTTTCCGACCGGTGTCAAAAAGTCAAGATTGGCCAGTGGACTAGTGAAAATAAAACTTCTACTTACGGTACACCCCATTCTATAACTAGTCCTACTCTATTTTTGACGTACATAAATGGTCTCTGCGAGCTAAAACTCCGGAATGGTAAAATTTTCACGTTCGCGGACGATACGGCCTTGTTCTTCCACGGAGACACGTGGAACGATGCCTTCGACTGTGCCCAGGAAGGATTCAATAGCGTGAGCAAATGGCTTAGGTGCAACAGGCTAACATTGAACATTTCCAAAAGTAAATACATAACTTTTGCCCTAAGGCCGAACCAACTAGCTCCGAAAGAAAACCATATCATAGCACACGAATGCAGCTACCATTTATCATCTTGCTCCTGTCCCACACTAGAAAGAACAGATTGTATCAAATATCTGGGAGTACTACTTAACGAAACACTGACATTCAAACCTCATCTCGATCTCCTAGCAACAAGGTTACGCAAACTGACATATATATTCAGAAACCTAAAACATATAGCTAACCGTAAGATCACCAAGACAGTGTATTTCGCATTATGCCAATCACTACTAGAATATTGTATCTCCGCTTGGGGCGGCGCAGCGAAAACTCATCTGCTACCCGTAGAAAGAGCACAACGTCTCGTTCTCAAAGTTGCAGCTGGATTACCATATCAATTCTCCACCGTTAAATTATTTAGAGACTGGGACCTACTCACAGTTAGGCAACTATTTGTAATGAAGGTCATATTAAAAAAACATTCCGAAATTTCATATGATCATGATCTTCTAAAAGATAAACGTCGGCGAAGCGCAGTCTGTACCATACCAATGCTAAAAACATCCTACTCCCAGAATTTCTATTACTTCCTTGGCCCCTACCTTTATAACAAAATTAATGCCCTTCTCGATATAATAGGTTTGGGAAAAAGTCTTTTCGCATTGTAATATGTATGAACTTGTAATAAAATCTCTTTGGCTGTAGTATTTGTATCTGGCTGGTTTTGGTATAATTGAAAGTTAAAATTTTAAAGAAGATAATTCCAAATTAAAATTAGGCAAATGTGTGATTTTTATTTGTTTTTCGTACTGTCAAGATGAGTGAATCTAATGAAGAAATTCGATACATTTTAAAATTTTACTACAAAAAAGTAACGCGTAAAAATGCAACGCAAGCCGCGAAAAAAATTTTCGATGTTTATGGACCTAGTGCAGTGTCTGTGAGAGTAGCACAAATTTGGTTTAAGCGTTTTCAATCCGGAAATTTTGATGTCAAAGATGCACCTCGCTCTGGTCGCCCTATTACGGATAAAATGGTTGCCATTTTTGAAAAAGTGGAGCAAGATCGACATATCAGTAGTTACGACGTAGCTGAAGAACTGAGAATTGATCACAAAACAGTTTTGGCGCATTTGAAAAAAGCTGGGTACAAAAAAAATCTCGATATTTGGGTAACTCACGAGCTCACTGAAAGAAACCTAATGAACCGTGTACTCATTTGTGATTCTTTATTACGACGTAATGAAACCGAATCATTTTTGAAGAAGCTGATAACTGGTGATAAAAAGTGGATCACGTACGACAAGAACGTGCGAAAAAGGTCGTGGTCAAAGGCCGGTCAGGCTTCACAGACTGTGGCGAAACCCGGGTTAACTCGCAATAAGGTGATGTTGTGTGTGTGGTGGGATTGGAAGGGCATTATTCATTATGAGCTATTACCACCAGGCAGGACTATCGATTCTGAACTCTACTGCGAACAACATTTTTAATTCTTCTGTGATATAATAAGCATAACGCAACAGCTCGGTTCTGGTGTGTCCATGGCGGTCTGGACCTCAACCGTCGTCTTGCGGTCGTCGCCCGCCACGTTTGCCGGCGATGATCGCAACCGCGGCGGCAGCGTAACCGCAAAAATATCCGGTCTCGTGAGTATATAAATAAAACCGCAGTACCACCACCGCGGTCGCGGGTTAAAACCGCTCCGTGAGTTCTTAGCGTAGCTACTAGCATCTAATGTAATAATAATAAAGGCATACGTTTTCTCCAAGTGTTTTTTCGGTGACTCATACTTCTCACGTTCACATGAGTTAGATTGAACTTTTTCCTCAGTTCCACATTGCACCTGCATGTCGCTGGTGGGAGGCCGTTGGGCGAGCTTCTCCTGGCTGAGCGTGAAGGAATCGTACATCTTCCGTATCAACTCCGCTATTTCGTTTGTCTGGAGGACTGCATCGCCTGATGCGTTTTTGTATCTGAAATACAAAATGCACAGATGGACGTATGAATGTGTTATTAAGTTTGAATTTACCAAAATATACAGATGTACTACAGATCTGGAAAATAGAATCTTCATTATGAACAGAGTTTGAATAACGTAAGTATGGCCCTTTAATAACTATCATAGAGCATTGCACACAGACGAGAGAAAATATGAGATTTCTTTTATAAATTAGCCAAGACCCAGTCAAGATTCCTGTTTTTATTTTCATCGAAATCAGTCCAATCATTACGGTAGTTTTAGCGAGGATAATGATAATACACACTTATTGAATTTTATATATAACGAAGACTAGCTGTCCCGAAGAACTTCGTATCGTCTAATAGATTAAAAGTGGAGATACTCATACCGCTATTAAGAAATGAGGATTGGTGGTAGAAGGTTCAAAATTAGGGGTTGTACGTATTTCTTAAGGGGTATCATAAAAAAATATTTTTATAAAGTTGTCCAAAAAGGAGAACAAAAAAATGGATGAGAATGACCTTACCATTCAGCGATATAAAAACATACCAAATACACACACAAAGTTTCATAATGATCGATGAAGTGGTTTAGGAGAAGTATTTTTACAAACACTGTGACACAATAATTTTATATATTAGACTAGCTGTACCCGCGACTTCGTCCGCGTGAGAATTTATGATTGTTCAGTACTTACCAGGACGAAGTCGTTGGGGCAGCTAGCATAAAAGTAGCCTAAGTTACTCCTTATTAGATTAGCTCTCTGCCAGTGAAAGTCCCGTCAAAATCGGTCCAGCCGTTCCCGAGATTTACACAGGCAGACAGACGTCTGTGTGTCTGTTTGTTTGTTCCGGCTAACAGCCAAAAATGGTAAAAAATGTTGTTTTGGTATATGTACCGTGTACGAGGTACATTTGCATTTAGTAAAAAGCGGTTATTTTTATATTACAAACAGACACTCCAATTTTATTTATTTGTATGTATAGATGTAAAATGGACTTGTTGCGAACATACCTGGCTGTATTAGATGGTGTAATGTTGGTGTAAGCAACTCCGCCAACGTCCCGGTCCAGGTCGGTGCAGCTCCCACTTCTGTTATCTAATACACCATCTGCATTCATTTCACGTTCGCCGCCCTTCAGTTGCGTAGCGCTCCGAGCTGATAGTATTGTTGGCTTCTGAAATAGTTTGTTCATCGTCATATTATTAATCATAAAGGTATTAATATAGTTGATCGATAACTATATTATTATTTACATTCATAAAGAAAAAAGACCCTGGAAATAGAAAACATGTGTGCTATTAACACATGGTAGAAGTGAAACCTTCAAACATTTTTATGAGGGACTGTACAATGCTTCCTATCACATTTTCTCTTTTAAATCTTATGAATTTTATGTGTCTGTCGATGTTTCGTTTCTTTTACTTTCAAATAACAACTGCACTTCAAAGTGGTCCCTGATTCCATGTGACATATTATGTCGCGCACTAAAATATAAATGAAAATAATATAGAGCGTGAGAGTTAAATGGATAGCAACGTATCGGCTTTGTCGACGCATGAGAAAGTTGCTAAGTTCACGTTTGCCAGAAAATTAAAATGAAATAAATTGAAATTGTTTATTTCAAAATTGGTTTTTAACAAACTCCTTTTGAATTGTTTTAATACGAATACTAAATGAGTGCATATATTTTATGAAGTGATTCAATAGGCATTAACTATAATTTACAAAAATAGGGAGATTTGTCAATTTTTTGTTGTCGTTATTTTTTGCATTGACAAGAGCTCCAAAAAATGGCCGTAAGGGAGAAATCTGAGGTAATCCGTTAACAAATACAACAGATAGTGTAACAAACCTTATCCCTACTCCCAACACCGACATACTTCAAGCTCATCTCGACATCGACATAAGGCCGGCGCACACCGCCGCCGCCGTCGCGCCGCACTATGAACAGACGCTCGTGTATGATCAGACATTTATCGTCGTTGCAGAAACTTCTCACGAATTCCCCGATGTCGTCAGTGGGTATTAGTTTACGGAGATCCATGCTGCATACACCTGGAAATGTGCTTATATTATTTTCGGTATATTTTTTTCACGTCTATTTCAAGATATATATGCATGCATACAAGCACACACACAAACACCAACGATTTATCGGTGATGTTTTGTCTCATATACATTGAGCAACGCGGCCCACCGGCCGCGGCGGACCGGAGGGGAGTAGCCATAGCGTGTATTACCGATGCAAAACAGTCTGTCATTTTTGGCGGGGGGAAATGCGTGCGACACACACGCACACTACAAAAATAGTCTATTACTACGAAACTCACACCGTGACTTCAACAAAATACAGAAACAATTTCACGCACACATTTAAACATCTAGGCGACAGGTATAGGCCAATTTGGGCTTGTACTTTGACAGAGGGGAAAGCCTGCATATGGCTACTTCCCTCCCGTGTTGCTCTATGGTCTCATATAATTAGTACCGTTACCATGTTTTTCTAAATTGTTTTTCAACATTTTATTTATTTAGTTTTTTATGCACAGAAAAGCTACAAAAGGCGGACTTAACGCCACTAGGTGTTTTCTACATATATTATTTTATTTTGCCGCCGTAACTAATATTTATATTCCCGCCAAATTACAGCTTCTGGTACAAATTACTTCTGCGCCAGTCTGCGCTAAGCTGCAGAAAGACAGACGGACGGACGAACAGACGGATTTGTCGAAACTATAAAGGTGCCTTGTAGGCTATGGAGCCCGAAAAAGTAGCAACATACCAATCTCCGTTTCAATACTGGCGGTAGCTTTATTCCCATCGTTGGGCTTGTCGCACATAATATTGAGACATAATCTCGGACATTTGGCGAGATAGCCGACGAGAGAGGGTAGGCACGACCGTATGCGCAGGGAGGCGCGTTGGTTGAACTGGACTCGACTGCCGCTGTTGGTGTGGCCCACTTTTACTCTGTAACAAGACATGTTATGCTATGTGATACTTTTTACTGTTACAGCGGCAACAGAAATACATCCTCTGTGAAAATTTCAACTGTATTTTATAGCTAGTATCGGGGTTCCGTTTCTACCCTTTGGCTGACGAAACTCTAAAAACCGGTCAATCAGAATCAGAAACTCATTTATTCATTTAGGGTGACAGGCACCTCTTATGACACGTCAAAAAACAAACAAAATAAATTAAAGTGAACAACACTTGATATACATGTCAAACAAGATAAAAAATATATGTAAAGTCAAGAATATCACTAAGATAAAACTAAATGTAATAAACTAATGTAAAAAGTATATCAGTAGAATGTCTCATTTCCCCTTTATAAACTGATAACAAAGAGTAAAAAGAAAAGAAAAAGAGTCATTCTATGTCAAGTGCCTGTCGTGCCACGCGGAGTGTAGGGTTTCGAGTAACTCGCAAACTTGCAAGGCCAACTTTAGTGTGATAGTTTTCCTTTTAATTTCGTTATATGTAGCTACTATCGCCGTAACGTTTGAATTTCTAACATCAACCGTTTAGTCTGTAGGAGGGGGGGACACTTGAGTCTAACGAAAATTTGCACTTTAAAGCTTAATAAGTCACCAATAGTTAACTAAATCGAAAAATGATGTTCTCACTTCCATAATATTTTTTAAAGACTTATCCAACGATACCCCACACTATATGAAAATCGAAAATAAAAAAAATATCCGCGCGTTACTAATAGGGGAGGTTACCCTAACATTTTTTTTTCACGTTTTTGTTCTACCACTTTGTCGGCGTGATTAAGGTGTACACATGTGCCTAATTGCAAGTCTCTAGTACTAATAGCTTTGGCGCTAAACCACGAACGGACAGACAGACAGACGGACATGGCGAAACTATAAGGGTTCCTTGTTTACTACGGAACCCTAAAAAGGAAAACATTATAACGTATGTAATGTAGTTAAGATCTTACCTGTCAGTGACGATGGTGTGTGTGAAAACAGAGTACGTCAGGTAGCAATTCGTCATATCATTTGAACCACCAGGAACGAGCTGTAATTTTAAAAAATCATGGTTATACCACTTTCAAAGTCTATAGTATGTTAACAATAATGGAACAGTAACAAAATATTTGAAATTACACATATTTTTGTCTGTGGCATCGGGACATGACTAGACTATTATATACTAGAATAGGGCGGTAGTAAATGCAATAACGGGAAATGGACATCGCGGTTCCGCTCTCAGCCTAAACATCTGTGCTTGTTTACTATTTTGATACTTAAAAATATCTACAAAAACAAATCGCATACCATGTCCAGATTCTCGAGGCAACCAATATCAAAGCTGAGTACAAACAGTTGATCACCGCTGCCCACTTGGATGAGACCTTCGTCGCACATCAACTTTGGTTGCAGGTCCGGAGAAGACACAGATTTCTTCTTTTCAGCCATGTATTCTTCTGTAACACGTGACGCCATTCTTGAAATCTTATTTAAAGAATTTTTAAAATCGGTCCAGTAGTTATTGAGCCTATTCAATACAAACAAACAAACAAAAAATATTACCTCTTTATAATATTAGTTTAGATTTCTAATCTCTTTGCATATTCTGCACCCAAATGGTAGAGTTCAGCACTATTGTGTAGATGTCTAGAGGCTAAATTCGGGTTAGCCACTATCATTATATAAAATATACCATTTGTATTCTTTATGTAACGTAACTTCACGCCTGTAATCCCCGAAGGGGTAGGCAGAGGTAAATGCATGCATTCAAGCATACACGCAAACACCCACGACTCACCGGTTACGTTTTGGCCCATGTAACAGGTGGCGAACCTGTTGCCATCTCCGGGCGCATAACCAAACTCCGAGGTACTGGGAAACTTCCAGAAAATGGAAAATCCCAATAGAACCAGAGATTAAGGATTTTTAGTCAGTTGATGGTAGTTTGAGTTTATTTAGATATCGCCTCTTTACAAGAATAACGTAACATTTAATCTAAATCGTTCATATGATATGATACATTATATTATTTTTGTAAGAATAATTATTGTGAAGAGGCGATTATGTGTCTTTTTAGATGAAATTTGGAATAGAGATTGATTATTATATCACACATAACACATGGGTTACGCGAAATGCACTGGCCCATGACCCCGAGGCTGGTGTAGATCGGAAGCGATCTACTCGGTTAAGCGATACGGGCGCGGTCGGGTGACCGCTTGTGGCAAATTAAAATGCGCGTTTCCGTGCTTCGGAGGGCACGTTAAGCCGCCGGTCCCGGTTGCTATCGATAGATAGCAGTTGTTAAACCTTGTCGGAGGCCTTATGGGCCGGTTTGAAAACATCCAACAACGGGTTGGCCACTAACCCTTATCTCCACCAATCCGCATTGGAGCAGCGTGGTGGAATAAGCTCTCGGCCTCTTCCCAAGAAGGGGAGAGACACGTGCCCAGCAGTGGGACGTATCAAGGGTTGCCATTATTATTATAATACATATGGGTTAGAAATATTTGTTACTGAAGATAAGACAGTTTTTTTTGCCCTTTTAAAAAACATGCAAGCAAAGTCTCAAACTGGATAGTATCTAATAAACTCAATAATTTAAACAAAATGAGATTCACCTATTGTTAATGGCATGGACCTGGCTGTTGGCGGTTGCTTAGTTGGGCGTGCAACTTCACTAGTGTGGAACATTCGTAGCTCATT
The DNA here is from genome assembly GCA_036365455.1 of Macrosoma leucophasiata. Lineage (NCBI taxonomy): Eukaryota > Metazoa > Arthropoda > Insecta > Lepidoptera > Hedylidae > Macrosoma > Macrosoma leucophasiata. Next base: position 15,415,188 of record JAWQUS010000021.1, read on the forward strand.
TCTCTGAAAATATCATATTACTATGTTTTTTTTTGTCACAAAGAGGTGATAAAGATAACAAAAACATCTTTTTACAAAGTAACATTTTATAGAACAAAAAAAAAATGTTCTATAAAGTAAAACAATATAAGTTTCTGCTTATTTTTGAAGTGAAGTGTAAGCAGCCCAAATCCTGGACAATAAATGAAATTCGACCGAGACCATCCCACCAGACACTTTTTGAGCTAAGATACATACAAGGCCCACACCTTGTACATTATATCAAAAGATAGAGAAAAATACAGAGAATCTTGGAAAACTACTCAAAAAATAATTTGAATCGTTGTTTTTTTTTCGGCAATATTAAATTTATTTTATGTAATTTTTGTATGAAAACAATATGTCACCATATTGCTACTATGACATTCTTGTTTTTGAAATAAACTGACGACAATTAACTGAAGGTATAATAAACGATTTGAATAGCTGAAAATGATTTAATATTTTATGCTTCTTCTCTCAATATAGTCTACAAGGTGTGGACCCAAGCTCCATACATTTTGGAATGTATCCTGTACACATTTCTTTTTCAATTACACAAAATACACAGTGAAAGAAAGAAATATATATTTTTTTAATTGCAAACACAAATAATATTTAAAATCAAGTAAAAGAATTGTTACATACTTGGTTGTGGGAAGCCAAAAAAAAAGGCACCCACCTCAGCTGATTGCTGCAACAGTGGCTGCAACGCTGATATTCTGGTGGGTCCTAGTGGTATCACAAACCTCAAATCGTTAGGCAATGCCTGTACCACGAAAAAAAAAGTAACCAAAAAACTTGACTACATATATACTCGTACATATACATATATATATATATATATACAGTACTATAGTTTATTCTTCAATCAAATAAGAGCAAAATACTTTACAAAGTATCATACTAACAGGAGTGGGAGTGTTTATTCTGTCTTCGACAGAGAGGCTCATGAGCAGTTGTGGATGGCAGCACTTGCCCTCTGACTTCACGCCAAGCAATTTGTGCCATGTGTACTTCACCTGAAACATGAAGTAGATAATGCTGCCATTCTATCTCTAGAATACTAAAAAAAAAATAATAATAATATTTGACTAAGATTGTTTAAAATTGAAAATTGTTTAAAATTGAAAAAGGTCTAAATAAGTTGTAGTTATCAGAGTAGTCTTTATAATTGATTAAAAATATATGAATTAAACTGGCAGTTACAGGAATTTCAAAATGTGTATAAAATAATAATATATAAATTCTAATTTCTCCTCCACTTGGTTGTCTGGAATAGATCGCTGTTAGCGATAAGACCGCCAATTGTACATAACGTTTTTGTATTCCGTTTCTATGTTCTGTCCTTGGTGTACAATAAAGAATATTGTATTGCATATTGTATATAAATAAACATCAATTTTGCGCCAATGTCACTTAGCGAACTTTTAGATATAGGATGGCAGAATTGAAAATGAATCAGTAATTTATACGTACATTTAATTTTCATGGTAACAAAGCTTGTTACTAACTTACTCTTGCTATTTTTTTTCTTTATGTAATGCATATGATTGCCTTAAAGTATATGCATGCATATGATACACCGCTTATTTTGCACTATATTTGCTAGTCATCATAGACACAGTGTAAAGCAAACTTTTGCTGATACTGCTATAGAGATAGAACTGATCTTGCTACTTCTAACTTTAAGTTGTAATTACGCTTATCATAAATTTTCCTTAACAAACAGTGATTCCAGAAAAATACTCAGGCATAATAGTTGCGTCAGGCAAGCGCTACTCCATTAAATGCATTTTTTTCTATACTTACATCAATTATTTTACTAGCAGGGCAAGGCTGAGCTCCAAGAAGACTCAGCAGTATGTATCCCACTTTATCTTTACGGCCTTGTGTACTTGTTGTAAACACCTCAACTTTTATGGGCACATTTTGGACACGCAAGCTGGAAATTTAGAAAGTTATTCTGAAATTACCCATACACTTTAATGTCAAGCAGAAGACAATGAGATAATGTTTTTTTCATTGTAAAATGTATGGAGTTATTGAAGTTATGAATGTTTTAACCAACCTGCGAAATCTCCGTTTATCTGCTTCCCAAACAAGCTCAGCGTCGAACACAGGAGCGTGTACTGGTACCACAGGGTCTGTCTCTAGCAAGTAACCATTCAGTGATCCACACACTATGAATGGAGACCGTAAAAAACCAAATCCAAGTCCTGAAGTTCAGAAAAATACTGTTTATATATTTCCATACATTTTTAATTAAATTTAGTAAACGAAACCTTCATGTACCTTCTTTTACATGTAAAACTATTTGTATATTAGGTCCACGTAGCTCATCCATGAGAGTAGTAAGAAAAAATGCCTTAAAAATTGGCTACTATTTTTATAATCAAACGTAAACAAATAATCCCGTTCCAAAATTCAAAAAAATGTTTTGACATTTAACAAAGTGCTACCATGTGAAAAAATAGTAGAAGTTTCTGCTGCGTTCATGATAAATTAAAGGAACCATTAAGATAAAATATCATTGAGCTCTTAGGGTGCGTTCCACTAAGCGTTCACAACGATCACGCTCACGACCGCAGTTTTTCCCGTTCCACTTGCTTGTGAGCGTTACTGTCGTAAACTCAAGTGGAATGGATTATAGAGCGTTTTGAGCGTAGAGGTCAATAATACAAATGGCGAGTTAATAAAAAAAATGCAAAAGATTTAAGAGGTTAGGTTATAATCTGTAAGCCTTGAAAATAAACTTAATTAATTATCGTTTAAATCGATTTATATTGAAAAAATTTATAATTTAATTTTTTGATATTTAATAACAGTGGTGTATTTAATTAATTTATGTTCAAATGTAATTAAAATGTCTTTTGCGGCGGCACTTGGATGTTTGGTATACATGTATATTAATTATAAACTACAATTAATTTTTCTAAACTTGTTTTACATAATTATATTTACCTGTGGAGGCACGTTGAGCATCCGCTGCAGAAACATTCACTTCTACTAATATATCTTTTTCGGCATGAAATAACGTAAGCTTTACGGTCGCCATTTTTTATGTTTTGACTTTTGAAAATGCCGCTAATTTTCTCAACGATCACTTCGACCCACCTTTTTAGATGGGTCGTCGTGAGCTTCGCGTGAGCGTAATTCATGACGTCATGAGTGACGTTTACGCCGCGACCACAACGACTGCGGTCGTCATGTGGAACGACTAAAGGAGCGTTTTGATCGTTGTGAACGCTTAGTGGAACGCACACTTAGTTACAAAATATGCTCTTTTCATCAGTGTTGCCAACTTTTTTGTCTAAAGGTAAGGTCGCGGTCGTACAATACATTAGAAAAAGTCATAATTAACCAATCATTCTAGAAAAAAAATCGTACACATTGAAATTTTAACTAAATAAGTAGTAGCAAGTGATTGAAACCATCTCCATTTTTTTAAATGTAAGACAGGTAGTCCATTTATCGAAGAAGGCTATATTCTATATAACATCACGCTAAGATTAATAGAAGAGGAGCAGCAATATAAAATATTGGAAAAAAGGCGAAAATTCTGTGATATAGGTAGCCTTGCGGCTGTTGTTAATTGTACCCGTGCGAAGCCGGGGTGGGCCACTAGTTTTATTTAGGTATTAGGTATATGGGTTTTTCCTTTTAGATGAAGGATCTGATTTAATTTACAAGACGGCGATCTGTGTTTTATTTTTGAGCTCACCACATCACGTTACTCTCAGGTGCTGTCGACTGTCGACGCGCATTTGATGCGCGATCTTACCAATGAGATACTTAAAGCACATAGTTATATCAAAATAGTATTGCCGCAAAAAGAGCGCATTTTAAATAAATACTTACCCATAGTAGGTAATTACCGATAAAATCAATCGAGACAAGACTTTTTAGCGATGGAACGTATAAATCACGGAAACGTAAATATTGGATAAATTTTATTGTATCTCGTCAGCGTATGATATGTGCGTTTTACTAATAAACTTGTAGAAAGTAAAGTAATGTGACTACCGATTTACTACTTGAATGCAAGAAGAATAAAATTAATCCTTATTAATCGGGACCAGCAGTCCCTGAAATTATCGCATTCAACCGAACAAACAAACTCTTCAGCTTTTTAATATTATTATTTTTTATACGCTTACACTCACCGCCTATGACTAGGTATAAACCGGTGTCGTGGGTGCCGTTGTACACACACAACACATACACAAACACCCAGACTCAAAACAAATACCTAAAGGCCATATAAGTTTTTGACCCAGTTCTGGGATCGAACCCGTGAGCCTTGGTTGAAATGGTCGTCATCGTCACTCACACCGCTGGACCAACTGGCCCAACTAGCTCTCCAAATTATAATAACAAAGATCAGTTAAATAAATAAAAAAGTACGTTATCATGCTGCAGCTATAAATTGCTGTAATAACTATTTCTCTCGGCTAGGGGTCCTCCCCTAGCTTCTGTTCTTACCTTTTGTCATTTCAGGAGACTGCCACGAATATCTTAAAACTAAAATTTGTTCACCATCGGTTCAGCCGTTCGAGTTTTAGCGCTACTTGAGCTTAGCAATTAATTTTTATTAATGTAGATTTTCCAAAATCATGGTTACTCTAGTCTATACAATGCAACAAATAATTTTGTTCTGAATAATCGTATTTAAAACCACTGGGCGCCGGAAAAATGAGTATCAAATAAATATTTTTTTATGTTAAATTTCGGATTTTGTGTACTTTGAATAGAAAATACTTGTAAATTTTTATTTGTTTAATTATATTTTAAATGATTTACATTGACATCAATTAAGGTATCTTAGATTAATTAGAAGATAAATTGGAAAATTATAAAATAAGATTTAAAATTATAGTTTTGAAATTGACTCAAATTAAAACTTAAAACCATAAAACTTCAAAGTGTAATCAATCATATTAATGTTTGTTTACAATAGTTTACATACATACACCGGGCATAATTAAAATATTTGTTACGTACTTTTAAAGAAATTATAATTAAACTTTCCATGGATTTACTGCATTTTAGAGAGAAATTTTTACATGAATACAAAATATTACGCACAAGATCGGCTACGGAAACGTCAAAACATGATCGGTGAGCAAACTGAGTAATCATCAATGAGGTGGTGTTTATAAAATTTAGGCATCGAAATACCCTAAATTTATCATAAAATATGTTTCAATCCTTGCAAATCGCGCTAGCGTGGAGTGGTTGAGTGGTGTGCGCGCGGTAGATTAAAGTTTAAAGTGTGTAAAGTGAGGACTGCAGCGAGGCCCGTCGAGCGGTGAAGTAGATCAACGGAGCGCGACGAAAAGTAATTTGTACAAAAAACCAAATTCAGCTTATTGCGAACGCCGTGTTGTTCGTGATGTTTTGTTTGACCGCACAATATATCTGTGGTCATTGTTGCTAGACGTTTTTTTCGTGGACGGTAATGTTCCGCGTGCTCTGGTGGACTTTCAGCTTGTAAAAAGTTTTTGTTATTAAATTTGTTGTATGTTGTTAGTTGAGCAGTCGCTTTTATGGTGATTATATTATAACAAAAAGTGGATTCGGAGGACATGGGTGTTTTTAAGTGGTTACGCCGGTAAGTACACAATAATTTGTTTCCTATCTATTGTATTGTGACGTCATATTATTTTTCTTTCGATGCATTTTTGATTGTGGAACCGAATTGAGAGTAGATCAATTTTGTGGGTATTTGTATCAATAGCGTTTTCAAAGGCGTGTTTGTCACTTTATTGTTAGTAAACGGCATCTATAGTTTTATTTATAAAATTCGATGTTTCTATGTAGACATCTTGTGATAGAGATGAAACGGATATCCGGTTACTATCCGGCCTTATTTTGGATCCGGAGGGATACCAGATAGTCAATATCCGGCCGGATACCGGACAGTAAAATGTATAAAAATCTCGTTATTTGACACAAGAAAAATCATACCTACCACAATAAGTTATGCACACCGTTTATTGTGCCATTAAACCTGAACTTGTGTGAATACTTCCGATCTCGTTCATCGCGCTTATATTCAAATCAAACTGACCACATTCATCACATCACGTAATGCGATATAGGGTCGAAAATCCGGTAGCCGGATATCCGGCGCTCCGGCCTCGTAGTGCTCGTAGTTTGCCTAATATCCGGTATCCGGCCAAACCACTAGGAGCCACTATCCGTTTCATCTCTATCTTGTAGGTATCAAAGAAATATTTGCGATGTGTTATTTTCTGGTAATAGGCATAGAAAACAAGCACATTCACACACAGATCGTTAGTGTAATAAATATACCTACTGCACCGTGTAAAATCAAAGGACCCAAACTCAATGTATGCAATTGCACCACAGCCTCAATGCCAGAAACAGAAAAACATTATTAATCGTAGGCCAGAAATTACGAGACCGTACCATACCCTCTAATCGGAACGCGATAGCGCTGAACACTATTCTACCGTTTAATAGCAGATACCTAGTTGCCCCTGTAGTCTAGTATCCCCACAGCCCCACAGTTCGATCTCGTAGTACCTAAAAGCTATTGGTTCTTTCCATCTGAAAGTTGCCCAGTGCTACCCACGGAGTTTGGTAATGTGCCCGAAAATACCATAAGGCTTAGGTTCGCCATCTACCTATTTCGTGAGATGACGTACGAACATGACTATCGAATCGTGGATGTACCTATGCATGCTTGAATGCATGTATTTATGACAGCCTACCACTTCGGGGATTACAGGCGCGAAGTTACCTAAGTAAAAGATAACACGACGGTCCCTACGCCTTCGAGTTTGTCATAAACACCAATCCACAATTTTTACGTCAAACTTACGATAGTAATTCAATCGTCAATATTTATAATAAAATTTGTATTTGTTATTCTTGTTATTATTACTACTTATTACTTGGAATCACCGCTGAATCGATTTCATTCGTTTTACTAGAATAAGCTTGTAATCAGAGAAAGGATGTTGGCCACTTTTTGTTGAATCAAATCAAATTTTCCGCGGGCGAAACCTATTATCGCAATGGCTATACGGATATAGGTAACTACATGAAATAGGTGCCACTCAAATTTTTAGTTTAATTCGAAATAATCGTAATAGAAGAAGCTAGATATAGGTAATACACTTGCAAGCATAGAGTTATACCTAATTCCTCTAAGCTTGCATGCTTAAAACTGGAATCACATAGGGTCGTTTCGCCAGTTCGCCGACCGTCGCCACTTTTCGACTTTTTCATCGACTTCTTGGTCTAATCGGTACAAAATAGCATTATTAACAAGAATGGGAACTTTACATAAATACTGTGGTACCCCAAATAGTTCCGTTGTACGCACACATAGACAATATGCACGTTTGCACACAGAATACGGCACAAAAAAGTGCATAAGTCTGTGGTTCGCAACAAACACTAAAAACGCGTGCTTTTTTGCAAAAAAAATAGTGACGAGCCTCACAGTGCGTGGTAAGTTTTTAAATGTAATTTTGCGTTTTTGATTTGTTTCTTATTTGTATTGATAAACAATGAGTCATTGAATGGTCGGTAACTGGTTACCTCGATTTCGAAAATACCTACTTTTCGACCGTTGCGGTCGAAAACTGTGGTTGCAGAGTCCAGTTATGTTGCCTCTTTTTTTACATATTCTTATGGAAAATAATGAACCTTATTTTAAAATTGAATCTTATTCATATCAGAATAGTATCAGCCAGTTCATTTCAAATATTTTAAGATTATCGCGTGTCCTAAAATCGTCTTGGTCGAAAATGGGGTATGCAATAGCTTTATGCCATATTTCGACTACCATAATCGAAATACAGTTTTTAAGTTTAAATTATATCTTTTTGTACAAGAAACACGTCAAATAGGTATATCACACGATGTATTTTGACCCGAAATCTATTTAGCTGATAAAAGGATAAAATAATGTATTTAATATACCCATAATTTTTTGTCGGAATGTAGCTGTGATATATAGAAGTGCTTGTTTTCGACTTCAGTAATGAATATCAGTAGTGATATTGTTAGAAAATAATCTTTAGTACTATAATGAATATCGGTTGATATTGTTAGAAAATAATATCTTTAGTACTTTTAAATTTAAACTGTTAACAGTAACCCGATACCCAAAAAGGGGAAAGTGATCCGGCCAATTATAGGCCCATAGCAATAACATTCCTACTCTGCAAAGTCTTGGAGCGTGAGATCAATACACAACTGCTGGCGTATCTAGAGGTTCATCAGCTGATCAGTGACCGCCAATACGGATTTCGTCATGGTAGATCTGCTGGTCATCTTCTAGTAGGGAGGCATTGGCTGTAATCCTGGACATTGCTAAGGCCTTTAACCGGGGCTGGCACAGGGTACTTCTCGCGAAACTTCCATCCTACGGCCGAGAGGCTATGCAACTGAACAGCCAACTTTCTGTCTGAGCGTTATAATATACAAGTCTTAGTTGACGGTCAGCGCTCAGATAGACTACCTAAAAAACCCCATTCATAGTAGCACCACAGTTCCGGGGTACTCTGCTAGCCATTGATAAGAATATCGGTATCCTGGGCGTTGACATATCGAACGAAGTGCAATTCGGGAGTCACATTGAATGTAGGACCAAGTTGGCATCCAAAAAGTAGTAAATTACTTATCAAAGCGAGGCAGTATTTCACATCGGGGCAGCTACTACAGCTTTATAAATCCCAAGTGCAGTAATGCCTATCTGGAATACTGCTCTCATTTGTGGGCGGGAGCCCAAAATACCAGCTTGGTCCACTTGACTCCCTACAGACGCGCCATTCGTATTGTTAACGATCCAGGACTTACTGACAGGCTCGAACATCTGAGCCTACGCAGAGACATTGGGCGTCTGTGCGTGTTATAACGTCTCTACAATGGTGAGTGCTCTGTCAAACTGTTCGACATGTTGCCACCGTCTCTTTCCCTAAACCGGACTACAAGCCGAAGAGAGAAGTTTCACCCTCACCGGCTGGACACCTGGCAGTGCTCAACGGTGCGGTTTTCTCGTTCGTTTCTGCCCAGAACGTGTAAATTGTGGAACAAACTTCCCTCTGAGGTGTTCCCTGGTATTGCAAATGTTCATAGGCGGCGGTGACCACTTACCATCAGGTGGCCCATCTGCTTGCCTGTCAATTTAATGACATAAAAAAAATACAACAAATTGAAGTTTTACCTTTGAGGTAATAGTGCCATTAAAAATTGAACTTCACTTATTACTTGTTAAGGTTGGTAACTCCTCTAATCGGTCGAAAACTGGCGAAACGACCCTATATGGGGGTTGTTCAGACATGTGTTTGATATTGTTTTATTTAGGTATATTGTAACACCAGTTTATGTGTTCTATTTTATGTCCGGTAATACGTAATTTCACGCACACATTTAAACACTAACCCCCTTATTTATAAACGTATTTTAGTTAAAGTGTTGCTAATCTCTCCTTTGTCTTTTTCTATCCTACACATTTGACAATGTAACTGACAAAGACAAAGCATTCTATAGCTAAAACGTATCTAATATACGTTTATGAATAAGGGGGCTAGGCGACAGGAATAGGCCCACTTGGGCTTGTACTTTGACAGAGGGGAAAGCCTGCATATGGCTACCTACAAAGACATTGGCCCCGGGACGTGACGATCCTACCGTCCAATATTGGAATATTTTTCCGCTGGTGCAGTTAGTCACCCGTGATGGTGAAACCATTCCCAAAGGGCGGCAGTAAATACAATAACACGGGATAGACGGCAGCATTCCGCAATAAAACTACTGCTACTGCGATCACCAATCCGCTATCAAGCGTGACGATTGTCTGATTCTCCCATAATTTTGTCCAGCAGCGGACGTCTTTAGGCTGAAGTCATTCTTAAGGTGAACGCACACTTATCGGAGCCGAGCGCGCCAAAGGAGCCGACCGTGCCGAATTTTAGAATTCTTTATATGAAATCGTATGAAACTTCGCACACTTACCCGCGCCGATTCGTCCGAATCGACAGAATCCAAGAAATCCAAGATGGCCGGTTATTGCGGCTGACTCGTCCGATGCGGCCAACTCTACCGATGCGGCTCATTCGGCTCCGAAAAATGTTCGTTCACCTTTAAAAGTCTTCCTCAGTTAGGATTGCGAACCGCTCAAATTACCTATAAAAGCCTGAAATACGCGCTATCCTGCGCTCAAATACGTCGATCTGATATTATTTCTCAGTTAGGGTTGCCAACCGCTGAAAAGATACAACCCTGACCCTGCGCTCAATTAGCCCGGACTTTTTGCATCACGGACATATTATTTTGCAGTCAAACATGGCATGATAACCTGATTCTTATTATAAAAAACAATAATTGGCTAGTTTAGCAGGCGCTGCGTGTATTGTAGGTATTACACCTACAAATCAAAACCTACCAAAGTCGGACGGACCGGAAACATGACCGGCTAAAGCCAGACAGGTGGCAACCCTTTCTCCAGGGATGAGGCCGGGGGCGGCCCTCGCACCGGTCCTCCAAAGGATAAAAAAACCCTCATGTCCCCGGTCATATTTGGAGTTTTTGGATGTTTCCTATCTACCTATTTTATATTGCTCAATTTCTCTCTAAAGATGATCAATATCTTAAATATTGATCATCTTTAGTTCTGTATGAGTTTTGGCTTCGTTGTATATTTTCGCATATAATATAATAGTATATGTATTTTAATTATTACGAAAAGACAATATCATACTAACAGTCACGAAAAACGCATAGTTTAACTCATTTTAGGCTCATAAAATACGGTATACTAGCACAGAAAGAGAATTATGCCGCTATACGCGTATTTCTTGGTCGAATGGGTTGCCGTCGTGAGAAATTTTGTGTTTCCATAGCTAAGAAAAAGTAGGTACTTTTAATATTTGGTATATTTACAGACATTTAAAATTAACCCAAGCTCCGTAGCGTCGTACAATTACCTACTTATTATATGATGAAGGTGGCAAACAAGCATCCCGTTCATATTGATGTTAAGCGATGACTGCAGCCTATAGACACTTACACACGATCGAGGTTTAAATTCAGATGCGTTGCCACCCCTGATGTCGGCACTACACGTCGACAGATGCATCTGCAGACGTCATCTGCATATGCGTCCACCGACGTTAAAGTACCTACCACAGTCGCTCAAATCACCTCCTCTACACGTCGCCGGAGACGCATACGCAGATGACGTTTGCAGATGCATCTGTCGATGTATAGTGTCGGCATGAGACCGTAGTTGTTGTTATGTCTCTGTGAGTCTGTGATAGTTATTACGAGGCAATACATACATTACCATCTAACCGGAACACGATAGTGCTGAACACTACCGTTTGGCGGCAGATCGATTAGGAAATGCGATAGGGGCCTACGCCCTCGAGTCCCTACACTGGAACTCTACCATCAATAAAATCAATATTGACTGTATGCCTGTTTTTCCTCTGTCAAGACTTATGGAAAAATCTCTTTTTTATACGTATAGTGAGATTTCATTATCGTCGGATCTTACAAAATATGTTGTAATGTGACGACAATCGGAATATCGTCATTTGTTTCCAGCTAAACGATATCATGGTCATTCATATGGTTACGCTAAAATTTCATTTGGATCATTTCATTGAACACAGTTATTTAGGTATGTCGTTATTGTTTTATATTTTAACGGTTTTGGCAACTAATTGCTGTTAAGCACGCAACTGGTAATGTCCCCGGCCATAGGTATTGTTAATTATTTTCAATTAAAAATATGTGGCTAATATCTATTTCTTCATATTAGATAGGTATGACAAGTAATAAAATAAGTGTTACAATTTGCTGTTTTTGAATTTCACTCTCACCTTTTGTAATCGACTTCGCATATAAAAGGAGAATCTATTCTGAACCTATCTTCCCTCTTTCTTTCTTTGCTGCCTACGTAAGCAGCAAAGAAAGAAAGTAGTAAAGCGTATAGTCCGGTATTGGTCGAAACTTGAGCAGCAAAATGGTCGACGAAAATGGTGAAAACGTCACGTAGGTAAGGTGCGAAAGGGATAACCCTCTGCAGACCCGAAATAAACCAACCTAAAATACACAAAAACCATGTCATTTATTTTGTTATTAAAAATGCTTTTATAATAATGAAATAATACGTAATAAAATAAAATAATACGTCCCACTGCTGGGCACGAGTATCTCCCCTTCTTGGGACTAGGCCTGGAGCTTACTCCACCACGCTGCTCCAATGCGGGTTGGTGGAGATAAGGGTTAGTGGCCAACTCGCTGTCGGATGTTTACAAACCGGCCTAATAAGGCCTCCGACAAGGTTTAACAGCTGCTATCTATCGATAGCAACCGGGACCGACGGCTTAACGTGGCCTTTGAAGCACGGAAACGCATTTTAATTTGCCATTAGCGGTCACCCATCACACACCCAACCGCGCCCGCCTCGCTTAACCGAGTAGATCGGTTGCGATCTACGTCAGCCGCGGGGCCATGCGCGCTTCTTCCTAGGTAAATGTTTTCGTAACTCATGTTGGTATAAAGGGCAATAGAGAGTGACTCATAGTGAGCGTATTGATAAGTAAACATTCGGAGTGCCACTGAGACTTCACTCCTAGAGATTGAACCAAAGAAGTCATCAGTCGGGGGATCATGACTTGCGTATGTGTGTTTAAGATTTTTTTTTGTAGGTTACTCGAGGGGAAATCTTCTTCACCGCTCTACTTCCTAGACTGCCACTGTCACCGATTAGACTAAGCCTGGGTTGCACCAAGATATTTGTTAGTTAAAGTTACTGTTACATATCACATCCTTCTCTAACTTAAAGTAATCTGTAAAGTTAGAGACGGATGTGAAACAATAACTTTAACAAATATCGTCGTGCAACTCAGGCTAAGAGTCCCTTGCGCCGATTGCTCGGTTAAGTAGAGCCTCGAGACGAGCAATTACTAATACTATATACTACGTCCAATTAAAAAATGTCTATTACACGCGTTATGTTCTTCGATATGGATTAAGAGGCTTAGATCTGCAGAAAATATACGCGGCGCCACTCAATTGCCTAAACTTTTTCAGGAATGTATCCAACCTATCGTCCATTCAGTTGATTCCATACACATTAAATGAATCGCCCGCAAAACGTCATTATGCCCCTTTGTAAAGGTCTCCACCTAAAAAGTTGAATCGGCAGAACAGTGCCGCGTTGAATGCATAGAGGTCACATACCGGTCCTATTGTGGCCAGCCCGTCGCTAACAATGCATTTTGTGCACTTAATTAAATCTTTTATACTTACAACACTAGCAACGAATTTCCATTAGATACTGACACAAAATCTACAGGTTAGTAACTTCCAATACGTGAATATGACGTCATTTAAGAATTTTCAAATGGGGCCGTTCAAGTATTACGTAAGCAGATATATTACAATTCTTTACCCCCCCATCTGCCTTGTCAGCAAAAGTAAGCAAAGCTCTTACCCCCTCCCCCATGCTTACGTAAACATTTTTCAATTAATGTATTGTTTTTTTAGTATTTTTATTTTTTATATGATTTTTTATAAGTGAATTTTTGGGTATTAACCAGCGCGTGGTGGAACTACCACGGTTCTAAAGCGAGTGCCTAAACGTATGCATTATTTGCGGGAATCCCCGAAAAAGCGTTTAGTTTTCAAGCAAAGACAAAGTGAGGGTTGCCATTCGTGTAAAAAAGTAAATAACTACCGATGACGTAATCATCATCCCCTACTCATCTCAGACTCCCCTACCCCCCATGTCATCCAAAATAAGCAGAGCAAAGACCCCCCCCACCGCCCCCCATAGTGCTCACGTAATACTTGAACGGCCCCAATGGTGCAACTAATTTTTTGCTTAATCGGTAATTTAACAAATTTGATAAAGCTTAAGTAAGATGATGCGAACCAGTCTAAGTCTAACATATTTTTGCATATTCCAAGTGCCAAAACGAAAGTGCCCATTCTGTCGTGTGTCGCCTCGTTTTAATTCCCTTCCTTTTATCTCATTTTGTGAGCACGATTTTTGTAACGATTGTCGCCGCATAATGAGTTCCGTTCAGCATTCAGTACAAGTGCTATTCATGAGTGAGTGAAATTTGCTTTGTTTGTTTTTTTTTCTCCTGTGAAACGGTTATCAAAGTCGCCAAGATGCGAAAGTCTGAAAGAACAATTACACGGACAATTTGTGTATATTTCATTAAAATATGTATGATGCGCCGAATATTCGTTTGGTATTCGGTATTCGGCATCTTTTCCACTATTAGTATTCGGTCGAATTATTCAGTTTTTGTGCCGAATATATTCGGTTCGAATATCTTTAATTTAATGGCTACACAACACGGTATAGGTATAACTAAAAGACAAAACTTCTTATGTTATTTTATAAGCCAAAGAAATCCTATAAAATAATGTGTTGAATGAAGCAAATAACACAAATCATGTTGTATTTTGAAACTTCAAATCAACATACTTTTAACCTGTAGTTAGTTACATACAGTCAACATTTATTTTAAAATTCAAATCAGCTTTTTTTTTCAACTTTATAGGTATTTACTTAAATCAACATTTTTTTTAATCGGGTGGCGGGCGGTCTTTATCTACTGTTGTAAGAAACTCGAGTCTTGGAGTCCTATTTAATAAAACTTGAGCTATTTGTAAAGACTCGAGTCTTTTAAATAATACTTAGAGATCGAGTCCTTCGCCATTTGAAGTCTTTTGTAAAAAGACTGGAGTCCTGCCAAAAACAAATCAAAGACGAGTCTTTTTAGAAGAACTCATCATGACTGAGTCATTTGATTTCAGTGCGTTAAAATCCGTTTATGTTAAGTTAATATCTTCTCAATATAATATTAAATCCAAATACTTATAACATTTTGACTTATTTTACTTAGAAGAACATTGAAGCAACGTTAAAGGAGATGTTGCGAGTTCGGCCCTGGTTCGTACACGTCCTCAAAAAAATGGGTAAATTAAAGAAGAATCCAAAAAAATACAGTGAATTTATTCAAAAATATATTTTAGAGTTACAATCACATTTAATTCAAACGATTTTATCATTTTTAACTATGTTAAACATGGCGGCGATACAGCCGACACTTGGGATCAATCGATTTTGATAGTATTTAGAAAATTATTACTTTTTTCTCCAAGTTCTGTAATCAAAATAACATTTAAAAAATGAAAATGTCAAAATGACATCGCCCGCCATAATCGCCATGTTAGTTTTGAGTTGCAATTCTAACTGCAAATTATGTTTTGTAACTGCAAACAAAGCTAAATAAGTGAAAATATGCAGTAAAAAACGTTTTTATATTGATTTTGCCTGTTTAATGATATTGTGTACAATACATGGCCGGAGGTCCATACATTTTTGCAACATCTCCTTTAAGATTTTAAGCAAATAAGGTCCTTGTAAAAATAATCCATGGTTAAAACAAATTAAGACATGTATGGCAATCATTGATGATTACTTCAATGATCACAATATCGGGCAAGTACATCTTTGTGCTCCCTGATTTCCGATCACAGATTATAATACACTCATGTTCATGACTCAGTCTAGCTCAAAGAACTTAAAAGACTCGAAAGAACTCAGAAGACTCAAAAGGACTCTGTGACTAACGAGTCCTAGTCTTGAAAATCGACTCAAGTCTCGACAAAACAATGAAAGTGCAAACCGAATAAATCGGCCAAATATCCGGTTCGGTAAAAGTTAAACGGAATGGTATTCGGTTATTCGGTGAAATCATTATTCGGCGCATCATTGTATGCTAATAAAAATATATATTGCAGTAGCTGAATGTCGTTATTTAGGTGTATTCCTTTGCCTGTTTGATTCCGTAGTCAAATTGATTGATTTATCTTCTATCCGTTATCTGTATATTTCAGCTATGTTCTAAGGAACTGTACTTACAAATGAAATTAGAGAAATAACTTTTTCAAGCCACCAATCTATGTATACTACTACAGTATACACCTAACATTAATTATTGTTAAATGGTGGTACGTACTAGGGATTTTTAATATTCGAAAACATTTTTTGTGTGTCCCCCTTTTTGTACCGAATAGCGTCAGTATGTAACTTCAGGAGTTACAAGACCCATTTTAATAGTTCTGCCGTAAGTAAAATAATTTATATTTTCAATTAAAAAAAAAAAAGAAAAATCGATTTGAGTAATGTGACTAGGTTAGGTAGGTTAAATATGTTTAAGTAGTTTTGAAAACTTTGATATTCTTTATTTTCGATGATTCAAGTAGGTAGTAGTTATAGTCCCATTAGGGTGTAGGTATTTTTTTTTATATTAATTGTCTCCATATTTTGGAATTTCGGCATTCACAATCAAGAGTGATCCTCCTCTGTCAAATAGACAATTTTACCTATGATTTTACGAATGAGACCATAATACGAGATAACGTAGGATTTAATGACTAACCATCGAGTTCCGTCGGCGGCATCAGATATTACTTACTGTTTTATCGCTAGTCATGTTTATATAACACGAAATTACACTAATTAATGTTTAGATTCGAAACAAATTCCCGTCGATCGTGATTGATACATCCATTAATAACTTCATTCATTCCGCGGCCCAATAGGTAATGCTTTGTCTAAAACTGTATTGAAATTTCACTTTCACCGAAGTATTTGTTGATCGATGGCCCGAATTATTCTCTTATTGCCTTCCAAATAACGAAAATTGATGCTTAGACAGCCTCGTATTTATGTAAGTATTATCTTCGTGACACTAAAATTGGGTAGCTATCGGAGATGCTTTCTATTCTAATGCCCGAGTTGCATAAGGTTTGGATATTGTAGATTAACTTTACAATATATTTTACACTTATCAGCGAGTAATTTATCTAACACCTTTCACTAATCTAATCGTATAATTACATCCCCAGCGGTCTGTTTTTTGTTTTCAGTACTTCCATTGTTCAAATCATTGCTTTATGCAAAAGTAAACGCAGGCGTCTGCAATTTTAATTTAAAAATTGCTGATTGAATGTTCCTTTGGATAATAAATTTACTTTCTAAAAAACTGTTCGATTTTGTCAGCTCAATCCTTTTGTCATTATTAGCTCTGAAATTTTGAATTTACTGGTTCAATGATTTATTTTAGTCGCAAGTAATAATTTAAAATTGTAGGTATTCTAAGTTAGAAAGAAATGCATTCAGTGCTTATCGAAAGCTAAAAGATGAAATAATCATGAACCGTCAGTCTGACTTTCGATGGATTCCGATCAAACATTCGTGACTTATTTAGTCATGGTCACGCTCATGACGAATGTCCGTACACATAAACGTGATTCCGAATTCAAGTTTCCCTGGATGTTGTTATGCTGTAATTACAATTTGTTGCGCTTTTTTTTAAGTGAAGTAGCAAAGTGGCGTGCAGTCCACGTTTCATAAGTGGCCACTAAAGCTAATCGGCTAGAAACGTAATTTAACGCTTGAATTATCCGAAGGGATAGGCAAATGCATACATGTTATGTGAATACTCACGATTCGCCAGTTGTGGGGCCTATACTTCCGAGCAGAAGAGCAGATTCCAGTCCTTCACTGGTGGTACAGTTAGTATCCCCTTGAACTTTGACACTGAGTAGAAGTTCGAGGGTGTAGGCATCATAGCATTAGATACTCACTCTATCTACAGTCAAGTGTAGTGACAGGGAGTCGGTTAGGAGCATAGTTAGGAGAGAATAATGTATGGCCCCGTAATTTTTATCACAGAGGTAAATTAGCTTAGATTTCAGAGATGGCAGCGCATTTGCTGGTGGTAGAGCTATGACGGCGCTCGCGGGCAGAGGCACCACTGCATTACCTAATATACCTACTTGCCGCTAAATGGAAGTGTTCCGCGCTATCGTGTTCCGGTCAGGTGGTAATGTACGGCCCTGTAATTTCCGAGACAGAGGCATAACACCTTAGGCCTCAGAAGTGGTAACGCATCTCTGCATTTTGACCTCTGGTCTTTGTGTGGGTGTATGTATGTAGGCTGCAGTCATCACTTAACATCAATGTGAACTGCATGCTTGTTTGCGAATTTCATTACATAAGAAAAAAAAATCTGCATTTTAACTACTGGTTTTTGTGTAGATAGGTACCTATAGCCTGCAAGTCTTTTTACATAACATTCATTTCGCATATATATGCTATTTATTGAACTGGAAATCTCAATTCGTAAGTTTTTTTTGTTATTTGTAAACATAAAATAAAAGATCCAAGACGGAAGTCTGTGATTAAGTCTATGATTAATAAATTAGTTTTGCAATGATTTTCGATGTCTCTCAAAGCCTGGAAATAAATCAAATCTTAATCAGTAAAAGTGTATCAGACATTGACTCGACAACCGGAGGTACTGATAACAATCTTGGGCAGCACGGACCAGTCAGTCTGCTTCCAATAATTTCAAATAATTTGAGTCATTGCTCTGAAGCATATCAAGTATTAGCGAATGTATTAAAAAAAATATAGTAAGGTATCGTTTATTTTTCTCTACAAATGACATCTTGAGTAATAATCAATTGTATGTGTCTTGGGGAAGTGAATCAATAAGGGAGGATTTTTTAAAATTCCGGCAGGAAAGGATTTGTTGAAGAACATGCAAGTCGCAGCCAAAAGCTAACAATATTAAAATTTAAATACATATTCAATAATTAGTGGGATGATGTTTCCTGACCTAGATATCCCATCTAAACCTTTTTATTTTGTTAAATGAGAAATGGTTCATGAATATGTTTTTAGTCGGCGGAGTACCTAATTAATGCGTTATTCTGTAAATACCTAAGTAGGTATCTATTGTGAAAAAATGAAATGATTGACCCAGTTCGATTTCCTTTTATTTTAGGATTTATTGCGTAATAATTTTGCAATTGATTTATTTTATGACCGAATCTACTTTTATGTATTTGTGAGGAAAGAATAATTAGTAATTCTAATTAGCCATCAATGATAGATACATACATCCTGAACTTAGTATGTAGATAGTTACAATTGGATTTGTGTCTTTTTTTCACACTTTGCTATTGTTTTCGGTAATAATTAAATAATTTTAATGATTATCTAAAACAATAGCAAAAATCGAATAAAATAGAATTTCGATCGATACACACACCCACCCATCTTCCGATATTGAGCCAATACTGTAGACTAGACTAAAATGTCGCGAAAAATAAGGGACCCGGTTCTTGGTAACGGTACTTATTCAGCCTTATTCGCTGGTGTTAGAGAAGATAATAATTCGTCCTGGTCTCAAATTATGTTTCCGCAACCAGGACCTGTGTTCTGGTGGTAGAGCTCCAGTGACGGAGCTCGAGGGCGTAGGCATCACCGCATTACCTAATCTATCTGCCGCCAAATGGTAGTTCAGCACTATCGTGTTCCGGTTATTAAATGGTCCCGTAATACCCATCACAAAGGCATAACAACTTAGGTCTGCAACACTAACATTTTGGCTGCATCTGGTTTTTGTGTAGGTGTCTACAGGCCGCAGTCACCA
Organism: Macrosoma leucophasiata; assembly: GCA_036365455.1. Classification (NCBI taxonomy): domain Eukaryota; kingdom Metazoa; phylum Arthropoda; class Insecta; order Lepidoptera; family Hedylidae; genus Macrosoma; species Macrosoma leucophasiata. The sequence goes on from JAWQUS010000021.1 coordinate 15,434,726, forward strand.
CTTAACATCTAAGTGAACTGCAAGCTTGTTTTAACGAAGGTGTCGTTACATAAAAAAAGCCTCAACTTGATGAATGACCGCTATAAAACATATATTTTATACTTTTACGCCTTTTAACTTTAACTACTCGCATTTTATAGTGCGTTGTGTGGTGTTAAAATATAATAAAATTGTGTCATAGACCCTTAATTCCGTGATAAGATGTAATTCTTAGAACTGTTTCTCCTTGTCTCGTCAAGGGTCATAAACGGAGATGGCAGGTGGATAAATGTTGATATAAAACGAAGTTGCACTTGTGTGCGTAACAAGGAAGAGTAGGCCAACCGTGACTTAATGAAAGTGATGGCGTTTTGACACCATCGCTGCTTTTGCCCATAGCAGTGGCACTAATCTATAAATATAAAAATCAGCTTTTCGTTAGTCTCGCTAAAACTTGAGAACGGCTGTACCGATTTGGCTAATTTTGGTTTTGAATGATTTTTGGAAGTTTAAACCTTTTAAAAGGTATGAAAATTTGAAGAAATTGAAGGGAAATAGTAAAAAGCACAATTTTATTTTCCGATATAAATAGTCCGTAGGTATATTATATCAAACCTTTGACACATTATTTCATTCTGAAGCAATACGAAGTTTGCCGGGTCAGCTAGTTTTAATAAAAAGACGTATACAGTTACCTAGTGCTTATGCTTTGTGGCTTCGTACGTGCAAAAGTAGCTTTCATCTTCCGCCATACCATGGTCGCGTCATCGGTTCAGCTCAGACAATCTTCTTTTATTGTATGGACTTATGTAGGTGGTTCGTTTCGAGACGGAAATAGCCTGCTCACTAGTTTACCGTGTATTGGCGAACGCAAAGGGTTGTCAGCTTAGGCTGAAAGAGGACTACGAGACCCCTACGGGTCCGTTCGTTAGCTCGGGGGAAGGAGGAGGGGGGAGCACATAAGACATGCGGCTCAGTCAATCGGTTCAGCTTTATAGTTCGAATAAAAGTGCACAAAATTCGAACTTATGTATCGTTTTACTCTCACATGGTTTACACTCATTGGTAGACTCCCTTCCGATGAACTTGAAGGCGACGGCGTCAAATGGTAAGTAAGTTCAGTCTCAGGGGAGGCTAAACATATTCTACAGTTTTCGTCGGTTTTTGTGTAGATGTGTATAGGCTGCGGTATTCACTTACCATCAATGTGAACTTTATGCTTGTTTGTCACCACCATAACAGAAAGACATGCTACCGAATACAAACCTAGTACCTAGTAGAACTGTAGAAATTCGCACTGCCTCAGACACTTACAAATTTAATCAGAGATTACATGCATTTTTCTGTGTAATGGAAGTGGCAAACAAGCATGTAGTTCACATCGATGTTGAGTGATAACTGCAGCCAATATACACCCACACAATGACCGAGGTCAAAATGTAGATGCGTTACCATATCACGCCTAAGGCCTAAGGTGTTATGCCTCTGTGCCGGAAATTACAGGGCCCTACATTAGCACCTGACCGGAACACGATAGTGCTGAACACTACCATTTAGCGGCAAGTATATTAGGTAATGCGGTGGTGCCTACGCCCGCGAGCTCCATCACTGGAGCTCTACCACCAGAACACAGGTCCTGGTTGCGGAAACATAATTTGAGACCAGGACGAATTATTATCTTTTCAAATCCTTCTTACCTACTCACTGCTTAATAAATTGTAAGTATTGTAACCAGGGGGCCGACCGCGTAACTCAAATGCTTTCGTTCAGCTTTCCATTATGACAACATCTAATCAGTTTCGTACCACCTAACTTTTTCCTAAAAGTGTTTTCGTTCGCAAGTACCTATATCCGCAGGTACTTAAGAGCAAAATGTTTTAACAGGCGGTAGGTACCTACGAAACTGACAAGACAACGTCCTAAACGAAAGCATTTCAGTTAGGCGGTCGGCCCCCAGAGCTGTCATAATTTATCGAACTGACCAAAACCAATCAGAGCTGTGCAATAAGTACATAACAGTAAGTTCCAATAGTACGCTAGAAAGTGTTTATAATTTGACAAAAAACCTAACCAGACTTTTCCTTTTGTCAATTTAAAAATGACCCGACAACTCCGACTAGGTAGGTATAACAGATTAAGAAGGTCGTAGGTAAAGTAAAGAATATTAGGTTGTAAAATGCGCAAGCGCACATGACCCCATACAGCTTGTAATAAATCGTAGCCGCATTATGCTATTAAATTATTTTAGTTAGTATGTATTTAATAAAAACAATCATATTTTATGTCAAATAGGTACCTAACATAAGAATTTATTGTACTGGCGTGTTGGTATTGAGTTCTGAGTAAACCAGAACTCAATATTTCTATCGGCGAATTTGTCCGCAATTCTTTACGTTTTTGATGAGATTTAGAGAACAGTAACAGTTGACAATCGACGATCCACGACAATCCCACGCTTTTGCCCCATCAATGACGATTCACTGTTCACCAACACAATGTGGTCGCAGTTTTTTTTTACTCGACTCTGAAAACCATTATTGTGGATTAAACGAGTATTCACTTAATGATGGTAGGCCACTGGAACAGAAATCAGTTTGAATGCGACAGACAATGTAAGGCATAATATGTAAATAAGTATTTGACAATGTATGAAGATGAACTCTTGGAAAACAAGGATATACCTACCTATTTAATTGCGCGACAACTTATTATAATAATTTAGTTGCATGCATGACGGACTTATTTAATGACATCAATCTCCAATTTCGAGGTGATGACTTGAGCTTAATTAAATGAAAATTGCTGCGTTGCTGCTTTCGTATCCAAATTGCTCTTACGTAAGGTAGGTATATAAAATATGATCGATGAGTTCCACAATTTCAAAACTTATCGGCAGCATTCAACAACAATGACGGCTATTGTGATTTTAAAGATTTCAAACTATGTTGAAGATTAATATGAATGCCTTCTTATATTTTTTCGAAAATATGTCTATAAAAACGATCAGTTAATTAAAGTGTAGGAAAAGGATGCGTTAAACACAACAGATAGACAACTACCCGACTACATAGTATTTATTATACTATTCTGATCACGATAACTTGACGCTCAATATTCTCTATTTGAATCCTGGCTTGCTTTAAGGGCGGCCACACAAAACTGCGATGCGATGCGATTTCGTCCGATATGTTGAAAGTATGGTCACCTAAATCGCATTGCAGCAATTCGCATCCCATCGCAGTTCTGTGTGCGCACCCTAATACAGTGAGTAGATTGAAATAATTTATCAATTCATTTGCAGGGAGCGTGTTACGGTGACCACTCGCCATATGAGTCCAGTGGCAACCACGCCAGAGGAAACACCCACCGCACAAGTAGGCACAATCCGCACCGAAGAGTACAAACGAGATCTCGCAGAGTTCCAAGCGAGAAGATCCTCCAACGCCAAAGAGGAATCACCGAAAAAACGCTGCGGAAGACATTCCCTACCCATATCCTGCACGGATTGCACAGACCACGACAACACGTTCAACTATGAAAAGAAATCCGCACTCAAGTACAAGAAAAACCACAAGCGTACCAAAAGCGAGGAAAACGATGGCGTACCAAACATACAGTTCCTATTCCAAAACCAAGTATTCATGCCGGGTAATGTGTTCGCGACTGCGTCGTATTCTGAACCGCAGAAATCGAAGCGCCACCACCGGCGGCACTGCAGACCAGAAATGGATTTCCTTGTACAGAAACATATTGATTTCAAAGAGGACGAGCAGGATTCGCCGCCAATATTCTTTAAAAACAATTCCTTGCCTTTCGACGTTAAGAACTTTCTGGATCGTTCGAGAAGCGACAACGAGGGTGTAGACGGGGTGGATGGGTCCAAAACTAAAGCAAAAGTGTCTAGTCATAGTTCTTTGGAGAGTCCCGCAAAGGAGGACTGTTGTGAGGACAAACTTTGGGAAGTGATGAGCGAGTTGAAGAATTTCGATCAGTGGGCTGACGAGCAGTTACAGGCGCAGTCGGTGAACACCAGTAAAACTGATGACAGTAAAGTAAGTTTTTAGCTTTTTTCGATGATGATTTTAGGATTCCACCAAAGGGTAAAAAGTATTGTTACATTTCATATCCTTCTCTAACTTTAACAGATCTCTTTAAGTTAGAGAGGGATGTGTGAATGTACAATAACTTTAACAAATGTCTTGGTGCAACCGAGGCTAAGACTCCGTTGTCCGCCCGTCTGTCTGTATGTCTGTCCGTCTGTCACCAGGCGGTATCTCATAAGCCGTGATAGCTAGAGAGTTGCAATTTTCACACACAGATGATGTATTTTTGTTGCCGCTTTATCAAAAAACAGAATAATAAAAACATTTAAGTGGGCTCCAATACAACAAATGCTGTTTTGCTGTTTTTTTTACACTTAATTTTTCCGAACCCTTCTTTTTTGTCATATTAACCAATTTGGGTCTTTATAAAGTTTGATCCATTTTTATGCGACAACCTGGTTTGAAACGAAATTTACTTTGATTTCGTTTCGTTTTGAAGTGTGTAACGGCAGATCAGTCAAATTTTGCGTAGTGTTGTACTTTTGTGTTTGTTTATTTTTTCATTTATATTTATAACTTTTTTTCAACCAGAGCGATACAAGCGCCTACGGCTTACCGATAGCCAGCTCGAGTAACCTGGACGTAACTGTGGAACAGAGTAAAGCCTGGAACCACGGCAAATGGGGCGTGGTTCCCGTGCACATCAAGAAACTGGCCGGAGTCACCATCGGACATGTCAGAAAGAAACGCAACACGGAGATAAATATATTGAGGTATGTTTTGGCTCGATGTTGTCATCTGTACGTGACGACCACTAGACTGCCCACTAGTGGCAGAGAAATCTTCCGTTAGTGCAGGTTTTTACTGGTGGTAGAGCTCTAGTGAAGAAGCTCGCGGGCGTAGGCACCACCGCATTACCTAATATACTTGCCGCTAAATGGTAGTGTTCAGCACTATCGTATTCCGGTCAGGTGGTAATGTACGTCGCTGTAATTTCCGGCACAGAGGCATAACACCTTAGGCCTCAGGAGTGGTAACGCATCTGCATTTTGACCTTGGTCTTTGTGTAGGTGTCTATAGGCTGCAGTTATCACTTAACATCAATGTGAACTGCATGCTAGTTAGCCACTTTCAATACATAAAAAAAAAGTTCCTCAACCGAAAAATGACGGTCCAACCATCCCAATCATCAGTCCAGCCGAAAGACCTCCACTACTGGACAAATCCTTCCCAAAAATACCCACAACACTGTTGTGCGGCATTAGGTGAGAATATGCCATAATCACCACGCTTGGCAGGCGGATTGGCGATCTCAGTGGCGGTAGTATTAACTACCGTCCTATTGGAATGATTTGACCGCTGTTGGGTTGACTGACTGCACTTAATGTCAATGTGTTAATGTGAAAAGAAAAGTAGAATAAATTTTTTCCGCTAGTGGGCGGTGTGGTCGTCACGCAACGACGCACGGACCAACCACAGTTTTAAACCATCGCCAGCAGTAAATACAGTAACGTGAGGTGGGCAGTAGCGTCACGCGACAAAATTGCCGCCACTGCGATCTCCAATCCGCCTGTCAAGCGCGGCGATTCCGGCATATTCTCCTTTAACAACACTGTTGGTCTTTGTGGAAGATTGCGTCCAAAAGTGGGCATCTTTAGGCTGGAGTGATGATTAAGGCCTGTGCAGACGAAGTACTCCCTCCGGGGTACTTTTTTATCCATCAATATAGATCCCTTATAAACTTTATATAACGCACACAACGGACTAAGCCTGGGTTGCACCACGACTTTTGTTAAGTTAAAGCTATTGTAACTTTAACAGATTTCTGTAAGATGGATAAGGATGTGAAATGTTACAATAACTTTAACAAAAGTCGTGGTGCAACCCAGGCTAAGGGCGAGATTCACAGACCGCGACCACTACGACTTTACTTTGAGCAAAGTATGCTTAGAACTGTCAGAAATGTATGGGTTTTGACAGTTCAAAGCATACTTTGCTCGAAAGTAAAATCATAGTGCGGTCTGTGAATCTCGCCCTAAGGGTACCCCGAAAAGTGTGAGTGTGAGTATTTTTGTCCCCTAGAAACAAAAGTCCTGCGCAGACGAATTAGCGCAGGCCTTGACTTATATTTGGCACCAGTTTTTAAATAATTTGTGATTATGTCATCTGTCGTCGCTTAGTGCAGTTGTCACAGTAAATTGTTCATGAACCTGTAAAACCGGTCGTAGTAAGTTGTAGATACAAATACGGACACGCATCTTGAGCGCTAAACGTTGTGTATTAGCGCATCGCATTACTGACACGTGCATCTTTTTTTTTTTTAATGTAATTGAAGTGGTAAACAAACATGCGGTTCACATTGATGTTAAGTGATGACTGCAGCCTATAGACACCCACAGAAAGACCAAGGTCAAAATGCAGATGTGTTACCACTCCTGAGGCCTAAAGTGTTATGCATCTGTGTTGGTAATTACAGGGCCGTACATTACCACCTAACCGGAACACGATAGTGCGGGAAACTATCATTTAGCGGCAAGTATATTAGGTAATGCGGTGATGCCTATGCCCGCGAGCTCCGTCACTGGTGCTCTACCACCAGTAAAACTGGTGGTAGAGCACCAGCATCAATTTTTTTATGTAAGGTTTTTGGCAAACATACATGAAGTTAAGTGATAACTTCAGACTATATACATCTATACAAAAATCAGAGGTCAAAATGTGGATACGTTGCCAGTATATTTTCTAGTCTTAGTTATACCGATGTACCTAATTGTTACCGGTACCTATATCTAGGATAAGAAGTATCGTATGAAAATCGGCACCTAGCCATTTACAAATTTAAAATTGGTACTGTTTAGGCGTGGAAGGCATTAACAGAGATAATAGTAACAAATTAATTTTATTGCAATTTTTAAAATTACGATTTTCGTATTTTTTTTTGTTTTTGTGGCTGCACTACATTATCGGTACCCATGCCTCCCATGCTAGCTACGCTATGCTGGGATATCATAATACCCGAGATATACCTACTGCCTTTTATGATGCGGGTGCTGAATATTACATCAGTTAATGCGGTGCTACTAACGCCTTCGAGCTCCGCCATTAGATCTCTTATCGCCCGAAATAAGGCCTAATTGATGAGCCATTCGTGTTTATAAAATGCCTTGATCTATAAAATTTATTGTTGTAACAGAAAATGTCGCCACCCGAACATAATACTGTTGATGGGACTCTATCCGGACGTGCGCAACAACGTGCATATAATTTGCGAAAGATGCGTCGACTCGTTGTTTGGTGTAATCCATGTACAGGTAAGATTTTTGTTGCCGTTTTACATTTATGTTTACAAACAATACTGAGACGTAGCCAAGAAAATTTAACATAAAAGGCCATGCAACTCTGACTCAACGTGAAACTCGCAACTGGCAAATATTCCTGCGGATTCTTCTACAGAATTAGACATTTTTTACATTTCAGGAGTTCCTGTTGAAAAATCTCGTTCCCTTCAAGACAGAGGCAAGCAGTTCACATTGATGTTAAGTGATGACTGCAACCTATAGACACTAACACAAAGACTAGAGCTCAAAATGCAGATGCGTTGCCACTGCCAATAAAAAGAGACGTCATTACAATACTCGCTTCGCGTAGCCAACGTTTTAGTTTTAACCCGCATGTGCACATTGGAATCGCAATGTGCGATACTGCCAGGTTTGCTGACTTGACTTTATTGTCAGTTTGTGGCAAGTTACCCTTTAGCCAGTATGGGAGCTATTTTGATTTAAGTTTTGAGACACTGGTCGTTTTGACAAGTCGTCGTTGGGTTAGAAATTAATTTAATTCCCAAGGTAGCGTACTAAGCGCGAAAATCAGTGCAATACGCACTGGGCATAGCTTGGTCTCCGGTTCTCCTGCGCATGCAGGTTTACGTACTCGACTGACCTATCATACAGTCGTGACAGTGCATGATACTACTAAATTGGTCTACTTGTTGGTCCATGTTTCAAGTAGCTCAGTAGCTTCCAGGCGGCTAGTTCGTTTCTGCAAGTTGTTGTTTCGGATTTGAAGTTATTTTAATTCTCAGGGACGAATACTAAGCGCGCAAACGTCAGTACAATACGCGTTGGACATAGCCAACGCGCTAGTGTTCCTCCGCATGCAAGGCTACGTGCACACTGGGCTCACCAGTGCCGGTATAATGGTGACGGCGCGTGACACGGCTAAATTAGCGGACTTGTCCCCCTGCGGCAAGCTGCCCTGTCGTCGCCCTAAGTTGGGGTACCCTTATACCCCGGAGCCGCACTATGTCAACATTGAAGGTATGTGTGTAATGTTTTGTTTTGATGAGCCAATGGGACCGGCGGCAGTGGCGGACTAAGGGGGGCGCGGCCGCCTAACTCTTATGCTTTCGTTTATCTTTCGATTATCACAACATCTTGTCAGTTTCGTACCGCATAACTTTTTCCTGGCAGTGTTTTCGTCCGCAGATATATTACTTAAGAGCAAAATGTTTTAATAGGTGGTACGAAACTGACAAGATAACGTCATAAACGAAAGCATTAGAGTTAGGCGGTCGGCCCCCCTTAGTCCGCCTCCAAAGATCGACTGGTCGCTATTCGTTTCGGATCTGTGTGTTTGTGTATGTGTTCTGTGTGTACAACTGAGTGGGTTTTCTCATTTGAAATCTCCTATTGGATGATGGTCGGGAAGGTAATTGCATCTTGGAAAATAATTTCGCGACTTTGCCGTGACTTATATTAAAAAATAAAGATTATATTAGTGAACGCTTGTGTAGATTGAAAATATAATCATTTTCCATCATTTGCCTATTATTCAGCCCGTTAACACAGAAATGGAAGCTTTGATACGAAGAGACATAAAAAAATAAGTTATGACGAATATCAGTTTATGTTGTGAAATTCGTTTTCAGTGTATTTTTACAACAACGCAATGAGTAATTTCAAAAGTAGTTTTACGGTTGAATTGCTACGCCCGATAGTTCATAAGCGAATAGATGTAATGGAAGAGGTACTGTTGAAAATATTACTCGCACCAGTCATAAATAACCTTTTAAAATAATAATGTATAATTGAAAAAGCTTTAGTAGGCGTTTATAAGGACTATCCATATGCTGTGTCATTAGCAAATTGTTAATTATTGGAAAACGTGTGAAATCTGCAAACTACACACATCTAAAAAACAGAGGTCGCAATGATTGTAATACATAAGAGACGGGTAATTATAGACCCGCAAAATAGTTTCTGGTTAACCATAAATTAATTTATTGAAGTAAGTGTAAAAAAAAATGTTATATATTTTTAAGGTAAAAACAAAATACTTACACCATAATTTTAAGTACATAAAGTGAGAAAAGTTAGAAAAACAAATGACATAAAAGAGAGAGTACAGAGTTAATACCTGGGCCTAGAAATGTATGGAACAATATCATTCTCGTTTGAGACGTTTTTAAGTCAGAAGGTATTTAGTTTTCTTGGCTGCTCATTCTACTCTTTTTAGTGCTCAAGATCAATTTATAGTTTGAAATAAAAACGTAACAACGATATTACTGTAAAAAAATCAATGCTTTTATGCCTACACGTTGGATATCTATTTATACAATAATAGATGGCTAAGTAAACACGACTTGTCCGTAAAACTACTATTATTTCAAAGAAAATAACAGTTCGCACGACTCTAATCTTATTTTTGCGCAAACGATCGTGAGAGAGTATTTCACATTGATCATGCTGTTGTTTGTCTTCGATATCCGTGCTTGTATTGTATTTTACTTTATACACGTAATTTATACGAACATTACAACACAGGTACATTCGTACCTGTGTAAATGTGTTCGCTTTCGTCGTTTTTTTCCGTTTATATTTTTTGTAATTTAAATTACACACGGAAGGATGCCTGAAGGTCGCGACTCGATACCTTGAAGGTCCTGAGAAAACATTAAATTCTTATGATTTGTGAACAATTGTTTATTTAAATCTCTTACCAGACGCTCGAGAAGCGACCTCGGATGCCGAACCGCTGTTGACTGCAAGATCGTCTGAAGCCTATCTTGCTGCTAACGCTATCGCCAAAGACTACAACACGTATGCAACATCGGACCAGTACCATTGGCAAGCGCCGGAATTGTTTGAGCCGGACGAAAACGGGATGGTACACGCTTGCTCTAAGAGCGATGTGTACTCGCTCTGTCTCATACTGTGGGAGTGTTGTAATGGTGAGTGTCTTGTTATCCCGTTGTGTTGATTTATTAACTATTGCGACGTGGTTGATCTTAATCTATATCTAACCTGGCAGACGAAGAATCGACCATACAGGTCATTTGAGATTATGTTACATCTCAGTAATTTATTGATAGTTATTTTATAAGTAATTAGTTACCTACACTCTCCTCTTTTTATTGTTCTGGTCGACATCGATAAAGTTTTCCCGATTATTGCGATAATATTGCAATCGAATATTTCTTTCCTGCTTTTTTTTTGGTGCTATGTGCTATAATAACTGCGGTTAATTTGATTCTGGTATCTGGAGCAAAGATTTTCGAACGTCTTTTCATACTCGAAAATCTTTGTTCCGATACGGGGATCAAACCCGTCAGCTTCGGTTCAAACACCGCTGGACCAACTGTCTCGTAAAACGCAAATGTGTTGCCACCCCTGAGCCGAGTTATATCTAAGATGTTTCGCTTCTGTGATAGAAATCACGGAGCCTTAAACTACCATCTAACCGGAACACGATAGTCAAGTGCCGAACACTACCATTTGACGGCAGATAGATTAGGCTTTCGAACTCAACACTGGAGTTCTGCCATATCAGTTTTGTTAATCTAACATCAGAAAAATCTGTAAACAGCCTCCCTGCCTTGGAAGTCACTGTCCTACGACGAGGTCAAAGAGCGGTACACGATATGGAAGACGGGCCTGCGGCCGCCTCAGGACGGCACGTACCCGGGCGGCCTGCTGGCGCTGCTGCAGGCGGGGCTCGGCCTGGCGCGCGACGCCCGCCTCGACCTGCACACCGCGCACCGCACCTTGCACGCCGTGAAGGTAAGGGGGCACACGACACGGCAGACGGGCCTGCGGCCGCCTCAGGACGGCACGTACCCGGGCGGCCTGCTGGCGCTGCTGCAGGCGGGGCTCGGCCTGGCGCGCGACGCCCGCCTCGACCTGCACACCGCGCACCGCACCTTGCACGCCGTGAAGGTAAGGGGGCACACGACACGGCAGACGGGCCTGCGGCCGCCTCAGGACGGCACGTACCCGGGCGGCCTGCTGGCGCTGCTGCAGGCGGGGCTCGGCCTGGCGCGCGACGCCCGCCTCGACCTGCACACCGCGCACCGCACCTTGCACGCCGTGAAGGTAAGGGGGCACACGATTACGGGTCACTTATAGTAGGTGTGTCAGGACCGGGATATCTGGCGCTTAACACTCTCTGCCTACCCCGTGAGAGACTTGGCGTGAACATACATTCACCATAACGTAGGGTATCCGAAACTAGGTCTGTTTTGCATCGGTAACAAACGCTATGGCTACTCCCCTCCGGTCCGCCGCGACCGGTGGGCCGAGTTGCTCTATGCATTTACATTATAAATATTTCCAAAATATTCATACAGGTTAACGACAAAATGTTTTAAGTTAGAACTTTACTGTTCTTCATCTAAACCCTCTAGAACTCTATATGTAGTTAACATTTCTTCTCAATAATTTATTCGTAGCTTTTATGCCTAGACTAGAAAAAATCTAGACTACAAAAATACCGTTTAAGCCTGCAACGATGAGAAAGAACAAACATAAGACAACTATCTCAATATCTTAATCGCGTGTACTGTGACTAATATTTGCGAAACGGGAAGCGATTCTAGACACGCTACATAAATACTGCGTACAAAAAAACAGTAATCGCGATGCCATAAATAATACTTTAAAATGTGCTCCGAATTAATATTATTAACAACGATCGATCGGTAGGTTGTGCAGGTACAACCCTTTTCTGAAGAAATGATCTGGGGGAATAATATTATTATCTAATATTATTGGCAGTTTATTTGCATTTATGCTATGGACGTTCACATTATTTGATTTTCACAATAATCTGTACTAGATTTAAGCTCTCATTTAAAAGGGCTCTTACTAAGTTTGTTGGGTAGCAGAGTTCTTCTCAGTAGTGACCGCACTTGGAACTCTGCTAAGTGAATAACTTTGATCTTGACGAATAAGTTTTTCTTTTTCTTCATTTCTCATAATTGAAGGATTTGAAAAATTTGGAATTATTATGTTTTAACTAAGTACTAAGTACTATTTTAATTTACTATTAATATTCGTTTTTGCTTTTACTTTATGAAATGGTTATTCACTCTAGGTAATTTATGATTTCTTGACGTTTTGAAAGTATCTGTAGATCTATTCGAAATAAAAATATTTTCTTTTTATCAGAACCAGTAATTTGGAATAGTTGTTTAAAAAAATGCTGCATTTAATGATTATTAAAAAAAAAGAAAAATCGATGAGTAAAATAAGAAAAGGAGCAAAAGCCAACATCACGCGGTGTTCCCAGGCGGTCACCCATCCAAGTACTGAACGCGCCCGACGTTGCTTAACTTCGGTGATCGGACGAGAACCGGTGTTTTCAACGTGGTATGGACGTTGGCGAATGAAACCTTGAATTTCTCAGTGATTAACCTATACTGCATTCTATATAGAAGCGACAATTCGCCACTGCTGCGGTCTTTAGGTTGGTTGAGAGCTATTTGCGTTTTCACCACTTGTCCGGTGAAGGAGCCCGAGATTAGTTCTTTAAATATATCTAATAAAATCCACAATTTCTAAAATCTCTTGTCACTGTACCAGTAATCAGGTAGTAAGGTTATGTGCGATAGTGCCTATATTCTCTGGACACAACTTTATAACCAAAAATTTTCGTATATATGTATGTATCTTCTCGCCAGGTCCCTAACGGGGTAGGCAAAGAGTGTAGAGCCATGTGTGTATTCTTAAAATTTTCGTCGTCACTGAAATAAATAATAATATGGAGTAGTGGAAAAAAAATGCTGCATGTAATGATTATTAAAAAAAAAGTGAAGTCGATGATTAAAATAAGAAAAGAGTATAAAGCCAACATCACGCGGTGTTCCCAGGCGGTCACCCATCCAAGTACTGAACGCGCCCAACGTTGCTTAACTTCGGTGATCGGACGAGAACCGGTGTTTTCAACGTGGTATGGCCGTTGGCGAGTAATGCTTTGAATTTATTATATTGTCTGGACACAATTTTTTTTGTCGTCACTGAAATAAAACAATGAACCTACATAGTAGGTATTTAATTTACTTATGACTAGGTGTCCCGGTGAATTTTAGTATCGCCATATCGTTGAAAAAGTAATCTTATAAATGTTATTATTCTCAGAATATTAGGTTGGGGAAAAAGTTTCTTCGCATTTTTTAAGATAATTCAAAACATTTTTTAATATAGTTTATTTAAATTTAACTAAAGTATGTATGTACCATTTTGTTCGATAACCTTTTGCCATCTTGTAGGTAGGGACATGATCCCATGGCTATAAAAATTTTGGGACTTCTCATCAAAATACCGCGACAAGTGGATTTGGCAGTCCTCTCGTGATGTTAACCTAACATTGCATAAAGAATTCTGAAGAGACCGAAACAGGTGGAAATCTGAAGGTGCAAGGTCAGGACTATACGGCGGATGCATTAACACCTCCCAGCCAAACTCTGTTAATTTTTGCTGATTGGCTATAGATGTGTGAGGTCTAGCGTTATCATGATGAAACACCACACCCCTTCTGTTGATCAATTCCGGCCGCTTTCTCTCATCTTCTTGCTTTAATCTCATCAGTTGTTCGCAGTAGAGTTCAGAATCGATAGTCCTGCCTGGTGGTAATAGCTCATAATGAATAATGCCCTTCCAATCCCACCATACACACAACATCACCTTATTGCGAGTTAACCCGGGTTTCGCCACAGTCTGTGAAGCCTGACCGGCCTTTGACTACGACCTTTTTCGCACGTTCTTGTCGTACGTGATCCACTTTTCATCACTAGTTATCAGTTTCTTCAAAAATGATTCGGTTTCATTACGTCGTAATAAAGAATCACAAATGAGTACACGGTTCATTAGGTTTCTTTCAGTGAGCTCGTGAAGTACCCAAATATCGAGCTTTTTTTTGTATCCAGCTTTTTTCAAATGCGCCAAAACTGTTTTGTGATCAATTCTCAGTTCTTCAGCTACGTCGTAACTACTGATATGTCGATCTTGCTCCAATTTTTCAAAAATTGCATCCATTTTATCCGTAATAGGGCGACCAGAGCGAGGTGCATCTTTGACATCAAAATTTCCGGATTGAAAACGCTTAAACCAAATTTGTGCTACTCTCACAGACACTGCACTAGGTCCATAAACATCGCAAATTTTTTTCGCGGCTTGCGTTGCATTTTTACGCGTTACTTTTTTGTAGTAAAATTTTAAAATGTATCGAATTTCTTCATTAGATTCACTCATCTTGACAGTACGAAAAACAAATGAAAATCACACATTTGCCTAATTTGAATTTATGTTCTTTAAAATTTTTAACTTTCAATGATACCAAAACCAGCCAGATACAAATACTACAGCCAAAGAGATTTTATTACAAGTTCATACATACTATAATGCGAAAAGACTTTTTCCCCAACCTATTATTATACACAAAAGAAAACATCAAAATGATCATACAGTTTCGGAGGCGTTTGGTTACTAATACTGTGACACGAGAATTTTATATTATTTGACTAGACGTTCCGACGAATTACGTATCGCCTGAGTGATATAAAAAAATAGCTTGCGACCTATTCTCAGAATTACCCAATACACACAAAAAATAATAATAATTGGTCAAGCCGTTTTAAAGGAGTATTGTTACAAACACTGTGGCACGAGAATTTTGTGTAAGTACATTAGATTATCGATTGTCTTCTGTTCGTAATAATTATTGTTACACATTCTTTAGGTTTACATTCAATATTAAGACTTCAAAAATATAATAAATTGGAATACAAACTAAGGCCAAATTTGCTCACCACCTCATTAGCCATTAGCATTTAAGTGTTAAGTTTCTAGTGCTAGATGAAAGTGTTGGCATAATTAGGAAACTTTGTCGCCAACGTCCATACCACGTTGAAAACACCGGTTCTCGTCCGATCACCGAAGTTAAGCAACGTCGGGCGCGTTCAGTACTTGGATGGGTGACCGCCTGGGAACACCGCGTGATGTTGGCTTTTTGGTCCTTTTACTTTTACTACTCCAATAGTAGAAGATGAGAAGTAGAGAAAGTAAAAATATATTTAAAAAAATAAAATGAGTAGCTAGGAAGCGGACGATAAAACCTGTTCAATCTTACAGTACCTAATCTTTGTAATAATTTAAAAATATTTTTAATTACAGGGCGACCTCGATGATATGGAGTACATAATAATACCGGCACGTCTCTCGAAAAAACATTCAAACTTCACAAACCAAGCGTGGGACTCCACTGAGTCCGATTGCCAGAGTCCCAAGAACATGGAACACGAAGCCGTCATACACAACCGCGACACCTCCGAAAGCGACAAAGACACGAACTCTAGTCCTCTATACGAGACCATTCGAAAAACGACATCCTGCGCAACATTTGGTGTCGCCGAGAAATGTTACGTTTCCGACGAAGATGGTCCCACTTTGAAATACGACCACCTACATGAGAAAGACTATTCCAGCGCGTGTTCCACCCCGATAGCCAAACTTCGAGCTAGAATAAAGGATATAGCCACCCCAGGCACTCTACACAGGAGCGATTCCACAGAATACTGTAGCATATTAAGCCCAGATACTCGTATAGCATACCTAAATGACAGTAAGGAACAAAGTATAGAACGGCCTACGACGAAACTGAGCCGAAGTTTCACTCCTAAATCTTACAAACCCTTACATATCAAGGTTCCGGAATTCAATCTGGACTCTATTAAGTCCTTGCTTAAGGATCAGAATGGCAGCGAGCGGTCTTCGTATAATTTCGATATTAAAAATTATAGTTTGCCTACAACGCCCATAGCCCGGAGTAACAAACTTAGGAAGAATGCGTGGCTGTCTGGAGATTTGAATGTTAACAAAGAACGGAGCGATGAAAAGCTGAAGAAAGCCTCTAATTCTCCAACTGTAGAAGGTATAGGTATGTATACAGCATTTGATATTTATTTTTTAATGAAAAGCGGCTCGACCGCCTTACTGAATCGCTGGTTATCTTCGTTTTTATTAGAAAGTGATATGAAAAAAATAACAATAATCAGTTAATCGCTATTGGTCACACAGGCACAAAAAAATTTCTAATTACAGGGCACAAAAAAACGAGATCAAAAACGATTAATCAGTTAAGGCGGTCGAGCTGTAGGAATGTGTATTTAAAACATAACGATGCGTTAATTGAACAAAGCTATCGCCAACGTCCATACCACGTTGAAAACACCGGTTCTCGTCCGATCACCGAAGTTAAGCAACGTCGGGCGCGTTCAGTACTTGGATGGGTGACCGCCTGGGAACACCGCGTGATGTTGGCTTTTTGATTTTATTTTTCATATACGAATACGTTATAAAAATAGATATAAAAATAAATTGAAAAAAAGAGTTTGTTAGCAATTGGTTGATTTTTTAGAAGTTATTTTTAGTATATATTTTTACGACCTTTATACTGTTGGTAGAGCTTCAGTGCGTATGCGTTATGTGTAAATACACAGATAGTAGACAACCACTTCAGAAATTAAATGGTTCTTGAAATATAATTTACACCTGAGATTCGAGGGATGTGGTCTGGAATTTCATAAATTAAATCGCCAACGTCCATACCACGTTGAAAACACCGGTTCTCGTCCGATCACCGAAGTTAAGCAACGTCGGGCGCGTTCAGTACTTGGATGGGTGACCGCCTGGGAACACCGCGTGATGTTGGCTTTTTGATTTTATTTTTCATATACGAATACGTTATAAAAATAGATATAAAAATAAATTGAAAAAAAGAGTTTGTTAGCAATTGGTTGATTTTTTAGAAGTTATTTTTAGTATATATTTTTACGACCTTTATACTGTTGGTAGAGCTTCAGTGCGTATGCGTTATGTGTAAATACACAGATAGTAGACAACCACTTCAGAAATTAAATGGTTCTTGAAATATAATTTACACCTGAGATTCGAGGGATGTGGTCTGGAATTTCATAAATTAAATCGCCAACGTCCATACCACGTTGAAAACACCGGTTCTCGTCCGATCACCGAAGTTAAGCAACGTCGGGCGCGTTCAGTACTTGGATGGGTGACCGCCTGGGAACACCGCGTGATGTTGGCTTTTTTGTTTTTTTTTCAGGACAAGAATACGTAGAATCTGAAACGCCAGTGGTATCAATAAACTCATCATTAGAAAAGAATCAAGAATTTGAGGATTATTCTTCAAAGAAATTTTCTGAGAGCGAAGATCCTTCACCTGAAAGTGTTGATGCTGTTCGAGATAGTTATACAGGATTACGCAGGTATCTCACTTTTATTTTACCTTTTTTGTGAAAATGTAGACAAAACTATTTTATTAATTTTAGATTCAATATTTAGGCCACACTACCTCCATCTAGTGTAAAAGTACACAAACACATGTTAATAATTCATTAAACTATCCATAGATGGCGTTAGCGTGATATGTAGATTGTATTACATTTATCTAATGTAAAAATACTAGAACAAAGAGTTCCAACAAAAAAAATAAATAAAAAAAGTTCTGTGACATATTATTATATTTTGTGATATAGTAAATAATAGGTCTTATTGTAAAGATCTCAAACATTTAACTTTATAATTAAAAAAGAACATTATTTTAAAGTTGTTAAATTACCATTCTCCTTTTGGTTTGTACGCAACTGTTAACGCGAGGTCGAGTCGCACTTGGTCGGTTTTAATGAAAAAATGAACAATTTCAGAGTGGAACCACCGTCAGACTTTTCGTCGCTGGACCTGGAGCGTCGCAGTTCCGGCTCGTTCAAGTCAATCGGCCGCTACCGGGAGGATGTGCTCATGGGCGTCAACGTCAAGCCACTGGTGGCCATACACGAGAAGTGGATATACGAGGCCAACAGGAAAACTGGACGCTCCATGTCGCTGCCCGAGGATAATAGGTATGATGTTCTGGATCTTATACGAATAGGGTATTTGACAAGATACATTTACAATACCCATCAAGATATATTGCACCTCGAATGTAGGAATGAGACAATCGGCTAGTTTCGGCTTCGTAGAGCGTTATCTCTGCTGCACACTGCCTGCGGGCGTAGGCACCAGCGCTTTACTTAATATACTTGCCGCTAAATGGTAGTGTTCAGCACTATCGTGTTCCGGTCAGGTGGTAATGTGCGTCCCTGTAATTTCCGGCACAGAGGCATAATACCTTAGGCCTCAGGAGCGGTAACGCATCTGCATTTTGACCTTGCTCTTTGTGTAAGTGTCTATTTTTTTTTTGACATCCTTGAACTCCCTCGTCTGGTTCCAATTGAAAATCAGCGTCAGCCGGACAAGTGGTGAGCGCAAATAGCTCTCAGCCTACCTAAAGACCGCAGGAGTGGCGAATTGTCTCTTCTATATAGAATGCAGTTTATGATAATCACTGAAAAATTCAAAGTTTCACTTGCCAACGTCCATACCACGTTGAAAACACCGGTTCTCGTCCGATCACCGAAGTTAAGCAACGTCGGGCGCGTTCAGTACTTGGATGGGTGACCGCCTGGGAACACCGCGTGATGTTGGCTTTTTGTTTTTTTTTTTCATGTTGTTATAATTTTTATTTCAGTATTATTATTGGAAGTCATTTTGTAAGATAATTGTTATGAATATCACAATCTACCTTCAGTATGTGTAATTTTGTAGTAGGTCAAATCAGATAAATTAAAGAGCCCGACACATTTAAACCTTACATATTCAAAAAACTCCCTGGAACGTTGATAAATGTGATGTACAATAGTGTGACAACTCTCACCAGAATCATGCTGCGCCTAGTAACTATAACAATATGCTCAAGCATGTAGGTATCTACATTATCTCAGATTTTTGACCTATCCAATTATATGTTTAGTTGAACACTGACTTTCATTCGATTAGAAAAAAGATGATTATCTTCAAACACCTGAATAGATTTTAAAAGTCCTTTCATTCCCATTTAAGGGTAATAGAGTTTAATAGACCAGGTGCATAATAGACTGACGAATAGAAACCGATTTTTATTTGTACAGATTATAGGTACAGTAGGTACCTATATAGATTGCTATTCGCGCGAAGGCTGACGCGTGATTGACGAAATGCTTAATACACATTCAGTCAAAAGTCGTGACTGACTGTTGAAGTTCAAGTCAAAATCTCCAAAAAATTGACAATAAATTTCTTGTAACCGATCAATCAATCACCACTTTAAATGGCAATACACCGTAGGTTATCTGTCAGTGACAGCCGTGACTAAAAGGTAATTGTGTGACAAATCTTATTGTGTCACAGAGTTATGGAACTGTTTTGAAATTAAATTATGCTACTATGGAACTGCCCCGAAACAGCTTTTTTAAATATATCTTTTGTGTACGTGTATTTGATGGGTCTGAGAATAAATTGAAGCTGCTTTTATACTTTTTTTTAAAGAAAAATTTGACTTCAGGCGAGACTCGAACTCGCGGCCTACTGGGAATCTAGTTTAGCCGCTCTTCCAATTGAGTCACTGAAGTCCTGCCCGATTTGTCAAATCTTTCCTTCACATTTATTGCATTGCTTTATGGTAGCAGTAGCGCCATCTATTGCCAACTATGCTAGTTAGGCAACCGATATAATAGACTTTGCAGTTTATTGAATATCGTAAAGAAGTCACTTTTACCCTTAATAATTGTTGTTTGTGTTTAAAAAATATTTCACAAGCATGTGTTAATGCGAAATAATATAAAACAATTGCTTTTATACTGCTAACGTGATACGAAATTCACCCGGACAGCTAATAATTTATGTACATGAGTTGCTGCAATATTCTTGGTCAGTTCATTATTTTAACGATAATTAATGAACTGATCTTAACCTTAATAAGTAGTAAAAATTAAGAGTATGTTACAATAGTTTTATTCGTCATGATTATCGCCAACGTCCATACCACGTTGAAAACACCGGTTCTCGTCCGATCACCGAAGTTAAGCAACGTCGGGCGCGTTCAGTACTTGGATGGGTGACCGCCTGGGAACACCGCGTGATGTTGGCTTTTTGCGCTTTTTGAAGTGCAGTAGTATTGTATACATGTTAAGGTGTTATTCTTTTTTATTGCATAGTTATTGTTATTGATTATAAAACATCTCCGCTTATATTCATGTACATACATTTTAGTTATCATATAACTACAAAGTTATACATACGCAAATTACGCATCCTACATTGTGCATTACCTATAACTCTTCTCAATGTTGCTAGCAGATTATCATGATTTTTTTTATGTATTCGATTCGATACTTATGTTGTCGATAAGTAGTTGTTGTATCTGCAACTATCTGAATTAGTCTAGTGGTAGCAGGTCGCTACTGCCATGCCGGGATCCTAGGTTCGACCTCGGAGATTGATAACGTACCCAGAGATGTCAATCAGATAGACCCGCCACCATGTTTGTATGTATGCTTGGATACATTCACCTCTGTCTATCCATAAAAATGTTCTATCTTTATTTATTCTTGGCTTCATATTGTTTCTAGAAATCAAATGCAAGCTGTAAAACCGGCGTCGCACTGCGTGGACACGCTACAGAAGTCACTGCCTCAGCTGTATATAAAACGATCAAGTCTAACCAAACCCTTCCGAGCGCCGCCCTGTTCGCCGAGCGGGAGTAGAAATGGTGAGTCGTAAGCTTTTCATTAGCGTTTGTTTACCTATGTGATTCTCAAGTGGCGTAATGTGAGACTAAATTCAATGGTAACAGAGAAAAAAAACTATTTAATTCTAATTTGACCAGATAAGTTCGAGTATGTAGAGAGTGATGCGTTTAGAAGCACGGGTGGTATAAAAAAGTCAGAGATATTTGTCACTCCATCTACCGCGTTAAGATACATAGGTACTCCAAATAGGAGTACCTATCCTTTCATTATTTCATATCTTTAAAATATTAATTTAAATTAAATGGTGTAAAGGGCTATATTGATTTATATTAGATACACAATGTACTTAATTGAATAAAGATTGAATCACTGTCATATCCGTTGCGTAGTTTTTAATGATCTTAAAAGTTATGTATATCCACGACTCTAATATTATGTTTATGTATAAATGCACCACAGCATATTTATACTATTCCTATTATATAAAAAAAAAACATTTTTTGGCATTGTTTGTCTGTCTGTCTGTTTGTCTGGTACGTTATAACTTCGAATCTACTCAACGGATTTGAACGCGGTTTTCACAGGTGAATTTTACATATTATTATGTTAACGTGGATTACATACATATTATTAGGAGCGTTGTAAAAACGTTGTTTCGTCAAAATCGAAAAAGAAGTTATGATCAATTGAAAATTAACTTCAAGCACTGCTTCAAAGAGTTGTAAAGAATTCATAAGTCAGCGCCATCTATTGAGGCTTTAAGTAACTAAATTATACAATTTTGTTACTTAAAACCTCAATAGATGGCGCTGACTTATGAATTCTTTACAATAATAATTAACTATAAGCAAGTACATAATAATACATGTATAAATATTCTCTGCTATAAGTCAATTATAGGTCTGGATAATTGTAGTTTCCAAGAAAAGCGACCTACACCCGGGCGGAGCCGGGGGCAACAGCTAGTTAAATAATATAGGTGTAATACATTGTTTGTCACATGTAATAAAATGGTTATAATATGTTTTAGTGTTAATGGCCTACTAACATGATTGTTAATGTGCTTCTGCTTTCTAATCTTATGTTTTAAGGGTGATGTTTGATTGGCTGTTGGTTTTGTGTTTGAAATATAATTATATTCGTGCATGAATTATTGTCTTTAATTAATTTGTTTTTCTGTATATCACAAGTGGAAAATCGGGTAAGTTAAAAATAATATATTTGGTACTTTTATAATCTGACTCGTATATTTTTTAATATAAGTACAAAGTTCTTTTCAATTTGTAGTATTTGTACCTCGTCTACGGTCTCGTTAAACATTAGGAAAAATGGCACGTTGATGCATAAAGGTTCGTCGCCACCCCTGATTAAAATAGTATTGTAACATAAAACCGTGGGTAATAATATTTCAGGCCACCAATGGGAGCAGTACTGTCAGGCGCGCGACGCGGTGTCTAAGAATATCAACTTCGCGGTGCGGGACCCTGACAGATTCAGCACGTGGCGGAAAGACGATAAAGGGTAACTCATTCAAGGAATATTGCACATCTACTTTAGGAATGAGACTGGCTATTTGTACAGCCCTATAATTACCGGCACAGAGGCATAACACCTTAGGCCTCAGGAGTGGTAACGCATCTGCATTTTGACCTTGGTCTTTGTGTGGGTGTCTATAGGCTGCAGTCATCATTAACATCAATGTGAACTGCATGCTTGTTTGATGCTTCCAATAGATAATAAAAAAATCGGCTCGGTAGACCGTTATCTCTTTCGCTCACTACCTATGTCCTTATGTGACGTTTGTCAACCATTTTCATATTTTGACCAATACCGGACTATCAGTGCTTACGTATGCAGCGTGCAAGATAACGCTCTATGAAGTCGAAACCAGCCGATTGTCTCTTTCTTAAGCTCGGATGTGCAATATTTCTTGGCGGGTACTGTAACTCACTCTGCACAAAAATACCAATATTGTTCTATGCCTATAGTTCTACAATTTTATGTACTGACAGCGGAACCAGAATTTTCATGTGGGTGATACGATTTTGAAATTATGTTATAATATAACATTTTGTTGTAACATAATTTCAAAATCGTTTCTAATTTCTGCAAGTGTAACGCAATTAAGAATACGTTTATTTATAAGGCTTTGTGTTGGTTGCCAATTATAAAACAACCCAAACTACGAGTAAATACTAAAAACATTGACCAAAAGTCACACCGCGGACACTCTGCTTAAATTCCATATAAACGCTTAATTTGGTCTCTATTACACTGACATCAATCAGTGACGTGTAATTACACGTGCGCGTGTGTGCGTAGCACGTAGAGAATACCAAACGTAACGCCCATAAGAGGGGAGGAGGTTTGGTGAGGCGGGAAAATCGGGCGGGCCGTCGGAAGTGTCCATTCTATACGTAGTATTATTACATATTCTCGGCCTATATGTACTAAAGAACTAGACAGGACATTCCCTTGGTAGCATGGTTCCAGTTTTTTGCCTACAATTAACTACATTTTCCCATAGTACAATGACCGCTGACGTGAAAACGTTATACTAAATATCTGTCAAATCAATTTAAAAACGGCTGTTCGTTCCCAGTGTCTACTCTATAATATCGTGACCTCATTGGATAAAAATGATTTTAAAATGTTGTTGATTACATTAGGTAAAAAAAATATTAAAAAGGCCTTTAATAACAAGTTATTTAATTCATGATACGTTTTTACCTTTTCTTACATTAGTAGGTACATTAAATTTGACACTAAACAAAATGCTCAAGACTGAAGAAGGAATGTAAGGTACAATTATAGTATACACAATATAGAAAACTTTTATCGGGTTACGAAGTAACCCAAGTTTGCCACCTCTATATAGGTGGTAGAGCTTGAGTGCGTATGCGTTATGCGTAAATACACAAATAGTAGACAACCACTTCAGAATTAAATGGTCCTTAAAAGATAATTTGAAGAAGATCTGAGGTTTGACGGACATGGTGTGGAATTTCATACACACTGTCGCCAACGTCCATACCACGTTGAAAACACCGGTTCTCGTCCGATCACCGAAGTTAAGCAACGTCGGGCGCGTTCAGTACTTGGATGGGTGACCGCCTGGGAACACCGCGTGATGTTGGCTTTTTGACATTTTTTATTTTGTTTCATTTACGAATACGTAATAAAAATAAATATAAAAAATAAATAAAAAAGTTTGTTAGCTTTTGTTGATTTAAAAAAAATATTCAAATCTTTTTTAGTATTAACACTTTTATATTGGTGGTAGAGATTCAGTGCGTATGCGTTATGCGTAAATACACAAATAGTAGACAACCACTTCAGAAATTAAATGGTCCTTGAAAGATAATTTAGACCTGAGGTTTGAGGGACATGGTGTGGAATTTCATACTCACTGTCGCCAACGTCCATACCACGTTGAAAACACCGGTTCTCGTCCGATCACCGAAGTTAAGCAACGTCGGGCGCGTTCAGTACTTGGATGGGTGACCGCCTGGGAACACCGCGTGATGTTGGCTTTTTGAAATTTTATATTTTTGTTTTTTAAACGGGTACGTTATAAAAAAATAGTTATAAAATATAAATAAAAAAAAAGAGTTTGTTAGCAATCGGTTGATTTTTTTACTTTGATGATTGGTGACATTTTTGGTTTAGGTATTCATTTATTACTTTGAGATAGATTGACCGATGAAAAGATGATCCTATAGAAATCATCCCGACCTAAACAGACTAAATCAATGCTTCAAATAAACATCACAACCAAACGGCTTTAGTAGAGGATATTTTAGAGCAGGGTTTCCCAACCTTTATTTTGCCGAGCCTCCCCGAGACAAAAATAATGTTTTCATGCCCCCCTTAAGTAAGTTTCGACAAAAATTAGGATCGCACATTTTTTCATTAATTAAATTATTTAATTTTAAGTATTTCAAATAGGTTGAATACAGATACAATATATTAAATAAGGATAATGAACGAAAGAACACGATTGAAAATCATTAAGTACTTTCACATTTACATTTTTTATCACTCAATCAATCAACAAGCTATTACCGTCCACAGATGGAAGCCTCTTTCAGGTCGCGCCACAAATCTATCCTCCCTAAAGTTGTCAGTACGAAGACTCTTACGCTACGACCTACGACGGACAAGACGTGGTCGCCTCTCTGGAAAACGTCTGCTATAACAATTGTCGGGCGGATATTACCGACCAACTGCCACTTCAACGTGCTAATCCTATGTCAATAACTGACTTTGCCTTTGATTATTGCTCCTTGACATAATTATAAATAACAACCATTAGCGCGGCTCTCAAAAAGCTCAGAAACAACAGAGCGCCGGGTGATGGCGGAATTACTACTGAACTCCTGAAAGCAGGCGGAAGGCCAGTATTAGAAGCTCTTTAAAAGTTGTTCAATTTCGTTATACTCGAGGGAAAAACGCCACAAGTGTGGCATAGAAGTATGGTGATACCTACTGTTTTAAAATTTAAAGCGCAGAGTCACCTCTATAAGCTGTTTTCGAGAGTGATTTCGAACCGTTTATCTCGCAGACTCGACGTCTTCCAGCCTCCCGAATAAGCCGGGTTCTGTAAAGGCTTTAGTACCAAAGACCACATACAAGCGCTGCGGCAGGTAAAACAGAAGACCGTAGAATATAACCAGCTCCTATACCTAGCGTTCCTGGACTATGAAAAGGCCTTCGATTCAGTTGGAATTTGGGCTACATAGCCCAAATTCACAGTCAGTCTAGAGGTGCCAAGTCGACTACCGATACATCGAGGTGCTGATGAGCTTGTACGAAAATGCCAAAATGTCAGATCGTCTTCAGGAGCAAAACTCGAAACCTATCCAATTGCAGCGAGGTGTGAGACAGAGAGATGGTATACCTCCGAAACTGTTCACCGCTGCATTGGAAGATGTCTTCAAGCTTCTGGACTGGAATGGACTCGGCATCAGCATTAACGGCGAGTACATCTCCCACCTCAGATTTGTGGATGATATTGTAGTTATGACTGGTAGAAGTTGGCACAATACTCAATGGCCCCAGTAGGGCCTCCAACGAGTGGACCTTAAAATGAACATGGACAAGACGAAGATCATGTCAAATGTCGGTACAACTTCGTAAAAGCGGTCAATCGGCGAATCCAGTTCGGTTGCGCAGCGTTCGGGAAGCTGCGATACATCTTCTCGTCCGACTTACCTACCGCAGTGTCTCAAGAAAAAGGTCTTTGACCAGTGCGTGATGGCATATGGAACAGAAAGGTGGTCGCTCAC
Source organism: Macrosoma leucophasiata (assembly GCA_036365455.1). NCBI lineage: Eukaryota > Metazoa > Arthropoda > Insecta > Lepidoptera > Hedylidae > Macrosoma > Macrosoma leucophasiata. Next base: position 15,460,933 of record JAWQUS010000021.1, read on the forward strand.
TATGGCTCAAAAGAAGGCTCAAGGTCATGCAGAGAGCAATGGAGAGAGAGCTATGCTTGGAGTTTCTTTGCGAGATTGAATTAGAAATGAGGAGATCCGCATGAGAACCAAAGTTACAGACATACCGAATAGCGAGACTATTACTACTAGACTTCGAGCTGTGTGGGCGGGCACATAGCTCGAAAATCTGACGGTCGTTGGGCAGAAGAGTTTGCGAGTGGCGACCACTTACCGAAAGACGAAGTGTAGGCAGGCCTCCCACTAGATGAACAGACGACCTGGTGAAAGACGCGAGCAATCGCTGGATGAGGGTGGCCCAGGTCTGTTCATTGTGACAATCTTTGATGGGAGGCCTTTGTCCAGCTGTGGACGTGTTTTGGCTGAAATGATGATTATGAAAAGATCAACCATAAGCCAGTGCAGATAGCTTTGAAATTGATAAAGAATTATAGAAAATAGTAACAGTATGATACCCATTGATCAAGGAACAGAAAGTAATTAAAAAAGAAAGGAAACAAATTTCGATTAGCGGTTTTGAGGTTAGGAAGTGCGAGGATATCTGCTTTTTAGGTTTGAAATTAGTTTATCACGACTCTGCAAAAAATCCAATTACAGGACATTTGTGACATAAAAGCGAACATTTTCGCCAAGTTTCATAAAAACCCGATTTGTTTTGTGTGAGAGAAAAATGAAAAACCAAAATGTCGGTTATTTGGCTTTTTCGCAATTATTTTTAAGCAATTATTTTGAGGTTATGTGAAAGTGTGTGAAGATAAAAGTTGTAGTCCTTTTTATGGCCCACAACTTTGCCATTCAAGGTTTTACTTGGTTAAGACTTGTAGGTTAGGACTTGTAGTTTTTTCTGAAATCGTTTTAAACCTAAAAAGCTTACATGCTCCTGCTTCCCGACCTCAAATCACCCGTAATTTATTTTTCCTGTTATTTTATGTTCGTCTTTTTTAGATGGAATTTAATCCTGTAACTATTATTCTAAAAAATATCTGTACCTACTGGCTAACCATACATTATTACTTGCTAGAATTGAAGGAATTTGGATTTTAATGCGAACGAACTATTAACAGAACTGAGTCAAATACCTACGAATACCTACCTAGGTACGGCAAGCGGGAAGGTAGGGCGGAGAGCTTGTCACACGTCGTGTTGTGATTTATAGAAACTTGTAGAGCAGCGATTGAATGGCAATTAGGAGTAGTTAAATTTACCTACTACTTAATTTTATTTTTTGGGAAATGTATTTTTTGTACATACCATGTACGCCGTGCTCCCCCTGACATGTCTCTACGCCTCCCCAGGGGGGAAGTCCTGTTTTAGACACATATTGATAAAAAGTGTGTACCTACTATTTCTCCGGACATGGAATAAATATACATTGGTGGTTACTAAAATTCTTCAATATTCTTTCAATTAATTTTATTGATATCTGAAAATAAAAAACTACGTTTAGTTTTATAGTTGTACAATGCTCAATATATCAGAGTCCTAGGGATCAATTTATTAAAAAAATAGAGTTTTTTTATTGTATTTTTTACAAGCCTTTATTGTTAACTTTTTTTTTTAATCATTGTACAGTCTCGGGCCATGGGTCCTAATTCGGTTCTGGTTCAATAGAAGGAGGAACAGTACTTATAGTGCGAGCGCGAGTTGAATGCACGCGACGCTGTACAAATTATTCTTTGACGACTCTTTCACCTCGCAAGCGTACTGTGCTTACTATCAAAATAAAATAGTAACTATTATCCTATCTACTCAAATAAAATTCTGTGTTGCTAAAAGATCAATACTGAAGTGAAATTAACAGATAATTAAACATTCCATCATACATTATTACATACAGTTTTCGAATTAACTATAGACTGACAATTCTAAAATTTAACAAACTATGTATTGCGCGGAATAACTGCGTGTGTGATATACTGACTTTGATAATACGAAAGCCTGATACTGAACCATCTGAACCCTTAATTTATCATAGCCATCGTCAACGTCCATACCACGTTGAAAACACCGGTTCTCGTCCGATCACCGAAGTTAAGCAACGTCGGGCGCGTTCAGTACTTGGATGGGTGACCGCCTGGGAACACCGCGTGATGTTGGCATTTTTTTTTTGTTTTCTCACATTTCATTCATGCATACTATTTACAAAATATTAATATATTTTAGGTTAAATTAAAGAAATCATATCATTTTTTAAATAACAATATTTCAATTTTCAGCACCACAACCGAAGAATTAGCTTCCAAGGATTTAAAGATAGACCGTTCAACGGATACCAAAAGTATAGAAGAATTCATCCGTGAACTAATTCGGAAAGAGTTTCAACATCTCCTGCACGAGTTATCCGACGACAACACCTCGGGGACAGTCAGTACGCCACGGAAAAACGACGATTTAGTCAACAAAGGCGTCGCGAACATTCTAGAAACCTTAAAGAACGATGAGCATGAACAAACAATTAAAAAGGAGCCAGTCAAGTCGTTTTCTAGAGTAAAAATCAATGGGAATAACAAGCCTTTATTACAAATAACGTTCAGTCGGTCAGGCGAAAACAGTTTGCAGGTTCTGGATAACTGTGTGAATGTGACCATTTGTGACTCCAATAGCAAGCTGAATCAGTCGCTGGAAGACACGCTCACTGATGACGTGCAAGTCAACTCGTTGAAGAGGTGCCAGGCTTTCAATGCTATTCAGGTAAATATAATTTCTAAACACCTTTTCTTTGGAAATGTAAATGCGATCTTTTGAAATATACATTTTTAAACTAGTGGCTCGCCCCGGCTTCGCACCAGTGCAATGAATGGAAATATATATTATGTCTCAGTGAAAATGCAGCTTTCGCATAATCATTCCTCTTTATAATATTAGTATAAAAGTATAAATAACCTACGAGATAATCTAGAAATAACCTACATCATTTTATTGAAAAGCAATCAGCCATAATAAACTGGCACAACGACTTTGACAAGTGTCAATACCTATGCTTTGGCCACTGAAAGAATGCGATCCTGAAGTCAGTCCTGACGGATCTTGACTAGTGCTGGTACTAATGTGATTGGCGTTAATTCACGTCTCGTCAATGAATACGACCACTAGCCTAGCTTTATTGCTGCTGCTAATAGCTGTGCCTGACTGCCCCGTATTTAAATTATGTAATTCATAATATTTTATGTGAAATAATTCACAAATAAATTTTCCGATTATTAATTTAACGAACATTTTAGTCACATTAACGGATTTCATGTTCAAAGAAGATCAACTATAAGTTTAGTAAGGCGTGCCTGCCTATTTTACACTCAATGTGTCGTACTATGGCCGAGTAACCCGCTAAAGGTGCAAGGCATAGTAATTAATTATTCATAGAATTTATCGGAGCATCACGAACATTCTGTTACGGTCGGCTGGTCGGTAAGAAATACGTTCATATACACTGGCCAAATATGGTTGAGCTCTAATTCGTTTCAAACTGTGTCGTAAGATGGCGCTGTTCACCCACACTTTATATGACGCTGTAGAGATTTTCTAGCGAACTATGACAACCGCGAGCCTGCCCACCCTAAGCATACTTACCTGGCGTAGGGGACACCGTGATCAAGAAGGCGGTTCCCCCAGGGCGAGACTCCTCCATTGCACTGCGGTGGAGTTGACCCCTGCGATTATCCCTAATGTGGATAACTCGGACGCGTAATTTTTGGTAGTGGGGACTGCGTACGCGCTGTCCCCCCATTATACATGAGATAAAATAGATAAATAGTACATTAGTTATTAGATAATATTCTGTGAATGTTTCATTTCACCATCTTAGTGATTACTATGAAATTAATATCGTTTATTAATCTAATCTAAATCTGTTCTTTTCTAAACGATATTAATTTCATAGTTCATCAACCGTTCATTAGTTTATTTCCACCAATATAATGTTGGTAATTTATTGATTAAAATACTGAGTGACAGAGGCAACTTTTTCCTTTATCCCAATAAGATAAATTAAATCAATTGATTTGTACAAAATGTTGAAAAAGGTCAAAGGTGAAACAAATAGCTGTGGAATGTTTTCTTTGTTACCACTAGAAGATTTGGCCATATGAAACATGAAAGGCACCGGAATGAAGATCTTCTGTGCTACCAATAGTAGCCTTTTAGTTAATCTGCACTACAATCTTTTTAGCGTTGCCAAATATTGCTGAGCACGTAAAGAAGACATTATTTTATGGCAAAATCATTCATTAAACTATTGCGTAATATTGTGTACATAATTATAGTCACAGGGGGTGGGACCAACATGAACGAAGCACTTTTTGTTAGATGTAGACCTATAAAATACTGTCCCATAACTAGGAGAGGAAAAGCTTTAGCTACAAGGCTTGAAGTTTCTCATTTCTATCATGAATATTTCTTTATAATGGTATTTAGGAAATTAAGGTCCGGTTGCACCAAAATAATTGTTAAAGTTTTTGTAAAATTTTATATCCTTCATAAAGTTTCACCACAGCAGCCATGGCATGCAACATTTTAATAGTGACGCTATTTTTATAGCTGTCGATAGTAGCGACATCTAGTTCACTAACAGAATAGTCTGGTGGCGGACAAAGGCGAGCTTTATTGTGGTTAGTGTGGTCTTTAATGTTCCATTAAACCAAAAGAGATGTCGCATTACACACACGGTTCGGTCTCTTTTATTTCGCGCTGTAGAGATTTTCTAGGGAACGATGACAACCGCGAGCCCGCCGACCTACAGCATACTTACCTGGCGTAGGGGACACCGTGATCAAGAAGGCGGTTCCCCCAGGGCGAGACTCTTCCATTGCACTGCGGTGGAGTTGACCCCTGCGATTATCCCTAATGTGGATAACTCGGACGCGTAATTTTTGGTAGTGGGGACTGCGTACGCGCTGTCCCCCCAATATTGATTCGAGTCTTATGTTCTGATAACATAAAAACATATGAGCGCTTCTAACATTAATGTGTAGATTATGTACTGTAGTGAGTAGTGTATCGCTGCGTGTACTATTTAGTTAGTCTTCATATTTCAATAATAATAAGTATGACTACCTACGTAAACGTATCCGTGTAAATCGTTTGAAATGGCTTCTCAATTAAGCATACACAAAACAATTCACGTTCTCACGTTTTTAAGCTATTTAAACCAAATACTCGTAGACAGATCAATCATAAAGACTTATTTTTAACTTAAATTAACAACTGTTCTGTAAACTCCTTTCTTCTATGAATCACATATGCTTAAGGAATTCTTTGCTGATACATAGTTATTCGATAGGCACATGTCATCAATGTCTTCAAAAAACTTATTTCAAGTTATTATAAAAATGCATCTTACCTAATGATTATCTTTGTTTTATCTTATAAGTCCTATGTTCATTTCCTACCACTATTACTACTACTACTGCTAATACTATTGCTTATTTCTATTTTCCAAAGCAAAATACAAAAGTGAATGCATGCAAGTAAACACTGTTTAATTCTTTGTGACAATAATAAACACTCACACCAATAGATGGCGTTATTAACATTACATTTACAGATGTACATTTTTGTTTTTTTTTTAATCTGCACTACAATCTTTTTAGCGTTGCCAAATATTGCTTAACACGTAAAGAAGACATTATTTTATGGCAAAATCATTCATTAAACTATTGCGTAGTATTGTGTACATAATGATAGTCACAGGGGGTGGGACCAACATGAACTAAGCACTTTTTGTTAGATGTAGACGTATAAAATACTGTCCCATAACATGGAGGAGAAAAGCTTGAGCTACAAGGCTTGAAGTTTCTCATTTCAATCATGAATATTTCTTTATAATGGTATTTAGGAAATTAAGGTCCGGTTGCACCAAAATAATTGTTAAAGTTAAAGTTTTTGTAAAATTTGATATCCTTCATAAAGTTTCACCACAGCAGCCATGGCATGCAACATTTTAATAATGACGCTATTTTTATAGCTGTCTATAGTAGCGACATCTAGTACACTAACAGAATAGTCTGGTGGCGGACAAAGGCGAGCTTTATTGTAGTTCGTGTGGTCTTTAATGTTCCATTAAACCAAAAGAGATGTCGCATTACACTCATGGTTCGGTCTCTTTTATTTCGCGCTGTAGAGATTTTCTAGCGAACGAGGACAACCGCGAACCTGCCGATCTAAAGCCTACTTACCTGGCGTAGGGGACACCTTGATCAAGAGGCGGTTCCCCCAGGGCGAGACTCCTCCATTGCACTGCAGTGGAGTTGACCTATAATATACGAGATAGAATTGATAGATAACACATTAATAGATTCTGTGAATGTTTCATTTCACCATCTTAGTGAAAAATTATTAAAATGACTTACTATGAAAATTATATCATTTAGAAAAGAACAGATTTAGATTTAAATAAAAATAACCGTTCATTAATTTAATTCACCAATATAATAATGCAATGTTGGTAATTTATTGATTGAAATACTGAGTCTCATAGGCAACTTTTTGCTTTATCCCAATAAGATGAATCAAATCAATTGATTTGTACAAAATGTTGAAAAATGTCCAAGGTGAAACAAATAGCTATGGAATATTTTCTTTCTTACCAGTAGAAGATATGAAACTTAAACGGCACCGCTATGTAGATCTTCTGTGTTACCAACAGTAGCCTTTTTAGTTTTAGGTAGTGTTCAGTACTATCGTGTTCCGGTCAGGTGGTAATTTATGGCCCTGTAATTTCCGGCACAAAGGCACGTAGGCGTCAGAATCCGACTGGTTTGTCTTCCCTATCCGCCACCTGAAAACGCGCAGAGTCGGGAGAGGGGAACGCCCCAATTTATTTAATTTCAATAAATTCCCAATCCTCGTGAAATTAAAATAAGTTAATAAAATACGCTTACACTCACAGCCCCACAGTAGGTATGTCGTGGGTGCCGTTGTACTCATACAACACATACACAAAGACCCGAAACAAATATTTGTATGCCATACAAATATTTGTTCCGGTGCGGGGATCGAACCCGGCGACCCGACCTTATGGAAGTTTCGCTTGGATAACGTCCACAATGACCATGATGGACAGACAGACAGACAGACAGAGTAGAGTATGTAGACAGTATGATGAAAAAATTAAAGAAAATAATAACCTCGAATTAGTTGTATATTCACAATAATGGTTTAAATAAGGTTATTGAGAGTAATTGCCAAATTGTGCGCTAAAATGTTGAAAATGCTATAAAAATATATTTATTCAAGATATTTCTATAATTTCACAGGAAGCTAGAAGTACAGAAGATCTCTACATAGACGATGATCTGTCGGCGCAGATGCAAGAGAACTTCGGCGGCAAAGTGAAGCTGATACCTCTACACGGATCGCTGCACGAAATACTCTGCGAGAAGGAAGACGATTGCTGTCTCATCAAGGTCAAACAGGAGAACGGCTGCGACACTATTTACTTTAGATGCGACAACTCCGACACGGAATCGCGCGACGCTATCGATGGGACAATTGAAAATCGACCGAACGACACCGTTGTGTTCAAACGGAGCATATCATTGATAGAAGAGCGCATCCAACGTGTCATTCCTAAGGATAAACGACAAACGCCGGTTCTAAAAAAACGCAGGGAACCAATTGAAAGGGAATTGAGGACTCGACCAAAATCCGAAGTCATGTTACAGAACATAAATAAGGAATCACGTACCCTAAGCAACAGCAGTCCCTCTTTGATAATGAAAGACAATGATCCTGTGGAATTAAATATAGAAAATGTGATGTGTTATCAAGATTCCTCATCGGAAGAGTGCTTGAAGTGTCAGGTTGAGAACGACGATTTTGAACTGTTGGAGCGCGAGATCGAGCAGGATATCGCTAACGGTACCCTGTCGTCTCTCGCCTGCGGCTGCCTGGAGAAGATTTCGGAAGAGAACCTCTCTGTTATCAACGAGGACGTTGGTGAGAAAATTTGATTTCGTTCTAGAATCACAGTACAACTTAGTTATTGATTATTCCAAACTATATAATAAATCTGAAGATATACCAAGAAGTCTCAATAACAATACATATTTGCCATCACAATCTATTTCGAATATTAAGTTTCTCGAATGTTACAATAGTTTTTAGATTCTATCTGCATCTTACATAGTACTTAATTCTAATGTTTTCTCAATGAGTACAAAGATTACCGCTAATAATTTGTAGCCATATTTCAATTCCGTCCAATCGTACTCGCATTTAGAAAACCCAAAGATTTTTTATAGGTTTTCTTTAATAATAATTGTCGATTTTTAAGCCTGTTTTTATATATTTATATTAGTTAGATATAGTGCAAGGCTATGTGATTTCTAGAATTAAGTAGCACTAATACATTCCAGTGTTGTGATTTATTAGAATAGTTAGCACCTAAAAGGTAATCTGTTACTACTTATTTTGCACAATTTTATCTAGGTACATAATTACTAGACATCATTTCAATTTAATGTTATCTCAAGGTGTTTCTAATCAGGTCATATTACAGTGCAATAGTTATCTGCAATGACAGCAATACAATCTACATATTGCCCTGACAGTTACAAAGCCTATCTAGATTGAATTCAAGCCTTTTTCTGTAACAAAAATACTGCAGTAGACTTACTGTCAAGGTATATTTTCATGACAAGTTTAGTGTTTATATTGATAGAATACGACAGCAATGTTCGACAATATTCCACTTAAAATATTGCCTGTTTAGATATACCTGTGACCTTCCTTGAAATGCTTCATATTTCGATGTCTTGTAAGGACAAAAGTTACAGCTGGGGTTGCTAGGTAAGTATCAGGAAAGATGGATAAAATATTTAGCTGGACTACCTATTTAAAAAATAATATAATATGTTAGGTGATTTTAATTGCTTATTATTTCAGTGATCTTTTTCCGAAGTTATATGTGACCACTGCACGAATTACTTTTAAATTATTATAATATTGTTTGGATAAGTCAAAATCGACCAACCGACTTAAAAATCAAAACATGTCCATCCAACACCTAGTAACCCTAGGCATAACTTCTTCTTCATGTACATCTATATGACCTACTTTATTAAACAAACTATCATTGAACTTCTTTTACATACTAATTTCGTTTTTAAATATTTATCTGTTCGTTATTATGAAAGATTTCTTATTTTAATTATAATCGTTGAGGCTTCGCACGTCGCAGCTGATTTTAGAGTTAATTGTTAAAATAAAAACATTATTATAAAAATATGCTATTTTATTAAAAATAAACATATATACAAATAGCGGTGAGTTGAGGTAGGTATTATAAAATACAGCAATGGCACCAGTGCTTATTGAATATATGACACTTCTAAAATAGTTGCTAACTTACTGGTATAATAATGGAAGACATAAAATAAAAATATATATTATTATCACCTGTGCGGAAACAACTTTACTGATTTCAGTCATACTCAAGTTGTGCGTAAAGGAATTCCGTCAGTATAGAATGTGTTTGTTATGGAATATCTTTGTTTTTTTATTAATACATTGTTTTGGAAATTGACAGTTATGATGGAAATAAAATCATTAGTAAATCAACTGAAAATGTTGTTTAAAAAAGCATAACTAGTCAAATTAAGAAACTATAATTATAAATATGAAAAAGTGCCTGTGTGATATTTGCAAGAGCTTACAGAATATTTGCCGGAATCACAAATTACTTCATTATTATCAAGTCCCAACGTTTTACCATATCTGTCATACAAAGTCAAAGAAACTAGTTATATTATTATACTATACGCGCCCTAACTATACTTGTACTTATATAAAGCTTGGTTAGGGCGCGTACCATAACGAATCAAGTCAAGATGTCAGCTCACGAGAAAAATATGACAACATGAAATTGTTCGTGGCCGATATGGGCCGCATTTGGTTCAACAGATTAAAGAACTTAAATTGATAATAGTCATACATTTATAAGAATTTATACAATATCGCGATACTAAGAAACGATACAAGAACATTGCGAATCAGGGGTTCGAAATTAAACAGCAATGAGCGGTTATGATACGTTCGCAGGTTTGACTGTCTCGTTTATTCATACGTCATTTAGCAAAGTCATATGAAATAGACCAATAATACTTATGATCGTCCGTCAGGCGAATGAATGCTATAATAAACACAGCACTTAATGCTATGCCATCGAGTGCATATATTTAGTAAGGAAAACTTCAGACAAATATGCCAATTTTTATGTCAAAACGAAGTGTGATAAAAAAAAAGTCTGTTTTCGCGCCACAAATAGTAGATTTTTTAAATAATATAAACTTGTGTATGATTGGTCTATCTCATGTCGGCAATTCAATTTAGGTTCGTAAAGAATAACGCGATGGTACGGCCGGTGGTTTCTCGATTACGAGTTTTTTTCGGTGAGTTTGACTACGACCGACTTGACCTCGGTGTAGTTGTGGAGGCCGTACTCGCCGTTCTCGCGGCCGATGCCGGACTGCTTGTAGCCGCCGAACGGTACCTGCTGCCCGAACACGTTGTAGTCGTTCACCCACACCGTGCCGGCGCGGAGACCCTGCGATTGTAGCGTTGGTTAATTACATTTTGCGAGAAAACTGCTCATTGCACATATATTTTTAAAAAATCGCCACGGTGAATGACCCTACAGTTCACATTGATGGTGAGTAATACTGTAGCCTACAAACATCTACATCAAAACAGATATCGACGATGAAATGTCAATCTCCTAAATACAAAATGGTTGTTAATTATGAATTAATTCTAAATAATTGAAACCCTACAACAAGCTTATTGTATGTTATGATGAGTTAGGAGTTCTTGTCACTTCAGCTTCGATATGTAGATGCGTTGCCATTCCTGATGTTGGGAGAAACTTATCTCTAACTGACAACTTTTTAATTCATTAAAACAATATACAATGACTAACGAGATCAACAATAGTGATAGGAAATGTGTAGAAAGTGTACCTGTATGAGATAGTTCGCCTTGTCGAGGTCCTTTGTGAAGACTGCGGCGGCGAGCCCGTACTCGGTGTTGTTGGCGCGCTCCAGCACCTCGTCCAACTGCGAGAACTTCATAATCTGCTGCACCGGACCGAAGATCTGCGAACAATCACTTTACTATTGACCGACTTCAACATGGAGAAAGTTATCGATTCGGTTGGTATGTACACCGATTACGCCGAGATTTCTGATCCGATTTACGTAATTTCCTCTGTTTAATGCGAAATAGTTGCCATATTATCCCATAAAATTTGAAATGAGTTTAGCCAGTAGTTTTTATTTTATGCGATTATGAGCATTTTTGTTAACTTACCGTGTCTTCTTATCATGCGTTTGTGAAGTTTAGCTATAGAACTGTTTAAGAATAATAGAGAAGCTTTAATATTGTCAGAAATTTTACACCAAAACACTGAACAATTTGGCATTTTTAACGGTTTTTTCTCACAAAGTTTGCGCTCGGCGGGCGAAATAACAATGAATGGATGATGCTTGACGCGTGAGCGGGAACGGCCACCTGACCGTCCAAGAGTCTAAACCAGAGGTTCCCAAACTATTTTTTCTCGTAGACCCTTTACAATTTTTTCTGGTTTCTGTGGACCCCCGTCCTTGCTACATTTATATCACATGCCCATATTTCCAATTTTATTCACGCCTACGTAGACCCCCATCGAGTCTCCCATGGACCACTTTGGGAATCACAGGTATGATGTAAGTAAATTGGTACTATCAGTGTATGTGTTGAGATCCATTATCGTGGACCCCCATTTTCATTTCATGGACCCCCAAATTTTTTTTTCGCTTACGCCGATCCCTTTTACATTGTCATAGACCCCCAGGGGTCGATATAGACCACTTTGGGAATCACTGGCCTAAACGAACGCTCAGCGGCCGGAGCGCATTGGCAATCTAATACATCTAATATCTTTGGAAATATCCAACGACACCGTGAAAATACAGATATATAGGGCGTAGTGCGTATTGGTAATGCACCACAATAAACTGACCTCAGTCTTAGCGATTTCCATATCATCCTTCACATCGCAGAAAACGGTGGGCTGCACGAAGTACCCCGCGTCCCCTACGGGGGCGCCGCCCGTCACGAGGCGCGCGCCCTGCCGCTTGCCGCTCTCGATCAGCGCGAGGATCTTGGCGTGTTGCTCGCCGTCGATCTGCAATTATACCAGATAATAATATCTAGTCACACCTAAGGCAGAGAATATCTAATAATACTACGTATAAAATGGGCACTTCGACGTCCCTCCTCACTCATTACACCCCCCCCACCCCCACTCCACCCCCCTCGAGAGGCAGTGAGGTTGCGAGCGGGCGAGCGATTGGTCTCTATTTTTAGTTAAGTTGGTCACGTAGTCAGTGCGACGACTTATTTCACGATTGTTTTAGGTCATAACCCTACGTGCTACATTTCTGTGTGCGCGTGTAAAATCACGTCACTGATTGATGTCTGTGAAATAAGTAACCAGAGTAAGCGTTTGTATGGAATTTTAGCCGAGAGTCCGGGGTGTGCCTTACAGACACGCGTTATGCCCATTGGCAGATGATCATAATTTTACTGATTTTGCTCGTTGAATTCGACCGCCCATGAGCGGTTTCGGTACATAGAATGAAAAGTTTCACCCGCCGATGGGCGTGCAAGACACTGAATAGTATGTAAGGTACGATTCCATCGGTGTGCTGAACTTTGCAACAGTGTTACGCGCAGTGTGCGATACAAATGTTTATAAGCAAATAAGTACTCAAGTACCAAATTGTGCGCGAACACAAGATGTGTTTGCGCAGAGCTGTATACTTTTGTGCTCGGAATAATTTGAATCGTTGTTTTTGTCGGAAATATTTATTTTATGTAATTTTTGTATAACAACAATATGTCACCACCATATTGCTACTTTTCTTCTCGTTTGTGAAATATACTTAAGACGATCAATTGAAGGTTTAATAAGCGATTTAAATAGATGAAAATGATTTAGTATTTTATGCTTCTTCTCTCAATATAGTGTACAAGGCGCACGCCCAAGCTCCATATATTTTGGAACGTCTCCTTTACATGTTACATTGATTAGATTAGATTACAATTCTTATCAGATTCTAATTATAATTCGGGATTGTGTCCAATGTTGGTTAGAGATCAGGGCATGTCACCGACCGACCTGTGGGCCCTGCTCCACGTCGGGGCGGAAGGGGTCCCCGACGACCCGTCTCTGGGCACGCGCCGCCGACATCTCCACGAACTTGTCGTAGATCTTGTCCTCCACGAACGTGCGCGACCCTGCAATCAAACGTAATCAAATGTAGCTTTTACGGACTAGTTAAATCGGTCGCGTTTTATCATCGAATGGTGGGAAAATTAGATGGATAACAATTTTATATTAAATTGGGCCAAAAAGGTAACCGGCGAGTCGTGGGTGTTTACATGTATGCTTGAATGCATGCATTTACCTCTGCCTACCCCTTCGGGGATTACAGGCGTGAAGTTACGTTTATTTTAAAGTGGCAATATCATATATACGGTGTATGATAGATATCACGTGCTACAAGTAAGGCATCATCTTCGACATTTTTTTTAAAGCACCGATTAGGAAAAAATTTGAGTTGCACCAGTTGCAAATTGTAAAGTGACATCATAAATTAAACTTTAAACGTTTTTTCAGGACTCTAAAAAGGACTAACTTTAGTCCTAAAAAAAAAGAAAACCTTATAAGATCACTGGTGCGTCTGTCACAGCCGATTTTCTACGACAGCACTAGATCAATTAAATTGAACTTTGGTAGATATGTGTACGAACCCCAACATGAACATGTAACAAAAATTATGTGCATTTCAAATATTTATTAATTTTGGGGATAAATTGAACAATTAAAAAAAAAGTTTTCTAACTGCGAATATTGTGTGAGATAGATATATCGTGAGATGGGACTTATTTTAGGATCTCAAATATTTTTTATGTGAAAACTACTTTAGCATCACTGTAATTTGAAAGTCGATGAAACGAAAAAGCGACAGTAAAAAGAGAGAGATACATAAATAAATTCATAACATTTAACGTGGGAGAAAATTAGATAGGAAGCGTTATAGTGTCCGTTATGTAAATTTCGCTTCTACCACGTGTGAACACATGTTTTTTATAGTTTTAAAGTAATTCAAGAAAATTGAAAAAAATTGACAATCGAACCCTTCGGTGATTACCTGCACAGCAGCACTGGCCCATGTTGTAGAAGAGCGCAAAGTGCGCCTGCTCCACGGCATACTCCAGGTCGGCGTCGGCCAATACGATGTTGGGGGACTTCCCCCCCAGTTCCAGCGTGATCCGTTTCACGGTGCCCGCCGCGTTGCGTTGGATCAACTTGCCTACCTCCGTTGAACCTGAAATTGTAATAAAAGACGCCTAGCTATAATTTTTCAACTTTAAATTGCAATTATCGAAATACAAGCGGGGTGTGGTAACCTGAGTGCCCTGTATACTGTATAGGTAATCTATGAGCGGGAGGGTTACCATTCAAAACGCGGGGTTCGTCTATTTATTAGTCGTCATGAAATGGTTGAGCAATACCCAAAGAACGGTCAATCGTTGCGTCGCGGTTTTTGTCTCCCTCCGTCTTACGAATTTTCGATCAGATCACGTGCCCTGACGCGAGTTTAACATTTTTTACCCATCACATACCTGTGAATGCGATTTTGTCGACGTCGGGATGGTCGACGAGAGCGGCGCCCGCGTCTCCGAATCCGGGCACCACGTTCACCACGCCGGCCGGGAAACCTGCCTCCTGCATATCAAAAACATATTATCATAACAAAGAAAAAATAATCCCTCCAGCCTTAAGGTGAAACGTTCGCATCAGCTAAGCAACTTATCCCAAAAGATGGCGTAGTTTCTCGGAAAGCGTGTTTTTAATTCATTTCAACAAAATTAAAGCGAAAGGGAGTAATTAATGTGAGTTTTGCGAACATAAAAATCATTTCTGTATACATTTCTGATTTAGTTGAGACTTCTGATAGCTACAATTTCGAAATATTGGTTATTGTACTGCGACTAGAATACGTGAACTAGCAATTCGCACACATACAAACGAAAGAAATGGTATAATTTATATACCCAATATTCGTCGTATCAAGAAACAAACAAATGGCGTAATGTAGAATGCTACAGTCTAACCGGCAGCGTAGCCAGGGTTTGAATCCTGTGAGATCTAAACAATATGTCTAATTGTTTTATTGTTGTTTTTTTTTACTTTTTATTAAACGTTAATTTTTAAAGATTGGTGGTGTTGGTAGTGGTGGTGATGGTGGCATTGGTGGCGTTAGTGGGTTTGGTCATTGATGTCATTGGTGTCATTGGTGGCATAGGTGTTGTTTGTGACTTTAGTGGCGGTGTTGATGGCGTTGGTGGAGATGGTGGTGGTTTTTAGTCGCGATGGAGTCATTAGTGGCGTTGGTGTTGTTGGTGGTGTTTTTGGTAGTTGTGGAGGCATTGGTTGTGGTGGTGATGGTGGTTTTGGTGGCGTAGGTGTTTGGTGATGTTGGTGTTGGTGGTGGTGATGTTGGTGTTGGTGGTGGCGTTGATGGCGTTGGTGGCGTTTGTGATGGTAGAAGTGGTAGCGGTGACAGTGGTGGTGGTGGTGATTATATAAAATAGTGAAATAAATAAAAAGCCACCGCTTCTAATTTATAATCCGCAAAAGAAAAAAAAATACAACACATGAAGTAGAGATAATACACTTTTTCAACTAAAATGATATGTTGCTAGAATCTGGTCACACTGAGTTGATCCACGACGCGATATGCTTGAAATAATTTTTGGGTTTTATTTTTCACAGAGCGGCAACGTCGCGATTGCGCTGTTGGTGCTGTATTGCTATTTTGTTCTCGCAATGTCAGTCAGACTCTGTCGCACGGACTACTACATGCGTAAATTTGTAGATTATTTTCAGTTAAATACAACGTACTTTTAGGGCATTTTATTATTATATTATTACACGAGCGAAAATAAGTACGTAAATTAGGGCTATATTAAGTCATTCTGAGTATGAAATCATTACAGTAAAGAAAAAAATAAGCAATTCAAATTTGTATAGGAAACGTATCACCTTAACATAAATTCTAGAGGCTTCAAACATGCCCAAACTTTCGTTAAGGCCTAGTTAATTTCGATGTGTTACAATTGTCAACAACAAACAAAAAAAAAAGTAAACTTGCTGGTGATAGAGCTCCAGTGACGGAGCTCGCGGGAGCACCGCATTACCTAATTTACTTGCCGCAAAATGGTAGTGTTCAGCACTATCGTGTTCCGGTCAGGTGGTAATGTACGGCCCTGTAATTGCCGGCACAGAGGAATTATTATGCCTCTGTAAGGTATTCCTTAGGCCTCAGGAGTGGTAACGCATCTGCATTTTGACCTTGGTCTTCATGCGGGTGTCTATAGGCTGCAGTCATCACTTAACATCAATGTGAACTGCATGCTTGTTTGCCACATCCATAACATAAAAAAAAACTTGCCTTAACAAGTTGAGCGATGTAGAGCGCGGTGAGCGGTGTTTGCTCGGCGGGCTTCAGCACGAGCGTGTTGCCGGTGGCCAGCGCGGGGCCTAACTTCCACGCCGCCATCAGCATCGGGAAGTTCCACGGGATGATCTGCCCGCATACGCCTGTGGTCACGTGTATTTAGTCCTAAATAGTATAAAATTATAAGGGATATAACACCTAATCTATCTGCCGCCGAATGAAAATGTTTAGCACTATCGTGTTCCGTTAGGATAGCGATATATGATTATAACCCCGTAACAACTGTCACAGACGCACAACAACTTAGGCTTCAGAGGTGGCAACGCATCTGCATATTGACCTCCAGTTTTCGTGTAGATGTCTATAGGCTGCAGTAGGTATTCACGATCACGATTTTTTACTGGTGGTAGAGCTCCAGTGATGGAGCTCGCGGGCGTAGGCACCACCGCATTACCTAATATACTTACCGTTAAATGGTAGTGTTCAGCACTATCATGTTTCGGTCAGGTGGTAATGTACGGCTCTGTAATTTCCGGCACAGAGGCATAACACCTAATGCCTCAGGAGTAGCAGCGCATTTGCATTTTGACCTCTGGTCATTGTGTGGGTGTCTATAGGCTGCAGTCATCACTTAACATCAATGTGAACTGCACGCTTGTTTGCCACTTTTATAACATAAAAAAAAAAAAATCACTGCACTGCATACTTGTTTGTCACAATCATTACATTAAAAAGCAATGACAGCTGAATAGATCACAACTTCAACCGTGTATTAACAATTTTATTGAAAACGGACTTTTTTGGGAACGAACCTTTTTAGAATCTCGATAAGCACATTTTCAAACATCACGTGCACCGCTGAAACTCTACCAATAGTCTGCCTCAGTAGCCCAGAGGTAGCAAACCACTACTACTTCCCTAGGGTCCTGCGTTCGATTCCCGGGTCGCCTACCAGAGATAACGGTGTAGAATCCTTTATCTCTGGTTTTATTGAGATGTTTCTGTTTTCTGGATGTTTTCCAGTACTTTGACGTTAATAATGTGCACGGAGATGACAACAGACTTGACCTTTTCAAACGGGTCCAAAATTGAGGTGAAAACTACTCAAGCATATCACATACTCAGAGGGGTGGGAGTGTGTGACCGCGATAAAACTCTCTTCCAAACTTATAACGATTTGAAAGTGAGATAAGCTGGTGGCGACTTTTGAAAAATTTTAACAACTACCTTAATGGCGCGGCTTTATATAGACAGGTCAGATTTGGCATTTTTTCTTTATTTTCTTTATGTTAGGGAAGTGGCAAACAAGCATGCAGTTCACATTGATGTTAAGTGATGACTGCAGCCTTTAGACACCCACACAAAGACCGAGGCCAAAATCCAGATGTGTTACCACTCCCGAGGCCTAAGGTGTTATGCCTCTGTGCCGGAAATTACAGGGCCACCTGACCGGAACACGATAGTGCTGAACACTACCATTTAGCGGCAAGTATATAAGGTAATGCGGTGCCTACGCCCTCGAGCTCCGTCACTGGAGCTCTACCACCAGTAAGACATAGATACTCAATAGGATGTAAGGTATCCTCCATGTCTTAATCCGTCGCGATCAAGTAAATCCATTTTGGGCCCCCAACTACAACATTTTTTCAAGACCAAACCATCTTTCTCAAGCAATAAAATTGGATGTGACGCAGCCTCTGTTTGACTTTGCTGCGTTGGGTCGATGACTTTTGGAGACATTTTCCCGATCCCTTTGATTTCTTCTATGTAACCTCTTTGCACCAATATATTAAGAAGGCATAGCTTTATGATGCTGATTATAAAGATAACTTACCAACGGGCTCATGGCGCGTATATGCGAAGTATTTGCCATCAATAGGCAGCACCTTGCCATGGTTCTTGTCAGCCCAACCAGCATAGTAGCGCAGGTTACTTATTACAGCGCTCACGTCGCCATAGTAAGACGCCAGGTAAGGTTTGCCGTTGTCCAATGTCTCCAAACTCTGTAATGGTCATTGTAGACTTGATTTTTTTTTATGTAATAGATGTGACAAACAAGCATCCAGTTCACATTGATGTTAAGTGATGACTGCAGCCTATAGACACCCACACAAAGACTAAGGTCATAATGCAGATGCGTTACCACTCCTGAGGCCTAAGGTGTTATGCCCCTGTGCCGGAAATTACAGGGCCGTACATTACCACCTGACCGGGACACGATAGTGCTGAACACTACCATTTAGCGGCAAGTATATTAGGTAATGCGGTGGTGCCTACGCCCGCGAGCTCCATCACTGGAGCTCTACCACCAGTAAGATTTCGGATGGTATTTAATTGATTTTTTTTTTATTAACTGCCTCAGTAGCCTAGTGGTAGCAAGCCACTACTACTACGCTGGGGTCCCGGGTTCGATTCCCGGGTCGGGGCTATAAGACATAACGGTTTCAGGTCCTTCTCTGGTTCTATTGGGATTTTTCCGTTTTCTGGAAGTTTCCCAGTATGTACCTCGGAGTTTGGTAATGTGCCCGGAGATGGCAACAGGCTCGACACCTGTTACATGGGTCAAAAATGTAACAGACGAATAGTGGGTGTTTGCATGTATGCTTGAATGCATGCATTTACCTCTGCCTACCCCTTCGGGGATAACAGGCTTAAAGTTGCGTTTTTTTATTTAATTGAACACAACTAGGTTAATACTTTTTCTGACATTCAGAAAGAAGATTTTCGTAATAAACGTAGGAAAAGGTGCGTAAGGCGTGAGTGAGAGTCATGGTAACAGATTGAAGTTCTGCCCCAAATACATTTTTTTCTTTTCATATTTCTAATTTGTGAATGAATCTGGCTTTTTAAATATAAAAGATCCTAAGATTAAGATCCCAATATTTATTTATTTTCTAAAGATCCTAAGATCAAAGATACCTCTGTACCTGTAATAACTGAGCCTTAACATTTAACGTCACATAGATTAGGTAAACGTAGTTTAATTATTTGTTTTATATTATTTCGCATTAACACATGCTTGTGAAATATATTTTAAAGGAAATGGAAAGAAAAATTTGACTTCAGGCGAGACTCGAACTCGCGGCCACTGGGAATCTAGTCCAGCAGCTCTTCCAACTGAGCTACCGAAGTAGTTTAATTAATTACCATAAATTGTTACAAATACGAGTATTATACTCCATGCCTGTGGAAGAATTACCTACCATAAAATATTAGGTTGGGGAAAAAGTTTCTTCGCATTTTTTAAGATAATGCAAAACATTTTTTAATATAGTTTATTTAAATTTAACTAAAGTATATATGTACCATTTTGTTCGATAACCTTTTGCCATCTTGTAGGTAGGGACATGATCCCATTGCTATAAAAATTTTGGGACTTCTCATCAAAATACCGCGACAAGTGGATTTGGCAGTCCTCTCGTGATGTTAACCTAACATTGCATAAAGAATTCTGAAGAGACCGAAACAGGTTGAAATCTAAAGGTGCAAGGTCAGGACTATACGGCGTATGCATTAACACCTCCCAGCCAAACTCTCTTAATTTTTGCTGAGTGGCTATAGATGTGTGAGATCTAGCGTTATCATGATGAAACCCCTTCTGTTGATCAATTCCGGCCGCTTTCTCTCAACTTCTTGCTTTAATCTCATCAGTTGTTCGCAGTAGAGTTCAGAATCGATAGTCCTGCCTGGTGGTAAAACCTCATAATTAATAGTGCCCTTTCAATCCCACCACACACACAACATCACCTTATTGCGAGTTAACCCGGGTTTCGCCACAGTCTGTGAAGCCTGACCGTCCTTTGACCACGACCTTTTTCGCACGTTCTTGTCGTACGTGATCCACTTTTCATCACCAGTTATCAGCTTCTTCAAAAATGATTCGGTTTCATTACGTCGTAATAAAGAATCACAAATGAGTACACGGTTCATTAGGTTTCTTTCAGTGAGCTCGTGAGGTACCCAAATATCGAGCTTTTTTTTGTACCCAGCTTTTTTCAAATGCGCCAAAACTGTTTTGTAATCAATTCTCAGTTCTTCAGCTACGTCGTAACTACTGATATGTCGATCTTGCTCCACTTTTTCAAAAATGGCATCCATTTTATCCGTAATAGGGCGACCAGAGCGAGGTGTATCTTTGACATCAACATTTCCGGATTGAAAACGCTTAAACCAAATTTGTGCTACTCTCACAGACACTGCACTAGGTCCATAAACATCGCAAATTTTTTTCGCGGCTTGCGTTGCATTTTTACACTTTACTTTTTTGTAGTAAAATTTTAAAATGTATCGAATTTCTTCATTAGATTCACTCATCTTGACAGTACGAAAAACAAATGAAAATCATACATTTGCCTAATTTGAATTTGGAATTATGTTCTTTAAAATTTTAACTTTCAATGATACCAAAACCAGCCAGATACAAATACTACAGCCAAAGAGATTTTATTACAAGTTCATACATACTATAATGCGAAAAGACTTTTTCCCCAACCTATTATGATCTAATGTCCATTTACACTGGAGTTTAAAAAACAGGTAAATAATAGATCCGCGCCAATGCCTGAATCGTTGATTAGAAAGCGCTAATGCAATGATTATTCATTGATTACCCAATCACATTCGCTGTACACTATCTCATTGTTTATCTAATGAAATTGATGCCACTTTCATTAGATCACACGAGCATGCAATCATGTTTTACTGGTGGTAGAGCTCCAGTGACGGAGCTCGCGGGCGTAGGCACCACCGCATTACCTAATATATTTGCCGCTAAATGGTAGTGTTCAGCACTATCGTGTTCCGGTTAGGTGGTAATGTACGGCCCTGTAATTTCCGGCACAGAGGCATAACACCTTAGGCCTCAGGAGTGGTAACGCATCTGCATTTTGATCTTGGTCTTTGTGTGGGTGTCTATAGGCTGCAGTCATCACTAAACATCAATGTGAACTGCATGCTTGTTTGCCATTACATAAAAAAATAAAAAATCATGCAGTTCATACCGATGAGCCGGTGATATTCAAAAGTTATAAATTGGAGTTTAGTATGGAGTGTATCTGTGTTCTAATAATAATAACGATAACGATTTACGATATTTAACAAACTGCAAAGTTTCTTTTAACAGTTGCCTAAATTTTTTTTGTTGGCAATAGATGTCGCTACTGCCACCCCAAGGCAATGCAATAAATGTGAAGGAAGAATTCGACAATCAGGCGTGGACTTTGGTAGATCAATTGGAAGAGCGGCTGGACTAGATTCCCAGTGGTCGCGGGTTCAAGCCTCCCCTGAAGTGAAAAAAATCTTTTCATTTCATGTATTTCATGTTAAGTCGGCGATCACTGTACCGATTGTCGTTTCTGTGAATCGCCTTATGGCCGAGAGTCTCGATCATCACCTATAGAGACTCGTTGGACGGCTGGGTCAAGGGCTTGATGCAGAAGGCAGTTCTCCTCGACACCGCACGCACAGTGAGGAGGTTCGTGTCTCTGCGTCCCTAACCACCGACAGTTTGGACGCTACTCCCGCTGCCGGCGGCCCACTATTTTCTATTGTTTTACATATAATAGCTCTACCACCAGTAAAATTATTTTTACTGGTGGTAGAGCTCTGGTGACGGAGCAAAATAAATGTATTTTCTTTCTTTCTTTCTTTCTTTCTTTCAAAAGGTGTCAAACAAGCATGCAGCTCACATTGATGTTAAGTGGTCACTGCAGTCTATAGACATCTACATAAAAACCAGAGATAAAAATGAGGTCAGATGCGTTGCTACCCCTGAGACCTCAGTGGTTATGTCTCTGTGAAAGTTGTTACTGGGCCATACATTATAGTTATCCTTTCTTCGTGAACATAAGATCTTTACCAAACTCCACATTGATAAATATGTTCTATTTTGCATGTTGTTTGTTTACATTATCAAAGTGAACGTATATGGTCGTAGTTATAAATATTCAAGGAAAATTTTGAAACAATATTTGCATACTAAATACATCTCATGTATACATAACTATGTATATTATATCTAAATGACATAAAATCAATGACTGACACGCAGTTTACACGTGATCAAACATAATCATAACAAAATTCAACAGAAACACGATAAACAACAGAAATACTCGATTAAATTGCTACTAAAATTGGCCGTTGAATGACTGGCAACTTTCAAAGGCCGCAATTGTTTGATGCGATAAACATCGGCTCCTAAGTCCTATTCTGCTCACAACTATGATATGTAGAAGTAGGGTTGCCAACTTTTCAATATAAAACCAATATAGCTATTTAGGTGTGAGAAATTACATAAAAAATACAAATTTTAACATTTTAAAGAGTGTTTTTTAAAGATCAAAATATACATGTATCGGCGCATAAAGTTATATTTTTACCCCCTTATTTATAAACGTATTTTGGCTAAAGTGTTGCTAATCTCTCCTTTGTCTTTTTCTATCCTGCACATTTGACAATGCAACTGATAAAGACAATTAGCTATAGCTAAAATGTATCTAATGAACGTTTATGAATAAGGGGGTTAGATTATATTTTTAGAACACTGTCTGCGAAAAAATATGATTGTTAACAATACTACGCATGTTTTATTTTGGATTAACCCTACAGCAAACAGTAATTGATGAGATATGAATAACAGTTAAATAAGTAGGTACTGTTTATAACACTGTTTGACAGCCCTATGAACATTTAAACATATCGATGAATCGACATTTGTTTTTGAAATTATTTGTGACAGACTTGTGTATTTTTAGGGTTCCGTAGTAAATAAGGAACCCTTATAGTTTCGCCATGTCCGTCTGTCTGTCTGTCTGTCTGTCTGTCCGTCCGCGGTTTAGCGCAAAAACTATTTGCACTAGAGAATTGAAATTTGGCACAAGTATACATCTTTATTACGCCGACAAAGTGGTAGAATAAAAACATGACATTTTTTTTATTTAAGGTACCTCCCTACATGTAACGTGTAAATATTTTTTTTTTCTTTTCCTATATAGTGTGGGGTATCGTTGGATAGGTCTTTCAAAAGTGTTAGGGGGGTGGTAACATTATTTTTCGATTTAGATAACTGTTCGAGACTTATTAAGCTTTAAAGTGTCAATTTTCGTTAGAGTCAAGTGGAGACACTTGACCAACTCCCCCTCTACCAACTAAACGGTTGTTAGAAATTCAAACGTTACTGAAATAGTAGCTACATATAACGAAATTAAAAGGAAAACTATCACACTTAAGTTGGATTTACAAGTTTGCGAGTAATAGTCGACCAAATATATTTTGCTCGAAATTTTTGAACAACTCCATAGAAAATATTTATTTATTTTTCATTACATTATAAAAACGACGGAACCCTACACTGCGCGTGGACCGACACGCACTTGACGGTTTTTTTAATTAATTCACGGACTAACTACTTTTGGTTAGAATAGAATATTCTTTACTAGCTGTTGCCCGCGGCTCCGCCCGCGTGTAGGTCGCTTTTCACTTAAGCTGCGGAAACTCATCAAATCATCCCATGGCATCCCACAGGAATATTTTTTCGGGATAAAATCCTACCCTATCCTAAATATCCTATACAATGTGTTAATCCAATTTACCCTCTATGTGTGTGCCAAATTTCATGAAAATCGGTAGAGCAGTTTTTGCGTGAAGGAGTAACAAACAAACAAACATGCAAATTTTCGCATTTATAATATTTATACGATACGATACGATTGTACACCACAGGTTTTTACAAAAGAAAACTATAGATACATAGCAGATAGGCATGAAAATCGGTTAGTTTGAACATAACAACATGTAACTGGCGAATGGGTGCATTTTCCTCTGCATATTCACCCATTCGCCAGTTACGTGTTGTCCATTATATTAGGTAGCAAGCATTTTGACATCTCTGGGCACATTACGAAACTCCCAAGGGTGGCCCTGGCAAAATTCCGAAAATTCCGTCACTTAAGATCTACAATCTGTTCCTATATTTAAATAATATGAATAATAATATGCTCTAATAAAAATCAAAATAGACACTTATAATTAAAACATTACCATAAAACCTGATAACAAGCATACAATTCACATTGATTATTATTATTATTTTTTTTTTTTTATTAAAGCACAACAAAGAAACTAAACCCAATGTGCCACGTCCAGTCCGTCTCCGCCGTTCAACGTCCCCAACATACTGGCCACGTTACCCCTCTGGATGGCGATACTAATCCTTTGGGACAGAAAACTACCGGCCCTGCGATCGCCCAGTGCCTCACAGAGACGTGAAGATATCGCCTTTAAAAAAGATTTGGCACTGGGACCCCACGAACCCATTGTTTCGAAGCCTATAGGCATGAACATGTAGCAGTCGGGTATATCCGTGTATTTACGCTTTTTAAGTAGCTCCGCTTCAGTAGCTGCTGTGGAAGCCCCTGCACAGGAAGCACGGAGATGTGACGGGGCCAGCGTGTCTACACACGTGACGTCCCACACCAAACACCTGCCTCGTTCCCACGGAATGAGCGTCGCGCCGTCGGGTCTCTTGCCATCAGAGCGAACAATGCCGTTTGGTTCTAACACTGCCGGCATGTTCGCTGAGACAAGTGCCCGACGAATCACGTCATTCAGAGCGGAGTGGCGTGGTATTCGACCAGCACTCCTCTGGCACGAAAGGCCATGATGACCAAGCCCGTCCACCTGACAACCGCAGCGGCACATGTGAGGCTGGATCGATCTGAGACCAAGCCGAAGACTCACCGCTAAGGTCAGAGTGTGTCGGTCTAAAAATGTGCCCACGTTGACCGAAGGGATCGCATTGAGCCACAAACCCGATTCTCTTTCAAAAGAAGCAAGCAGCCGAGCTCGGTCAACAGTATTGGCACTTTCCGCCAGTAACCTTTCCTGTGCCAGCCTGCACATGGGCTCGTCCCACTGTCTCTGCGAAAATAAGGTTTCGGGGATCTCACCGCCACTGCGAGAACTCCACAAAGATAACGCCTCTGGAAGGTGAGCCACTTCAGTACTAAAAGGTGAATAGTGCAAAATGCGATCGACGAGTCTCTTACAACTATGCGCAGAAGCTAAAAACGCGGGCAAAGAGACAGCGGACACACTTCTTACACCAAGCCCCCCAAAACGAACAGGAAGCGCTGCCTGAGCCCAAGCTCCTATCGAAAGATGACAGTTCAAAACTTTAGACAAAAGTTGAACAATAATACCATCCATGTCCAGTAACAGGTCCTCAAACTTCCACAGATGTGAGCATCTAAGAACATACATACATTGGGGAACAAAAAGACTGTTCCGGATCCCAGCGAAGGAGTAGTGGCCTGCTACCACTAGACTACTGGGGCAGTTTAATCAAGTCTAATTCATAGTTTAAAATAAAGTAATTTATTTTAAACAATTTAAAATTAGGTCGTTTTTTAAGTGCACTATTTTTTTCTAGATCTGAGTTTCCGGGTTTGGGAATAAGTTTTTTTCACAAATGCGTTTTCGTTTTGTGCTGCATTTTAATTGGGCGGTGGAGTCATCAAATCCCGACGCGATAATTCATAGAAGTAGGTACTTAATATTATAATTATTGAGCTATTATCAAGGCATTTTTTCTAATTGATGCTAATACGGCAAGAAAGACAATGCTGATTACACATATTTCATCATACTTATGAATAAATAAGAACTGCATTAACGATGTAAGAAATAAGATTACTTACTTCGTAATTGGATATAATAAATCTATACAAATAAATAAAATTGGCGTATCTGTTTGTAATATAAAAATAACCGCTTTTTACTAAATGCATATGTATGTATACACGGTACATATATCTAAACGACATTTTTTACAATTTTTGTCTGTCTGTCTGTCTGTCTGTTTGTTCCCGCTAATCTCGGGAATGGCTGGACCGATATTGACGGGACTTTCACTGGCAGATAGCTTATGTAATAAGGAGTAACTTAGGCTACTTTTATACTAGCTGCGCCCCCGACTTCGCCCGGGTAGATACTCAACAATCATAAAATCTCACGCAGACGAAGTCGCGGGCACAGATAGTTCAATATATAGGCAATCAATTTAGATGATGTGCAACTTATTAATGTAATACTGTTTGTCAAAGTTATACAACAATAGCATTCTAAATACGTTATGAGCTAAAACTGACTCTCCTATTTTGAAACATTTTGTTAATATCTTGATAAGACAGACTTGATGTGTTATTCATACTTATATAATTACTAACATAGTCTTAAGCATTTTGTAGTACTAACAAGTGAGCCTGAGTTGCTTGAAATAAATAAATAAAATAAACAACGGGTTTTTTGGAATGCACAAGTATATTTTATCTGATGTCTTGTATCGATAGTAGAACATAATAATATTTACTACATGAATGAAAGGGTGTGTCTCAAAATGAACAAGAGGTAGATCATAGGCGTAGGTACCACCGCATTACCTAATCCATCTGCCGCTAAATGGTAGTGTTCGGCACTAAAATGTTCCGGTTAGACGGCAATGTATGGCCCCGTAATAACTATCACAGAGACATGATACCTTATGGTTTTATGTAGATGCATATGCTGCAGTCATCACTTAACATCAATGTGAACTGCATGCTTGTTTGCCACCTTCCTTACATAAAAGAAATAAAAAATCATGTGAAATGTCCATGTTGCACCCACTCCGATAATAGTTGAGGGCACGACGCTAGAAGATGTTGACGATTATGTTTACAAACGGTGCAGTCAGTAAGATCCAACTTCGAGGCAGAGGTCAATCGCCGAGTCCAACTCGTTTGGGCAGCGTTGGGAAAGCTACGATACATCTTCTCGTCCAATTTACCTCAGTATCTCAAGACAAAGGTGTTTGGCATGATGACATACTAAACTGAAACTTGGTCGCTCACTATGAGAATCATGTGAAGAGTTATTCCCAACGTCTCACGTGAGCCGTCGCTAGTTGCAAAGGATCACGGCAGGCCAAAGTCACCCAGAGGGCAATGGAGGGAGCTATGCTCGGCTTTTCCCTGCGAGATGGAATCAGAATTGAGAAAATATGATAACTAAAGTAGCGGACAAAACTAAACATAAGTGGCACATAGGTCGAAGGATCGATGCAGTCTTCTGGTACGGGTGGACCCTGAACCGGAAGACCAAAAGAACTTCCGAAGCGTAGGCAGGTGATGGCCCTGGTGAAGGTCGCGGGCAATTGCTGGACGCTCAAATCCTAACTGCATTACCCCCCTGACTCAGTGACGTTCCGACGTCAGGGGGACACCCGACAGTAACTTCCCAAAGACTCACCTTTCGGTATTAAGAACATTGTATATAAATGACTAAGAATAATCAAAATCGGTTTAGCATAGTAACGATCTGACTTTCGTATTTATAATATTAGATATGATATTTTTGAATTATTTTATGAAGTTTAGATTTTTCGTATAGGTACTATTACAATAACCGCGCCGGGTGCTCCCTATACTAGTTACGCCACTGTGCCCGAGCCGGGGATCAAACCCCGAACTCCATCGTAAGTAGGAATAATAGCTTGCTATCACTAGATAACGTAAGGAGTCATTACCTACAATTATTCTAAATTGTAATGATTCGATTAAAATATTTAAGTACTTAATTATACAGAGCCAACCGATCAGGCTTTAAAAAATTATCAAAATGATACCGCGTACCAAGATTACCCACAAAGATATTAGTTACATAACGTTATCGTTATCACAACAAGAAGCAAGTTCTCTAGTCGCACCCATCTGTTTGAGCGAAATTTCATGCATCTTTATAGATTTCTTTTTTATGACGGACTTATAATATAATACTTAATTTATTGATGTTTAGAATTTACCGACTTCGAAAAGTGTTCGACGCGTAATATAAAATATCGGAGCAGTACATAGTTTCTGATCTTCTATTCCGATTTGGATGGATGTTTTGGACATTTCACACTGAAGATATTTAACTGGAAACAATTTAAAACGGGAGATGGATTAGATACTAATGCGGTGATGCCTACGCCCTCGAGTCCCTAAATTGAAACTCTACCAGTTTATAGTAGTATAAGGTAGTTCTATTAGTATCAAAGGTACGTAAAAAACATGGGTTGAGGAATTCAAACATTTATAAATATGCAATTAGGTATTTGCCCCGGCTGCGATAGAAAAGAAGTAGGTACGTAGGTGCTTGATTGAATTACTAATGAACTTACAATACTTATTCAACCGAAAGCGGTGCGCGAGCTCGGCAACAAATTTGGAGCTCTTCGTCTGGACTTAACAACAAATTTTGAGGCCGAATACATACAGATTTTATCCCCATGCTTGATTTTCTTTTAAATGTAACATACTTTCTTTGTACTAAAATAAATACGCGATCTTAGATGAGCCTAAAACCTCGCCAGGTATATTTAAGATCCGGTACCCACCAAAGCGGAGAGGAGAGGAGACGAGAGGAGATGCGTTTGAATAAACCAATCCGATTAAGTCATTTCCGCATCTCTTCTCCGCTTAGCTCGAGTGGAAATGAATGAAGCGGAGAGGAGATGTCTCATTTTTCTACGGCGCGGCAAAGCGGAGAAGTGTCAAGTTGAACCAGCGTGAGCGCCCGCCGCGCTGGTTTCGATCTCTCATAGCTCACATCACATCTCTGCTCGACAAAGCTCTCATCTCATCTCGTCTCCTCTCCACTTTGGTGGATATCGGGCCTAACCATGGGGATAAGGTTGATCAAAATATTGCAAAAAACACGTGATTAATGGTTGACTCCTAAGAGTTCTGCTTACTACGATAGAAATCGATTCCTACCTATAACTGACTGTATGAACGCGAACGTATAGGACAGTGATACTCAAAGTGTGCACCGCGGTGACCTGGGGTGTTTGGGGAATTTAATAAGATTTCGTATGAATTTAAACTATTCGTCTCTTATTGAGAGGTATCATGACCTCTGTGGACCGCCGTCTTCCCTCGTTGGACCTGTCCCTGTGTAAGGAATATAGTACTCACGGCCAAATAAGTCTTGTCCCTTTCGATGAGATCAGCCAGCCTATTGATAAGGTAGCCGCGTTGTGAAGGATCCATTTTGCGCCATGGTGACCCCAGCCTGTTGGTAACAAAAGTAAAATGTATAATTTGGTGATGCCTCCACCTATATAACGATTTAAGAAAACTATATTTAACCATAGCCAATAAATTATTTTTTAATATACCTATACACTTTTTCCATCTGTGTGAATAATAATTAATTATGACTGCTTATAATATAAAGCTGCTCAACTTGATATTTCTTTTATCTATATACATATATAAAAATCAATTGCTGTTCGTTAGTCTCGCTAAAACTCGAGAACGGCTGGACCGATTTGGCTAATTTTGGTTTGATGATTTTTGGAAGTCCAGTGAAGGTTTAAAAGGTAAGAAAATATGAAGAAATTGAAGGGAAATAGTAAAAATCACAATTTCCTTTTTCTATACAAATAGTCCGTATCGATCAAACCATTGACATATTATTACATTGTGAGGCAATACGAAGTTTGCCGGGTCAGCTAGTTTCAAATAAAATGTAAGTACCTATATAGAAATAAATATATTTTTTAAATGTAAAACTCATGGTATTTTGAGAATACACGTATTCCCGCGTCGCATTGTATTTCTGAAAATTGGACGATCTATGCCCAAGGGACGGAGATTTTATTGTATGGATTGCCGAGAATAATATAGATTACATACCTACATACCGAAAATAACAAATGGGTGATAATAGGAACTCACTTGAAGGCATCTCTTGCAGCTTTAACAGCTTTATCTATGTCGGCTTTGCCCGACTGCTGAACTTCCGTGATCACCTGGCCCGTTGCCGGGTTTTCGGTCTTGAATGTCTTGCCATCTGATGACTTCACCCACTCATTGTTGATGAATATCTAAAATATGACACCGTATTTAATAATATGCCACCAACAAGTCGGGGAATTCTTTGATTTCTTTTCATTTGAAGAAATTTTCGAAGACCACTTTTCAATTTTTTGGCACTTGACTCAAGTTTTGACCGAAAAAGGGATCAAGGAATCAAATTCTTTAAAAAGGGGATATTTAGGAACTTACTGAAAAAAAAGATACAAAAGGGATTAAAAGACTGCCACTAATTGCCCCATTGGTCGCCACAAAATAATTTCGCCGGGTGGCATGAAAATGTGTTATCTACTAGCTTGCCGCGCATGTGGTAGGTAGCCATTTTAAGCCCATGGTGTGTCTATTTACGTGTAACCACTTGGCTGAACAGTCTCGCTAACTGATGTTCTAAGGAAGAGGAAAGGCTCGACATCCAGCGATCTAGGGGGAAAGAGAACAGGTTTTCAATCAGACAATGCAAAAAGTTGCCTTGGGATCTTGTGAATTTGAAATAAAACATTTGAATTCTGAAGATCATGGAGGGGGAGCCATGTCGGCCATTAATCGTGTTCCGGTTACGGGAGGACAAATTCGCCTTCCGAATGTCTAGGGAAAGCGACAGGTTCGCCACACGATGATCTAGGGGAGAGGGCAGTTTCACCACACGACAATAAAATTTAGGAGGTAGGGCAAGTTTACCACCCGACGATTTAGGGAGAGGACAGTTTCGCCACACGATAATTTAGGAGGTAGGGTAAGTTTGCCATCCGACGATCTAGGGAGAGAACAGTTTCGCCACACAGCAATTGAGGGAGGGCAAGTTTGCCATCTGACGATCTAGGGAGAGAACAGTTGTGCCACACAGCAACTTAGGAGGAAGGGGAAGTTTGCCACCCGACGATCTAGGGAGAGGACAGTTTCGCCACACGACAATAAAATTTAGGAGGTAGGGCAAGTTTGCCACCCGACGATCTAGGGAGAGGACAGTTTCGCCACACGACAATTTAGGAGGTAGGGTAAGTTTGCCATCCGACGATCTAGGGAGAGAACAGTTTCGCCACACAGCAATTCAGGGAGGGCAAGTTTGCCATTTGACGATCTAGGGAGAGAACAGTTTCGCCACACAGCAATTGAGGGAGGGCAAGTTTGCCACACGACGATCTAGGGAGAGGACAGTTTCGCCACACGACAATAAAATTTAGGAGGTAGGGCAAGATTACCACCCGACGATCTAGGGAGAGGACAGTTTCGCCACACGACAATTTAGGAGGTAGGGTAAGTTTGCCATCCGACGACCTAGGGAGAGAACAGTTTCGCCACACAGCAATTGAGGGAGGGCAAGTTTGCCATCTGACGATCTAGGGAGAGAACAGTTTCGCCACACGGCAATTTAGGAGGGAGGACAAGTTTGCCATCCGACGATCTAGGGAGAGAACAGTTTCGCCACACGGCAATTTAGGAGGGAGGCAAGTTTGCCATCCGACGATTTAGGGAGAGAACAGTTTCGCCACACGGCAATTTAGGAGGGAGGACAAGTTTGCCATCCGACGATCTAGGGAGAGAACAGTTTCGCCACACGGCAATTAGGAGGGAGGGCAAGTTTGCCATCCGACGATCTAGGGAGAGAACAGTTTCGCCACACGGCAATTAGGAGGCAGGGCAAGTTTGCCATCCGACGATCTAGGGAGAGAACAGTTTCGCCACACGGCAATTAGGAGGGAGGGCAAGTTTGCCATCCGACGATCTAGGGAGAGAACAGTTTCGCCAACAACAATTCAGGAGGTAGGGTAAGTTTGGCATCCGATGATCAAGGGAGAGAACAGTTTCGCCACACAACAATTTGGGAGATGGGGCAAGTTTACCACCCTAACATATTATTATAAGTGGGACAAGATTGCCACCCAACGTTTTTTCAGTATAGTATGATGTATTGAAGAAATTTTAAGTATATAAGTATGTATAAAGTTGTATAAAGTTATTATTATTTTAATATAAACTTTATACCTAAAACATCATACTTTAATTCAAACTTTACCAGTTGTAAGTTAACTGTGACTGATATTTTTTCAATTGAAAAATAAATGATAAGCTTTAATAAATAGACACTAAATAAAGATTTTGTCAGTATTGTATTCATCATTCATTGTATTATATTATTATAACTGTATAGATATCTAGTGGAGAATTTAGAATCTATGAGGTTCCACTACATACTTTGTAAATGTATACCTATTTCTCAATAAAATGTATGAACTTTACTGGTGGCAGAGTCCCAGTGAAGGAGCTTGAGGGTGTAGGCACCACTGCATTACCTTATCTATCAGCCGCCAAATGGTAGTGTTCAGCACTATTGTGATTTGGTAGAATGGTAATATATGGCTTCATATTAACTATCACAGGGACTAAATAACTCAGGTCTGAGGGGTCGTGTCTTTGTGTGAGTGTCTTCAGGCTGCAGTCATCACTTAACATCAATGTGAACTGGATGCTTGTTTGCCCCTTTCATTACATTAAAAAATGTAGGGGAAATGGCACAGGGTTGGATGTCAGTATTTACCATGGTTTTTTAAACTTGTAATATTACTGTTTATCCCTGCCTACCATGAGAAACTGATAAATAAATCTAATTTCAAATTCAGATAACAATATCAGATATTTTTTTTAAAAACATGACAACACAAAATGTTTATCAAAGCACTACTTTAGTTTTGAGTTGTTGCATTGTACATTCTGAGTTTTAACATTTTTTTATGAATATCTAAACTAATAATATACATTGATGTATACATTTTCACTAACAACATAAGCTGTAATCGAGTTTACATTCAATATTAATTTGTAGATAACATTGAAATTGATGACATAATGTTATTTTTGGACTATAAGTACAGGAATGTTATAAAATGTATGGTTCTATATGTTAGTCCTACTTACCCCAGAGTACAATATTTCTGGACTAGTATGCGGCGCCGGCGCAGTCGCTGTGGCGAACTTCGCTTTCTGAGATTGTACGATTTTTCCTACGTTCCGAAACATTGTTATAAAATACCACACTAGAAAACAACCAACCACGACGCCGGCCGGCAGCAACTGAATGAACTTGCGGCTTGGCTGGCGCCTGGCGGCGCAAAATTATCGGCTATCGCTACAGATCGCTACCGAGGAGCCCGTCTACAACGCGACGTAGTGTGGTGAACAGATCACTTGGTGTGGTGGCACGTGTGGTGGTTATTTATACTTCTCTGACGCGACGGAATGAACGTAAACAGTAGTAACAAGCGGGTCGCAAACAAAAGAGGCTTTTGTTTTTAATAGTTTTTATAACAGAATACCTATGTGATTTTGTGGTTGCCAACATTTAACTTAGGTTTCTCTAAGCTATAAAAAACTTTAATTAAATCCTCAATGCGATTTAAATATAAAGTATTAAGCATACATATTTTGACATTTTTGACAATATTTTTTTTTGACGTTTTGAATGACGTTTAGTTTAGTTTTTCAATTTTTTTTAATAATTTGATTTACGACATGGATTCCAGTCTTTTTCAGCCAACCTTCACGTCGTCAAATGCCTTATGATAAAAATTCCACATAACTTTAAAAATAATAATATTAGGCTGCATGCAACACGGCTTATTTTCTGCATTCTCGCTTAAACTACCGTCTGTTGAGTTACCCATTCCAATTACCCTTAGACTAAGTACCTTAATCTAAGCAATTACCAATGGCTTTATTAGATTCCATTGACCTCTTTATTCAAATACGGAGTATAGAGTGTAGAGGTAACAGAGTGTTCAGCGTACATCTTGCGTACATACACTGAATATTACGTTTGTAGTATCTGCACAATAGCGCTGGCGTACAGAAAATAACGCTAGGAATTTAGCCGGTGTATAGTGTATTGCAGGGCCACTCATTTTTCGTGTTTTGATTTGGTTTCAATTTGATGAAAGGAGATGTTGCAAAAATGTATGGACTTCCGGCCATGTATTGTACACAATATCATTAAACAGGCAAAATCAATATAAAAACGGTTTTAATGCATATTTTCACTTATTTAGCTATGTTTGCAGTTACAAAACATTATTTCCAGTTAGAATTGCAACTCAAAACCAACATGGCGAATATGGCGGGAGATGTCATTATGACATTTTTATTTTGAAATTGTATTTTGATTTTAAAGTACTTGGAGAAAACAAGTAATATTTTCTAAATACTATCGAAATCGATGGATCCCAAGCGTCGGCTGTATCGCCGCCATGTTAAACATAGTTGAAAATGATTAAATCGTTTGAATTAAATGTGGTTGTAACTCTAAAATATATTCTTGAATAAATTAATTGTATTTTTGTCGAATTCTTCTTTAATTTACCCATTTTTTGAGGACGTGTACGAACCAGAGCCGAACTCGCAACATCTCCTTTTTTTTTTACACGAGGCAGCACTCCTTACTTCTACACTCCATAGATTCAAGGCTTACGTTCCACAAAACGCCCCCTGCGATTGTAATATTATCGATCACAGCACTTTCTCTTTTCCCAAGAAGCAAGGACGTATTGACGTATGTAACACTAGTCTGCAACTAATTATTTCAATAATCAGGTATTATTATATAACCAGAGTTAGGGAGTTAGACCACCGAGATTTAAAAGCCATCAAGATGTTTTATTTCATTAAGTACCCCCCCGGAATATCTGGCGCTTCACACTCTCTGCCTAGCCCGTTAGGGACCCAGCGTGAAAATACATATACCCCTCGAGAAATACGTAATACTTATTCAAATACATTTGATAATGTACTTTAGAGTACTGCTATTTGCTATTACTCGTCATAAAAATCGCTATGTACTCATTGAAGAAGTGAAGTGATTAATGAAGATGAAGTGAAGAGTGAAACGAAACGTAAGGCCAAAGGTCAAGGTCATATTAGTCAGCTCAGAAAAGTCAATTTTTGCTTTTATTTACCTCATGGGAAATTGAAAGTGACGCAAGAAAATTAAATGTTACCGAGTAAAAATATGAAGTACAATGTGGTCTTACATAAAATTAAATTAAATATAGGTACATAAAGTTTCTTGTTTACAAATGTACTCTGTGAGTCTCTGTGGTAAGTTATTTTTATATTTTGAAATGACCTGTTTTTGAGTTTAGTTAATCTTTTTTTTTGGAATATATAACAGTGCACAGAATACACATTATGAAGAAATAATATTTTATATCAACAAATCAAGTCATGGAATACAAATGCAAAGTATTGTATTACATGGTCGTTGACTTTAATAACAAATGTAGTAAAGTTTTAACCTATTTAAATACGGAAATATCGAAGAACATCCGGGAGGCAGGCATCGAAACAAGGTAATTAGTATAACAATGTATTCAATTCAACAAGGTTACTTGAATTTCATAAAAAAGCAATTTATGTCAATTTAAATTCGATTTTTAGGCCTGTGAAGACAAATGGAGTGTGGTGCCATATATTACTACCATTAATATTAATCACATACGCATGTCTATACAATGTGTCTGTCCTTTACAAATTGACTGCATGTCTGTCAGTGGGAATGCTTCTCTACTCAACTCTATTTATCATTTTCCTGTCCATGTCTTCTCTAATACTGCACTTTAATGTGTATGGAGGGAGTATAGCAAGCAGCCTTGCTTCTGCCGTATTGATATACTCATTGTTGGATAAAGGTAAGAATTAAGTTAATCTTGTGGATTTAAAAAAATAGTAATTCTACTCATACTGGTGGCAGGCCTACACCTCATTACCATAAATATACCTGCTACTTAATATTAATCAGAGTAACTGTGTTCCCTTAGGTAGGAGTCTCACTTACTCTCTCACTTCAGCTGGACAAAAACCTTCCCCAAAGATGACCACAACAGTATTGTGAGTAATTCGGAAAGACTATACCATATACACCACTCTTGGCTTGCCAATTAGCAATCGCAGTGGGAGCAGTTTTATCCCTGATGCTGCTACCCATCTAGCATTATTAGAATGGTATAACCATCCAATAACACTGGATTGGTATAATCCTTAGTGCAGTCAGTCGACTATCATTTGGTCAACTGACTGCACTAACGAAGGAATTCTCTTCCCATATTTTTGGCATGAAGGCAACAGCTTACTCCTCAGGAGTGGAACTGCATCTATATTGACTTTTCCACTGATATAAACTGTATGCAGTAATATACAGTAAGCAGCAAGATATATTGCTCATTAACCTTAAGAGAGAGACTTTGGATAATTACGGCTCTGTAGAGCGTTATCTCTATCTCACATAACCTTTCTGACATTTGTCAACCATTTTGATCAAGATTTGACCAATACCGGACTATCAGTAGGCAGCGTGCAGCAGAAATAACACTACAAAACTAGCACATTGTCTCTTTCCTAAGCTTGATGTGTGATATTTCTTGATGAGCACTGTACTTTCTTTCCACTATCAATCTATGTTATCAAACATCAATGTTACAAACATTTCTTATTATAATTTTTTTTTACAGATTTATTATTTTGCCTGATAATAAGTTTTTCTACAATATTTACGTATAATCTACTGATACGACAATGCATTGTAAAATTTCCTAAGACATTTACCGTTGGAGAATCAATGATTGTTATACAGAGTGTCTGTCTGTTTGTTGTGATGAGTGGTATTAAATTTTTCTGTGAATATAGTGATGAAGATGAAGCAATGGACTTGGTTAACACAGTGGTTTATGTAAGTTACCATCTTTAAATGTTTTGATTTTGTAAACCATTTTCATTGTTGATTTATTATGATTCTGTATTTAACATCTTTGATTGAATTTATAAATTAGACTGTCGAAAATTGGCTTATTGATTGGTGATTTTCTAGGTACCTACATGTAATATTTACTAAAGTTCAGCAAAAATAAAAACAAAAGTTGGATGCTTTTGTGTTCAAATAAATGTAACAGTTGTAATAATGTAACATAACAAACATATCAGTTGTAATATTTACCTATTTTCAGACAGTATTATCAACAGTGGGATTGATTGTTACAGCCCTGTGCATACTAAATGAGGATCAGAGAAACTTACAAAACTTGGCCTATATAGTGCTCTCAGCGGCATTGTTTTTATTGCTGATATTACATTTGATTTTGGGGACTGATTGTATTCCTAGAATTCTACAATATGTTTTCTGGGATAGAAATAAGGTGAGTTTTTCTTGTATCTTAATCTTTTTATTTCATTTTTGATATCATATTAGATTTGATATAAACTGGATAGTCTATGATACTATAAGATACTAAAGCCTGGGTTGCACCACAATATTTGTTAAAGTAACAATCATTGCCTAACTAGTATAGTTGGCAATAAATGGCGCTGCTGCTACCATAAAGCAATGCAATAAATGTGAAGGAAAGATTTGACAAATCGGGCAGGACTTCAGTAGCTCAATTGGAAGAGCGGCTGGACTAGATTCCGAGTAGGCCGCGAGTTCGAGTCTCGCCTGAAGTCAAATTTTTCTTTCCATTTTTCTTTAAATAAAATATATTTCACAAGCATGTGTTAATGCGAAATAATATAAAACAATTATTAAAGTAACATTTCACATCCTTCTCTAACTTGAAGAAATCCATTATTGTTTGAGAAGGATGCAAAAAATTACAATAACTTTTAACAAATATTGTGGCGCAATCCAGGCTAAACGTAGATATATGGTGAATGTTAACTGTTAACAAATTACAGCTATGGTTATGTCTTCAATAGGCAGACAACATTGGGATGTAGAGTGCTATCATTGCCATAAATGCCTAGTGGAATAGCAATGCTATGTTTACGAGGCGTCGGGACGTGATGACCCTAAGTGGAGGAGAATTCTTCCGCTAGTTCAGTCAGTCAACCGAAAAATTGTATAACCTTTCCAGTAGGGCAGTAGTAAATTAAATAATAACGTGGAGAGGGCAGCAGCCTCCCGCAATAAAATACCGCCACTGCGTTCGCCAACCTGCATGCCAAACATGGTGATTATGGCATATGCCCCCATAAGATGTAGTATCTTTAGAACGTCTTTCGGCTGAAATGACAACAGGGTCCAGTACTTATTCAATAAACATCCATGTGGGCTACATGTTCGTTATTCACAAAAAAAAAATACAAAGATATTTTTTTTTTTCAGGTGCAAATATTTTTATTATGGCTATCGCTACTAGTGGTGGCGGTGTGCGTACTCCTAATTCGCACAAAGCTGGCTGTGAAAGCGAGTACGGTTACGCGCAAGTCGTTCCACGTGCTCGCCTCCCTGGTGTTCCTCTCGGGGATACTGTTTGACGTGTACCTCATGAGAATGGCCGCCGGGGTCGGATTGGGTGTGCTCATTTTTGTTGAGGTAAGTACACGCGATGTGTCTTTTCTTGAAGGATCCCAAGTGACTACAGCCCGTAGAAAAGCTAGCAATCATAGAGCAACACCGGAGGGGAGTAGCCATATGTAGGCTTTTCCCTCTGTCAAAGTACAAGCCCAAATGGGCCTACACTGTCACCTAGATTTTTTTTTATGTTACGGAAGTGGCTAACAGGCATGCAGCCTATAGACACCCACACAAAGACCGAGGTCAAAATGCAGATGCGTTACCACTCCTGAGGCCTAATGTGTTATGCCTCTGTGCCGGAAATTACAGGGCCGTACATTACCACCTGACCGGAACACGATAGTGCTGAACACTACCATTTAGCGGCAAGTAAATTAGGTAATGCGGTGGTGCCTACGCCCGCGAGCTCCGTCACTGGAGCTCTACCACCAGTAAAACCAGGTTTAGATGTTTAAATGTGTGCGTGAAATTGTTACTGTATTTTCTTCAAGTCAATGTGTGAGTTTCGTTGTAATAGACGATTTTTGTAGTGTGCGTGTGTGTCGCACGCATTTCCCTCCGCAAAAAATGACAGACTGTTTTGCATCGGTAATACACGCTATGGCTACTCCCCTCCGGTCCACCGCGACCGGTGGGCCGCGTTGCACTATGCTAGCAATATACATTGTACGCCAGTAGTGTATCTTGATTGTGGCATGTACAGGGAATACCTAGTGTAAAGAATAAACAATTATTTTTTACTGGTGGTAGAGCAGTTTACATATATTTTTTATTTTGTTTGACATGTATATCAATTCTTATTCACTTTCATTTTTTTGTTTGTTTTTGACGTGTCATAAGAGGTGCCTGTCACCTTAAATGTATAAATGAGTGTCTGATTCTGATTCTGACCTACTGGGCGCTTAATGGTAGTGTTCCCGTCAGATGGTAATGTACGGCCCTGTAACTCCCGGCACAGAGGCATAACACCTTAGGCCTCAGGAGTGGTAACGCATCTGCATTTTGACCTCTGGTCTTTGTGTGGATGTCGATAGGCTGCAGTCATCACTTAACATCAATGTGAACTGCATGCTTGTTTGCCACTTTCATTAGATTAAAAAAATCAGGCATCATTAAGTTTAATGCTATTTGGAATCGTGGTATGAAGTAAAATGTATATGTTACAGGCACTGAGGAAAGCCAACATAAAAGAAATTTCGCCTGTTCTACAATCGGCATTTCTCGTGTATAGCGACGAAAAGGTAAGAGTTTACTTCCCCAAATACCAACTTGGTCCATTCGACTCCCTACAAAGACGCGCCGTTCGTATTGTTAACGACCCAGGACTTACTGACAGGCTCTAACATCTGAGCCTGTGTAGAGACGTTGGGAGTCTATGCGTTTTATACCGTCTCTACAATGGCGAGTGCTCTGCTGAACTGTTCGACATAGTGCCACCGTCTCTTTTCCTACACCGTACTACCCGCCGAAGAGAGAAGTTCCACCCTCACCGACTGGACACCTGGCAATGTTCAATGGTGCGGTTCTCACGTTCGTTTTTACCCAGAACATGTAAATTGTGGAATGAACTTCCCTCCGAGGTGTTCCCTCGGTGCTACAATATGGGGTTCTTCAAAAATGGCGTCAAAAGAGTCCTTCAGGGCTGGCAGCGCGTTGGCGACGCCCCTGGTGTTGCAAATGTCCATAGGCGACGGTGACTACTTTCTATCAAGTGGCCCGTCTGCTCGTCTGTCAATCCTTTGACATAAAAAAAACCTTGTTTTACTGGTTCCTTATTAGTTTTTATATCTGCCAATTTCTGGAGAGGTTCTGAAGAGATAGCTTTTTGGATTGGTCAAAATCATAGGGATCATATTTTATATTCTTACTCCCTCAATAATCCCTTCACTGGCCATAATCATGCTATAAACTGTAATTTCTCCTCGTATGAATTTCCATCGAACTCAGCACCCCATCGTAGCAGTGCCGGCCCATTACCAATAGACTATGTTTATATTTATGTTGTACACCAGGATTGCGGGGCGTTTGCAATGACTCCTCTCTACCTGTACTGTGGTCTGGCGTGTCCCCTCGTGCTGGTGCCGGCGCACAGCGGGGACCAACTCGAGCTGCTGAGCGGGGTGCTCGCCGTCGGCGTGGGAGACACCGCCGCTAGCTGGTTCGGTTCCCGCTACGGGTTCAATAAGTGGCCGGGTTGGTATATCCTACTAATAATTATAAATGCGAAAGTTTGTTAGTATAGATGGATGGATGGATGTTTGTTAGAGGATTGTTGAGGAAGTGATTATGAGGAAGAGGAGGAGGAAAAGGAACTGTCCCGCGCAAATTTAGAGGATGCGGAAGAGGCAATTACCTATAAATACTAGCAGGCTCTACCCAAAAGCCGCTATCCTGTCTGTCTGTACATAATTAGGTGCATACATACCTACACAAACATTAACTAAAAGGGCATTTTTCAGTGGACCGAACTGAATCTAAACCATTCTCGAAAATGTCATCTCCAGGAAATGACTTCGAAACCCAGATGTCCCGCACCCTTGAATAAGTTTGATTGCACACGTTACAACGCACAGTCTGATCGTCTACCTCCTTAATTAAAGTACGTCCATATATAGCATTTCCCTTCAGTCGCATTTCGATTTTCGATAAAAGAAATCAAATTAGTATGGGTATAATTTCATGTCACGAAAGCTACGAATTAATAGAGTATTTTATTTTGTCATAAAGAGGCCAATCGCCATACAGTTCTGTCGGACAGACAGTTCAACAGGTGCATTTAGCGGCAAGTAGATTAGGCAATGCGGTAGTGCTTATGCCCGCGAGCTCCGTCACTGGAGCTCTTTTAACAGTATAAAAATTGAGGAGAGTTACTCTATGACCCATTTTTAGGCTCGTTTTTGGGCGGCACTAGTCTATTTCAACAGGCAATCGACGAGCGCGAAGGGCTCTCAGTCGAAATAAAGGAGACGTTCCAAAATGTATGGAGCTTGGGTCCTCCATCTTGTACACTATATTGATAGAATAAGCATAAAATACTAAATAATTTTCAGCTTTTGAAATCGTTATTATACCGTTGTTATTATACCTTCAATGAATTGTCAAGTATATTTCAAAAACAACAGTATAGTAGTGACATTGTCATACAAAAATTACATAAAATAAACATTTCCGACAAAAAAAAAAACGATTCAAGTTATTTTTTGAGTATTTTTACATGATTCTACGTATTTTTCTCTATCTTTTGATATAGTGTACAAGGTGCGTTCCTCACGTGGAACTTGTCCTTTATAGTATTTATATTATGTCCATGTACATGAAGGCCTAAGGGAGACCCCTCCGGCTCGTGGTAGGGTCAGGGCTGGGGGCGGGAGCAATTTTTGGCGCGATCAAAAGGAGTGTAAGTTGCGGCCACTCTGAAGAGCGGCTTCGGGTGGTGACTCGGGGTGTTAAACCTACCTATAAGTCTGTGTTATTTAGGCTGGGTTGCACCAAGATATTTGTTAAAGTAAAAGTAATTGTAATTCACATCCTTCTCTAATTGATTTCTTTAAGTTAGAGAAGGATGTGAAATGTTACAATAACTAACAAATATCGTGGTACAACCCAGGCTCACAGAAATCTCTCAATTGTGAGGCTCCTGCTCCTGCAATCGACTCCGACTCGCACATGCCTGGTTGTTTTATGTTTAAACATATTACATTGTATTGTTTGTAACTTACAGATAGCAGTCGCACCATGGAGGGGACACTTTTTAATATTCTGTCGCAAATTGCAACCGTGTATGCCCTGCAACTATTTGGTGATTATTTTTCTTTTGTAATTGCAATATTCCATAGGATTATTACCTTAATTTATAAGGTACATATCAATT
The DNA here is from genome assembly GCA_036365455.1 of Macrosoma leucophasiata. Taxonomy (NCBI): domain Eukaryota; kingdom Metazoa; phylum Arthropoda; class Insecta; order Lepidoptera; family Hedylidae; genus Macrosoma; species Macrosoma leucophasiata. The sequence continues at coordinate 15,503,554 of JAWQUS010000021.1, forward strand.
CGTAGTTCAAATTTTGGAACTCAAATGTTTGCTTAAATGTGTGGAAGATAAGAAAGTTAAAAAGTTTTCGAGATAATGTTTGAATATTCTGCACAATATAGATCCTCGGTCCCGAATCAAAAAAAAAAAAATTCGACGCTTTGATGTGAGGCTTCGTCATATAATAATAATGGCAACCCATTATACGTCCCACTGCTGGGCACGAGTCTCTCCCCTTTTTTGGGGGGAGGCCTGGAGCTTACTCCACCACGCTGCTCCAATGCGGATTGGTGGAGGTGGGTGGGTTAGTGGCCAACCCACTGTCGGATGTTTTCAAACCGCCCATAAGGCCTCCGACAAGGTTTAACGACTGCTATCCATCGATAGCAACCGGGACCGACGGCTTAACGTGCCCTCCGAAGCACGGAAACGCGCATTAATTTGCCACTAGCGGTCACCCATCACACTACCCGACTGCGCCCGTAGTGCTTAACCGAGGAGATCGCTTACGATCTACACCAGCCGCTGGGCCATGCGCGCTTCAAATTCGTCATATAATGGTTCATATTTATTTAATGGTTATAATGGTTTATATTTGTATACTAGCGGCCCGCCCCAGCTTCGCGCGGGTGCAATATTTCCTACCCTCTCCTATTCATCTTAGCGTGATGTTATATAGCCTAAAGCCTTCCTCGATAAATGAGCTATCTAACACTGAAAGAATTTTCAAATCGGACCAGTAGTTCCTGAGGTTACCGCGTTCAAGCGAACAAACAAACATACTCTACAGCTTTATAATATATAGATGAAAAATTTGCCAGATCACTGGAATTGGTGTCAAACAGAATTATACTAATTTTGTGGCGACAATGTCACGCGTTCTTAGCACTTCTTTTGTCTAATTCTTCATGTTTCTGTGGTCGTAGGCTATTTTTTTATACAGCCGAGGTGATACAAATTTCACCCAGACAGCTAATTTTATTATATTATTTTAATTGAGACAAAGTTTTCATCTCGATGTCCATGGGCTGCAGTATATTCATATATCTAGTACATATACCTCAATGACCAATTCCTTTTTTTATCTATCTAAATCAAAGAAAAAATATCCTGTCTTACATATATTGTAAATAAATGCAATTATTTATATTTCAGAAGTTCTTGATGCGAAAAATGCATTGATGCGCACCGCCATTGCAGCGACCGTCACCTCCATGGTAGAAGCGAAAACTGACCAAGTTGACAATTTGATACTTCCATTAGTGAATATTATCGCTTTTCAAGTTACATTTTGTTTATGTTGATGCATGTGTTTGGATATTTATACTTTATTGTATGTTAAATTTTACGATTTTTTAAAATGGTATCTCAATTGGTGTGATATTGGGTTCGACTTGAAAAGTGTTGTCTAAATTTAATTAAAAGTATTTTTGCTAATGTTATCATTAAAATGTAAAAGACTGTCAGAAAACTATTTACTACTTGTAGATATTAATGAAAGTATTTATTGCTCATTTGTTTTTAATAATAATAATTGTTGGTGTAGTAGGTGTGTGCAGGTGTGTGCAGGTGTGTGCAGGTGTGTTAGTGGAGCCATGATATGTAAGGTGTAATATTTAATGTTAGTCTTCTTGAGAGATGTTTGTTGACCTATCTTCCTGAATTGGTAACAATATGGTTTAACATTTTCTTTGTTTATAATAAAGTATTTGTGAATGAGAGAAATACTTAAAATTTAATTTAGATAACACTATCCTGGACCCTTTTTTATATTTTTATAATTATATTTCTATGGAACATTCCATTATCAAAACCAAAGGTTTAATATTAGTACAAAATAAAAGAGTCAAATCTAAAGAATGTCTTTTCTTTATTATTATCTATTTTATGATTAGGTATTCATGTTCATCCATCAAATTATAATCAACCTATACATTGAATTGTCAATGTTCCTCATACACACATTTGAATTTAAAAAATGTTCAATTAACACACACTTCACTATTTATAGTTTCGCATACTTTCAGTTGATCAATATTATCCTCCTCCTTTATTTCTAGTTTTATTATTTTTGATTTATCTTCAGTCTCATCAATGGAATCCAATTCACCACTGTTTCTTTTATTTTTAATTAGAATTCTTTTCTTTTTAACACCCTTACATTTGGCTTTAAATATTTTTTCCAATCCTAAAATATCTTTTCTGTGTATTGTCCAATCTATAATTGTGGATTCTGCCATTTTCGTGAAATGGTTGTCTTCATTATAAGTTGGTATTTCCAATGCTAGTAAATTCATAACCTTTTCTAGCACATCATCCACATAGTAATTTATTACTAAATCAGCTTTGTTGTCCTGGAATAATTGTAAATTTTGTGAATAAAGGTTTTGTAGGAAGATACTACTTAATACTGTTATTGCTTATTTATTAATAATTAAAGTGAAAGAGCCCAATTAAAACTTGTCATGTCAAAAAGAAAGTACAGTGCTCATCAAGAAATAATGCACTTTGGAGCCTATAAAAGTGACAACAGGCTAGTTTCGGCTTTATAGAGCGTTATCTCTGCTGCACACTGCCCACGTAAGCAACCGTAGTCCGATATTGGTCAAAACTTGATCAAAATGGTCGACAAACGTCAAATAGGTAAAGTGCGAAAGAGATAACGCTCTACAGATCCGAAATAAGCCGACTTCTCTTCCTGAGGTCGATGTGCATTATTTCTTGTTGGACTGTATTGTGTACGGATATATTTTGAACAATTAGACAATGATCCCGTAAAGTCAAGAAAACCTAACTAATGTCAAATGACAATTTCTCACGGAGGGCAGGGAAAATTAACATATATTACAAGTATGAACAAACCATATTAAATACCGATATCCAACCCTGCGCCAGTGCTACATACATTTAACCGAGAAATAGGTAGGTATACATAGTAAGAAGCCGGCGCTTTTTGCCGATTAGTATCAGAGTATGATAGCGACCGGATAGTCGGCACATCATTACAAAATTAAATGTTACTTACATGTTTGGTAGGTTGTAAATTACAGATGACTAGTTTGCCTCCATATTTTACAGTTTCGAGAGGTAGATTGCCACTTGGAATGATTTGTAATGTAGTTCCTAAACATATGCTCAAGTCTGCTATACTGGAAGAATGAAAATAACGTTAACGAAATACCGACAATTTTTACATTTAAACATTAACATTTCATTCTTCTAACTTATTCATATTTTGATTAGCCTTGATCTTGTACTACAAAAATGAAATTGATTTGCCTACCTGGAATGCCACTCTGCCATAAGCAAATCATTCTCAGGCAGGCTGTGGTCCCAGTCTAACACGGCGTCGTAGAGGCGCCCGCGACACGGCCGACCGCCCGCGTGGCCGGACGCACACGGCACCCCACTGCATTTCTTGCCCACTGTCTCTACTGGACAGCTACGGACGAATTGCCTGTGGCGTTAACAAATAATTCCATTAACACACATATTTTACAGTGAAGCGCGCATGGCCTGGCGGCTGGTGTAGATCATAAGCGATGTACTCGGTTAAGCACTTCGGGCGCGGTCGGGTAGTAATGGGTGACCGCTAGTGGCTAATTAAATGCGCGTTTCCGTGCTTCGGAGGGCACGTTAAGCCGTCGGTCCCGGTTGCTATCAATAGATAGCAGTTGTTAAACCTTGTCAGAGGCCTTATGGGTGGTTTGAAAACAACCGACACCGGGTTGGTCACTAGGGTTAGTGGTGGAGGTGGGTGGTACCCACCTCCACACATCCGCATTGGAGCAGTGTGGTGGAGTAAGCTTCAGGCCTCCCCCCAAAAAGGGGAGAGACTCGTGTCCAGCAGTGGAATGTATAATGTATGTATGTATCTTCACGCCAGGTCCCTAACGGGGTAGGCAGAGAGTGTAGAGCGCCAGACATCCCGGTTCTGACAAACCTCTCGTGCCTCGTCTACTTTCATCATTCTCTTCATACATGCACGCCGATTCCTAAGACTTTTGACACCACCATCAGACAGAACTCGACCTATTTGGTCATGGTAGGTCAGCCTTGGTCTTCCTGGGCCTCTGCAACCATCCACATTCGCATTGTATATCTGTTTAGTCATTCGCTCATTCGACATTCTTTCTATATGCCCGAACCATCGGAGCATGCCTTTTTTCATTTTTACACCGATACTATCATTCACACAAAGTCTCTTTCTTACATCTTCATTACGAACGCGATCGGTGAGTGATACACCGCAGATCTTGCGCAAAGATCTCATCTCAACCGCGTTCAACTTACTTTCATGCTCTTTCCTGCATACCCAGCTCTCGCTTCCATATAAAAGCGTTGGAGTAAGTACAGCATTATGTACGGCTAGTCGAGCCCGCTGGCTGAGATGTTTAGATTCTAGCAGCTTACCCAACGCTCCATTCACGCAATTCCCAGCAAGCACTCTTCTTTCTATGTCAGTGGTGTACCTACCATCCTTGCTAAAAGCACATCCAAGATATACAATTTCATCAACCTGTTCTAACACTGCATCATCTACTACTACCCTTGCATTTGTTCTCTGTTCATCTCTTTCAAATACTAATACTTTAGTTTTATCCACATTCAATTGTAAGCCTTTCTCCATACAATCCTAAAGAGGATCCTTTCTCCATACAGTCATGAAAGCATGACTGTGACTAGTGCTTGTAGCCCAGATGGTGTAGAGCTAACAATTACCGCATCATCTGCGTAAAGCAGACAGTTCACCACTAAGTCACCCATACGCACTCCCACAATGTATAATGGATTGCCATTATTATTTATTATTGTATTATTGATTATTATTAGTGGTTATTCACTCTAGGTTAGTTTAAAAAAACTTAAAAGTGCTCTCCAGGAGCCTAATTATATGAAATAAATGAATAAACTGAATTATGTTGTTCTTACACCATTTTCATAAATCAATGCTTAAGATGAAGACAGATTCTTAGAATACTGTTAGTTTATACAATAACTTCAAAACTATTTGCGTTGAAATTAGGTATAAATAAGATATTTACAAGATCCCTACAAGAAGATAACCCAGTTCAGTTTGAAAAATTCCTCAATTGATTTATCAATAGTGGCCTCTATGTTTGAAAGTCACTTAGGGTTTGATGATGACACTGATTTACATGTGTGTACCCAATTTGAACTCAATTGGTCCAGTACTTTCAGAGATAATTGGCTGTGATAGACATACAGACAGACACAACACAAGTAAGCCTCATAAGGGTTCAGTTTTTTGCTCTTCAGGTATGGAACTCCCAAAAAATATATATTAGTTGAATCATTACTATAAAAAGTATAAGAGGTTTGAGTGTTTACCTTTTACATAAATTGCATTCATCAACAAACATATTTCCGTGCAGTTCAGCCAGATATCTCCTTGGCAACCCGGACTTTAGATGCAAACCATCAATGTTTTGACTGACTATATACTGCACTTTGTTGCATTCTATCAGCTTCTTCAACATCATGTGAGTTTTAGTTGGTTTGGCATCAGCAAATGATATGTTGATGTTGGGTTTTTTCCCTTCTTTTTCCAAAGTCCACACACCATTAGGCCCTCTATGGACAAAATTACGTATTAGAATTATCATCAGACAGATCGCTATCTGTGGTTTGGGTCAATATAAAATAATACACTGGTACTTTTTGCAAATTTACCTTAACCCGTCAAGACATGAGAGACCACCGGCAGCTACTGAACAATTAATATCAACTATCATACTTTTCTCACAAACTGACGTGTTAAAAGAAAGTAGTTGCCAGTCATCCAAAAAAAAAAGATGAATATATGGCTATACTAATAATTACCTGAAATCTGGTATTCCAGCCGATGTACTGATTCCAGCTCCAGTATGAACCACAATATGTTTGCTTTCATTTATAAATTTTGCTAAAATATCACACTTTTCATTAAATTTCTCAATGGAATCAAATTTCTGGAATATAAAATTAATCTATTAACCATTGTATATTATTAGGTTCAGTTTGATAATAATTGTTTTAAAACTGATAATAAAATACTACTCACTATTTGGGTAAGTTAATTTATATAATAAGAATATCTATAATATAAAAATAAGTCGGGTTTTCCTTCCTGACGCTATAACTCCAGAACGCACCAACCGATTTCCACGGTTTTGCATTCGTTGGAAAGGTCTCGGGCACCGTGAGGTTTATAGCAAAGAAAATTAAGGATTATAAAACGTCATACACGCGGGCGAAGCCGCGGGCAACAGCTAGTAATGTTATATTTTTTTTAATAAGGCAGGTAAGATGATTATTGAAGTTTTAAGGAGGAAAACATAACATAACTTCATGCCTGTACTGTATTCCCCAAAGATATAGAGACATGCAAAGTTACATTTTGGCCCATGTAACAGGTGGCAAGCCTATTGACATGACCGGGCACATTACCTGACTCTCAGGGTAGCACTGGGAAAGTTCCCGAAAGTGGAAAAAATCTCAATAGCACCAAAGAAAAAGAAATAATACATCTTATCTTTGATAGTTGCCTTACACACTCAGCATGCAGTTGATTTAAATCCCTTCAAAATAATATTGCGGTTCTTCATCGCACTGATTACATTACAATGAAGCTCATATTTTGCTATTCAAAAATTATTAAAGCAGAACTAATGCTACAGAAAGAAAAATTGTTAGCTGCATTTATTAGTGAGCATGCATTGACTTTTCAAAGTAGGTGTATTCTCCACTAGTGACACGATTTCATTAATTAATGAGATATAGTTACTTAATTTATTTAGGGACTTAATTAATTTTCTTTGCATAATCTGGTTTCACTTACCTCAGGTATACCCAATACACCTTTGTGTTCATATGGGGATAAACCTTCAGCGTAGTTGCAGGACATGCTTAACTACTTGACTTGTTTTTGTTTGATGCTTTTAATATTTTTAAACCTAATCAAGGTAGGTAATAAAAATAATAAAATTTCCAAGTTCATACCACAACACCATTGAACTGTCTGTCACTGACTGTTTTTTTCATTGAGTTATTTTTTTTGCTACTGGATTCGGACCAAAGAGTATAAAATATTGATTCGGACTATTTCGGACTAAATTGACCTTAGACTAAGTACCAATGGACACATGCAAATGTCAATTTCGAAATAATGATACCAGCTTTTTAGTATAAGTGTTGTACTAACCGGTTTTATGAATCGTAACTTTTTACTTTTAACACATAATTTTATCGAAGTGACTATTCTGCCAGAGACCTGATGAATAATACATAATTATTTGTCCAGCTAAAATCTTTTGTTAGTATGTGAAAACGATCTCAACTGCAAGGTGTCACCTCGGATCGTTTTCACGTAGTAACAAAAGATTAACGAGTGACTACATGATTACATGGTGTCTCCTATAGAAAAATTGGTTAGATTTGGTTGTATATGTAAAAATAGCACACGATTGTGCCGCGGCAGCGGCCGGCGAAGCGCCAGAGCCGAACTTTTGTGCAATAAATACTAGCTACTGAATACAAAATTTTGGTCATATAAAATTTATAACTGGAATAATTAAAATATGTACGGCCTCGTTATAACTTAGAGACATCAACTAAGGTCTCAGGGGTGGCAGCGCTTCTGCATTTTGACCTCTGGGCTTTGTGAATGTATCTATAGGCTGCAGTCATCACCTATCAATGTGAACTTGTTTGCCACTTTCACTACATAAAAAAAAATACAATTAATCCGGTTACAAGCGGAATAGCCATTCTTTAATAAATAATTAACAGATTAATAATAATCAATAATATTTAATTACATATACAACCTAACCATTTTTTCAGTAGGAGACTCCATGGTAGTCATTCGTAAATCTTTTGTTAGTACGTGGAAACGATCTGAGGTAACATATTTTTCTAATTATAATGAATTTAAAATGTAATAAAACTGGGCCGTTCGCAACCTCGCTGTAGAATACCAACCGTCGCCCATAAGGGGGAAGGAGGATGGTTGAGGCGGGGAAATCGTGCTGGGACGTTGAAGTATACGTATACGTATAGAGTGGACACTCTATGTCGTGGTTGTGTGTGTGTGTGTGTGTAGGTATGTGAATGTGAGTGTATGTATGCATGAGTTATTGTGTGTAGTGTGTGGGAATAAAATAGATCACAGTGGAAAAAAAAATGATAGTTCGCTTTCTTCACATATCCAAAAGGGCTCCGAATTCTTGTGTGCTCAAGGGCCCCAGCATAGTTTAAGACGGCCCTGGCCCACCACGTCCCTATCTACCACGTCCTATATAGGGATAGGGTGCAGGGCAACGACACACCCGTACACCTCTTCCCCAGCCGCCTCCCCACCACGTCCCCATTTTACGGCGGGATAACCGCTAGGCAGCTGGGGATAGGGTGCAGGGCCAACGACTTACCCGTACATCTCTTCCCCAGCCGTCTCCTCACCACAGCAGCGAGTGGCGGCCAGAGCCACGCCAAACGCCGCTCCCTCTCTGGGTTCCTCTTGGCTTCTCCGATGTGAGGCCAACCACCGGGTACTGAGCCCCCCCGCCACGACAAGGCGGATACCCTCGGGGGGGGGGACAAATTAGGGCCTCTTGTAAGTCGTACTCAAACTACTCAATGAGGTTTTGGCGGGAACCTTGAAAGAGGCGTGTGGTGTTTGATATAGGCTTATTATAGTGCCCGTGTATAGTGAAATAGAATAACAGTGCGAAAAAACGGCTTTTCAGTTTGCCTCCAAAACTTCATTTGAAATGTTTTGGTTAGACCTGAGTCGATCGCGAGCGATAGAATCACTTTGATTGAATCACGACCCAAACACAAGTGATCGGGTCGTGACGTACAAAAAAAGTCGATCATTTGGGTTCTTTGGGTCATTGGGTACTTTGTTCTCGTGAACTCTATCACATTAAGCATAAGGTACACTTCAGTTTGTTTACAGTTTTATCGATCAAGCTCCCCTGCACCATGTCATCTAATTGTAAAATTTATGCTATATACCTATAAAGTTTAAGAATGAAATTATAGTGACACTTAATTGAAATGTATTAAAATGAAAAATAGCCAGCGACATAATGTGTGGATTGCGATCTCGAGTCTCGCATCCTTAGATGGGTCTCGAATCACGAGAATCATGAGCTACAGTATATGTTTGAGCGAAATCGAGTCGCGACCCAAATGACCCAAACGATCGAGTCATTAAGACTCGATCACCTTGTCAATGGGTCGCGATCGACCCGAATCCCGACGAAGGAGTGATCGACTCAGGTCTAGTTTTGGTAAAGTAGCCATCGCTTAACGCTTGTGACTCTGACTGACTGACTTATAATTGACCGACTGACTCTTACTTTTACGCTGCTTGCGAATACGAAATATCATTTTACTATAGCGATGCCATTACACTAAGAAAAAAAATCTTCTCAACACTACTGTCAACTGTCAAATCTTATTTCGTGGATTTCGTTTTTCGATGGTTTTTGGTTTTTCGTTAGTGCATTAAATTCCACTAAATTATTTCAGCTTAGCTGTTTATCTAATTACAGATATTTTAATCATGAATCGCAGGAGAGGTCATGAGGAGGAGGATGGTTATGGTGTGAATTTTATTTGATTTAGAAGTTTTGTATATAGGTTATAAATGTTTACTTTCCACGTCCATATTTTATTTTTGTTTTAGAGCGTTTACATCGTAAAAGACGTCGCGTGTCTGAAAATCAAGAGATAGAAGACCGTTTGGAGTCCTTGATACTGCGCGTAGGAGAGAAGAGTAGCTCTAGTTTGGAGAGTAACCTGGAAGGCTTAGCAAGCGTCCTAGAAGCGGATTTGAGTACCTTTAGAGTTAAAATATTACGTATTCTCACTGAATGTGCTATTCGTATGCCCGAAAAGTGCACAATATACGCTACGCTCGTCGGTCTTCTTAACGCTAAGAACTATAATTTTGGTGGTGAATTTGTGGACTATATTGTGAAAACATTCAAAGAAAACCTGAAAACTGGGAAATGGAACGCGGCAAGGTACTGTTTGAGGTTTATATCGGATTTGGTGAATTGTCACGTGTTGGCAGCATCGTCTTTGTTGACTTTGTTGGAAACATTGGTTGATTGTGCCAATGAAGATGGGGTGCCGCAAGTGAGGCGAGATTGGTTTATCTTCGCCGTACTCTCTACTCTGCCATGGGTAGGTCGGGAGCTTTATGAAAAAAAGGAATCTCAGTTAGACCATTTATTAGTTACAATAGAAGTATTTCTGAATAAACGCAGCAAGAAGCACTGGTCCGCATTGAAAGTCTGGTCAGCAGACTCTCCTCACCTTCAAGAGGAGTACTTGGACTGCCTCTGGGCTCAAATCAAGAAGTTGCGACAGGACAATTGGTCAGAAAAACATATTCCACGGCCATATCTTGCATTTGATTCAATTCTGTGTGAAGCTTTGCAGCATACTTTGCCAGCAATACAGGTAATCTATGTTGTAATTTAAATTGGCTTGAAATATATATATTCTTAATATATGATATTTTTTTTACATTTAGCATTATATTTAAATATATCTTTTACTTATACTAGCATTAATCAATTTCAGCCTCCACCACACAATGATGGTGACAACTACCCTATGCCAAGGGTTATATTCCGCATGTTTGACTACACAGACTGCCCAGATGGTCCAGTGCTTCCCGGAGCACATTCTATTGAAAGATTCCTCATTGAAGAGCACCTTCATAACATAATTGAGGCATACCATTTAGAACGCAAAGAGTGTGCGGCACAACTCCTTTGCTTTCCCTACAAAGCTAAGATACCACTGGAGTATTGTATAGTGGAGATAATATTTGCCGAATTATTTAATCTACCCTGTCCGAGATATCTTGAGATATGTTATGGATCAATATTGATTGAGCTTTGTAAACTACAACCCTCCACTATGCCTCAAGTGCTAGCTCAAGCTACTGAGATTCTCTTTTTACGGATCGATACAATGAATGTGGCATGTTTTGACAGGTGAGTGGTGAAAAAAAATTGTTTTTTAATCATAAAAGAAACATACTTCATGAAAACCATACATTAGCAAGATCAATAAATATAATGTAATGTAATTGGTAAAAAAAAAAGATTTTACAATAAAGTTACTACCTATTATTTTCTTCTTTTAAAAAGTTATTTTTTTTAGATCTTAGACATAAACACCATATAATTACTCCAATACATTATGCTTATCATATATTTTGAGCTTCTCCATTGTCTCTATGCTTACAATAATATAGTTATCTAATAAGAAAAAAAAAATTATGTTGGGATATTTATGCAAAATATGTATGTTGAACCATTTCTCTTCTTTCTCAGTATTATTTTGCATATAAAACTTAAACTGGTAAGTGGCCACTTGTAGCGGTTTTCGTGTTACAATGTATTAAATAAAACATGGTAAACAAAGAATCATGGCAAGATTTGTACAGAAAAAATGAAAAAAAAGGTACACGGTAAAACAGCATAGAAATATTAACCAGTGAACCTAAACAACATTTCCTGATACTTAAAATATTTTTTACTCTCCGGAATAAAAAGTTTGAATTTGAACTTTAGTATAGAGTGCTTCTACTGTTGTTAGGAAAGACGATTTTTATTCCGGTGATTTAAAAATATTTTAAATACCAGATAATGTTCTATAGGTTCCCTAGATAATATTTCTAATCCGTTTTACCATGTACATTTTTCAAACTTTTTTTATACAAATCAATGTATGAAACTTGCCATGATTCTTTAAGTTCTATGAAAGTTTCTAAACTATAAATAATTAAGTTTACAAAATAAATATTTATTCTTATAAGATTCAAATGTAAAATTTTCAATTAATTCTGTTGAATAATGTTAAACTTCAAAATCCTTTTAATCTCTCCAGACACGAGAAAAATATGACAATTGAAATTCAATTGTGTCTCGCCGCTGGTGGCCGTACAATCCATGAAGGATTAAATTGCTCTCCTCTAAAGTTGTACTTGTACCAGTTTATGTAGGACCTAAATAAAATTATTTTATCCAGTATTTTAAAATATTTAAAATACTGTAAATAACATGTGTAAAGTAACAGAAATGTCAGATGACATTTCTGTTACTTTTGTATTTACTCATTATTGGTGTATGAAATTAAGCATTTATTTTCAGATTTGTAAACTGGTTTGGGTATCATCTCAGCAACTTCCAGTATAGGTGGTCCTGGGAGGATTGGGAAGCATGTGCACAGTTGGATCCAGATCATCCTAAACCTAGGTTCATCCGAGAGGTGCTTGGCAGATGCTTAAGGTTTGTTAAGAATTAAATATTGTATTTAAGTTAACAAACTTTTCATTATTAATGAAAAAAACAATGACTTTAGGCGCGATATAAGCTTGTGACCACTGCCATTCCTAGTCCAGCTGCTCTCCCAACTGAGTTACTGAAGTTCACACCAGACTGTTGATTTTTCCATCACATTGCATTGCCTTGGAGTGGCAGTAGCAACATCTATGATTGCTAACAATGCTATTTAGGCAACAGATACAACAAAGTTTTCAGTTTATTAAATATCGTAAAGAGCCTATACCTTTGATTATTGTTTTAGGTTATTTAATTTCGCAATAACATGTGCGAGTGAAATGTTTTTTGTCTTGAGGTGGGATTTGAATCCGCGACCACTGCGATCTCTAGTTCAGCCGCTCTCCCGACTGAGCTACCGAAGCCCACACCCGACTTTCGTATTTTTCTTTCCATTTTCTTTAAAAATAGTTCTTGCGCTTGTGTAATTTGTAAAATTTAATAAAATAAAGCAATTATTAAGGGTATAGCAACCTCTTTATGCTTTGGTTCAGTTCAAAAATAAAAACGAATTGTGAATGTTAACACTGTATATTAAATGGTAGTCTAGGGTTCCAGTAGATCAGTTTTCACCAATTTAACTATCAATGAAATAGCTTTAGCAGCATCTTACAGTGTTTGGGTTAGAATTAAATAACTTCATTTTGTTTAAATCTTGCTATGATCAATTCTAGTTTGAATATACTTTATGTTGCCTATGTAATTTGTTTTTATTATGCATTTTATTGTTATAGGTTGTCATATCAGCAAAGAATCAAGGATATGACACCAGAAACATTTGCATCATTTGTGCCTTTGAAACCAGAACCCATATACAAGTACTCAATGGAAGGGGCAGGTAAGAAACCAGGAATATTTTTATTTTATTTATTTTAGTATAAAAATATTAAATTTAACCTTATGCTAAACTTATCTAGAATGTTGAAATATTTACACTTCGGTAGCAAAAGCAAAAAATGTACAAGACAGGAACAAAATGAATATCAGTAAATGCCTTTAACTTATTTGTAACAACACTTCTGCCATTAAGTCCCTCATATTTGGCAAATATTATAAAACCGCTTGTATCAATATCAGTTAATAAATTCTATCTATTAGTTAATGAGTGGAGGATCAGTCTATTCCATGGCCATCAACTCTAAAAAGCTGAATGGTCGCTCTTTATATTTCTCATTGTGCTCTCTCGATTCACTGATAGCTTCGGTATCATCATCGTCCTCGCCATCATATTCTCTGTCAGAATCAATTTCAGCAAACTGCGAATCTTCTTCGTCTATTGATGGTTCTTTTTCATCATCATCCTCGTATTGATCCTCATCTGTATAAGATTCAGGGCGTTTTTTATTATCTAAGCTGTCTAGGAGATCTTCGATTTCCTGGTCCATTTTAATATAACGTTCATGGTTTTCACTCTCTTCTTCTTCTAATTCTGACTTTGGTGTTGTTGTTTTCACCCTTTTATCATCGTCACCAAAGTTGAAGGCACTAAGTAATTCTTGGAGGATATCAGGAGTTTCAGTTGTCGTCGTCGTAGACGTAGTTGTCGTTGCAGCGGGTTTTATTTCTAACACAGTGAGATCTACCGAGTCCATATTTGCAAGATTTTGCATTTTCTTCTTCTTACATTTTGTTTTATTTTTAGGACTCGCATTATATGTTGAGGCTGAAACGATTTGATCAGTCGGCAGTGGTTCTTCCGGCTCAATGATTTCGTTACTTCTTTCGCTCGGTGCTGTGGTCGGTTGTTCAAAAATAAATTCAGAATGATCCTCGTCTTCTATTACGTCACTGTTCCTGTTCTCTTCGCTATCATCGAATTCATTATCTGATTCATGTTCAGTATCGAAATCTTCCGGGTTTATTAAGTCATCCTCTGTCGGCGTAGGCTCTGGCGAGCTTTCAGTAATTGGAACAGTGCTCACTGTAGTGCTGATTGTAGAACTAACCTGGTCTATATGATATTCTCGTTCCTTATCCAAATTTCTAGGTGTCGAAGACGATACATAGCCTTGGAAATTAGATCCTTTTCGTCTATATGAAAAAGTATTTGATGTCGATGATTGATTCTTTTGTAATGCGGGCGGTGCGCTCCATCTATCGTGTTTAACGGATGTGCCCTTTTGCATCAACGTTGATTGTCGGAAACGATTTTTATTTCTTAGTTCAGTCGTTGTTTTCACAGTCTCAGTGGTTGTTGGTTGAGTGGTCGTGGTTTGTGTTCTAGTCGTTGTCGGTCGTGGAGTCGTTGTAGAGGTAGTGGTAGTAGATGTCGTAGTTGACGTTGTCGTTGTATTATTCTTATTTTCTCTGAAAGATTTCGTGCCGGTCGCTGCTGAACTTGCTTGAGGCGTGAGGTCTACGTGAGTCGGTCGTCTTACGATTATTTTCTCGGGTTCTTTTGTGGTTGTTGATGTGGTTGTCGTTGTGGTTGTAGTAATCCTCTTGTGTTTTTTGATTTTATCTTCTTTAACAAATTTTGGTGGTGGACGTGTACGCTTCTTAGGCTTAGGCGCCGCGGTCGTAGTCGTCGTTGTTGTCGTTGTGGTTGTTGGTGGTGTTGTATGTGTTGTATATTCTTCTGGAATCTCAGTCGTCGTAGTGATACGTTTTGTTTCAGTTGAAGTTGGAGTAGCTGTCGTGGTTCCAATTCCACTGGTTTTCTCTGTTTGCGATGCCATTGGTGTGGTCTTAGTAAAAGCACCTAATATATTCGTCCAGTCTAAATCGCTGTCGTCTTCAGGTGCAGATTGGACAGTTATTATTTCAGGTGCAATAGTTGAGTGATGGTAAGCTTTGACAATTTCGTGTTTCTTTGGTGGTTTTTTGCCAGTTGCTACTTTGCGTTTGTCACCCTTTTTCAAATTAGAGGCTAATTCGTTTTTTTCTGTAGAGTTAGTGTCGTCATAGTGGATGGTGATTGGCCTAAATGCAGAATCCGATAGCGGATCTGGTTCAGAAAACTGAACGTCCAGAACTTGAGGACTCGGTCGGAAGTCAACTGGTTTGTTAGAGCGAAGGGGCTTTGAATGCAATTTTAACGGTGGCATTGGTTTGAATGGTTTCTTATCCATTGTTACGAAGACACCAGGTGGTGCATTATATACTGGTGGTCTGATGTTATCCGAAAAATAACTGACTTTAGCTGGAGTAGGTTTCACTTTGTTCTGACTTTTGTAGCTTGTCATCATTTCTGGGATTTTCGTGATGTTTTCCGCTGACTCTAAATTCACTACATTTGTTACGTCAGCAGATAGATCCAAAGGTGGCGTTAGAGGTGGAAGAGGTGTGGGTAAAATTGGTGGTCGGGTAGTTTTTATATTTTTATTCGGTATCCCAAATCTCTGATCCGTCTGAGATGAGAACTCGTTACTGTTTAAAACTCCAATCGTATCTAAATCTATGTATGGACCCATTTGGTATTGATGCGCTAGCGGTGGAGGTTGTAAAGGCGGCCGAGAATACTTGAAAGAATGGGGTTTATAACCGAACGATGCTAGTTTCATTTGAGAATGTTCGGTCGGAGCGCCGACATATCCAACTTTAGAATAATGGGGATGTAGTTGCGGCATATATTGGTTTGTCTTATATCTTGGGGGTCCAGGCGAGGTTTCATCTTCGTCGTCCGAAAATAACGATGAGAAAATACGATCTAAGCCGCTGTAATATGGTCGAGCTGTTTGATGTTGAGTCGGTACTATATTCTTATGGAACCACACAGCTCTTTCGGGTCTTAAAGGTTGTGTCCTTTGTGGATCAAATTTTCTGTACTCTTGTGGTATACCCACAGTTCTATCTGGGCTGCTTTCGCGCACTGTGAATGTTCGGATAGGATTTTCATATGGTTTTCTCTCTTTCTTTGGAGGTTGTGATATAACGGAGAAAGTTAACTCATAATGATATCTTCCAGGAGATATTTCTTGATCTCGCTGCCTCACGCGTTTGACTGACCAAAATGCTTTAACACCCTCTGTGCAATTTTTGGCGCCGCACTTCTCTTTCAACCTGTCATCTTCGGTGAAGCGGAACCCTCCTTTATCTTCCAGCAGTCTTCCTTTGGCTACTATCGTTACGTCTCCCAATGACGATGGCTCTTCCTCATCTAGCCTGTCGAACGGAGCGCTTTTTATTTTCTCCCAGAGGTCCCGGTCGTCCACTTCTTTCGAGATTGATTCGGTCGGTTTACTGTTCGGTGATATGACGTCGCCCTTTGCGATCAGTTGATCAATTTTATCTCTAACCAGTGTTAGATAAACGCTGTGTCTAAGCGCATCTTCCCAGTAGTGCGCGGGGACGACGGCGACTGTAGTCGGTGATTCGGTTTTGATAGTTTCGTGCAATGTTCCGGCTCGGCTGTCTCGTTTGTCGTAGTGCCAGTCGTTGAGTGGTATCGGCGTAGGTCTAAAGTCATCGCCTTCGGCCCCGCTTCCTCGTCTGTTTGCCTGTAATGCGAACACATTTATTGTTAAATAATGCCGGTGTACAATCGTTAAATCTTTAATTATGCTGTGTAACGCAATTAGAATTGTTTACATTGAAATAAAAATGGATATTAAATCGTGCGTTTGAAAGTAAAATGGCGATTGGCGGGAAAGTGCGGCGTGTTCGTGTCGCGATCACTCGCGTGCCGCGCGTACCAACCCTCGGCGCGCGGAGTTTCCAATCCACTGATTCATACTATGTACCGATGATTTTTTCATGATACAAGTAATACGTTTATACTTTAGAACAACTGCATTTTCAGCTAATTTAAATACAAAAAAATCCAAGTTAATTGCATTATTAAATTGTCAAATACCGCTGGCCATTGTTAAATTTTCCACAGATCAAAAACAAAAGAATAGTTAAGGTTATGTTTATTTTTAATATCCTATTCATAATCATGTTATACGTGATATTAGTTCATATTCAGATTATATCATAGAAAATAAGGGCAAGCGTGCCCTAATTTGTATAATAAGGGCACGCTTGCAACTCCCAATTAGGTACCGTACGCTCAAAACTTAGGTAAATGCCATTGAGTAAAGATACCTGCCACCTGCCCTAACCACCTGACCGGAACACGACCGTCTTCGGCGTGAAATGGTAATTTAGCGACAAGTAGATGATGCAGACATAGAATGCAGTAATGCCTACGCCCGCGAGCTCCGTCACTGGAGCTCTACCACCAGTTAGTGCTAAAAATAAGTTGATATCCGACGAATAGAAATGATTTCTAATGGGATTACACATGTAGTGTTTAGATGTTTACTTATCTGTGATCGAGACCTACATATGAAACACCGTGAAGAAGTATCGTAACAACACGTAGATAACATCAATTTTGATAGACTGTTTCAAGGTTATCACAGATTTTCGGATATGAGCCCAACTTACAATGGGAGATGTAATTTGACTTTAAAAGCTTTTATATATTGATAAACTGTGCTATGGTGTTGCATCTATGCTAACGTTTTGAAATCGTTTCCCATAAGGACTCTTTCAGTCCAGACGTACAGACAGACGTGATCACTGACTATTTTTTTTTAATCGTACAATTTTCTAAGTATGTTTTTAATTAAAACATTAAACTACAGATTAACAAGTAAAATATAATTATAATTATTGTATTGGGAATGTGACATCTGAAATACCGGGAATGGAATGACGGAAATTCAAAAATTACTGCCTATAGTGATCACTTATCTGCATTTATCACCATATTTTGTACTATATTTACATACATTTTGCTCACTGTGGTTGAAGATACGGTTAGGAGTTGTTTCATTCTGTTCCTTGTCATTATACAATAGGTTTACCTAAAAAGCGTATATTTCAAGATATTAAAGGGTAAATTATACAAAAAAAAGTTTTAATTATACTCCATAATAAATGAGATTCATTTGTATTAAAGATTTTTGGGCCCGCCTTTTAGTGTAAATATCGATAAGTAGCTTATATGGCTTTACCAACACTGTCGACATTGTATTTCCGTAATATCTCATAACTCCTCACGGTTAAGGAATGCTGAGGCTTTCAACGTGAACTCATTAGCATGAAATTATGACGTGTAGATGAATTATGAAAACACAACTAAAATCCTTTAAGCGTCCTGTAATAATCCTATAACATATTTGAGGGTTTCCCTCGATTTCCCCAGGATGCCATCATCAAATCTCAACGTGGTGGCATTATGACCAACTTGGAAGTGTACCATTTCAAATGACATAAGAATTTTTTAAATCGGTGCACAGTTGACGTAGTTATCGGTAAACATACATAAAAAAACATACCTACAGTTGAACATAGAACCACCTATTTATTTTTTGAAGTCGTTTAAAAACCATACGTCACAGCAAGTAAACAAAGTATTAATAAAATTTATGCGGCGATATGCTCAAGTCGGGCTTGCTCCACTTAGGGTGGGAAAAATTTCCGCACAATAGCACCGAGGTCGCCGACTTTTATCTATCATCTATGAATGCGAACCATTAAACACATGTGCGATTAAAATTTAAAAAAATACGTGATCAATGAACGTGTAACGTGATTGCTGAAATGTGAAAAGACATTCCACAGCTACTTATATCTGGACGCTTAAATATCGTTTTGCAACAGATGCTGGTATTTATTGGTCGAATTAGAAAACTTGCTATATTCGCCTTATTAGGTTTTTTCTCTTCGTTAATATTTTTTATTATTCTTTCTGTCTCTTCACGATAAACTTTGGTATCTATCTTCATTTTTGACAAATGTAAGCAATTAATTACTTATCGTGTTTCGTGTGTAGGAGAAAATAGATTAAACTGTAGTATTAGGTTGTCTTCAAATCAATATTGTAATCATGTTTGTTTTTTTACAATAAAGTTAAACGTTTAACTTTATTCCTAAAGGATATAGGTGGGAAAGCTTTTTGGTGGTGAAGAATTTAAAATAGTCACCAACCTCTTTCTTTCTTGTAAAATATCATTTTGAAACAACTTGAGATAAGATCTAAACTGATCACAAGTTAAACTTAATTTTTGTAGAAAGTTATTTGAGTTTGCATTTATTATGAAACAGTCATGTTTATTAAAATCATAATGATGTAAACTACATAATTTTATATAATAAAGCATACTCACAATTAGTGTGAGGAAAACGCAAAGTAATGCAGATCGCATGTTTGATCACTGATACACAACACGATTTTGAATCAATACGGCAATTGGCGGCGGCGGCGCGAGAGCACCGTGCGACGCGGACTGCCGCTCCCGAGCGCTGAGCGCACGCGCCCTCAACACCCCTCTACACTATAACCAAAGAATTATACATGAATACTAGGTAGCACATACGAGTAGTTGTAGACGCGGTGGCGGAAAACGTTTCAGTGACAAATGGACGTGACTTGGGGACAATAAGGATGCTTTGATTTTGTTTGTAGGATTTATGTATTTATACATCATCAATTTTGGTAATTGAATTGCTAATTGATTTTAGTATTCGCTAAATAGTAATTGTGTTGTATGATATGTAGAAAAAGTTGATTGACGATGTAATTTCACGTCTATATTTTCCGGGTAGAAGAAAAATATCTTAAATGCTTAGGCTTTTTAGATTACCCGTATGAAAGGGTTATCAGTAGACGTATTATGTAACTTGGTTTGCCATCAGTTTTAAAGCCACTTTGCAGTAGATACATTTCTGTTTCTCCAAAATTGGCGTAAATATGACGTTTCGCCCAAATAGCAATGTATTGGAAAGTGGCTATCGAAATGATGTCAATGTCAACTAAGATACATAATACGCCACCTGGTCATTGTAAAATATTTTCGTGATATACGGTCGACGTTACTAACGGATCCCCAAGTCTTCTACGACTAGTCCTAGCGTGGCAAATCTGTACTTTTTCCAGTCCCTGTGCGGTTGGTAACAACCGCTCAGTTTGTTTAAGCTACACCCTTCCGAACAAATATTTTGGATTGGATATTTAAAAAGCTTAATAAGGAAAAAATAATTAAATAAAGAATTAATTAAATGAAGCGCGCATGGCCCAGCGGCTGGTGTAGATCGTAAGCGATCTGCTCGGTTAAGCACTACGGGCGCGGTCGGGTAGTGTGATGGGTGACCGCTAGTGGCAAATTAAATGCGCGTTTCCGTGCTTCGGAGGGCACGTTAAGCCGTCGGTCCCGGTTGCTATCGATAGATAGCAGTCGTTAAACCTTGTCGGAGGCCTTATGGGCGGTTTGAAAACATCCGACAGCGGGTTGGCCACTTACCCACCCACCTCCACCAATCCGCATTGGAGCAGCGTGGTGGAGTAAGCTCCAGGCCTCCCCCCAAAAAGGGGAGAGACTCGTGCCCAGCAGTGGGACGTATAATGGGTTGCCATTATTATTATTATTATTATTATTATTATTATAATTAAATAAAGCGCCATAAAAAGTTTGGTAATGTAGTGGAAACCATCCAAAATCAATGACGCGCCGAATTTGTATGTTTATCGCATCGGTAATGGCATGATGCAATCTATCGTTCATCAGTTGGGCAACGCAGATTATATCGTTATGGCGTATCGCGGACAATGCTATAGGATGCGTTGCAATTCTTTGTGCATGCGAGGAAGTCGCAATTACAAGGGTTTCAAACGACTGTAAGAAATCGCTTTGAAAGTAATCTGGGAAAGACTTCTTATGAGTGGTCTTATTCGTTATGCTTCTGCGTTTCCTCCTTCGGTTTTGTTAAGTGGTTATATATGTTTATGCCATCCTTGGATGATGATCCATGTCTTGTTGGATTTAGACCAGACTATACTCTTTTAAGACCTGCTAGGAAGGTACCTACGTCAGATTCTTTAAGTGTAAATAAATATTACCTAATGTGGAACGTTCTTGCTCTTGCTCTATGTTCGTTCTCTGTTTAACGAATTTCTTTAGTAGTAGTAATTCTTCTGCAGTATTCACTTACCATCACTGTGAACTGCATGCTTGTTTGGAAATTAAAAAAAGAAAAACACCTACATCATACTCCGTGTACAATTAAGTTAAAAGAAGGAAATTAGAAAAATGAAAGAAATATTTAACCACTAACAGCTTTTAACAAACATCATTAACTTGGTACGAAATATATGACACACGTTAAATTGAACATGAATATATCGATCAATTCGAATTATAGAACTTGGTCGGCTGAATAGTGCCACGCGAGGGGCGCGAGTGAAATCCCTCGTCGCGTGTCCACTTTCCATCTCGCGGACTTTTCGCCATTTTTTTACCACATTGTCGTATGCGGAACGCTATGTTCGTTTATATATTCGAGTAGGCATTTGTCCGTGCGTATTATATTTTTGAAGTAAAACTTATTTGAAAGAACAATAGTAGCTGACATGGCTCACCGAATAAGTAGAACCTAAACTCAAGTAGTGAGGAGGGCAAGGGCACATAACTCGAAGAACCGACCGCTGTTGATGAAAAAGGATCCTAGAGTGGTGACCGAGTGCCGGAAGATGAAGCGTGGGTTGGCCTGCGACGAGATGGACTGACGACCTACTGAAGGTCGGCAAAGAGCGATTCTGGTCCAGTCGTTTGCACCTTTAGATTTTTTCTCAACGTCTCTTTGTCATTGGCCTTCTTTGACTGAAATTATATATTTTTTAAAGAAAAACTTGACTTCAGGCAGAACTTGAACCACCGACCACATGTGACAGTGAAACGAGTATACCCAGGCGGTATAACAGTAGCATGCACAATATGATCGTTCGTAAATTACTTTATTCAAAATATCTAATAATATGCGACCATACCACATATTACCATACATTACTCTCCGTTGATCTCTACATTGAATATATAGTCTATCGTCTAGCTTTAAAGTGTTAAATCGATTGCGGGGTGGCTTCAATTAGTATATTTAGCAAATAAAATTCGTTTGTTATGATGTATGTAACGAGCATGCGTAGGAGACGTTACACATGAACGGTCGGTATCCATCCGCTTTCCTTGTCGATTCATCACGCGTATTTGACGAGTACGTTTTTAATCTTAATGTTAATTAATTCGGAAACTCCATTGATGTCTCCTGAGCTGTTGCTCATTGCAACAACAACAGAAAAAATTTATTATTTGTTGCGGTTGATTCTGTAAGTAATTCCGAGTGTAAACACTAAAATTTACTTACCTAATATAGGCATAATCAGAGTAGATAAGAAGATACTTATTTTGTAATAATTACAAAGCTGAATTTGACGTTCCAAAAAATTACCTCTATCTTCTTAAAGTATGTTTACAAAGATACAAATATCTGTAGCCTAGATTCTACATGAATGAGAACAAAGCAGTCTACGCCACAAAACAACACAAACACAAATCGCACTACGAATTTACTTTGATTTGGAGTCGAAGTTTCAACGCTTATTATGTTTCATGGACGTGTCAGAACTTTTCTTATACTTGGGACAGGACATCCTTACGAAAAAAAAACACAGTAAAGTAAAATTCGTCTATATCACAAAATAAACCCTGAAAGTTCGATTTCATGTCGAAGTAAAGTCGTACTGCGCTTGTGAATCTCGCTTTTTCTAAGCTCAAAAAGACTACTCGAGCAAGTTAAAAAAGCGACGTAGATAATCATCGCTAGACTTGATTTATTCGAATTTTGTTCTACAATTAAATTAACAAGCTTGGAATAATTCTCACGATGTAGCTTAACTTAGGTGTCTCTTGTGCAATCAATTCAGTATTGTTTCTGTTTATCTGAATTAAAAATCTTCATTAGATATTGTGACGCATAATTTGAACTGAACCCATAAAACATAGGTTTATGCATGTTGTCAATAAAAAATAAATTGCTCGTGATAGGTCAGGTTACTGAGGCTTAGATAATTTTCTACCTATGTCTGAAACTACGGGCACGTTAAGTACGTTTGTGTTATGCCACAGAGACCAACCAAGTATGTCATCTTTTCAGCATCTCTACCTGGAACAGAAGCAGCTCATCAGTTGGTAATATGCGTTCGCAACAAATGCACGCCAGAAGAGGCTTTGAACGTACTCCGTGACCTGCCTAACCCCCTTCGGGAGGGTGACGCGAGTGCAGCGCACGCCGCTCAGTACAACCCTCTCAAGATTGATGTGTTTGTGCAGACATTGCTCAACTTGGGCAGCAAAAGTATTTCCCATAGCTTCGCCGCTATATCCAAGTTTCATTATGTGTTTAAGGTAAGCATTCATAGTGATATTCAATGTCTATGAAAGTTTTAAAGTATTTGTATACTCTTTGGTTTTAACAAAGAAGGTATGGAAAGTATGAAATGCCATGCGTCCAGCATGGCACGCATGGCATTTCATACTTTTACATAGATTCCAAATATGTGTATCGTATATTTTAAATTACGTTAGAAAACGTTATTAGAAAACGTATCTTAAGATTGGAGTGTTGACAAGGATTTTTAAATTATTGTTTTGGAGAGAACTTCATGCACCGACGTGGCGTAGTTCAATAGTGCAGTTTTCGCGTTCGTTTCTGCCCAGAACGTGTAAATTGTGGAACGAACTTCTTTTTGAGCTTCTTTTCCCTCGACGTTCTTCAAAACTGGCGCCAATGTAGTCCTTCAGGGTTGGCAGCGCATTGGCAACTACCTTGGTGTTACTAATGTCCATAGGCAGACGTGACCACTCTATATTAAATGGCCCGTCTGTTTGTCTGCCAACCCTTTCTCATAAAAAAATCAAAGCGACAAATAAGGGCACAGTCCATATAGTTGAAGTAAATAAGATGATAGTCTTCATCTTAATCTATCTACATTTTTTGACATCTCCGGTTATATTACAAACCCCCCGACCTGGAATCTCCGAGGGGAAGCCCTGTAGCAGTAGCGGTCTGTTTACTACTAGACTACTGAGGTAGTTTATACATTATTAATTTATTAACATTTAAACGATTCAATTCAGTAAGGAAGGGTGCATGGCCTCGTGGCTGGTGTAGATTGTAAGTGATCTACTCTCTACGAGCGCGGTCGGGTGTGTGATGGGTGACCGCCAGTGGCAAATTAAATGCACGTTTCCGTGCTTCGGAGGGCACGTTAAGCCGTCGGTCCCGGTTGCTATCGATGGATAGCAGTCGTTAAACCTTGTCGGAGGCCTTACGTGTGGTTTGAAAACATCCGACAGCGGGTTGGCCACTAATCCGTATCTCCACCAACCTGCATAGGATCAGCGTGGTGGAGTAAGCTCCAGGCTTCCCCACAAAAAGGGGAGAGACTCGTGCCCAGCAGTGGAACGTTTCAAGGGTTGCCATTATTAT
This sequence comes from Macrosoma leucophasiata, assembly GCA_036365455.1. NCBI lineage: Eukaryota > Metazoa > Arthropoda > Insecta > Lepidoptera > Hedylidae > Macrosoma > Macrosoma leucophasiata. The sequence continues at coordinate 15,528,156 of JAWQUS010000021.1, forward strand.
TTAACACAGTAACTGTACTAAGTTAATCAATAATTTCTTTTTAGATTCTAGCGGAATCCGAAGAAGCCCAAATCTGTGTGCTACGCAACGTTTGGGAGCTGTGGCAGCGTCACCCGCAAATGGTGTGCGTGCTAGTGGACAAGATGCTCAAAACTCAGATCGTGGAGTGCAGCGCCGTGGCCACGTGGCTGTTCTCTAAGGAGATGGCGCCGTATTTCACACACGGCTACCTGTGGGAGGTGTTGCATCTCACTATTGATAAGATGAACAAGCATGTTTCTAAGCTAAGTGAGTGTTTTTTGTATATTAAGTGTTAAAGAGAGAAATCGGTTTTTGACAGGACCTGCTGCCAGTAGCGGATGGATTAAGGGAGCGGCATTAGGAGGCCTCTAGGTCCGTCCAATGCCGGCGTTACTACCATTGATTGCCCGGAGTGGGCAAGAATATTGTATAAGTTAAGTTAAGGAGCAAAAAAACGTGCGAGTAAAAAATATATCGTTACCTTTCGTCTCCGCGTGGAGACTCTTACATTTGATAAGAGATTTAAAATACTTATCCAGAAGCATGCGCGAGCAAAATAAAAACGACAAAAAATCTCACTTTGTGTAGAGGCCGCTAGAACCGGAGGCCTATGGCGGACCGCCCCTGGTTTTTAACTTTTAATATAAAATATGATTTAGCGACGAGATGATATAAAATATTTCTGACTTTGAACGATGACAGATATCACTTGTTAATTTGATACCGAAGTCATTATTTATTTTCGTCATGGCAAAAGACTAAACTTTGAAAACTTTCTAACTTTCGAAGGCGCGGAACTACAAGAAGCGAGAGAGGCTCTAGCAAGAGCAGACTCGAGCAGTTCAGATTCTGAAGACGAGAGCGGCAGCAAGAAAAAGAAAGACCAAGACAAGCCAACAGAAGAGGTAAGAGTTAATATTATGGATGGCAATATTAACGAACATATTTTAATAGTTCTTGAATACGTGAATTAAATTATTAATGAATTTTATTTTTCCTATAATAAATAATAATATTGGGTTGCTACTTGTATTCATTATGTAAGATCTTCATAAAATTGTATCCATTTTCGCAAATAAATTGAATTGAATTTCGTAAGCGTATACTAGGTTGTGACGTCACCATTAATTACGATTTTGTATGAGCCGTTTTGAGTATCTTAATAACTTGCTCATCTCAAAAATTATTAGTTATAGACTTGCGGTTTCAAGAATGTTATTTATAAGATTTTATATTACCTACATTTTTTGAAATTGCAAAAAAATATAAGTCAAATACCCACCCTATTGTAATATTTTTATTTTTCGCAATACCCTATTACCTAAATTTTCCACTTCGTCAGGCAGTAGAGCGTATGGAGGAGCGTCTAGAGATGGCGCATACAGACCAGAAGCGGCTCTTCCTGATTGTATTCCAGCGGTTCATCATGATCCTATCGGAACATTTAGTGCGGGCAGATACGGACGCCAGAGATCCTGATACACATTGGTACAGGAGTACTGTGGGACGTCTTCGGCAGGTCTTCCTTGTGGTGAGTAATTTTGAATTTTACATTGACATACGGTGTATAGTTAAACAGCTTAAATTCCTACAAGTGGCGTGCACCACCCAGAAGTAGTATTTTCAAAGCGTATAAGGTAGGGATAGACGCAGCGACAGGAGTATTTGTTTGTATTCACAATTTAAGCTAGCGCTGTAAAGTACTCAAAAAGAAATATTGCACATCGAGCCTACGAAATACACATTCGGCTAGTATCGACATCGTAGAGCGTTCTCTGCTGCACACTGTTTACGTAAGCACTGACAGTCCGATATTGGTCAAAAACGTCACGAAGGCAATAAAGCTCTACAGACCCGAAAAAAACCGAAGACTTCTTCCTAAGGTCGATGTGCAATATTTTTGTTGGAAACTGTACGATCGGTTCAATGTCGAGTGTGTTGATTTATTTACAAATCATCCCTACTAATATTATAAATGCGAAAGTAACTCTGTCCGTTGGTCTGTCTGTTACCTTTTCACGTCCAAACGACTGAACCGATTTTAATGAAATTTGGTACAGAGATAGAGCTGACTTTGAGAAAGACCATAAGTTACTTAGTTATTTATAAAACGACATCCACGCGGGCGAAGCCGCGAGCAACAGCTAGTACAGTATAAAATACAATAATAGTATTATGTTACGAATTTAAAAGGAAAACAATCACGGCCAAGTAAACTTTACAACTTCACGCGTAATAGTCGATCAACTCAAAAAATGTATCGTGAATAAATCCTAAATTTCGCATGGCCCGACACGCACTCGGCCGGTTTTCGATCAACTCAAAAAATGGTACATGGAAAACTGAACCTACATTGCGCATGGCCCGACAAGCAATTGGCCGGTTTTTCTTTATTGAGATCTATCCATCATCATTTATATTCCAGCACCACGAGCAAGTGCAGAAGTACAGCAGCACCCTGGAGACGCTGCTGTTCACCCAGGACCTGGACCCGCACATCCTCGACGTCTTCCACCAGTTCCTCGCGCTCACCTCCTAGGCCACCGGGATCAATTTCACTCGCTCTGTTTGAAATGGTCACTTGTTCGATCTAGTCTCGATTACAGGCTATACTGATAGCCTGTAATCGAGGTCAATCATCAGCTAATCTGACAGATATAAATATGTTTATCGTTCAACAGATATTTCAACGGACCGTCCAAATGCCATAGCGCATTTCGACGGTCGGTTGATTTTTGTCACATTTTTCATTTTCTGCATAAGACATAAGTTGATCTTTAAAGAACGTATAACCGTTGTTGTCAAAATAAATTTAATTTCATTGTAATTTCGTGAGATCTAAAATGTTACTGGCGTATCGTGGTTATGCGTGAATGCGTGCATTTACCTCTTGTCTATACAAGCGTGAAGTTACGTTTATTTTTATTTTATCAGAAGACTCAATTTTGCCCCAAACTATAATGGGATGACCCTACACCCGTTTCCAGCTCTATTGTTTGCAGTGCAATAATGTTTCGCGCAATGCCATGTAGTTATGCCTGTGTCGTCTTAATTTCAAAAAGCCTAGGTGTGACTCATTTTGCCTCACACTGCAATCACACTGCTTTACTAGTTCGTACTTTGACCTAATGCGATTATTTTAAAGTATTTAATTTCTAATGCAATCTTGTATCTCAATTTACATGCAAACAAACAAAACAAGATCGAGCTATATAGTATAGGTTCTTAGTTTTTATCAAAGACAGAGAACACTCGGTTTTATTTTATTTGTGTAATAGAAATCACTACTTCAATGCTTCTGTATCTGATATAAATCGTAGATTATATTGACGTAGCTCATCTCAGTTTAGAGTTGTCGATTTTGCAAGGCTATCTCCTAGTCCAATCTATAAGGCAGTGTATTATAAAGGTCAACAAAAGTGACGAATTAAGTAAGACTTATATCGCCTACGTTGTCAATATGAACTGTTAGGATTACGAGATAAAGTATTGATTTCGTACTTTAGGAATTAAGTATATATATTCTTCTTCTTTGTCGTGTCCTCATGACCGAGGGTCGTGACCACCAAAAGCAGCATCTCGGGTCAGTGCTCTCCAAGCTTCTCTATTTTGGGCCACGTGGATTGCTGTTTGCGTGTTGCAATTAAGGGACTCTAGGATGGCATCTATCCATCGAGTGGGCTTTCTGCCTCTGCTCCTTTTTCCCTCAACATGGCCTGTTAGGATTAGCTTTTCCAGATTTCCAGCATCACGTCGGGCCACGTGACCGAAATAAGAAAGTGATCTCCGCAGACAGATGGTCGAGAGGCGAGTAACCACCTGCAACCACCTGCAGTTCCTCGAGGATAGAGACGTTAGTGCGACGAGCAGTCCATGGGATGCCCAGCATTTTTCGCCAGCACCACATTTCCAATGCGTCTATCCTTGCCCAATTTTACTAATTAATTATGTTCTGTTATAAACAGAACATAATTAATTAGTAAAATTTGATTTAGATAACTAATTGGAGAACTCTTACGTCATATATATATAAATGTAGTATCCAAAAGGAAATATTGCACATCGACCTTAGAAAGAGACTTTGGCTTATTTCGGGTTTGTAGAGCGTTATCATTTTCGCACCTTACCTATGTGACGTTTGTCGACCAGTTTGATCAAGTTTTGAACAATACCGGATTATCATTGCTTACGTAGGCAGTGAAGTCGAAACTAGCTGATTGACTCTTTAGTAGGGGGGTCATTGAGCCTATTAAAGAGTAATATAATAATGGCAACCCATTATACGTCCCACTGCTGGGCACGAGTCTCCCCTTTTTAGGGGGAGGCCTGGAGCTTACTCCACCACGCTGCTTCAATGCGGATTGGTGGAGATAAAAGATAAAGAGAAATATTATGCAATTTTAATTGTTGAGTACTGAACATATCTTTTCGTACAGAAAACAATTCTGTTAACATATTTTATTATAACGGTTTATGCGGCGCTTCTCTAAAGCTGATGAAATGTAGCGAATAAAAATATTTTGTGACTGTGTATTTTGGATTTTTTGTAATAGGTTACGATTAAGTTTCCCAACGTTTATTTAGACATGATCTACTCGTAATTTGCATTTAAATTAAGGAATAATGAACTACGGCGACGACCGAAGGCATTTTCTATGCTGAAGTACATATGTAATTCAGGATTTAAATTTTTTTGCTATCGCTCCAAACACAATATAGATTTTTTCTCGTTTTGATTTGTCCGAAAATATAGATTTAGATAAAATTAGATTTTTTTGGGAGTTGGCGTTGGCTCCATATTTAAAGTCATACCCCCCTATTCATAAACGTGTTTTAGCTAAAGTGTTGCTAATGTCTCCTTTGTCTTTTTCTATCTTGCACGTTTGACAATGCAACTGACAAAGACAAAGTATTCTATAACTAAAACGTATCTAATGTACGTTTATGAATAAGGGGGATAATGTTGAATACAATGATCGCTTAAAGTATGCACTTCATCTTAGAAAACAGATTCTATACGTTCGTCTATAAAAGACGTGTTCAACTAAATTAAAATTTAGAGTAAAAGAAAATTGACTGAATATAAATGTATTATTTATATGTTGTATTCTTATAACGAAGACTGAACATTGTCATCGTTTAGAAAATAATTGCTTTCTAAATATGTTCAAAGCAAAAGGTATCTTCAAACCACTTTTTTATTTTTTTTGTTATTTTATAGCAATGACGTTCGACGGCATAGACATATACGACTTAGCGTAACGTCCAGGGTTCGATTAAGTGTTATTGTTATCTTGGAAACTCTGGACAATCACCCAGCTGTACTCTTGCGACGTTAGAAGCACAAAGTGTTTATTTGTAAAACGTCCTTGTTATAAAATCAATAAAAATAGGTATAACTTTTAAAATAATATTAAAATGTTCGAAAAAACTGTATGAATAAGTTTAGCAATATTCATAATAGAAAAATCATTATGTATCAAATGCATTCTAGTAAGCTCAGTAAGCTGTATTTTGTACTAAATACTTGTGTCGTACACATTTTAGGATTACTTGTGGTATGTAAATAAAGTGTAGGTATGTTTTAATTTTGTGTTCTTGTTTGATTTTTTCATCAAAAAGATTGTTTGTGGCACCTCCTCTGGATATATCCCCGTCAATGTCACTGGCTTACTGTTTTAAAATAAAAAGTACTGTACACACAAAACTTTAATGCATTTGAGTGAACGTAAACGTGCGTAAACTTTGCGCCGGTCTCCCTATTATTTGTATACTCTTTGCCAGTCTCTTTGCTCACGACAGACGAGACAGAGAGCGTGTTTTAATGATGTCAGACAAAAGAACTAGGTACTGCCACATTTGCTTCCTCGCGTATCCTTTCTACACAAGATCGTCTTTTACTAAATGTTCAGTAGCATCTCGAGGGTATTGGCATCTATACATACCTACATGTGCATTTAGTAAAAAGAGGTTATTTTTATATTACAAACAGACACAACAATTTTATTTATTTGTCAAAAAAGGTCGTTTTTTAAAAGAAATCAATATTTTTTGTGACTAGACGTCAAATTTATTTTGCTTTACCTAATCATTTCAAATGTCTCAAAAGTTCTTCAACATCGAGCTTGGATCCGAGGTAACAAGGCGCGCGTTCGTGGATGGCAGTTGGTTTGATGTCCAAGATCGGTATGCTGCCGTTGCTGGCTACTCCGCCCGCTTCTGACACGATGAAGGCCATGGGATTGCACTCGTATAAGAGACGGAGCTGAAAAACAATAACTTTTATAATATATATAACTATAGTTGTATAATATTTATCTTATTTGCAGAGCATATTAGATAGGATAGGTAGGATAGGTTGGTGGGAGAGTAGGAGCATCACGTGATTCAGTTACTTTCTTTATTATGAATTACGTGGTGACGATGGGGATATATAAATGAATAAAAGCGAAAGGTCACCTATCACGAAATATCGGAAACAACTTGACGTACTAGATGAAACATGGTGAGAGATAGTTTTTAGGTGGTAGACGATCGTAGAGGTACTTAATTTTTATTGCTACAAACTTAAAATTTGTCCGGGAAGTAGTTACTAGTAAGTACACATTCGCTAAGAGCGGATTTTGCGACAGCCGGATTAAGGACATTTTAAAGTTTTTAAGAAAGTCCTTAGTTTTTTTTGCTGTAAACTTGAAATTGGGCAGTGAGGTTCGGTCGCGGTTCAGTAGAATCTCGAGGAGGGCATAGGCATCTAGCTGTCCCTATCTGGCTGTTCCCTTATAGGATTGTACAAGGATGGTTAGTTTAGCAGGTGGTTGAGAGCGAGTGTCTCGTTATTTATAGTTTGCTACGTAGGTACTAATATATCATTAAGACATTACAGAGGCATATAAGTTAAGGCCTCAGGAAAGTTCTTTGGATCGTTACGTTTTAATGGAGATGTTTATAAGTTGCATTGTTTTTGGCTTTGTCGTTTACGAAACATGAAAAAAGGTGAAGTTATGTGTGTTTTTACCTTTCCTTTAGGTGCAGAGGTGGTGGCTGGGTACATGAATATGCCGCCATATTTGATAGTGCGATGCACGTCGGCCACCATGGAGCCAACGTAACGGGCTCCGTACGCTTTGCCAGTTTTGGGGCGTTTTTTCTCTTCTATGTAATTCCGCAAACCATCGGACCACTCGGCTGCGTAACCTGAAGTTGGGGGATCATTTTTAAAGAGACAACGAATATGATAATAATAATATATAAGTATTCTTATTAAACATCAAATAATAATGTCGCAGCACACCGGCACATATCACAGAGACATATCACTCTTGGCCTCCTGAGTGTGGCAACGGATCTACATTGAAATCTTTCGTTTCATGTAGATGTTTATAGGCTACAGTATCACAGACCGTCAATGAAAACTGTATGCTTTTTGCCACTTTTTAAACTGTACTTATAGTCTTTTACTAACCTTCATTAATTGAATAGATTTTCCCCTTTTCAGGTATTTTCATGTTAGGATCAGTCAGGATAAATTCTCCAATGGATGGATCGTACATGAATCCGTTAACGCCTTTCCCAGTGCCGAGAGACAGCACCATCATTGTGGCTGATCCGTATAGGGCATAACCTGCCGCCACTAGCTCACGGCCTGGTCTTAGTGCATCAGCTTCGGAGGGCTCTCCGTCAGTCGTTTTTCTGGAAAATCAAGTTCCTTGGTGTTGGTAATGGTTGGTGAATTAGAAATACTGCCGATACCATGGGAGTTCCCTAATTCCCTTAGTATCGGCAATCGACAATAAAACGTTGTTTCTAGATGAGTCAGTTTTTGACGTCAGTCAGTTGTCATTTATGTTTAATGCATAGATTTTATATTTGTACATCTATATTTTAATGGATTTATATAGAAGATGCAGATGTCGTTGCTACGCTTGAGTTCTAATATTATTATGATTTACCTAAACCTACCATCTATCAGTACCTACATATATCCAAGTAAATGCGGTGATACTCAAAGGCGTCGCCAGCGGATGATCTAAAAGGTGCGGGAGTAGGGTAGATTCACAATTCACAGCCTTTGGGTGATAGCTTCACCATCGAGCTCGATACGGGGAGCTCTGTCGTCACTAAAACACTAGCGAATTCTGTAGAAACTGTAAAGATTATCTCATACAGGATAAAAGACGATTTAAATGCAGTCATAGAATTCTCGGGGCCATGGATATCTTTATTAGAGACACTTTGGTTCACTAACCCAACGGAGACGATAACCTTTCACCCCATTTACAATTTTTTAGTATGATTAATAAATTATATTCATAAGAACATAACTGGTAGATACCAGCATATGCATTTGGAGTAAAATATAAATAAAATACAACCTATTTACTTAATTTAAAAATGTAAAATGAAATAAATATGTACTAACTTGTAAATTGCGAAAATAGAGCCGACGGAAACTAAGCAGTCTATGTTAGAGGAGCCATCGAGTGGGTCGAAGCACACCACATATTTACCCCGCCTTTCTGTTTCTACCTGAAATCGATACGGAAATTATACATAGACTATTCAAGTTTAGTCAGTTGTTTTCTGTTAGTATGCAGTGACGCCGAATCCGGCTTTTTCAAGGTAAACACTAAAGTAATAAATAAGATGTGTCTTGGTCAGAAACGCATTGGTTCTGGGTGATTTCGGAGGGGGAGGGTTGAGTACTTTAGTGATCCAAAAAGTAGTGGTCCACCAGATTGAGAAAAAGGGAAAGAACTTCTTGTTCTCAGGCCTAGTTAGGACCACATATTTCAATCGCTTTTCCTCGCTCGCCTCCGTCTTTGATTTTTTGTGCTATTGATTGCGAGACCTTTTAAAGGTACGCTGTTATTAGGTGTACTGTCGTTATTAGGTGCTGTTAGGTGTGTAGGTGGTATTAGCACCCAATAACGATAGTCATCGTAAAAGGCGGTAGGTACCTAAGAAAAATTGATAAAAGGGATCCAGTTAGACAGTCGACCCACTGTGTGTAGCCTTAATTCGTCTTCTTAATTTATATTTTAACTTTTACCCAATACTGAATGAAACACATAAAATTTCTGTCTATCTCTACCGTTATTGGTAGCATAATGTTCTGCAATACATATTTTTAAGAAATAGTAAATCACTCCATAAAATATCTCTTTTTCTATCATTAATCAAATGTCTAGCCTTGGCATTCAATTGTGATTATTCGAGTGGGTGTGTGTTTGATGACCTTGTCGGCAGTTATCAACGTTATTTAGGTAGCAAACAGCAAAGATAAGTTGTTACCCTCACCACCTCTTCAGATAGCGTTGTTTTGGTTTACGATTTTTATATAACTGAATTGGGTATAAACAGATTGTTGAAAAAACGTGATTTATGATCAAATTTTTATCACAGCGTTTATAGAGGAACCTCGAGAATTGATTTTGCTGGTGGTAGAGGATATGTCACACAGAAGCGAGATTCATAGACCGCACTACGATTTTATTCTGACTAATTGGAGCCGAACTTTTAACATTTTTTTGGTTGCCCGTACGTATCTAAACGTGGTCTTAACTCTTACTTTGGGAAAATGGAAAAAAATCTGTTAACATTGGAGATGTTCCCCATTTGTTACCTGGGCCAAAACGTAACCGGCGAATCGTGGGTGTTTGCATATGTATGCTTTAATGCATAGGTTCCCAAACAATTTTTTCGTGTAGACCCCTTTCAATTTTTTTCTGGTTTCGGTGGACCTCTCTTTGCTACACTTATATCACATTCCCATATTGCCATTTATATTCAAGCCTACGTAAATCCCGATCGAGTCTACCATGGACCCCAGGTGGTCCACCTGGACCACTTTGGGAATCACTGCTTCAATGCATGCATTTATCTCTACCTACCCCTTCGAGGATTACAGGCGTGAAGTTACGAAGTTACGTGTTTACAACAGTATATTACCTGTATGACGGAAGAATTTTCTTCAGAGAGAAGTAGACAGGTGGTGAAGGAGGATTTGAGCATATTGATAAACAGGTCGTTGGACAAGACGTCCAATTTCTTCACCTCTTCACCTTGCACATTCGTGTCACCTGAGATACCATGACTAGAACAATATAAGAAAACGTTTATTCAAACAGACTTATTTTTGTTAATTTTAACTGTAAAAAACTAATTCATTAGTTAAATAAATGTTGTATACCTAATATCATTATAATACCATCAATAAAAAAGAAAATGTAATTAAGTTTATAAGTGCCTACACGTATGTACACCTAAATCGGGATAATTTATTAAGGTGTAGGCAGACATTAGAGTAAATAAGTGAACTAGGTAAGTAGGTATATAACGTTCGTTTAATTTTGGTGTTCAAATCTTTTTTATAAGTAGTTACTTGGTATGGGATGAATCACCACTTCGTCAATAGTAGCTATTTATATAATTTCAGCCAAATTAAAAACATAGTTTTGAATAGATTTTTGTCTATTATTTATTCGGTACAAAAAAATTTACGATGAACATAGTAAGTACGTAGGTACATATTATTAATAGGTACGTAGGTAAATATATAAATAGGCACATAATGCACATAATCTATTCAAATCTCAACGCAATGTTGCGTGTATGCTTTAATATATATTATATGTTATTAATATATATATATATATATTAATTATTTGAAAGGTCATACGGTAGGTATATTACTGTAGGTAGGTTTTCGTTCATGTTAATGTAAATTTAAAAATTGTTAATATTATTAACTTTCCATGGATTTCTTAATTAAGAAGATCAAAGTTCACAAATACTGAATAATTATTAGTACGCAAGTAAGCACCAAGTTGTAGGCTCCGATGTTCTTTGAAAAACTAAACCAACGTCAAAGCTGCATTAACTATTTGAAAGGGCAACCATCAAAACGATTTACGGTTGTTTATAACTGGCATGTTTTTGTCTACTAACAGTTTAGCGATTCCGGCTTTCCTCACGGCCGATTGTATAGCCTTGACTGCAGTCTGGATTGAATTAAGCAGCTGCGTCAGGTCCCCAGTCGCTGCCGGCGCCATTCGTTGCTGGGCCAGAACCCATCTTGTCAGAGTCATTGCGTTCACATCGAACGCGGGCCCTTGTTGCGACATTTTGATAAATATTAAAACGTTCACATTCACAAATGTGGCGACAAGCACGCTCAGCTGACGGAACAGCACTGACTTAGCTACCGTTAAACATCAAAAATTATATTGGAAAGGCAAACGCGTTAACCAGTCCTCCTTATCAGAGCGTTCTCTTCGATATCTTTTGTAGCAATTATATTATAAGTTACATTGTTTTGTAGAGTTCAATGATGTAATTTTGAAAATGATTGCTTGGTTCGCTCGTTTTTAAACCGTAGGTTGTTATCAATGGAAATACTTGTATACCTGCATAAATGATAAGTTATGATTAGCTATGTTTTTCATGAAAACAATAGGTACCTACTTACCTATTTGATATCATTGTATCTTAGCATAAATTGTGTAATATTCTATATTGTTACGAACTATGGAAATGGGCGTGTTGGTGACGTAGGTAATCTAATGTAAAGGCAATTAACATATTAATGCTTATACATAAGTAATATCACCCGCCTATACCGGTTAATGAAATTATTTTGCCTCTGTATGAATTAGCTGACCTTGATTTGTGTATATATAGATGTTAAAACAGATTATAGTTTTATTCCATGTAGGTATAATATATTTCGTAAGTTAGGTATATCTAATGAACTAACTCAATAGGTAAATTTAAATAGGAGATATTAATATTTTTGCCATTTATAAATCTCATTGTTATATCTACATACCTACTAGTTACCTAGTTATTTATTTACGCTATTTACAATCACAGTAATCTGGCACCTACTACTGAGGGCGATTGTGTACCTTTTCACAAATTATATATTTCTGTTACAGCTATAAAGACAAACTGAATTACTTTTAATTAGAAAATGTTAAGGGGTCCAAGGGGGCATACAGTTAACGTATTTTTTGCACGAGTTCGACTCGCACTTGGTCGGTTTTTTCTCTGTTAGTAACGTTAAGCATACCGCATAGCAGCGTATCGGCATGAAACAATCGCCGCTATGATCACCATTCAGCATGCCAAGCGTGGCAATTGTGGCATATTCTTTCCTTATGACGCACAACACTTGTAGGAGGCATTAGTGGGTAAAAATACACAACGTTAATATTATGCATTGATCTATCTTTTATCTTTCATTCTCTATTAAAAGCACTAATTAACTGAAACTTTATACTAATTATTATAATACAAAACTTTATAATAATTTTCTATAAAAAATATTATGCATAGTTTAAAACGGCCTTTTCGAAAATACGGTTCAGCATAGGATGGATGCGCGTTTAAACACATAATAAGAAATTTTTCGCAATCCTAGCAGCCCTACCGTCCCGACGCCCAGCGTCCCGACGCCCAGCGTCCCGACGCCCAGCGTCCTTACGCCCAGCGTCTCGACGCCCAGTGTCCCGAAGACCCAACGTCCCGACGCCCAGCGTCCCGACGCCCAGCGTCTCGACGCCCAGTGTTCCGAAGACCCAACGTCCCGACGCCCAGCGTCCCGACGTCCAGCGCCCCGACGTCAAGCGCCTCGACGCCCAGCGTCCCGACGCCCAGCGTCCCGACGTCCAGCGTCCCGACGCCCAGCGTCCCGACGCCCAGCGTCCCGACGCCCAGCGTCCCGACGCCCAGCGTCCCGACGCCCAGCGTCCCGACGTCCAGCGTCCCGACGCCCAGCGTCCCGACGCCCAGCGTCCCGACGCCCCGCGTCCCGGCGCCCAGCGTCCCGACGCCCAGCGTCCCGACGCCCAGCGTCTCGACGCCCCCAGCTTCCCGACGCCCAGCGTCCCGACGCCCAGCGTCCCGACGCCCAGCGTCCCGACGCCCTGCGTCCCGACGCCCAGCGTCCCGACGCCCAGCGTCCCGACGTCCAGCGTCCCGACGACCAGCGTCGCGACACTCAGCGTCCCGGCGCCCAGCGTCCCGACGGCAAGCGTCCCGACGCCCAGCGTCCCGACGCCCAGCGTCCCGACGCCCAGCGTCCCGACGCCCAGCGTCCCGACGCCCAGCGTCCCGACGCCCAGCGTCCCGACGCCCAGCGTCCCGACGCCCAGCGTCCCGACGCCCAGCGTCCCGACGCCCAGCGTCCCGACGCCCAGCGTCCCGACGCCCAGCGTCCCGACGCCCAGAGTCCCGACGCCCAGCGTCCCGGCGCCCAGTGTCCCGACGTCCAGCGTCCCGGCGCCCAGCGTCGCGACACTCAGCGTCCCGGCGCCCAATGTCCCGACGCCCAGCGTCCCGACGTCCAGCGTCCCGACATCGAGCGTCTCGATGCCAAGCGACCCAACGCCCAGCGTCCCGACGTCCAGCGTCCCGACATCGAGCGTCTCGACGCCCAGCTGCCATGATATCGTCGCTTTTCGAAAGCCGACCAACAAAGTTTGTTATTTATTTATTATTATTTTTTTTTTAATATTCAACTTTTCACTTCTGCCTGCACTTTCGGAGTTAACCTGTGTTTTTTTCTGTTAAAACCGTATAATGTTTAAAAATTAAATCATAATGATAATAGGGACATAAGCTATTATGCCAAATACAAATATTGCGGGCAGTGATTGAGAGAACAAAGTTACCTCACCAAATGACAGATAATAAACATATTAGTGCAATAACAATATGCTTAGAAAAAAGAGGTAATAAAACAATGAAATATAATCGAAGTGAAAATACAGTTTGGACTTCGTCGGGAATGTATGGGGTATTCGAAATGTTTTCTTCCTGACTTCGGGAAATAAACTATTTTTTTGGGGATACGAAATATTAGCATTGGCAATCATGGTGACGCCTGTCAAACTGAAAGTCTCTTGACAGTTTGTAGAATTGTTTCAATTGATCGGGATTTGCTAGGGTTGTGTTGCTTTCTGTTTACTTTTATAATGTTTTTTCAATGAAAAAACCAAAGTTATAATTCTGCCGCTGTACGGATTGAGCATTTGACAACATTTTATTATTTACATAAGAATGGCTCCTAAGCTGAAGTTTGCGGAAGGTAGGCTTATTAAACCAATACAAACTAGCATTTGGTTCATATTTCAACTCACATTTCTTGTAATTCTGTTTTCCAGGCGAAAAAGTCTTGTGCTTCCACGGTCCCTTAATCTACGAGGCGAAGTGTTTAAAAAGTTCTGTCACAAAAGACAAGCATGTTCGATATTTGATACATTACGCGGGCTGGAACAAAAAGTAAGTTGATTCTTCGTTATAGTCGAAAACATTACTTTGAGCATTTCATTATGCCCTGTAACATCGTTGTAATATAATGATCATTTCCCTATTTGCATACATTTACAAACATATAATAATAGCAACCCTTGATACGTCCCACTGCTGGGCCCGAGTCTCTCCCCTTCTTGGGAGAAGGTTTGGAGCTTTCTTCACTATGCTGCTGTAATGCGGGTTGATGGAGATAATGGATGGTGGGTTAGTGCCCAACCTGCTGTTGGATGTTTTCAAATCGCCCATAAGACCTCTGACAAGGCTTAACAACTGCTGTCTATCAATAGATACAGGGACTAATGGCTTAACGTGCCCTCTGAAGCACAGAAACATGCATTTTAATTTGCCACTAGTGGTCACCCATCACATACCCGACTGCACCCATATATTACTGGTGGTAGAGCTCCAGTGACGGAGCTCGCGGGCGTAGGCACCACCGCATTACCTAATATACTTGCCGCTAAATGGTAGTGTTCAGCACTATCGTGTTCCGGTCAGGTGGTAATGTACGGCCCTGTAATTTCCGGCACAGAGGCCTTAGGCCTCAGGAGTGGTAACGCATCTGCATTTTGACCTTGGTCTTTGTGTGGGTGTCTATAGGCTGCAGTCATCACTTAACATCAATGTGAACTGCATGCTTGTTTGCCACTTCCATTACATAAAAAAAAAAAAAAAAAATAAAATATATATAGTTATACTCCATACCTCTTACACATTTATTCATTTAAACAAAAAGTTAAATTTTGTATAAAACTTAATAAATTTAGTATTGGTCAAAAATTGTAACGTTGCTTATATTTTGTACATTGGTACAATGCATAAATCTAAGTTATCTTTGGCATTTGCATATGTTATGCAGCAATATTACATAATTCACATTATAAACCAATGATATCATTCATCCGCTGCAAGAGTTGTATTTTTTTTTCTCTTGAACTGACAAACGAGCTCACTGTTCACATTAATGGTAAGTGAATATTGTAGCTTAACATCTATCTACTGTGGTCAAATATCTATACAAAATCTAGAGTCTTCTATGCAGATGTCACAGCTCCTGAGGCCTAAGGTGGACAAACCAGTTGGTCCAGCTGTGCGTGACAACTGTTAAGTGAGGCTCACGGGTTCGATCCCCATACCTGTACAAATATTTGTTTCAACTCTGGGTGTTACGTATACGCTATGTTGTGTTTGACCACAGGTTTATACCTAGTGTAACTGTGTACTTACCTAAACCTGTGTGTTAGCAAATAAAAAAAAATGCCTGTGTACTGGAAAGTATCAGGTCGTACATTACTATCTGACTGACTAAACAATACCATTTAGCAGCAAGTTGATTATGTAATGAGGTGGTACCTACACCCGCGAGCCTCCATCACTGCAGCTACCACACAGTTCAATCTCTTATTACCTCTAAATAACCTCTTTTAATAATGATAAAAATAAAATTAAATATTCAAAGAATCATGCTAAGTTTCAAGTTTTGATTTGAACATACTATACCTACTTAAAAAATAGAAAAAAAAAGGTACAATGTGAAACAGCAGTAGAATATTATCTTGAGGCCCTCTTCAACTTTTTTAGATATTTAAAATAATTTTATCTTCCTGGATTAAAAACATTTTAATAACAGTTACATTAAATTGCTTGAGATTCTCAATATCAATTAAAAACTTTTTTTTTGTACATATCTTACCATGATCCTGTGTTTGAAATTTATCCTCTGTTCACTCAAACTAAATGATAAGTGTTAGTATTATTTTGATGAAATTAATGAATATGTTATTGATACGCTTCAGTTGGGACGAGTGGGTACCAGAGAGCCGAGTGCTGAAATACAATGAAGCCAATGTGCAGCGGCAGAAGGAGGTTCAGCGAGCTCACTCAGCACAACCTGCTAAGACTAAGAAAAGTTTGTATCTTTTATTTATTATACATATTTATGATGTATATTCCATTAACTTGCCTTTTCTAGAATGTTAACAAGAATTTATAAATTGACTGACGGATTGTAACAAGTCAATATTTAATTTTTAAATATCATCAGCAACTACATTTTGACCTCTAGTCTTTGTGTGAGTGTCACTTCTGTCATCACTTAACATCAGTGTGAACTGCATGCTTGTTTGCCACCATTTGTTTTGTTCATTACATAAAAAAAACTGGCTCGTGGGGTTAGCTGATGTGATGTTTGGATCCCAGGGCAGATAAAAGCTATCAGATTTTTTTGTATAAATAATTATACAACATCAGGTATTGCAAATTATATAATAAATACTTGTCTCTATAAACTCTTAATTCCATTAAGGTGTAACATCTTTTTTTGAAAATTTAATGTTGCCTATAAAGATTGGCCTGATGTGGTCTAAGTTATAAGGTAGTAGAAGTTACGGCGTCGTTTAATAATGACCACTCACCAGATCAGAAAATGTTAGCTAAAGACTAACTTTTAGTACTTACTCCCGACTCGAGAATCCAGGACCTTAGCGGAGCATCTACGAATTATAATGTAAAGAAGTACGTAACTAAGCTAAAAAAATGGTTCCACGTAATGAGGTGGACCGTGGGCGGGGCTTAACTATGGTCCTCCGCAGCGCGTCAAGCTATTGAACGTTTTCTTTCCGCTCGATGAAATGACCTTGTCCCGATCAATCGAATACCAGCATCGTCTATGTCGAAAGTCTGAGTGTTTGTTATCATTGTAGTTAGTTTGTGCGTTAAAGGAACCAAAATCGGAACGATGATTGTATGAGAGATGTGTTACCAATAAGGTAGTGTAGCAGTAATGGCCTGTGATCACTAGACTACTGAGGTAGTCTAGGTAATGTTGTCCAAAAATATTGAGGTATTTCTGTAATATGTTCACAGCACCAGCAAAAGGTCGTAAGTCCGAGGCAGCCGCGAGCTCCACACCAGCTCGCGAGGAATCCCGAGCATCGACGCCGGCCGGTATGCATTTAATAATTTCAAATGTATATTAACTAGCCAAAACATTCAGAGAACAGGAGAGATAATATTGTAGTCTTAGCACAGCAAAAGAGATATTGCACATCAACTTTAGGAAAGAGATTTCGGCCAATTTCGGCTATGTAGAGCGTTATCTCGTTCCCACGTGACGTTTTTCGACCTTTTCAAATTTTGACCAATAACTCACTAGCAGTGTGCAACAGAGATAACGCTCTACGAAGTCGAAATTAGCCGATTGTGTCTGACCTAAGCTCGATGTGCAATAAATATTTCTTGCTGGGTAGTTGGATACTGTAATGCCATGTGATTAAGTAAATATATTTTCAGAATCTAATTCTAGATATGGATTTTTAAATTAATTTGAACATTGCAATAATATTTTTTTCTCTTCTTGTATTTATCTAATGTTTTTGGATCTGCTTTGCTTAATAAATTGCAGGTTATTTTTTTAATGATATGCTTATTTTTGTAGTTTTAGATATTGTGTTTCAAAATTAAGGATAATTATATGCACATGTTTAGTTGAGTGAACTTGAGTTGTTAACATTTTCTTTCGCTTTCCGCTCGCTTGCCTTGTTTTCAAGCATTATATTAATAAAAATCAAGTTAAAAGATATATTATATTAATATTTTATAACAATATGCATTTTTAAATTTTACTTGCATGTCTTTTTCGGTGCTTGTTTTTGTGACATGTTTGGCTTGCTAATGCTTTTGTTATTGTTTATCTATATGCAATAACTTTTTGTTTTTATTTAACAATTGCACTACTGCTTATTGAAAGTTTTTGCAAATGCTATTTCTATGCTTTTTATTAAGTTACTGGATCTATTTACGAGGATGGATCCAAAAGTTCGGAGCCCGACCAAGAAAATGAAAGAAAAGTGGGTCTAATTTTATTTTTATTTTTCGGCATAGTCTCCAGCTAGCTAAACACACTTCTTCCATCTGAACTGCAACTTGTTTATGCCCTCGAAAAAAAAAAGATTCCGGAAGGTCGGCGAAATACTCGTTTACTGTGACTATCACCTCATCTTTGGTCGAAAATTTCGAGCCACCCAAATGTTTTTTTTAAATTTGGAAATAAATGATAATCTGAGGGGGCTAAACCTGCGAATAAGGTGGGTGGGCAGCAATTCGTAGCAACAATCATGGATTACAGACATTGTTTCAACCGAAGTGTGAACACGTGCATTGTCTTGATGGAACAAAACTTTCTTACGCAACATTCCCGGCCTTTTTTCTTTTATTTCTTCTCGTAGTCTTCGTAAAAGGTTACAATAATAACTAGAATTAATAGTTTGACCTTTCGGTAAATAATCTACAAAAATAATGCCCTTCGCATCCCAAAAAACAGAAGCCATGACTTTGTTAGTCGACAAAACGACTTTAGCCTTTTTCGGTGTAGGTGAGTCAGATCTTTTTCACTGTTTGGATTGTTGCTTTGATTCAGGAATATGGTGGTGAACCCAGCCTTCATCCATGGTAACAAATCTAGACAAAAAGTCCTCGGGATCAGTCTCAAAAAGTTCCAAACAGTCTCGCGAAATTGTGAATCGTTTTTGTTCAGCTGAAAGCAACCTCGGGACCCAGCGATCAGAAACCTTATGGAATCCCAATTCTTTCGTTATTATGTGTGACACCCGGCCATAACTAATGTCTGTTGTCTCAGCTATCTTACCGATGGTCAAACGTCGACCACCCAGTACGAGATCACAAATTTTATCGATGTTTTCTTTCGTGGTAGAGGTTGTAGGCCGTCCACTCCTAGGATCATCTTCAATGCTCTCACGACCGCGCTTAAACTCAGCTACCCACTTCTTGACACTGGAATACGATGGAGCAGACTCCCCACCAAAGTGCCCACCATATCTTGATGGATGTCTTTTGGTGACAGGCCTTTTTTATTGAGGTACTTAATGACTGCACGATGTTCAATTTTATCCATTATTGAAAATCGCGTCAGAATGCTTCAAACAAATAATCACAGAAAATTTATATAGTGCAGTATCGGAATGAAACTGCGCACAATAAATCAATAGAAGACATACTAACAAATGACGGTAAATTTAAAAAGATGTCATGTCTCCTTGTAGTTTGGGCCACGAACTTTTGGATCCACCCTCGTAGTATACCATCATTCATGTTTAATATTGTCTCAGGAAAGCTTAATAGAAGAGAAGAATGCAAAAGCATGAAGGCGAATGAAAATGTATCTTGAATAAATATAGAAGAATTGATTTATTTTATATAAATACTTTTATAAGGACTTAATAAGATTGTGAAGGTTAGGAAGGAAAATAATTGTACTGAGTCCCAATCATTTGTACCAACCTTGCAATTAGTCAGCCTGCCTGTTGCCTTAGGAGCCGACTAATATGAAAGACCGCATAATTTTAGATCCGCTTTATGGATCATCTTTGACTTGAAGTGATTTTGAAATTTTTTCCGTGATGCCCAAAGCTTGGCAAATGGATGACAATAGTAATAATAAATAAAATAAATAATAAATAAATAAATACGCTTACACTCACAGCCCCACAGTAGGTATAAACCTGTGTCGTGGGTGCCGTTGTACACATACAACACATACACAAACACCCAGACCCGAAACAAATATCTGTAGGCCATACAAACATTTGTCCCGGTGCGGGGATCGAACCCGCGACCCTTCGAATCAAACGGTCATCTCACACCGCTGGACTAACCGGGCCGTAACAGAAGCCGCAGAGCGTAATAATGTGATGGTTTTATTGGATGCCATATCTACTCCTAAATCTGCGGTCCGATCTAATACAACTTATTCATTAACCCGATCTGCGGGTCATTTTTTACTCGAAAAATAAATGATATTCGATTTTTTAGATATAATGAGAAAGATTCTCAGTGGCGTCCCCTCTGTTTGGCAAATGAATAGCAATGAATGAATTTCCACAAATGTTGCAGTGTTCGCTACTGCTAGGTCTCCTAAACTGACTCAATATATTTCTTGATTTGGAGATCCATTCAAGGAGGAAGTGCTTTGGGATTTTACCAATGGTGTGTTTTTGGCGCAACATGTTCTTTGCTTACTTTGCGTGAATGTATGTACATACATACTAATGGGCAAGAATTCCAGTTGTACTCGCGGAGTTCGGTAACTTGCTTGATGAATAGGTTTGCTACCTATTATTGGTGTAAACTTTACTAATGAAACTTCTATATATTGTATGTATTACTTTGTATGCATGAACGCACGACAACTGCCCTGCCTTTTTATTTGAAACAAAAAAACAAAAACAAACGTTATTAAAAAAAACACTGACATTATGTTAGACAGCTATACTCTAAGTGTGTTCCGCGGAACCCTAGGGTTCCGTGATACATCTGTCGGGGTTCCGCAAGAATTTAGAAAAAAAATCAAACACCTCTATCTGAACGCTATGAACGTTATTTATTTATTAAGCTATTGCATAGCTTCTATCGCGGGCCTTGAGTGAGGGGACCGAATTCAGAAATTCCGTAACGAAAAAACCGGACGCTCCGGATTACAAATTTTAAACTCATTTAAAGAAAGTGATGTATAGTTTCGCCGTCCGACCTCGTGGGTAGCGTGGCCGAGCGGTCTAGGCGCTGGTTTAAGGCACCAGTCTCTTCGGAGGCGTGGGTTCGAATCCCACCGCTGCCAAGATTGTTTTTGTTCAATTTTTTTTATTGTTTGTTTTTCCATTCAATATTTAAAAAGTGGTAAATATTAAAAGAAAATTATTGTTTCATTTTTCTTTTATTTGGATTTTATTTTGTTTTGCATAATTTTAGATAATTATGTAAATGCAATAGCTTTACCGCGGCAGTCCCCGAGTGCCACACGTCTTTTTTTTTATTTGTATTTGTAGGAACGTGTGTTACAATAGCTGGTACAATATCTCATAAGTTTGGTATCAACAATTTTATACTTGTATTTGAACTTAGAGCCGAGTTACAAATGTTTCTTTCAGCAGATACTTCTTTTAATTTGAAGGACCGTATGTATGATAAAACTTGGTTGTTCCGATTGTCTTTTATGGCGGATATCTTTCAAAAACTTAACGAATTGAATTTATCGTTGCAAGGTAAACAGACAACAGTGTTTCAGGCCTATAATAAATTAACTGCTTTTAAAAGAAAATTAGATTTTTGGATCATTTGCATTGGTAAGAAAAAAATAGAAAGCTTTACGTTACTCAGTGAGTTTGTTAGCGAAAACGACTCAGAAATGTTTGAAGATGATGTGTTTGAAGAATTGGTCCAATATCTCAGTTCGATGCGCGCATCTTTTGAAAAGTATTTTCCCGAAGAACACATTACAAAAAATAAAGTAAATTCATGGATTCATAATCCTTTTTTACCCAACTTGGAAAAGCCTGAAAACATGTCAAACGAGATATATGAATCTTTTAGAAATGTCATCAGACACAAGTATGGAGTCACTGTTCAAAACGACGCCTCAATGATTTTTGGTGCAGAATCCAAGATGAATATGCGATGCTAGTTCCCAACTACATATTTGTGCGAAACAGGATTCTCTACCTACGCAGTCACGAAAACAAAATATCGCAATAGACTGGACGCCGAAGCTGATTTGAGACTCCAACTTTCTTCCATCAAACCTGATATCAACCAATTGATGAAAAATAAAAAACAGTTTCATACCTCCCACTAGTTAGATTTTTTATTTTTTAATATTTTCTATTATTTTCTATTATTGTCTGTTACAATGTTGTCTATGTTATAACTGTTACATTGTACTTTTATTATGCTGATTAATAGAAAATACACTTATAAAAACAATTGTTTTATTGTAGGGTTCCATCAAGTATTTTGATTCCCAAAAAAAGGGTTCCGTCATTTAAAAAGTTCGAGAACCACTGTGTTAGAACGTTTTCTTTGCAGAGGTGCATGTGTGTGTGTATGCGCTGTAATATTAGAATCGTTCATAGTCAATATGGACCGTATTGCACGTTTACTAATCGTTAGTAAGACTGGTATTTATTCTGTAGGCCCAAGTTTGATCGCTGTGTTGGGCACAAGTTACTTTTATTTGACTTGCGAATATTTATCAGTGACACCCATGAAGTTTGGATCTGTTAGCCCTAAAGTAAGCAATAGGCTCGCCACTATTAAATGCCACTATAGTACATTTTTTTTAGCATTAGACAAAAAGGAATTTAGGTGTTTTTTTAGGTAAGTTTTAAGTAAAAAGTTCAAAAATGTCGATCTTCATTCCGAAAACTAATGATACCTATACAATACTGTATTATTTTCAAATATTAGGTTTTAAACAATACTTTTTTCGAATCACATAACAGTACTTGGCAACATATTTATTCTATATTTAATTAAACTTATGCGTTTTCTAAAACGTCTCCTATAAACGTCCTAAAGAAGTAGTGGTCAAGAATACAAAACGAACGGAATACGATATTATAATGACAACAAATGAAAAAGAATACGATTATCAAGCACGCACGACGCTCAACATGGTATTTTTAATAAAGTCGGATTATACACAATGACAATTTTGCTGTCATATCATAGACAAAAAGTTTTGTGATACCTGCTTCTGGGTTTTCCTTTTGTCTAATGCTAAAAAAAATGTACTCTATTAGATTATGATTCAAGAATTTTAGGTGAATGGCATGTGTGCAGTGTGCATGCATGAATACATGTATACCACCTGCACACTTTACAAAGGAAGCAGGCTTGAAATTATTCTAATTTCGTAATTAACATAACTTTTGAGACAAGTTACGTTTTTTGAGACAAAAATATGTTGTATTATATGCTTATACTGTTCCAGGTAAAGAAGCGGAACCTACGCCAACGCCTGCAAAAGCGACCAAAACTCAGAGCAAGGATACTCCCGCAGATTCTGGCTCTGACCAACCTAAGTAAATATTTTCCTTTATACTATTTTTATGTCACGAAAACTTATCATAGTTCAATTTAACGTTATAAAAGTGAAAAGCAAGCACATAGTTCACATTCATAGTAAGTTAATACTGTGATCTATAAACATCAAGACTCCGCTAGTGGAGAAGAATACTTTCGCTAGTGACGTCTGTTAACCGAACAATGGCGGTCCAACTATTCCTATAGAGCGATAGCAAGTGTGGGATAGGCAGCAGCGTCCCGCGATTAAACTACCGCAGCGATTGCCAACCCGTATACCAATCGTGGCGACTATGCCCTATGCCTCTCTTGACTGAGGGCATCTTTGGGAATGCTTTTGTCTATCAGTCCAGCAGTAGTCCTTCAGCTGAAATTATGATAAAATACGCTTACACTCACAGTTGAGTTGTTGAGGCGTAACAACTCCTGAAATCTGAGCTATTATGTCAGACATCTGTGCTATAAATAACAGCTGTACTCATAGCGATGGGTAGATTAGGTAAGGCGGCCTAAGCTCGAGTCTTACTGAAGCTCTGTTATCGTTAAATACAGAAATTAATACTGCAGCCTCTAAATATCTATTACTTGTAGAACTTGGTCTCGACTGTATACTTATGTGCCATTTATACGTTAAAAATAATCAAAGTCTATATCTATTTATCCGTCAATTGCAGAAAGAAACGAGGACGTCTCGACCTCTCCATCGAGTCGGAAGAGCAATATCTAGCGAAGGTAGAAGTTAAGATAAAAATTCCAGAAGAGCTCAAAGTTTGGCTCGTAGATGACTGGGATGTGATAACAAGGCAACAGAAACTCGCCATTCTGCCAGCAAAATTGACAGTTGCTCAAATAGTTGATAATTATCTCGCATTCAAAAAATCCAGTAAATCACACAATCAAGCGAAAGAATCAGTGCTTGTAGATATCACAGAGGGCATAAAAGAATATTTCAATGCTACCCTCGGCTCACAACTTCTGTACAAATTCGAGAGACCACAGTATAGCGAGATATTACAAGAATACCCAGACACGCCCATGGCTCAAATATATGGCTCCATACATTTGCTACGTTTATTCGCAAAAATGGGTCCGATGCTAGCTTATACGGCTTTAGACGAGAAATCTCTTCAACATGTATTGACGCATATACAAGATTTTTTGAAATATATGGTGACAAATAGATCGACTCTATTCAATTTACAAGACTATGGGAACGCAACTCCCGAATACCATCGAAAGGTTCAGTAGATTTTAGTTGTTAAGTTTAACCAGGCTGATTAAATAAAGTATGTATCTTTTCCCGTGGTTGTTTTATTTTGTTTTATATTTTTTTATTGGCGGCCGTTTGATGTAACTTCTATAAGGGGTGAATGACACGAAACTTCATGTCTATTTTCTCCGAAGACACAGGCAGAGGAATTGGCTGCATAACCTCTAACCATAATTATGGACACCTTATGCACTGGTAATTAATGCTATAATTGTTATTACATCCACTTTTCACGAGTTACCGTTCAGCTGGCGCATTACCGAACTCCGAGGGTGCCACTTTGAATGTTCATTAACGAAACAATCGCAATAATACTTACTCCCCGACCCCGGGTCACACCGCGGACACTCCGCCAAAATTCCATACAAACGCGAATTTGATATCTATTACACAGACATCAATCAGTGACGTGTATTTTCACTGTGTGCGTAGCACGTAGAGAATATGAAACGTCGCCCTTATGAGAGGAGGAGGTTGGGTGACGCGGGGAAATGGGGCAGGACGTCGAAGTGTCCATTCTATACGTTATTACATAAATTATCTGCCCGCGCCGCCCCGCGATGGAATCTGGGTTCTCAAATGATATTAGGTACGCCGAAAAGCAGTTATATAGTCATAGGGAACGACTCGAAGCTGCATCCTTCAGATAAGTCCTCTGGTGCTTTACTACCGAGGTCGAATTCTTCCTTTTCCATCTCAAACGAGACAATCTACGTTTGTATTATACATACTATGGATACTTCGTCAATGGCCAAGCATCCAATGCGAGGGTGGGCCTATATATGTCCTATAACAACCGATGATAATTGTCATCATCATTAGGGATGATGATTAATGTCTTGGAAAAACATTGTTGTGAACAAGGTTGTGGTCATCGTCGAAACAACTTTGGTTGTTTAGCCCTGTGTACAATATTACCAAATTTCGAGGATGTTACTGGGAAACTTCTCTTAGGAGAAATTACTTACGGAGAGTAAATGTTCTATATAAGTATGTTCGATTATTTCCCCAATGACAATTAAACAAAGCACAAACTTTTCCAGTTCCACAACGTATTCATTCTCGTTATAATTGGTTGCGCATAAAAATGAGATACAGATAAGAATGTCAGGGAGCCGGTGCGACATGTTGACCGAGTTATGCGACTGAGTCACTGCATACGTGTTCGCGGGAAAACTCCATTTATATCAAAACTACATTCTAGCATTGATTCGTGTGATCACTATATGCATAGTAAATGCAAGTGTTATTTAGGTTTTTAATATCGCTGCTTGGTATTAGCCAACTAATCTTGGCCGCATATCGCGATGATCCGATAATCTATTTGTATTGTAATCTAATTTGCAAATGAACAACACTGCATAGATTGTATCACATGTGTTGTATCGCATACAATACAAAGGTATGTACTATCAGGTAACTGGCCGCTTGACCACATGGGCTCCTTGTGCGGGGGAGTAGCCATAGCGTGTATTACCGATGCAAAACAGTCTGTCATTTTTTGCGGGGAGAAATGCGTGCGACGCACACGCACACTACATCAATCGTCTATTATTACGAAACTCACACCTTGTCTTTAACAAAATACAGAAAAAAATTCACGCACACATTTAAACATCTAGGCGACAGGTATAGGCCCATTTGGGCTTTTTTTACAGTTTTGACTGGTCGTAGGGTGTAGGCACCACGGGCACTACCACATTACCTTATCTATCTGCCGCCCAATTGTAGTGTTTCACTAAATTGTTTTGAGATTTAAACAAAAAATTTACTCCGGACAGTGATCAAACCTGCGACCTCTAGATAACTAGCACAGCCGCGTTACCAAGTTACCGAAATCCTACAATTTTTAATTCCACCTTTTCTTTAATTTTTTTTTATGTTATAAAAGTGGCAAACAAGTGCATGTAGTTCACATTGATGTTAAGTGATGACTGCAGCCTATAGACACTTACACAGTGACCAGAGGTCAAAATGCAGATACGTTGCCACTTCTGAGGCCTAAGTTGTTATGCCTCTGTGCCGGAAATTACAGGGCCGAAAACCACACATTACCACCTGACCGGAACACGATAGTGCTGAATCCTACCGAAGCGGTGGTACTTACGCCCGTGAGCTCCGTCACTGGAGCTCTACCACCAGTAACTACCACAGACTTAAAACAACTTTGACCTCAGGTGTAGCAACGCATCTGTATTTTGATCGCCGGATTTAGTTTAAGCCTTAAGCTGCCAATAGTACATTAATCCGAATCTTCTGTTTCGGTGGCTACTACTAGTATCTACGTAGTGTGATTGCTAGACTTGATAAATCTATTTATCAAGTCTAGCAATCACACTAATTTTACTATTAGTCCGTTCTCTATTAAAGCGTGCTTGTATGTATTTATGTACCTACGATAACATCCCTCAAAAGAAAACAATTACCGACATGAAAAGTCCAAACATACAAAGAAGTATAGGTCTACAGGAAGTATTTATTATAAGTACTAATGACTGTCAATTTTGAGTAGGTGCATGGAGATTACCCGGTGTGCAACCTAGTTTTAGTGTCGTGATAAGCAAAACAATTGAGCTACAAATGCACACAAACTGTATAAAGTGCTACAAGGTTTTAAAAACATATGGTCCAACGATTACTCATCGTCGCCACAACTGTTAAGTTACAATATCACACGTGAGAAGGAACGTGGAGCAATGGTGGGGTATAAATGTATGCTCGTCATAATTACATAAAGATTGAAGTGTTAACTTAATGTAGTAATTGTTGGTGCTTATCAGGGCCTGCTAGTGCCTTAAATGGTAGGGAACATGTCGCAGTGGACGGGTCGAGTCGAGGTCGACGCTGCGTCGCGACTTTACGGCGGCTACATTGGTCGGTTGCCATTACTTACAATATTACGTTTGCTGTCGAGGTCTTTAGACATCTGCGAACTTCTTAAGGCAGCATTTCTCAATTGTAGTTGACATGCACGCTGTGACCGAGGTACCTTCATAATCATGACAAATGAATACGGGAAATACTCTTGACGGGCCCCGCTATGAAATTGTTGTTGGAAGATTTTAGCAACTTTTTAAGGCGGTGATTGAGGGAACAATAAATGTAGGACGATTTCAGGTAGTGCGTTGATCGTTGACCAATGATAACCAAACCTGATAAATTTTCCAATTATTTTTACTAAGTAAAAGTAAATAGGTAGGTACGCTACTACTGACAGGCCTGAAAACCTGTTATTGTTTTTTTTAATGGTGAATATTGGCGTTCTCATTTGTGGAGTTTGGTAATGTGCTCGATGAATGTTACGTTACTATCAGTTTCGCTTGCACATCGGGGTTTTAACATTTGGACAAAAAATAGCCGCATCGCCTTCTCTGTCAACTCTTTCGGGAAAACGAAGTTATGTTAGCAGAAATCCATCTAGCGAGTCGATGACGTCAAGACGAATTCAATGTCAAGGTCGTTTTGTGTAGTCCATGACGTCATAACGAATTTATTTATCGCGACAAAGATGGTTGCGCTTACACTTCCGCTGATATTTTCGATATGCACTCTAGCTTTCGCGACGATGACTGCCATTTCTTCGGAAATATATTATAAATTATCTCTCAGGTCTCGAGTAATCTAAATCGAGTAGTTTTAACTTCTCTGGAGTTGCTTGTCGGATTTGTGGAAAAATAAGATAATATGTTTGTACGACATAATATATACATATATATATATCCTGCAATAACAGGTATCACATCACGTAATAATCATTAGGAAAAAATTGTGAACACATCCATGAAGTAGCGCTTGAGCAGTGCGATACAGCTCTTACGTGCAACAATTTCACAACGCAGGTGATACGGCAAGGCACAGCTATTCATCAATATACCTTCCGACTACTAATACGTTGCCAGTTGCCACTCGTGATGTTTAAGCTCTTTTGTCGCTTTGAAGAAACTAATGGGTCGTACATTTCCCTTTAAACGGAACCTCATAACGCTACCACTTAACGGCAGGTAATATAATGTGGTTCAACCTAAGCCTTTTATTGAGTCCCGCCCGTCAGTGGAAGTTCTACCTACCAAATTATCCATCAAAAGTATTAGTGTGAGTGCGATATTCATAGGGACGCAAAACTCTTTATCTTTCGATGCTTTTAACTGTTGTCCTAATGCTGAATGCCACCATACAATCCCAAAACCATCAGTCCAGTTATATTATCACGTCTTTTTCTTTCTAACTTTGATCAATACGTATATAATGTGGCAAAGGACCCCACCAGTCTGGACGTCGTGCGTACAGAAGCTTCGCTTCCTCGTCCAGGTTCGTGAAATTACGTAACCCACTCATTGAAAACTTATCCAGAATTTCGATCTTGCAGAAGTCTTGCATTTAGATATACGCGGGCTGAGCGGGCTCGCGAAATTTTGTGCGCAAAAGACAAGATTCGAATAAGACTCATAATTAACTACCTCAGTAGCGTAGTGGTAGCAGGCCACTACTACTTCGCTGGGGGTCCTGGGTTCGATTCCCAGGTCGGGGAATATCGGAGATAACGGTTTAAAATCCTTTATCTCTGGTTCTATCGGGATTTTTCAATTTTCTGGAAGTTTTCCAGTACCTCGGAGTTTGGTAATGTGCCCGGAGATGGGAACAGGTTCGCCACCTGTTACATAGGCCAAAACGTAACTGGCTAGTCGTGGGTGTTTGCATGCATGCTTGAATGCATGCATTTACCTTATTATAGGCGTGAAGTTACGTTTTTACTGATAATTATAAGTAAGTACACATAAAGTAGCTTACCTACTCCTTCGGTAAAATTTTGTCTTGTAGCTTTATTTTAATAAATCACTGAAAAATGATAGGCATGTCGTGTTGCATCCTCGTTGATTACTCCATAGTTGCTTTCGAGCGATCAAAATACAGAGCTATGACGCCACTTGATCTATTCTCGGCGGACGCCAGGCATGTCCGCGCTGAAATAACTCAATGCTCGTACATATGTTCTTGTGATGGCCCGTTTCCTCCACCGAACCGGGTTTGAAGTATTTTAATTATATTTAGCCTAGCCTCATTGATGTGGCGTTAGGGTTGAGACGTTTGAGATCATTTTATTTTACTGTTGAACAATAGGTTAACCAGTCTTAATAATGTAGGTTTGAGTATGAAATAATATTTTTTTTTATAACAGCCTCTGTAGTGTTCGGATGGGTGTTAAGATTTTTGCAATGGAGAAGATAGATAAGGTAATGTGCACGATGAATGACAATGGATTTACCAATTAAATAAATTTCACTACTAAATCGTAAATAATAAGCTGTTCATTCTGTTCATACTCCGATCCCAATTTTATTGCATTACCAGGAAATAAGGGAATGAAGGCATGACGGAAAAGAATGAAAAGGATCGTATTCCTTCTCTATTTTAAACTTAGAATCCTGTTGCAAAAATTATAGTAGGTAGGTATGGTATTTTAACTCACACATATCACTGTCACCTATTACTTAGATACCTATACATATTTCGGCACTATTTTTAGAAGATAAGCTGACACTCAAAATCGGCTAAATTTGACTAAAATCATGTGTATCTTCACGCCAGATCTCTTACGGTGATGGCAGAGAGCGTGGAGTGCCAGATATACCGGTCCTCACATATTTACCTCTCGTGCTTCTTCTACATTCATAATTCTCTTCATACATGCACGCCAATTCCTAAGACCCCACCCAAGTAAGGTAGAAATGTATTCAATAGCTAGTTAAATATCTGCCTCAGTAGTATAGTGGTAGCAGGTCACTATTGGAACTCTGGGATCCTGGGTTCGATCCCAATTCCTCTAGATCGGGAATACGGGCTATTGATTTCCATTGCCATCCTGAGAGTTGTTGTGCCCAGAGGTAGGCTCGCCAATTAATACATTGGACAAAACGTAACTGGCCAATTGTGCATCTATGGATTCCTGCTGCAACTCTGTCTACTACTTCGAGAAATGTAGTATGAAGTTAGGTTTCAATAGAAGTTTGTATTAAGTACACAAACTTAAAATCGCCTTAAGTTCGCCAACCGCGTACAAAACTGTAATAGACACTGGAACAGAATAATATTTTTTTAACCATTAGTTGGTAATTAAATACGGTGGAATATGCGACAGCTGCGCTCGCGCATCTTAACTCCATATTTGAATGGCAATTGTTAATGGTTTACGTTCAACGTAACAAGACTTATTCAGTGAGTTGTCCCACCATTTTGATAGTACGTGCTTCGACAAAACGGAAGCATTAATATATTGTATTTTACATATCTGCTTTTTTTATATAAACTTTCTCCTGACAATAACGAACACATAAAATAAAGGACGGGAGTCTCAGCAGATTAAGGCGAAGACCGAAACCGAGATCTCGGTCGGGCCATATAAGGCAGCGATATTTTTTATCATGAAGGGACAGACAAGCATTAAGTTCACATTTATGGTACCTAAGTGAATACTGCTTAGAGCTAGAAAAATCTACTTTAAAGCAGAGATTTCAATGTAGATGTTCCCACTCCTGAGGTTTAAGCTCTTATACCTACGTAAAATACATGCTTTCGTGCATAATATAAATACAAACATTCAGATGGAAATGAGATCAGTTGTTGCAAGTTCCTGACCCGAGGATCGAACCCGGAATGCTAGACGTGGGTGCAGTGGCCTGTAATTAACTTTGCCACCAGGAAAGTGATTAAGTGAC
The DNA here is from genome assembly GCA_036365455.1 of Macrosoma leucophasiata. NCBI lineage: Eukaryota > Metazoa > Arthropoda > Insecta > Lepidoptera > Hedylidae > Macrosoma > Macrosoma leucophasiata. Next base: position 15,559,350 of record JAWQUS010000021.1, read on the forward strand.
ACCCTTTGAAATTGGAAATCTGCCCGATTAATGTCAATGCGTGCACTTGTTATTAGATAGATACGTGAGAATAAAAACAAATTCGCAAATTGCGGATTCATGCATTAAATCGTCCAATCGATTTAACGATTGCCAAACTGATACAATGCGAATTGATTCTATACAGACACCAAATACGCCATCACCTCCTCTTTTGATGAACAAATATAATATTACATTCAGGCACATAATGACAGCATGATCATCACAGCATGTTGAGATTGATTTTCGATTGATAATTCCTATATGTACGTGTGTCTGTAGTGTGCATGCGTATACATAAAAAACCGGTCAAGTGCGTGTTGGAGCACGCGCAGTGTAGGGTTCCGTAGTTTTTAGGTTTGAATAATGTTATGTAGTGAAAGAAAGAAATAAATCTTTTCTATGGAGTTCTTCAAAACAACAATTTTACTATTTAGTTGGTAGAGGGGGGAGGACATTTGACTCTAACGAAAATTGGCGCTTAAAGCTTAATAAGTCACAAACAGTTAGCTAAATCTAAAAATGAAATTAGCCATCTCTAATATTTTTGAAAGACATATCGAACGATATTCCACACTATAAAGAAAACGAAAAATAAAAAAAAAAACGGACATGGCAAAACTATAAGGGTTCCTTGTTTAACCCTAAAAATGAATCACCGAAATGTTTGTAAGCGCATGACTTCCAAACGACTGCACCAAATTGGATAAATCTTTCTTTTATGGGTTAGTTATTGTCAGGAGAAGATTTGTTTAAAAAATGAATTCCAGAACACGGATTTTGTCGACACACATTGTCGCCATACAGTAATGTATAGTAGTGGTAGTTAGTAGTAGGTAGAATAATTAAAGTAAAATAAGTGTAGTATAGGTTACTACCTACCTTCTTATTTTTCTGATGCCATTGCACAGAACAGAATTTAAATAGGAAGCCTGTTTTAGCCATTAAGTTAAATTAAACAAAACAAAAAATCGGCATCTCTTTAGTTAGTTGGTAGTTTTTCATAGTTCGGGCGAGTAGGATCTATCATCTAAGTGACATAATTTCGATACAATAGCTCTATTTCAATGATACTTCCCTTGAAAACCTTAATATGATTCATTGGGTCAGGTGCAGCACAAAATACTGTGCTAAAACCATGTGAGCTACATGGATAGAGCAGTCTTGTACTTCTATAAATGAAGTGATAAGTTTACGTATGAATATTTTTAATAAAAAGTGGTAATGTTAGTTGATAATAATAAAAAAATAATTCGAATTTTAAGTATGGCTAGGACTGCTCATTAACTATGCTGTTGAGAGCGATCGGATCGTAGCAACCTTTCTGAGAGATTTGAGTTGCTACTGTATTTTAAGTAACTGCTTACGAGTAGGTACGTATGGATAACCAAACCTATAACTTGATAAATTAAAGAATAAAAACGAGATTTTCGTTTTCATCAAAATAATAAGGTAAGGCGTATGCTCTAGCTATTTATTTTATTATTTTGGGTACAACTCCATCTCGTTTTATTTATATCCATTATTGGAACTGTTTCAACATTTCTTTGGATATTCGTTAAAGGGCAAGTGAAACTTCTCAAATTATTGGAGGCATTTGTAACATTAGGTTTGTAACCTTGTGAATTACATATTCTTAATTTTCTAAACACAGTAAGAAGAATTCAAATGACTGAATCAGAGTTTTGGTATTATGTATGATTCATTGAAATATTTCTCGACTGTTAAAATTCTGAGGGGAAAGTAACAGGACTTTGGCGAGTCATTGGCTGGTCTTATCAGTCATCGCGAGTTGAGGATGCATTGTGACTACGTCTTCGCTTATGTGGGTTATATGTACACAAGTCAGAAAGTAAGTTTTATAATTGTAACTATCCTTCAATGAAGGTACCTAGATAGTTTTTTTTTTATTGAACTCTCCATTAAAAACAACAAATTCTTCAAATTCCAGAAAGAACCTAGCTCGAATCTTATACCTACGCGCTATCTATATACGAATTCCACAAATAAATTTACATTTGTCCTATTGCAATTAAAACGACAGCATTTATAGGTACCGATAGGTTACGCAGGTAAAATACAACATAAAATATCAACGTGTGAATATGCGTAATGCACTAAACCTTAGTTTAACACCAGTTAAACTAAGGTTAAGTTGATTAAATAAAATGATTGAGAAGAGAATAGTGCACAACGAGCGATTGGCCAAGCCACGGAATAGATAAATAAAGATGGAATGGTAATGTGGGCGTGGCAAGCGCGCGACAACTATGCGTGAACACACACAGTTCGGCAGAACCATTCGTTCGCCGCACGTAGTGTCGTGTAGACTGCTTATAACAACGCATCTCTTGGTAAAATACCATGTAGTGCCAATTTTAACATGTAATATGAAATGTCAGATCTCAAGTAAAAAGCGAGGAGGTATATCTTTTGATCGGTAAGTCGCAAATAACATTTAATGTTATAATACTTGTAAAAAATATATAAATATACAAAGGAATATGAATATTCGAACTTAAACTGCATTATTTAAACGTTACTGCTAGCGAATACATTGCTCGTTAAGCACTCGCTCAATTAACGCTATTACTGTCTCCGCTGGCAATGTTCAGCATGTAATGCGTTCGCTACACTTCGACTAGTTTATTGGTGAGTATATTGTTGTGTGCGTGCGAGTGTTTAATGTCTACGGGCGTTACATCTTAGTATGCAAACTTACGCAAACGAATAGCTGCCCTTAGATTAATGTTTGGGTGATTGTCGAGATGGTGTTACATTTGTGTAAGAAATTGCAAGAAGCGGCGACACTGGTTCTAATACTAAATTGAAGCAAAGGCCTTTCCATCCTTATTTATCTATTCCGTGGGCCAAGCTATACACGTGAACATTGAATGCAGTTCCTCTACCTAACCTAACCTTATCACTGTCATTATCCTTATGACTGGTAGCGGTAGTTGATCCAGGGCACAAAATTAGGTTAAGCCCCTTCTAAATAATAATTGTGTTCATAAATATTCTATTCTTATTTCACAATCTATAATTGTGATCTTGCGAAGACGGTTCTGATATTATCCATTGTTACCCTAAAGTTTGCCTTCTGAGCAATACTCAGAATGTATGTAACTATCATTGTTTCTACCAAAGTTAGTACCTTCTCTTATTGCATATGACATAGAGCAACACCGGAGGGGAGCAGCCATATGCAGGCTTTCCCCTCTGTCAAAGTACAAGACCAAATGGTCCTACGCCTGTCGCCCAGATATTTGAATGTGTGCGTGAAATTGTTTCTGTATTTTGTTAAAGTCAAGGTGTGAGTTTCGTAGTAATAGACGGTTATTGTAGTGCAAAAAATTACAGACTGTTTTGCATCGGTAATACACGCTATGGCTATTCCCCTCCGGACCGCCGCGACCGGTGGGCCGCGTTGCTCTATGGCATATGAGAATGATCATATGTTTTCTCGCAGGTACTTATATGTAGATAATTGTTAACAATGATCAATCGCAAAACTGTTATCGACTTCCCACGGTTTTGTATGATACAGTAGCATTATGATCTGGTATTTATGTAATTGTATCACCCAATTTTTTCATGTAATAATTCTTCGTTTTACAGTTCCGCAATTATCGTTTGTAATGAGCTGGTAAATTACTGGAAATGTAATGGTAACTACAGGCTGTATCTGTATATATCTATCTTGAAGCAATGAAGTACCTGCGACTTCAGACAACTACATGGACTTTCGTACTAAAGGAGATGTTGCAAAAATGTATGGACCTCCGGCCATGTATTGTACACAATATCATTAAACAGGCAAAATCAATATAAAAACGTTTTTTACTGCATATTTTCACTTATTTAGCTTTGTTTGCAGTTACAAAACTTTATTTTCAGTTAGAATTGCAACTCAAAACCAACATGGCGAATATGGCGGGCGATGTCGTTTGACATTTTCATTTTTTAAATTGTATTTTGATTATAGAGTACTTGGAGAAAAAAGTAATATTTTCTAAATACTATCAAAATCGATTGATCCCAAGTGTCGGCTGTACCGCCGCCATGTTTAACATAGTTGAAAATGATAAAATCGTTTGAATCAAATGTGGTTGTAACTTTAAAATATATTCTTGAATAAATTAATTGTATTTTTTTCGGATTCTTCTTTAATTTACCCATTTTTTGAGGACGTGTACGAACTAGAGCCGAGCTCGCAACATCTCCTTTGCAGAAGATATAAAGCTCATACCTGCCGTTCAGTTTTGTTAAATTTAATCTAGAAAGCTTGGTCATAAATCTAAGAGATTGTTAGCAATAACTTAAACAGTGACTGTTCTTGGTATAACTGTTATCGGTGTTGTTTATTTATCGCGCCTATATGAGGTTCACAGTTGTTCAGATTTTTTTTATGTAATGGAAGTGGCAAACAAGCTTGCAGTTCACATTGATGTTAAGTGGTGACTGTAGCCTAGAGATACCCACACGAAGAACAAGGTCTAAATGCAGATGTGTTACCACCACTCCCAAGGCCTAAGGTGTTATGCTTCTGTGCCGGAAATTACAGGGCCGTACATTACCATCTCACCGGAACACGATAGTGCTGAACACTACCATTTAGCGGCAAGTTTATTAGGTAATGAGGTGGTGCCTACGCCCGCGAGCTCCGTCACTGGAGCTCTACCAACAGTAAAAGTTTTATTATAATATGCTGTTCTACTGTGAAAATAGTTTATGAGCAGCGTAATTACGAAAAGTGAATGGGTCATTACATAATAGGTATCTACCAATTTTCTTTTAGCTATTGTTTTGGTTTTGCTGTAGGTAGGTACTATTAATAAGGCGACTGACTGTGTAGACACCATGACTCCAGTGGTGAGAGCAACAGCTGCAACGCAGGTATTTGTCACATCATCTTCACTTCACGCCAAGTTTCTTACGGGAAAGAGTTATTATTTTAGGTACTCGGATATTTGAATATGTACGAGTATTTGCTATTTACATAAAAATCTTCTACTACTAAAACTAAGCTACTTCAAAAACACGCGAGTAATATAGATTCAAATGAAATTTCTGTTTATTTACATATTCATATAAAGTACTAAATGGACCTAATCTAAATTATTCGCGAGAAAGCCCCAGATAAAATGTGAAATCGAATTAAGTAAACTATCTGAAATATACGCTCAGATAATGTATCTCATCTGTCACATTCATAAGTGGTGTAATTAAATTTTCAATCAGTTACCTTGTGTTAATTACAGGTTAGGTTAGAGCCATGTCGAGATCATATCGAATGCTGGCTATATATGGTCTGATAGTTACTTTTGAATAATCATATCGTGGATATTATTGTGTGGGTAAGCTAAAAGCATTGGTCATTATAGGCACAGCGAATATGTATACATATACAATCAGTGGTCAAGCATTTTGTCTAAGGGAATTCAGATTCATTTTACTTGGAGTGCACGTCCATTTTCAAATGAGAACTTCGTATTACGGATGTCTCAAAAGGCTGCTCGCTTTCGAGCTCACCATAGTCAGAACATTTTTGGCTCCAACCAATTTTTGTGGCGTGCAGAATACGCCAACTGGCTCAGGTTCTCCCGCCATTCGGGCGACGGGCGTCCCCTAGTCCAACGCTCGAAGATCTTGTTAGGGCGACAATCTGCCATCTCCGCCCTGACCACTCACAACACCAGGCGTCCCAAGACGCCCGGGTTCACGGGCACACAGTTCGGTCTCAAAGGAGCGGGAGCATCAAAGGAATTTAACCCTCTGCAGAGATTATGTAACAATACTACGTATAGAATGGACACTTCGACGTCCCGCCCGATTTCTCCGCCTCACCCATCAACCCCCCTCGAGAGGCAGTTGAATAAACTTCAACAACCGAGCGGTCTATTTTTAGTTAATTCGTCACGTAGTCAGTGTGACCACTTATTTCACTATTGTTTTAGGTCATAACCCTACGTGCTACATTTCTGTGTGCGCGTGTAAAAACAAGTCACTGATTGATGGCTGTGTAGTAGGTTACCAAAATAAGCGTTTGTATGGAATTTTAGCCGAGTGTCTGCGGTGTGCCCTCTGTCCCCTTGCAGGTCTACCACGTCCATACCAAAAAACGATGGGAACACCGTTAGGCACCTGACGACAGGGTGCAAGGCTGACAATGTACCCGTACACCTCCGGGCAGATCTACGCTCATCCATCACGATCCACTCTTCGCTTTGCCGGTGTAGAGACAAAATCGGTCTCTGAGCCGTCTCCAGCACGATAAGGCGGATACCCTTAGGGGATGAGGGGGATTCCAGTTCCCAGTTCCCAGTTCCTATCCAACTCAATCTTTTATGGCAATCCATCGACGGCTATAGCCTCCCGTTCCTCTTTTCGAAAAAGACTCATGCCCCTAGTATTCAAAATTGTTCTTCGGCACACTATTTGTTATCTATGTATTTATATGCATTTGTTTTTCCAATTAGGTTAATTTTGAACATTAGACTTAAATTCAAGGATTATGTAACCTTCTAATATTCTGTCATTATCAGCTTTCTATAATTGAATAAAGCTATTTAAATTAGGCGAATAGTTTGTACCTACTTAATTTTACTGATGGTAGAGCTCCAGTGACGGAGCTCGCGGGCGTAGGCACCACAGCATTCCCTAATATACTTGCCGCTAAATGGTATCTAGTGTTCAGCACTATCGATTTATCGTTCACTATCGTTCCGGTCAGGTGGTAATAGGTATACGGCCCCGTAATATCCGGCACAGGCATAACACCGTAGGCCTCAGGAGTGATAACGCATCTGCATTTTGACCTTGGTCTTTTTGTAAGTGTCTATAGGCTGCAGTCATCACTTAACATCAATGTGAACTGCATGCTTGTTTGCCACTTCCATTACATAAAAAAATACTTCATTGAAGTTATATTTAAATGTCTATCAGATTTTAGCGGTGCCAAAATAAAAGCAATTTACATTTATTTCTGAGGAGATGGGAATTGACAAAACTGGCTGGATTAATTATGATATTAGTATTTAATTTACCAACATGTTCGCGCTAAGTCAAGTGCACAACTGAACACATATGGTTGTGCTGAGCCTCATTTCCTCGCAGTCAAGGTGAAGCATGGTAGGTACACCTTAAAAGTGACATCTGGGTTAACTATTTACTCAAACATGTTTTTGCGTGAGTCACCGTCTCATCGATATTTCGAAATTAATGAAACACACTTCTCATGTAGTTTACGTCAGATAAATTACTGTTTAATAAGACACGTAATGTTTTGTTTTTGAAGAAATAGCCCAGTTTCGGAGTGTCACAATTGTTTAGAATTTAGAAGATAACTTCATTGCTGTATTTCTCCGACGGCAAAAGTCTAGCAGGGAACTAGCTGCTTGACCACATGGGCACCTTAATCAGTTGTAATAAGAGTTAATTTGATTAATTTTGGATAAGTGGTGAGTTCCCTGGGTAGGTATCCCTACCTACATACCTACATGAATTAATGTTTATAGATGTGGTAGGCTAATTTCGGGGATAAAGTAAATTCAGTAAATTCAAAATTAAATTCTGCAGGCAGCATTTCCGGTTTAAAAAATAACAGATCATTTTCATGGAAGCTCTATTTATAGCCATTGAGCTTATTTGTAGATGTTCATGGGCTGAAGTAATTGCTTACATCAATGTGACCACCAAGATTTTCTGCTATTTTGTTCACCTGGAAAACTAAGAGATTTTCATTCATCTTTAGATTTTGAATGTGCAATGTACCTATGTTGTATTTAACAAACGTTACATAAAATTGTACGATTGGTATCCTGAGCTTAGAATTTTGTAAAGCGTTCGATGTAGATGTTATTGGGGATCTCAGATTTTTCTCACTTTTCTATGAGTTGCAGTAGTAGGAGATCCAAGAGAGAGGAGCTCAGTTAAATCATCAAAGTGCTGCCATAACGAGTCTTTTTAATTTAGGTGTAGTTATTTTATAATCAACCTACTTCAGCAGGCTAACATTTTAGTGTTGGCCTTCCCGAGCCTTTCCAAGCATTCCTAAACAAAAATTGAGGATATTTGCTATTTGACATACTAAACAAATGGGAGTACAACACTTTTTATACGGTACTTGACATAAAAGTGAAGAATACCTTAATTCTTTTACACTTGCGATCTCCGAATGCTTTCTGACGATATCTTGCTATCATAATAATATGCTTGCCAATTGTGTGCTTCTGCATCGTATAGGAAGGAGTTCTTTTATGGTTTAACGTTAGTATTAACAAGTCCATACGTGGACGATATATCAGTGTGCGCTTGCAGTTATTTTTATCTTTATTGAACCATCCAGAAAGGAAACACATTGAGTTTGTTCTCTTTGATTAGTGCCAATACTGTAAGGAAGCATGAGCGTATGCACATCTGCATTTTGATGAGTGGTACTTATGTCATCCTTTTTGTAATAGGTATGCGAAGTTTTTATATATTTAGGTTTCATTTTAATTTAAGAGGACCTCAAAGGTTTAGGTGCCACCACGTCTCATAGGAAGCGAGAATGATATGCGTTTATCCTGCGGTTTTGGATGATACCTGAATGGCCATGAGCCAATGGTCAATTGTAGTAATGCGCATTATTGCGTTAATAGATTTTTAAGACCTCTAATCGCAACCACAAGCCAAAAAAACATAAAATTATTTGGTCGCCAGTAATGAGAATGACTTATATGATTAAAGTAACTTAATAAAAGATTAAAGACTACTTAAATTAATCAAACATTAAAGCATATCCTTTTTACAATATATGCAATTTTATAACGATATTATAAACTCTAATGTTTTAAAAGTGCAAGGAACTCCAGGGAACTGCATCTTCTCCTCTTGATTGAAAAAGTCAATATCGCTTTTCACTGTTTCCCGGCTCGAGGAGGCCTGATTTTAATCAGGCCATCTGGCGAGCAGACATTGACTGCTAACTGATACTAGCAAACACCAAATGTATGGATCATTATCATCATACTTGTAGTTTTTACGTGTAAGAGTAACAAACATCCATTCAAACTAATAGACTTTCGCATTTATAATATTAGTAGGATAAACTGGGGACAAAGAATCTTTCACTTCTTACTGAAATAAATGTTTCCAATCTTATTGTTAGTTGAATCATTACTACTTACAGATTTTTCAAATGTCTGATAACTTACTTATTTTTAAAAAATTGGACGTCTAACTTGGACGTATGTACTTAGGCGACTCGTTTTGAGACGGTTGTTGAGTCTTCTTCACTGGTGAAGTAGGTATTGTACTTAAGTTGTAGTACTTAGATTTATAGCTAAGTTCAGTTGACTGTTTACTCAATATTTGTACGTTCGGAATATTATAAAATCTGTCCCAGACTGTAAATACCGAAGAACTGATTCCTGTGCCAAATATGCCAGCATCGTTAAGAATAGATTCAGGCTTTTCAACTGAAACCTTGAATGAGCGTACTAGATCTAACTTAAAAGTGTCTAGGCTGAACACAATAACATTGGGATCTTTATCATTGATGAATTGTAAGGCTTCTCCAAGAGCTATATTCAGGAGGCGGGGTGCGAACGGCCATCTCCTTTCGCGGCGGTAAGGCGACACCGAGGGAACCACGGCTCGCACCGCCAGTCGCACCACAGCACGCGTCGACTCGACATGTAAGTACGCCTCCCAGTGTCTTAGTGTATTCAGTGGAAAAAGTGTGTTTTTTTTTTAATTTGGTGCATTGGTCTTATGCCTTTCAACCTTAATTTATTGGTAAGTTCGGTGCAAGTGCAGTGCAAAATATTTTGTAGGTCGGTAATTTTGAAAAAATGATCAGGTGATAGTTTTACAGTTTTTCATTGAACCGATTTTTTTTATGTTAATGTAGTGCTTAATTTATGTGGGTGAACCAGACAATAGATGTTAAATAATTCGCGGTAGTGGTCGTAGGTAATACAAACAAAATTATATCATATAGTTTGTGGATGAAATTAATGTAAAAATTTTGACCTGTTCGACTGGTACTGTTTTATAATCGTGGCCTACGTCTATTTTTGAATATCGCGGTGCTGGGTTACGTTTCTAATAGCCAATAGGAGCGACGTGCGCGAGTGATTTCCCGCGATTTTGGCAAGTTGCCAGGTCGCGGCCAATGGCGAGCGAGCGCGGGAAGCGCTGGCGGACCACGCATGCGTGCTACTAAACTTCCCAAATGAACTTTTTTACAGCTTCAGCTAGCTAGCTTTAAAATTAGATGGGATTATTTTAACCGACGACGGGAGCTGTTATCTTAGTTATAATATTTGCGTGGCCTAAAATTTATTGTTTTACTATGACCAGTATGACCTACATTGTAATTCCATAAGTTTATTTTAAACACTACTGTTTTATTACGTTTTTTTTTATTATTTTTTTAATTATAAGACCGATATTCAATTAATTATAATTACGTTGAAACCTCTTATTATAAACTGTCATTTTACGCCATAAAATGCTTGACTAACCAAAGTAGAAACTGTATCGCTACCATTTATTTCAAGGCTGTGACGAATTTTCTTCATGAAACAAAACAGTTTCGTTACGCTTGAATTTTATTTGGCGAGTAATCTATAGATTGAATTATCATTATAATTAATTTGGTATTGTTGACAATACATTTTATTTCTATGAATCACGTGTGAAAATGAGCAAGTATAAAATGAATTATTACATATCGTGTATCATACTGAAAGTTGGATTACCTACAACATGTAAAAACCGTAAGAATTGAACCGAAAAACCAAGATAAAAATTAAATAGGTATTACGTCAAGTAATGTGTTTAGGTTATTTAAAAAAATATGATGTTCTATTTACATAAAACCGTCGAGAAATTATTATCAAATTGGTTTTGGAAGTTGGCCAAATTTAAGCATAGCTTCTGACGTCACATTGGACTTAAGTTAAAAAACAATAGTCGACCATAAAAGTAATTGACTATTGTTCAGGTAACCTTAACTTTCTATGTTGGTATTAGTAGGTAACATCTATTGTTCTGAAGAAATATGATTTTGGGCCATACCTGGATTCTTTGCCAAGACTTAAGAGAATAAAAAAAATTTTTTTGGCTTGGCATTAAATTATTATATATGCATACAACTACCTGCCAAAATCATCATAAGATTTTTTACTTGCATCTAAGCATGTTAACGTTTTGGGACAAATTGAAAATATTGCTAACAATAACATTGTTAGATAATAAAGAACACAGGCTCATCGAATTCCCAGAACAATAGAATAACAATGCAAGCAAATAATGTTTCTTAATCGCTGCCCCAGTAGCACAAATCTTTTGATAGATCATACAGATAGATAATTATTAATATTTATCAATCAATAACATCTATAAATATTGTTTACACTCAGATTTCCATAATAAAGATTCAGTGTCCGCAAATAGGGAAAAAAATTGCGCAAGGCCGTTTCAGCATAAGCCTGAAGAGTTTTATGGATATAAATATAAAATACGTAAAAAAAACGTAACTGCACGCCTGTAATCCCCGAAGGGGTAGGCAAAGGTAAATGCATGCATTCAATCATACATGCAAACACCCACGATTCGCCGGTTACGTTTTGGCCCATGTAAACAGGCGGCGAGCCTGTTGACATCTCCGGGCACATTACCAAACTTCGATGTACTGGGAAATTTCCAGAAAATGGAAAAATCCCAATTAAACCAGTGATAAAGGACTTTACACCGTTATCTCTGATAACACCTTACCCGGGAATCGAACCCAGGACCTCAGCGTAGTAGTAGTGGCCTGCTACCACTAGGCTACCGAGGCAGTTAAAGTGTTACCAGAGTTTGGTGTATGTACCCAGTCAATATAATTCACTTCATGATTATTTTATACATTACCTTCGTTTCGTCTTCGATCGACATCGAAACCTTCATTCCCGTTATTTCCTTCTGGGATGGAAGATGAAAGAACCGTTTTTACTCGTAATTACGGTTATGTATCAATATTGTTCTCAATAAGTGGATTTGTGTAAATCTTTTCCGAGAATAAAGTTTCTTAAACCTTAACCTAATTGCTAAATATTAGGTTGGGGAAAAAGTCTTTTCGCATTATAAGGTTGGGGAAAAAGTTTCTTCGCATTTTTAAGATAATTCAAAACATTTTTTAATATAGTTTATTTAAATTTAACTAAAGTATGTATGTACCATTTTGTTCGGTAACCTTTTGCCATCTTGTAGGTAGGGACATGATCCCATTGCTATAAAAATTTGGGGACTTTTCATCAAAATACCGCGACAAGTGGATTTGGCAGTCCTCTCGTGATGTTAACTGTTCCTGCCTGGTGGTATAGCTCAGTATATAATAGCTCATAATGAATAATGCCCTTCCAATCCCACCACACACATAACATCACCTTATTGCGGATAAAATGGATGCCATTTTTGAAAAAGTGGAGCAAGATCGACATATCTGTAATTACGACGTAGCTGAAGAACTGAGAATTGATCACAAAACAGTTTTAGCGCATTTGAAAAAAGCTGGCTACAAAAAAAAGGTCGATATTTGGGTACCTCACGAGCTCACTGAAAGAAACCTAATGAACCGTGTACTCATTTGTGATTCTTTATTACGACGTAATGAAACCGAATCATTTTTGAAGAAGCTGATAACTGGTGATGAAAAGTGGATCACGTACGACAAGAACGTGCGAAAAGGTCGTGGTCAAAGGCCGGTCAGGCTTCAAAGACAGTGGCGAAACCCGGGTTAACTCGCAATAAGGTGATGTTGTGTATGTGGTGGGATTGGAAGGGCATTATTCATTATGAGCTATTACCACCAGGCAGGACTAACGATTCTGAACTCTACTGCGAACAACTGATGAGATTAAAGCAAGAAGTTGAGAGAAAGCGGCCGGAATTGATCAACAGAAGGGGTGTGGTGTTTCATCATGATAACGCTAGACCTCACACATCTATAGGCACTCAGCAAGAATTAAGAGAGTTTGGCTGGGAGGTGTTAATGCATCCGCCGTATAGTCCTGACCTTGCACCTTCAGATTTCCACCTGTTTCGGTCTCTTCAGAATTCTTTATGCAATGTTAGGTTAACATCACGAGAGGACTGCCAAATCCACTTGTCGCGGTATTTTGATGAGAAGTCCCAAAATTTTTATAGCAATGGGATCATGTCCCTACCTTCAAGATGGCAAAAGGTTATCGAACAAAATGTTACATACATACTTTAGTTAAATTTAAATAAACTACATTAAAAATGTTTTGAATTATCTTAAAAAATGCGAAGAAACTTTTTCCCCAACCAATAGATAAAAGCAACAGTCTGAAGTTAGTTGGATAACTTTTTTGTCGTTTTGTTTTATTTCTGGTCCAATATGGATTGCTACGCTAAAGAAGTAGGTATTTACGTGCGTACATAAGTAGGTAGGTACCTACACATACTGTTTTTTTTCTCAACGGACACTATACTATGACTTTATGCTTGCTAAATCTTAACTTGACTCGTTCAGTGTTAGTATTTGTACTTTGATAGATGAGTTAGTCTTACTGGTGGTAGAGCTCCAGTAACAGAGCTCGCGGGCGTAGGCACCACCACATTACCTAATATACTTGCCGCTAAATGGTAGTGTTCAGCACTATCGTGTTCCGGTCAAGTGGTAATGTACGGCCCTGTAATTTCCGGCACAGAGGCATAACACCTTAGGCCTCAGGAGTGGTAACGCATCTGCATTTTTGGTCTTTGTGTAAGTGTCTATAGCATGCTTGTTTGCCCACTTCGGTTACATAAAAAAAGTCTGTTACGTTTTCTTTATAAGTAGGTATATTATGAAAAACATAATATTCAAGATGAATGACATATTACTAATACCATAATACTTACAAATACTTTATGCATATCGCATTCCGCTATTAAAGTACCAATTCTTCTTATTTTATAAATTCTTTAATTTTATTATAAAGCCGATATGTAAAATGAAAATATTTTCTTCCAACCTGTATAATATCATATTATATTCACAAGATGAGTGAACATGTACAAACAAAAAAGGTATCTCAGGAATGTGTTTACCCCAAGTACAGTCAGCAGTAAGATAAACAAGTTATTCTTAGGTAAATTGGGGTTTTTGTATAGGTTGGCTTGTCGTCTACTGTACATGCATATCGCATGCATTTGTTGCGTATTGCATTATTATTTTGTACGTGCCTTAAGCTTATTTAGCAATGTGTTATCATCCCTTATGTTTCAAAATGACAATTATAATGGATGTATACTTACATTATACTCAATGTATGGTTTGATTAGGCACATTTATCTATCTATATTTATAATAAATCTGTAGAAGTGTAAATTCTGTACATTGAAAATATTAAAAAATATACCAGAGCATGTTACTAGATCGATACCGAACACAAATTTATTTATTTATTTATTTAAACTTTCTGCACAATTAACGCACAAGAGGCGGACTTAATGCTAGACAGCATTCTCTACCAGTCAACCTTAGGGTTGTGTAGAAAACGTAGATTAGTAGTGCATTGCAAAAGCGTTGAATACGGTAAGTTAAAAGTCATTATAAAAACATATTTCATGAATAAATACGACTATACATTAAGAAATACATATAGGAAAATATATACATACATATCCAGACAATAACATAAATAGATATATGCATAAATATAATATACACATAACCATAATATATATACCTATATATATATATATATAAATATAGATAATTCTGATAACAAACAACTTAAAATAAAATAAAATGACGAATTCTTTATTGTAACGAAATAACTCAAAGCATCTTGAGATAATAGTCTCGGAGCTTTCTTTTAAACGTGATTTTACTGGAAGCTTTTCTTATATCCGTGGGTAGCGAATTCCAGAGCTTTATTGACGAAACAGTAAAAGAGTTGGCCATGAAACCAGTACCGTGAGTGGGAAGAAGAAGAGTAAGAGATTCCGATGAACGGAGATTGAGACTATGAGAGTCGCCCAGAATATGAAAATTGAGTTTGAGATAATCAGGGGAACCAGGATCGTTTAGTATTGAGAATAATAAGCAGAGTATCCTGACAGAGCGTCGCTCCCGGATAGGAAGCCACTTGAGCTTGGCACGAAAAGACGAAATGTGGTCGTACTTGCGGAGTCCATAAATGAAGCGAATGCAGTTATTTAAAATACGATCCAATTTGTTCAGAAGTTCTTGGGAAATATCCGGAAAGCAGACATCAGCATAGTCAATTATGGGCAACACAAGAGATTGTATCAATAGCATTTTTGTTCTAGTTGGTAAAAAGTTTTTAAATCTATAGAGAGACCGCAGCGAAGCTGTAACGTTTTGACTAACTGTCGTAATTTGCTTGTTCCAACTAAGGTTGGAATCTATGTACAGACCTAAACTCTTAACAAATGGCGAGAAAGGTATAACAACATTATTGAATAGAACAGGCGCAAGTTGTTTATGATCAATTTTTTTAATAAAGTAAGAACTACCCAATATTATGGCCTGGCATTTATTGATATTAACTGAGATACCGAAATTCTTGGACCATTGTAAGATTAAATCAAGATTTCTATTCAGATTCGATATGGCAGATTCCAAATTGTCCAAATTAGCCTGTGTATATAATTGCAAATCGTCAGCGTACAAATGGAAAGAGCAGTTGAGATATTGAGTCAAAGAATTAATTAATAATGAAAATAAGAGAGGTGAGAGAATGCCGCCTTGTGGAACACCAGCGGTTAAGTCGCACCAATCGGACAGATCCCGATCTATGCGAACCGCCTGCTGGCGTCCGTGAAGATAAGCCGAGAACCAATCCTGTACATGAGATGAGGCGCCAGCTTGATTAAGAACAGTTATAAGAATATCATAATCTACAGCATTAAATGCATTTGAAAAATCAATTAAGACTAATACCGTCAGCAACGAATTTTCCATCCCTGCCCTAACGTCCTCGGTAATTTTAAGCAAGGCAGTGGAAGTACTATGGCAAGGCCTAAAGCCAGACTGGTACGGGGAAAGAAGATTATTCTGGAAAACATGATGGGACAGCTGTTTATGTACTACAGCTTCGAGAACTTTAGACAGAAAAGGCAAAATCGAGATTGGCCGAAAATGATTATCCAAACAGGGATTAGTGACTTTTGGAAGCGGAATTACGTGTGCTTTACGCCATTCTAAAGGAAAAGTCCCTGTTTCTAAAGAAAAGTTGATGATGTGAGTAACGAAGGGGAGTATACAATTTAAAATAAGGGAAATCATGACTCTACTAACTTCATCACAACCAACTGCCTTAGATTTAATTGAGCTCAATATCTTGTTCACCTCATCACAAGTAACAGGAGAAAAAGAGAAGGAGTGAAATATTGGCATAGAAGTAAGTTTCTGAATCGTGCCAAGTTTCGTTTGATAATCCAATACATAACTTTTAGCAAAGTGAAGGTTAAGCTGATTAATTGAAATATTTGAACCAAGAAAACTTTGTTGAGACTTTGTTAATCCGAGAGATTTCAGAAACTTCCATATGTCTGCTGGAGAACAGTTGGTAATGTTATCAAAGACATAGCGGCGTTTGGCTGCTCTTACCATTTGGTTGCAGCGATTACGGGCCAGTTTATAAGCACACCAATTAACTTCGCTGCGGTCTCGTCTAAATTCACGAAATTTTTTATTACGTCGTGACATGGCTATGCGAATCCCTCTGGTCATCCAAGGGGCGGGTGGTCGTTTTACACGCACCGCCCGCAGAGGAGCATGGGTATTAAAAAGTTTCATTATATTTCCATTTAAATTACTAACTTTCTCGTCTATACTAGAAGCCTGCTCTACCATTGACCAGTCCATTGAGGAAGCGTCATCATTTAATTTATCTAAATTAATAGCAGCATAATTTCTAATTTTAATAATGACCGATTGAATTTTGGGAGACTTTATTTTGTAGCTCATGTAGAGTAAATCGTGCCTCGAGAAGCCTGGAGCTACTATTTGACCATAATTGGCAACCAAGTCGATAGAAGGAGTAAAAATGAGATCGATCCAGGAGTCATCTGAGCCAATATTGTGATGAGTAGGACCCAAAGGAAGTAAGGAAAGATTGGCCGACTCCAGGATCGATCTCAACCTGGAAGATCTATAATTTACCTTCAACAAATCAGTGTTGAAGTCACCCATGACTATGAGATGACCACAGTCCGACGTTATTGAATCCAACATAGATTCAAGAATAGTAAAGTAGTCGATAGCGGGCGGACAATAAACAACCCCCAGAACCGCTTTAACACCACGGACAGAAATTTCAATAAAAATATATTCTGGATTACTATTATAAGCAGATGGAGAAGCTAAAAGGATTTTGTAAGGGATGTTACTACGCAAGTAAATAGCAACACCCCCGGCTCGTTTACAAATATGTGATTAGAAAAAATTTTGTCTCTCTGTCTGTCTGTCTATTTCTTCAAGCATCACTAACTTTTTTATTTAATGTCAATCGGTTCAGAAATAAAAAAGTTACGACAGTTTAAAGAATCATATCGAATATTTTTAAACTATTCTGTATTAATCTTCTATCTTTTTTAGGGTTCCGTATCTAAAAGGAAAAAACGGACCCTATTACTAATCCTCCGCTGTCTGTCTGTTTGTCCATCCATCCGTCTGTCTGTCACCAAGCTGTATCTCATAAACAGTGATAGCTACAAAACTAAAATTTTCACAAATTATATATTTCTGTTACAGCTACAACGACAAAATTAAATCCAATGAACGCGTTTTTTTTTCGTATAATTTTTACTCGACATTAAAAACAGTAGAAAAAGAGGCTTAAAATTTTCATAGAATTTTGAGGTCTTATGTTGTATGTTACCTTCCAACAAACGTAATTTTTATGCCATTTTTTGTACGGAACCCTTCGTGCACGTGTTCGAATCGCACTTGGCCGGTTTTTTCTCTGTTACATTAGGCACACCGCATAGCAACGTCCCGGCATAAAGCAATCGCCGCTATGATCACCATTCAGCATGCCAAGCGTGGCAATTATGGCATATTCTTTCTTTATGACGCACAACACTTTCAGGAGCATCTTCGGGAAAGGCTTTGTCCAGCGGAGTCAGATGGACGTCTTTCGGATGTAATTATGATGATGATGGTGGTGGTGGTGGTGGCGTTGGTGTCGTTGGTAGCGTAGGTATTGTTGGTGACTCTGGTGGTGTTGGTGGTGCTGGCGGTGGTTTTAAGTGGCGATGGAAGTATTGGTGCCGTTGGTGACGTTCGTGGTGTTGTTGGTAGTTTTGGTGACATTGGTGTCATTGGTGGCGTAGGTGTTTGGTAGTGGCGGTGGTGGCGTTGGTGGCGATTGTAGTGGTAGCGGTGGTGGAGGTGGTAGTGGTGACAGTGGTGGTGGTGATGGTGATAGTGGTTACGATGGTGATGGTGGTGTTGGTGGCATTAGTGGATAAAAATGCACTACGTTAATATCCAATTTTTCTCTCCTGCCGGCTCTTACGGAGTGCCTGTATTATTCATAGATCTATCTTTTATCTTTCATTCTCTGTTTAAGCACTAATTGACTGAGACTTTACAAAACTTTATTATAATTTTCTTTAAAAAAATAATATGCATAGAAGTTTAAAATGGCCTTTTCGAAAGTACGGTTCAGCATAGGATGGATGCGGGTTTAAACACATAATTGGCAATTTTTCGCAATCCTAGCAGCCTGTGTGCTTTTATCCCCGATGGCCATACGTCTAATATCGTGTACAGAGATGCATTACTGCAAAGCAGATTTTTTTTAGCTACTTAAAAGTGTTTATGATCCAAAATTAACCAAAATGTATATCCAGAAGTGCTGTCCAAAGTCCCATAGTCACTATTCCACGCAAACAAAGTTGCGGGCACAGCTAGTATACAATAAAAATTGGAGAATATTTTATTTTTTCTGACTCACGCATTGTTGTTACTGGTCAGTGTGGTATGTATTTATAAAAGCAATGGTATACATTTAAATACGTTTGTTCACAAGTAGGTACCTACTGCATTTAATGACTTAGGTATACTTATCCCTTCTAATATTATAAATGCGAAAGTAACTCTGTCTGTCTATCTGTTACCTTTTCACGTCCAAACGACTGAACCGATTTTAATGAAATTTGGTACAGTGATAGAGTTGACTTTGAGAAAGAATATAGGCTACTTTTTAAACAAAATCCACGCGGGCGAAGCCGCGGGCAACAGCTAGTTTAATATATAACGGATGCTTCCCTAAGGTCCACATTGGCAACTTATTCAAAAAATGCAAATGTTACAGGAGACTTCCACGTTCGTACGTATTTAATTTTCAATATATTCCCAGTAATTATTTCATGTTGAGGAGTGATAGAAAATTAAAAAAATATGGCATTACCATTTCATTCTAGGAGTATGTAGCAATTATCCATGTTTTGGGTTAGATACACGTTAACTAAGGCATTGTTTCTAGCGATAGTTTACTACAGTAACTAATAGTTTAGTTGGATCTGATACTTTAATCAATTTTGACAGATTGTTTTACTACTATATAACTCTAGTATACCTAATAATAATAAGTTGTATAAAAGTTGTGATGAATCCACCAGTAGGATGTATAAAGTGTGAGGTATTATTATTTAATACAACCATCTATACAAGTTTATCGCTAATTAATGCTGATAATAATTTGCGTTCTCTTACATACATCTTTTATCCTTAATGTTCCTGTACCTATCTCATGTGTAGATATATATTTCAAATTATAATGCGTCGGTGCATTGGAATGCAATATATTCATTATAAAATGCGTTCATGAGTAGGTATAGCAACTGAAGCAACTAACTGTTTCTACTAAAATGTCCATTAACTGTGCCCAGTGCTACAAATTTCTATTTAAATACTCCTTATACTTTTTTATAAAACTTACCTTGCTTTAGGTAACCATGTGTACCTTGGTTAAATAGGAAAGGTATACTAACCCTTAGTCTAAATAGGCCAATTTAGATATGTATCGATTTAATCAATCTTTGAATTTGAATTTGCGTTAACTTGTGTCATTGAGAACATCGCAAATCGATTGAAATTCCGTTTGTTTTTATAACAACAAAAGGGTCGTTCTAAATCCTCTTTTTTCAATCCTTTGAACACATTTCACATTCATGACGGCCAGAGATGAATTCTTATATCACCAGTGCCATAAATGGAATATTGAAATGGAACATAATTCACTGTTATATGTATTTCGTTTAAATTTATTTTTAAGGCCGAGTAATGCGTTACTGATCTGTTGAGCTTGTAACGTAGGTCAGTTGAGGTTGGCCAGTCGGGTCGAGCAGTGGATAGTTTCATAAGAATCTCGATCGACGACCCGAACGTCAGCACCTTTTGTACATTTTTGCGAAACATGACTCACACAAAGGAATGCTTTTCCTTTGAATCACGTCTCAACCTCTCCAACCACCATGCAGTCGGCCATACGCGTATTTACGTGCAAATATTCATCATGTATTTCCAGGAGTTAATTATTATTCTACGAATTAATGGAAATAATAAGCAAGACCAATGTTGCAATGATTGTTTGTCTACTTTGTTATGAGTTGTGACCTTAATTTCATTTGACTTAATCCTTATTATTGGATACTAGCTGTGCCCGCGACTTCGTCCACGTGAGAAAAAATATGATTGTTCAGTATCTACCCGGACGATTTCGTGGGCGCAGCTAGTATAAAAGTAGCCTAAGTTACTTCTTATTACATCAGCTATCTGCCAGTGAAAGTCCCGTCAAAATCGGAGACACTCAAATTTTCTCTTTTTATTTGTATGTAGATATCTAGGTATGTATGTATGGAGATAAAAGTAGCCTAAGTTATTCCTTATCACACCAGCTATCTGCCAGTGAAAGTCCCGTCAAAATTGGTATAGCCGTTCCCAAGATTAGCCCAGACAGACAAAATAAAAAAAAATGTTTATTTGGTATATGCACCGAGTATAAAAAGGGATGTTTTATCATAAAATATGTCAAAAGCCGGAGACTGTGTCATAATGATCGCAATGGTGGCACTTTTATTGAATTTAGGTAGGCCATTGTTCGGTCGACTGACTGCACTACTTACTGGAAGAATTCTCCTCCAGGTAAATACCTACATAGGTACAATTTGAGTTAGTGCTTTTATATTGTCGTAATTTTTAAACTAGCAGCACTATGTTGACTGTTGAGACTTACCTTTGCAAGACGCAACTTCATTTGTTTTATTTCTATTTCTTCGTCTTTGAATAGCGACAAGAATTTCAACATTTCTTTCAAGTTGTGATAGCGTTTGAAATTAAACAATGCTCTATCTTAATAAAAATAGAAGAGAGTAAGTTAAAATGACCTAGATCAATACTCAATCCCTAACGAGCACGTTTACATTAAATTTGGATGGGTAATTTCTGAATTAAGTACCTACCAATATTTTTTAAATACTTTATCTTCACGTTTCAACTGCACGTTTTAGTTCGTCCTTGAGCCTACAAAATTTAAAAGTTTTATATGAAATAAGTATTTTTCCTAATGCTAGGAACAGATGCACAAGTCTCTATACTACTTGGGTGATTGAATCCGTGGTTAAGATAGGATAACCACAATATATTGTTGCAATGAACCACAGATCTGTTGCATCTGTCTTTTCGCTTCATTAGAAATTATTTAAATTTATTAATGAAATACGAAATTACTCATTTGTTTTATATGGTAAGAACTAATTTGGTGGAATTTTGATTTTGATAAGTTAAATTCTTGCTAGCCTCCTCCCTAACTGCCTCGGTAGCCTAGTGGTAGCAGGCCACTACTATTACGCTGAGGTCCTGGGTTCGATTCCCGGGTAGGGGGTTATCAGAGATAATGGTGTAAAGTCCTTTATCTCTGGTTATATTGGGATATTTCCATTTTTCTGGAAATTTTCCAGTACCTCGAAGTTTGGTAATGTGATGTCAACAGGCCACCTGTTACATGGGCCAAAAACGTAACCGACGAATCGTGGGTGTTTGCATGTATGCTTGAATGCATGCATTTACCTCTGCCTACCCCTTCGGGGATTACAGGCGTGAAGTTACGAAGTTACATTGGCGAACCATCTATACATAAAAATCCAATAAATAAAATTGGAGTGTCTGTTTGTAATGTAAAAATAACCGCTTTTTACTAAATACATATGTATGTATACATCTATATCTATACAAATAAATAAAATTGGAGTGTCTGTTTGTAATATAAAAATAACTGCTTTTTACTAAATGCATATGTATGTACCCGGTATGTACACGGTATATATACACGGTACATATACCAAAACTTTTTTAAATTTTTGTCTGGTTGTCTGTTTGTTGGGACTAGTCTCGGGAGTGGCTGGACCGATTTCGACGGGACTTTCACTGGCAGATAGCTTATGTAATAAGGAGTAACTTAGGCTACTTTTGTACTAGCTGCGCCCACGACTTCGTCCGGGTAGAGACTGAACAATCATAAATTCTTACGCGGACGCAGTCGCGGGCACAACTAGTTTAAAATATATATTTGGTCTAAATATTTTTTGATGTAAGAATGACCTTGTGATCCGATAAAGCGCATTGTCAGCTTCATGGCTGCAAACCGAATTTTAATTACGATAGTTAAAATTTAATGCATTTAACCTTTCCTAATATCTTAATTATGAACGTTAGTAATAAAGGTCTAATATGAGTATACAATAGGGATAAGAAAACTAAGGACATTCGTTTTTGTAGTGTTTGGTGCCAAGCGACGTGAACATGATAGTCAAATAATGTACCTAATTATAAATGTTTTACACAAGCTATTTTCTTTGCGAAATTTGCTTTGCTGATTAAGCTTATTCTTGACCAGCAGTATTGGGCCAGTCAGCTGATTTGGAAACAATTGGTGTTCAAGTTCGGTATTAATATAAGGTCCCACGATAACAAGCATAATATTCTAACCTATAAGCAAGCCTAAGTAAGATAAATATCAGAGAAGTTTCTGGAATGAACCACCTCAGTTAGGCATACTTGTCTGTCACTTTCGGTGTAAAAAAGCTGATGATCTCAATTTGATTAAAAAATGTATCAAAGTTGGTGGAAGACAATAAGACGATTTTTTTCAGTATCCTTTCCCAGTACCTCGAAGTTTGGTAATGTGTCCGGAGGCTCGCCACCTGTTAGGTACATGGGCCAAAACGTAACCGGCGAATTGTGGGTGTTTGCATGTATTATTGAATGCATGCATTTACCTCTGCCTAACCCTTCGGGGATTACAGGCGTGAAGTTACGTAGAAAAAAAAAAGGTAAAACAGATTTGAAATATTAAGGAACCTAAAGAACATTCCCTGGTATTTCGAATATTTTTAATTACCGTTAATTACCACCTCATGTGTGTTTTTATGGATTCATTTGTTGAGGGCTATAACGCCGCATGTTAATTTTATTACATTTTTCATTGATTATTTAGATAATTATTTAAGACTTTTAATTTTTTAAGATTACAAATTTATTCTTTGAGTTACTTTTTTAAATCATTACCTACTTTTTATTTAAAGACAGGTTTAAGGATCCATTAAATTGAATTATATGACAAACCAAATGTTGTGGACAGAAAACTAAGAATGACTATTTCCTAGAATGTTTTATCTTCTAAAGGATCATAGGACTAAGTAGTGTTACTTCAGACCAACGACGAAAAAATATTGCTCATCTTGGTATATTTAACAATATATTAATTCAATTGTTTTTATCTTCTCATGAGACAGCTAACACATGATGTGTAGGATGACCTTTATTTTAACTTAGTACTTAAATGTAGGTATTTAATATTTTATATCAGAGACGTGTTTACTTGAATAACAATAAGGCGTCCAGTTTAACTTAATTCATCTGGATCTCGTAAGACTGCTTATTTTCTAAATATGTTTTGAAACGATAACATTTTGAACCGAGTTAAAAAAAAGGAGGTTTCTCAATTCGACCATTTATATTTTTCTATGTGATAATTTAAAAAGATAGATATATCATACAATGTCGCAAGCTAACTTTAAATATTCTCATCGTATATTATAATTGGCGTGAAATAACACCATTCAACACTTTGGTAATGCTACTGGTTTATTGAGGTTTTTAACCTTTGTACGAACGTCATGATTAGGTATTAGAAAAAAGCTTGATCGCTACCTCGACTTGCTCCACAAGGAAAATAACGTCAGATATTTCGTGGACAAATTTCAT
The DNA here is from genome assembly GCA_036365455.1 of Macrosoma leucophasiata. Taxonomy (NCBI): domain Eukaryota; kingdom Metazoa; phylum Arthropoda; class Insecta; order Lepidoptera; family Hedylidae; genus Macrosoma; species Macrosoma leucophasiata. The sequence goes on from JAWQUS010000021.1 coordinate 15,583,654, forward strand.
GCTTCATGGGTCACGAGAGCGCAAACTATAGTGATCGGAAACAATGCTACTGAACATAGGTTGTGCTCCTTTGATTTGGGACTAATGTGTCTTTGTATGCTAATTCCAAAATTACATGAGGACTTTAGTGGTACAAGACCTTTCTAAGGAAAGTGTTTGTAAAGCAGAATGTTAGAATTAAAATCTAAATTAAATATTTTTCAGCTGTATAATATGCTGTCATTTTTAGGGTTCCGTGCCCAAAGAGTGAAAACGGGACCCTATTACTAAGACTCAGCTAGTGTCAGCTACCAGCCGTTCCTTCGGCCACCAGGCTGTATCTCAGGAAGCATGATAGCTTGAGTTTTATATTTTACAGATTATGTATTTCTTTTACCGGTATAACAACTAATAGGTACTAAAAAGAGAATAAAATGAGTATTTAAGGGGGATGGAAAAATAGAAAATAGCAAGAAAATACATTCGATCGCGATTCCGTCTCGCTGTTAGCCAGTTTGTCAGTACCTGCTGTGCATGACCCTATGAAATTCATAAAAAAATAGGTCGTATCGTATCGTGTCTTTTACATGAGTATCGGCTGTAATCGTAATAATATATATTATGTACCATGACATACATACCAATTTTATGTAACTGGTTAAAAGCGGTTGTCCTTTGATAAAAGAAATGAAAACTTTCGACTGTCAGGCGATAATAAAACGTGAACATAGTTGCCTAAACCCTTTAGGCGTAGGATCAATGCACCTTTATGTCTATAAATAATCTCGTATCCAATAGCTTTTCAAACTTATTTCTAGCTTTGTTCAAGTGCATTTGAATGACTGCTTCAATAAGCATTAGGTACTTGCACTTGAAAGAAATACCCTAGTTCATCAAACATATTTAATTTTAACATCTGGTTTGCTTAGATTCTCGTTTGTCCACAGCTATTCGTCTAGGGGAACAGATAAAAACAAACCGCCAAAATGGACGCGATCAAAAAGAAGATGCAGGCGATGAAGCTGGAGAAGGACAATGCCCTTGACCGCGCCGCCATGTGCGAGCAGCAGGCCAAAGACGCCAACCTTCGTGCTGAGAAGGTAATACACGATAATGTTCACCCTAGTCTTAGTGGTAGATTATATTCCAAAAGAACAACAGCATCTACATTTTCTGTTGTTTTGTTTTTCTTTACCAAATGGACTGAGCGATTTAGGGTAGGAATTCCTAAGAATTTTGACGTAGGTTGTGAGTAATTATTTTTTTTTGTTTTGTAATTGTTGCATCTTCACTGGGTTGTTCCTACATGGACATATCCAAACGAAAGGAGTTCGAAGATAGGAGGAATCTTAATTTCACTTCATCTGCTTCCATTACCACAGAAGTAATTAAATTTTGAAAGCCAAGGTGTATTAAACTTGTTTCTTGTCATGGAATGAATTTTATATTGTAGGTAATTATTGTTTTCAAAGGCTATGTAAATCATGTTGGCAATTTTCATACCAGATACGGATAGTGTGATATGCTTGAGATAACTACTCCGTCTCGTTTGAAGGTTATGGGTACAAGAGCTTAGTCAACTGCAACTAGTATGTTATTATTGTTGAATTGCATTATCATATTTTGCACCTGATCAACTCTTAGTTAGTTAACATTTTATTATGTCCTGATTGTAGCAATATAATATTTTTTCTCCATGAAGTCTCCAAGTTAAAGGTCACTTATGTTGATATACTTATGTTCTTCCATAAGAAATATGAACTCTTCTTAAAATTTGTTCACATGATCTTAATTATAAAAAGGACAAGATAAACAGACATAACTAAATACTATAATCATCACATCTTTAATATCAGTTCATTTTCGTCATATTATTATGTCTTATCAAGCTAATAAGTATTTCGACGTAGGTCATCCCAATGACCTGATCCTCCTGACCCTGATCCTAAAGACAATGTAAACAACATTGAGACTAAGCCTTTGTGTAATGACAAATAATAATTATGGTGGTAGGCCGAGGAGGAGGCGAGGCAACTCCAGAAGAAGATCCAGACCATTGAGAACGACCTTGACCAGACACAGGAGGCCCTCATGCAGGTCAACGCCAAACTTGAAGAGAAGGAGAAGGCTCTACAAAACGTGAGTCACTTTATTTTTTAATAAACGAATTGATGACGGTCATTGTTTGATTCAGTTATCAAATCTGTTAGTTTATAGTTTACGGACACACGAGAAACTTAGCTCCACAATTCTTACACGGAACACAACCTATGAACTTGAGATAAAATACCTTATTTAATGTATATTACAGTTTCATTTGGTATAAAAATGCTTTTAATATTAATACTTTATACTCTAGTGGCTCACCACTAATTATTTGCTCATTTTTTTTGTTTAGAGAGGTTTTGTTTTTGGTTTATGATCGTTTATTACAATGGGTGGTTGATTCTCATTAGGCTTATGAATATTATAAAGGTTACTATACTATCACTATGTAAAACAATTGTGTAAGATATCATGCGCTCAACTTTTTAGTTACCTACAAAGCTCTGTGTTTGAAAGTTTACCTTTTATAAAACGAAGACTGGATTTCAGATTTTATAAAAGACAGCTCTTAGCTCAATGCCAAAAGTAATAATTAGGTAATTGTTTACTATAATGAAAACGTTTGAACTAATATATATTCTAAAAATACTTTGGATGCATATTATTGTTAAATTGAGGGCTATGATAAATCAGGCGCCATTAACTACTATTCTGATCAATTGTGTCCTAGAGTTGTGTTTATTGTGTATGTATTTGCAAACGTCAATAGTTTCTTCTGGTTTTTACAACAAAATAATTTAAGTACCTATAAGACGTTGTCATGTGCTAAGGATTTCATCGCTAGCCTCAAAAATTGTGGCGAGTTTGACTACCGTTGGACAATTACTTTTTAATAAGCACCGTTGATTTTAACAAATAAAAATAGGATTGTGTAAAGATTGATGAATAAATATTCAATATTGAATACTTTATTGATGAATCATTTGTGCAATTTATTGCAAAGTAACTTTACAGGAAATACTATTGACGCCAAAATCTTGGCTAGCAAATATTAAATACCTAATTATTGTTGCTGGCAAATGCAATTTTGATTGGACAGATATTTGTTCTATTGTTTTCAGAGACGAGAAATAAAAAATAGATCTGAACTGAAATTAAATGGACATGTAATTTGTTAATTTTAATTGTTTTATATGAAGTATGTATATTACTTTGCCTACGCTTTGATGGCATTCCGCGCTGCAGGGGGCTGACCGGCCGCGATTTGCGCACGCGTCTATTTTCGGCACCCGACACCTAATATGGGTCCGATGCCCAGTGTTTCGGTATAATTAGACGCTCGGCCACCTCATCGACACGTTACGTTCACCTCCGGGATTTCAAAGATTGATGGCATGTTTAACATACATCAATTTGTATACCTAGGAATTTTTTTTTTGATGTAAACAAACGTGTCCTTCGAAGCAAATGATCTTTTTTTTTGTTTAACGATTGGAACTGAAATATCTGATTTTCTAAGAAACCTTACCTATTAGCCCTTACGTTTGAAAAGAAATGCTTTTTACTTACTCTGCCAAACAATAAAATTAATCTGTATAACAGATAGATTTTATTTTATTTATTGTTATTGTAGATTATATCTGGAGATGTTAAAGCTGTTATCAAAAATTACTTTATGTAGTAGCAATTGTTTCACTTTTAAATTTACACTAATTAGACGAAAAGTAAAAATTGTTTTTAAATATGCCCGCGTCATAAACAAATAACGCAAACAGTGATTCGTCGGTAAAACAGCACTGACATGATGAAAACAAAGATGGCGGCAAGGGTGCGACGCCAGCGCCACGTTTTTGTTATTGAATGAAAACGACAGTCAGTCAAGATGGCGGCGAGCGCTGCGCGGCCGGTCGGCGCGCGCGGAGCGCAGTGATGTCCGCGTCCGCGCCCCACGCCCACGGGCGCACCCCCGTGCGGCGCAGGGGGCACCAACACCACCCGCGCCTCCGGGGCAACCGTGCTCCCGCGCCCGGCGCCTCCCCCGACCCTCCGTCCACACCGGTGACCTCGGACCGAACAGACGATGTTGTGCCTTGTGTCAATAGTGTTAGTGAATCTCGAGAACTGACAAGGACGAATAGTGACGATGCACTTTCGAATCGAAACACAATCGAGGACTCGAATATCGATGATGAAATTGAGTTTGACGTTAGAATACCGAGCGCCGAGTCCAACGGTAGCTCGGACGATGATTTCTCCTTTAGAGAGGAGCGCTCGGCCGCCGATGGCGCCGAGGTTACCGCGCTGGCTTCCGATATATCGGACGACGATCCTGAAACCGCAGAACTCGCGAAACTCAGGTGTACCAGCGAATGCACGGAGGTGCTGGCTGCTAGAGAGAATCGGCGACGGAGAAGATGTGCCGACTACCCGGGTCTAGCGTTCGGCAGCTCTATATTTTCATCGGATACTATGATGAAATTCTCCATCATCAAGAACGAGTTGCAGAATATCAAGAACACGGCATTGAAAAGGGTAATGTCCTACACTATTTGTTCTGTGTTAGAATGTGTGAGTAGAGCAGGCGTGGGCCAAATGCGCATAGAACTATTTTTAATCGCGCTTCGTTGGAAAACTTTTGGTGGTGCTCCGTGGAGCGAGGCTAAGCCCGCGTGTGGCGATCAGCTGAGCGCTGACATTTGGTTTGCCTTGTTTACTCGGATGATTGCACTTGCCACCGCTAGATGTCGTATATGCGCGCGACTTCACAACGTAGCCCCTATACGATTTTACGAGTAACGAAATCCTAATTGACATAAATTAGGTATGTTTTAACTTTAAAATGTTTCATTTATTTATAAAATGAATGTTGATTGTTCAAATTGGAAGGCAAATCAAACATTAATTGCCTTACGCCTATGAAACGTCTTATCATAAAACTATCTCAAGTGTTATTTGTCAAATAAATAACTGAGCTACTGATAAGAATGGACCACTATCTTATTCCCTTAGCTATCTAGGTCATGGAGTATTGTTTGAAAAACATGGCTTTAATTCCCTACCTAGTTGTTTTTAACGACTTTCTAAATTATTCTGCTCTACTCTGTTTTACCGTTGTGTGTATACATACTTTCACCCTGAAAAAATATTTGCATAAAATTTTTCTGTGTATAGGTACTGCCATTGTATGTGATAAATGTTATTTTCTAGAGAATATTAGGAAAAGAGTTATATTACCTAAGTAAGGGTAATTGAATATTATTTTTTTAATTTTAGGATAATATCCATTATTATCCTTAGATTTACAAATACTACACATGTATTATACATGTAGACGTGATGTGGTCTAAACTAGAACTTACATTTTTCTAAACTTCACAATTTGAATATTGTAGTTGCTAGAATGGAAATGTAAATTAGTGCGAAGACATGACTATACGTTGTGTGAATCGTTATAAAATGTATTTATGGCAAATAGAACAATTAGAATATTTGCTACAAGTTTTTTAGAGTAATTAGATTTTTCTTAATCTATGCAAAGAGATTTTTGTCAATTGTAAAGGATTAAAGTCCTGTTTGTTAACCTATTATAATTTTTTCTTCTGCATCACATACCTAATAAAAAAATCACAAAAGAGTAATTTGATACTTTTTACCTTACCGTTTTATTATATAGACTGCACTTTCCAATCAGGTCTTTTACGACCAATAAGTAAACTATATTTTATGCACTATCTACATTATTGATGTTTACTTTGCACGCAATTGCGCCACTTGCAATAAATATAAATAACCTATATTTTTTTGCTGTGTCTGACAAACTACGACGAACCTAATACAAAAGCAATCACAATGAAGTAAAATATTTCAGAAATCTATTCATGATTTCATTATTTGTTGTCCAGACAAGAAATGGGCTGCGGATGACACAAGTAACGTGTGACACTATTTCACCTATTTTTAAAATTGCAACAGAAGTTTTATTTTTTGTTATATTGTTGGTTCCAATAATCGATACGAAACAACATTCGAATTTAAATTTATCAACTATCAACCTATTTTAATGATACGCGATCGAATGTTTTGAAATGGAATAGAATACATATTTCTATTAAACTAACTCTCACTTGATGAAATAACTATCGAATACATATTTAATTAAAACGTATTAAAATATCATAAATCTTTAATCTAAATAAATTATATTAAGTATCAAGCCTACGATACCTTATCCTACTATTTAAAAAAATGTACAAATTTCGTAACCCAGCAATAAGGAGAATATATATATATATATATATTCAATAGTTATTATATTATATATAGTTATATATAATTGCAATAGTCGCAAAACTTACTAACTCGTTTTATTAAATGTAATGGTAACGATAAGTAAGCTATTTATTTTATTTGTACCGATGTTATGTTTAATGTAAATGCCTGCTATAGTTTAACTTCATGTTTGAACACTATTTTGCTGAAAATATTAATAGAATTGAAGCTGAAAGGTAGACAAGGTCAATAAAATTAGTGTTTCTTTTGAAGTCAAATGCTGAATGAGTCAGATTACGTCTAATGATGAATTGTATGACGATTTTGTGGAATGTACAGGTATGTTCGGCTAGAATAACGAACTGCATAATTATACCGCAATGTGCACATGTGTTGTTAAGTAAATATTCCAAAATAAATGAGATTTTGCTTTTGTAAGGAGAAATTTATTCTTATAGTATTCAAGGACTTTTAAGAGCATTTAATGTATCTTTAAAAGATTTGTTGCTGATTCTGTTTAATTTGCTACCTGTCTGATCATTTAACGGAATATAAAACAGACGCGTACTTTCTAAATTGCGTCATATTATTTTCGGCCACTAACACTTGTATGGCTGCTTGTTGGTGTTTTATCGTCTTCGAACATAACCTCTTAATAGTTCACAAACGTTTAACTAGATGGAGCTTATCGAGTATACTTGCAACGACTTATGAACATTTCTGCTAACTATCTATTGTTTTGTTTCTAATCTAAAAATGGTCCTTTGTCATGGATTTTTTTACGACTTTTTTAAATATTGTTTTATGGCGTAGTATTTAGAGTTTTGTGTAACCTCGTACACTGTTAGTGTCGTTGTAGAGTTCATCAAACTATTCCCATGATTGTGAAATAATTTGAACTCCATTTAGTAAAGTGTAATAGACCTTTACTACATTCCAACTTCCGTAGATTTCATTGTGTGCATTCGTTGAACCGTTTCACCCATCCCACATTTTGGGTTTTCTTTCATAAGATCCCTTTTGACATTTATGACCCCACAGGATGTAACTTCTCTCGACCATTAACAGGTGGAGCTAGTGCGACGGCACAGTTGATTGCGTGTGACGTTTGCCATTCGTGTTAAACTCGCTGTCAAAGCAGGCATTCCCAGAAGATATGTGATTGTGTGAAAATACATTTCATTTGAAACATATTTATATCTATCACTGATAATAATTATCTTTTGGAAATCGTTGCAATAAAGTGCACGTCATTAGCTAAGTGGTGATAAAGTTGTAGGGTCTAACTTCGTGGCGGCCATTTTATTCGCCGGCTGTGTTCATTCGTATTCAGCTATCTCCGCGATACGGAGCGGTGACGAACGGCCCAGTCAGTTGGCATTTTCGCGAGTGGTGGAAGGTGTCCCTAGTTTATAGCTTTTAGGCATTTGTTTAAACAAAAAAGTGAATAAAAATGACGACAAATATGCAGCAAGGAACCATTTTGGATGTATTAAAGAAGAAAATGCGTCAAACTAAAGAAGAAATGGAGAAATATAAGGACGAGTGTGAGGAGTATCACAAACGATTACAAGTGGAAATAATGCGAAGAGAAGAAGTAAGGAAACGTGTTTTACTTGTGTCGTGTTCTGTGAAATTTTCAATTTTAGTCGGTGTAGTTATTTGTGTCAAAATTACACGCTCGGAATATGGAAGTTATCAGTAGCCTCGTAGCTAAATTACTATCTACCTATATGTGAGTAATGTCCGGCCATACTTAGGTGTGCCGGCGACGTACGCATATTTGCCTCTCTTTCGATCTTGACGTATTTCGATCTGTTAGAACGAGATGTTGAATAAGTTTTTTTTTCATAGCCCACATTTTATTCTTTTCATCATTAACTTTAGTGTTGTTCCCGAAAATTATGTGGCGAATGGTCAAGATTAGATGTCTTAACTTTTACTTAAGATATCGGTAGATGTCGTCTGGCGTTTTCTATTACACGTAACAGGTTTTGTGCGTCGGAGGTCGCGTACCAGTCCTATGGCCACGATGTAGAGCGAGCCGGTCCGGGGTATGATGTACCCTCCGGCATACCTCTTGTCGAGAGTAGAGTAGTCAGGTACTAAGGACGTCCTCGGAGGAACGCGGCGGCGCCAGGAAGGCGTGTCCAACTCCTAGCCGTTATCGTCATATGACGTAATATTGTACGGCTGCACGCACTGTATTTGAAAATGAAAAAATGTGTATGAAGTTTAAATAGATTCGTTCATATAGCCTAAATTACTTTTAGAACTATAATTTGAAGAAGTGACAATTTTGATTTTCTTTAACAATTGTATGCCTTATCTTCTATTTAATGTAACAACTATCGATAATACTTCTTCAGTTAGGTACACGATGATTAAATTGATAGGATGTTATATTGAGTATTAGATACTGCCACTGTGTTCTCCATTTTTTTAAATAATAATATACTTGTTAATAGCGTTCTATCTACAATTTCACTTTTCATTAAGAGTTAGCAATTACATTAATCTTTCAACGATCGTAAGGCCACCGGCGCCCAGACAATTGAATTTCAATTGTCATATTTTTCTCGTGTCTGGAGGGATTTAAGAAAATAACTACTGACTAATGAACTAAGTAGTCCTAACTACTAACTTTCGAAAATGTTTACTAATTTGGAATATAACAAGTGTCTCTTCACACGTTTCGTTGTAGGCGTGTACTAACATAGGAAACCAACATTAGTTACACGATTCATGACGTTATTTACACTGATTGCTTAGGTCAAACCTAAAATTGTCATTTGTATCGGATTTATTCTGCTTGAACATCGTAAAGTGACCAAAACCAAACTTTATTGTCCTAATTTTAATGTAAACGCCTTCCTACGTTTGAAACAGTTAACATTGAATCGTAACTTTTACTACGTTTAATATCTAAAGTTATTTTCTAAGCATAGAAAAGAAAAAGAATTTGATTAAAGGTATAATTACGTTGTTTAATACCGTTAAGTGATGAAGCTGATTTCAAAATGCTTTTCAATTATGGAAATCGAAATTTACTTATTTCTGGGATGAATTCCCTTTTTTTATCGTAGTTCGTTTTAACAGTTTCAATGTTTGTTACCTAGTAATCGTAGTAAAAGTGAAGTCGTTATTTCACGTCAATTTAGTCCCTAGGATTAAAAGCAAGCTTTGCATATGTTCTAATAGAGTAGCTATTCCTATTCCCGATCGTGACCGAGTTTTATAACAATTCTCAGCTCACTGTTGTTTTTATGTTGAACTATGTCATGCGACGTGCGATTATTTCGATCCACGAGGTAAAATTTGATTTTAAATTAGACGTCAACAATTAGAATTGACATATTGATCGATGGAGGTGTATTTTAAAATAAGTCAGTGACCGTAAAAGATACGGTCGACGACCTTCATAGAATAGGAGATTTAAAACTTAACTGACGACTAATTTACACTTACACTTCAATTTGGATAGTGTTCGGTTCAAGGTGAATGACGATATTCACGATATCCTGCCTCTATGTTTACGTGTATTCAATTTGTTGATCTCTAAAGTGAATTTCCATCGAAACGAGAGTTTGATTAACTTAATTTCTATCGTTACACTCGGTGACTTCGTTAATTACTGAAGAAGAGAATGCACGTAAAGACAAGACAGATATGATAAATAGATAATCTGATCGCACTTATTATTGGCATCAACGCACTGATGACGACACAGGATAAAAGGAGAAACTGGGACTCGTTTATGCTTCCTCGCAACAAGGACGAGTGATGTCACAAACATGTGCACCTCGCGGAATATAAATAACGTCGCGTTAGCAAATTCTTAACAAACTGTTAATTCTTACCACGTATTACGTGTCGACGTTTAACAATGCTAGTTTGATGTGATACACATACATTAACCGAGGAACAATGTGTCCGGATTTGGTCAGTGTGTACAGGCACATTCGTTTGATAGTTGACAAAAAATAGACAAATATTGAAAACGGCAAATGAGCTCATCGCTAACTTAGCTTATTTTACTGTGCGAGGGCATTTAAGGAAAGAACAATGAAATAATTAATTACTGAAATGTGTCTAAGGACAAGTAAAATAAGTACGTTAAACGTTACCTTTAAAATAGTTCTTTATGTCTTGAGTTTTTGTTTCAATTTAATATAAATAGTAGATAATATAAAAGTCTGAACTAATACAATTTATTTAGCAATTCTCCTGGCTAGATAGATAGCAGCTATACTCGCAACATCTGGCTTTTGTAGATTTACCTAAATCAAATTCGGTACATTTATCATCACTTATTCAGTATTGTGTATCACGTATTGTATTCGTCATCGTTCGTATAAATAGGCGCTTGTTCGGACGTCTTGTATGAAATGCAACATGATAGTTCTCTTTTATTGTACAACAAGCATGCTCACTGCATCCTCGTGGCCTAGTTGGACTATGCAAATGTGATTTTACTTCGTCAACATGTTTGACTAGTTTCTTTACAACCAAAATACAAAAAAGAGCTAGAAGAAAATTCTGACAGGAGAACCTGATTTTGATAACAAATCTCTGTATTCCAAATTGCAACTATACAAGCTCTAAATCTGTCGTCCTATGTATGGAAAATGCTTATGGCCTAGCAACTATCCGACTTATAAGAAGCAAAATAAATTATGATTCACTTTGAATGTGCGCCCTGTACTTTATTCTAGTCTGTCACCAGTATCTTTCCTTAAAAGGAATTATGTAGTGTATAACCATGTCACGTGTAAACCATATACGACCTACTGGAAAGTTTACACTTGAGGTCTTATTTTTTGCAAACAAGCAAATGGGATAAGGGACAAACAGAGGTAAATCTTTACTACAGTCAAATGATGATGGAGTTTGAAATAAAATATTATCAAATTAGGTATATACGGACATACAATACTACTTGTCATGCTGCGTGGATTATTTTTTGATGATTTATCTATTATTTATATTTCGATACCAAATGCAATGTTTGTAATAGAGATTTGAGTTTTAAAATGATTTGTTTGTGCAGGCCGAGTCCGAAGTGGCTGCACTCAACCGACGCATCCAACTGCTCGAGGAGGACCTGGAAAGGTCCGAGGAACGTCTTGCGACCGCCACCGCTAAGCTCTCGGAAGCCAGCCAGGCTGCCGATGAGTCGGAACGGTGAGTCCGCTCCTGAATTGAGAACTGCGCACTAGAAAGTATTTAGACGAGACAAAAGAAAATGATGTTGAGGTCATTTACAAATTGAAGTCTTTTAAACTTATAAGCAACCCCAGTTAAACCTTCTAGAGGAAGAACAGCTTGTGATTTTTATAAATTGATGCATAAACTAAATTTAAATTGGATAGGTCATTAAAAACAAATCAGGTATCATCAGGTAATGTCACAAGTTCTTAGCTCGGAATAATAGGTTGGGGAAAAAGTCTTTTCGCATTATAGTATGTATGAACTTGTAATAAAATCTCTTTGGCTGTAGTATTTGTATCTGGCTGGTTTTGGTTTCATTGAAAGTTAAAATTTTAAAGAACATAATGCCAAATTCAAATTAGGCAAATGTGTGATTTTCATTTGTTTTTCGTACTGTCTAGATGAGTGAATCTAATGAAGAAATTCGATACATTTTAAAATTTTACTACAAAAAAGGTAAAAATGCAACGCACGCCGCGAAAAAAAATTTGCTATGTTTATGGACCTAGTGCAGTGTCTGTGAGAGTAGCACAAATTTGGTTTAAGCGTTTTCAATCCGGAAATTTTGATGTCAAAGATGGTGCATCTTTGACATCAAAACTCGCTCTGATCGCCCTATTACGGATAAAATGGATGCCATTTTTGAAAAAGTGGAGCAAGATCGACATATCAGTAGTTACGACGTAGCTGAAGAACTGAGAATTGATCACAAAACAGTTTTGGCGCATTTGAAAAAAGCTGGGTACAAAATAAAGCTCGATATTTGGGTACCTCACGAGCTCACTGAAAGAAACCTAATGAACCGTGTACTCATTTGTGATTCTTTATTACGACGTAATGAAACCGAATCATTTTTGAAGAAGCTGATAACTGGTGATGAAAAGTGGATCACGTACGACAAGAACGTGCGAAAAAGGTCGTGGTCAAAGGCCGGTCAGGCTTCACAGACTGTGGCGAAACCCGGGTTAACTCGCAATAAGGTGATGTTGTGTGTGTGGTGGGATTGGAAGGGCATTATTCATTATGAGCTATTACCACCAGGCAGGACTATCGATTCTGAACTCTACTGCGAACAACTGATGAGATTAAAGCAAGAAGTTGAGAGAAAGCGGCCGGAATTGATCAACAGAAGGGGTGTGGTGTTTCATCATGATAACGCTAGACCTCATACATCTATAGCCACTCAGCAAAAATTAAGAGAGTTTGGCTGGGAGGTGTTAATGCATCCGCCGTATAGTCCTGACCTTGCACCTTCAGATTTCCACCTGTTTCGGTCTCTTCAGAATTCTTTATGCAATGTTAGGTTAACATCACTAGAGGACTGCCAAAGCCACTTGTCGCGGTATTTTGATGAGAAGTCCCAAAATTTTTATAGCAATGGGATCATGTCCCTACCTACAAGATGGCAAAAGGTTATCGAACAAAATGGTACATACATACTTTAGTTAAATTTAAATAAACTATATTAAAAAATGTTTTGAATTATCTTAAAAAATGCGAAGAAACTTTTTCCCCAACCTTAAATTGACTTTAAAATCGATGAAATGCCACGATACATTCTTTCTCTGTAGAGATAAATACGCGAATTGGAAATGCCGTACACTACCGTTATGGCTCGCGGCGGTATATGTCTCGTTGGTTATTCAAAAATACAAATACTTGTAGCACGTATCTGTGTGAACTTATATTTATTAATAATATCATCTTATTATATTTTTTTTATTCTTAATTTTCTGGTAACAATATCCAATAGAGTTAATTTATTTTGAACAGCTTGTTCAAACTGCGTCGGCAGGTACCTACTATTATGACCCAATTTCAATGCAGTCTGCTAGATTTAAACATGCTCGACTATGCTTGCAACCGTATGGTCGAAATTTATACGACGGGGCCTCCAGATTACGTAATATCTCATTGTACCTTTAAATTACTGTACGCGACGTGTGCGCAAGTATTTCTGTAAATGTCAAATTTAACTTACTTGCCCTCATTGAAATTAAGTAAGTTGACATTTAATGTGTATAAATAAAGTATCTAGATTTCATGACACTTCGTAGCTTTAACTGAAAATGTGCTATTTATTAGAACAATAATCAAGTTCCTATGAAGACCTTAAGTTATAATTCGAATGGGGTTGCTTAAGTTAGATATTTGTTGGAGATATTAGTAAATCATTTGAAATAAATCATTTTGCTTCAACAATTGGTATTTAATGGTAGATTATCTCAAGTACCTACTTTTTGATGTATTATTGTTATTTTTAATTGAACTATTTTATTTTTTAATTGTGCATGCAGTGTTTTCTGATTTTGCCCATAACCACCATATTTTTGGCTCTATAAATATTTTCTGTTACAACGTGAACTATAAAGACTATTTGAACAGTTGTTTTCTCTTTCCTATTATTCGATTAAGATTATGGAGAATTTCCTGATTTATCCTTACAATTCTGATAAAAATAATTGATGTAATTTTTATTAAAGCTTTGATTGATAAAGATTATGAAATTCTCCTTGCATCAAACATCATTTTGTTAAAATATTCATTGCCATCTAACTTATAAAATTCGATGTTTATAACACGCATGTGTTTGACCCCGCACTAACCAGAATACGCAAGGCGTTGGAGAACCGAACCAACATGGAGGACGACCGAGTCGCCATCTTGGAAGCTCAACTGTCACAGGCCAAACTCATCGCCGAAGAGTCAGACAAGAAATACGAAGAGGTGAACGCTTGTTTTCACATTACTGTATGGTTACGGGTTATAAAGTTATGTGATGTGATCACGACATATTGTTGAACATCAAAATGTTTTGCCGGTCGAATCCAACGATTATTTTACGACTCGTTACGAATCCTTAAAGTGCTCGACTTGCTAAAGTTTCGTGTATGAAATATTGTAGTCGGTCTCGATTATGATATATCTATAGAATGTTAATCTTATCCATAATTCTTTCGATAATATGATAGTATCATATTAGGTATATTGATAGAAACACCATTATTGTTAACATTATTCAATTAACAACATCTCGTAGAACTGAATTTCATATCACATAATATTATAATGCTAATCATGATTTCCCTTATTAATAAATACAGCTTAGTCAAGAATTAGTTAATCAGATTTTTTCATCTTATAGAAATGTACATTCAACTGGCAAAGACAGTACATTATATTAACTAATCCTTCGATTAACGACAGTTATTCATAAGGGAGTAAAGGAGTAATGTACGAGGACGCTTAATAAATCAAGTAATGATATTCGAATTAAGTGTTATTATTCGAATATAAATTACTTAAAAAGTTAAATAAATTAACTACATTAAATTGAGGAACAAAACTAAAAATGAACATAAGAAGTAAATTAATATCTGAGAGAGAAGAGAGAGAACTGTTTGTGTTTTACTTTCGTATTCCTCAATTTTTATTAGATATTTAAACTGTACTTCATCATTTAGATAAATTACCTTACTGTGCTCTTAATAAAATAAACAACCATTTGCAATCAGCATTCTGCATTTTAGACATTGCCATTAGTCACCTCTAAATGTCTAAAAAGTGATAAAAATGCTGGTTACAAATGTTATTCTTTTCACAGCATTCCAGTTCAACAGGTTGTGTGTCGCTTTAAATGTTTCTCGCAGTTTTTGTGTTGTCTCTTGCATGTCTTCTAACTCTTGGGTTACCCTTGATTAAGTCATCGAGATATACATAATTATTTATACAATTTACTCATTGATCGTTATGGGATTTAGTGCCCGCAAGGTTCTGGAGAACAGATCGTTGGCCGATGAAGAGCGTATGGACGCCCTGGAGAACCAGCTGAAGGAAGCCAGGTTCCTCGCTGAGGAAGCCGACAAGAAATATGATGAGGTCTTTGAGAGTGTCGATGTTGTTTGGATTGGCTTGTCTAGCTTTTTCACACGTTACTCACGAAGCAACTTAATTCAGAATTTGACTTACATGTTGCACTAAATCGAAACAAAATTCTGAATTCAGTATTTCTGTGTGTCGTGTCCCATGTTTTTGACCCTTTCTAATTCAATGCAATCTCTCTCATTTACTCATTCGAGTGTTTTATACATATAAAGTTTACTTGTCTTCTCTATAAATAAATCCTTTATTCCGACTAATTAATTAATACAGCATTAACAACAATTGAGAATTGAAAAGTGTGGATTTCGGATTAACGTTTACAATTTATGTTTTGCTATGTTTGTTAACATAACGGCTCAATTGTGATATGTAGCATGTTGAGTATGATACCTATATTTTTCAGTCCCACAGTGCTATTGACGAATTTTATCATTCCAAGATAAGATATAAACGTAGTCATTTTATTTTTTTACTTATCTAAGATCTGACTCGAATAAAAACGGATATCGACACCAGATGGCTAAAGTAATATTGTCCCAATTCGCCTGACATATGACCCTGTGTGGTGAAGGCAGTTTTAAAAGTCAGCGGCCTAAGATGGAGGTACCATGCATGATCTTGCGTTTCTTTACCAAATAAGGAAAGATCAAGTCCCCATTTCGCAGATGTCATTACATAAGCTACTGCCATATATGAAGGGTGCAGGCGCTCAAGACTAACTAGCGACCTGTAATAGTTGAACATTATTACGTCGATGTGTGTACAAGGTAAAATGAGTTTCTCATGCGGTGTGGTGTCTCCAGGTGGCTCGTAAGCTGGCCATGGTTGAGGCTGACCTGGAGCGCGCGGAGGAGCGTGCCGAGTCCGGTGAATCGTAGGTTTCATTTGGATTTCGCTGGAGGATAACTGCCGCCTCTCGATATTGACTTGACACGCCAAAATAATGGTCCAAATACGTTTTTACAATATGTTAATCGCGTTTCTACTGGCGTGTTAGGCAGTATTGACCGGCACTGCGGAAGTCCTAAGGCTTCGTTTGCAAGTATTCGCCTCGGTTCTGCATGGTTGTTCATTTGCATTCTTAACATTGCTGCACAGTAACCCGATTTACCTACATTGGTATTTCTAACATTGGTTCACTGATTTTTTTTATTGCATGTTCTAAGTCTCCTGTCTAGGTCGTGTACGAGATAGCAGCGGCATTAGCGGCGCGTTTTTTTGTTTTTATTTTATTTATTTTGCATCATCATAACATTAATTAGTCAATGTTTTCGATTCAAATAATATTTGAACCGGCAACATGTATTTTTAAGGTTCACAGAACAGCGTCGCTTGATTTGCGAGGGAATCGAGCGACGCTGGTCTGTTAAGTTCAGAGTTAGAAACAAGGGTTGCCCCATCTCATGGATATTTCTTATGCAATGTTAACTATCATGTCCATGTGTCGACTTAATTTCTGTCTTCAGTGTGTGTATCACTTACGTGGTTATAAGTTAGGTTGCCAGGAAATATGTGTGGTATAGGGCAATTTTCGTTTTCAGATATGCACCGCATTACACCAGAATTACTGGCCGTATGCGTGCCGCACATATGCAAGCGCACACATCACATAACGATAACGCACTAGATAGCACTTAGATATTTTTCTTTAATTATTATGAAAACTAAATTTTTTATCGCTAAATACTTTGGGACAACCCTCGTTTGTAATTTTACTGTGAATTCTGACGCCGCTCTCGACTCACCGCTTTGTGTGATCCTATTTTGAAACTGTTGTTTGTGTTTGCTTTTTCCCTTGCACCTAAGTTTAAACAGGAAATCGCTCGGTGGTCCAACGATCGCTGTGATACATGACATTGATTTGTAGTTGGACGTGTACCTTCAACTGTTGTACAGCGAGTAATTGCTCTAGAACGAAAGAACATTTTGAATATGTTTTGCCTCACCTATCCCTTCACGTCCTTAGCACATCTAAATAAAAGTTAAAAAGTAATTATGAACACCGATGCGATGACATTTATCCGCAATCCCGCTATGCACAACCTGCGTAGCGTAGGACGTCTTACTATTTGGGATGCACTGCACCGTGGAAGCGTAAAGTCGAGAGCGACGTACGTAGCTTAGTGTGTGTCGTGTGTGTGTGCGTGGGCGTGTACTAACGCTCGGCCGGCGGTAGGTGGCGCGGAAACTGGTGTTGATGGAGCAGGACCTCGAACGCGCTGAGGAACGGGCCGAATTGAGCGACTGGTGAGTACCGCTTCGGAGATCTCACGACTTGGACCGACGGTTAACTATAAATGTTTATGACTAAACCAATGGAGAAATTTAAAAATAATGGTCCATAAATCGTCATATCTCCTAACTTAACATGTAAAACAGACTAATAAAAATACCTAAGTAGGTATTTGTATTCGTCATATCAATGTATAAATGTAATATTGCATGTAGAAAAGTCGAGTTGTTACTGATCGAAGTGGATAATAATAATATTATGAAACGAGTTACTAAGCATTTAAAAATTAAAATCAAAGTAACTATCGACTATTTATTTAATAAACCTATAACAATCACCACGCTTCGTATTATTAACTCGTAAGTGGCACCATACATTTAAATGCTTCTAATTTAAATTGACAAATATGTAGGCCAATCGTTAGGCTTCGGACTTGTGATTGATTCATTATTTAACCATCAATTTTGAATGAAGACATAAAAAGTTATAGCAGTAGCTAATAAATGTTTGATCTATTAAAAATTTCTCGTTTAGTCGATTTTTTAAATGATGTATGATTTATAGACAAATGTCGTATAAAAATCTTGAATTTGGATAATTTTATTTAATTTGAATCCCATGCATTGCGAGGACTATTGATATTTCAAAACAATGTTACTGATAAACCAAATAGAAGTTTTTGTCTAAAAAGTAGTATCATATCATTTTATCTGTAATCATTGCCGCTAAATGGTAGTGTTCAGCACTATCGTGTACCGGTCAGGTGGTAATGTACGGCCCTGTAATTTCCGGCACAGAGTCATAACACCTTAGGTCTCAGGAGTGGTAACGCATCTGCATTTTGACCTTGGTCTTTGTGTGGGTGGGAATGTGAACTGCATGTTTGTTTACCTCTTCCATTACATAAAAAAAATCTAGTTGATTTATTATTTTATATATAAACATAAGGACAGTAGAAATTGATTGTGCCATTAAATGTTTACAGCAAAATCGTCGAGCTTGAAGAGGAGCTCCGCGTTGTCGGTAACAACCTGAAATCCCTGGAAGTCTCTGAGGAGAAGGTACGAAACATTTCAATGTCCTTATTCATTAAGAGCTAGTTAAGATTCGAACCAAGAGCTAGGAGTTAGAAGCTAATGAAACTGAAAACTTATATTGTAAACAAGTAAACTTAAATTGTGATGAACGAAAAGAATGATGCACCAACCAAACAAAATTCAGGAGCTGTAAGATTTGAAGGATAATTTGAATCTACAATAAGTAATCTATATTTTATGTTTAGTAATCAAATACATACCGTTCCCATACAGGCCAACCAGCGCGAAGAGGAGTACAAAAACCAAATCAAAACCCTCACCACCCGCCTAAAGGAGGTGTGAATGCGAACGAGATCGGTTTATTACGCGAGTGGTTTCTACGCTTGCCTAACTGCATTGACGCACACACCCTATAGTTTAGTGTCTGTGCCTAGTCTACCATATAAAGCTATTGACATATTCTATAGCTTACCTATCGAAATGGAACCGTGAAAGTTTCAAAAATACATTTATGGTACAAAGGGCACAGACCATATAATTGTTATCCTACAATAAAATCGACGTCTCCTTTTTTAGTTGTTGTGTTTCTACTAAATTTAACAGTTTTTATATTTTTAGATTTAGTTTCTTAATCGCATTTACTTCTAAAAGTGTCTTACAATGTCGCTTTAAAAATGGCAACACTGTAAGATATCCAGCATGGAGCTATGTTTTCGTTGTTTTGTGTATTTTCGTTAACATAACATAATCGCAGGCGACGCAAAGAGAAGAGACATTCGAGGTTCAAGTCAAACTGCTCGACGCACAGTTAAAAGAGGTAAAACTACGGCTGGAGCGGAGGGATGCGTAGATAGAGACTTGGTTACGGTTGTAGAGTCGATTCACGCTCATTGCCATCTGTGTTTAAGAAATTAGCCCTTTTTCGTTTGACTAATCAGAGTCTATTTACGTCACCTAAGTTGCATTTTTGGTTGGTGGAGAAAAGGGCTATATTCGTTGCCGTAGTCGAGTGGCTGACAGCGGTTGGTGCTTCATCTGTGTATCTTCATACTTGAGCGGTCTATCATCTTTATTCCTGTGTATTATTTTCTGTATTTATTATGTATGTAATTTGCGCCTTTGTTGTGATCGTACGCTTTTGTTCGTTTTTATTATACTTTTGTAAATAACATCTCTGATGGCCCAAATAGTATTATATGCTTCTTAGATGTTTTATTCTGCTTTGTACTTAAATGTAGCAGTTCTTAGTCCTGCCATTTGCAATCCCGAATGTTTCGGAAAAATATTTTTCCAATGAATTGGGACTGCGCTAGTTATTGCGAGAACTTTTTAAATACGAAGATACGAGTATCTATTTAAATATTTTGTGTCAAGAAAAAAAAAATATTACAAATGTATATTTTTTCTTGAAAGTAATAAGAGCATTTTTGGAATTGGCATCTAAGAGTTAAGTGGATTGCGTACAATGACAACATAGGCGGGCATGCCGGTGACTTGCCGTCAGTAATAAGTCATGTGTGGCTAGGCGATGGCGTCCCGCGAACACGTGGAGGATAAGATACACAGCCTCTCGCAGAAACTGACGCAAGTAAGTTATGCTTCCACAGAGACTTTGGTCTGGTTAATCTTGAACCTTGAACATATAAATCAAATGTAAAATAAATGGAATCTCGACTGAAGTGGTGGTTCAAGTTTAGTTTTAATTTAGTTACTTGCACTGCAACAGACGATATAGAATAATAATGGTTGTAAGATCGGTACCTTAAAAATCTGTTCAAAATATTATTACTATTTTGCACGATGTATGTCACTGAAAGAAATTGTTCACATGAAGAGTAAAGATAACATTTTCAATTACTGAACTACCGATGCATTGTTTTATCTCTATTACTGCACTTAAGGCTGCAAGTATTGTGTTTGATTTTTCATACGTTGCAGATAAATGTAACATGTAATCACGCAAATCAAACGTGTAATTTTTTTTCAAGAACACTCAAGACCAAAGTCCTCTGCTTCTTATCTATTTTATATTGGGTACCATGTTCATGTCATAGATTGTACATCATAAGGGGTAATGGTATATCTAGTTGTAGATTCTGCGCATCACAAAGCAGCTTTCGGTAAAGGTAAATTGCATGGGGTTTGCTGCTTTCTTCAATTTTCTAATACTAATCTCATATTTTGTACATATTTTTGATGTGTTTGCTTCAATTCTAATAGATTTTTTAATAGTTCTAAAGAATAAAAATATAGAAAATTACATTAATTTTAGTAACATTAAAGTCACACTTGATTTTAAATAATTTTAACAATTTCAAAAAATATTCGATTTATTAAAATCAGCATGGGTGTTTATTTTGTCATCTAAACAGTCTATTTTCTGAATATCACTTTATAAAAGTTTAAGGTCAAGTCGATTTCGACGTCACTGATACGTCTTTTCCAGAAGTTAATTAAATAGAAAATAGGCTGTTTTTTAAAGGTCTTCGATTAAATATGTGCTTATAATATTTACAGGCTGAGGCGCGCGCTGAGTTCGCCGAGCGCTCTGTCCAGAAACTGCAGAAGGAGGTCGACAGGCTTGAAGGTAATTATTTTTGTATACTTTATAAGTGCTCAAATATAATTTTCGAAAGAAATATTTATTTCCAACCAGTTGTGGACATCATTCTAGAAAATATGAACAGATTCTTAAATAATTAAGCACTAAGACACATATTAAAATAATTTCTGATGCTAGTTTTCAAGGTTCTCCAGATAGTGTACAATCCAGTACAACAATCGGTTAAGTGGTTTAGTATATCTCTAGAGTCAAGTTATAACAGTTTGAGAAATAACCAAAGCTTTGAACATGCGCACATCATCTCAGCGATCATTAGCTGTGTTCTTGAGTTTCAAAGCTGTACAATAGATGTGAAAGCTTATTTACAATCATTGCGCTAAACTCCAGCTTAATTTTTCTTTCTTTCATAGTAACAGATTACCTACTAGATTTTATTATTTTTGTTTTTCGCACGCAATTAGGAATTTTCTATACAGTGCAGTGCAGTATAGAAATTCTATACTGCATTGCTAATGTTTTGTCTCGTTTCTACATACGCACCGTCTATGTGACGGTGGGTATGTAGAAACAAACATTTGTCTGTTCCTAAATTAAATCGCAATAACGTCTTGGTATGGACCCTATTCTTTAATTTAAGAAATAAGATTTGATTTTGTGATAAAATTCGTGGTTGCGTGTAACATAAAATATTTGATTTTGTTGTAAGCATGTATTTTAGAGTCCTACTAGTTATGCTCGGACCTCTAATGTATTTTAATTTCTGTGATATTGCATGGTTTTAGTTTATGTTGTTTTTGCCTGTCCCGCTCGATTTAAATATTCTCGACCCAATTCTTGTAAATAAACAGACGCGCGATCTTCTTTCAATAACGGGATTCACTTACTCTACTTAGAGTTACACGTGGACATGGGATAACTTTTTGAAATCACCTATCTATGTTCAGCCCTTTTTAAACAAGATTCTCTTGTGATGTGAATGAAACAAAACATCTCGTGTAACTTTTTCAAATTTTAAGTCAAAAACTGATTGATGTGTCGAGAATGTTTATATCAAAAGTTGTGTTGTGTGCGACTGACCGTGGCCACGTCCGATCTTGCAGACGATCTGGTGGCCGAGCGCGAAAAGAGCAAACTCCTGCAGGAGGAGATGGAGGCCACGCTCCACGACATCCAGAACATGTGAACACCTCGCCCCTCGCCCGCCCGACTCACTTATCGACACTCGGTCTCACATCACTAGCGTCACCCACTCAGTGGCCAATGTGAAATCTGTGAATAAACATCGAGTTATGGTTGAATTTAGAGCGTAGCGAGCTGACGTTCAGCGCCTCTTAGTTTATTCTTTATTTATTATCCTCTTCTACAACTTTTTATGTCTACAATTTTCTTTCCTATTTCGAAGTCTTTACATTTTGACAATAAGACGAGTGATGCGGGCGGGTGACTAGATAGTTATAGAGTAATTGCCAGCCGCTTTTTTTATTGTAATGTCAAGTTGGAGTGTTCGCTACGACACCACTGCCATGTGCAATTTTTTTTATTTCGTACACAAATTACTAATTTTCTTTTTTTTTCCTGTATGTTGAGAAGTATATTTCCTCATTCGCTGTAGTCATTATTTAACGTGCGTGTCTGTTTATGATGTCGATGTAAGCTCCATGTTTACTAAAAAGTATGCAGCTAAAATCTAAGGCTTTCGTGGCACTTGTAATTTATAAGATAGTTGACATTCCATTGCGGGGACCAAAACGATACGCATTTTATATTGGTATATTTCGTATTATTGAATAAAGAAATACACGATTTGTATAACTTTAACATTCCTGTTTGGGAACGCCGTCGGCGCGGCCCGAGAGTCGCCCGAATAAAGGGAACATTAGATTAACGGAGGAGTGCACCGTTTGCGATTTATTATGAACTCTTTATTTACTTAAATACTAGAGAAGAGATTAGATATTTTTTATTTAATGAGTGATGGTAACACGTAAAATATTGATATTTATAGGAATATGCTTGATATGAAGTATTTGATATTCTATATTGTTTCGAGTATGATTCTTTTCTTGTGTCATAATTTCAGTTTGTTGTTATTTATTGTAATTAATCGATGAGTAAATGACGACCGCTCCATTATATCAAAGTTCGTAATGTACGTAGTAAGAGCTGGCAATACTCCCGTCGGGCAGTCGACTGCGCGACCCGGGGCCTAGCGATGCACAGCGTCAGACAAAACTAAATAATATTATGTCATTTGAAACGTTCGACCGATCGAGGGAAATCCGTCTTTTTTAAAATGTTATCGATTAATGAATTGATAGATAAGTTCGTGAGAAATAAATTAATGATTTTAAGAGTATTCTAACACAAGTGTTTATAAATATATTATATTATTATTTTTAGCCCGTTGTGTTTTTTTACTAATCCGTGTGATCCCCGTCATCCTTCCGACTGCTAACATCCATCGATTCCATCAGCTATAATACGAATGCGTCATGACAGTATCATCGAAACGAGTCCGGTTCATTCATAATATCATCGACATTTGCACCGTTCGGAATGGCACGAAATATCACAACACGAACGCGCCGAACTCGGAGCACGGACGGGGCACGTTGTACATATCGAACGAAGCACGGAGTCCGGGCGGTGCTAACGCATGCATCCCCAGCGAGCGAAGACGAAGATTTCGCCCCCTTCCCGGTAGCCTAGAGAAGCATGGCGGTGTGCATGACCCCGACCGAGGCGAACCCGCGGACCGAGAGCGCGCCATTGACCGCCGCCGCCTGCCGCAGATGACCTGATCGGCGAGATCGAGAAGTTCAACGACATCAGCGACGGCATCGACGACTCGTTCGTCGAACTGATCCCGGGCGTCGACCCCACGCAGCGCCAGGTCGAGCAGGCGCGCGAGGCGGCCCGCAAGGAGTACGAGCGCCAGCACCCACCCAAGCTGCCCACGCCACCGCCGCCACCGAAGGAGCCCACCCCGCCCCCGCCGCCCAAGGAGCCCACTCCCCCGCCCGCGCCGGTCGAGGCCCCGCCCGCGGAGGCACCTCCGGCGGAGGTCACCGCTCCCCCGGCCGAAGGCGCCGCTCCGCCCGCCGAGGGGGTTCCGGCCGCCGCCGCCCCGCCGGCGGAAGGCGCCGCTCCTCCAGCCGACGGGGCGGCTCCCCCGGCCGAGGGCGCTCCGGCCGCCGCTCCTCCGGCAGAGGGCACGGCCCCGCCTGCAGCGGCGGCCCCAGTGGAGGGCGCTCCGGCCGCCGCTCCTCCGGCTGAAGGTGCTCCCCCTGCTCCCGCCCCCGCTGCAGATGCGGCTCCCGCCGCTCCCGCTGCAGATGCGGCTCCCGCTCCCGCTGCAGACGCAGCTCCCGCTCCCGCTCCCGCTGCAGACGCAGCTGCCGCTCCAGCCCCGGCTCCAGCTCCCGAAGGCGCTCCTGCTGCGGCTCCTCCTGCGGAACCCGCACCTGCTCCCGCACCGGCTCCCGCCCCCGAAGCGGCTCCCGCACCCGCCGAAGCGGCGCCTCCATCGTAATAAAAAACGATACTCCTTCGTCGTGCTATTCGGTGTGATTGACTCTTCATAGTTAACTATATTTTTTACGATACGAAACAAATAGCTGATGGAATAAATGAAACAAATATTCGAAAGCGTGAAGAACTAACGCATGCGTGTGAGAGAACTAACGTGCTCGAGTACTGACCGCGGTGGTGTCCGCAGACGAGTTGATCGCCGGCAAGGAGATGTTCCACGAGATTGGAGCGGAGTTGGACGGCGCCTTCGAGGAGCTGGGCCTGCCCCCGCCGCCCCCCGCGCACTCCTCGCGCCCCTGCCAGCGCTGCACTTGCTGCCATTGACGCGACCCGCTTTTCATGTGCATTTAAAACTAGTAATACGACATTCGACTTTTCTTTCGAAACCTAATCCGAGACATCGCTTCTCTAAATTGCATGACGCGTGTCTCCGTCGAACGCTTTATTACCTACGCCGCGAGAGCATGGCTTCGGAATAACCGGGAGCTACATGTAAGCATAATTTTTAATATTATTTACGCTAATTTCGCCGCAGACTAATTCAAAACTTGACTTGAAGGGGTTTTACGTCCTCTTTTGATTCGATATAAATGATGGTGAAGTAACTGGATTCTTGTAGTGAAATGAAATATAAAGCCGGCTACTTTAGAGTGCGCGTATTAACATTTTACGATGCGCAGACGAGCTTGTCGCCGAGAAGGAGAAGTACAAGGACATCGGAGACGACCTGGACACCGCTTTCGTGGAACTTATCCTCAAGGAATAATGCGCGCGCGCATCCATACGGTCAACACCGGTCACTCGAGCGTGGGGCGTCGCTGGCCCCGAAACATCCTTATAGACGTATTTTACTTTATATTTTATACTCCTGATTTAAAGTATTACATACCATAGTTTTATGGCGGTATTTATTTTCGTTTATTAATAAATAATTTATTATTTATTGAAAATGTATTTTATTTTTCCATACACTTATCAAAAGTACCTACTCATAAATTCAATTTTGAAATGTCTCAAAACACTCACAGATTTTCTTCTTATACACAACATATACCATAGTATTCTCCTTTTATAAGTAGGTACGTAGGTAATTAAAAAAATAGTGTAAGTGCTATATTTTAACTTTATTAGTGCAAAACCAACTGAGGGATATTCTATATCAGGAGATATATGAGAGGAGTTTGGGTACCATAGATGGGAACCTTTTTCACATTGAAAGAGTAGCAATTGAGACAAAGAAAGTAGGTATATGACAGAGGATAAGGGATTTACGAATTAATGTTGCTGTCATTACAACCTTCTCACTGATTCACCAACTGGAAGCTTAGGTATATATACTTACCTACTCAATTTTCTCTTTAATGATTTTTTTTTTGAGTAATATGCTGCCAAGACCTGATTTAACTATAAATATTAAATTAAATACAGACAGGTTTAAGGGTCTACATAAAATCTGTTTATATCGATTTCCGGCATAAATATTGGGTCCAATGGAAAAAAGGTTAAATGGCATATTACCTCGAAATTTATGTGAAAATTTAGTATTTCTCCTTTAATTTGTATTAGGTATATTCCCTTCCTTTTCCAATAGATTTCTTTTTTTTTTGTTTCAAAAATAATTTACCCTCTTATTTTGTCTATTTTCACTGCGACAGTCAGACTAATAAAAGATGATTAACAGTAAAATAACTTGTAAACAAAAATTGTAGACAACATTAGGTGCACTACGTTTATTTTATTATGACAAATGACAACATCAGCGATGTTCACAATCTATGCCAGCTATCAAACGTTAGCAAAGTGCACGTAAGTATGCTTAGTTATAAATAAGGTGGTTATAAACGAGACATCTACCGCGCGAGGCAGCTTGTTCTGTGGGGACCCGGCTATTGACGAAATTCGAAAAAAAAACTAAATAACTGATCAAGAACATGGTAGAGATATGAGTAAAAAATAAGCCAACCACAACAATTATTTTGTACCTATAAATTGTCATTACGTAATAGTTTGGGGAAAAAGTCTTTTCGTATTATAGTATGTATGAACTTGTAATAAAATCTCTTTGGCTGTAGTATTTGTACCTGGCTGGTTTTGGTATCATTGAAAGTTAAAATTTTAAAGAACATAATTCCAAATTCAAATTAGGCAAATGTATGATTTTCATTTGTTTTTCGTACTGTCAAGATGAGTGAATCTAATGAAGAAATTTAACATTTTAAAATTTTACTACAAAAAGGTAAAAATGCAACGCAAGTAGCGAAAAAAAATTGCGATGTTTATGGACCTAGTGCAGTGTCTATGAGAGTAGCACAAATTTGGTTTAAGCGTTTTCAATCCGGAAATTTTGATGTCAAAGATGCACCTCGCTCTGGTCGCCCTATTACGGATAAAATGGATGCCATTTTTGAAAAAGTGGAGCAAGATCGACGTATCAGTAGTTACGACGTAGCTGAAGAACTGAGAATTGATCACAAAACAGTTTTGGCGCATTTGAAAAAAGCTGGGTACAAAAAAAAGCTCGATATTTGGGTACCTCACGAGCTCACTGAAAGAAACCTAATGAACCGTATGATTCTTTATGATTCTTTATTACGACGTGATGAAACCGAATCATTTTTGAAGAAGCTGATAACTGGTGATGAAAAGTGGATCACGTACGACAAGAACGTGCGAAAAAGGTCGTGGTCAAAGGCCGGTCAGGCTTCACAGACTGTGGCGAAACCCGGGTTAACTCGCAATAAGGTGATGTTGTGTGTGTGGTGGGATTGGAAGGGCATTATTCATTAGGAGCTATTACAACCAGGCAGGACTATCGATTCTGAACTCTACTGCGAACAACTGATGAGATTAAAGCAAGAAGTTGAGAGAAAGCGGCCGGAATTGATCAACAGAAGGGGTGTGGTGTTTCATCATGATAACGCTAGACCTCACACATCTATAGCCACTCAGCAAAAATTAAGAGAGTTTGGCTGGGAGGTGTTAATGCATCTGCCATATAGTCCTAACCTTGCACCTTCAGATTTCCACCTGTTTCGGTCTCTTCAGAATTCTTTATGCAATGTTAGGTTAACATCACGAGAGGACTGCCAAATCCACTTGTTGCGGTATTTTGATGAGAAGTCCCAAAATTTTTTTAGCAATGGGATCATGTCCCTGCCTACAAGATGGCAAAAGGTTATCAAACAAAATGGTACATACATACTTTAGTTAAATTTAAATAAACTATATTAAAAAATGTTTTGAATTATCTTAAAAAATGCGAAGAAACTTTTTCCCCAACCTAATATATAATAATATATTTTTCTTATAATTTGGGTCTATTATGAAGTACCAAAGTCTACAAGCAAATTGCAAACGATTAAACACCATTGACCATTGCAGAGTGCAATCGACGCACGAAACAAATGCTTGAATAGTGGTTCTTCAAGGATTAACCATCCTTGAAGAACCACTATTAATTGGTCCACAATGCGAAAAATCGTGGTCGGCCTATTTCTTACTCATGCTCGGTTTGTTAATGTAGACGCATCTCATATAATTTTATGTAGAAATGTCTTGTAATGAAATAATAGATTTGGTAGCTTTGATGATAATATTTTTATTAATAGCTTTTTATTTTTATTTGCATCTCAATGTCCATGGCTGTGAGCAGTGAAGTTTTGGTTAGCGTATCTTAAGTTTCACGTTAAAATTGGTGTTCGGTTGAACATATCACCGCACACATTATCGCAGACAAATATTCACAAATCTATTTGACGAAGATTATACATCTCATTTCTGTTGGCTAACTATGGCACATCAAAGGATTTTATCGATATTTTATCGCTATGAAATTCTCTTGCGCACCCATATCTACGTCGTAGCCTATCCTTATTAATTATTTCATTTAAAATATTTAATAGTGTTACGTCGTACATAACATTAAACTCTAAGAAAAATATTTGACGATTCCCTAAGTTAAATGTCTATGTTGTACCTACTTGAAGAACAATAGATGTGATGTTGTTCCTTATTCTTGTATTTACTTTTTGAAAAATGGCCACTTTGTATATTTGGTAAAGCCAATCGTAGTTGTCTACATCATTAAACGTATTCGATTTATCACCTCTGGCTTGCCTTCATTGGCCGGTCAGAGTGGGGCGCTAGAGGTATGGCATTTGCAGAAATTTAGATAATAGGCTGTTGTCTAAATTTCTGAAAGAGCCATACACTCGGGGGTGGAAGTGTCTAAAGGCATAATAGCGGGGAAGCCCGCTCCGAGCTCGAGATTACTCGCTCGTGATGGTGAAACCGGGGCCACACCTCTCGACACCCCCAGCCTCTCTCAACATTGTTGCCCCCTGTCGACCATCGGGTTGGCTGTTTGGGGGGCCCACCAAGGAGAGGCGAGTCACCACCTGCCTAAAGTAGGATTCGATAATGTGAGATGTTGAATATAGGCAGGTGCCGGATCTCACTCCATAGGCCCAGCCAGCTAGTCCCCCCAGTTCACCCACATAGCCCAAAGTTTGGCAAATCACTTTTCATTACAATAGTCCCATTATATTCTGCGGAGTCTGTCTGTGTCTGTATTAACTATTGATGCAGTCAGAGAGAGGTCCCGCCGAATATAACCCATTACAAAGTAGATCAAAATTCTCGAAAGGGCCTCTACGTGTTGGACCCCCCATGTCCCCGCGCAAGCCTGACAAAGGTCCGGGGTTCAAATTGGACCCCGTGCTGACGAGAGACATAATAATAATAATAATGGCAACCCATTATACGTCCCACTGCTGGGCACGAGTCTCTCCCCTTTTTGGGGGGAGGCCTGGAGCTTACTCCACCACGCTGCTCCAATGCGGATTGGTGGAGGTGGGTGGGTTAGTGGCCAACCCACTGTCGGATGTTTTCAAACCACCCATAAGGCCTCCGACAAGGTTTAACGACTGCTATCCATCGATAGCAACCGGGACCGACGGCTTAACGTGCCCTCCGAAGCACGGAAACGCGCATTTAATTTGCCACTAGCGGTCACCCATCACACTACCCGACCGCGCCCGTAGTGCTTAACCGAGCAGATCGCTTACGATCTACACCAGCCGCTGGGCTATGCGCGCTTCATCCGAGGAAATAAATACTTATAATCACTTAGAAATCAATAAAAAAATGCCTGTGGACTATTGCCAATATCCACTAACCGCCACCATCTCTTACAGAGGACTTATTTCAATCTTACTTGGTTTTAACGTATAATAAACGCCAAGGCAAATTTAGATTATATTAAGACTGTTCTAATTCTTACTTTTCTCTGACGTTCGTCATACATCAAAACTAAGTTAGATTGCAATAAGACTGCAATAAAAGATGGTGGTATCGCCCCAGGTCAAATCTTGCCCTGGATGCTTTCGAGTTACCTACCGTGCTAAACTGTGCTGTTTAAGTGTTAAACCATACGTAATTTTTGAACGGCACAGTAAGGTATTTCGGTTGAAGATACCTAAGTTTCGTTGGGGACCAAAATCGACCACACAACACAGCTTCTTGGACCAAGGAAACTTTTAGGATATGAAATAGTCTCGTCATAGGTAGGGAAGGAATAGGTGAAGTCAGTAAAAATGTACAGAAAATAGAGATGTGGAGTAAAAAACATTGATCGATGAAATCGAAAGTTTCAGGATAGTTCACGAATTCTATCACCAGTAACAATGGTAATAAGGGTACACACCTACGTAATATCAATGGTATTCATTTACCTGTATACGTATTGTTAATTTTAACCAAGTAGGTAAAATGGAAAGTACAATAACTAAAAAGGTAGACGAGGCACGAGAGGTATGTCAGGACCGGGATATCTGGCGCTCTACACTCTCTGCCTACCCCGTTAGGGACCTGGCGTGAAGATACATACATACATACAATAACTTAATTGTCTTATCTGCTGGATTCCTCTGTGGTTATTCAAGACGGTTATCACAAAAATAATATCAAAAGAAAAAAAATGTGAAAGAATAGCTCTCACCTTTTTAAATCGCGTGTCTTTGATAAAGCGAGTAGGCGAACTCATCTCACTTGGTAAAGTGAAAATTCCAGAATTGGTAATAATGGTAGGCACCTAATAATGTAAAAAATTACACACGCTTACATGATATATTTTTTTCTTTAAGTCCTTAAATGGGAACTAATTATTGACAATATGATAAAGATACAATTTAGGATTCACGAATAGCAACTACATTACCTAATACTACCATACTACCTAATGTAATGACCCAATAGCGTGATAGTTTTGTGTGTTTTTTCTTATTTCAAGAATTGTTGGCATAAGCGACCTAAATCATCAGCTACAGATTTTATGTGGTTGTGTCTAATAATAACGATTGCAAAGCTCTACATAATTTAGGTTGTTATGTCGATTAGATCAAGAAATAGAATGGCTAAATATGTTTCACTTAAAAAACAACAAACTAAGAGTTAACTGCTGCACAATAGGTATTACAAAAAATATGAAGGTCTCCTTTATTAGAAGAGTAGATGCGTAAATAAAGCAAGTGAAACTTGGTAAATATGTATCATAGGATAAAACAAGCAGTACACCAGTGCCAGTCGTTTATGTCGTTGGTAATTTTACCAACAGTGACAGATCTAGAATTTTTATTGGGGTGGACTTGTGGACCACATGTTTAGTTTGGAAGAAGCTTGACCTTTTATTGAGGCAAATCAAATACACTAAGAAAATTTATTTCAGATTTGTTACGATTGTACTATATGTAACTTCACGCCTGTAATCCCCGAAGGGGTAGGCAGAGGTAAATGCATGCATTCAAGTATACATGCAAATACTCACGATTCGCCGGTTACGATTGAACTGAGCTTAAATAATTTCGAAAGGACTTATTTCCACATACAGAAATGTTACTCAAATCTAAGCTGGACTTAATAGACTTTTGTCTCTATTAAACAGGTGCAAACGACAGAGATAGCTTATATATGACTCAAATACGTTTGAGTATTCAGCCATTAGCCTCTAAAGTCCTCACTGTAATCGCATCTTAGCGTCGCCGATTCCTAGTTGATTGAAGAAACGTGGATTTTAGGACAATTGTCATCTACAGTGCTCAACAATAAATATTGCACATCGAGCCTAGGAAGGAGACTTCGGCTTATTGCGAGTCTGTATAGCGATATCTCTTTCGCACCGTACATATTTGACGTTTGTCGACCATTTTGATCAAGTTTATACTAGCAGCGATAACGCTCTACGAAGCTTTACGCTCGAATCGAGTCGATCGTCTCTTTCGTAGGCTCGATATGCATTATCAATTGTTGAGTACTGTAGTTACGTATAACGGTTTACGTATTTATCTTGTAACCCAGAGGCAATCATTGATTTTTTTCAAGGGAGGGAAGAGAAAGAGTATAAATCAACAGTTAGTCGGGGGTACAAGTATTGGTTCAGCTGTAAACACAAAAACACTACGCATTTGTTTGCCACGGTTGTGCCGAATGTCAAGTAGGTAGGGAGATGGTTCATCATCCTCATGTTGTTTAGTATGTTTTTAATGAAAATCTAACCAAAATAGATATATATTCAACCTCTGCAGTTATTGAGGATAATATAAATTATGGGTACGTTCATATATTGTAGAGCTAGGTTAATTAAATAATGTGAACGTGAACTAATTTACAATTTAATCTTAAGCGTTACTAACACTTACTAACCCATTGGAATTCACAACAGATGAGGTTGTCGAGGAGCGAAGTAAATACAAGGCTATCGCTGAGGAAGTGGACCAGACATTCGCAGATCTCTCGGGTTATTGAGAAAGATGCATCCCGACTCGCCATCTTGTCCAAAACGGCGGGAAAACACGAAGACACTTGCTTTTTAATGGTGGCAATGAAATCTTGTAAATCGCATTCTTGGCAAGTTGATGTTTAAAATAAGGCTTTTAATCATTATAATCCGTATGACACGCTTAGCGTAGTGTTATATAATGAACCTGTATTCAGGTCAATTTTTTATGTTCATATTAAAGAGAGTGTGATTCTGATTCTGAAAACTATCAAATTGCTTTCAACTTCTTTCGACACCTAAGCGGAAATGCTTTTATAATTAGAATATAAAATTAGGGTAGGTACATAAGATCGAACAAAAATATTTCATTATTGAGATTTAAACAGATGATATTATTTTGTATAACAATTATGCAAAAAATATAAAAAAGAACATTGTTGTCAACCATTTAAAATAATATTGAATGACTTTATTAAAGTAAGCATATGTGGATATCACGTTGAAATGTTATGATATATTATTAACGCTTAAGCGTTCGACGAAAAGCAATATATTTTCAGTGCGTGTCTTTTCTTTCAGTATAATATATTGTATATTTAAAAATATACATTACAGAATTTGCAGATTTAAAATGATTTTACTGCATGCGTTGTGAAAAATAAAATGAATAATTTATTCTACATAATATTATGTGCATGCAAACAGTTTATATCATATTTGAAATATTTTATGTGTTTGCTAGTACATAGTTTCAATGAAGATATCACAAAAAAACAAGCAGAAACTAAAAGAATATAATTGTCATGTCATTTTTTTTTCACAACAACACATTCCTTAATTTATGAAATAGTAGGTATATCGAATAATTAAAAACTGTCTACAAAATGAAATGGAATGGCTGAATTCACTAGATACATAATTGTTGCCTTGTTATTTGGAACCACGAAGTCTAAAAAGTCTGGGGTTTGAGTTGAGAGGAGTGAATTGAGTGGATCAACAGCTACAGCTCATAAACAAATTTTTAAAAAGGTTGTAACATTTCTTAGATTATTCACCATTTCAAAAGGTTGACTAGAACCATTAAACTAATAGAAGCGAATAATATTGTCTTTTCGCGTACGAAAGTTTAAATTAATAAATATGCAAATAAAAACGCAGTCACCAAGGAGGATCTTATGAGAGCTATAACTTTACAATAGATAACCAAATTGATGAAATTACAAAAGAATTCCAAGATCTTCAGTAGGAGGAAATTCTTAGCCAAACTATAAATATCTACTTTGTGTTTTATAATTAGGCGACTGTCGGTGTTTAATTTGTACGGTCCAATAGTGTAATCAGCTTTTTTAATCAAACACACGATGGGGTATCTACTGTCTAAAATTAATCGTGAGATCATATAACAAGATTTAGTTTGTACTGTAACGCAAGATTTTATTACGGTCGAAGTAAGTAGCATTCATATTCTGTAATTTTCTTTTGTTCTGGAGTCACATTGTTACTAAACTTGAGATTTAGTAGAGAAAATATCTGTGGGAACGGTAAATCGATAACAGTATAGTTTATATTTATACAATCATAAAGAAAATAAAATGTTACAATAAGACTGCATCCTACGTACTTGCACCACTCTTGTGTTCTTATTTTGAAAACGAAAATGATCAGCATCGGTTACTTATATAAGTAAATTAAAATAGTCCATGTCTTATTCTAAATATTTTATTTTTTATATTTCTTTTTAAATAAGTACGTAATAATTACTGTGTTGGCTTCGCAATTAATGCCAGCTGCCTTTTAAAACAAAATTCAATAATTCACATTGGTATAAACTAAGCTACATAGTGTTTTCAGTTTATTGATTAAAAGCAAACTTCTCTTCTTTCGACGACCCGGTTAGTTTCGGGTGTGGGTGTTTGTGTATGTGTTGTATGTGTACAACGGCACCCACGACACAGGTTTAAACCTAGTGTGGGGCTGTGAGTGTAAAGCGTATTTATTTATTTATTCTATAATATCGGGAACCTGGGCTATCTGGAACTATGTAAGAGAATTGCTTTATTGCTTAATGGAATTATACTATTACAGAACAATTTAACACGAACGAAAACTGTGTTGAAGTTAGTATATTTGAATTACCTACAAGTTTTATGTCATCGCATGGCCTACCTTATTTAAGTTAAAAAAATGTACACTTATAAGTACATAAACTCTTGTATCTGTTAATTAAGATTGTATACCTACATTCCATTTTCCTATTTGTAATCCTTTTATATTGAAGCGGAACGACTACTTAGTTTCTATACCTTAGCTTTTCTTATCGATTATCATTTTACTCTGGTGAAATAAAGATTTCGATACAAATGTTGTGTTTTATTTTTTACATCACTAATACGATACAAAAGTTCAAATTTTGAGAACTAGAAGCGCAGTTAGTTATGCGTTAAATAAGAGCGCATTACACATAGATAGTTAGTGAAAACTGCAGCCTAAAGACCAAAAGTAGAACATTTTGTGTGCACAACTACTGCAAATGCGTTGGCGTCCCTGAGGCTTAAGTTGTTTTGCCTCTGCAATAGAAATATTTTTTCTTTACTGGTGGTAGAGCTACAGTGAAGGAGCTCGCGGGCGTAGGTACCATGTCGCTAAATGGTAGTGTTCCGCACTATCGTATTCCGGCCAAGTGGTAATATACGGTCCTGTAGTTTCCGGCACAGAGGCATAACACCTTAGGCCTTAGGCCTTCATTTTGACCCCTGGGCTTTGTGTGGGTGTCTATAGGCTGCAGTCATCACTTAATAACAATGTGAACTGTATGCTTGTTTGCCACTTTCATTACATAAAAAATAATAACGGGACCAACAAATGACCGGAATAGCATAGTATTGAACATTAATAACCGTTTGGTAGTAGATAGATTAGTATAGAAGTAATGTGGTGGTGCTTACGCACTTGAGCTCCTACAATGGTACCATAAAACCGGGTAGTGGCAAACGAAATATTTACGGCTCTACGCCCTTCAGGTCTGACCATAGAGAAAACTGGTTCTTTCTTGGATAGTAGCCACGTGGCAGCCACACGTCACATTTTAACTGCGCAGGTTTGCACAAGCACAATGGAAGCAAATAAATGTGTGTTGCCGGCATTAAGCAATTATTAAATCAGGTGCAGTCATCGGATTTATATTTTAAGGATTGCTTGATTTAGATTCAAAGAACAGAAACGCATGTGAAGACATTTTTTTATGATTTAAGAAAGAAGTTATGAATTCGAATTCAAAGCAAACCCACAAGTTGTAGACCCAGACACTCGTAGGCGTTGGCGTAGGCTGCTACGATATTAGGGGAGGTCGGATCGTACAGAAGTACACAACGTGTAAAACTTAAATCCTTTTTTTTATATAATGAAGATGTTGCGATCACTGCAGCCCTATAGACATAAAAATAATAAAACCAGAGGTAAAAATGAGAATTTGTTCCAAACCATCTTTGCGACCTTAGTTGTTATGTCTACGTGTGGTTATTACGGGGCTATACATAACCATCTAACTGGAACACGAATGTGCTGAACACTGTCATTTGGTGATAGAGCTCCAGTGACGGAGCTCGTGGGCATAGGCACCACCGGATTACCTAATATACTTGCCGTTAATTGGTAGTGTTCAGCACTCGTGTTCCGGTCAGGTAATGTACGGCTCTGTAATTTCCAGCACAGAGGCATAATATCTTAGGTCACAGGAGTGGTAACGCATCTGCATTTTGACCTTGGTCTTAGTGTAAGTGTCTATAGGCTGCAGTCATCACTTAACATCAATGTGAACTGCATGCTTGCTTGCCACTTTCATAACACAAAAAAAAATTACGGGGCCATACATAACCATCTCACTTGAACATAAATGTGCTTAGGCGGCAGTTATAGGTCGCGCCAGGTAAAAAGAACGCTGGCGGTCAAGTTGCGCATTAGACGATTTATCGATCTATTTGGTGGTATGAGGTGCGGCGTTTTCAATCT
The DNA here is from genome assembly GCA_036365455.1 of Macrosoma leucophasiata. Lineage (NCBI taxonomy): Eukaryota > Metazoa > Arthropoda > Insecta > Lepidoptera > Hedylidae > Macrosoma > Macrosoma leucophasiata. The sequence continues at coordinate 15,620,187 of JAWQUS010000021.1, forward strand.
GTCTACCAATACACAAAACCGCAAGCGAAAGCTAGATCAAAAATAAACCAATAGGGCTAGTACTTTCGTGCGTGAGTGTACCGATGCGCGAACACATCCCTTCTACTTTCTTCCAGCGTTCTTTTTACGTGGCGCGACCTATACATCAGGTAATACGATGGTACCTACACTCTTGAGTCCCTATACTGAAACTCTACCACCATCTGGTGGTATAGAGTAGGGTCAGTATAGATACCGGTGTTGCTCTCTAACTGGAACGCAATCATACAACGTGACATACAAAAATGATCCATTAGTACAAAGCTAAATAGACACTAGCGTAGTTACACGGTCTTAGATAATTAAGACGCAACACGAATTAATTAGTCATTATTTATAATTAAATGAACATCAATACGAGTGACAAATAACATGTTCGCCATTTCATATAATTACGCTTGATGCAAGAGTGGGGATTGTCTATTGTTTTGATCTTAATTTAGCTTTAGCTGAGCTGGTGAAAGACGAGAATCTCAATGGAGTTTGATGCATGAGTTTTTAAAATAGATTTAGGTCCAACGATAACATTGAAGCTTGGAGAAAATAACATGTCACAAGGATATATGCAAGGTAATGTGGAAAATACTTTTTGTATGTTAATAATCTATCTTTATATCTAAAAATCAATTGCTGTACGTTAGTCTCGATAAAACTCGAGAACGGCTATACCGATTTGGTTAACTTTAGCTTTGAATTATTTCTGGAAGCCCAGGGAAGCTTTAAAAGGTAAGAAAATTGAAGAAATTGAAGGGAAATAGTAAAAACCACAATTTCATTTTCCCATACAAATAGTCCTTATCTATCAAACCTTTGACACATTATTTCATTCTGGGGCATTACGAAGTTTGTCGGGTCAGCTAGCTATAAATAAAAGTATCACAAAAACCGGCCAAATGCTTGTCAGGCCACGCGGAATGTAACTTCATAGAACTTCGTTGTTTAATTTTTTTTTTTTAATTTTTATTGAATACTCGTAAAGTTGTGAAATCAACTTAGCTGTGATCATAGATTATTATCTACTTTGTGATAGTTTTCCTTCTTACTTTATTATATTTAATTTTACTATTACCATGACTTTTTTAGACGACTTAATCATGTCATCACTTGTCATCGTTCAGCTGGCTTAAAAAGAGGACATATGATACGAAAACAAAAATTGCATTTTAAAGCATAATAGATTATTAAAAACGGTTACCTTAATTATCAGAGAAAAGGTTTTCTGAAACAGACAATGTTTTTGCGACGAATGATAGCAAAAATGTGTTGCGCCTGAGCAAAAAAAAAATCATCCCCACTTAACTGTTAGTTGAGCTACCCAAAAAAAATAAATGTTTTAACGATTTCATTTTACCACATTGTCGAATTCGTTAAAATGTATATTTATGCCAAATTACAGCATTATAGTACTAAGATCCTTTGCGCATAAAAAAGAAATTGTTGCACAGCATAAAAATATTCTGCGTACGGAACACATCATTATCACTTCAGCCGAAAAAAATCCACTGCTGAACAAAAACCTTCCCCAAAGAGTCCCACAACAAGGTTGTGCGTCATTAGTAACGAATATCCCATAATCGCCACGCTTGACATGCGAAGTTAGTAGCGTTGGTGGTAGATTCATCGCGGGAGCCTGGCCTGACCGCCATTATTCGGCTGACTGCACTAGTAAAAGAATTCTAATCCACTAGTGGTGGACGATGAGGTCTCACCTTAGCGACCAGCGATACCTTCCTGTATGGGTATTCTTAGGTCGTGTCTCTTTACAAAAAGCACCAGTAGCTATTTGTGAAGAAACACGACGGCGTGTATGAATTAAATTATTTTTATTAAAATACACGATGTTTTTGTCTATGTCTCAGAAACTACAAGGCCGTACATCACCACCTAATTAGAACAAAAAAGTGCTGAATACTCCTATAGCAGCAGATGCATTAAGTACTGCAATGTTGTTTATACTCTGCCCACATTTAGTTCTGAAAGTGGAGCTTTACCACTAGTAAAAACTGAACTTCTGTTCGACCTCCGCACCGGGACATGTCAATATTTGTATGGCCTACAGATATTTGTTCCGAATCTTGGTGTTTTGTATGTGATACAGTACCTACAAGTAATTAAGACTTGAATCATAATACCTTAGGCCTCAGGTTTGGTAACGCATCTGCATTTTGACCTCTGGTCATTGTGTGGGTGATCTATAGGCAGCAGTCATCACTTAACATCGATGTGAACTGCATGCGTGTTTGCCACTTTTATTACTTAAAAAAAAGTGTTGGTTACACAGAGAAATGTGTGGTTAGGTACCAGGGAAACAGCAAACTGTAAAGCAATGTTAATGGATAAATAACAAGTTAATCCATTTAATAAGAATGAACTTGAATATTTATCAATTATTTTTAAAATAATCTGCATGAACTCAAAGAAGAAATATTGAAAAACATTTACGGATTCGTACGATTGTGAAGAAAATAAATATCCTTTCTTTGAATCGTTTAAAATACGCAAGATAAATGAGGAAAAAAAGTCATATTTCAACGAAACCTTCGTTAAAATTAAACCAAGTGTAAAACAATAATTATTTTACTTAATACCTAAATTCTCGACATTCAACTTTGCGATCATGAAAGCATGGGAACAATGTGGGAGTGCGATAGTCGAGGCGTCTATCGCGATTGCGATGGTGGATAGGAATCCAGGATTTTTGGCACCCAAAATAGTAGCGCGGGCGCGCGGCCGGTGAGCGAGGGCGGGCGGGCGCAGTGCGTGTCGCTCCGCCGTGTGAACAACTCGTGAGGTGAGTCCCGCCACCAGCCTGGATACCCGCAGGACCCAGGACCCCGGAATCGACCCCCAGTGACCGCATCGTGCGAGTATCCAAGCTCCTGGTGATTTGTGATTTCGCTGTACGTGAACTAAAATGTGCTACCAAACTTGTGAAAAACGTCGTGTGTCCGTATCGACTCCCGCGCAAGTGACTCGAATTTCAGCGCGCGCGCGGCCTCGCTGAAAATAGTGATCGCTCCGCAGCTTTCGACCTATTTGCGGCATGTCCGAACTACTGTATTTATTTAGCGATATGAGGAAACTCATCTCAATTCTTATTTAGTCGCATATTTGGCCCATTTATCGATGAACTAAGACGATTATAGTGCTCGTTTTCGGATGGCAGGTGTCTGATTTCTGTGTGGGATGTGGAATCATATTTAGAACGACAAAATGTGTGGAATGTGATGGCTATGACGTGCGTTCACTACGCATACCATACATAGTGTGGACAAAATAATCTTCACCAAACTTTACATAGTATTAAGACACACAACATTCACTAACAACTCTTTATCACACTACTGATCGGGCTTAAAAAAAATAATTATAAACAAAATATCTCGCTTAAATAATTTCACGCTACTAATTCAGATGTGATAATCCATTAAATATATATCTACTAAAGTGAAATAAGATAAACTATAAGTTACGACTGTAGTTTTAATGTCAATAAATCAAGAAATGTAAGAGTAAGTACTCATTCAATCTGAGAGCTATTTAAGCTTAGCTAACAAATGTATGCAGGTGGAGGTCTAGGAATGTTGGCACAGGATCAAAGGTAGCCGGCACTTGCAACTGCAACACAGCCTGTTGCAGCACTGTGACGTTACAGTTTAGTGTAAACAAAGCGTAATGATTGATGAATTTATATCATTAAAATATATAATTAGATTCTGCTTCTTTTATCAAAGGAATAAATAACATTTTAAAGGGCTACTATTAAAAAAGAATTAAAGTTTTTAATTTACTGTCGAAAATAAATAACGTTCAAGTGAAGTTTAAATTGCTTTTTTTTTGGATTTATTATTATTTTTTTATCTATATGATTTATATGACATTGATACTTTATTACATTTAAAGTAAAACAAATGCAATGAATTCGAATTAAATCAACAAGAAATAATTTTTAAAAGTTAGTTTATTTTATCTAAATTTTTGAATGCACACTTAAATGCATTGATTCAGTTCAAGGACTTCTTCAAATTAGCTAAAATATTGATAATTCAGTAATGTATTACAAACATTAGGTTGCCAGTCCAGTTTCTTTTGCACTAAATGCAGTTTTTACTGTCCTACTTAAAGGATGTCGGGTCATCTCTTTCAAAACATCATCATTTTATTATACGATACACATACTTCGAGTGTAAAGTATATATAATGTAGTAGTAAATTATATAGATGAATAATGGTTTAAAAAATTGTTAATGTAACTTGCTTTGATTTTTCGAAATTGAACAAAAAAAAGAAATGTAGAGCCGCGGTGACATTTAGGTTACGCGGTTTGCGGCGATGTTATCTACGAGTATTTGCTCACTTTTATCAGCGGGAATATGCCATATTCATGATTTCATATTCATATTAATATCCCATTAATATCGTCATAAATTAAACACTGAGCACTTGTCGTTAGAAACAGTTGATAATGCCTCTTGTAGGTATATCATCTTTTGTTTCTTGAAGCACTATTCTCATATAAAGGCTCTACTAACAGTAAAATCATAAAAAGGTAAGTAGTAGAATAAAAGACATGAACTTATAATTTCTTTTTAGAAACTGAACTGTGGGTAAAAAACAATAGTTGTAACAATACACGCCAGACATTCTATTTAGTTCAATCCGCTAGCAACTTATTAATAAAAATAAGAAAAAAATATAAAAAGTTGTTTATGGGTGCCACAAATAATTATTATCAAAAATTAATTAAATAAAAAGCCCAAATTTACCGTAAATTTGGGCTATCTGTTACATTTAAAACTAAAAAAATAAATCTTTCATGAACTTAATAGGAGATTAGGTGGGACCAGTCGACATGACACGACCAATCGTATAACACTATCAGCAGTGTCTCGAACAAAACTCGTTTATTTCAGTTAACAATATCAGTAACACTTGACAGCTCGCCAAGTAAACTATACGTCATGACGTTATTTTTGCCGTTCCAGATGCGAACTGGTTTTTAATGGGATCGCCATTCGGTAACCGTTATATTTTCGTTTTTACGCAAAATCCAAGGAATTCATGAGTTCATGATACACATCCGTGCTCGGATTACATTATTTTATCTTGTTTGTTTGTACTTATATACTGAAGTAGTAAGTTAGTAAGTACATTTAAAAAATTGGGTCAGTGTTATTTTTAATTTATGATACAACACAATCTAATAGCACATCAAATCTAAAAATGGTAATTTTAATTAATAATTCCATCATAACATATTCGAAAAAAAATTTTTTTTTCTAATCTTTATATACCAACACTGTGTCACCCTCAGCCCCGCACAAACAATTATTGAGTAAGAGTCATCTGGTATATACCATATTTCAGCTGAATCCTTGGGTTGGCATGGAAATAAGTAATACCTGACTGGATTCACCGGATTAACGGTTTGACAAATATGTAAACAAAAAAAAATGACCCGGCCCATGTTTAATACTACTTAGGTTTTATGATACGTATCCACACTACTTTCAAAACTACACTACACAATCTACAGACGTAGAAGCACTTTATTATTGCTTTGTAATAATAATATGCAGTATTTAATTACTTGTTCTCAGATTATGAGAACCTAAAAAAATCAATATAAGTTGCAAATTAAAAAAATCTTTTAAAATAAGAAAAAAAAAGCATAACAGTATTTGCTTTTATGATTGGCCAAGCTCAATAACTCACAAACTCATAGATACATTGAAGTAGTTACATGATTCTTAAGATGTTTTCTGACAAAAATAAAGACGTTTTCACTGTGGAAATATATGTTTTTACAAGAGTTAACAAACATTGTTAAACTTAGCACGTAGTTAACATTCATTGTTATTTAGTTCGTCACATTTTCACGTCTGATTCACGGCATGATCTTCTTTATAATTCGCATTGAAATACTTTGTATGGTTTGTGCCATAGAGCAACACCGGAGGGGAGCAGCCATAGCTTTCCCCTCGGTCAAAGTCCAAGCCCAAATGGGCCTGTACCTGTCGCCTAGATGTTTAAATGTGTGCGTGAAATTGTTTCTGTATTTTGTTAAAGTCAAGGTGTGAGTTTCGTAGTAATGGACGATTTTTGTAGTGTGCGTGTGTGTCGCACGCATTTCCCTCCGCAAAAAATGACAGACTGTTTTGCATCGGAGTGACTGACAGTCAACGTACAGCCATGACAGAATGTCTGTCGTGCCTGTAATAAAGAGGTCATCATTGCTGAATGTATCTTTATTATTTAGCGACTACGGATAGATTCGTAATGTGGTGGAACCTATCCCGTGAGCTTCTCTACTGGACCATTATCAACAGCATTGATTATCACCTATATAGTTCAATATTAAGTCATATCGTACATAACGACTGAGCGATGACTGTATCATCTTGTAATTGTTAAGTAAAACTTCTCGTAATAAAATTAGTTGGTTCTGAACTTCACATACACGTTGAACTAACTTAATAAATTAGTTACTCTGCAACTGAGAACAAGTTAACAGTTAAAGCAAGTAAGCAACGACGGTATTGTGTAGGCGTAGAGCAAATATAAGGTAACAAACTGAGCAGTAATTACGTCATGCATTACTGCGCTCATTAAGACGTATGTCGTTAGATAATTTTTTTTTTTTTTTTATGTAATAAAAGTGGCAAACAAGCGTGCAGTTCACATTGATGTTAAGTGATGACTGCAGCCTATAGACACCCACACAATGACCAGAGGTCAAAATGCAAATGCGCTGCCACTCCTGAGGCATTAGGTGTTATGCCTCTGTGCCGGAAATTACAGAGCCGTACATTACCACCTGACCGAAACACGATAGTGCTGAACACTACCATTTAACGGCAAGTATATTAGGTAATGCGGTGGTGCCTACGCCCGCGAGCTCCGTCACTGGAGCTCTACCACCAGTAAAAAAATACCACCAGTAAAAAATAAATTATTATTATCATTCGTGCGAGCCACAGCCTAGATATACTTCCATAGACACCATACACATATAACATTGCCGGAACGAAAAATGTTTGATTAAACGGTGATTGATCATCGAAATGTATTATATGTATCTTCACGCCAGGTCCCTAACGGGGTAGGCAGAGAGTGCAGAGCGCCAGATATTTGTTCTATTTACTGTGTCCCGGTCTTGTCATACCTCTCGTGCCTCGTCTACCTTCATCATTCTCTTCATACATGTACGCCGATTCCTAAGACTTTTGACCCCACCATCAGACAGAATTCGCTCATTCGACATTCTTTCTATATGCCCGAACCATCGGAGCATGCCTTTTTTTCATTTTTACACCGAAAGTATTATATACCATAATTATACCTATTATTATCTTAAAGTTCTGCAGAAAATTTGCTAGTTATGCAATTTGAATCCTACGATATAGGATTTGAGGATGCGAATTATATGTAACAGGAAGCGAATCTATTTTTTATTGTCATGAAGTGGCAAACAAGCATGCAGTTCACGTTGACGATAAGTGACACTGCAGTCTATAGACATCTACACAAAATGCAAAGATTTTAATGTAGATGTGTTGCCACTCACTAGTTCCAAGTTGTTGTGCCTCTGTGTCGGATATTACAGCCATTTTTCTTAAAATAAATTAATACAAATAATACAAAAAAAAAATTCAGCCTGACCGGAACACGACAGCGCTGAACACTATCATTTAGCGGCATTTGCCGCTAATTACTTGATTGCGTAATTCGATGGCGTCTACGCCCGCTAGTTCCGTCACTGGACCTCTACCACCACTATTAACAGAGTATCAATTCGAAGAAATCGAACATCAATTACTCCCTGTCTCGGATGCTGAATTCAGGATAGCTTATTGCCACCAATCTGCCGAAACAATGCATGACTCACCAAGTCTAACAAAACCAATAGTCATTAAATACTAAAGCATTTGCCACCTCTACAAAAAGAACGCAGACACTAATGCACCTGCATTACGAAATTAATAATAGAACACAAATCAAATTGGGTCGTCTAGTTTATAGAGGTTAAATTAAACTAATACTATGAGTACAAACCCGACAGTTATTGTGCACTACTGCAATCAACCGCTTGGAAAGCTTCCAACTTTCAAATATAAATATACTTAATATTAAATCGTTTGAATACCTACCCTCACATATTACTTCATTCTTTTTCTGATCGGTGCATTTCCGCTGACATGATCGTTTCAATATTCTAATTGGGTTTCTTCTTGTTAGCTTATGTTTTATGGAATCTGGAAATAATATACGTTGTTGTTATATATCCAATTTATAAGTTTTATCTTACTTCTTACTTACTATTATAAATGTGAAATCATGGATGTTTGTTTGTTTATTGCTCAGTTATGCTAAAACGGCGATACGGATTTTAATGAAATTTGTATACAGGCAGAATCTAATAATATATAGCTGTAACACATAGGATACTTTTTATCCCTTCCAAAGGTTCCTTACGGGATTTTTAAGTATACGCGGACGAAGTAGTGGGCAAAGACTAGTTATTTATAATTTTCATTGAAACGACTTTTGCCGTATTATCTAACTTTAGTTTTTACATATCGATACCATTATAGTATATTAATGTATTGCATTTGATATTTGCCTTACACAAAATACAGTAAACCTGAATTAAATTATTAAGTTGCATATAAACAACCTTAAAACGACAATTTCGTAAAAAAATGTAAGATTTTTTTTAATACATAGTCCTTCTCTTTCTCTTACAAACTTAGTTTTCTTCATTCATGGGTAATGAAGACGAATATCTCTATTTGATAAATAGCTGTGCCCGCGACGTTGTCCGTGTAGAAAACATTTTTGCGACATTTTTATTTCTGCTCCGCTCCTATTGTTTGTTTCTACTGGTGGTAGAGCCCCTACCTAATGGTAGTATTGCCGTTAATGATAGTATTCAGCGTTATCGTGTTCCGGTCGGGCCTGTTATTTCCGGTACCGAGGCATAACAACTGAAACTACAGGAGTGGTACTAACGTATCTACTACGAAATGTCTGCTTTTATGTAGATGTTTAAAGACTACAGTAATTTTGATGTTAATGTGAACTGTATGATTGTTTGCTATTTAATGAGATAAAAAAGCGTAATATTATATAGCATATAGTTTTCCTCGATAAATGGGCTATACAATTTAAATAAAAACTTTCAAATCTTACTTGTCCCTGAGATTGATTAGACAGGATTTTTTACAGACACAAAATCCCTAAAAACAAGTGAGTAATCTAATAAAGATATTAATTTTGTTCCAGGCCAGTTGCTGGCGTATTTTATCGACAGAAAAGTAAAGACACAAAGCCGCCACCATGGACGCGATCAAGAAGAAGATGCAGGCGATGAAGCTGGAGAAGGACAATGCCATGGACAAGGCAGATACCTGCGAACAGCAGGCCAGGGACGCCAACCTCCGTGCTGAAAAGGTATATAATTTTGCCTCTGTAGTCTAGTGCCAATGCCAGAGTCCCGGATAGGAGAGTCACCCTCGGAGTTTGGTAATGTACCCCGAGGTGTGAATAGGCTCGCAACATTATATGTATTTGCATGTAAGCTTGAATACATGCACACGTCTGCCTGGCCTTTTGGAGAACAGAAGTGTGGCGTTTTGTTTTACCATAAGATTCGATACGATTTTTTTTCCTGAGAAGGATATTATGCCTTCATCACCGTAAATGAAAAACAGTATCAGGCGTACTATCAGACCCTTAGCCAGGTTGAAAGGTCCAATCGTTTACGATAAAGATAACGCAGCAAATATGAACTTCTTGTTGTCATCAACAAAGTTACGTGACATAATGATGATCATTCATACAATTGTTTTTGCTATGGCGGTAAAGATCATAGCTTGATTAGAAAGGCAGGCGCCCCCTAGTAATATTGTAATGTACGGCCCACAATTTAATTTCTTAAGCTAAGGTTTCTGGACTCTCATTGTAGAGATGATGGACTGTTAGTTTGGTACATAAATACCGACTATTTAATACTGAAAAATAAGCCTGGACAGGGATATCTGGCGCTCTACACTCTCTGCCTACCCCGTTAAGGACCTGGCGTGAAGATACATAAAAATAAGGCTTACAAAAAGTTACAAAAGCTTGTAAGAAACATTTTGCAGATGCAAAGAAACAATCAAGTCAACATAATAAGTCAATAATCTTTATAAAATTCGGACAAAAATAAGCATTCTTCAAAGATATATCGGTCAACATATTGGAACCTTCCAAATAGATTTTGCAATTCAGTGTGAAATACCTGCAAGTTATAAATGAAATGTAATTCCCTTCTAGGTCAACGAGGAGGTGCGTGAGCTCCAGAAGAAGCTTGCCCAGGTGGAGGAGGACCTGATCCTGAACAAGAACAAGTTGGAGCAGGCCAACAAGGACCTGGAAGAGAAGGAGAAGCAGCTGACCGCCACTGAGGCGGAGGTCGCCTCCCAAAACAGGTGACGCCATTTCTGATTAATTCAATTATTAAGACCAATGATTCGGAACGCTTATATCATAATAAGGAACATTGATTCCAGAAAAGAAATGATGGCTAAAACGTACCTACGAAAAGCATTGCTCACAAATATGTTTTTTTCGAACACTTATCTGTCGCTGCAAAAAAATTGTACTGGTCCAATTGAATATTTTGACATGGGAAAAAACTTCAAAACATGTTATATTTTATTCTGAACTAGCTGAACCGGTGAACCTTGTATCGCCATTGGAGATTTTTAAACATTTGTTATTATTTATTTTTTTCTATACAACCCTTTTCCTGACAATACCGAACACGTAAAATACAACATAAAATAAAGATTTATCCAATTTGGTACACGCTTACAAACATTCGGTGATTCATTTCAGTGTTGACATGTATGTACACAATTATTATGATTTCACAAAGTATGTGACAGAAAATACGTAAAGCACGGGAGTGAAATCCCGGTAGCAATGAGTAGAGTTAGTAACTACTAAGTTCAGATTAGAATGACGAACTTAAGAGTTCGTCATTAATGTTTTGAACCTATATTTTATAACTAACTTGTTTAGTTTAGAATATCATTGATATATCTTGGAATTAAAATAAACGTAACATAAAATAACAGGAAGGTGCAGCAGATTGAAGAGGATCTGGAAAAATCTGAGGAGAGGTCCGGCACAGCCCAGCAGAAACTGTTGGAAGCCCAGCAGTCTGCTGATGAGAACAACCGGTAAGACCATGATATTTCATTTCTTACTAAATTCAGTGATTTTAATGCATCATTTTAGAGAAAAAGTTGACAGCTATCGTTAGCTTCTATTCCTATTTAAGACAAAAAAGTCAAATATGTCTAGAATTATTCTGTAGCTAACTTTTTATCAGAAATTAATAAGAGTTCCGCGTTTTCATTATTAGTTGCAACATTTAATTTTTGAAGATGTAAAACTATTTTTACGTAGCTATGTTCCATTCTTAAGAACTTGTTGACAAAAATTTTACTCTTTCTGTAAATATTATTGTAAGATTTTGTGGCAAACAATTATTTTGTTCATTTCCAAAATGTCCTTTCTTGAAAACTGCTAAAGCTGAACGTAAAACACGATTTGAAACGTTGAGTGTCTTAAACGCCATATTTACTTTCGGCAGTATGTGCAAAGTGTTGGAGAACAGAGCACAGCAAGATGAGGAGCGTATGGACCAACTCACCAACCAGCTGAAGGAGGCGCGTCTGCTCGCTGAAGACGCTGACGGCAAATCTGACGAGGTAATGAGCTAAAATAAACACACTTTAAACTAAAGAAACAGTACGAAGATTTAAGGTAGGGACAAAGGGGCATAAGACAAATCTTCTTAATCAATCAAATACATAACCCAAATCATTCAAGTACATCCCAAATATGACAAACTTTCTCGTAAGTTCTTACTCTTCAAACAAAGCTCCTATCCTTTTTAGTATTAGGAAATAACCTGTTTCCCCCCCGAAAACAAATACATATTTCATTTTAAACATGTTTTATTCATACTGTTAGGTGCTAGAATTCTGTTATCTTATTGATTTTTGTCAACTTCATGAAGAATGTTGAGTGACACTTCGTTACCTATCTTACCTTAAAGTTTAACTTTTGGGCGTAAATTACAAATAATTTACTACCTACCTTATACAATGTTCCGTGATCTCCTCAACATCTATACAACGTTCGTCAGATATTTGTACAATAACTACTGATATAATGAATGAATGTAAATGCACAGGTATCCCGCAAGCTGGCCTTCGTTGAAGATGAACTCGAAGTCGCTGAGGACCGTGTCAAGTCTGGTGACGCCAAAATCTCAGAACTTGAAGAAGAATTGAAGGTAAATACATCTGTATCTAAACTACTTCAGGGATTGTGTTGCCTAAATATTCTTAGACTTTCACTTAAATTATCGCAGGTAAAAATATATTACTAGTTGATCCACCTTGACCAAATCGGCTCAGTATTGTCGGAAATAATTAAGAATGTCAATGACAAACAATAAAGTGTAAGTGATCTAATCTAACCCTGGGTTGCACCAAGATATTTGTTAAAGTTTAAGTTATTGTAGTATTTCACATTCTTAGATAACTTAAAGAAATCTGTTAAAGTTAAAGAAGGATGTAAAATGTTACATTAACATTAAATTTAACAAATATCTTGGTGCAAATCAGGCTAAGCTATTCACACTTATGATAGTGCATACGCAATTTAATGGACACAGAGGGGCTTCATATTATTATATGTTTTCTTATCTTTTAACACAGGTTGTAGGTAACTCCCTTAAATCTCTGGAAGTATCAGAAGAGAAGGCCAACCAGCGTGTAGAAGAATTCAAGAAACAGCTGAAGACCCTCACAACCAAGCTCAAGGAGGCTGAGGCTCGTGCTGAGTATGCTGAGAAGACTGTTAAGAAGCTCCAGAAGGAAGTCGACAGGCTCGAAGGTATGAATGGAAAATATTATAATACTTGAACATTATTTTAACAACTAAAGACACTTAAACACGCACAAACTTAAATGGAGTACTCTTGAAGGAAAATGGCATTTTTTTGTAATATTTGGCAAAATTTTCTGAAAAAAAAAGACTTGATTGCCTGATTCAAAGTATTCCAGTAATTATTAAAGATAATTTTTCTTTTTCATGAAAACGAAATCTCTTTCTTTAATTCTTTTCAAAATTTATGATAAACTAAACCTAACAGACGTCAAAGGGAATGCTTTAACTTCTCCCCAAAGACTGCAAAGCTTGTTAATCGGCATTTCTAATAAATCTTAATTCTATCTGGTTTTCAAGTGAGGAAACTAATTTTCTTCTGCATTACTATCTGATAACAACATTTTACAGACGCATTGTTCAACGAGAAGGAGAAATACAAGGCGATATGCGATGACTTGGACGGCACATTCGCCGAGCTCACAGGATACTAACATGCCCATTAGTTTAAGCTAGTATCGTCCATATTGACCCGTGTCCTTTTTAGATCACCTAGACAACATATTCCAAGATTCATTACCTCAACGTTTTCGAGCCGCCGATTCTCTGCTCAACTCGAGCTATTTTCCAATTTAACCAAACAAATTCTAAGCTTAGACTAATTAACCTTTCAGATATTTAAAGGATTGTCACAGTCCAAAACTAGAGATTGCACTCTAACAGCATTTGCGGACAATCCTTTAGGAATCATTAATCCTATTTCTATGTTATTTGTGTTGTGATTAACATGTCTTATGCTTTGCTGCTACCGTCGCGGACCAATGCTTCTAAGGTACTTGTAATTCTTTAATCCCCAATTATTTTTTTAATGACAACTTTAAAGCTATTTGCTTTTGCCATAAAATTCAACATAAAATGTTAACTGAATTTAACGATATTAATCTAATTTATATTAATTCTAATTTAAAGTTATGTCTTCATCTTCTTTGCGTAAGTTCATTTTTATCTGCAGTGGTAGAGAACATATTTTATAAAGATCTGTTCAGTGAATTTAGTATAATTCTTTGCTTATATCTTTATGAATAATATTATATACAGAGAAAAAAATATTTCAATTATAGGTAAATTAAATCCTATTACCATGATAAAATATATATTTGATTTCATATAAAAAAATATGCCAACGCTTATGTATATTTAAATGTTTTTATCCTTTGAGTAGTGTGTCATATGTACCATTATCCTGTAAATATCAGCCATCTCTCACTAAGACCAGAGAGACCAGTAGCGGCATTTTTGTGTAAATACGTAGTATTAACATGTCATTCAATGTACAGACGAGCTGGGTATCAACAAGGACCGATACAAGAGTTTGGCCGACGAGATGGACTCCACCTTCGCCGAGCTTGCTGGGTACTAGACACCACTCCACACTCACACATTCGATGTACACACACATACACAAACATGCAGCTTTGCTGCTGCCAACACAACACAACTTTTGTACACGTGATGTAATGATATTTATTAATATATTATGTAAATTTATTTACGATTTTCAATAAAATTAATTTATAACATCTATTGTTTGCTTTATTTCTTTAAAACTACCCGATAGGTATTTAAATAACAATGGTAATATTGTCGATGGCGGACATAGAGTAACACGGGCCACCGGCCGCGGCGGACCGGAGGGGAGTAGCCATAGCGTTTATTACCGATGCAAAACAGTCTGACATTTTTTGCGTGTGACACATACACACACACTACAAAAACCGTCTATTACTACGAAATTCACACCTTGACTTTATTAAAACACATAAACAATTTCACGCATACATTTAAACATCAAGGCGACAGGCATAGGCACACTTGTGCTTGTACTTTGGCAAAGGGAAAAGCCTGCATATGGCTACTCCCCTCCGGTCCGTCACGGCCGGTGGCCTGTGTGGCTCTATGAAGGCGCACAATAATAAGTTTTTAGTTTCTGTATAAATAGAGTTTCTTTTCACAATTTGTGCATCTATATTTCATTTTAGTTATCAATAGAACTCTTTCTAGAATGTGCATACAAAAGCTCCGAGTAATTTGTCCACTCCAAGGCTGATTGGTCTGTGACTCCAACAATGGCGTCGACGTCAAGAATGGACGTCGGAAATGAGCGTCTCGCCTGTCATCTGTCAAATGACGTCTTTCCGGTACAAGATGGCGTCATACACGCATGCGGGCGAGCGCGGGAAAACCACGCTTGCGCGAACCGAGCTAACTCAATCGATAGTGCAGTACAGACAACAGCCTGTTGGGCTCCGTTATTTTCGCGTGCTAATATCGAAATACGATAGTTTTTGATATCTGAGTTGTGAAAAAAAATCATCAAGGTGTCGGTTTCAAGTAGCGTGATACAGGGAGCGATTAAGATGAAGACGTTGGAACCGAACGGGCCGGACATCTCCCCGGTCGAATCTTGTGAGTTACCATTACATTACAACTTCATTAAATATCTCTTCATCGATTTAAACATCACAGAGGTCAAAATAATGATTGGTAACCGAAGTTCCCGAGAAATGTAAGCCATGTAATAGGCTCAGAGGATAAAGTTAAGTTGACGCGCAATTGTAACGTCGCGAATAGAAAAACATTATTGATACATCTATAAATATAGCAGCATCCTTTTTTCTTGATTATTTTCTATTAAATGTCAACACTGATTCATTTATCCACGTATGTGGATGATGAGGATACTCTTAGGTAATATTTTGTAAGAACTAAAAATAATCAAACAAAGTACCTGCTTAAAGGATAATCAATATCTATTGTTAGTTTTGTATTGTTTGTAGATTCTTTATTTATATTTAATAATTTAAGAGACCTACAAATAAAAATTATCCTCATTATTGACCTAACGAATGAATTTATTAAAGATTGGTCATTATATAAGGTTGGGGAAAAAGTTTCTTCCCATTTTTATAAGATAATTAAAAACATTTTTTAATATAGTTTATTCAAATTTAACTAAAGTATGTATGTACCATTTTGTTCGATAACCTTTTGCCATCTTGTAGGTAGGGACATGATACCATTGCTATAAAAATTGCCCTTCCAATCCCACCACACACACAACATCACCTTATTGCGAGTTAACCCGGGTTTCGCCACAGTCTGTGAAGCCTGACCGGCCTTTGACCACGACCTTTTTGTACGTTCTTGTCCTACGTGATCCACTTTTTATCACCAGTTATCAGCTTCTTCAAAAATGATTTGGTTTCATTACGTCGTAATAAAGAATCACAAATGAGTACACGGTTCATTAGGTTTCTTTCAGTGAGCTCGTGAGGTACCCAAATATCGAGCTTTTTTTTGTACCCAGCTTTTTTCAAATGCGCCAAAACTGTTTTGTGGTCAACTCTCATTTCTTCAGCTACGTCGTAACTACTGATATGTCGATCTTGCTCCACTTTTTCAAAAATGGCATCCATTTTATCCGTATTAGGGCGACCAGAGCGAGGTGCATCTTTGACATCAAAATTTCCGGATTGAAAACGCTTAAACCAAATTTCTGCTACTCTCACAGACTGCACTAGGTCCATAAACATCGCAAATTTGTTTCGCGGCTTGCGTTGCATTTTTACCTTTTTTATAGTAAAATTTTAAAATGTATCGAATTTCTTAATTAGATTCACTCATCTTGACAGTACGAAAAACAAATGAAAATCACACATTTGACTAATTTGAATTTGGAATTATGTTCTGTAAAATTTTAACTTTCAATGATACCAAAACCAGCCAGATACAAATACTACAGCTAAAGAGATTTTATTACAAGTTCATACATACTATAATGCGAAAAGACTTTTTCCCCAACCTATTATAACTTAGGTATAAAAAGTAGAAGTAAGATATTTAATTTTTCAAATTTGAAGTTAGCTTTCACTTATTACAATATTAATTCTGCCATACGAAATTGTGGTGGAGAATTTTTAATAATTGTTAACATGAGGTTATTATGTACGCACTTCCATTTATTATACAAATCTCTACTTATAATAATATTATCCATTATGTCATTTACAGTGAAATATTTAAGTACACCCATGAAGGATCTCTTTACTTTCTATCAATTTTTAAAATAATTTTAGCAAATCTATTCCTTAACAAAATATGTTTTGCTATGTTTTTTCAACATTCAATACTTATTATATTAGGTACTTGAACAATTATTCCTCTAAAAGGTCTACTCAATATGTTAACCTCAAACTATGCAGATGTTAACGAGAATGACTGAAGTTTAATGACATTTCACAAGCCCTACATCGTAGCAAACATATGAATATATATATTCATTTAATTATTAATATGATATAATATTCACTTAAAAATGAAATAGGTAGGTAATGACTATTTCAAGTTATTGAAGCGGTTCACACAACTATGCCATTGGTTGCTAATTAATACGAAAGACGAGATTCACAGACCGTTCTGTTTAATTTCCGAGCATTATGAACTTTTGTATGTATATTTGGTAGGTATGAGAATCGGTTGTAGGTAGTCTATTTTTTATATTTTATCTCTAAATGGTAAGGTTGATTCTCTTTTTATCCCATTTGTTGGATATTTAATTTTTTCATACTTACTTCTAAGGCGATACCAAGTTCGTCGGGGCAGCTAGTAGATATAACACTTCATACTTTGAATGAAAGACTAAATACATTTTGTTTAACTGGTGTGTCAATACTTTAAATCGGAAAGTACATTTTAAGAAAATTCAAATAAGACGTCGCACGTCTGTGAAAGAAGTTTCGACTCTAATCCAAAGTAAATTCTTAGTGCGGCCTGTTCATTTCGCTCTAAGGTACTCCGGGTAGCTTTATTGACTGCCTCGGTTGCGTTAGGCCCTGGGTATAAAGTTCTTGGATTATACGGTGTAGAAAAACTACTCCCTTATACCGTATCTATAGACCCAGGGTTACAAATACAGGGTTTGATCAGTGGGCCGTCGATGAATCGACGCGCGCGCCAGCGCGCGGCGCCGTATAGGCTTCCAGGCACGTGCCCCTTTGCCTCGGTATCTTCTGCTCCCATAGTAATGAGAGCGGCGTCTTGTCTGGGTGGCGCAGTGATGAGCGCCGCGTCGCCGATTAGGGCGCAGCGACGGAGTAGGCGCCTCCCAAGTGTGGTGGTGCCGTGATGACAGCGGTGCCGCGGTGGTTGGTATTGCGGCGGCGGAGGTGTCGTCACGGCGCGAAGTGGCGTCGCTGCGGCGGCTTCCGTCGCCCAGCGTCGAGTTTTGGGAAGCCAACAGGGGCGAGCATCCACCACTCCAGTGGCAACGCCCGCAGATATTGCGCGGTCGTAGCCCGGACCGTAGTCGGACCCGCGACCGCATCCCCGATGAAAGCCCCCACGTCCGGGAATCGAACCCGGGTCTGGCAGGTTACGTGACATCGTCACAGAGCTCTGCATCTAATGGCGAGCCCGGCCGAGCTTGGCTCACTAACGTATCGGATCACGATTCGGGATCGGGGCTCGGACATACGTCGGCGTCCCGGGGTGTCCGGGTTGATACCAAGGAGAGGATTTTGCGCGGGAGTGCCCTCCCGTCAGGCGGCCTGCTATGTAGTGGGGCAAATCCGTGGGGTGTCCGTGAGGTCCATTTTCCGCACGATAGTACATACCGCGCGCGAGACGGACCACGAACTCCTGCACGGATTCTACACGCAGGTCCCGTGAGATGACGTCATTTCTGACGTACCTCCCCGCGTTGGTTATCAATCATTGGGTAGCATACTATGAATGTTCCTCAGTGGCAAGTGACACTCTCGGAGTTTAGTAACGTGCCAAATGAATGTGAATATATTAGTGGTGTCGACACAGTGTCGGTATAATACAAAATGTATGCTTGCATTTATCTCCGCTTTGGGGTGTAGGTACATGTATGTTGTTTATTATTTTAATTGGTTGATTTATAAGGCGTTAAATAAACAACAGATGTTAGATTAAGTTCAGTCATAAACAGTCGCAATACAATTACCAAAAAAAAAAAACTATTTAAAAAAATAAATCAAATAAAATGATCAAGATTTTTTGTAAATAACTTTAAGGCATTGAAAGAGTTCTGAATTCGCATAACTCTTTCAATGCTTTAAAGTTATTTAAACTCTACTAGCCCAAACTTTATACGTCTACATATTTGTCAATAAAATTGCTTGGACTTTTTATTTGACTAGGTATTGCATGACTAATTCGATACATTTTTAACCATGAACTCACTTACCATCAATGTTAAATGTATGCTTGTTTGCCACTTCATGACATAATAAAACTCACATAGGACTCTTGACTGTCCGAAAATGTATAAGGTTTTATAACAAATTTAGTGCCAAGTTGTAAATTGCCATTGAGTTAGATTTTTCTCACGTACATCATTCAATTTATTTTTTCTCAATTGCCGCTGTGTCAGTGAAAATGGCAAAGAAATTGGATCCGAAATTAGTAGGTACATGGACAGTATATCTATTTTATTTCATCTGCAAAATAAGATTGAAGACTAGTAGGTAACATTAAATTATAGCTTATTAACTCAAGTGCTATTGTTTTATACAATGAGTATGTAAAAAAATAGAAAATTATGACCGATTGATAACGTCCTCTCTAATAGCTAGATACTACTACTTATCTTCACTGATGATGTAAAGTACCAGTAGAGGGCTTAGGTTACGCATTACTTTTGTTGTTCTTCGCTTAACTTTAAATTGAAAACTCCATCTCATTCATTCTTAAAATTTTTTAGCTAATTCTTTTACTGTGTCCGCGGTGCGACTATGGAATGCACTCCCCTTATCTGTGAGGCAAGCTCAGACTATCCAAACTTTCAAGAAACAAGTAAAGGATTACTATCTATCACTTTAGCTTTCACTATATTCTTACCACCTTTCTTTTTTTTCATGTACCTATTTTTGTATTCTTGTGCTTTCTTATAAATGTATTTTACTTCTTAGTTTTTAGTAATTGTACGCCCCTTTATAATAAATTTATCTGTCATTGTCCTCATATTCTGGTTGTCTGGAAGAAATTGCTGTGTAGCAATAAGGCCGCCATTTGCTTACTTCTGTAATATTTTATAATTGTCAACTCCTCTGGTGTGCAATAAAGAGTATTATTTCACTCATTTATTCTTCATCTTATTTAGTATTTTTTTACATACATAAGTTAAAAAAAAAAATAAACAAATATATATAAAAAAATAAAAAATAGTGCGCCGCCGGCAGCGGGAACAGGGTCCAAGCTGTCGGTGGTTAGGGTCACAGAGACAGGAACCTCCTCACTATACGTGCCGTGCCGAGAAGTGCCGCCTTCTGTATCAGACCCTTGATCCAACTTCCTAACTGAGAGTATTATTATTATTACTTTATCTGTCTGTCGATAAATGGTTGTATTTAGTACTATCGTGTCCCGTTTATATGCAGGGTCCTGAAATTTCTTTTACAGAGTCAAGTTAAACAACTGCGCCCTCAAGGGTGGCCAAATTTCTATAGTGTCAACGTATGCGTATGTTTGACCTCTGTTTTTTTATGCAGATGTCTATAGGTTATCGTATTCACGTACCGTCCCTTTAAACTGATCGTAGACTGTATGCTTGTTTGTCAACTTCATTAAGTACCACCGAAGAAGACACACCAAGAAGTGATCCCGGTGATCCAAAACCATTCCAAATTAGACTAATATCTAATATACCTATATATTACCACACTAATAAGGCTTTGGGCCAAAACGTAACCGGCGAATCGTGGGTGTTTGCATGCTTGAATGCATGCATTTACCTCTGCCTACACTCTCGGGGATTACAGACGTGAAGTTACTATTTTTTTACGTACAAGTAAGACACAGACGTTATCTAACGGACATTTATTCGATGCTCCGTTTTTAAGAAGATCAAATGAGTATTTGATCTTCATTTTCTTCGCTGAGTCGAACTTCATGTCAGTCTACTGCTAATAAATGAAGTCTATATTTTTAAGGATCATAATAGCATAATTTATTTACAGCAGCAGCATATTTATTTGCCTACATTTATATCTTATACATTTTTGAAGACCCTACTTTCAATGTAAAGTTTACTTAAGGTTGCCATTTACCTTATTCACATGTTAAATAAATACGTGAAGAACGAAACATAAAAAAATATATTGCAATATGGGAGCAAAGTGAATTAAGCCTCTATACTCAGCTATGGGATGAAACCCCGTAAACATCAATGTTCACTGAGCAACGTGCTATAAGGGAAAAAGCCGTTGGTACACATAGCTTTTTATGCTGTGGTTATAAGAGCTATGTTTGATTGTTTTTTGTATGAGCAGAGTTCCCGATGAGAGAGGCTGTATATATAAAAGCTTGCAATATATTATTTAATATATTCTTTGATGTAAAATAGAAGTACGTATCAACGTAGTGGTTATTAATCGCTTAGTTACATTTTTCTAAAGAGTTTAACAATTGAATAGTTAATAAGTAGCCTTTCATCCTACACAATTCATATATTTCAAACGAGTCTCAAGCAGGGAGATAGTTCTTCTTGCAGTTTACGACTACGGATGGCGCTTGCTTGTAGTTAGACGTGAGAGTGTGTATGTGTACGGTATGTCAGTGTGCTTTCCTTACGCAGCTTCCAAGCATGCGTCCGTTTTCGCTTGCACACATACACGTATATTTTCGTTTAAGTGTGTTCAACAAAAGCATCACACGCGCTATTGTAATGAAAAACATTTTTAAACATAAACATAGCAAAATATTTAATGTCGTTCTCATTTTTCGCAATGCGCTCGAAACAAATTAATTATTAAAACTCCAGGTAAAAGTGTGAATAAGAACAAAATTAATTATCGCTGTGAGTAGTGTAAATATTATCCATTAAAATAACATTATCATTTTCATATCCAAAGTTTGGGAGCAAGTTTCGTCCAACTGTCTCTAAAACTAATTTTATGAAACAGATTACGCTGCTTGAAATGTTTAGGATGCCAAAATGTCTTAATAACTTAGCGTCTGTTATTTTCAAGAACTTTAACAAGAAAAAAAAGGCAATCTTATACTTTTATCATTAAAATATAACAGTTAAAATATACGTCCTCTTTTAAGAAAGGTAAATAAACTCTGTTTCAATATTTTTTATGTTATGTTGGTGGCAAACAAGTAGGCAGTTGACAAAGATGGTAAGTAACTAAATGAATATTGCAGCATATAAATATAGGAATTTCGTAGAATTGCCCACATCATGAAACTTTCGAACATATCATGAAATGGTCATATGCCATTAAAATTGTGTCTTGGGCACATCAATGATAAGAAATCGTTTGTCGATATTGTATTAATTAGCGTCTAAAGCGGTATACGGATGTGCTATACACTTTCAGGTTCCTACGCCCTCGAGCTCCAACACCATCGTTAGTATTTATTAAGTTCTATAATAGTAATCTAAAAATAAAAAGAATAACCGAAATCTAAGCGCATAATTTCCAAATGACTGTACCAAAATGGATAAATCTTTCTTTAAATTAATATGTTCTTTATTGTCAGGAGAAGGCATTTGGCAGGCAGGCATTTGCACCAAAACAACCAAATAAAAAAACAAAAAAATATTATGAACTACCTGACCCGGCAAACTACGTATTGCCTCAGAATGAAATAATGTGTTAAAGGTTTGATAGATTCGGACTATTTGTAAAAATAAATTCTTCAATTAAAAATAAATTCATTTCTGAAAATGAAATTGTGGTTTTTACTGTTTCCCTTCAATTTCTTCATATTTTCTTACCTTTTAAATCTTCCCTGGACTTCCAAAAATAATTCAAAACCAAAATTAGGCAAACCGGTCCAGGCGTTCTAGTTTTAGCGAGACTAACGAACAGCAATTTATTTTATATATATAGATAATATACGAAATCGCCAGGTCAGCTAAAAGAATATATAGGAGTAATAAGCTGCAGTGAAGTACAAGCTATGCGAGTGATCTTTAGAAATTATAGAAAAAACGGAAAGAAAAATTTGACTTCGGGCAGGAATTGAACCTCAGGATAACTAGTCCAGCCGCTTTACTACTAAGCTACCGAAGTCCCAAATAAAACTGGGAAAAATAAATTATTATAACAAGAAATCTTTTTAAAAAGTCGTACCTAATATGACATTTATTTGAAATTCCGTTTCACTGCAAAAGGCGAATTGGATTATTACATTTGCGGTTCAGAAATAAAAAAACTAAGATTATTCAAAATCTATTAGAACTGAAAATCAATAAGATTCATTATAATCGGATATCTAGTTCTCAAAGCCGGGCAGATCCCATCTATTTATATTTTGCCCTTTGGATGAACTGAATCACGTAAGATATATTTTATTCAGAATGATACATAAAGAATATCTACTTCAAGAATGGAATACAGTTGAAGGATTTAAATTTTTCATCTCATCTCTCAAGGTTTTCCAACTGACATTTGTAACAGTCTTGTATTTCATTTGTTAGGTGTTACGTGACAGATAAAATAAAAGAAAAAGTGCATGGTCGACTGTAAACCTGCAAACGTTCTTCTTTATATTTATATACTAAAATCTTGTATGGGCTATTTGAGATCATTTCATAACTTTCAACTTTCGAATGGTGATATCTCAAAACCTATTTGTTATAGACTAGTGGTTCCAATGACGATATTTACTAACATTTCTTATACTTTTTGAAATCACAATAAAGAAATATTAGTCAAATACCCTATAATTTGTATTTATAACTAGCTGACCCGGCAAACTTCGTATTACCTCACAATGAAATAATGTGTCAAAGGTTTGATATTGTATAGGAAAATGAAATTAAATGTAGAGGTTCCCGTGGGAATGAGTGATTTTCCCGCAGTAAAAAGTAGCCTAAATGTTGGCCAGGCTTAGTATCTATACACCACAAAAAGTTTCATTCGAATCCGTCCAGTATCTTCGGAGATTAGCCTGGACAAAGAAACAAACAGACAGACAAAAAATTTAAAAATAATGGTTTTTCGTAAATATAAACAATGTACAGACACGCGAATTTTACTGTTTTATTATATCCATAGATTATGCGTCCATGTTTGGTGTCCTGATTAACATGTGTACCAAATTTCAATTAAATCTGCCCGCTAGCTTTGAAGCTATTTGGCTGCGAGAAAGAGACAAACTGATGTACAGACGGACTGACAGACATACTAGTACAAAACCCTAAACATATGTCTTTAGTTTGAAGGCCTAAAAACATTGGTAACCGCCAATGTTCACTAATGATTTTTGCAGTGTTCGTTATATCGTTCAACTAATTGAAGTATGAAGGTTAACGTGAGTAAGTTGCAATGAACATTATATGCCTAAAGAATCTTTGTACGTGACACGCATTCCGATGGGTGATAAACCATTTAATGATAGTGGCAATTATCTCAAGCCTTTCCGTGATTCGGAAGACTAACGAAGTAATTTATCAGGTTGCAGTAAAAATAGTTATTGGGTAGCATGCTTGTAGATTTTATCAGAAAAAATATAGAAGACTAGCTGTACCGTGCGCGCGTTGCTACGCAACCAACTAAAAAATGACATTGGGCCATCTGTCGAATTTGCCAACTCAAAAACCTTCGTGGGCTCATGCACAACAACTTTGCTAAAGATCATCACATGATCAAATGCGTAGTTTACGATTCCAAAAAGGACATACAGACAAACATTCATTTTTATATATAAAGAAGATGGAATGCTTGATGAAATTATTGAATTGCTACTAACAATATACAGATTTATGAATGAGAAGGGTGTGTGGGTGTTAGCTTATGTGCTTATATAGTTATAATGTTTATTTATGAATTAATAATATATTGTACTCGTAGATGAATAAATTAATATATTAAATGGCGATCGCAGTAGCGGTAGTTTTATCGTGGCTGTTGCCCACCGCTCGTTATTATATTTACTGCCGCCTATTAGAATACTTCAGCATTGTTCGGTTAGCGAACTGTATTAGGCGTTGATCCTACTGTCTTGGAATGGAGGAAAGTTTTGGATGATGATAAAAGAGGCAGTCCGTAATTAAACCAGATTAAAAAAACTCTGTTTTTTTTAATGTAAGGAACATGACAAAGAAGCTCACATTGATGTTAAGTAATGACTAAAGCCTATAGACATCTTAGTACATTAAAATCAGAGGTTAAAATGCAGATATGTTGCCACCCCTGAGAACCAAGGTGTCATGTGTCTGTGATAGTTATTTACAGGGCCATACATTACCATCCAACCGGAACACGATAGTGCCGAACACTACCATTTAGCGGCAGATACTCGTAGATTTGGTAATGCGGTGGTGTCTACACCCTCGAGCTCCTACTCCTTGGAACTCTACCACCAGTAAATAAAGAAAAACAAATACATAATAATATTATAATATATTCCAAGGCAGTTGAAGTTAACCATGACATCGTTTTCCCAAAAGTATTTCAAGGCAACTTATGGCAGAAATATATGGTGAAATATTCCCAAAATCCTTGGACTCTGTTCGGCACGGGAGAGATCGTAATCGGATTAAGGTATTATATTCGAGGATTTATGTCTATTTTATATTATTCAGGATTACCTTCCCTTACCTGTTTGTACATTTTGGTTTGATAAGTTAATTATATTTTAATGTTATAACATCATTAAAAATAATTACAGTTTAATGAATTGAATGAAGATTGAAAATTCAAAGATATGTTCTAAAGAAAGCTTAGGGCCTTAGCATAGATAGTCTAGCCGCTTTTTCACTAAGCTACCGAAGACCATATCCGAGGGTTAGATTCTTCCTTCATTTTTTACTGATTCGAGATCGGCGAATAAAAAAATAAATAAGTTTTCAAATATCAGAACCGAGAAAAGGAATTTGTTTCTATCTGTACCACTTTATTCCATCCTTCTCTTCCAAATTTTACTGATATATTTTTGGGCATACTGTATGTAGGTACAGTATGCCCAAAAATATATCTATCGGTAAAATATAGAAAAAATATAGTTGATTTGAGTTCTTATTTTAATGCTCATGGCAATTTTAGCTCTTCTTTTCTTTTTTTTATAAACTGGCTATTAATAACTTAAGGAATTAAGGCTAAAAACTTTTGTGACCATTTCGTAAAAACATCATAGAGAAAGTAAAATACTATAGTACGAGTATTAGTATAAACAACGATTCAAGTTAAGATAAAACTTGATAGCGGATTACTATTTAGAATAATTATAACTATTGTACACACTATAGGTAGGTATAGATAAAGTAGGTCCAGGCTTCATACATTTTTGAAATATTTCCTTTATATAGGAAGCCTATTCTATATTTTCTAATACAGCAACCATCGGTTTCTAATAAATACTATATTCAATTCAAGAAGGTCACACAATTATATCCTGTCTGCAAAAATTTCAGCTACCATTTTCCAATAGATTACACCCAATTATAATAAGTTGTTCGTGATTTCCCTGGTGTAGTCTATTTCGAGATGGATGGCGGATGGAAAGCTACCTGTACATATTTCATCCCACAGAGTATTGCTAACAGATTTGTTGAGACGGATTTTAATTAAAATTCAATAAAAATAATGTGAATGTTGGAATATTTTGTTCTTTTGTTGACATGACGTTCCTTAGACTATGATATTCCGACTATATTATATTACTAGCTGTCGCCGCGACTTCGTCCGCGTGAGAATTTATGACTGTTCAGTATCTACCCGGACGAAGTCATGGGCGAAGCTAGTATAAAAGTAGCCTAAGTTACTCCTTATTACATCAGGCCAGTGAAAGTCCCGTCAAAATCGGTTCCTAAGATTAGCCCCGCCAAACAGACAGATAGACAGAAAGACAAAAAATGAGAAAATGTTGTTTTTGGTATATGTACCGTGTATACACACATATGCATCTAGTAAAAAGCGGTTATTTTAATATTACACACAGACACTCCAGTTTTATTTATTTGTATACATGTATAGATGGTTGCAGTTAGACGGCAATTTGAAGCTCCATTATTACCGTCACAAAGGTTAAACATTTTAAAATTCGGAAAAGGCAAATGGCATTGCGAAATTTGCGCATGTATAAGAGTTAAGACACGAGAAGTTTGCAACGCATTTGCATTGAGTCTTCGAATTTTAATGTAGGCATGACTATTTTTCCTAATCTTTGTTACTGGAACTGTACCACTAGTAATAATAAAAATCCCTTTTCGCCGGTTACGTTTTTGGCCCATGTAACAGGTGGCGAGCCTGTTGACATCTCCGGGCACATTACCAAACATCGAGGTACTGGGCAATATTCAGAAAATGGAAATATCCCAATAAAACCAGAGATAAAGGACTTTACACCATTATCTCTGATCTGACTCTACCCGGGAATCGAACCCAGGACCTGAGCGAAGTGTGGCCTGCTACCACTAGGCTACCAAGGCAGTTTATTCGCTCGATAGTCCAGATTTCAATCAAACTGAGTTCGCAAACATTGTTGTTATATAGTTTTTAGTAAGTATGTAAAGAATATATCCAGTCTTGGACACGTCAACCCTCGTCCCGGGAGTGTGCCCTACACTTTATATTGTAGCCGTAAAACGCGCACGGTATTTTATTAGAAAATACGTCGGTATAAGGTATTTTTATTGAGTTTCCACTATTAAAGCATGCGAATGAAAAGAAAACGTTTATTTATTACAAACTAGCGGCTCGCCCTGGCTTCGTATGGGTGCAATGTTACCTACATTACTACTATCATAATCCCTACTAATATTATAAATGCGAAAGTAACTCTGTCTTTGTGTCTGTTACCTTTTCACGTCCAAACGACTGAACCGATTTTAATGAAATTTGGTACAGAGATAGAGTTGACTTTGAGAAAGAACATAGGCTACTTTTTAAACGACATCCACGTGGGTGAAACCGCGTGCAACAGCTAGTGAAATATAATCAATAGACTCCTGAATATTGAAGATTTCTGATTGTGAACGAAGAATTTTCATGGTCGGTTCAGTATTTCCGAAGATTAGCCCCGACAAACAAACAATTAAAGTTACAAACTTTGCCTCTGTATAATATTAGTATGTATAAAAGTAGGTAATTAATATGTTCGTTATCTTTAGACTGTGATAGAAGTATGGATATATGTGTCCGTACGGAATGTGTTGTTTTATCAAATCCAAAGAATCATGGCAAGATTTGTACAGAAAAATGAAAAAAAGGTACACGGTAAAACAGCATGGAAATATTATCCAGTGAACTTAAACAACATTTCCTGACGCTTAAAATATTTTTAACTCTCCGGAATAAAAAGTTTGAAATTGAACTTTAGTATGGAGTGCTTTTACTGTTGTTAGGAAAGACGATTTTTATTCCGGTGATTTAAAAATAATTTACATACCAGAAAATGTTCTTTAGGTTCCCTAGATAATATTTCTAATCCGTTTTATCTTGTACCTTTTTCTAACTTTTTTTGTACAAATCAATGTATGAAACTTGCCATGATTCTTTGAATTTAATATAATCATTTTTTTTTTGTCATCGCTATCACGCATATTGCCAGTGTCAAGCAAAACGATATTTCGTATAATTATTTAAGCAGCGTAAAAGTTAGTATAATATAGTCAACAAGTATAATATGTAAGTATCAAGTATAATATGTCGGTCAAGTGAGCCACAACCAAGTTATTCGAGCAAAGCGATGGCCACTTAACCAGAACATCCACAACGAAGTTTTGGAGGCAACCTGAAAGATCGTGTTTTCGCACTGTTATTCTATTTCACTATTCACGGGCACTGTAATAAACCTATGTCAAACAAAATGCCACCAACTTTATTCAATATAACTTAAAAATACACCAAGAAAATGAAATAAAATAAGAGCACCATACGCCTCTTTCAAGGTTCCCGCCAAAACTCCTATAATCATCTTATTATCAGCACAACTCTCACTACTGGATAAAAGCATGAGGTGGGATATGCCATAAATATATAGAATATAATTCACGTTAATTTATGACAATACTTGTCAGTTAGAATCAGATTGAAAACATCCGACGTACATATTTTTTTTTTATGTAAATGAAGTTGCAAACATGCATGCAGTTCCCATTGATGTTAAGTGATGACTGCAGCCTATAGACACCCACACAATGACCAGAGGTCGAAATGCAGATGCGCTGCCATTCCTGAGGCATAAGTGTTATATGCCTCTGTGCCGGCAATTACAGAGCCGTAAAAATAATGTATAATAAAATAAATTTATTTAATAACGGTGGCGATTAACCATGCAGTTTACATGGATGGAAAATGACAACTGCATCTTATAGACATCACACCGACCATCATTTATTTCGTAACCATAAAAAAAAGAACATCCCATCAACATTTAATTTTGATCTTCGACTTTTAAAATAATAGTTTTTTGAAATTGAAGTTTTACAATACCTACTAAATATTTATTTGCCTCTGAACTAGCATTTACTCTGAGCGTAGGTATGTCACGCACCTTGCCTAGGCAAAATATCGCCAATTATGTTTCAATTAAAAAAATATATTTTTCCATTTAAGTACATACGTGTACCTATTTCTTTTATTTTCCATATGGTTGCATTTCTTACTTATATGGGAAAATAAATTCTATTACGACTGGCATAAGGCAAATAACTACACGAATATTTGAATCAAGATTGTAATTTAGAATAAGCATACCACTAGAGGATAATGCGGGGTTCGATTATTTAAATGATGTATGCACAGGGCTTTCCGTGACGTGTGATCGGAATAACTTTACATTTTGCCTTTAGGAGCCTTCTTTTTAGGCTTGTTAGGTATATTAGTAAGGGAGCCCAGAAGCCTCTGCATTTTGACCTTGGTCTTTGTGTGGGTGTCTATAGGCTGCAGTCATCACTTAACATCAATGTGAACTTTATGCTTGTTTGCCACTTCCATAACATAAAAAAAATAAAATACTGCTGAAGGCAGATCGTTCTGCCGGAAAAGAATCACTAAAATTCTGCCTGTTCAGACATAGAATCATATTACACTTACAGAAAAGTGACCTTTTGTTGCTAACCTTACAAAAATAATACATATTTAGGTCAAGCCATCGAGCCTATGGCTTGTGTCAGACTGCCTAAACATTCACGTTATGAATTCAATTCGAGCCTCTATTTCTGTACTGCCTACATTTTATTTTGTAACTGAGTTAGTTTTCAAGTATCTGGGGTAACAAATTGATGTTACTATTATTCAAAGAAAACGAAAACAGGGTAAAAGGTTTTCGGACATTAGGTATATGTATATTTGCATAAATATATTTGTTATTTCCGTCGTTTTTAAGGTTCCTTACCACAAAAGGAAAAAACGGGGCTCTTAAAAGATCTCTCGTGCGTCCCTCTGCCATAGTTAATGGCTCAGAAAGTAGTGGACCGATTGAATTGAAATTCGGTTTTCATAATTATATGTATATTTACGGTTGCCAGGCGTCCGGATAAAGCCGGACGTAGTTAGGCCTTTTGATTGTACGTCCGCTCAAAATTTACGGTATCCAGCTTTTGTTTTTTGTTAGGTTTTTACATTTCTTAAACGAGCGAGCGCCGAGCACAGCCGAACGCTTCTATCGTGGGTGTCTGGCCTTTTTACCCAAATGTCCGGCTAAACTGGATGACCGGTTAATTCATATTTACTAAAGATTTCATTTAAAAAAAATATTAAGTATGTCTAGCGAGTAATAAAACTTGCTTAGTGGATAGATACGTGGCATTTTGTAGACTCAACCAAAACAATATCAATCCGTAAACAACTGTGTAAGTACTTGGTCACACTTGGTGTTTGGAATAACAAAGGGGTAATGAGACAAATTGGGCCCATCACTGTTGTTTACCGCCAAAACAGACATAATGGAAGCGACCTATCTCACTAATAAAGGTCGACTATAGCGTACAATCTTGTCCCCTTATAGGAGAGTTGTTGTACCTACCTTTTTACGGAAATTACCGAAAATCTAATAGGTGTTTGACTAATATTTTTTATTGCGATTTGAAAAAGTAGATATATGAAATGTTAGTAAGTAATATCGTCATTGAAACAACTACCCCCTTATTCATAAACATATTTTAACTAAAGTGTTGCTAATCTCTACATTGTCCTTTTCTATCCTGCACATTTGACAATGCAACTGACAAAGACAAAGCATTCTATAGCTAAAACGTATCTAATGTACGTTTATGAATAAGGGGGCTAGTCTATAAATAATAAGCAGTTTTTGAGATATCACCATTGGAAAGTTGCAAGTTATGAAATTATCTCAAACGGCTCATACAAAATTGTACCTGCTTGTGACGTCACATATTTGTATACTCCTACGAAATCTCCTACGAATTCAAAAAATCTTAAAATATCTTCGTTAATATTACGTTTTTGTAAATATTTTGCATTTCCAAATTTGTTGGGATTTGTACAAGGAATCTAATACTGTTATTATTAAACTAAATTATCTCCTAAGAGCTTAAACAACGTTAAATTTGAATATTTTTCACATGCAAACCATAACGAAACAGAACAAACACATACAGGCGAATTGAAAACCTCCCCCTTTTTGAAGTCTGTTAAAAAAAGAAATTATTATTAAAATGATCAAAACAAATTAAAATGCTGCCAGCCTTCTAAGAACTTTGCCAAAGAACTTTGATCAACGGTCCGATTCGCGCGTTCATTCCTGCCCAGAACGTGCAAATTGTGGAACGAACTTCACTCTGAGGTGTTCCCCCGGCGCTACAATATGGGGTTCTTTGAAACTGGCATCAAAAGAGTCCTTCAGGGCTGGCAGCGCGTTGGCAACTCCCCTGGTGTTGCAAATGTTCATAGGCGACAATAATCACTTTCCATCAGGTGGGCTGCTTACCGTTGGCATGTCTGTCAATCCTTCGACATAAAAAAAACTATCAGTGCTTACGTATGCAGTGTGCAACAGAGATAACGCTCTACGAAGTCGAAACAAGACGATTTTTTTCTTTCCTAAGCTCGATGTGCAATATTTCTTGCTGGGTACTGTATTATTTTGTCTAATGAAAACAAAGAGGATGGTAAATTAATTCAGAATTTAAAGTGTCATATTTGCTTTTTATTCTACATATTAAATTAATGCGTCACGACCACGATTTATTATCTACTTGACGCTATCTTGATGTAATGGTATCTGTCTATAGTATTTGTCTTCTCAATTTAAAACAGAACCGGCCATTGAGCTTATGTAGTAACATATAATATATTATGGAGTTTTGGCGGGAAACTTGCAAGATGCGTGTGGTGCTCTTATCTTATTTCATTTTCTTGGTGTATTTTTGAGTTATATTAAATAAAGTTGGTGGCATTTTGTTTCATATAGGCTAATTATAGCGCTCGTGTATAGTGAAATAGAATAACAGTGCAAAAACACGTTCTTTCGGGTTGCCTCCAAAACTTCATTCTAAATGTTCTGGTAAAGTAGCCATCGCTTTACTCGAATTACTGTGACTTTGACTGGCGGACTGATAGATTGACTGACTGACTCTGACCTTAACGTTGTTTATTACGAATACTAAATATCGTTTTACTTGACATATTGCTAGAATATGCATATCAAGCGATGCCATTAAATTAAAAAAAAAAACATATGTTATCATTGGAACCGGCTTTTTTTATGTTAAGCTAATTGTCAAAGAGTATACAAATACTACGTACTATTTGTTTCTGATGATGCTGTAATACTGATTCCTAAATAATAAACTATGGGTAGAAGAGGACTGTATGGATTATTTCAATTAATAAAGATTTTAATTAAATTGATAAAAGCGTTTCGAGGTAATTGAAAACATTGAATACTCTTCCTTTCATTTTTTTTCTCTAGATCTAAAATTACCTTTGGAAATGCCTTTATTCGCCATCTTGTCGTTTTGAAGAAATACCTACGGTAAGTAGATCTTTTGTTTTGCAAATTTTGATGGAAAATATTTGATTGTTTCAGCCGGCGAATGGCACAGCGTATCATTCTGGGTGCTGGTTTGCGGCGCCACGGCCCTCACGTTCATAATCCTGGCCGCGCTGGCTTACTGGTTGGCGCGTCGTCGCAACTCACTCGCACATAAACTTGGTAAGAGGGCCCATGCCTATCTCCTTTTCTTCCAGGGGACGTAAACACGAGTTAGCTACCCTATAAATTTCGAAAAGAGTAGACTGTTTGCGATTCTTCGAATAATAATGTATACACAGAACAGAAGAATACCTAATAAATATTACGTACTCGTAATATTCGTAGTTGCATTCGTATCGACAAAGGCGCGTGTGCATAATAAAACGCGTATATCTCGCACGCTAACGATTAAAATGAATGTATCCAATTTCTACGTTTCCGTAAGACTTTGTTTTTTTTTCTGTTAAAATTCGTTCTGTTCACGGTTCAACTATCACGACGTGTGAAAAAAAACATCGCTCACAAAAAAATTAATGAACGTGTCCATAGGCACCTTGTTTTCGATAACATCGCGTTCGCAGTATGTTCAGATTGCGTGAAACGCGCGTCGATGGCGCCTGAAAAGGAAAGTAGCCAAGAACCACGCAGGCAGAAAAAACTACGTAAACAAAACATAACTTCTTACTGAACTAAAACAATCACAGGTTATTTTTCATGATTAATGAAGTTCGTTCAATAAATTCAAAATCTGCTTACAGTTCAGTGTAGGTATATAAACAACTTTTGTACGATGGCATAAAAAAGCGGCCAAGTGCGAGTCGGATTCGGCCATGAAGGGTTCCGTAGAAGCAGAGTATTATTTACAGTTTCCTAAAATATATCATACTAGCTATGCCGACTTCATTCGCGTATAAACAAAAATATTGTTCAGTATCTACGCGGACAAAGTCGTTTAGCATGACATATTTTCAATAACTGTAAATAATACTATGCTACTGCGGAACCCTCCATGGACGAATCGCATCCCCATCCCACCCCATCCCAATAACATAAAAGTTATAATTTATTTATCCTATACTTTTTGGAACACCTATCAATGAAAAATAAAATGTGAACGTTAGCCAGATAAGGCGCTCGTATACCAGCGACCACACCGGGTGACAGTAGTGCGTTCGTCGGGTTCAACCATGCACATTACCTTATACATATATCATCAATGCTCATGGAGAATATTTATCGTTTAATATCAAACGTTTGGTATTTAGCAGTGCACGATAATGATACATTGTTCTCCCTGCAGGTAGTAAACGTGGGCCAGACAAGGCGCTCGTGTTCCAGCCGCCGCGCCGGGCCACGGCAGTGCGCTCGCCGGGTTCCGCCACGCACTACCTAAGGAAGTCCCCTTCACCAACCGCACCCGTGCCGCCTACCGCTTCGCCGCCGCAACCACTGCCGCCAGTTAATCCGGTATTTATTCCTTTTTGTGCTTGGATTGCTCATATGGTGCCCTATATATATTTTTTCAACTTTACCTATTGTCTACTCATACTCATAGCTTTTCCTGCAAATAGCGCTTTACTTTTAATATAAAATATTATATATATATATATATATATAATACTGGGCTATTTGCTGTACTGAGAAGCCTTTAAGAAATACAAACAAACAGAAACAAATTCAACGAATCTGATTCTTCTTATTATTTAAATCAATTTAAGTATCTTCGTAGGTTTGATAAACATATCGGTCATACGTGGCTCGAAATGGTGTACAAAATGTAAGTACTCACTGGCCGATGTTGTCCAGCAAGAATTAATAATTTTCTTTGCTAACAACGAATGTTTTTATTTTCCGAACTTGACTGACACACTGCTGTGTATCTATGTACAGGGACAAACTTTTAATCTTGAGGCTTCCAACGAGGTGTGACTGCGTAGCTAAACACGTAGGACGTAATATAATGTAATACATGGGAGACAAACTTATTTTTGGAACTCATATCATTATTTCATAATAATGTCATATAAATTTATGTATTGTTATAAATAAAGTGGTGTCACGTCGTTGACGTAGAGATAATAACAGCTCAGTCCAGTCGAGACGTGTTGTTTACTTCGATGGTTACAGCTTAGTTTCAGTCACAAAACAATACCTAAATTTTAATCACAACTCGATAGCTAAAGAATCAATGTATCACTATTAGGTTAGGATCCCACTGCAAAATCATTTCATTCATCCAGATATATGCTGCAAACCTAAATTTTACGCATAATTTAATAATTTTAATCTAGAGAATATATAGAATATATCCACTAGGTTGCCTATCAAAATTTGGCCAATTTTTTTTTAAAATTATTTTTTTTATATTTTAGAGCCAGCAACTCTTATTTGCGGCCGATTAAATTTGGAGCCCGTATATCATAATAATGAAAAATAATATGCTTTAATTTGATATATAAATAATACATGTACCTTATGAACGTTAAAAGTTAACGGGGGGAAAGGAAAATATGTAGGGGCGGCCAAGTGCGCAACGTCAGCCGTGATCTTTAAACATATTGGCGTGAAGTAGACGATATTTTATTTAAAAAAACAAGTAAAAATTTTTTTTTTCCCAAATAAAAATATTTGCGGCCATTTTTTGATAGGCAACCTAGTGGATATATATTATCTACATTATAAATATGCGTAGGTTTGCAGCATATCTGGATGAACGAAATGATTCTGCAGTGGGATCCTGACCTATATCTAGTTGATACTAGCACAAAGCTTGTATGTTAGGGTTTTTAGTACTGGTCTAACTAGTCTCTATTAGTAATATTAACCAAAATTGTGTTTTTATTTGAACAATATATTAATGAAATTAGTTATGTTGAGTGATGGACTAATAAACCTCACCAACAGGGATCCGGGAACACCAGCCCACACACTCCGACCGCGCCGACCGAGCCGACGCCACTCAGCAAGGAGCTCGCCGATGCCAACGCCACCGAGAAAGTCAAGCCCATCGAACCCGAAACCACCGATGGCAAGCTGGGCGACCTACATTTCAAACTACGGTATGTCATTGCATCACGTAGGAAGGAGGCCGGCATATTTCGGGTCTGTAGAGCGTTATCTCATTCGCACCGTTCCTATTTGACGTTTGTCGACCATTTTGATCAAGTTTTGAACAATACCGGACTATCAGTGCTTACGTAGACAGTGAGCAGCAGAGATAAGGCTCTACGAAGTCGAAACTAGCCGATTGTCGCTGGCTACTAGAGATGTATGTAAATGTAGTAAATGCAATAACGTGGTTGACAAGTAAACTTCCAAAGTTCGGCCTGTCTCTACATTATCCGTAGCCTGTAAAGAGATAAAAAGCATAGTTATTTAACAACAAAGATCTGAAAACACGTTTTTCGAGAATTTACGTATACGAGTATAACACATCGTTTTATAGACATGCTCCCTGCCTCTACAATTGCCATAATATTGCAGTAATTTGACTGTACTAAGGTAGCGTAAATAAGTTCATAATCTAACAACACATTATCATTTTTATCCAGCAATCGAGTAAACTAACAAAAAAAGATCTGCATAATATCACTGTATTTTTCAGACTTTTTCCAGATGACATGATACAGTTGAACGCGGTCGAGATGAGATCTTTGCGCAAGATCTGCGGTGTATCACTCACCGATCGCGTTCGTAATGAAGATGTAAGAAAGAGACTTTGTGTGAATGATAGTATCGGTGTAAAAATGAAAAAAGGCATGCTCCGATGGTTCGGGCATATAGAAAGAATGTCGAATGAGCGAATGACTAAACAGATATACAATGCGAATGTGGATGGTTGCAGACCCAGGAAGACCAAGGCTGACCTACCATGACCAAATAGGTCGAGTTCTGTCTGATGGTGGTGTCAAAAGTCTTAGGAATCGGCGTGCATGTATGAAGAGAATGATGAAGGTAGACGAGGCACGAGAGGTTTGTCAGAACCGGGATATCTGGCGCTCTACACTCTCTGCCTACCCCGTTAGGGACCTGGCGTGAAGATACATACATGATACAAGTTTGATTTCATCATAAGAAATACGAACTAAAGTGAAGCTTTTTCAGTTCATTTTTTTTTTAATTATAAATATATTACTATTTAATAAAGTTACATTATTTTAATAAAGTTTCATGAAGGTGGACTGATTGAATTATTTTTATTTACAATTTTGGACGACTATTCCTTTATAATTAGTCCAATAAACACGTGAGATTCTAAAGGGGAAGGTCCCCTCGTCCCCTTTAGAATGTATGGAGACATACTCCATATCACATGTATTTTATTCTTCTTTGAGGGACCTATTTCAACCGAAAAGTGGTGCGTGATTTCGATAACAATTTAAGAAACCTT
Source organism: Macrosoma leucophasiata (assembly GCA_036365455.1). Classification (NCBI taxonomy): domain Eukaryota; kingdom Metazoa; phylum Arthropoda; class Insecta; order Lepidoptera; family Hedylidae; genus Macrosoma; species Macrosoma leucophasiata. The sequence continues at coordinate 15,657,541 of JAWQUS010000021.1, forward strand.
CGTCTCGACCTAACAGTTGCCAGTTTAGTCAGTAATTTTCACGCCAAATACATGCTTAATATTTTACATTTGCGCATTTTTTCCCAATGCCTTATTTTCCAGTAAATAAAAAAAAATTACACTTACCAATTTTATTCCAAAACACGTAATCTCAGGTGGAGGTGGGGTATTTGACATGTATCACCAGCAAGAAATATTGCACATCGACCTTAGGAAGAAGACTTCGGCTTATTTCGGATCTGTAGAATATGATCTCGTTCGGACCTTACCTCTGTGACGTTTGTCGACCATTTTGATCAAGCTTTGACCAAAAGGCAAACCGCGGACACTCCGCCAAAATTCCATACAAACGCTTAATTTGGTCTCTATTACACAGACATCAATCAGTGACGTGTATTTACACGTGCACCTGTGTGCGCAGCACGTACAGAATACCAAGCGTCGCCCATAAGAGGGGAGGAGGTTGGGTGAGGCGGGAAAATCGGGCGGGACGTCGAAGTGTCCATTCTATGCGAAGAATTATTACATATTCTTTGCAATAGGTACCGGACCATCAGTGCTTATGTAGGCAGTGTGCAGCAGAAATAACGCTCTACGAAGTCGAAGCTAACTATATTGTCGCTTTAGTAGGCTCGATGTGCAATATATTTTGTTGGGTTCTGTAAAACGATCGACGTAGCAACTGTAGCATTGCGCTACGGCGTAGCAACTGAGTTTCCATACTACATGCTAATGTAATGCTACATTATGTAGCCTACATTAAAAGTTCCTCTCATAAAATATGTCGAACGACTATATTGAGTCGTACGAAAAAAAATGTAGAACAAAAGTTTCTTATTACAAAATTGCCTTAACAAGTATGTGTATATCACACTAATTAATTAATTAACTAATTAATTATTGGCCTAAACGTAACCGGCGAGTCGTGGATGTTTGCATGTATGATTGAATGCATGCATTTACCTCTGCCTACCCCTTCGGGGATTACAGGCGTGAAGTTACGTTTTACACTAATTAATACCCTGTATGCTGGGCCAGCTTCATCAAACAAAGTTTTTTTTTGTAGTTGTACCTGCAAATTGTTTTAAGAGAACATTCAGGAAATGGTTATGAGTTTTAATTATTGTCTAATACAAATAAAATTATAATAATATTATTTATAAATCTTTGAGGGACTTTTTTTAAGTTATGTAAGTGGTAAACAAGCATACAGTTCACATTGATGTTAAGTGATGACTGACCTTTAGATACCCACACAAAGACCAAGGTCAAAATGCAGATGCGTTACCACTCCTGAGGCCTAAGGTGTTATGCCTCCGTGCCGGAAATCACAGGGCTGTACATTACCACCTAACCGGAACATGATAGTTCTGAACACTACCATTTAGCGGCAAGTATATTAGGTAATGCGGTGGTGCCTACGCCCGCGAGCTCCGTCACTGGATCTCTACCACCAGTAAACTTTAAAGTAGTAAAGTTGAACTTTGTGTCAATATCAATTAAGTTCATAGTCAATACGATAGAACGATTGCCTAATATTTGATTGAATAAGCCTAGTTCGCACCTAGCTAGTAATTTAGTCTAGTAGCTATCCATTTTCTGAAAGTTTCCCAGTACCTCGAAGTTTGGAAATGTACCCAGAGATGTCAACCGGCTCGCCACCTGTTACATGGGCAAAACGTAACCGGCGAATCGTGGGTGTTTGCGTGTATGCTTGAATTCATGCATTTACCTCTGCCTACCCCTTCGGAGATTACAGACGTGATGTTACGTTTACGTTTTATTATTCTGAAATGTGCTAATAAAATTGTATACGGTTGTACTCAACAACATTACGTCACAGAAACAGGGGAAATCAATACGTTAACAGGGCCTCTCTGATGCCAAACTTCCAATTCCAGCCACCCATTACATTGTACATCGTATTCAACTGAACTCTATCTATCAACTTGTTTTGCATAGAAACTTGATTTTGTATTTTCTTGAAGGGGTAGGCAGACGTTATTCTTCTCTGCTTTGTTAAAAAACATTCATGTTCTGATGTTTGTTCTCGAGAAAGGAGCGGCAAAAGTTTCATCAAATTTCTTGTCATAAAAATATTTAACTACTGGTAGATAATATTTTTAAAACTATTTAGATTCAATGGCTTCTCCACTAGAACTACGATTGCTGAGCACCCACGATCAGATTTTATAGAATGGTACTGGGTCATCGCCAAAAAATGGGTAAATTTCAATAGCACTAAGGTTAGGTTGCACCAAAATATGTATTTGTTAACCGAGTTCATAAAACGAGAAGGTTCTCAATTCGGCCGGTATATTTTTTTTTATGTAATATATGTACGCTAATTTCGCCGAGATTTCAGGACCGATTTACGAAATTCTTTTTTTGTTTGATGCGGAATAGTTTCGAATTGGTCCCATAAAAATTTGATTCAGATAAGCCTAGCAGTTTTTATTTTATAAGCATTTTTTTACTTACTTTCACCTCAGACTAAAGCACAGATCACTATACGACTAAAGGAATAAGAATAGACGGCGAGTTATCATACAGTGCGTTGCACAGATCATTAGACTAGTTGCGTTGAATCCACTGACCCCACTGACGTCCTAGATAGTCCTAGATAGATGCGCATGACAACAAGATGACAACAAGTGACAATGACATATTTGCTCATCGACGACACAACACAGCTTATTTACTCCTTCGTGGATAATTTTTTTTCATTGATTTCGTATAGCCGTGTAATAATTTTGTATCGAATTACCTAAACAATTTAAATTAGGTATCTAATTGTCACGAAGCTAAAAGAGTCAGATTTTACAAATTTTACAGATGTGAACATTAATCTAATTGGCAATGCAGCAATAAACTAAAAAGTATTAAATAAATATAACTACGTTAAGAAAAACCGACTTCAAAACTGAAAAGTAAAAAATAATAAAGATTTAATTGTAATTTTAATCTACCTATTATATATATGTGCTATTTACTAATAGGTTTGAAGTCGGTGCCAAGCCAAAATCACTAAAGTAGGTATTTCATTGTATGAAAACGTAACATCACGCCTGTAATCCCCGAAGGGGTAGGCAGAGGTAAATGCATGAATTCAAGCATACACGCAAACACCCACGATTCGCCGGTTACGTTTTGTTCAGTGTATTAATTTGCTCGCATTCATATTTAAGTGATTAAAATATAATTATTTGTTAAAGGCTTGGCACCGACTTCAAATCTATTAGTAATTAGCACATATAAATAACAGGTAGTATATAATTACAATTAAATCTTTATTATTTTTTTTTACTTTTCAGTTTTGAAGTCGGTTTTTCTTAACGTAGTTATTAAAGATATAGTAAATGTAACATTTTGCATCCTTCTCTAACTTTAGCAAATTTGTTACAGTTAGTGACGGGTGTACATTTCAACCACGGAATAGATAAATAAGGATGGAAAGGCCTTTGCTTCAATTTAGTATTAGAACCAGTGTCGCCGCTTTTCTCCCACCATGCAATTTCTTACACAAATGTTACACCATCACCCACACATTAATCTCATGGCAGCTATTCGTTTGCGTAAGTTTGCATACTAAGATGTAACGCCCGTAGACAATAAACACTCGCACGCACACATCAATGTACTCACCAATAAACTAGTCGAAATGTAGCGAATGCATTACATGCTGTACATTGCCAGCGGAGACAGTCATAGCGTTAATTGAGCGAGTGCTTAAGGAGCAATGTATTCGCTAGCAGTAACGTTTAAATAATGCAGTTTAAGTTCGAATATTCATATATGTTTTTTACAAATATTATAACAATAAATGTTATTTGTGACTTACCGATCAAAAGATATACCTCCTCGCTTTATACTTGAGGTCTGACATTTCATATTACATGTTAAAATTGGCACTACATGGTATTTTACCAAGAGATGCGTCGTTCGAAGCAGTCTACACGACACTACGAGCGGCGAACGAATGGTTCTGCCGAACTGTGTGTGTACACGCATAGTTGTCGCGCGCTTGCCACGCCCACATTACCATTCCATCTTTATTTATCTATTCCGTGATTTCAACATGAATGGAACATATTTTGGTAAGTATGTACCATTGATGTTGTTCAAAACATATAAGTAACATTATTTGCTTTTTACCAGCCTATGGTAAAACGGTTTCACATAAAAATATCATAGAGGTTCGATATATAAATTACGCTCATTGGACGATCACTAATTAAATAAAAGTAATTTTCTCAAGACGATTCTTTGTCAAGAACCAAAAAAACTCACTTTGTACTTACAATAGGTACTTACTATGTTTTAAAAGGTTTCATCATCGTCGTAACTTCGAGCGATATAAAAGTTTGTCGTGGGAGTAAGCTTGTTAGCTGGCGGTTATTTCTGTTTTCATCGACCCAGCTAAACAATGCTTCAAGTTGATCGACCCAGCTAAACAATGCTTCATTTGTTATAACATTCCTATCGATTCCATCAAAGCTCATTTTAATTAATATTCTTATTGTTCTTGCTGAGCCTATTGTAGGTTACATAGAACAACACCGGAGGGAAGTAGCCATATGCAGGCTTTCCCCTCTGTCAAAGTACAAGCCCAAATGGGCCTATACCTGTCGCCTAGATGTTTAAATGTGTGCGTGAAATTGTTTCTGTATTTTGTTAAAGTTAAGGTGTGAGTTTCGTAGTAATAGACGATTTTTGTAGTGTGCGTGTGTGTCGCACGCATTTCCCATCGCAAAAAATGACAGACTGTTTTGTATCGGTAATACACGCTGTGACTACTTCCCTCCGGTTCGCCGCGACCGGTGGGACGCGTTGCTCTGTGGTAGGTTTTTTTTTATGTTATGGATGTGGCCAACAAGCATGCAGTTCACATTGATGTTAAGTGATGACTGCAGCCTATAGACACTCACACAAAGACCGAGATCAAAATGCAGATGCGTTACCATTCCTGAGGCCTAAGTTGTTATGCCTCTGTGCCGGAAATTACAGGGCCGTACATAACCACCTCACCGGAACACGATAATGCTGAACACTACCATTTTGCGGCAAGTATATTAGGTAATGCGGTGGTGCCTACGCCCGCGAGCTCCGTCACTGGAGCTCTACCACCAGTAAAGGACCAGGTTAGGATCCCACTGCAGAATCATTTGGTAAAATTAAGTTTGCAGCACATCTGGATGAACGAAACGATTCTGCAGTGGGATCCCAACTTATTGCGTCTTTGTTTTCAATTAAGAACTTTCATTTTAAGACTAAGAATTGTTTTTAATGTGGAATAATAAGGATAATAACAGAACTGTTTTATATTATTTCGCATTAACACATACTTGTGAAATATATTTTATTTTTAAAGAAAAATGGAAAGAAAAATTTGACTTCAGGCGAGACTCGAACTCGCGACCTACTGGGAATCTAGTCCAGCCGCTCTTCCAAATGAGCTACTGAAGCCCTGCCCGATTTGTCAAATCTTTCCTTCACATCTATTGCATTGCTTTATGGTAGCAGCAGCGCCATCTATTACCAACTATGCTAGTAGTAGCTGGACTAGATTCCCAGTAGGTCGCGAGTTCGAGTCTCGCCTGAAGTCAAATTTTTCTTTCCATTTTTCTTTATAAATAAAATAACAGAACTGTTCCCTATTCTAATGATATTAATTGGATTTTATTTATACGCCATGAAGTGGCAAATAGACACAGTGTACATCAATGGTACCTAATAGCCTAATCTTAATATATATAAATCTCGTGTCACAATGTTTGTCCTCAATGGACTCCTAAACCACTTAACCGATTATAATAAAATTCGCACACCATGTGCAGTTCGATCCAACTTGAGAGATAGGATAGCTTACATTACGCTATGACTAATAGGAGCAGAGCAGCGCGGGCGAAGCCGGGGCGGGCCGCTATAGGCGTGGGTGTCTATAGGCTGCAGTCATCACTTTACATCAATGTGAACTGCATGCTTGTTTGCCACTTCCATTACATACAAAAAAAACTTACACACCGTCTCCTCTCTCATAGTAGCCGCAATCGCATCTCTTTGTGAAACTGCTAATCTATGTGTTCATCCCTATATTGCAGACGACCTCCTACTAGCCGACGAACATGAAACATTCAGAGCGTAGTGAACACCATTAAAACGAGTTCACTACCATTAACGATCTTAGGGCCCCGCCGGGAAAGACGGCCGAGTTTTACGGCGGTGACATTGAAACACGGCCGTAACTTACCTGCTAGATACCGTTGACTAGATAACTGGTGTCAATAAAACTTCATGTTGTAGTAATTTATTTTATTACTGGTTGTAGTCGCTTTGTTCGGCGCTTGGCATTCTCGATTTAGTTTTGTCCACCACTGTAGACCATCAGTAGGGGACTAAGAGGGGATTTTTTGGATTCACTCGAGCGCGTTAGATTAAGATATGGGACCTTGCAACCTGTTGAGTACCTTCAACAAATCTTAGGTATATAGGGCCGAACCCTTAGGGTTCCGCCCCGAGCTTGCCTCATATCCAAATCGTCAGAAATTTTAATGGGAGCCTTAGTTGGGTTCATTTAACATATTTTCTGTGTATCTAATATTTTTCAGTTATTTTGCAGCTTCATTTTTGAAAGAATCAAATCTTTTGGTAAAGACCACTTCATCAACATTGTGGGTCAATGACGCGTCACATATTCTGAGAGGGTTTAAAATAAGTCCAAGCAAAGCTCCTATCCAAAATTCAGACGATTCGGAAGTGAAGTAGGTTCGTGACGACCATATGAAAAAATTTAAGGGCCGTTCTACGGGGGCGTCCTTAAATATAAAGTTAAAATTTGGTGAAATGTATTTTTCTTTTTAGACTTTCTTCCTTAATTTCACTTAAATAAAGCCTTGGCAAATAATGGTGATATTTTAAGTTGTAACTTCAAAAACAAAGTTTCCTTTCAAACATTCATTTTCTCATTAATCCCCGTCAAAACAATTCGAAAGCAAAACGACCAACGACCGTTTGATTCGAACGGTCGCGGGTTCGATCCCCACACCGGTACAAATATTTGTATGGCCTGCAGATAAAACGTCACAACAACGGCACCCACGACACAAGTTTATATTATCTAGAGTGGGGCTGTAAGAGTGAGCATATTTACTTTATTATTTAGCTTATACCATAATCCCACCGTAAGAGACATGGCGTGAAGAAAAACAATACATATACATAAACTTTATTCAATAAGGATTCAATAATACTCATATACCTTTCTAGCAATCTGGCATGACATCAACACGTTCAATGTTTGTGCATTGTCTGAACTCAAAGTACTCAAACAATTAAGTTGGCGGGATATGTCGTTGCATAATTTCAATGTTATCTTCGTTAACTAGAAATCCGAGCTTGAGGGGATTTTGAGAAAAAACGCATTACCGTTCTCGATCATTAATAGCCGGCTTACTGATATCAAAGTAACGTTAGATTCGTAATTAAATATAGCATCCAAAAGACCTGGGGGCCCACCGCCTACCTCTAATGCTTCCGTGATCCTTTCGAATATGATGTCATCTTGACAGTTTCGTACCGCTTATTAAAACATTTTGTTTCAAAGAATGTACTTGCGGACGAAAACACTTCCAGGCAAAAGTTAGGCGGTACGAAAATGACAAGACGGCGTCATAATCAAAAGCATTAGAGTTAGGCGGTCTGTCCCCAGATACCTACACAAAGTTTCACATAGATTGTTTTTATTTTTCTTCAAATGTTAAATTACTTCGTGTAATATTTCCACTATGGTTGTAGCGATAGCATCTTAGCATCATTTTGATATAATTTACTTAGGCTGTACAAAGGCCAAATAAAATATGTAACTGGTTGATCTAGACAGGGATGCTTTCTTCGCTACCAATTTTGTCGAGCGCCTCATATTTTCTTATATAAACATAGGTACACTCGAAATACGTTGTGTACCTGTGGATTGTACCTTCCATCCAGCGAGAAACGTCGACTGGGGACCACAATACGGGGAGATTTGTGTGAAATTGAGATATCACGTATCGACCAGGGCTATCACGTGCCGCGAAAACACGACAAACGTGTTGTATTTGTTCGATGGTTGTCCGTTAGATACTTTCATGCTTTCAGTACATTATGTTGTTTTTTCTCTTTCTCTAATTTTAACAACGAACCTAGTCATACGAGAGTAGGACGTGTGAAGAGTACGTATTAAATTACCCTGTATTTATTACCTACACCTATATGAGACATCGAAATAAATTGGCTTGAAATAGAAAGTTCTTTAAGGATTTTAATCTTAAGGTAAATCTTCTTTCTTCGATCCCTACTCCTGAATATCCCTGTGAGCCTGTTGAAATCTCCGGGCACATTGCCAAACTTTGAGGTACTGGGAAATTTCCAGAAAATTGAAAAATCCCATGAGAACCAGAGATAAAGGACTTTACACCATTATCTCTGATAACCCCTTACCCGGGAATCGAACCCAGGACCTCAGCGTAGTAGTAATGTCCTGCTACCACTAGGCACGAGGCTACCGAGGCAATCTGAAACCACTTTGATATTAAATACTAAAAAAACATCACTGCTAAAATCTGAGATAAAGTCGCATAGCAACCCTGTCGCCCAGCTTCGCAGAAATTACATTTTATCCGGTATCCAGATAGGAGGCCTGTCGAATGGGGTCGATACAAGCTTTAGGTTTCAATACGCGACATGAGGCATGTCGTTTAACAACATAACTATGTATACAACGTCAGAGTTTGTGTTATATCAGATTGTTACTAAGCACCTTGTCTGACCTTGTTGTTGATTTTCAAAAGATTATAATATAATGGCGCAAACGCGACCACTTGAGTCAGTCTCATTTACTTTGAATTTTTAAACATATCTTTTATATATATAAAAGGTTGATTAATGATATGTTTTTAGGTTTTCGCGAGCTACACTCATTGAAATAAAACTATTTTTACGGATTTATCTCGCGTATATTAAACTAAAATGATTTTTAAAAAATGATAAATCATTACTTCTTACTAGTTTTAGGGTTTCGTTACACGAAACACGAAATTATAAGTTTTGTGCTAGAAATCTGTAATTATTATATTAGGTAGGTGTATGTATGTATCAGTCATGGTGACATAGTACACCTATATATCAGTCACCATGACTGATACATAGGTGTACTGGTGGTAGAGCTTCAGTGACGGAGCTCACGGGCGTAGGCACCACCGCATTACCTAATATACCTACATGCCGCTAAATGGTAGTGTTCAGCACTATCGTGTTCCGGTCAGGTGGTAATGTATGGCTCTGTAATTTCCGGCACAGAGGCATAACACCTAAGGCCTCAGGAGTGGTAACGCATCTGCATTTTGACCTTGGTCTTTGTGTGGGTGTCTATAGGCTGCAGTCATCACTTAACATAAATGTGAACCACATGCTTGTTTGCCACTTACATTACATAAAAAAACGAAATTTAAAAGAATTGCTTGCAATCTGAATCTGAGATGTGCAACATCTGAGGAGATACTTACACCATAACCATCGCCACAATTGGCATGCGGATTGGTGATCGCAGTGGCGGTGGGTTTATCGTAGGACGCCGCTGCCCATTCTGCGTTATTACACTGATTACCTATATACTGTATAATAATAATAATAATGGCAACCCATTATACGTCCCACTGCTGAGCACGAGTCTCTCTCCTTTTAAGGGGGAGGGAGGCCTGTAGCTTACTCCACCACGCTGCTCCAATGCAAATTGGTGGGGGTGGGTGGGTTAGAGGCCAACCCGCTGTCGGATGTTTTCAAACCGCCCATAAGGTCCGCGACAAGGTCTAACGACTGCTATCTATCGATAGCAACCGGGACCGACAGCTTAACGTGCCCTCCGAAGCACGGAAAAGTGCATATAATTTGCCACTAGCGGTCACCCATCACACTACCCGACCGCGCCCGTAGTGCTTAACCGAGTAGATCTCTGCTTATGATCTACACCAGCCGCTGGGCCAATTTGTCACAGATTGGGGGTGATCTGTGTATACTGTATAATCTATGCTAATTAAACTATGCTAATTAACCAAAAAAAGGGTATAAACAAATTGAGAAAAAAAAATAAAATAAAAAATTACAAAAAAAAATTAAATAAATAAATTAATAAAAACAATTTAAAAACACAAAAAAAAATATACCAAAAAAAAAAATTGGTCCCCCTTCAGCGAGTCTCCCTGCGTGCCACCATCCCCCCAATTCGACCACGCCCCCGACGCTTCGGGAGCAGATAGGCCCGGGGAAGGAGGGTTGCAACTCGACCCCCGAACCATCCCCTTCCTCTGTTACGAAGCAGTTAAAGTTACGTTGTTACTAAATTGAGTTTTTGTTTACAGATATGAGAATGAGAAGAGTGCGCTGGTGGTATCGGTGGTGTCGTGCCAGGGGCTGCCGGGCCGCGAGCCCGCCGGGCCCGACCCCTACGTCAAACTGCAGCTGTTGCCGGACAAACAGCACAAGGTCAAAACCAGGTGGGTACCAACATACTTTTTTGATCCTATTGCAGTAAATTAAGTAGGTAAACGAATGTGTTTTTTCTTTTTGACGCTAGTGATAATATTCAGTCCCACCACCAGTAGTTGATAAAACATAAATATCTCCGTAATTTATGATACAAAGGGGGCAATGCAGTTTTTATGTTAATTTCGAATGTGTTCTTGTTTGAAACGCGTATACCCTTGCGCATGTAAGCGCGTATATCGAAACGACCGTTGACACACCAAAAAACGCTAATCTGAAACATTTCTGATTGAAATTGAAAACAAAATGTCATACATGTATAGCCGAGTTGAGGATCTGTTTTAAATCTTCATAATTATCCAGCATATGTTAAAATACAGGCGTGTTATGTATCTCTGTTGACATCGTTTCTATATCCACGTTGTAATCCATTGCTGTTTTGAAATAACGTTATAATTACGATCACTTCTCGAAAACAGCAATTTACTGAAATGGCTTTCAAATTGATGACTACCGAGTTACAGAATATGTCTGGTGACATTCACAGAGTGGTTCGCAAGACCCGGTGCCCGGTGTACGACGAGGACTTCACGTTCTACGGCATCGCGCCGCACCAGCTCTCCGCCATCACCCTCCACTTCGTCGTCCTCAGCTTTGATAGGTACGTCTACTGATTTCTCCAAATGATACATTTTAGATAAGTATATAATATACATAGGGCAGGGGCACATTAGTGTGCTACGAAACAGTTCACACTTTTCCCAGCGAACACAATAATATCAAGAACAATATAGGGAAAAAAATAAACAGACGAAGAATATATTATTATGTCACAAATGACCAAAGGTTTGAATGAAAAAAAAAACTAGAATATCGCAGTGACAAGATAGGTATGTTTTTTCTTTTTGAAATTCAATTTTCTGCCCTTTTCAGACAGTGTAAAATAACTCTAGCCTTATACTGTTGTGTGTACCTTTTCACATAATTTCCACATTGAAAAAATAAAGCTATGTAACTTCGTTCTTTTTTACTTTTGTCGTTTTGAACCGATACATACACATAGTAACTTGTAGTTTAAGTTTTGGTTCAAACGTAACGTAAAATAATTGAGGCATAATTGCGACACTTCACACAGACTCCTCTTAAAACCTACGAATATCTTACATCCAGAATGTTCCTTTGCTTGAAATTCATTGGTTTATTGAATGCACACTTCAGATATTCTCGCGACGAAATAATTGGCGAGGTGGTGTCCCCACTGTCGAGCCTGCAGCTGCAGAGTGGCGAAGCCATGGCTCTCTGCAGGGAGATACAACCACGTAGCCTGAAGGTACGCCCTATTTAAAATTCTTATTTCGGCCAAATATAAGAGAGAAATATAACTTTAGGCCTCGACCCCTCTAAGTTGAGCTTGCAGTTCCCTGATTGAATAAATATATTATCAAGTCAATATAGTGTTCCAGTAGAATTAAGTAAGTTTGTATTCTCAGTAGATAAATTCAATGATATTGCTTGGTAAGACCGCAAATAAATACAAACAGTTTTAATTCAGACTATAAAATAACTTTTAGAAGGTGCGGTCAGACAGCCAGCGAGACGAAATGACGAGAATTTAGCTTTTTTTTAGTTTATGTAACTGCCAGAAGTACATGAATCACGTAAATATTTGTATGTCACATCACGCTTAAGTCACTATCACCGCCTTTCCCCCGCGCTAGCTGTATGACCGTGCCTTCTCATTTTCATTGCCATATTAGTGTTAGAAAATAAAGTAAATAAAACTAGGTCATTTTATGACATCCCTTGTCTTCTGTGGCATTAATAAGTAGTCTTTATTACTTTGTAAAACAACTGTGGATTCTCTTAGGATGAATATAGAAAGTAAAGTAGTTGAAAAATATCCAGGTCGCTACCAGATTGAGTATTTGAGCTTTCGAGATCAACGAAATGGTTTATTCAAATATGAAGAGTGTGTTACTCAAGACAAATAAACGTATCAAATCTATTGTCAGACAATAAAGTATGGCTGTTTTAGCTGGATAAATAATTATATATTATGTATACATCCGGTCATTGGCAGAATAGCCACTTACATATAGTATTGTGACTATGACTTTCGTCAGTCTTCAAATACTTTAAAGTGTTAATCTCGTAAATTAACGGTTTTCTTTATTGAGGGTCTTTGACACGTTTTACTAATATCCTAGACACTACATTTTTTGGCAAACACGCGAAAGCGGGGCTAGTATTAACCCTATCGATGACTTCATCCTTGATACTGCAATTTGTACCAGGAATGGATTCATCTAGAGGGCCAATCAGCAAAATGGATAATGCTTATTTCTGATCCTTCGGCAAAAACCCTTTGTATTGTATGGTGATTATAGGATGATACATGAAGCAGCAAAACTAATTGCTCAGCCAATAAAAATTGGAAAAAGATATTGTTTCCATTAGTTGGCTGATCAATCGTCTATCTCACGACCTTCTTTGAATATAATAATCTAAGAAAATGCTACATAGCTGCACTGCCTTCATCCTACTTCTTATGAAAATTTTCAAGTTATGGGGGAAGCCTAGCTCATCTACTCAGATACAGGTAATGGACTTGTTCCGTAGCTCAAACAAGTGAACGTCTGCAATCATTTGCATCCTTGTCACTCTCAAAGACGACCGCCGCAATGATTCTTAGATATCTACAATGTCTTTGAACTTTTGAGCTTTTGAAAGCCATCGCATTACCTAAACTATCTGCTGCCAATGCCGCACTATGGTGTTTGGGTTCGATAGATATACCTATAGTCTCGAATTACTGTGACAACAAAACTGGTTTTTGTGTTGATTTGTGTCTTTGTGTAGGCAATCACTTGCGCTCTTGTCACTCTCAAACTCTGCCCAATGACTCCATCTCTGCAGTCTCTTAAATTTTTTGAGCTTTTGAATAATAATTGCGCTCCAGACTTATTGTACCCGCGGCTGTCATTATTCTTGCACCAGCAATAAGCAATAGACCAGCATATCTCATTATTCTTCTCCTTCGTTTCTATATTGATATTAAGTATATCTTTCGTGGGCTACTGCATTACCTAATCTATCTGCCGCCAATTTGGCATTATTGTGTCCGATTTAGAAAGAAATAAAGTCCTTAATTCTTAATTACTGCCAAATCCAAACAACAACAAGCTCAAAGCATCTGCAACTTAACCTCTGGTTTTTGTGTTCATTTCTATAGGCTGCAGTGGTCAATAATCATTAACACGCTCCGTGCTCGTTTGCCACCTTAAAAAGAAAAAACTAGAATCGGGGTATACCTAAATGGCGCAAGATATAAGAGTGCAGTGTAGGATTAGGCAAAGGAATGAGAAAGGTATAGCTTGGGTGGTGTTGATCAGATGCGCAGCGTGGGGCGCGGCGAGGTGCTGGTGTCGCTGTGCTGGCAGCCGGCCGCCGCGCGCCTCACCGTCGTGCTGCTCAAGGCGCGCAACCTGCCCAAGATGGACGTCACCGGACTCGCTGACCCGTTAGTTGCTTGACACGCCACACGCCACAAGCCACACGCCACACGCATTTCTCCTCACTTTATCGGCGCGCACCGAAGCTAACGTCACCCAGCTATGATCATTCAAATTTGTATTTTCGCACTAGGGTCGTTTTTATTGAAACCCAATAGAAAAATTTCAAAAGAAGACTTTTTTATATATTGACCAAATAATTTGAGAAATTGTTCTTGGTCCATCGACGCCGGATTAGTGGCCACCAGCGGCCATTCAAGGAAAGAATTTTGGAATTGGTAACCGGCCAAGGAGAGCGTCGGACTAAGTATATCGGGTGTGCCGTGTATCGTCTAAACGCCAACGATCATCATTGCTTGCGCGGTCGTTTATACGTAAACAATACTTTACACACATCAAACATCACACATCGATACCATCGTCCGATTTCGTCTAGGGTCTTACGAACATCGGGGTAGATAGAATCAAATAAATTAGATTTCGCTATAACCTACTTAGCTAACAAAATGTGTAACTCATTTTAAAATAAGTGCACGATATTTTATCTCCATCAGCTTTTAGAGTACGCTTTAACTTTTTAGCAATAAAATATCTTATTTCGGAAATCTTGCTAAACAATGTCCGCTCAAAGGAAAAAAAAAATTGTCTTAGGGGTCAGCAATATAGATAGATCTTAAATTAAGGAGACTTCTGCCCACCGTTAAGAAATTCAAAATAGATCAGAAACACAGCCTGAACTACTAAGATCGAGATACCTTTTTCAAAACAATAATCTACATAATCTAAATACACATGAACTCTAATCTTATTTTACCAGTTATTTTACCAGTTACCAGATTCCTCACATTTCTTTAATTGCATGTGCTGTTATTTATATGGAATTCTATTAAATTTCAAGGACATTCTTGTTCTTTGTATCGTATAAAAACCTTTTGCTTGCAAGTTATATCTAAGCCCTATTTTCATTATTATTTTTTAAAAAGTGATCTTGTAATTCAGCAGTTTTCGCATTAACTTACAAAATTTTTAGCATCTTCACGCCAGGTTCCTCACGGTAGGCAGAGAGTGTGGAGCGCCAAATATCTCGGTCCTGACACACCTCCCATGTCTCATCTACATTCATCCTTCTCTTCATACATGCACGCCGATTCCTAACACTATATTCATAGCACTTTTCATCGTTTGCATATTTTTCTTAATTTCCTATTTTTTCATTATTATCAATCGCACCTACTGTATGATTTCATATTATTCTTATACATGTAAATGAAATTGAAGGAACTTGCGTTACTTACCGACGTTTTATAATTTGTGTTACATTCATTCTTTATCATTTGTCTCGGTGGTTGTCTCTCTCTCTCTCTAGCCAACACTGAATTTGCATACTCAAAAACAGGATATCTGTATACAGTGTATATCTAAGTACCTTTGCACATTAATTTCATAATTGAAATTGAATCGTCCAAATTTTGCTTCAGCCAATGTTTTAAACAGACTAGACGACTGATATAAACTGCAGCTTTAGCCATATTACATTTATTTTCTATATCGTTACATATATAGTACAGTTTTCTAAAGATAAGGACGGAAACATGAAAAAGCGTCCAGCGGTAGGTAAGCTGAAAATGTCCCTATCCTCCATATTAATATTATACAAACTTGGTTAATGTTTCAGTTTAAGTACGTACTCAATAATCAACAAATAAAAAGAATTGAACGTGAACTAGTACAATTTTTATTTAATACCTTTCAATACTTAAGTACATGTTTTTCCACAGCTACGTGAAGATGTACCTGCTGTACAACGGGCAGCGCATCGCCAAGAAGAAGACGCACGTGAAGAAGCGCACGCTGAATCCGGTGTTCAACGAGTCGTTCGTGTTCGAGGTGCCCGCCAACCCCAGCGCCTCGCTCGACCACGTCTCCCTGGAGCTGCTCGTGCTAGACTGGGATCGCGTCACTAAGAATGAGGTGAGACTTTGTGCCTATACTGCCCACTTCAGCAGCCCCTAATCCGGGGAAAATGTTGACTTCAATGAACCATATCTCAATAGATTGTGTCTGTGGGTGTCGCATTAGAGCTGTGCTGGCCTAGTGTCTTTCATACATCGACCAAGTCTCTCTCGAACTACTCGTGCTGGACGGGGATCGCGTCACTATGAATGAGCTGAGGGTTTGTGCCCAACATTTTTCTAGATCTCTTCAATAATCCATGGATGTAAATCTCTGTACTACATGGATGATAATCAGAATTGAGGTAAATCATGAGAATTGTGGGCGTTCAAGGTAGCTCGTTAACTCGTTGGAGGTGTTGACTTCAATGCACCATCACATTAGATTTTATCTGATTTCTATGTCTTGGGTGACGCATTAGTAGGTACACAGTGCGTCTTTTATAGATTTCCTTGTTTGTGAGACTGGGCTCGTATCACTCAAAACAAGTCGATTCCTAGTGCTACTTGAAGAAGCGGCATTGAGGTAAATAGAAGCGCACGCTTAAACCGGCCGTTAAAACTATTAATCAGTCGTTCGCATTCGAGGTGGTTTTCGTTCATGTTGCTATAGACGGCCCTCTCTTAGGTTTCTCAACTTTAACCATTATGCCTATTCTGAAATCGGTAATATGAAAAAAAATGAAGCGGTAGATTTTTTGCGATACCTATACATGTCAGAGTTGGTCCTATACTAAAAGTTCAATAATGATCATATTGATCAGTAAAACAACCTCTTATCTGAAAACATGAAATAGAAATAGAAATAGAAAATATTTTTATTTCGAATAGATCTTTACAGATACTTTCAAAACGTCAAGAATTATAAAATACCTAGAGTGAATAACCATTACATAAAGTAAAGCAAAATCATATATCAATAGTACATTAAGAATTAGAATTTAAACTACTTAGTTAAAACATAATAATCACAAAATTTTTCAATTCCTTCAATGATGATAAATGAAGAAAAAGAAAAACTTATTCGTCAAGATTAAAGTCATTCACTTAGCAGAGTTCCAAGTGCAGTCACTACTGAGAAGAACTCCGCTACCCAACAAACTCAGTAAGAGCTCTTATAAATGAGAGCTTAAATCTAGTACAAATTATCGTGAAAAATCAAATAATGTGAACGTCCATAGCATAGATGCAAATAAACTGCTATCTACTAAATGTGATGTAGCTCCTGCAAACCAGAACAGACCAGTCCCCACCAACAGCACCCGTTCACGAGTATGACGCATGTGACAGCCATTGCCTTCCTCGACCATTTTAGAGGGAAGTGAGCAACCCGCCACACGACGCCGCCAAAGGCAAAGACATTTAAGCGTGCATGACTGCTCCGGATATGCATACTGCAAAATAAAAGGTGGAATTAATTTACAGCCAGGGTATTCACATTATTCAACCCTTAACAATACTAATTACAGAATACACGAAATAACAGTATCATGAAATAGCCTGGCAGCGATCGCTATAATCCCAAGATGTACTATCATTAAGATAATCACAGGTCTTATAGTAATTATATTTATATAAACGTTCTTTCATTACTTTTTTTAATTTATTGATCGATAGACTTTGAACGTTTTTGGGGATTTGATTAAGGAACCGTATACATTGACCTCTGAAAGAATTACTGACCCTATCCAGCCGCGTTGCATGCACGGACAATTTGTATTTGTTCCTAGTATTTATACTGTGATTGTTACCTATTGTAGGAAACTCATTAATGTTTTTACGGACATATAATACATTTTCATAAATGTATTGCGAAGCTACAGTCAGAATATTTATTTCTTTAAATTTATCTCTAAAAGATACCCTCGGACTCAGCCCGTAGATCGCCCGGACAGCTCTCTTTTGCAGTACAAAAATAGTGTTGACGTCGTCGGAATTTCCCCATAGCAAAATGCCATTATACTGTGAAAATAACTAAAATAAACAAGGCGAACCGTCTCGACGTCTGTTAATAGTCTAATCCTTTTCTCAGCAAACGCTGCCGAGCTAAGTCTATTAGCTAATTTGGCAATATGGGAACCCCATTGCAATTTAGCATCCACGGTAATGCCAAGAAATACCATGGACTCTACGATCTCCAATACTTCCTCATTTATCTTAACATTGGTTTCAACCTTTTTTACGTTAGGAGTAGTAAATTTAATACATTTTGTCTTACTGCTATTTAACGAAAGGTTATTGGCGCTAAACCAATGTACTATATTAGAGAGAGTATTGTTTACACCGTCAAAATCTACCTCCTGTCTTTTAATTTTGAACACTAAAGAAGTATCGTCAGCAAACAATACCATCTCTTGGCCATCATTGATAATGTAGGGTAAGTCATTAATATAGACTAAGAAAAGAAATGGCCCTAAAATAGAGCCCTGTGGGACCCCCATATCCATTGAAGTCCCGGGAGATCTTGTCCCATTTACATCAATACACATATTTCTATTGTGTAAATATGAAGTCATAAGCTCGAGAGTGGTATCTCGAAGGCCGTAGTGATATAACTTTCTGACCAATGTTTCATGCTGAACGCAATCAAATGCTTTAGATAAGTCATAGAATACCCCTAGCGCATTATGTGATTTTTCCCAAGCTTCAAAAATGTGTTTGATAAGTTCAACACCTGCATCGGTAGTTGAACGACCCCTAGTAAATCCAAACTGTCGACAATGTAAAAGTTTATGATGGTTAAAATGTGCAAGTAGTTGAATTAAAATAAGCTTTTCAAAAATTTTACTTAAGACAGGTAGTACAGAAATTGGTCTAAAGTTTGTGGGGTCACTTGTACTACCGGATTTAAATAATGGAATAACTTTACTATGTTTCATTAGATCAGGAAATCAGGAAAAAAAAACTTACAATACTATTATTAAACATAGCCGCTAGGTAAGGTGCAATAACATCCATTATTGCATATGCAAATTTTACATATAAGCCCCATAAATCAGTTGTGTTCTTAATATTAATAGACTTAAAGGCATGTATAACATCCGCAGTATTAACTAACTTAAAATTAAATATAGTTTTACTTTGATGTACATTTTTTTCAATAATGATTCGGCGACGGTAGGCGATGAAATGAGGTCTCCAGTTAAAGAAACTGGAATATTAGCAAAGAAGTTTCAAATGCTAAAGCAACTTCTTCGTCAGTAGTAACATGTTTAATGTCAATTATTAATTTAAAATCTAGAGTTGCGTTCAGCTTGTTTCCCAGTTTCACTATTAATTACATTCCAAGTCGCTTTAATTTTGTTATTTTAATTTTATTTTTAATGTGAAGTGCCTTGGCTGCTAAACACACTTTCTTGAATATTTTCGAATATAATTTAACATGATTTTTAAACGAATTTGTGTGATTATATGACTTTTCTCCATACAGGTCATACAATCTCTGTCTACTCTTATGTATTCCAACCGTCGCCCATTAATTGAACGACTTATGACTTCTTACATTTATTGTCTTGTTGGTAAAAACTAAATTATATTCTTTTAAAATTGTGGCAAAAAGTCATTGTATAATAATATATGTTAGGATCGTTATGGTATTGCATGTTTGCAAGTTTTGAGACAATATTTTCTCTGAATTTCTTAATTCGCTTCGCATTGATAGGAACAAATACAATTGCTTGTTTATTTTTATCAATTGACCACAGAAGAAAACTAACTGACCACATTGGTCGGAGCTTAATTCAGTCAAAATATTTTTATGTGTAGGTTCAAAATCGATAAAAATATTGTCTATGCATGTCGCTGAGTTCTGTGTAATTCTAGTAGGTTCTGAGAACAAATTATGCAGATTAAATGACATAAGTAACGATTTAAACCTCACAGTTGTTGGAGTTTCCTCCAACAAATTTATATTGAAATCGCCGCAAATAATGACACGTTTTTTTGAAGCAGTTAGATTGTTTAGTACAACATCTAATTTTTTTTCAAAACATTCATAAGATCCATTTGGAGGTCTGTATACGGACACAATAATCAAGCGCTCAAGCTCCACACAAGCTATCTCTGCAGTTCGTTCAACGGAAAGACTCACTATATCTCTGCGTTCTTTATGTTTAATGTCTTTTTTTAACAATATAAGAGAGCCACCACGTATTGCATGTATATATGTATCTTCACGCCAGGCCCCTAACGGGGTAGGCAGAGAGTGTAGAGCGCCAGACATCCCGGTTCTGACAAACCTCTCGTGCCTCGTCTACCTTCATCATTCTCTTCATACATGCACGCCGATTCCTAAGACTTTTGACCCCACCATCAGACAGAACGAACTGCCTACCTTTTTTTTTTTTTTTTTTTTTACGCGGGGAAACCCTCATGGGCACCCGCCGTCTAGGGGAAACGACGGCGGGTAGTGTGAGACTCGTACTCACTAAAACCCCGCGGTGTTCCGACTCTTCCGCCATCAGTGGCGGGGTCACGGGAACGCTTACGCACACATCCGCGACCCCGCCGGCGGCTGCTCGTCTCCGAGCCCTCCGCAGGTTGAGCTCTTTAGCTCCAACCAACACTAGTGGCGTGCGGAACACGTGCACGCCACCCAGCTCGGGACCTTTCTCCATTTGGGCGACGGACATCCCCTAGTCCGACACCCAAAGGTCCCTGCCCCGACCACTCACAACGCCAGGCGTCCCAAGACGCCCGGGTGGAGGAGTCCAGGGGCACTCTGTCCGGCCCCGGGGGAGCGGGAGTGACAGGGATGAACTGACCTTCAACCGCCCCCCCGCGGCCCCACCACGTCCCTATCGAGCGGCGGGACCACCGCTAGGCGGCTGGGGATAGGGTGCAGGGCAACGACACACCCATACACCTCCTCCCCAGCCGCCTCCCCATCACGTCCCCATCTTACGGCGAGACAACCGCTAGGCGGCTGGGGATAGGGTGCAGGGCAACAATACACCCGTACACCTCTTCCCCAGCCGTCTCCTCACCACAGCAGCGAGTGGCGGGCAGAGCCACGCCAAACGCCGCCCCCTCTCTGGGTTCCTCTTGGCTTCTCCGGTGTGAGGCCAACCACCGGGTACTGAGCCCCCCCGCCACGACAAGGCGGAAACCCTCGGGGGGGACGAACTGCCTACCTACGCCATGTGGCTAATAACCTTTTTTTACCAGGGAAAATGAGTAACGCCTAATACGTTGACTAAATGTTTGTAAATTTCAAGTGATGATTATTTTTACATCGCGTGTAGGTGATCGGTCGGCTGGAGCTGGGCGCGGAGGGCGCGGGCAGCGCGCGCCACCACTGGCGCGAGGTGCAGGCCGCGCCGCGTCGCCAGATCGCCGACTGGCACAAGCTCAAGGAGTGAACCGCCTACCCCGCCTCACCCGCACGACCCACATCATCCCCTTGCCCCGCCTCACCCGTAACCCACGTCGCACCACCACTGGCGCGAGGTGCAGGCCGCGCCGCGCCGCCAGATCGCCGACTGGCACAAGCTCAAGGAGTGAACCGCCTGCCCCGCCTCATCCGTACGACCCGCATGACCCACATTATCCCCTTGCCCCGCCTCACCCGTGACCCCACCGATCTCGCCTCACCCATGACCCACGTTACTCCATCTGACCCAAACCCACATGTTTTACGCGAGCTCGTCTCCGCTACCTCACTCGCGACCGATGTCACCCCACCTACTCCGTTTCTCCCGTGACCCATTCCATATGACCCAAATGTGACTGACCCATGGGTCACGCCACATGTCCTGCCTCCCACTTCTCTAACTAACCCAAATGACCCACATATCCCTGTCCTACATACCATAGAAACAACTGAACTATAACCTATATTAATCATTGTTCTTCTGTCTGTTGTCTATAAGAGTAAGCAGATGTTTCCCATGCTCTGCGTAAAATCGTTTTTTTTTTTGCAGACCAAAAAAAATTTAGAACATAATTTCTTTTATAAAATATTGTTCTTAAGTGAAGAGAGGAGTAGGTTTCTTATAATAAATTACTACGAACTAAAGAATATATTTTCTTGTACAGCTTGCAACAAGCGAAGGAGATCGGATGGGCCGACGATTCAAATTGTTTCAATAAAATATGTAAAGAAATAGAAAAATAATTACAAATTCTCTTACATAGTTCATAGGATGCCTTTCCTATGTCACCAACATTACTACACTCTTTATCGCCACTCTCTAAACTTCACTTTCAAATAATGAGAACATCAAATTCGCCGAAAAACCGTTTCGAATATGTTATGGATCTGCTAATACCAGCATGCAATTAGTATTTCTAGTAAACGTCTGAAGTTCTTCTCTTTAAAAATCAGTACCAACTTATAAAACTTATTTAATTATTAAGTTACTGACAATCAGGCATCTGATATTGCTTTATCCAATATTTATTTGCTCTACTTGAAGTAAAGCAAACATTGTAGAAAACTAAGACAATGGAGATCTTGCAAAAATGTATGGACCTCCGGCCATGTATTGTACACAATATAATTAACAGGCAATATCAATATAAAAACGTGTTTTACTGCATATTTTCACTTATTTAGCTTTGTTTGCAGTTACAAAACATTATTTGCAGTTAGAATTGCAACTCAATACCAACATGGCGAATATGGCGGGCGATGTCATTTTGACAAATTCCACTAATAATCGATACTAACCGATTTCCAATTTAAAGAAATTCATCGGAACTTCTTTAAATTGTTCGATTCGATACATCGTTTTAGTGTTAATATGTGACGCACTAGTAATATACAGATAGCATTAGTTTTGTTTTATTTACATAGGTACTATCCCAAGCGTAGGCTGTATCGCCGTATCGCGTATTGAAAATGATAAAATCAATGTGGTTGTAACTCTAAAATATATTCAGGAATAAATTAATTGTATTTTGTTCGGTTTCTTCTTTAATTTACCCATTTTTTGAGGTAGTGTACGAACCAGAGCCGAGCTCACAACATCTCCTTTAATACTCATTAAATTTGTCTCAAAGTTATTCTCAATATATTTTATGTTCCATTCCCTATTTACGTAGGCTCCTTTTTAGCATTATATTATAAGCAGTCATCATGGAAAAATTACACTTCACACAAATGATTTTGTCGAGTGAATATGATCTCTGAACCATTATAGTCCTCTTAACTGAAATTTCATCATCGTTAACTGCACTCGCATAATTCTAATAAACAATTTTTAAAGCAACGTATTATATTTCTTTATGGTACTAGAACCTTCAATTATAATATTTTTTATACATAATTCAAAGAATAAAATGTTCATTCCGGATAGTTACAATTCCTTCCAAACCCATTCTACCTCGTCGGCATTCTTTCCCTGATGAACTCAGTGTAATTTCAAATTTAATTGCAACAAATCATTTTAATTTTTTTTGCTTAAATTGGATTTGCATTTGATTTGTTTGATTGATTTTGATTGATTTTGCATTTGTTTCAAAATTTAAGAAAAATGTTTCTCAGAATCAAGTTTTCTCAAGAGCTAATGATTTGATTATAGAACTTGTTTTATCGCTACCTGAACCCCGAGTAATATTATTTATTTTATGATAAATGTAACGATTATAAAGTACGTTATTGCAAGGAATTTATATTTTTTCAACGTATTACATTATATTTTCAAATGAAATGATAAGTACGAGTACAACGTAATTAAATATATTGTGTAATTAATGAAAATCATATTAGTGGACTATTATACGTAGGATCTTATTGTAGCTTTACAATATACGAGGTGGGGAGGGTTTCATATTTCGGGTGTTTACTTAAGTAATCATTTTCTAGGGATTTAATAACATTTAAGATACCAAACTGCTGATATTATACGCTTGGAGTAAACAATATTTGGCTACTTTCGACTTAAATGTCATAATTACTCATTTTAAATCATCAGCTACAAAGGAAATTTGATAATAAATAAAATTACGACAGTAGACCGTTCAATAAATAAATTTGTTTTGGTAAAAGGAAGCGAAAATTAACATGCTAATTAAAAATTTAACTAAGCATTAAAGAAAAAAAAAACAAATTTTGTATTAGGTAGTAAAATTTATTTGAAAAAAATGTAAGATTCATTTTATGAATTGAACATGGTGTCCATTATGATGATTATTTTGTTTTCATTCAGCCAAACGCACATTTTAATACGGTCAGAAATGATCATTTTCTCAGGGTGAGATTCACAGACCGCACTACGACTCTTCTCTCAGCAAAGTACGCTTAGAACTGTCAAAACTCGTACTATACTGACAGTTCTAAACATACTTTGCATAAAGTAAATACGTAGTGCGATCTGTGAACCTCACAATCAATCTCAAAGTTACTCATAACAATAAGCAGCCCATACCTATTAAGGTACTTTGTTAAATAATACAAAAAGACCATGGAAGAGAAGCTATCTCGCTTGGAACTCTGTCACTTACTTAATTGGTAGTTAAGTTCCAGGATTGGAGAGCTCTAGACTAACTAGCACTCTCTACCACAACAGTAACTATTTGCTGCCAGATAAGTGTGTTTTAAAGTTAGGTTCTGTTGCACCAAAATATTTGTTTAGGTTATTGTTTATGTAAAAATTTAACATCCTTCTCTAACTTTAACAAATTTGTTAAAATTATAGAAGGATGTAAAATTTAACAAGAAATTTAGTTTGATAGATATACATAATAATAAGCTCACGGATCCACTCACCATGTATGTGGACTGCATACTTGTTTAATATTTTAATCATAACAGATAACATTAGAGAAATTACGAAACATTACAAAATTATATTAATAAGTTATAGATGTAAAACATTAAACCTGATTATTGTGTTTTTCCTATCTACAGACTAACATTTTATTTCGGTATCAAGTTTTGGTTAATTAATTGTATGCAGTTATGATATAATGAAAGATGTTTTAAATAAAATTCATTTGAATAAATATATGTTTAGAATTAAGTATTCTTATAAATATGCTTTAATTAAATTCTCTTATTATTTACGGCGCGGAAGAAAGTGAATTGGGTGGTGAAGTTCCTGTTGGAATAAAAATTAAAAAAAAAAAATCTAAAATCATAGAAAAACATTGAATTTAGCAAAACGATGTAATACTCACATATTGATTAGTTCATATAAAAATTATGTACTTATAGTATATAGTTAGAGAAATAAAATCTATTTTATACTAACTGTAGTGATACCCATGGAATTAGATTAACATTAAGTTTAATTAGATATTACGTAATCGTGGAAGCTCATTTGACGAAGCTTGGAGCTTTTAGTCACATGTACCTCTAGTGTCGCGTGTTTCACCATTGATGAGGCTTTGACCGTTCACCCATCTTAGCTGTCCATAAACTCTAAGCTAAATTTACAATAGAAATTTCTCTAAATTATTTATGTCACTACGTGCATTTCTATTGTAAATTCGGCTTTACATGCACAACAATAAGCACTTTTTGTGTTTTATAACTTGGAAAATACCGAAACGTGTGGTACGAATTCACAAGAAACTTTAAATTTTCAATGCAAATCATTAAGCTTAAAGTAGAGAAATCGAAACGATGTCAACGTGTAACGCAAGGTGTTGTAAGTAGGGTATATTCACGACTTTTGCCCATTGGTGTTACTCACTTAAAATGTTATTGTATGGTTACCATAACGACAATAAGGGAATATGTAGGCATTGAGAACTCTTCTTGGTGCAAATTTATGAAATGTTTTGATTTTTGTATGATTTCACATTGCTTAATGTAAATTGTCGATACTTTTTGTATCAGTTGTCGAAATAAAGATTTTGAATAAAGATTTAGTTAATTAATAAATAATAATAATGGCAACCCATTATACGTCCCACTGCTGGGCACGAGTCTCTCCCCTTTTTGGGGGGAGGCCTGGAGCTTACTCCACCACGCTGCTCCAATGCGGATTGGTGGAGGTGGGTGGGTTAGTGGCCAACCCGCTGTCGGATGTTTTCAAACCGCCCATAAGGCCTCCGACAAGGTTTAACGACTGCTATCTATCGATAGCAACCGGGACCGACGGCTTAACGTGGGCACGTCCGAAGCACGGAAACGCGCATTTAATTTGCCACTAGCGGTCACCCATCACACTACCCGACCGCGCCCGTAGTGCTTAACCGAGCAGATCGCTTACGACCTACACCAGCCGCTGGGCCATGCACGCTTTAGTTAATTATCTGCAGTATATTTGAGATTGAAATTGATGATTGAATCAGTTTAAGACGGTATGCGATTCGCTATCATAGAGCAACACGGCCCACCGGCCGAGGCAGACCGGAGGAGAGTAGCCATCGCGTTTATTAAATGCAAAACATGCATCGGTAATAAACGTCTGTCGTTTTTTGTGGGGGGAAATGCGTGTGACACACACACATACTACAAAAATCGTCTATTACTACGAAACTCACACACCTTGACTTTAACAAAATACATAAACAATTTGACGCACACATTTAAACATCTAGGCGTCAGGCATGGGCACAATTGTACATGTACTTTGTCAGAGGGGAAAGCCTACATATGGCTACTCCCCTCCGGTCCGCCGCGGCCGGTGGCCCGTGTTGCGCTTTCGATGGAACTTTTAATTTAAAAAAATCATCATTTCGACAACAGATTGTTTTTTAATGAAGTATAATACCTAGTCATTACTTTAACTCCATACTTCAACATTCCAAAATGTAATTTGTAAATATTCATCGAACCATTTAACGAATTCTATTCTCATTCTAGTCGTTAAGATCTTCAAATATAATAATAAATGTATGTTAACTTAAGTATATTTATTTGTCATTTTATAAAATATAATTGTTGTAGTTGCAAATAAGGTTGATTTTGTTGTTTCCACATGTACCTAAACCTACCATATTTTCGGGAATTCCATTGCATATAGTATTATTGCTAAATATTGAATGAATAAACACGAACAATATGGATATTAAAACCTTACGGGGTTGTATTCTTTGACAAGTATAGCAATGCAGTGGAATAAAGGACTTATTACACGGCACGGTATTCAGGGTACGATAGCAAGGGTCAGGGTAGTGTAATAACATTTAGGGAGTTAGGGCCCTAATTAGGGTGACCAGAGCGGCCCGTGTATTTGTACTGCGACCGAATAGTGTAATAAGCGGCAACCCGGCGCGAGGCCACGCCCACCCTTTCTGCCGGACCCTGAATACCGTGTCGTGTTATAGCCTTTTGAATAAGAAAAACCTTACGATTTGTCACATAACTCAAGATAAACATGTACCTATGCAATTTTGTCATCTCAATGCGTAATTCTTTAATGTAATATATGAATGTGATAAAGCTAAGGTAGCAATATGATGTATTGACAAAATAATTCCAGCACTTTAGTACCGGCATCACTTCACAAATATCAGATTTGTATACTAAGGAATTTTAGTGAATAAAATTATTGACTGGTGCTTTCACAATATATTTTTCGTTTTATTTAAACCTTATCCTAAAACCCTGTCAAAATATAATTTTATTAATATTTCTCGTCAGCGCGGAGTCAGCAATTTGAACCCCGGACCTTTGTTAGGCTTGCGCGGCGACATGCGTCTAACACGTAGAGAATTTTGATCTACTTTGCAATGGGTTGCATTCGACGGGACCTCTCTCTGACTGCATCAATGCCCCGCAGAATACTCATACATGGGACTATTGTAATGAGAAGTGACAGCCGGCACTCTACCTATATTCAACATCTCACGTTATTGAATATTACGTTAGGCAGGTGGTGACTCGCCCTCCGTGATCGGCCCCTCAATTAGCCAACCCGATAATCGACAGGGGAGAGGGTAACTTAACTGGCGTGAGAGGCTAGAGGTGAAGAGTGTATGGTTCTTCCAGAAATTTATGTAACAGCCTACTATTTAAATTGCTGCAAATGCCATATCGGGCGCCCCACTCTGACTGGCCAATGAAGGCAAGCTATAGGTGAACCTGATGCTCGGTAGAGTCATGCGGCGGCGGACGAGGCGGAGACCAGTTCTTCACAAATTTCTAAAAAGCTCTTCTTACAACATCTAGTCTGCTTGAATTTATGGTATTGTAACTAAGAACCGTTTAAGACTAATGATGGCCTCAGACAAGGCGATGCACTGTCCTGTCTTCTTTTCAATATTACTTTAAACAAGTGCATTCGCGACTCAAAGATCGAAATTGGTGGCAACATATTCCTGAAGTCTATACAAATACTAAGGTATGCGGATGACCTGGATGTGATAGGTAGAAACCTACCTGCAATGGAGAATGCTTACCGTGCCCTGGTAAAATCACCTGAAGAGGCCGGATTTCAAGTCAATGTGACGAAGACTAAATATATGAAAACTTCAAAAGAACTGCTTACAACACCGTCCAATATCACTATTGATACCAGCACATTTGACTGTGTCAATCAATTCGTTTACCTCGGCTCTCTAGTAAGGAGTAACAATATATCTTCAGAAATAAGCAGGCGAATTATGGCGGCTAATAAATGCTATTTCGGTTTGCTAAGATATTTCCGTTCAAAAATTATCTCAAAGAACATTAAAATCCTTCTCTATAAAACTTTACTAAGGCCGATATTGACATACGGATCCGAATGCTGGGTTTTGAGCAAAAAGGACGAGAACGCAATTCTAGTCTTCGAACGCAAGATTCTGAGGCGCATTTTCGGTGCAGTGTTGGAAAATGAGGAATGGCGAACTCGATACAACCAAGAGCTCTATCACATGTATGATGAACCTAATGTCATTAACATCATTAAAATTGGACGCCTACGATGGGCAGGACATGTGGAGAGGATGGATGAATCCAGAACACCCAAACGTCTACTGACTGGTAAACCGGGCGGGCGAAGAAACCGAGGCAGACCTAAACTTAGATGGCTAGACGGAGTAGAGCAGGACCTGAGAACGCTGGGCGTAAGGAATTAGGGAAAGAGCCAAAAATAGACCGGACTGGAAGAAAATTCTTAACCAGGCCAAGGCCCACCCTGGGCTGTAGCGCCTTGGATCATCAACTAAGAAAATATTTTAGGGTTCAGGAGTAGCAACGCATTTGCATCGATACCTTTGATTTTAGAAAGTTTAGATTTATCACCAATATGAACTGCGTCGTCGTTTATAGCACAAAAAAAAACACCAGAAATCTTTTGCTGCTCTTATTTCATACATTTGCCTGTAATCAGTCAGTTATTTAGTATGTCACGTTCGCTTATCATTTATGTCGTTATGAGAATTGTGCACAAATAATATGTCGATAAAATAACTATGTTAAGGTAAACTCAGCTATTTGATATATAATAATAATGGCAACCCATTATACGTCCCACTGCTGGGCACGAGTCTCTCCCCTTTTTGGGGGAGGCCTGGAGCTTACTCCACCACGCTGCTCCGCTATTGCTCGCTATTTGATGTCTAGGCTGAATTAAATAAAACGGAAAACAATAAAAGTCGAAGGATACTTCTTATCAATTGTATATTTGATATCAAATTCTTAATACATATAACACAGCTTAACAAATTTAAAAATATACAATAAGAGGACCAATTCCACCATCACCGACGTAGCGGTAATTCTAACATAGAGTGAGATCAAACCACGGGTTGTTATGAAACTGTAAAACTGGCCCTTCTTTATATATAACTATTATGTCTTAGTGTTTAAGTGCTTAATCTATACAATAACTTAAGAAAACTATATATTTGTTAACAAAGCAAGATTTTGCAAGTCAATACTTAAAAGGTAAAGGTTTTATTTAACGTTATTAAATACGTTGTTGGTTACACCATTAAAATGGAAAAAAATTACATAGGGACGTTTTGGGTACCCTTCGATACGTTTTTTATTTTAACGACTAACTTAAAAATATTTTTACATTTTCGTCATTTTGATCATTAAAATGTCCTCTCAGACCAACAAAAAACGAAACAAAACCATGCACAACGGTAAATAGGGTAAAGTTCTGTAAATCTCTTTTAACCATATAAAGTGATGGCCCGTTTCTATATTATTTTTCGTTGGTTTGAGTGAATTCAAGCAAATATATTCCCTGAGGCAACCAATACCTGCATTGGTTTCAAAGTGGGCAAGCTATGTGCATCTAGAGTTCTACAAAAAAAAAACATCTAGTTTTATTTAAATAAATTAGCGTGAATATTATCTATCTTCTCAACTTATAGCTGAGAATATAGATTGGTTACGGTCACAGTCAAGTATTTTTTGCAAAAGCATAGATAGAAAGTAGTTGTCATAGAAATAAATTTATTTATTTAAACCTACTAAACATACAATCATATTGTCATTTCATTACGATCACTAACGGGACGTCTCTTTGATTTCATCTAGCTATGATCGAGTTTTAAGATGGTCACAGGTTAAACATTTTACAAAGAAAAATATAATAACATTGATTCAGTATATAAAACTCCTAATCAGTGATATCGATAAGTGCCGTCCGGTGTGGCTATTTAAGCCGAGTACAAGCCAAAAGATAGATTTCTAAAGACAAACCCCCTTATTCATAAACGTACATTAGATACGTTTTAGCTATAGAATGCTTTGTCTTTGTCAGTTGCATTGTCAAATGTGTAGGATATGAAAAGACAAAGGAGAGATTAGCAACACATTAGCTAAAATACGTTTATAAATAAGGGGGAAAGAATTACAAGAAATAAGTTAAGTTAATTTACATTTTAGCATTGCACGTTAAAGTCACTTCGACAGTAGTTCGACATACTTTTTATGTTTAATCTGCTATAGTTCAGTCAATTTAGCATAAAAAGGGGTTAACCTCGAAATTACAGGTAATAAGCTAAATGTTTATTTTTTTAATTTTGGCGTTCTAAAAGCTGTCTTAAAAGTCTCTATCGTGTCTGTACCGGAAGTTATACGAGGTCAAAGGTAAAAATAAACAGATTTTTGCGATTATCTCAGTTCCTATTGTTCGCCGCTTTACAGGCCGCTTGACTCGTAACCATTTTTTAAAAATATTTGTACTAATCATATACTTAGTGATAATTTAATACAACTAAATTTAATTTCAATTCTTGTATATGTCGAACACTGTCGAAGTAATGACATTTTAAAATGTAGTTGTCTTCGGCTAGTTTGGACAGTAGGTATGATCTAATTTAAGTAAAAATATCAAGTTGAGGCTGAATTCAAGATTTGAATTTATGTACACTTGAGACACGACTCAGTTTGGAGATAATTATAAATACAAGCCTAACTCGGGATCAACCTGATCGTCCGTTCTTACTTGTAGTAAATAATAGGTGCAATCAAAGTGACAAATAAGCTACACTAAGCCGCTATAATATATACAAAAGAAAATGTTCTGAAATATTGGAAAAAAGCTCCAATAATCAATAATAAATATATAGATAAAATAATCAAACTCGTTTACATTGAAATTGTGCTGAACATACATGGCAGTTGAAGTTGCAGTATACATTCGTGTATAATTTCATTCAAAACTATTTTTGTTTCTTTTCGATTAGACTAACTTTTGCATAGTAGAATGATGTGTTAATTTGGTCGGAATGGCGATTTACCATTTACAACTCCATTCATCAGTAGATTTATATGAAGTATCGATTAAATTTATTTTAGATATGTTATTTCAAACTCATATTAGTTTTTCTTTAACGAAACACGGAACATATTGCATACCGTTCTTATAATGTATACATGTAACTTAATTTATATTTAAAAAAATCGATCAAGGTACTTATAGACAGAATGAAGATTAATGTTTAATATTGGAGATAGCTACTAGTACTTATTCCAAAGAAACGTTTCTTTCTCTTTGAATTCTTAACAGCGTTAGCGAATTTTTAAATATAAACCTATGATATGGAAAAAAAACCAGACAAGTGCGAGTGCGACTCGCGTGGTGAGGGTTCCGTAATTTAAATAAATATTTTCGAAAATATTACGGATTTAAAATGCAGGGACATAGCGGTTACGGTGGTACCGGCAGGGGGGAAGTTATATTATTAAGAATTTTCGATTTAATTTGAATACTCAAACTTCTTATAGGTTTTCCAGTAATCTATAGGCAAAGAACTATTTTCCACATTTTTTCAAAATCTTAAATAACTTCAAATTTGTTTATGCAAAAATTATAAAAAAAATATATCTGAGATGCTGACAACAACTTCTTTCATTTGATATGTCACACGACACAGTTTCCTTTTTAATTTTTCTGATTTACCTAACGAAAGTGGCCCCCCTGTTAAAAATTTATTATTTTACTTGACGTGTTCATCTTTGGGTCACCAATTTACATATATTCATCAAATTTCAACTCAATCGGTCAAGTAGTTACGGAGCAAATTGGCTGTGACAGACGGACAGACAGACAGACTCACGAGTGATCCTATAAGGGTTCCTTTTTTCCTTTTAAGGTACGGAACCCTAAAAACATCACTAAGCTTTTAAATCTGATCTTTCGATAGAATCTTACACACATAAACATTTAATTAAACATTCCATCCATATTCCGTGTTCATTTTAAGAATATTTTAAAGGATAAATGTTAATTATTGAATAAAAATCGCAAGAAGTATATTATGTTTACATATTTTATATTAGTGGGTCGATACAATAAATTATTATAGGTACTTTTAATCATTTGGATGACTAAATATGTGATAGTACTGATGACCGCACTCAGGCAAGAACTTAGTGCGCGGTAGGTCTAGAGTAATAGATACGTAAAATTTTACCATCTAACTAGTTCAAGTTTATTGCTAAAACGATAGATATGGATGTTAGTTCAGATATGTTTGAACTATATCTAGAATATTTCGTTTTGGTCCGATGTTTTTTGTATTTAACATACGTAGACACAGCTGTTGTTTCCAATGCAGAGAAAACAGATTGAATTTAAAATAAAGGGGATTTATGTTACGTTATCTACTTAACTAAATCGATAAAAATTACTTGTAATTGTTTCGTGTTATATCTATAAAATCATCATCAAATTTAAAATTCGCGTCTCTAAATTGGAAACATCTAGCTATTGCCATACGTATATGATCCTTAATTTTATCAATAGGTTATTATAATTATTAAAGTTAAGAATACATGTCCAAGATACACATTTTTCATAATAATATGTTAGGCAAGTAAGTATAATTTAATTTGCTACTCGCAGAAACCCTAAATAAAATTATTGTGATATAATTTCTAAATACAAATTATCGTATTTCAATTTGTAATTTAAGTAAAATAAATCGTCTTTACAGATAAATAGCACATTTAAAATACTCGTAAACTAAATTTCGGTAGCCATGATTCCATTAAAACCAAACCAATGATCCAATGTCAAGTTAGGCTGAATGCGTTCAGTTGTGATGTAAATGCGAACAAAATGAGCACTATTGAAAAATATTCTCTTTGTGCTAATAGTACGATCCATTGCATTTTTCAATGAAAATAAATAGTCGCAAATAAAAGGAGATATAAATATATCCAGATGTATCAAATCATTAAGAACAAAACAGGTAAAAGTGAAATAAATTAAAAGAGATGATTTAACCTTAAAAACAAATAATAATATACAACTAGCAATTATAATTTAACTGCTTGCTGCTTATGCTCTTGACAAAGGATCAGAGGTAAACAAACTTATTGCGAGTAAAACCATACTATTATTAACAAATATTGAATTGGTACTTTCACAATGCAAGCAAGCTGTTTGTAGGCAAGAATTAACTTTTCGACATAGTGATCAGTTTGTGCTGAGATTCGAAACAATGTATCAACTCAAGTTACTTCAAAGCTTCAAGAATTAAATATTATCTTCAGGCAAAAATATGGCAAGATCGAATTGAGATAGTGAAGTGTCCTGCTATTGGACTTCTCTTTCAGAAATATAATGTGTGATAGAAACAAATTATAGGTTCATAAAAATGGTGACATATAAGACATTGAAGGTCTGAGAAATTAAAAAAGATTGGCATCAAATATGAGATACCAATAATGATAAATATTAGTAATTACAATAACCAGTCAACTCATAACACTAACAAAAATGGTGTAATTGATTTGTTCGTAAGTATTTACGAGTGTGTTCCTGCATACCCTAACATTGACCTAAATAACGGTTCCCTATCGATACATCCAACAATTGTCACAATCTAAACACATATCAACATACTACGACAAACACCGTTCAGAACAAATGTCTAGAGATATGTTTTCAACCATTTAGTACCCCACCTATGTGGATAGCGATATTATGAGACGCTTTCTTTATTTTTAAACGATGTTACATACAATAAACAATTTAATGTAACTTCAGCTTCATTTCCAATCATTATTATTATTTCTTTTACCATAAATACATTTATATTTCTTTTGTTTTTTATACTAGCAAATAATGCTCCAAATATATAAACAAACACTCGTCTCATAATAACTTTACCCCTTGTATCAGATAATTTCGAACTCAAACAGTAAAATCACGAGATTCTTAAAAGCTTTTTGAGTATAGTTTCAAATATCATTAATGTAAATGTTCAGCGTATAAAAACTTCAACATGATATAGCATTATCGGAATACAATAGATGAAAGTTCCTATTGAGTATTCACTATAGTCTTGTTTGTTTTGCTGTCTATACTCGCTCTCTATTACGACACTACTTAGAGAGCTAACCGTGAAATAAATGCGTTTCTATGTGCTCCTAGTGGAAAGGTCCAATTGTTCGACAGAATATTCGACTAGCAAACATCTGACCAGAAGTTTGACCCTTAAAAGGGCAAAACGCTTCGAGAGAGCGATAATCATTTAAATATATATGCAATTAAATACAAATGTCTCTACAGTCAAAAGCAAACAAAAAAAAATCTGACATCATCGGCCTCGCAGTTTTGGATTTCTTATCCTGTCGAATACAGCCTAGCCAAATTTCATACATTATTAGAAGAGACAGAGATAAAATCGCGAGCGATCGCCGATCGAGCTGAGCTGATCTCCAACAATGAAGACAACGAAGTGATCTCATACAAGCTTCGAAGATAAACCACTTATATTGAACATGGTACGCACAGCTTTAGTTGTGGTAGGACGGCACACACGTTTCGATTTTGGTGAATTATAGCAGACCCCGATCTAGTTCTTTACGGAGCATCCTTGTGAGTTTGAGGACGTCATCGTCTATTTGACCGGCGAACAGCGAATCCAAGAGTTCACCTCGGGAAGCTAGAGAAAATACTCCAGCTAGACGCGACACTGATTTATCTGATAAATGCCGCTCTACTACCGATCTGGAAATAAAAAATAATAATATAATTATTGGGAATGAGTTACATATATTTTAAGAACGATTCAAGATCTGCCATGACGCGTATCACCTGAAAACTGGTTTGAATTAAAGTAGAAGAAAGGCAATATGGATTCAATTTCATTCTTCATTGGAAGGTTTGCACCCGAGTATCATTTTTTTTTCCTTAAATAATGATATTGTGATATAACTTTAGTTTCTGTAATCCTTATAACATTTATGATACACCGCTAATAATCTTGCTTCGGCTTGGAATATCTAAGTATAACAAATATAAATGGAAGAGCAAAACTGTGTTTCGCTAAAATAAACGAAGATTAATGGCAGTTGCTTACTTGAGAGACTGATGTGATTCACGGAGCGCATTCTGAAGAAAGCCACGGTCATAAGAGAAGTCTACTTCGCAAAACGACACCACTGCCATCAACACCGTCTGTAAATATAATAATTAATATTAATCAACTAATTATTTACTGGGTTATCTTAAGAATCGGCGTGCATCTCCTTTTTATGTAATGGTAGTGGCAAACAAGCATGCAGTTCACATTGATGTTAAGTGATGACTGCAGCCTATAGACACTCACACAATGACCAGAGGTCAAAATGCAGATGTATCATTGGCCCTGTAGGTAATGCGGTGGTGCCTACCGCGAGCCCGCGAGCTCCGTCACTGGAGCTCTACCATCATTAAAAAGTAATCTATGAATAGAATTCTGATGTAGAAGCACGAGAGGTGTGTCAGGACCGGGATATCTGGTGCTCCACACTCTCTGCATAACCCGTTAGAGATTTGGCGTGAAGATACATACATCTACTGGGTATTAAAATCTATGGTTTACACCAAGAACAAATACTGGGGAAAAAACCTTCCCAAAATAAGTGTAAATTTCACAGCAATTGCTTGACTACTGTAAAAAGGAAATTTTCTGCCAAGATACTCGTACATACACAGCTTCACCTGCCCAGATTTGAAAATTAGCGACATAATCCAAAGAGAAGGAAGGAAACTTGGAACGCTGCCAGTGTTTGTTTATTGGCCAATGAGGGCTATCCGTGTCATGCGATTGTGTTTTTTTTATGTAATGGAAGTGGCAAACAAGCATGCAGTTCACATTGATGTTAAGTGATGACTGCAGCCTATAGACACCCACACGAAAACCAAGATCAAAATGCAGATGCGTTACCACTCCTGAGGCCTAAGGTGTTATGCCTCTGTACCGGCAATAACAGGGCCGTACATTACCACCTGACCGGAACACGATAGTGCAGAACCCTACCATTTAGCGGCAAGTAAATTAGGTATTGCTGTGGTGCTTACGCCCGCAAGCTCTGTCACTGGAGCTCTACCACTAGTAAAAAAAATTGTTGTAAAGTTCAAATTGTGTTTTCAAAATAATTACCCCCTTATTCATAAACGTACATTAGATACGTTTTATCTATAGAATGCTTTGTCTTTGTCAGTTGCATTGTCAAATGTGGCGGATAGAAAAAGACGAAGGAGAGATTAGCAACACTTTAGCTAAAATACGTTTATGAATAAGGGGGTTAAAATTTAGTTAGAGGCAAGAATACTTCAAATGATAAGATTTATATAATGTGCATATGCATTTTCACGCCAATTCCCTGACAGGGTAGACCTCTATGCCTACACTAAAGAGAGTACAGCGCCATATATCTTGGTCTTTATACAAGTTACAATCGGTTAAGAGATGTCGGTAGTGCCCGACTACCTTCACCGCTCTAGACATGTACTTCGGCAGGTTCTAAACGCGAAAATTCCGCAAACTAATATATTAAACTCACTTGGAACTTGGATCGGAACGCCGTAAGAGCTCGTTCGTCGGCCGCCGACAGTTGACCATGGCGACGCAGCACACCCAACTTCACCGCCGCCTTGATCACGTGCTTCACCAGCTTCTCCGCTTCGCGTTTCTCCACGCGTTCGCGCAACACCGATAAGAACTGGAATAATTGTTCTGTTTTTTAGATCAGTATATTTCGTTGAGGCATTGGAGATTTTTACTACGGTACGTAGTAGTACGTACCTAACAATCCCCTCATGTCAAGTTCAAAAATCTGCAGCAATTAACATAGTCGGAACTACATTTTGGCCAATTTTGTTTTATTGCAATAGAAGTCTAAGAA
This sequence comes from Macrosoma leucophasiata, assembly GCA_036365455.1. Classification (NCBI taxonomy): domain Eukaryota; kingdom Metazoa; phylum Arthropoda; class Insecta; order Lepidoptera; family Hedylidae; genus Macrosoma; species Macrosoma leucophasiata. Next base: position 15,694,983 of record JAWQUS010000021.1, read on the forward strand.
CATCCATAATATGGTCATTCTAAGACGGAAGGATTTCTAAGATGGATGGATGGAATATGTAGTTTAGAAATCTAAGAAATGTAGTCCTAAGACTAAGACTTCTAATGCAATAAAACAAAATTGGCCAAACTGTAGTTCCGTCTATGTTAATTGCTGCAGTCGATATGTATATCCTTATAAGGGATTGGTTTCCTACTAGCTTTCATACCGTGTTTGATAAAATGTGCTAATAATTCATGTTCTATGTTATTGAGATTGTTACCTAAGAAATGTTGAAATTTTCATTTACCACGCCCTCAGAATCACGCCTATTTGAAGTAAAATTTTTTGCTTGTTAAAACACAGCTTACGGCAGATACATAATAATATCACATTAACATGTTCGTTTTCTTTAGACTGTGTTTAGAATTATCATCGTGATATTTTGTCATGATATTATATTCAGAATTTATCTCTACCGGGCTAGATCTAGATTTTTTCGGTGGAGGTGAAAAGCATGATTCAGGGTAGGCCTTTTCAAGATATAAAATGTAAGATTAGTCATGATTGTATTTGGATTTGGTCGATTTTGGTAGAGGGGAGAATGTAGAGCCCCTTACCCGCTCGAGTTTCTTTTATATTGGCATCTATGTTGTTAAGCGAGAACTGACAACAATGAAATCACCTGATCGAGCAGCTTGGATGCGTGTTCGTCGAGAACGAGTGCGCGTGCGCTGGCGTTGCCGCCCACCCGCGACAGGAACTTCTTCTGCGCGCGCAGCGAGATGTCGCGGGCGCACCATGCACCCCCTTCCATCGCTGTGAACAAGTACACTAAAATAAGCATCACATCATGTTTTTCACCCATAATAGAAGAAGACCGATTCGGTTTTTTTTTATGTTACGTTAGTGGCAAACAAGCATGCAGTTCACATTGATGTTAAGTGATGACTGCAGCCTATAGACACCCACACAAAGACCGAGGTCAAAATGCAGATGCGTTACCACTCCTGAGGTCTAAGGTGTTATGCCTCTGTGCCGGCAATTACAGGGCCGTACATTACCACCTGACCGGAACACGATAGTGCTGAACACTACCATTTAGCGGCAAGTATATTAGGTGATGCGGTGGTGCCTACGCCCGCGATCTCCGTCACTGGAGCTCTACCACCAGTAAATAGTTCGGCCTAGGGTACCAGAAAAATCGTGATAATATGATACCTGCTTAGGTTGCCAACTTTGTTAGACCAAATCAAATATAGTACAAATAGTAAATCGCAGGCAACGTTGGTCTCTTCTATCTTGTAAACCGTTAAATATTATTTTGTATAATATAAAACCATAACATACAACTGTATCACTACACACAGTAATCTAATTCTAAACAGTAATAACGATATGAACAGATGTATTTGCGTGTATAGTATACCTATTAAGTTAGTAGTTTTATATTAATAGCAAACATTTATATTGGCAATTTAAATATAAAAAAAAACTCATTCCAAAGACAGATTAAAGGCGAACGGACGTTGTTTGTATCGTCATAATATTTTAAATGGCCACTTTCTAATTTCGGAGCATCCAGCGTAATTAATACAGTCTCGAGATTTAGTGTGGGTTGCATAATGTATAAATATAAAGATAAAAATAAAGCCAGTGACATAACATTTTGGTATCAGAAATTCTGTTTTGAAATATATACTTCAATATTTGGCTGACAGCCAAACTGCTGATCAGAGACATTTTGATATACCGTTAGTAAAAAATATACTCTTCTATTTAGACCGAAACATTCTTTTTTATAATTTTGCAATCTCATCATGTGCGTAACTAGCCAATGACTCAGTGTCCCCAAATCCGATAATGAATTTAATTACTAACAGTTTTAATTACCAAATCGATTTTTTTATTTTTTTAATAAGATAAATTTTAAACTATATCACTTATTGTAAAAAAGTAACTAAGTAAATCGACCGATTTTTATGTTTTTATGGAATTAAATTTTGCACAATATTGAGAAGACTCATACTATAAAAAAATGTTTTATGGGAAATGATAATATTACAGTGAACATCGTTAATAGAGCATTCCATAGTTCCGAATGATTTCATGCTAAATTATACGATTTCACAGCGCGACATGTTATCATCTCTTGGTACACGCATAGTTATTATGTTTTGATTATTGAATTTGGATGGTCTGTCCATGCAATTTTTTTTTAAATTTCACCATTTCGCGATGACGACCAAACTTCGTATAGGTAGGTATATCATCAAAGAAAAACCTGGACCTGCGTATCTTTTCTAATAAAAAAACTGGCAAAACATTTTAAAGCTCACTGGAAGTAAAAATATGGAAGTCTTAATTAACTAAACAAGACTAATTGTGAAGATCAAAATCTACACACAAATATTCATATTATTATACTCAACAAAAACTTAATACTGTGAATACCTTGACAGAAGATATCATCCGAAAATCACAACAAACCAGTCCTCACAATCAATTAGAAGTTAGCAGTGGCAGTGACTAATTAGGCAAATAGGTCCTAACGAATTAAGATCTTTTAAATGAACTAAGCTAAGAATTGAGAAGATCGAAATCGTTGAGCTCACACGAATATAAAACAATTTCGTGACTTGAAGACGACTATAAAAATTTTCAAAATTGTCATTATTGTTAGCGAGAATTGGGCAATTGAAGGCAATCATGGAGTGATAATAACAATGAACCCAATCGATGAAACGCCTCTAGCCAATTGTCATTCAGATGGTAATGCCATTCGGCGTTGAAGACCCAAAGCCCGTATTCACTTTGTAACAATAATTTTCGTACCTTGGATGTTTCTCACGTAATATCGCCGAGGGTGTTAAGGGGTTGTGTCGAATGTCGACAACGGTCCGTGACATAGAAATTGGGGTCGCTTTTATAACGGTAGTGGAATTATTCTCGAAAGCTTTAATACCTATAGACACTTAAGTATCATGACATCATGATACATCATGACATGAAAATAAGTAGAACTTTTGTAAATAAATTATTTCATGAAATATTTAACTAAAGAGCAGTTTAGATCAAATAAAGAGAGCGGTTTTCTCTAAATTTATGTTTATAATATTTAAAAACAGGGAATATAAATATTATATCAACGCCTGTTTACTAAGCCGAATTATATAAATATGTAAGTTAATCATATTATAAGAATACGTTATCAGTTGCCTTCCTTTGTTTTCGGATGGAGTGGGGTAACTTTGCACACGAAAATACGAATTTCATGTTTATCCCAAAGTTAACGCGGATATAAGTTACCGACAACTTGCAAATTATACATAATGGAAATACTGTATGTATATTAGTATAGCAGCTCCTTGTTTTATTTCATGTGTAGTAATACAAATGAAGGATATTTATTGTTAGGAACTCACACTCAAGTATTAATACTCTTTTAATCTTTTAAATCGAAGGGAATATAGGATCAATCAATATCGAAGAATGTTTGTATTAGAAGCCACTTTAATTCTGTCTTACAGCGTCATAGGCAGCATGGACACATAACAAATAATTTATAAACATCCATACATTCCATTATATCTATTAGCTAAAAGCGTGGCAATTTATCTATCCATTCTGTGGTAAAAGCAAAAAATGAAACTAAAATTACAGGATGAAATGATGATGTAAACAATGATTTAGGCACATTTCGAATCGCCTTGAATCGTTTTATATGTAACGTGAACAATTGTCCTAGTTCACGAACAGAACCAATTGACACTAATCTGTCTGTTACGACGCGAATTGAAATAAATTTCATGTAAACCTTATACGTTTCGAGATTCAGACAAGTGAGCTAATCGCTGGCAAGAACTAGTATTGAGCATATTACATCCTTACATGCTCTGAAATCTCTCAAACCAGACCAAGCATACTTAAAATAAAACCTTGAAGGATGTTATAAAGTAGAATTTGAAACAATTATCAAGTAAGAAAGTATTTGACATAATGATATCGATAGACACTCTTTATTTACACGACAAATGACGACGTTAACACAGTGTTTAAGCCAATAAATAATCCGACACACAGCATATTAAATTTATAGTTTCTTTATTGAATATATTTTTTTAATTTAATTCTAGACAGCATTCTTTTTTTTATCAAATTGAAGCCATACCCGAGTAAAATAATCTTTTCAAACTTTATTATATTTCTAAGAAACTTGAAAAGCAAATTGGCTAATTTAGTTCGAAATTGACGATTATTAGCTTCAACGAATAAATGCGTGGACGCTTACTATTTTGTAAACAAACGAAAGTTCGAAATTATTGAAAATAAACTACCTTTTTTTGGTTCTGTATCATCCGACATTTTAACCACTACAATTGAACAATGATCACAAATTAACACGAACACTAAACGAAGCAACTGTATTTGTTCCGATACACAATGAAACTGGAACACAAATACGGTTTAATCTTTATCTGAAATAATTAACACATACAGCACCGTGCATGCCATTTGTAACTTAATTAAACTAATATCACCAACTTCCTGTTCAAGTATGTCACCTTCAGGTCTTAAATTAATATAGACACAAGTTATAAATAGAGTCAACAAATGATCATATATAATTAAAATAATTTCAAGTGAATAATTTAATGTTGAATTTGATCAACATTGAAATATGTATACAATTCAAGAAGAATAATAAATTAATTTCATTTTGGTGCTGACGGTGGAGCTGCAGTGACAGAGCTCGAGAGTGTAAGTACATTATCTACTGTATCTAAAAAGTACCTAGTCTTTTGCGCTTCTGTGTTTTTATAATATCTATATATCAATGCACTTAAACATATTTTTTTACCCTACTACAGTTAAATCTATTACAAAATTATTCACGGATCTCCGATTTTTTTTGATACCATTGACTTCTCTCATTCTTTTCTTATCATTAAAATAATAAAAAATTAAATAAAACAACGAATTAAATAAAATGATTTCTACTATTTTCACGTTGACCTTTTTCAATTAGTATTTGGGGAAAAAATATCTCGTAATCAAAATTTACCAATTTTTAGAGAATAATCAGAGAATGTAGTATTTTTAATCGAAAACATTCTCATTTTGTACTCTACTAAAATTAGATTTGAAGAACCAATAAAAATCTGTTTCAAAATAATAACAATTCTCACAGTAATATTCAAAATGTAAAATACACCGTCACGCTCATTCTGCATATCACCAGAGAGATATAAAAAAATGTTTGAAAATTCATGGAAAATTTTCAAATGTATTCGATTTGATGTATCTGCGTACATTCATAGGGAAAATAAAAAAATATAAGCCTTTAAAAACGAGGTATGTTTATTTGTTCATCAGACTATAAAACAAGGTGGGATCATCGTACGCTGAAAGGGTTTTGGGCTATTAATTATCATAAAACAACATTTATTTGTTTACCCACGCTTCCACCATTAGCATATTTGATTTGAGGTCGATAGCGCTAAAATGACCTCGAGGTCACTACTACCCTCGGAACATCCCCTTAATCCATTAGTATATATAGATATCGTTAAATTGAAAAAAGAAAAATTTTATGCGTCATAATCCGCTTTTCATGGAAGATAACGTTTTTCGGTTTATTGTTTTTCTAAATTATTCCTCTAAAGTTAGATTCTATTTGAGTTCAGTTTTATGTTGGTAATTTTTTTCCAAAATATTGTTTTTTATTTACAGACGTTATCTAGTTTGCAGTATGTATATTGTATTATTTATTTTTCGCAATGATACATGCGAGTGATCTTTAGAAATTAAAGAAAAAACGGAAAGAAAAAATTGGCTTCGGGCAGGAATCGAACCTGCGACCTCAGGATAACCAGTCCAGCCTGAGGTCCAGTCCAAACTTTCTTACCGTTTTTTCTTTAATTCCTAAAATATGTATATTAAAAAGTATATTTTGATATCTTGTAGGCATTTATAAGTAAATTAATTACGATTGTTTCACATAACAAAATGATTACTAACGCTGCTTTTTTAGTTAGACACAAATTATGTCTGTTGCATTAAATATACTTTTAACACTTTATCAGTTTTTTTTATGTGATAGAAGTGGCAAACAAGCATGCAGTTCACATTGATGATGATGACTGCAGCCTATAGAAACTTACACAAAGACCAAGGTCAAAATGCAGATGCGAGGCCCAAGGTGTTATGCCTCTGTGCCGGAAATTACAGGGCCGTACATTACCACCTATCGGAACACGATAGTGCTGAACACTACCATTTAGCGGCAAGTATATTAGGTAATGTGGTGGTGCCTACGCCCGCGAGCTGGATAACTTGGGAAATCCTGTTATTTTACTTGTTATCTATACTTATAATAAAACTGTAGAAGTGTAAATTCTGTACATTGAAAATATAAAAAAAATAAATACCAGGGGATGTTACTAGATTGATACCGAACCCAAATATGTGATTAGAAAAAAATTTTACGGTCTGTCTGTTTGTTCAAGCTTCACAGAAAAACTAACGGTCCGATTACAATGAAACTTGGTATGATTATACTTTAACCTTTGGCGCACAACACTGGGTACTTTTAATCCCGGAAAAATGTCTGTTTGTCTGTGTGTTTGTGCACGCTAATATCAGAAACGGCTTATTCGATTTGCGGTTTTCAATATTATATTGTGGTAAGTTTCACTTAACATTTAGAGTTTGTTTCATGTAAATCGGTGCAGAAACAAAAAAGTTATGTCAATTTAAAGAATCATATCGAATATTTTTAAGCTATTCTGTGTCTTAGTTCTTTTAGGGGGTTTCGTACCTAAAAGGTAAAAACGGACCCTACGGATTACTAATCCTCCGCTGTCTGTCTGTCTGTCCGGTCGTCCGTCTGTCTGTCACCAGCCTGTATCTCATAAATAGTGATAACTAGAAAGCTAACATTTTCACAAATTATGTATTTCTGATACCGGTATAAAGACAAAATTTATTACTCAAAATAGGAAAATGAAAATGTTAAGGAGTCCAAGGGGGCATACAATAAACGTGTTTATTTTTCGTATATTTTTTGCTCGGAATCAATAACGGTAGCAAGTGGACACTTAAAATTGGTGTCGGTGGTGGCATAGGTGTTGTTAGTGACTCTGGTGGTGGTGTTGGTGGCGTTAGTGGTGCTGGCGGTGGTCTTTAGTGGCAATGGAAGCATTGGTGGCGTTGGTGATGTTGGTGGTGTTGTTTGTAGTTTTGGAGGCGTTGGTGGCATTGGTTGTGGTGATGGTTTTGGTGGCGTTTGTATCAGTGGTGGCATTGGTGGCGTAGGTGTTTGGTGATGGTGATGGCGTTGATGGCGATTGTAGTTGTGGTGGTGGTGACGATGGTGGTGGTGGTGTTGGTGGCATTAGTGGGTAAAAATGCACAGCGTTGATATTCAATTTTTCTCTTCTACCGGCTCTTATGGAGTGCTTTTACTATGCAGAGATCTATCTTTTATCTTTCATTCTCTGTTAGAAGCACTAATTGACTGAAACTTTTAAAAAGTTTATAATAATTTTCTATAAAAAAATTATGCATAGAAGTTTAAAATGGCCTTTTCGAAAATACGGTTCAGCATAGGATGGATGCGCGTTTAAACACTTAGTTAGCAATTTTTCGCAATCCTAGCAGCATGTGTGCTTTTCTCCGATGGGCATGCATTACTGGGGAAGCATTACTGCAAAATAGACTTTTTTAGCCAAAAGTGTTTATGATCCACTTATGATTAACCAAAATGTATATCCAAAGGCGCTACCCAAAGCCACTATTCCACGCAAACAAAGTTGCGGGCACAGCTAGTAAAATAATAAAAAGTAAAATGGCTAAATAATTTGGAAATGTTTATGTACCACCTACATCATCCAAAGTTATCTTATGAATTGAAACCCACATACTGTCGGCAAAACTTTTGAATCGAAGAACTTTCTCGAGCTTCTACAATAAAAATCAAAGTAGTAAGTAATTGAATACTGATAAAATTATTTTAAAAATGTCTGAATTTTGAATAGAATAATCTTTATGCACGCAGCTTCACTTATGTTAGACACTTGCTTGACATGTCAAAATTGCGATGCCCTTTAAAAGGGCTTATGTACTTACCTGACTCAACTAAGTTTTAATTTAAGACCAATTTAATGTAAGTAGGTACATATCTGCAATAAATATATTGATTGATATGTAAAGATTGCTATGCTAAGCTTCTAAAATGTCACGGCGATGTTAAGGAGATGTTATGATAACCCTTTCGGAATATACAGGCATCCTCATATTCGTACATACCTACTTAGTGAACTGCCTCAGTAGCCTAGTGGTAGCAGGCTACTACGCTGAAGTTCGATTCCAAGGTCGGGGGATATCGGAGATAACGGTGTAAAATCCTTTATCTCTGGTTCTTTTGGGATTTTCCCATTTTCTGAAAGTTTCCCACTCGGAGTTTGGTAATGTGCCCGAGAGTGTCAAGTGTCAACAGGCTCGCCACCTGTTACATGGGCCAAAACGTAACCGGCGAATCGTGGGTATTTGCAGGTATGCTTGAATGTAACCCTTTCGGGGGATTACAGGCGTAAAGTTACGTTATCTTCTTAGTTAACAACTTTTGTTGGTAATAGATATATAGAATCAATACTGCTATCAATTAGTAGGCGATCCATTATTTTCCATACCATCACCTGCTTGAAAGGCATTGGAGTCAAAGTTTGATAACCATTGTGCGTACCGATTGAAAGGCAGTAGTATCAAAATTCTATGCTATATTGAATCTATAATCGTATTCAACGTTCAACTCAAGGCTAAAAACCTTTCACTCTTCAAAAATATTGACTTGAAATTCCACACATCATTAAAAGCTCATTACTGAAAAGCACCTGATTCTGTTTCGCAGAATCGCTGAGTCAGCGTAGTAATTTTCTTTGCACATCGTTCGCATACAGCTTTAATAAAATATCTGCTTCTAAATGATACTCTTCATCGTTAATGTGTTCCGGATGATAATGTACTACGTCCTGGTATTTACGGCTGATTGTAGGTACAGACTCAACACATCTTCGGTTTCTTTTAATGTAACGTAGCTAGCAAACAAGCTGGATGTTAGTCAATGGAAAAATGGAAGAATGGTGTTTTTTTTTTAATATAATGGCATCGCTATTACGCATATTGCCAGTGTCAAGTAAAACGATATTTCGTATTCGTATTAAGTAGCGTAAAAGTCAGAGTCAGTCAGTCAATTTATCAGTCACAGACAGTAATTCGAGTAAAGCGATGGCTAATTTACCAGAAGAACTTTTACAATGAAGTTTTGGAGGCAACCCGAAAGGACGTGTTTTCGCACTATTATTCTTTTTCACTATAAACGGGCACTGTAATAAGCCTATATCAAACAAAATGCCACCAACAACCAATATAACTCAAAACGTGTGGTGCTCTTATTTTATTTCATTTTCTTGGTGTATACCAAGAAAATGAAATAAAATAAGAGCACCACACGCCTCTCTCAAAGTTTCCGCCAAAACTCTAAAGAATGGTGATTATGTACGGTCTCCGTAAATTACTGTTACAGTACCCAGCAAGAATTATTAATATTGCATATCGAGCCTACGAATGAGACAATCGGCTAGTTTCGACTTCGTAGAGCGTTTTCTCTGCTACACACTGCCTACACAAGCACTGATGGTCCGGTATTGGTCAAAACTTGATCAAAATGGTCAACAAACGACACATAGCTAAGGTGCGAAAGAGATAACGTTCTACGAACCCGAAATAAGCCGAAGTCTCCTTCCTAATGTCGATGTGCAACATTTCATGTTGGATACTGTACTTGGTACCAATAATAGACGTGAGAACCACGGGAGTTTAAAAATATATCCGATAAATATCAATGGAGTCGCCTTTTCTTACAAGGGACTCAAATAAATATGTGCGTGTTTTATTCAATCTCGAAAATGCTACTAACACAATAACGAGCCAGTACGAAAAACTTATCAAGTACAGGAATAGATACTAACCGTAAATAATTAAGCACAGGAAAAGCTATAACACTCAGTTACTGTAGCTGATGATAAAATATCCTGAAGTTAATCGTTGAGCACTATCACTGCAGTCAGAGGTTCCTCCCATCTCGTCGGAGAAGAGAACATTACATGCCGTTTTCCTGCAATAATGTGCAGGAATACCTACTTACAAGCATAACATACGTACGTAAACGTACCTAACTCTTCCGAAAAATAAATTTAAAACATCCGGAATAAAAACGCTTTTTAGCTTTTTGTTGTGTTGTTGACAGAATAGCAGACGGACCACCTGAGGGCCGCCTGACTCAAATGCTTTCGTTTAGCTTTCGATTATGACAACATCTCATCACTTTCGTACCACCTAACTTTTTCCTAAAAGTGTTTTCGTCTGTAGGTATATACTTAAGAGCAAAATGTTTTAATAGGCGGTACGAAACGGACAAGATAACGTCCTAAACGAAAACATTTCAAATAGGCGGTCGGCCCCCTGATGGAAAGTGGTCACCGTCGCCTATGAACATTTGCAATACCAGGGAGTGGACTTTTGGCGCCAGTTTTGAAGAAACCCATATTGTATCGTCGGCGGAACACCTCAAAGGGAAGTTTCCACAATTTGCACGTTCTGAGCAGAAACGAACGCGAAAACGACATCGTTTTCGAGTCCAATCCGTGTTGATGGAACTTTTCTCTTTGGAGGGTAGGAAAAGAGACGGTGGCACCATATTAAACAGTTGAAAAGAGCACTAGAACAGCAGCACAGTACAGACAGTAAAAACGTACAGACTCGTGATATCTCTGCGTACTCATTTGTTCGAGCCTGTCAGTGAATCCTGGGTCGTTGACGATACGGGCCTCTTTATTAGGAGTCAAGTAGACCAAGCTGGTATTTAGGGGCTGGCATATTTGCCCCGAAGTAAAATACTACGTCGCTTTACTACAGATCGATTCATTACAGTGCTATCTTGATAAACGGCTAGTCAAATTATTATCGTATATGTGCAATATGGTTATGATAGAGGCATCGCTTCGCGTTATGAGGCGTGCAAAATATGTAAGATATTTACTTAATGCATGGCATAATCTACATACATGTACAGTTCCGGCGGATGATGTGTATTACCATATCGCGTGCGGCCTTGCGGTGTGGAGGGGTGCCACAATGCGTACTCCAATGTCATGAACGCGCCCTTACAATGTCAATGCTTTTACCATAACTTCAAGGCACAAGGCGAAACGTAATCTCATAATCAAATGAGATATTTTTATTCACAAACGAAGGAGCATCTACACAAAAACTAGTAGATATTGAAATGGGGAAATTGAGTAATTTGTAAATAATTAATTCTTTCCGTATTATACTTTTTTCGTTTTTATTTTTTAATATATTTTGTGATTTTAATGACTATTAGTGGTTATTCACTCTAGGTAGTTAAAAAAACATTTTTAACTAATATCCGGTTGATGAACTCGAAAAGAAACTAAGTTATCGATTTAAGCATTTCGCATTTTAATTCAATTCGCAGAATTTTTAATTTATATTAGGCTAAGTCAAAGCGTGAAAACGTGACAGGTTTTAAGTACCTACATCATTACTACCTAGTAAATCATAAAAAATTGTGGTTGTGTGCCTACGTAGGTACTTACAATTCCATCCGAATACACTTATATAACAATAGTAAGTGCATTGTTATTCCATATAACATACCTACACACTTCAATCGCCCTAAGCTCTTCTTATCAAGATCAACATTCGTTAAAACAATAGCTCGACATCACGCCTGTTTAGGCGAGTTGCTCTAACCCTGGCAACTTCTTTATGCAGAATAAGGATGAATACTTGTTTAACCTTGTTTCGCCTTTAAAATCATTAAGAATGTACTTTTGCTGTATAAATATGTATATGAGGCTAATGCTTTTCCTCTGCGACAGAATTACCTTACCATCTATCTAATTAGAACACTGAACAGAACAGCGACATACAACTACATAATAATATTATATAGGTAAGGAAATGCTGTAGTGGTGATGAGCATTACCATACCGACATGTTAGGGATGTTATTGAAGCAATTATTGCGGGGATACTTTACCAAAGCAACAGTTTAATAATATGTGCCACTATATCTAGCTAAACCTTTTAATTTCTGTGACCATAGACTTATAAATAAATGTTGATTAGACAGAGCACAAAAAATTGAAAAACGAATCAACATGTCTCTTTCTTTTATTTACCCCTAAAGATATAGAATCCTTATTACGATAAAATTAACCGGCAAAGTTTTGTTGTTAAACACGAACTGGATGGGAGCGAAGTCAAGAGGACCCCAAACTTACGACAATTGAAATGCTTTTTAGAACCAGGAACAGTTATCAAACAGATCGAACTAAACTTTAGTGTGATCATTTCCCGTGGGTACACTTTAATTTTCCGGGGATAATTTATACGAGCTCTCGATAGCATAAATTCCCCTCCATTGCTGACATTAATTTTCATTGCTTGTTCTAAAATTGTATACCTTATACCTTTATTTTTCTGTATTTGATACCGACACTTATTATTTATCATCATCATCATTAGGTCAGGTTTTTAATCTATCTGTCGTCAAATAGTAGTGTTCAGCACTATAGTGTTCTGGTTAGATGGTTATGGCGCCGTAATAACTATCAGAGATACCAACATAGCAACATAGACCTCAGAGGCACTCAGAGGTGGCAACGCATCTGCATTTTGACAACTGGTTTTTGTGTATATGTTTATAGGCTGCAGTCATCACTTAACATCCATGTGAACTGCATGTTTGTGTGCCACATTGGTTACATTATAAAATGGTACCTACCATATCACATTTTTGAAAACGGATATTTCACAGTTTTTCATTCTATGTACCTACCTACCTTGCCCAGGTGTGCTCATACATAATGAAGAATTCAACATGTTATGACAAATATGTCATATATATATATATATGTCGGAGTGGAACCTAAATGTGAATACTAGCGCCATCTAGTTTATCGGAGACGTAACCTAATTATGACTTGGGTAGATTGTTCAATAGAGAATTCTAGGTGGCGCCACTGTCGGCGTAGGTTCTTGAAATTGTTATCTTAGAGGGGATAGTTACTAGCCGATATCGGGTTTATAAAGGCTAGAAAATAGTTCATGACTGTCAGTCATAGAGTAACAGTCAATCAGTCACAGTCACACAGTTGAATCGAATTATTGTAAGGCAGTTATGCTGCCAGTTAGAAAAGTGAACGTCAGTGATATTAAAGTGATATATAGCGGGTAGTCCTGAACTTGTGATAGTAGTAGTATCGTATCCTGATAAATATGGTTGCCCGGTCCGAAGGGTTTCTTGCCCGTTCTTCCCTGCCGGAAGTAATCGAATGGGCGGATCTTTGGCAATGTACGACTTTATTCTGCCAACCTGTGCTTTATTTCATCATCCGCTCGAGTACCCAGCTACAGATGCCCACAAACACGAGTAACATGTCGGCTTATGGAAAGACACGCCCACAATCCTACCCACATGTCCGGACTGGAGACCCTCATGCCGATATATATATATATATATATATGCCATAAACATCGTCAGGGTTAGACGAATTATATTGTATGAGTCCTTAAAATTATGACTCAAGTTTTGTAAAAACAGTTACGGGGTAGAGAGTTACGAGTATTTCAATAAACATTTGGTATTTTTAGTTTGATAATTCTACTGAAAAATAAAGAATCAGACGAACAGAAAAGTCATTCGACATTCTTTGAACTCAAATAAAAATTTAGCTAACGAAAAGGAATCGCGGAATAAATATTCAGTTTTTATAAACTGTTTATTGGCAAGGGTTTGTGGTATATTTTCTTGTACACAATTGAATTTTAAATTGGGATAAAAGAAATGTTTTGCATCACATGACACTGCATGATGTTACGGATTTAAATTATTTCGGATAATCCGTGAACCAGTAATGGATATCAGATTTAGAACGAAAGTTTGATTTATTTTCAACAAACAATGTATTTATACATTCTCTTGAATAAAAAAAAATATCAGAACGGATTCTATGCATACGTAATTAAATGATATAACACAAGAGCGTGTGTAAGTTTACTTTGCCTAATAAAAAAATATGATGAAACGTGTAATTTAGAATATCCCCCTATCCGTATTTGTCCAATATTTATAATGCAAATTCGGTTACGAAATTCTTACGGAAATTGTGCGCGTGCGAATCGCGGGCAAAAGCTAGTATATTTACCTCCATAAAAGCACACGAATATTGCGGTAGTATAAATATCTCAGCATTCAACACTAAAATAACCGTAAATATTTCATTATGATTTAACTGCGTAACACAGCGTGGCCTACCTTAATATTTTAACAAAGCGTCTTTATTCAAGACCATTACTTCGCTGGGGACAGGAAATTGCACCCCAGGGCAACTATTAACCCTTATACTACCACCACAATTATTCGGCAGAGGCGGGTCAGACGCGCAATTAACCCCGAAATATTTTTCTCACGAAGTCTTTAGAACCACTATTTTAAATGGAGAGATATTCGTTTACGGAAATTATATTCAGTAAGTTTTTTTAAGGAATATTTTACTTGAAATTAGAGATGTTTCAGAAAGATTTCTTAACAAACTCTCAGCGGTTGTAAAGTTTGTGCCTAATGATTTTTGCGATAACAGGAACGCATAACAGGAACGCATACGCAATTATCGAGTTATGCTCAGCTACTATCTTCAGTAACCCATTCAGAAGTAGTACAAGCGACACATTATATTGATGTATATTTATACCAAGTTCCTATCTGGGTAGGCAGGTTTAAACTATTCTACTTGAATTATACGATTGCGAACCTAATACACCTACCAATATTTGGTAATAAGATTAATGTAGGTATAAAAAATCATTTGCCCCTTTTTTCACTCTAACTGCCTTGAGTCACACCGCGGACACTCGCTAAAATTCCATACAAACGCTTATTCTGGTTACCTACTACACAGACATCAATCAGGACATCTTTTTACACGCACACCCACAATTCCCCGCTGGCAAATTCCGTGCACGAGGCTGCCGGCATATGGCGTGGTACTCAAGGGGAGGTGCAGGCTGCAAGCATTAATTAATGGCAACACACTTATTTAAGCTGACAAAGAAGTTGCCTCAGCATTCGAAACTTTCTTTGCCAATATTCCAGTTTCTACCACCGAAGGAATGTCATACGTAGTATTATTACATATTATCTGCTCGAGAGGTAGCAAGTCATCTCTGTTACGCTGAGGTCAGAGGTTTAGTGCAATTAGGATTTTCGGAGGCATCTCAGGGCCAACTTCAAAGATTGGTAATGTACCTGTAGATGTCGATAGGTTCGTCATGTTTGATGGGATAAAACGTAACTGATAAATCGTGAGTATTAATGACTCTCTTACACTTTGGTCCATAGCGTAATACAAGATACGTTTTTTACTTTGTCATGAATACTTAGTCTTGCTAGTCCCTGTTTGTAATTTGACACGCGTTAGTCACTTCGGTGTGTACCGACCACTCCCTAATGACCCCACTAGCTGTGAGCCAACGGTGTGTAAAATAACAACGGTTTTTATATTACCTGCTTTATAGCCCCTTGCAAATCACTTGCTACTTGCGACCTGTGTCGCTGGATGTCCATTCAGGTAAGGAAGTTGGGTCATTTTATTAAAAAGTGATCTATATATACTATATAGATAATATTCTAAAACTGAAGAATTTCTTCTAATCTAAACTTTATTTTATTATGGAATCATGTTAATTGATTTTCATGAACTCTAGGGCGAGTTGTAGCCTTATAGACAGACAACACATGATGCAAATGATTTGATGTTTATGAGTATAATTCAGGAAAAAGACTTACATAAACGTATTTTAGCTAAAGTGTTGCTAATCTCTCCTTTGTCTTTTTCTATCCTGCACATTTGACAATGCAACTGACAAAGACAAAGCAGTCTAAAGCTAAAACGTATCTAATATACGTTTATGAATAAGTGGGTAAAGCTACAACTTTCTATTCCGTTGCATAAAATATAAAAAAATAAAGCTCTGACCGCTTGCTACTCTTCTGTATAAAAAGTTCAAAGCATAATGGTCTGTGGCTCAAAAGCTCTACAGTAAGTGCAAACCAGTGCAGTGTGGTTTGAGCAAGCAGCAAGCAGCTAAGTTAGCTTTAATCTGATGCGGTACACCACATATTGCCAACACTCCGTGCCAAAAACAATTCGGAATTTTGTGAATAAAGAATAGGTATATATCTACATAAAAAGATTAAATATAATCAAATAGCTGTAATTTTATCAAACACATTAATAATTGTTACCAATAAAATGCTTAAATCATCTTTATCTATATATATAAAAATCAATTGCTGTTCGTTGGTCTCGAGAACGGCTGGACTGATTTGGCTAATTTTGGTTTTGAATAATTTCTGGAAGTCCAGGGAAGGTTTAAAAGGTAAGAAAATATGAAGAAATTGAAGGGGAATAATAAAAACCACAATTTCATTTTCCCATACAAATAGTCCCTATCTATCAAACCTTAGACATATTATTTCATTCTAAGGCAATACGAAGTTTGCCGGGTCAGCTAGTCTCAAGATGAAATTAAACATCGGCCAAAGTTCGTGTCTCGCGCAATGTAGAGTTCGGTTCAGGTATCCCAGTATATTTTGTAAGTTACCCGACTATTACTCGTTATCTTGTTTCTAAAGCCTACTCAGTTGAAATAGTTTTCCTTATAACTTCGTTATGTAGACGCGTGTACCGTGATTTTTATCACACATCCAAATACAACCATTTGAACGCTTGACTCTACCAAAAATTAGCACTTTAAAGTTTAATATTTCACTAACTATTTAATCGTAACTGCCTCAGTACCGTAGTGGTAGCAGGCCACTACTATTAGGTCGGAGTCCTAAATAAGGTGCGGAGATACTTCACATCACGTCAGTTGCTAAATTTATATCAAGCACAAGTTCGATCGTGTGTGGAGTATTGTTGCCACCTTGTGGACGGGTCGGCCAAATACCAGCTCGAAGCTCTTGAGTCGGTTGATCGGCGTGCTTTGAAAATAATTGGTGACTCAAAACTAGTCAGCACCAAGCTGCTCAGTCTCGAACATCGGCGCAAAGTGGCGTGTCTATGTATCTTTTTTAGGATCAATTTTGGAGAATGTGCGATCGATCTACACAACCTAATACCCTCTTCACCATTTTACAACAGGACATCAAGAAGAACGGCTGCATATCATCCGTACACGGTAGATGTTCCTAAAATTCGAACCAAACGTATCGGCTCTACGTTTATAATGCGAACAGCCAAGGAATGGAACACCCTGCCGGCTTCTTTGTTTCCGAAAAATTATAATCTGGGAATTTTCAAGTCTAGAGTGAAAAGGTACCTTCTAGACAAGCGTGCTTTATCTTCGGGCACATCTTCACTTTCCATCAGGTGAGATGGTGGTCAAACGTCTTGTCTATAAATGTTAAAAAAAAAAATACGCTGGATGTCCTGGGTTCGATTCCCGGGTCGGGGGATATTAGAGATAACGGTTTAAAATCCTTTATCTCTGCTTCTATTGGGATTTTTCCATTTGCTGGAAGTTTCCCAGTTCCCCGGAGTTTGGTAATGTGCCCGGCAACAGGTTCGCCACCTGTTACATGGGCCAAAACGTAACCGGCGAGTCGTGGGTGTTTGCATGTATGATTGAATGCATGCATTTACCTCTGCCTACCCCTTCGGGGATTACAGGCGTGAAGTTACGTATTTAATCGTAAAGAGGTCTTCTGAACTGAAACCCATAATTTTAAATAGGTTAAAAAAAACATTTGTGATCCCGTTTTAACTTGAAACATTTTTTTTGCAAAATCTTATAAGGTAATTAATTTACTTTGTTACATTACGAAAGATTTTAAATGCGAGCGAAGCCGCAGGTTATACCTAATGTAAAATAAATGTAGATTAGAATAAATGAAATTAGAAGCTAACATACTTAGCTGATCATCAATCATCAACTTCAAAGTATTAATCACTTTTGTGAACGTCAATCCAGTTCCAAGTTAACAACGTAAACTCTTGCAATTTATATGAAACAGAGCTACTTAGTCAACCCTCAGTCATAGTCATAAGTCATAAGCAATTTATGAAGGTACGTGCCTAACTTTAGGGTCCGATCAGATTCTAGGGTTAATTTAGTTTTGAAGCAATTTTCTCTAAATTGGTAAAGCTTTGTTATTAAATTTAACTGTATATCTTACTTAAATTCTAATAGTCTACACAATTTTGTTTCAAAATTATTTCTTTTTTTAAAACTCTACCGTCGAACAGTCTTCTAAAGATTTTTTTATTCGCCTAATTACCTAATGAATAATTAATTGCAAGATTTATTACAGAAACGCTACATTTAAAAAAATGTTAGTATGAAGCCAATTTTGGTACTACAAGTTGTTCTGGCAAACGCCTCTCAAACCATTAAATAAAGCCTGGGTGGCACCACGATATTTGTTAAAGTTAAAGTTATTGCAACATTTCATATTCTTCTCTTCATTATAGAAATCTGTTAAAGTTAGAAAAGTATGTAAAATGTTACAATAACTTTAACTTTAACAAATATCTTTGTGCAACTCAGGCTAAGTCAACAGAAAGAAATACAAAGTATGAAAGCTATTTTATTTTCTTTTTCAGCAAAACCTAAATTAAAATTTAATTTATAAGGCAATATTTTTTATTTATTTATTTATTTTCAGGCAACAATGCTTAAAATAAAACAGTAGGCCCATATAAAATATATACCTTAAAGACTAACATACATATTATATAACTTATAATAACACTAACACTATTTATCACGTATTGTCGGCGAAGTGATGCGCGGCTTATCGGCAGGCAGTTGTCCCCGGAATTTGCGGAACACGACTCCCTGCGGCCAGAACTCTTCCTTCTAAAAAGTCGGTAGATGTTCAGTCGGTACTCTTACCACAAAGGAATTAAAGTTCACTTTACGGCCAGATTCCAATCGCTCGACTCTAAGCGTGAAGCTGGTCTTTATTTGGATGTTGTCCACCACCTCTTCAACTTCTATCGATCAATGAAATCGGGACACATACAACGGTGTCGATAGTATAGCTATATATATAGAATAGCATTTTTTTTTTGATTTTAACATAAGCGGTTTAAAGATAAAATTAAAAGAGTTTTATTCTACTTTCATTGGGTGATTGTCTAGAAGAGAATGCATTAAAGAAGCCTTTTCAGAATATAGAGTTAAGGAAATATTATTAATTTGCGAATTGCGTGACCGTTATTAAAAAATTATGTTCATATTGTCCATCATAGCAATATTTTTAATATGTTATTAAGTTAAGTAAATGGCTTTTTTAGATTACTTACAGGTAAAAAATAGGGATGTGTACGATTTAGCCCCTTACTTAAACTAGTATTATTACATAAGTATTCTCTGCTAAGAAATAAATAATATAACTACTTAGTCTCACATTATTTAAATCGGGTATCACAAGCATAAAATCAAGATTTAAATATTTCGAACAATTAACCGACCAAACAAATAATACACAGGATGAAACAATCGTCCCTCGTCTCTTCAAACAAAGTTAACGACTTAATCATCCACCATCGCAATGCCCTTTATTAGCGTTTTAATGAACCCGACGCAACGATGGGAAGTATTATCACGTTTTAAAGATAATCCACGATATATTGGTTCATGCAAATGGAGTTTATCAGCTCAGGTTTGTTGTAGCTTAAAGCCGTTCGTATGATCAATAGCTGCGAAATAAGGACATTTTTAAACGTGTATTCGGCTTACACTTAACTTTTTTTCACAATTTAATACATCGCCTTCTAAGTATGAACTGTACTAACGGGAAGAAAGGGTAGGTACGCGGGAACTTCTGGGAAACTCTGGCAGATTATGCAATCCGTCTTATTCCATGCTGTACACAAGAACTTTGTGGCAAATGAAGTAAGCAACTAGGATTTTGCGTTAAGTTTTGGAGTCTCGCAAAACAAGATTTTTTTTAATAATCATATTAAAAACGCAGCATTGGCGTGGTTGGTGCAAATTATACAGAAACTTATTTGCGGCGGGTAGAAGAAGTACGGGAAGTGTGTCAAGTCCGGGATATCTGGCGCTCCATACTCTCTACCTACCCCGTGAACTTGGACTTGGAGTGAAGATACATAAACATATTCTTAATATCTTTTATATTAAATGGAACGTAATCCCAGCTACAATACAAATCTTAAAGTTCTCTTTCTACCTTAAAATTTGGCCTTAGAATTAAAATGTAGATTAGGCCTTAATACCAATTTGACAGTGAAGTAGCGAGTTCGTCGACCTGCCCCGCGTAAGGCAATTAAGAGCAATCTCGTACTAATTGGAATAAGCGACAATTTCAGAGGGTCTTTACAAGTCCTCTGATATTGGACACTAAAATACAGATAGAATTTGATATTAGAAATTGAGACGCTGTGGGAATCTAGGGATCATTGTCTCCTTTTAGGAACTTTTATGCAAAAATAAGTGATCAAGCGCGCATGGCCCAGCGGCTGGTGTAGATCGTAAACGATCTTCTCGGTTAAGCACTACGAGCGCGGTCGGGTAGTGTGATGGGTGACCGCTAGTGGCAAATTAAATGCGCGTTTCCGTGCTTCGGAGGGCACGTTAAGCCGTCGGTCCCGGTTGCTATCGATGGATAGCAGTCGTTAAACCTTGTCAGAGGCCTTATGGGCGGTTTGAAAACATTCGACAGCGGGTTGGCCACTAACCTCCACCAATCCGCATTGGAGCAGCGTGGTGGAGTAAGCTCCAGGCCTCCCCCCAAAAAAGGGGAGAGACTCGTGCCCAGCAGTGGGACGTATAATGGGTTGCCATTATTATAATATTATTAAGTGTTCAATCTTAAGATAAGGCTTTCTTAAATAATTTACATTGTATTTTATTAAGTGGGAATAGGTACTGATCATCATCAACTTCAGTCGAAAGACGTCCACAGCTGGACAAAAGCGTTACCTACCCTTGGCGATCACAGTGGTGGTAGTTTTATTGCACGGCGCTACTGCCAATCCCGAGTCATTGCATTTAATGCTTATTTCGAATGGTTTGTACGCCATTTTTCGGTAGACTGACTGCAGAACTAGCGGTAGAATCCTTCTCGACTAGTGGGCGTTGAGGTCCGAGTCACGGATATCTATCTATATATACAAAAATCAATTGCTGTTCGTTAGTCTCGCTAAAACTCGAGAACGGCTGAACGGATTTATCTTACCTTGGTCTTGAAATATTCGTGGAGGTCTAGGGAAGGTTTAAAAGGTAAGTAAAATATGAAGAAATTGAAGAGGAATAGTAAAAAACACAATTTCATTTTCCCATAAAAATAGCCCGTATATATCAAACCATGTATATTTCATCCTGACATTCTGAGGCAATACGAAGTTTTGCGGGTCAGCTAGTATAAAATAAAATACTCTTTGTACCTCTAAGGAAGAATTTAAAATCGGTCAAAAAAAATTGACGGAGTAATCGGTAAACATAAGTACATAAGTAGTAAGTTTTCGAAAGGGCCATTTTAAACTCCTATGCATAGGTACCTTATATTTTTTTATAAAAAAATATTACATTTTTTTCTAAAGTTTCGGTCAATTAGTGCTTCTAATAGAGAATGAAAGATAAAAGATAGATCTATGCATCATATAAGCACTCCGTAAGAGCCGGCAGAAGAGAAAAATTGAATGTTAACGTTGTGCATTTTTACCCACTAATGCCACCAACACCACCACCACCATCGTCACTACCAATACCATCACAACCACCACTGTCACCACTACCACCTCCGCCACTGCCACCACTACAATCGCCACCAACGCCATCAACGCCACCACCATCACCAAACACCAATGACACAAACGCCCTCAAAATCACCACCACCACAACCAATGCCACCAATGCCTCCAAAACTACCAACAACACCACCAACGTCACCAACGCCACCAATGCTTCCATCGCCTCTAAAAACCACCACCACCACCAACGCCACCAACACCACCACCAGAGTCACCAACAACACCTACGCCATCAACGACATCAACGAAATCCGAAAGACGTCCATCCGTCTCCGCTGGACAAAGCCTTTCCCGAAGATGCTCCTAAAAGTGTTGTGCGTCATAAGGAAAGAATATGCCATAATTGCCACGCTTGGCATGATGAATGGTGATCATAACGGCGATTGTTCTATGCCGGGACGCTGCTATGCTGTATGCTTAATGTTACTCACAGAGAAAAAACCCAGCCAAGTGCGAGTCGAACTCGTGCATGAAGGGTTCCGTACAAAAATGGCATAAAAATTAGGTTTGTTAGAAAGTAATATACAACATAAGACCTAAAACTTCTGTAAAAATTTTAAGCGTCTACTTGCTACCGTTATTGATATCGAGCAAAAAATATACGAAATAAAAACACGTTTATTGTATGCCGCCTTGGCCCCTAAATATTTTCATTTTTTTATTTTTAGTATTTAATTTTGTCGTTATAGCGGTAACAGAAATACATAATTTGTGAAAATTTTAGCTTTCTAGCTATCACTGTTTATGAGATACAGCCTGGTGACAACCAGACGGATGGACGGGCAGACCGACAGACAGCGGAGGCTTAGTAATAGGGTCCGTTTTTACCTTTTACGGCACCCTAAAAAGACAGAAGATAGATACAGAATAGTTTAAAAATGTTCGATATAGGTACATGATGCTTTAAATTGTCGTAACTTTTTGATTTATGAACCGATTGACATGAAACAAACACTAAATGTTAAGTGAAACTTACCACAATATATAAGTGAAAACTGCAAATCAAATAAGCCGTTTCTGAAATTAGCGTGCACAAACACACAGACAAACAGATATTTTTCCGGGATTAAAAGTAGTTGTGCGCCAAAGGTTAAAGTATAAGTATACCAAGTTTCATCGTAATCGGACCGGTAGATTTTGTGTGATGCTTGAACAAACAGACAGACAGACAAAAAAAAATCTAATCACATATTTGTGTTCGGTATCGATCTAATAACATCCCCTGGTATTTATTTTTTCAATATTTTCAATGTACAGAATTTACACTTCTACAGATTTATTATAAGTATAGATTACCATTTGTTTTCTGATGCGAAAATATATAACATTTCTTAATACAAAATTGTGTAAGAGGCAAAGCTCATTAGCATTCTAATAGTTCGCCATACCATTTACGTTAAAAACTCATGACCCATAAATCTTGAACCCAATACCTTTATATCAAAGCTCCAAAACAAGAGGCACACCTATAAAACCGAATACAAAGTGGACGGAAGCCATACAGATGGCGACACAGCCCGCGCTGACACGTTCCAAATTTTTTTAGCAAGTGACAAAGAAAATTGTTAGGGTTGATTTTAAAAGACGACAGTATGATTGTGGTGACGACCGTACGAAAGGTACATTTATGGCGATATTGCGTGACAAAAGCCAACATATCGATCGACGGTTTGCTGGTTACACTGTACCTACCAGCATTTGTGACGAAAGATAAGCAACAGAAAAGGGGGTAAATAGATATTTGTCCTTTCAAGGATGTGAGTTTTACTGGTGGTAGAGCTCCAGTGACGGAGCTCGCGGGCGTAGGCACCACCGCATTACCTAATATACTTGCCGCTAAATGGTAGTGTTCAACACTATCGTGTTCCGGTCAGGTGGTAATGTACGGCCCTGTAATTTCCGGCACAGAGGCATAAGACCTTAGGCCTCAGGAGTGGTAACGCATCTGCATTTTGACCTTGGTCTTTGTGTGGGTGTCTATAGGCTGCAGTCATCACTTAACATCAATGTGAACTGCATGCTTGTTTACCACTTCCTTTACATAAAAAAAAATAAAAAAAAAGAAAAACAGAATAGATGTAAACATTTTAATAGGATAAAGATACGATTCCAAACTCCGCAGTGCTGCCGCAGCACTACTGGTCTCCATATTATCATCTCATATTATCTATGAGTTTATATGAGATTACATTCAGAGTGACGCGACACTGTCGTGGTAGCAATGCAATAGAAAATAGAGAAATATGGAGCTGCGGCAGCACGGCAGCGGCAGCACTGCTGCTGCCGAGTTCGGAATCGTAACTTAATCGTTTTCTTTTTGTGACAACGAAAGGCCAAAAGTTAATTAAAAATACTAGCGGAAGTATAACATGTTTTAAATAATGTCAACAGGTTACAAACAAGTAGACAGGCAAATGATAGAAAGTGGTTACCGTCGCCTGTAAATAATCTCAACGCCAGTAGTGTTGTCAGCGTTGACCTTATCATGAAGAACTTTTCTGAGGCCAACTTTGAAGAACTTGTTGAAGAAATAGCCTTTAATGAAGCTTGGTCTACAATTTGCGTTTCAAGTTGGAAAAAAATATCCAAATAACTGTCAATCAACTTCATGTAACCATCATTCAGCGTTCGTACGTTATTGACAGGCGAATTTAATTAATCTTAATAAATAAATCTCAACAATCAAATGAGATTAATGTTATTCTATCACAAAGAAAAAGGAGCAGTTTTACTTTAGTTCCCATTGGTTAATTAATTAAAAATGAAACAGATCTTCCAGTTCATATTACCTTTTGATTTTCTTATTAAAGTAGGTACTTCGATTGCTCTACAATAATCCTAGCTTGAATAATGTTTTTATATTGTGATAACCACAGATTTTTCTATCAAATACACCGGATAGGTAAAGAGACAAGAAGAAAGTTAGATAGATACTTCCTAGCAACTCGACTGCCTTACTAATATCTGACCCTCATATGCAACCCGAAAGAACAAGAAAAAATAAAAGACGTAGATGATCAAAGATGCCCGTACCATGACGTCTTTTTTTTTTAATTAAATTATGGCATCGCTATTACGCATATTGCCAGTGTCAAGTAAAACGATATTTCGTATTTATTTGAGCAGCGTATAAGTTAGTATAATATAGTCAGACAATTACTTATTAAGTATGTGAGGCAAGTGAGTTACAGTCAAGTTATTCAAGTAAAGCGATGACTACTTTTACAATGAAGTTTTGGAGGTAACCTGAAAGGTCGTCCGTTTTCCCGCTGTTATTCTATTTCACTATACACGGACACTGTAATAAACCTATATCAAACAAAATGCCACCAACTTTATTCAATATAACTTAAAAATACACCAAGAAAATTAAATAAAATAAGAGCACCATACGCCTCTTTCAAGGTTCCCGCCAAAACTCCCATTTTGGCAGCACCCAAATTTTATCGCATTAAGAGGTAATGCGATAAAATTTGGGTGCTGCCAAAATTTTGTTTAATTTGTCTTAAATGACAGCACGTATGAAGGAACGAGACAAAGCTAATAGCGATTCAGTTAGAGTTGACAATAAAAGATTACGATATGGCCGCTGATCTTAAATTGAATATGTCAGCAATCCACTAAGACAATGAAAGCTACAAGATATAATATAGCCACAAAGTAATGTTTTTAATGTTGCACGTGGTGGCAGTGGATCGTAAAGTTAGCGACAACAATCGTAAAGCTTTACGAGAAATGTTGCTTGCTTCATACATTAGGTATGTTGATGAATATCTAATTCTTACTGTTACACCTTATATATGCCTTGTAACCCTTACAAGGGTTCTAAGGTATCCACTCGTACTGATATTATAATTAATGAAAACAATTATTTGTATATGTTTACTGAGATTGATAATATGATACAGCACAAAGTAAACGTTATAAAAGTATGTATTTACGAATAGTTTCTTATAGGTAAATTCATGCATTCGTTACGTATTGTCCTATTTATTTAAAAGTTGGTTAGCCAAGTTAGCAAGCTAATTACCAAATTTTGGTGTCAATATACAAACTCCTAGGGTGGCACTGGGAAATTGAAAAAAAAAAACTCACTCACCAACTCGTGATTCGAAATCAGGAGCCTAACCCAAAACCTCTAGTGGCCGGCTACTGCTAGACTACTAACAGAGTCATGTATTTTCTTAAGTTTAAAAATAAACAGATTGGTGTGTCCTTTTTCGGAGTGTCAAATTGCTAATGATTTGGAGACTCCATGACACATCAACACTGTTTGACAAAGTCACGTGAAATAAATATTAATACAAACGTAAAGAAGAGAAACCGGTTCTGTGTGAATAATAAAGGATGTTGTAACATCTTACACTTGGCGTACTCTCCATAAATCACAATACACACATTATCGCATTACATTAAGCTTTACAACGCGACTCTAACATTGTCTCGTATTATCTCGTGTTATTTCTGTCGTCTTGGATGCATTATACTATTAGAATGATTAGATTCTTTGGACTGTGCTATTTACTTCCTGTCCGGAATTTCGATTGAACGCAAATAAAATGCATTCGAACTTCTGCTTGTGATTAATGTATTAATTTATATTAATGTATGTATCTTCACGCCAAGTCCCTAACGGGGTAAGCAGAGAGTGTAGAGCGCCAGATATCCCGGTCCTGACATACCTCTCGTATCTCGTCTACATTCATAATTCTCTTCATACATGCACGCCGATTCCTAAGACTTTTGACCCCACCATCAGACAGAACTCGACCAAAGGAAGTTATTACATCTTACACTTGGCGTACTCTCCATAAATCATCATACACACATTATCGCATTACAATAAGGTTTACAACGTGACTCTAACATTGTCTCGTATTATCTCGTGTTATTTCTAATTTATATTAATATCTGAAAATAAATGCTGTTATTGAGTAGCGAATAATCAAACATCGTTCAACTACAAAATACCTGATATAGACATCTCTGGTGTACCTACAGCTAAGTACAAACAGAAAATGTTGTTTTCAACCATCAATTCTCATAAGATCATCAATTGCTTCTCAGAAATGAGAGGGTGTTGTTGCTAATGCTGTTAATTAACTCAAAATAAATGAAATGTGCCTTCACTGTAACTAATTTACATTTTGAACGAAGAAGTAAAGCTGCGGTTTATAGAATGTACTACTAGCCATCTTATAGATGCCACTGTTGGATTAGAGCTCACTTCAACCGAGCCGGAAGCCAGTAATATTCAGTTTTTTTCCATTAATGAGCGGGGCGGGGGGAATAGGTATGCATCAGTTACATGGGCCAAAAACGTAATCGGCGAATCGTGGGTGTTTGCATGTATGCTTGAATGGATGCATTTACCTCTGCCTACCTCTTCGGGGATTACAGGCGTGAAGTTACGTTTTAAAGTTCTCAGTGGAAGGTAACCTCGTATTTTGGATATCCAATGAATGTCCATAAGCTCGCTCCGTACCTTTACATGGAACTCAAAATAAACTGAGGACTGTAGTAGTCCTCAGGAAATGAAGCTTCCAAATACATTTATATTTACTACTACAACGCTGATCATTATGTAAACCGCTTAGTTCTGATCCTCTGACCTTCATTTCATTCATGGCTGTTATATCCTCAACGAATTTTAGCACTTTTACTGCTTCGGATATACTCCGATGGTATTCGATAGTATTACGTTCAATGGAAAACCTTGAAGCTATTTATAGCAAATAAAGGTGCCTCACTGTCTGCTTCCTATCTACTTTAACAAGGCGCTGCAAACGGCGCATTAGAGCAAATACATTATGAGAAGTAAGATAGTAAATCCATAGGTGCTGCTTTTAATTTGACTGCAACAAATAAGCTTGTCCACATGAATTATTCCAATCAACGTTGATGATGATAATCGGCGTCATTTGAATTCCATCTCACCGAAGTAAGTGATAAGTCTATTCAATAGAACCAAGGCCTGTGTCCTCCAGCTCCTTTTATAATAAATAAGTCAATATATCCGATCCTATACTTACCCTAAATCATGGTATACAAAATATTAATGCGTGATGACATAAAAAACAATGCTATTACATCACAACGACTACCAACCGACACGTCAAATAAAATCCGTTGTATTTGATTAAGCAAACGTTAGGCGAAATGCCATTTCCATTATTCGCACGCTACACGTTTTTTGGAATTCTTACCTACCAGGTTTCTATTTTCTTTTGTTAAATTTTGTGTTTAATGGAATTATTTACTTAAAAATTACACACATAACACGTTTGTTATTTTTAGACTGTTGTGGGTATCGTTGGGAAAGGCTTTTGTCCAACTGTGAACGTCTTTCGGCTGAATTGACGATACCCTACTAAGTAACTTCTGAACCGTAGAACACGAATTAATTAATCATGCTCATTAGACCATGATTCAGAAAAACATGAGTCTTGTTCTAGGTACCTATATTGAATACATTTCCAAATTATAATTCCATGCATATGAGAATTTCTTTCATAAAAGAACGAATCCCATATCTGTGTGTTTGCTCTCAGCTTCCATTTCGAGTTTAGTTAATTATTCTACAGGGTTGTGAAAGTCTAAAAAAAGTCAAATTTAAATCAATTATTCAAAAATTTGCCATTAAATATTGTTCATTAACTTATTTCACATTCTTTTTATTAACTTTGGAATAAGTAAAGTTTTATTTATTAACTTATTGCTCTAACATGTTTTGTTTTGTTTTTTGAGTTAACGGGACCTCAAAACATTGCAAAAAATGAATGTAACTGGCAAAAATAACTTCTTACGGCTGCAAAATTGAAATTGCAAAATTTCCTTCAACTTAGAGCAGTCTTTGATGCATTCGGAACGCTGTTTATTTTTTAATTTATATGAAAGTAACGCTTTAAAAAACCGTAAATCTATCTAACAAGTACCATACAATATTCATTCTACAGGCAGTGATTTCAGTACACATTGCTTGCATCAATCTGAAAGTTAACAGTATATGACGACAACCCTGCGCGACTGTAGCATTGCGTTCGCAGCCCGCTTGCTTTGTATGGAAAATAACGAACCGCTTGACATTTGCTCCACAATTCTAGACATCAAAAGAACTAACGAGAAAAGCGAGTTAATATGACGATGAGTATCAAATGATGAAGCTAAAGAATATTGAATATTTATAAGAGACATAGAAAAAAATAGGTGTGTGATTAAAACCAAGATACAAAGGAAGATTTTTAGTTACTGTATGAATGAAATTACTAAGAAAAAAGTAAGTTCTTCGAATAATTTTAGAAGTGGTGACTAGATATGTTTTTGTTCTTTCTCAGACACAAAAAAATAACTTAGTAGAAGAATCTTGTCGCATAGGATTAGGTTTTATGCAGATGTCTTTGGACTGTAGCATCCACAATCCCTTAATGTAAAGTGTATCGTTGTCGATTGTTATTTTCATAATATAAAAAACACAATTTACGAATAAATTTATTATTGAGAAATAACTTTTCACCAGACCTCTTAATCAAACCACAGACATACTTCATTTTCTCTCTTTAGCGTTTAGTAGTCATAACAGTCAGTATTTAAGGAATAAGAATTAAGAATTATAAAGATGTATTAACATAATTTCCTACATAGATCTCGAGGAAAATACGTAAAAATGTAGTTAGTTCTGACGCTGACAGCATTGTGCCATGTCGTCCTTGTGCCGTGTCCAAAAGGCCGTGTCTGTGACAACTTGTGACAAAGACATCAACTATTTCGCACTTGTTGCTAACATACAAGTATATGGATTTATTGAAACACTGTAGACCATAAATCGATATGCTACCCCTATCTCACCTGCATTTTGATCTTGTATCGAATATGATAATGACAAAATAGATGTACCTACAATGCAAATGAAAATGGTCGTAGAGGCCCAGAGAAAACTTAGACTGGTCAAAATTGAACGGGAAGTGGATAAGAATCGGAATTTTGTTTAAGCTCTCCGCGCTGTCTGTTTACCTTTTAGGGACTTTTGGATCAATAATCAGCGTAATATCTCTATACAAAATATAGAATATATAAATTAGGCGTTACCCTATAATGAAAGCTGAAAGCGAATGTAGGTACTATGATTTAATTCACATGAAACAGGTCACGTAACCCTAGTTGTGACCATACAGCATGAGGTCATACTCACCTACTTGCATTCTAAAAATGTTTGTACACATTCTTTAATAACAGGTAAAGGGACCTTCAACATTCTTTAAGTCCTACTTTCGGTGACCTAGATTTGAATACCATGCTATTATGCCAACGTAACTTCACGCCTGCAATCCCCGAAGGGGTAGGCAGAGGTAAATGCATGCATTCGAGCATACATGCAAACACCCACGATTCGCCGGTTACGTTTTTTTTGGTGCAAAGAATATTATATTCAGCAAAAATATACCTAGCTATTGTCAGTTAAATTTGGGAACCCGAATACAAATGTAATAGAATCATCTTCGTAACTTGAATAGAAATATTTTTAGATGAGAAGTTGAATAACTTCATGAAAATTGAATATAGGTAGGTAAATAATTATTTGTGAATTGAATATAAATAAACAATGTACAAATAATACAATAAGAGTAGGAATAAGTCACATGTTTCTAAGGTTATGCTTAATTAAGTATAGGTATTTTTTAATAATTTAAATAAAATAGTAAACGCAATTATGGCGGCACATCTTTCTTTCGAAGCAGTCTCCTTAAGGCACTAATGGCCGAATACTGAAACGTCAAGTTTAAGCAACCCTCAAATGTGCGCTATCTCTATCGTTTGAACGTGTTTTATAAAGACAGAAGACTTTTAAGTACCACTTAGATTTAAGTGAAGTTTGAGTATTTGGCCGTATAATACATAAAGCAATTGAATGCAACCACATGCACTACGCACATTCCGTGCGACGCACTAATATATTGTTCGTCTGTTTGTCATATAAACAGTGCTTTGCGTGCCTTTACGAACTTGCTAGAAGGTTCGATTTGAATTCTTCAACTGCAATGCACTCTTTATTGCACTGCAGAAATAATCGTTAAACTTAAACTGAAGCAATGGAATTGTTGCTATGTTCGTTTTTAATACTAGTGAGGTAAAAGTATTTGAACTCCGTTTTATTAATGTACTGTATTTCTAATGGAAAGTAAAGACAGTACCAATGCAGTTTATAATATCCAGAACAACCATTTTCTAGAATTGTCTTTATACCTGCTTTTTGTAGGATTTACTAATTGTAAAATAAAAGCCAAAATAATAAAAGGAATAACAAATTTTAAAAATCAAAGATTTTTTCACCTTGGCGATATTGTCAAATTAAACTGCATTTATGTTTTCTGACTAGTGGCTGACTGGTAGACAGAACTGGCGCATGTTGGGTGTATCCATGTACGTTAGTTCTGTCAAGTAATAATAATGTCCTCCAGACCGAATTTCAGTCACGGCAGCCAATCTCAACGGAGACTAGCCAACTGCGCTGGAGAATGGAGATATTATGGTGCACAAGTGTATGCGCAAACACAGGTGCACTCTCTATTCCCTCACACTCATAGCCCGATGGGACGGCAATCCGAAACGACCGGAAAGAGATCGGGCGCAGGACCGACGGCTTTAAGTGCTCTCCGAGGCACGACCAGACTTCGGGCTATTACTGGGAATTTCCTCACAGAAAAACCCGATAACAGATTTTCCCGACCTGGGGATCGAACCCAGGACCTCAGGCTTCACCATCGCGATTGCGACCACTTAGCCAACGAGGCAGTCAAAGAAATCTTCTGTCAAATACCTACGTATCTACGTAGGCAGATCACATCTTCATAAATAGTAGGTGGTTTTCACTAAACAGTTAAATAGCTCAATTAGTACGAATTTAAAAAACAAGCGACCATATTCAAGAAATAGCAAAAAGCAATATTAAAAATGCATGCTTGTGTGACCTCATGAGGTATGGTCACTTGTAGGTTGTCCCAGTGACCTGTTTAGGTGAGTACAAAGTCATACCACACTGGCCTTCGATACAGGGTGACACCTCTAATAACTGACAACTTGAATATCGATTGCTAATATTTTATTTATGTACGAGCTGACCCGGCAAACTTCGTATTGCCTCACAATGAAGTAATGTGTCAGGTTTGATAGATACGGAATATTTGTATGGAAAAATAAAATTGTGGTTTTACTATTTCCCTTCAATTTCTTCATATTTTCTGACCTTTTAAACCTTCCCTGGACTTCCAAAAATCATTCAAAACCAAAATTAGCCAAATCGTTCCAGCCGTTCTCGTTCCCAGAGTTTTAGCGAGACTAACGAACAGCAATTGCTTTTTATATATATAGATAGAATAGATATAGATGTATAGATATGTCAGAACCTACTTTTGTTTTGGGAAAGCCCCTTATTGGTTTATTTGACGTCAGTCGAGTCTTTAAATTGTTGATAATCATTCGTTGAAAGTTGAAACCTTTAATTACTCGATAATGGTCGATACTATTAAATTAGGGATTATTATTACGAGGCTATTATTAGGAGTGACTTAACTACCAATTTTATTGATTGGCCCTCGCTTTTACTAGACTACTGACGCAGACGTGGTAATAACATGCAAAGGAGACGTTCCAAAATGTATGGATCTTGGGCCCGCACCTTATACACTTTAAAAAGAAAAGAAACATAAAATTATCGGTGAACATACATAAAAAAAAAAAAAAAGCCGGACGAATTGAGAACTACCTCCTTTTTTGAAGTCTGTTAAAAAAACTAAATCATTTTCAGCTATTCAAATCGTTTATTTTATTTAACTGTCGTAAGTTATATTTCACAAACAAGGATATCATAGTAGCTATATGGATATTGCTTATGATTATTAAAAAGATCGACAAAAAACAACGATCCAAATTATCTTTTGAGTATTTTTCCATGATTCTACGTATTTTTCTCTATCTTTTGATATAGTGTACAAGGTGCGGGCCCAAAGAAGACCCTGTCCTTTAGAAGAAAATATTGTAAGTATTGTTTTTATTTTATTTATTTAAGGAACTTTAATGCACAAAAGAAAGAACTGTACATAAGGTGGACTTGCAACTAAAAGCATCGCGGACATAATGCAACTACAGCTACTATCTACCAGTCAACCTTTGGATAGAATTTAAATCAACGCAATAGGTGCTGTTAGTTAAAGCAAAATGATATTTGTAACATAAATTTGTAACGACTTTTCATTAAAAAAATCAATTGTAGGTCATTTAACTACATTATAATAATATGTTGTAGGTACTCTAAATTGCGAAAATTTTACACAATTAATGGCAGGATGGATTAAGGAAGGCTTACTTTTTGAATGCGGAAATTATTCTTCGGAAGCAATGCGAATGTAATGTTACCGTACACAAGGTATCGTGTTAGTATAAATCATACTCAGTTGAAAGGCTTGTAAAAAAGGCAGAATACAAGTTCCCAGATTCAATATCTATAAAATCTAATATCGAATGTCCACAAGAGCCCACTCGTTCGCAGCTTGAGTTAGGGCTGACAAAAACACTTTTTCGACATTTCGTTCCGCAATTTCAACTTACTTTCAAACTCAAACGGATTGCTGTGAAAACTACGAGTATTTTGTGGTAAGAGAAATTCCTTTTGCCGCTTACTTTGCTAATAATTGCACATTGTTAAAAATTATACCAATATCAAGTAAAATATTCTTACTGGTGGTAGGATTCCAGTGTAGGAGCTCGATCGACGGCGTAGGTACCACTGCATCACCTATCTGCCAAAATGTTAATGGTAATGTTTAGCACTATCGTGTTCCGGTTAGTTGGTAATGTGTTGCCGCTTAATAAAACAGAAACATAAATAAAGTTGAAGATCGCGAGCAGTCGTTATAAGTCCCTGGATAAAGACAGCCCAGATAAAATCCCACCATTTGTTTCGGACATTTTTGAAGGCAACTTTTGTCTAGTAGAATACGTCTTTCGGCAAATAACTCTGCGATAATGTCATCTGTGTATGCCTCTAGCCCGCCAATATGTATGTAAGCCAAACCCGAAAATGGAGTCGCCAAACTCGCCAACCCTAAGGGAATACAAGTAATAAATGGAACAATGTGTAGTATCCTTGACACATAATTACGGGAAGGCATTTCCTTCAACATGTTCTATGCGCTATCTTTGAATTATTTACGGATTCTAGGGATTCAATGCTATAATATATATAGAGAATTTAAATAGGCCCTGGTTGCCTGCAATAAATGATTCTATTCTATTCTATTCTATTAAATGTGTTTATACGTTCGTTGTGGCATTCTTTGGGGGAGGCTTTTGTTCAGCAGTGGACGTCTTTTGGCAGAAATGATGATGATGATGATATGTTCGCTAGTGTATTTGTATGAGAGACAGATAACTGAATCTTCCTAAGTAGTTTTCTCTCCTTGAATTTGAAATTGACAGTGAATAATAGACGCATGAAAGCATGTTTGAAATAATCTTACTACTAATAATACTACTAGCAAATGCAAAAAAGAAAAAGAAAGTAAATCATATCAATCATGCATAAATTATAACCACAGGTGTTAAGTTACGGCCAAAGAGGTCACGAATCAGTTCGAACCTAAAAGGTTACAGAGTCGTCGAACTTTGAACACCTATCCCATATTTCCGAGCGAATAAATATCGATTATTCATACAAATTCGAGTGGTATGGAAATTAAGATTGCCAGTCGCAATACAAACAGCTTTCCTCAAATCCCCGTAGATAGGAGAGATTTATGTTGTTAACATTTGTATTTTATTTAGGTAAGCAATCTATCAAAATCCGTGGGAGGTTGTGTCGGCGCCGAAATACAAAGACGCGTGTAAACTCACATACGTTTAAATTACGAGACAAATAGACGACCGCGACGTTGTGAATTATAACGTTTTTTTATGTGATGAAGGTGGCAAACAAGCATGCAGTTCACATTGATGTTAAGTGATGACTGCAGCCTATTGACACCCACACAAAGACCAGAGGTCAAAATGCAAATGCTTTACTACCCCTGAGACCTTAGATATTGTCTCTATGATAGTCACATACCCACACAGTACATTACCATCTAATGGGTACACGATAGTGGACTTTATTTGCAGGGATACCTACTTGTTGCTCATTAATTTAGGTGCCTGAACAAAAAGAAGAATTGTCAGATATTTATACATATGTATATACAAATAAATAAAATTGGAGTTTCTGTTAGTAATATAAAAATAACCGCTTTTTACTAAATGCATATGTATGTATACACGGTACATATACCAAAACAACATTTTTTACAATTTTTGGCCGTCTGTCTGTCAGTTTGGCGGGGCTAATCTTGGGAACGGCTGGACCGATTTTGACGGGACTTTCACTGGCAGATAGCTGATGTAATGTATACTAGCTGCGCCCACGACTTCGTCCGGGTAGATACTGAACAAACATAAATTCTTCTTGCCTTCTCAATCAAATAAAAAGTTCCCAGTGGCCTTTTAAACTGAGCATGTAAGTAGTCATAAGTCCTATAACGTGGTTAGATTTAATAATTTAATGCTCAAAGTTAATGTGGTTACCTTCGACTGATCATAAAGAACTACCTAAATAAAGAGGTCATTGGGTTACTGATCCCATAACTTCGTCAATTAAGACTTACAAACTAGCGAAGCTACCTCAAGTGAGGTAGGTTACTTAAGTACAATAAATTGACAACTTCATAATCAACTTGCTCTAGACACAAAACTGACTCAATTACCCACTTCTCTCAAGTAAGTTAACTCGCTTTTGAGTAACCAAAGGTAACTTCAGAATTTCGATGAGTTTACGGTAACGAATTAAATTGAGACGCAATTAATTTCGTATAACATGTAAACAAACCTTCACGTAGAGGGGAGGGGGGCGGCAAACATGCTTTGAATCTTTGAATATAAATTAATGAACATGTGATGTTTTCCTTGTTATTATTTTGATAAAGTCCTTTATTTTTATACAAGTGACAAACATAACACCTAATAGGTAAACCACCATATTCGATTCACGTTTAAAAAAAAACGTACCGTAACTTCACGCCTGTAATCCCCGAAGGGGTAGGTAGAGGAAAAAACATGCATTCAAGCATACATGCAAACTATTGCAAACACCCACGATTCAGGCCCACCACCTGTTATATGGGCCAAAACGTAACGCCGGTTACGTTTTGGCCCATGTAACAGGTAGTGAGCCTGTTGACATCTCCGGGCACATTACCAAACTTCGAGGTACTGGGAAATTTCCAGAAAATGAAAAATCCCAATAGAACCAGTGATAAAGGACTTTACACCATTATCTCTGATAACCCCTACCCGGGAATCGAACTCAGGACCTCAGCGTAGTAGTAGTGGCCTGCTACCTTTAGGCTACCGAGGCAGATTAACAAAACATGTCAATGCTAAGTGAATAACACTAAAGCCTGCAGATATTTTTTTGACATAAAATGGCAAACAAGCATACAGTTTACATTGATGGTAAGTGAATAAATAGTTAAACATAAACTTATAATAATAATGGCAACCCATTATACGTCTCACTGCTGGCCACGAGATTGTGATCAAAAATTTCTTGGCGAATACATTGAACCTACAGAAAACAACCACTTATAATTTGACTGTCAGATCCACCCCCATGGAAGACAAATCACCTCGAGAACACGTTATTTTGACACATATTGATGTCGCCAAAGATGCGCCGCGTAAATAACATGCAGATAATATCTGTATTTTCCATTATGAATAAAAACCGGACAAGTGCGAGTTCGACTCGCGTGGTGAGGGTTCCGTAATTTAAATAAATATTTTCGAATATATTACAGATTTTAAATGTAGGGACATAGCGGTTATGGTGGTACCGGCAGGGGGGGTTATATTATTAAGAATTTTCGATTTAATTTGAATACTCAAACTTCTTATAGGTTTTCCAGTTATCTATAGGCAAAGAACTATTTTCCACTTTTTTTTCAAAATTTTAAGTTCAGTAGTTTCGGAGATAGGAGGGAGGGAATGGTCAATTTTCGTCGTTTTTCTTAAATAACTTCAAATTTGTTTATGCAAAAATTATAAAAAAAATATATCTGAGATGCTGACAACAAACCTCTTTCATTTGATATGTCAAACGACACAGTTTACGTTTTAATTTTTTTAATTTTCTGATTTACCCTCCGAAAGCGGCCCTCCTGTTTAAAATTTATTATTTTACTTGACGTGTTCATCTTTGGGTCACCAATTTACATATATTCATCAAATTTCAACTCAATCGGTCAAGTAGTTTCGGAGCAAATTGGCTGTGACAGACGGACAGACAGACAGACAGACAGACAGACAGACATACAGACAGACAGACAGACAGACAGACGCACGAGTGATCCTATAAGGGTTCCTTTTTTCCTTTTAAGGTACGGAAACCTAAAAATGAACGTGGGTCAGGTTAAAGCTATTAAAAAAGCTAATAAAACTATTAAATTAACGTAGAGTCTTCAATCATTTTTACCAATCTAGCATCGACCATATAACCTGTAAAATGGTTGATGCAACCTACTAATAGAAAGAGTAAATTGTGGAACGAAAGATTCTCTCTTAAATCCAAAATAATCATAGTTATTGCCATTATAATGCCCAAGTTGAATGAAATATGATCTATCGTGCAGAAATAACGAAGACATTTCTCAGAACGATCGCAATCATAACAACTTTGTCATATTATATTATATTCTTGCACAGTTAAACCTTAAACCGGACAGACGGAAAATAATATGAAATTGAATCGTACCCGAGCTCTGTCTGACAGATAATACGTCTTGACTTGGCATGTTATATTCGGTGGTAGTCATCCGGAGTAATGGAAATGATAAAACGAATAAAGCTATTGTGATATAGTTATAAACAATTGCAGTAATAGGTATATCGTCTCATAATCTAGACAATCTGGAATACATTGTAGTAACTTTACATGCTTGTGTTATTAATAGGTTAGTTTTGTCTTATTTATAATAAAATGTATGAAGATATTAGGTAAACTAAATGTAAATTAAAATAAAACAAAAACAACTCACAGGTGGCTACCATGAAGAAAACTTAAAAGAACTCGTTGCAAAAACAAAACTTGTTAAAACGACAGCTCCTGCAAACAAACAAAATAAAAACATAAATAAAATTAAACAAAAAATAAAACGAAACAAAGATAAATGAAATCATAATTTTGCATAAAACGTATTACATTTTAATCTCCTATAATAAGGAAGAAAATAGCAGTAACGTAAATTGTATTGTTAGGCAAGTTTACACTCCATCTTTATCGCACCATGACAGTAGAATTGTAACAGTAGCAGTTGCTGCTATTATTGTCACAGGCGCTATAGATATCAGCGCTCTCACGGCCAACATCAGAATATTGTTGGATGGGATTACTATTTGGAGTAATTTTGTCCCCATGGATTGAGGACGTTTCACGATAATAATAACGATTTAATTAAATCATCTTGGGTCAGCCAAGTGACCCAACAATAGATAATTAGTATTACGCAAATATTTATTCACCGCTTAAGCATTTTAACACAGTTTCAATGAATACATACATACATCAAATACTGAATGCCCCTATTGAACTCATTAGATAGAATAAATAAGTAAACCAGTTGAGATTGTAAACAACGACTCCGGTGATCAGGTTGCATCACAAAGTCGTTATAAAATTACGTATTTGCTTTGATAACGTTTTCCAAGTGTCAATGACTTACTGAATTGTTATTTTACATTTGAGCCAGCATCCAATCATAACTAGAATAAAGGGACACGTCAACCACAACGTTTTCCTAACGCTAAATTTAACCCCTTTTATCTTTCAACGCGTAGTGCCGTCCGGATGCGGTGGGTTTTAAAAAAAAACAGCCTGCGCCATGTGCGGCGGCTGCTAATATGAAACATTAGCTGCAGGTCTTCAATTCTTGTGAATATTAACAAATGGACAGACAAGTTTTATATTACCCCAGGTGGTGACACTTAATTTACACTCGTAATGAATTCGTCGTATTTTGCAATATTAAATTGACTAGTTCCTGCGTTTGTTCATCCAAATTATGTTTTTGAATTAGAAATTTTGTTCTTTCTTTTGTGAAACGAGTTCATTAAAACTTTTTTTTTATCTAACTTCATAATATTTAGGCTATTAACTCCGCTCTAGCAATTGATGATTATATAGGTGTTTAGCGTTGACATTTCATGATTTCGTTTAACGCGTTAAGCTTTTGTAAAATATACCTTAGATTAGATTCAGTTTCGAAGAAGGACACTTATTCTAAAAATACACTTTAATAGGTCAAAACGTACCTATGTACTATTCCACACATGCACTATGATTAGGTATGCGATAAAACTACTTAAAAACTTCCTCTTATATAAATAAATTGTTTCGGTTGACGTTCACAGATCGTTGGTTGGCTGCTATATCTACAATCTGGCCACATTTGACTTGCTACCTTTAATGAGTCAGCGGAGTGGATGACCTCCGACGCTACCTTATTATTTTGCATGAGCAGAACCACTTTTTGCTTGAAACTAATTGATATTTGATACGCTTTGTTTGGTTCTCCTGTCGGAAATTCAATGGTTATTGGTCCTTGTTATAATGACCAACAAATGTGAGGCATAATTGTCTCACTAGAATCTTTAAAATTATTTTGTACAATAATAATAATTGTTAGCTTAGCATTAAAATTAGTAGAAGGTAAATTGAGACACTAAGGAGAAATATAAGGTAATGAATAAACTAAAGGCAACCCTAATCTGAAATAGAAGTTATCAGTACTTATTAAATACTTACCTATTACCCACCTATAACCATTTTGTAGAAAAAATATACCTAATCATCGATATAAGACTATCACACACTAGACAATTACAGCAGTTCCAAGCAACCAGACCAAGACAAAACAAAAATTTGTATTTTTATTTTTAAAGAAATGAAAGAAAAATTTGACTTCAGGCGAGGCTCGAACTCGCGACCTACTGGGAATCTAGTCCAGCCGCTCTTCCAATTGAGCTACTGAAGCCCTGCCCGATTTGTCGAATTTTTCCTTCACATCTATTGCATTGGTTTATGGTACCAGTAGCGCCATCTATTACCAACTATGCTAGTTAGGCAACCGATATAATAGACTTTTCAGTTTATTGAATATCGTAAAGAAGTCGCTTTTACCCTTAATAATTGTTTTATATTATTTCGCATTAACACATGCTTGTGAAATATATTTTTATTTTTAAAGAAAATTTGTCGAATTTTTCCTTCACATCTATTGCATTGGTTTAAATTTTTCTTTCATTTCTTTAAAAATAAAAATATATTTCACAAGCATGTGTTAATGCGAAATAATATAAAACAATCAAAAATTTGTAGTTGCAATTTCAACCAGTATACTGGCAACATCCGAATTATCTATTTCATCCTACGAATATAGAATTAATTATTCGTAGATTTCATCCAAATTCTTTTGAGTTCAAATTGTTATTTAATATTTATTTCCTTTTTCACGTGAATCCCAGTTTTGGGTTTCGATCACATTTCACATGTTAACATTATTCTACAGGTTTAAATAACCACAGTCTAAAGAAAACGAACGTGTTAATTGTACTTATACTGTGATATAACTGAGAATAAAAGAATAATAATGCCACTTCATGTCATATAAAAAAATATATAAGCCTATAGTGTACGCATTGATGTACAGTACCCAACAATAAATATTGCACTTCGAGCCTACGAAAGAGTTTTTTTAGGTCGGGCTTTGTTTAGGCGGCCTGTCTCGAGACGGCACTAGTCTACTTCAACTTGCAATGGGCGAGCGCAGAAGGCGCTCCAGCCTAAGCAGCGAAACTGCCTAAGGGTGACCCACAGAACAGAAATGTTCTGTGGGGTGACCCATGCGGGTCCGTGCTTCGGCTTAGGACGTTGCGGAGAGACATGTGCGATTATGGGCGGTGCAACTTTCGCTCTACTCCATTCGGTTGGCGATAACCGAAATGTACTACGAACTTCGAAGAGCGTTATCTCTGCTACACACTGCCTACGTGAGCACTTTTAGTCCGGTATAGGTCAAAACTTGATCAAAATGGTCGACAAACGTCACAGGTAAGTTGCGGAAGAGATACCTAACGCTCTATCGTGCGTTCCTGAATCGTACACCGTTTTATGACCTTGATTGAACGCCAAACTTTATTTTTATATCTTGGTATTAGGCCTAAACCGAGTCTTTCGGGGAGTAATTCTATACATACCTACTCATAGTGAAAACCGCATCAATCAATGTCCATTAGACGGGGTGTAAGTAGGATTCGGCGGAACTAAAATGATGGACGAGATAAGACTTAGTTTTATGCTACATATAGGCAGTATGTATAGAGATTGTAGTACTGATTGGAAGCCGGGTCTGTCAAAAGAAGTTTTTTTAAGTAATGACGGTAGCGGCAATCACTTATGTAGTTCACATGGATAGTACATAGTATATAGACAATTACATAAAAACCGGAGGCCAAAATCCAGGCCCGTATCTGAATCTGTATCCACGGACTAGCGGACAGCCCCGGTTTCGCGCGGGTGCTATGTTACCTACCCTCTCTTATTCGTCTTAGCGTGATGTTATATAGCCTAAAGCCTTCCTCGATAAATGGGCTATCTAACACTGAAAGATTTTTTTAAATCGGACCCGTAGTTCATGAGATTACGTTTCATCGCGTTCAAACAAACAAACAAACTCTTCAGCTTTATAATATTAGTAGGTATAGATATCCGAAGAATCAAATATCCGTAACTGTTAATTTTGTGAAGGACCTTCATTCTTCACCTTATTACATTTTTACACAGAAAAATGTCTATAAAAAGGAAATTAGGTTGCAGTGATAAATTATCTAATTCCTTTCTTTTATTTTCCTAATGGTAATTATTTTACCTACCAACCAGATGGTAAAACATGACGATTTTTGTTTGTAACGAAGGTGACAAACAAGCATGCAGTTCATATAGATGTTAAGTGATGACTGCAGCCTATGGACATCTATACAAAAACCAGAGGCCAAAATGCAGATGCGTTGCCACCCCTGAAGCCTAAGGTGTTATGCCTCTATGATAGTTATTACAGGGCCATACATTACCATCCTACAGGAACACGATAGCGCTGAACACTACCATTCAGAGTCACACAGACTAGGCAACTTGCCGCTAAATGTTAGTGTTCAGCACTATCGTGTTCCGGTCAGGTGGTAATGTAGGGCCCTGTAATTTCCGGCACAGAGGCATAACACCTTGGGCCTCAGGAGTGGTAACGCATCTGCATTTTGACCTTGGTCTTTGTGTAAGTGTCTGTAGGCTGCGTCATCACTTGACATCAATGTGAACTGCATGGTTGTTTACCACTTCCATAACATAAAAAAAACTACATTCTTAACGATCTGGTACATCAATTGCTGCTAACCTTGAGAGCTCACATTTGTCTAAAATGAAATGTGTACAGTACAATAACGCGATAAATCCATTAATTTCCTATCAGCATCTGTTACAATTATCTTTCATAATGAGCCAAGTTGGCAGCATAAATATACCACGACACGCTGCCGTCATCTGCTGTTATGATTCAACATTAATATTCATTTGCACTCTCTACAGTATCTGAAACAGGTTCTACTCGGGCTTTTTATTTGCACGGCAGATGCATACATAATTATATATATCGTCCGGTGAATCATACAGAAATTTAAACGTAACTACACGTTTGTTTACCATAAAGGCATGGTGTGGTAGAGTTCCAATGCGGGCGCTAGGGACCACCGCATTACCTAATCTATCTGCCGCAAAATAGTAGTGTTTAGCACTATCGTGTGCCAGTTAGATGGTAATGGTCCTGTAATAGCTATCACAAGGACTTAACAACTAAGGTCTCAGGGGCGGTAACTGGCAACAGATCAGAATTTTGGTTCTGGTTTTTATATGGATGTCTGTAATCAATCATCACTTAAAATCAATGTGAACTGCATGCTTGTTTGCCACCTTCATTACATAAAAACATTATAATGTGTAACCTTAAGACACTCTTAACGAACACGAAGGTAGTTTATTTTATACTCTCTGTGGTCGGTCCCTCATGTCTGAGGATCGTGGTCAGCATCTGGGTTGCATCTGGATCGGATGATCTGTTTCCACCGGTTTCTATCCAGCGCGTCTCTTACGACCGTGTAGAATTTGGAAGATTTTGGATATTTTATTTGATCGGTCCACCTTGTTGGTGAGCGGCCACGCGATCTTTTCCCTTCAGTATTTCCAACCACAATCAATTTTTCTAGGCTGGTGTCGCCTCTGCGCACTGTGTGGCCGAAATATGAAAGAATGCGTTGTTGGCAAATGGTGGATAAGCGGGTTTTTATGCCGAGTTGGGTCAGGATAGATGCATTGGTGCGCTTAGCAGTCCAGGGTACTCTCAGCATTCGTCTCCAACACCACATCTCGAAAGCATCAATTCTTTGCCTCTCTCGGGCTAGGATCGTCCACGTCTCAACTGCATATAAGAAGATGGGAAATATTAGTGCTCGTATTAGTATCGTATTATTTTATACATCAACATGAAATAAAACTGCACAGTATCAGGTGTCCTTTGATCAATGTAACGCACAACTAGACCGGATATAGGTGCACTATGTACAATATGTACATCCTTTGATATCGGTATCGATCATATTGCATTCACACCGTACTCTTGCTCGTATTTAATATTAGATATTTTTATATTCGTCTGAAAATGTGGTATCTAGTTATAATACCAACACACTAAATATAAGACGTGTAGAAATCGAGTGCTAAATCGACCTGGGCTCGTACCAAGCCAAAACTTTGTTTCATTTGTCTGATATAACAGCACGTATGAAGAAACGAGACAAAGGTTAAATAGCGATTCGGTTTAAGTTGACAATAAAACGTCTTGGTGCGGCAGAGTTTCAGTGAAGGCACTCGAAATCGTAGGCACCACCCCATTACCTAATCTATCTGGCGCCAAATGTTAGTGTTCAGCACTATCGTGTGCCGGTTAGATGGTAATGTATCTTATTTATGTTTTGAAAGTAGCAAACTAACAAACGATATACATTTGTGATCAATACTGAATACTTACGAAAGCTAGAGCCCTCAATGTTGCCACTTCTTAAGCCTATAATCCTATACTAGTGTGCCACAAATTACGAGGTACGTTACATTCTAACCCTATCACGATATTGGCTGAACCATTTGG
This sequence comes from Macrosoma leucophasiata, assembly GCA_036365455.1. Taxonomy (NCBI): domain Eukaryota; kingdom Metazoa; phylum Arthropoda; class Insecta; order Lepidoptera; family Hedylidae; genus Macrosoma; species Macrosoma leucophasiata. Next base: position 15,739,224 of record JAWQUS010000021.1, read on the forward strand.
CGGATCATAGATTAGATAATACATACCGTGGTACCTATAGTACCTTCGTTTAAACTCTACCAGTAACCACGATTCGAATTAAAAACAAAAGTAAAAAATGAAACTTAGCTATGGTTATTTTCTAAATCAATGAATATGTAAACATAATTATAATTAGTGTGTATTTAAAAATAGAATATTCGTAACGGTTCGTTTTGGTGAGAGTGGCGGCACTCGGCTGTTGTAGACTGGAGTACGCGTGCGTGAGAATATTCAATTTCCTATTGCTATCTATGGCCGTCTCGTCTCACACCGTTCCGCTCTGTGGACCTTGCAGAATATGGGCTATATTGATAACGACAGTTTATATTTAAACTGCATTACGTATTTTTTATTGGCAATAAAACTTGAAATTTGAGCCAGTAAAGGTAAACAAAGTCCCACTTCGTCCCACTCCGATCTGTGACAAAACTTTCTTAATTGATGAGTTTTTACCTTACTAAAGTCGGCAGTGGCGGTCCTAGGACGAGTTGCAGGAATCATCCATCCCCAATTCGAACAGGACAAATTGAAATTTATAAATTAAAAAATAAATAAATCGCATTTATGTAGTCATGGCCTAATGCAATAGGCCTCCAAATAATTGTCTACGAGTGCCCTTGGACGAATCGAGCTCCTCCCCAACATGATTTTTAGGTCAAGGTTCTTCCCTTCTTAATGAAAATTCTGAATCACTGGCTTGAGAACGTGTCAATGGCCGGACATAGATTCGACACTACCTATTATAGAGTAAGGAAATTATAGAGCTCAACATTGCTGCACTGCTTAGACTTACTACTGCTTAGATAGTAATATATAGTAATTACAGACAAAGTAGCTTAAATATTGGTAAAACACCTAGGTACCTTGACACAACTTCAATTTTAGGAATAATTGTGAGCTTCCTCACAACCTAACTACACCCACCAAGGTTTCGTTAATAACTTTTTGTTAGTACGTGGTCTCCACAAAACAAAACTTTAATCACAAGTATGACGACTTTGTAAGTGGCAAACAAGTATACAATTCACATTGATGGTATGTGAATACTGTAGCCTATAAACACCTGCATAAAAACCAGAGATTTCAATGCAAAAGAGAGGCCTTTTATGAGCCCTAAACTGATTTGCCTCTGTGCCGGAAATAACGGGGCCATACGTTGAAATTAGCACCTGAAGAACAAGTAATTGTAAAACAAAAAATTTATACAACTTAAAAACTCGAACTACATCACTTGTAAATTATGAAAATTTAATTTAATTATTTTCAAAAATGAATGTCATGTGATTATATTATAATCACATGCTTATCATTACAGATATCAATAAAAAGTATAGTACGTCGTTTTCTCTTACTTAATCTGTAAGTGCCCAGTTAGTGCGACTGAATTTATAATTAGTCGAATGTTAATGCAAATCCGGAGTCGCAACAAAAAACTCGTCCCGCCATTTTTTTCTTCAATGTCAAATGTGTCGGCTGTTTGATTGTTAACTTTTTGGATTTACACATTTTTTCTATATTATGTAGCTTACTATTTATACGTAAAAGAGCAATAATTCATAATGTTCCAATGATTACAGATTCATAAAAGATAGAGATACAGTGTATACAGAGTGTTGTATAAAAGAGCGTTGATAAATTTCATTTTTTTATATCATGAAGGTGGCAAAATAGCATGCAGTTCACGTGGATGTTAAGTGATGACTGCTTGATTGCAGCCTACAGGCATCTACACAAAGACTTACCACCATATTTATAAACGTGTTTTAGCTAAAGTGTTGCTAATTTCTCCTTTGTCTTTTACTATTCTGCACATTTGACAATGCAACTGACAAAGACAAAGCTTTCTTTAACTAAAACGTTAAATACGTTTTAGTTAAAGAAAGCTTTGTCTATGTACGTTTATGAATAAGGGGGTAACTCTGAGACTCTGAGACCTTAGTTGTTATGTCTCTGTGATAGTCATTACGGGGCCATACGCTACCATCTAACCGTAACACGATAGTGCTGAACACTACCATTTGGCGGTAGATAGATTAGTTAGATAGAGATTCTGTAAAAGAACTTAAACGTGAAGACACTGCCCTACCTATTCTACCTACAGGAAAACCTTTGCCATATATTGTGACCATGAAATCGGCCCATAAGTCTATTTACTACGTCATCCACAAAATAAATTTAAAAATAGATGTAAGTTGCGGGAATGATACCGCATATTTGAAAACAACAAAATCAACAAATGAACCAACAAATGAACCGGATAGCAAATGAGTCATGTAGGTACTGGATATGGATGGACCAACATTGAAAAGACAGTAAAAATGCTAGAGTATCGGCTTACTGACACAGAATTAAACTGCCTCTTCGTAGGTGGTGGTGGTAAGCTTGTGCTAGGTCTTCGCTGAAGTCCCTATTCTGATCTACCGGTGGATGGATAAGTGAGCATAATGCATAATATCAAAGGCCTCGCCAGCTAATGCTATGGGACGTAACTGGCGAATGGCGAGTGTTTGCATGTCCGCATGTATCCAGGCCCCTCTGCCTACCCCTTCGGCAAATAGATGTGAAGTTAACTGCGAGGTATTATTATTTAAACATGGCTATGGTCAACAATTTAGTAGCATTATTAGTGAATGGACGTGCGTGATCAATCATAACTGTATGTGAAGCATGCACGTTATCTTCGCCATCATGCATAGTTCCAATGACGGACGTAGTAATTTCTAGAATAATTTGCCTCAAATCAACTTGGTTTGCCGTCAAGGTCCTGCACAAATCGATTCCTATCGTCCATATATCTACAGTAATTATAAATAAGTAAGAACTTCTTAAATCAATATGATTTTATAAACTTTTCGTTACTGTCTAAATTACTGATAGACAATTTAACGCACAGCCAAATTTGCTGGTCCTAGTAAGCTGTATTTTGAAATGTAGGTTGCTTGGAGAGTGCAGAGGATCACTAAGAGCAGGATTTCCCAACAGTCCTGCGAGAATGGGAATTACACACGCACCAATTCACGGGCAAAAGCATGTCACAGTAGAAGGCTGAAGAGTGTTTTCTATTTGAAGGCGCTAGTGTATCTAACTACCAGATTATCTATTCTGTGCTGCCAGACAGATTAGAAAGTTCGAATATGTTTTTGTATATGAAAGACACATTATAAATGTGAAAAGGAAGGTAAAACTACAATATATTATACATTAGTTGTTATGATGCCTAGTAACATAAAAATTTCTACGAATACCTAAACTTGAGCAGTTTTGAGTTTGATACGAAGACCTCACTGAAAAACAATTTCAAAATGCAATTGAAACTGCGAAGCATAGCTAGTTGAATAAACCAATGGGATTCTGCAAACTCAACTACAAAGAACGCAGTTGAACTGCAAGCACAAGCAACTAGTTGATAAACGAAAACCAAAGTTTCAAGGCGAAAAAAGTAAAAAAAAAAAAGCTAAATATTCTTACCTGTGAGACGTGTTAAACTGTAGAGGTAAAAATGTTACTGTCAGAGAGGTAAACTGCCTTTCTTACGTGGTTAAATTAGCAAACGCTGTGGCTCTAAGCAATCATGGTACCTACTTCAGTATTTCATGATTAAAGAAAACTACACCATATACATACTTACATAGAGAGGTAGAGTCTTGGAAACTGATGCAGCTAAGTTGCAACTCATCTAAAGATTTAAAAAAATAAACAAAGACACCTTTTCGAAAATATCAAGAGAAAACCATACAAAGTCTATATAATAACATAACATCCAGTTATATTAGAAAAATATAAAACATCATTCGTCCATTATCAATAAAAAATATAAAGCAGAATATATATATTACTACCAACAATCACAACTTAAACAGGTGAAGTGTTTCGAGAATCTAACATCAAATATGATATGATTCATTTCATCCAACTTTCGAAGCGAGTAAAACCGTGGGACGAACAAACAATAACTGCTGTGACTAACCATAGTAGGTATAATTAAACAAATCTTGGCAAACGCGAAAAAAATTGAGGAAGTTTTCCCCTGTTCAGATTTAATAGAAATAATTTACCAAAGTTTTGGGATAAGGACGTTTTTTGTCGTAAAACTGAGGAATAAGATCATGTTACCTGAATACTGCAGCTTATAAATGTATGAAAACTAGCAACAACGCAGACATTTTGTCACTGCGGTAAGATATTTTGCCTATGTTAGAAATCATTATTTTTTGTTTACCCTAGGTTTACCCGGTAATGTGGTGATGAACTTCTTTGGAGGTTATCTTTCAATTAAAAACAATCTACCCATACGTATTGAAATCTATCTTAAAGTAGCAGGAAATACAAGATTGTATAGAAATAATAAATGAGATGAATAAAACAGTAAGGAAGGTTTGTGGTGGAACTTTGATGGAAATACTTATTTATAAGTCAACGGTGTCAATCACAACATGATAAGTCCTTATTTATGGAGGTACAGGAATGTTCGCAGACAAGACAATGCAACAAGTGCAACAACATACCAAGTAATTGAAACAGTGAATGAAATGCAATAAAATTCCTACGAGTACTATATCTATTTCAGTCGGTCGGACCCAAGAGTTTGTTGCCACTCAAGAGATGGAGCATTGGAGGGTTCGGTCCCTTAGCCTACCTTACCGGAACAAATCTCTATATGGTCAAAATATGTTTGTTAACTTAGAATGGGGCAGTTGGTGTAAGCGTTTATTATTGTCATGAATCGTACAACTATTATAGTTTATCTTCAAAGCATGGATGGATGTTTGTTTGTTTGTTTGCTGTTCAATCACGCTAAAGCGGCTCTACGGGTTTCGATGGAATTTTGTGCACAGGTAGAGTATACATGGCTGTTACATATAGTATACTTTTTATCCTTGGTTCCTTAGGATTTTTTTAAGTAGGTACACGCGGAGTTAGCGCGCTTGTGCTAGTATAAGTATAAACTTTCTCAGGTGTCCCCTAACTGTGTTTGTCAACGAAAGCTTGCCATGACTACACGACTATGTGTAGAAGGTATTAAGCTTTAAATATGACCGTCTCTCGAGGATAAGTTCAAATACGTTAAGTTCTGTTCCTACACAAATAAGGAGCTGCCGTCACTGCCGTGTCGTGACTGACACTATTGACTAACAAAGAAAAACCTGCCAACGTACATAGAAAATCAATACCCGTCCTAGCAGATCTCATAAATTATGAATGTAAGGTATATAGCTAACAAATTTTATAAGCGATATTATAATTATCAATATTATAATTATCAAACAACGCTTTAGCGTCATGCATCCTAGAGAAGGGCTTCCGGCCCCGTTCGTTTAGGTTTGAAGCAAATAAAAAAGAGGAGGTGGGTACCTTTTCTTCATATAACTTGTAATAAAAAAAATATCTTTGTTTTGAACCAGAATCATAAAAATGAAATATAGCAATAGGTACGTTCAGAAATAAGAACACTTCGAAATCAATGAAACTGTAAGTTTCACTAGCGATCTATTTAATAAACATGAATAGTTACACTCACATTCTTATCGCAGAATATTTGAACCTCACAATATTAAGCAATCCTCAAATAAGCTATCTCTCTCGTTTGCAAGTGTTTTCTAGAGACAAAAGATTTTCAAGTCTCTCTTAATGACGTTTCAGTATTTAGCCGTATCATAAACATCGTAACCTTGTTGCACAATCATATTTCCCGCCATAACTTTATTGAAATTAAACCCTAATGACATTATTTTCACACGTATTTTGTATCGATGTACCCTTTACACAACCTTGAGGCACACCTTAACAAAGTGACAGCTAAGGGCGATGAGCATTAGTGGAAAAAATTGCAAATCACAAATTATGGAAAGGTCGCTGTCGAGGTGTCAACTGGGATGATGAATTGGCATTGGCGTCCATTTGTGATTTTATTTCAAAGATTTTAATAATATTGCTAAATGTGTACTAAAATAAATAAATGGTGTAATGTACACCATTCCTACCTAGCACTCCTGCAACAGTACTAATACTTTCTCTCGCAGTGTCAAAATCAATCGATAGTCATTACCTAATCTGCAAATAAAACCGCCTAATTTTCGAGTACGAGTTTAAATTAAGTAGTTTAAAAAGTTAAAAGATATTTATATACTTTTATTAGATACTTTCAACGTGATATTTTCGTGTTTGGCCAGCAGTTAGGAGTAAAGACTTATTAATCCGAATTATCCCGAATTACCTACTCTAAAATGTTGCACCGATTTTTATGTAGATGTGAATGTTTATTTAAGTTAGTTGTTTAAGTTAGAGAAGGATGTAAAATTTTACAAAAACTTAAACAAATATTTTGGGGCAACCGAACCTTAAAAATTCTTTTTAACCTAACTGACCAATTTAATGGAAAACATTCGGTTTTCTTTACTTTAAAATAATTTCACGATCACATCGTAGCGCGCTGAAATAAAATATGTATGGAGACGGAACAAAACACGGCAGTCTGGATTGAAATATTATATCGGTACGACAAAGGCCATTGTGGTAACAATAGGAATATCTTATTACTTACGTACGTAATCCGTAAACTGTGAAGCTGGTTCTTCGATGGCTTAGTTGAGAAATTTACAACCGACATCACCCAAAAAGCGATAATCATAATAATACACAATGTACTTTTTCATCAGAGTTAGAGTTTTGGTCAAAAGCCCAAAGTCCACGCTATTTGAATTTGCCGTCATTTGTGCAGTAAAATGTTGGTAACTACAAAAATAGAAAAGTTACACATAGAGAAGTATGAACATTTCTATTTTCATGTTATTTTTACGATAATTCGGTAAAAATTTGCAATTCTCTTTAATGATAATATTTGTGAAAACGAAAATGTTTTGTAAAATTAACTTGTTGTCGCTCTTATATGTCGGATTGGGCGCGCATCGTAAAAAATCACTCATCATTTTTTGCAAATGCAAACTGCTGGGCACGAGTCTCTCCCCTTCTTGGGAGGAGGCCTAGAGCTTACTCCACCACGCTGCTCCAATGCGGGTTGGTGGAGATAAGGGTTAGTGGCCAACCCGTTGTCGGATGTTTTCAAACCATAAAGCCTCCGTCATGGTTAAACGACTGCTATCTATCGATAGCAACCGGGACCGACGGCTTAACGTGCCCTCCGAAGCACGGAAACGCACATTTTCATTTGCCACTAGCGATCACCCATCACACACCCGACAGCGCCCGTATCGCTTAACCAAGTAGATCGCTTCCGATCTACACCAGCCGCGGGGCCATGCGCGTTCCAAAAGAAGTATTTAACTTCAAAAATACGTAGGCTGTGGTATTGCTAACAAATTGGATGAACATGAGAGCGGTTTAAAAGCATTGTAAATACCCGTTAACGTTACTGTTACAGACGAATCGAAATATCGAGTTTCGTGACGATGGCTTTACACGAGCTTTGAATAGTTGGATTTTAATGAAGACCTCAAACAAGGCCGTTTCATTAAAAACCGTGAAGTTGTAAGAGAGTTGTTAACAATAACATATAATATATCTTACAGCATAAACCATATCAATTTAGCAAATGCGTTATGCAAAACCTCCGCCCCTTTTTATTTATCCGATAAGATTGAGCGGAAATGGCCTTAAATAGGCATTCTAATGGAACGCCAGGAGACCTTCCGCAGGGTTGTTTAATTAAATTTTATCGTTGGGATTATCTTCATTTCAAATATAGGTGTCGGAGTTAATATCCGTACCGTATCAACTGCTCCGGTAAATAAAAAAAAAATAGTCCTTATCTTTTAAACAGGTGCGATTTTTTTATACCTACAACGAAGGTGGCCAGCGAATATAGGTACGGTTCACATTGATGTTAAGTGATGACTGTAGCCTATAGACATCTACACAAAAACCAGAGGTCAAAATGCAGATGCGTTGCCACCAGTCAGACTTACGTTGTTGACTCTGTGGTGCATTATATTACCATCTAATCCGAACCCGATATTGCTGAACACTACCGATAGATTAGGTAATGCGGTGGTGCCTATGCCCTCGAGCTCCTACGCTTGGAACTCTACCAACAGTATTGTAGGTGTGTGAAATACAAAAAACTGTCTACCGAACGAAAATACAAACCTACGAGAACCAAATGCGAGATGTCTGTCTAGAATTTAAACAGTATAGAATAAACAGATGATCTAGACGTGCTATAGACTCTAGATCATGTCTTCTGTCTTCTGTGTGAACACGCCTTATACTGATAATTAAAGCAATTCGTGCAAAATTATACCCTAACCATTGCAAAATATCAAAAATACACAACGTTTAATATTTTCACTTCTGCCGGCGCTCGTAGAGTGCAACCCGTTGTTTTATATCAATGAATGTGTATATTGTGTTTTGTACTTATATCCTTATTATAAATGACCTGCAGTTTGTTTTCAAAATATTGTTTTCCTTAATATACATAATTGTTTTTCCTTATAAATAACAGAGGAAATATACCTACATAATACTATGTATGTACATTATGTACCTAAATTTATAATTAATATCACTTTAAATAGAATTATTATTGTTCAATCTGTTAAAATCCAATCAACTGAGTGTATAGCTCCTGTAAAACCTTGGTAGAGCTCCTGTTACATTAACTCGAGGAAATAAACGCATCACAAGAGGTATTATGAGTATGACCACGTAATTATTATCAGAAAGGCAAAACAACCTAAACCTAATCAACAGCGATGACATGAAACCATATAAATGACCTCTGTTTTGTGGCGAACGACCTATATGCTGCTGTATTAACTGATCAATTGACAATCCATGTAAACAACATGCTTGTTTGCTACAGAGATCAGCCGTAGGCCGTACCATGACCTTGTATTTTCAACCTGATTGTCTCATTTCTTTAAACGCGCTGTCCTATAAAACAAATGAAACAAAAAAAAATGCAGTGTCTAAATTGAATCGCAATAAAACGTCATGGTACAGGGCCAAGGATTTCTAACCAGGACCTTATATGTAAAGATGTAGTAAAATTGCTAACAGTGAGAATTGGGCGAGTAGGTAACGGTCTTTGAAACCAGTCACACTGGATGCCATAATTATGAATTCCCTCTCTAATGACTCAATACATGCCATTATACATTTAAAATGTTATTAATCACTAAACGCTTGCTTACTTTACTATGACGAATAGTGCAACTTATTACAAATGGATTGTAATGCGACGAATGAGAATATTATTTTGGGTCACGATTTTATTCCCATATTTATCTAATTCATAATATTCTATCAATACATTATAATAATCGAGTGTCTGTACATTAATCCCCTTATTTATAAACGTATTTTAGCAAAAGTGTTGCTAATCTCTCTTCTGTCCTTTTCTATCCTGCACATTTGACATCGCAGCTGACAGAGACAAAGCATTCTATAGCTAAAACGTATCTAAAGTACGTTTATGAATAAAGGGGTAAATATCTTATCAAAAAATTGATAGACAACGGGTTGGCAGAGGTGAATGCGACATACGCATTGACATTCATTAAGCACGACACTAAAACCCGAAAGCGCCTCTAACAATTTCCATATTTGATAATATAATTTATGTGCCTGCCTATCCACACTAAACCAAAGCGTAGCTATCTATAGCAAAAATATCATAAATTTAAGTGTCTGCTCATCTACTCATCTATACTAAAGCAATGCATAGCTAAGCAGTTTATAAACTTAAATAAAAACAATCCTGAAACCCTATAAGATGCAAAATATTTTTTACATTTTACTTTAGTTTTAGTTATCTCCGTCCCGACCTTCTTAGGGTATTTTTTAAAATTAATCTAGGTATTGAATATTCTCCTAACTTCATGTATAAAACGTGATTCAGAATGGGCTTACAAAAAACTAACTAATAGGTAGTATACCTAGCTTAGTTGAGTTGTAACTTTTTACCTGTAAATAATTGATTCTTTTCATTTAATACACGAAGTTTCTTTGTAAATAAATTAAAAAAAAACGAATATTTAAAACTGTCAAGCAAATCCAACACGTTACAACTTAAGATCGCATCGACGCATTCTTTCCGCAGAGATGTGAGAAAGTGCAAGAAATTTCTAAAAGCGATGCAACCGATTAAACGTTATTATGTTTAGTAACGATATCGACACAGTTATGGTGCAATGAAAAATGTTATCTCGGCGACGCTTAATGGATCCAGTTTCGTTTGCGACAAATTAGTAACCGGTATTCAAGATGGCCAGTTCACTGATCTCGAAGTATTAGCATCTGCTTTTTACATTAAAAGGCTAACTTCAGATAATAACTTAAAATATATTACGTATATTACAACTTACCTTAATATTAATTATTGTAATTAATTAAATAAACTTTTATCATAAGACATTCTAACGATTAACGATATATATAAACAGTAAGTTTTGTCTTATTATATTATTTGCTTAGCCTGGGTTGCACTACGACTTATGTTAAAGTTATTGTAACGTTTCACATCATGCTCTAACTTTAGCAGATTTCTTTAAGTTAGAAAAGGATGTGGAATGTTAAAATAACTTTTTAACAAATAATTGTTTTTATATTATTTCGCATTAACACATGCTTGTGAAATATATTTTATTTTTAAAGAAAATGGAAAGAAAAATTTGACTTCAGGCGAGACTCGAACTCGCGACCTACTGGGAATCTAGTCCAGCCGCTCTTCCAATTGAGCTACTGAAGCCCTGCCCGATTTGTCAAATCTTTCCTTCACGTCTATTGCATTGCTTTATGGTAGCAGCAGCGCCATCTATTACCAACTATGCTAGTTAGCTTTTAACAAATATTTTGGTGCAGCCCAGGCTTAAATATTTATTAGTTGAATAAAACTAGTTTTCGGATTTCTCTTTTAAAGTCGATTTTAAGCCTGGGTTGCACCACGACTTTTGTTACAGTTAAAGTTATTGTAACATTTCACATTCTGCTTTAACTTTAACAGATTTCTTTTAAGAAAAGGATGTGAAATGTTTAACAGATTTCTTTATGTTAGAAAAGGATGTAAAATGTTACAATAACTTTAACTTTAACAAAAGTCGTGGTTCAACCCAGGCTTAATAATCATTTAAGTTAACACGCTCTCAATTGATCCCTACCTTTGTTGAGTCCCTACACTCTACCACCAGTAAAAATAAAATCAATATTTCACACTAATCCAGGTATAACTAATTCAAGTTTCACTAAGTATACCTACTATATTTTGTTACTGTAAAATACCTTATGCGCGACTTCCGGAGCAACTACACGGGCAATATTTCATAGGTACTTAATTTCCAAACCATCAAAATCAGCATGCTCAAAGGGATTATAGAAATGTGCGTAGCTACTTATACTAAGGAAATCCCGGGTGATTTCCGACATCACTCCGATCCCCAAGGTCGTAATCTTCACTTCACGTCTAAGACGAAATATCAAATACCTACTTCCGTCTGTTACATAGGCAGCTATTTAAATTTCTAAATAATACTTATCGTTTAAAGAAAAAGGGTAAAAATATTGCATGCGTCTTTTTAGAAGGTTTTCCTTTTTTCGCATAGGTAATTCTTGCTACACCCCAACCTATTGTCACACATTATAGCCAAGCAGTGGCGATTTCTCTAAGATGGCGCGTATGGCGCCGCCATACCATAATTTTTAAGCATTAAAATGTTAATAATCATATATTTACAACCTAATTACGTAGACCTAGGTGCAATAAATGATTGCATTTTACGAGAGCAACACCGGCCGCGGGCGGACCGGAGTCAGAGAATGTAATAATACTATCGGAGTTCACCGGAGGGGAGTAGCCATATACGCAGGCTTTCCCCTCTGTCTAAAGTACAAGTAGTACCGATTATTACATTTTCTCTGATACAAGCCCAAACGGGATGTTTAAATGTGTGCGTGAAATTGTTTAAGTATTTTGTTAATGACTGAGGTGTGAGTTTCGTAGTAATAGACGATTTTTGTAGTGTGTGTGTGTGTATCACACGTTGTTCCCCCCCGCAAAAAATGACAGACTGTTTTGCATCGGTGATAAGCGCTATTATGGCTACTCCCCTCCGCCTCCGGCCCCCTAGTGTTGCTCTATGGTCGGCACCGAACGCGGCCGAGGCGAGTTATGCGTAGGGTTCCCACCTCTCCCGGAATTCCGGGAGTCTCTCGGATTTGACATTTGAAAATTATAATCTCCCGTCTCCCGGAAGGAATTTGAAATATGTATACCAAATTCTCCCGGAATAACAAGTTGTTCAAAAGTAGGGATGTGAAAAATCGATTTTTATATTAATCGATTATTTTTTTAAGCTAGAATAATCGACTTTCAAATAATTTATTATTCCATTTATAATAATCGATTTTAAAATAAATCATAAAAAAAATCGTAAAATCATCCATTTATCATAATCGATTTTTTTTAAATCGATCTATTATTATTTGGATTAAAAATGGATTATTATAAACGGAAGCGTCATCGTCATCGTCATCAAATTAATTTAACATAATGATTAAAATTTGTAATACTTGGCAACAATATTTACAGTGATGCATTCCAAGGAGCTGGTCAGCATAAGACTCACATTTGAAGGCTGATAAAGAAAATTCTTCTGAAATTTAACAGTACCACAATTTGTAATTTTTAGCTTGAGTACTGGCTGAGAACCTTTCGCAAGCTGCTATATAATCTATGAGATCCTCATTTAAATTAATGAATGAATTTATTTATTTGCTAAAAATATAGTAGTACACAATATAGCTTCCTTTTATATCTCACCCTTTAATTGGCATGCAAATTACAGGATACATTTTGTTACTATATCATAATTGTTACAATAGGATATCGGACAACTTTTGAGAATGTATCTAAAATTATTCTTTATACGTTTATTTAACCATAAAAAATATACATTTAATTATTTATACATGTTAAAGTACCACAAGCTACACATACATTTTATAATTTCAAAAATGCCGCGTAAACGGTGCCGAATCTCTGAACAATGTGACGTCAACTGTTCGCAAGCAAAGTGAAGCTTTGAATTCCATACGACTAATCAAGTGCAAATTAATTTTGTTGAATTTTTCGTGTGAAAAACGTAGAAAATATTAAAAAAAGACACAAAAAATCAAAGTATCATTTGTGTTAAATATTTGTTCTACGATCATAAGACGTCACGTCCTGTGATGGATGTTTCGTTCAACATGGAGCACGGATAAAAAATATTAAAATTACTACATTTTATTTTGCAATTTAAAAATATAAATCATTAACATTTCACGAAAATATTTAATGAGTCATCGTATTATTTCACAAACATTCATTCTAATCAAAGTTTACATTTATTTCCGATTGTGAGCTGTCCGATTGCCTATCATACTCAACTCTAATTTAATGAGTGGATTTTAAAGACTAAGCATACATACTTTAAAAGAATAAAAATTCGTGTTGATAAAATATCGATATTAACTGCTCATGTATGAGAAAATGATATCGGTATTTTTCGAAAAAAACCCCCTAGGAAAGGCTCATATTAATCGCCCAAATCGTAGGTAGTCACGCCAATTTTGTAGGTAGGGCCTCTCCATGTATATATCTCAATGATTTTTAATGTCTCTTTCTGACCCATGTGCGTGTGCGCGATAGAATGCGTCGTATTTGTCTCACTCATTTTCGTTTCTCATGTTTTAAGTTGCATTCGTTCGCTCATTCATTAGTGTGTATCTAACAGCGATCTACATGTACTCGTGTCGTATTTTGATTACAATTACCTACAATTATTTCTATGTTGATATGTTTCAATCAATGTTTTTATTTCTCCCGGATTTAGACAGATTAGAGACGGTAACCCTAGTTTTGCGGTATGCGCTTCTGCCAGCGCATGCGGAGTCCATACAAAGTCGTTCGCCGCCCTGCGCCCCGCGCTCCTCTCCCTCAATCGCCTAGTATTACTCGTTCACTGAGTTAGTCTGACTTTGAAACGCGGGTCTGGCATTGTGAATGACGCACTACCTAACAATTTTTCGCATGTTTTTCGTGATTGTGTAGATTTGTGATAGTGTTTGTTACGTTTTCTATCTTTCTATTGATTTAATTGACTTTTTATTTAGTAATTAGTTAAAATAGACATGAAAATATGAGTGATTCAACAAAATCTGTGATACAAGAACTTTTAGAAAGACCTTTCGCGACGAGATCGTGTGCCGAAAAACGGTTGACAGTGGAAAATGGACGTCCTTGCCCTAAATTAAGCGGTTTAAAGACAGTGCACAAAGATCGCACGAAAGAATATACTAGAAATTTCAAAGAAAGTCAGTATACCTTATATTCGTGGTTAACAGGTTGTGATAAACAAATGAAACTTTTTTGTTGGCCTTGTTTACTATTTTCACGAGTTGATTCAGCCTGGAACACGACAGGTGTGGATAATCTTAACACTTTACAGACTTCTCAGAAAAAACATAAACAAAGCATTTCCCATTTACAATGCGTGCTTAAGTTAACGGCTTTCGGCAAAGAGAGTGAGAAAGGCGATGAAGCTCTTAGTTCGCAAATTAGAATGTTGAATTCTCAGCATAATCTGCAGGTGAAAAAGAATCGCGAAGTACTGAAACGACTTATAGACGTGACTTGTTTCCTTGCAAAGCAGGAATTACCATTTAGAGGGCATGATGAGTCCGCTAGTTCATTGAATCGAGGTAACTACGTTGAACTTCTGAATTTGTTAAAATTATACGATCCAGCACTCGCAGAGCACTTTCTAACTGCTACCGTTTTTAATGGAACTTCGATGACAATTCTAAATGACCTAATCAAAGCTGTTGGTGAAGTACTAAATAGTCACATTTGCAAACAACTTGAACTTTCAGAGTTTGTTGCTATTATGTTGGATGAATCTTCAGACATACAAATGAAATCACAATTATCTGTCGTTTTCCGCTACTACTTAGAGGGCAAGATTCATGAAACATTCGTAGGATTCGTCGATGTGAGCAGCGAGAGGTCAGCAGATGATTTGTTTACGCTTGTAAAATCACTTTTACAAAAATACGAAATCATGCAAAAATTAGTCGCTCAGACTTACGACGGCGCAGTAGTATTGAGGGGTCAATTAAATGGTTTGCAAACAAAAGTTAGAAGTTTATGTCCGAACGCTCTCTTTGTACATTGTTATGCCCATGTGCTAAATTTGGTTTTATCTCAAGGTTTGAATAATGTAAGAGAATGTAAAATATTTTTTAGCACATTAAATGGTATTGCAACCTTTACATCACATTCCAGTAAAAAAACTTACTCTCTTAAAGAATATTTAAAACGCAAAAATCCCTCTTTGGCTACAACAAGATGGTGCTTTAGTTCCAGACTAATAAACGTAGTGCATACGTACAGAGACTCTATTTTGCAATATTTTAACAGCATTCAGAAAAACTATGACAGTGTCTGGGACAGTAAAGATAGAATGGCTTCAGCTGGTTATAGTAAATTTTTAAAGAACTTTGAAACAGTTTTTCTGTTACATACATTTTCAAAACTTTTTGCTCACTCAGATGTATTATTTCATACTTTGCAAAATGAAAATATTGATATGATTTTTTGTGAAGATCAAATAAAAAAAATTACCAATTTTTTGGAAGTTCAGAAGGAAAACGGCTTTTCTGAAGTTTGGCAATCGATTTCGCAATCGCAATCAAATGATGTATCAACTCATGTACGAAGACGTGAACCTCGAATTGACCAATTTAATTCAAATAATAAGACTAAATATAAGAAAATATTTTATGACATTATAGACAATTTATTAATACAACTTACAGAACGTTTTTCATCGTTTGAACAACTAAAATATTTCGATTTATTAAATGGCGAGAACTTTATTGAATACACGCAGAAAGGTAAATTTCCCGAAAGTATATTAAAAAGTCTAATTGAAATATACCCCTACACTTTTGAACACAGTCAATTAAAAAATGAGTTGATGGTATTGTACGCGAGCAGTGAGAATATTCGACGTGATATTGCATCTAAATCTATAAAGGAAGAAGACACTAGCTCTACTACAGTCTACTTAAAAAATATCACACCTTTCGATGTATTGCTGTACATAGAAAAAAACAGTATAGCTTCAAGTTTTGAACAAGTATACAAATTATCTAAATTGATTTGTACAATACCGGCAACAACTGCTTCCGTCGAGCGCTCTTCCTCGGCTTTAAAAAGAATAAAAACATACCTAAGAAGAACGCAAGGGCAGGAGAGATTAAACAGTTTATCTGTTTTATCGATCGAAAAGGCAATGTTAGAAGATTTGCAAAAAAGAAATGATTTTAATGATCAAGTGATCGAAAAATTTGTATCCATTGAACGGCGAAAAGAAAATTTTATGTTTAAATAGTGTTTAAGTAAATAAAGGTCTCATTACTTAATTGTATAATTTCATGTTTTATTTATTAATACCTGTGTATTTCGGTTTAATGTTAAGAAAATTTTTGTTAAATCGATATCTACAACGTGTAACCTTAATTAAATGCGCAACAACTGAAATTAAAACCATTTCTTCAGACCGACAACCTGAACAACTTTCACTATGGGACCAATCCTAAAATCGCGAAAAAATATCAGCTATTTCATACAAAAATAAAAATGTCAAATATTATGAAATTTCTTGACTGAAATTTGTTCAGATTGACCGTCTGAGGAAACGGTTTTCACGTTTTGCGCACTTAACACTACACCCTATATAACAAAAGCTGGAGCTCTCCAATTATAAACACCAGGTATCGCCACTGTAGCCAAGTTATGTTTTATGTCAATCAAAATTAGAACAAACACATGAGCGGAGTAATGGACGAAGGGTGCAGAATTGGCCTAAATGACAATTTGGCCTACTGAAATAATATGCCAAAACACTATTATCTGGACCGGACCATCTGGCGTACTACACTCTCTGCCTTCCCCCGTAAGGAACTTGGCGTGAAGATACACACATACAATAATAATTATCTCTAAAATAACCTCAATAAGTTAACTTACTTTATTCCTTCGTAGTACATATACCTATCTATGAGAAATAGCAAATCAGCGAACAAGCATAATATAGAAAATAACTCTTCCAATCGTTTTTTTTTTGTGTAATGAAAGTGACAAACAAGTGTACAGTTCACAATGATGTTAAGTGATGACTGCAGCCTATAGACACCCACACAAAGACCAAGGTCAAAATGTAGATGCGTTACCACTCCTGAGGCCTAAGGTGTTATGCTCTGTACACCTGACCGGAACACGTTAGTGCTGAACACTATCATGTAGCGGCAAGTATATTAGGTAATAAGGTGGTGACTACGCCCGCGAGCTCCGTCACTGGAGATCTACCACCAGTAAAAGTCCAGTATTGGCTTCAGCTAACAAAATAAAATGTTATATCCCAGAATACAAGGAAATCTGAGAATAAGACTTGCATAAAAATGACGTCAATAGCTAACAGGATCGTGTTATTCATTTTCGAGTCAGTGATTCATGTGCAAACAGCCAGTTGGATAAGAAACTCATTTTGCGGTGTAAAGTTATTCCTACTTACTATTAATGGACGTCAACTGCGTCATACAGAATGATATAATCATAGCCATTGAATAATACAATTTTAAAGATTGAGTTCAAGTAGAGAGAGCAAGATGTTGTTCAATTTATTTGTTTGTTTTTGACGTGTCATACGAGGTGCCTGTCACCCTAAATGAATAAATGAGTTTCTGATTCCGATTCAATTGTTGCTAGAGTGAGTAGAATAGGTTATTTTTTCGCAGGTTCAGGTACTCACACTAGCGAAGAGAATCTCTTATTCTATCTCACCTCAAATGCATGTGATGAGAATAACCTCTTTGCTTCGAGAATGCAATGAGCAATATTAACTTAATATGAATGTATTATAGACTACCATTTTAGTCTCAATTAAAATAGTGTTTTTTGTATGTAATGGTAGTGGCAAACAAGCATGCAGTTCACATTGATAGAATAGAATAGAATAGAAAATATTTTTATTTCGAATAGATCTTTACAGATACTTTCAAAACGTCAATAAATCATAAACTACCTAGAGTGAATAACCATTACATATAGTTAAAGCAAAATCATATATTAATAGTAAATTAAAATTATAATTTAAACTACTTGGTTAAAACATAATAATCATAAAATTTTTCAATTCCTTCAATTATAATAAATGAAGAAAAAGAAAAACTTATTCGTCAAGATCAATGTTTTTCACTTAGCAGAGTTCCAAGTGCAGTCACTACTGAGAAGAACTCCGCTACCCAACTAACTCAGTAAGAGCTCTTTTAAATGAGAGCTTAAATCTAGTACAGATTATCGTGAAAAATCAAATAATGTGAACGTCCATAGCATAGATGCAAATAAACTGCTATCTACTAAATGTGATGTAGCCCCTGCAAACCAGAACAGACCAGTCCCCACCAACAGCACCCGTTCACGAGTATGACGCATGTGACAGAAATTGCCCTCCTCGACCATTTTAGATGTTAAGTGAGGCAGCCTATATACACAACGACCAGAGGTCAAAATGCAGATGCGTTGCCACTCCTGAGGCCTAAGATGTCATGCTTCTGTGCCAGAAATTCAGTGTAATAATTAAGTTTAAAAATTTAGATTTAAAACAAATTTTACCATTTCGAATGATTACTAGTAAAGCTAAGAAAAAAGTGAGATTACATCATCATCATCATCATAATTTCAGCCAAAAGACGTCCACTGCTGAACAAAGTCCTCCCCAAAGAATGCCACAACGAACGGTCCTGAGCCGCCCTCATCCAGCGATTGCCCGCGACCTTCACCAGGTCGTCGGTCCATCTTGTGGGAGGCCTGCCCACACTTCGCTTTCCGGTACGCGGTCGCCACTCGAGAACTGCTCTGCCCCAACGGCCGTCAGTTCGTCGAGCTATGTGCCCTGCCCACTGCCACTTGAGTCTCGCTATTCGGTGAGCTATGTCGGTAACTTTGGTTCTCATGCGGATCTCCTCATTTCTGATTCGATCTCGCAGAGAAACTCCAAGCATAGCTCTCTCCATTGCTCTCTGAGTGACCTTGAGCCTTCTTATGAGGCCCATAGTGAGCGACCACGTTTCTGTCCCATAAGTTATCACTGGCAACACACACTGGTCAAAGACCTTTTTCTTGAGACACTGCGGTAAGTCGGACGAGAAGATGTACCGTAGCTTCCCGAACGCTGCCCAACCGAGTTGGATTCGGCGATTGACCTCTTTCTCGAAGTTGGACCGACCTAACTTCACCGTTTAACCCAGGTATACATAATTGTCAACAACTTCGAGTGTAGTACCCTCGACCATAACAGGAGTGGGTGTAACATGGACATTTGCCATGATCTTCGTCTTATCCATGTTCATTTTAAGGCCCACTCGTTGGGAAGCCCTACTGAGGTCATTGAGCATTGTGCTAAGGTCTTCCAGGGTCTCAGCCATGACTACGATATCATCTGCAAATCGGAGGTGGGAGATGTACTCGCCGTTAACATTGATGCCGAGTCCTTTCCAGTTCAGAAGCTTGAAGACGTCTTCCAATGCAGCGGTGAACAGTTTCGGAGATATAACATCTCCCTGTCTCACACCTCGCTGCAGTTGGATAGGTTTCGAGTTCTGATCCTGAAGCCGGACCGACATAGTGGCGTTTTCATACAAGCTCCTCAGCACCTCGATGTATCGGTAGTCAACTTGGCACCTCTGGAGTGACTGTAGCACTGCCCAAATCTCGACCGAATCGAAGGCTTTCTCATAGTCCACGAACGCTAGACATAGGGGCTGGTTATACTCTTCTGTCTTCTGTATAACCTGCCGCAGCGTGTGAATGTGGTCTATGGTGCTAAAGCCTTTACGGAAACCGGCTTGTGCGGGAGGCTGGAAGTCGTCGAGTCTGCGAGATAGACGGTTCGTGATCACTCTCGAAAACACCTTGTAGACGTGGCTTAGAAGTGCGATGGGCCTATAGTTTTTTAGAAGGGTATTGTCTCCTTTCTTAAAGAACAGTACCACCACACTTCTGTTCGTTTTGCCCTCGGATATGACGGAATTGAACATCGACTGAAGAGCTTCTAATACTGGCCTTCCGCCTGCTTTCAGGAGTTCAGCAGTGATTCCGTCATCACCCGGCGCCCTGTTGTTTTTGAGCTGTTTGAGAGCCGTACTAATCTCGTTTAGACTGACGTCCGGGATATCTTCGGTGTAGTATCGGGTCAGTCCGGCTCTAGGATCTGCTGCCGGACTGTTAACAGGTGGTCGTGCTGAAGTGTATAACTGTCCGTAAAACCGTTCGATCTCCTCTGCAAGCTCAGGCTTCGACGATACGATTCTGTCGTCCTCTGTCTTCATCTTAGTGAGACGGCTTTGCCCTAAGGACAGATATTTGGCGAACACTTTAGTGCCCTGGTTCCGCTCTATGGCTGTTTTAATACTATCAGTATTAAAGTGCCGAAGGTCGCGAGTCAATGACTTGGAGATCTGTCTGTTGAGCCGCCTCTACACTAAAGCATCTTCAGAGGACTTCAAAACCATACCGCGCCTCTCCTCTATGAGCTTGAGAGTTGGGCTGGAGATCTTTTTGGTCTTATTGTTAGGGCGGGTTCTGAAAAACTTAGACCCCGCCGTGCGGACAGTTTCCACGAACCTGTTATTATAATCGTCCACATCTTCGCACTCACTCAGGCATTCAAAGCGATTTTGTAGCTCGAGTTGAAAGCTCTCGGGGTTTTGGATTTGGGCAGGTGCTGGGCGAAGCGTAGACTTCATAAGTCGGGATCTTTGGATCTTGACATTTATATTCAGTGTGCCTCTTACCATTCGGTGATCACTGCCGGTTTTTACCGAATTGATCACAGAGACATCACTGAATATATGCCGCCTTGTGGACATAATGAAGTCTATCTCATTTTTTGTCGCACGGTCAGGACTGATCCAGGTCCACTTCCGGCAAGCCCGCTTCTTGAAGAAAGAGTTCATCATATAGAGACTCTCCTTCTCCATGAAGTCAGCCAGTGTCTGGCCCCTGGTGTTTCGTCGCCCATATCCAAATTGCCCCACTTTTAGCTCGTGGTCGCCTCGAACGCCCAATTTCGCGTTGAAATCCCCCATCCATCCGACAACGTTGTAGTGGGTTTTAGAACTATGTATGGCTCGGGAAATATCCTCATACATAGTTTATACCTCATCATCGGAGTGTGCGGAGGTCGGAGCGTAGACCTGTATGACCTTCAACGAATACCGTTTGGTTATTCTGAGTATAAGGTAGGCCACTCTCGACGACACACTCTCGATCTTGACAACGTTGTTCACGAGGGTCTTGTGGACGATGAACCCGACACCACCCTGGGACAGTTGATCGCCCTCCCGGAAATAGAGCAGGTTACCAGACTTTAGGGTTATCGAGTCCTCTCCCTGTCTTCGGACCTCAGATAACCATGTGCCATCGTAACCCGCTCAATTCTTCCTCCAGTTCCGCCACCTTCTCGTCGGTCCGCAGTGTCCGAATGTTGTATGTTGCCAGGGCCAATTGTCGTCGTTTGTGGTACCCTGGCATCTTCCGGTGATTCTTCGCACCCCCTGCCCCGCCGTTACCATGACCGGTACCACTATGGTCAGGAATAGCGGAGCCGCCGGGGCCGTTTTTTCGGGTTATGTATCATTGGGGGGAAATGCCATAATCGCCACGCTTGGCATGCGGGTTGGCGATCGCAGTGGCGGCAATTTTACACGGGACGCTGCTGCCCATCTCACGCACTTGTACCGCCATGGTTTGACCGCCATTGTTCGGTAGACTGACTGCACCAACGGAAGAATTCCTCTCCACCAGAAGGGAATTCTTCCGCTAGTGGGCGATGGGGTCGTCACGTCCCGACGCCAAGAGTGAGTTGAGTGAGACTACATAGTAAAAGAATTATAAAGTAATAGGTACATAAGTAATTGTTTTATTCATTTTTTGTCTATGCAAGCAAGTATCGGAATCGCACTTGTTTTGTTACAACCATTCACCTAAGCAATTATTATTCTTTATAAATGACAAAAACAGTAATTTGTAGAGTTCTATCGATTGACACGCTCTTTTTGGAGGCGCGCGACTTTCGGTCGTATTGCCAAATTTCCGATACTGTACCTCTGGAAATCTTATCTAAATTAAATCAATTAAATAATAATAAAATAAGCTTACACTCTTAGCCTCACAGTAGGTATAAAACTGTGTCGTGGGTGCCATTGTACACATACAATACATACACAAACACCCAGACCCGAAACAAATATCTGTAGGTCATACAAATTTGTCCCGGTGCGGGGATCGAACCCGGACCCTTCGAATCAAACGATCATCTTACACCGCTGGACTAACCAGGTCGTCAATGTCACTAACTTACGCTATCATCCGGTATGGAGCTGACTATAGTGATAGCACTACCATACTAAGGTACGAGGCAATCAGAATAACATGAATAATTGAATCCAATTCATAATAACAGATGCATCGTAACTTGATCAGTTACGAAATACCCAGCATATCGGTGCGTGCCAATGAATTCATTATACACAGACTGACAAAGCACTTCATTTATTAATATTGATAACCGATGCCAACGCCCATAGAGGATTTATCAAATCATAATACAATTAGTCGCTTGTAATGTGACTCAATGCGTATGCAGTTCACTGTTTTGTCAACAATCGTACCTATATCGCACGGCAAACATAGGATTTGCTTCTGTTTGAAAATATTGATCGAATTTATGGTTTTGGTTCTGCTAGTGAGTGAGGCAAGCTAGTGAGTGAGGCAAGCTAGTGAGTGAGGCAAACTAGTGAGTGAGGCAAGCTAGTGGAGGAGAATTCTTCCGCTAGGGCAGTCAGTCAACCGAATAATGGAGGCCAAACCGTTATAATATCGGTAGAACATTCAAGAACGCCGGGAGAGTGGCAGCGTCCCGCAATAAAATTGCTAACCCGCATGCCAAGCGTGGCGATTATGGCATAGTCCTCCAACTTCAACACTTCGACCCCGAGATATCTCAGTATGTTTGTGATTGTGAATGAACTACGTAACTATTACCTAACCTTTAGTCAATTTGTTCAGGTTATATGTTAATGACCTGTCGCATAAATGACATTTTAGTAGATTAATACTGCTTGTCGAGTTAAGTATGGCCCCGTAATAACTATCACAGAGACATACTGGTAGCATTGAAATAAAACTATTTTTACGGATTTATCTCGCGTATATTAAACTAAAATGATTTTTTGAAAAACCGAAGAACAGGGAGGTCTGCAGTCTGTGAACACATAGCGGATAAGCCGAACCATTACATCCGGTTTGATAAAATTCAAATACTCGCTAGAGAACACAAACCCATTCCACGAATGGTACGCGAGGCTATTGAAATTAAAAAACACCCAAATTTCAATAGAGAAGATGGATGGCGATTATCAACATCATGGGATCCCATACTTAGCAAGATTAAATCCCAGCCGCAGCAGTCTGCAAGACCTCAAGATACCATAAGTAATTATTGTGTTAATCCTGAACGCTACGCAAGGCATTTATGAAATCGATGGAGGTAGCTACATATAATTTTTTCAAACTTCTGTCAGACAAATGTCACCTCAGTCTGCCCGGGACCACGGAAGCTGAAAAGCGACCGAAACGTCGGGTTGATTTTAAAAATCATTTTAGTTTAATATACGTGAGATAAATCCGTAAAAATAGTTTTATTTCAATGAGTGTAGCTCGCGAAAACCTAAGAACATATCATACTGGTAGCAACTTACAATTAGGTCTCAGGGGTGACAATGCATCTGAATTTTGACCTCTGGCTCAACATCCATATTTTATGAGTTGTATGCTTATTTGCCACCTTCGTTGTATAAAAAAAATATCGAAGCGGCTTACACACTACTGTATTAGGTAGGTAGTCTATCGGGCAGTGCCGGATTTAAGCAACATAGGCCGCCACAAGAAGGAAGTCGCCACCTCACCCCAAAAAAAAAACAAATGAAATCGATAAAGGCACAATAGAAACAAAAATCTTTTTTTTGAGGCAAATAGACTTCGACAAATTATCGATACGGTTTTAATGTTAAACTCAGACCTCTAGTTTACTTTTGAATATTAGTTAACATATTCAGTTGCTCTCTCCTTTAACTTGACCTTCAACAGTTTAACGACAAACGATAACTCAAAAACGTAACCGGTGAATCGAGGGTGTTTGTATGTATGCTTGTATGCACCTTGTATGCATGTATGTATGTTGTTTACTGGTAGTAGAGCTCCAGTGACGGAGCTCGCGGGTGTAGGCACCACTGCATTACCTAATATACTTGCCGCTAAATGGTAGTGTTCAGCACTATCGTGTTCCGATCAGGTGATAATCTACGGCCCTGTTATTTCCGGCACATAAGCCTTACACCTTAGGCCTCAGGAGTGATAACACATCTACATTTTGACCTTGGTCTTTGTCTTAAAGTCTATAGGCTGCAGTCATCACTTAACATCAATGTGACCTGCATGATTGTTTGCCACTTCCATTACATTAAAAAAATGTACCTCTGCCTACCTCTTCGGGGATTACTGGCGTGAAATTACGTAACTTTAAAAAATTACATGCATTAGCTTAGGAATAATCTATTATTTGATTATTGGTATATCGTGAACTACGAGCCGGTTAGCTAACTTCTTCAAATCAAAAAACCCAAGATGCCAAATTTCGGTGGTACATTCCATACAAAAATGATAACAATGGTTGTTTTTTTGCCGACACCAAATATGGCGGACGACCGTTATTGTCGAACAGCTGTCGGCGCACCTGCCCCGGCCGGGTGCTAAGACGTCTTTATGACCTTTGCTATGGGGCTTCGGGAAAAAATATCAAGGCACGCTTTGATGACGTAACTGCTTAGAACGATTATAATATGGATTATTTTTAAATTTATTTTGACATTTGAATGATACTTTTTTTATTGTAAGTTCAAAAAGTAAGGAATTGATAATGTGACTTCAAATCCTACAGTCAAATCTGTCTTAGGAATTTTATGGAATACTAGCTCTGCCCGCGACTTCGCCCGCGTGAGAATTTATGATTGTTTAGTATCTATCCGGACGAAGTCGTGGGCCCAGCTAGTGTAAAGGTAGCCTAAGTTACTCCTTATTACATCAGCTATCTGCCAGTGAAAGTCCCGTCAAAATCGGTCCAGCCGTTCCCAAGATTAGCCCCGCCAAACAGGCAGACAGACAGACAGACAAAAATTGTATAAAATGTTGTTTTGGTATGTACCGTGTATACATACATATGCATTTAGTAAAAAGCGGGTATTTTTATATTACAAACAGACACTCCAATTTTATTTATTTGTATAGATGTATGGATGTAGGAAGCTATTTTTATTAGGTATCGGCTACCCGCTACTTATGTAATAATAAGACTCGCGTACAATAAACTGAAACGATTCACGGTCGCTTTCCAGCTTCCGTAATCTCGGGAGACCGGGAGACTCACGAGACACCGATAAATCCGCAAAGTACTTACTTAGTTTTATTTCAATGACAGTATCATATTCTTTATTTTAACTTACAACATTGTTTCACAACCGTATAAATGGTAATGATGATTACCAAAGGTACGTGAATTAATATGTACGAATTTTTGTTTTAAATTTGTTTTACGGGAATGGATTCAAGTCCTTTGCAGTCAATCTTCATTAATCTTTACATGCTTCATTTCTTATTGAATGTCCATATGGAAGATGACGATGACTAGATGGTTCCTGGAATAATTATGATGAGATGGGTCAAGTAAAGTGAGCCTTCACAATTTTTTTAATTTGTGAGGTTTAAAAAGAACATTCATGTTCTTTTTGTTATAATTTCATATTAAACTAACTTAGTTTTCGGTGACCGCTAGTGGCAAATTGAATGCGCGTTTTCGTGCTTCGGAGGGCAATGAAACCCGCACACACGTTAAGCCGTCGGTCTCGGTTGCTATCGATAGATAGCAGTCGTTAAACCTTGTCGGAGGCCTTATGGGCGGTTTGAACCTTGGCGGCGCTGTCGGATGTGTTGGCGCTGTCGGATGTGTCGGCGGTGTTGGGGTTACCCGCAATCCGCATTGGAGCAGCGTGGTGGAGTAAGCTCCAGGCCTCCCCCCAAAAAGGGGAGAGACTCGTGCCCAGCAATGGGATGTATAAAGGGTTGCCATTGTTATGTCTCTCGTCATTATTATTAAGTAACTTAGTTTAAAATTCACTCAAAAATATAAAATTAAGTGGAAAGAAACTGCCTAATCCAACATACGATAGTGGAATATTCCTTTAATAGAAAACTCTATCGTGGAGTCCTACCACTACTGCAAACGACGTATAAAGAGTCCGCACGGCTGGGAATGTGACGTTATATAAGCACCCAATAAGAATTCTTATTACAAGGGACGGTGCCACACGTTCCGAGTATAAAGGGATCGTCTCTTCCCATTTTACTTCGACAAAAACTTCTAACCGCATGTTGTTATTTATAAAAATATTCTTTAAAAACCTTCATTCGTAAAGGCGAATCCAGCGAGTTCGAGAGTTCAGGACACCAATACATGATTGGTGTCTAAATATGCAACTTACATTTGGCAGAACTAACTTTCCTTAAGCTGTAAACCTAAACACAGTTTATTTTTATGTAATGGACGTGATAAACAAGCATACAGTTCCCATTGATGCTAAGTGATGACTGCAGCCTATAGACACCCACACAAAAACCAAGGTCAAAATGCAGATGCGTTACCCCTCCTGGGGCCTCAGGTGTTATGCCTCGGTGCCGGAAATTACAGGGCCGTACATTACCACCTGACCGGAACACGATAATGCTGAACACTGAACACTACCATTTAGCGGCAAGTAGGTATATTATGTAATGCGGTGGTGCCTACGCCCGCGAGCTCCGTCACTAGAGCTCTACCACCAGTTTTTAATCAATCGTTCCATCGTTCGGTTTGTTCGATGAGATTTTATTTTTATGTTAAAAATTTTGTTTTGTTTTTTGTTTTCTTTTTATTGTATTCAAATTTTAATTTATTCATATTTAATTATTTCGTTTTAAAGTTAAAGCATCTACATACCTGTTAACTTTTAGTGGCAAATAAATCAGTATTTTTAGCGATCCATTAATATAAATGTAAAGAAATACTATTTCTTTCTTCGCACTTTGTGTGTTTACTTACCATGAAGTTTGGTTATAGTTTTTAACTTTTTAATTGTCTGATTTTAAAGAAGAAACGAATTCAGAATGTCAGATGACAGATTTAAATACGAGTTGATTGACAATTGGATAATCAATGAAAATTTTAATATTATATTATTTTATGTTTTAAAAGTGAAAGAATAAACTTTCATTGTCGTTTCTTCTTTACAGGTTTGAGTTCATATTGTTTTATATTACCTAAATAAAATAGTCTCTGTATAAAAAAAAACTAACAATAAATCTTCTTTACAGCAACACAAGGTTTATTTCTTTCATGTAGTAAAACAGACTTATAAAACGACAATTTTGTTTATAAAAAGATGCAAATGGAGCAGTTACGTTTTGAATTCACGATTTTACCGGCGAATGATGGAAAATCTAATATTTGTTGTGTAACCTCAATCACAACTAAAGATGAAAAAAAATTTGCTATACCAGAGGAATTACAGTCTGTTGGATTTCACGAAGAATTAATTGAGACAGCCGTGTACAACAAAGTAAAAAATAGTTTAAAGAAAAGACATCAGACACGAAGAGTTTGGATAACTATGACAGATAAATTACGAGAAATTTACATAGATGCTGATGGTAACTTACAATTTGGAGAACAATATCTGGAGGAAATTGAACATAACCGAGCATCTGAAGAACAAATTAGAGATTCGAATTCATTGGAAGAAATGTTTACAAAGTTAATAGAAAATACACATGATTTAAAAAAACAGAATCTGAAATATGTCGCAGAGAAGTTTGTGATTGAGAAATTTACGAGCAAAAACTCGAATGCAAGGCAATGGATTGACATTTTTGAGAGAGAATGTTCTCGCTTCGGTATTATGAAAGATGAACAAAAAATTGAGATTCTCCGACTATTTATGGATAAAAGTTGTGTTGATTGGTACAGCTCAATGATTATAAAATTAACACTCAACTCAGAGTGGATAGTTTGGAAAGAAAAGTTGTGTGAGTCATTTGCAAACCAAAACTGGAACCAAGTGACCTATGCATTGTTATTTAAATATAAGGATGGTTCATTAGTGGACTATGCCATTAAAAAGGAAAAACTTTTATTGGACATGAGAAATTCAATTGATACAGGTACACTGGTGGATCTGATAGCGGTAGGTTTGCCAGGTTTTGTATTAGAGAAGATAAATAGAGAAGCAATGAACGATATAGTATGTTTATTCAATGAGGTGAGAAAGTATGAACATTTGGTAAATAAAAATAGAAATGGAACGTACAGAAAGTATGAAAATCAAAGGATAAATATTACAAATGAAGGACGTTATCCATGCAAAATATGCGTAAAATTAAATAAAGGGGTTCGCTATCATTCTGAAGCTGCATGCTGGTTTAGAGTTAGAGAAGATGATAAATTAAATAAAAGATATATTAAACATGTAAATAATTCAGTGATTGAAGCAGAGTTAAATGAAACAGAACAAAAAAACTAGTAGTGACACCATTAATTAAGATCAAACTACTGTTAAATAATAAATTAGAAATTTATGGAGTATACGATTCAGGTTCAAATGTATCTCTAATTAATTCCAAATTACTAAAACTAAATACAAAAGGACATAACTTGAATGAAGAAAATATAGTAACAATTAATGGTGTCCAAAAAACAAGAGGTTTGACAAATTTAAAAATAAAAATTTTTGAAATAGAAGAAAATGTGGATGTGTACAACATTGACGAACACAAATTCAGATATGATTTCTTAATAGGATTAGATATGATAAAGAAATACAAGCTAGTACAAAATGAGGAGTTAAAAATAACTCAGAAACAATACTTACATGAAAAGAATAGTAAAAAAATGGAGAAAAAGATAGACGAAGGTGAAAATGAAGGTAATAAATATGAAAACGAAAACAAAATTAATTTTAATGAACATATCAAAGAAGAGGAATTTGAAATAAAAGTTGGTCATTTAGATGATGATAAAAGGGAAGAAATAAATAAGCTAATACAACAATATCAATCAGTTTTTGCCAAAAACAAGTATGACGTGGGAATGGTTAAAGGATATGAAGCAAGAATAGATTTATTAATGGATAAATACTGCAGCAAGAGGCCATACAGATGCACTATAGAAGACAAAAAAGAGATAGCAGAACAAATAGCCGAATTATTGGATAATGCGCTTATAGAAGAATCTTATAGTCCATTCGCAGCACCAGTAACTTTGACATTTAAAAAGGAAGAAAATAAAAAATCAAGGCTCTGTATAGACTTCAGGGATTTAAATAAAATTGTAGTTCCTCAGGCTCAACCCTTCCCATTAATTGACGATTTAATGACAAAAACAAGAAATTGCAAATTTTTTACAAGCTTAGACGTTAATTCAGCTTTTTGGTCTATACCTCTACGAGTAGAGGACAGGAAGAAGACAGGGTTTGTAACTCAAGAGGGACACTTTCAATGGACTTGCCTACCATTTGGTTTGAAGACTGCTCCAGCAATATTTCAAAGAATATTGTGTAACATACTTAGAAAATATAAACTAACCGATTTTGCTGTCAATTATATAGATGACATCCTGATATTTTCAAACTCATTTGATGAACACATAAGTCACTTGAAACAGTTACTAGAAGCAATTCAAACGGAAGGATTTCGACTAAAATTTATAAAATGTACATTTGCATCAGATTCGGTAAAATACCTGGGACATATCATTCAATATAATTCTATCCAACCACTGAAGGACAATCTCATTTCGATAAAAGAATTTCCAGTACCAAAAACCCAGAAGAATATTCGACAATTTTTGGGAAAAGTAAACTTTTACCATAAATATATACCAAGGAGCGCAATAATTCTTGACCCATTACATAATTTGCTAAGAAAAAATCAAAAGTTTGTTTGGTCTGAAGAATGTCAAAATGCGTTTGAAAAAATAAAGAGTCTCTTGTGTTCACAGCCAATACTAGAAATTTATGATCAAAATCTACCAATAAATATTTATACTGATGGTTCTCTGCTGGGTGTTGGAGCAATTTTAAAACAAGTACAACTAGATGGTAAAGAAAAACCAGTAGCCTATTTTTCAAAAAAACTGAATGGAGCGCAAAAGAAGAAAAAGGCAATATATTTAGAATGCTTAGCTATTAAAGAAGCACTAAGATATTGGCAGTACTGGCTGATAGGTAAATCGTTTACAGTCTACACAGACCATAAACCATTAGAAAACATGAACTTAAAAGCTAGAACAGACGAAGAACTAGGTGATTTGACTTATTACCTTTCACAATATGATTTTAAAATCAAATATTCCCCTGGAAAAGATAATTTAGAAGCGGACTGTTTAAGTCGGAATCCTGTATTAGAACCAGAAGATAATCTAGAAGAACAACTGAAAGTTGTGAACTTAATTACATTAGAAGATATTGTAATAGATCAGAATCAAAATAAAGAAATACAGAGAAACAATAATAAAATAATCAAAAAACACAATTTATACTTCAAAAGAATTAGGAACAAAGAGAAAATAATAATAACAGAAGAATTCAGTATTAAATTTATAAAGCGAATACATGAAGATCTATGTCACATTGGAGTGGGACAAATGCTAACGACTATTAGTTCACTGTACGCAACAAAAAATTTAACGAAAAATATTAAAAATGTTTGTAGGAATTGTGAAATTTGCATAAAAAACAAAACAAGAGGACAACACAAATACGGATTAATGTCATATTTAGGCCCAGCGACAAGACCCTTTGAAATAGTATCAATAGACACAATTGGAGGTTTTGGTGGTTCTAGATCAACCAAGAAATACATACATCTTTTAGTGGACCACTTCACTAGATATGCATTTATTATTACATCAAAAACCCAGGGTGCACATGACTTTATAAAGCTAATAAATAAAGTCGCTGAAACCGAAGAGATTGGGATGCTCCTTACCGACCAGTATCCAGGAATAAACTCTAAAGAATTCAAGAAGTTCCTTACTGACAAACAAATAACAATAATTTTTACAGCAGTGAATGCACCGTTTTCTAATGGCCTAAATGAAAGGTTGAATCAAACGATAGTTAACAAAATTAGATGCAAAATCAATGAAGATGGAGAAAACAGAGCGTGGACTACAATAGCACATGAATGTGTAGAAAAATACAATCAGACTAACCACTCAGTAACTGGCTATGCACCATGTTATTTGCTATACGGAACAGATGTTAAGGTTTTACCAAAAGAACTACAACAAGGAGGTATAAAAAGTGACTGGATCGGAGATAAGAAAACAGCGCTTAATAATACCTTGAAATCACATTACTATAACAAAATGAGGTATGATAGGAATAGAAAACAAAGAGAATTCAGTGTGGGAGATCTAGTATATATAGAAAATGGGAATAAACTAAATAGGAAAAAGCTAGATGAATTGAGAATTGGACCATATAAAATAATTAAAAAGAAATCTAATACAATTTACGAGATAGATACAGGACATAGAAAAACAGAGTCAAATCTTTTTCATATCACAAAACTAATTCCAGTACAGATAACAGAGGATGAGAATGTGCAAGTATCAAATGGAGAACTGGAGTGAAAATTCACGGGTGAATTTTCTTCCCCATGGGGGGAGATGTAAAGAAATACTATTTCTTTCTTCGCACTTTGTGTGTTTACTTACCATGAAGTTTGGTTATAGTTTTTAACTTTTTAATTGTCTGATTTTAAAGAAGAAACGAATTCAGAATGTCAGATGACAGATTTAAATACGAGTTGATTGACAATTGGATAATCAATGAAAATTTTAATATTATATTATTTTATGTTTTAAAAGTGAAAGAATAAACTTTCATTGTCGTTTCTTCTTTACAGGTTTGAGTTCATATTGTTTTATATTACCTAAATAAAATAGTCTCTGTATAAAAAAAAACTAACAATAAATCTTCTTTACAGCAACACAAGGTTTATTTCTTTCATGTAGTAAAACAGACTTATATAAATATAACGGACACATTAACTAAAAGCCGACCTTCACAATTCATACTCGACTTAGCACAAGTGTATAGAGATCCAGAATAATACCGTTTTGAAGAACCACTCCAACAGATTGAGGCATTTTCAAGAAACTGTATATGCATTCAATGGCAAATTTGTTTAAACATCTACGTTTCCTGTTTTCGAATTTATGGTACGAAAATAATCCGATATCATTACATGATATTCAGGTGGTAATGTACGGCTCTATAATTTTCGGCACAGAGGCATAACACCTAATGCCTCAGGAGTGGCAGCGCATCTGCATTTTGACCTCTGGTCATCGTGTGGGTGTCCATAGGCTGCAGTCATCACTTAACATCAATGTGAACTGCACGCTTGTTTGCCACTTTTATTACATAAAAATAAAAAATATGTACCTACTAGCGATTTTAGACTGGATAGCTTCACACGTTCTCAATAGAAAAGGTCTTAAATGACAGACACAACCACGGAATAAATATCTATTCTGTGGACACAATGATGGACAACAAAGATCCTAACCTTGTTCCTTTTCTCCTTTGTCCGGATCCCTAAAAAGTATTAAAATCTTCCAAGTAACTCGTAAAGGTAAGTAAGTACCGCAGTTTTATGTAAGTCTAATCCGGGGAGAGTTGAGGGCCGAACGCAAAAGTAAAGAGTATTCAAAGCACAATTTAAGTTTGGGATTTGTTTGCGAAAGGTATTATTATGGAACATCTGTTATTTAGGGGCAATAAATGGAAAGTGGACCGTGATTAGGGTTGTGCCGTACTTTATTATAGAGTACTAGGTATTTCTCATGACTACATCCACGTGCTCTTTAGTTTTGGATAATATATAACCATTACTTGCTTATGTCCTTTCTCAAAACTATCTCTGTTTTAAATTTTATCAGAACTGACACATAAGCAAACGAACACACACACTTTTGCATTTGGTTAGTGTGACTAGGTACTTTATGATCTACAAACTATTCAATTCTCAAAGAGTAAGAATGCTCTGCTAAGTATTTAACTTTTAATCTTATGATATTGAAACTTAACTCCTGAAAATGTATAGTCACTTTTCACTGTCAGAGGAGAAGCTCTACATTTCAGTATTTAGTTTAGACTGCATAGTAATAGGATAATTTTATTGATAGTGGCGAAAGGCTTCAAATAAATATTTTATAAGCATAAATAAATAATTTAAAAGTGAATAAGTTCAATATGTTTATGCTACATACTTTATTTTTGTCCTACTTACTTACATAAAGTAAATGTTTTGGTTGTAAATTTGGCAACCCTAACCGTGATTTACGTAATAATTTTTCGATTGTGTCCCTGAAGCCTTCATCTTATTTACGAAACTATTACGAAGTTTAATGTTGATTAGAAGATTACGAACATATTTAATAGAATTTACATTAATACATACATGTTATATTTATGTTCCTTAGTAGATTTTTAGGAAGAAATTCTAAAACGCGCCTGACTGCAGGTGTATTTGGAAAAAACAAAAGAGTAACGGCAAAGTGTAACGAGACAGAAACAGGTAGACGGGTAGACCAATAGACGGGTACATGGGTTTCACGAGCATTGACAGAGAGAAAGAAATTCTAAAAAGAACTAAAGAAATTCTCTAAATAGAGACAACTTTTAAATTTATAAGCAACTTCTTTCAATTTCAAAAAGAAAAACATGAAATAAATAAGAAACATGTTCGATTAAAAATGATCCGCTAATCATTTTATAAAATATCAGCTGTCCAGGTGAACCTCGTATCACCCTAGAGGTATAAAAAGAGACCCATCAAACATAGATACCCACACAAGAATGTTCAAAAATACGAGATTTTTAAACATATCAACATTAACTATCTTTTCTTATATACCACCTATATTAGAAAAGATAGTTAATACCTACTAAGATACCTAAGTTAATACCTTAACTGAATAGAAGACTAAAAACAGATTCCATAGAGATCAACATTTCTTACATTCACTCCCGGTAAACAATGAAGAAACTGTACCCAAGAGTATTAAGCTAAAACAATTTACTTGGTCCCTCAAAATCCAATTCAAACAATCGATCGGATAGACTCTATCGAATTTCTATCTAGCTAAGCGTAAAACTAAACAATCCTGACTGATTAAAATCTTAACCAAATAGGTTTGTGTATTTTAAGCTCTGCCGATAGACCCAAAGAAAGATCAAATCAATAAACACATAAACAATCAAATATAGCTTTTATTACGACGCTAACAAGTGCTCATCAATTAATATTTAATACTGTTGTAATACCTGACCTCTCCCTGACCGTACATGGCATACTTACTTAAAGCACACAGATTAATTTCGGAAAAATAAGCGAGTATGTAAAGCTAACCAAATAATAATACCTACCTAATTGGCGATGCTTTAACAAGATCACGACTGCAAAATTGATATCGGTTATAATGAGTTGATTGTTAGGTAATTATGAATTTTATTTCTAAATCATAACTTTGTTTACAATGATATAACAAAATCTACTTCTTCAAATTCCTCGTCACTCTTCTTCCTTCGTTGCAAATTCTTTTACAGTAACTGCTGTACGACTGTGTGGAATTCTTTGCCCTTAAACATAAGGCAAGCACAGACTCTTGAGTCGTTTAAAAAACGACTCTTTGACTACTACTTTGCTTCTTTAACTTAACATCATCATTCCAATATTATTAAGTTTTGTGTTTTAATTGGGTTTATATATTTATGAAATGTGTGTACCTATCTATTTATTTATTTATTCACAATGTTTGTCCTTAATTTGATGTACACCCTGCCTCTGTAATTTAACATTTCTCTTTCCACCGACAGCTTGTCTGGAAGAGATCGCTTTTAGCGATAAGACCGATTGTACTTTCACTTTGTTTTTTCTATTTTTGTTTTTATTGAACATTACTGATGTACAATACAGAATATTTACTTTACTTACTTACTTACTATAACAATGGCAGTTGGCTGTTATCGTCTTGTGCACGGAAATCGGAAATGTGTGTGTATCAAGAAACGAGGCTATAAATGTAGGAATATTCACCAAATCGCAAAGCAACCTTTAAAATAAAAGTTTTGAGACTTTTAAAGGATAAGAATGCTTTAATTAAGCTATAGTGTATCACATACTCCTTAATAATACTTTACGAATGAGTCTTGCATATTACTTCTCACACAAGGAACGGCCTGGACATCTGCGTCATTCCCTTTAATTGCGAACTCAATTTGATATTATTGTTTAAATTTGGCTTCTGAAACAGCTGCCTTGTAATTTATACCCATATTGTTTGTTATCATTTCTATTCTCAAACTAAACTACTGTTTTATTTAGCACAACATTACACAAACACAACATCAATATTCTACATGAAATTAATTGAGAGGTGAAAAATGAATGACCTAACTGTTTTCTTTTACGAGGAATGAAAATGAGCTAACACTTTGTAATTCGTGGTAAAATATTTGATGTTTATATCAGAATGCTGAGAACCACGAAGCAATGTGTTGTTTATAACCAATTACCGATAGAGGCCATACTTGAAGGTCGCGTCCTTCATATTTCTGTTAACGGAAGATGATCAATTTACTTATTCGCCCTCCCTTTAATATTTTACGCAAGAGTGCACGTACTCGTACATTGAAATTTATTAATTGTGAAATTTATTATTATGGCTTAATATTACATATTCTCTGATTATGGTTACATAATATGAATTTTCTAGCTTGATCGGAGGAAGCTAGAAAATTATTTAATATGTTGTTTATTTTAATTTGTGATTTTCTTCTTCTAGGTGAGAAAATAATGATTTATGGGAAATGTGATTAGAATGGAGAATAATAAGGAATGTTATAATTTAAAGACTTTAGAAGTTTCAAAGGAAAATATAAAGTAGATAATTTTCAACATAGAGGCATAAACAGGAATGGCTATGCATCTACATGGAAATGTATGTCTGATTTTTGTGTAGATGTTTATAGGCTATAGTATTCACTTACCATTAATGTGATCTCTGCTTGTTTGCCAGTTCATGGCATGGAAAAAGACTACCTCAAGCTTTATTATTTCCTTGGTAGTTATGCCGAAGAGCACGGGAATTTTGTCTATGGTATAATATCCCGGTGGACGGTTCAGTGACGGAGCTCGCGGGCGTAGACACCACCGCATTACCTAATATACTTGCCGCTAAATGGTAGTGTTCAGCACTATCGTGTTCTGGTCAGGTGGTAATGTACGGCTCTGTAATTTCCGACACAGAGGCCTCGGGAGTGGTAACGCGTCTGCATTCTGACCTTGGTCTTTGTGTGGGTGTCTATAGGCTGCAGACATGAACTGCATGCTTGTTTGCCACTTTCATTACATAAAAAAAACAATTCAAATCTAAGTTTCCCAATCACTGGGCCGAAAACAAAAATGGTATAAATTACTTTCGTAAAATAAAGGAAGATCAATTTAACTAAAAAGTTATCATTTCTATTTATGTTGGTACAATAAGTGTAAAGAAAATAGGTACCTAGATGATGACATAAACTACAGTGAACAAACAATTAAATTACAATGCTGTTCCAATCCAATGTTCACCACCACAAGTTTATGCATCAAAAGGTACCTACTTACCTACGAAACGCGATTCAACAATGCTTGTGGATGACTTTTCTAAGCGGAATTGGGGCGGAATTGGGTACGTCTACCTACTTAGGTACCTACCAACATTTCTAGCTTATTCTCTTTCAATTTATTTTATCTAAGCCTCGCGATACCGTCTCGGATTGGCATTGTTGGGATGTTGATATGCATGCATTATACCTACATATTAATTTAAACGAGACGTAAGAAAGAGACTTTGTGTGAATGATAGTACCGGTGTAAAAATGAAAAAAGGCATGCTCCGATGGTTCGGGCATATAGAAAGAATGTCGAATGAGCGAATGACTAAACAGATATACAATGCGAATGTGGATGGTTGCAGAGGCCCAGGAAGACCAAGGCTGACCTACCATGACCAAATAGGTCGAGTTCTGTCTGATGGTGGAGTCAAAAGTCTTAGGAATCGGCGTGCATGTATGAAGATAATGATGAAGGTAGACGAGGCACGAGAGGTTTGCCAGAACCGGGATGTCTGGCGCTCTACACTCTCTGCCTACCCCGTTAGGGACCTGGCGTGAAGATACATAATTAATTTAAACCTTTCTCTTGAAACACTGTCTTGTCTATTGATGAAACCGCATTTAAAATCCATTTAGTCAGTATGTGGGAATTAGACATGACCATAGTGTAACGCGGGCCGCCGGTCGCCGTGGCGTACCGGAGGGGAGTAGCCATAGCGTTTATTACCAGATGCAAAACAGTCTGTCATTTTTAGCGGGGGGAAATGAGTGTGACCCACAAACACTACAAAAATCGTCTATTTCTACGAAACTCACACCTTGACTTTAACAAAATACATAAACAATTTCACCCACACGTTTAAATATCTAGGCGACAGGCACAGGACCGTTTGGTCTTGTACTTTGACAGAGGGGAAAGCCTGCATATGGCTACTTCCCTCCGGTCCGCCGCGGCCGGTGGCATGACATTATGTGTATGTAGGTAGTTATCAGTATCTTATTTTAATTATTTAGTCAATCGATATAATCTGATAATAAACATTATGAACCTAAGTAGGTAATAGTCCAGTATATTTTTCCCTTCAACCGAGTACCTAGGACTCAGTCGTCCAAGTACCTTTAAAGTAAGCTAGGTATCTCCTAGGTACCAAGTCAGGTCATTGGGTTCAAATTGAAGCAGCAACCAACAAAACGAAATAAAAATAAAACTTATGAAATTCTGTTGAAACTACCCAGAGATTGGTTGTGGCTCATTGAGAAACAACAGACAGACGGTGTGTGTGAATATGAAGATGGACGGCAATTAACATTAATTAGTTGCCGGCGCATTTAGCAAGCACGAATGTTGCAATTAAAACAACGACTTTATGGTTTGATTATAATATGCATGTGGCTTTCAAAGAGTACACAAATATGGTGGCTTTTCCAAAATTGTGTCGTAAGTCGTGACTCGTGACAAAATAATATGATTATTTTAGTTGATTGTCTATAGACTCTGACGAATATTACTTAGCCAGTTGCAGACAACAGTTACATACCTATTACCTACCTACTTTAAACGCGATTAAACGGTCGAAATGTTTTTATTTTGTTTTTGCTCAATTCTATCGAATTTTATTAGTCGATGTCAATTGATTTGTCGTGTTAATCAACAGTGACATTTTATTAATACTTATTAACTAATCGTGTTTAACTACAAGTTCTAGTATGACTTATTCGTTTACATACATGCTAGTAGGTACCTATTATGAGTGTAGGACTCAGTGTTGATTTACCGCGTTGAAAAAATATTGCAAGTGACAGTGCAACGAGATACCGTTATTTTAAACAGCGCCCACTGTTCATAAATATGAATTATGTACTAAATAATTTTCAAGATACTTATCCATAATTAATGAATACCTTACTATGCAGAAAAACACACACATTCAATACCTACCTAGTTTAAGTTTAAGTTTAAGTTAAACAGTAGGAAAATATTTAATAGAAAGCGTAAAACCTGTGTAGAGTTCTACGCGTAGAGATAAAAATATATTATACCCTAAGTCAAATATAGATAGGTAGAGATACATCAATTACATATGACTTTTTATAATTTGCTATGCTTAGGTAAACTATTGAAACGGGTAAAAAAAAATAAGTAAGACTAATGACTAATACTTTTACCAAAATAAAAATAGTTATAGGTATTAAATTATATTTTAACAATTTAAACTTACAGCTGCTAGAGACATGGCACTCGTTCAGGACACATTGGTAAATAATCCAGGATTCCAATTCAATCATTGTAGAAGCGGTCATTTTGCTCACAAATTAATAATAAAGTTCGCAACAGTCAACCAAAAGATATTCCAAAAATACACAACAATAGTTCACTCTGTCTTTGTATTAAATAATAAATTTTCACTAGCCATCGATTTTCTGTCAATATTTCAGACAATTATTTATAAATAACGTGAGTATGCAAAACGAGCGCAATGTTTTGAAGCCGCCCACATAGGTTAGGTACTCCTCAGCTAAATGATGATTCGATTGGCCTTTCCTTTCGTTTGCCACTGCCACTGTGCCGTGTATTTTTGTGCTGGTCGCCCCTGGCCGGAATCGGAAATTGATCGCAATGTTGTCATATCAAATCTGATAATCTCCCTGCAAAAAAGTAAATATATTTTTAGGGAGTATTAAGTACCTACCTATTTATTATTTTAGTAGTTAGTTTAATATTCTTATTATATTCTTCTTCACATTTATGAATCAAATTATAATTATAATATTAAATCTTACGTAAACCAAAACTTTTTTACCTACAGAACCAATGAAATGAAAAGCAACAGAAATGTAAAGATTGTTTAAATAATAATTTTGTTTCATAAGCGGACGAATCATAAAAATATTTTAATTTCAAAGGAATTCATTAGTTTAGGTGTGGTTTGTACCAATTGAAAAAAAGAAAATAACATTGTTTAACCATTTTTAACCGAATATTTGAATTCTAATCCTCGAATTGTTTTCAATAAATGTTTCAGAAAAATATAATTAGTATTTTAATAAAATTATTTAACTCTAGTACCGATAAAATTCAAAATGGCAAAAGGTTTTTTTTTTACCTTTTCTGTCTAAATTGGAATCATTTACAAAAATCGTATAAACCTCACATAGGTTTGTAGGAACACTGTAAAAACCACACATGAAAAAAAAGTCTTCTAAAAACTAAGCAATTTACTCAACTTTATAACTCATAATACGACGCCTTCTGAAACTCACTTCAAATATTTATTGATAATAATATTTATTACCAAACTAAAATTAAGATACGTAGGTACATCAATTTTCTTAAAAATTATTATGATATTTTCCCACGTAACAAGGAAAAAATATATGTTGGCAACATTATTTCCATAGACAATGTTGTACCATACCAAAGAAGGTATCGATAATATCGATAATTATGACGATTTAATAAAATATGGAACAATAAAGTAACCTCTTTAATAATTTTAAGCTGCAAAGAATTCCAAAATATTATCCTTACCGTCGTAATATTACTTATAAAAACCATATAATTCATTTGCAAGTCCTAATTGTTATTTATCGACATCGATTAAAACTAGGAAATGAAGTCGCGTCTAGGCTATATTACCATATGTTTAGTTGTCTATGTTTTTTTACAAGTGCTTCGCGCAGCAGAAAGTGGTCTATTTGTAAATATTGTAAAATTGTAAATAGTACATGCCTTTTAGTTTTTTTAACATCCCACCTGTGCTTATGAGTTGTGTGTAAGTGTTTTATGGATAAGGAGCGTCTGAAGTGGATTTCCTGAACCCAAAAAGGTAAGGTTTTGGTAGTCACGTACAGTTGAAACACCTGAAGCGTGATATTTATTTTCAGTGCAAGATAATTACAAACACGTACCTATTTTATCGTAAAAATAAACCGTGGTTTCTAAAATTCCTAACTTATTGATTGTATTAAGTACCACATACACGTATATTTTTGTTGTTTGGTGCGCTGTTTCTCATAACCTTGAATGTAGGAGTGTCATCGTTAAAATTGGTGTACCGTGTCGCATTGAAAACATTTAAAGATGTATCTCTATTGATTTAGTATAAAGTTATAATTGTAGGCTATTTTTAAGTATGATAATCATGCTTTTTACTTTGTGCTAAGTAATAAATTCTAGAGTTGATAATAGTTCTTAGTGTTATTGAAGATAATTCTTTACAATAATTTATAATGTACAAAGTGCAGCAAAAACCTGTCACATGTATAATTTACAAATATCATTCAAGGTCATACAAAATGAATAACCAATAATGAGAATCTGGTCGGTAAATATTCAGATTATCCAAATTTACTTGTATGAAACTAAGAATTCAATATTATGTAAATGTTACTTGTGATTTACTTCATTATTCTTCCTTTTTATATTACTTGTCAAACAACAATCTAATTAATTTTTAATCATGGAGCATTAAGTATATGTATATGTAGACTTGGTTTCTGAAGTCATTTAATGTATAATATATCTAATACTAG
The DNA here is from genome assembly GCA_036365455.1 of Macrosoma leucophasiata. NCBI lineage: Eukaryota > Metazoa > Arthropoda > Insecta > Lepidoptera > Hedylidae > Macrosoma > Macrosoma leucophasiata. The sequence goes on from JAWQUS010000021.1 coordinate 15,780,654, forward strand.
TATTATGATACTTAAAAATACCACTAACCTGCCTGGGTAGCCTAGTGGTTGCAGGCCACTACTACTACCCTGAGGTCCTGGGTGCGATTCCCGGGTAGGGGGGTCACCAGAGATACTGGTATAAATTCCTTTATCTCTGGTTCTATTGGGATTTTTCCATTTTAATGTAATGTAATGTGCCCGGTGATGTCAACAGGCTCGCCACCTGTTACATGGGCCAAAGCATAACTGGCGAATCGTGGGTGTTCGCATGTATGCTTGAATGCATGCATTTACCTCTTACCTACCCCTTCGGGGATTACAGGCGTGAAGTTTCGTATTAACCTGGACAGCCATTGGTCTTATTTACCGGAATTAACAATTAATAATTATTTACCGGAAATAATGATAATTATTCATGCATTATTATAATGTGCTCTCAATCATAATAGATGTTGCAATGTGCTGGTTTCAATGGGTGGATATGATAGTGTCACCCCAAAAATCTTATAAGTATAGATCCTAAGAGCCTAAGTAATATTGGAAACTATAAATTTTGTTACTTTCCATGTTGTGCTTCCACATCTAAACTACTTAATTAATTTTTAATTATTTAAACATAGATGACAACTTCTGTAGATGTTTAAAGAAACTGAACTTGAACACTGGTTGTTATCTTCTACTAAAAGTATCCTGGTATACATTGCTTAAAATTGAAATGGGTAGTTAATAATTCTTAGTTTGTAAAAGAAAATCGTATTTAATCAGTCAAAATCGCTAATTGGATCAATTTGTTCATAAATAAATGTATTTTGAATTTAATAACAAAATATGCCTAATTGTTGTGATCTTATGGAGGCCACATGCAGACATTTTATCTTTTCCTCTGTAGCCGAGGACCCTCTTCATGCTTCTCTAAGCATTTCTTAACTCTTATTAAACTGCACAAGGATGCGTGATGCGAGTGACATGGAGATCTGTCTGTTGAGCTGCTTGTATACTAAAGCATCTTCAGAGGACTTCAGAACCATGCCACCCCTTACCTCCATGAGCTTGAACGTTGGAGCATACCCGCTCTGGAGATATAATTAAAAATAACTCGTACATCGATTCTACCTCATCATTGGGGTGTATGGAGGTCGGTGCGTAGACCTGTATGACCTTCAACTAATACAGTTTGGTTATTCTAAGTATAAGCTACGGCACTCTTGATCTTAACAACATTGTTCACGATCGATTTGTGGATGATGCACACGACACCACTCTGGGACAGTTGCTAGGGTTGCCACCTCTCCCAGATTCGAGCTCTGAAAATTAAAATCTCCCGTCTCCAGGAAGGAATTTAAAATATACGAAATTCGCCCGGAATAACAAGCTGTTCAAAAGTAATGACACGCGATGTCGAAATGGATAAGAGCGGCGTAAATTCTCGGCAGCCTTCTCGCCACTATCTCGCCACTGATGCCACTTCTCGCCAGTGGGTAGCTAGCTAGTTTCGTATAAAGTGATTAGCGTGCGGGTAGGTACCTACTTTATTTTATTGTCTCTTTCTGAGCCACGTGCGTGAGAGATTGCGTCGTCCTTGTCTCACTCATTTTCGTTCCTCATTTGTTTGTTAAAGGTTTGATTCGTTCGCTTATTAGTCTGTTTCTAACAGCAATCTATACACTTGTGTCGTATTTAGATTGAATACGATTATTTTTAAGTTGTTATTAATTTAAAATAAAATAAAAAGTTATTAGGATATTCAATTATTTTTTTCTCCCGGATTTCGACAGCTGAGAGGTGGTAACCCTAACAGTTGCCCGCCCTCCTGGAAATAGATCAGGTTATAAGATTTGAGGGTTATCGAGTCCTACTCCTGTCTTCGGCCTTTAGATAACATTATACCTAATGTGCTATTGTAATCTGCTCAATAATTAGTCTAGTTCTGCCACCTTTCGTCTGTCCAGTGTCCGAATGTTGTAGGTACGTTGTCAGAGTCAATTGTCATTGTGGTGGTACCCTGGCGTCTTCGGGTGATTCTTAGCATCCTCTGCCTCGCCATTACCATGACTGGTATCACAGAAGAGTTAGGATTATTGGGCCGGCTGGGGTCTTGGAGCCGTTGTGTTTGGTTGTTCATTTCTTGGGGGATAAATTCCATAATCGCCACGCTTGTGATGTGCGTTGGTAATCACAGGGTGCTACTGCCCATCTCGTGTACTGCTACCACCATGGTTTGGCCGCCAATGTTTGTTTGACTGCCTGTGCCAGTGAAAAAAATCTCTTCCACCAGCGGATGATGGGGTTGTCACATCCCTATGCCTTCATAAAAGTTATTATGAGAGTCAAATTTCCGTTTCCATTTTTATAACAAAAATATAAAATGAATTGCTTTTCTTATCAACTTGATATCGAACTAAATAGTTGGCAATACTATAGTATGTTATCTGTAGTCTGTAGGTAGTATTAATGATAGTGGATCCTTATCAATACAGTCACTAAGAAATATGAGTCATGCTCCACTAGGAAATAAGAATTGGAGAAAATCTACATTGTTGTTTACAAACAACGATGAATATCATAAAGATTTGTTAGTAAAAAATAATCTGTATGAAATTGATATGTGTACTTACTTAATAGGTGTTTTTATTTAAAAACATAATGGACCATCTGTTTAAACATCTGTGTTGTCTTGTTGACTATAGTTGACTGAATGGTGTTGTTCGTGTTTCACGCATAAACTACTTTTAGCTAAAAGCTTGACACTCGAGTTAATATAGGTAGGTTGTACCTACTTGGAGTTTGGAAACAAAGCGATTTGAGACCAAGATTGACATTGAGAATTATTTCCGATTAGAATTTCTTCAGGAATTCCTTGCATGGGCGTCGACGAGGGTGGCAGAACTTTTTTTTAAAGATAGGGCCAATTTTATCAGTCCAATTACTTCGTTCCGTTTGTTAAAAAAGGCGTCCAATACCAAACATACCTGCAGATGCGGATACACAGAAGAGAGAAAGAGAGAATTTGGTGGCTGTGATATTGACAGCGGATCGATCAAAAGATCCTTTGCAATCTAGATACGACAATAGCAATGTCGTTAGGCGGTCGCACCCCTGACAGGCGCTTCAAAATATCTTGTTCCTTCTACCTATTACAAAAAAAAATCATCACAACCGTACCATCTATGTCATGCCCTAGATCACGTCAATGCTTTATCTTTGTAATTATAAAGTCTAATTTGCAATGTTTTTGGTTCAGCGTTATCTTCTGCGATGGTACGTATTGAGACCAAAGAACATTGTGATAGTTAAACATAATAACGAATCAACACGAGCCGTTCGATATAACAATAAATGTGTTCTGTCGTGTATTTATAAACAGTTTGAATTGCGAACGGGAAACATAGTTCAATGGTACGTGCGTTCGAAATCGATACAACTTTCTCCTCCGTATAGGGGACATCGACTACAATATAGAAGTGTTGAACCAATTCAGACATAATGCGTTCGCCGCTCGTCAGACTCGTCTAACTAATCAGCTGATGTATTCTGAAACATCTGCAATGCACGCGATCTGTAAACATGTATGATATATACATATTACACATGTCTGTACATAGTTATGTATAGTTTTTAGGAACTGACCAAAATTCGGTTGACATTATTTTAGTAATAGGCAATACTAACTTCTAGTACTGAATTTTAACAGCTTTGAGCAGAAAAATGTGAGGCATACGGCCTTAACAATTTTGCCGCCTTTGTGGTGTTGCCTTCTTTGTCTGAAATTATGAGAGATACATTATGTTACTTAACTAGATACAGGCTATGCATATAAATTTAAATTTTCAGGATGTTCAGTATAGTCCACGCGACCAATGTAATATAATAATACCTATAAAAAATACCTACCTGTATTTATTTGCTTGAACAGAAGAACCTGCTGGTGCATCATGTAGGATGTGAATCAAATCTTTTTCTAATAATAATAATGGCAATTATTGATACGTCCCACTGCTAGGCACGAGTCTCTCCCCTTGTTGGGAGGATGCCTGGAGCTTACTCCACCACGCTGCGCCATTGCGGGTCGGTGGAGATAAGGGTTTAGTGGCCAACCGATGTTTTCAAACCGCCCATAAGGCCTCCGACAAGGTTTAACGACTGCTACCCATCGATAGCAACCGGGACTGACGGCTTAACGTGCCCTCCGAAGCACGGAAACGCGCATTTAATTTGCCATTAGCGGTCACCCATCACACTACCCGACCGCGCCCGTAGTGCTTAACCGAGTAGATCGCTTACGATCTACACCAGCCGCTGGGCCATGCGCGCTTCCAACTAAGAATGTCAAGTACAAAAATGCAGATACGTTGGCAACCCTGTGATCTCAGAGGGTTGCCATCTGCATTTTAACTTCCAGTTTTTGAGTAGATGTATAAATGCTGCAGTAATCACATTAATGTGTTGCATGCTTGTTTGCTACCATCACACCTACATAAAAAACTAATCGCAATGAGATCCTCGAGATGTATTATTAGTATTGAACATTGAACATTTAAATAAAATTGAGAGCTTGTCGTATTTAAATGTTTACAGGTTGCACTAGTTTAATGACTTTGTGATAAGCCTACGTGTAAATCAGAAATGTGGAATTGTATGAATCACCAGCGCCGTTTGTACTGTCTGCCAAAGTATGGCTTATCGCATCAGAATGTTGTATTGAAATATCTCCGAGCAAACATTGATTCATTCGCGTTGTTTTATCAACATAATACTTTAATGGCTCTAGCTCATACATCCATTATTAGTTTTTAGTCATACAGCCCATGAAGATCAATGAAGATTCGTTGATTCGTTGCAGTTTTTGAGATCCAAATTTCACTGCCTCTGGACTGCATGGATACGGTTTACATTGTCATTATTAGTTACTTACTGCCTCGTTGGCTAACTTGTACTAAAAGCTACTTAGGCTGGTGTCTTGTAAAAAGTTACTATTTTAGGGAATCTTCTAAACTGCGTAGGAATTAGATGCGATAACCGCGCTTCCCTTATTGCGGTATGAAGTATTATAGCTGCAGCATTACGATCTAGGAGTTAACATCTTCGATTTCCACTGTGTATGTTCTTATCTTTTCTTACACCGGTAGACTAAGTCTGGGTTGCATATTTGTTAAAGTTAAAGCTATCGTAACATTTCACATCCTTCTTTAAGTTAGAGAGGGATGTTAAATGTTACAATTACTTTAATTTTAACAAATATCTTGGTGATACTGGTACAACTCAGGCTAAATGGTGTCATTGTCATGTACTGCAAAGCAACTATCGACTTCTGCTTCATTACCCACACTTTTAATATTATCAACATTAGCGATTAGTGGTTATTTTACAGAAAGAGGGGTGCAGAAAGAAGGGAAACGCGGTATACCTATATTACAGAATTAATGAGAAGAGCTCACATAATGGGACGCCTTGATCGAGCAATTTTCTTGGCTTAGTAACGGAGTCATCAGAACGTGCCTACACCTTAAATTTCAATATTGCATTTTGTAGCGAGCGTTCTAATCGTTTTCGTGTCTGTAGTATACCTACTTAGGTATAATTTCGTAAACTTCGTGAAGTTAAACAAAAAGTAAACCGTCTTTACGCAACAAGTAGGAACTGAAAGACAATGGAATTTGTCGGATTTCCACCGTCGTCGTCGTCCGATTGTTTGGATTTATTTCAATGTTCAGTAAGTAATAAAATACGGCGTAGTTATTAAGTATAAATAAATACGTTTGAGTACTTAAATTTAAATTAACTATAACATTTTAATAAATACAATGCTAATTTGAATGTATTCAGAATATTGATATGTAAATAAGTTTTGATCAGATTTACAAAAGACTTCTCTGGACATTTTCAACTGAACGCTGAAGGCTCGTTTATACAACACATGTTTTTTTAAATATTTTAATTCTTTACCCTTATACCATTTTGAAATTAAATGGACTCTACTCTCTACTATTTAAAAAAAGCGTCGAGCGATGTTTTGATCCATATCAAAATGAGAACTAAATATTTCTTACATTGCAGAGTGGAATGGCGAGAAAAAAATGTCTGTCGTCCAGAGATTGGATTGAATTTCCCGTATTTCCTTACGTACAGAATAGGAGGATGTTACAAAATGTCGATAGATACCTAATCCAAATCAAATTTCCTCAGAATTATCTCAAGGAAACGCAATAATGTATCCTTCGTTTTATATTATTTACTAGCTGTTGCCGGCAAATTCGTACGCGTGGTTGTCGTTTTTGTAAAACACGTTATGACTACCAAAATATTTTTTATGAGGCTGCAAACGTCTACAAACTACCTTTTGCCAAGTTTAAAATTTTGGAATAAATTAAAAACTCATACAAAGTTATGAGAACATTAAGACCTCTTTTATCTGGCCCTGTCGCAAATGTTAAGTAACTTTTAACTAGGCACCTCTCTGCAAGATTTAAATTATGAAGCACAAAAAATTAAGTACCTACTTATCTACTTTCATGCTAACTTGCGAGAGGCCTTAATCCTCTTTAATCTGGTCTGTCGCAAAATCCGTCCTTGGCGGACGTCTATTCTATAAGAATAATTCGATTTGTTGAGGAACATGACGCTCGTTAGAGTCAGGCTTTGTATATAAAATGATAAGGTACCAACCTATGGAGCTCGAGGGCGTAGCATCTCCGCGCCAATCTATCTACTTCGAAATGCTAGTGTTTAGCACTATTGTGTTTCGGTGGATGGTCATGTATGGTCTGATAATAATCCTTCAAGTATCGTACGGCCACTGGCGGCGAGACACAATTGAATTTCAATTTTCATATTTTTCTCGTGTCTGGAGAGATTAAATAACTAGCACGGAGTCATAACGCTTTGGCCTTAGAGGTGGCAGCGCTTCAGGATTTTCATATCTTTTTTTGTGTAGATGTTTATAATCAGCAGTATTCACTTACCTACCATCCATATGAAGTGCATGCTCGTTTGAAACATTCCCTCCATTATATAATTAAAAAAAATAATTTTGTCTGCTACTACTTTGCTGAGGTCCTGAGTTCGATGTCCCGGGTAGGGGGTTAGCAGAGATAATGGTGTAAAGTCCTTTATCTCTGGTTCTATTAGGTATTTCCATTTTCTGCAAATTTCCCAGTACCTCGAAGTTTGGTAATGTGCCCGGAGATGTCAACAGGCTCGCCACCTGTTACATGGGCCAAAACGTAACCGGCGAATCGTGGGTGTTTGCATGTATGCTTGAATGCATGCAAACACCCTACGCCTTCGGGCGTGAAGTTACGTTTTTTTTTAGTCTTACTTGAACTCAGAATTTTTAGTGGCTTGTTGTTAACGTTCACAATAAGCTGCATAATTCCGTCACAGTATGTCATGTCCCAAATCTCATCAATATTAAATAAAATCACTCGATTTGGATGCCTCGAGTTGGAGTGCGTAACTGCATACGTCATTAATACGGAAATTCATCTTTGTGTCTATACATTTATACATACAACCTTTCAACATTGGCCTTCCGGATACTTCTCGACCAATTTATACATCACTAGTGGCTCCCCCGGCTTTGAACATTGAAATGCATGAAAAAATATTTTGAGATCCGTCCAGTAGTTTTTTTTTTTGTATGAAAACGTTACAAACATACGTAGGTACATACAAAATCACAAATGTTTCCTCTTTATGATATTAGTAAAGATATTACAATGTCAGTTTTCGAAACTTGAGCACAACTTCTCGTATACCTAGTAGGTACCTAACTACTTCATTTTTATACATTTTGAACATTGTGTAGCAGAATAATTGCAATACTGTGGCGACAGTTCCTTTTGTACTACTGTTTTCTTTTGCTTTCGGTATAAACTGTATACTGTTGGTACCTATTATAGTGCTTTAAATTACACTTCAAACACGTCACTGGTATTATGAATTATAAGGGATCTTTTCTCAGTGCTAAAAGTATTCTTAACGCATTTTTTTATAAAACATTAAACTTGTATCAATAAAAAGGTCGAAGAGGTCGTATTTGATTGAGCCTTAAAAACGATTAACTACTGAACGTACCAAATTGCGAGAACAGACTATTGGGTCACGATACTCAAACGAAAATCATTATGCTATATTAATTTAATGCTAGTTATAAATAAATTAATAATGAAACAAGGATAATTGCCAGATTACAAGGAAGGAAAGATTAACAGCTGTATAGACTTAGCGCAACAGAAATCTCAATGGAAACCTTACACACATCCTACGGTCACTTCCCGTTGATAAGGTTGTAATACATTAAACTCGGCGCGTTAATCGTGAAATAGACATTAAGAAACATTGTGTGGAATTGAAACTTAATTTTAGCTACAGCTCATCCAGAAAAGCTAAGTAGCGCCTCCAGCTGGTGTAATTCAGTGGCACAGATCTAATCCGTTTTCAGTGCAATACTAATGCTTTTATAAGTAAGGTTTAGTAAGGAATGTGGCTGGGAAGGCAAACAAGCATGCAGCTTGCATCGATGTAAAGTGATGACTGCAGCCTATAGACATCTATACAAAAACCAGAGGTCAAAATGCGTTGCCATCCCTGACACCTTGTAACAATGATGTTATAAGCTCATTGCCTTGAAATGTCTCTGTGATAGTTAATGTTATGGCCTGCGCAGACGAAGAACTAAAATTTCTCAAAGACTTTTCGGGGTACTCTTGCGTTATACAGTGTGCGTGCATACAGTTTATAAGAGATCTATATTGATGGATAAAAAAGTACCTATGGGAGAGTACTTTGTCTGCGCAGACCTTATTAATCCTTCAAGGATCGTACGGCCACCGGCGGCGAGACACAATTGAATTTCAATTGTCATATTTTTCTCGTGTCTGGAGAGATTAAACACCTTAAACCTCCCATTTAGAGACAAAAATACTGTATGTTCTTACCTCAAGTTGCAGATGCAAGTTATCTTTTTGCCACATGTTAACAAGTTCCATTCCGCGGTTTAGTACTGAAAACCTTCCAACGATAAGATTAGCATAATCATGTAGGCTAAATTTCCTGAAAACTAAATTTAAAGGATATGAAATAGTGGACCAAAATTTACCCACTTCCAGTATGCGCTAAACTCTTTCCAATGCTACTGGGTGAAATTGCCAGCGTAAACTTAGTGCCAGTCCCTAAGCTTGTGAAGACTACACAGACATGAAAAAGAACTAATTTCAATGTTGGAAGCGACCCTAGTAAGAGAAGAAGATGATAGTAGTGGGATAAGCGAGAATATCAGCAAATATGATTTCTACACTGTTAAAGATAGTATAGGTACGAGTACATTGGAGTGAGCAGGTTAGGTTAGTTTAATTGTTTTCTTCTCAACGTATCTTATAAACCGGTCTCAAGTCGTCACTTGTGTAAAATGCTGAGACCGATATATGTATATCTACCGCCATGAATGGACTTGAAGCTTTACTTCCGCCCACACGTCCCATTTGATTGTGTTGCCTCCATTAGTAGATACACACCCAATTCAGCTCTATAAAAGGATACAACATGGATTACGTGGGCTCCACGTAATATACGTTTGTGTAACTAAGTATATGAACATATTATTTTAGTACAATCAACATATTCTTTGAACTAGTTATAGAGACTTGACTAGTGTTGCCAGGTGTCCTGATTTGCGCGGGACGTCCCGATTTTCAAGGCTCTGGGGACTTGTCCCTTTTAGCACCTGATCGAGACGCTAAATGTCACGATAAATCAATCACCATTATTACCTCAACCGAAAGACGTCTACTGCTAGACAAAAGCCTGCCTAAAAATCAATCATCTTTGGATCCCGAGGCTTTTGATCAATCAATAAATTAATGCTTTACTGTCCCGATTTTTATCCTGAGTTCCGATTTATTTTACCTACTATCCCGATTCAAAACAAATCGGACCTGGCAACACTACTTTTGATATTCAATGGGCACCTTGACAAACTACGATGACGAGGAAATCTTCTCTTAGCATATTTATGTAAAAAAAATATATTATATTTTAAAAAGTTCTAGAAAATATTTTAAAATCTCCGGTGGCGGTACGAAGTTCAGCGAGTCAGCTACTGTATTATAAGGAATTATGCATTGCATACAAATACCGGAATATTGATATGGTTACGTAATATACTTAAAGTACTCAATCTATACTTATAATAAAACAGTAAGATCCGCGTGTCTGTACATTGTATATATTTACGAAAAACTAATTGGGGGCGATGTTAAAATAGTATTAGAACACTTTTCAATCATTTTTTTTTTGTCTGTCTGTTTGTCCCTTTGTCCAGGCTAATCTCCGAAGATACTGGACGGATTCGAATGAAACTTTTTATGGTGTATAGATAATAAGCCTGGCCAACATTTAGGCTACTTTTTACTGCGGGAAAATCACCCATTCCCACGGGAATCTCTACATTTAATAAAATTATAAAAAGAAAATAAAGACTGTAGATTGAATATATTTTAAAAGAATACTTGGGACGTGATCTGCAATAGAAATCGAAGCCAAAAATATAGTTTTCAGATTTTTTGTCTGTTTGTCTGTATGTATATCCGGGCTAAACTAAAAAAGTACTAAATGGATTTACTTCAAATTTTGCATGAATATTACTAACCTGTCCGGTCAACATATAGGCTACATATTATCATGCTATCTCCTACGGGGGAAGAGCTGTGAATCTTTAAAATCGTAGAAAAGTCAAAACTGTACATTGATTTTTTTGTTTTAAAGAATATTTGGGGCGTGATCTTCTACCGATATCGAAGCCAAATATAGTGTTTGTTTGTCTTTATGTATGTCCGGGCTAAACTCAAAATTATTTAATGGATTTACTTCAAATTTCGCGTGAATATCCGATAATTTTCAAGGACACCGCATTGGGTAAGGTTAATAGGTATCGTGCATCCTAATAACGGCGAAAGCTATTGCCTGCGGTTGTTACTTCACATGGTCCGAGGCCCAACGTATTTCGCTTTACTTACCGCGCAGCCTGCGTAGCACGTCACATTCTTGACGGGGACCAAAACTGGAATGACACCCTCGTGGAGGCAAGCGTCAGTGACGGAGAATTATCGCCATCAGCTGTCTCAAGATTTTCTATGAGCTTTGAGACACGTGCTACTGGAGACGAAGTCGAAGTGACAATTTTTTTTTTATTTATTTATTTATTTTAATAATAACTAATGAACGCATACTGAATACCTGTCTTAGTTCATTTCAAGATGTGGTCATTTCCACCGCCGATTGAACTATCAAATATGGGTTACCAGCTCCCCAATCATCACCCCATCAAGACCGTAGAAATTGGGAGTATAACGCTGAGACAAATTACGATCCGAGCGAAATGACCATGTCACTTTGTTCTCTTCAAAGCAAAAACAAATTTATGATACCGTCCTTGAAAGCGTTGGGCAAAACCAGGGTAAAATGTTTTTCTTGGATGCTCCTGGTGGAACAGGAAAAACAGTTGTTACCACTTATTGACACTTATTTGTTGACATACTTGCAGAGGTCAGGAGGCAAGGCAAAATTGCTATTGCTGTAGCGTCAGGAATTGCTGCGACATTGCTTCCGGAAAGCAAGACAGCACATGCCATAATTGTTTTTATATTATTTCGCATTAACACATGCTTGTGAAATATATTTTATTTTTAAAGAAAAATGGAAAGAGAAAATTTACTTCTTTACGATATTCAATAAACTGAAAAGTCTATTATATCGGTTGCTACTAGGTTAACTAGCATAGTTGGTAATAGATGGCGCTGCTGCTACCATAAAGCAATGCAATAGATGTGAAGGAAAGATTTGACAAATCGGGCAGGGCTTCAGTAGCTCAATTGGAAGAGCGGCTGGACTAGATTCCCAGTAGGTCGCGAGTTCGAGTCTCGCCTGAAGTCAATGTTTTCTTTCCATTTTTCTTTAAAAAATACAGCACATGCCATGTTTAAAATTCCCTTACATTTAGAAAGCGCCGAAACTACTGTTTTTGGTGTGTTATGTAACAGCGATAAGGGACACGTGCTCAAGGATTGCTCCCTGATTGTATGGGAAGAGTGTACGAAGGCCAATAGAAAGGCAGTTGAGGCCGTGGACAGAACCCAGCAGGACATCCGCAGGAACGAACATTTGAGTGGGTGATGTCACATTACTGTTCACTAGCGATTTTCGGCAAACGCTTCCCGTGGTGACGCGAAGATCGAGGGCTGACGAGGTGAATGCTTTGTCGTCACGATCTTAACGAGTTCGTACGCTGCCCTTGACCATTAATATGAGAGCTCGGCTCAGCGACAATGCACGTGCTCAAGAGTTTTCTGATGTCCTTCTAAGTCTTCGCGAAAGCACTCTACCAGAAGAGAGAGGTGGACAGATGGTGCTTCCAGAGGCTTCGGGCAGAGAAGTATCCAGCTTAGAAGAACTCATTCTCGGTGTGTACAGGGACATCAGTCGTGAGCGGGCCATTTTGACGCCCAAAAATGATCAGGCTGCAGCAATTAATAGGAAATGAAGTGGTCTACACCTCCTTAAATACTGTCGTCGAGCAAGATGACGCCACACATTATTCCATGGCATTTCTGAACTTCCTGTCAGCAAGCGGACTTCCATCGCATACCATCAAGCTGAAGGTAGGTGTCCCGATTATACTTCTTCGGAACTTATCTCCTCCGAAGTTGTATAACGGGACCCGCCTTAAAGCCATCTCGCTCCACAGACACACCATTGAGGCGGAAATTCTTACGGGTTGTGGCATTGGTGAGGCAGTATTTATACCACGCATTCCCCTCATACGTCATAACTTCACGTTCCAGTTCAATCGCGTACAGTTGAATGTTTGCTTCGCAATGACCATCAATAAGTCGCAGAGGCAGACACTGAGGGCAGCGGGTGTTAACCTCAGGACGAGTGGCTTCTCACACGGGCAATTGTACGTCGCTTGCTACCGCGTCACCAGTCCTGACCCTCTTTACATTTTGGCTCCCGGCAGAATAACTACCAACGTAGTTTATAGGAAAGTGTCGTAAGGTTTGATACCTTTGTACTTTTTTGTTCTCTTTTGTGTCCGGGAATATATTCCTGCATTATTTTCTCTATTTCCTTCAGTCGCATCTTATGAACTCAGCAGGATTCCCATATGATCCCCTTCACTTGCTTCGCTTGCAAAAAAACTTAGTTTTAATTTAATGCTATCTTAAAAGTTGTTTGCTTATAATGTTAAAGCGACATTAGCATCTTAGGTATGTTTGGTGCTGTACTGCCTTCACGCAGACGACGTTGCGGGCAGCAGCTAGTCTATAATATTTGCCAGTTGCTTACAAATTCATAAGCAATTTCATCACAAGGACTGCATAGCCGGTGCACATGCCAAAGTAAACATCCTTAGGCAAATGTACTGAGATCTTTTCTAGAAACTATATGAATCAAATTTAATAATGGTCATTAGTAACTTGTCGGATATTTATAGAACGGCTGCTGTATTTTGAGCACTGCGTGGGCAATGCCGCCCGTGTGTCGTTTGTTTATTTCTTGTTTACATTCGTCATTTTTAATTTTGGCAACTTCTTGAACAATATCAAGTCCAAAATGCAGAGGAAAGTTTTTATACGGTTGTTTAAAGTGAGTAAAATTGGAATTGTTTTGGGTTTATGCCAAATCGCTTGTTCCTTTATGAAGCAGTTTGGGTATCAGATCAAGGATAATTTTGATAAGACTATAGGTACCTACATCTGTTAGGCTATTTGATTCTGATTGCTACAAAGCATCGATATCTCAACCGTTGTCGCTGCTACAAAGCGATTAATCACTATTTTTGCAATGTTTATGCACCAAAATTAGGGTTTAAAGGGATAGAATTTTTGCAAACGGCTCAAATATAAAATGCGTTATTTATAATAATAAATATATTTAATTATGTATGTATGTATGTATCTTCACGCCAGGTCCCTAACGGGGTAGCCAGAGAGTTATTATTATTAATTATAATAATAATAAAGGTATTTATTTGCTTATTACGGTTGACAATATGATGACGTATGCTTGATTGTATGGTTTTTTTTTAATAACACATTTCAATGCCAGACAGATTGTCCTAGATTTTTACACGTGTCTGAAAAAAATAAAAAACTATATTATCCTTAGTGAATGCACGAATGCTTACCGAGCCTTCAGAAAATAAAAGTGTACATTTGTATGTTTTTTACCATTTTAACTTTAAAATATTTTCTATTGTTTCAGGGTGATCAAAATGGTGATGGAGGCGAATCCAATTGCAGATCAGCATTCGGATGGTAATTTAATATTTTATATTACAGATACTTTCAATTTTCTGTAAACTGTATACCTATCTTTTTTTTTTTTTTAATTTATTTATCATATAGAAAGAACACTTGGCAAATAATAACAGTGCATCTAAAAAACCACAGAGGTTTGTAACGATGCTACTTTAGTTCTACATTGTTGTAACAAATGACTTGATGGTATTAATATTTCTACTGAGTTGTTAAGTTATTACTTTATTACCCAGATTTTGAGGAAAGGTTGTATAATGAAGTTGAGTTGATACTTTAAAGGCACATTGATCGAGAATGAAACGACAATAAACCTAACCTAAACAGCGTTTACAAGTCATCCTATTTATCGTTTACGTTCCACGAACGTCTCCACAGAAATAACTATTTTTCGGTAAATCATAATGAACGTACCTCCAACACAGAACTATGCCAGGTCATTGTAACGCCCAATTTCATTGCTAATTATAATCAGTTGTGACCACAATTAAATCTGCTTACGTCATACACAAACTATGTCATACGTAGGTCAGCCTTATTTTGAATTTTCCTTGAAAAAATCACTATCATCCATAATATTTATTAAACCCTTTATATATATAGTTTTAGTTCGGTAGACTCCTAGAAAAATAATGACATTGATAAACAAACAGTTATTCATCGGTACACATACATATAATAGGTACCTAATAGTGTCACGATCTTTAACGAGTCGTGTCAGATACGGTTCAGTGGGCAGGACCTGAATGCGACTTAGAATGTGGCGGAACGGCAGTCATGTGGAAAATGTCTAGATGCCTATTAAAGATGAACGCTCACTTATCCGCGAACCGAACGCGTCGAACGAAAAGTCACATATCCCCGTGATTCTTTGTCTCCGTGACCCAGGATCTGTGAAAGCGGCTACGATTTACACTACACTCCTTTTTGTCGCGCCAAAAGTAGGCGTCCAAACCACTTCCTAACTCCTTACCGATCCGGCGAGGAGACCATTGGTAACTATGTAACGTGCAATGTCGTTGTCACCTAGAATAATTCCCTCTCGTGTAAAGTTGTTATAAATAAATGTTCTTTCTTTCTTTCGTTCTTACCATGTTGGCTTTAGCAACGATGAACAACGAACTCTTACAACGCAAATAACTATACGCCGCTGCACGCCCCGAAAGAATCGGTATATGTATAGAATAGAAAGAACACAGTAATAACCCGGGCTTCCGCGATAGCAGTGTAAGGCGAATTCGCGTAAGTTGGGTTTTTACTTTTCATATAAACACTAGGTTCAAATTACATATTTTCGGTCATTTGGAGGACAATTAAAGGTAAATCAATAATATGTACTGTATACCTAAAAATCCAACAGATCACATTCGGACTTCTCGTAGATCGAACAGTGACAGAGCGGAGTGGTGATGCTATGTGATCTGTGATTAGGTGAAGCTAAGAAGCTAATGCGCACGGTGATGATAAAGAAAAACCGTGGATAGCGTAAGTCGGGATGTTACTGTAGGTATAGCAGATTTAACAAATTCATACAAACTCTGCATGCAGTCTCGTCTCATTGATTCCAACTCAAACAATATTTACAAACAACTACATTTAATTCAATTCAATTCAATTCTTTATTTGCCAACTAAGTTTATACAAGATCTTAAATTATATTTTTACAGTACTTAGTTACCTTTTCCAGGTGCTGCAAATTCTTATTCTAATATTAATTACTAGCTGTGCCCGCGACTTTGTTCACGTGAGAAAAAATATGATTATTCAGTATCTACCTGGACGAAGTCGTGGGCGCAGCTAGTATAAAAGTAGTCCAAGTTACTCCTTATTACATCAGCTATCTGCCAGTGAAAGTCACGTCAAAATCGGAGACACTCAAATTCTATATAATGAATATTATATAGAATTTGAGTATAATATATTATATATAATAGAATTAGTTATAGTATGGAGATAAAAGTAGCCTAAGTTACTCCTTATTACATCAGCTACCTACCCGTGGAAGTCCCGTCAAAGTCGGATACACTCCAATTCTACTTATTTGTATGTAGGTATGTAGGTATGTATGTATGTATGGAAATAAAGGTCCCGTCAAAATCGGTCCAGCCGTTCCCAAGATTAGCCCCGCCAAACAGACAAACAGACAAAAATCGTAAAAAATGTTTTGGTATATGTACCGTGTATACTTAGGTACATATTCATTTAGTATAAAGCGTTTATTTTAATATTACAAACAGACACTCCAATTTTATTTATTTGTATAGATTTATTATTATGGAAGCTAATATACAACATAAGATCTAAAAATTCTGTGAACATTTAAGGGTCTAGTAGGTACTTGCTACCGTTATTATCGAGCAAAAAATATACGAAAAAAAAACACGTGTATTGTGTGCCCCCTTGGACCCCTTCAAATTGTCATATTTTATTTTTAGTAATTAATTTTGTCTATCAGCGGTATCAGAAATACATAATTTGAAAAAATGTTATCTTTCTAGCTATATTACACTGTTTATGAGATACAGGCTGGTGACAGACAGACGGACGGACAGACAGACAGACAGCGGAGGATTAGTAATCCGTAGGGTCCGTTTTTACCTTTTAGGTACGAAATCCCCTAAAAGATAGAACTAAGATACAGAATAGCTTAAAAATATTTGATATGATTCTTTAAATTGACATAACTTTTTTATTTCTGAACCGATTCACATGAAACAAACACTAAATGTTAAGTGAAACTTACAAATCGAATAAGGCGTTTCTGAAATAAGGGTGCACAAACACACAGACAAACAGACATTTTTTCGGGATAAAAAGTAGTGCGCCCAGTGTTGTGCGCCAAAGGTTAAAGTATAATCATACCAAGTTTCATTGTAATCGGACCGGTAGATTTTGTGTGATGCTTGAACAAACAGACAGACAGACAGACAGACAAAAAATTTTCTAATCACATCTTTGTGTTCGGTATCGATCTGGTAACATCCCCTGGTATTTATTTTTTCAATATTTTCAATGTACAGAATTTACACTTCTACAGTTTTATTATAAGTATAGATTATTATTATATAACATTCATCAAACATTTTAATTTTATTCTTTAATTATTCATTTTAAAGAGTAAAATTAACTTTAGCTCCTCATAATTGTCTTATACATATATTATAAACATACACAGAGTGCGCACCGACCGTCATATTGAAAAATAAATGAATCGATGTTATTCAATTTGTTTATTTATTTTACATAATCCTTTCGAAAATTAGATTTCAGAATGGCATTTTCTGAATGAGACATATCGCGAATAGGTCCTTTATCTACTAAACCAATCTTGAAATATAGGAAGTTTCAACGAATTCATACGAACTCAATCTCATTGATAACAACTGAAACCATAATTACGAACAACTAGTATGTAAACCATTCCATATCCTACTTTTCGCCCACGAAGAGTCGTTGCCCCAAACTTAATAACACGATACCTACTCTATAAATATCTCGTCGAATCTGTATTCATGTCTGTTTTGTCTCACTGTGTGGTGTAATATATCATTGTTGGGCTTATATCATGTTATTCGAATGATGTTCTAAAACGAAGAATCGCTTTAGCAACTGCAGCCATATTGAGCTGCTGACTGGACTGTATAATACTTTTATATCTGGTTGAATGATTTTCCGTATTGGCCATATTCTCTATGGAACCAAGGGAACTCTTGGAGTTAGAAACAAATGTACGAGTAATTAAGAAAATTCGAACCGAGCGTCAAGATGATGTTGGGTAGAAAAGACCCAGAAGTACCGACGACGTTTGGAAAATACGATCGATGAATGTCTAGCTCTCTCCCTATTAGGTACCGTAGGTTCAAAAAAGTTAATTATCCATGAACGCACACATATTGCTCAGCAAGATTGCAGGGTCTCTGTCTTTTTAGGGAAATTCAGGCGCAAGTTATAGATAGTAAAATTTTTACTTAGGTATATTGAATTGATTATAATTTTGTTGCGAACAGGAATATCAAAGTAAAAAAGCTCAAAGGTCTCCTTTGTCCTTCATATTGATGTGTATTGAGAGAAAACCTACTGCTTGCCATCCGTAAATTAGTGTGATACATACAGCTTATCAATTAAACGAGCGTGTATCATTGATACTAATGACCTAAAATCCAATGTAGTGAAATCAGCTGTTCATTGATTGGTTGATTGAAACTAAGCGGCGAACAAAAGCACCTATTGGGGTAGCAATAGATCACACAAGTACCTACTCCTATTGGAAATCAAAACGAAAATAAAAATCCCTCATCGGTTGATAGTTTGGGACACATTCTTCGAATTCGTCGCTACTCCTCCGCCTCCTTAATTGAGGATTGTGTTTGTTGTGATGATGAAATCGCGTATAGGTTAAAATATTGAAAATGGTAAAGGTAAAGGAAATGGTAAAGTATTTTAGTTACAAAGTATAGTAGTTACAAAGTATTTCCGAAAAATTTAAGGCTGTAGGTATTTTTCGGAAATACTTAACCATCTTATTTTTGTTTCAACACAACAGCCATTGATTGTTTTGTTTGTAAACCACATTTTGTTCGCAAACCTTCAAAAATGTAAGTACTCAATAAAGAAACTAGGAACAATGGAGTCGATGGAGCGCAGAGGATGCGATTGACAGTATGAATGGTGTCACGGTATAATGCGTTCGTCTCGATGCACGCTGAAGCGCCATTATACAGTATTACATGTTAGTGTACATTCATCATTCTCTTCATACGTGCACGCCGATTCCTAAAACTTTTGACCCACCATCAGACCACAGTATAGATACAAACAGTATGGAAACTAAGCCCATTTTATAAAATATTTACCTACACTCCATTGAAGCAACAGGGATGTAACTAATTTTTTTAAATAATGGTGTTATTATTTTAGCATTTACTGACGTTTAGTCAATCGTATTGGGATGTTGACTATTTTTTTTATTGGTTACCCTGTAATAGTATTGGATAAATAAATACTATTTGTCTTTGAAACATATAGTCAATAAGTACTTAAAAGTTGTTAAGATATAACGATTCAAAATGTTGCGAATAGTGAAATGACTCAAAACGGCCTAAACGACCCGGTTAGTCCGGCGGTGCGAAACCACCGTTTGATTCGAAGGGTCGCGGGTTCGATCCCCGCACCGGAACAAATATTTGTATGTCCTACAGATATTTGTTTCGGGTCTGGGTGTTTGTGTATGTGCTGTATGTGTACGACGAACTTCGTATCGCCTTAGAGGTATAAATAAACAAATTAACTGTCCAAAAAATCGAAAAAATAAATGATGAGAATCATCCTTACCATTTAGGGATATAAAAAAAAGACTACAACCGATTCTCATACACACAAAATTTCATTACGATCGGTCTAGCCGCTGCGGAGGAGTATTGTTACAAACACTGTCACAAGAGATTTTTTTAAATATGTTAGATATTATAACAATACATCATTCTTGCCTTTCAAAATCATTAGGAAGTTTAAAAAACGATGACTCTGGTTTTGATGAGCATGGCAGAGTTCAAACAGTCGTATACCACGCAATATGCTCGTGGCATCTTTAAAACACTCGAGGAAACAAAAACAAATCACAATGTGACGGCTCGTCTCGACGCGACACTCGCTACTGTAGCACCGCGAGAACCGCTTAGAGGCCTCGTAGATGCGCATGTTTGTGTGCGTGTGCCGTTTTGAACGCTTTGTACGCAGTTACCTCACTGTTCGATATTTACATTGTGATCAGACTGTACTCGATCTTTTTGGTCATGATAGGTCAGTCTTGGTCTTCCTGGGCCTCTGCAATCATCCACTTTTGCAAATTTTATAACAGAACTTCACACCATTACGCCTAAATTCTACAAAGGTACAGATAAATAGGGTAAGGTGCACGGTTAATGAAAAAAGTGGAATAGGTACATTGATATACAAAAAACCCTTTGTAGTAGGTATATCAATGAATAGGTAGCTTAAATAAGGGGTGCTACGTCTGAACGGACCAAAAAGAATGGACCGTAGTCCATTCGGCCGTAATCAAAAATCGTCTACGTCTCAACGGACCGGTCATAAAATATTGTTAACAAATGTATACATGGAGTACATTCGAGTGCAAAAGTTATAAATTGAAATACTTAAGTCTTAATTTTTGTCGTAATTTTTAGGTTTGATTAATGTAGAAATTAAAGAAAAATTGGCTTCGGACAGGAATCGAACCTGCGACCTCAGGATAACCAGTCTAGCCGCTTTATCACTAAGCTACCGAAGTCCCACCGCTTTACCACTAAGCTACCCGTTATCCTGAGGTCGCATTCCTGCCCGAAGTCAAATTTTTGTTTCCGTTTTTTCTTTAATTTCTAAAGTTCGCTCGCATATGTTATTGCGAAAAATAAATAGCACAATTGATTAATGTAATTAAAAAATATATAAATATTTTCTATGGAGTTGTTCAAAACTTTCGAATATTATATTTGGTGGACTATTACTAGCAAACTT
Source organism: Macrosoma leucophasiata (assembly GCA_036365455.1). Taxonomy (NCBI): domain Eukaryota; kingdom Metazoa; phylum Arthropoda; class Insecta; order Lepidoptera; family Hedylidae; genus Macrosoma; species Macrosoma leucophasiata. The sequence continues at coordinate 15,801,464 of JAWQUS010000021.1, forward strand.
GTAAAGCCAACATAGGTGTGACAATTTTCCTTTTAATTTCGTTATATGTAAATACTATTGCCGCAACGTTTGAATTTCTAACAACAACCGTTTAGTTGGTAGGGGGGGGGGTACACTTGACTCTAACGAAAATTGGCACTTTAAAGCTTAATAAGTCACGAACAGTTAACTAAATGATGTGAGAGTATACCCTATATAATTTTATTTTTTATGTTTTTATTATACTACTTTGTCGGCGTAATTAAGGTGTACTTGTGCCAAATTTCAAATCTCTGGTACCAATAGTTTTTGCGCTAAACCGCAGATGGACGGACAGACAGACGGACATGGCGAAATTATAAGGGTTCCTTGTTTACTCCGGAACCTTAAAAAACACTGATTGCATATTATTATGAACCTTCTTTTCGCCACACCTCTGACGTAACAGATAAACTGCCTGCTTGTAATTGGTTGATAAGAAAGAGTCATTGTTGAGTTAGGTACCTGAAGTCGTGCCAACTAGAAACGAAGATGTTAACGATTTTGTGTACTTAGATTACAACTATTAGATTAAATACTACTTTAAATATGTAAATATTTTGAAGAGAAAATTTATAAACCATACGACTGTTACGCTTGTATGCGACTGTACTTTTAAATTATTTTATGACCGGGCCGTTGGGACGTAGACGTTTTTTGATTACGGCCGAATGGACTACGGTCCATTCTTTTTGGTCCGTTCAGACGTAGTACCCAAATAAGAAGAGCCATCATTGATTCATAACATGTTGTTTGAACGTTGCAAACATACATTGTAAGTATTATGACGAGAATACATCTTAAATGAAATACAAAGTGATTCATCTGTATTATTCGTAGACGGTGTCTCAAAGCGCGACATTTTTTAAAGACACATTACGCTACAGAATTTCTTGTTGGCAGGATCTCTAAACAGACTACAGAGCAATCAAGTGGTGTTCGCGTTTACACTTAGACTGATTCACACAGGGATGGTTTCTAGCGTAGTGTAATAAGCAGCACTCTAAGTAGAGATTCAGGGCATCCGAGGGGGGCCGATAAATCGTGTAATGTAATAGACCTTCTAATTTGGTTCGGAATTTTTCAGAGAGAGTGCATGGTGGCGCACTGAGGCCACGCGCGGGAGGTGACGTCATCGCGCCCGAACGCTCTGTCAGCGCCCTGGACCTCACCATGCCGTATACAGCGCCATCCAACCTGGTCCTCACGCCGGCCCCAGAATGTAAGTCATTTTGATATCTTATGACTATGATAAATTTAACTCTAATAACTGTCGAAGGCATTTGTGAACAGCTGAATTACTTATTTTATTTTATTTTTTATTTAACGTTGGCTGTAGGGATTTCATAGAATTAACGAATAATTTTAAGGACAATTGTCGGCAATTTGGTCTCACTGGTCTAACGTTGCCAGGCGTCTGGATAAAGCAGGACATCATTAGATTTTATGATTGCATGTCCGGTCCAAATGAACGGTGTCCGGCTTTTGTTAGGCTTTTTTACATTTCGTAAACGACCCAAGCGCCGAGGGTGGCCGAGCACTTGTCTCGGCTAAAATCAAGCTGATATCTCGGTCTCGGCGAGAAGAGAACGGAAATGAAATTTACCTTAACTAATGACATTTCGAAAGTTTTTTATAAATACCATCCATCAATTAATTCTGTTTCGAGAATAATATTGACAAGGCGTTTCGTCTTGTCCCTCAGTTTAATATCCTTGCACACATAAATGTTAACATTCCAAAAAAGTTATAAAATAATTTTAAAACATGCATGTACTAGTTGCTTAACAAGTAAAACTTAGGATAATAAACAGTAATTGCTCGCTTAAAGACTTTCTTCACTCATACTTGTTAACTTCTTATGTAACGCGCAGATACTTAGCAACCATTTTGAAACGTCGAATCTTAAGTGTTGTTAACTAATCCTTTGAAGAATAGACGCCGATGTTGATTCGTACAAAATGATAGTCGGATGCTATTGGCCCGCAGTACCGGGTAGGGAGAATAAAACTGGAAAAGCCCTGGAGAATGGATCTTGTTTTGTTGATGGTATAAAAAGAATTGTTGTAGAAATTAAGATGGGACAATGGTCGCTGCCATAGGATTGTAGAAGGACTTTCCAAGAGATTGAAGAAGAAAGACTAGGTGAGCATAGGGACAGGTCAACAGCACTAGGATTTTGTAAGGGGGAAGTTCTTCTAGTAGGAGACCCATCATTTAAAACATAGGTTACAGTCATCAAGAATGTCAATCAACTGATTTCCATAGCTATCAGATCTATGACTGTCCCAAGATTGATAATGGCAGTTGAGATCTCCCATTATCAGAACGGGGGGAGGAACAGATAAGAAGATGTTCTTAATATCAGAAATTATAGACAGATTAGGATGAGGAATATAGATAGAGATTATAGATATATCAAGAGCTCGAACAGCAACAACATTATGCTGTGGGAAGGAAGAGGGATTTGGGAGAAAGGAATCGAATGCGCGATCAAGATCGCACAACCTGCATACCCATCGTCACGGTCATCTCGGAGACAGTGAAAACCCCTAAGCCTAAAATTTGACTCAGGTTTAAACCATGTCTCCGAGAGGGCCATGATAGAAGGAGAGTGATCATTAATCATTCGGATAATTTCATGTTTTTTATGGTGGGCACTCTTGCTGTTCCACTGAAGGAACTGGGCCGTACTGACCGAGTGTTTGCATAAAAAAAAATAAGTTTTGATGCCACGTTGTTCGGTAGAGGAATATCGTTAAATTTAGTAAAAATATTTAAGAGCAAAGACATTAAAAGTTCAAGAAAGTTTTCATCAGGAGAGGAATTTTGTAAAGGATAGGCGCAACCATTTTGGGGAGAAGGAGGATCATATTCACTTATTAATTCTTTATGTGCTCTGATGTCATAACCAGGATTCAGTTGCGGTCTAGGGCGAGGGGATTTATAAATAGTCTTCTTATAAGACTGAGAAGAATGTAAAAGATTTTTTATTGGAGAGGAGTTAGGTTAGGGTACTGAGTGGAAGAGATTGGAGCATTTTGGGAAAGGATAGATTTGGGTAGGGATTTAGCCACATCTGCAAAAGATTTTCCAACAGGGGGACATAAAGCCGAAGCTTGGGCATACGAGATATTTTCTTGAGCCATTCTAATTTTAATGCTTTTTTGTCTGCCCAACTCAACTTCTCAACATACTTTGCTGTTGGAATAATGGAGGCCCTTGCAAAGCAGACAGGAGGCCTCTGATTCGGGGGCTGAGCAACTATCTCCAAGATGGGATTCACCACAGCGGTAGCATCGGGGCTGAGACCGGCATTGGTTCTTAATATGTCCAAAACGGCAACAGTTCAGGCATTGGATAGTTGGCAAGTTATACAATTCTACACGTAAAGCGTTGTGAAAACAATAGATTCTGGGTGGTAAGGTTTGTCCGCTAAAAGTCAAAACAACTGATTGAGTAGGAATCCACTCTACAACTCCATTGGAGATAGACTCTCTGTTAAGTCGACGGGCTTTCAATATACCTCCACATCCTTCAGGAATTGTAATATATTCTACCAGTTCTTCCATAGACCAATCTACGGGAACTTCTTTAATAAGCCCCATCCTTGTTACTCGGTATGTTGGAATCAAAGCATTAAATTTATTTTTTTCTAGTTCTGGATGATTTACAAATGAGTTAGCTGCATCAGCATTCAAAAATTCTACAGAGATCCTATTGCGTCCTTCACGATTAACTCCTCCTGTAACTATATGTGACATTTGGTTTTTGTGTAGAAACTGTCCGAATTTTATTGGGCGAATGATAGTTCCCGCTGCTGGATCTGGCTCAGTTCGAGACACATGTACAACAAACGGACCCTTATCATTTTGACTGTAAGTTTTCTTTTCGTTTAGCGAAGGATGAGTGAAAACTGTTTGAATGGATGCAGATGAAAGCTCCGTGTTAGTAACAGTTTTTTTAGACGATGTTTCTGGATGGGGGGAGCTGGGCCTTTTCCGGTTAGCAGAGGGTTCCGGAGGGTCTGGAGGTTTTGGAGGCATCTTATCATCCACCTCCATCGTGAACTATTAAGCACATATAAATATTATATAAGCACACGAAATACAAATATACTTACAAATAAACCTTTCCCCAAACAAAAACGACACAAAAGAAAGTATTAACGCTTCAAAAACGTAAGAAAACTGAAAAACACGTGCGTCCACAAAAACTCAGAAAGCAGAATCCCTCTATCCCATTATTGTTACATACTCTGTGACAAGATGTGTCACAGAGTATGTAACAATAGAATGTCAAAGTATAAAACTAGGAAGTAGGGATGGTGATCCGAAACCTGAGATCGATTAATCGGAAAAGCGATCTTTAGGAACCAAAAAATCGGTTCTTATTTAAATAATTATAATAATTTATTTAAATCGATCCACAATACCGGATTGATCTAGTGAATCGACACTATACCCTGGAAAATCGAAGATCGATCTTTTGGTTAATTCACACAGGGACATAGGAAACATACAGATCATAAGATTTAACATTTAAACGTATAGGAAGCATTATACCAGCATTAAACACTGTTGAGTTGCTTGTTTTTGGTCGTCTGTTTTCCTTGAAATTTAGTATTACATATCCCAAATCAAAAATAGATCGATAACCGAAGATCGATTTTTTCAATGTTGATTTATTCGTGGATGGATTTTGGACATATCGATTCGAATATTGATTTATTTCAGAAAGAATCGCCATCCCTACTACTAAGTCTACTAAGTTACTACTAGTCTACTAAGTTTTTACTGGTGGTAGAGCTCCAGTGACGGAGCTCGCGGGCGTAGGCACCACCGCATTACCTAATATACTTGCCGCTAAATGGTAGTGTTTAGCACTGTCGTGTTCCGGTCAGGTGGTAATGCACGGCCCTGTAATTTCCGGCACAGAGGCGTAATACCTTAGGCCTCAGGAGTGGTAACGCATCTGCATTTTGACCATGGTCTTTGCGTAAGTGTCTATAGGCTGCAGTCATCACTTAACATCAATGTGATCTGCATGCTTGTTTGCCACTTCCGTTACAAAAAAAAAAAAAAAAAAAAAAGACTATGAAAAGCTGCTCTGAACTTATTTATTAAAAAGAACAAGTTTAAAAGTCTTCAACAACGACTTACCCTTAGGCTGTTGATATAATATTGATATTTTTTATTTGTAGTTGGATCAAGGAAGAGATTAATGGACGACACGCAGGGTCAAATAATTTTTGTAAATTATATTGATATATCGATATTTTTTTCGATATATCGAACACTGGTGCTGATATTTTAAAATTAAAAAGATCACAGCCCTACATCGAGTTTGACAAGCTGACAACAACAAGACAGTGACATCTACAAATTTTTTTGAAGGGTCATGGCACAAGTCAATGGTTCTATTGCCATTCCACCGTATGTGTGACGTCAAATGGCGCATACGTCTTTTTAGAATACACTAACTTTCAAAGTAGAAATTACAAATGAAAAGTACAAAATTTCGAAAAATGGTTAAACACGGGTCCCTTAGTTTTGGATTAACTTTTGAATAATGTAATAAAACATGTAGGTTAAAAATATGAAATGTTGTCCACTGTCTAATCTAACTGACTCCGAATGGTAGTTTATGGTAGTATTATTTGTTGAAGTAATTCGATTAAAGAGAAAATAATTTAGAATTAATTGGCAGCCATTCATCAATTACATATCAAATGGCCAGTATTGTAATGCTGCAGGTTCATAGATTAAAAAAAACGTAACTTCACGCCTGTAATCTCCGAAGGGGTAGGCAGAGGTAAATGCATGCATTCAAACATACATACAAACACCCACGATTCGCCGGTTACGTTTTTGGCCCATGTAACAGCCTGTCGACATCTCCGAGCACATTACCAAACTTCGAGGTACTGGGAAATTTCCAGAAAATGGAAAAATTCCAATAGAACCAGAGATAAAGGACTTTTTACACCATTATCTCTGATAACGCCCTACCCGGGCATCGAACCCAGGACCTCAGCCTAGTAGTAGCCTGCTACTACTAGGCTACCGAGGCAGTTAAATAGATAAAAACTACAAAATAACTATTTATTACAAATAAGGGTGCGATAAGGCACCCTAATTTCTCACCAATACTGGCCATTTGATGTGTAGGTAATTGATGTATGGCTGCCAATTGATTCTATAATAAATTTTATATGGATACCTATCATTGTTGCAGGTCGCAAGCTCTCTCGCGGCATATCGCGGGCGACGGACAACGAAGGGCTGGTGTGGGCGCTACGCAGCAACACGGAGCCTGAGCCGACCACGCTCAGCTCCGACCACATACTTTTGCTACCCGACATCTCCGTCTACCCACCCGACTTCAGGTCTGTTGAATCATTAGCTCAGGGATGGCTAAATGGCAAGTGTACCGTTACTGGTCCGTGACACAAACTTTTGGGAACGTAACTGATCACAAAAATAACTACGAAAATAGGAAAGAGTTGAAAATTGAAAATAAAACATATTATTATTGCAATACAAATTCCACAAAGAATATTATTTCGGTACTTATATTAGTTTTGCATTATGTTTAATAGTTTCACGGGGCTCTATTTACCGGACTATTATAAGACTTGCGCGAGAACATGGATCCGACTGAAGCTCTTTCGAGATTCTAATGTAATTTGGAATTGGCTGTATTTGGCCATTGCAGCCAGCTTACAATATTTATCATAATGGTGCTAATATAATTAGGAAATGCCTTTAAATTATTTGACAGCATTTTACTTTAGAAAAAATGGTACGTATATACATTTAGGTATGGCTCCTTTGCACTTTGCACTAGCTACGAAACAAACTAAAGATGTTTCTCGTTTAAACTGGTGAACGATCGATCAAAAATAAGGATATTAAAGACACATGTAATAAAACGAACACATTGGCAGATGGCAGGCGATATATCAACGCATACGACATTCGGGTTACAGTGTGATCATTACGCGGCGAAACTGATGGATTGTAATGACTCGTATTACAATCCATACGAAATACTCGACATTTTTCTGGGCGCCGCTTTCAGCTATAGAACGAACGAGCAAAAATATTATCTTTAAAAACTAGCTGTGCCCGCGACTTTGTCCGCGTGAGAATTTATGATTGTTCAGTATCTACTTGGACGAAGTCGTGGGCGCAGCTAGTATAAACGTAGCCTAAGTTACTCCTTATTACATAAGCAATCTGCCAGTTAAAGTCGCGTCGATGCCCAACGAGGACCATCGACAAGATCGTCCACATTTTTAAAGTGCAACAGTAAGGCGAATTCATTTTGCTAGTGTTTAAACTGAAGAATTACCAATCGATCTATCAAAAAATAACGAACAAAAAGATATTTTATTTTAAAGAAAAATGGAAAGAAAAATTTGACTTCAGGCGAGACTCGAACTCGCACTCGCGAACGTAAAGATACATGCAATGAAACATTACGCCACGAAACTGATGGATTGTAATAACTTGTATTACAGCTCATACGAAACGCGCGCCATTTTTCTTGGCTCACCTTTAAGCTAGTCACGATGACATATAACTTTGCACCTCACACATTCGGCACGCGGCCAAAACACGCAACGCCTTTTGCTGCCATTGAACTGCGCTAAGTTCGCCGTTCTTCGACCTTCAGTGTAGACGTTTTAATTGCCTGAAAGTTGTTATACTTAGAAAATGTTAATAGCTGGAACATTTGACTGCATTGCTGCTTTAATAACTTTCTGCTAATAATAGCTGAGTTATAACAAGAAGACAAAATAATCGCCTCTTATGGCAGTCAGGGAGAAAGCAGTCATATTCTATTTGTCCGATTTTGCAAGATAGGTGTTTATTCAGAAATGAAATGTGCATACTTATTTTTGTCTATTGATTCCAATGTTAATACTTTATGAATGCGATTACATTACCATCAGCAATCTCTTATGATGACTTGAATCCTTTATATTGAAGAACAACATAGTTCCCTCATTCAGTTACGGCCGAGTCTATTGCGTCTACTGCTCCTCGCTATTTTATAAGACGATCACATTTTAAGGCTCTTCTAGAATGCAATATTGTTAATTCATTAGCAGCCTCTTATCGGTTGAATCCTTTTATCGAACAAAAGACGCATACTATTTCTCTCAATACATGGGCTTTTTGTAAAACATCTCGTCTAGGCCTGTTAGGCCACACAGTTCGCGCCACGGCCAACTCCAGGGAAAGTTGTGTCTTCTTACATTTTCTTTACTTCGGAATACGACATTTGCCAAAAAGATAGCTTGCGTCTTCTGACGAAGTAACTTTTTGTTCCAAATTTATTTTACCGGGTATTTACTTTGTCAAACGCTCCAGTAGTATTATAGAGGTAACTCAACACTTCCATCAGAAGTCTCTTAAGAATTGAATTAACTTCATAAAAACTTTTCTTTATTTCTCTCAATTCAATGGCTTCACCTCATTGGGAAAGATCTCCTTGAGACAGCTAATGATCCTAGCATCAGCTGGAATCCTCAGCTGGGGACGCGACGGCCGACGGCCTCCCGAATCCTGCCTCTCACTAACTCCGGAGAAAATAAAATTTGACACAAAATAAAATTATATCCTTAGGACATGGTGTAACCTTTTTACCCCAAATTCTTTTACTTGATCTTCAACCTCTCGAACAGCTCAAATAGTTAACAAAAGATAATTCAGAATTATCACTAGTCCCATAAGAATTTAACTTAGGCTTAGAGAATAATTATTTCTCACAAGACATTGGTACATACTGAACAAAAACATATTTATTTAAATCCAGAGGCTTCATCGAGAAGGATCTCCTGGAGACAGCCACTCTAGTGACCCTGGAGTCAGCTGGAATCCTCAACTGGTGGCGTCACGGCCGAGTCCCGGGAGCTCCTCGTCTCTTGCCTCTCGCTACTTCTGGAGACGGCAACTGTTTACCTCACGCCGCTTCGTTGGCGGCCTACGGCTTCCACGACAGACTGCTCGCTTTGAGGACTAAAGTGCAAGCTCTATTGTCGGGTGAAGGCGGCGATGTTCTTACAAGTAAGTTAGATTTATTTTTAATATTTAATTCTGTTCATTTATATTTTATGTGCTGATTTTTAGAAGCAACATCTGTGCAGGACGCTCGTGAATAGTGTACAGTGTTTGTGATTAAAAAACAGTTTTGATAGTGATCGACCATACAGTCCTCAATAGTGTACGTTGTCAGCGCGTAGACAACCTATAACAATCACGTTGTGTAGTGGTTGATAGCATAGTACACAATAGTATACGTTGTCGGAACGTAGATAGTGCTTAAGTGACCAATAGCGTTAGAGTATTGTATAACTTCTATTTTTAGATTTTGTCTTTTTTATGTAATATTTGTGTAATTTAGAGTGTAATTAATAGTCTTGTGTCACTTAAAGCTCGTTTGTGTTTAATATTACTTTATTTTGTATAATTTAACAGTTTTTCGTGTATAATCTTATAGTTTTTTGAATATGTTTGTTTTTCTTGACTTCTGTTTGTATCTTTGAACATTTGTAATAGTTTCATGTAAGTTTTATAGTTGTAATGTGTTTATTCTATCTGAAAATAAAGATTTTTGATGTCGTTTGTTTCCTTTCGGTAATGATCTGAGATACATAGAGATTTTAATTGGCCAAATAGATCTGATAGCTGATTGGTTGTTCGAATCAACCAATCATGGATAGTAAAATTTGTTTACTTGAAATTTAAATATCTCTTGTGATTGGTTACTTGAACCAATAATCAATCACCAGAGGTTTTCTTAAGCTCGATGACCTTGAGATTTTAGAATAGTGAAGAATGAGTTTAGAATATTTTGTATGGCCGGTACAGTTCGTCGACAGCACTCGGAATACTCGGATCACTACCTTAGGAAGAAATCAGAAGAAGGAAATTAATAGTGAAAAAGTGTTTTATTGGAAGACCGGTAGAGCGTGTCACCCTGGTTCGCTTGCGCTGCTTTATACGCCATACAGCGTGCGTCTTCAATCCAGTCAATAGTAAAGTGTGGTTCGCCACAACATCTATACTTTTTATTGGACTTTTTGTAAGTTTTTAACTGTTTTATCGAAAATAAATCGACCAATAAATAATAATAAGAATAATAATGACGAGAGACATAATAATGGCAACCCTTGATACGTCCCACTGCTGGGCACGAGTGTCTTCCCCTTCTTTGGGCGGAGGCTTCGGTAGCTTAGTGGTAAAGCATATAGACTGATAAATCGACTGGTCCTTATTTTTTTTATCAAGAAAACGGTGTGGTACTTCTGGTTATCGTGGTCCTCTTGACGAAATAATCCAAGATTTCAAATTGCTTGCAAAAATCAAGTATACTCTGTAACATACAGCCTGTTATGTTTTGTTAAAAAATATTTAGAAAACAAATTTTTATGACCTTTGGGCGGCAATTTTATTTAGTTTATCTTTTGCTTGGCTTTCAAAAGGTCATGAGGTGTCCGACGTGAGCGTCGATAAGGTCACTCGTGTAAAGCAAGTAGGCTCGATAAATTTGTAGAGGATTTAACCAACCAATCAGTTGCTTATCTACTGACAGACATAATACCTTACAGACAGACATACCTTTCTCTAAATGGCGATTCACTAACTTAATTCAGCGGTTACTCAATGTTTTCTTTAAGTCTGAAAAAAAAAAAACAGTATCTATTTACTTGAGTCTTAATACCGAAAATGTTTGTAAAGAAATACTATTTCTTTCTTCGCACTCTGTGTGTTTACTTACCATGAAGTTTGGTTATAGTTTTTAACTTTTTAATTGTCTGATTTTAAAGAAGAAACGAATTCAGAATGTCAGATGACAGATTTAAATACGAGTTGATTGACAATTGGATAATCAATGAAAATTTTAATATTATATTATTTTATGTTTTAAAAGTGAAAGAATAAACTTTCATTGTCGTTTCTTCTTTACAGGTTTGAGTTCATATTGTTTTATATTACCTAAATAAAATAGTCTCTGTATAAAAAAAACTAACAATAAATCTTCTTTACAGCAACACAAGGTTTATTTCTTTCATGTAGTAAAACAGACTTATAAAACGACAATTTTGTTTATAAAAAGATGCAAATGGAGCAGTTACGTTTTGAATTCACGATTTTACCGGCGAATGATGGAAAATCTAATATTTGTTGTGTAACCTCAATCACAACTAAAGATGAAAAAAAATTTGCTATACCAGAGGAATTACAGTCTGTTGGATTTCACGAAGAATTAATTGAGACAGCCGTGTACAACAAAGTAAAAAATAGTTTAAAGAAAAGACATCAGACACGAAGAGTTTGGATAACTATGACAGATAAATTACGAGAAATTTACATAGATGCTGATGGTAACTTACAATTTGGAGAACAATATCTGGAGGAAATTGAACATAGCCGAGCATCTGAAGAACAAATTAGAGATTCGAATTCGTTGGAAGAAATGTTTACAAAGTTAATAGAAAATACACATGATTTAAAAAAACAGAATCTGAAATATGTCGCAGAGAAGTTTGTGATTGAGAAATTTACGAGCAAAAACTCGAATGCAAGGCAATGGATTGACATTTTTGAGAGAGAATGTTCTCGCTTCGGTATTATGAAAGATAAACAAAAAATTGAGATTCTCCGACTATTTATGGATAAAAGTTGTGTTGATTGGTACAGCTCAATGATTATAAAATTAACACTCAACTCAGAGTGGATAGTTTGGAAAGAAAAGTTGTGTGAGTCATTTGCAAACCAAAACTGGAACCAAGTGACCTATGCATTGTTATTTAAATATAAGGATGGTTCATTAGTGGACTATGCCATTAAAAAGGAAAAACTTTTATTGGACATGAGAAATTCAATTGATACAGGTACACTGGTGGATCTGATAGCGGTAGGTTTGCCAGGTTTTGTATTAGAGAAGATAAATAGAGAAGCAATGAACGATATAGTATGTTTATTCAATGAGGTGAGAAAGTATGAACATTTGGTAAATAAAAATAAAAATGGAACGTACAGAAAGTATGAAAATCAAAGGATAAATATTATAAATGAAGGACGTTATCCATGCAAAATATGCGTAAAATTAAATAAAGGGGTTCGCTATCATTCCGAAGCTACATGCTGGTTTAGAGATAGAGAAGATGATAAATTAAATAAAAGATATATTAAACATGTAAATAATTCAGTGATTGAAGCAGAGTTAAATGAAACAGAACAAAAAAACTAGTAGTGACACCATTAATTAAGATCAAACTACTGTTAAATAATAAATTAGAAATTTATGGAGTATACGATTCAGGTTCAAATGTATCTCTAATTAATTCCAGATTACTAAAACTAAATACGAAAGGACATAACTCGAATGAAGAAAATATAGTAACAATTAATGGTGTCCAAAAAACAAGTGGTTTGACAAATTTAAAAATAAAAATTTTTGAAATAGAAGAAAATGTGGATGTGTACATCATTGACGAACACAAATTCAGATATGATTTCTTAATAGGATTAGATATGATAAAGAAATACAAGCTAGTACAAAATGAGGAGTTAGAAATAACTCAGAAACAATACTTACATGAAAAGAATAGTAAAAAAAATGGAGAAAAAGATAGACGAAGGTGAAAATGAAGGTAATAAATATGAAAACGAAAACAAAATTAATTTTAATGAACATATCAAAGAAGAGGAATTTGAAATAAAGGTTGGTCATTTAGATGATGATAAAAGGGAAGAAATAAATAAGCTAATACAACAATATCAATCAGTTTTTGCCAAAAACAAGTATGACGTGGGAATGGTTAAAGGATATGAAGCAAGAATAGATTTATTAATGGATAAATACTGCAGCAAGAGGCCATACAGATGCACTATAGAAGACAAAAAAGAGATAGCAGAACAAATAGCCGAATTATTGGATAATGCGCTTATAGAAGAATCTTATAGTCCATTCGCAGCACCAGTAACTTTGACATTTAAAAAGGAAGAAAATAAAAAATCAAGGCTCTGTATAGACTTCAGGGATTTAAATAAAATTGTAGTTCCTCAGGCTCAACCCTTCCCATTAATTGACGATTTAATGACAAAAACAAGAAATTGCAAATTTTTTACAAGCTTAGACGTTAATTCAGCTTTTTGGTCTATACCTCTACGAGTAGAGGACAGGAAGAAGACAGGGTTTGTAACTCAAGAGGGACACTTTCAATGGACTTGCCTACCATTTGGTTTGAAGACTGCTCCAGCAATATTTCAAAGAATATTGTGTAACATACTTAGAAAATATAAACTAACCGATTTTGCTGTCAATTATATAGATGACATCCTGATATTTTCAAACTCATTTGATGAACACATAAGTCACTTGAAACAGTTACTAGAAGCAATTCAAACGGAAGGATTTCGACTAAAATTTATAAAATGTACATTTGCATCAGATTCGGTAAAATACCTGGGACATATCATTCAATATAATTCTATCCAACCACTGAAGGACAATCTCATTTCGATAAAAGAATTTCCAGTACCAAAAACACAGAAGAATATTCGACAATTTTTGGGAAAAGTAAACTTTTACCATAAATATATACCAAGGAGCGCAATAATTCTTGACCCATTACATAATTTGCTAAGAAAAAATCAAAAGTTTGTTTGGTCTGAAGAATGTCAAAATGCGTTTGAAAAAATAAAGAGTCTCTTGTGTTCACAGCCAATACTAGAAATTTATGATCAAAATCTACCAATAAATATTTATACTGATGGTTCTCTGCTGGGTGTTGGAGCAATTTTAAAACAAGTACAACTAGATGGTAAAGAAAAACCAGTAGCCTATTTTTCAAAAAAACTGAATGGAGCGCAAAAGAAGAAAAAGGCAATATATTTAGAATGCTTAGCTATTAAAGAAGCACTAAGATATTGGCAGTACTGGCTGATAGGTAAATCGTTTACAGTCTACACAGACCATAAACCATTAGAAAACATGAACTTAAAAGCTAGAACAGACGAAGAACTAGGTGATTTGACTTATTACCTTTCACAATATGATTTTAAAATCAAATATTCCCCTGGAAAAGATAATTTAGAAGCGGACTGTTTAAGTCGGAATCCTGTATTAGAACCAGAGGATAATCTAGAAGAACAACTGAAAGTTGTGAACTTAATTACATTAGAAGATATTGTAATAGATCAGAATCAAAATAAAGAAATACAGAGAAACAATAATAAAATAATCAAAAAACACAATTTATACTTCAAAAGAATTAGGAACAAAGAGAAAATAATAATAACAGAAGAATTCAGTATTAAATTTATAAAGCGAATACATGAAGATCTATGTCACATTGGAGTGGGACAAATGCTAAAGACTATTAGTTCACTGTACGCAACAAAAAATTTAACGAAAAATATTAAAAATGTTTGTAGGAATTGTGAAATTTGCATAAAAAACAAAACAAGAGGACAACACAAATATGGATTAATGTCATATTTAGGCCCAGCGACAAGACCCTTTGAAATAGTATCAATAGACACAATTGGAGGTTTTGGTGGTTCTAGATCAACCAAGAAATACATACATCTTTTAGTGGACCACTTCACTAGATATGCATTTATTATAACATCAAAAACCCAGGGTGCACATGACTTTATAAAGCTAATAAATAAAGTCGCTGAAACCGAAGAGATTGGGATGCTCCTTACCGACCAGTATCCTGGAATAAACTCTAAAGAATTCAAGAAATTCCTTACTGACAAACAAATAACAATAATTTTTACAGCAGTGAATGCACCGTTTTCTAATGGCCTAAATGAAAGGTTGAATCAAACGATAGTTAACAAAATTAGATGCAAAATCAATGAAGATGGAGAAAACAGAGCGTGGACTACAATAGCACATGAATGTGTAGAAAAATACAATCAGACTAACCACTCAGTAACTGGCTATGCACCATGTTATTTGCTATACGGAACAGATGTTAAGGTTTTACCAAAAGAACTACAACAAGGAGGTATAAATAGTGACTGGATCGAAGATAAGAAAACAGCGCTTAATAATACCTTGAAATCACATTACTATAACAAAATGAGGTATGATAGGAATAGAAAACAAAGAGAATTCAGTGTGGGAGATCTAGTATATATAGAAAATGGGAATAAACTAAATAGGAAAAAGCTAGATGAATTGAGAATTGGACCATATAAAATAATTAAAAAGAAATCTAATACAATTTACGAGATAGATACAGGACATAGAAAAACAGAGTCAAATCTTTTTCATGTCACAAAACTAATTCCAGTACAGATAACAGAGGATGAGAATGTGCAAGTATCAAATGGAG
This sequence comes from Macrosoma leucophasiata, assembly GCA_036365455.1. Classification (NCBI taxonomy): domain Eukaryota; kingdom Metazoa; phylum Arthropoda; class Insecta; order Lepidoptera; family Hedylidae; genus Macrosoma; species Macrosoma leucophasiata. The sequence goes on from JAWQUS010000021.1 coordinate 15,816,852, forward strand.
AACTGGAGTGAAAATTCACGGGTGAATTTTCTTCCCCATGGGGGGAGATGTAAAGAAATACTATTTCTTTCTTCGCACTCTGTGTGTTTACTTACCATGAAGTTTGGTTATAGTTTTTAACTTTTTAATTGTCTGATTTTAAAGAAGAAACGAATTCAGAATGTCAGATGACAGATTTAAATACGAGTTGATTGACAATTGGATAATCAATGAAAATTTTAATATTATATTATTTTATGTTTTAAAAGTGAAAGAATAAACTTTCATTGTCGTTTCTTCTTTACAGGTTTGAGTTCATATTGTTTTATATTACCTAAATAAAATAGTCTCTGTATAAAAAAAACTAACAATAAATCTTCTTTACAGCAACACAAGGTTTATTTCTTTCATGTAGTAAAACAGACTTATATGTTTATAATATATTCGCACATACACTATTGTTAAAATAACTATTTAATAAACGACGTGATGTGATCTTCAACTTTTAGCTACGTATAAGCATTGTAGCATGACATGTGATGTGAGGCAATTTTTGTTTCTACTTTTAAAATTGGACAAAAACTAAATTGTACCTATTTTATGACATGAAAATCGTCACCGACAAATACTCTTCTGAGGGATGGTGGGTAGGACACACAGGTACACTTCTCTTCCTCCCTATCAACTCTCTGCTGGCAGTGACAGAGAGTTGAGATGTTTTTGGATTATAATTGTATCATCTACCATGGCCTTCGCTAGGGGGTGGCAGCTGCCCCTCACTAGAGATAAAATACAGCACAAATTTACAGCAAAGACTGAATGATATGTACAAGTATAGGTACCAACCTGACCCCTCTAGAGCCATTCTGTGCTCTCCTATATCTAAGCTTCAAATCGTGGTCTGGCGACACCCTTGTCATCTACCCTATTCTTGTCAAATCAGATGCAATGAAACGCCGGTGGCGCTGGTCGGAGAGTATATCGCTGCGTTCCGCCGGCCTTCGACCATCGGAAGCCGAATGGGAGGCGGAGTGGGCGGACGCGGTGCGAGCGGCGTCCGCCGAGCCTCGCCCCCGCACACAACCCTCGGCCGCCGCACCGCACTACACCGGCCTGGAACAGCTTCACGTGTTCGCGCTCGCTCATGTCATGCGTAGACCGGTCGTCGTGTTCGCTGATGTCGCGCTCAGGGTTAGTGTTCTTTTCTATGTGTAACGTAACTCCACGCGTGTAATCTCCGAATGGGTAGGCAGAAGTAAATGCATTCAAGCATACATGAAAACATCCACGATTCGCCGGTTACATTTTAACCCATGCGCACAGGTTTTTGTTTTAATCTCCTTTGTATATTTAAACAAGAGGAGTAAGTATTGTTGTGGATGACTTGACAGAAGTCCTCGCTACGGTTTACGGGCAACTTAAGTCAATATCAAGATGAAAGGTGAGTATAGAGTGGATTAGGTATGTATTTTGAGTTCAGGTGTATATGTATGTGATGATATATATCATGTATTATGCGCACAGGTGGCGAGCCTGTTGACGTCTATGCACATTACCAAACTGCGAGGTACTGGGAAACTTCCAGAGAATGGAAAAATCCCAATGGAACCAGAGTTAAAGACCGCACCGTTATCTCTGATAGCCCCCGACCCGGGAATTGAACACAGGACCGACCCCAACGTAGTAGTAGTGCCCTGCAAACACAGTAGCCTAGTGCCCATTCATTTAGTTATTTAGCTGCCTACGAAAATCTGCGAAGGGTGATTTATCACATCCAATCCTCCGCCGCTCTACCACACCGCTCACCTCGAGCAGTTACATATATTTGCACTCGTACATGTTAAGCGAAGACTGATCGCGTTCAGAGTAAGAGTATATTTCCATTTATTATCGTACATAAATCATCAAAGGTAGAGGGAACATGTGCGGGGTGCACATGTTCCCTCTACCTTTGATGATTTAACCGGTGGGTGAGATGAGAGCACGATTCACAAGTCATATATTTTTTAACATAAAATTTATCCCAAAATTGATCCTCACGGTTCATTCGTAGTAACCATAGAGCAACACCGGAGGGGAGTAGCCATATGCAGGCTTTCCTCTCTGTCAAAGTACAAGCCCAAATGGGCTTATACCTGTCGCCTAGATGTTTAAATGTATGCGTGAAATTGTTTCTGTATTTTGTTAAAGTCAAGGTGTGAGTTTCGTAGTGATAGACGATTTTTGTAGTGTGCGTGTGTCGCACATGTTTCCCCCGCAAAAATGACTAGACTGTTTTGCATCGGTAATAAACGCTATGGCTACTCCCCTCCAGTCCGCCGCGACCGGTGGCCCGTGTTCACAGATCACCCCAATAGATACCGCATACAGGGCGACCGACGCGCACAAGTTGCTAGCTAACTTTCAATGCTCGAAATCGCGACGCCAATGACGCCATTAGTGACCAAGCATCCGACCCGTTCGTACGTGAGAAATAATTCATTTTCTACCGAAAATATCTAGGGAATGGCTTCCTGCGCAGTAAAATCATGTCTAAATACGTCTAGAACATCAAATATTTAAAAGGATGGTATGGCAGTTCACCGGTAAGTAAATAAATTCATTTAAAACACTTATTATCAGAGATCAACTTAAACTGGATTAAGCACAAGTACATTTTCGCAAAGTCCTGCTCACTCATTACGTTATTTACATTATTTGTCCCTTTCTAAGATAAGAAAGTCGATCGATAGTGTTGTACCGCATATACGTTAGTCGGTATCGGTATTTTTAATAATACTTCAAAACCTTTATCAGAAAATATGTAATAATACTACGTTTAGAATTGACACTTCGACTTCCTACCTGTTTTGCCCTCCCCCTCTGAGCTCTTAGTTTAAAATCAGTTGGGTGATAAATTTAAGGTCTTGCGGTGTATTTGTGTACTTAATTCACCTACCAGCCGCGAAGTGGTAGTGTCCACCGCTATTGTGTTCGGTGGTAAAGTACGGTGATAGAGCTCCAATGAACGAGCTCGAAAGCGTGAACACCTACATGTTACCTGTTTGACCTGCCAGTAAGTGGTAATCGGTTTTCTCTAATGTAAACCGTTATCCTGTTCCGGGAAGATGGTAATATACAGTGGTAGAGCTCCAGAGCGAGCGAGCACCACTGCATTTACCAATTTACATTTAATGTAAGCGACAATAGTATGTTAGCAATGTGCGTATCAATGTCAGGGTTCCTGTAGGTGATAATTACGAATATAATATAAATATAAAAATACAATTTGTTTTAATTAGACGTGCATTTCAATTGTTTTTCACTTTAATTATTTTTTTTCGTTTTTTCTTGTTATAAGCGGTGCTTGTCAACCTGAATGAATAAATTAATTTCTGATTCTGATTCTGATTGGTATTTCCTTTCAAATCGAAGATGGCGGACTTAATTATTTTTCTACGTTGTGATATGGTGTCAATTTCGCGGTTTCTTGGGGTACTGATTACGAAAATGTCATCTTTTTTCATATCCAAGATGGCGAACAGATTTTTCTTTCAAAATATGATATGGGTATCAATTTTGGAGTTTTTCGAGGTGCTGTTTACGAAAATGGCATCCGTTGTCAGATCCAAGATGGTGGACAGACATTTTTTTTCAAAATGTGAAATGGGAATCAATTTCGAGGTTTCTTGGGGTGCTGATTACGAAAAAAAATCCGTTTTCAGATCCAAGATGGCGGAAATAATTGTTTTTTATTTAGATACACCTATATAGGCTAATAGCACCTTAGAAAACTTCGAAAGTTACACGCATTTGATTTAAGAAATAGTTATTAGCCATCTCGGATCTTAAAAAGTTGTCATTTTCGTAATAAGCACTCCAAGAAACCTAGAAATTGATACCCATATCATATTATGAAAGTAAAAATCTGTGCGCCATCGTGGATCTGAAAACAGATACCATTTTCGTAATCAGCACCCCAAGAAACCTCGAAATTGATACCTATATCACATTTTGAAAATAAAATCCGTCCGCCATCTTTGAACTGAAAATGGATGCCATTTTCTCTTCTTCATTTTTCAACTATCCGCCTTCTTGAATTAGAAAAATGCACCTCAGGAAACCGTAAAATATAGATCCATATCATATTTTCTAAAAATAATTATGTGCGCCATCTTTGACTTGAAAGGAGATACCATTTTCGTAATTAAAACCTCAAGGAACCCTAACATTGACACCCACATTGCTTACATATTATCGTTAGGTACCATTTAGTGAAAAGTAAATTGGAAAAGTAAAGTGGTGATCGTACGCCCTGAAGCTGCATCACTGAAGCTCTACCACAGCAGTATATAACCTATCCCGAACATGAGAGAAAACCGATAACCACTTGGCAGGTTATATGGTAAGATGCTTTAAAGTGGCCTATTTAAATATTTTAATAAATAATCATAATCCGCTGTGCTATACATGCGCGATGGCCTGACAAACATTTAAAGTTACTTATACTTTTAAGCTATAATGTTTAAATATAAATGTAAAATAATTACTTTATTGGCATTAATTTATGCGTTTTTATTTACCTACTCAAATGATATACTACTAATATTTTAATTTACCTATTTCTGAAATTATGATTATATTATTTCCAGTTACTGACAACTGTATTTACCAAGTTCTGCTGAATTATCTTTAAAAAGCAAATAAATGTGGAAAAAATATCGATAAGAAATATCAATAAGTTTCCCAGCTCAATGAGTGGGCGTATGGGGCGGGCCAAGTCTCCAATTCAAACAGCCAATCACAGCGTTTTAGTTACGTCTCCCGCAACACCCGCGTACCTCGAAATCGGTGAACACGGATCCGAACAAATATTCACTAATGCGGTATCTATTGGGGGTGATCTGTGCCCGTGTTGCTCTATGGTAGTAACTTTTACACACAGGGGCAGTTTTTCAGAAACAAACATACTCACACTTGCGTAAATCAACTTGCAGGATTTTCGCGGCGATCCCATAGCACCGATCCCATTCGGCGGCGTGTACTTGCCTTTGGAGTTGGAACCAGAAGTGTGCAGTAAGGCGCCGATCCTCCTGGCGTACGATGCTGGACACTTCTCGGCTTTAGTGCCTTGTGAGCCCCTGCCCACTGATGGTGCGCGAGTGCCTTTAGAAGATCAGACCGGCAATCCATTGCCTATAAGGTAAATTTACTTTTAAAGTTCACATTCATTCATTATTTTGCCTATTTTTCACCGAGTTCAAAAAACGAGAAGGTTCTCAATTGGGCCGGTATATATATATTTTTTTTATGTATGTACGCGAATTTCGCCGAGATTTCTGGACCGATTTACGTCATTCTTCTTTTGTTTGATGCGGAATAGTTTAGAATTGGTCCCATAAAAATTTGATTGAGATAGGCCCATTAGTTTCCATTTTATGAGCATTTTTTTACTTACTTTCACCTCAGACTAAAGGAATAAGAATAGACGGCGAGTTGTCATACAGTGCGTTGAATCCACTGAAGTTCTAGATAGTCCTAATGCGCCTGACTACAAGATGACAACAAGTTTAGTGACAATGACACATTTACTCATCGACGACACAACACAGCATACTTACTCCTTCGTGGATAAAATTTTTTCATTGATTTCGTATAGTCGTGAAATAATTTTGTATCGACACACCTAAACAATTTAAATTAGGTATCTTATTGTCACGAAGCTAAAAGATTCCGATTTTACAAATTTAACAGATGTGAACATTAATCTAAATGACAATGCAGCAATAAACTAAAAAGTATTAAATAAATATAACTACGTTAAGAAAAACCGACTTCAAAAATGAAAAGTAAAAAATAATGATTTAATTGTAATTATATACTTCCTATTATTTATATGTGCTATTTACTAATAGGTTTGAAGTCGGTGCCAAATTTCATGCCTGTAATCAAGCATACATGCAAACACCCACGATTCGCCTGTTACGTTTTGTTCAGTGTATTAATATGCTCGTATTCATATTTAAGTGATTAAAATATAATAATTTGTTTAAGGCTTGGCACTGATTTCCAACCTATTAGTAAATAGCACATATAAATAATAGGAAGTATATAATTTACAATTAAATCATTATTTTTTACTTTTCAGTTTTGAAGTCGGTTTTTCTTAACGTAGTTATATTTATAATATTGTGAAGTTTTGTCTACAATTAATATATTTTAAAAGTAAATTCACTGCTAATAGAACATCTATGTGAATTGATTGTTTAATTGGTCACTGGTTTTATGACTTTTTATGTCATGAATTGGCAAACAAGCTTGCGGTTCACATTGATGGTGAATACTGTAGCCTATAAACATCTTCATAAAAATCAGAGATTTCAATGTTCATGCGTTGCCTGAGATCCTAGTTGATGTGCCTCTGTGCCAGAAATTGTGCCGTACTTTACCACCTGACCGGAAACTATAGCACACCGCGGACAGTCCGCCAAAATTCCATCAATCAGTGATGTGTATTTACACGTGCACCTGTCATCAACATCGCCCATAAGTTGGGTGGAGGTTGGGTGAGGCGAGGAAATCGGGCGGGACGTCGAAGTGTCCATTCTATACGTAGTATTATTACACATCCTCTGACTATAGCGCTTAATGATATTATAGTAAATGATAATGCATTACGCCTATGCTCGTGAATTCCATCACATTCACAGTAATGGCTGAAAAAAATTACTATTAGAACTGTTTTTTATTATTCTACAGATTCAACGTAGACCCAGGCGAAGATTTCCGCTGGGACGTGGACCCAGATCAGAAAACTATAAACAATTTACTCCCAGATGAATTCCAAAGGTCTTCCATGTTAGCGGCGTATTTGGATCTCGAGAGGGTCGAGTGCATCACCCAAACTGAAACGCCCGAAGAGCTGAGGCGATCCCTGGACGCGCTCTCCGTGAAGAGCTCGAAGCAAATGAACTCTGTCGCCAAACAGTTCGGTAGCATCGGCAGGTCTATGAGCAGTAAGATCAAGAAGAATTTCGGGTCTATGGCCAAGTTGACGGGAAAGAGCAGCGGTAGTCAGAGTAATCCGGAAGAAGGGTTGATGAGGAGGCAGTCGACTTGCGAAGTGCTGTGCTGCAGGGTGCTGGCTGCGCGGGCGCCGGTGCAGGAGGAAATGGTGAAGAATTACTTAAATGAGGCTTGGATTGGGTAAGTTTATTGCTATTTAACGATTCTTTAATGTATTGAAATTCGTAGAATAATTAAATTTATAATTGGATAAAGATTTTAAATACATCGTGCTGCTGTCTTAACTCTGCACTTAACATCAATGTGAGCTGCACGCTTATTTGCCACCATAGGGCAACACGGGCCACCGGCTGCCGCGGGCCGGTGGGGAGTATCTTTATGCAGGTTTTCCCCTCAGTCAAAGTACAAGCACAAGTGAGCCTATGCCTGTCGCCGAGATGTTTAAATGTTTGCGTGAAATTTTTTATGTATTTCATTAAAGTCAAGGAGTGAGTTTCGTAGTAATAGACGATTTTTGTTGTGTGTCACACAAATTTCCCGCCGCAAAAAATTACAGACTGTTTTGTATCGGTAATATACGCTATGGCTGGCTACTCCCTTCCGGTCGGCCGGTCGGCCGGTCGGCCGGTGGCCCGTGTTGCTTTATGTTTGCCACCTTCCTTACATCAAAAAAATATATACAGTGGAACATAGAACCTCCTCCTTTTTTTGAGTCGGTTAAAAAATGATTTGATTTCGACTGGTATTAGAGCTCCAGTAACGGAGCTCGCGGGCGTAGTCACCACCGCATTACCTTATATACTTGCCGCTAAATGGTAGTGTTCAGCACTATCGTGTTCCGGTCAGGTGGTAATGTACGGCCCTGTAATTTCCGACACAGAGGCATAACACCTTAGGCCTCAAGAGTGGTAACGCCACTGCATTTTCACCTTGGTATTTGTGTGGATATCTATACGCTGCAGTCATCGCTTTACATCAATGTGAACTGCATGTTTGTTTGCCACTTACATTACATAAAAAAAAAAAAAAAAAAACACTATTTAGAAACCGTAAAATTCCACAGATACACAGCAGAAAAGAACCGGAAAGAGGAGGACAGATCGAACCCGGCGCCGACCCAGCCTCGCTACGGCACCGGCCGCTCCCAGTTCTACGCCGAAGCCGACCGCGCGGCGCACGAGGTGGCGCGTCACCTCACCGCCAAGTCCGCGAAGCCGGCGCAAGACAGAACCCTATACCTGTCCAAGTCCACCTTCTACGACGACCGCCCCCCCTCCCCGAAACCCTGCCGCGCCCCCCTCTGCATGTACTACGGCAGTCCCGCCAACGACGACTATTGCTCTCGATGCGCGAGGCTCCAGTGAGTGCTTCCACTTTGAGATGTGTCTTGTGTTTTTCGGTTGCGGCGATGGCGCACCTCCGCTGCCGATCCGCAATGACTTGTCCGTCGTACGACTAGCGAAGAGAAACTTCCGCTCCGACGCATATTATTATGTTGTTATTCCGTAGTTATTATGAGTATTTCTCAAAATAAATGAACGTAACGAAAAAATATTCTCGCATAAAAAACACGTCTTTGCCGTTTTAAAGTTAAAAGTTATGCCGGAGAATTCAAATCAAACACACTTCAGTATTAAGCTGCCATGTTCCTTATTTTAAATTTTAACGGATTCATTCATATAATAATATGTTGGAGTTGCAATTTTGAGTGAAAAAAACATTCATCAATATGTAATATAATTTTTTTTTGCAGAAGATTTTGATATATTTATTTTTTGTAAATTTTAAGTCTTATTTTTATCTTTACAATTTTTTTATGTTAAGTTTTTCTTATAACAAGAAGCTAAAGTATTTATTTGATTCAGTATTTCGAGGTACACTATTCTTTTTTTATAAATGTATCATTTATTTTGAAAAGTACTCTGTTTCCACTGTGATAATAGGATCTGTTCAGTGATTGAATTCGATATAATAATATTATTATGTATTTTTTTTAATTGCGAAATGAACACGAAGAGCTGCCTGCCATTTGAGTTAAGTTTAACATTGGCATCGATAGTTGTTTTTTACTTGACAGGTGAGACAATATATGTACTTATGAAATGCTACTTATACGTCAAACGATTAAGATGCTAAGGGAAAAAAAGTATTGTGAGTTATGTTACCCGTTAGAACAGGAACTTTCGATTGTGTTTCGTGTGAACAACTGACAAGTCATAATGACACTACTGCGGTTTCGCAAGTGTGATGTCGGAGCGGAGATGTGCTATCGCTCTTAGGATTTCGATAGTTCACACTTTTTATTAGGTTTGTCTGAACTTCTAGACTTGTAAGTGATGATATTATTCGAAACTCCAAATACGAATTACGAGAGATATTTTGTATCGATGTTAGATGGACTATTTTGTTTTTCATAATAAACTTGTAGTGTACTAACTTTTAATGTTTTCTCGTGTACATAGACTTACGATTTTTTTAACAAAGTATTTTGTTATACAGTTAGGTATTTACGGCAAGTAGTTTTTTAGTATTTTGTTATAATGTTTAAGTTTTCACCGTTGTGCTGTGATGAGAATGGCGAGTTTCATCCTGTTTGTGACTGCACTGATAACATTATTATAGTTGTTCCACATTTATAGAATTTAACTCTATCTATGTAACTGTTATGCAGTGCCAAATGTGGCTTCTTATTAATATATGTAAAACTTATTCAAAATGGTATGATATAGTTGGTATAAATTGATTAGTTAGATATTATTATATTCCATTAAAATTAAAAAGGAATGCTAATTTGTGATACAATTAATCAATTTGTATTGATTTGATCGAAATTGGGTATGAAACAAATGTGTTCAAAAATTAGTGCCAGGAATTAAGAAGACATGTTTTGGACAATAGAAAATATTCACAATCATTCTCATTTTCAAGATTATGTCACAGTTTAATTATTTTCGTGGATATAATGGTTACTTTAAATGGTTTCATTTGATTTCTATAATGTTTTCTATGATGTTATTTGATTAAATATTACATTGCGTTATTATACTCATATGTAATATGTATTTTATTCTAAATTAAGTATTCCTAGAAATTTACAAATATGAACCATTTTGAAATATATTTTATATACCTAATCATCATCAAAATATTTTAGAAAAAAATGATGAATATTATTTTTAAAAATCTGGCTTGAATCTTAACTATTCCCAACCAAGAGCTATAAAAACATTAATAGATCTATAAACATAGTTAAACTGTGATCATTACCGATAGTTTATATTCAATAATACTAAATATTTAATAATATTAATACTTATTGAGAATATCCATCGACAAAAAGGAATACAAAAAAATACATAAGTGAATTGAACATTTTAATAAAAAACGTGAAATACTATTCCAGTATTATAATGTGTGTATTGTATTATTAAAAATTATCATTGTTTAGACGTAATATGAATATAGAGGACTATATTCATTAAGGTTTTCGTAGTTGTTAAACAATAATACACAAACATAAAGATAATGTATTTTACAAAAATAAATCAAAATTCTATAACTAAAAGAATAGACTGTTTACGCAGCCCAAAGTGAGCCAAAGCGTGGTCGTTGTCTTCCTCTTTTACAATAATCAACGCCATAATTAGTTTCTTCTACATATTAACTCTCCAAAAATATTTTTTCTCATACTGTCTACCTCATGTAACGCCACACTGCACTTAGATAACATTGAACACATTAAAAGTTTAATACTGAACTCAGGGTAAAGATATTCTTTGACGCACTTTTTTAAAGATAAGTGTTTCCATTATGTTCACAATGATAAACTTATAATATGTATTAAGGTCGAATGAGCTTGGAGTCGTACTCCGTCCTTATTTCGCTGGATTAAGAAAAGATTAACCCGGAAATAATATTTTTGATCCTCTAGTCGTGTATCGTTAGAATAGTATTAAGTTACACGTGATTTAGAATAATCATTGATTAATAATAATAAGTTATAAAAATGTATAAAACGCAGTTGCATAAGTCAATATTAATGTTCCCACCTTTGAAAATGTTTCTTAATAAAGTATCTGTTTTTGTTAACGTATTTTAGTTGTTGTTTTTTTAACAATGCATAATGTTTTGTATACATACATAGCTTATAATATAGCCTTAAAGATCTGTGAAAATACGGACTTGTTCAGACATGACAAAATTATATAAACTAAAAAATCTACTACAAATTATAAATGTATACTTAAAATATAATATAAACATGTTGTAACAGAAAAACGTTATATTTTTTCATAAAAAAATGTATATTATAATAGGGATGGCATATCATGTTTTGTAGGAATATAAATGGTTATGCAATTTGAAGACTGTTTTATTTTTCGATGATCTAAAATAAATACTTATGTACGCACGTAAAAAGTTATGCTTCTTTAGCGTAACAATCCAATATACCAGAAATAAAACAAAACGACAAAATCTGTTTAGCAACTAACTTCAGACTGTCGCTTGTATCTGTCGGGGTGCGCGCGCATCGTAAAAATTTTGCCAACATTTTTTCCAATTGCCCTAAAAGGAGTAATAGATTAAAACTGGAGATAATATAATAACGGATATAATACCGCTATTCATGAATGGGTGTTTGTGGTTGTTGAAGGCTGAAAAGTCCCCTATTTTTATGTTCTTACCCCCTTATTCATAAACGTATTTTAGCTAAAGTGTTCCTAATCTCTCCTTTGTCTTTTTTTACCCTGCACATTTGACAATGCAACTGACAAAGACAAAGCATTCTATAGCTAAAACTTATCTAATGTACGTTTATGAATAAGGGTTATAATAAATAAAACATAAATTTAAAAAAATATCTCAAACTGACCAACACGGTCACAAATATATGCACAAATTGACTGTATCTGTATATAAAAAATCATGAGTGTGCGTTCAACCGTTTTTGATATACCTACATAGAGCAACACGAGCCACCGGCCGCCGATGGATATGGCCATAGATTTATTATCTACTATAAATCTATGGATATAGCAGTAGCCATAGCGTTTATTACCGATGCAAAACAGTCTGTCATTTTTTGCGGGGGGAAAGGCGTGTGATACACACACACCACAAGAATCGTTTATATTACTACGAAACTCACACCTTGACTTTAACAAAATACATTGAGTCTTGAGCCATCGAGTTAAGATGCATAGAATGCACGTCACAGATAGATAAACAGAAAGCGGCCTAAAATACTATATTTAAAATGGAAATTAGCTACGCAGGAGCTATTGAACTTACGTTGAAGTTCCAAAACTATTCACGTGACGGCGTGAGCGAGCTGTTGCTTTCTTGGATCTTGAAAATTGGTCTCTATTTCAATATGTATTAATGTACTCTGTAACCGATATATAACGTGTAACAGGATTAAAAAGGAGTTTTGGCGGGAACCTTGAAAGAGGCGTATGGTGCTCTTATTTTATTTCACTTTCTTGGTGTATTTTTAAGTTATATTGAATAAAGTTGGTGGCATTTTGTTTGATATAGGTTTATTACAGTGCCCGTGTATAGTGAAATAGAATAACAGCGCGAAAACACGACCTTTCAGGTTGCCTCCAAAACTTCATTGTAAATGTTCTGGTAAAGTAGCCATCGCTTTACTCGACTTAACTTGACTGTAACTCACTTGACTGACTTATTATACTTGATACTTACATATTATACTTGATTATACTAACTTTGACGCTGCTTAAATAAATACGAAATATCGTTTTACTTGACACTGGCAATATGCGTAATAGCGATGCCATAATAAATTTTAAAAAAAAAACAGGATTAAAATCCGAAACTAATTTGTTCAAAATCGATAACTGAATCGATTTTAGGCATTCATATTATAGGAAATATTTTATCCCAAAATTGAGTAAATTATGGTCACCCAATTGGTGCATAGTCAATACAAACGAAAATGAGACTAACGTCTATCCAAAATAATATAATATAATACTTGTATATAAAGCTATCTTTTTGCGTATTTAATAAAGGTACAGCTAGGCACATAAATTTAAAAAAAAATGCTGGGCAAACGTTTTTACAGCAGAGTCCGTTTATCTACACTAATAGTATAAAGAGGAAAACTTTGTTTGTTTGGTGTATTGAATAGGCACAAAAACTATTGGACCTATTTTAAAAATTCTTTCGACATTCGAAAGCTACATTATTCACGGGTAACATAGGCTATATTTTTTGAGTACGCTATAATGCCAAAACTATAAAAGATATCGAGGAAGGCTTTAGGCTATATTTATAATCATCACGCTAAGACGAATAAGAGAGGGTAGGTAACATTGCACCCGCGCGAAGCCGGGGCGGGCCGCTAGTCCTAAATAACTCTGAAGCTGTTGGAGGCACAAATTTAAAATTTCGGGCACATTTACACGACATAAGGCATTAAATATCTGCATCATTCAATTCGACGACCCAGTTGGTCCAGCGGTGTGAGACGACCGTTTGATTCGAAGGGTCGCGGGTTCGATCACCGCACCGGGACAAATATTTGTATGGCCTACTGACATTTGTTTCGGGTCTGAGTGTTTGTGTATGTGTTGTATGTGTACAACTGCACCCACGACACAGGATTATACCTAATGTGAGTGTAAGCGTATTTTATGAATGTATTTAATTCTTAAAAGGGCGATAGTTTTTGCTGGGCGCACACATACACACGAAAAAAAAATTCGTGAAGAATCACCCTTAACATTTAGCGATCAACCGATTCTCATACCTACCAAATGTACTCACAAAGTTTCATAGTGATCGGTCGCGCCGTTTCGAAAGAGTATTGTTACAAATACTGTGACACGAGAATTTTATTTATTAGTTAAGTAGATACTAAAGAATTCATTCCGCGCGCCGCTTTGTTTTGTGTATAGCACTCTTGAAAATCAAAGATTGGACCATAGTATTTGTATACTCTTTGGATTGCACTTCCCGCTACGGCGTTTGCTTGTTTAGGGGAAGAAGCCAGGAAGAATTATTTAAATAGGTACTTTCTACTTAATCTAAGGTGCAGAACTACTTACCAAAATAAACATGAAGAAACTACTTCCGCATAACTTAAATGATAATTTATCCATAGGGCGAGTAGCAATTATAATATATTTAGGATTCAGAAGTAGAAATATTAAAAAAAAATACAACTCAACAAAGACTACCTTTATAATTACTAATTATAACCAAATTAATAAGACAATCCTTCAGAATTATCACAAATGGCTTTTTTAACACAAAAATAAATCTTTTACACAATGTAATAAAGACTACTTACATAGAATCATATGTAACCACTTATCACTGATGCACACACTATATACGCAAATCACAACGACCACGACCTAACTGCACAAGATAACACGAACAAGTGAGCGCGTCAGTTTTTATAGCTTCCTTTAGTGAAGCTTTGGTGAGGGTAGATGGGTGTTCCTAACTATATTATATAAATTATCTTACCCTCTCTTACCACTTATTTATTTAATTGAAATTTAGGAAATCATTTAAATAAATTAAGTAACCTGCCCGTTGTACGTAATGTACATTGGAGTGTATTATTTCTGAACGTATACTTTAAATGTCAAAACCATAAACAAGCAATCACACAGAAAGAGTTAATGTCTTGGTTATTGGCCTAGTGCAGTGGTCTGTGGAGTTAATTGTCAAAACAGAAGACCTCGCTTCATAAAAAAGATGCATTTCGTGAAAATTGCGAATAAAGTATAAGATCGGCAACAATTGTGGATAAATAATGTCTGGAGGTCTTATAGATAAGGTTTATATAGGGTTGGATAACGCTCCGGCAGCATTTGATATAAAAGGACGCTTATTGGGACCTGTGAGTGTATCATAATAATTTGTTAGTATAACGCTCAATAAAATCACCAAACCTAATAAGTCAATGTTTGTTACAGAACGGAACTAATTTAGAATACATAAGATCAGAGACGGGAGTGGTGGCAGTGTTGAAAAGTGATAAATTTGAGCCTTTACATTTGGCACTGCACCACACGAGATCGGAAGCTTTATCAGCTGCTAGATCGTTAGCTCAGAATCTAATTGAGACAATACGAGCTGAGTTGGCACAGTGGAGCGCCGCGCAAGCCGGTGGCCCGCCGCCCGCGCTGAACGTGCCTCCGCCGACACTGACCACGACAGCGCCGCCCCCAGTGCCGTCCGTGCCTCCCCCGCCCATCTCCTCCACACTAACGACCCCCACAACCCTATCCACCACTACTAACCCGACTGTAATCCCGCCCGTAGTCAGTGTCGCTCCCGCGGCGACTCCACTCATGACGGTCCGCCCTCCCACGGTCTTGCAGCTCTTACCCCAGCAACAATTTGTTTTGAATCAGGAAAATGGACAACTGATACCAATAGTGCAGCCCAGTGTTCAGGTTTCGAACACAAATTTCACATCGCTTCCGTTAGCCCAATCACTGGGTGCACTCCAGCAGCCAAATTTTGGGACTCAGATTGTTGACATATCTGGCATGCAACCAGTCAATGTGACGCAACTACGGCTAAGTGGTGTTCCTCCATCTATGTCCATGATATTGCCGAATGGTTTGTCGTACCCTCAAGCAAGCTTGACTTCGGGTGATACAACAACAGTTAGTTCGGCTACTCCTACACCTGTAGTTTGTGCTGCCCAGAGTACAAATGCATCGCAGAAAATTTTGTACAGTACTGACAAGGGAGACAAAGATGTGAAATATCATATTCAAGGGGCTGAGACTGTGCAGTGGACTGTACCAGGCTCACAAACCATGCTTATACCGTACCAGCAGCTTCAAGACTTGACATCCAGTCAATCGGGGTTAACAAACCTGCAACCACAGCAATTTGTATCTGTAAGTAACTTATGTTTTTCTACATTGTGTAACTTTAATGCAGACTAGTAGTATTTTAGAATAAAATATTTAAATCTTGTGTCATTGCTGTCTTTGTTTTTAAGCTTGAAACGTACATTGCTTATTAAACCGTCAAGACACAAGAGTGAACAATTGAAAGAATTTGTCATATGAAAAATTTGCAAAGCTGCGAGAAATGCTTAATTGTGAGCTGATGGGTTAAAATCTTAAGTCATATGTTTATGCTGATGACCTAGTTTAGCAGCCTGCATTGAATAATTATGAAATCTAAATCAGTGGTTTCTTGATTATCTAAAAGTATTATTACATGTCAAAAAACATATTTCAAGTTAATGAAAACTAAAACTTGGCAACTCTAGTTATTTGAAGAACTAAGAATGAATCGGAGAATACAATCCTAGTTCTTCAAATATATTTAATAGGGATGATGACTAGTTTTTTAATTGTTATTTCAAAAAGTATAGGTAGAATAAATAAATATTGTCTTTTAAACGTCTATTCAATAGCTAATAATTTTAAAGATATAACAATTCAAATTGTTGCGAGTTGTGAAACGACTCAAAACGGCTTCTATAAAATGACGCTCTATTCTGACGTCACGTTAGAGTTAAAACCTGTGAGTTGTACGGTGAAATCAAAACATTTTAAAATATTTTCGTCAATCCTGCGTTTTTATATAACATTTCTTATTAAAATGTAAAAGTGTTATTTTTCTTATATTCAACTCGAATTTTCATAATTTTTGGTATCTTTATATTTCATTTGCAAGTCGCTTTTATGTGTTAAGATACAAAGTAGTGAATTCATACCTAGTCATCATCCCTATTCTTATAATAAAATATATAATCAATGAAATATTTCAGATATCTCCAGCAAATAGTTTCCAACAGACTTCCATCCCGCTAGCTGCAGCCCAACTGCAGCAGCTGCAAGCTGGCACCATCATGCAATTCAATCAGAAGGTATTTAAAATTGTTTTTTATATGTGCATACTGAACAAATTTTCTGAAAAGGGTTACTGAAATTAAAAATCTTAAACTGTAATATCCTCATAAACTTAAATCTTATTTAACTGACTTAAAAATGTAAGACTCAAAAGAAAGTTGCATCCATTGTAGATTATCAATTTATAGATCATTCATAGCGACACATTTTTAGGCTGGTTTGGACCAAGATATTTGTTATAGTTATTATAACATTTCACATCCTTCTCTAACTTAAAGAAATCTGTTAAACTTAGAGTAGGATGTGAAATGTTACAATAACTTTAACAAGGAATTTAAACTTTAAAAAATATCTTGGTGTAAGCCAGGCTTATAGCTCCAGTTTGAGCTGAAGGGAGAGTCACCATCCCGTTTCCTAAGCTACTTGCTGCTAAATGGTAGTGTTCAGAGCTATCATGTTTCAGTCAAGTGGTAATATGTGTATAACTCTGTTTATTATTGGCACAGAGGCATAACAATTTTGAAGTACAGCACAAATAAATACAATGAAATCTCAGGGTTGTATCTACAATGAAATCTCAGGGTTGTATGTAGATGTTTAAAGGCTTCATTATACACTTAACCCATTCTCGGACAGTGAGACACAATAAAAGTTTTATTGTTATAATGTCTGTAGAGGTTTACTGTCCGTGAAAGTGTTAATGAATTGTGGATTGTCAAATTTATGACACCACACTATTACTATTCAGTAAGTTTAACTTACAACTTACTGTTGTGCTGACAGTAACTTTGTAAATTATCCTTGATTGAGGAACAATATTTAGTGATAATACACAAATAACTATTTGAATTTCTCCTACAGCCCATTGTGAGCAGTGGCTCTCTAATAAATATAATATCAACTGGCCAAGCGTCATCGCCACAAATAATATCTGTGAGCAACTGAAATACTTTAGCTGTTTCATTCACCCTAGTTTAGTTTTGTTTCTCCACTAATTGTATCCGTATTAACTTTATATTTCAGTTCAACCTTAATCTCATTTTCTATGCTGTAGATGCTTTAATTCATTTGCAGTTATTCCATAATAAGATATGGACATTCGACAAATATGAATAACGGCAAACTTAATACTTCACTTTGCTACAATGTGGATATCTTATTATTAATTGTCTTTGTCCATGTTTAATTTAATTGTATTATTTCTGTAGTGATCTTCCATTATATACCTGGCGTATTGACACTGGTTGATGGGCTTTTCAAATATCATATTCCATTTGCTGAACACTGCCTCATTCACATGATTACAGTTGCTAAATTTAGTCAATATTCTGGTTCAAAACTGGTAGATTGAAATTACATTTAAAGCATTTAAGTTACGTAATTTGTTGAGATCCTCCACCAACAGGCATTGGAGCGGGGTGGTGCAGCTCCTCCTCTCCAATTAAAAAAAAGGGGGGAGGGGTTCGTGCCCAGCTGTGGGCCGTAACAAGGAGAGTTTGCAATTAGTTAAAAAAAAACGTTTTGTTGATTGACTTACTACATATTACATACATAGATATAGTTTACATTTTACACACAAAATTAAACTCAGTAATTGAAATTTAATTTGGAATTACACTAAAGAGCTACTGTAATGATGTGAACAGAGTACAATTTATGTTAATTGATCTTTGAGAATTTCTAATCATAATTTCAGTCATCCATACCTACCAAAAATATGGGTAATGAGGCAAGAGGTCAAAAAAGACTATCTGATGGGACACCCAGTCAATTGCAACTGCGACCTATAGCACCTGCTGGGTAAGTGATAGCCATTTAAGTAATCACTTAATATAATCCCCTTTTCAGAATAAATTCCAAGTTTATTACTTGCTAAACAATAAACATTATCATAAGCTACAGCCAACCTACAGATGGAATTGAAACAGCAGTAAAGGAAATTTTATCATTCGCTAAAGTAACAATTTAGAAGACAACATCAATCGAAAATTTTAATGTACCTAAGTTATATGAATTTGATCTTCAAGTGGTAAAATTTTCTAATTTAATCTCCTAGTTATATTGAAGATGCATGGTACACCATTGATATCAATTTTGTACACTAGAGAGACATTTTAAAAATACTCATAATTTAACGTTGTTTTAAATTTAACGTTAGGCCTCCTGCAGGGTCGGAGCTGTGCGGTTGTAATATTTGAGGTTACGCGTGTACTGTCCCACTAACGTTCTGCAGTCCGACCGCGTTTGTGTCATCTATAAATCGTTAGTAAAAGGCAACCGTCCGCTGCTCCGATGCCGTAGTAGTACGATACAAAAGGTCTAATTAGAATAAGCCCTAAGAGGCTTCAAATATATGCTATGTTTTGATTTAGAGTATCAATCGGCCCACTATTTTAGTTTGTTTCATCGTCTTTGTTTCATTATGCGACCTTTTTAATTTTTTATTTTGCAAAGTCAATGAAACAACCCTCTAAATTCACAGAATGATTCGAAGGCGATTCCTGTATATACATCATCTAGTTTTTATTATTCGTTTAATTTTATTTCATGTGTGTTGACTATGTAACGCAGGTCGCATGTAACCCAGGACAAGACCACCACAAGAGATTCCAGAGCTTGGACCGCTGGCGCAGGTACATTGAAGATTTGAATGTGACATGTTAATTTAACTATTTGTAACCGAGAATATAATATGCAGTTCGCGTAAAATCTCATTCAATTGAAATGTTGAACAATGTTGAAATCATTCACAACAACTGATGAAGCTTAATCAGAATCTCAACTGTCCATAGATCGTCCGTTCATTTAGTCAGCACTTAACGAACTTTGATTGTGTAGATTATACTAAAACAACTTTGAATCTCTATTCATGTTATAATAACATTTGGGGTACCTACTGGAATAAATCAGCACATTTTTTTTTTGTAAAGTGATGGATTCAAAATCAATGCTTCACTGCTTTATCTTTCACATTGAACGGATGTACAGCTAAATGGACTATGAATATGTTTCTTATTGCACCATATCTCGGATATAAACGGTTATTATCATCTTATGTTGTCTTTATGTTTTATATCATATTTGGAATTGGTGCAATGCCTCTTCTTTCTGTTGTTCTATACTCATCAACTTACTTCAAACTTACATATCTGTCTAAGCTTTGCTTTAATTGTATTTAAACGCTTAGTTTCTTACATTTGATGTCTCTATTACTCTCATTACAAGCGTTGTCTCACCAATTTCATATTACCATGTCATTTATTTTATAATTTTATCATAAACATGTTTATTATTTAGTATTTTAGACCAGGAAGCTGCTGTCGTCGCAGATATAAAACAAAGTAATAGTAGGTCTAACTACTTACTTACCTTACCTTAGAGGTAAGCAAACATTAAAGGCCGCATAGCGTTTAAATTTATGTTTGGGTAGCGTTTGCCTGTTATTTCGTACGTGGATAATGCCCGTCCCGTCAGAATTTCGATAAATCCTGATTTAGTGCTAAATTTAATAAATTATGGTATTGAGGTTCCTTGTGGAAGGTCTCATATTTATTCCATTTCATACATATTTCAGCTTTCTACGACCAGTAGTTTAGTCTATGTGTCTATCAATCAACCAGTACTGTACGCGCAAAAATAAAATGCCACTGAGTGAAGTTGCCTGCGTAAATTATATTATGCCCCAGTCTCTTACCTCGCGATGACCTGATAGACGAGAAAAAAGCGAGTTTCAATGTTTGCCAGATGGAAGCTAACAACTGCAACACTGCCTAAAAAGGCAGTGTTGCAGTTGTTAGCTTAATAAAATAGTTACAAGTCGCTGCGAAAACGCAGCGACTTGTAACTATTTTTTTTGCTGGTGTTAGATTTCCAGTGTAGGAGCTCGAGGCCGTAGGCTCCACCGAATTAAATAATCTCTCTGCCGCCGTGTTCAATATACTCAATATTTTATTGCTTTCATTTGTTACAGTAGGTAATTACAATAATTATAATGGTGGTATATTACATTTTTGTTACAATGTCACAAATTAACCCTATTTGGGTATTGCAATCCATTTCTCAGTACTATCATGTTCAGATTAGAGCGTTACGGCCCCAGTTATAACTATTACAGAGAAATAACAACTGAGGTCAGCGGTGACAGTGCATCTGCATTTTGACCTCTGCTCTTTGTGTGGGTGTCTATTGGCTGCAGTCATCACATAACATCAACGTCATGCTTGTTTGCCACCTACACATATTACATAAAAAAGACGTATTTATGTTTTGCGCGAAGTGTAACTGAAAATCATTATTTGTAAAGTATGTACTGCAGTAGGTGCAAATCACTATTGATAAAAGATATTTATTATTATCATTTGTTTTTAAAAAAATCTAAGTAAGTCTTCATCTGCTTGAGCACTAAGATACGTTGAAGAAGTGTCGTGATAAATAAATCAGCAAATGTCACTGTTGCAGCATTATTCATTAACTTGCAATAGCGTAACTTAACTGCAGAATTGCGTAAATCGTGTTTAATGATAAATGTGATCATTTTGTCTTAAGTCTAAAAAAATGCACTTAGCGTCTTTTTAAATAGCGGCATTACACTATGAATTTAATTTACTATTTTTCTATAGCACAACAACTATCACCTGCATTTTATTTCTTTCAGTAAGTCATCAAATCTTTCTTTTTATATTGCTATGATTTAGGAGGAACTTTCGTACAATTGGAATAATTTTACATTTGCGTGGTTCTCGCGTACAAGGGCTCTTATAACGTTGCCTCCAGGTCAATCTATATGTTTTATTATTCAGTTCGGCAGTTCAAGGAGAGACCTGGCATTCGCGAAGACGACACATCGCCAATGGACAGAGGCCCAGCAAGGAAATAGCAATTTCAATTAAAAAATATATCTGTAAAAGTGTATCATGTTGACATGGATCTCCTTGTTATTGAATTAACTTTTGTCTAGCCACTAATTCGCAGCATATTGTTTGATAGTTTAGAATTTTTCCTTACACGAATTTTTTCAGCGATTCCGGTGCAAAAATATATTTGAAAATATTTATAATAAGATTATGAAGCTGTTTCCATCTCATTGCATAATAACTTTTATTCTTTAAACTCAAAATTCTAATATTTTTTGTCGTTGAAGAACTGGTAAAATAAAAAATTCTGCTAATATCATTATTGCAGCATTATTTATTAAATTGCAATAGCGTAACTTAAATGCAGTTGTGCGTAAATCGTTTGTATTTGTCTAAAAATGCACTTAGCATTCCTTTTTTTTTAATATCGGCGCTATACTTTCATGTTTCTATATACTACTGATTTCATTTCCTTTAAAATTATTCAGCTTAAAACGTTGAATGTGAAAACAGCTGCAGAACGTCGATACGAGTATTAAGTATTGCAAACCTTTTTTCCACTTATCTGTCACGTTTTTTTTTCTTTTTCTATCAGCATAAACGCCGAGCCAGTTCATCTTTGTGGCTGCTCCAGCTTGTTTAACGTCTGCTTCTCGAATATTTTTTGTTGTTGAAGAACTGGTGAAATAATTCTTTAAATATTATTAATGTATTATTTATTAAATTGCAATAGCGTAACTAAACTGCAGCATTGCGTAAATAAATGTATTTATTTGTCTTCGTCTTAATTTTTTTTTTAATATCTGGCGCTATAAGTACTATAATTTTTGTATATACTACGCCATGTACTCTTTGGTACGCCACACCATACCACAATCATCATTATATTTGTGGTTCTACGTGTTATGATTTAGAAGGGACATACTTTCGATTCATCGTGGAGCAACTTTATATTTGCGTGGTATTCGCGAACACCGACTTTTATCACTTTTCCTCCGGGTTATCCACTGTATAAATGCTCCGGGTCTATCAATATATTTAGTTTTATTATTAATTTGACAGTTGACCAGGAGTCCTGGCGTCGATTGGGACGTCATCGCCTATGGAGAGACTATGAAATTGACATAAGCTCTTTTTTCACAAATTCACCGCATAAAGTTTTAAAGTTTCATAGTTTAGGATTTGATCCTGTTTTCCAGTGATTTGGGTATCCTGAAAAAATAAATACATTATGAAGCGGCTTTCATCTCATTAAATAATAACTTTTATTATTTAAATTAATGGTTTGTTTTTTTGCTGTGGTTATTTTGTCTACATTTTATTGACATGGATCTCCGTTTTATTTAATTTACTTTTATCTAGATCTAGACATTCACCGCATTAACTTTTTTTTATATTAGCATTTTATCGTGACAAGAAGTGTTTCCGGCAATAACAAAAAATACTCTTTCTGTGTAATTATGAAGCTGCCTTCAACACATTGCATAATGTCTCTAACTTTTATTCTTTCACGGGATCGCTGTGTTAACAAGGTGTCATTAATTTTCCGATGATAAA
The DNA here is from genome assembly GCA_036365455.1 of Macrosoma leucophasiata. NCBI lineage: Eukaryota > Metazoa > Arthropoda > Insecta > Lepidoptera > Hedylidae > Macrosoma > Macrosoma leucophasiata. The sequence continues at coordinate 15,840,106 of JAWQUS010000021.1, forward strand.
AGGCACCTAAAAATAACTAAATTTGTTTTTATTTAGGTGCTGTATTCATCCAAGCTTCCAGTGTCTTTATAAATATATTAACTTAGGTACCACCATTTTGGATTTTATACGAACGAGAAATATTATTCATTTAAAGAACTTGTTCATCATAATTACTGATTTCATATATTTAATTTGAACATGACTTCTATTTTAACAGTTCATGTGCCACAATTCGCGTCTTTATGTCTGCAGAGGATTTTTTGGACTAATACCATTAACCATAGAAATACAATTATTTTTACTGGTGGTAGAGCTCCAGTGACGGAGCTCGCGGACGTAGGCACCACCGCATTACCTAATATACTTGCCGCTAAATGGTAGTGTTCAACACTATCGTGTTCCGGTCAGGTGGTAATGTACGGCCCTGTAATTTCCGGCACAGAGGCATAAGACCTTAGGCCTCAGGAGTGGTAACGCATCTGCATTTTGACCTTGGTCTTTGTGTGGGTGTCTATAGGCTGCAGTCATCACTTAACATCAATGTGAACTGCATGCTTGTGTACCACGTCCACTACATAAAAAAAAACCGTAACAAAGCTTGTTTTTTCTGATCAGTATTAAGGAAGTTCATCTTAGTCAAACTGATATTATGTTAATACATGTCATTTATTTTGGACCAATAGTATCAGACTGTTCTCTTTGGTTTTAGCAGCAGTAGTCTGCTCTGCCGAGTGATCGACGATCGACGAAGAACTCTCAGCCTAAAATGCTCTTCAGGGCAGTGTTGTGTTAAATCAAAATTATTTTTCTTAAAGGTCAAGTACTCCTGTCCAGGTTGGCAGCTGATTCTTTACACTGCACCGAATTCTTCATTTCAGTATCAAAAATATCGAGTTTAATTTTTTTCTTTCTAATCCCCATTTCAAGTACCAGCAGAAAATCTACTGATTTAATTTCCTTTAAAATGAATCAGCTTGAAGCGTTGAATGTGAACAGCTGCCGAACGTCGATACGAGTATCAAGTATTACAAACCTTTTTTCCACTTAGCTGTTACGTTTTCTTTTTCTATCAGCAAAATAGCCGAGTCAATTCATCTTGGTGGCCGCTCCAGTTTGTTTCACGTATGCTTCTCGAATATTTTTTGTTGTTAAAGGACTGGTGAAATAAGTAATTATGCAAATATCAATATTGCAGCATTATTTATAAAATTGCAATAGCGTAACTCGTGTTTTATGATAAATATGTAGTTATTTTGTCTTAAAAAATTCACTTTAATTTTTTTTAATATCGGCGCTGCGGCTGTTGAGCTGCTTCGGCAGCTGAAACAGCTGCCGAACGTCGATACGAGTATCAAGTATTACAAACTTTTTTCTACTTGTTTGTCACGTTTTTGTTCTTTTCTAATCAGCAAAATCGTCGAGTCAATTAATCTTGTTGGCCGCTGCAACTTGTTGTACGTCTGCGTCTCGAATAATTTTTGCTGTTGAAGAACTGGTGAAATATGTTAATAATTCTGCAAATATAATTATTACAGCTTTTATATTAAATTGCAATAGCGTAACTTACTGCAGCAATGCGTAAATCGTAAGTATTTTATGATAATTGTGTAGTTATTTTGCCTTAAAAAATGCCCTTTATGTTTTTTTTTATATATGGGCGCTGCGGCGGCGCAAAGAAAACAGCTGCCGAACGTCGATACGAGTATCAAGTATTACAAACTTTTTTCTACTTGTTTGTCACGTTTTTGTTCTTTTCTAATCAGCAAAATCGTCGAGTCAATTAATCTTGTTGGCCGCTGCAACTTGTTGTACGTCTGCGTCTCGAATAATTTTTGCTGTTGAAGAACTGGTGAAATATGTTAATAATTCTGCAAATATAATTATTACAGCTTTTATATTAAATTGCAATAGCGTAACTTACTGCAGCAATGCGTAAATCGTAAGTATTTTATGATAATTGTGTAGTTATTTTGCCTTAAAAAATGCCCTTTATGTTTTTTTTTATATATGGGCGCTGCGGCGGCGCAGAGAAAACATCTGCCGAACGCCGATACGAGAATCAAGTATTACATACTTTTTTCTACTTATTTGGCACGTTTTGTTCTTATTCTATCAGCAAAATCGTCGAGTCAATTCAACTGGGTGGCTTCTCCAGCTCGTGTCTGTTTCTTTTCCTGATATTTATTTAAATTCAGGCCCAAACGAGTGGTTGGGTGTGAGACATGACACTCAACTCTTTCTTCTGATCTATTAGAGGTGGATCGATCTCTACGACTGGTGTTTTTACTTACTCTCTGTTTGTTACTTATTTTAATTATTTACAGATGCAACTAACGAGTGCTTGCTTCTTGTATTAATCCATCAGCATTATAGGTACCCAGGCAATGTGGAAACCAGACCTCAGAAATTGGAGACGAATATAAATGAGGATGTTAGCGGCGTGACGTAAAGCATGTTCTACTATCGTACTAGGCGGCCATTTTCTTTTTTGAAAAAACTTGATAATCTAATTAACAGGCTCAAGAGCTTAAGAGGTTGCATTGACCACTGTCAGAGCCAAGCTGCCTACTGGGTGGAAATTATTCCTGTATAAACAGTTGTTCAATCTGCGTAATAGCGTAATTTGTGCTTTTGTCTTTGCGTACATTTTTATCCTTCCATATTCGTGCTTGCACTAATATAAGCGTAAAATAAAAACAAGGTTCAGGTTGAATGTGTAATTAAGTTTAGCTAATACTTAATTTCTCGAGACTACAACTTATTTGTCGTTTTTGCAGCTAGAGACAACGCTGTGGTCAGCATGGGGATGAAGATCAATCCAGCGCACGGCACTATCATACACGTGTCGTCAGGACAGCAAACTAAGTAAGAATCTACATATTTTACATATCAAGCACTATTTGACCTCCTACGTACTTAAAATGCGATGTACAGTACTGTCAAGAAATATTGCACATCGAACTTAGGAAAGACTAAAGAGACAATCGGCTAGTTTCGAGTACGTAGATCGTTATCTGTGCTGCACACTGCCAAAATATGGTCGACAAACGTCAGATAGGTTGTATGCGATAGAGATAACGCTCTATAAAGCCGAAATCATCCGAAGTCTCTCCTAAACTCGATGTGCAATATATCTTACTGCGTATTGTAGGTTGCCCGTTTCTCCAAACAAAAACAAAGCACTGAAATGGAATATGCTCAATAGATATCTGTACCTACCTATAAAACTTTATCAATCACTTCTCTACATAGTATAAAACAAAGTCGCCCGCTATTTGTTCATTACTATAGTATGCTATACATTCTAAAAGATCTCCAAAAAAGTCCTCGTGTCTATCTCTTAGAATGATAGAAGTAATGGTATATTTACAAAGATTTTAAACAATACAGCATTAGTCCCTAACTAACTAAGTACCTTAAATACATTATGCATTTCATGTAGATCTATTTAGCACTGTACAGCATGTAATTTAAATGAATATTTTCGAAGATATTTTAGTTTTATCTAAAATGCGTTTGTTATTTATTTACAGTGTATCAGCATCAGGAGTAACGCAAGACGGAATGTATATAAAACAGATTGACCGACATTCCATACAGATTCAAACTAGCAAAGAGAACCAGAAGCAAGATTTAAGCACAAACAAAATACAGACGTCAACTCAAAATCTGCAAATGATAACCGTACCGCAAGGCATGACGGTTCTGCAAAACCCACTCAACATCGGTCAGGTGCCAACTATGATCGGTCAGCCGAACAACCAAGTGTACATGATACCCGCAAACCATCCCAATATCGTCCAAGGAGCATTGCAGACTGGGATTCTTGGACAACAAATGTTGCAGACAGGCCAAAACGTGACAGTAATGCAACCGAATCAGCTCGGGGTGTCAGGCGGAGTACAATACAATGTGCCGTTGATGCCAATGAATATGCCACAGAATTCACAATACATGCAGGGCCTAAACCTGAACGCCCAACTGTCTGCCCAACAGCTTAATGCCGCTCTCGCTGGACAGCAGTTGACCAACTCCAATTTGGTTTCGGGAACGATACCGATCGTTCAAGCTCCCCCTCCATCGTCACCCATGACGAACCCACCGCCAAATATACCTGTTTCTCAACAGCAAATTCATCATGTTTTGCCGCAAAATTCCTTCATAACACCCACCAGCCAATACTCTGGCTTATCACCGCAGTATATGATGCAAGCTAATTCCAACGCAATCACATTGCCAACCAACAATCCAAACGTTCAATTCACCCTACCCAATCAATCCAGCACGCCGACTCCGAGCAACGGCAATGGGCAATCGGTTGCGTCAGCCGAAAGCGAAAATTCTAATGGGTCGAATTACATATCGTCATCGACACAGGAAAATGGGTATTCAATATCAGGAGCGACGACACTTCCGAATCAAGTGCAGCAAAATTTTTCGGCGGATGGCAGCACCACACCGACTGCCGTGTATACGTCTAACCAAGCTGTCCCGCAGCAAACTTACAACTCCAACAGTAATAACACTCAAAATTCAAGCTACAATGTTAACCAATCGACTACCACTCATCCGCCGAGTTATCCGTCAAATGCATCGAACCAACAGGCAGCTAACCAGAATTACAACCCGGGAACGACTCCCATATCACAAAATACTACACAGACTAACTACTCGCCGTCTACGACCCCCGCTCCCCCGACGTACCCTAACATGCCGAGCATGCCCAATGTAGCGTTCCCGCCTAATCAGAATCAGAACCCCTACCCAAACGCCACAGGGCAGAACTTGGCAGCTTATGCTAGTAATCAATATCAGTACAATAATAACAGGCCTTGGTTCAGGCCTAGGTACGGATCGCCTCAAGGATCGCCCTACAGTTCGGGTAGTATTGCGCCACCAAACGGACCGCCGATGCCGGTACCCCCACCGTCGGCGAACTATAATTATTGGCAGGATAGTTGAGAATTTGACATTATTGAGACTGAAGTTCAAGATCAGTAAGCCAATATGGCACGAATTGATTGCCTAATGACCAGTCTCAATAAAATGTTTCTTGTTCAGTGTATATAAACTATTGTAATCACTCAATGGACTAGTAATAGAGTTTATGGACCGGGATCATCATTGATTAGTATCGGTGAACCGAAGACTGCTTTAAGGAAGACTACATTTATAAAATGTATAGTATAAATATAAAGATTTCTATAGAAAATGCAATATGTGTTTTTTGTTTTCATTCTTATTGTACATATTAAGTTCTTGCTATAACAGATCATTGTAATAAAATAGTATTAAACTAGTACTTCAAAAAATATTGCGTTAATTTATTTTTCTTGATAGCTATTACTTAGTAGATTTGTAATAGAAATATCCCAGAAACTGGGCTCTTCACCGATACTACCGATATATAGGGTGTCCCAAAAGGAATGGACAAGCCTTACACCTCGTAGCAGAGCTATTGAAGACGCAATAAAAATTTAAAAAAAAATGTGCACGTAGTACCTAAGTAATGAGGTTTTAAGGCTTTTCCATTCTTTTTGGGATAACTAGATGATTGTTGCTCCTTCTTTTTTACAATACGATGTTATCGCCATAGATTTATTATACTACTTCGTTAGAAATCTATGGTTATGTTATCCGTAACCCCGAGGTTAAACCAGTGTACAACTTCTTTCAGTGCTATAAAATTTAAAAAAGTTTTAGGCAATGTTTTTTTCTGAAATTTCTGCCAAATTCGTGTCTGTCAATAAACTGACACGATTTGTCCGCCAGCAAAACTGCAAATTTACCTCTGCTGCTGTTTAAGTGATAAAAAATATCGATCTTCTTTTGTATTGATATCAGCAAACGCATTTATCTATCACAGAAATGAATATAGAGAACCGTTATCCAGTTACAGCATCGCTCTTCATGTTGAGAGAGATTAAACACCGCCAAGAGAAAGTGAATCGAGGTTACCAGCTTCTGAAACGAAAGGCTGATGCATTGCTTGTCAGAGGCAGACAGGCAGCAGCGGAGTTGGTCACCACCCAGGCCTTACTGGCACACACACTGAGAGAAGCTTATATTTCTCTTGCTGCTATCAAGTTTACTAACGGCGAGTCTAATGCACTGGTTTTGGAAAATGTTGGAGAGGTAAAATATACCTTTATTGAGATATACGTACTACGCTGTATTATATGTTTTTTACCTTACTAAAGCCTGTCTCAGATCTAATAACTTTGGAAGGAGATTTACCTTATTTCACATTTTGAAACAGTTACTTACCGTTGAATTTAGAGGGCTTAGGACCCGTGTTCTGAGCCGGCTGGGTGGTAATGTGCGAGGCTATCATTTCTGACTTCGAAGTCAAACATTTTCAGCCTCCGGAGTGGCAACGGTTCTACATTTCTACGTTTATGTAGACCTAGGCATAGGTAAGACTTTATATTTTTTACAACATAAGTAATATAGGTTACCACCTAATTTACTAACACTTCCTATTTTTTTACTTGTAAGGCCCAAATCCGTGTTCAACGTATCCCAGAGAATATATCTGGGGTTACCACGGACTGCCTGCACCCCGTCGAAGACCCGTTTGCTAGCGACGTGTTGCGCTACGCCGGCCTGGGAGCCGGGGGCCATCGCACTGGAGAGACCAAGCGAGCCTTTCGAGAGGTTATATGTATCCTCGTTAAGTTGGCTTCCTTGAAAAATACCTGTTTGTTACTGGAAGAAGCTTTAAGGTCTACGTTTAGGTTAGTCATTGGCATAGAGCAACACGAGCCACCGGCCGCCGCGGCGGACCGGAGGGGAGTAGCCATAGCGCTTAATACCGATGCAAAACAGTCTGTCTTTTTTTGCGGGGGGAACTACGTTTTATACACACACACTACAAAAATCGTCTTTTACTACGAAACTCACACTTTGACTTTAACAAAGTACATAAACAATTTCACGCACACATTTAAACATCTGGGCGACAGGCGTAGGACCATTTGAGCTTGTACTTTGACGGAGGGGAATGCATGCGTATGGCTACTCCCCTCCGGTCCCCCGCGGCCGGTGGCCCGTGTTGCTCTATGGTCATTGGCGATAGTAGTGCGAATACATATTTTTATGACACTTACAAACATTACCAAATAGGTCGAGTACTGTCTGAGGGTGGGGTCAAAAGTCTTAGGAATCGGCGTGCATGTATGAATAGAATGATGAATGTAGAAGAAGTGTGTCAAGCACGGGAAGTGTGTCAGGACCGGGATATTTGGCGCCCCACGCTCTCTGGTTGCCCCGTAAGGGACTTGGCTTAAAGATACATACATACAACCACCTCCTTGGTTTGACGCTGTATCACTTTGACACCCGAGGCAGGACCTCGGGTGTCAAACTTGTTTTAAATCCGGGCCGTAAGAATTCTTAGTATCTTGAGGTTTTAAGGATTCACAACAAACCAACTCTAAACGTTCAAGGACACGCAACAGACCTAAGATATATTAAGGGCTTAAGACGCGCCCTTCAGCAGAATTGGGTACTAAAAAAAATACTGTTGGTTCCTGGTGGAAGCTACTAAGGACTACTTCCAGTGTAAGTAGTCCATAGTAATAGTAGCTTTATTTCTTAGTTTGCACGTCGACATCAGGAAAAGACGTCGGGTTATTTAGGATCTGTAGAACGTTATCTTTTTCGCACCCTACCTATTTGACGTTTGTCGACCATTTTGATCAAGTTTTGACCAATACCGGACTACGGATGCTTACGAAGACAGTGTGCAGCAAAGATAACACTATGAAGCCGAAACTAGCCGGTTGTCACTTTCATAGGCTCGATGTGCATTATTTTTCGATGAGCACTGTACGTTTAGGTTTTTAGTACTTTTTAGTCATAGCAGAGCAAAGAAAAGGTCATGTATTTTCATAAAACTTTATCGACTGGCAAAGCTCTTGGCTGTGCTTACCTTTTACTTAGTTACCTTACCTTTAGTTAGTTACCAAGCTAATAAATAAACCTTTAATCCTCTGCCAAACCCCTCGAGGGATGGAATAATTACTTTTTTTATGTAATGGAAGTGGCAAACAAGCATGCAGTTCACATTGATGTTAAGTGATGACTGCAGCCTATAGATACTTAGGTACACAAAGACCAAGGTCAAAATGCTGATGCATTACCACTCCTGAGGCCTAAGGTGTTATGCCTCTGTTCCGGAAATTACCACCTGACCGGAACACGATAGTGCTGAACACTACCATTTAGCGGCAAGTATATTAGGTAATGCGGTGGTGCCTTCGCCCGCGAGCTCCGGCACTGGAGCTCTACCACCAGTGAACACCTAATTTCAGAGATATTATGTTGTATTTGAAACTTACTTTACAGAAAAGTAAACGGAATTGAAAAAGTCATCTTACCAAAGCTTTATAACACAGAAAAATATATTCTCATGGAGATGGATGAACGGGTGAGTAGTTAATTAATTAGAACCTACTTATTCAGTCATCATGGCACAGAATACTTTGTAGTTTCTTTATAAACCATCGAAGAAATGTCCTGCTATAGACCACGTCGGTGCCTTATTTGCGTAGCGATAAAGTCTATCTTGAAAAAAGTTTGGAGCACCGAAAACCTCTTCGATGATACATTGAATAATAAAAAAAAAATTGTGGACTCATAAGAGTAACTTTATTATTTTTCTAAGACTCTGAAAAATTTTTAGGAGAGAGAAGAGTTTCATCGTTTGAAGATGGTGAAAGCAAAGAAGAATCGTGGTCATATTGTTGCGAAAATCCGAACCAGCAGTAACTGTGGTGACAATGAATCTAGTGGTAAAATAATATAAATAATAACTCATGTTTTACAAGATACAAAAAGTCACTTAAACTAAATACCACAATAAGCAAACCAGCTACTATAAACATCGTTTATACTTAAGACATGTGTAGTTGATACATTTCTGAATTGACATGTAAAATTTAAATTAATTTATTGAAGCAGATTGCGTAAATATGGTACCTACTTATTGGATCAGAATGTCTCTTTTAGCCCGAAGAACCGTCGTTATATAGCATCATCTTTTGTGTCAAAATGTTCTCAATAATCAGACGGTGTACCTACAGATATTCCCGGTATTCATAAGCTATCTCAAAGGATTGTCACCAGGAAGGATTATTTTCTAATTCAAGGATCGTATCATTGTTTTTACAGATATGTCCAGCACATGGTCAACTACTCGACTACCATCGCTGGAGTGCATCGCAAATATGAATCCGCGCACTCCAATTTCTTCGAGGGCAGAGTCTATTGGTGATTACAAACCAGTGTGCTATCCTCATAATTGGGATGACGATGATTTATTATTTTAACCCTAGGTTTAATTATGTGTTTATGGCTTAATACCTAACTTTATACTTAATCCGCGAATACTTTGATTTTATGTCAACATCAGCCTGTGCACTCAAGGATATTTATGTGTTCTTCCTACTTAATCTATTACGACGTAATCACGTCTAAATTATGTATTTATTGGACTCAAGCTTCAGCTCCACTGATGAGCTGACGGCAATTGCGATTGGGACGTTAAACATATCTAATATAAGTAAGTAGGTAAACAAAGAGTACTTACCTAGCCAAGAAGCAACACTCGTTCGCTAATAGGTCTTACTTATTGTTTAATAATTGTTTTTTATTTTCATTGTTTATGGTTTCTTAAAATAAATAAGACGAGAATTTCGCTCGAGAAAGCGCTTTTTATTACCAGCTCTATTGAACATAACCAATTTCACAAAACCCATCCGTTATCCAGTCTCTCTTCCATTGGTTTGGTGAAGTGTTGACAACGCCTGAATTTTTCCAAAATTTCTCCCTGAAATAAATATTATAAGTAGGTACCTGTAATATTTTATTTTTCGCAGTAACACGTCATGCGAGTGAACTTTAGAAATTAAAGAAAAAATGGAAAGAAAAATTTGACTTCGGGCACTGGATAACCAATCCAGCCGCTTAACCACTAAGCTACCGAAGTCCCACAGTAATGCGTCAAATTTTTCCTTCCCTTTTTGATTTGTACAATCTAGGCATACCTATAGAAAAAATAGGCTATTCGCAAGAATGGAAATAAGTACTCCATAATCTCCGTACATCTACATAGGTACCTACATTGTAAAATAAATATTGCCTTTTTTATGGAAATAGCTTCGGGTCAGTCTACGTTCTTTTACTGGTGGTAGAGCTCGGTGACGGAGGTCGAGGGTGTAGGCACCACTGCATTACCTTATCTACTTGCCGCTAAATGGTAGTGTTCAGCACTATCGTGTGAAGTCAGTTATACCTACAGCCCTGTAATTTCCGGCACAGAAGTATAACACCTTAAGCCTCAGGAGTGGCAACACACACAGATAATCGCAACGCATGACACTAAAAAACGTAATGCTACTGCTGCTCAATCTGCTCATACAGGTTAAACCGATAACTATTGAAATGGACTGGAATACCATAGATAAATAGAAGAGGATGTAAGAGAGTATGATCCCGTGGAGGACTAAACTAAGTTTTTTTTTGCCTCTATGCTTGTAATTCGTAGATGGATAATAGGTACACTGATTCCTTTATACTGAGGAGCTTTACCAGTGTAGAGAAATTGTTAGATTCATACAGATATCTGCATTACACAAACAAAAATTTGCTGGGAACTTTAGATAAACTACCATTAGCGGTGGTTAGTTACTCACTGGGCCAGTCTTTTTGATGGTTTCGCTGTAGAATGTAACCGCACTTGATCCTGTTCCATACAGCGGATATTTCAGATGCATCTGCACAAAAAAATCGTTGGTGTCTATTTCTGTATAATAAAATTTCATCCAAATTTAATAAGCGGGTTTCGAGGCGGTTGTGGGGCAAAATAGCCTAAGCCAACTCGCTTCCGCAGCGAATTTTTAAACTAAAAAATATACCTACATTTCTACATGCCTATATTTCCTGAAGGTAAAGCAGAAGTTGCTTGCCTCTTGGGATATGTATATCAGGAATGCATGCATTAGATTCAACACCCAGGTTAATTAGCAAACTTCAAGGATGACATACTGGGATGGGAACTTTACGTATAAGTTTTTAGGCTACCTACAGTATTACTTACGATCAGTGTAAACTGTATGCTTGTTTGCAACTTTGACATAAAAAACCGGTCAAGTGCGTGTCGGGCCACGCGCAGTGTAGGGTTCCGTAGTTTTTAGGTTTGATTAAATGAAAAAAATATTTTAAAAAATTCTATGGAGTTGTTAAAAAATTTTGAGTATTACATTTGGTCGACTATTACTCGCAAACTTGTAAAGCCAACTTAGGTGTGATAGTTTTCCTTTTAATCTCGTTATATGTAGCTACTATTGCCGTAACGTTTATAAACCCTAAATAAAAAAATGACATGTTTTTATTTGCTACCACTTTGTCGGCGTTGTAAAGATGTATACTTTTGCCAAATTTCAAGCCTCTAGTACCAATAGTTTTTGCGCTAAACCGAAGACGGACAGACAGATAGACAGACAGACAGACAGACAGACGGACATGGCGAAACTATAAGGGTTCTTTGTTTACTACGGAACCCTAAAAAGTGTGTTACTTACATCTTTATCTGCAGTAACTTCCAAGTTCCTAGGTTCGAAGTCGTCTTTCATATAATTGGCATCGTATTCGGAACAATATTCGCTGACTGGTTGCGTAGTCGCCAGTTCCTCAATCACCTCATCAAGCATTTGCTCCCAGAAAAAGTCAGTCAGCATACGTTTACGAATACCTTCAACAACAAATGGCGCAGTATGGACAGTGCCAACACTAGCATCAACAAAACATAATAAAATTGTTTTAAATGTATACAAGTTTCATACGACGAGTCGGACAAGTTGTGAAACATAGCATGTTTATTATTTTTGGTGCTATAATAATTTTAATTAATTTGACGATCCGGCTAGTCCAGTGGTGTGAGATGACCGTTTGATTCGAAGGGTCGCTGGGTTCGATCCCCGCAGGACAAATATTTGTATAGCCTATAAATATTTGTTTCGGGTCTGGGTGTTTGTGTATGTGTTGTATGTGTTCAACGGCACCTACGACACAGGTTTATATCTAGTATGGGGCTGTGAGTCTAAGCGTATTTTTTTTTATTGAAATAAGCTCACAAATACATACGGGCAGGACGTACTTTCTTGACATGGCCACTCCGCGGACACTCCGCCAAAGCTCCATACAATTTGTATGCCACTACACATGTATACCATTGATTGACATACCCAAATAAGCGTTTGTATGATACAAACGCTTATTTTGGTCTCTATTACACAGACAGCAATCAGTGACGTGTATTGACACGTGCACCTGTGTGCGTAGCACGTAGAAAATACCAACCGTCACCCATAAGAGGGGAGGAGGTTGGGTGATGTGGGGAAATCGGGCGGGATGTCGAAGTGTCCATTCTATACGTAGTATTATTACATATTCTCTGACATGGGTGAAAGATCGTAACCTTAAACCTCTGAGGTTACTCAGGCGGTGGTAACTAAATACCACTCCTGCCTGAGTGTTATAGTACCTTACCACCGGTAATGTATCTGAATTTATCTTCACCTTTGGTTTAAGTTTATACATCTATGGGCTGCAGTAGGTATTTATCTACTAATTACCACAACACAAGTCAACAGTTCAAAGTTTGAGAGTTTTGCAACAGAACAGTATGTTTAACCTTTTTTTTACTATTTTGTGTTGTTTGCCACTATTTAACGCGCGTAGAGCAGTTCTACGCAGCGGACAGAAAAAAATATTCTATGGTCATCAACTATCATAGTCTTTTTTCTGTAAAGATTTTCATCATTTTAGGGCCAGTAGTTTCAAATTAGACCTTTTAGTTTTTTCTCTTTCGTGTGATGTAGCTAGTTTACGGCTTTCAGATTTTTTTCCGTTTGTGTTCAGCAGTTGTTGTTTATCTATATTTTATAATAATGAATACTACCTTCCCCATGTTTAGGTTTCCTGGGGACTTTGTAGCTTTCGCGCATTTCACTGCCTATTCCTGGAACTTCACGACCATCTTGCAATATCCAGGGACGACTAAAATTCTTCCCTTTGCCATAACCTGAAGGTTCTATAGGTACTTTTGGGTGCAGTTTTACACGTTCCAGGGGACGTATTTTTTCTTGATCTTCTTCATGTATAGGTTCAAGAATATCAGCTTGTACGCCTTCGTCTATATTGGTTTCCATTGAATTGAATTATGTTTATTCAATCGAAAAGCACTGTTGCCTTTCAAAGCCAATATTTATTTATATGCGTCGCTTTGGCAACCTTATGTTGCCCAGGCCAAGGTTAATGAAAACATTATTTAGGTACTATCTGTTAAAATCATAATTATTAGTCTGTGAATTTTGTGAAAATCGAGCTGTTCACCTGTCACTGTCAGTCACCTGTCAGAGAGAAACTGAAAATGGCTGAGGCTTGTCAGATAGCCCGAAAACAAGATTTGCCTCCTCCGGGAGGCTACAAACCGATACCTTTTAAGAGGCTCCCCGCCAAACAATATTTCAGCGGTGAGTAAAAAAGGAATAAACATTTAATAGTGTTTTATAAACATATTATGTAACCTCAATATAGGTTATGTGGTCTCATATAAACTCATATTTAATTGTTGCCTATCTCCTTTTTGGAATGTTTTTAAAGATTCTAAGTATTGTTTTTCCTTTGCAATCATTGTAATCATTAGTATAGGTTCACTAAATACCTATCCTGCTAAATTCTATGTGCGAAATTTTGTGAGTATGGATGGATGTTTGTTACTCTTTCACGAAAAAACTACTGGACAGATTTGGATTAAACTTTACAGTAATATAGGTTATACATTGGAATAACATATAGGCTGCGATTTGCAATGATTAAAAGTACACGCGGACAAAAACTAGTATATTATAAGCAAACATCTTCTGGTAACCTCAGACTAAAATTATGTACTAATTTATTTAGGTTTAGCTACTATTGCTAGTTTTAGCCAAGTAATCATTATGTTAGAATTATAATAAGTATCCTATTGTAACTCCGATTGTCTACTCATCTACTTTAATCTATCATCCATTTGGTCATTTATCTGTTTTGTTTTTGTGATCAGCATACACTCATTTTCATTTTAATTAATTTTGCACACCCTACTGTTAGCTTGTTTAGCATAGTTTCTCTAGTATTCATTGGTTACCTGGAAGAGATTGTTCTCTTAGCGGTAAGGTTGCCAATTGTACATTTTTTTTTGTTGTGTGTTGTATTTTTTATATTGGTGTACAATATAGATTATTGTTGTTATAATTATAGTAAAATGTTAAAATTTTGAACATAAAAAATTATGATAATTTTTCAGGGTATACCTTGTTTGCGGGCTATGTTGGTATGACAGTGGTGTCCATGTACTTGTATAATATTACATACAGGAGAATCCAGAAGAATGAAATTGAGATGCGTTCTGCTAAAATGGCAGTGTATCCCATGATGGTGGCGGAGAGGGACAGGGAGTACTTGAAGCAACTCCGCAGGAACCGTGATGCTGAGGCGGAGCTCATGCGTGACGTTCCTGGATGGGAGGTAAGTTTTTCTGCTGTTATTATTTGCATAATATCCTTTTTTATAGGTAACTTAGTTCATAAATTCATTGTATCTTAGTATAATGACTAAAAGAAATTATAAAAACGTAATTTCACACCTGTAATATCCAAAGAGGTAGGCAGAGGTAAATGCATGCATACATGCGTACATGCAAACACTCATGATTCACCGGTTATGTTTTGGCCCATGTAAACAGATGACAACTCCAAACTTTTAAGGTACTGGGAAACTTCCAGAAATTGGTAAAATCCCAATAGAACCAGAGATTATGGATTTTACACCCTTATCTCTAATAGACCCAGACCTGGGAATCGAACCCAGGACCCCAGCGTAGTAGTAGTGGCCTGCTACCTCTGTTACAAAAATTGTTGCAAATTATAAAAATTGATAATACCTATAAGGAAACTTGCCTCTTGCCTCTCTCATAGGTGCCTTATACGCTTGTAATAGTAGTAATATGTATTTATTTTTCGCAATATTTGCACATGCGAGTGAACTTAAGAAATTAATGAAAAAACGGAAAGAAAAATTTGGGAAACCTCAGGATAACCAGTCCAGCCGCTTTACCACTAAACTACCAAAGTCCCACCAGTAGCTTAAGGTAAAGCAGCTGGACTGGTTATCCTGAGGTTGCAGGTTCGATTCCTGCCCGAAGTCAAATTTTTCTTTCCGTTTTTTCTTTAATTTCTTAATAGTTATATTTGTTTGATTTTGGATAAGTTGAGAGTTGAGTCCTGACAGTACATCAGCTTGTCTTACACTATACACCGAATTGGTAACGAATTAGAATGATTCTATCAGAGCTTTATATTTCTAGGTGGGCACCTACTACGGCGAGCGCGTCTACAAATTGGTGCCTCCTGACACACTTGTTGAGCCCATCTTCCATGAATATTACGCTCACAGCTCGCCTGCTGAATGGTACAAGAGGGTCTATGTGAAGCTTTTCTCTTAAATGCATTGCATTTAAGACCTGTTTGCAGTTGCGAGTCATAAAATCTTCAATTTAAAAGGAAGAATAAAGTGTACAAGTTACAAGATTAATCTCATAGACAGTGGTGAATTACAAACAGGTTAAATACAAGAGCCCAAGGAACGCTTATTTTTCATCTTGTGTCATGAGGGCTTAATGTAGTTGCAAATTTAATATAAATAAATTAGATTATCATATTAATTTGTTTCATTCAGGCGAGACTCGAACTCGCGGCCTACTGGGAATCTAGTCCAGCCGCTCTTCCAATTGAGCTACTGAAGTCCTGCCCGATTTGTCAAATCTTTCCTTCACATTTATTGCATTGCTTTATGGTAGCAGCAGCGCCATCTACTGCCAACTATGCTAGTTAGGCAACCGATATAATAGACTTTGCAGTTTATTGAATATCGTAAAGAAGTCGCTTTTACCCTTAATAATTGTTTTATATTATTTCGCATTAACACATGCTTGTGAAATATATTTTATATGAAATATTTTTTTTTCTTTCCATTTTTCTTTAAAATAAAATATATTTTACAAGCATGTGTTAATGCGAAATAATATAAAACAATTGTTTCAACATTTTATGTTGGAATTATTTATTGTGTAAAAAATTTAAACATAGTAAAAATCAACAAACACATTACTAAAATTAAGGATTTTGTCTCAATTATTAATAAATGCAAGAAAGATTATTTTAAACATTCACCCCCTTATTCATAAACGTACATTCATTGAGCTAAAGTACATGGAGGAGAAATACCTACAGAATTGGCGTGATTGATTGTAAAATCGACATATGTCTGACAAAAACAGTTTTGACTCTTTCTAACTAACCAGTAGCTCCCTATGTAAAAAGAGACACTAGATGTATGCAGAGTATCCATTTTGGAAATGATTTGATGCGACGTCACACTTATGCCTTCGCGTGACCGTCGGCGCCATTGTATGCGCCGGATTTGTGGTACATCTGTTGTCAAACAAACAGGTGCTCGTAATATTTTTGCTGTTTTCTTGAAAACTAAATCTTTTAACTAGATAATGTGGTATTCTAGGTTTTGCTTTATGTTGACTAATTATGCTCTCGTACTGTTTAAAACAGAGTGGTGCAAGGAAAAACGAAAATAATCTTGGATTGAACTTTGTGAGGTTATGTACAAATTTTCACGGATTGTGTCGTATTCGGTGGGATTTTGAAATGCACTCACTGCATATATAGTGATATGTTTTATCATGAGTTTTGAAGACCTGTGTAAGTTTCGTATGACTTATACGACTTTTAATGCTATTCATTCTTTTCTAAAAATAGCATTTTTATAGTGATGTACGAATACTAACCTGATATATGGTAGTATCGATATAAAATTATTTTCATATCAATTTAAATTATGTAATATTATATCGTATTAGCACTAACTCGATAGAATTTCTTGTTTCTTAATAAAATATCGAAGAAGAAATTGATTTAAATTTAATCATTTTTGTTTTTCCTTATTTGCACCCGATATAGCATGGATTTTTTTCAGAGATTGTTAGAGTGTAATATAAGTATAGTACGAGAGCATAATTAGTCAACATAAAGCAAAACCTAGAATACCACATTATCTAGTTAAAAGATTTAGTTTTCAAGAAAACAGCAAAAATATTACGAGCACCTGTTTGTTTGACAACAGATGTACCACAAATCCGGCGCATACAATGGCGCCGACGGTCACGCGAAGTCATAAGTGTGACGTCACATCAAATCATTTCCAAAATGGATACTCTGCATACATCTAGTGTCTCTTTTTACATAGGGAGCTACTGGTTAGTTAGAAAGAGTCAAAACTGTTTTTGTCAGACATATGTCGATTTTACCCATTATTGTATAACTACTGTTTCCATAGTAGAATGCACCTTCTCCATGTATATTAACTCTATGCGTACACTAGATACGTTTTAGCTATAGAATGCTTTGTCTTTGTCAGTTGCATTGTCAAATGTGCAGGATAGAAAAAACAAAGGAGAGTTTAGCAACACTTAGCTTTAAGTTAATTAAACGTGATGCTGGCAGTTATGCCTACTGGCGTTTGCCAATAAAAAAATTAAAAAAAACCACTTTAGCTAAAATACGTTTATGAATAAGGGGGTAAATCTATCAAGGTGATTAAAAAAATTCATCTATTAAGGTAAATTTCATCAATTAAATACAGTACGGTACCCAACAATAAATATTGCACATAGAGCCTACGAAAGACACAATCGGCTAGTTTCGACTTCATAGTGTTATCTCTGCTACACACTGCTTACGTAAACACTGATAGTCCGGTATTGGTCAAAACTTGATCAAAATGGTCGACAAATGTCATACCTATATGACATCTGTCGGTGCGAAAGTTATAACGCTCTACAAACTCGAAATAAGTTGAAGTCTCCTTCCTAAGGTCGATGTGCAATATTTATTGTTGGGTACTGTACATGTTGTGTTGAGCATATTTTAAATTGGCCTAAGGCTTACTTTCATAAAATAATAATATTGTAGAAATCAAATACATTAATAAAAAAACATGTATTTCTTCGTTTTTGCTTATTGGCTTTCACCAACTAATATGTACGCGGTGGACCGGAGGGGAGTAGCCATATGCAAGCTTTCCCCTCTGTCAAAGTACAAGCCCAAATGGTCCTACGCCTGTCGCCCAGATGTTTAAATGTGTGCGTGAAATTGTTTACGTATTTTGTTAAAGTGAAGGTGTGAGTTCAGTAGTAATAGAGGCTTTTTGCAGTGTGTATCACACGTAGTTACCCCCGCAAAAAAATGACAAACTATTTTGCATCGGTAATAAGCGCTATGGCTACTCCCCTCCAGTCCGCCGCGGCGACCGGAGACCCGTGTTGCTCTATGACTTGGACTTCTCAAACTGTGTTCTCAAATCACAACCAATCATCAAAACAACATTTTCTAAGGAAAATACTTACAGTACCCAACAGATAAAACTACTTCATGTTAGCAGGATAATAATAATATAATAATAAACAATAACAACAGAAAACATGATATTGATGAAAAAATATTCTGCATTATACTTTGACAATAAATGATTTATGAAGAACTTCATTGTTTATGTCAACAAGCTTACAGTTCAAATTGATTGTAAGTGAATACTGTAGCCTCCACATATAAACAAAAGATATTACAATGTAGATGGGTTGCCACTCCTAAGTTGTTATACCTCTGCTCTGTGCCAGAAATTACAGGGCCGTATATTACCACCTGACCGGAACACGATACCGCTGAATGCTTCCATTTGGCGGCAAGTAGATTAAGTAATGTGGTGATCATTGGAGCTCTACCATCAGTAAAATGGATCCAATAGGAGAATTGAGTTGTTTTGCCCATGTTTTTACAGCTGCTACAAAACGTTCAATACAGTAGATATGAACTGACAGAAAAATTTAAAGTTAAGTTTACATTTGAATTTTTCATTCTGGCAATTTTAACATCGGACAATGTTTCGGTTCTCAAATCTTGCGAAGCAGTTTCAACTTGTTATTTTTAAAATTTTTGTATAAATCTTGCCATGATCGATTGCTTTTACCCAAAATAAAAAGTTTTTGCTACTTATAACTATTTTTTTTTTCTTATCTTAAATTTTAATATATTTTGGTGAAAGCACAATATTTTACGAACATGCGCCCGTAGCTACAATGTAGGGAACTGTGTAGAGAGATTTACGTCATAAAGTGTGGAAGTAAACTAGGAACATCGTAATTATTGTATTCAAGGAAATAAAATAACGATTCAACAAAAAGTAGCCTTACACTAAACTTGTGGAATTATGTATAGGTATCGGCATGGATCTTGACTGCTGGACATCAGAGTGGCTAATAACTTTGCACAAGTCGAAATAAAATGCTCCTCGATTGGTCGAGACGCGCATAGCGAGAGCAAAGAACGAATCACGACTGGCGGTTATGACGCGTTGCGCGATGGACCAATCATTGAATCGATATGACTCCTCAAAGAAAGAGAGAACCTTAGAGAACCAGTTATTCTTTTCGAAGCAGGTAACAGTCAGCTTTAGAGATCCGTGCCAATATCTATACATAACTAATGTAGGTACATTATTTACCCGACACATTCCATTGCATTTTAAAATATTTCTGTCTTTTCTATGTCAATACAAAACGTATTTAAATGAAATAAGGTATTAATTGCACAAAAATGTACTTTGAATGTCAATTTACCTATAAAATATAATGTCTGACTTACACACAACCTATACTCCTTATTCTAAGAGCTATATTTCTCCGGGACGCCATGGTCAAACGCAACCAGTCGCCGCCACCAACAAAATGTATACAGCTCTATCTCGCGTTACTCATGTAGCGTCCACTACATTAAGGCGCCAACTAGTGGTATACAATGAAACCTTACAGTACTTGTCTAGTACCATAGATGGCGTGCAGTCAAATTACATCGCACATACGAAGATTTCTCAAGAGTTGGCATATATACAACTTCCCAATGTCAACCGTTGGGCCGCGGCCCGCCAGGCGCTACCACCTCGCCTGGTCGGAGGATCCTCCCTGTTCGCCGGAGGAACACTTCCACCCGTTCCTCCACACTCACTTAGCCTGGGTTGTACCACGATATTAGTTAGTTATTATAACAATAAATTTAACAAATATCGTGGTGAAACCCAGCCTTAGTGACCGTTTGGTTGCGCAACTAAATTGTCGGCGCGACCAGATCGCTGCTGGCACACTGTTACTGGTCGTGCCGCCACGCTGGTTGCGCCACCACTAATTACTATAGCGCTGTATGGTGTTTCATATGGTGTGACACCGCGGTAGAGCGACTGGTTGCGTCGCCATAGTGTCCCGGTAAAATAAAGCCCTAAAACCTTGATACTTTGATAGGGAGTCTCTTATTTAGAACAGGTGAGCACTTATACCGGATTCAATTAATTCCATTTGCTATCATACCTTGTCTGTCTAGTCATAAAATATTTACGAAACGCCGTATAGTAGTATATAGTATTTGGTACATATTGTCGCAGAGATATTTTGTTTCGTTCCCCCTTTATTTACAAATATATTTGAGAATAAACACCTTATCCCGTTAATTAAATTATATACGCTTCAAATTGCTTAGTCAATAAGTGAAGCAGTCCATCGATAAAATTCATCCTCGTCCGGTTTTCCACTAAAAGGTAGGCAGCAGTGTATTCGTGCGTTGCATAACTCTCATAATTCGTCAGTTGTTAGTCCTTTTATATTACAGGAAAAAGTATTTATATAATGGTTAGGCTACACAGCCGGCGCGGCTTGGGGTGCCGTGGCGTGACGGGACGAGACGAGACGTCGGCGCGACGTTGCGGTAGCGTTCAGAGCGGAACGCTAACACTTTGTGTTGTGTTGTATGGTTTACGTATAATACGTATGTAGTGGTGAAACTGCCATGCCAACGTCGCGCCGCCGTCCCTTCCCGTACCGCCACGCCACGCCGGCTGTTTGACCGAACCTGTTTAAAGGAGCTACACATCGACATGAAAAATTGAGAACAATCCGTGTATAGTGAAATAGAATAACAGTGCGAAAACACGACCTTTCAGGTTGCCTCCAAAACTTCATTGTAAATGTTCTGGTAAAGTAGCCATCGCTTTAATCCAATAACATGACTGTAACTCGCTTGACTGACATACTTATTAAATAATCTGACTATATTATACTAAATTTTACGCTGCTGAAATAAATGCGAAATATCGTTTTACTTGACACTGGCAATATGCGTAATAACAATGACATAATTAAAAAAAAAATACGTGTGGCACTCGGGGACGGCCGCAGTAAAGCTATTGCATTTACATAATTATCTAAAATTATGCAAAACAAAATAAAATGCAAATAAAAGAAAAAAAAAGAAGAATGAAACAATAATTTTCTTATAATATTTACCACTTTTTAAATATTGAATGGAAAAACAAACAATAAAAAAAAAATAACAAAAACAATCTTGGCGGCGGTGGGATTCGAACCCACGCCTCCGAAGAGACTGGTGCCTTAAACCAGCGCCTAGACCGCTCGGCCACGCTACCCACGAGGTCGGACAGCAAAATTATACATGACTTTCTTTAAATGAGTTTATAATTTGTAATCCGGAGCGTCCGGCTTTTTGTTACGGAATTTCTGAATTCGGTCCCCGCGCTCAAGGCCCGCGATAGAAGCTATGCAATAGCTTAAAAATAATAATTATTATAATTGAGAGCAACGACAATGACGACAGCAATTTCGATAGGCGGACGGTCCCCTGCTCCACAAATTAACTAAAGCAAAACGGAGTCCACTTATTCAGCCAAAGTCGCAAATCACCACCAAACATAAACCCATACGCGTACTACAGTCACACCATTACCCAATACTTATTTAGATTTCTTAATGACTATCTTACGTTTCAACTTAACAGTTCTTAATTTATGCATATGGCTCATTACAAAGTAGAGGCCGGGGAAGGTGAGGACAAGTAAATAAACCCTCATGAACGTAGGCATGTGGAAAGCAACATTCCAAGCGTTGGGCATGGAGATTGTAAACCTGCCGGTCTCCTCGAAGTATGGAATATTGCGGAGAACCACAATAGACTCGCATAGGACTCCCAGTGGGTACAATGGTATCCACATGGTATACCTCAGCCACGTCAAAATGTAAATTTCTTTCTTGTACAGCTGTGATATGTAAAACGGGTATCTGGAAAAGGAAACCTAATTTATTTTTCTTTATTTATTTAAACTTCCCTGCACAAAATGGTAGATGTGGCGGACTTAATGCTAAAAAGCATTCTCTATCAGTCAACCTTTGAGTAGTGGTGAGAATTTAAATAAGGTAATGTTTTTACTGGTGGTAGAGTTCCAGTGTAGGAGCTCGAAGGCGTAGGTACCATTACCTAATTTATCTGCCGCCAAATGTTAGTGTTCAGCACTATTGTGTTACGGTTAGATGGTAATGTATGGCTCCGTAATAACTATCACAGAGACATAATAAGTAAGGTCTCAGGGGTGGCAACGCATCTGCATTTTGACCTCTGGTCTTTGTGTGGATGTATATAGGTCGCATTCATCACTTAACATCAATGTGAACTGCATGCTCGTTTGGCACCTTCATTACATAAAAAAATTAAAACTTTAGCATTGTTGTGATTTTAAGGTCGATGAAACGAAAAAGCGACAGTAAATAGAGACACATAAATATATAAGATTTAACGTGGGAGAAAATGAGATAGGAAGCATACAGTAAGTATAATATCTCTGTTTCTGGCACTCGCCACGGCTATTTATTATTATGTCATTTCTAAATTATAATTAGGTAGGTATAGCATATAGTATATAGAAGCGCGCATGGCCCCGTGGCTGGTGTAGATCATAAGCGAACTACTCTGTTAAGCATTACGGGCGCGGTCGGATGTGTGATGGGTGACCGCTAGTGGCAAATAAAAATGCGCGTTTCCGTGCTTCGGAGGGCACGTTAAGCCGTCCGCGTCGATCCCGGTTGCTATCGATAGATAAGAGTCGTTAAACCTTGTCGGAGGCCTTGTAGACGGTTTGAAAACATCCAATAGCGGGTTGGCCACTAATCCGTATCTCCACCAACTCGCATTGGAGCAGCGTGGTGGAGTAAGCTCCAGGCTTCCCCCCAAAAAGGAGAGAGACTCGTGCTCAGCAGTGGGACGTATAATGGGTTGCCATTATTATAAGTATATGACATCATAGGCAGAGTGGACGCTTGGCAGTGCTCAATGGTTTGGATTTCGCGTTCAGTTTCTGCCTAGAACGCGTAAATTATGGAATGAACTTCCCTCGGTGCTACAATAAGGGGTTCTTAAAAAAAATGGCGTCAAGAGTCCTTCAGCGTTAGCAATTACCCTGGTGTTGCAAATGTTCATAGGCGACGGTGACCAATTTCCATCAGGTGGCCCGTCAACTTATCTGTCAACTTTACAACTTAACAAAATACAAAAATTACCTGATCACTTCAATCATGCTCCAAATAAGGAAGAGATAGAAGACGACGGGTTTGGTCTGCATCCGCGGCTCGGCCTCTATCATCGCGAACAGAATGTGCGCTCTGGCGCTTATTTGAAGAAGCGGTATCAGTACACTCCCCTGTGACAAAATGATAAAAACTCTTGCTGATAGATAGAACTGTAGTGGGGAAACTCGATAGCGTATAAGTATCATCAACCCAATGTGATGTCAGGATAATGTTATCTACAGTATCGGACCTGTCCTTTAAAAAACGTGCGTATGTGAATACGCGCTAGGATTGCACGCCTTCAATATTATAACTACATCTATGTCTTACCCTGGGTTGCGCCAAGATATTTTTACTGGTGGTAGAGCTCTTGTGACGGAGCTCGCGGGCGTAGTCACCACAGCATTACCTAACATACTTGCCGCTAAATGGTAGTGTTCAGCACTATTGTGCTTCGGTCAGGTGGTAATGCACGGTAATATAATTTACGGCATAGAGGCATAACACTTTAGTCCTCAGGAGTGGTAATGCATCTGCATTTTGAGCTCTGGTCTTTGTGTTAGTGTCTATAGGCTGCAGTCATCATGTTTCTGTATCTTGCTTGTTTACCACTTCCATTACATTGTATTGTATTGTATTATTGTAACATTTCACATCCATCTCCAACTTGAAGAAATCTGTTAAGGCGCAATCACTCGACTATTGTCAGAGAATGTGTAATAATACTACGTATAGAATGGACACTTCGACGTCCCGCCCGATTTGCACACATACACAACCCTTTCCTCTCTTATGGGCGACGGTTGGTATTTTGTACGTGCTACGTACACAGGTGCGCGTGTAAATACACGTCACTGATGGATAGAAACCAAATTAAGCGTTTGTATGGAATTTTGGCGAAGTGTCCGCGGTGTGCTATTGTGTACCGACATAGAGCAACGCGGCCCACCGGTCGCGGCGGACCGGAGGGGAGTAGCCATAGCGTGTATTACCGATACAACACAGTCTATCATTTTTTGCGGGGGGAAATGCGTGCGACACACACGCACACTACAAAAATAGTCTATTACTACTAAACTCACACCTTGACTTTAACAAAATACAGAAACAATTTCACGCACGCATTTAAACATCTAGGCGACAGGTACAGGCCGATTTGGGCTTGTACTTTGACAGAGGGGAAAGCCTGCATATGGCTACTCCCCTCCGGTGTTGCTCTATGTGTACCGAGCTAGTACGAGTGTGTACCGAACTCGCTCGCCGCCCATTAGTATGACGACAGAATACTATATTACCGTGGTGATGTGGCCGTAAGTATCCACTAATGACAACTGACTCCTGAATTATTGTTTCATCACTCTAGCCAACAAAACTGGACGAAGCCTTCTCTTAAGACAGTATTGTGCGTCATAACGGAAGAATATGTCATAATCGCCACGCTCGGCAGGAATTGAAAAATTTTGTGATAATTATATTTTAACTAAGTATTTTAAATTCTAATTTATTTTCTTTTGCTATTACTTTACGTAATGGTTATTCACTCCAGGTAATTTTTAATTTCTTGACGTTTTGAAAGTATCTGTAAAAATCTATTCGAAATAAAAATATTTTCTTTCTTTCATTCATTACAACAGACAGCGAGGTACACAGCAAATTAGATTTCAGAAGTTTGAACACATTTTTTTAGACCTCTGTTTTTTGTTTAGATGTCTATAAATGTAATATTTTTATTTTTCGCAATAACACATGCGAGTGAACTTTAGAAATTAAAGAAAGAAAAAGGGGAAAGAAAAAACTAGGCCGCTCGCAGCCTTGCTGTAGAGTACCAACCGTCGCCCATAAGAGGGGAAGAGATTGAGTGAAGCGGGGAAAATGGGCGGGATGTCGAAGTGTTATATTCTATACGTAGTATTATTACATATTCTCTGCCCGAAGTCAAATTTTCCTTTCCCTTTTTTCTTTTATTAGTCATTAATTGGAACTACATGCATGTTTGCCACCTTCCATACATAAAAAAAAACACTCACCTTGGTGTACCCGAACATGGGATGCATAACTTCAAGATACATCATGAGCTGTAGAAACTTCATGGCGGGGCCGACGTGCTCGTAAGTGTCGGCCACCGAGTCGTACTCCAGTTTGGCGTAGCGTACCGCCATCACCGACAGCACGTAAGAGAAACCGATGAATTGGAACAGATTGTAGATCACTAGGTACACCTTCTTAAGGTCTTCTGTAAGGAATAAATAGTTCTTAAATATTTCAGCCAAAAGACATCTCACAGCTGGACAAAACCCTTCCTCAAAGATCCCCACGGTTTTTGGCGGGAACCTTGAAAGAGACGTAGTGCTCTTATTTTATTTAATTTGCTTGGTGTATTTTTGAGTTATCTATATAAATATAAAAATCAATTGCTGTTCGTTAGTCTCGCTAAAACTCGAGAACGGCTGGACCGATTTGCCTGGTTTTGAATGATTTTTGGAAGTCCTAGGTAGGTTTAAAAGGTAAGAAAATATGAAGGAATTGAAGGGAAATAGTAAGAACCACAATTTCATTTTCCCATACAAATAGTCCGTATCTATCAAACCTTTGACACATTATTTCATTCTAAGGCAATTCGAAGTTTTCCGGGTCAGCTAGTATTAAAAAAAAGTTGGTGGCATTTTACCCGTGTATAGTGAAACAGAATAATAGTGCTGTTTTCGCACTGTTGGACCCTAAAAAATATTTCACAAGATTTGATTGTACTCCTTTGTTGGCGAAACTGATATGTTTACCTATTTATGAAAAATTACAGCTTTCAAGTAGGTAGTAAGAATCTTCGAGTTTAGCTACGAATAGACGGATGGACGGACATTCTTTGTATTGCTGAGAAGCCGAAATCTAGGGTAATTTTTTTTTTATCCACCTTTTATTTGCAATCAGTGCGGCCACTTTTATCAAATGAGTTTAAGGCATTAGAATAGAATAGATAAAGTGTTGGTGGTATTGTACACGCGAGAGATATCCGCAAATAGGTAACTGGTGGTAGAGCTCCAGTGATGGAGCTCGCGGGCGTAGGCACCACCGAATCACCTAATATACTTGCTGCTAAATGTTAGTGTTCAGCACTATCGTGTTCCGGTCAGGTGGTAAAGTACGGCCCTGTAATTTCCGGCACAGAGGCATAACACCTTAGGCTTCAGAAGTGGTAACGCATCCACATTTTGACCTTGGTCTTTGTTTGGATGTCTATAGGCTGCAGTCATCACTTAACATCAATGTGAACTGCATGCTTGTTTACCACTTCCAGTACATATAAAAAGGTACAAAATATTTTTACATACCTACTCAGAATGGTTATTCAGTATCATAAAAATATTTATTAGAAATTATTTTTACCTGTTAAAGGTTTATTTTCATCCGCCATTATAAACACTTTTTCAACAAACAACACAATAGTTTTAATGAACAATGTTAATTTAATTGTGTCCGATTAGTCACTAAGCACTACCTATCATTATAATCTTGAAAATACTGAGCTGGGCTTTTCTAAATCTTAGTAGCAAGATAAGATATCATTATATATAATATTTTACGGTAGGTTACAGTAGACATGTATTATGAAAATAACTTGTTCGAAACATTTTTCTTGCTTCTTCTTGCGCTAAAGGCAAAACTAGTTTTGAAAGAGGAGTGTGCCGAACGCGCGTCTCTTCGTTTTATGACTAACCTACTGTGATGCAAACTCTATTGTGAGTCCAGTGTATAAATCACTAAAACATCCTGTTCAATAAATAACTAAAATAGCCTACACACTATAAATAATTTGCATTATTTATTAGTTTAATACATTGTATTTAATATGGGGGCACGGCCGTATCCCCGCATATCCGCCAGGACAAGCCAATGCACTTCGCATTGACACTAAAAACTTGCCTAAAAATTAGAATTTTGCCTGAATAACCTCGCCTCCTCCGACGAAAGGTTGTCTTTCTAGGGTTAAGGCTATTGGTCATACCTATTTCTCCTCTCTCCCCTACGACCGCCACAGTACGAAACCGTATAAGGAGCTGGGGTGCGACCGCCTATCGACATTGCTATTGTCGTTGTCATTGCTGTCAAATTTTGATGTCGATTTGTAGCTCCTCTAAAAGCAGTAGTGATAATCTGATCGTTTTTCTTGCTTTCGTAGTTGAGAAACAAGTGATAATGGTCAATTATTTCGATTATTGTTCTATTCTATTCTATTTTTCCCGTGTGGCAACTATCACACTTAGTAATAATTCTGCCAAAAACTGGTGATCACAGAGGCACAGTGTTAATTTAAAAATGACCGGTATTTAGTTAAAGCAAAAATCGACATGAAAATTTGACAGCAATGACAACGACAATAGCAATGTCGATAGGCGGTCGCATCCCTGCTCTTACCTTTCCTATAGCCCATTTCTTCTTTATGTAGCCTGTCGTACATTCCGGGGTAGTCCTTCATGACATCTCTTGCCTCTTCCTCACTGTCTTGACCGTCCTCGGACTTCCATAGGTCAAAGTTTATCTGGAAATACCAACAATCATAACTACAAAACTCATTCATGCAAATGTTGTGAGGAAAATGTATGTTTTCACGTAGTGAACAGGCAAAATAGCATACAGGGCCCATTGACGTTAAGTGAATACTGTAGTTCAGTGGCGGACTAAGATCATCAGGGCCCTGGGCGGCATTTGGAGGCCCAGGAGCCTGATGAACGAGCAAAAAAAATTCATGAAATAAAATTTAAAATACACATCAAGAGCGTGCGAACAAAAAAAATAACGAAATTTCCCTCCGTAAGCTCTAAATCTTTCATGATTCTCAGCGACCAGAGAATCTTTGGAGGTCCCTAGTACCCTAGGACCGTGGCGGTAGGTCCCTGCCGCCCTCTCCCTAATCCACCACTGCTGTAGTTCATCTACATAATAACAAGATTTCATTGTGTGAATTGCCACTCCTGCGGTCTAAGTTGATATACATCTATGCTAGAAATTACAGGGATAGATTAATACCTGAGATGAGTACTGGAACACGACAACGCTCAACACTACCATTAAGCGGCAAGAAGACTGGTAATGCGGTAGTGCCTACGCCCACGAGTTTGACATATCACAGATGTCAAGGCAAAGTAAAATTAGCAGATATTCTTATTTTTGTAAATAGAGGAAAACAGATAAATGATCATATAATAACAGATGCAGAACACCCCTGTACGCGAAGAGAGGTGGCGGATAGTAAAGCGAGCCACCAACCAACCCTGACGTGATAACCACAATCACTCTGTCTAGAGTGTAACAACCAAAAAGATTACGATAAAAGTAATAGCGATAATCAGACTGTTGTTATTGCTTTCGAAGGCAGTATAAATGTTAAGTTTCAATGTAGATGTCTGTAGGCTGCAATGTCTACTTGCCATGGATGCGGTTTGTATTACAATTAAAAATGTCACCTTCAACCATGCAGGTTTTTGGGGCTGTGCAGTGAGACGGGGCCACCAAGCAGGCTTCTTCTTCTGCAGCACCCACTCCACGCGGTTCTCAAAAACGCGCATTGTCGTGCCTTGTTCATTATCACCGCTTGCCTGAAACAAGTACACATTTTAACATCACCGAAATTGTAAGTACATAACTTCCAAAGGACTTTCCAAATTGGATTAATCTTTTAACGTATAGCCTGTAATCCCCGAAACGCGTAGGCAGAAGTAAATTAATGCATTCAATCACATATACAAACACCCACAATTTGCTGGTTACGTTTTGGCCCATGTAACAGGTGGCGAGCCTATTGACATCTCCAGGGACATTCCCAAACTTCAAGGTACTGGGAATCTTACAGAAAACGGAAAAATCTCAATAGAAATAGAGACAAAGGAATTTACACTGTTATTTCTAATACCCCCAACCCGGGGATCGAACCCAGGACCCCAGCATAGTAGTAGTGGCTTGCTACTACTAGGCTACTGAGGCATAAATCTTTCTTGTGTTAGAAATTGGTTTTGAAAAAGGGTTTGTGTGAAAAGTAAAATAAAAGCAAATATTTAAAAATTTCAAATAGCAGCAAAAGGTTTTGCTAGGTCAGCTTTGAATTATTTTAGGGACCGTATTGTTAAGTGGCTCCTCGGACACCTGGGCCCTAAGACAGATGCTTGCGGCAAGCTCTGCAAACAGACCCACGGGTATGCCACAACTCTCAGAGGTCAGCTTTGAATTATTTTAGGTACCGTATTGTTAAGTGGCTCCTTGGACACCTGGGCCCCTTAGACAGATGCTCGCAGCAAGCTCTGCAAACAGACCCATGGGTATGCCACAACTCTCAGAGGTCAGCTTTGAATTATTTTAGGAACCGTATTGTTAAGTGGCTCCTCAGACACCTGGGACCTAAGACAGATGCTTGCGGCAAGCTCTGCAAACAGACCCATGGGTATGCCACAACTCTCAGAGGTCAGCTTTGAATTATTTGAGGTACCGTATTGTTAAGTGGCTCCTCGGACACCTGGGCCCCATAGACAGATACTTGCGGCAAGCTCTGCAAACAGATCCACGGGTATGTCACAACTCTCAGAGGTCAGCGTTGAATTATTTTAGGGACCGTATTGTTAAGTGGCTCCTTGGACACCTGGGCCCTAAGACAGATGCTTGCGGCAAGTCTTGCAAACAGACCTACGGGTAAGTGACAACTTTCAGAGGCCGCCAATTAGTCACAGGCTAAAGACAAAACCATCATATTGTAACCATATCTTAACCTGACCTATTAACCTATGTGTGTGAATACTACAACACATATTTTGTCCAACTAACAATGTCTTATTTAATAATCTCATAGGAAACTTTAGGTATGAGTAACTGTTTTTCTTCATTAAGAATTTTTTCTTTTTCTATAAATACATATGTATACCAATAACAATGCACATATTTTTTATTCCGAGGTCTTAGCCTTCACCTTTATTGTTATAAAATTTAAATAAGAAATAAAGTCTACACATGCATTAAACTCAGTTAAACAAGTCAACAACTAAATTAAAAATGTATCTAAATAATTTTATTCTAGTTGTAAAAAATATAGGTATTGAATATTTCGTAATTTTATAATATGTATACATTTAACATATATATAATACACTTGCCGGTTAATCTTCTGTCAAGGACTACTAGTTTGTACGATGCGCTGATTTTTTGTTTACCCATGTTGATCCGATGACTGCCATTACAAACAATTATAAACACCTACTGAATTACAAGAATAAGCAGATAGGTTTTCCTACTTACATCATTGACCGGTGCAAATAAATGTAGACTGAAGTTGTACTGAGTTTCTCCATGGGCGCCGATTCCTTTCGCCGCAAATGCTATTAGATTTTCTTCCACTCTTAAGTCCGGGTGATTTACATTTTTCAAATCTATTTTTAATTTGATATATTTATCCGTTTGTGCCCAATAAACAAATGGACTGGGTATCATCATTGTGGTGTAGGTAAAACAGTGAGAAAAGAAATTAATTACAAGAAATAAATGAATGTACGTTTTCAGAATATTCCTTTTTTTCCTACAATTTGACAATTGAATTAGTTCAAAATTGACATTGACAGCCATCATAACACATGGAATAAAAAATAGTAGGTAAATTAAAATTAAAATTTTGTATTTGTAATCCAATCTGTATTCAACTCATAGAAAATATAAATACTTAATTTAAATAAGTATGTTAGAAGAAACTTGAGGTACTTTGCCGCAGAACGACTGTGATGTGGTTTTTTTATGCATGTACACACATATGAATTGTGAAACAATATTGATGTAATAAATTTTTAGAAAACCATAACCAAACTATCTTAATATTAATATATAATTAAAGCGGTAATATATATTTACATAATATAAAGTTTAAACTAAACTAAAAACAACATGCATCTAAAAATTCCGCATCACTGCCTTCCTGTGTTATGGTACCCAAATATATATTGAATAGGTAAGTTTATTTAGGTTATTGATACTCATTAGTTTTATTATCAAATCTGCTGCTTTTTGTTTCCAGGTCTGCTTCTCGTTCTTTATCTGTAATTTTGCTTTTTTATCTGTATTTAATAATTTAGGGATGTAATCACAATTTTCTTTCAACTTAAATATGATAAGATAATACCAATTTAATTAATTAAGTAATCGAATTTTGTATTTAACATTAATTGTCTGATGAAATAAATAGTATAAAATAGGGTTTTGATAATTTTATTAAAATTGAATTCAACTTTATATTTGAATTGTTTTATTGCATTAATTGTTTCTTTGGCAATATAGTAAATTTTTTTAGCATTAGACAGAAGGAATACAGGTACTTTTAGGTAAGTCAAAAGTTCAAAAATGTCGATCATCATTCCGAAAACTAATAATACATAGACAATACTGTACTATTTTCAAATATTATCTTTTAAACAATCCTGTTTCGTATTACATAACAGTAATTGACAACATATTTATTTTATATTTAATTAAATTTATGCGTTATCTAAAACATCTCCTATAAAAGACCTAAGGATGTAGTGGTCAAGAACGCAAAACGAAGAGAATACGATATTAAAATGACAAAAAAAATTAAAAAGAATATGTTTATCACGCACGTATAGCACGACGCTTAACATGGTATTTTTAATAAAGTCGGATTATACATAATGACAATTTTGCTGTCATAATCTTAGACAACGAGTTATTTGATACCTGCTTCTGAATTTTTCATATGTCTAATTCTAAAAAAATATATACTTTAGAAGTTTCATTAACGATAATTTTAAAAATAAACAATTGATTTTAGTCCTAGCGTCGTAGTATTATTTGCATTAATCTAATATATAAAATATTGTATTAATCCATTAACCATTCCAAGAAAGCAAAACATCATGTTAAGATGAATAAGAACTTCTTTGTTTAAGTTAAAATACAGGTATAAAATCTAGCCAAGGAGATCAAACGAAACGATATTTCGAGTTACATGGCATAGCTCGATTCGAATAACATGACAATTATGACAATCACTAAAATTTTCGCTTAACCTGTCAAAAAGCCGTTTTGTCCTATTGAATTGATGGGTGTTGAGTCGCTTTAATATTTCCGATTTGCTTGATTTTCTATTAATTCTTACTGTTTTTCGTAGCTCGGAAAATGGTTTAGTTACGGGCTTGTGCTAGTGTATAAATCCAGTGGCCACACACCGACTTTTGTAAACTTCCAAAATGTCCGTTCCGACCAGCACAGGATTGAGCAAGTTGAAAAAGAAACATATCCGTGTAAAACATCAAAAAGTGAAATTGTTTCGAGCTAATGAACCGTTGCTGTCGGTTTTCATGTGGGGCGTGAATCACACGGTAATTAGTAATTACATTAATTTTATGGTCGCGGTGAATAACCCAATACGCGTAGCTAATCAGATTTGAGACAATTCACAGTCATACTACACGTTACTTATAATCTCGCAACAATATTTCAGTTCATTTGCGCCGGTCGTCTGAATCTCCAAGTCAACCTATCATTAAAATTTGTTAGAAATTATTATGAACTATCATTGTGTTTTTATTTGGCACTGTATCAATTCCTTTTGTTGTTGTACCTCTGTCATTAAATGTAAATATAGATTATAAGTTTTATTGCGAAGGATAGACAGTTGTGCAGTGCCAAAAGGTCGACATATTTATTGGAGATTGTACAATGCAATGTTTGTTCAAATGTTTTTTTTTTCAATTTTCATATTATTAAGTAAGGTCTTTTTAAAAATTAGTGAGATATTGTACAAAAGCTACTTCCAATTCCTTACTAGCACCTTGTAAAAGACTGATCAACATTCTCTCTTAATGTTTGATTTCATTCCTGTTTTTCCAAACTTATGAAAATATTTTTTAATTTCATTAGATATATTTGATTTTAATTTGCATGCAAATGTGGATCAAAATTCATGAACGGAAACTAGATATTTTAATTCTTCTGTAAGTCTGAAATTTTTTTTCATGGTAATTTTCTCAATGTTCAAAATTCAAATTGACCCAACTCCTCCTCCCATATTGATCCATACAAATACAATATGTACTTGTATATGTTACATAGTTTAATTATTCATGTGTAATGTACACCTACAACATTGGCTGATAAATTACATGCCCAACTAATAACACCATAGTCTAAAAATTCTGTGTTCTCAAGACACTACAAAATGATGTATTTGTTCCTGCCTTAGTTTTAGTTTAAATTTCAATTTTCAGATTAACGAACTGAGTCATGTCTCAATACCAGTTATGCTGCTGCCAGATGACTTTAGGGCATACTCAAAACTCAAAGTTGATAACCATTTATTTAATAAGTGAGTATGCCTAGTTATGTATGGACTATTCCAATTTAAATATAAAAATAAATAAAATATGCTTACACTCACAGCTCCACATTAGGTATTATATAAACCTGTGTCGTAGATGCCGTTGTACACATACAACACATATACAAAGACCCAGACCCGAAACAAATATCTGTAGGCCATACAAATATTTGTTCCGGTGTGGGGATTGAACCCGCAACCCTTTGAATCAAACGGTGGTTACACACTGCTGGACTAAACGGGTCATGGTGACGGACTACAATACAACAATACAATACCCTTACACTCACAGCCCCACAATAGGTATAAACCGAGACAAACCTGTGTCGTGGGTGACATGGCACCCACGACACAGGTTTGTCTCGGTTTATAGGGTACGGTTATATACGGTGTAGGGATAGAACCTGCGACCCTTTGAATCAAACGGTCATCTCACACCGCTGGACTAACCGGGCCGTCAACTACATGTGTATAAATAATATGACCCTATAATTTGTTGTTGCTGTTCAATTATAATCAACTGGTAATTAGATTATAATCAAATGTACTAAATATAATCTTGCAAACTGCAAACTGATGAAGAATTTGAATATTCAATAGTGTAAAATAATAAAGTCTGATTTATTTATAATATTCTAATCTTGAATGTATTGAAGTACTGTATAGAAATATCATAATTTCATTTATTTTGCTGTCTTATTTTAGGACTAAGGAGGAATAAGAAATATTCTTCTATGGGAGCCATTCTCAAAGTGTGCTGAGCATTTGATGGACCATAACAATAACATCGATCATATTCAAATTAAATTACATAGGCTCCGCTACTCCATTTTCTCTATAAACCTGCTTACATATTAAGGAAATCAAGATAAAATCAGTCAATTGGGACAAATTATTATATATTTTTCTTTATACAGATAAATTAGTTAAATGCCTCAGTAGCGTAGTGGTAGCAGGCCACTACTATTACGCTGGAGGTCCTGGGTTCGATTCCCGGGTCGGGGGATATTAGAGATAACGGTTTAAAATTATTTATCTCTGCTTCTATTGGGATTTTTCCATTTTCTGGAAGTTTCCCAGTACCCCGGAGTTTGGTAATGTGCCCGGAGATGGCAA
Source organism: Macrosoma leucophasiata (assembly GCA_036365455.1). Lineage (NCBI taxonomy): Eukaryota > Metazoa > Arthropoda > Insecta > Lepidoptera > Hedylidae > Macrosoma > Macrosoma leucophasiata. Next base: position 15,875,139 of record JAWQUS010000021.1, read on the forward strand.
CAGGTTCGCCACCTGTTACATGGGCCAAAACGTAACCGGCGAGTCGTGGGTGTTTGCATGTATGATTGTATGCATGCATTTACCTCTGCCTACCCCTTCGGGGATTACAGGCGTGAAGTTACGTTACGTTACGTTTGCATAAATAAAACAACAATTAATTGATTGGGGTCATATCATTTATCTAATGAGCAATTAATGTTCTTTTCACTTAGTGTTTATTATGCTAGAATTTTTTGTACAACATTCATAATTTTATGATGTTTTTTTCACATACAAATTTTGTTTTCAGGGAGAATATGCCATCACATTTTAAGGTGAAGGAATATTGCCCTTTAGTCTTCAGGAACCTGCGTGAAAGGTTCGGAATTGACGATTTAGACTACAAGGAATCGCTAACAAGGTAAAAATTTTGTTAAACCACCTAAATATTTATTTATTACAAATCAAATGGGCACGTGTGACGCTAATGAGCTCTTAAAACCTTTATGAATTATGTATTTATTTATTATTTTTCGGTATTTCCCGGACTGGTATCCTCTCCTGTTTTCCCATCCTGTTCCTTAGGTTTAGAAAGCCTGATAACTACCTGCGATCGAGAGCAACGAAGCGGTTTAAGAGTATGCTGCGGCGGTCCGCGACGGCGCCCTCTGGCGTCGCGGACTTAAAGGCAAATCAAGAGGGAATATTCCACGACGCGAGCGCTTTCGTCAAAAGAGGCCTGACGATAAAACGGCTGAGGTCAGCGGTGTTTTACTAAGGCTGTACGATTTTTTTTTCTTTTAATAACAGTATGTAGTGTGCCTTTTTGAACTGACACCGCAATCATCCGATCACGTTCACAGTGTTGTGGCGCCTTTTTAACCCCTCCGTGAGGATATGAGGTCGAGTGTGACTTGAATTTGTTTTGACTCCAGTCCCTGTCCGTTCCTGTTTTTTTTTGTTGTTTTTTACACGATATTCATACTTTCAATTTACACAAGCAACTGCAAAACAATCACTCGGGTATGCCGCACCGACACTTAGTGAGGTAAAGGTAAGTCTACACTTAGTATCACCGGACACTTGTGCCGAATAGTGGGTGAGTATTGAGGTACGAGATGGTTTCAATTGGAATTGTAAATTATACTTTAACTCGGGTGTATTTCACTTTCAATGCTGCTGAAGGTCTTATTGAAATTGTAGCACCTGATTTAGCCATAAGAGACACTAGGGTTGTGTGTATTGTATTATGTACTTAAATTCTTAATTCAGGTTTGTATTTAGCTTCTTTAAGCGAATTTATTCTTGTGATTTGGCTACTAAACTTGGTGCGTCCAATCGTTGGGCTATCTAAGGTGACTACATTCTATGGATGCGTCGATATGAGTCGGATGTTTGACATTATTTATTTCGACATTTTTTACATTGGTATCCTAACTGATATTTAAATCGCGCCACGAGTACCGGAGTAATTAAATGATTATTTTATTTTCGTATAAAATGTTAAAAAAACAATATTTTAACGTACTATCAGGGAACTGGTCGCTCGATCACATGGGTAACTTAAGTGATTATAATATAAGTTATAACCATTTGAATTAACTTTAGATAAGCGGAGAGTTCCCAGACTGTACATTAGACATTGGAGTCAAAGATCTAGTCTCGCGCGTCCGTGAATAGACAAACGCGTTGATCAACGACCGACACATTATGTCAGATTTTATAACAATGACAAATTCTTAGGTATCGTAGTGTTAAATCTGGTAATAAATTATAATAATAAACTTAGACGGTGAGAGCAATTTAAATACAATAACATGTTTACAGAGACATTAACACGGACGACAATTTACGAGTACATGACAAATTTAGTTGTTTTAGTCTTAAAGAAAAGTAGTTTTGAATTATTGAATTACTAGACGTGACGTCACGCTTAACTGCACTTCTATTTGGGGACTTGCGCAATTTGCAGATTTCAGCAGTTCGCGCTTAACGGTATTACGATCCCTCAGTCCGAAGACGTGCGTTACTTAAGCATTCACTTGGACAGATGCCTTACGCGGAAGAAGCATCTATTCACAAAAAGGAAAGCCATAAGTGTTCAACTTCGCAAACTCTACTGGCTCTTAACACGAAAATCAAACCTCTCACTGAATAACAAACTTCTCTTATACAAAACTATCCTCAAACCGATATGGTCTCATGGAGCAGAATTATGGGGAACTGCAGCAAATTCTAACCTGGAAATCATAAAACGGTTGCAATCAAAAGTTCTCCATATGATAGCTGACGCTCCATGGTTTGTTTCCAACTCAATTACACCGAGATCTGAATATACCAACAGTGAAAGAGGAAATCTATGATATAAAAATAAGTCTGGTTTTCCTTCCTGACGCCATAACTCCAGAACGCATGAACCGATTGCCACGGTTTTGCATTCGTTGGAAAGGTCTCGGGAAAAAAATATTATAAAACGACATCCACGCGACAGCTAGTTCTTATTAAATTAAAGTCGTATTCTCGTCGCATGGAGAAACATCCCAACGAATATGCTTACAGATTGATGAAGCCCATTCGCGCCGTTAAACGCTTAAAAAGGAGAGGTCCCCAGGACCTTCTGCCATAGTAAAAACAAAACAAAAAACCTTGAACATTCTACTTTGTATATGGATGCGCCACTGGACGTATACCATGCATGTCTATACTGAAATGTCTAACCATTAGCTAAATGCCCAAATGAGGCAAGATTTCAGTATGGCAAAAAATCATGCGTAAAATTTTGCGTTTGTAAGCGCATAACTTCCAAACTACTGCAATAAATTGGAAAAATCTTTCTTTTATGTATTCGTTGTAGTCAGGAGAAGGTTGGTATGAAAAGCAAAGTCATACTGCAATTTTTTTTATCGCGTACAAAAATGTAAGCTATACACGCTTTAACGCATGCAAGCGAATTCATAAAACTATAAATACTTTGATAAGGAAAAATCGACTTGGAAATCTGTTTAGGCTTGCCAGGCTTGCGCAATACCTACATGTGACTACCGTTAAATGCATAACTATTTGCCAAGAAAAGGCTCGTCTTCACTGGAACGGACCACAACACTGTTCTCTGTGTAAAGGTGATGTTGCGAGATCGGCTCTGGTTCGTACATGTCCTCAAAAATGGGTAAATTAAAGAGGAATCCGAAAAAAATACAATTAATTTATTAAAGAATATATTTTAGAGTTACAAACACATTTAATTCAAACGATTTTATCATTTTCAACCATGTTCAACATGGCGGCGATACAGCCGACGCTTGGGATAGTACCTATGTAGATAAAACAAAACGAATGCTATCTGTATCTTACTAGAGCATCACATATTATAAAAAAAACGATGTATCAAATCGATCAAGTTAGAGAAGTTGAAGATGATTTTTTTTAAAATTGTAAATCGATTAGTATAGTATTAACACATAAAATCGATTTTGATAGTATTTAGAAAATATTATTTTTTTCTCCAATCAAAAAAACAATTTAAAAAATGAAAATGTTAAAATGACATCGCCCGCCATATTCGCCATGTTGGTTTTGAGTTGCAATTCGAACGGCAAATAATGTTTTGTAACTGCAACCAAAGCTAAATAAGTGAAAATATGCAGTAAAAAACGTTCTTATATGATTTTGCCTGTTAATGATATTGCGTACAATACATGGCCGGAGATCCATACATTTTTGCAACATCTCCTTTTCCCAGTCCCATCAGGAGGGACAGCTATCTGGAGATATCATCATATCAGTTGAAAGATGTCCATTGCTCAACCAAAGCTTGCCCATAAGGGGAATATGCCATAAACGCCAAAATTTGGATTCGCGTTCGTAATGGCGGTAGTTTTATCGCAGGACGCTGCTGCTTATCTTGCGTTATTGCTCTTACTACTGTTCCATTGGAATAATTTGACCGCCATTCGATTTACTGACTGCACTAGTGGAAGAATTCTCTTCCAAGAAAAAAAAAACGTAAAATAAGTACATAATAGTAAATAGTGGGCGATTCCCCATCGCCGTTACGTCCTGACGACAGATATGTAATAGGTTTTATGTACTTAAGTTATTTTATGACTCGGTTATGAGAAAAAAAGTAAAATATGCAATAACGTGTAAACTGTTACGATTTCAAAAAAAAAAAAGAAACTTCTTTGAATTTTCAAATCAATATTATCTGACAACAATAATTTAGGTAAGTATATGAAAGGAGTTTTGGCGGGAACCTTGAAAGAGGCGTATGGTGCTCTTATTTTATTTCACTTTCTTGGTGTAGTTTTAAGTTATATTGAATAAAATTGGTGGCATTTTGTTTGATATGGGTTTATTACAGTGCCCGTGTATAGTGAAATAGAATAACAGTGCGAAAATACGACCTTTCAGGTTGCCTCCAAAACTACATTGTAAATGTTCTGGTAAAGTAGCCATCGCTTTACTCGAATAACTTGATTGTAATTCACTTGACTGACATATTATACTTGATAACTTATATACTTGATACTTACATATTATACTTGATGACTATATTATACTAACTTTTACGCTGCTTAAATATGCAATATCGTTTTACTTGACACTGGCAATATGCGTTATAGCGATGCCATAATAACAAAAAAAAAAAAAGTATATGAAATAAATGCCTTATGTGAGTATCAAATATATAAAATACTCGTATAGTGTTTGTAAAGTCTCCCGAATCGGCTTGACCGACTTTCTATTCATGACGTGTATTGTTACGTACTTAACTTTATTTACTGTTTTGTTTGTGTAGTTTTATTGTTATTTGTCTTGTTGTTATCTTTGTTCTTCAATGTCTGTGACATAAGATTTTTTGCCTCATGTGTCAAATTTTGTGACCATACATTATCGTCTAACTAAGAACACTATTAGCGGCAGTGCCTGTACCACGGGTACGGGTGTACGGGTTCTTGGACTTAGACTTTAAAGCTTGGTCCACACAACCGCGACTTTAATCGATGGCGACTAGCTGGCAATGTCAAAATCACTATGTGAACTGTAAATCTGAAAAGTCGTTAGTTACCAGCGTATCGTCACAACGGACGTGGTATTTGGCGGAACTACGTAAATAGAATCGGTCTTTTGTGGCTGAATAATAAAACTACTATACACATCTGCAATCAATACCGATAATCGCTATTATGTAGACGCAAAAGTCATAAATCGCTGGCGAGTCGCCGTCGATCAAAGTCGCCGCGTTAAAATATCACTTGAATATGAATGTTTTTGCTCTACAATTTTTTTAATAACATAAATTATATTGACCTTGAATTCGAAGACACAATGAAGACATTGCTAAAATTTCGTAGCACCGATGTCATAATTGATGATGTCATGATAGCACAGTACAAACAATTGGATTCGGTTATACTATTATCAATTAACGTGGTTATTTAAATTTGTGATGGATATGGTTTGTTGGTAGATAAAATATTTGAATCCTTAGAAAAACATTGGTGCACTCTAAATATATATTTACAAATAGCAATAACACGTTGGATATACATATTTGGTGTCTTAAAGCAATAATTTATTGAGTAAACCACTACACAGCATACGTTAAGATTTTGTAACGAAGTTCCTTATCGCGCGGTACGCTGGCTAAGGGGGGTAGGCGAGCGTCACGAAAAATCCTCACGACACTTTTGCTATAGTGCCGAGTATAGGATTCGACTTATTCGTTCTCTCTCTCTCACTCTCTCTCGACAGTCACAAGCCTATATATCTGTGTATGCGTATATTGTTTTGTCGTGTTCGTGTGTATGTAGTTTTAGTTATTTAAAAAAATAAACAATTGATTGTGAAAGTGATTCATTAGAAGTTGAAGAGGAACTTCGTTCCAATCGGGTGTCCCACATGTGACATCTCAGATGGTTTTTGATATACACAAAATGATGTTATCTATTAGCTCATTAGCTCTTAGCCCATAAATGACTGCAAAATTATAGCAATTATTATATTGAAACTGATGATGATGATGATGACGTAAAATACAAAGACTGGGACCGTAGCCTTAGAATGGGCCTTAGCTTCGAAATTGTGTGGTACATATTTTTGACTCTTTGACACAATTATTGATGCTGAGAATTACTTATTCTCATCATCATCATCATCATTTCAGCCAAAAGACGTCCACAGCTGGACAAAGGCCTCCCCCAAAGAATGCCACAACGAACGGTCCTGGGCCGCCCTCATCCAACGATTGCCCGCGACCTTCAGGTCGTCGGTCCATCTTGTGGGAGGCCTGCCTACGCTTCGCTTTCCGGTACGTGGTCGCCACTCGAGAACTGCTCTGCCCCAACGGCCGTCAGTTCGTCGAGCTATGTGCCCTGCCCACTGCCACTTGAGTTTCGCAATTCGGTGGGCTATGTCGGTTACTTTGGTCTCGCAGAGTAACTCCGAGCATAGCCCTCTCCATTGCTCTCTGAGTGACCTTGAGCCTTCTTATGAGGCCCATAGTGAGCGACCACGTTTCTGTTCCATATGTCAACACTGGCAACACACACTGGTCAAAGACCTTTTTCTTCAGACACTGCGGTAAATTGGACGAGAAGATATAACGCAGCTTTCCGAACGCTGCCCATCCGAGTTGGATTCGGCGGTTGACCTCTTTCTCGAAGTTGGACCTACCTAACTGGACCGTTTGTCCCAGGTATACGTAATCGTCAACAACTTCGAGTGTAGTACCCTCGACCATAACAGGAGTGGGCGTAACAAGGACATTCGACATAATCTTCGTCTTGTCCATGTTCATTTTAAGCCCCCCCCCCCCGTTGGGAGGCCCTACTGAGGCCATTGAGCATTGTGCCAAGGTCTTCCAGGGTCTCTGCCATGACTACGATATCATCCGCAAATCGGAGGTGGGAGATGTACTCGCCGTTAATGTTGATGCCGAGTCCGTTCCAGTCCAGAAGCTTGAAGACATCTTCCAATGCAGCGGTGAACAGTTTCGGAGATATGGAGTTGGATAGGTTTCGAGTTCTGGTCCTGAAGGCGAACCGACATAGTGGCGTTTTCGTACAAGCTCCTTAGCACCTCGATGTATCGGTAGTCGACTTGACACCTCTGGAGTGACTGTAGCACAGCCCAAATCTCGACCGAATCGAAGGCTTTCTCATAGTCCACAAACGCTACACTATGTGGTCTATGGTGCTAAAACCTTTACGGAACCCGGCTTTTTCGGGAGGCTGGAAGTCGTCGAGTCTGCGAGATAGACGGTTCGTAACCACTCTCGAAAACAGCTTATAGACGTGACTTAGAAGTTCGATGGACCTATAATTTTTAAGAAGGGTATTGTCGCCTTTCTTAAAGAACAGTACCACCACACTTCTGTGCCACTCCTGTGGCGTTTTGCCCTCGGATATGACGGAATTGAACATCAACTGAAGAGCTTCTAATACTGGCCTTCCGCCCGCTTTTAGGAGTTCAGCAGTGATTCCGTCATCACCCGGCGCCCTGTTGTTTTTGAGCTGTTTGAGAGCCGTGCTAATCTCGTCTAGTCTGACGTCCGGGATATCTTCGGTGTAGTGTCGGGTCAGTCCGGCTCTAGGATCTGCTGCCGGACTGTTAACAGGTGGTCGTGCTGTCGTGTATAACTGTCCGTAAAACCGTTCGATCTTTTCTGCAAGCTCAGGTTTCGACGATACGATTCTGTTGTCCTCTGTCTTCAGCTTAGTGAGACGGCTTTGCCCTAAGGACAGATCTTTGGCGAACACTTTAGAGCCCTTGTGCCGCTCTATGGCTGCTTTAATACTATCAGTATTAAAGTGCCGAAGGTCGCGAGTCAATGACTTCGAGATCTGTCTGTTGAGCCGCCTGTACACTAAAGCATCTTCAGAGGACTTCAGAACCATACCGCGCCTCTCCTCCATGAGCTTGAAAGTTGGGCTGGAGATCTTTTTGGTTTTATTCGTAGAGCGGGTCTTGAAAAACTTAGAACCCGACGGACGGGACAGTTTCCACTAACCTGTTATTGTAATCGTCCACATCTACGCACTCACTCAGGTATTCGAAGCGATTTTGTAGCTCGAGTTGAAAGCTCTCGGGGTTTTGGATTTGGGCAGGTGCTGGGCGGAGCGTAGACTTCATTAGTCGGGATCTTTCGATCTTGACCTTTATATTCAGTGTGCCTCTTACCATTCGGTGATCACTCCCGGTTTTCGAATTGATCACAGAGACATCACTGAATATATGTCGCCTCGTGGACATAATGAAGTCTATCTCACCATCAGGACTGATCCAGGTCCACTTCCGGCACTCCCGCTTCTTGAAGAAAGAGTTCATCATGAAGAGTCTCTTTCTCCATGAAGTCAGCCAAAATCTGGCCCCTGGTGTTTCGTCGCCCATATCCAAATCGTCCCACTTTCAGCTCATGATCACCTCGAACGCCCAATTTCGCGTTGAAATCCCCCATGACAATGTTGTAGTGGGTCTTCGAACTATGTATGGCTCTGGAAATGTCCTCATACATAGTTTCTACCTCATCATCGGAGTGTGCGGAGGTTGGGGCGTAGACCTGTATGACCTTCAGCGAATACCATTTGGTTATTCTGAGTATAAGGTACGCCACTCTCGACGACACACTCTCGATCTTGACAACGTTGTTCACGAGGGACTTGTGGACGATGAACCCGACACCACCTTGGAACAGTTGGTCGCCCTCCCGGAAATAGAGCAGGTTACCAGACTTGAGGGTTATCGAGTCCTCCCCCTGTCTTCGGACTTCCGATAACCCTACAATGTGTCACCGTAACCCGCTTAATTCTTCCTCCAGTTCCATGACTTTCTCGTCAGTCCGCAGCGTACGTACGTTGTATGTTGCCAGGGCCAGTTGTCGTCGGGTGTGGTACCCTGGCATCTCCCGGTGATTCTTAGCACCCCCTGCCCCGCCGTTACCATGACCGGTACCACCATGGTCAGGAATAGCGGAGCTACCGGGGACTAGGGGCCGTTGTGTATTGGTGTGAATCATTCGGGGTGATTTGCCATAATCGCCACGCTTGGCATGCGGGTTGGCGATCGCAGTGGCGGCAATTTTATCACGGGGCGCTGCTGCCCATCCCGGATACTCCTACCGCCATGGTTTGACCGCTATTGTTCGGTTGACTGACTGCACTAGAGGAAGAATTCCCTCCACTAGAAGAGAATTCTTCCGCTAGCGGGCGATGGGGTCGTCACATCCCGACGCCTATACTTATCCTACATACATACATATCTTGAAAAATTTAGTTTTCTTTTTTAATTTTAAATTAAACTTTCGACATTATCAACCCACGGATTTTGATAGACAACATATAAGAACCCACCAAGGATGGTGGGTGTTTATATGTTAAGTGTTATAAATAAAGCTGTCTATTCTGTGACTGTACAACCACATTTACCGGTTCTTATCGTAAAAAAAAAATATATTTTTTTTTATGTCAAATGATTGACAGACAAGCAGACGGGCCACCTGATGGAAAGTAGTCACCGTCGCCTATGAACATTTGCAACACCAGGGGCGTCGCCAACGCGCTGCCAGCCCTGAAGGACTCTTTTGACGCCATTTTTGAAGAACCCCATATTGTCATTGACCTATCTCTCAATTTAAACGTACACGTGCGGACTCTAATTCAGATCTGCAGGCTTACTCTGGAAAACAATCCCAATCTAATTCGACTCCAATACAGTTTCAATTCCCAGTTCAGTAATTCATTGCGGAGATATGTATTGATAGAAGGAAATTTATTGAATGCAATTTGGTCGGCAGGTCTCAGCCCATCCCTGACGACTCGTCTGGCAAGTCGGGCGCGAAATTCTACCAGAGCTACGACAGGCTGTTCATCCTCAAAACTCTCACGTCGGAGGAGGTGGAGCGGATGCACTCGTTCCTCAAACATTATCACCCTGTGAGTCAGTTTTGTAGTTCAAATTAAGAATTGAGGGAGAATGGTTGCAAAAGCTGTGCATCTTCAAGACCCTTACGTCAGAGGACGTGGAGCGAATGCAATCGTTCTCAGTAGTAGTTTCCCGTTCATTAGAATCTAGTTTGTACCTACTGTTATCACTTTCTGAACTTCCTCCAGGCTTGATGGTAGGCATTATTATTAATATCTTGTCTAAAAAATAATTTATTGTAAATAGATTGTAAGATCGTTTCCTTTATAAGTGCCATGCCAAGTATTGTTTCGGGTCCATTATGACTTAATTTCAACTTGTTTATAACGCTTACATGCGCTTACCCATAGTAGGTAACTTTTAACAACCGCAGTTGCATAATAGGTATCAATACCTATCATTACGTTAAACGGTATGTGAAGGAAAATAACATTAGTTTTCTCTGTTATTTCCTGATTTGACATGCAACTAAGTATTTTTAATATAATTGTTTGTTACAGACAAACCTCGAAGTCCTCGAACTCATGTATACAGTTGTGATTATTTTTGAATAACTTTAATATTGGAGGACGGCTATGATACCTTATTTTAACGCGTGGGAAATCCACTTGGGTACCCGCCGTGTAGGAGAACAGACGGTGGGTAGTGTGAGATTCGTGTTCACTAAAAACCCGCGGTGTTCCGACTCGTCCGCTATTAGTGGCGGGGTCACGGGAACGCTTACGCACACATCCGTGACCCCGCCGGCGGCTGCTCCGACCAATAGGAGCGTAGTATAAATAATATAGGAAAAATGTTGCAAAAAATGGGAAATAAGATTTGAACGCGGATCAGTTAGGTAGGTCTTTAATAAAAATAAAGTGTGCGTCCGGTGTGTGAATCTCGTCCTATTTTTTTTTTATGTAATGGAAGTGGCAAACAAGCATGCAGTTCACATTGATGTTAAGTGATGACTGCAGCCTATAGACACCGACACAAAGACCAAGGTCAAAATGCCGATGCGTTACCACTCCTGAGGCCTAAGGTGATATGCCTCTGTGCCGGAAATTACAGGGCCGTACATTACCACCTGACCGGAACACGATAGTGCTGAACACTATCATTTAGCGGCAAGTATATTAGGTAATGCGGTGGTGCTTGTGCCCGCGAGCTCCGTCACTGGAGCTCTACCACCAGTAAAGGCACTATATAGGCAGCAGTTATCACTTAACATCAATGTTAGTATAGAGTAATCCAGTTCGCTGACACTCCATAATATTATATTAGGTACCTCATAAAACATTATCTTTCAACATATCAAAACGTCAGAACTTTCACAAATATCCAAGAATTCATCATACTTATTTAGATAAGTTATCCGATTACTATTTGCTGTAAGTATTCGGTTTGTCTTCTACTTATCTAATCATTGTGACAGAGCATTGCATCCTGTACGTGACTCACAAGTGTGAAGGAGCCAATGTCATCTCGCATATTTGGTTGTCTTATTTGTAGTATTTATTTTAAGTATGATTAGCTGTGCCCGCGACTTCGTCCGCGTGAGAATTTATGATTGTTCAGTATCTATCTATCTATATACATAAGCTATCTGGCAGTGAAAGTCCCGTCAAAATCGGTCCAGCCGTTCCTAAGATTAGCGCGAACAAACAGATAGACTAACAAAAATTGTAAAAAATGTTCTTTTGGTATATGTACCGTGTATACATACATATGCATTTAGTAAAAAGCGGTTATTTTTATATTACAAACAGACACTCCAATTTTATTTATTTGTATAGATTGTGTAGATCATGATTTTCCCATCTTCTCTTCGTTTTCTTATTTAATTCTTTTTCAATTCAATTCAATTCAATAATTTATTTGCATTCTGCAATGGTAGTGCGTTGGACTAATAATAATATAAGTATCTCATTACAGACCCATTTGGGCACAGCAAAGTTATATAATAGTTATAATAGGAGAGGAGAGGTTGTTCAAAGATATAGCAAATATTTTACAATTTATCGTCAAAATATTCTTTTATATTATAATAACATTTTTTAACAAGCATGTTTTTTAGATTCTTAAGAAATATTTTATTTTTAATTTCGCATTTTAACGATTCCGGTAATTTATTAAATGTTTTAATGGCCATAACATAGGGACTGGATGTATGTAAAGTGAGCCTGGAATTTGGTAACATTAGTCTGTTTTTATTACGTATTGAATAATTGCTTTTAAATTTTACGCCTTTCTTTCAATAAAACAACACATACATTTTGATAAGGATTCAACAGTCACCTATATATAATAATAATAATAATGGCAACCCATTATACGTCCCACTGCTGGGCACGAGTCTCTCCCCTTTTTTGGGGGGAGGCCTGGAGCTTACTCCACCACGCTGCTCCAATGCGAATTGGTGGAGGTGGGTGGGTTAGTGGCCAACCCGCTGTCGGATGTTTTCAAACCGCCCATAAGGCCTCCGACAAGGTTTAACGACTGCTATCTATCGATAGCAACCGGGACCGACGGCTTAACGTGCCCTCCGAAGCACGGAAACGCGCATTTAATTTGCCACTAGCGGTCACCCATCACACTACCCGACCGCGCCCGTAGTGCTTAACCGAGCAGATCGCTTCCGATCTACACCAGCCGCTGGGCCATGCGCGCTTCTAAAGAAACCTATACTAAAGAAATAACATTTCATCGACTCTATCATCATGATTATCATCATCTTTGAAGCCGGTAAAGGTTGGACTGCTGGATAAAGCCTTCCTCAAAGGCGCCCAGAACAGAGTTGTGTGTCATTAGGAGAGAATAGGGTTGTGTCCTAGGTACAAAATCAGTACTTTTTATAATATCATATCATATGAAAATTTAATGCGAATGGAATGTAAAAGTACTAAATTTACGAAAATTGGAGTATTATAGTATAGAATGTCTAATTTCCCCTTTTACAAACTGACAACAAACAGTAAAGAGAAAAGAAAAAGAGTCATTCTTTGTCCTTCACCGGCAGCAAACAGTACCTAACTAATTGCGAACACTAAGGTATTTGGCTAAGCCGCATTTTTATTATTCTTATATTTGTACAGTACATAGTGGAGCGGCACGGCAAGACGCTACTGCCGCAATACCTGGGCATGTATCGGCTGACCGTCGACGGCATCGAACATTACCTCGTCGCCACCAGAAACGTGTTCTCCAATCACCTCAACATACACAAGTATGTGGGCACAGTTTGTTTGGATCATACTATATCAGAATCAGTCGTTACGAAAAGTGACAATAAGACTGGGTTGCACCACGGCTTTTGTTTTTTTTTTTTTTATGTTATAAAAGTGGCAAACAAGCGTGCAGTTCACATTGATGTTGAGTGATGACTGCAGCCTATAGACACCCACACAATGACCAGAGGTCAAAATGCAAATGCGCTGCCACTCCTGAGGCATTAGGTGTTATGCCTCTGTGCCGGAAATTACAGAGCCGTACATTACCACCTGACCGGAACACGATAGTGCTGAACACTACCATTTAACGGCCAGTATATTAGGTAATGCGGTGGTGCCTACGCCCGCGAGCTCCGTCACTGGAGCTCTACCACCAGTAAATTATTGTAACATTTCACGTCCTGCTCTAACTTTAACAGATTTCTTTAAGTTAGAGAAGGATATGAAATGGCTAAGAGTAGTGTCAGTGACTGTTCTGGCCAAAATGCTTAAATTCTAAATTTGAGCCCGACGAGATTACTAGAAGGAGCATGGGACGGTGTGTCAGGACTGGGATATCTGGCCCTTCTCAGTCTCATAATTTTAGAAAATTAACCCCTGTATTAATAACACCATCACAAAACTTCTATGGTCGGGCGATGAGTCTTTTAAGTTCTTGCAGCTACTGATGTAACTGCTGAGCGTTTTACGTTAAAAGAATTCGACTAATAAGGTTTAGTCTTAGGACTAAAGGTTGGGGACTGAGTCAGTCGTGAGGCGTCAAAAGTAAGGCGAGTGTTAAGGCTTTATTAAACGCCTTAAAACCCATATTCTAAGTCTTAACCTCGACCTTAACTCAACCTTACTCAAGGGAATGGGTATTCTTAGTTGTAACTAATAACGTCAACTCGACATTCTCCTCCGTTTGAGGTAAGAAAGCAATTGTCAAACTTGAGGAGTATTTACACTTACGCCATATTCTTGCGCTCAATAAGTTTTTCGTGTCGGAACTGTCTGGAAATGTAATTCAATACCATATTTTTCTATAAAAATGGATTTTCAGGACTTTGTGAATTACCTATATGACAATCCGTACACATGAGTTACTGTTAAAATACAACTAAGAACATGGATTTCGAGGCGTCCTCATAAAGTGTCCTCAGCTGAGTGTGAGTCAAGGAATGTTTCGAGAAACGTCTTAGAATATGGGTGTGAGAGTCTCTTTCATCACTATTTCCGGGTCCCGGTTCCATAAGAGCTCTTACTCACTGGAACGCCATGGTGTTATCGCCGGCTACGTATCCAAGCAGCTAGTATCGAAATACATGATACCTAACTCAGCTGGTTACCGTGTGCCAACATCTCCACACCATACTAACTGGCTACATAGTCGTCAACGTGGCCATGGCATCCTAGTGAGTCAGGGCCCTAACATTCAAACTTTTGAACTTAAGGAATAGGTAGACTGTAACTATATATAAACTCGCTCTACCCGCGACTTCGTCTGCGTGAGAATTTATGGTTGTTCAGTATCTACCCGGACGAAGTTTTGGGCGCAGCTAGTAGAAAAATATCCTAAGTTACTCCTTATTACATCAGCTATCTGCCAGTGAAAGTCCCGTCAAAATCGGTCCAGCCGTTCCCAAGATTAGCCCCGCCAAACAGACAGACAAAAATTGTGAAAAATGTTGTTTTGGTATATGTACCGTGTATACATACATATGAATTTAGTAAAAAAGTGGTTATTTTAATATTACAAACAGACACTCCAATATTATTTATTTGTTTAGATGTCAGTTTACCAATTTTTAATGTATGTATGTATCTTCACGCCAGGTCCCTAACGGGGTAGGCAGAGAGTGTATGGAATCGGCGTGCATGTATGAAGAGAATGATGAAGGTAGACGAGGCACGAGAGGTTTGTCAGAACCGGGATGTCTGGCGCTCTACACTCTCTACCAATTTTTAAAATTAAGCAAAAAGTAGTTTCTGTTTTAAAACTTAAACTTTCTTATTCCAGGAAGTATGATCTCAAAGGTTCGACCGTGGACAGAGAAGCGTCGGAGAAAGAGCTGGAAAAGGAGCTGCCGACGCTGAAAGACAATGATTTCATCAAACAGGGTGTCCGTATCGATATTGGAGACGCCGCCAAGGATAAGTTACTGGAGACGCTCACTGCTGATGTTGAGGTATTTTGTAGTACTAATTATTACAATTTTACAATTCCGTTGTCATTATTGTAAACGTTTTTAACGATTTTGATGATTGGCTTTTTTTTTATGTAATAAAAGTGACATACAAGCATGCAGTTCACGTTGATAGTAAGTGACGACTGCAGCTTATAGACACTTACACAGAGGTCAAAATGCAGATGCGTTGCCACTCCTGAGGCCTAAGGTGTTATGTCTCTTTGCCGGAAATTACAGGGCCGTACATTACCACCTGACCGGAACACGATAGTGCTGAACACTACCATTTAGCGGCAAGTATCTTAGGTGATGCGCTGGTGCCTACGGCCGCGAGCTCCGTCACTGGAGCTCTACTACCAGTGGCTATTTGGCCGATATCAAATCTTCATATGAAAAGTATTGTAAATGGTAATTGGAAGATAGGCAATAAATATGCAGTTTATGTTGTGCATTGAAAAACATTGATTGATTTTATTTTTGGAAAGTTAATTCATAACTTTTCACATGCGGTGTGTAGACAACGAAAGGAGGTCATGATAGATTATGGCGTGACGTTACGATATAATATACAGTCGAAGTCGTTTAACTGTGTTAATACACAGATGCGATACTAACGAATGAAAATCAGTAGGCGGAGTGTGACGTCACAGCGTTAATGTCACGTGACTAATGGTCTTATTCATAAAAAGTTATAACACCTCTAAGAGCTCGCTATAGTATGCTTTAAGAAAAACGTTATTCATAATAGCATTTTAGCGCTAAAGCACTCTATAAACCCACTATAAAGTTATAGAGGCCAGAACCCTACTATAACAGTGCTATAAGGACAAAAGAAGGCCGACATTCAACAGCTGATTGTTGAAATTGACATTGGGCGCGTTCCATCAATCGACCACAACGACCGTAACGCCCTGTGTATTGTTCCACCTGAGGCCCGTGGTCGTCGCGAGCGGTCGTTTGACGTCATAAATAACGTCACTGTTCGCGACCACATTGCGTCCACTCCGATCCACCAATATTTTGCACTTTCACCAAAACGGCAATTTCAGCGGTCTTGGTCGCGGTCGTTGCGGTCGATTAATGGAACGAAGCTAGGAATGATTCGACATGACTTTATGTCACCTGTGACGTGGATTTTATTCCTTTTTTTCGAAATAAGGCATAATAATTAATTCATTTTCACACGTAATTTGTAGACAATTTGGCGTGCTTGATCTCTTACTGGATCCATTTGTCCACTGAATTCCTTGCACTGGCAACATTTTGCCTATTAGCAGAATTTTAACTATGGAAGGTATAGAGAACGTTTATGAATAAACAATTTTATAGAACGTTTTATAGGCTTATAGAGCATTTTAACTAATGAATGCTATAAACCTTCTATAAGCGTTTTTATGAATAAGACCGCTAGTCTTTTAGCGCGATATTGAAGTTTCATCGGGAAAAATGATTGTGATGATTAAAAATAATAATATATTTAACAGGTTCTAAAACATATTTTATAAAACTTTCAAGTAGTCAATCGAATTGAATAATGTAAGCCCCTGAAGATGTTGTTGTAGTGCATACAAGTAATCGAGTGTTGCAGTTCCTGACGAAGTTGCACCTGATGGATTACTCTCTGCTGCTGGGCGTGCACGAGTGCGGGCGCGGTGAGGCCGAGGCCGAGGCGGCGCGCGCCAGGGAAGCTGCCGCCGATCCCGACTCCGACACCGACTCCGACTCCGACACCGACAACCGCCACCACGGGGAGAGGTCGGTCGCTGTACATCCCGCAGGTCTAGAGTTGAGGCCGAGGCGGCGCGCGCCAGGGAAGCCGCCGCCGACCCCGACTCCGACACCGACTCCGACACCGACAACCGCCACCACGGGGAGAGGTCGGTCGCTGTACACCCCGCAGGTCTAGAGTTGAGGCCGAGGCGGCGCGCGCCAGGGAAGCCGCCGCCGACCCCGACTCCGACACCGACTCCGACACCGACAACCGCCACCACGGGGAGAGGTCGGTCGCTGTACATCCCGCAGGTCTAGAGTTGAGGCCTAGGCGGCGCGCGCCAGGGAAGCCGCCGCCGACCCCGACTCCGACACCGACTCCGACACCGACAACCGCCACCACGGGGAGAGGTCGGTCGCTGTACATCCCGCAGGTCTAGAGTTGAGGCCGAGGCGGCGCGCGCCAGGGAAGCCGCCGCCGACCCCGACTCCGACACCGACTCCGACACCGACAACCGCCACCACGGGGAGAGGTCGGTCGCTGTACATCCCGCAGGTCTAGAGTTGAGGCCGAGGCGGCGCGCGCCAGGGAAGCCGCCGCCGACCCCGACTCCGACACCGACTCCGACACCGACAACCGCCACCACGGGGAGAGGTCGGTCGCTGTACATCCCGCAGGTCTAGAGTTGAGGCCGAGGCGGCGCGCGCCAGGGAAGCCGCCGCCGACCCCGACTCCGACACCGACTCCGACACCGACAACCGCCACCACGGGGAGAGGTCGGTCGCTGTACATCCCGCAGGTCTAGAGTTGAGGCCGAGGCGGCGCGCGCCAGGGAAGCCGCCGCCGACCCCGACCCCGACTCCGACACCGACAACCGCCACCACGGGGAGAGGTCACATACTTAACAATGTTACGCCATGAGGGGTGAGAGAGGAGGGTCGAAAATCTTCAAACATTGCCTTACGTAATACTTGATCGCTCACTAAGGCCATTTTTCCTGTCAAGCGAGTTTGCGTCTGCACGCGGGTGTGATCCGCATGCGGGTAAACACTTCTGCGAGCCACACGCAGAACAAAAATTTGCACCGTAGCAATGTGATGCGTGCCGCTAACAGATAAAGTCGTATACAGTATTGACATAAAAAAAGCTATGCGCCGCACACCGCACGCGAGTGCCACGCTTCAAAGGAAATTCGCATGCGCGTCACACGGCTCCCATCGTTTCATACAATGACAGGAAAAAGGCTCTAAACGGGTTGACCATGTCATGGTGTCGGTGGTATTGCAGATGGGGTTACAACACGCCGCCCGACAGCCCGCGGGGCTTCGCCCGCCAGTCGTCGATGCCGTACGAGGGCATCATACCCGAGCTAGACATATACGCCATACCCAGCCAGGAAGGTGGGTATATACTATACAATGTGTAACAGGATTAAATGTACAACCCGAAACGAATTTGTTCAGATTCGATAACTGAATCGAGCTTAAGCATTTTTAATATACTTAATATTTTATCCCAAAATTAATTAGAATTACGTAAATTATGGTCACCCATTTGGTGAACAGTCAATACAAACGAAAATGAGATTATCGTCTATCCGAAATGAAATGCTAGTCTCAACAAGTTCATTAGGGCTCGTTTATAAATAATAATTTATGCAATAAAATAGTGAAAATGAATCTTATTACTAGCGAGTGTTAAATAGGGATGCGCAGGTTACATCACATTGACAGTGTGTGCTTGTGAGTAGGTTTGTATCTTATGTGCGGCCGTAGGTAGAGGTAGGGTAGGTATGCGTAGGGTGTACATACTGTTCGTAAAAAATTGAGGACGGTTTATTTCTTAGATAAAAATATTAAATACATAAGCAAGTAACTTCAGTTCATTCATTATGATTATAAATCGATTTTCTTATCAGGGTGTTTGAGAGTGTGCATTATGCTCGTTACATGTTATATACCTCTCTCTCTACTCCTTAAAAACACCCATTTTATGACTACATTTTTTATATATAATAGGCTTATTTCAAATTTCCTTAGATGGGCAACCATCTTTGTGCCCCTTGAAGTTCGTATAGTCCGAAACCGGACACACTGTTAAGTCTTCTTTTTATGTGTTTATGTGGCTTTTTATCATAATTCGATTACGTTCACGGG
The DNA here is from genome assembly GCA_036365455.1 of Macrosoma leucophasiata. Classification (NCBI taxonomy): domain Eukaryota; kingdom Metazoa; phylum Arthropoda; class Insecta; order Lepidoptera; family Hedylidae; genus Macrosoma; species Macrosoma leucophasiata. Next base: position 15,894,286 of record JAWQUS010000021.1, read on the forward strand.
TGTAGGAAAGTGATATTATACAAATAAAAGTGTCATTTCGTGTTAGTTAAAAAAACCTGTTCGTAAAATCCCCATTACTGGACTCATGTCTCTAACTCCTAACTTAAAAATAAAGGAGATGTTGTGAGCTCGGCTCTGGTTCGTACACGTCCTCAAAAAATGGGTAAATTAAAGAAGAATCCGAAAAAAATACAATTAATTTATTTAAGAATATATTTTAGAGTTACAACCACATTTAATTCAAACGATTTTATCATTTTCAACCATGTTCAACATGGCCGCGATACAGCCGACGCTTGGGATAGTACCTACTTGTATGTACGAGTATATAAAACAAAACTAATGCTATCTGTATCTTACTAGTACATCACATATTATCAAAAGAACTATGTATCGAATCGATTAGTATTAAGTTTTTAGTATTAACACATGAAATCGATTTCGATAGTATTTAGAAAATATTGCTTTTTTTTCTCCAAGTACTATATAATCAAAAAACAATTTTAAAAAATAAGAAAATGTCAAAATTACATCACCCGCTATATTCGCCATGCTGGTTTTGAGTTGCAATTCTAACTGCAAATAATGTTTTGTAACAGCAAACAAAGCTAAAAAAGTGAAAATATGCAGTAAAAAACGTTTTAATATTGATTTTGCTTGCTAATGATATTGTGTACAATACATGGCCGGAGGTCCATACATTTTTGCAACATCACCTTTTGAAAAGTAAAACAATTGACAATGTTTACAGGTACACCTAGAAAGGAGATATATTTCGTTGCCTTGATCGACGTGTTGACGCATTATGGAGTTAAGAAACAGGTAGGTGCAATGGTTTTGTTATCTTCTTACTTTACTTACATACCATAATTATAAACTGTAGGCTTGTTTTCCACTTCATGGCATAAAATAAAACTTGTATGCGGTGTTTACTTTTTACTTGTCTTACCTTTTTTAAGATTTCTATATTCTCGATCCGCAGGCGGCGAAAGCGGCAAAAACTGTGAAGTACGGCAGCAACGTGGACGGCATATCAACCTGCGACCCGGAGCAGTACGGGAAGCGGTTCATAGAGTTTGTAGCTAAGGCCATCGAGGGCAACTAAATCGACACCGGACGATGCCTCTTTTAGTGACACACTTCGGCTTGAAGACAGCGGAGTATGATGTCTGTGATTTCTGAGGCATTCCTAATGTGACCGTTTTTATTGTCACTCGAAAACGGGACTTTTCGAAATAGTTACTGAAGCTTGGTCCACACAGTAGCGACTATAATCGATGGCGATTCGCTGGTGAACAAATCACTATGTTAACGTGCATTTTAATAGCGATTTGCGATCGTCGATGCCGCTGTTAATTCCAAAAGCGATTATCAACGACATCGCTTTTTTTTGGAACATACTTCAATATTTTCGGCTGAATTATAAATTGGCCTAAAAAGACACTCACAGAACTTTACTAGTATCACAAATGCATTATAATGAATACTGATATATTTTTAACTTGTTGATATAAAAGTCATAAATCGCTAGCGGGTCGCTGTCAACCAATGTCGTTGCTTGTGGACTCAGTTTTACGCCCAACTATACCTAAAGGCTATCCTCTTCGTTATTGTGAGACGCAACATATAATCAAAAGTATACACGGATCTTATACGCTAATCTTTCACTTGCACAGATGTGATTGGCCCATCGCGCGACACGTCATAACTGCCGTACGTGATTCGTTACTTGCTCTCGGTATACATATCTCTCGATCAATGAGCATTTTAGTTCATCATATCGTTTGCTATAATCTAAGCTGCTAACTCCAATTTCCACCATAATCAATTACCGTGCGTCAGTCTCGAAAAACTCGAAAATGGCTCGATTGATTTCCATGAAAATTGTTGTGTGCTTTATAGCAGGCTTAGGGATGCTGGAGATGTATAATTGAACCCAACAGATGTCGCGGGAATCAGATAGGATAGGGTAAGATATAGGGTCCACTGGTTCTTTAATTGGAGTTAACAGGTTAGGTTATTTACCCTACGAATATGTGTTTGATACGCAAAGCGATCCTGACTGTCGGACAGCGTTAAAGATCCTTTTTGATACCAGTAACTTTATTATCGTGAGACACTAATAAACGCGATTCCATGAATGTTTAATCACTCTTCTTATCTGTTTTCAATGGATTTTGGAAGTAAAACAGGACTTGAAACGGGATATTCTTCCTAAAATTCTTAAAACAGTTTTATATCAACGGGACATAATATGGTCACGTAAGGTATTCTTGTACGGCAATTATTGTTACTTTACATTCTGGCTCGATGCGGAATGGTAAGGGGCCAATTTATTGTTAATCTCAAGACAATTTTTTACGCCGATCTCCTAGTTTATCAGCCAGACGGCGTGCTTTGACTTGGCCAATTCTTACAAAATTTTGGCCATTAATATTTCCATCTTTCCGCATTGGGCGAGTAAGGTGGAATAATTGGAACTTCAGTGTGACCTTCTATTGGCCACCCTGTCAATAATTATAATTGTGGATGTAAGATAAACAATATTGGATGCCATTATTAATTCTATTCTACAATGACAGGATTACCATCCTCTTTGAGCCGTATGGACGTAACAAATCTGCGTACTTACAAATTATTAAAACAGATTTGAAGACGGCGTGTTTGTTAGTCTCGATACGATCAATGGAACTTATTCTACGGTAACACAGACAAATAATAATTGTAACATAGGTCGTCACAGAGAATGGCAGCGTTATTGTAATGTATAGATGTGCCATAACTTGATTTGTTTCAAATCTAAGGCTCAGAAAAAGTAGATAACAAACCTATACAAATTATCATCGTTTTAAAAGTCAATTACAAAGTGCGTCGCTTAAAACGTAGGAATACTCTCGATAAAATGACAATGTACTTGTTTTAAACATAAAGTAGCATGGCGGGTTCGCGGTGCTATGTGCTGTTGTTGTTAAACGCTGTCATTCTCGAAAATTGACCGAGTCTCGAAGATTACTCTCACTTGAACTGATATTAATTCTAAAATGCACATTTTGCAATAATTTTCATAACTCGTTACTAGCTTTTATAATGTTCCGCTGTCAGTTAGATTAGAACAGAAATTTGAATATTTAATGATTATAAATTGTTGAAGAAATTGTCATTGAAATTAAAATTTTCAAGTGTTAAAATTGGCTAAATGTTAATCTCAAATTCGATGTAATGTTTTATAGACGGTTTACGGCTGTTTTTTTTTTTTTGTAAAATTAAGAATACAATTGAATGAATGCATTATAAATACGTGTATCCTTCGAATTTTATACGGGATAGCAGGTTTTGATTATTCGATGTCACTTTGCCAATATAATTAAAAATAGTTCGCTTAGTTTCTGTCTAGAGTAGTGTTTAAAATTATAATGATGTAAGATTTTGTTATTTATTATTCTATATCGGATATAAGACTTGGATTGTTATGGTGTTCTTTGTGATTTTTTATCTGTGAAATAGAAAGTCGTTAAGATGGGGCGATGTGAAATTGGTGAATTTTCTACTGTTTAATTAGATGTGTAGTTATATGCAATGTATTTTGATTTGTAAATTTTTAAGCAGTTTGTTGCCAGTTGAACTGGAACTTAACTGCAAACTGAGCCTGCAAAGTTAGCCTAAATTTTACTGCTATCATATCAAGGCGGTCGAATGCTTACTCAGCCATGTTAGCAACCAAACTCAGACTACACTGAGCTCGTGCGAGTAATTTGCAGTTGCACTACAGTTAAAATGCAGTTCTTGTAACTACACATAGTTTTATAACTTTCAAAGATATTTCTCCGGTTTAGGTGATTTGATGTAGTCGTGTGGGACGTGATTTTTTATAGCTAGCTTTTTTAATTCAGGTGATGAATATTGCATGAGGTGCCTCGTTAAATGTTTGGAGTAAGTTTGTGAATGACTATGACTATTGTGCACTTATCAATGCAATTCTCTTATCCACTATCGCTCCATGGTCTCTCTCACACAACTGTAGTTGCTTCTCACCAATTTTGACGCCTCGATCGATGATAAATCAGTATTTGATTATGTTTCATTTAGTACACCCCGGAATTGTAGTTCCCTTCGAAGAATTGCTTTTGTGATAGATATTGTTTACTTTTAGAATAACGGCTTTTTGAAAGTTGGTCACTCCATCTTAGTTTTAGAATGAGAATTCTTAATGTCGTGATTTACTTATTGCTGTACATATAGCAACACGGGCCACCGGCCGCGGCGGACCGGAGGGGAGTAGGCAAAGCGGTTTATTTTCGATGCAAAACAATCTTGTCATTTTTTCGGGCGGAAATACATGTGTGACACACACACACACACACACACACACACACACACACACACACACACACACTACAAAAATCGTCTATTACTACGAAACTCACACCTTGACTTTAAAAAAATACATAAACAATCTAGACGACAGGCATAGGAACACATGTGCTTGTACTTTGAAAGAGGGGAAACCTTGCATATGGCTACTCCCTTCCGCTCCGCCGCGGCCGGTGGCCCGTGTTGCTCTATGTTGTTGTATAAGCGCATAGTTGAATATAATTTATTTCTAAAATAATCATAAAGGTTAATTTAATGTATGGTTCATATAACCCTATACTTACTAAACTGATAACAATAATGTAAAACTCATTTGTTTGCCTTGATAATGGATGCTTAGCTCCGTTCTATATTTCCGTGACCTAACATATTACAAATAATACCCGATAGACCAAGTTGGAGTGATCACTTACCTATGTACTTTAGAGACCTTAAAGGTTTAATCACATATAACGCAACAGGGACGAAAGAGTCGTTGAGTAAGACTTATGAAGACATTTTGGATGTTCTTCAATAACGAATTAGTTTCTCTTCTAAGAAGACTGAACAAGCTTTTTCGTGTGTTGATTGTCCAATTCTGCGAATTTGGAAAATGAACACAAATTGTTTTAAATGTTATGAATGAAAAAGCTGTACACATTTTTACTGCGCCCAGCAACAAGTATTGCACATCGAGCATACGAGACACTGCCAACGTAAGCATTGATTGTCCCGTATTGATCAAAATGGTTGACAAACGTCACAGAGGTAAAGTCCCAAAGGGATAACGCTCTACAGAGCCAAAGCAGAGAATATGTAATAATACTACGTATAGAATGGACACTTCGACGCCCCGCATCACTTAACCTCCTCCCCTCTTATGGGCGACGGTTGGTATTTTCTACGTGCTACGCACACAGGTGCACGTGTAAATACACGTCACTGATTGATGTCTGTGTAAGAGACCAAATTAAGCGTTTGTATGGAATTTTGGCGGAGTGTCCGCGGTGTGGCCGAAGTCCTGTATCCTACGGTATAGGTATGTATGTAAAGTTTTATTCAAGTTGTGGATCCCCTAATTACCGAGCCATCAAAAGCCAGACGCCAACTTTGGAAGGAGGGAGTTTGTCTTCCAACACCATTTGTGCCACCTGCGGAAGATCTCCCGCCTGGATATAAACTTCCATGGCCAATCTGGAAGTCTTTAAATAGACTTCGCACCCAGGTTGGACGCAGAAAGGAAAACATAGTCAGGTGGTTTACTGAGGGCGACGATTTGGAATGTCAGTGCGGTGCAACTCAAACGATGGTCCATCTCACCTCATGTCCTGCGTGTCCAAGCACCTGTACACAGGAAGATTTAATGACAGCCACCGATAGAGCTGTTACAGTGGCCAAATTCTGGGCCCATATAATATAGGAATGTTTTGTCATCGAAACGCAAAGAAGGTCGATGTGCAATATATCTTGTTGGATGTCGTAACCTGTGTTTTGTGTGATTAAACTCAGAGCGGTTATGTAAGCAACCACAGCCAACATAGATTCCTGAACAATGCGTTAGTCATGAAATGATTGAACTGTCATATATGTGTTGCCATTGTTTATGGTATTTTAATTAATGCATAGGTTTTATTATTTTGTTAACGGTGACGGTTAAGCCCCGAATCCTCGAGCGTATTTATTGTACATGATACGAATAGCTTTCGCTACGATATAATTAAAAGAAAATAATCGGCATGTATGCAACACGATCGAAATGTTAATTCTCTAGTCTCATACTACCTTGTAAAGACAAAAACTATGTATGAAAAAAATTAAACCTATAATTTTTTAATTCGGTTTATAAAGTTTCTGCATTACATGAGTTTTATTCTTTATCCTTCTACCTTCGTCCCATATTGTTTACATATTAAATATGGCTATGAATGCAGTGGTGGGTGTTTTCATGGACATAATGATCAGCGACATGTGGAAACCCAGTAACTTAATCAATTGAGGTAGGTATATAGGGTGTAATCGTTGTGTGCACAGGCGATTAAGCTCCTTTCATTCTGCAGCGTGTCGCCGGTCGCGTGTGGCGAGACCGGTGATACGCAGTTCAAAAACTACCGGCAAGCACGCAGCACAATGAAAACCACTATGGAGCTTCATACAAATCGCACCGGTAGCGCGCATACACGACCGGCGACACGCTGCAGGATGAAAGGAGCTACGATTACACCCTATATACTTATCTCAATTGATTAAGTTACTGGGTTAGTCCGTAACTATTACAGATACCAAAAAACTATAAACTGATATCGAAAGTACCTAATGAGTAAAATAATAAAACTAAAATACGCTTACACTCACAGCCCCACAGTAGGTATAAACCTGTGTCGTGGGTGCCGTTGTACACATACAACACATATACAAACACTCAGACCCGAAACAAATATCTGTAGGCCATACAAATATTTATCCCGGTGCGGGGATTAAAGTTTTTTTATATCAAGTTACGGAATAATCGACTGTGCACACTTAACGATTACATCCTGTATACTTGTATTGTACTAATGTATTAAACAGGGTCGGACATTTTAAAACGCAGGTGAAACTGCGGGTACATTTTTAGGGTACCGTAGTAAATAAGGAACCCTTATAGTTTCGCCATGTCCGTCTGTCTATCTGTCGGCCCGTCCGCGGTTCAGAGCAAAAACTTGGTACAAAAAATTTGGCACAAGTATACCTACACCTTAATTACGCCGAATAAAGCGGTAGAATAAAAATAAATATAGGTATTTGGGGCACCTCCCCTACATGTACCGTGCGGTTATTCTTTTTTTAGTTTTCTATATTATTACTTGACAATGTACATGAGAAGCAATTACAAGATTTACTATTCAAAAACTAATTCTTTTCTTTCAACTATTACATTAAGAAGAATTTATAATTATTAATGAATTGTATATTATTTGTAAGTTAAATGTTTTTGTTTTTAATTAATTATAATTAGATGTTATTGATTGATTCTTATGTACTATGGACTTGTATCTGAAATGAATAAAATAAAATTAAAATTACCTGTGCATCATTCTTTACATGGGATTCAGTCCGAACAGATATCATTGGATAGGTCTTTATAATTTTTCGATTAAGTGAACTGTTCGCGACTCATTAAGCTTTAAAATGCCAATTTTTGTTATAGTTAAGTGCCGCCCCTACCAACTAAACGGTTGTTGTTAGAAATTCAAAAGTTACGGCAATAGTAGCTATATATTGTAATGAAATTAAAAGGACAACTAAAAGTTGGCTTTACAAGTTTGCGAGTAATAGTATTTTATTCGAAAACTGCAAACAACTCGATAGAAAATATTTTTTTTTCATAACGTCTATGATTTTCTGTTAAAATGTTTACAATAGATTTATTAATGATGTTAGAAGTATTTCAGAAAAAATATAATTTATTCGGAAATTATAAATAAAGTTCCGCAATAAATGGCGCCAGGCGTCATTTGCAACGCGCTATTGTCTATTTTCCAATTACTGATGCAAAATCTAAAAGTTACGGACTTTGCGCGTGGCCCGACACCCATTTGACCGGGTTTTTTTTTTTAATAAAACACCATTATGCAGTTTAAAAGTATTTATTATTAAAAACCAATATAATACCGCATAATCTTACAAGCTAGTCCATTCGCGTCTTGACGTGCTTCTCAGTGATCTTATCTTTCTCGATGATGTACACTACGGCGCCCCAACCGGAGATGGCGTCGCGATCCGCTGCATTCACTAGTGCCTGAAAAAAAAACCTGTTGTCATCTCCGGCCACATTACTCCGAATACTGGGGAACTTCCAGAAAAATCCCAATAGAACCAGAGATAAAGGATTTTAAACCGTTATCACTGATAGTCTCCGACCCGGGAGTCGCACCCATGTCATTGTATCTAGAATAATGAGTACTATTATCAGTTTTTTTTTTCGGAAGCGGTCTTCTTACTCCTTGTGTATAAATCACGCGTCACATTTTTTATCCGCGATGGACTCCCTAAACTACTCCGATTTTAATCAGACTTTGTACACCATATGCAGTTAGATACAACTTGAAAGATAGGAAAGCTTACATCTCAATTTATAGTTACACAATATAATGTAACTAGGTACCTCAATTGCACCCATGCAAAGCCAGTGCAGGCCAATGATGATATGAAATGTAAAAGTATAAACATACCTGAGAGATGGTTTCGAAGAGTTCATCAGGCTTCAGGTTGGGTTCCCACAATGCTTCACACATACCATACAGCTGCTCTGAGCATGTGCCCGATACTACAAAGTCTTCTGGCTCATTTGGACATCCAATCTATGGAAGTAAATATAGGTTTATCCCCTTATTCATAAACATATTTTAGCTAAAGTGTTGCCAATCTCTCCTTTGTCTTTTTCTATCCTGCACATTTGACAATGTAACTGACAAAAACAAAGCATTCTTTAGCTAAAACATATCTAATGTATGTTTATGAATAAGGAGTTAAGTATATTACCATTAAAACTTTTAATAAAATATTTTCTTTCTTTTTTTAAGTAACCATGATGGCAAACAAACATGCAGTTCTACATGTGCGAAAATGATTGCTAAATATAACATACCAGATCCATATTGCAGACGTAAGGTTGATTGTTATAAGGGTCTAGACCAGCAATAACTGGTTCAATGAAGTAGGGCCCAAAGCGCCTTTCATACAGCAGATTCGAGAGCATCGCCGAGAATGTTTTTGGTCGCATTACTCTGTTCTCCTTTAATTCATACAAGTTCATCCTGAAAGTTTCAAATTAATCAACAAGTTACAATAAATATAATAATTAAAGGTGGGATGTGTTTTCTAAGAACATATTTTTCGTCTATATGAATAAAATTAAGCAATTTGAGAATGATGTTTTTGAATGTGAATTTTTGATGAATGTTATTATTACAATATATAATGATTATAATTAATACTTATTGAATTACTATTATGTTATTCACTCTAGGTAGTTTGTATAATAAATCTCCAAAAAATTGTTATAAATTAATTTGAATTAAACCATTTCTCAAGATATCAAACCTTTTAAAGTAAATTGATTATAAAAACATTAAATTGATTACCGCAAGTTAGAGTAAGAGCCATTATACTTACAAGTGAAAATTGTAGCCCGTAGGCATCATCATTCAAAAAACTAGACGTTAAAATGTAGATCTTTCTTTAACCATACAGGCATTGCCTGCTCCTGTGCCGGCAGAAAATTAAATACCATCTTACTGGAATATGATGGTAAAAATAAAGAACACAACCATTTTGCTCCATTATATTTAATAATAATGTGGTAGAACTTCAAGATCTGAGACTCACAATAACGATAAACCAAATGAGAGAGAGCTTTAAATGCTTAATGGCTGCCTGGAGCATATTATGCTGTTTTATTCGTGGGTTTGTCATACACACATTTTACCATCCAATAAATGTACAGCAATAACAGTACATATTTCAGCCTTAATTTTTGTTACTAAAAATTCTGCATTGAAGAAGACTATTCTGGAGTGGTCATGGCCCACTCGGCGCCCCCACTTTCCCATAGTATCTCGTCAGCACGGGGTCCAATTTGAACCCCGGACCTTTGTCAGGCTTGCGCAGGGACATGGGGGGTCCAACACGTAGAGGCCCTTTCGAGAATTTTGATCTACTTTGTAATGGGTTATATTATTGTTATTACGATTTACTGTCTGGATGACCGATAATAACCACAAATAAATTGTTTACCTGAATTTAAGTCGCTGAAAAACTGTCTGAGTGTCAGTCGCGAGACCAGGAAGCCCAACATATAGAGTGGGACCCATTTGGAATACTTTTGGGAAGTTTGTGGACACTGTTTGGGCCTGAATACCAAATCTTTTATCTGTGGCGATCGCCACACAGTCCTGGCCTTTCATGGCAACCACTGCGCCTCCGTTGTAAGCTAAGATTGACTGAAAAGACAAAAATATTTTGAAACAGACATGATAGTGCAGAAATTAAATTAGTTACATTACAATTGTTTCTGGCAACTATTACTAGATATTGTATACTTGTTCAGATTTGTTACTTTATAAATATTTTGTTAGTTAATCATCAGTATAAATTAGAAAACAGTTTTAATTTATTTTCACTAAATTGCATGACAGCGTCCCATAACCAAAGCCGGCGTATATTTCTCTAAAAAATGCTACTGGAACTTAAGTTTTAACTTAAATAGATAGAAAATCTTACCATATTGCAACCTGTTTAATTATAATTTGTTAAATTCTGTTATTCAGAAGAAAATTTAAAGTAAATTGTAATCAAATGTACCAGGCAGAAAACGAAAAATGACATATCATTCGGGCCACAGACAATAAAAAAATCATGACAATGACATTTCAAGCTCCAACAGATAATCCAGAATGAATAATGCAGATGATTTAGTAGCCCGAGTAAGTTGATTGGACAAAGAAGTCCTAGCTATTTACATTCAAACTAAAAATGTAATGGTAGACATCATTTCGATACCCACTTTGCAGTAATCGTTGCATATTTTAAACCTTAGTTGATATGTATCTGTGATAGTTTATTATAGGGTAGTGTCGATAGTTATTAATATATTATCATACATTACCATCTAACCGAAACACGATAATGCTAAAAACTACCATTTGGAGGCAGATAGATAAGGTTATGCAGCGGTGCCTACGTCCTCGAGTCTCTATGCTGGAACTCTACCACCAGTGAAGTATTTTTTGGTTTACGTAGGCTACTCGTCTCGAGATGGCACTAAACTACTTTACCGGCCAATCGGCGAGCGGCTCTCAGTCTGAGTTATACCTCTGTGGACCCGTTGTGGGGTATTCTATTTGCTTTGATAAGCGTTCGAAATCGTTATCACGGCTAGTTTAAATTAATGTGCGTCACCTGTGGGTAATAATTAATTATTATTAACTGCCTCGGTAGCCTAGTGGTAGTCTGCTACCACTATTACTACGCTGAGGTCCTGGGTTCGATGTCGTAAACGTCAGCGGCGAATCGTGGGTGTTTGCATGTCTGCTTGAATGCATGCATTTACCTCTGAAGTTAGTTATAAAAATATATCTAAGTAAGTACCTCACCGTAACGAAAAAATGTTTTGTCCTACAATTAACTTGACTTTTTTATGTCACGGAGTGGCAAATAAGCATACTGTTGACATTGATGGTAAGTTAAGGTAGCGTATAAATAATATAAAACTTATATTTCAATGTACTTACTTACGTACTCTTGAAGTTTAAGTTGTTGTGCCTCTGTGCCAGAAATTACCTGACAGGAATACGGCATTCGGAAATGCGATGGTGCCTACGCCCGTTAGTTCCGTCACTGAAGCTTTACCAGTAGTAAAACCATACCTTAAACCATATTGGAGAGATTTTGATGCGGTGCCAAAAATTAGGTGAGCTTGCAAATATTATTCGACTTTCGAGCATATATTATTATTCAAAGATTCATGATTTATTAAACTATTAATTTCGGTTTAGGTGTAAGTTAATCAGTTAACACAGGTTTTGTAAAACATTATTATAAAACTATAAAAAAAACGTTATTTAAATAAATACGTAAGTATTTTTTATTTTATTTAATCAATATTGTTTAAACTGTTTGCGTAAAGATCTAATCGCGATGTCATGTTAAATCCCCACCGATCTTTGACTTGTCTACACAAATTCAGATCTACTTCCACAATGAGCAGACCATCACGATCCCGAGCTAGGCTGGGAGTCCTGGTTCCATCAGGAGAAGTTACATAACTGCTACCGTAATAACTTCTAGAAACTTGTTTCTTTCCTCTTTCCAAGTTAAAGACCTCTGTACCAACCCTATTGATGCTACAAGTAAAGTAACTATTAGCTATGGCTGCGTTACGGGCTTCAATACCCCAAAATGATTCGCCAAATTCAGAAATGGTTGCTGCTGGGTTAAAAACGATTTCAGCGCCATTCAGTCCAAACATAAGCCAGTTGAGGGCATGATGACGGCCGTAACAAATATTTATTGCTATTTTTGCATATTTCGTTTCGAATACAACATGACCAGTGTTGCCAGGCGAATAATATGAGGTTTCACTGAAGCTACCAACACTGGGCAAGTGGTTTTTACGGTGTTTTCCCATAAATACTCCATGTTCATCGATGACAACCGCCGTGTTCCACCAAACACCGTCTTCTACTTCTAGAATGGGTGATACGATGACCATTTCATATTTTTTCGCTAGACCACTAAGAAATGTAATGCTAGGTCCATCTGTTGCGGATTCAGCAAACTTTTCCCACCGCTCTTTTTCTTTGGTACATAAAAAGAATGGCATGGACCATGTTTCTTGCAAGCAAAGAATCCGGACGTCTTCTGAGGCTGCGGCCTGTATTATTCTTTCTATCTTATCGAATATAGCTTGTCTTTGTTCTTCTATAGATTTATCAGTGGGTAAAATAACGGAATGTTGGATTAGTCCTAACCTTATTGTCCGTGGCACACGGTTTTCTTCTTTTTCTGCAGGCAATGAGAACGCAGCGACTTGAAAATTATATTTTTCACTTGCAATTAAAGAAGAATCTTTGAGTTTTATTTCACAATGATTCTCCCTTCCGTAATATATTCTGTTGAATTCTTTAAGTTCGTCAGAAGTTAGGTTATATTTAATTATATCTTCAATACACTGTTTTGCACGATCCATGTTAGCAGAAACTGATACTGAGCGATACGTACCTACGCAATGAGATTCAATAAGGCGAGGTTACGTAATGTCTGCGTTGTAAATAAATATGTGTTAGCATCTACCTAAAGTGCCAGTGTAAAGTCGTTGAGATGGATTTTATACTTATTTACCATAGCTTGTTGATTTATCGACACTAACTTTTATTGACAATGTTAAGTAAATGCAGCGTTTCTAAAGTTTTGTTTTGCAGGTAAATGTGCCTACTCTCTGAGTTTGGGGTAGTAATATAGATGATATTTTTGCTAGACCTGAATATAGAAGAAGCTGGGAAGATGCGTCAGGATCGGGATGTCTGGCGCTCCACACTCCCGACCTACCCCGTAAGGGACTTGGCGTGAAGATGCATACATACATATTCAATTTCTAACATTTTAACTATTGTAAAATCTTTGCTAACCATTTATTATGTAAATTATCGAATTCTTATGTTATGACTGAAATCAATGAATTTAAATACTTAATGAAATTTAATGAAATATTAATTTAATAATTACCTACATTGCATCGTAAACTCAAAATTTTGCATGCCATAACAGGTGGAACTTGGCGAAACAACAATTTATTTTGTAACAACAATTCTTTATACCCATGTTTATGCAAATAAAGTGAATTGAATTGAATTGAATTAAGGTGGTAATCTTGATAGTTAATTTTTCAGTACCTATGTATTGAAGGCGGTAAACATGCATGCATTTTTTGGAATTGGCTCATGTAGGCAGCACGTCACGACTAGTCTACTTCACCGGGAAATTGCAACCTGGTGGAAAGTGATCACAGTCGCCTATGAATATTTACAACACCAGGGGTGTTGCCAACGCGCTGTCAGCCCTGAAGGACTCTTTTGACGTCATATCTGAAGAACCCCTTAATGTAGCGAGAGAAATTCGTTCGACAATTTACACCTTCAGGGCAGAAACGAACCCGAAAACCGCATCGTTAAGCACTGCTAGGTGTTCAGTCGGTGAGAGTGGAATTTCTCTCTTCGGCGGGTAGTGCGGTGTAGGGAATGAGACGGTGGCACCATATCGAACAGTTCAGCACAGCAATCATCATTGTAAAGACGGTAAAAATCGCACAGACTCCCAATGTCTCTGCGCAGGTTCAGATATTCCAGCCATTCAGTGAGTCCTAGGTTGTTGACGATATGAACGGCGTGTCTTTGTTCTACAGCATAAACTTGACTCCTTATTCAAGTAGACCAAGCTGGTATTAAGGGTCTGGTATTTATAAAACCTATAAGTACTAACATCATATTGTACCTACAAATGAAATTTCATCAGAAATGACAAGTGTAGATGCATTCCCATTCCTGAGGTCTTAGTTGTTTGTGTATTAGTGATAGAAACATAGTGTTTAATAATGGTTTCGTAGTCATTAATTTGTAAAGTTATAGGGTAGGGACTTGAGGGCGTAGGCACCACCGCATTACCTCTATCTGCCGCCAAATAAGTAGTAGTGTTAAGCCCTATCCTTAGATGGTAATGTATGGCCTATAACAAGTAAAGTAACATCTTATTGGTGATAAATTTTATTATGCTACTCAGTGATTTAGTATGCTTAACTGTTCAGTTTTTACATAACAACACCGAGCAATGTGGCATTTTAAACGGTTTTACTCTGCAAAATTGCACTCAGCGGGCGAATGCACAATGAATGGATGATTCTTGCCGCGTGAGCGGGAACGGTCACCTGACCGTCCGCGAGTTGAAATAAACTCTCGTAAATCAGCGGCAGGTGCGTATCAATTGTCAATTTAACTCATCTAACATTTTTGCAAATAAGTATGATTTCGCATAATTTTCGTGTGTATTTGTTATATTTGGAGGATAATATATTGGTATCTATAGGTACATCAATACTTCCTAACTCCAGAAATGCCACTGAGAATCAACCCAATTAGAAAAGTAAACACGAATGTTTACTCTCTTAATCGATGATCGATCCAGGACCTGGTTTTTCAGTGGTGGTTTACTATCATGAGACCACCAATTTTTACATTACACAAATGTTTGTAAAACAAAATAATCACATTATCGAATAATACCTATCGTTTAACTGTCGGATTCTTCCTATCTCAATAGTCACGTACTCCAACGTGTGCCTGTAGATAAACAAAATATTTTTAACACTGTCATTGTTTCACACTTATCGAGGTTCTAAGGTCATCAAGATATTGTTGGGCTACACAAACAAGCGGTTTTTGAATGCATTCAGTACCAACTTTAAAGGCGCGAACGATTAGTTGCCGGCAACCAATCTCAGACGACGGACGCCAGCACCACACCAATAATCAAAATGGATAACGAAACGCAAAGTCTCGAAACCATTATCAACAACAACTTGAGCGGCCGGGACTTGGACGAATTCAACAGAATCTACTTCGGAAGAAAAGATAACCTCGAGGTTAAACTTAAGGATACCTCCATCGCGGCTGCGAAAGAAGCTGACTTCGAAATCGCCGCCTACGCTTTCCCTGCTAAGAAGGAACACACTAGGCCTCCCAGAATCGTCAAGGTAGGAGTCATCCAGCATTCCATCGCCATCCCGACCGACCGCCATATATACGAGCAGAAGAATGCTATCTTCGCGAAAGTCAAAAAGATTATCGATGTCGCCGGACAAGAGGGCGTAAACATCCTCTGTTTGCAAGAGCTGTGGAACATGCCGCTCGTTTTCTGCACCCGTGAGAAGCAGCCATGGTGCGAGTTTGCTGAATCTGCTGAAGAAGGTCCCACGACGCGGTTCCTTCGTGAGTTGGCTGTCAAATATGCCATGGTCATCGTATCTTCCATCCTTGAGAGAGACGAGAACCATGGTGATATTCTATGGAACACAGCTGTCGTGATAAGCGACACCGGCAACGTGATCGGGAAACACAGGAAGAACCACATCCCGAGGGTGGGAGACTTCAACGAATCCAATTACTACATGGAAGGGAACACCGGTCATCCAGTTTTTGCCACTCGATATGGTAAGATCGCTGTGAACATTTGCTTTGGACGTCACCACGTCTTGAACTGGATGATGTTTGGACAGAATGGTGCCGAGATTGTGTTCAACCCATCCGCTACCATCGCCGGGGAGGGCGGAAGCGAATATATGTGGAATATTGAGGCTAGAAATGCTGCCATTACTAACTGCTACTTCACAGCAGCCATCAACAGAGTTGGATACGAAGAATTCCCGAACGAGTTCACATCAGCGGATGGTAAGCCTGCACACAAAGACTTGGGTCTCTTCTACGGCTCGAGTTACTTCAGTGGTCCTGATGGGGTGAGGTGCCCTGGACTTTCCCGCAACAAGGACGGCTTGCTTATTGGAGTTATGGATTTAAATATGAACAGACAGGTAAAGGATAGGAGTTGTTATTACATGACGCAGCGTTTGGATATGTACGTGGAGAGTCTTAGCAGGGTTGTCAAGCTAGACTACATGCCCCAAGTGGTCCATGGGAATCAAAAGTGAAGCTGTCAATTGACGTTTAACGAGACTGCAAGCTTTTACCTGGTACAAAATCTAATCACAGCTTTGTAACTAAATTACGCTTTGCATGACGCGTATTTTAGCCAGCTGCGCCCAAAAAAAAAGAGAAATTATTCAAATAACAGATATGTATACATACCTTTATACATATCTAACAGCAATTTATATCTAATTCAATGAAACGTAATAAATCTGAAATGCTAAGTTTACCTACTTTTTATGCATTTTTAAAGAGGTTCTAAATTCGACCCGTATCTTGTTTTTTTTTTAATTTAAATTATTCTTTCCTTATACATTATATTTTATTTAACACATAGAACTCACCAAACTTACACTGAAAAAAGCAACGAGGATTGCACTCCGGGAGTGCAGGTAGAAGTGAAAATTTGAATACCTATTAACGTAGTGCATTTTTTGTTTTGTTGCACCACCACCACCAATACCATCACCCCCACCAACACCATCAATGCCACCAACGCCATCAACGCCATCAACGCCATCAACGCCATCAACGACATCAACGCCATCAACGCCACCAACGCCATCAACGCCATCAACGACATCAACGCCATCAACGCCACCAACGCCATCAACGCCATCAACGCCATCAACGCCATCAACGCCATCAACGCCATCAACGCCATCAACGCCATCAACGCCACCAACGCCACCAACGCCACCATCGCTACCAACGCCATCAACACCATCACCACCACCACCATGACAGATGTCATTGGGTTCTCAAAAAGTAGGCGGATGCAATTCCGGTCACGTGTTCGTCACGCATTATCGATCAGGGTCACCTGCCCTGACGCGGTTTTAATTTTTTTACCTTTTTTTATGTAATGGTATTTGCAAACATATATCTCTATTGTCCGAATAAAAGGCTTTATTATTATACCACTCATTTATTTTAAAACTTATTGAATATTTTTTTACATATTATATAAGTGTAAATTATATATTATATTATTATTATTGTTATTTGCAAACAAGCATGCAGTTCACAAAGATGTTAAGTGATGACTGCAGCTATAGACACCTACACAAAGACCAAGGTCAAAATGCATATGCGTTACCACTCCTAAGGGCTAAGGTGTTATGCCTCTGTGCCGGAAATTACAGGGCCGTACCACCTGAACGGAACACGATAGTGCTGAACACTACCATTTAGCGGCAAGTATATTAGGTAATGCGGCGGTGGCTACGCCCTCGAGCTCCGTCACTGGAGCTCTACCACCAGTGGTACCTATTACAAAAATTGCAAGGCGCCGCTAAAGAAGTTTACATTTCGAAAATTCTAGACTTAACTTTACTATGGTCTAAGTAATGCAAACATCACCCCATAAATAAACATAACATGCATAACCGCACCAACTGGTCGTACTAGCAAAACACCCACATATAGAAATAGCGACAGCACCAACATTTAATACCTAGAATTCAAGTCTGGTCTAGACGTAAAATAGACGCAACTTGAGCTTGTGCCCGCAACGCGGTCTATCGATACTTCGGTGTCATTAAATGATAAAGTCTGTAACAATTAGGTGACGATATGAATAATCTATACATCTATATTGATACATCTATACTCTTTAAAATTAAATAAAACTGGTAATCTGTTTGAAATATAAAGTAAACATAATCGGTTTTTACTAAATGCATATAATTATAGTGCCCACAACTTCGTCAGCAAAGATACTGAACAATCATATTGTAAAATTCCACGCGGATGAAGTCACAGGCACAGCTAGTTCATTGATATAATTATTAGGTACTTATTGCTAGCCCCAGCAAACGTCGTTCCGTTAAATCCATTGCCGTACAGAAAGTAAAAAAAAAAACATTAAGCGAGTCTCATCATCGTATGAGCATTGTATTCATTCTTAATATGCCATCGCGGACTTTTTTGTAGATCTACCAAAGAGGAAATATTCCACCATACACTGTTTTGTTATACCTCAAAAGCTTTAGGTGAGAATATGCCATTGTTATATGCCACGTTTGGCAAGCGGATTAACGATCGCAGTGTAGGTAGTTTTATTGCGGTGTGCTGCTGTCCATCCCTCGTTATTGCATTTACTATCGCCTTACTCGAACGGTTTGACCGCCATTGTTTGTTGACTGCCTGTACGAGCGAAAAAATGCAGTGGGGACGTCACCCTCCAACGCTTTAATATGCTTGTACACCTATTCGGGGGGTAAGTATATTTCCAAACTCCAGAAATGCCACTAAGAATCTAACCAATTAGAAATATAAACAAGAATATTTACTCCCTGATTCGATGATCGACCCAGGACCTGGTTTATCAGTGGTGGCGTACTATCATTAGACCACCGAGTTTTTACATTACGCAAATGTTTGTAAAACAAAACAATCATATTATCAAATAGTACCTATCGTTTAACTGTCGAATTCTTCCTATCTCATTAGTCACGTACTCCAACGTTTGCCTGTAGATAAACCAAATATTTTAAACTCTATCATTATTTCACACTTATCGAGGTTCTAAGGTCATCGGGATATTGTTGGACCACACAAACAAGCGGTGTTTGAATGCACTCAGTACCAACCGCTTCACTATTTAAAGGCGCGAACGATCGAGATATACCAGTTGCCGGCAACCTATCTCAGACAACAGACGCCAGCACCACATCAACAATCAAAATGGATAACGAAACGCAAAGTCTCGAAACCATTATCAACAACAACTTGAGCGGCCGGGACTTGGACGAATTCAACAGAATCTACTTCGGAAGAAAAGATAACCTCGAGGTGAAATTCAAAGATACCTCCATCTCCGCTGCGAAAGAAGCCGACTTCGAAATCGCCGGCTACGCTTTCCTTGCTAAGAAGGAGCACACCAGGCCTCCCAGGATCGTCAAGGTAGGAGTCATCCAGCATTCCATCGCCATCCCGACCGACCGCCCTATCAACGAGCAAAAGAATGCTATCTTCGCGAAAGTCAAGAAGATTATCGATGTCGCCGGACAAGAGGGCGTAAACATCCTCTGTTTCCAAGAACTATGGAACATGCCGTTCGCTTTCTGCACCCGTGAGAAGCAACCATGGTGCGAGTTCGCTGAATCTGCTGAAGAAGGTCCCACGACGAGGTTCCTTCGTGAGTTGGCTGTCAAATATGCCATGGTCATCGTATCTTCCATCCTTGAGAGAGATGAGAACCATGCTGATATTCTATGGAACACAGCTGTCGTGATAAGCGACACTGGCAACGTGATCGGGAAGCACAGGAAGAATCATATCCCGAGGGTGGGAGACTTCAACGAGTCCAATTACTACATGGAAGGGAACACCGGTCATCCAGTTTTTGCTACTCGATACGGTAAGATCGCTGTGAACATTTGCTTTGGACGTCATCACGTCTTGAACTGGATGATGTTTGGACAGAATGGTGCCGAGATTGTGTTCAACCCATCCGCTACAATCGCCGCGGAGGCCGGTAGCGAATATATGTGGAACATTGAGGCTAGGAATGCTGCCATTACTAACTGCTATTTCACAGCAGCCATCAACAGAGTTGGTTATGAGGAATTCCCGAATGAGTTCACATCAGCTGATGGTAAGCCTGCCCATAAAGACTTGGGTCTCTTCTACGGATCGAGCTACTTCACTGGCCCTGATGGAGTGAGGTGCCCTGGACTTTCCCGCAACAAAGACGGCTTGCTTATCGGAGTTATGGATTTGAACATGAACAGACAGATAAAGGATAGGAGATGTTATTACATGACGCAGCGGTTGGATATGTACGTGGAGAGCCTTAGCAGGGTTGTCGAGCTAGACTACAAGCCCCAGGTGGTCCATGAGAACGAAAAGTGAATTTATAAATTGATGATCAACGAGACTGCAAGCTTTTACCTCCAACTAAATCTAATCACAGCTGTGTAACTAAAGGATGCTTTATTGACGTGTACTTTGCCTGCCTACGCCCGCTGTACGCAAATGTTGTGAAACTATTCTACTATCAGTAATGTACCTATTTAACAGTAAAATTACTACCTTATACCTAATTCAATGAAACGTAATAAATCTGCAATGCTAAGTGTACCTTTTATGTTTTATTTTCATACTTATATAGAAGTAAAACTCAAATTACCTGTTCTAATGTATACGGTTAGGTTCAGTTAATTATTATGAGTTAACTAGCTAGCCAGTTCCATCTGGGAACTTGAATTCGAAGGCGTAGCTACGATAGGTTATTTACCTGAGAACTAAGAATATGAAATTAATACTACGATGGTGTAATTATGAACGCTAGATTTAAGGTAAAGTTACCTTAAATCTCTTTCCAGGCTACTTACTGTACGTAGTTACGTACTACTACATCTGCATTTTAATCGCGAGCTTTTCTGTAGATCGCCATTGGCATTAATAATCAATTCAAAATACATTAAATATAACTACGTTAAGAAAAACCGACTTCAAAACTGAAAAGTAAAAAATAATAAAGATATAATTGTAATTATATACTACCAATTATTTATATGTGCTATTTACTAATAGGTTTGAAGTCGGTGCCAAGCCAAAATCACTAAAGTAGGCATTTCATTGTATTAAAACGTAACTTCACGCCTGTAATCCTCGAAGGGGTAGGCAGAGGTAAATGCATGAATTCAAGCATACATGCAAACACCCACGATTCGCCGGTTACGTTTTGTTCAGTGTATTAATTTGCTCGTATTCATATTTAAGTGATTAAAATATAATTATTTGTTTAAGGCTTGGTACCGACTTCAAATCTATTAGTAAATAGGACATATAAATAATAGGTAGTATATAATTACAATTATATCTTTATTATTTTTTACTTTTCAGTTTTGAAGTCGGTTTTTCTTAACGTAGTGATATTTATTTAATACTTTTTAGTTTATTGCAGCATTGTCAATTAGATTAATGTTCACATCTGATAAATTTGTAAAATCTGAACCTCTTTTAGCTTCGTGACAATTAGATACCTAATTTAAATTGTTTAGGTGTGTCGATAGAAAAATTATTACACGACTATACGAAAACAATGAAAAAAAGTTATCCACGAAGGAGTAAATATGCTGTGTTGTGTCGTCGATGAGTAAATGTGTCATTGTCACTTGTTGTCATCTTGTTGTCATGCGCATTAGGACTATCTAGGACGTCAGTGGCAAAGAGTATACAAATACTGTCAGTGGATTCAACGCACTGTATGACAACTCGCCGTCTATTCTTATTCCTTTAGTCTGAGGTGAAAGTAAGTAAAAAAATGCTCATAAAATAAAAACTGATGGGCCTATCTGAATCAATTTTTTATGGGACCAATTCGAAACTATTCCGCATCGAACAAAAAAGAAATACGTAAATCGGTGCAGATATCTCGGCGAAATTCACGTACATACATAAAAAAAAATTATATACCAACCGAATTGAGAACCTTCTCGTTTTTTGAACTCGGTTAAAAAACGTGCTCGTTTGCTATTTTATTCAAGTGCGTGTTGGATATCTCAAATTACTGGGGTATGGGAGTTTTTGGGTTATTAATGTCATAATAGGTTAAGATCACACTGCAGAATCATTTCTTTAATTTAGATATACTGCAAACCTATTTTTTTTGCATATTTATAATCTAGAGAAAATATATCCACTAGGTTGCCTATCAAAAAATGGCCGCAAGTATATTTTTAAATTTTTTTTTGGGGAATATTTTTTTTTTAATTTGTTTTTTCAATAAGATATCGTTTACCTTACGGTAATATTAATAAAGACTGAAAAATCACGTCTGCCGTTGCGCACTTGGCCGCACCTACGTATTTTCGTTCCGCCCCGATAACTTTTTACATCCATGACGTACATGTATTATTTATATATATTAAATTAAAGTTTTTTTTCTCATTATTATGGTATACTGGAGCCAAATTAAATCGGCCGTAAATAAGAGTTGCTGGCTGTTAAAGATAAAATAATTAATAAAAAAAAAAACTTGCGGCCAAATTTTGATAGGCAACCTAGTGAATAATTTTTCTCTAGATTATAAAGTTGCGTAATAATTAGGTTTGCAGCATATCTGGATCAACGAAATGATTCTGCAGTGGAAACTTAACCTATAATCTGTAATTCAGTTTTACAGATAGTTGCCTTAAGTCCGATACATGTACCATTTTGTATGAAAAAGATTAAATTAATAAATTAAAAAAATACTTTGGTAGCTCAGTATAACTTTGTTCAATGAGATTTGTTGAAAGAGACCCAAAAATCTATTATATTTTAATAGGTAGACAGAGTAATAATAGATTGTATTTACAGAATCGCTTATCTCTTATTGAGTACCTTATAATAATATTTAATTTAATATTATCACCCCAAAATTAAATCGGTAAAATAATAGTGTTTTTCACCTCGCTGATATCAACTATGCGTTGATCCGTTTCCACGTGAAGTATGAATTTTTAACTAAATAAATATAGATACAAATTTCTACATTGGAAAAAACCGGGCAAGCACGTGTTGCACGGAACCCTAATTCTGCGCGTGGGTCAACAGACCCACGCGCAGAATTAGGGTTCCGTTTGCAAATACATTTTTTAGTCGATGGAGTATTAAACTTTGACCTGTAAAGCCTAATTATAGAATTATTATTAGCCTAATTAGATGAACGGTTTTTTGAACTTCTTTAGCAACACCTTTTTGTGATGGGTAAAAAATGTTAAACTCGCATCAGGACACGTGACCCTGACCGGAAATGCGTAAGACGGACACATGACCAGAATTGCGTCCGAATACTTTTTGGGACCCAATGACAGCTGACGGAGCTCGCGGGCGTAGACGCCACCGCATTACCCAATATACCTACTTGCCGCTAAATGGTAGTGTTCATTACTATCGTGTTCCGGTCAGGTGGTAATGTACAGCCCTGTAATTTCCGGCGCAGAGGCATAACAGCTTAGGCCTCAGGAGTGGTAACGTATCTGCATTTTTACCTTGGTCTTTGTATGGGTGTCTATAGGCTGCAGTCATCACTTAAGATCAATGTGAACTGCCTGCTTGTTTCACTTAAGATCAATGTGAACTTCCATTACATAAAAAAAAACAAAGGATAATGATCTTTCGAGTGGTTTTCGAATTCCAATGTCTTAGTTCGAGGGCGAAGGGGTTGCCCTATCTATCACCCCTAGTGTCGCCAAATCGCTCTAGATATGCTCTATCGTGTTCCGTTCAGATGGCAACATATAGTCAGGTATTTTCCGTTACATAACGCAAGACAACTTAGACCTCAGGGGTGGCAACAAATCTGCATTTCAAACTCTGCTTTCTGTTAATATATCAGTCTCATATATGAATTGCATTCTAGAAACATTATATGAACCCTAAAAACGTGACACTTTTGAGCACAGGGCAACACGGGCCACCGACTGCATCCGGTCGGCCGGTGGTCCGTGTTGATCTATGCTTTTGAGCCATCGTGTAAAAAGGCGTATATACTATACAAACCTTCCAACCAGTGTTCCAATTCGAAACCTTAACAATGGTAAATACAATCTTAATAATGTAAACACAATTACCAAGTAACGTGTTTATTTATTTATTTTTTTTTATGTAATTGAAGTGGCAACAAGCATGCAGTTCACATTGATGTTAAGTGATGACTGCAGCCTATAGACACCCACATGAAGACCAGGGTCAAAATGCAGATGCGTTACCACTCCTGAGGCCTAAGGTGTTATGCCTCTGTGCCGGAAATTACAGGGCCGTACATTACCACCTTTTTTTTTTTTTTTTTTTTTATGTAATTGAAGTGGCAAACAAGCATGCAGTTCACATTGATGTTAAGTGATGACTGCAGCCTATAGACACCCACACAAAGACCAAGGTCAAAATGCAAATGCGTTACTACTCCTGAGGCCTAAGGTGTTATGCCTCTGTGCCGGAAATTACAGGGCCGTACATTACCACCTGACCGGAACACGATAGTGCTGAACACTACCATTTAGCGGCAAGTAAATCAGGTAATGCGGTGGTGCCTACGCCCGCGAGCTCCGTCACTGGAGCTCTACCACCAGTGAAAAGGTTCATGAGTCGTCAGTTTAACGTCAATGCTTTATAAACACATCGGATATCGATACCACTAATATTTGCGGTGACATACGCCGCAGTTGTAACAAGTATCAGGTAACTAGCTACTGCCACATGGTATAATGTGGACACCGCAAAAAACTTAATTGTGTCAAACTATTGGGTTACTGTCTGGATATAAATAACTATTCTCATATTGTCATTACATTTGGTGTTTTCGAAGACAAAGAATTGGAAATAGATCAATTAAAAAACACAAAACTTCATAGAATCTATTTCAGGGTTTCCCAACCTTTATTTTGCCGAGCCTCCCCGAGACAAAAATAATATTTTCATGCTCCCCTTAGGTAAATTTTGTCAAAAATGAGGATCGCACATTTTTTTTTCAATTAATTTGTTTAAGTTTAGGTATTTCAAATAGGTTGAATACAAATACAATATATTAACGTAACTAAAAAAAACGTAACTTCACGCCTGTAGGGGACTACAGGCGTGAAGGGGCAGGCAGAAGTAAATGCACGCATCCAAGCATACATGCAAACACCCACGATTCACCGGTTACGTTTTTGGCCCATGTGACAGGTGGCGAGCCTGTTGACATCTCCAGACACATTACCAAACTTCGAGGTACTGGGGACTTGCCAGAAAATGGAAAAATCTCTATAGAACCAGAGATAAAGGACTTTACACCATTATCTATGATAACCCTCTACCCGGGAATCGAACCCAGGACCTCAGCGTAGTAGTAGTGGTCTGCTACCACTAGGCTACCGAGGCAGATTAAGGATAATTAACGAAAGAATACTAATAATAATTTGGATATCATTAAGTATTTTCACATTTACATTTCTTATCAGTCAATCAATCAACAGGCTATTACCGTCCACAGTTGGAGGCCTCTTTCAGGTCGCGCCACAAATCTCTATCCTCCTAAAGTTGTCAGTACAAAGACTCTTACACTACGGTTGCCTAGACGTGGTCACCTCTCTGGGACACGTCTGCTCCAACAATTGTCGGGCAGACATTACCGGCCAACTGCCACTTCAACGTGCTAATCCTATGTCAATAACTGACTTCGCCTTGAAGGCCTTGATTATTACTCCGTGACATTTTAAAGTTACATTTTAATTATAAAAGACCTACTATTAGCGCGGCTCTCAAAAAGCTCTAAAACAACAGGGCGTCGGATGATGGCGGAATTACTACTGAACTCCTGAAAGCAGGTGGAAAACCAGTAAAAGAAGCCCTTTAAAAGTCCAATTTCGTCATACTCGAGGGAAAAACGCCACAAGTGTGGCACAGAAGTATACTGTTTTTTTAAAAAGGTGTCTAAAAATTTAAAGCCCCCGGGAAGAGTCACGTCTATATGCTGATTTCGAAAGTGATTTCGAACCGTCTATCCTGCAGATTCGACGACTTCCAGCTTCCCAAATAAGCCGGGTTCTGTAAAGGCTTTAGTACCATAGACCATATACACCCGCTGTGGCAGGTCAAACAGAAGACCGAATAATATAACCAGCACCTATGCATAGTCCATTCCTGGACTATGAAAAGGCCTTCGATTCAGTTGGAATTTGGGCTGTGTAACAGTCACTCTAGAGGTGCCAAGTCGACTACCGATACATCGAGGTGCTGAGGAGCTTGTACGAAAATGCCACTATGTCAGATCGTTTTCAGGATCAAAACTCGAAACCTATCCAATTGCAGCGAGGCGTGAGACAGAGAGATGTTATATCTTCGAAACTGTTCACCGTTGCATTGGAAGATGTCTTCAAGCTTCTGGACTGAAACGGACTCGGCATCAACATTAACAGCGAGTACATCCCCCGCCTCGGATTTGTGGATGATATCGTGGTCATGACTGGAAGAAAATGGCACAAAGCTCAATGGCCTCAGTGGGGCCTCCCAACGAGTGGACCTTAAAATGAACATGGACAAGACTAAGATCATGTCAAATGTCGGTACAACTTTGTAAAAGAGGTCAATCGGCAAATCCAATTCGGTTACGCAGCGTTCGGGAAGCTGCGATACATCTTCTGGTACGACTTACCTAAACATACCTGTGTCAAGAAAAAGGTCTTTGACCAGTGTGTGTTGCCAGTGATGACACATGGAACAGAAACGTGGTCGCTCACTATGGGCCTCACAAGTAGGCTCAAGGTTATGCAAAGAGCAATGGAGAGAGCTATGCTTGGAGTTTCTCTCGAAATAGAAATGAGTAAATCCGCATGAAACCCAAAGTTACAGACATAGCTCACCGAATAGCGAGACTATTACTACTAGACTTAGAGCTATGTGCCCTGTCCACATAGCTCGAAGAACTGACGGTCGTTGGGGCAGAAGTGTTCTCGAGTGGCGACCACGTACTAGAAGGCGAAGTGTAACCAGGCCTCCGACAAGATGGACTGACGACCTGGCGAAGGACGCGGGCAATCGCTGGATTAGGGCAGCCCAGGTCTGTTCACTGTGACAATCTTTGAGAGAGGCCTCTGTTCATCTGTGGACGTCATTTGGCTGAAATGATGATGATGAAAAGACCAACCATATGCCAGTGCAGATAGCTTTGAAATTGAGGAAGAATTATAGAAAATAGAAACAGTATGATACCCATTGATCAAGGAACAGAAAGTAATAAAAATAAAAGGAAACGTAAATTACGATTTGCGATTTGAAGTCAGAAATTGGGGGGATATCGGCTTTTTAGGTTTGAAATTGGTTTATCACGATTCTGCAAAAAATCTAACTACAGGACATTAGTTACATGAAAGCGAACATTTTCGCCAAGTTTCATAAAAACCCGATTTGTTTTGTGTGAGACAAAAATAAAAAACCAAAATGTCGGTTATTTGGCTTTTTCGCAATTATTATTAAGTAATTATTTTGAGGTTATGTGAAAAAAGTGTGAAGATAAGAGTTGTAGTCCTTTTATAGCCTACAACTTTGCCATAAAAGGTTTATAGTAGGACTTGTAGTTTTTCCTGAAATCGTAATAAACACGTTTTAAACATATAAAGTCTAAATTCTCCCACTTCCCGACCTCAAATCACCCGTAATTAATTTTTCCTGTTATTTTTATTATATTTTCTTTTTTAGATGAATTTAATCCTGTAACTGTTTTTTTTTATATCTGTACCTACTGGCTTACCAAGCATTATTACTTGCTGGAGGAACTTTTTATGCGAACGAACTTTAAGAGAACCGAGTCGACCTAGCTACCTACCTAGGTAAGGCACGCAATTGCGCCGCGCCCCCCTGACAACTCTCTACGCCTCCCCAGAGGGGCGTGCCCCCCAGGTTGGGAAGTCCTGATCTATTAGAATATAAACCGAGCAATATGAGCAGGGAAGGGACGTTTTATAACTAATTATCTTTATCTTTATATATATATATATATATATAGCAACGATACGGACAGCAATTGATTTATAAATATATATATATAAATCAATTGCTGTCCGTTAGTCTCACTAAAACTCTGTGAGTGTAAGCGTTTTTTTTTGGAAGCCCAGGGAAGGTTTAAAAACGTAAGAAAATATGAAGAAATGAAAGGGGAATAGTAAAAACACAATTTCATTTTCCCATACAAATAGTCCGTATATATCAAACCTTTGACACATTATTTAATTCTCAGGCAATACAAAGTTTGCCGGGTCAGCTAGTAAGTAATACTTTATAGCGGCGGGTCGAGACTTGACGACCCTACCGCCCACTAGCGGAAGAATTTTCTTCTACTGGAAGAGAATTCTTCCGCAAGTGCAGTAAACCGAACGAAGGCGGTCAAACCATTCCGTCCAATAGGACGGTAGTAAATATAAAAACGCGGATGGGCAACAGCGTCCCGCGATAAAACTACCGTCACTGCGATCGCCAATCCGCCTGCCAAGCGTGGCGATTATGGCATATTCTCCCCTTATGATTCTTGACACTGTTGTGGGCGTCTTGGGGAAGGCTTTGTTCAGCAGTGGACGTCATTCAGCTGGAGTAATGAATATAAGCAGCGCCTAAGTGCCGTGTAGTCAAATTCAATTCTACTGAATGTGAGGCAATCAAATCAGAGGCCGCCCTCCAGGAGAGGTGAATGGGCCACCTCCTTTCTCCCAGTCAGACCTGAAAGAACATTGGTCAAATCATACCTGATTGCGAACATATAAGCCATGTATATGTAAAAAACCAGAATATTTTTACTAATACTAAAAGTTATACATTTTTCTTGTAAAAGGCCAGAAAATAAAGATATTCATTTATTTCTAATTGTACAATAATTTTTAGAAGACATCTTGTTCGGATGTTCAGAATGAACCGTTAACGTTTCATTTTTATACGATATGACTGTACTTGAAATATTTAGGAATATTCTATCTATTGGTAGTCGTTCATTATATGTAATATGATTATTTGAATTTTCAAATGTATTTAAATAATTATTTTGCACTGTTACTATTTACTTTTGGGGTCATTTTAATAAAAGTAATTATGATAATGTGTTTACATATTTCACTAATTGCGTATGATGGAACGATGACCTGCCGCGGTATTTTTTTTTTTTTAATAATTGTTTTACGGCGACGGATTCAATTCCTTAACAGCCAATCTTCAGTAATTTTTATCTTAATTTCTTATGATGATAAATATCCATATGAAAGATGGCGATAATTGGATGCTTCCATGTGGAATATGATGAGATGGCTCCAGTAAAGTGATGGGGACTTTACTAGGAGATTTTACGAACTTATGGAGGCAACAAATTATTTTCTTGTGATATTATTAGATCTTGGCTCTAAGGATACATTTTTTTAATAGAAATAAGTTTGGGTAATAAAAACAAACACAAATCAGTTTAATTTGATTCTGTACTCTGGTAAGTCCAGTCTCTATGGAGATTTGGCCATTCTTCTATATACAAAAAGGTATCAAAATCACATATTTTATCGATCAATCCCTTCCCCAAGAATTTTAGTCTAGACCTTCTGAGTCAAATGAAACGTAAATTCAAGCCTGTAATCCCCGAAGGGGCAGGCAGGGGTAAATGCATGCATTCAAATCAAACATACTAAACTTGCAACATGATTCACCGGTTACGTTTTGGCCCATGTAACAGGTGGCGAGCTTATTGTCATTATGTTTTGAGGAGAATTGTTAGAGGTGGAAGTCTTTTTTTAAAATCTTTATTATATTTAGAGAGAGTTTGATCAAACATTGATCATGACCTCTTTGTTACTAAAGTCACTTACAATCTACGCTTAATAGCTATTTTGACAAGGTGGTATATCGCTTTCGCTTCTTTTTAGTCTTTTGCTTGATGAGTTATGATAACATACCTGTATACACATAGTGCACATATAATTTTATGACAGTCTTGTCCTGAAACGGTAGGAATAATAGAGGAATGGAAGAAGTCCGAGGAAAACAGAGACATCCCTCTTACTTATTCTTAACGCCAAGGGAATGCAAAATTCTGTATATTCTTTACTCTGCGACTCGGGTTCGAACCCGGGATCTCAGCAGCAGTTGTTTCACACCACTAGGCCATCGAGGTAAGTAGTTATCTTAAAATGGTTGTCATTGTTTTTCTTATACATAACTGCCAGTTGCAATAATACCTCTCAAAGTTTATTAATTATAATTTATTAAGATAACAACAAGTTATTTAAAATTAAACAACATTTGGTTGGGTTTATCTTAGGTGGTTTATTGACTTTATACAAACTATACCCCAGTACAAAACTAGAGAATGTTTAATTAGATACATTGTATGCTACTTGATTATATGTGTATGTCCAAATCCCAATTGAAGTTCTCCTAAACACAATTTCTCAAGTCTTAAACTAAACTAAATGTATAACTACCCGTTTTATCATAGACGCAAAACAAATAAATAGGGCTCAGGGAATAGCAACGCAGATGCGTTTTGAAATTTCGGCTCATTTTGCGTCGGTATAGCGTTATCTCTTTCGCACCTTCCCTATGTGTCGTTTGTCGATCATTTTGATCAAGTTTCGACCAATACCGGACTATCAGTGCTTACGTAGGCAGTGTACACAAGAGATAACGCTCTACGAAATTCTCTAAAAAATTAAAGAAAAAACGGAAAGAAAAATTTGATTTCGGGCAGGAATCGAACCTGCGACGTTCGGTGGGACTTCGGTAGTTTAGTGGTAAAAGCGGCTGGACTGGTTATCCTGAGGTCGCACGTTCGATTCCTGCCCGAAGTCAAATTTTTCTTTCCGTTTTTTCTTTAATT
Organism: Macrosoma leucophasiata; assembly: GCA_036365455.1. Classification (NCBI taxonomy): domain Eukaryota; kingdom Metazoa; phylum Arthropoda; class Insecta; order Lepidoptera; family Hedylidae; genus Macrosoma; species Macrosoma leucophasiata. The sequence continues at coordinate 15,925,189 of JAWQUS010000021.1, forward strand.
TTTTAAGTTCACTCGCATGTGTTATTGCGAAAAATAAAAAGTACAGCTCATAGTAGGTTATCTTTGGTTCTATCGTCAATGGTGTTTGAGCATCATAAATAATATGTACATTTGTGTTTGTTTATACCTACTGTTGAAAAATGCTAAAATTCTTTAAAATATTACCTACCTTGAGTAATAAACAATCATGTTTTAAAAGAAGAATACTGAAAGCCCAGCGCATCTCAACATTATAATTCCTGTATAATTTTCTCACTCTCAACAAGAGATGTCGCTAATGTGTTGCTCTCTTGCGAATGTTGCACCATCTAGTTTTAAATACTGCAAACCTATTTTTATTTCACCTGGGAACTCTATCACGGTATAAGGTTGGTTTTTGCTTGGTACGGGAAGTCATAATGTGGTCGCCATTGCTTTCTAGAGCACTTATAACTGTTGTCGCCCGTGACATCCATTACAGTGATGATATCCCATGTTAGGGCTGTGCAGATATGATTCCGTAATTCAATTTAGTGTTAATTTTGTAATCATTTTTTAAAAAGGAATGTTTGTAACGATGATGCACTAATGGTGCCTACATTCACAATTCATACATTCACGAGTATCTCCACATCTCACCATCATAGACGAAGCTAAACGCTATACAGCTAACAAGGATCGTCTGACGTCTCGTCCTAAATTAATTTATCTCTGGAATCTCTGCTCTACCTTTAGACTATTTAGAACCGACCTGCTTTCTTTCGGGTTTCTGGCACACTGGCCCCACCTTTACCCATAGATAACACATACTGCAAGTACTACAACCTATCTGCTGTTAGTAGTAATAGTTTAAATGACTGATCGCAGATTCTTATAATAAAAACAAATATTACCTACTAAGGTATAACATGCAGATAGAGCAAGTGATCTGCAGTTGCAGTATTAGACAGGTAAAATAGAAATGCAGTATCCTGTGCTCATCTCATCGTAAGAAGAAAAATAAAGAGGATGTAATAGTGCACGATTTTATAAAGCACAAGACCAGCGCTAATGAGAACGGAGCAAAAGGAGAGTTTGTCAAACAGATATCAGATGACTTACTTCTTTGTTAAGTACGAGTACAATAATAACTTTAGTCATAAGCGTCGCCAGAAGTTGGCAAGGGAGTCCCCTCTCTAGAGATAAAATATTTCGTAATTTATAGCAGACTGATATGTGCCATTAGTACAGGTATCAAAATGCTCCTCCTAGAGCCAACCTGCCCTCCCCTATAGCAAAAAAGCTCCCCTCTGTATCGTTGGCTGGCCACGCTCTTGTTTATAGGCGTCACTAATGTTGGATCATGAAGTAGTCAGAAGTAGTGTCTTGAAAATTACATGAAATGATTAGGATATATCACCAGTGGAAGGAAACGGGATGAAAATTCGTCTATCGAATAATCGTCGAAAATAGCGAATTTTCATCGTCATTAATAGACGTCCCCTTATTTACTTACTCTGTGATCAAACCTAAAACCTCTGCCTAGTGCTACCACTACATTATTGAGGCAGTATTGGAAAACCTATGTTGCTGACAGCCCTAGGTCACAACTAGGTCGCGTAGCTTGTCTAATGTCGACGATCGCCGGAAGTCACCAGCGCACTCTGGCGGCGGCTCTAATGTCGCTTTTTCGCCAACTGCCAACTTAAAAAGCGTAATTTTCAAGTAAAAACACAGCAAAAACTTTTGAAGACTTTTTCTCTTGAGTACAGAAGAAGATCATGGAATCTTTACTTATCTATACAAATAAATAAAATTGGAGCGTCTGTTTTTTTTTTAATAAATGCATATGGTACTGGTACACGGTACACTGGTACACGGTACATATAATATAATAGACTAAATCCTAAAAAAATATACCTACGCCTTAACTTCCATACATATTTAACAAACACTCTGGTAGTCTGGTAAACAACACAAGAATTTAGTCTGGACAAGATTAGCAAATGCGATTAAAACCATAAATATTGGGGTTTGTTTTTTTTCGGTTAGTAATTAAGGTCATTACGTTTTATGAAAGATGGCGGCACTGTCGTTTCCGGCGGGACTTTTTAATTTTTCATTTACGGTCGACGATTTCAATTTTCTGCTAATTATTCATTAAACATGGGTGTACGTTTTGGCCTGCGGACTTTATTTTAATGTGAATTAGAAAATGTTTTTCAGATAGTTACACCGTTGATTTTAATTTTCTTCATTGTGACCAAAAAGAAATGAATTAAACGAGAAATGACTCGCGTATGCGAAGTGTCATAATTAAGTGTAGTTTCATATTTGCGAATAGTTTTAAATATCATAAAGTATAAAAGTTTTTAATAGTATGTTAGTACAATTAATGACAAACAAAAATCATTGAACAGCCCAGGCAACTCGTTTGCTATTAATTAACATGACATACCTACTCGTCTTGATAATCTTTGTCATCATCAATTAACGGATGAAGGTGTAGGTATACGTCTTAATACCGTATACTATGAAAGATATCTTCCACAAAGAAACAATGTTCAATATTCAGTTTTCCAAGAATAACCCATAACATTAAATATGGAAAGCTACAATAACGCAACGTGAGGGTTTCACAAAGTGTAATACGCAGTGTCTGCAAAGTGAATTGGCAAAGGGCTCGGTATTGTTACAATAAATAAATCAATAATGTTCGCTCACGACATAGTGAAAGAATAAGATATAGAATGTAACCTAATATAAACACGAAACGTAATTTCACGTCTGTATTCCGTGTAGGATTAGATAAAGGGGTAAATTAATAAATTGTATAAAATGTTCATGTAGGTAACTCAACTGCCTCAGTAGGTAGTGTAATGATAGCAGGATACTACTGCGACGCTGCGGTCCTGGGTTCGATTCCCGAATCGGGGGCTACCAGAGTTAAGCACAAGCATGCTCTGGTTCTATTGGGATTTTTCCATTTTCTGGAAGTTTCCCAGTACCGAGTTTGGTAATGTACCCGGAGATGTTAACAGGCTCGCCACCTGTAACACGGGTCAAAACGTTACCGGCGAATCGTGGGTGTTTGCATGTAGGTATGCTTGAATGCATGCATTTACCTCTGCCTCTTCCTGGCTCATCTCTCGCTCTTTGATATTCTGGTGGCCACGGATTGCGCTGTAGACATATTACGATATGAACACACGAGCTGCTGTTTCTAGTGCCCCCTAAGGTGTGATGGCCAACGCAATTGCTTAGTTTCATAGAGCAACGCGGACCATCGGCCGCCGGGGCGGACCGGAGGGCCGGAGGGGAGTAGCCATAGTGTTTATTACCGATGCAAAACCAGAGAATATGTATGGCAAAACAGTCTGTCGTTTTTTGCGGGGGGAAATGCGTGTGGCACACACGCACACTGTAAAACTCGTCTATTACTACGAAATTTACACCTTGACTTTAACAAAATACATTAACAATTTCACTCACACATTTAAACTTCTAGGCGACAGGCATAGGCCTACTTGGGCTTGTACTTTGATAGAGAAAGCCTACATATGGCTACTCATCTCCGGTCCACCGCGGCCGGTGGCCCGTGTTGCTCTATCCTTGGTATGCTTACGGGCTAATCCGGCACTACACTCTGTATGAGGCACACTACCACACTAATGGTGAGATTCACAGACCGCACTACGACTTTACTTTGAGCAAAGTATGCTTAGAACTGTCAGAAATGTATGGGTTTTGACAATTCGAAGTGTACTTTGCTGGAAAGTAAAGTCGTAGTGCGGTCTGTGAATCTCTCCCTTAGAGGGTGCCGCTGGGTATATTATACTCTAATGGAAAAATCCATTATTACTTTCAGACCCAGTGGTCGAAACCAGGACCTTAGTTTAGCACTAGAGTAGGTATCGTTACACCGTTACACCTACAAGGGTTAGTTTTTTTAAGTAATGAAAGTGGCCAACAAGCATGCATTTCTTGAAAAAAAAAGATGATAACTGATGCCTGCAGCCTATACACTGCCACATAAAGACCAGAATCAAAATGCAGATGCATTGCCACCCCTGAGGCCTTAGGTATAATGTCTCTGTGATAGTTGTTATGGGGCCATACATTACTATCTAACCGGAACACGATAGTTCTTACGTCCTCGAGCTCTTACATTGGAACTCTACCACCAGTAAAATTGGGTAATTGTGAAATAAATTAAAAAATTGGTACAGTTGGCAAAACAGTTACGTTCTCATGTCAATTCGAGCATGATTTTGCGCACAGGTGCGTTTTCTATGTTCAAATAAAATATTGAATACATTTCTAAATTCGCGCCACGTTTGACAGGGCCCGTTTCGTTCGGAAACTCTTTTTTGGGGGCGGGCTATGTGGCAATATTCCGGTGGGCGATTCCATCGACATATGTTCAGTTTCATTTCCGCTGCACTCTGTCGGTGGAAGGTTTTTCAACGGACGCTGGAAAAAAATGTCTCACTATTACACGAACTTGATTTGACTAAGGACAAAGCGCGCTGTGGAGATTCCTATAGGTAACTTTTAAAGCAGTCGGTGTATCTATCCTTGAAATTATGTTTAGTGTAAAAAGATATGTAGGTAAGCACAGCAGTTCTATATATCATTAAGTTTGCCACCTCTCAAACTATAAAAGCCTTTATTAGGCCAGCTCTTAAAGTCTAACATTATTTTCTTAAAGAGTTTAATTTGTTTGTTGCATTGAAGTTCGCTCGCCTCACTACGCCGTGCACCCGCTGTTACCGTGGGATCTGTGTCCGTGTAGACTCAAAAGACCTCAAAGCCGGTCATAAGGTAAACATTTGACCAATCAAAAAAAGTCCAATTGATTATGCATTTATACAGGGTTAATTTAAATAAGCGCATCATCTCTTGCAGGCATTTTCTCTACATCAATCGCAACAACGTTAAATATTGTTACGTCTTTATTTATAGATTTTTTTTTATTGGTGTTAAAGTTCCAGTGACGGAGCTTGCGGGCGTAGAAACCACCGTTACCTAATATACTTGCCGCTAAATGGTAGTGTTCAGCACTATCGTGTTCCGGTCAGATGGTACGGCCCTGTAATTTCCGACACAGGGGCATAACACCTTAGGCCTCAGGAGTGGTAACGCATCTGCATTTTGGTCTTGGTCTTTGTGTGGGTGTCTATAGGCTGCAGTCATCACTTAACATCAATGTGAACTACATGCTTGTTTGCCACTTCCATCCGGCATTGCCTCCGCTACGTCACCCGCAACCGCGCCCCGGTGCCACGTGGTGATATTTTGCCTACGGAAGGTGTGTGGCATGGCATACCTATGCTCAGAATAAATGCCAGTTCAGAGGCAAATAATACATTTTGAGTGCAAAAACTTAAATTTCAAAAACTGACAAGTTGTAGAACAAATGTTGTTGTGATTGATGTAGAGAGGCTGCTTGAAAGTGGTGATGCGCTAATTTCGATTAACCTTGTATATGAGAAAGTATGAATATAACGAAACATTTGTTGGATATTGGCTGATGCTTTTAGTTATTAAAGTACTCGTAGATACTACTACCCGCACCGGCTTTGCACGGGTATAATCATAATATTACTTACATACATGGGGATGTAAGCTATCTTATCTTTCAAGTTGGATCACGGCGTGCAAAGTTTAATTAAAATCGGTTAAGTATTTCAGGAGTCCATTAACTACGTGACGCTTTTATATATTATACTAGCTGACCCGGCAAACTTCAAACCTTTGACACATTATTTCATTCTGAAGCAATACGTGCTTCAGAATGAAATAATGTGTCAAAGGTTTGATAGATACGGACTATTTGTATGAGAAAATAAATTTGTGGTTTTGACTGTTTCTTTTGAATTTCTTCATATTTTTTTACCTTTTAAACCTTCCCTAGACGTCCAAGAATTTTTCAAGACCAAGATAAGATGAATTCGTTCAGCCGTTCTCGAGTTTTAGCGAGACTAACGAACAGCAATTGATTTTATATATTATTACTAGCTGTCCCGGCAAACTTCGTATCACCCTAGAAAATTAAAAAAAAAATGTCCAAAAATGTTATGAAAAATAGATGTTAGCCGATTCTCAGACCTACTGAATATGCATGCAAAATTTGGTTAAAATCGGTCCAGCCATTTCGGAGGAGTACGAAGACAAACATTGTGACACGAGAATTTTATATATAAGATATAAGAAGGTATATGCCTATGTTAATCAGAAACGGATTGGTGTCATGATCAAATAAAAACATAATTTAACTTAAAAAAACAATTCACCAAGCGACTCCACAACATCGCTGTTCCACTTCTGGCTCGGCAAATTGAAAAGCACACTCGAAAACCCCTTTAGTGTCATGTGAAGGCCGCACAATAGCACCCCCGCACCCGGCACCCGCACCCGTTTTTATCGTTTTAAAAACTGACAACGCGGAAACACTCCGGATGACGACTTGCGATATTAACGCTATGAAAAAAGTGAGAGATTTTATTTCGTGATAGGTAGTACACGTTGACACGTTAGAGAGCTCTGAGCCAATTCCAATATTTAAAGACCAAAGTAACACGGTGACGAAGTGGTAGCAGGCCACTACCTTGAGGTCCCGATCTCCACGTCGTCGATTTGTTTTTTTTTTATAAAATCATTTAATTATATATTTTTTGAAATAGATATGTATTTGGTAATATACAGGTCATAGAGCGGTGGTCTGCGTTACACTATGTATTCAGGCTCATTGGGACTGATTTTCAAAATACTGGTGAGGCCATCTCGGTACCTATAAAGATTTGAATCGAAGCCTATTATTCTACAATCATGATCACCTTGACAAACTCAAGAGTGTTATCGCGATTTATCCCAATTGTACGTTGGATTGATAAATTATGAAAATTATCTGCAATACTTAAAATTGGTTGATGTTTTTTTTTGTAAATAACTATTAATTGTCTTACTTATTTTGTAACCTGTTAAGATTATTTTATAGCAATTCATAAAATCCAAGTATTTAAATACATTATCAGTTTTAGAGTAGGATAGATAGAGGTAACAATGAATTTGAGTTTAGTGTGTTCAGGGACCAAAATCTACGATTTATAAATTTATTAACCTATTATGTTAAAAATGAACGCCTTTGGCTTTCACACATGCAATACAATAAATTCATTTTGCTTTCGTTATTTCCTAGGGGCTAGGACTATTTGTATGAGTTGAAGTAACTATGATTTAGTTCAGTGATTTCCAAGGTGGGTCAAAGACCTCTTGGGGTCCATGGGAGACTTGATCGGGATCTACGTATGCGTGAATAAATATTGGAAACATGGCAATGTGATATATTTTAATGTAGCAAAGCAGCCCAAGCAAGCAACCCAATTCATTTTTTTTCTGGTTTCGATGGACGTGGGGTCTACAAGAAAAAATAGTTTGGGAACTTCTGATTTAGTTTATTGATTCTGATTCACTTTGATATGTTTATGAGTTAGTGTAATTTTCCTCAGTAGTTAAAAGTATTTTTAAAATTTTGTATAGAAAAATAAAAAAATGCATTTTTAAATATTTGGAATTAAGTACTGTGCACAAAACACATTATATTGTAAGTATATCTATAAAGAAAACATGAACACCCCTGCATCAGTTGCACAGTGCCTTGACAAGAGAAATTCGTCAAATACCACAAAACACACCGCCCACATACTTATAATCTCACGCAAGCAAACTTTCAACTCTAAATATAACCTTTATGTCGAAGAAATAAAGTTCACAATAGTTGTGATTCGTGTTAACCTTAGTGGCATTAATTGATCACCCCCGTGGGTGCCATACGTCATAGAAGAGGGGTGTGACTGGACATTTTAAATTTGGAATTACAAGCAATCCATTTTCGAAATACTTGACTGTGTTGTTATGCTATGTAACGCATCTGCATTTTGACCTTGGTCTTTGTGTAAGTAGCTATAGGCTACAGTCTGGTTGCTTTTAACATCAATGTGAACTGCATGCTTGTTTGCCACTTCCCTAAAAAACATCAGCAATCTGCCGGAACAAACGGATAGACAGACAAGATTTGTAACAAATGTTATTTTGGACTTAAATAATATTATTTATAAGGTTGGGGAAAAAGTTTCTTCGCATTTTTTAAGATAATTCAAAACATTTTTTAATATAGTTTATTTAAATTTAACTAAAGTATGCATGTACCATTTTGTTCGATAACCTTTTGCCATCTTGTAGGTAGGGACATGATCCCATTGCTATAAAAATTTTGGGACTTCTCATCAAAACAAGACATCATCATCATCATCGCGACAAGTGGATTTGGCAGTCCTCTCGTGATGTTAACCTAACATTGCATAAAGAATTCTGAAGAGACCGAAACAGGTGGAAATCTGAAGGTGCAAGGTCAGGACTATACGGCGGATGCATTAACACCTCCCAGCCAAACTCTCTTAATTTTTGCTGAGTGGCTATAGATGTGTGAGGTCTAGCGTTATCATGATGAAACACCACACCCCTTCTGTTGATCAATTCCGGCCATTTTCTCTCAACTTCTTGCTTTAATCTCATCAGTTGTTCGCAGTAGAGTTCAGAATCGATAGTCCTGCCTGGTGGTAATAGCTCATAATGAATAATGCCCTTCCAATCCCACCACACACACGACATCACCTTATTGCGAGTTAACCCGGGTTTCGCCACAGTCTGTTAAGCCTGACCGGCCTTTGACTACGACCTTTTTCGCACGTTCTTGTCGTACGTGGTCCACTATTCATCACCAGTTATCAGCTCCTTCAAAAATGATTCGGTTTCATTACGTCGTAATAAAGAATCACAAATGAGTACACGGTTCATTAGGTTTCTTTCAGTGAGCTCGTGAGGTACCCAAATATCGAGCTTTTTTTTGTACTCAGCTTTTATCAAATGCGCCAAAACTGTTTTGTGATCAATTCTCAGTTCTTCAGCTACGTCGTAACTACTGATATGTCGATCTTGCTCCACTTTTTCAAAAATGGCATCCATTTTATCCTTAATAGGGCGACCAGAGTGAGGTGCATCTTTGACATCAAAATTTCCGGATTGAAAACGCTTAAACTAAATTTGTGCTACTCTCACAGACACTGCACTAGGTCCATAAACATCGCAAATTTTTTTCGCGGCTTGCGTTGCATTTTTACCTTTTTTGTAATAAAATTTTAAAATGTATCGAATTTCTTCATTAGATTCACTCATCTTGACAGTACGAAAAACAAATGAAAATCACACATTTGCCTAATTTGAATTTGGAATTATGTTCTTTAAAATTTTAACTTTCAATGATACCAAAACCAGCCAGATACAAATACTACAGCCAAAGAGATTTTATTACAAGTTCATACATATTATAATGCGAAAATACTTTTTCCCCAACCTATTATGTTGCGTGTAAGTATACATACATATGCATTTAGTAAAAAGCGGTTATTTTTATATTACAAGCCAATTTTATTTATTTGTAGGTAAGTATAGAATATCGATGCATAGAAGATGTAGGTATAGATATATAGGTTAATTGCGTCAGAGACAAACAAACTTAACAAACTTTGACAGTGAATCATTTTAAAAACTACAACTTATATTTGAATGTTTGAAAATCTACGTTGTCCAGTTCTATCAATAACCGAAAATTGAGGTTCCTAGCTCTATCTACAAAGCAATTACAGGTGGTTGAAAATGGCGTGAATGTCTCCGAGCAAAGAAAGTTAATGCCGTGTCCGACTTTTTGCTCGACTTGGTGGTCGATCATCAGCTGACCAATCTTGAACCTGGAAAAACAATTGAAAAAGTACTGACCAATCTTGAACCTGCAAAAACAATTGAATACATTTGCATGCCGGTTACTTAATGGCGTCACAATTCATAGAAGTCCTGTGGGAAAAGCAAAGGGCACGACATTTGGCAGGTCACGACCTTTGTAATATGGCAACATTACAGCACCGAAAGGGCGTGCTATCTATAAAAACGCGTGGGCGTCTGGTGACATTTTTTTCTGTTGTGACGAGAATATTATGAAATATGTTTTTATCGTGTTATCTATGTATGGCGCAAGAGTTAAAAGTTTAATGTTGATGTGGTCGATGTAGTTTAAATGGTCCAATACCTAATCGATCTGCCATTCAATTTTAACATAATTCTGTCTAATGGCCGAATACTCAAACTTCATTCAATTTTAAGCAACTGTCAAATGTGCGCTCTCTCTTCTCTCATCTCTTTCGTTTGAACGAGTTTTATAAAGACAGAAGACTTTTAAGTCCCACTTACATTTAAGTGACGTTTGAGTATTTGGGCGTAAGTACAGTGGTAGTATTACTACGCTGAGATCACAGAGTACATTTATATATGCTGAGATATCGGTTTCGGTCTCCGGTGCGAGGGAAAGTGCTTTTTGAATTTTTCGGGAGATTTACCAAACCACCCTTAGTGTTTGCTTCGGAGTTTACTTACCTACAAACGCGAAGTTACGTTCATTGCGTTGGAACTCATTATGTCAACCGATGTCTGAACGGCAGATGCAGCGCCCAATCGCATATTATTATGTCGTGTCACAACGCCCTAAGCCGAGGGAGGATCGGACCCGAAGGGGTCTCCCTTAGGCAGTTGTGTAAATACATTTAGACTGAGAAGAAGAGAGAACCCTGTGAGCTCACCAATTGCCCAGTCAAGGCTAGTGCCAGCACATAAAAAAAATCACTATAAAGGTATTTTTGAAGGGCGTTAAATTTGAAAATTGGTTTATCTACTATATTAGAAATTGGAATTAGGTAACAATATTTTTTTATAGTAAGACAGTCATATCTCGATGAATGTATAAAGCACTAAACTTGACATCAAAATCGAATAAAGTAAGCACAAGCTTTATTCTACTCTCTCAAGTACCATTCACCATAAAACCACAGCGATGATTTGCATAGATTAATAATAAACCAGGATTATCTCAATAAATCGCGACGCCGTTACACCAAAAGTCATAATTTCAAATAATTAACTCGAATTTGTACTATGAAAGCTGTAAAACATAACCAATTATAGCTGATCTTCCCCTCTGAATGAGTTTGTAAGGGTAGACGATGCTGTTGACTAAGTCTTATATCGTTTTCAATTATTTTTCTGGGCCTTTAAACTGTATATTCTTGTCTCTATTTATTATATCAATGTTGGTAGAGCATCACCTTATCTACTAGCCGATATACTTATCTACATAAGTACTTTATATTTAGTTTCATCTTATAGTGATATTCTTCATTATAATCCTTCTTTTTTTAGTTTGTAAAATGACTTGTATATTATCAATTGTTAATCGCTTTAATTTATTTTGTTTGTTTGAGACGTTTCATAAGTGGTGCTTGCCATCCTACATAAATTCTGATACTTACCTACTTGCCGATACATTAACAGTTGGTTTAATCATTATGTTCAGCACTATCCAGTCAGGTGGTATGTTTTTTATGTCGTGAAATGGCAAACAAGGATACAGTTGACATTGTTAGTAAGTGTATGTAGCCCATCAACATTTGTATACATAAAAAAGAAAGGAATTTCAATGTAGATGCGTTGGTGCTCCTGAAGCCTAAACTATTATACCTACCTCTGTGCCGAAAATTACAGGTATTATGCCGGAATTACATTACCACCTGACCGGGACACGATAGTGCTGAACACTACCATTTATCGACAAGGAGATTAGATAATATGCACTGGTAGTATGCTCCAGTGTTTACGCGTGTTCCCCCGGCACTACAATATGGGGTTCTTCAAAACTAGTGTCTAAAGAGTCCTTCAGGGCTGGCAGCGCGTTGGCAACTCCCCTGGTGTTGCAAATGTTCATAGGAGACGGTAACCACTTTCCATCAGGTGGCCCGTCTGCTTGTCTGTCAATACTTTGACATTAAAAAAAAATACGCCCGCAAGCTCCGGTTTACTGGAGCTCCAATATTAGTAATCCCGTATCCCGTAATTTCTGACATAGAGGCTTAACAGCCTAGGCCTCGGGAGGTCGGGAGGAGGCAACGCAATCCTTAAAATCTTTCGTTTTTTTGTAGACGTTGACAGGCTACATTTTTTATGTAAGGAAGGTGGTAAATAAGCATGCAGCTCAGATGAATGTTAAGTAATGACTGCAGCCTATAGACATCTATACAAAAACCAGAGATCAAAATGCAGATGCATTGCCACTCCTCAGACCTCAATTGTTATGTCTCTGTGATAGTTATTATGGGGCCATACATTACCATAAAACCAGAACACGACAGTTTTTTTTAATGTTATGGAAGTGGCAAACTAGCAAGCAGTTTATATTGATGTTAAATGATGACTGTAGCCTATAGACACTCACTCAAAGACCAAGGTCAAAATGCAGATGCGTTACCACTCCTGTGGCCTAAGGTGTTATGCCTCTGTGCCGGAAATTGCAGGGCAGTACATTACCACCTAACCGGAACACGATAGTGCTGAACACTGCCATTTGACGGCAGATAGATTATGCAGTTGTGCCTACGCCTTCGAGTTCCTACACTTGAAACTCTACCACCAGTAAACCTATTCACTTAACGTCTGTGGGCATTGTATTTTAAGCTTGTCTGCCTAAAAAATCAATCCTATTAAAAGTAGATACTTCTTATAAGAAATCATAAAATATCTGCCATTGAAATGGTCCCTCTAAAATCAGAGATCTGGCGACACTGGCGCACTTTTGTGATTACTTCATTCAGGGCAGCGTCTTATCTGCGGAAACAAGTGGAATATAAAAGGGGGAGAACCCTTTAGCTTTTGTTGGCAACATTAACAGCACCTGTGTCAATGCAGACGTAATGTTCGTTTTGAGGTTACAGTTGGTATCTTTATTTCCTCAAAAGTGTAATTATTTTTGTTATCTTTACATCTATAATAATAAAAATAAATAAAATTGGAGTGTATGTTTGTAATATTAAAATAACTGCTTTTTTACTGAATGCATATGTGTCTATACACGGTACATATACCAAAACAACATGTTTTACAATTTTTGCCCGTCTGTCTGTCTGTTTGTTCCGGCTAATCTTGGAAACGGCTGGACCGATTTTGACGGGACTTTCACTGCCAGATAGCTGATGTAATAAGGAGTAACTTAGGCTACTTTGCTGCGCCCTCGACTTCGTCCGGGTAGTACTGAACAATCATAAATTCTCACGCGGACGGAGTCGCGGGCACAGCTAGTTATTATATATAATTCAAAATTAAATGATGTGAGCTAAATTTTAGATCACTATCATAGTTGATGTTTTTATAGGATATAACGAGCTGTTGCCCGCGGCTTTTGCCCTTTTATATATTATTGCATAGTATACCAATTATCAGCCATTTGCCTTGAAACTTCCACCCCCTATTTTAGGGAGGTGGGTCATATAACGGGACGAAAAGCCTATGTCACTCTCCAGCCCCTTAACTATCTCTGTATACAAAATCACATCAATCCGTTGCTCCGTTTGTGAAAGACGGACAAACCAAACACACAAACACTTTCACATTTATAATAATATTAGTATGGAAGTATAGATTAAGATGATGAGTGTTGTCTGAGGGTGGGGTCAAAAGTCTTAGGAATCGGCATGCATATATGAAGATAATGATGAATGTAGAAGAAGTACGAGAGGCATGTCAGGCTCTCCACACTCTCTGCCTACCCCGTGAAGATACATACATACATATAATTTTTTAAGACTTGTTGCTTGTGCCTAAGAATTACTCACCAGATTACTTGAAAAATAGCTACTTATGGGCTAGCCATAATTTTACGACTTCTTTGGTAGAGTTCTAGTGACGTGACTGGGCGTTTAGGAGCTTAGGCACTACCACATGGTCAGATCTATATCTATATCTACCCCTTATCTTTCATTTCGTTTGAAGAAGTTTTGGTCCTTTATTTTGACTTAATGCTTTCTTTATCCGGTTCGAAGGACCAATTTTGCTTTTTTTAATAAATGATACAGAAATTGCAAAAATTAGCACTCATTTAATAGACACGGTGTTTACTCGATCGCAAAGGGGTAAAGGACTAAGGGGTGTGAACTCTACTGTGAATATCTGTTGTAAAAAACCATTGCAAAAGAACCAAACACCACAACGAGGGGTGTTCGGATTATTAGAGCTGAAATGATGTTTGCAGTACTTAGAGACGTGTTATGTGGGAGTAAACGACTTTTAGAATTATTTTTATTTGTATAAATTGAATTGATTTGGATGTGTTATGGCATATTGTGTGGGAAATTGATTTGTTATAAGAAAAACAAGTACATTAAACATTTGTTAGACCAAGAAGGTACTTAATTAGATAATAATAAAATGTTTTGGCTATCAATTATGCAGCTTATTATGGATGATAAGTGAAGAGTGCAGTCTATAGATCTACACAAAAATCTACGGTCAAAATGCAGTGTGGCCCCTGAGGCCTAAGGTGTTGTGTCTAGAAGTCCAGACACTGGTTTACTTAGGATATTATCTATGGAATTACATATTTTTATAGCAATTTCATTAAAAAGAAAATTCTTGAAGATTCAGTTTGCGAAGTGGTATAATAAAAAAAAGTACATTTTCTACTACGATATTTATTCATATTGTGACCAATTCAATATGACACAGCTGAGTTATACAGCGTTGGATTGGCCATATAGATGAGGTGTCGTTTGCCAGCCTGGCCCACTCTACTCTGGTCCACATAACTGACTTGCGGGGTTTTAGCAAGCATCTGTCTTAGGGTGAGATCCACAGACCGCACTACGACTTTACTTTGAGCAAAGTATGACTTAGAACTGTCAAAACCCATACTGTACTGACAGTTCTAAGCATACTTTGCTCAGAGTAAAGTCGTAGTGCGGTCTGTGAATCTCACCATAAGACCCCGTGCCCACTACCTAGTCTTAAGCACTGGCTGTGTGAGGAGCGATCGAGCCACTCAGGCCCTTCCGGCCCAGTCTGACCTCTGGGGTAAGATAACCAATATTCTAATTAGCCAACTAGAATATGAGTTAGATCACTGAATTCAGATATGATGTGAGTGTTTATTGTGTATCAAGAATATCACAGTAAAGTGATATACTGTGGAAGTTCCAGTTGAAAATCAGCGTCGGGCTTCGGCCTGACTTATGCTGAACTGGAATCTATTTGGTGCAGCCGTGAGACGCTGCTTATTGATGGAGGTATTGTGTATATATGTAAGTAATTTAATTTTGTCAATTGTTATATTTTTGTAAATTGTTTTTTTTTTATAAGCATGTCTCACGACTGCACCAATAAAGGTTTATTTCTTCTTCTTCTTCTAATTACTATCACTGACACAAAAGATCTTAGTCCTCAGGGGTGGCAACGCATCTACACTTTGACCTCTGGTAATTGTGTAGATGTCTACAGGCTGCAGTCGTCATTTAACGTCCATGTGAACTGCATGGTTGTTTGCCACCACCATCACAAGAAAAAAAACTATTAAGCAAGAAGAACATTTTTTACTTTTTTTTATGTAATAGAAGTGGCAAACAAGTGTACACATTGACGTTAAGTGATGAATACAGCCTATAGACACTCACACAATGACCAGAGATCAAAATGCAGATGCGCTGCCACTCCTGAGGCATTAGGTGTTATGCCTCTGTGCCGGAAATTACAGGGCCACTTGACCGGAAAACGATAGTGCTGAACGATACTACCATTAAGCGGCAGGTATACTTATTAGGTAATGCAGTGGTGACTACGCCCGCGAGCTCCGTCACTGGAGCTCTACCACCAAAACTTTCACCATCATCATGACTTCAGCCGAAAGACGTCCACAGCTGGGCAAAAGCTTTCCCTAAAGATGCTCACAGAAATGTTGTGGGCGTCATTAGGGGAGACAATAATGCAATAATCGCTACGCTTGGCATGTGGATTGGCCGATCGCGGTGGCGACAGATCACGGGACGCTACTACCCATTCCGCGGTATTGTATTTACTACCACCTATTGAATTGGTTTGACCGGTTGATTTGAAAAGTCAATTCTCCGCCACTAGTAGCCAGTGTGTGGTCGGCTCGTCCAAACGCCAGCCTTTTTTTTTTTCCTAAAATTGAAATTAACCTCACATTAATTTGTTTTCAAAACCAAGATGGAGGAAGGAGAATACAGAGGCATCAAAATAAAGTAGCACTCAATTGGCGTAAGTAAAAGAATCTTGGTACAATGTAATGAAGAGTGAAGGCGCGGTGTGAAGTGAACTGAATAAGCTTGGATTACATTTTGTTTTAGAATTGACGCTGTTATATTGGCACATAATATGAAATATATACTACGAATAATATATTATAGCTGTCCCGGCAAACTTCGTATTGCCTCAGAATGAAATAATGTGTCAAGATATATTTATATGCGAAAATAAAATTGTGGTTTTTACCGTTTCCCTTCAATGTTGTACATATTTTCTTACCTTTTAAACCTTCCCTGGATTTCCGAAAATCGAGCCGTTCTCGAGTTTTAGCGAAACTACCGAACAGCAATTGATTTTTATATATAAGAGAAGATATAGATAAGTGTAACAAAGTCACCAAATGGATTTACGTTGGTGGTAGACACACCGTGGACGGGAAATACATATTACGAATAACAACGTAAATAAGTGTTACTAAGTCAGAAAAACCGAGCCGAAAGTGCCGAAGGTTATGTACATTTCATACGTGACTTTTCTCATTGCGATTGGTACGACGCGACGGAGAGAGTGCATTTGTCTTACTTTATTCTTAGTAGTTCGTAAAAGAAATAAATATTAATGAATAATAATTTATTTATTGCTGTTGCTGAATTATCGTGGCTTCTCTAGTTTCAACAATGAGTCAATTTTTTCAATACGTAGATGTAGTTGCTGCTTAAAGTGATGGTGAAGTGGTGACATTCAGCGCGAAGTCGTTGACTTGTCGACGCGTCTCTGATTTTTCCAAGTTTTCCACCGCGGGAAAAATTGTGCAAATGTCACGTGGGGTACGATGAAACAAACGTTTTGGTACTTTGCTAATAAAATATTGATAATATCTGCAGAGTACTTATTATAAAGTCGAATATACGAGAAAAGATTGAAAATAGGTATAATATGAAAGAAATTTTGAGATTTTTTTAATTGGCGATGCTGTTATTGCTCTACTTTTTTTGCTTTCAAGTTTGTTTTTGATTCATAGATGACCTTTAAATATTTACTGAGTTGAGAGTAAGTAAATGGACACGTGAACAAAATTCTCATTACGCTGAGTGCGGTCTGTTAATCTGGATTCCAAAGTTGGTTCATCGATCAGGATAGCTTTTCCCTACGTCTACGATTAGGTATATTAATAAAAATGAATCACCGAAATGTTTGTAGGCGCATAACTTCCAAATGACTGCACCAAATTGTATAAATCTTATATTCTTCTATGTGTTCATGAAGGTTTGAATGAAAAACATTAAACAAAATAAATAGAAGCAAATATTTAAAAATCTACGATGGCGGTACGGATCAGCTAGTTAACGAATAAAAATAACTTGAGACCACTCTCGTCAATTTACAAAGGTGTAGTTTAGAAATTCTAAAATGTTGATCATTAAAATTAAAAGTATCAAGCTCCAACCAGCACACTACACCCAGTAAATGCAAACGGCGCCCACAATAATCACGAAAGTAAGTGATACGCATAAAAATATCGCGGAAAAAAAAAACGTCTCCGGTCCCCCAAGGACCAAGATTTAACATATCTAATGCGGTTTACGTGTTCCCCCTTCACACCTTGACGAGTAATCGCTTTAAGATGCTGTTGACTTGTCTACCTCCTTCCGTGGGTTGGTAGGGTGTTTTTATTGTACTGTAATACTTTTTATTTCGTTTTTTCTTCTTTGTATAATTTATACTGGTGATTCTCGCGTTTAAGGCGAGATAAGATGCCGTTACACTGAAACGAAATTTAATAGATACGTTTTTTTAAGATCCATTTTATGTACCTTACTGACTTTGTACGTGACGACGACGTAACATGACATGTGTATGTAGATCGTTATGTACTTATTTATTTTTTTTATTTTTTTTTATTTTTGGGTTTTGAGTGGACTATAAAATACAGACATCCCTACTTTTAATATTATGAATGCGAAAATAACTCTGTCTGTCTGTCTGTTACATTTTAACGTCCAATCGACTGAACCGATTTTAATGAAATTTGGTACAGAGATAATATAGCCTAGGCACAATGTAAGTATAGAATATATTGTGGCCTAGGTCACTAAGTGAAGATGCAGCTTTCTAATAGTGAGATAATTTTTTAAATCGCTGATTTTATTACGAAGCAATGCTTTATTTTTCTTATCATCATTAAAATTTGGAAAAAATAGCATGTGTTTTGTGTAAAATTACTCGCCAGTTCACATTAGTGTCGCTTTGAAAGGCTCTAAGTATGAATAACACTACACAGATAACTCGAGCTCACCCTACATCGACAATGTAGGATCACAAAGAAAGAATAAACCCACGTAGGCATGATACTTGAACGTTTCAAGATAATTACATGGCAACTTAGCTAAATTAACCCCATTTTCCACTAAACTCCGCAAGAATGGTGAGTGAGGGCCCGAATTAAGAGATGCTATTGTCCACAATACGGACAGGTGTAGACTGGGATCTGCATTCTGGTTTTAAGTAATTGGCCTTGCCCTAGGGTTGTCACTTATTTTTTAATGTTATTTTATCTGGGTTTTTTTCTTTAGATAGTGAATTGATGGATTTAAAGAAAATCTGAGCAGATTTGAGAGATATCTGCAAAATGAGTTACAACAAAAAATATGGAAACTTTTCCATGTTTTGTTAAATAGGTTTAAAAATAAAGATAGGGTTGAGAAGACTCAAGTGCCACCTAAACTGTGGCGTTTGAGTGTGTTAAAATTGACGCAGAAGTACCTAGTAGGTATATTAATGAAGTTAAAAGGAAAGTTTACGAGTAGGTAGTCGATGTCGATGAACTTATTAAATGTAGGTACTGAGAAACAGACTGATACGGATTTAGCCGGCGTTTTATTATCATAATGCTATCCTTGATTCTCAACCTCAGAAGACAGATAAATTTATCTAGAATACATTATTTAATAATATTACATTTATCAATAATAGGTCCATTTTGCCCGTCTATGAATTGACATGAACAACATGCTCATTTGTTACACGTGTTAAAAACACGAAACAAAAGTGCATGGCAACCCTACCGTGAGGAGAGGTAGGTCGCCAACAATGGAACTCCCATTACAATGAGTGGCGCCTTCATTATTTACAAATGAGCGTATAAATCTCTCGTGAACGATTCAGCTAGTCATACAAATTGCAAATATAGCTTTCCTCTTCACACTCGTAGATATTTTTTTACAGGTGACAAGGATAGACTCTTCGACAAGTGAAGATTAATAGTAACCTACAATTATGACAATTGTGGCTTTCCAAATGTATAAAGGTGCAAATCAGCTGCTTTTTATAAATTGTCATTGTAAATTCTTTCGAGCAGCTCTCGGGCTATTTTCTCTTTTTTAATGTCATAAAATTGAGTCAATGAGATTAAGTCTTACCCCCTTATTCATAAACGTACATTAGATTCGTTTTAGCTATAGAATGCTTTGTCTTTGTATGCCTCTGTGCCGGAAATTACAGAGCCCTACATTACCACCTGACCGGAACACGATAGTGCTGAACACTACCATTTAGTGGCAAGTATTTTAGGTAATGCGGTGGTGCTTACGCCTGCGAGCTCCGTCACTGGAGCCCTACCACCAGTAAAACTCGAAAATCACACCTTGACTTTAACAAAATACATAAACAATTTCACGCACACATTTAAACATCTAGGCGACAGGCATAGGCCCACTTGGGCTTGTACTTGGACAGAGGGAAAGCCTGCATACTTATGGAGCTACTCCCCTCCGTGTTGCTCTAAGGCAGCAGCAAATCGCGACGATCAAGAAGCGCGCTCGCGCTTCTCGTAAGCCCGACGCAATGTGGGGGAGGCTTAAAGCTTTCTCATTTCACAGAGGCAATCCTGTATGGATGCCATTGCATACTTATGGAGGTATTATCGTAATCGAACATTGAATCGACAATCACAACCTTTCAACAATGTAACATAATTACATGCTAAAAGGTGCCAACGACCATGTATCACACTAGTCGATATGACTATGAAGTAGTGCCTTATAGTACAAGATACGGTGTTATCTGTTATTTGATGATGGATGGAAATTTGAATTAAAAATGACATGCCTACTTATAGGTAATATCGAAGATGTTTCTGGTGATCAAATACCATTGCAAATTAGAATTTATCGCCACACGAATATGGCACCGTGATCTACCGGCCATTGCTTCGTTGGTACATTGACAAATCGAAAATGAGTTGCCTAACTACATCACGATAAATAAAATATAAAATAAATGTAAGATTTAAAATTTGGGCAACCATGGATTGATGTGAAAAGGCAATCTGATGTTTTTGGATATAGAATAAAGATACATGGTACCTTTAATTTCGTAAAAAAATTTACAAGACCAATAATCTACTCCGAATTGATAAAACGAAAAAAAAAACCACGTTACAATATTAGTTCGGAATTTAGCTAGGCAACCTATTTGCTATTTATCGATTTATATGTCATCTGTCAATAACAGATGAGGGTATATAACATTTCTAATACTGTATCTTAGTCTATTATGCTATTACGTAAGTATTATGCCCGGTTCCTATAACGAACGGATCGTCATAGTATAATAGCTACAACACGTTTCTATCAAACCAGCAACGGGTTGTTCTGAGTGTTCCACAATGTTTTTAACTCCCCTACGAGTGACGGACAGTTAACAGTTCTAACTTTACTGGTGGCCCTCTTTGCGTTTCATTTTCACAGAAACTGTATACTACGTGATTCATACAACATGCGGTATTTACTTATTTATTGCTATGTACGAAGAATAAAAATAATATAAGACCTTTTTAAATCTATTTCATTGCAATAATTGATTAAATTACTATTTTTATTGCAATTTTGTTGTTATTCTTACAATACTACAAACATCTCGGTGAAACGAAACGCCGCCGTCAAGCGCCGCGCGTCTCTACAGATTTGCCGCCATTACAGTTGTCATTCATTGTAGCCAAACAGAGTCGAGTTCTTGAATTTTTGTTACGCTTGAAACTACCTAGTACCTAATAACTGAAACTAGCTATGGATTTTACACCAGTAAGTATTCTACCTTGTTAATTTGTTGAATTAATAATTAAAATAATTGTCCTATATGCACATATGTTTGTGTTATGAACTTTGGTAATTATTAGGTTAATTTTCTTTTACAGAAAAGTAAGAAACCAATGACAAAGGATGAGGTGGCAATGTTCATTGATTTGGTAGCAAGTTTTACAATTTTAACTAGCAAAGAGACCAATGCCGCCACGAATAAACTGAAAGAAGATGCGTGGCACTCATTGACGGCTGCTTTCAACGCTAAATGTGGGAGTGTCCCCAAACAAAAGGATCAGTTAAAATTGAAATGGGACAACCTAAAGAAGGCAGCCCGCAAACGGTCTCAGCAAATACGAATGAACCAATTAAAGGTAATGTATCTAGTACCTAGGCATTGTCGATATTCTGCTGTGTGGGAAGATATGGACACTGGTAGAGTAGAGTAGGTATACAGTATATCTTTTCTATTTCTTTTTTCTGTTTGTTATTGCATGAATTGGTTGAGGTGACAAGGGTTTTAGTTCCGCCTTCATCTAGTTAAAAGGTCTATGTGGTACCCAATTATGGTAAATAATATGCAATTATTTTTTAAAAACAAATGTATTTTTCTCAAATCATAGACTGGTGGTGGGAAGCCAGAGTTCATTCCTCCGGATGAACTGTTAGAGAAGGTTTCAAATATTTTGGGGGTAACTTGCTCGGGTTTCGAGGTGCCATTTGGTGGTGATGGGACGGGAACAATTTTAGAGCTGGAGGTTATTCCTGAAGGAGAGCTGCAAGAGCACCTAACAAGAGACAATGTTGTTGCAATGCAACTACAAGATAATAATATTGTACCGAGTACAAGTGGAGGTATAGAGTTTAATTATTGTTATAATGTTTTCATAAATATTATCTATTTTTTGTTCACACTAGGTATAAAACTAGTATACTCCCTAATTTGTATGTTTAGGTATTTGCATGCCCATATTACCCCATGAGTCTTGAATCAAGCAGTCGTCACATTCTGATGACCCACTTTATCATTAGTATAAGTGAATTAACTATATTAAAGCATTTATAGCATGACTTATTTATGTTTTTAATTTGAGTTGACATTAATTAACACTATTAATTTTTTTTCAGCAAAAATTAGAACCAGTAATTTGTTTGACATTGAAGGCAGTAATGGGAGACATTTAGGTGCCAAATTATATGGAATGCCCACAATGGCAAAGTCGCTACAAAACAAAGGTAATTGAAGGTTTTTATTAAAAATAACTAGTTACTGGCCTATTTATAAGCATAGATAAGGAAAGACTAAAATTATTATATACATTTTAAGTGGTAAGATGTAGAGATAAGAGTGATTAGAAATACTTTGTTTATTATAGTCACTAAGTAGGTATATGAAAACTTTATTATTTATGTATGATTGTATGTATCTTCACGCCAAGTCCCTTATGGGGTAGGCAGAGTGTGGAGCGCCAGATATCTCAGTCCTGACACACCTCCCGTGTTTCTTCTACACTCATCATTCTCTTCATACATGTACACCGATTCCTAAGACTTTTGACTCCACCCTCAAACAGTACTCCTATTTGGTCAAGTACTGTCTGAACTCAAGTTTATTACCTATTTATGAAATTACATATAATTATTGTTCTTTATTTCAGGCAAAAAGAAAAGGATTGAGGATGGGCGCCTAGAACGGAATCAAGCCATAGCTGAATATTATAAAAAGAAGACAGCAAAAATCGATATAGAAATTAAATTGTTAAAATTAGAGTTAGACAGTAAAATAAATAAGGAAAATAACTTACCCAAGTTATAGTGTAAAAATAAACTTTTAATGAATAAATATTATGTCTAATGTCTTTGTTATTTAATTAATTTTTATTTTCAGTAATTAAATATTCAGTCTTTCCAATCAAAAATCTTGATCCATTATCTCGTGTTCAAAAGAAGAGAAATTTAGTTAAAATACCCAGTAAAATGGAAAAAATAACATTTGAACACATTAAAAACATAATATAACTCCGTGTTGACCGCTAACACATTAATACTTTTCCAATCCATGCTCACAATGTTTCTGAACACTATTTATATTTCTATAATATTTAAAGGTTGAAGAACATATTTGACATGTTTTTAAATATAAAATAGCTTTTAGTTATAATCACAGCAATAATATTTTCAAATACATGTAAAAAAATGTAGTCTAATATTATTCACAAATTTTAAATGATGACTAAAATACACTATTACATACTTAATTAAAATCTTAATAATTTAAACATAACATTACAATAGCGTGGTATTATACTGCTACTCCCAAATCATGGAATCTGACTCTGACTAACGAAATTTAAATTGAAATATGCAGATTTCACTCCAAACTGAAAAGAAAAAATATCAATTAGATATGTAATAATAATGTAAAATGAAACCTAAGTATGTACTCAATAGTACATATCGTAGGACAAAACAACAATAGTATGGCTCCATAATAACTATCACAGAGGCAAACCATTTAAGCCTCAAGGGTGGCAATGCATCTGCATTTTAACCTCTGGTTTTAACGAAGATGTCTATAGGCTGCAGTACCTATTCACTTACAGTCAATGTAAACTGCATGCTTGTGTGCTGCCATCATAAAATAAAAACACAACTTTATTTCTTATCTTGTCTTTGTTCATGAACATACGATTTTACTGGTGATAGAGATATAGTGATAGAGCTCTATGCATCTACATAAAACTATACAGAAATATTTACACTGGGAATGGCAAGCTTGTTTGTTTCTTTTATGGATGTAATAAAAAAAGAAATATTAGATACTCACTTCTGAAAATAATCTGCAATAAAAGTTTCTCTCTCTGTTTGATTGTTTTCCTCTGTGTTATCTGATGAAGGCATAACATCATTATCTGGAATGTCCACTTCTGGAGGAATATCATCCAAGCATTTCAGTCTACATATATTATGTAATACTGCTGTTGCAATAATTACTGCATGGGCTTTTAAAAGACTCAGGCGCAGTGTTAGAGCCACTACTGGGAATCTTCTTTTCCATACTCCAAAACATCTATAATAATTTAAGCCATTAAAGACATATCATGGATAGTATAACTAGATTTGTACTGAAAACTTAGAATATGTTAATTTTATTAAAAGTGCAATAATGTACATTTAAAGTTGAAAACAATTTTGATAGTGACTGTAAATATAAATAAGTTATTTTTTATAATATTAGTTTGTTGGTGAGAAACAAAGATAGTTGATGGTGGTTTGTACCTTTCAATTGTATTTCTTGTTCGGATATGGGATTCATTATAAAGTTGCTCTGCCCGCGTTTGTGGGTTTAATAGTGGAGTCAAAAGATAGGGTTTCAAAGGATATGCGCTGTCTCCCAGCAACCACTTATTTCCAAATAATCCACTTTCACATTGTGCTGGAAATAAAAACAAGTTTAATAAATGTTTTTTAAAATAAACATAAAATTATTTGATATTAGGACAAAATTATTGAGTACCTCGCAATTCTGAATTATTAAATATTGTGGCATCATGAGCAGAACCTGGCCAGCGGGCAACAACATTCATGAACTGCAAATTTGCATTGCATACTGCTTGAATGTTTAAAGAGAAGTACCCTTTACGATTTCTGTATTCTTCTCCAGTCTGTGCACCTGAAAGAGTTACGAGAATGATGAAGATAGTAAAATAAATTAAGGGAGCCCAATAAACAATTAGAATGTACTAACATGGTGATTGTATTCTAATATGTGTACCATCCAGTGCTCCTAGTACTCGAGGAAATCGAGCAATGCTATAAAAGTCTTGTTCGGTATTGGGTTGTATTTTAATATATTTGCCATACAGTTGCGCTATGGCATAACTAACATCACGCACAATACGGCAAGCTGATGTTTTGGATACACCTATAAAATCTGCGACTGATATGAGCATTGTACCCAAGGCATAGAATCTTAAGGTTAATAATAATTGATGTAACGGAGATATTCCATGATTCCTGGAACAATAAAAGTTAATATGCAATTACTTTCTCAAACATGATTGTTACTTTAGTAATAGTAGATACAATAGTATATAGGTACTAACCTGGCTCCTTTTACTCTCATAAGAGGATACATTTCAAGTAATAATTCTTGAACGGAACATTTATTTAATCTAAATCTCACTTGAAACTCAACATCATCCAATGCAGAGAAATAGTTCACTCTTTCTTTGTAAACTCTACTACGATGTAAACTTATATCGTTCGAATCACTGTCACTGCATTCTGATAGTAAATCCAACATTTCGAGATCACTTTCTGAACTAGACATAGCGTAAATTAAGTTATAATTGAAAGGAGTTGACGTTAATACAAACAAAACCGACCAATATTGACCAGTGAACGTAATAGGTACGTATGGTATGTTTGACAGTTTGACTGACGTTTGAAAACGGATATAGGAACACCGTAGAGTGCCGTTTTAATAAAGAGCAGTTACGGGTCGTGGCAAGAAACCCTCCCGTCCGTCAATGACCATCTTTCGGTTAGTTACGCGACGAGGCGTTTGTTAAAGGAACATTTTATTAATACGCCTGGTTGGTTTCACAACTGTCAGTGACCAAAACGAACAGTTTTATTTATATAGGAACCGGGCATTAGAATAGCTCGGCAGTGCCAAGAGCGATAGCATTAAACTAATCTTGCGGGTGGCAGTGGGCACTGGACGCATATTTCAAACAATTAGACGGACCAATCGCATGCAATTTCAACTTCCAACCAGCGCATCTTAATGTCGTGGTTCATTTTACAAAATAGGACATTTTTTAAAAGGGTAGGTATGTTAAATTAAAAAAAGAAAATGCTTTGAACGTGTGTTTTTTCGATGCATGCAAACCTTTGAACTGACAGTTGTTTGTTTTTGGGTCAGCTGGCTACATGCAATAAAAATTGGTCAATTGTATGAGATAACTTGTAAGAAGTTTTATAATCGTAACACACGTCCGGATTTGGTTCGGAGCGGACAGCGGATTCGGTACGCTCCGAACCAAATCTAGCTGTGTGTAGGAGTCCGGCGGACAGAATTATTATTAATCAAGTCTGATGCGGTCCGCTGGAGTGGGTTTGGTCGGCGAATTCGGTATAATAATCATAATCTTCTTCTCCTTCGTGTCATTCAACATTTGAGTGACACGAAAGATAAGAAGAATATGGCAATGTCTAAGTATAGGAATATGGTAATGTCTAGAAACTTGCAATAATCTGCAGATCTTTGTGTAAATACTCGTGGAAACAGCATCCTGAGGATATTTATCTGAGCCATAAAATACTATACCCTCTCACCCATAGAATCCATGCTGAGTCCCTGGTCAACTTTTCTCTATAAATACAGTGAAATTGATGTGTAAAGAAAATTTTGCATTTTCAGAGCATGTGTTTAAATTTAAATAACTTGTTTTAATTTACAACAAAAAAAAACAGAAATTTGGCTCATTTCACAAAATTCCCGATTTCCTCATCACCAACAACATCACTAACACCGACCGTCCAGTGCTATAACTCAATGAACAATGGCTCCACATTCTAATCCAGGCCTGCCCCCGTTGGCAGTGGCGTAATGAAATTCCCGCTCATATTGCTCCCCTGCACCGGACAATGTCGTGTGATAACAATTAAGTTCGTTATGGTCAACATTGCAATTAATTCTGTCGGATATGTAAACTGAAGAAACGCTGCTGACTAGATTTTACATTTTTTTATGTTATGGAAGTGGCAAACAAGCATGCAGTTCACATTGATGTTAAATGATGACTGCAGCCTATAGACACCCACACAAAGACCGAGGTCAAAATGCAGAACCACTCCTGAGGCCTGAGGTGTTATGCCTCTGTGCCAGAAATTACAGGGCCGTACATTACCACCTGACCGGAACAATAGTACTGAACACTACCATTTAGCAGCAATAAATAATAATAATAAATAATAATCGTAATAATAATAAGATCGCGACAGGTGGAAAAATTAGGGGAGGCTTTTGCCCAGCAGTGGGACAGTTGAGGCTATTAAAAAAAATATATAATAATAATAAAGATGATAAAGAGACCATAGCCGAACTATGCAGTAACACTTGGTCAGTAGACCCGTGTTACTGGAATTTTTAATCCCTTAAACAGGAGAAGCAAAAATCTTAAAAAAAATAAAAGAAAATAATTCTTTGCCTTACACTAGCGACCCGCCTCGACTTCGTACGGATAGCATTTATTATATTGTGGGGACGCGCCCGACATCTTTGACGAAAACCGTGATATCTCAGTAAATATAATTACTATATTGATAAATTATAGATATAAAACTTCCTCAGAAAACCCTCTTTCCAACATTTCAAACAGGAACATAATCCGTTCACAACTTTTCGAGATTAGCGCATACATACATACAGAGAGAGAAAATAGGGGGACTTTATAATATGAAAGTGAAGTGATGATAGTGATGACTAGCCCGCCCGTGGGCTCAACCTCAAGGTCAATTACGTGTACAAGTTTTTTTAAATGTAAGAATGGTGGCAAACAAGTATGCAGCTCACATTGATGTTAAGTGACGACCGAAGCCTATAGACATCTACACAGAAACCAGAGGTCAAAATGCAGATGTGTTGCCACCCCTGAGACCTAAGTTGTAATGTCTCTGTGGTAGTTAATACAGGCTCACACAAATGAAAAATTCACCCTATTATTAAAATTATTAATGAATCATTAATTGATTTACCTTCACCATCAAATATTTCAATCTGATGAAATTTTGGATCATTATTAGCATTATGTTTAATAACACAAATTATTACTGGTTTATTTTTAATCCACATCTTAACATTACACGTAGCTACCTATTAGTTTTCAAAGATGTATTGCCTAACTTGACTAAGGCTGGGTTGCATCATGTACTTTTAGCTTTAACAATTGTTAAAGTATCGGTTAAGCAAAAAAAATGTTGCACGATTTCAAAATTATTAAGTGACGTCATAACTTTAATTGCTAACCGTAACTGGCCGAGATGAGCTGGTTTATGTTAAAGTCCACCTCAATTATTTCAAACTAGCTGTGCCCGCAACTTCGTTCGCGTGGAATAGTGGCTTTAAGCATCATTTTTGGATATAACTTTTGGTTAATTTTGGATCATACAAAAACAACACGCTGGGCGTCGGAACGCTGGGCGCCGGGACGCTGGGCGTCGGGACGCTGGGCGTCGGGACGCTGGGCGTCGGGACGCTGGGCGTCGGGACGCTGGACGTCGGGACTCTGGGCGTCAAGACGCTCGACGTCGGGACGCTGGGCGTCGGGACGCTGGGCGTCGGGACGCTGGGCGTCGGGATGCTGTGCGTCGGGACGCTGGGCGTCGGGACGCTGGGCGTCGAAACGCTGGGCGTCGGGACGCTGGGCGTCGAGACGCTCGACGTCGGGACGCTGGGCATCGGGACGCTGGGCGTCGGGACGCTGGGCGTCGGGACGCTGGGCGTCGGGACGCTGGGCGTCGAGACGCTGGGCGTTGGGACGCTGGGTGTCGGGACGCTGGGCGTCGGGACGCTGGGCGTCGAGACGCTGGGCGTCGGGACGATGGGCGTCGAGACACTCGACGTCGGGACGCTGGGCGTCGGGACGATGGGCGTCGAGACACTCGACGTCGGGACGCTGGGCGTCGGGACGCTGGGCGTCGAGACGCTCGACGTCGGGACGCTGGGCGTCGGGACGCTGGGCGTCGGGACGCTGGGCGTCGGGACGCTGGGCGTCGGGACGCTGGGCGTCGAGATGATGGGCGTTGGGACGCTGGGCGTCGAGACGCTGGGCGTTGGAACGCTGAGCGTCGGGACGCTGGGCGTCGAGATGCTGGGCGTCGGGTCGCTGGGCGTCGGGACGCTGGGCGTCGAGACGCTCGACGTCGGGACGCTGGGCGTCGGGACGCTGGGCGTCGGGACTCTCGACGTCGGGACGCTGGGCGTCGGGACGCTGGGCGTCGAGATGATGGGCGTTGGGACGCTGGGCGTCGAGACGCTGGGCGTTGGAACGCTGAGCGTCGGGACGCTGGGCGTCGAGATGCTGGGCGTCGGGTCGCTGGGTGTCGGGACGCTGGGCGTCGCGACGCTCGACGTCGGGACGCTCGACGTCGGGACGCTGGGTGTCGGGACGCCGGGCGTCGAGACGCTCGACGTTGGGATGCTGTGCGTCGGGACGCTGGGCGTCGGGACGCTGGGCGTCGGGAAGCTGGGCGTCGTGACGCTCGACGTCGGGACGCTGGGCGTCGGGACGCTGGGCGTCGGGACGCTGGGCGTCGGGACGCTGGGCGTCGGGACGCTGGGCGTCGGGACGCTGGGCGTCGGGACGCTGGGCGTCGGGACGCTGGGCGTCGGGACGCTGGGCGTCGAGACGCTGGGCGTTGGGACGCTGGGCGTCGAGACGCTGGGCGTTGGGACGCTGGGCGTCGAGACGCTGGGCGTTGGGACGCTGGGCGTCGGGATGCTGTGCGTCGGGACGCTGGGCGTCGGGACGCTGGACGTCGGGACGCTGGGCGTCGAGACGCTGGGCGTTGGGACGCTGGGTGTCGGGACGCTGGGCGTCGGGACGCTGGGCGTCGAGACGCTGGGCGTCGGGACGATGGGCGTCGAGACGCTCGACGTCGGGACGCTGGGCGTCGGGACGCTGGGCGTCGGGACGCTGGGCGTCGGGACGCTGGGCGTCGGGACGCTGGGCGTCGGGACGCGTTGCTTCGGGACACCAGGCGTCGAGACGCTCGACGTCGGGACGCTGGGCGTCGAGATGCTCGACGTCGGGACGCTGGGCGTCAGGTCGCTGGGCGTCGGGACGCTGGGCGTCGGGACGCTCGACGTCGGGACGCTGGGCGTCGGGACCCTGGTCGTCGAGATGCTGGGCGTCGAGACGCTGGGCGTTGGAATGCTGAGCGTCGGGACGCTGGGCGTCGAGATGCTGGGCGTCGGGTCGCTGGGCGTCGGGACGCCGGGCGTCGACACCCGACGAGTCCCGAAGTCGAGCGCCGTGACGCCCAGCGTACCGACATCGAGCGTCCCGACGCCCAGCGTTCCGACGCCCAGCGTCGGGACGCCGGGCGTCGAGACGCTCGACGTCGGGACGCTGTGTATCGGGACACTGGGCGTCGGGACGCTGGGCGTCGAGACGCTGGGCGTCGAGACGCCGGGACGCTGGGCGTCGGGTCGCTGGGCGTCGGGACGCTGGGCGTCGGGACGCTCGACGTCGGGACGCTGGGCGTCGGGACCCTGGTCGTCGAGATGCTGGGCGTCGAGACGCTGGGCGTTGGAATGCTGAGCGTCGGGACGCTGGGCGTCGAGATGCTGGGCGTCGAGACGCTGGGCGTTGGAATGCTGAGCGTCGGGACGCTGGGCGTCGAGATGCTGGGCGTCGGGTCGCTGGGCGTCGGCACGCTGGGCGTCGGGTGTCGACGCCCGGTTCCCGACGCCCAGCGTCCCGAAGTCGAGCGCCGTGACGCCCAGCGTACCGACATCGAGCGTCCCGACGCCCAGCGTTCCGACGCCCAGCGTCGGGACGCCGGGCGTCGAGACGCTCGACGTCGGGACGCTGTGTATCGGGACACTGGGCGTCGGGACGCTGGGCGTCGAGACGCTGGGCGTCGAGACGCTGGGCGTCGGGACGCTGGACGTCGAGACGCTGGGCGTTGGGACGCTGGGAGTCGGGACGCTGGGCGACGGGACGCTGGGCGTCGGGACGCTCGACGTCGGGACGCTGGGCGTCGGGTGTCGACGCCCGGTGTCCCGACGCCCAGCGTCCCGAAGTCGAGCGCCGTGACGCCCAGCGTCTCGACGCCCAGCGTCCCGACGCCCAGCGTCCCGACGCCCAGCGTCCCGAAGTCGAGCGTCTCGACGCCCAGGATCCCGGCGTCGAGCGTCTCGACGCCCAGCGTCCCGACGCTCAGCGTCCCGACACCCAGCGTCCCAACGCCCAGCGTCCCGACGCCCTCGATGTCGGGACGCTAAGCGTCGGGACGCTAAGCGTCGAGACGCTCGACGTCGGGACACTGGGCGTCGGGACGCTGGGCGTCGGGACGCTAGGAGTCGAGACGCTCGATGGCGGGACGCTGGGCGTCAAAACGCTGGGCGTCGTAAGCCATTTCTGAAATCGGATCTGACGTTCTATGTAGATATAGGGATTTCTTGACAGCAGTAATGATCGAATGAACTTAATAATAGGTTCAATAGCTATGTCCATGTCAAGAAACAACCTTTGGTCAGAGAATATGTAATAATACTCCGTACAGTATGGACACTTCGACGTCCCGCCCGATTTCCCCGCATCACCCAACCTTCTCCCCTCTTATGGGCAACGGTGGGTATTTTCTACGTACTACGCACACAGGTGCACGTGTAAATATACGTCACTGATTGATGTTTGTGTAATAGAGACCAAATTAAGCGTTTGTGTGGAATTTTGGCGGAGTGTCCGCGGTGTGCTTTGGTTTAATTGAAGTAGGTCTATAAGTCATATAAATATTCATCTACGTTCAATTAGGCTGCAAGGAGAAAGCAAACAGATTTTAGAGGCACGGCATTCATTAAATATATTACTCAATATTTTTACGGTCTACCAGAACAGGTTATAAATTATAAATGCAATATCTGTTAGTTTATATTTAGTTCAAAGACTTCTTATCCTCAGCGCAAGGGTCTGTTATCGGTACTAATTTGTGTTCCGCATTTGAAAGTGCTGAAGGTAATTTATGGAGACTTACTAATTATTGGAGACTTAAGTGTTGTTCTGAACACCGAATGGAAGATGGTGATTATTCTTATTACTTAGGAACACAGTCTTAATAACTGTTTGTCTATTAACATATTATTGTATTGTACTTAAATATTTAACATAACCTACTCATTTATTGCTTTCTTTCATTGCATAGTAATTACTTGTATACTAACTGCAGTAACTGTTTGTTTTTATTGCATTCATTGCTATTTCTCTCGGCTTCGTCCGCGTGCTATTTTTTTATGTAATGGTAGTGGGAAACTAGCTTGCAGTTCACATTGATGTTAAGTGATAAATGCAGCCTAAAGGCACGAAGACCAAGGTCAAAATGCAGATGCGTTACCACTCCTGAAGCCTAAGGTGTTATGCCTCTGTGCCGGAAATTCGAAACGAACCGGTCAGGTGGTTTACCACCTACCGGAACATGATAGTGCTAAACACTACCATTTAGCGGCAAGCGGCAAGTAAAATTGGGTAATGCGGTGGTGCCTATGCCCGCGAGCTCTGTCACTGGAGTCCTCCATCATTTATGAGTGTTTTAGTTGTGTTTGTTTCTTAAGTAAGTAATAAGATTTTTTCACGGTTTATAAAAACGAATACAGACGAAAGATTTGATTTTGCATATTTAAGTAGGTATGTAAGTACATTCACAACACCCTATAATATTATGTCCCATGCTTCACCAGTCTCCTTGTAGTAACAAAAAAGCCTAATCTTTGTGACGCCTATTATTTTAGTCTAATTAGAATAAATTAGACTCTAAACAGTAGGAATATAGTAGCTTACTTACAAAATAAGGCGTGAAGCCTTATCAATGTACACGTATTCAATCGACGATTATTATCAGAACCATTTCCTAGTAAATAAAGATCGTTGCCGTTATATTTGGGGAAAAATAATCTTTTTTCACATAACAGTTACAAGGGGTTATTGCTTGTGGGGTGTGTACCCCTACGCAGGTGGGGAGGGGTCAAAGGTGACATCAGCCAATCACCGCCCTACCGGAAGCGGGGGAATCGGTGCGGAACTACTTCCTGTGTTATATTTTTTTAATTACTGCACTGACTCGGACAACTGTATGTTCCGCCAGGTGCTGTGATTTTGTCTTTTTGTTACTAAACCTTTCATTTATTTGTGGAGACAAACATTAAGCATCGCACGCTTATAGCTCGGGATCCAATGTAGCGTAAATTGCTTAAATTTCTAGGGAAACTTTGTTATAACACATAACATCTAAGACAACTACATAGAAGCGCAGCGAAGAAGAGAAGCGCGCATGGCCCAGCGGCTGGTGTAGATCGTAAGCGATCTGCTCCGTTAAGCACTACGGGCGCGGTCGGGTAGTGTGATGGGTGACCGCTAGTGGCAAATTAAATGCGCGTTTCCGTGCTTCGGAGGGCACGTTAAGCCGTCGGTCCCGGTTGCTATCGATGGATAGCAGTCGTTAAACCTTGTCGGAGGCCTTATTGGCGGTTTGAAAACATCCGACAGTGGGTTGGCCACTAACCCACCCACCTCCACCAATCCGCATTGGAGCAGCGTGGTGGAGTAAGCTCCAGGCCTCCCCCCAAAAAAAGGGAGAGACTCGTGCCCAGCAGTGGGACGTATAATGGGTTGCCATTATTATTATTATATTATAACTACATAGCTTCCAGAAAACTCGTACAAGATTGCACATAGTCTGGGTTACTAATCTTGGATTATTTGGACTACCCGCAACAAGACTAAACTCCGAAATAAATAAAAACATAGTTATATTAGTCATTGCTCTCTTATCTTTACATAAGGAAGATTGGTATAGGTGGTAAGTCTATTAACCAAGGTATGGAATATGTTCTACAAACTCAACACTTACATCCACTCGCAAAGACGCTAGAAAAACTGGAGAAAGTACTTATGAGTATGTATACTTTTAGTGCTTTAATTGACGAATATCACGATGCCGTATTTATTTGAAAGGAAATACAAATTACGTCTCAAGCTATAGTTAATAGGACGGCGCGGTCTGGCCGGATGTTCCTTGTTGTCTCACGCTTTATTATCTTAGACGCCTTGGAATTTGTTGTACGCATTACGATCTCAATGTGTTGGAGGCATAATAAGTCTAGCTATGTTGACTAAGCTTAGTATTCTTATGAAATTGGCAAGCATGTAGTTTACACTTGTAGTACCTAAATGGATATCGGAGCCCATAGGAATCTATAAGAACACTATACTACAACTAATAGATACTGGC
This sequence comes from Macrosoma leucophasiata, assembly GCA_036365455.1. NCBI lineage: Eukaryota > Metazoa > Arthropoda > Insecta > Lepidoptera > Hedylidae > Macrosoma > Macrosoma leucophasiata. The sequence continues at coordinate 15,959,436 of JAWQUS010000021.1, forward strand.
GGAGTAGCAACGCATCTACATTACAATCTCAGTGTGGACTTTTTGTGTGGATATTTCTAGGCTGCAATATTCACTTACCATCAATGAACTGCGTGCTTGTTTGTAACTTCATGACTTAAAAAAATACTACTGCTGTCTTAATATCTAATTACAATAAATACACAGAAACAGAAGAGTCAGACAGAATACAGAATTATAATAAATAAATGGGGGCAGAGCAGCTTGTGGCGAGCTGTTGGTGAGTAGCGACACCACCCCCTACCATCATCTCGAGTTCCTCCGAGAGAACTGGGCTCCGCCTCGTCCGCCACACAGAGGTACGGCCGGACAGAGCATCAGGTCTCTCACCTCTGGCTTGCCTTCATTGGCCGGTCAGAGTGGGGCGCTAGAGGTATGGCATTTGCAGAAATTTAGATAATAGGCTGTTGTCTAAATTTCTGCAAGAGCCATACACTCGGGGGTGGAAGTGTCTAAAGGCATAATAGCGGGGAAGCCCGCTCCGAGCTCGAGATTACTCGCCCGTGATGGTGAAACCGGGGCCACACCTCTCGACACCCCCAGCCTCTCTCAACAGTGTTGCCCCCCGTCGACCATCGGGTTGGCTGTTCGGGGGGCCCACCAAGGAGAGGCGAGTCACCACCTGCCTAAAGTAGGATTCGATAATGTGAGATGTTGAATATACGCAGGTGCCGGATCTCACTCCATAGGCCCAGCCATCTAGTCCCCCCAGTTCACCCACATAGCCCAAAGTTTGGCAAGTCATTTTCATTACAATAGTCCCATTATATTCTGCGGGGTCTGTCTGTGTCTGTATTAACTATTGATGCAGCCAGAGAGAGGTCCCGCCGAATATAACCCATTACAAAGTAGATCAAAATTCTCGAAAGGGCCTCTACGTGTTGGACCCCCCATGTCCCCGCGCAAGCCTGACAAAGGTCCGGGGTTCAAATTGGACCCCGTGCTGACGAGAGACATAATAATAATGGCAACCCATTATACGTCCCACTGCTGGGCACGAGTCTCTACCCTTTTTGGGGGAGCCCTGGAGCTTACTCCACCACGCTGCTCCAATGCGGATTGGTGGGAGGGTTAGTGGCCAACCCGCTGTCGAATGTTTTCAAACCGCCCATAAGGCCTCCGACAAGGTTTAACGACTGCTATCTATCGATAGCAACCGGAACCGACGGCTTAACGTGCCCTCCGAAGCATGGAAACGCGCATTTAATTTGCCACCAGCGGTCACCCATCACACTAGCCGACTGCGCCCGTAGTATTTAACCGAGTAGATCGCTTACGATTTACACCAGCCCGACGGCCATGAGCGCTTCATCTACAGAAATGCGAGGCTCCAAACAACAGATACATACTGATCTTAATCTATGAAACCTTAATCTATTGCCTGGAAGAAATCGCTGCCTGAGAGATAAGGCCGCCCACTGTACCTTTTCTGTTATTTCTGTTTTTTTTTTGTTATGTATTTCCTGTTTACTGGTGTACAATAAAGAATATATTATTATTATTATATTATACCATTTCGTTAATATTTGGTAGAAGGCCTTTGATTTCGGATTTACAACTTCACTAGTTGTAAATCCGAAATCAAAGGCCTTCTACCACTTCTATCGTTGTGGCAGTTATATTTACAAAGTAAATAGATATTCTCACAAGTGGTGTAGGTTGTGTCCAAGTTGTCTCTATAGATTGTATATAGTGCAGAGCAAAATCCTCCTCATGTTTTGTTTGCAAACAATCGATCATCTCCATCACAAGTACTTACAGTTTACAAATGAATAGGTACACTTGTGTCGCATCTCCTTGAAAGCATGATTAATCCAAAGCATTTGTGTATGTTCGGAAACGAATCCCAACCACGCAATAACAAAATCCTACCATACCTCGCATTGTTTTCCACGAAATTGGACCCGTGATTAATTTGTTTAACTCCCCTAGTGTGCAATTTGTCCTCACCAGTTTACAAATGATCTAGCCCCGTCGCATCATCGCACTCATATTGGGTAGACTTTACTTAAGCTTTAAGGAAGTCACAGGTCGTTTTACGTTGGTCGGTTTCAACCCGAATTCCTCCTTTTATTTGCTTAGTTGACATCGTGGTCTCTATAAATACTCGGCGTTACAAGATTCGTGCGCCTTGGTGTGTGTCAATTGCTAAGTGATTATTGTAAATTATACTCTAGTTTTGAATTGTTTAACTGTTTCGATTTCTTAGTGGTACTGCTGCTAAGACTGAAGTTTTGGGTTCGGGTGCTCAGGAGTGAATGCATTTTTGTGCAAGATTACAATTAAATTGTAAGAAAATACATGTATACAAATATTGTCACCACAACATCTAAACAGTGAACCAAAACCAGTTATTATTAAAGTAAATTGTGGGAGACTTGTACAAAGTTTGTATTTCAGGACACCAGTTCTTACCTCTTCAAATGATTATAATAGGTTGGGGAAAAAGTCTTTTTCTGGCTTTTCTGGCTAAAGGCTGGTTTTGATATCATTGAAAGTTAAAATTTTAAAGAACATAATTCTTAATTCAAATTAGGCAAATGTGTGATTTTCATTTGTTTTTCGTACTGTCAAGATGAGTGAATCTAATGAAGAAACTCGATATATTTTAAAATTTTACTACAAAAAAGGTGAAAATGCAACGCAAGCAGCGAAAAAAATTTGTGATGTTTATGGACCTAGTGCAGTGTTTGTGAGCGTAGCACAAATTTGGTTTAAGCGTTTTCAATACGGAAATTTTGATGTCAAAGATGCATCTCGCTCTGATCGCCCTATTCCGGATAAAATGGATGCCATTTTTGAAAAAGTGGAGCAAAATCAACATATCAGTAGTTACGACGTAGCTGAAGAACTGAGAATTGATCACAAAACAGTTTTGGCGCATTTGAAAACAGCTGGGTACAAAAAAAGCTCGATATTTGGGTACCTCACGAGCTCACTGAAAGAAACCTAATGAACCGTGTACTCATTTGTGATTCTTTATTACGACGTAATGAAACCGAATCATTTTTGAAGAAGCTGATAACTGGTGATGAAAAGTGGATCACGTACGACAAGAACGTGCGAAAAAGGTCGTGGTCAAAGGCCGGTCAGGCTTCACAGACTGTGGCGAAACCCGGGTTAACTCGCAATAAGGTGTTGTTGTGTGTGTGGTGGGATTGGAAGGGCATTATTCATTATGAGCTATTACCATCAGGCAGGACTATCGATTCTGAACTCTACTGCGAACAACTGATGAGATTAAAGCAAGAAGTTGAGAGGAAGCGGCCGGAATTGATCAACAGAAGGGGTGTGGTGTTTCATCATGATAACGTTAGACCTCACACATCTATAGCCACTCAGCAAAAATTAAGAGAGTTTGGCTGGGAGGTGTTAATGCATCCGCCGTATAGTCCTGACCTTGCACCTTCAGATTTCCACCTGTTTCGGTCTCTTCAGAATTCTTTATGCAATGTTAGGTTAACATCACGAGAGGACTGCCAAATCCACTTGTCGCGCGGTATTTTGATGAGGAGTCCCAAAATTTTTATAGCAATGGGATCATGTCCCTACCTACAAGATGGCAAAAGGTTATCGAACAAAATGGTACATACATACTTTAGTTAAATTTAAATAAACTATATTAAAAAATGTTTTGAATTATCTTAAAAAATGCGAAGAAACTTTTTCCCCAACCTTAGTTATAAATGTAGACAACATTATATTTTACAGGAATTGTTGCGCTACTTATGCATTTTCTTGATTTTAGTAAAAGATGAAAATAATTTTGGTTCTTGATTTTCTAAAAACGTAAATCATAAGCTCGTATTTTTAAGATAAATTATAATCTTTCAGAATCAGTCAAGTGTTTTTAAAAGTTTAAATTTATGATAACCAAAGCAAGCTTGATAATACCAAAAGCCCTTCACCAAGGTTTTTCTCATTTATCTGAATGTTCCGACTCGTTTTTCACTCGGCATCTGTCGGAACCCCGATAGTGATATCTCACGGCGTCCCTAAGGACCTTGTTACCATCCTTTAATTACGTACACACCTATCTCCCTCAATTAGGACAAGAATTATTTGCTTACCCGAGCTTGGAACTTTGTCGCATTAAGCACCACCCAGACTTACCCAACCTTACAACTTTATACAGTACTTAGACAAGGTTGTATAGGGTATCAGAAAATCTTGAATTTCCAGCAAACAGGGGAAGATTGTTTAAATTATCGTCTACAAGTCGACGAAGATTTCGGGTTTCGGGCAATTCCTTGTCAACGGGTTAATTTAAAGACTCTCGCTTTCGGTTAGAGATAATGTGTTTCGTGGTTGATTCATTACTTGGAAGTCGCGCATTTACTTTTAAGTGCAGTAGTCCTAAGATATTTTAAATTTTGCTTTTTGTTGACGGATTTTTTATGCTATGAAATTATCGATCAAGTGTACCTATAGTCCACTTTCCACTTTGATTACAAATGAATCACATAGCCTACAATACTGACTTACATCTATTTTAATTTCTAGTAATGTGATGGTGTCTTTACCTTCAAAAAATGACACATTTTGCGTAGTAGTTTGCCACTACTCCTCTCTCTGGTCGGTGAATAAGTGCAAAAACTTCCTCTGTGTTGTTTGTTTTGGCAGTTTTCGACTTACAACTAAACTTACTTTTTTGGAAATAATTAAAAAAATATATTTCATCGCAATGTGACATAGTGTGCAGAGATCTTTTTAGGGTTCCGTAACCTACAAGAAATATAGTTTTCCTGACGCTTTTACCTTTACTTTAGATATTTTTTTTAGTTCCACGTTGGGCCCACACCTTGTACAATATATCAAAAGATAGAGAAAATTACGTAGAATCATGGAAAAATACTCAAAAAATAATTTGAATCGTTGTTTTATTGTCGGAAACATTTATTTTACGATTTTTGTATGACAACAATATGTCACCATATTAGTATTATGACATTCTTGTTATTGAAATATACTTACGACAATTACCTAATTGAAGGTAAAGTAAACGATTTGAATAGCTGAAAATGATTTTGTATTTTATACTTCTTCTCTCAATATCGCGTACATGGTGCGAGCTCCAAGTTCCATACATTTTGAAAAGTCTCCTTTTAAAAGTGTATTAAATAAATGTCATAAGAATAGAAATCTATTCTAATTATTAAACCTACCTTCTGTTTATCTCATTTAAGAGGAACGAGAGAAAAATGTAAATGTGAAGCTTTATCTGGATTTACCCAATCTGGTCCCGGGGTCCGGACCCTGAAATAAATTTGGAGACCCGCACACCGCCATCTGTACTTTATGTCTTTTTAATTTTGCCGGATTAACATTGTTTCCGAGTAAATCAATGTTGGTGATGTATGGCTAATAAATGCATGGCATGTAAAATATGTAACGAAATGCCTTTCTTTTTTAATGCGACTTGAAAATGGATGAATCTATATAAATAAATACTTATATTAAAATTGTGAATGTTTGTCTATCTGTCTGTTTGTTTGTGACGTGTTCACAGCGACCACAGAACCTGAAAGGAGACGTTTCAAAATGTATGGAGCTTGGACCCGCTACACTATATTGAGAGAAGAAGCATAAAATACTAAATCATTTTCAGCTATTCAAATCGTTTTATTATACCTTCAATAAATTGTCGTAAGAATATTTCAAAAACAAGAATGGGGATGAAAGTAACAACAATGAATTTTGGCACGAAAATAGTCAAAAGTTACAGATCAATCATTTACAGCTATTTTTAAAAAATCAACACCTGAAATATTATAGGGGCATGCAATTCACATGGATGTTAAGTGATGAATGCAGCCTAATATAATGGAACTAATTTTGCTACATAAAATTAAGTGGTCAAACTGCAAACCATTTTTTTTATGTCATGAAAGTGGCAAACAAGCATGCATTTCACATTGTTGTTAAGTGATGACTGCAGCCTATACCCACAGAAAGACCAGAGGTCAAAATGCAGATGCGCTGCCACTCCTGAGGCATTAGGTGATATGCCTCTGTGCCTGAAATTACAGGGCCGTACATTACCACCTGACCGGAACACGATAGTGCTGAACACTACCATTTAGCGGCATGTATATTAGGTAATGCGGTGGTGCCTACGCCCGCGAGCTCCGTCACTATAAATCTACTTTCATGTTACGCATTTACAAAATTACTTCTGCAATCATAAAATAGCTACAATGTTGTAAAATTATAATTATCATTAATTACGAATAAGTAACAATTTAGGTGTGGTTTAATATTAAAAGGCACGCCTACAGTATCTCAGAACGATATTTCAATAAACTTGGGATAACTTAATCACGGCTCAGAAGTACTAATCGAGTAGGGTGACCACGCAATAAATAGCGGGCAGTCCGGAGGATTACACCAATTGTGGTGGATAATCCCCGATTGACACGGGATTTTGGGACAAATCGTTTCAGTTGCGAGCTAATTTATGGCCACTTTGGGGGAAACGAAACAATTAAAGACATCTGTTTGGACGTTTTGTGACTTGTGTTATGTGTATTAATTTTATTTGGGACACAATTGCTCACTATTACCTGGCTCGTGAAGAAACATTAAATGCGATTTTTAGGCATTCTTCATTATTAGCAATAAATTTGAAAACTGGAAGAACTTTCTTGGAGCAATCCAACTAAGTATTCGATTGATAGAAAAAGTAAAACTATAAATTATCGAGGTAAGTATATCTTCTTTCACCGGTGGTAGAGTCTCAGTGTAGGGACATGAGGCGTAGGCACCACCACATTACCTAATATGCTTGCCGCTAAATTATAGTGTTCAGCACTATCGTGTTACGGTCAGGTGGTAATGTATGGCCCTGTTATTGCCGGCACAGAGGCATAACACCTTAGGCCTCGGGAGTGGCAACGCATCTGCATTTTAACCTCTGGTCATTGTGTGGGTGTCTATAGGCTACAGTCATCACTTAACATCAATGTGAACTGCATGCTTGTTTGCCACTTTTATTACATAAAAAAAATGTAATCTATCTCTTTTTATGGTCCCGTAGTAAACCAGAGACCCTTATAGTTTCGCCATGTCCGTCTGTCTGTCTGTCTGTCTGTCCGCGGTCTAGCGCAAAAACTATTGGTACTATAGACTTAAACGTACTACATGTAACGCACAGATCATTGTTTTATTTATTGTTTTATGTATAGTGTGGGATGTCGTTGGATAGGTCTTTCAAAAATGGTAGGGGAGTGCTGACATCATTTTTAGATTTAGTTAACTGTTCGCGACTTATTAAGCTGTAAAGTGCCAATTTTCGTTAGAGTCAAGTTTCCCCCCACCTCTACCAACTAAACGGTTGTTGTTAAAAAATAAAACGTTACGGCAATAGTAGCTACATTTAACGAAATTAAAAGGAAAACTATCACACCTAAGTTGGCTTTACAAGTTTGCGAGTAATAGTTAACCAAATAATACTCGAAATTTTGGAACAACTCCATAGAAAATAGTTATATATTTTTTTCATTACATTAATCAAACCTAAAAACTACGGAACACTACACTGCGCGTGGCCCGACACGCATCGACAGTTTTTTATGTAATGGCAGTTGCAAACAAGCATGCAGTTCACATTGATGAGTGATGACTGCAGCCTATAGACACCCACACGAAAACCAAGGTCAAAATGTAGATGCGTTACCACTCCTGAGGCCTAAGGTGTAATCCGCTGTGCCGAAAATTACAGGGCCGTACATTAAATACTACTGCCAAATGGTAGTGTTCAGCACTAGCGTGTTCCGGTTAGACGGTTATACATGGTCCTGTAATTACTATCACAGAGACAACAACTTAGATCTCAGGGGCAACGCAACTGCATTTTGACCTCTGGTCTTTGTGTAGGTAGGTACAAAGGAAATAAATAAAAAATAAAAGAATGTTTGCAAATAAATTATTGAATTGAATTGAAATTGAATAGGCTATACTCATCATACTCATCACTTAACATCAATGTAACTGCATGTTTGTTTGCCACCTCTGTTACATAAAAAATAGCTCAAATTAATGTGTAGGTAATAAGTACACAAATGAACACGAAAAACAATGAAAAAATTACATCATAACTTATTGAAAACAGAAACAAAGAACCTTGTTTCACTCATGACCCCAACGGAAAAAGTCCGAGCATTCAATTTGCTAAGTGGCAACATTGCAGTGTAATGACAAATTAGAGGCAGAGCGCGGCCACCTGAGCTGGCCCGGGCAAAATATGCAATAACTCAACCGGGCACACCCGGTATAATTCACCCGGATCGTGGCCAATAAATTCGTCAGTGTGATTAGTGGGGTGCTACTGACTAGACTAATGTGGATTGGACTTGTTTAGAAGTACCGTTAAAATATTTGAATGTATTGGATTGTGAATATTGGGATATTATGTCTATGTCTTGGTCAACTGCTTGCTAGTAACTTATATGAATCAATATTTGTTTCAATTTGTTTATAGTTTATGCATACTGAACGCTGCGCCCCTGTTGGCTTCCAATAAACTCAACGCTGGGCGACGGAAAGCCGCCGCAGCGATACCATTTCGCGTCGTGACGATACCCCAACCGCCGCAATACCAACCGCCGCGGCGCCGATGTCATCACGGCACCACCACGAAGAAGCTGCGCAATGCCGTTTACCTACCTGATTCAGAAAAAGATATGGTTAAGTTTATTATGGGCGATGGACGTCGCCTAATCTGATGCCCGGCGAGCCCTACCTAGACCACTCACAATACCAGGCGTTGGAGGGGTTCATGGACACACAGTTCCGCCTAGATGGAGTGGGAGTGTCAAAGAAGTTCGACCCTAAACTGCCCCAAGCGGCTTCAACACGACTCGATAAAAAAAAAACAGCGGGCCTTGCTACCGTTAGGCGGCTGAGGATAGGGTGCTGGGCCGATGACATATTGGACAGACCCATGCTAAACGCTGCTTTCTCGATGGGTTTCTGTTTGCTTCGGAGTTGAGGAGACAACAACCGGGTATTGAGTGTCGGGGTTACGGAAACACTTGTAACTCTTGAAACTCCACGACCGCGCCGGTAACTGCTGCTAAAAATTATTAATGGATCATTAATTGATTTACCTTCACCATCAAACATTTCGGTTCCGAGCCCAGCACATTCCGACGCTAGACATGTTTCTAAAGTGGGGAGCACCTCCAGCCTACCAGCTAAGGTTCTTTCTCCGTTCGGGTGACTGACTTCCCCTAGGCGTGACATAAAATAATAAACAGCAAAACGTCGTTGTTTAGTTATTTTGTAAATAAAAAAATGTTATTAAATTGTGTTAGGTAGTATATTATTATGAAACCACGTTTACAATAAACAAGATCCAATAATAATTATTATTTGAGAAATTAATCTACATGAATAAATTGCTGAAAGAACCCTAGCGTAAGTAAAATTATAATTATTTAAAGCGTTACATTTAATTTCTTGTTTTTTAAAGTTCTTTTCTTAATTATACTGTCGTCATTTACATTTCTAACAGGAATCCTACTCCTTTTCCTTCCCTTCTCAGTAAAACTAGATATACCTAACTTAATCTCTGTTGTTGGTCTATCTATAGTTATTTGCAAAAGTGGTTCATTTGTGTTCGGTGTCAATCTTTTTTTATTTAATTTAAGCGTATATTTTTCTGATGATTTTCCCTCGTTACTTGGTTGAGTTTCTTTGTGTTTTACTTCATTATTTTTGTTTTGAACATTGTTTATTTTATGCATAGAACATAAAAAGTTATCTTTACTTTTGTCCGTGTCCAAAGTGTCGGGAAAATTCTTATGTTTTGTTTTTAGCTTTCTGGAGAAACGCTTCTTAATACTATTTTTATTATCTTGCATGCATGGTAAGCATTTGCATGGATAATTTACTCTTTTCGTGTTGATTTCTTGACGAGAAGCAGTACAACTTTTAAAAGTTGTAGCACACAGACATGGACGACGGCTCAAATCCGTAAGATTATTATTTTTTGTATGTGTTTTGCTTGTGCCTTTAGTCGGATAATAAATATTACGATCAGTTTTATTAAACTTTTCGCCATCAGTTTGAGTGACCATATTACTATTGTCAAGATCTAGTTCGTGAACCGTTGTCAAACTTTCACTGTTAGCATTACTTCTGGAATCTAAGATAACGTTCAAATTTGAAATTGTTTCAGTGTTACAAAGAGATTTACCAACACTTTTGGATTCTTTAAATATACGACTGCTTAGATTCCGGGAAGACGATTTTTTGAGAGAAGACTTTAACGGAACTTCATTGACATATCCTACGCTTTCAGCTGGAATAGCCTTATCGATATGTGTCTCGGTCCCTTCACCAATCGAATATTTAGATACATAGGAGGGACATTGCACATCAATTTCTAAATTTCGGGCTCGAGATTGGTTATAATTTTTTTCTTCATTGATGAGTGTTTCACCATTTAATATTGAATCAAATAAAGATTCGGTCCTGGTTGTTTCAAAATCTGTTCTTCCAATGGTTCTATAAAAAGTCTTATAAGGGCTTGAAAATACATCCTCAACGTATTTCTTCTTTTTGCAACAAAGTAGATATAATAATGCAGGAATACACCAAACGATTTCTAATAGTAATATTATTGTCACAATCATTGTTTTCTTTGACATTATTGTTTCTGGACCTTTTAGAAAAAAAGTTTCTTTTGGGATGTCTAGTCGAAGGTTTAATAAGTCAACAGAATTGTTCAATAAACTCAGTACTCCTCCAAAAACTAAATAAAGATTATCATCATTTAGGTGTGGAACGATGTCATTTGACAACCAAGCTTGGAATCGTTTATCAAAATCTTGTAAACCACTTGGGTTGCGTACTTGTAAGCATGTTTTTGCAGCATTGTAGTACCTGTGTAGTGTTTCTGACGAATTCGGTGAAGTGAGTTTTACCAATGATTGATTTTTTAGTGGAATAAACATCATGTTTGGAGATTCCTGCCAATTTATATAAGGTGTTGGAATAACATCATCTGATCCCATTTTTTCATAATACGCTAGTTTAGTGCAAGGGTTTTGCATGCTTCTGGTAAATGAACGACTTTTAGGAATTATATTTATTGCTATGGAGTTCAAAATGTTGTTATCAGCTTCGTACCATCCACCACCATCAGTGTTCATATTTCTTTTGATGTCGTTATAGAACTGAACGACTTTTAATGCATTATCTTGTGATATTGATCCTCCGTAATAAGAAAATTTGGTGACTGGTAAGACCCAAAATTTGAGGAAACCTCCTATTACGTCACAAAGAGCTAGATTCATAAGGTTCGCTTCCTCTGGTCTATTTGCTTCTTTTTTTATTACTTCAGAGGCTTCTTGAAAGTATTGTATCATATTCTTAATGTAATTTTCGTCTATTGTGTCTCTTGAGTTTGGATACGGGATGAGATCTTGGAAATATCTTCGAGCTGCTAATAATCCTATCTTAGATCTACTCCAATGATCAATTTTCAAGTCTGAAGTCTTGAATAACACTGTACCTACATTAAGTAAATTCTCATTTGAATGAGCTAGTATTTCAAAAACAATAATCAACATGACCACACATCTATACATTACTAGGGAAATAAAATTAATTATAAAATAAAGTGTTCCAAAATTAGTATATTATGACACGAAATTAATGTTTCCTTCTTTGACAGTTGATAATTTACGTTGTTGACAGCAGTGATTGTAGACAATCAAACTTGTTTTTGTAGTTATGTGCAATCAAAGGATACAGGTCAAATCTTATAATTAAAGAGTTTGGATCATGAAACTGTAAAGACTTTCGTACTAAGAATCGTTCAAATTCTCAATTCTTTTTTATTTTAAAGGAAACAGGCAATTCTGCAGCTATCTTCGCGCTATGGGGACTACTTATTGTATCATTCACGGTACTGTGTACATTAGTATTTACAGCAACAAGGTACAGAGCTGTACAGATGTATTTTACTTTAGGCGAGGGATACTTCTCTAGACTAAATTCAAATAAAAGTTGTATACCAAAATAACCTGGACCAAAGTGCTACTACAATGCATGCATTATTCTAGCTTTCAGTTCGGAGAAATAGTTAGCCTAATACCACTATTGTTATTCTGTACTAATACTATCACATAATACGTACATAATATTATGTTAATCGTATTATATCTAATACTGTTATGGACGGAAAAGTTTGTGACCCGCAAAGAGTGGCGACGGTGATATCAACTCAAGTTCTCCAGGTATACCTAATTCTGCTTCAGTTATAGCTGATTTAGAAATAATTCTTATACAGTACATAATATGTCCGGTGGGATGTCGAGAGTATGCAAATTAAATAGCCTTTCCCGCGTTCGGTGCGATACAAATTTTGAAACATTTTGGCGTTTGACGATACCTAGGTATTCTCGTTATCTGGTCCAAGTTGTTGCCACTTTTTATGTCTTCTTTTTTGTCTCAATTAATTATTCGTAGGGCAACTGCAAGATAAAAGCCACCCTATCTTTCCTAAACTTTCGTCCGTACAGTTCTCAAATGATAATATAATCACACGTGTCATTTGTCGTCGCGATCTCATGAGCGACGTACAGGTGCCGGCGTAAATCAAACCGCCGCTTAATTATTTAATTATTACAATCCAGTCTTGTATTTGGGGGTTCAGCTTTGATGGGAATTTGATATGAGGAGAATTTTAGATACTTACTAATTTGTTGCATTGTTTCATTTGAGCAGAATTTTAGATACTTATTGATATCTCCTTGAAATGGAGTACATGGAATACATAACAACATATAAATCATTGTATTTAATCAAAATACGACACGAGAGAAAAACATATGAGAAACGAAAATGAGTGAAACAAAGGCGACGCATTTTCTCAACCACGTGGGTCAGAAAGAGACATTAAAACAAAGTACCTACACGCGCGCAAATCACTTTATACGAAACTAGCTAGCTACCTACCCACTCTGGCGAGTAGTAGCGAGATAGCGGCGAGAAGGCCGTTGTCGAGCGCGGTCGTGATTTACGCAGCTCTTAGCCATTTCGACTTCGCGTGTCGTTACTTTTGAACAACTTGTTATTCCGGGAGAATTTTATATATTTTACATTCCTTCCGGGAGACGGCAGATTTTAGTTTCAGAAGTCAAATCCGGGAGACTCCCAGAATTCCGGGAGAGGTGGGAACCCTAGCTATAATCGTCACGCTTGGCAGGCGGATTGGAGATCGCAGTAGGTTTTATCGGGAGTCTTATCACGGAACGCTGCTACTCATTTCGCGTTATTGTATTTATCGACGACCCGGTTAGTCTAGCGGTGTTAGACGATAGTTTCGAAGATTAGCGGGTACGATCATGTGGCCTACAAAAATTTGTATGTGTACAACGGCACCAACGACACAGGTTTATAGTTTGGGGGATGTGAGTGTAAGAGTATTTATTTAGGTATTTATGTACTACCGCCCCATGGAATGGTTTGACCGCCTTTATTCGGTTGAAAAGTAGTCTTCAAAGCTGTAGAGTGCTAAGGAAAGAATGTTTGACATGTGTTGATTTACAGAATGAACATCAACGATTCGAACTTGTAAATATTTTTTTTTTAATTATGAAACAAATGGCAAAGGGCGTCACAGAAGATGGCGTGACCAAGTGACAATTTGTCACGCTCGCGTGTCTTGTCACGCCGGTAATTGGTGGTCATGACAGATGATATGCTCTAAACTGAATGGCAATTTAACGAGAGATTATATGAGTTGTATAACGATTGGAATTTTTTATTTCTTATGGGCTCTGCTGTAGATACCCATAACCATAGATTTAGTATAAACTACATCTTTGCCTTTAACTTAAGATTATTTAGGAGATAGAAATTCGACGACATTTTTAACTCGTTTATAAATTATAAAACTGCTAGCTTTTGCAAGTGACTTTATCCGCGTGTGCCTAAAAAATCCCTTAGGAACGTCTGAACGAGATAAAAAGTATCCTTGACGAATAAGTTTTGTTTTTCTTCATGTTTAGATTGATGATATTTTTATTGTACCTAATTTTAATGTAGGTACTATTACTACCTTCTTTGCTTTTACTTTACGTTGTAGTTGATGACTACAGATAATTTTGAATTAATAAATTTTGAAATTTGAAGAAAGATATCAATGTTTTATTTTTTTCTCTTCCACAGGTGACATTCATTTCAGCCGAAAGAAGTTTACAGTTCACTGCTACTGAGTAAAAACCTCTCCAAGCTCTTCGACGACTGGTACAAGGTGTCCTTCATCCACAGACCAATCAGCCTTCCTTCTTCTAATAGTCGATGCCTTCATCCAACAATTACCCACTACCTTCACCGGGTCGTCAGTCTACGCTTCGTCTTCCGACCCATTCTTGTCTTCAAAACTGCTGCTCATGACAATATACAAACCTGAATTCAATATTGAAAAATATAGGTAACAACTAAAATAAATAAATAAAATACGCTTACACTCACAGCGCCACAGTAGGTATAAACCTGTGTCGTGGGTGCCGTTGTACACATACAACACATACACAAACACCCAGACCCGAAACAAATATCTGTAGGCCATACAAACATTTGTCCCGGTGCGGGGATCGCGGGACCCGCGACCCTTCGAATCAAACGGTCATCTCACACCGCTGGACTAACCGGGCCGTTGAACTAACACTGGTGTGTTTAGCGTGCTCCACTAAATGTGACTAAATCCACATATCATCAACATACCTACATATAACCGTATGTTAAAAATAATCTACACGTGCATTGATATACAATGTACAATGTACACGTGCCAATCTAATGGTGAGATTCACAGACCGCACCACATACTTTGCTCAAAGTAAAGTACTTTGAGCAAAGTATGCTTAGAACTGTCAGAAATGTATGGGTTTTGACAGTTCGAAGCGTACTTTGCTCGAAAGTAAAGTCGTAGTGCGGTCTGTGAATCTCGCCCTAAGTCGTCTCTCCAAAACCATTCACTATCAATTATACTAAACCATTACAACAAGGCAACAGATTACAGCTATTCATGTTGGTATTATCGTTTGGATAACCCTTTCACGAAGCCCATTAAATCCTCTAATGATGTGTGTAACACAATAGTGTTGAGCTTTACCTATAATATCCCATTGATTATGTTGTCGTTTTAATGTTTGACGTATTAAATATCATAGGTGATTGGTGCGGTTAATCAATGTATTTAATGGTGATAAAGTTCGAGACACATCTAGATAGCTTCCAGGCAAATCCTTTACACAGATAGATAGCGATCGGTGAAGTAATAAAACATTTGGTGTTTTTAACATACTTAAAAAAACCCGGTCAAGTGCGTGTCGGGCCATGCGCAGTGTAGGGTTCCGTAGTTTTTAGGTTTGTATAATACCTATAATGAAAAAAAAAAATTCTTTTTTCTATGGAGTTGTTCAAAATTTTCGAGTACATTACATTTGGTCGATTATTACTCGCAAACTTGTAAAGCCAACTTAAGTGTTATAGTTTTCCTTTTGCTTTTAATTTCGATATATATATAGCTACTATTACCGTAACGTTTGAATTTCTAACCACAACCGTTTAGTTGGTAGAGGGGGAGGACACTTGACTCTAACGAAAATTGGCACTTTAAAGCTTAATGGAATGCGAACAGTTCACTAAATCGAAGAATGATATTAGGATATCCCTAACATTTTTGAAAGACCTATCCTACGATATCCCACACTATATTAAAAAATAAAAAATAAAAAAAAACCGCGCGTTACATGACATGTGGGGGAGGTATCCTAAATAAAAATATTTGTCATGTTTTTATTCTACCACTTTGTCGCCGTGATTAAGGTCAAATTTCAAGTCTCTAGTAGACAATAGTTTTTGCGCTAAACCGCGGATGGACAGACAGACAGACAGACGGACATGGCGAAACTATAAGGTTTCCTTGTTTACTACGGAACCCTAAAAAGGAAGAGGTTCTATGTATGTTGTTTTATTTGTATGCTTACCAATTTCTCCGTCAATTTCGCAGTGATTTTAGAAATGTTTAATTTCGCTATGAAAGTTAGTTTTACATCGTCACAAAGTTGGGATCTGATGATGGCTTCTGGAAATCGAGGGAAACCCACAAAAGTTGTATGGAGATATATGATTTTCGTTTTATTTTTTTTTAGACTTTAGTATTTACATTATTTTACGCTACTGAGTTCACACTGAAAGCCACAGCACTCCATAACCATTGGGATTTAAAAGCTAGGTACATATCAATAGTAATTACTCAAAAATTACTCAACGAGGTTTTTGATATACGTGGTCGTGTAAGTTACTTATAAAGTTTTTTCCAAAACTTATAAAGAGTTACAAATTCAAGTCGCAAATAGGAACAAAAGTCTAATAATAATGCTCACTTTATCTATTTAAGACAATTTGTAGTTAGTGAAGTGTATCTACTAAAGTGGTTTAACACTTATGAGTAAAACTTTGTGGCAGCCCTAATTAAGGGCGTGTATTGTAAGTTATAGGAGCGATGGGATAGATTTATTGCCTTTGCCCCTATCGCTGCTCTATGATTAGTGGGAGAAATAAGTTGGCAGGGCTAGGCTTAATGGATGAGCCCAACGCTGTTTTCGATGGAATTTGAGCGTAGGTTCTAACAAGATACAAGTGAAATAAATGAAATAGATAAGTAAATGTCGTCGTATACCTACATTACATTTTGCACACTTTAAATTATTTAAATTTTGAATTTGAAGTGAAAAAATTTAAAGTTTGTTTTAAGATCAGATTGTTGTTATTTTCTAGATAGTACATTGGTCAAAATGGCGCTTAAAGGTCGGAATCACACCTTTAATATATAAATATTTAATCTCTGTGTTCAGATAATTTATCAATATCGAGTATCAAAGTCTTTTCCTGTTATTATAGGAAATATTAAAGTCCTATGAATGGTACACGAGGCTATTGAAATTAAAAAACACCCAAATTTCAATAGAGAAGATGGATGGCGATTATCAACATCATGGGATCCCATACTTAGCAAGATTAAATCCCAGCCGCAGCAGTCTGCAAGACCTCAAGATACCATTAGTAATTATTGTGTTAATCTTGAACGCTACGCAAGGCGTTTACGAAATCGATGGAGGTAGCTACATATAATTTTTTCAAACTTCTGTCAGACAAATGTCACCTCAGTCTGCCCGGGACCACGGAAGCTGAAAAGCGACCGAAACGTCGGGTTGATTTTAAAAATCATTTTAGTTTAATATACGCGAGATAAATCCGTAAAAATAGTTTTATTTCAATGAGTGTAGCTCGCGAAAACCTAAGAACATATCATAGGAAAAAACTAATTCATATGACAAGATAAATAATTATTAGAAAATACTTATTCATATGACAAGATAAATTATTATTTATCTTGTCATATGAATTAGTAATTTCCTTCCTATTAGTATCAAACTTATTCATAGGACTTTAATACAAGATAAATAATAATTTATCTTGTCATATGAATTAGTATTTTCCTCGGCCAAAGTAAATCAATTTTCGAAGTTAAATCGGCCGAAGTTAGTGTGATATCAACGAAACTTGATAAGTACGGAATACTTGACTTCAGCCAGGAAATATGTACCTACCAACCTAATAATTGCTTCAGTTGTTTTTTAATTTAAAAATTTGCCTTTATTACCTATTTTCGCCAACAATACGAATTTTTTTATGCGAAGTTCATAAGGCCTATCGTAAAATCAAGTCACTTCTAGTACCTAACCTACATCATTGCACCATATGTTTGTTCATTGAAAAAGCTCTCGAGGTAATGGGGATGATCATTAATATTTTACGCGGCAGATAAAGCCAATACATACTTCGCACTCAGAGCATGGTTTTATAGTTTCAGGAGAATACCTGATGGGTTTGCGTGTACAACACACATTTTTGATACAAATACCTATATGCTTTTGTTATGTTATGAAGTGTCAAACAAAATGGTTTAGGCAAAAAAAACTTCAATGCTATTTTTTTTTTGTGGAATCGAAGTGGCAAATAAGCATGCAGTTCATATTGATGTAAAGTGATGACTGCACACTAATACCAGGGTCAAAATGCAGATGCTTTACCACTTCTGAGGCCTAAGGTGTTATGCCTCTGTGCCGGAAATTACAGGGCCTTACATTACCACCTGACCGGAACACGATAGTGCTGAACACTACCATTTAGCGGCAAGTATATAAGGTAATGCGGTAGTGCCTACGCCCGCGAGCTCCGTCACTGGAGCTCAACCACCAGTAAAAAAAATGCATTTTGATCTCTGGTTTTTATGTTAGGCTGCAGGTATTACTTAACATTTATGTGAGCTGCATGCTTGGTTACCACCTTCGTTGTATAAAATAACCGCTCGGTCGACTGACTGGACTCGCGGTAGAATTCTCCACCACTTGTGGGTTGGTGGAGTCGTCAATCGTCACGTTGCCACGCCTAAATATGTGAATAGGTTTGTGCAAATCGTGGGTACATAATATTTACATTTATACTCATAGCTACCTTCCCTTTTGAGTACATAGGAAGGCGTGAAGTATTATAGTCTTTTTAATATATTTTTTTTACTTTGAGATTACTCACACATCATCAATTCCGTTGACTGTGACAAGTGTCGGAGGTTCAGTGTGTTGTGATTTCTTATTATTTTGGAAACACACGGTTATAAAAGTTGGCGTTAATTCGCAGCTCGGACAGAAGCGCCAGACCATATCTTAGGGTTCCGTAGCAAAATGGCAAAAATCGGAATTCTTCTAAAGTCTTCAGCCTGTGTGTGTCCGTCCGTATTTCACAGCCACTTTACTCCGAAACTATTAGGACTATATCCTTGAAACTCTGTAGATAGATGTTTTATTTGCTTTATGATATTAAAATAAAAATAAATAAATAATATGGGTGGTCGCCATACTATTTACGGAATATAAAAAAATATTTCTATACCTAAGTGTTGTTATTGAGGTTTCTAAAACCATCTTTTCTGGAAGTCAATCGTATAAAAGATCTACACTTCGAAACTTCGAAAGTGATAAGAATGGTAAAATGAGTTGCCTCCCTCTAATTTTCAAAACAAGAGAGTAGAAAAAAAATACCGGCCGAATTGAGAACCATCTCGTTTTTATGAACTCGGTTAAAAATCTAAAAGGAAATAAAAGAAAGATACTTAGTAAATACACCTCAGATAAATACCAGTATTTATCTGAGGTTTACGTCTGGTTAAAACAGTTTAACCAGACATAAAGCTTAAAAAAAGGAATACGCGCAAACAGAAAAAAAAATACAATAAATTGCCCGTAATTTGCCTGAATACATTCCGTATACTTTGTTGGTGTATAACCAAAAAAAAAAATACCTCTTCAAGAACGCACTAGGATCCGAAAGAGTTAAAAAAAAACAGTATTATCAAAACTACGATACTATTTTTAATACCCTTTATAATTAGGACTTCAGACATTTTTTACAGCTGTTTAAGCCAAGATAAAACGATCGTCTCTGTACCAAATAAAGACCCGTAGGTCATCCACTTGACTACAGGGGGTGTGCAGTCGACAAATTGTGCGAGCCCATGGGAAATCTGCGGTTATTAGCTGTCAATCATAGGTGCACCCTATCTGCCGTAATGCGAGATTGTCACTTGCGCTCAGATTCCTTTTAATTCCCCAAATAATTCGGACAGTGGGTAGGTATATAAGTATGATTCTTATAGAAGCAAAATATTGCACCACACTACTCTAAGAATACCTATGTAATTACGAAGGAAGTAGGTAATAAAGTCCTTTATTTATAATATCGAGGGATGCGAGAAGATAGTTTGACTCTAAAAAGTTATCATTCGTTAAAGCAATATCCTCAGTGCTTTCATTTTGTTTCTAGTCATTGGTGCACGCATCCGACTAGATTACGAGAGAACCTGGGCTTTTCGCATCGTACAGATTATTGTATGGTTTAGAATAGATATAGTTCAGTTACTTAAATAACTAGATGTTAAAGATATGTAATGAGACCTTTATTAGTGAATGCACTGCTTCTTTTTAAAAACCATAACTGTAACAAATTTCATAACACTCCATCCGCGTAATTTTCGTAAAAAGAGATACCTACATCACACATGTTTTTTTCTTTTTTTTTTGATGGACTTTATTTATTTTTTTATTTAGTTTTCATACAGTAAGACTCATACATTACATTACATTATATAACTTAACTTATGTATGCGTCTCAAGACGGCTCAAGGCAATCGGTGAGTGCAAAAGGCGCTCCAGCCTAAATAAAACGAATTGAACCTGCGGCCTCAGAATAACCAGTCCAATCGCTTTACCACCAAGCTACCGAAGCTGAGGAAATACATTTTCATTCACGTATTAATATAACGATATATCATATAGGTCTCAAAACTAGAACACAAACGCAAAGAATCACGCTTTGCGTTCAATATTTGATCAAAGTATTTATAAGTTCTGCGACCACTAACAGACTGAGTAACAGAAGCGCGCATGGCCCAGCGGCTGATGTAAAACGTCGTAAGCGATCTACTCGGTTAAGCACTATGGGCGCGGTCGGGTAGTGTGTTGGTTGACCGCTAGTGGCAAATTAAATGCGCGTTTCCGTGCTTCGGAGGGCACGTTAAGCCGTCGGTCCCGGTTGCTCTCGATGAACAGCAGTCGTTAAACCTTGTCGGAGGCCTTATTGGGTGGTGGGCGGTTTGAAAAACATCCGACAGCGGGTTGGCCACTAACCCACCCACCTCCACCAATCCGCATTGGAGCAGCGTGGTTGGAGTAAGCTCCAGGCCTCCCCCCAAAAAGGGGAGAGACTCGTGCCCAGCAGTGGGACGTATAATGGGTTGCCATTATAACAGACTGAGTATGATAATATTTATTTGAAATCGATATCAACTGGAATTGATTCGCGGAGCGTCTAACAAAAAGGCAAAAGGTGGGCGATACGGCGTCGGCTAGATTTCCGCGCGGATTACCGCATGCCGTGGAAATTAAATGGCTCCGTAATTTCCTGGTACGAGCTGAGTCTGGCAGGGTCTTTTAAAAACATTCTATATTTTATTATCAGGTATTTGAAATGGCTTATAAGACATTTCAAATACCTGATAATAATTGTGTTTCAACTGTTTGCGATTGAATCCAAAGCTACCTAATTCAATAATTCACAAGATCCTATCCTGGACATAATTAACTAAGCTAGATTTTTTTCTTCTGGTGGTAGAGAACAAAAATGTAAAAGGTAGGTAGGTACCTAGGCGGGCGGCGGCTAGATTTCCGCGCGGATTAGGTTACCGTATGCTGTGGAAATTGACAACATTTCATATTTTAACCTACATATTTTATTACACTATTTAAAAGTAAATCCAAAACTAGGGCACCCGTGTTTAACCAATTTTCGAAATTTTGTACTTTTCATTCATAATTTCTACTTTGAAAGTTAGTGTATTCTAAAAAGACGTATGCGCCATATGACGTCACACATAGGGTGGAATGGCGATAGAACCATTGCCTTGTGCCGTGACCCTAAAAAAATTGTAGATGTCACTGTCGTGTCGTTGTCAGCTTGTCAAACTCGATGTAGGGCTGTTGATCTTTTTATTTTAAAAATATCAGTACCAGTGTTCGATAAATCGAAAAAAATATCGATATATCAATATAATTTTTAAAAAATTCTTTGACCCTGCGTGTCATCGATTAATCTCCTCCTTGATCCAACTACAAAATTATAAAAAGACGAACGAGCAAAAAAAAAAAAACACAGCGTAGCTTCTCGAAATATAAAAAAAATATCGAATGTATATGCTTACATTTTAATTCGTTTTGATATTTTTTGTTTTTGTTGCCAACTAAACAATAAATTATTCAAATTATTTCAGATGTAATTATCAAAAAACCTTAATTAATCTACAAAATAAAAAAAAACATTAAAATATGTTTATAAGCTAAATAATATTTACATAAAATAAAGTTATACCTAAACTAAAAACAACATGCGTCTAAAAATTCCGCATCACTGCCTCCCTGTGTTATGGTACCCAGAAGGCTGGCAGCATTGCCTCGTTGGATGGCAATGCTGATTCTTTGACCTAAAAGTTTAGTTTTTATTAGTTTTTAACATCGACATATCGAAAAAATATCAATATTATATCAATAGCCTGAGGGCTAAGTCGTTGTTTAAAACTTTTTTTAATTAAATAAGTTCGTAGCAGCTTTTTATATACTTCATATTAGGGATGGCGATTCCATTTCCGATTTCGAAGTGTATAAAATCCATCCACGATTAAATCGACATTGAAAAAATCGTACTTCGATTATCGATCTATTTTTGATTATGGCTACGTAATACTAAATTTCTAGGAAAACAGACGACCGAAAAAAAACCAATTCAACAGTGTTCAATGCTGGTATAATGCTTCTTATACTCACGTTTAAACGTTAAATCTTATGATCTGTATGTTTCCTATGTCCCTGAATTAACCAAAAAGATCAATCTTCGATTTTCCAGGGTATAGTATCGATTCACTAGATCAATCCAGTACTGTGGATCGAGTTATATAAATTGTTATAATTATTTAAACAAGAATCGATTTTTTGGGTCCTAAAGATCGCTTTTCCGATTAATCGATCTAAGGTCTCGGATTATCAATCCTACTTCCTAGTTTTATACTTTGACATTGACGTATCCGCGGTATCCGTATCAATTTGACACATCTTGTCACAGAGTATGTAACAATAATGTTTTCTTAAAGAGAGAGGCAATGGTAACTACTTCTTTCCACCATATATGTGACGTAATCACACGTTCTTCCGTTTTATTTTTTTTTCACAATAATTAAGAAATAAAAAAAAAAAAAAATACATATTTGAACTCAGAAAAGAAAAATAAAGAAACGGTATTTTTCTTTTAGGGTCGCGTCAATTTTGAAATGTTGTCAATTGTAGTACCAAAGCTATATTCCTCTAATATCTTTAGTAAGTTTTTTTTTTCTTTTATTATAGTATAAATTAACAAAAGTTTTAACATTATATCACTTAATGCTAGCATTGGAAAACCACTAAGGTTTGTAAGTATGCTTACCTAATTTACGTCGGTAGGCAGGTAAAAAAAACTGTACATACAATAAGGAAGACCCAACAGTAACTTATAATAATGGGATATATGATATTTAGAAAAAATAGGTTAAAAAATTTTATCATCGTGTGTCGGGCGAGATATCAGGTCCTCCAATTTAAAAATTTAGTTGCGAAGAATCTATACACCTAAGATACATACCTACTAAGGAAACAAAACATGCAATACAGAGTTTAAGAGTTAGGTAGATATGTACTAAGTTGGATAAATATACTTAAAGGTATCATAAGATCTCATGACTCACTCTAGGTATTTTATGTTTTATTGACATTTTGAAAGTATCTGTAAAGATCTATTCGAAATAAAAATATTTTCTATTTCTATAAAATATTGTTACTATCAAAATTGATGCCTTTTAACAATGAGTCATTTCGATGAGCCAATAAATAAATAAATGAATAGTCTGGTCGATATTTTGTTGCACTTAATTTATTTTGTAATTTTGTGAGTTAGTGAGAAAATTTGCTTTGAGTTTAACTTTGATGTTATTTGTTGTTAGACTATCACGCAAGTCCGTAGGTAGATTATTAATAAGTGTGGGCACGATGTAGGCACTAGTTCTTTCGCCGTAAACATATTCGCGCGAGGAGTACTCATAAAAGTACTTATAAGAGTCCGAATGCATCTAATTTCGTTCTTGGCAAAGAATCATCGCTTTGTTTACTTCTCATCATCTACTGTTTTAAACTAAAATTTTGGGGAATATTGAGCTAAATACTTCCTACTTAGAAATAAATATTGACAACCTAAAGAAAGAACGTAGGCATCAATCTCTTTATCAAATTTTCTTTTATTTTTTCCATTCCTATTTTCCAAATGACAACAGAAACCTTGCAACATGATTGTGTTTTATTAAATCTTTTATAATCCATTTAGCCAAAAGGGGACCTCCATTAACGGCTGGACGAATTGAATACTTGATCGGGCCTCAAATGTCAGAGCAAATGGAATAATAAACTAGAATACAGCCGTGTACGGCACCGAATTGTTGTGATGAATATTTCAGACCGGTGATTAACCATGTCCTGGCGACATGGCGAATAAAGGTTATTACATGGTACTAATAATAAATAATAATTATTATTATAATGCATTATTAATTATATTTTATGTACGACCCGTAATAACTTATCACAAAGACATATCAACTATTGGTCTCAGGGGTGGTAACTGGTAACGCATCTGCATTTTGACCCCTGTTCTTTGTGTGGGTGTCTATAAGCTGCAGTCATCGCTTAACATTAATTGTAACTGCATGCTTGTTTACCACTTCCCAACATATAAAAAAAGAATTCCTTACGAGTCATTGCATTTTCCCCAACCCTTTTTTAAGCATTATTTTACTTAGATAGACAGTTATTTAAAGTAGGTGGTTAAATTTAAATAAAAAAAAAACTTTTTTGTAAAGGTTTTTAAAAAATCTAGGACAAAATAATAAATGAAAGTTATTATTTGTTTGGATCAATTGGATGATTGTCACATTTGTCTCTCAAACAAAAAGTAGCTCAACTGGTAAGGCATGATGAAATTTGCATAGGTTCAGATCACAGAACAGAAAAAATCTGTTCTGTGGTACAGATGGATTCATTTAATGGCATACCTTTTTTCCAGTTGGTAAATAACGTCAACATAGACAAAGTCGCAGCAGATAATATGTACCTATTAATACTACGGTCGCAGCTTGAAAAAAATACCTACCTAAATAAGTTTATTTTATTCGGAAATGAATATCAAACATTATTACAAATCTTAATTTAGTTAACTACTACATTCCGTTCCAGGTGCACGTCAATCAGTGCCATAATAAAATTGTAAGCAAATTCAAATATTTAATTTAAATACAGCGATGTCCGGCCACGTGCCTTTGAACGCTCTATTGATTTGGAAACACTCAAATTGTCCGCATCAACCACAATTTGTTTTTATTTTATTTTTATTAGGTCTGGTTCTTTATGATTTGTTGTTTCTAAATATCTAATAAAATGATTATAAATGATTAAGTAACAGAAATAATTATGTAAGTACTTACTTAAATAAAAAAAATGTAGCGTATTATTTTTTATGTTTCATACAAAATATGCACTGAATAGGTAGGAATCAAAATCTTACTGGAATCATCCCGAAGCTTAGAAATTATAATACCTATGTAGTTATGAGAAATAATAAATAAACATCTACATAAACTTATTATTCTTAATTTTATGAGTATATTTTATATTAAACAGCAAGCATCTAAGTCCTAAGAAAATTACATCGTTATTTCATGTTTTTATGTCTAGGTTTATTTTATCTTAATTCAATAATTTAATAGGTAAGTAGGTACCTACATATTTTTATTTTATCTATTTTTTTTAATTTACCAATATTAAAAAAAAATATTATTTAATTTCGATTAAATAATACTACTTATTAAGTAGGTACTTATCTACTGCATTTTCTGATCCGGAAAGAAATGCCAGCCAAACAAATAAACACTCAATATTATTTTTATTAATAGTAACATCTTTGGTTATATTGATAAAACAATAAAAAATGATTTAAAAAAATAAAACAAATCAAAAAGTGACATTGGAGATGCTGGGATTTGAACCCAGGACTTTCAGCATGCGAAGCAGACACTCTACCACTGAGTTACATCCCCGGTTGTAAGCTGAGTCGAAATAATCAAGCACTATGCGCAGTGCGTGACATCACTACTTCGTAAAAGGATGTTTACTTCTTTAAATTTTTTTCTTCGATATGGTTTTAAAATTGTAGACTTCTAAGAAAGATATTTCATAGTTCACCCACCCATAAATGTTTAAAGGTCACGACGAACAAAAAATACAACCTGTGGATACCGTTAATAGGTACTGATTTAAGTAAATAAACTTTACATAAACACCTAATCAATTTTAAAATTTCATCTCTCAAAAAATTTTTAACATAAAGGTTTGAGTTAAAGCAAACAACAAACAAACATTTTAAACAAATTATTTGCAATAACCTTGACATTAATCAGTATTAAACATAAATAATACTTACCCACCTAAAAAATAGGGATATTCGCTTTTAAATTATTTGAAGTAAGTTGACACTAAAGCATAATTTACATTTTTACCGAGACTCTGGTACGCGCGTGCCATACTTCGCGTATAATCCGCAAGATGGCGTTGAACTATATATTAATACGGCATATAAAACAACTCTGTGAGTGAACGCGATACGATATCAATGCGGCTGTTTTGCCAGTTGCTCCCATTTTAATTAACTTGTGAAATGAAAATATTGGAGGCTTTAGTGTCAGAAATTATTTGCCTCTTGTTATTATGAACCGTGTTGGTTTAATTGACATATCAGTTTTGTCTGTTTGAGGATTATTTCGAAAATGATGTTATTTGTGTCATTGTTAGTTATATTTATAATATGAAGTAGACAATAAACATATTAATTAATTTTGTAAGTATCTTATTATGCCTTCAAAATTGTTACAAAATACCTATCTGCGAAGGATAACTAGGCCGTCCGACAAAAATAGTTGATGACGCTTGTTTTATTCAGATACTCTTTTCTACGTCTTTGTGTACCTATAATATTATATTGAGAGACCTATTATTTATATTTTACTGTATGAAATATGTAAGGTCTACTAATAAAAAAGTATCTAATACCAATATTTTTGGTTTTTAAAAAGGCATTATTTTAAACCAAAAGGTTGATTTACAAATAAGTAGGTAATGAAGTAGTAATGGCGTGCATGTATGAAGATAATAATTATAATAAATGTAGTAGAAGCACGGGAGGTTTGTCACGACTGGGTTACCTGGCGCTCTACACTCTCTGCCTACCGCGTGAGGGACTTGGCGTAAATATATAATGCAAAGTTATCAATAGCGTAAGTAGTAGTAGTAGAACTTAAACCTTAGAATCTCCAATAGAACGTCTGAGAACTGAATTTAGGGTTCCATAGTTTATAAGCAAAAAAAATGTTTATTGTCTGAGAAGACAATAAAACGTTTTTCGATAAAATTATTAGTTTGAGAAATATTCAGAATTTTTGTAACAGTCTATAGGTATAACGAATTTAAAAAGAATACTATCACGTATAGGTGAACTCAACAACTTTACAAATAATAGTAGATCAACTTAACCGGTTGACAGTCCCAATGTACTTGGAAAAAGCGAACCCTACATTGCGCGTGTCCCGAAATGCACTTGGCTGGATTTGATTTTCTAATCTAGAGTTAAGTATTTTATTAAATGAACTCTAGACAAATGCATTTTTTATTAAATTAGATTCTAAAGTGAGCAAGTAAAAACTTATCTAGTTTTATCACTTACTGTTAATTGTGGTCACTACTCCTACGCTGATATCCTGGGTTCAATTCCTGGGTCAGGGGCTATCACAGATTAGGGTGCGAAATCCTGTATCTCTGGTTCTATTGAGATTTTCCATTTTCTGCTGTGACGGACGGACAGACAGACAGACAGACGCACGAGTGATCCTATTTGGATTCTATTTCTTTTTTGTATGTTACGAAGGTGGCAAACAAGCATGCAGTTCACATTGATGTTAAGTGATAAATGCAGCCTTTAGACATCCACACAAAGACCAGAGGTCAAAATGTAGATGCGTTGCCACCCCTGAGACCTTAGATGTTGTCTCTGTGATGGTTATTACGGGGCCATACGCGAACACGATATTGCTGAACACTACCATTTAGCGTCAGATAAATTAGGTAATGCGATGGTGCCTACGCCCTCGAGCTCATACACTGGCACTCTACCACCAATAATTGCTTACTTTTGATGTGCGGAATCCTAAAAACCGATGTCAAAGATACAAAAGCACTTTCAAAAAGCTCATTAATATTTAAAAACCGCGTATCTTTTTAAATGGAAGCAACCACGTCCTCAGTGAGTGAGCGGTGATGTGTGAAAATCACATAAAAATCATTACGGGCCTCCTTTGTGTTACCCCCGTTGTTTCAACCCCTTATTACGGGGAATCAATGTGTAATTTTCGAGACTGTCCCGTCGGTCCGTTGCGGTTGCGGTTTATTTGGTCACCCTATTTTTATTTGATTGTCGTGATTTTTTTTAGTTGCAACTTTGATTGTTTTTAATGAATGACGTTTTGTGATTGGATTTTATTTAATTTGCCTAAGGGTAGGTAGAAATAGTAGGGCTTCCAAAACTTTTTTACGCGGGGAAACTCTCATGGGCACCCCTCATATTTGAGCCCTCCACAGTTTGAGTCATTTGGCTGCAACCAACACTAGCGGCGTGCGAAACACGTGCACACCAGTTAGCTTGGGACCTTTATCCATTCGGCCGACAGATATCCCCTAGTTCGACGCCCGGAGGTCCCTGTCCAGACCTCTCACAACACCAGGCTTCCCAAGAGGCGTGAGTGGAGGGGTTCGGATTCATAGTTCTCGGCCTCGAGTGAACGGGGGCGTTGAAGGAGTTCGACCCTCAACGGCCCCCATGCGGCCTCACCCCGCCCCTATCAGATGGCGGGACTAGTGTTGCCCAAAATCGGTCTTGATCTTGCAGTCCCGCCTGCTGCCTGCTGCCTCACTGCTCACGTTGGTCTTGCTCAAATCTTGCACCGTCAGTCTTGTTCTTGGTCTTGCTAAAATTAGGCAACACTAGGCGGGACCACCGTTAGGCGGCTGAGGATAGGGTCCTGCACCCTATCCCCAGCCAACAACATACCCGTACACTTCTTCCCCAGCCGTCTCCTCACCACAGCAGTGAGTAGCGGGCATAGCGTCGCTCGCTTGCTGCGTCTCTCTTGGCTTCGCGGGTGTGGGGTACTGAGGTCCCCTCGTTACGACAATGTGGAAACCCCTGGGGGTTTTGTAAGACCCAGTAGGTCCCAAGGATATAATTGAAATATCAATACAAAATGAGAATGCCAGTTATATTGTGGCAAAACTTTTTGTGTCGTTATTTTGAGCAAGAATTTTTAATGGTATAAGACGTCACATTTGAATTGAAAATTAACCGTTTCCAAGTTTCAAGACCCCAGATATTAAATATCTTTGGGTAAGACTTAACAAAACTTAACTTTTCCGGTTCCGCTTTCGTAACAGTAAAAACGTCAGTTAGTGAGCTCCGTAAATAAAATTCATAATCGCCATAGAAAACATCGGTTTCGAAGTGAAATAGTGCACAATCGATAAATAAAGTTTCGTGAAGTGTAAAAATCAATAAAATCAAGTTTTCTGACAAGATCTAAACCAGAAAAAAGCATCCGAAATGACAAAATTCCCGTCGGAAAAGAACTGTCACTGTCAAAATCAAAACTTTGCATTTGTCATTTTGTCATACGAACCATAGACCTATAAACACTAGTGTCGTGCCAACAAGTAAATATCGGTCACGATAGTTCACAATACTATCGATAGACTATTACTATTGCAACAACACTAGTGGTCTGTGTTGCAAACCAACCAAGAAACCTCCTATCCTCCTAATTGTCGAAGAAATGGATATGAAAATACTATTAAGCAAACTCGAAGAAAAATTGGAGCATATCACGAAAAATGTAACAATAAGCATCATGGAAGCTATGGACACTAAATTGAGTCATCTTCTAGAAGACAATCACTTAAATTGGGATATTATTGGAATAGCAAAAGTCAGAAAAATGGGGTGCAATATAGTAGAACACAAAGATTACATCTTCTGTTACATAGGCGTGACTGTAGGCTTTCATGGTGTGGACTTCTTAATAAGGAAATATCTAAAAACTAACATAGTAAAATTTACTGATATATCTGAAAGAAAGGCCTTATTACAACTAAAATTTGAAAATCTAAAGTTGTCTCTTGTCTCTTATCCAAGTATATGCCCCAATTGAAAGTTCAACAGAAGAGAAACTAAATGAATTCTACAACAAATTAGAGTCCGCACATGATCTGGCAGTCGAGGCCTTAATAGTTATGGAAAATTTTAACGCACAAATTGGATGTCCAAAACTAGAGGAAAATCTGATACTAGGTAAATAAATTCAAAGAGGTGAAAAACCAATACAATATGCTCAGAAACATACCACTGAATGCTTAGATGTTCTCTAAGTTTGGTTAAACCCAAGATCAGTAGAAGAACTTTTGAAACTCCTATAAACATATTGAAGACGGAAAATGAAAAAACTGCTTAATAAGATGGAGGAGGCTTTTACCCTTCAGGGACATACTGTTGCTGAGCAGCAACGATAAACAAAACAACGATAAACAAATATAATATATATACAATTCAACAGTATGGATACAAAGCTATAAATCTTAATATATATAAATCTCGTGTCACAATGTTTGTCCTCAGTGGACTCCTAAACCACTTAACCGATTATAATAAAATTCGCACACCATGTGCAATTCGATCCAACTTGAGAGATAGGATAGCTTACATTACGCTATGACTAATAGGAGCAGAGCAGCGCGGGCGAAGCCGGGGCGGGCCACTAGTATATATATAAAAATCAATTGCTGTTCGTTAGTCTCGCTAAAACTCGAGAACGGCTACACCGATTTTGCTAATTTTGATTTTGAATGATTTTCCAAAGTCAAGAGAAGGTTTAAAAGGTAAGAAAATATGAAGGAATTGAAAAATAGTAAAAACCACAATTTCATTCTCCCCTATTAATAGTCCGTATATAACAAAAACCTTTGACACATTATTTCATTGTGAGGCAATACGAAGTTTGCCGGGACAGCTAGTAAATAATAAATAAATAAAAGACTTAACAAGATGGAAAAAGGAAAGAAATACGGATCTCTGTTCTCTGTTATTTTACAAAGAGGACTCTATTTGTTAAAATTAAAACATTATTGAGCTATTTTCGTTTTTCGCAATAACACATGCGAGTGAATTTAGAAATTAAAGATAATTAGAATTAAAAATCGACTTTGGGCAGGAAATTTACCACTAAGCTACCAAGTACTGGTTATCATGAGATTGCAAGTTCAATTCCTGCCCGAAGTCGATTTTTTCTTTTCATTTTTTTTTAATTAACTACCTACTATGTTAAAACATTTTTTTTTGTATATCCGTTACTTATATGTACATAGTTTTATTACTGTCAGAAAAAACATGTTTTAAGATAAGTCCACGTTTCAATTCTTTGTGTATTTTATTATGGGAGTTACCACAGTTTTTAACTTTTACAGATACCAACGATAATCTTATATAATTTAAGTGACATGTAGCTTAATAAAGCAGTGAGAATGTGCCATTTTTGTTTCAAAATTAATGATTTATTATTATTAGGTATAAGTAGTAAGCAGTGTTAGTTACTCACATAAAAAATAGTGCTGTCTTCAAATGTATCATTCAAATAGATCCCACAAAAATATTAGAGCTGCACAGGCATAAAGTGAAAATCGTGACGATGTATGTATTAAGGTACCTTACATACAGTGTACGTATAGCAGGCGATGCCGCGGCGCGCTGCTAGCCGGGCCGTGCATCTTCCGAGTTGTGTGACGCGGTACGCATGTGAGTCATCTGCATATTAAAATGTCAAAAAGTGTAAATTTATAAAGAAAGATAGGACAAATCTGAAGATCTATCCTCAAATAATGTTTCGTCATATTATGGTCTGTATCCGAATCTTAGCCGACTCTTTGCCGAAGATAAGATAAAAATATCTACATAATGTAAAATAAAAACTCACACTTAGCTATTTATAGTAAGTACGAGTTCTATTTCGAGATAATAATCAAACACAAAATTCGAATAATACCTAATAATAATATCAAGCATCTAAAGTAAATGCATAAAAAAATATTGTCAATTTGAACTAACTAGCATTCATGGCTTTGTCACATTCTGTCATTAATTACGAACTTGATATAATTTCATTTTTATATTGCGTACTCCAAGATGGTAAGAAAAGGTTACCGTTAGAATACAGAAATGAAATAGGTAGTAAGTAACAAAGTCAGTTCCAAACCTCCAAACTTTAAAAAAAAAAAGATTGAATTTTAAGGTAGAATATAAAGAAAGAGATATTCTTAGAAAAACACGATTTTTCTTAATGTGTGATCCATAAAAAATTTTGAACTGTAAAAAAAAGAAATAGTGTTATTTAATTTAGTTTGCCTAATTGCTTTTTAATAAATATGTGATACCACGTATCCTTTCGGTTTAGTTATTCAAATATTAGTTTAGCGGTGTACATACACGAACATATATGGTGTCAGTATCACCGCCCTAGTAGTAAAATGGAGCGGTAATACCATAGGGTAAGTGTTTTCTGTTCCTCTGGCTAAACGTCACGACGGGCTATATTTTAGCATTACTTACGTATAATTTTTGGTGTAGTAACTACTAAGGTACATATTTGCCATTTTTATATATCGACGCTTAAGAACCAAATCCATCTATCTACAAAAAAGCAACTTTTCAGGAGACGAAAAAAACGTTTAATTTTTTCCACAAAGGAGATGTTGCAAAAATGTATGGACCTCCGGCCATGTATTGTACACAATATCATTAAACAGGCAAAATCAACATAAACACGTTTTTTACTGCATATTTTCACTTATTTCGCTTTGTTTGCAGTTACAAAACATTATTTGCAGTTAGAATTGCAACTCAAAACCAACATGGCGAATATGGCGGGCGATGTCATTTTGACAATTTTAATTTTTTAAATTGTATTTTGATTATATAGTACTTGGAGAAAAAAGGAATATTTTCTAAATACTATCAAAATCGATTGATCCCAAGTGTCGGCTGTATCGCCGCCATGTTTAACATAGTTGAAAATGATAAAATCGTTTGAATGAAATGTGGTTGTAACTCTAAATTATATTCTTGAATAAATTAATTGTATTTTTTTCGGATTCTTCTTGAATTTACCTATTTTTCGAGGACGTGTACGATCCAGAGCCGAGCTCACAACATCTCCTTTATTACGTCTCATAACTAAGGTGGTATTGGTATTGTCTTATAACTTTTTATTTATCGCGAATTTGAGATTACTGTTTAAAGAAAATGATTCGTAAGTTGGCCATAACAACAACTGCGTCAAAAAGTAAAATCGACAAAAGTGTAGATAGATGGTTTTGGTTCTTAAGCGTCGATATGTGATATTCCACCATTATTGAACTGCGCAACCGAGTGCAATTCTGGTGAGGATACCCGGATCCAAAGGCTGATCGGATGCTGCACTAGAGCGGGACGGGGACATTCAAAACGGATGAGTGCGAGCGAGACAGCGAACGTCTCAAGATGACCAACGGTTAGGGGTCAGAGGTGAACGCTCTCGAGGTAAAGTACTGGTGCCGGAACATTATATCGTAGTATTGGGATTCACTTTTAAACACCTGTAATTGTGCATTTTGAATATTGTTTAGGGCCGATTTCAACTTCGTAATAAAACGCGTTTTATGACAAGTTCAATAACACTATTTGGAAATTCACCGAAAAAATCTAATCACGAACTATGTAATAAGGATTTCGCATTAACACATGCTTGTGAAACATATTTTATTTAAAGAAAAATGGACTTGCCTAACTAGCATAGTTGGCAATAGATGGCGCTGCTGCTACCATAAAGCAATGCAATAAATGTGAAGGAAAGATTTGACAAATCGGGCAGGGCTTCAGTAGCTCAATTGGAAGAGCGGCTGGACTAGATTCCCAGTAGGCCGCGAGTTCGAGTCTCGCCTGAAATCAAATTTTTCTTTCCATTGTTCTTTAAATAAAATATATTTCACAAGCATGTGCTAATGCGAAATAATATAAAACAATTATTAAGGGTAAAAGCGACTTCTTTACGATATTCAATAAACTGCAAAGTCTATAATATCGGTTGCCTAATTAGCATAGTTGGCAATAGATGGCGCTGCTGCTACCATAAAGCAATGCAATAAATGTGAAGGAAAGATTTGACAAATCGGGTAGGACTTCAGTAGCTCAATTGGAAGAGCGGCTGGACTAGATTCCCAGTAGGTCGCGAGTTCGAGCCTCGACTGAAGTCAAATTTTTCTTTCCATTTTTCTTTAAAAATAAAATAAAGTGACCTAGTTTAGTTAGGTACAGGAAGGAGTGAATATATTTCATACCTAATACAGGTAGGTTGGTAGAGTTCCAGTGACGGAACTCGCGGGCGTAGGCACCACCGCATTTACCTCTGCCAACCCTTTCGGGGATTATACGCGTGAAGTTACGTTTTTTGTTCGTAGATGGCCTATTGCCTGGATGAATATTTCCAAAGTCAGGGAAGTTGCCTATACGAGTATAAATTTAATAAGATGTACAGTCCTTGCAGCTTCGTTTAAAATACAAATTAAAAAAGCAGCAAACAATGAAACACAACTATAATTGGAAAAGGCGAAATCAAATTTGTTTGATATTAACACGAGATCTGAACCATGAAATGTGTTGTAACGCGCGCGACATTAGTGACGTCATGATTGATTTATGACTGTAGCTGACGGTGTCGGATATTCTACGCTACTATAGAAAGGCTCATGTCCCACTGGAGGATATTTATCCGATAGTTAGTAGTATTAAGTGGAAGTTACTTATCAACATTTCCGATAAAAATTGAAGAACAAAAAACATTTTACAATTTTTTTTTCATAAGTTAAAAACAACGTTAAAAACCATCGATATACAAAAAAGGATATCAATGTTAAAAACAGATAAATAACAGAATAATGATTAATATACGTTATATTTTCTTATTACTAGTTGTAATACACAAATACTAGAGGTCAAAAATGCTGTTTTTTTATTTTAGAATTGTGTGGAAGTGAAGTAGGGCCCCGTAATAGATAACTGCTATGTCTCTGTAACAGTTAGTACATTATCATCTAAACTGAACACTATGGTGTTGAAAACTATAATTATTGGTCGCAAAAACATCATATTATGTCTCGCGCAATACGTTACTTACCTATTACATCTAGATATTATTCTAATGAAGCGCGCATGGCCCGGCGGCTCGTGTAGATCGTAAGCGATCTACTCGGTTAAGCACTACGGGCGCGGTCGGGTAGTGTGATGGGTGACCGCTAGTGGCAAATTAAATGCGCGTTTCCGTGCTTCGGAGGGCACGTTAAGCCGTCGGTGCCGGTTGCTATCGATAGATAGTAGTCGTTAAACCTTGTCGGAGGCTTAATGGGCGGTTTGAAAACATTCGACAGCGGGTTGGCCACTTTCCCGTATCTCCACCAATCCGCATTGGAGCAGCGTGGTGGAGTAAGCTCCAGTCCTCCCCCAAAAAAGGGGAGAGACTCGTGCCCAGCAGTGGGACGTATAATGGGTTGCCATTATTATTATTACTATTCTAATAGCTTCACTTTAAAGCTATAAAATATTTCGTCATGATATAATTTATTAATTACACATCTTATAGTAGGCAACCAGCTTAAAGCCAACCATTGTGTGTGACTGCGGCTGTTCCTCGCACAATCGAGTATTTTTATATTATTAAAATTCGCGCTGGTTATAATTCTAGCGTTTTATATCAATGACACGACAGGCCAGTAGACGGACCACCTGATAGATGGTTATTGCTGCCTATGGATTTGCAACCTCAGAGAAGTCGGCGCACGATCGATTCTTTTGATGCCTGTTTTGAAGAACCTCCTAATTGAAACACTTAACTTAACGCTTGTATTCGCTTATATTACTTGTATATAATGGATAGCTAGTTAAAGTAGACAGTAATATGTTGACATCATTTAACAATTTTTCAAATGGTGCAAAAAAAATTTTTTTTCTTAACTTAAAGTATCAACTTTGTTAAAGCCAAAGTAAGACGGATACAACCCAGTCTAAAAGTTAAAAAAATAAAGTTGTATTGGACAACAATTGCACTAGGTACTACTTATTAGAACTGCATGCGGTCGAAGAATAAATGATATTGGACTTTATCCATTATAACTTTTTCCAATAGTCAAATTTCCGGAGGCACCTGTCGGCTGTCGCCCGATGTCGGACAATATTTCACCATTAATTTTAAGGCATATAAAAACATGTTTATGTTTTTAGTAACTGATCGCCAAATCATAAAATAATAACAAATGGCGAACTTAACGCCAAAAGCACTCTTTTCCAGTTAACCATTGGGAGTCTAGAGAGCTATCTGAGCGACATTACAGTTATAGTAAAAGAAAAATTGTGGTTCAAAAACAAAAGTATTAACTACTTAATTAACGTATATCTGCCTACACTTTCAGGGAAAATATAGATTTAATATAGATCCATGAAGTTATATAAATATTGCATTTGAGTTTTAAGCATAACAGCATAACTAATAATTCTGACAAAAGTGGATAAGAGTCTAATAGGTGTTTAGTCTTATAAGTAGTCTTTCTGGATTCGAAATACCTACAACTTATAGGATTAAGCACCATTTACGAATAACTACTTACCTAATAGGTACGAATAGATATTTTCCAATTTAAGTACATACATAAATGGTTAATCTGTCTGTTTCGTTGTTGTGTAATAATCAGAAATCTGGAACTCTACCAGCAGTAGATATATTATTGTAGAGAAAGAAAAGATTACAAAAGGATTCAATTGGAAAAGAAAATAGATGATAGTGGAACTTGGGAGGATATTCCAATTGGTTTTTAAAATGTTATAAAAACCGAATCCTCCTTCCGTTTTGAGACACTGTGAAATGCTATAATAAGAAGGGCGATTCTAAATATGGGTTTCTTTCACAAATAAAATTATGTTTAATGTTCAAATCCAACTTTTATGAATCTAAGCCATTACAAAGGAACTACGCGACCCTTTGAGATTTGCAACGCGTTGTTTATCCGTACTAGATTACGTCACAAAACGAACCCACTGCCATTTGTTCACAGAAAATGATATACTGTCCGGCCGTGCGTGTGACGACATGTAACAAACTACAAATTTATGCGAACACTCCCAAAAATGCATTTGAATATCTTATTTTTATAGAATGAGAGTCGAAAGTTCTGTGCAGCGTGAAACATGAAACTGTGAATTTAAGTTTGCGCATCACAATGGATGCGCAGAAAACGACGAAAAGAGAATAAAATACGGCAGAAAAGTGGACCCCGGACGCAATAAAATATCAATTTTTTTATTGCATTATTATGTGAATGGGGGAACATACTGAAATATTTCGGTGTCACTTTATTTTGAGTACCTTGCGTGGTATCTTTTCGTGTTTACTACGTACTGAAGTAAGTAAGCAGGTAATGCATTATAAAATGGTAATTCATAAAATGATATCGTAGAAAACTGAAGGTAATGTTAGAATGCGGTGCGTTTAGTTGAATATGATTCTAGTTCGTATGAGGGGAGACTATCATTTTATTGTCTTTAAAATAATAAGAAAAATGTATGTCGTTGCCCTTATTTATGTATATTGCTGAAAAATTTCGGTATCCATTATTACTACTAGCTCTTATAGAATAAAATTTTATATGGAAAAGTTTTTGGTATTCTGATTTCACTTTGGTTTGAGTTCTGTAGGCAAGCAATAAATAAAATAAGCTTATACATACTCCCAGCTCCTAGGTCGTGTACCTGTGTATCGTGTACGTAAACCTGTGGCGTGTACCGTTCTACACGCAAAACACACACTAACACCCAGACCCGAAACAAATTTCTGTGGCCATACCTACAAATAATACTTAACTGGTGGTAGAACTCCAGTGACCGAGCTCGCGGGCGTACGTTCCACCGCATTACCTAATATACTTGCCGCTAAATGGTAGTGTTCAGCACTATCGTGTTCCGGTCAGGTGGTAATGCACGGCCCTGTAATTTCCGACACAGAGGCATAATACCTTAGGCCTCAGGAGTGGTAACGCATCTGCATTTTGACCTTGGTCTTTTTGTGGATGTTTATAGGCTGCAGTCATCACTTAACATCAACGCGAGCGGCATGCTTGTTTGCCACTTCCATTACATTAAAAAAAACAAATAATTGTCCCGGTACAAAGATTAAATCAGTATCGTGGGTGCCGTTGTACACACACAACTGATACACAAACACCCAGACCTGAAGCAAATATCTGTAAGCCATACAAATATTCGTTCCGGTATGGGGATCAAACCAATGAGCCTCTGTTCATCTCGGTTCAGGTGCCTATTCCCCCCCGAGCTCCGTAACTGGAGCTCTACGGCACCACCGCATTACCTAACATACTTGCCGCTAAATGGTAGTGTTCAGCACTATTGTGTTCCGGTCAGGTGATAATGTAAGGCCCTGTAATTTCCGGCACAGAGGCATAACACCTTAGGACTCATATTCACATGTCTTTGTTGTTTGTATAGGCTGCAGTTATCACTAATCATCAATGAGACTTGCATGCTTATTTGCCACCATGGAGCAACGCGGGCCACCGGTCGCGGCGGATCCGGTCCGCCGCGACAACATTGACTTCTTATATTTTAGTAAGATACAAAACTGATTTACAGAAACTTCAAAATGTTTACAAGATATCGCTTAGTTTCGTAGTGAAATCGGCAAGCACAAGACAATGTGGCTGCGTCAGTCAGGCACAATGGCGAGCATTGTTCATATATCACCGTGCGCGGCCAACAATGTGCCTGAGCAGCCGACGCACGCGCATCTGACAAGCGCGTCTTGATACTTGCTTACTTTTCTTAAAGAAATGACACAGACTTTTACTCCTTCTAAGTTCAATCGAGAAACGTTGGAAATGTTTACATGATGATTCTTATTAGTGAAATCGGCTATGAGAAGACAATGTGGCTGCGTCAGTCAGGCACAATGGCGAGCATTGTTCATATATCACCGCGCGCGGTCAGCAGCTCTGAGCAGCCGACGCACGCGCATGTGACAAGCTCATCTTGATACTTACTACATATATTGAAGAAATTATACGCACTTTTCCAAAGAAGCGTTAAACACTACAGTAGCAGGTAAATTATATCTTGATCAACTTTAATTTGTAATCAACTAGCGACCTGCCCCGGCTTCGCACGCGTAGTATTTATTATATTTTGGGGACGCGCCCGCCTTCTCTGACAAAAACCGTGACATCTCGGTTAATATTGGTAAGTACGATATTGATAAATTATAGCTACAAATCTTCCTCAGAAAAGCTCCTTTCCAACATTTCAAACAGGAACAAAATCCGTTCATAAGTTTGCGAGATTAGCGCATACATACAGATAAGGGAACTTTATTTTATAATATGTAGTGATAAGAAATATAGTCGGAATAGTGTAGCTATAAACATCTTCAATTTTCTTTGAATTGAATAAAAATCGGTAGATATTACCTGAACTTCCTTCATTAATTGTTGTAAACATCTATTGCTATGATACCTTTTGCAGAGGACCTTTTTAAAACCGTATTTCCCTATTATCTCTTTAACAAAATAAAATCAGTTAAAAATCTTTTGTAAGAAATTGCAAGTACTAAAGTATCAAATGGTCATACACCCGCACATCTTAAATACCTCTTTATAAACTAGCCGCTTGTCCTGCGGTCAATGAAAAGCTTTTCAAAATATCGCTAAACACCACCCAAAGTCGTTCCCACGAAATACAAGACGATGTTAAGTGTATCAAAAATAGTATCCGAAAAACATCAAAGAAACTATTCAACCCCCGCCTCCTTATTCCGCTGTAATAAGACTTACTGTTGCTTAAATTTACAACGTAATGCTTGTTGATAGAAAGGTCTATTGTCAGTATTGTCTTGGAGTCCAAACACAGAACGGTATTATTTCAAAGGTTTGGGGTCAACCGTTTAAGAAGATATTTATTGCGAACATTTGTATGTGGGTGACGCGGATTAGAGTTTTGATCGATTTTATTTCGGACGTGGGAAATGTTAGGGAATATTCAAGAACTATTAAATAACACGACAGCTGAGCATACGAGTGGTTAAGAATTACTGACGTGTGTTTGGTTGGCTCTGAATCCTGGGTGATTGAGCGACCCTGTTTCCTTTTTTTT
This sequence comes from Macrosoma leucophasiata, assembly GCA_036365455.1. Lineage (NCBI taxonomy): Eukaryota > Metazoa > Arthropoda > Insecta > Lepidoptera > Hedylidae > Macrosoma > Macrosoma leucophasiata. Next base: position 15,999,546 of record JAWQUS010000021.1, read on the forward strand.
TATGTAATAAAAGTGGCAAACAAGCGTGCAGTTCACATTGATGTTAAGTGATGACTGCAGCCTATAGACACTTACACAATGACCAGAGGTCAAAATACAGATGCGCTGCCACTCCTGAGGCATTAGGTGTTATGCATCTGTGCCGGAAATTACAGGGCCGTACATGCCGGAAATTACAGGGCCGTACATTACCAACTGACCGGAATACGATAGTGCTGAACACTGGTAGTGTTCAGCACTATCGTTTAGCGGCAAGTATATTAGGTAATGCGGTGGTGCCTATGCCCACGAGCTCCGTCACTGGAGTTCTACCACCAGTTTCCTAAAGAGATCTATTTTATTTTGATTCGCACTATTATAAAGCGGTAGGGAAAGAATTGCCTCGGTAGACTAGTGGTAGCAGGCCACTGCTGCTATGTTAGGAGGGCTGGGTTCGATTCCTACGACCTGGCTACGAGCGAAAAAGGTGTAAAATCCTTAACCGCTCTGTTGCGTTCTTTCCATTTTCTGGAAGATTCCCAGTACCTCGCAGTTAGGTGATGTGCTCGGAGATGTCAACAGGCTCGCCACCTATTGGCATCATGGGCCAAAACGTAAATGGCGAATCGTGGGTATTTGCGTGTCGCATTAAAATGTCTCTTTCAGTAGTTCTAAAGAAAATTAACATAATACTCACTAGCATTTAATGCGAATAATCGTGATATAATCAATTTAACTCCGCCGTGGAGGGCGCACTTGTCAAAATTATTCACCGGCCATCAACGAATGATGTGCACCGTTGACCATTCTCTTCTACATCTGTCCCACTTTTTCAAAGCTATTACACCACCGATGACAAAGCTATGATTAATAAAAGCGATATAAAGCCGAAAGCGCGATTATGTACGCGAGTATGTACAGCTATAGGTACTTATCTAAGCGTAAAGGCGTAAGTTAAGTTAGCTTATTATTTCATGATTATTAGACTTTTTATGGATAGGTACCTAAATATTTGTTTAAATTATTGTAAGTTGTAAGTACTTATCTTTTTCCAATAGGTACCGAAACTAAGGTATGTATGTATCTTCACGCCAGGTCCCTAACGGGGTAGGCAGAGAGTGTAGAGCGCCAGATATCCCGGTTCAGACAAACCTCTCGTGCCTCGTCTACCTTCATCATTCTCTTCATACATGCACGCCGATTCCTAAGACTTTTTACCCCACCATCAGACAGAACTCGACCTATTTGGTTATGGTAGGTCAGCCTTGGTCTTCCTGGGCCTCTGCAACCATCCACATTCGCATTGTATATCTGTCCGAAACTAAGGTCTTTATCAAATTCCTTCGTAGAGCTTTTGATCAATTCATAAATTTACCTGCTCTACCAAAGAGTCCGTCATTATCAGTCGTACTACAATTAGATGTAGAATACCAAAATAGCTGCCAGCACATTGAATGCCTAAACTGCCTAGAAAGCCTCCACTATTACGTTCAACATAGGCTATAACTATAAAAATAGCATAATTATATTATTTGTTCTCATTTCAATATTTGTCGATTGATTTGAACTGATATATCGTTAAGCGATAAATAGATATAAAACATCTAGAAGTGTTCAAACTACAACTAAGAGCCCTAACTCACTAGGACGCCATGGCGACGTCACCGGCTACGTATCCAAGCAGTTAGTATGGTGTGTAGACGTCGCAACAAGGTGGTCAGGTGAGTTAGGTATCATGTATTTCCATTAGGACTGCCTCGTTAGCTCAGTGGTCGCAATCGCGTTGGTGAAGCCTGAGGTCCTGGGTTCAATCTCCAGGTCGGGAAAATCTGTTATTTCTGTGTGTAAATTCCCCGTAGTAGCCCGGAGTATGGTCGTGCCTCGGAGAGTACGTAAAGCCGTCGGTCCTGCGCCCGATCTCTCTCCGGTCGTGGCGGATTGCCGTCCCACCGGGCTATGAGAGTGAGGGAATAGAGAGTGCACCTATGTTTGCGCATACATTTGTGCTCTATAATATCTCCCGCGCAGTTGGCTAGTCTCCGTTGAGATTGGCCGCCGCGACCGAAATTCGGTCTGGAGGACATTATTATTATTTCCATTATAGCTGCTTGGATACGTAGCTGGCGGCGCTATGGGGTCCTAGTGAGTTACGGCCCTAAGGGTGAGTTTCCAGACCACACTACGACTTTACTTTCAGCAAAGTATCCTTTGAACTGTCAAAACTCATACTTTCCTGACAGTTCTAAGTACGAGTATATTTTGCTGCAAGTAAAGTCGTAGTGCGGTCTGTGAATCTCACCATAAGTATGTAATGCTATATTTCATTGATAAAGCTTATTCTGGATATCAAAACTTACACTTTTAATTCCTCGATGGGCAGCGGGTGCTAATTGATTTCTGTTTGCCCCTCTTTAATAGTGGTCCGACGATCTTCTGACTTCTGAATTATTCACCATCATACATTATGCCATATAATTATTTTTGGATGTCATTAGTAGTAGGTGTGTTATCTTGCTTGTATGTTGGTAGACTTAAGAACTTAAAATACATAATTAATGTAGGTACCTAATACAAGAAGTATTCTGTTAATTGTTTCAAAATTCATATTATGAGTTAACAAATCTTCAGGACTGTTTTTTTCTCGAAGGAGTTACCAAAAATATTGGGTATACTCTTGGCTATACAAGTTAAAGAAATGAAATCACGATTAACTACTAATGTTTTTGAGTTCCTTTGTTTTAAAACGCCTTCAGCGATTTCAATGTAATTTGGAATGAAAATTGTTCAAGACCTTGGGAAGGATATAAGCTACTTTTTTTTAAAATCAATCTTTTAAGGTTGAAATAGGAGATGAAATGAAAATTTCGTATAAAAACCGTCTTTTTTATTACCAATTTCACGCGGACGAAATCGCGAGCAAGAGCTTGTCCGATAATAAATTGAAATTCAATTTATTCACGAATATTACCTACGAAATAATGTAGGATAAAGTATCAACTTAATATTCAGATTATCGAGTGCTGTAAACAAAGGCATACTACAATCTAAATTGATATAGGTACTCGTAGTAGTCAACCTTTCACAAAAACATTGATTTAGATTGGACAACACAAACCAACAAGCAAGGCCGTCAAAACAAGAAACAAAACATCATTTCCATCATACCATAGACATCCATTGTAATTTTCTGGTTGTCTCTGTCAATCAGCACGGAGTTTGATGAACTAGAACAATCGGGCAGGAGTCAAGAGTGATCGCCATGTTTTTCATTACCTACCCTCCGCTCCCTCGAATGAAGGCCTTTTGTCTTCTAACCACAGAAGGGTGCGCGTTCGTGGTGCTGAGTGGGTATTAGACTCTTTAATTTGGTTATAAAATATTTAAAACATTAAAGATTTGTGTCTCTTTACGTGGAACCATTTTTTTGGTTCAGTTACTCTTCTTTACATTATTTTTATAAGTTAAGGCACACATAAAAACATAAAACTTAAGGACGCAAAGCATGAAATAAGAAAATATTATCGTCTAATGCAGCGTTTTTCAAAGTGTGCTCCTCGGAGCCCTGGGGCTGCAAAGCACTTTTGGGGGCTCCGCTCCGCTCCGCGAGAATACTAGATATAATGAGAAAAAATACACTTCTATCCATCAGTGTTCTGATTCAGAGTTTTTTATATAAGACATAAGACTTCAACTCTCTTCGATCAAACCTAATATCAACCTATTGTTGAAAAATAAGAAACAGTTTCATACATCACACTACATTTTTTTCTATAAACTGCTAGCGACAAATGTAACAAAATTACGTTGTCTGTCAGTCACTCAGTAACGTAAGGTTACACTTCAATTGTAACACGATAGCTTATTATTAATGTTTAATATTTAATAATTAAAGAATGGATGTAACTTTTTCTTTTATTTTGGGGTTCCGTCAAAAATCTCACTTTTCAAAAGGGTTTCACCACTAAAAAAGTTTGAGAAACTCTGGTCTAATGGATCATTAGACGACGGAAAATATCGGGGTCGTTGCTTTTCCTCCGAATAAAATGAATGCAAGTTAAAGATCTCAAACAGCTCTTTGGTGAATAAAATACTACTCCATATTATTCTTATACATGTCGATATTAATATTATTTGCGTAGACGGCAATTTATAAATGGAAATTTGTAAATGTGCAAATTATGTACTTTTCTCCCAAATATGCCTATTTTTATGAAGTAATATCATTTTTGTCAGCTCATCTAAAAAGTCTAAAGCATCTAAACCCTCGACATTCCCACGAACACATAAACCGGAAAATAAAGTTTTCCCTACGATTAGGAAGGAGTTCAAAGTAAGAGTTTTGTCATCGAGGCATTGTACTGGAACAGGCTCTTTAATAACGCGCGTTTCTGCGAAATGAATGCCAAATATACCCCTGCGTATTAGCTTTTTTGTTTTCACTTCGCTTTGAATGCGACTTGTTGAATTAAAAATCGATTTATGTGCCGAGAGCTTTATGGTAGCAGCAGCGCCATCTATTGCCAACTATGCTAGTTAGGCAACCGATTAGTTGGCAATAGATAGCGCTGCTGCTACCATAAAGTAATGCAATAAATGTGAAGGAAAGATTTGACAAATCGGGCAGGACTTCAGTAGCTCAATTGGAAGAGCGGCTGGACTAGATTCCCAGTAGGCCGCGAGTTCGAGTCTCGCCTGAAGTCAAATTTTTCTTTCCATTTTTCTTTAAAATAAAATATATTTCACAAGCATGTGTTAATGCGAAATAATATACAAACAAGTAAAATGTAGTTACGTATTGTTACTTACATCACAACAGAGTTCTTCTTCGAAAACTGTATTTCATCTCACATGTAAAGCCCATACGTTATCCAATTTACGATATATCAAGTGAATGACGTGTGTCCGGGGACATTCTTTAATTAAAACAACCAAAAAGCGGCTGATGGATCACTGGACCTTAATTAATGCCTTGTTTGGTTCGCCAACGAATGTGGACTACAATTGGGTGTTGTAAGAATATTATTTAAATAAAAAAAAAACTGAATTCTCTGCTAAGAATTATTGTATAGCTTCTGATGTCATGTAAGACAAAAACACGCAATTAATACTGGTGGCAGATAACAAAGCGCTTTTTTTTTGGTTAGCGCATTGCACTTAATCGCATTGCACTTAATCGACACCACTGATTGAAAGTAGAGATCGGGTATAATCAATATACCTACCATTATATTTTATCATTATTATTAATGGAAAAGACTTTTTTAATAGCCGCATAAGATATTTTATGTAGATAAAAATTTAAGCAAAAATTTAAAAACTTTTTTTTGGTTTTTTTTTCTGCTTCAATATTTTTTTATTTCACCAATCTTGGTAACTTACCTTTTTACTATCCAAATACATTTTCCATTAAATTTTATTACATTCTCTTACTTTTTAAATAAGTTTCATCCTGTTCTATTTTCTTGGTCTTAATAATTATCGCACAGGCCTTGGATAAGTAGTTGCCCATGAAAGGTAATTAGGAGATACAAAATTAGGAGATATAAAAATCGATAAGCATCTTCCCACTGACACTGTTTTGGATCGAACCACAAACGAAATGTGAAGCGTTTCATTTATTAACTTATTAAATACTAGCGGCTCATCCCGGGTTCGCACAGGTGCAATGAATGTAATACAGCCTATGTTCATCAGGGATAATGTAGGATTCCAATGGTAAAAGATTTTTCCAAATCGCTCCAGTAGTTTCGGAGCCTATTCAATTAAAACAAACATGTATCAAATCTTTCCTCTTTGTAATATTAGAATAGAAAATAATACCTATTTCAAAAGCAGATGCTAAAAGTTTGTTAATGTCTTTGGCTTAACAAGTCATCTCAAAACAGATAGCAATGCTAATAATTCGAGATTCGAAATTTCACAATCCGACCTAATTAAGCCGTAACAGAAAACGTTATCTTTGAACTTACCTGCTTTCAGCGGATTTACAAAGAACTCCCTACGTTTCATACAAAAAACATGATAGGAGAAACTGAAAATTACACTTTATTCTAAATGCTTAAGATTGGATTTACTTTGACAGAATGCACAAAGGTAAGGAAGATTTCATGTCAGGACCCTCCTTGGCCAACATTAATAAGGAGAATTAAGATTAAAATGATATTAAATTTTGATATTGTGTTGTGTTCGGATTATTTTCAAGGAAATTTTAATAATCTATGCAACTTGACTTTAGATGTAGGTACATACTCGTACCTGTAGTAGTGTGTTCTGAAGAAATAGTAAGATTTATGAAATATATTTTATTTTTTAAAGAAAAATGGAAAGAAAAATTTGACTTCAGGCGAGGCTCGAACTCGCGACCTACTGGGAATCTAGTCCAGCCGCTCTTCCAATTGAGCTACTGAAGCCCTTCAATTGGAAGAGCGCCTGAAGTCAAATTTTTCTTTCCATTTTTCTTTAAAAAATAAAATATATTTCACAAGCATGTGTTAATGCGAAATAATATCAAAACAAAGATTTATGAAGTAGTACCTATATGCTCACAGGCTAGGTTTGGAGTATCAAGACGTCTTTTATATTAAAAAATAATGTCTTACATCTACTTCCATTTCTGTCTTCTGGATCTCACGGGAGTACCTAATTAGATGCTTTAAAATATTTATTAAACTACTACTAACTAATTTGTTGTTTATATTCTAAGTTAAGGCTGGTCATGTATGAAACCGTTATCCCTACTATCCCTACCTCCCTACTTCCCTACTTCCCTACTTCCCTACTTATATTTTAATATTATAAATGCGAAAGTAACTCTGTCTATCTGTCTGTCTGTTACCTTTTCACGTCCAAACGACTGAACAGATATTAATGAAATATTGGTACAGAGATAGAGTTGACTTTGAGAAAGAACATTTGTCTTGCAACTTTTTGTCCCCTTATATTCCCCCGCCCTCCTAAAATAGGGGGGTGGAAATTTAAATGGAGCATTCCATAGTCAAACGACATCCACGCGGGCGAAGCGGCGGGCAACATCTAGTAATACTATCTTTCTTTTTAATATTTATAATTTAAAAGTTATGGCATTGGGTCGTGGTGAGCCTCCCCACTAGTGCAGTCAGTCAACCGTTAGCACTCAAACCATTGCAATAGTAGTAAGTAACAAAGCAAGAAGGGCAGTAACGTCTTGTGACAAAACTACCGCCACAGCGAACGACAATCCACATGCCATACCACGCTTGGCATTATGGCATAAAATATCCCCTCTCCTATGGGCAGGCTTTGGTGCTGTACCATAGTACATACATACATGGTACATACATACATTTAAATACTTACATACATACATAGGTATAAGCGTATAAATGCGTTTAAAAAAAAAAAGTGTGTTACACAGTATTTAGTTAAATCATCAATATTTATAACAATTTTACTAACATAAAAATCAAAAGACCAAAGAACCGATTTTTAAAATATTAAAGCAATCCAAAATAATCCCTTGAAAGGCGTACTTTACAAAAAGTTACTGAATAGCAAATTAAACAAATTAATAAACAAAGAAACAAGGAAACCACTCAAGAAGTTAAAAAACAATCCAGTATCAATTGCATGCTCTGGAAATTAAAAAAAAAACAATTGGCGGGGTAAAAATTAGAACTTTGAATTTGTTCGTTGACAACATCAATCTCAATCAATCCAGCCTCCCAGAGGAGTAACCCTTCTGTCCCTGGAGGCATAACCCTCCGTTCCTCTAACCCAATTAATGGTGAGAGGGTAGTGTTACCAGACCGCCGACCGCAAAAAATGTAAATTGAAATTGTAGTTTAATTTGATGGTCACACACATTCATTGCTGGCAATCATTATTTTGAAGTTTTTAAAATGTAGTGCGATTGACGTATACCTATGCAACTTTCCTAATTAGGCGAGACAACACTTGGTATCGGTGTTCTTGGCTTGGAAATTCTACACTTCCCAAAAATGCCTTAATTCATCTCTACATCTCTATGGCATTTCACATCTATTTCTTCATTAGTATTTACCATAAGACAGGTACCTTAATATAAAATAGCGATGTTATTAAAAATACTTACTGAGTAAGTTCTCTAATAAGTAGACAGACATCTCTAATTTTTGGTTTGATACTATGCTGTAATCCAATGATGATACCATATATTTTTTTGTGTGAAAATTAATAACGATTAATTAATTAGTTAAGTTCTAGTCATTTTCAACAGATCTTATTCAGGTCAGATAGATTCAGGGGTTATGACGTACCATGACGTCTTATTGCGATTCGATATATGATCGCGCGTGTGAAGAAACGGGACAAGCTAAATAACGATTAATTTTAGGTTCGCAACTAAAGGTGCCTTTTGTTGCACAGGTCTTACCATTGAAATGAAAGAGTCTTCCATATTTGTATAATCAATAGCAAAGATTATGGTTCTAAGTGAAAATCTTAGAACCATAATCTTTTACGCCCTCAATAACTACCACAGAGACATAAAAACTTAGGTCTCCAGGTTGGCAACGCATCTGCATTCTGGCGACATTCTGACCTCTGATTTTGGTGTGGATTACTGTGGATTTCTATAGGCTGCAGACATCACTTAACATCAATGTGAGCTGCTTGTTTGCCACCTTCCTTACATAAAAAAAGAACGATGACATCTGGTTCAATTTCAATAGAACTTGATTAAGGTAACCGCAAGTGACCCTTCCAATTAATTATTCAAAGTGTGTCACAAGAAAAACTGACTTTTCCGTCTTGTTACCGTTCATTGTCTGGCCAGAACGCCCCTGGTCTGGTTTTCGTGACCAGAATTATTGGTGTGTTGGTATTTACTTCTTAAGAAAATGCAGATTCGTTTTTAGGACAATTCATATTAATTTAGTACACTTTTCAAAACAGTGTCTATTTATAAATTTGTTTATTTCGCAGGCTGACTTTAATAGACAACATGTAAATAAATAAGAATGAGAAGAATCTAAAGCAACCTGCAAAGATAAAATAGATGGAGACTCTCAAACCATAAAAAGAACACTATAGTAAAAACAAATATGCTGTTAAACTTAACATATATTATAATATGTTTTAGCTGAAAAAGTTTACAAAACTGGAAAGAAATGAAATGAAAGAACCGAAAGAATATGCATCATAATTTTGTCAGAGATTTTATCAATATTAAACCTAAGCTTTGACCTCTGACAATGCAAAATCAAGTTGAGGGCAAAGACTTTTAATCAAGATGAATAATTATAAAGATTATGTATATTACTTTCTAAAATCAGGGAAGAAAAAACATTAAATGTAAATAAATCTATATTAAACGACAGAGGATGGTTGCGTAGGCCTAGGAAGAGCAAGACTGACCTACCTTGGCCAAATGGGTCGAGTACCTACGTCTGAAGGTGGGGTCAAGAGTCTTATTAATCTGCGTGCATGTATGAAGTTAATGAAGAATGTAGAAGGACGGGAGGTATGTCAAGACCGGGATTTCTGGCACTCCTCTCTCTCTGCCTACCCCGGGAGCGACTTGGCATGAAGCTAGATAGGATACATAAAAGAAATACTCTCTTTGCATTTGATGAAAAAAATATTCAACTAGGCTCTTCAAAAGATCCACAACGATATAAATTAGTAACGTGTCTGTTGAATTAATGAATATAGACATATATAAATGGTTTTGTCTCCCAAAACGTAATCACGTAAAGAGCTCTGAAGGTGTTGGTGACGAATGACCAAGTTGACATGTTGGTGCGGCGGGTGGTCATTCGACACCTTGATGATTAATTAATTCCACGTTCTAGTAGTAGGATGTACCTATGTCGGAGTTTGTGCAATATTTTTTACTGGTGGTAGAGCTCCAGTGACGGAGCTCGCGGGCGTAGGCACCACCGCATTACCTAATATACTTGCCGCTAAATGGTAGTGTTCAACACTATCGTGTTCCGGTCAGGTGGTAATGTACGGCCCTGTAATTTCCGGCACAGAGACATAAGACCTTAGGCCTCAGGAGTGGTAACGCATCCATTACCACTCCTGAGGCCTAAGGTGTTATGCCTCTGTGCCGGAAATTACATTAATGCAATAGGTACAAGTATTGTGCCACCTATTTATAATAATAAATAATAATGGCAACCCATTATACGTCCCACTGCTGGGCACGAGTCCCTCCCCTTTTTGGGAGGCCTGGAGCTTACTCCACCACGCTGCTCCAATGCGGATTGGTGGAGGTGGGTGGGTTAGTGGCTAACCCACTGTCGGATGTTTTCAAACCGCCCATAAGGCCTCCGACAAGGTTAAACGACTGCTATCCATCGATAGCAACCGGGACCGACAGCTTAACGTGCCCTCCGAAGCACGGAAACGCGCATTTAATTTGCCACTAGTGGTCACCCATCACACTACCCGACCGCGCCCGTAGTGCTTAACCGAGCAGATCGCTTACGATCTACACCAGCCGCTGGGCCATGCGCGCTTATTTAATGACATTTATTTACAAAGCCTTACCATTCACCTACATACCTACATGCATCGTTGCATTTATTCAGATGCCAATGATGTTGTTTTCAATAATATTTAGAAACCTGGAGTGATTGGCTGATTAGTAGAACATTATAAGAAATGTAATTTATTTATATATTGGTGAAAACAATAAATGTTATTTAAATATTAACAGGTTGTCTATATTTTCATTTATTATAGTAAGCTTTTAATCTTTGATATGAACTTTAAACATCAGACTACGATGAAACATCAATATCCAGCTCTCTAATAATTCCACTCATGTCTAAGCTCAGCAGTCACATATTAAATTCCCTTTGAGAAACCCAATCGAGCACTAAGCGATCATCTAAACATAAAAACATCAAAGTTCCACAACTTTTCCAATTTCCCGCCAATCCCTCAAAAGGATTTGCATGCGTCAAACAATGGCCTATATCGCAATATTTCTATACCACCGCGTGATACCGTAAAGCTTGAGGGTTGTCTTTTGTACACCACTTTAATATCTGTGGGAATGGACATACCGACTCCATTTGGGTAATTTATCATTCTTAAACGAGTGTACACTATTGACTATTGTCCTTAGACTCTAGTCTTGAGGGGCGAATCTCCTTTGTTCGGCCATGTTCAATTAATGGCGGGTAGACCGGCTAAAGGTCCGATGTCCGATGTTTATGAATTATTAGCGAGTTGGGTTCCCATAAAATGTGCGGTATTGAAATCCTATTGGTCAGCTTTCGGTTGCCATCGGTCAGTTAAGGGGTTTAATAACCTAATACTGTAGTTCCCTGTAATATCTATCAGTTACTTTCATTGTGGCAAATGAATTTATACGTAAAAAAGTAGCACTTATGTCTATGATATTGATGTTTATGATCAGTATTTGAATATTGAAATATTTTTGATCGTTAAGTCAAGATCAATAGACCTATTTATCGATTCTTGAAGTAGAGGATACAGCTTAAAAGTATTTCTTGGGTCAAATCTAGCAATGAAGTCAAGATATCATGTAGGAAACGTTATAATGTTAATATAAATCGCGTTCAAGTGATAATCTATACATGTAGGTGTAAATTCGACTATTTAGAAGCTTCCAATCATATCATACATTTTTACATTGACAAGATCTCGAATTTTATAACACTATCATTTATAATATAACACGTCAGTCTATATTCACTTTAATACGATGACTTTATTACTTAATATACATATTCTGTAACCGATACAAAAGATTTATAAAAAAGCAGCTTCCCTAAGGTCCAGGGTCAATCTTACGGAGGTCAGATATAAATGTGTGATGCCACGAGGCGAACACGCGTTTTCTTTATTTGAATGTAAAATATGTAAAAATGGAGGGTCCGATTGAGATGTAAGTGACCACGGGATTAAAAAAGGGAGATTTGAGATAAAGACAGGTGTCAAAGCGTATGGAGAGTAAATTAAAATCTGTATTATTGTAAGAAGGCTGGATGGGGAGTTATTTAAATATGCATCATGTTTTTACTCGTTCAGCTTATGGCAACCAGGAAGATGCATCATGTTTTTACTCGTTCAGCTTATGGCAACCAGGAAGATAATTTTGTGATATTTTTGTTTTTGTATTTCATCTTTCAATACATTTAATTTTGTGTTGTTGAATTAGTAACAATAACAAATTATGTTACTTTCTACAATATGACGTAGGTATGCTTATCTATATTGTACGCACTATTACCCTTAGGTTAATCAAGATGAATAATTATAATTATTCATCTTGATTAACAGGCTGAGCCCTCAGTTTGAAATTGTATTGTTAGAGCTTATAATATTGATATAATCTTTATACTTCATATTTATTTTTTAATTCTGTCATCGTCGTCAGCTAATACATAAAAATATTTCACATTTCATTAAGTTCACCAGCCGCGATGTTTGCTTTTATTATTAAACTAGCTGTGCCTGCGACTTTGTTCGCGTGGAATAGTGACTTTGGGACTTTGGGCAGCGCATTTGGATATAAATTTTGGGTAGCTAAAAAAAACAACTTTACAGTAAGCTTCTCTGTACACGATATCAGACGTATGGCCATCGGGGATAAAAGCACACAGCAGCACACAACCAATGCCACAAACGCATCCGAAACTATCAACAACATCCCCAACGTCACCAATGCCTCCATTGTCACTAAAAACCACCACCACCACCAACGCCACCAACACCACCACCAGAGTCACCAACAACACCTTCGCCACCAACGATACCAATGACAACAATGACACCAACGACACCAATGCCACCAACGCCACCACCACCGCCACCACCACAGCCACAACCACCGCCACCACCACCAAAAAAATTTTGATCGTCTACTTGCTACCGTTATTATTATCGAGCAAAAAATATACGAAAAAAAACACGTTTATTGTATGCCCCCTTGGACCCCTAAACATTTTCATTTTCTTATTTTTAGTAATTAATTTTGTCTTTATAGCTGTATGAGAAATACATAATTTGTGAAAATGTTAGCTTTCTAGCTATCACTATTTATGAGATACAGGCTGGTGACAGACAGACGGACGGACAGACAGACAGACAGCGGAGGATTAGTAATCCGTAGGGTACGTTTTTACCTTTTAGGTACGAAACCCCCTAAAAGATAGAACTAAGATACAGAATAGCTTAAAAATATATAAGTCTGTTTTACTACATGAAAGAAATAAACCTTGTGTTGCTGTAAAGAAGATTTATTGTTAGTTTTTTTTATACAGAGACTATTTTATTTAGGTAATATAAAACAATATGAACTCAAACCTGTAAAGAAGAAACGACAATGAAAGTTTATTCTTTCACTTTTAAAACATAAAATAATATAATATTAAAATTTTCATTGATTATCCAATTGTCAATCAACTCGTATTTAAATCTGTCATCTGACATTCTGAATTCGTTTCTTCTTTAAAATCAGACAATTAAAAAGTTAAAAACTATAACCAAACTTCATGGTAAGTAAACACACAGAGTGCGAAGAAAGAAATAGTATTTCTTTACATCTCCCCCCATGGGGAAGAAAATTCACCCGTGAATTTTCACTCCAGTTCTCCATTTGATACTTGCACATTCTCATCCTCTGTTATCTGTACTGGAATTAGTTTTGTGATATGAAAAAGATTGACTCTGTTTTTCTATGTCCTGTATCTATCTCGTAAATTGTATTGGATTTCTTTTTAATTATTTTATATGGTCCAATTCTCAATTCATCTAGCTTTTTCCTATTTAGTTTATTCCCATTTTCTATATATACTAGATCTCCCACACTGAATTCTCTTTGTTTTCTATTCCTATCATACCTCATTTTGTTATAGTAATGTGATTTCAAGGTATTATTAAGCGCTGTTTTCTTATCTCCGATCCAGTCACTATTTATACCTCCTTGTTGTAGTTCTTTTGGTAAAACCTTAACATCTGTTCCGTATAGCAAATAACATGGTGCATAGCCAGTTACTGAGTGGTTAGTCTGATTGTATTTTTCTACACATTCATGTGCTATTGTAGTCCACGCTCTGTTTTCTCCATCTTCATTAATTTTGCATCTAATTTTGTTAACTATCGTTTGATTCAACCTTTCATTTAGGCCATTAGAAAACGGTGCATTCACTGCTGTAAAAATTATTGTTATTTGTTTGTCAGTAAGGAACTTCTTGAATTCTTTAGAGTTTATTCCAGGATACTGGTCGGTAAGGAGCATCCCAATCTCTTCGGTTTCAGCGACCTTATTTATTAGCTTTATAAAGTCATGTGCACCCTGGGTTTTTGATGTTATAATAAATGCATATCTAGTGAAGTGGTCCACTAAAAGATGTATGTATTTCTTGGTTGATCTAGAACCACCAAAACCTCCAATTGTGTCTATTGATACTATTTCAAAGGGTCTTGTCGCTGGGCCTAAATATGACATTAATCCATATTTGTGTTGTCCTCTTGTTTTGTTTTTTATGCAAATTTCACAATTCCTACAAACATTTTTAATATTTTTCGTTAAATTTTTTGTTGCGTACAGTGAACTAATAGTCTTTAGCATTTGTCCCACTCCAATGTGACATAGATCTTCATGTATTCGCTTTATAAATTTAATACTGAATTCTTCTGTTATTATTATTTTCTCTTTGTTCCTAATTCTTTTGAAGTATAAATTTTGTTTTTTGATTATTTTATTATTGTTTCTCTGTATTTCTTTATTTTGATTCTGATCTATTACAATATCTTCTAATGTAATTAAGTTCACAACTTTCAGTTGTTCTTCTAGATTATCCTCTGGTTCTAATACAGGATTCCGACTTAAACAGTCCGCTTCTAAATTATCTTTTCCAGGGGAATATTTGATTTTAAAATCATATTGTGAAAGGTAATAAGTCAAATCACCTAGTTCTTCGTCTGTTCTAGCTTTTAAGTTCATGTTTTCTAATGGTTTATGGTCTGTGTAGACTGTAAACGATTTACCTATCAGCCAGTACTGCCAATATCTTAGTGCTTCTTTAATAGCTAAGCATTCTAAATATATTGCCTTTTTCTTCTTTTGCGCTCCATTCAGTTTTTTTGAAAAATAGGCTACTGGTTTTTCTTTACCATCTAGTTGTACTTGTTTTAAAATTGCTCCAACACCCAGCAGAGAACCATCAGTATAAATATTTATTGGTAGATTTTGATCATAAATTTCAAGTATTGGCTGTGAACACAAGAGACTCTTTATTTTTTCAAACGCATTTTGACATTCTTCAGACCAAACAAACTTTTGATTTTTTCTTAGCAAATTATGTAATGGGTCAAGAATTATTGCGCTCCTTGGTATATATTTATGGTAAAAGTTTACTTTTCCCAAAAATTGTCGAATATTCTTCTGGGTTTTTGGTACTGGAAATTCTTTTATCGAAATGAGATTGTCCTTCAGTGGTTGGATAGAATTATATTGAATGATATGTCCCAGGTATTTTACCGAATCTGATGCAAATGTACATTTTATAAATTTTAGTCGAAATCCTTCCGTTTGAATTGCTTCTAGTAACTGTTTCAAGTGACTTATGTGTTCATCAAATGAGTTTGAAAATATCAGGATGTCATCTATATAATTGACAGCAAAATCGGTTAGTTTATATTTTCTAAGTATGTTACACAATATTCTTTGAAATATTGCTGGAGCAGTCTTCAAACCAAATGGTAGGCAAGTCCATTGAAAGTGTCCCTCTTGAGTTACAAACCCTGTCTTCTTCCTGTCCTCTACTCGTAGAGGTATAGACCAAAAAGCTGAATTAACGTCTAAGCTTGTAAAAAATTTGCAATTTCTTGTTTTTGTCATTAAATCGTCAATTAATGGGAAGGGTTGAGCCTGAGGAACTACAATTTTATTTAAATCCCTGAAATCTATACAGAGCCTTGATTTTTTATTTTCTTCCTTTTTAAATGTCAAAGTTACTGGTGCTGCGAATGGACTATAAGATTCTTCTATAAGCGCATTATCCAATAATTCGGCTATTTGTTCTGCTATCTCTTTTTTGTCTTCTATAGTGCATCTGTATGGCCTCTTGTTGCAGTATTTATCCATTAATAAATCTATTCTTGCTTCATATCCTTTAACCTTTCCCACGTCATACTTGTTTTTGGCAAAAACTGATTGATATTGTTGTATTAGCTTATTTATTTCTTCCCTTTTATCATCATCTAAATGACCAACCTTTATTTCAAATTCCTCCTCTTTGATATGTTCATTAAAATTAATTTTGTTTTCGTTTTCATATTTATTACCTTCATTTTCACCTTCGTCTATCTTTTTCTCCATTTTTTTACTATTCTTTTCATGTAAGTATTGTTTCTGAGTTATTTTTAACTCCTCATTTTGTACTAGCTTGTATTTCTTTATCATATCTAATCCTATTAAGAAATCATATCTGAATTTGTGTTCGTCAATGATGTACACATCCACGTTTTCTTCTATTTCAAAAATTTTTATTTTTAAATTTGTCAAACCACTTGTTTTTTGGACACCATTAATTGTTACTATATTTTCTTCATTCGAGTTATGTCCTTTTGTATTTAGTTTTAGTAATTTGGAATTAATTAGAGATACATTTGAACCTGAATCGTATACTCCATAAATTTCTAATTTATTATTTAACAGTAGTTTGATCTTAATTAATGGTGTCACTACTAGTTTTTTTGTTCTGTTTCATTTAACTCTGCTTCAATCACTGAATTATTTACATGTTTAATATATCTTTTATTTAATTTATCATCTTCTCTAACTCTAAACCAGCATGCAGCTTCGGAATGATAGCGAACCCCTTTATTTAATTTTACGCATATTTTGCATGGATAACGTCCTTCATTTGTAATATTTATCCTTTGATTTTCATACTTTCTGTACGTTCCATTCCTATTTTTATTTACCAAATGTTCATACTTTCTCACCTCATTGAATAAACATACTATATCGTTCATTGCTTCTCTATTTATCTTCTCTAATACAAAACCTGGCAAACCTACCGCTATCAGATCCACCAGTGTACCTGTATCAATTGAATTTCTCATGTCCAATAAAAGTTTTTCCTTTTTAATGGCATAGTCCACTAATGAACCATCCTTATATTTAAATAACAATGCATAGGTCACTTGGTTCCAGTTTTGGTTTGCAAATGACTCACACAACTTTTCTTTCCAAACTATCCACTCTGAGTTGAGTGTTAATTTTATAATCATTGAGCTGTACCAATCAACACAACTTTCATCCATAAATAGTCGGAGAATCTCAATTTTTTGTTCATCTTTCATAATACCGAAGCGAGAACATTCTCTCTCAAAAATATCAATCCATTGCCTTGCATTCGAGTTTTTGCTCGTAAATTTCTCAATCACAAACTTCTCTGCGACATATTTCAGATTCTGTTTTTTTAAATCATGTGTATTTTCTATTAACTTTGTAAACATTTCTTCCAATAAATTCGAATCTCTAATTTGTTCTTCAGATGCTCGGTTATATTCAATTTCCTCCAGATATTGTTCTCCAAATTGTAAGTTACCATCAGCATCTATGTAAATTTCTCGTAATTTATCTGTCATAGTTATCCAAACTCTTCGTGTCTGATGTCTTTTCTTTAAACTATTTTTTACTTTGTTGTACACATCTGTCTCAATTAATTCTTCGTGAAATCCAACAGACTGTAATTCCTCTGGTATAGCAAATTTTTTTTCATCTTTAGTTGTGATTGAGGTTACACAACAAATATTAGATTTTCCATCATTCGCCGGTAAAATCGTGAATTCAAAACGTAACTGCTCCATTTGCATCTTTTTATAAACAAAATTGTCGTTTTATAAGTCTGTTTTACTACATGAAAGAAATAAACCTTGTGTTGCTGTAAAGAAGATTTATTGTTAGTTTTTTTTATACAGAGACTATTTTATTTAGGTAATATAAAACAATATGAACTCAAACCTGTAAAGAAGAAACGACAATGAAAGTTTATTCTTTCACTTTTAAAACATAAAATAATATAATATTAAAATTTTCATTGATTATCCAATTGTCAATCAACTCGTATTTAAATCTGTCATCTGACATTCTGAATTCGTTTCTTCTTTAAAATCAGACAATTAAAAAGTTAAAAACTATAACCAAACTTCATGGTAAGTAAACACACAGAGTGCGAAGAAAGAAATAGTATTTCTTTACAAATATTTGATATGATTCTTTAAATTGACTTAACTTTTTTATTTCTGAATCGAGTCACATGAAACAAACACTAAATGTTAAGTGAAACTTACCACAATATATTAGTGAACCGCAAATCAAAGAAGCCATTTCTGATAGCGTGCACAAACACACAGACAAACAGACATTTTTCCGGGATAAAAAGTACCCAGTGTTGTGCGGCAAAGGTTAAAGTATAATCATACCAAGTTTCATTGTAATCGGACCGGTAGTTTTTCTGTGATGCTTGAACAAACAGACAGACAGACAGGCAGACATACAGACAACAAATTTTCTAATCACATATTTGGGTTCGGTATCGATCTAGTAACATCCCCCCCTGGTATTTATTTTTTCAATATTTTCAATGTACAGAATTTACACTTCTACAGTTTTATTATAAGTATAGATTAATTTGAATATGTTTCTGGATATAAAACCTATTTTCAACGCTTATTTCCAGATGGATTCAATGAACGAAATGATTCTGTAGTGGGATCTTAACTTATCTACAAATGTTAGAATCTCAAAGAAACGTTTTTGATTGAATCAATAATGTTACACAAATTTTGTTTTGCAATGAAATGTCATTATGTGATGATGACATAGCACAAAGTGATAAATCCTATAAGCTACTGACTTTTTGAATACAAATCTATAAAATACAGTTTGAAATTAAATAATACCAAATTTCTAAAATAACTCCAACATTCACTCGAGGTCACAGGAAGACATTATTCCGATGTCACGCTGGCTCGACATCGCTTTGTTTAATAATTTATATGTAGAATGCGATATAAATTTTACACATTTCCTAATAAATAAATTTGCAGAAGTTACAACTTGCGGCACGCCTACGAGATTCAATGAAAACTAAGCTTCTGCTGTGGTTTTGTCTCCTTCATTTAAAGTAACTTTGGGATGAATTCCAACCAAAACACAGGCTATTCTGAAGCTGGCAGAATACTTCTTAGTCTGGTAAACTATCCGAGGAGTCTCCAAAATCGCCGCGCATAATTATATGAAATTGCAAGTGTGACGAGTATGCAAAAAGCAAGAGTGATTTTTAAAGAAAACATATTCCACACATTCCATGTTTAACCTGAAAGAGATATAATACACTTAGAATTTGTCTAGTTGTCGTATTTTACAATACCTACCTATCAATGAACCGAATTGATTTTCATACAATCAGGCAAGAAGATGGCTTTGCTTATTGAAAAGGACATTGACTATTCATGTTTCAAAACTGGATATTATGAAGACGAAGATAAAGGTAAGTTAAAGATAAGATAAAGGTAGGTTAAAAACTCCTAGTTTTACAAAGATATCTAACGTAAGTCGAAACTATGTCAGATTTATGTCTAACTAATTTAATGAGATGATTTTTCATTTGTTTCCATCTACACCTGTAAAAATAAATTTAATTGGAGTGTCTGTTTGTAATATGAAAATAACCGCTCTTTACTAAATGCATATGTAATGTATACACGGTACATATACCAAAACAACATTTTTTACTATTTTTGTCGGTCTGTCAGTCTGTCTGTTTGTTGGGGCTAATCTCGGGAACGGTTGAACCGATTTCGACGGGACTTTCACTGGAAGGTAGTTTATGTAATAAGGAGTAACTTAGGCTACTTTGCACCCACGACTTCGTCCGGGTAGAGACTGAACAATCATAAATTCTACGCGGACGAAGCGCGGGCACAGCAAGTATTAGATAAACCTATAAAAGTTTTGTGAGTGTCTTCGCGTGTAACATCCTAATTTGTAAGATTGTTTGTAAAAATAATTAAAAATAAATAATAATTAGGTTACTTATCGTCGCAAACTTTGGATTTGATTGTTCGCTATCAATTAATTTTAACATGTAGGTATTACATTTTCTTAATGCTCAGTAAAATATTGCTCTAGGTTTGATTTTTTTTAAATCAAAACTTTTTTCATGATAAACAAATAATCTAACAGATTATTTAAAGTATTATTATCGTTGGAATAAGAAATATTATCAAAAATCAGTTTATTGATGTAATCTAACTCCTTACTTTATTATAATGATATAATAAATATTTATTTGATATTATTAGGAATGAAATTCGAATTTTATTTTGACTATTCAAACATTATGTACATAAATTCGTTTTTAAGTCAAATAAAGCCATTATTACATGAATCGAATCTACAAATGAAATTTGATATTTTGATTAAATTTTCTGCATGCGAGATATTTTATTACCATGATGACTAAAAAGCAAAAGGTTATAGTTTCAAATTCAAACATTTTACCAGATAGTTAAGTTAATAACAGTCTACTGGAGCATAAATAAACTTAATATTTGATACGATTTTTAGCTGTCACACTGAATTTTTGAAATAACACATGGAAAAAGTTTCGTATATACCGGGCATCCGCTCTTTCCACAACCGGTCAAAATTCGCTATAATACTGTGCCTCTCTAAACACTGGATAGTGGCAGAATTACCCATCCGCCCGGGTAGAGGCTAATAATAAAAAAAAAACACATGGCCGTCAATTGCAGTTGATTGCATAATACAAAAAAAATGTTCATCGTTAAGACTTTTCTTAAATAGAGTTTCTAGAAATTTTCTGCACTTTTTTTTTTAATTTTTTGGGAGTCATGTTTTTACTATCAGGAAACTTGCCGCTTGACCTCACGGGCTTTCTTGACCATATGCGGTAGTAATAAAAGCTTCATTTGATTGATTTCGGATAAGCGAGGAGTTTCCTGACTGTACGTTATGGCTTTGAGTTGATAAAGCGACAAGAATTTCCTTATATATAGGTAAGGTTGTTAGAAAAAGTACGGTCTAGGCGCCAAGGTTGTTAAAAAAGGTATGATCTAAGTGCCAAGGTTGCTAGAAAAGGTATGTTCTAGATGCCAAATGGGAATCGAAACAAACTTTTATTGTAGGTAAGTAAAATGTTGTGAAGACAATCCCTCACAAAACGATGCAGGCTGGAGCGTAGGCAGTAGCGGTCTTTTACCTCCTACGATATCACTAAGGTACCTAAGTATAATTCGCATTCATCTGTTATAATTATGCTATAAACCCTTTAAAAAGAGAGATTTTCTATTAATTTACTTTAGCCTCGTCGTAAAATCTAAACAGAAAATGGCGAAGGACTCATATTCAGTAGACAAAAACTTCACCATACGAATTTCCCTTCATCCACTAAGCTCATTATTGCATCCCACTATAATATAACACCTGAACGACTCCAATGCCCATAATGAGAACAAAAACCCTTTGTAACCATTCAGCCACTGATATTAATAAAAAGGGATAGTGACTAGGCCTTTTGTGCGTGCTTGTTTACTCGCAGGAATGACATGAGGCAAAAAAGTTAGACGTGAGAGACAGAAACAAAGATACGTTTGCGGTTGGTAAAGTTAATTTTAGTGCTAACGGTAGAGACGAATAAATCAATGTTTCTGTTAAGAATTGTGGTTTCGAGTTACACGTTGTTGGTGAGACTATGATCAGTGACCTCTAACTTCTCTCTGTGTGGTACATTTGATTGACGTGTTTGACACGCAGCCAGAGAAATTTTCGGAATCACAGTTTCGATGTTTTTTCCGGTTTCGAGATGTTTAATTGTTGTTTTATGGTTATCAGGTGAGTTGTGAGGTGGCATTGTATTTTTTATGTAGTAGACCTTCACCATTTTTGTATTTTTATAATATGTTGGAATGTGATGTCGACATGGCATATCATTGATTACAAAATACAGAAATCATTCAGCAAAGATAAAAATAACAATATAGTGGTAATGTGTTCTTCGCAATAAAATAATAATATGCGAATAAATGGCAAATTGATTTCTCAGTAATTTCTTAAAATCACAATATTTTGCGTTTAAATTCCTGTAAAATGAGTGTACCTATATAAAACATTTTTGAACAATATTACTGCAAAACAAAAAAACAACAAAATAATTCATTACGTAAAAAACTATACAGCTCATTAAAAATCAACCGTGAAATATTAACAGAAGCCGTTTGAAATACTGGACAGTTGCCGAACCACAAAGGGTAAAAAAAAACAATACCATTCAAGGGGGACAAAGGTGACAATACTGACAATGGAGTGTATGAGAAAGACACAAAAGTCTAATATTTATGCATTGTTTGTTTAGCTACTAAGAGGTGACGGCAGAAAACAAATAGTTCTTCTTTACACACACAACCCTACCTAATACGAGCCAGAATTTGAAGAGACGTGGTCCCTCGACGAAGTAAGTTTTCTTAAAGTCTTTGTAGAGTTAGAAGGGTTCAAGATAAAATAGTTATGGAGATGTTTTTAGCACTTCTAATTGCCTATTATAATGATACCTGATACGGCTAGCCGTGAATATCTATTGTGTTGTAAACTTTGCAGATATTGTCTGGGTCTATAGATACGTACGTTGCTAGAATATTGAATATACATAATTAAAACGTATTAGAGCATGATCGGCATTATGAAGATTTACAATGGATATTTTTTTATAGGTATCTAAGTATACCTATATAAAAGCGAAGGATCACCAATCACGATTGAAAACTGCTCTACGTACAATGAAAATTGGCAGAGAGGTTAGAACGGACTTTGCGGCAGGGCAGGAAAAAGGAGGTTTAAAGAATCTCACAAGTTTGTATGAAAGTAGGTAGGTACTTAATTTTTTGTGCTACAAACATGAAATTTGACAGAGGGAGTAAATAGTTAGAAAATCAGTAAGAACTGATTTTACTATAGGTCCGGATGTTTAGGAAAGAACTTTCGCAAATTTACATGAGTCTTTAGGTCTTTTTTTACTACTAACTTGATATTTGAGACGGAAGTAGTTGATAGAATATTAACTAAGAACAAATTTCTTGAAGTTAGATATTTAGAATTTATGAGTAGGAGACATTAGCTATGAAATAATTTCTTGACTTGTCCTAGATTCTAGGATGGAATCGTTATGCCTTGCAGGATAAAGTAGACGATAATGTTGTCTAGAGATTAGCCGTTTACATTAAGCTCAATAAAAAAGTATTTATTTTCCGATCCTTGTATTAAACTTAGTGGCTTAGAAGTGGTAACCACCAAGTCAATGGCAGGTTTAAATCACGCTGTTACTTCAATAAAAAGCTAATAGCGTAGTTGTGTGGTCAAGACAATCAATGAAGACAACTTGAAATGTGGTAAGCACCGCAATGCACAGCGGTGCAGAATTGGGGATGGGCAAACGGGAAAACTTGTCGATATAATATATCGTAAAGGTATTTTATATCGATACATACCTAGATAGTAAAAAACGATATTGCATTCTCAGTATTATTTAAATTTGAAAACTTAAAAAGAAGTGCAAAAATATCTTTGATTTATATTTTGAAAGTTGTAACACAAACAAAACTTTGAAAACGGACTGCAAATTCTGCAAACTTTTGTTATAAGTACACAAATATCAATGTACCAGACTTTGCAAAAATATAAGATTAGGTAAAATGAATTTTCGCAATAACACATGCGAGTGAACTTAAGAAATTAAAGAAAAAACGGAAAGAAAAATTTGACTTCGGGCAGGAATCGAACCTGCAACCTCAGGATAACGAGTCCAGCCGCTTTACCACTAAGCTACCGAAGTTGTAGTGGTAAAGTGACTAATTTCTTAAGAAATATCGTCTATTTATAATAATTTTGAAAAAATATCGATACTTTATTTGACGATATTTTTGTTGGCCAAGCCTAAGGAGAATGTATGGTCAGCTACCGTGTGGCTGCTATTTATACCTTGCGATTTCATGTTTTGTACCTTGCAATCGTAGTTTAGTAGGGTTTGATCTTAGCTAAGATAATTTAATTGCTTTTGAAGAGTTATATTTTTTAAATGCAACATAGTCCATGTTTACATCTAGGTACACCTACAAAAGAATATGAGGTTTGGTATTCCAGTTATATGGTCTTATAATAAAATCAGTTTAGATATTTTTCCTGGGTCTTAAATAATTTAAGAAGGAATGGCAAGCATTGATATTCTTCTTGGGGGTTAAAATCAAAACCAAAATTAAAAAAATATTTAGTCACATTGAAATAGTAAAATCTTATAATAGGTCAAATGACAAAAAAATTAAAAAGTTAAATAAAGTGAATATCAAATTATTGATACAATCTAAGTGAACCTTAAAAATTCTCCTTAAATAGTCAAGTAAAAGAAGGTATGTATATAGATAAAGGATTCAGTATTAGCGAAAAATTAAAGATCGTACGCAAAATATTGTTATGTTATTTCGCGAATAAAAAATGCTCCTTGCCCATGTACCTTGTTTTTATGATACTCACTAAATTAATATCTGTAAAACAATAAATCCATTCCATACATAACAGCCGAAAACTATATTTTTTTAATAGAGTACCAAACCCTCAACTGGTCACGACCGGTCTAACGGACCATGATGATTCATCTATCGCATTAATAAACCTTTTTACAACAACACCTTTGTTTAACCCTTTTGTGCGGGCATCCAAAATTATTCACGGGACCGTCCATTAACTTCTTGAGTTTGCTATTGTGATTTTTGCTTATGCTAATCTTGGTCCCGGAAAGCTCGGGCTGTGACTGATTGGTTTGAAAAAGTTTCTCATAGCCCCAGGTGACGTTGAAACCTAATGACGCTTGAGTGTGGGAAGGTATTTGCATATATCGTTACGTAAACAGTTTTTGGAGACATTGTCTTTAAAAAAAAAAAAAGATACGGGTTGTCTATGATTAATGATCGATTTAAAAGTTGGCGATTCCAGTTTGACGCGCAGACAGGACATAGCCTGGTATTCTCTTTGCGAGATAGCTTGTTTGCTTGCGACGTTAATCGCAAAGAAATAATTGTCAGATAATGTTAAGAATTTTTAGATTTTTGTCTTTTTCTTCGCATTTCGATGACAAGGTACTTTGCAGTTTTGCCGGTGGCAGCCACAATCAGGCCTTCCTGTGTGCAGGTTATTACACAGAGGCATGAGGTTAAGTGAGCTATCGTTTGAGTTGCAACGCTTTGCAAAGAGTTCAAATAATTAGGTATCTTTACTGTAGCTGGTATGATTTCGAAGTGAATTTAAAAATTTCTAGATTGGCCGTGGAAATCTATATCAATGTGGAAGATCTTCTGCAGGGGACACAAAAAAGCTTATTATAGAGACTCCCACACTCTCACAGCCATGTGTCCAAAAAAAAAACAGTATTTCTAAAGACATATCCCTAATTTTTAAAAATATTTTTCTTTTTGAATTCCATTTTCGAGCTTAAGTAAATAATATTATGTAGTATCTGTACACACAAGCATGATGATCTCGACGCCAACACGTCACAGAAAGCAAAACATCTAATAACATAATCTGTCCCCAACCCTTCGCCCGATCCCGACCGCGGGGCTTTAATAATGCATTCGCCATTAGTTAACCCGTAGATGCCGCGGCCATCTTCGAGTAATTCTAATTGCACGGAAAGGGTTGAAAGGATTACACTTACGAATTTTCCCAGTCCCATTTTCATTACCTGAAATTTAATCCGCAAGTCTTAACAACGTCGCGAAAAACGCAAACATTGGGCGATGAAACGAAAATAACGTCCCCGAACTTAGATTCGTCCGATATTACAAAGCCATTAGCGTCGAATCTCCTTTTTACCGAGGATATAACATAATTAATTTTTGACGAGGCCGTTGACAGAGTGGCTTTTTTAAAAGCGAGTCACAGAAGGTGTCCGGGCGCAGCTGGGCCAGTATTACGCTAATCTCTACGGCGTCGCACTTGTTAAATATTAACGCAGTCTAATTACAACCTCCTGCCTCCCCACCCACTCTAATGGCTTTTAAAACTGATTCCCGCCCTCGAAGGATGCGTATTTGATGACAACTTTCGTCGTTTTGCGAGTTTCACATCGAGGCGAGGGTACAATAGCACGTGGTCTTTTGCACTTTAATCTCGTTTTACGCAGCGCATCCATTTCCGTTTGTTGTTAAGCATCTCTTATTTGAATGTCACGAGGGAGTAATGGATTGTGAGGTAGCGATAATGCGGTGCATTTGGGCTCTTCAACGCTTTGGATATGTGACGTGTTTAAGGCAAGGGTATGACACTCACGCGGCGCGGTTGAAAACTTAATTGGCATTGTGCAAAACAGTTGTACATTATGTTCGTGGAGTTGAATCACTTGAAGCACTTTACCATCGTTTTATGTTATGGTTAATGATTTATGAGCTAAACAGAACAATTAGATATAAGTAGTAAAAGTAGATACATAAAGTATATTCATGTTTATCAATCAAGGGCCAATACGTATTAACATAAAATTCATATGTTTTGTCTCATATTTCATTACGTACAAAGATTAGTCTCCAAAAGCTTTCTCACTCATATCATTCATAATAATTGTAACTATAGCAATATGAACGTTTTGAACGATATAACAGACACGCATCGCGTTCAACCTGCCACCAACACTTTAATATTAAAGTATAATTGCGTTCGCGTAAAAGCGAAGTAACGTAGTAGGCCCGTTCCTGTTAATATATTAAAAGATTACATAGAAGATAACTTCAGAATTAAAAAATTTCCCAAAAATGGAATAAATGATTTGGCCTAATGAGACTTTGTACTTGATTCATAGGCCTCACTACGACTTTACTTTGACTTCGAGTCAAGAGAGAGAAGAGAGTCAGACGAGATAAATTCTTATTTTACTTTACTTATTGTGAGAAAAAGGCAGCATTCCAAAATAAAACAAGAGTCTGTGAAATAAAATAAGTATTAAAAGTACAACTCGAACCCAGTCTTGCGGTCTGTGAATCTCACTTTAAGATAATTTACTTTTACATATTGGCATAATGGCAAAGCTCTATTCATGATTTAAAATAAAAATATCAGGCTTGAGCGCCTTCTGCGCTCGCCGATCTAGTGTCGTCTTGAGACGTACCGCCTACATAACTTCGTCCTTAAAAAAAAGATATAACCTATATTGTGTAACTTTTTGAAGCGAATACCACCATACCACCTTTTTTTTGAGTGTATGTATTTCCATTTCTAGTACTTTGAGTTTGGTTCAATGTAAGTATCTCGTCCAGGCCACATTTCCAATTTTTCGTTTTAAACATCCTAAGTCGGTTCCCATGCTTACGTAACATTAATGATCGTCCATACAGAATTGGCGAAGCGAAATACCGATTGTTCGGCAAAGGGCTAACAAAGGTTGAATTAATGATATCATGACAGTTATTTGTTCGGCTGGCCAACAAGGAATCTGCAAACAGGTCAAAGGGACCATTTAACGGTACACACTATCTAAGTCTTGCTAATGGTAGCGCGACAATCATTCTGCACCATTAGAAGTATCATTAGGAACACCATTTTATTTGTTGTTTGTTTTCTCAAAACGGCGGGTCGTTTGGATCGGGCTGGCCGCTGTCGGGTTGAAATCATTAATCTGCGAGATGTCATATCGTCTTGACAAAAAGTTTTGATTAACGGTAAGCAAATATGGGAATATGGGATGCGGTGGTGTATTGTCAGGATTTCGGGACGACATCTGTAGATTGCGTTTGTTGATTTAAAATGTGTTGGTTTGGTGTACCAATGAGCTGTCACCCAAGTCTACCATAACTAGAGCAATAATTTTACAGAGGAAGACTCGACACGACAAGGAGACGGAATTTGTAAAAGTCTTTCAAACATTTTTTTTATGCGCTAGAGAAAATAGTGGGTTATTTACAGTTGTATACAGAAGCTGTCATGTTCTGAGCACCAGTTACAAGGACGTTCTTGAAGTAAAAAATTGTAATTTTAGATTAGAGGTTATTTTAGTTTTTAGTGGTAATTTCAGTTGTACTAGTGAAATATTAAATTTAAAGTGTTTATTGTAGCAAGTGTTTCATTATTTGTAATGACTGAACCTTGTGAAGGAAATGGTGACGTCAGCCATGCTGACGTCATTCTTTCTAAAAATTCCGATGGTTTAAATGCGCGTTATATATTTTTTGATGAAAATTTTACTTTTATCTACCCTCAAATAACAAAACGCAAATTCACATTCACTTGTTTCGCGGTTGCAAATACTGAGACATCTGTCAAGTCGTGACATGTCTTATCTGTGGGGAAAAAAGCCCCGTGGGGTGACTTTTTACCCCGCGGTACTTCAGGGTTGGAAATGTATTTATGACTATGTAAATTGGTTGAACAGCATAGAATTTCAGATTTGTTCTTCATTTTGTGTGACAGCTGTTTTTGTTTTAGTCGCAGTTTTAGTATTTTTATGTCGTATTATTTTTTTTTATGTCAGGAAGGTGGCAAACAACCCTGCAGCTCACATTGATGTTAAGTGATGACTGCAGCCTATAGACATCTACATAAAAAACCAGAGATCAATATGCAGATGCGTTGCTTCCCCTGTGATCTAAGGTGTCATGTCTCTGTGATAGTTATTACGGGGCCTTATATTACCATCTAACCGGAACACGATAGTGCCGAACACTACCATTTAGTGTGAGATAGGACTTGGAACTCTACCACCAGCAACATGATGTTTTTGTGTTAAAGTTTTTTTTCTTTTTTTATGTCATGAACATAGTCTCCACAATAACATTGTAATTACTTAAGAAAAAAAAAAGTTTAGTAAAGAAATTTTGTGGAGAATAATAAAACATTATTATTATTATGACACTCATTTATTATAATTCACATTTTACATTTTTTTACATATACATTAAAAAATAAAAACAAAATATATATTTAAAAAAATATAAAAAGGTTGCCACCGGTAGCGGGAGCAGGGTCCAAGCTGTCGGTGGTTAGGGGCTTAGAGAGAGGAACCTCCTTATTATTATTATTATTATAGTAATCAAGTATAGAGTTAAGGCGTCAAGCAGACACATTATTTTGGTAGGTGACTTACTCCGAAACATAATTTTAGTCTGTGATAAAAATCGTAATAGTAATTCTTTCTAATTTTATAATTATTATTTTTAATTAATTTAAATGAATGCCTGCAGCAATCGGTTGCTATCATTAAACAAAGTATGTCAAACTTTTATATTATTATTTGAGGAGTTTAGAAAAAATAAGATCTTACAACATTTTGTATTTTCATCAGCATGGTCGCTGAATTTCCACCCGAAACCATATTAACTACTAAGCCTGGGTTGCACCACGATGTTAGTTAAAGTTATTGTAACATTTCACATCCTGCTCTAACTTTAACAGATATCTTTAAGTTAGAAAGTCGTGGTGCAACCCAGGCTAAATGAGGAGGCAAAAGACGCCATTTTGCTAATATCTAGATGTGTTTTTTTAAATGTCCTAGGCCGACCTCATCCAGCGATTGCCCGCGACTTTCACCAGGTCGTCGGTCCACCTCGTGGGGCGCCTGCCTACGCTCCGTCTTCCGGTACGCAGTCGCTACTCCAGAACTCTTCTGCCCCAACGGCCGTCAGTTCTGCGAGCTATGTTCTCTGCACACTGCCACTTGAGTTTCGCTATTCGGTGGGCTAGGCTCAAGGTCATTTAGAGAGCAATGGAGAGGACTATGTGCGGAGTTTCTCTGCGAGATCGAATCAGAAATGAGGAGATCCGTATGAGAACCAAAGTAACCGACACGTAAGTATGTTTGGCCGAAATTGCTTCTACTTTTGTGCTGATTACATTACACATTTTTGTAAGCCTTAAATTCTGCTAAACGCAGCCATTGAATGCCATTCTAAAACATTAGCTATCAATTAAACTTAAAGGAATCTTGCAACTATTTAGTATAAATCATAGCGACTTAACTTGGTTTTTACTTCCCCCAATAAAGATAGGCGGAAATACTCCGGTAAGTGGATGACGTCACAGGGTCCGCAAAATGCGGATCACGACGGACAAGGGAGGCACTTTTGTTTTTTCACGTCCACGCCAATACGCGTGGCTGGGTTTACATGAGATTTCAAGGAAAAATATCTTGGGAAGTTAAAATACATTTTTTATTAAGGTTTATTCTCTTTATTCGTATTGTATCTGGGATATCGGTGTGGCAGAGCTCCAGTGACGTAGCTCGCGGAAGCAGGCTCTAATGCATTACCTAATCTTCTTGCCGCTACTTTAGCGTTATCTTGTTCCGGTCAGGTGATGTATGGGCCTGGCCCCGTAATTTTCAACACAGAGGCATAACAACTAAGATCCCAGAGGTAAGGCAACGCATAATTATGCATTTTGACCTCTGTTTTTGTCTAGATGTCTATAGTCTATATCACTTAACATCCATATTAACTATGTGCATGGTTGCCACGTTCATTACAAAAAAAGAGATTAACTTCTGAAATTTTTTATAGTAGGTTTTGTTTACAGTGAAACGGCAAGATTTGTTTATCTCGAGACAAGTCATCCGATATAGCGTCATGTGTACCGCAAACAATAAATTTCATTAGGGTGTATGTTTCGGCAGGTCGGTAAAACAATGCGACGAGGGACTTTCACATAAATTGTCACTTGCCTAGAGTGTGGGGTCTTTCTTTTTTATTGATATTTTTGTTAGCATTGCGAACTATGAGTACTATGAGTAGTAATAATAAGTTTGTGTGAAGTATCTTCTAATCTAAGGTTTTCGCGAGCTACGTTCATTGAATAAAACTAGTTTTAGGATTTATCTTTAAACTTCACTATAGGTACATGAACTTGATTATATAAAAATTTCAAGCTTACAGGTTCAAGCATTTTTTTTTTTTACATTTTCAAAAATGTGGGATTGGTCACGTGGCTGGCTGATCCTTGCCAGGCGATGGTTTTTGTACTTAGCGTGTTATGATTTATCCCTACAAAAATGTCTAGCCTTACCCGGCGAACGGTGGTCGGCGGGTTCAGTATATCTGTCTATTTGTTGTCTACGTTTTTATGTCTGTCTTGTGTCTCGCTGTGTGTCGAATAAATAAATGTTTCTGTTTCTGTTAAAAATGGCCGACAAACGTCAAATAGGTTGTGTGCGAAAGAGTTAACGCTCTACAGCGCCGAAATTATCCAAAGTCTCTCTCCCGAGGTCGATGTGCTATATCTTGTTGCGTACTGTAATTATTAATTTTCAAACTGCTCTCAGAAAAATGTCACTTCAGTCCCGATACGACGGGTTGATTTTAAATCATAATCAGTTTAATTTACCTACTAGAGAAAATTCTTCAACACTAGTCTTATTTCAATTAGTTTGTGTGTATTTTAATAAGGGTAGTTAGAAATATATCAATCCGCATATGTTGTGATAAAGTAAAGAGTTAAGAGTTAAGGTTAGACGACGAAGTGTTAAGTAAGTAAGTAAGTAAATATTCTTTATTGTACACCAGTAATGTTCAATAAAAACAAAAATAGAAAAAACAAAGTGAAAGTACAAGTATTGTGGTTTTTAAAATAATTTCTTTGAGTAATTGCACAATGGGGAGTTATATGGTGAGTATATATTATGGAGGTCAAAATGCAGGTGCGTTGTCACCCCTGAGACCTTAGTTATTATGTCTCTGTCAAAGATTTTACGGGGCCATACATTACCATCTAACCGGAACACGATAGTGCTGAACTGTACCATTTGGCGGCAGATAGATTAGTTAATACCTCCTCCCTCGAGCTCCTTCACCGGTACTCTACCACCAGTTGTGTGAGACCATAGAGCAACACCGGAGGGGAGTAGCCATATGCAGGCTTTCCCCTCTGTCAAAGTACAAGACCAAATTATCTAACGCGCCTGTCGCCTAGATGTTTAAATGTGTGCGTGAAATTGTTTCTGTATTTTGTTAAAGTCAAAGTGTGAGTTTTGTAGTAATAGACGTTTTGTGTAGTGTGCGCGTGTGTCGCACGCATTTTCCCCCGCAAAAAATTACGGACTGTTTTGCATCAGTAATAAACGCAACGGCTACTCCCCTCCAGTCCGCCGCGGCCGGTGGCCCGTGTTGCTCTATGTGTGAGACAAACGAAGCTGTTTATGAGGATAATTACAAGTGGAAAACTGAAGTCTTAATGAGCACACAAGCCTAATGACTTGAACTTTTTCACACTAACAACTGCCGCAAGTCGTGAACTTTGAAGACATATACTTATCAGCAAATACTAGAAAAAATACCCACCATGTCGCTCAGCTGTACATCAACCATTATAAAACCAATAGTCCAACGCTAGGCAAAGAAGGATCTGCGGGATGTGTTGAGATGAGAGCGATAAGACAGACGGACAGACGGCCAGTGTATGGTGAACGACGGGCACCTATATGATGCTATCGGACGTCGAATGCGTGGAGCGGATATAATGTTTGTTGTGTTTTTAATATCTAATACCTTTAAACGAGCAATTCTTGTATGTATATATAGAATCAAGATCTCGGAAACGGCTAGTACGATTTTCTTGAAACTTACAGATTAGGGGTTTTTCGGGTCAAGTAATCGATTTATTTAGGTTCCAGGTCCAAGAAAAGCTCGGTTCCAAGTTAATAATAAATTTTCTTCATAACCGACGACTAACGCCATCTATTGATGAATAGAAGAACCATTAGTCTACTAACGTTAGTCGTATTTTTAGCAAAGAAGAAGTGTTTGATTTGAGGTTTTTATTCATATTTCTTCAGTATGCAATTCATACTAAATATAATTTTCAAAAATCGCTACGGAGCGAAGCTCGGTCAACCAGGTACTGATGTTAATTGGTTGATTATGAAGCATTTTCTTTTTCTATTGTGAAATATTTATTTTGTTTTTTATTTCAAATAAAATGTATGTATGTATCTTCACGCCAGGTCCCTAACGGGGTAGGCAGAGAGTGTAGAGCGCCAGATATCCCGGTTCAGACAAACCTCTCGTGCCTCGTCTACCTTCATCATTCTCTTCATACATGCACGCCAATTAAAATATGCAGGTATTTTTTTATTATTTCGTCTTAAGTCGTTACATTATCACCTGACCGGAACACGATAGTACTTACTGATACTTACTACCATTTGGCGGAAGGTAGATGAGGTAATGCGGTGGTGCCTATGTCCGTGAGCTCCATCAATGGAGTTTTACCACAGTAGGTACCTCGGGGCAACTTCTAGTAGGTAAATGGAAAAATCCTCACTTACCTGACCTACCTACAGGACGCCAGCATAGCAGTGACGGCCCCTACTACTGGGCAGATTCACTTCAAGTAGATATCAGTCATACCTGCATTAACTACTATAAACAAAAAACAGCTCTAAGCCATCGCTATTCTGCGCATGCGTCTAATCGCGCGGGTGGTCGCGCCTGATTGTGATTGACAGTCACACGTCACAGCAACGCATCCATCACACAAACACGCAACCATTCCAACAAACACAACATACATTACATCGCAACCAAATCCACTCAAGCAAAAACTACAAGCAAAACACGCAATGCACACCCAAACAACAAAGTCTCTCATTCGTTTTCGATTCTCAGTAAATGCCTAACTAACTAGGGCTCGCCTTGAAGGCTTTCAAAGGGTTTTGAATACGTACCAGTGACAGGCCAGTGTGAAAGGATGGGTGAGATCAAAAGATTTTGAAGGCTTGTAGGACACAATGATTTTTTTAATTCGGAACACTATCCATCATCGTTCAATTTTACGATTTTGTTTGGCTTTGTCGATGGTGAATGTCAGGCTTGTAGGTAATTATGTATTTACACGGCTGTAGACGAGAAATGGGAGAGTCGATATGGAATTTGTTTATTGCGCAATGTTATAGCACACCTGCGACACTCCGCCAAAATTCCATACAAACGCTTAATTTGGTCTCTATTACACAGACATCCATAGAGCAACACCGGAGGGGAGTAGCCATATGCAGGCTTTCCCGTCTGACAAAGTACAAGCCCAAATGGGCCTATACCTGTCGCCTAGGTGTTTAAATGTGTGCGTGAAATTGTTTCTGTATTTTGTTAAAGTCAAGGTGAGAGTTTCGTAGTAATAGACGATTTTTGTAGTGAGCGTGTGTGTCGCACGCATTTCCCCCCGCAAAAAATGACAGACTGTTTTGCATCGGAAATGCACGCTATGGCTACTCCCCTCCGGTGCACTGCGACCGGTGGCCCGCGTTGCTCTATGCAGACATCAATCAGTGACGTGTATTTACACGTGCACCTGTGTGCGTAGCACTTCCAAAATACCAAACGTCGCCCATAAGAGGGGGGGAGGTTGGGTGAGGTGGTAAATCGGGCGGGACGCCGAAGTGTCCATTCTATACATAGAATTATTACATATTCTCTGGTTATAGTGCAATAAAAGTGTATACTTACCATTTGATGGGGTCTAAGTCATAGGAATCGGCGTGCATGTATGAAGAGAATGATGTATGTAGTAGAAACACGAATAATGATTGAACATTTTTGAAAGACCTATCCAACGATATCCCACATTATATAGAAAACGAAAAATTTAAAAAAGAATTCGCGCGTTATTTGTAGAGGAGGTACCCTAAAAAAGAACCACGGACCTTCGGAATATAATTGATTTTTCTTACTAATTACTAATTACAGACGAAACCTACGCTCTCGAGTTCTCTCACTCGACCTCTGCCATCATTATAATGTGTTCATATTTGCCTTTATCCTACTAATATTATAAATGTAAGCTAGCTTATATTAGTTAAGTTAGACGACCCGGTTAGTCCAGCGGTGTGAGATGACAGTTTGATTCGAAGGGTCGCGGGTTCGATCCCCGCACCGGGACAAATATTTGTATGGCCTACAGATATTTGTTTCGGGTCTGGGTGTTTGTGTATGTGTTGTATGTGTACAACGGCACCCACGACACAGGTGTAAGCGTTTTTTTTTTTTAAGTTTGTTTGTTACACTTTCATTTGAAAACGACTAAACCAATCATCATGAAACCAGTGCCGTAAAAAGCCGGTGCGGGGCCCATAGCAAATGTGACCATGGGGCCCTAGAGTTACATTGCCTACTGAAATTTAGGATGTAAATAAAACAACATTTACGAAAAGGAATCGAAAACAAATATAAGGGGATTCCCCCTGTAAGTATTGTGGTATTGCCAACTTGCAACAAAATAATTTAACTGGTGGTAGAGCTCCAGTGACGGAGCTCGCGGGCGTAGGCACCACCGCATTACCTAATATACTTGCCGTTAAATGGTTGTGTTAGTGTTCAGCACTATCGTGTTTCGGTCAGGTGGTAATGTACGGCTTTGTAATTTCCGGCACAGAAGCATAACACCTAATGCCTCAGGAGTGGCAGCGCATTTGCATTTTGACCTCTGGTCATTGTGTGGGTGTCTATAGGCTGCAGTCATCACTTAACATCAATGTGAACTGCACGCTTGTTTGCCACTTTTATTACATAAAAAAAAAACCTATATAATTAGTGGTCAACGCTCCCTTTGAGAATAGCTAAGGTGTATTACATATTTGTGTTTTTTTTGGGCACAGGCACGGGGCCCCCAATGGCGCGGGGCCCGTAGCATTCGCTACTCCTGCTATATGGCTAATCCGGCACTGCGTGAAACTTTGTACACACATTCTGGGAGGTATTAAAAGTAACTTATGATACTTTTAATACATGCGAGCGAAGCCGCGGGTAAAAGCTAGTTAAGTCATAAAATGTTCAGGGAATCCTCCATTTGTAGGCGTTTTCAATAGGCAGGGCGTCAAGTTTTGACTCAAATCAATCGTAAGGAGTTTGCGCGTCACCTTTGTAGATAACAAACACAACAGAGGTCGTGGGTCGTGACCTGTGACCCTATTGGGCGACCTCTGCCCCGCCTACCGCCTACCTTGCTGAAACTGAAGAGTTTTCTTATATTACAATTTTCATTGGCTTATAAATGAAGCTTTCGATTTATGAGTCATTTCAAATGGGTTCTCTAGGGGTGATATTTGTCCGTATTGAGCAGAAATATGATTCCTGATAAGTATGTTAATTGAAGATACTTGTTTTGTGAATTTTGTCACCACAATGTGTTTTTAGACCGCGATATTACTAAAACCAGAAGCGCGAATGGCCCGGCGACTGGTGGTAGAGCTCCAGTGACGGAGCTCGCGGGCGTAGGCACCACCGCATTACCTAATGTACTTGCCGCTAAATGATAGTGTTCAGCACTATCGTGTTCCGGTCAGGTGGTAATTAATGTACGGCCCTGTAATTTCCGGCACAGAGGCATAACACCTAATGCCTCAGGAGTGGCAGCGCATCTACATTTTGACTTTTGGTCATTGTGTGGGTGTCTATAGGCTGCAGTCATCACTTAACATCATTGTGAACTGCACGCTTGTATGCCAATTTAATTACATAAAAAAAAAAAACGATCTACTCGGCTAAGCACTCCGGGCGCGGTCGGGTAGTGTGATGGGTGACCTTTAGTGGCAAATTACATGCGCGTTTCCGTGCTTCGGAGGGCACGTTAAGCCGTCGGTCCCGGTTGCTATCGATAGATAGCAGTCGTTAAACCTTGTCGGAGGCCTTATGGGCGGTTTGAAAACATCCGACAGCTGGTTGACCGCTAACTGGTATCTCCATCAATCCACATTGGAGCAGCGTGGTGGAGTAAGCTCCAGGCCTCCCCCCTAAAAAGAGGAGAGACTTTTGCCCAGCAGTGGGACGTATAATGGGTTGCCATTGTTACTATTATTATATTATAAATGAAGCTTTCGATTTATGAGTCATTTCAAATGGGTTCTCCAGGGGTGATATTTGTTTAATTGGTCCGTTGTGATCAGAAATATAATTGCTGATTGGTATGATAGTTGAAGATATTTGATTTTGTGAATATTACCACAAAATTTCTACTGGTGGTAGAGCTTCAGTGACGAAGCTCGCGGGCGTAAGCACCACCGCATTACCTAATATACTTGAGTATGTAGACCATGTTGTTTAATAATCTACTATTGTTATATTTCAACTCCTTAAAGGGATTTTTAAGACGTATTTATAAAAAAGATTATTTAATATAATAAATAGGGAAATTATTTTATAATTATGTATATATATTTGGTGAGAATCACCTTACCATTTAGTGACATAAAAATAGATTACAACCGATTTTCATACCTACCAAATACACACAAAATTTTATCATGACCGGTCCAGCCGTTTCAGACGAGTATAATACAAACACTGTGAAGAATTTTATATATTAGATTAGATCTATATACCTACCGACTACTACCTACGTTTCGATATAAAGCATATACAAGCATACCAAGATATTTTTACTGGTGGTAGAGCTCCAGTGACGGAACTCGCGGGCGTAGGCACCACCGCATTACCTAATATACTTGCCGCTAAATGGTAGTGTTCAGCACTATCGTGTTCCGGTCAGGTGGTAATGTACGGCCCTGTAATTTCTGGCACAGAGGCATAACACCTTAGGCCTTAGGAGTGGTAACGCATCTGCATTTCTACCTCTGGTCATTGTGTGGGTGTCTATAGGCTGCAGTCATCACTTAAAATCAATGTGAACTGTATGATTGTTTGCCACTTTTAAAACATAAAATATATATATATTATTCAAAAGTTATAATAAAATATATCTGTATTCACGTAATGAATATAAGATTAAGAACACACTTATTATACGTACATGGAAGAGCTTTAATTAGAAAATTAAAATTGGGTTATTGGATTAGCATGTAAATTAATATTGCTATCATTCTAAAATAAGTGTTATTCACTATAATGTACATTATACCTATATAGGAAGAAATAAATAATGAAGATAATAATAAAAGCTTGTCAAAAAATAATTGCTAGCTACTGCTTTAATTAATAAGACATTTTGCTTATAAAATATGATGTCTTTTAATGTAGTATATAACGGTTAAATAAAATAAAGGCAAAAGATACATCATCGATTAACTATTAACTCGACGGGTTAGTTCAGCGGTGTGAGACGTCCGTATGATTTGAAGGGTCTCGGGTTCAATCCCCGCAGCGGGACAAATATTTGTATGGCCTACAGATATTTGTTTCAGATCTGGGTGTTTGTGTATGTGTTGGGGGTCGTCCATTAATCACGTGAGACTCGAAAGGGGGAGGGGGGGGGGTGGGGGATCCGGAAAAAATCACGAAACATCACAAGAGGCAGGGCATATAAGGAGTTATCACGAGTGTTTATTTCTACTTCGAGTGCCCGATTTCAGCCGAAAAGTGCGAAGTTCGTCTCGACCTAACAGTCGCCAGTTTAGGCAATTTCCACGTCAAATACAAGCTTTTTTATTCCAAAATAATACACGTGATCTTAGGTGGGGGTGGGGGGTTATCTAAAACCTCACCACGTATCACCAAGGCTGAGGATTATTAGGTCAAAACGACGCTAAAACATCACGTGATTAATGGACGGCCCCTTGTATATGTACAACGGCATCCACGACACAGGTTATACCTAGTGTGGGGACAACCCCAAAAAAACCATAAGAAACTCGTTAAAAAACATGTAGTACATAAATATTTTGCACTGATCGTGTAGTTCGAGGAACACCTCTGGGGCCTGAGGGCCTATTTTCTCTCACATTATCTAACCTATCTGCCGCTACATGGTAATGTTCTGCTCTATCGTGTGCTGGTTAAATGGTTATCTATAGCTCTTTTATTTCTGTCACAGAGACAAAACAACTCAGACAAAAATTCTGCCCACTAGGTACATACACCGTGTTATACCATGACCGAGTTAGGATCGTATCAAGCGCGGAAATTAACACGATACGGACTACTATGCCTACTAGAATGTATCAACAGCGAATCATACATACATCCGTTTCGGTTTGTGACCGGAGCGTGTATCGGCACCGGCAAAATATTCTCGGCGACAATTCTTGACGCTTCGTGCATAGCACGCGGCGTTGTCGTTCGGTGACGGAACGGTCTTGTGGCCTGCCACGCTCCTAGCACGCTCATGGTATGTAGTGGGCAGAATCATTTATATTTTTTGCGGAACACGAGTTTGCTGGACTCTTTAGCAACAGATTGGTAAATTAGGTAATACGCCACGGTGATGTCTAGGCCCTCGAGTTGTGACATTGCGACTACCACTATATTCTAAGCGGCACTAGGTAGTGCCAAATTAATTAAACGGATACCTACATAATTCCCACGGAAGCCGAGGCAGGTGCGCCAAACGAAAATCAGTGCGGGTCACAGATCAGGAGCCACCAACCGTCGGTCACGCACGTTGCGTCTATTGTCCCGGCGGAATCGTCAACTGTTGGATAATTACCAGACTGACTGCCGAGGTAACGTTAAAATCTGTGCGGGGCTAATTTTTTTTAACTATCTAAATTTACAATTTGCTATTAGAGACAGTAGCGGACCCTTCTTTGCGTGTCGGTGTGTCTTCGCTTAAAGGATCATGGCAAGATTTGTACAGAAAAAATGAAAAAAAAGGTACACGGTAAAACAGCATGGAAATATTATCCAGTGAACGTAAACAACATTTCCTGATACTTTAAATATTTTTAACTCTCCGGAATAAAAAGTTTGTAATTGAACTTTAGTATGGAGTGCTTCTACCGTTGTTAGGAAAGACGATTTTTATTCCGGTGATTTGAAAATAATTTACATACCAGAAAATGTCCCTAGATAAATATTTTTAATCCGTTTTAACTTGTACCATTTTCTAACTTTTTTGTATAAATCAATGTATGAAACTTGCCATGATTCTTTGTTTAACTGCAGTCATCACTTAACATCCATGTGACCTGCAGGCTTGTTTGCCACTTTCGTTACATAAAAACAACTTGGGTCTCAGGAGTGGTTACCAGTGGCAACGCATTTACATTTTGACCTCCGGGTAAATGTCTATATTGGGTGCAGTCATCAATTAACATCCATGTGAAATGCATGCTTGTTTACCATCTCTGTATCATAAAAAAATTGATTTGTCACCCCCGGCAACTGCACCCGCGACACGGGTTAAAAGTAGTCAACGGTGGTCTGTGAGGCTGCTAGTGTACTTTTTATGGGTATATTATTTGTTTACACACACGCTAGCATTACGTGCAAACAACCTGCGCATGCGCACGATAGTGTCAAACAACCTGCGCATGCGCACGATAGTGTTGATGTAGAGTCCAGCGATAGAGTCCGATACACGGTTAGCGTCCCTACATCTTGTTATCTGATATTACAACTGAACACACTGATCTGTATCGATGCTATTAACTGTCTATTAGAAGCAAATGGCGTAGTAAATAAAAAAACTTAACCCGTACAGATTCGTCATGTCTGTGAAAATATAGATCTTTGAAAATAGCATTGAGGTTCCGTTGTTGGAGGGGGGGGGGTGGTTCGGGGGTCTCGAGGATTTCGTCATTCCCCGGGCCTATCTGCCCCCGAAGCATCGGGGGCGTGGTGGTTAACGGGATGCAGGCACGCAGGGAAAACTAGCTGAGGAAGGCCATATAAGTACTTTTTTTAATGAGCTTTTTAAATCCATTTTATTAGGTTTTTTTTTGTCTTTTTTTGTTTATTTTACGTCATGTCTGTGAAATATAAGATCTTTTAAAATAACATTCAGGTTCCTAAAACCATTTTTATAGTAAAGTCCATTGTATAGTCCTTTTTTTAAGGACCTATGTAAGCAGCTCGTCTTGAGACGGCTCTAGTCTGCTTGGCCATTGGCCAGCGCAAAGGGCTCGCAGCCTAAATAAAGTAACAACAACTTATTTTATAAGTGTCTAAACAAGTAGAGCTTTTTTAGGGTTCCGTACCTTAAAAGGAAAAAAGGAACCCTCATAAGATCACTCGTGCGTCTGTCTGTCTGTCTGTCCGTCTGTCACAGCCAATTTGCTCCGAAACTACTCGACCGATTGAGTTGAAATTTGATGAATATATGTAATGTGGTGACCCAAAGATGAACGCGTCAAGTAAAATAATAAATTTTAAACAGGGGGGCCACTTTCGGGGGGTAAATCAGAAAATTTAAAAAAAAATCGTTAACTGTGTCGTGTGACATATCAAATGAAAGAGGTTGTTGTCAGCATCTCAGAGATATTTTTTTAATAATTTTTGCATTTGAAGTTATTTAAGAAAAACGACGAAAATTAACCATTCCCCCTATCTTCGAAACTACTGAACTTAAAATTTTGAAAAAAATGTGGAAAATAGTTCTTTGCCTATAGATTGCTGGAAAACCTATAAGAAGTTTGAGTATTCAAATTAAATCGAAAATTCTTAATAATATAACCCCCCCTGCCGGTACCACCGTAACCGCTATGTCCCTGCATTTAAAATCTGTAATGTTTTCGAAAATATTTATTTAAATTACAGAACCCTCACCACGCGAGTCGAACTCGCACTTGTCCGGTTTTTCAGTAGTCTTAAGGGTGAAGGCTCTATTATCTATCTAGGTACCCCTAATTTGCATAGCATATTCACCGCAAATGTGTTTCGGTTCTTTCGACCTTAATAGTAGCAGCGCAACTACATAATCCTATAGTTTTTATGTAGAGTCATCATCATTTGACGGCCCTGTAATTTTCAGCACAGAGGCATAACACCTTGGGCCTCAGGGGTGGTAACGCATCTGCATTTTGACCTTGGTCTTTGGGTAGGTGTCTATAGGCTGCAGTCATCACTTAACATCAATGTGAACTGCATGCTTGTTTGCCACTTCCATTAGATAAAAAAAAATCATCTTCATCACCATTTAAACTGTCAAAGATATCCAATGTTAGTCCTGAGTTACCCTCATTCAAAAATTTCTCATTAATTACTTAGACAAGTAATAAAATTAATTTGTAAAAACAAGGAATTAATAAAACAAAATACATCAAAAATCCATAGAGACATTTTTAATTTCTCAATATTACGCTTCTTCATACAACTCCTTTCCATACATACCAACATTATCTATAGTTAAATGTATCACTGTACAGTTTGTTGCAAATACATTGCGTATCCAATTGAGTATCGCACCAACCCTTTAAAAATGTCAGTAAGTAATAAATAAATGATAAAGCATTTTTTCAATTGGTCCTACTTATGCAACAAGGAACCGACATGTCAAAATCGATTTATGTATAGATATCATAAATTAATAGAGTAAAGGTCTTAAGTCGAACTTGGCATGTTAGTGGATGGTACCTTGTTGCAAAAGTAGGTCCAATTTATGTTTTGCTTATGGATTAACTTTTATTACAGGTTCACTGTCCGAAATCAAGACACAATTGTTATAAACAATAAAACCATAATTATGTGGTATGTTAGACCACAATTGGTTTGTTTTAGTCTGTAAAATTAGATGCCTGACTGACATTGATTTCGATTTGTTAGATTGAGTATTTTTTTTTTGTGATATAACACCCACTTTTTTATCGAGTAGGTAAGTCAAATATTCAATCATAAATTTAAGTCGAATATTCGACATAAAAATGTTTATTTGATTATTCGTTTACTTCGTTGATGGTATTTTTTATTAATTGAGAATGTAATAAATAATTTATACGGCGTACGTATTATTATCAAAAAATCTTAACTTTTTTCTCTTTTAGGTATATTTACCTCTAATTATGTCAAAGTAAACCAATTTAGAAAAAAGCTTTTATCTTTAATTATGTTAAAGTAAACCAATTTAAAGATAAAAGTTATTTAAAAAGTACGTAGGTATGTACTTTCAAATAAAAACACAAGAAAGAATTAATATCAAGGTTGGTGTGATATCTAATTTGGCAGGAAACGATTATTTTTGAAGTAGTCAGACATTGTATTCAAAGTAAAATTAAAACAGTAAAATCCATTTTGATCAATATTTGACTTAATATTGTCAAAAATGCATAATTTTTGAGTTTTATTTTAAATAGCGAATTTTTTAAAATATCATAACATGACTTTTTAAAACAAAAAAACAGCTTACAGGTGCTTTTACTCGTAAATTCGATAAGAGGTATGTTTAATTTGTTAAATAAATAACTATTTTTGATCATTTAATTAGATAATTGACTAATTTTGTAATTTTGAAAAATGAGTTTCATGAAAGCAAATTGAGCTTTGATATTATCTAATGCCATATATTTACCAAAAAGTAAATAAAACAATATCGATATATTTTTTTAGAAAAAAAAATGAAAATACTATACAGCTAATGTCTCGCAAAGGTTTATTTAGATAAAAAAAATATATTTTGAAATGCAACACGCGTTTTTGAGACTATGCAATATCTTCTCGTCTTCAACATAAAAGAATTGAAGTTATAATATTAAATGCTTTTGGAATTAAAATTATAATATTTGTACATTTCGACGTAAATAATATACAAAAAAAATATTTAAAAAGGAGCACCAGAAAACAAAATATAATTTGTGACTATATAGGAAAAGAATCACTCCAAACACAAATACAGGTTGTTAAGAATATTTCTGAAAAAATAAAATTATTTAACTTTTAGCTTTGTATTAGAAAGCATAGCCAGAGAATATGTAAGGCATAGCTAATAATCTTCAATAACCACTCAGATTGCATTTGGCGTGATCTTTTCTATGAGACATACATACAATTATTATGTGTTACTTATAAATAAGAAGTTAAAAAAAAAACTTGGGCCGATATAATTTTTTAGACAAAAAATTGAATTTTTAAAACCTTTGATTCTTTCTGCAAGTACAATAAAAATATTTTTATAAATAAAATTTTGCATAAACAGGCATGAACATAATGTAATCAGCTTCTAAAAATGATACCTCCATAAAATAGATAATAAAAACATACTTATAGATAGAAGTTGGAAAATTATGTCTCACACAAACCGGCCTCTGTAGATTTTTCTACAACTGAATTTTATACAAAATAATAAAGAGGTCCAAATTATTATCTCTATACATACCACTATACATTTATACCATTGCACGACCGACAGTTATTGCGTACGTCAATCCAAGATTGCTTTACATCCTATATAATTTCAACCAAGTAATCCGATCAATACAAGTAAACATTTAATCGTAGAAAACGTTTCTAGAGCCTTATCACATTAAATATACATACGTACATTTACAATAAAAACATTTTATTTACAATATTAAATATTATAATCTAATCTAAATATTTTTACAGAGGAACAAAATAACTTGAACTAATAGACACTACCCCACTTATCTAAGAGTCCTATTTCATGTCTGGCAGCGAACACGTTTCGTTTCTTACGTTGAGGAGGTTGTCGATCATCAGGGTCTTCTGAGTCTTCTCGCTCGTCTCGAAGGTCTCGTGTTCGGTGTTCTTCGGCGCGTAGAACGCCGAGATGGGATCGAACACGTCGGCTCTCTCGCTGTCCCTGCTCTGCGACCCGAAGTACTCCTCGGAGGTGTCCTGTTCGTGGAACTCGCTGGAGGAGGTGACGGCGTCCTCAGGCGCGTCCCGGTACCTCTGGAACTCGAAGCGCTGGGTCGGCAGGTACGGCGGGAAGCCGTACGGCGTTGATCAGGCCGCCGCTAGCTGTCGCCACATCGTATGTCACATGGTCGCCATGTAAGGCCACGAGAATGAGCTCCCTGATAGCAGCATATCCCTTATCAGCGTCTCGATAGGAGTCTTGCCGACCAATCGCACGAAAAACAGCTGTTCTATGACTTGCGAGCTGACTGTTCGTA
This sequence comes from Macrosoma leucophasiata, assembly GCA_036365455.1. NCBI lineage: Eukaryota > Metazoa > Arthropoda > Insecta > Lepidoptera > Hedylidae > Macrosoma > Macrosoma leucophasiata. The sequence continues at coordinate 16,044,323 of JAWQUS010000021.1, forward strand.
GGGAGGGCAGTCGGAGGAGTAGTTTGCCGAAGCGCGTCGGTTGGTTCGGGTACTGACTCCTGCAGTACTCTTCGAGGGCGCACTGGGATTTCTCTTGTAGGCTCTCTATGTGTGGTACATCGGAGAGGCCACAGGCATCTGTAATAAGATTAACCAGAATTAATATTTGAGTTTAAACAGTGATGAAAACAAAATATTGATACATAACTTTTGGAATGCAGAAATAAACGGAGAATAAGATAGAACCTCTATGGCTTTCATATAACTATATTTTCTTCTACAAAAAATAGTTAGCGTATTGGTCTATACAGCTTAGTTTTTCATTGTTTTATCAGTTATGCTATTTTAATATCGATGTTTAGCGGACACTTTTCAGCAATCTGAGTAATTTTTAAGTACTCAGTTGGAAAGATAGTTAGGTTAGATCCTCGGGACTTCCCAACCGAAGATTAAACTATCGAGGCATTCAAAAAGATATATCAAGAGATTTAGCTACCATAAAATAAATTATAAAATCCCTCCAAAAAGGAATTCTGCGGACAAAGATCATCAAAACAATGGCAGGTAATACAAATTTTCGGTACATTACACTCCTCTCCCTCATTTCGTTTACCCCCAGCCCCGACCCTAGCACGACTTGCGTGGTCGTTTCAGGTTATCACCAACTGACGATTACAGTGAAAGATGCACCGCTCTTAATCGCATATGTCTTATGTGCCCCTCCAATGCTCTAAGCAGAGGTTCAGACCCACAGGAGTCTCCCTTATGCAGTTGTCCTAACTTTTGCTCACTTCCCTCTAAAATGGTTGAGGAGGGCAATGGTTGTCACATGCGTCACACTCGTGAACGGGTGGTGTTGGTGGGGACTGGTCTGTTCTGGTTTGCAGGAGCTACATCTCATTTAGTAGATAGCAGTTTACTTGCATCTATGCTATGGACGTTCACATTATTTGATTTTTCATGATATGAAAAGAGCTCTTGCTGAGTTCGTTGGGTAGCGGAGTTCTTCTCAGTAGTGACTGCACTTGGAACTCTGCTAAGCGAATAACTTTGATCGTGATGAATAAGTTTTTTTTTCTTCATTTAGGTATCATCATTGAAGAAATAGAACATTTTTGTGATTATTATGTTTTAACTAAGTAGTTTAAATTCTAATTTTTAATTTACTATTAATATATGTTCTTGCTTTTACTATATGTAATAGTTATTCACTCTAGATATTTTATGATTTCTTGACATTTTGAAAGTATCTGTAAAGATCTATTCGAAATAAAAATATATTCTATTATTTATTTAGGCTGAGAGCAGCATCTGCGCTCACCGATTGCTCAGTGTAGTAGACTAGTCTCCTCGAGACGTGCCGCCTACATAAGTCCAGACAAAAAAAACCCATTTCGTAACCGGCATTGTAAAAAGAAGTTGCGTGTTTTGTTCGTTTTATAACGTATTTATATTGTGATGACTACTCGACGACTAATTAACACTAGAGTGTCAAATGATTGTCCCAATAACATATTTACGTCGGTGTCGTAATTATTTCATAATTTAAGTTCCCTACTTTATCGACTTCTATAAAGACGGTAGATATCTATGACATTAGTGACTTTAATGGTGCATTCATAGTTATAAAGATTACGTTGTACGAGTATATGTCAGTAGCTAATGTGTTCTTTATTATTTTAATGTAAAGCAAGGTTATAATTTTCATTTATGTTAGATTTTTAATTGAATGTATTAATCAGCTATTATTAGGTGACGTAGATCAGCTGTTATCGTACTCTAGTTAAAGAAAAATGAAATAAAAAGACTTCGGGTGATATTTGAAACTGCGACCTCAGGGGTCATTAGCCCAACTGCTTTACCACTAAGCTGAAGCTCGAATATCTAACAGCAGCATTCCTATTTTGTCCGTTTGTATAAGAGAGAATGGAACATTCTGTTGATACTTGATTGATTTGATTTGTGGTTATATGAAACTGAAAATCATAACTGATCAGTCAATTAAGGTTGTTCGCTATGAATGTGCGCTTTAGGGCAATATTCCAAGTACCATCAATTAAATTTAATTATTTGTTAGAGGTAACAGTCTTCTCCTAAAGGAAAAAATCGACTACTGTACAAAAATGATAAAACATCTACAATTTAAAATAAAATGTGTCCACTAGACATACATAATACATTTTTATTCAGTTGCCTTTATGCCATCCAAAAATCCTCCGAGAAAGAAAAGGAAACATAAGAAATATTAATCCTTTCCGGTACCAACCCTCAAAATAAAGCCGTATAAACATAACAACCCGTGAACGTTCGCAGACCGCCTTAACGCGATTAGGCCCCCGCTACATTACGCCGATGCCACATTAATATTTTTTTATTGTTATACGCAAAGCAATGACGCGGTAAACAAAAGGGTCATTATGATATCCAGCAGATGTGGTCTGGACACAATTACTGTCTTGTGATATACTGTGTTGCTATGAGTAACGTGGGGTGATGGTTTCTCTAATCTATTTCACAAATTATATTTCATGTTACGCCAGTATTCAAATAAATATCCTATTCTGTTGATTAAAAATCAAAATCAATGATAATTTTCCAATTGTTTTGCAAACATAGCACTATTATCAAAAGTTTCTATCCTCTCAAATTACTTGAAAATTTATCAAATAGGATTTTGAATATCGATGAAGCTCTGGAAGATTTTGAAACTAAGCAATATCATAAACAGATAAAAAGATAGTCAATACTTAACTTAATAACTTTTATATTGTTTTTCGATCGTTAAATCAAAAAGTTTCATCTGAGAAAAAAACATGGCTACTCCAGTTTGACATTATAATGTCTACAGTAAAATGATACTTACTCATTGTCAAGTATTTTCATAATTAAGTAACTTTCCACTAGTCTATTGCGTGTGAATAGTTAAAGGACAATGACGTCACAATATGGTGTAATGGAATGGCCACTTTAATAAATAACTGGCAGTTTAAGAGGTGTAATTAAAAATTAACCCACTTGTCAGAGACATTTGGACACGAACGTTAATTGTACGAAGTCATGAATATTATGATGACCACATATTACATCTAGTTTCTTGGATTGATACACAGCTGTTTTCTTTATACCTACATGTAAAGCTTGAGAGATCTCAGGCCTGTGGTTTGGTTGACCCTCTTTTCAGCTTCTGGGGTCTCGGATAGACTGACTGGATTTTAGTTTAATATAGGTACGCGACATAAATTCGAAATAAGGTTTTATTTCAATGTTGTTAACGTGATAGAGTTAATTTTTGCATCAAACTTCGCCTTATATTATTCTTATCGGATGGTAATAAATTTGTTCAAGATTACCACAGATCATAGTCATCTACTAAAAGGCGAAGCTTTCCTATTTTAATGAGTTTGTCAATTAAACTCGATTACAAGGTTACATTTATTGTTTTTTAATTTGTCAGTCTTCACATCTATCGTAACGTTTTCAAGGATTGTCTAATCTCATTAATTATAACCAATTTTATATGTACGCACTACCTGACCTACATTTTGGTTAAACTAATGAAACTTCTCTATCAATTTTAATTCCTGCGTCCACGCCTCCTGCCGTCTTGCCTGGGTGACGCAATGGTAATTGTGTTCACTTGCACTAATTGAAACCTCTGGCCAGCTGCTCTTGATACCTAATTGATACACCAAGAACACACCATCGAGATACTTATTGTCTACATCGTTGAGGTGATATTGGTTTGGCTACAACAGATGATAGATTGATGAATCGAATTCAAATGTGACAGGATGATTTTGAATTTTATCGCTGATGTCATTGGGTTCATTGTAGGTATTTGAAGGCGCGTCGTTGTTTTCTTGTGAGAACATTGACATTGTTGTATTTAAGTCTAGTGTTATTAGTTTCAGTTCTTGATTTCTTAAGTTTTCTTTTTTAAGTTCATCTTAAATAGCATCAGATACAATAACTGCATGTACATTAGTTTCTCCCAAATACCTACTTAAAAATGATATTTTTCTAATTTCCAAAACATAATTATGTAGATATACACAGCTAATTTATTTTACTTTGTCTTTATTTGTGATATAATAAGAATGTGTCAAGGAAGGCATGTCGTGTCGAGGTCATTTGTATAAAACCAACACCGATTTGAACTGGAAATAATTTCAATTGGAGTTGTCTTAACGACCCTTCAATTTATGTTCGTTGATGGCATATCAAATATCAATCATTTATACCAAGAGATAAACTTTGGACATACATTTATTAGCACAGACCAATCAGCCTTCCTATAGACTGAGAATGTGGCAAAGTTTTATGAACTGCTGAGGAAATGGGGCTATATTGTTAACAGATTTTCTTAATAATATAATACGAGAAAAAAATAAAAAAAATGTTTTTATTTTGGATAAGTATCTAAATTATTTTAGATACCTACATAAGTGAAGTCATTAAAATTTTAAAAATACATACATCGAATAATATAAAATAAAAACAGATAGGTCATAGTAAATTAAAATCATATTAATTTTCACATTTTCTTCGCGATTAAGGTATACCTATACTTGTGCCAAATTTCAAATCTCTAGTGCCAATAGTTTTTGCGCTCATCCGCGGACGGACAGACAGACAGACGGACATGGCGAAACTGAAAGGGTTCCTTGTTTACTACGGAACCCTATGAACCCTTATTAAAACTAGAAAAACCGGTCAAGTGCATGTCGGGCCACGCGCAGTGTTGGGTTCCGTAGTTACAGAGTAAAAGATGTAATGAAAAAAAATAATAAATATTTTGTATGGACTTGTTCGAAATTTTCGAGTAAAGTACATTTGATCGACTATTACTCGCAAATTTCGAGCATACGAAGAAAAGAGATATCAAATTTTTTCATACGTCAAAGAACAAATCATGACCAGCGTAATTTGAGCTACCATGAATATTAATCTGTATTATTTATTGATTTATTAAGTGTATTATAATACTGACCGGTGAATACAAATACCATCCTTTTTCAAATTAGAAGTGTTAGTGATTTTACTGCACCATCTCACACTACAACTCGGCATCTTATGTTTTTTTTATTCGTTTTATTTTTGAAAATTTTATGTACTCTCAGATCACGGAAGTGGTTGGTATTAAATGAACATTTCAAGATGGCGGATAATATAAGCTTGATTTAGCGTATGCGTTGACAGAAACCGTTCGCCCTACATAAGGTGTCTATTGGTTCCATAGTCGATGATTATTAGTAACGAAGAGAACGCTATTTGTAACAGTATTTTTGGAATACGAACAGGAATTCTGAAGTCTTCAGGAAACCAAACGTGAAACGTAAGTAAGTAGTTTAGATCAATTTTTGGATATAATGTGTGAAGAATATGAGTGTAGTAGTATTATCATAGAAATAACTAATTTTGAAGGAGCTATGTAAAAATAAAATCAAGCAATTTCAAAAGAACAACAAGTATTAGAGTAACTAACTGCACATACAGATAATGTCTCTGAAATTGTGAAATTTGGTGCAAAATATAATTAAATAATAATGTATACTTTCAGGGATGTAAACACTTAACAGTTTTCCAACTTAATTATTACAATCAGTTATCACGACATCACTGAGCTTCCGTTCTGTGCTCAGGTTAAATGCCTGAAGACCTGGCAGCATTTAACCCTGCCAAAGAATTGAAAGGTGTATCACAATGTTCTTGAAGACCAAAGATCAGGCAAAGACAGCCCAATAGCAATTAACCCTGCGGCCGCCCGCGTAACAATGCAATATAGTTTAATTGGTACGACCCCGATGGCGAGTAAACACTGGCCGAATGAATGGACGGGTTGACTGAATGACGCGTCGATTACATAGATTGGTTTGATAATTTTCGTGGATCTCAATTAACGGTGAGTTGGAAGATGTTGGTGAAACTGTTTAACTGCTGGAAGATATGTAGGTATTGAACAAAACACATCTGTACTGAAGTTAGAATTGTTTGTGTGGAGAGAATTGCGTTAATTCACATTGATGTATGATATGAAAACTTAAACTGCTAGTCTTGGTAATATGTTTAGAAAGAGGTAAGTCGTGCAAATTGATGCAGGGGCAGACGATAACATCGCTGTTATCGTCTGCCCGAGACCACTAAAGCCAAAAAGCAATCGTGACATCGGATTGATTATAAATAGTCATCTTAGTTTATCTCATGTACTAGCGAGATAAATCAGTATAAAATAGTTTTATTTCAATGCTCGCGAGAAATGTATTCACTGTTGAAGATGTAGTATGTATATAAGTATAAATTAAAACATGCAGATTTTATACTTTTGTTAAGTTAACATTTAAAAAAAGCCAAGCCTAACCGTAAATGGTACAGCACTGGATGTTTTTTTTTAATTTTGGAAGTGGCAAACAAGCATTCAGTTCACATTGATGTTAAGTGATGACTGCAGCCTATAGACACCCACACAAAGACCAAGGTCAAAATGCAGATGCGTTACCAGTTCTGAGGTCTAAGGTCTCTGTCCCGGAAATTACGGGCCGTACATTACCACCTGACCGGAACACGATAGTACTGAACACTACCATTTAGCGGCAAGTATATTAGGTAATGCGGTGGATGTTTCTAATACTTGCGATAAAGCACACACTATTACTCGATGTTGGCCGAAAGCTGAAGTCACTTTGTGGTCGCCAATTGTCCGGTAAAGAAGACTAGTGCTGTCACAAGACGAGCTGCCTACATACGACCAAAAAAAAATGTTCACGTTCGTAAGTTCAACATTATCAAGATTATTCAATGTCCACCATGAATCAGCTGTTGTGTAGTTGGAGCAACATTGGCTGGCTCGTATTGATGTTCGTGTCAACAGATTTGACCCGGTAAATCAATGTTCCATCTGCGCAATGAACGCTAGCGAGCTATGAGCGGCGCCATGTCGCCGGTAGATATTATGTCATCAGCTTTTTTAATAATGAAAGTGGCTTAGGATAATGTTCATGTTGGTAAGGAGTAAATAGGTACTGCCTTAAGAAATCTACATTTTGTTTTAAACTAGATGAGGTATTACCTATAGTATAGTATGCTTAGAACTGTCACTTAAGTATGAGTTTTGACAGTTCTAAGGGCGAGATTCACAGACCGCACTACGACTTTACTTTCGAGCAAAGTACGCTTCGAACTGTCAAAACCCATACATTTCTGACGGTTCTAAGCATACTTTGCTCAAAGTTAAGTCGTAGTGCGGTCTGTGAATCTCGCACTAAGCGTACTTTGCTGAAAGTAAAGTCGTAGTACGGTCTATGAATTACCTTTGATCTAATGCTAAAGATCGCTATGCCCAGTCTTTATTTTTGCTCAGACTTATTTTTAATGATGGTTGTAGTAATCGTATATGTGGAAAAAGAATCGGCTAAATTCAGAAATTCATAGATTCTGTGAAATTTGAAAAGAGAGGTACATCAAAAGAGAGATTTGCATACATTGAACTTATAGGTGGTTAAGGAGAAAGGCTCAAAATTTATGTTTTTATTCGTCATGGACAACACATTACACTCTTAATATAAAATTATAACACAAAATGACCATTCAACACTTATTCAACTTATCGACTACATTGTCATCAATAAACCCTTGAGATTTAGTCAACATTACAGCTCATTATAAGTAAAGGGTGATGATAGAACTAAATCGAAGGCCCGCATACGGTGTATTTATCTTTTATAAAAATAAAATTTAATAATTGTTGGTTATTAAACGGTCCATGCGGGTGCTGATGTGTATGTGCCCTTAATCGGTTTTATTTAGGACAATTAAATGGTGTAGAAGTGTTTATAAGCATTTATTTTTCGGGTGCTTGATTTACAAAGTTTTCTTTTAAATTTCAATTGAACTTTTACTATTAAATAAACCGGTAAATAGTGAAAACATTTTTTTTCAGGTATCTAAGTATCTAAAACAACATAACACGTGGATTCATATGAATAAATTTCAATATATAATAGGTACATATTTACAATGAAAATATGAACTATGTTTATCATACGTTTTGTCATTTAAACTTATCTAGCAAGTCTTCATCTAGCTTTACTATTAATTGCTATTCTTTGAGAAGGTAAGGAAAAAACTTTACGTTGTCCTTAACGTTAGGGTATATTTAATTATAAAGGGGCACGTTATACCGATGATAAAGGTAGGCACACGTTTTACGTGATCGCGTCAGTCATAATAAGATTCGGAATACCGTCATTGTGTGAGAATAGCAAAAGCATTGTGCACTAATGCCCATTCTCCTGATCATCACTAACAGCTGCCGCACGCCTACTTTACGTAGGCCTTATTTCCAGAATAGACAGACATTAGAGACATTTAATGTGAGTTTTGTTACATGTTCGATTCTGCTGACGATGTACCTTTAAGTTGCGGCTAGAACTGAATATGGCCGGTAGCCGTTGGTTAAACCTAAGTTTAACACAGAGTTATTACCGGTTATTTCTAAGTGTAGTAACGTAAAAAAAAAACGTAACACCGAACGGAACTGCCGCACCATTCGACCTAACCTGGCCAAGTCGGGGGCGCCCATGGTCCACACCTAGTTTTAGCCGGATAGAACAGTGTGTATGATCACAGTAGTTTTATCTGCAGGACGGTGCTGCCCACTGCTAGTTCTGTTATAGGTACATAGAATTAACTTTGCTGAGGGAAAACAATCATTACACCGCTTATACTTATCTAAGTAGGTACGAAAATTTAAGAATATTGACTCAGAACACTAACTTATTATATGTAAGTATAAAAATCGATTGCTGTTCTTTAGTCTCGCTAAAATTCGAGAACTGCTGGACCGATTTGGCATAATTCAAAAACAATTTTGGTTTTGAATAATTTTTGGAAGTCCAGGGAAGGTTTAAAAGGTAAAAAAAATATGAAGAAATTGAAGGGAATAGTAAAAACCACTCCCAAACTTCTTCATACACCCGACGTTTCGGTCGCTTTCCAGCTACCGTGGTCACGGGCTGACCACGGTAGCTGGAAAGCGACCGAAATAGCAGCAAAAGCATACTACTAGTCATATACGCGAGAAAATCCGCAAGTTTAATTTCTACAATGTATGAAGCTCGCGAAAACCTACGAAAACGTTAGTAAAAACCACAATTTAATTTTTCCATACAAATAGTCTTATCTATCAAACCTTTGACACATTATTTCATTGTGAGGCAAAACGAAGTTTTCCGGGTCAGCTAGTATACTATAATACCTAATAATAGCAACCCATTATACGTCCCACTGCTAGGCACGAGTCTCTCCCCTTTTTGGGGGGAGGCCTGGAGCTTACTCCACCACGCTGCTCCAATGCGGGTTGGTGGAGATAAGGGTTAGTGGCCAACCCGCTGTCGGATGTTTTCAAACCGCCCATAAGGCCTCCGACAAGGTTTAACGGCTGCTATCTATCAATAGCAACCGGGACCGACGGCTTAACGTGCCCTCCGAAGCACGGAAACGCGCATTATTTAATTTTTCAGTATCGGTCACCCATCACACACCCGACCACACCCGTATCGCTTAACCGAGTAGATCGCTTACGATCTACACCAGCCGCGGGGCCATGCGCGCTTCAACTAACTCAAGTTTCCCGTATCTCAAATAACATTACGGCACGATGTATTTCTATTTCATAACAATGGCGCCTTTGCAAACGTTAAAATAATCTTGTAAGGAGATCGGAAATGGCGAAACAAATTTAGCACCAACAATAGTCTCGGTGTTTGTCACCCTGATTACGATCAACACCCTTCCTTTATCGCGATTGAAGATGTTTATTTAAGTTAATAATGTACAGAACCACCGATCCATAAGGTATAGGCTATGTTGAGGAATTATTTCAAGCATTCCCATGTGTAGTACGGTCGGGAACCTACTATTGGGTTTTTATGTACGTATCTTCACGCCAAATCCTTTCCAGGATAGACAGAGAGAGTGGAACGCCAAATATGGCCGGTACTTACACACCTCCCGTGCTTCTTCTACATTCATCATAATCTTCATACATGCACGCCGATTCTTAAGGCTCTTGACCCTAATTATTATGTATATTTTGAAAATATGTTTGATTAAATTAAATATTTATTGCTTTATTATTTTTCCTTAGAAATTGGGAGTGCCTTGACTTTCAAGCTTAAAAGGTAAGTTTTTGTCTTGCTGTAAAAGAATCCGCACAACTATTCTATCAGAACGCTTATGGCCGCAGACTTAAACTTCACTTAATTTGTAAAGCAACCCTCAAATACAAGCTATCTCTGTTGTTTGACACGTGTTTTAAAGAGACAAAAGTCTTAAGTCCCACTTAGATTTAAAGTTTCATTTGACCATTACAATACAAATGTAGGTACCTAGAAAAATTAAAGTGAATATTGGACTGACATGATGGTTTTTGCTATGCATATTGAACAATGTATGACAACAACCAATAGGTACCTATTATGATTGTGCATTACGATTAGGTACTTACATTTATAAGACTCATTAAATCTTGATTCATAAAATTAATCCCTCCAGACACGAGAAAAATATGACAATTGAAATTCTATTGTGTCTGGGCGCCGATGGCCTTACGATCCTTGAAACATTAAAGGGCCCACAAATAATTGGCAACAGACAGTCCACGAAACAGCGGCAACGACATTGAAAAGCAATAAATTCCAATAATATTCAACAATAGATCTATGGGCACAAATTCAATGCCATAAACACGTGCTCAAAAAAGAAATGTTTTGAATTAAAAAAAAAAACGTTATCAGAAACGTTGTGCCTAAAACAGACGGTCGACTCTAAAATTAAAAAGTTAAAGTTGAAAATGGATCGCTAAGTTTTGACAGCTGAGAGGTCCGTCATTCTAATGGTTCGAAATAGCATTAAATGGCGCGAAAAGGGAAATAAAGATGGCATTTGTATTGTGTAGCGAAATTTTTAAATAAACACCTTTTGAGTGGGCGGGCGAGCGAGTATTTGTAAATAGGTTTTGTTGTCACAATGTCCTTTTTTATTGTCATGCTGCTTTGGGGTGTCTTTGGTGCCACGTGCTTTATTTTTTTTCCATGGACGGCAGGCTTAGGAAAAAAAACATCACAGTTATCTGCCACAAGTTTACATCTACCATGCCTATTAACATAGTTTTCTTTTGATTAAATTAAATAGGATTTTTTTTATGTAATGAAGTGGCAAATAAGCATACAGTTTACATTGATGGTAAGTAATACTGTAGACTTTAAATATCTACATGAGACTAGAGATTCCAATTTTATTTTGTAATTTTATGTTATGTGATTAGGTACCTCTGTGCCGGAAATTACAAGAAACCATTCTTAAAGATGATTTAGATATGGATATTTTGTATTATTTTCTGTACTACCCAATGGTTGACTGGGAGATAATGCCTAGTGGCATTAAGTACGCCCTATGCACTGTTTTTGTGCATTAAAGTATAAATAAAATAAATATTTTGATACCAAATAGAACAGTTAAAATAACAAGAATAGAAACAATTTAAAGCCCGTGATACTCATTCTGAAGGAACTGAAACCAAAGTTGATCAAAATGAGCATCGACTTGTTTGACCTTTTAAAAACGCTTATCGCTCACCGCAACGTTAAAAGGTCTATGAAATTTCAAAAAGGTCAAAGAAAGGTTACATGGTGCCGTACCTACAGGACAAGAGCTATTTTTTTATGATTTCAATCATTATTTCTTTCAGCACTTTCATACAATTCAAATTCATGAATGGACGTAAGAGATTAGGCAAAAATCATAAATGGGAGGCTTCATTCCTCTGAAAGCAGGCTTTATCCAGGTCAACAGTAAAGTATTAAAGTAAGACTTAACATGAGTGAACTATAACTTCATGGGGAAGGCATTTCTCTACTTTTTGGGGAACTAACTAAACTTTTTACTGGTGGTAGAGTGTTCCAGTCAGAGAATATGTAATAATATTACGTATAGAATGGACACTTCGACGTCCCGCCGTGATTGATGGCTGTGTAATAGAAACCAAATTAAGCGTTTGTATGGAATTTTGGCGGAGTGTCCGCGGTGTGGTTCCAGTGCAGGAGTTCGAGGGCAGTTAGGCCGTGGAGGCACCACCACATTACCTAATTTATCTGCCGCCAAATGGTAATGTTCAGTACCTACTATCGTGTTCCGGTTAGATGGTAATGTATGGCCCCGTAATAACTATGACAGAGACGTAACAACTTAGGCCTCAGGGGTGCATTTTGACCTCTGGTTTTCGTGTAGATGTCTATAGGCTACAGTCATCACTTTACATCAATGTGAGCTGCTTGTTTGCTACCTTCTTAACATAAAAAAGAACTAAAGTTTATTATACCTTTCACTATTGATGTGGAATATTAAAACCAAAACGTTCATTACCCCGGCGGCCATATGCCACGTGTCAATCCCGCGTTTTTCCACCACCTTTGTTATTCAAATGAGATGGCCAGCGTACGTCGGAACTGAATAATTAGCTGCTTTTTAACATGCTGCCGAGACCTTTGTATATTGTTTTTAAATATACTGAGCAGCTCTTGCGTCGGGACGTACCGACCCCACCGCCCACTAGCGGAAGATTTTTTCCACTGGAAAAGAATTCTTTCACAAGATCAATTGATTTCAGATGTCAATAAAGTTATTTCATTCATTCATTCATTCATTCACAAGTGTAGTCAGTCAAGCGAACAAATGACGGTCTAACCATTGCAATGAGGCGGTAAGTGCAATAACGCATGGCCCCGCGGCTGGTGTAGATCGCAAGTGATCTACTCGGTTAAGCGATACAAGCGCGGTAGGTTATGTGATGGATGACCGCTAGTGCCAAATTAAAAATGCTCGTTTCCGTGCTTTGGACGGCACGTTAAGCCGCCAATCGCGGTTGCTATCGATAGATAGCAGTCGTTAAACCTTGTCGGAGGCCTAATGGGCGGTTTGAAAACATCCGACAGCGGGTTAGCCACTAACCCGTAGGTAGGTATCTCCACCAACCCGCATTGGAGCAGCGTGGTGGAGTAGGTAAGCTCCAGGCCTCCCCCCAAAAAGAGGGGAGAGACTCGTGCCCAGCAGTGGGACGTATAAAAGGTTGCGTTTATGATTTATTATTATAATAACGCTTGACGGATAGCAGGATCCTGCGATAAAACTACCGCCACTGCGATCGCCAAACCGCATGCCAAGCGTGGCGATTATGGCATAACCCCGGGGTTATGGGGGGTTTTAGTACAGCAGTGGATATATTTTGGATGTAATGATGATAATGATGAGCAGCTCTCATGATATCTCAGTGTTGGTTACAACCTGCGATCTTAGTGAAAATCTCGATTTTTTTTAATATTGTTTACATATATATATATTATTTACATAACGTACCGAAACGAAACTTCACGCCTGTTATCAGCGAACAGGTATCCAGAGGTAAACGCATACAAGCAAATATGCAAACACCCACGATTCGCCGATTACGTTATTGGCCCATGGTGGTTTTGGTGGAGAGCCTGTTTACATCTTCGTGCACAGAACCAAACTCCGAGTTACTAGGAAACTACCAGAAAATTTAAAAATCCCAAATGAACTAGAGTTAAATGATTTTACACCGTAATCTCTGATAGTCCCCGACCCTGGAATCGAACCCAGGACCCCTGCGTAGTAGTAGTGAACTGCTACCACTAGGCTACTGAGGCAGTATATTGACATGTTTATTTATTTTTTATTATTAACTATCTTTATTCCTTTCACTTGTGCCTCTTCTATCACCGGACTTTGGCAGAATTACCCTTAAAAGTTGGTAGTTGCCATTAACCAAAAGAAAGAAAGAAAGAAAGAACTATCTTTATATCAAAGGCACCAAAACTTTCCCATATCGTTTACAATTAATGAATGCAATTAAAATGTAATTCACAAGGACTTAAACGCTAACAGGTGATTTAGACCGTCGTACCGAGCTAATACTTCCGCGTTCCTTTCTCTGTCCCTATCGCAGGTCTTTCTATCTCCCTCATGCAAGTTTACGACGTCATTACGGTTATCCAGGTAGGGATGCAAATCGTATAAAAGTTTCAGAAAAAATACATCGATGGAAAAAAAATCGCCTAGAAAACATAGATCTATGTATCGAAGACATCGATATTTTAAATATGAAGTTCTAAAAAATCAGATACCTACTTAAAAATAAAATCACGTTTAGTTAGGTTCCTGGTGTATTGTTTTAATTTATACAGTCGCAAAAAGGCCAAAAGTTAACACTCAAACCACACAAACAGTTACACACACACAAGCACGCACACACACGCACACACACACACACACACACACACACACACGCACACGCACGCATTATTTACTCAGATTTAGCTAAGCCCTGTTTATTTTTAGTTATAACTTTTTTGTTTTTCTTTGTATAATTAGGTACCTACTCTTTTTTAGTTTAAAAAAAAACTTAAAATTTTTATTTTTATTCATAATTTTCTTTGTTTACAAACCATAGATCGTCGCAGTCTACGCTCGCCATTGTATGTCTGTATAATTGCAACAATATGTGTCTTGTATCAAGGGTTGGGACTAGCGCTTTTAATACAAGTTACTCCATAACTTAGTAAAAGTTCTAGTTGCGACACACATGAAATTGATGAAATATGCATTAACGCTATCTTTATGTACAACTGTGTTTACTGTATAATTGTAAACTGTAATAAGCAAATAAATACATTATTATTATTAATGCTCTGAAATGATGAGTGTGTATGTACGTACTTACACCAAATCACCTTTAGGGGTAAGCGGCGTGGCAGTAATAATAAGCCTAGGTAGGTACCTTATAAGTGAGTTGAAGTTTTAATTCAAAATTACATATCAAAAATATCGTTTAATTGAACATCGATGACACGGGTGCTAGCAACAATAAACTATATATTTTTCAATCAAATCAATTAAAGTTTCAAAAACATCGATATCATCGTCTCCATCCCTAGATTGAGGATGCGACCGTGCAATATCGTGCGATATTTCACGCACCTTAAACAGTTTATGTGATTGCGATAATTCTAAGTGTTGTACTATCAAGTCGATATGCCGAGACGCCATTTGTGTTCGCTATGTCGCGATATCGATTATTTGCGTGAAAACGTACGATATTTAATTTTATCGATGTTTTGTAATAAATTATTGTGTGGAGAGTGTATGAACATGATTAGGACTGCTAAAGTATTTTTGATGTGAACAAATAGTCTTATTGACTATGGCCATGACTATAATTAACTACACAATACGTTGAGCTCAATAAAACGTAGGAATTTTAAGGTACCTGCATTTTTTTTTATGTAATGGAAGTTGCAAACAAGCATGCGGTTCACATTGATGTTAAGTGATGACTGCAGCCTATAGACACTTACACGAAGACCAAGAGTTTGACCGCCATTATTCAGATGACTGCCTGCACTAGCGGAAGAATTCTCTTCAAGAGAACTCTTCCGTTAGTGTGCTGTAGGGTCGTCACGTCCCGACGCCGACGAACTTACCTAACCCATTGAAAAAATATTTAAATAACCGAAAATCATACTCTAATTCCGAGGTTAACAACCAAATTTTCTTATTATAATAACGGCAGTTGTTTTAATGTCACAAATAAAATAACAGAAGTCAAATATCAAAACATCTTAAACAAAAACACGTTAATAAATACAAGCTTGGTGACATCGAAAACAATTAATAAGACAAGTTATTAAAAAGATAAAGATGCGTATACACAAGTTGATAAATTTAAAACCAAAAGGAAAGTAAAATATTAATACATTCTTGATGACAGGGAAAACAATTAAGACGCGTTATTAAAAAGATAGAGCGGCGTGTCCACTGTCTGTCACGTGACCGCATTCCGCGCGATCAGATAGCGCGCCATCTGATGCCTTTGTGCGGTGAACTTTGCGGCCCCGCCACTATCAGTGACACTCGGTGACACTGCCGACACCGGCCCGACACCGCAACCCACTTCTGAACTACGCATTGTTCTTTTGTTCAATGATATTGTACTGGACACACTGTCTCAATTTGAACGAGAAATATAGGTAGGTACATGTTATTTTCCTTTTGACTTACGTTTACTTAACCTTGATTAACTTGTCATTACATCGAACTTTAATCCTGAGGCTAACAAACATCCGCTCAACGTTTTATAGTTAAAACTAAACGTTAGAACAAAAGTCGAATCACAACATCACAAACAAACGCCTTCATATAAATAAATACCAACCACAGAGAAAGTAAAATATAAATACGATCTTGGCGACATCGAAAACAATTAAAGAGACGCGTTTATAAAAACATAAGGCGGCGTGTCCACTGTTCGTCACGTGACCGCATTCCGCGCGATCCGATAGCGCGCCACCTGACGCGTTTGTACGGTGAACTTTGCGGCCCCGCCACTATCTGTGACACTCGGTGACACTGCCGACACCGGCCCGACACCGCGACCCACTTCTGTACTACGCATTGTTCTTTTGTTCAATGATATTGTACTGGACGTACTGTCTCAATTCGAACGAGAAATTACCATGTTACTTTCGTGTGTGACCTGCTTATACGTGATTTTGTCATCGTTTTATAAGTTTATTACTAAACATCGGGTTGAATGTTATTTTAAATAGAACATAAAACATAGTATCTAGTTACATGTTAATTATGGATATGAGATACGTGACTGCTACTTTACTCGATAATGTGCAATAACACAACATTATTACAGAATTAAATTAATACATTATGTTGTCGTATGTTTTATTAAAGCTATTATAAGTTAGTTACTGCATATCATATTTTTAGGTGTATATAGAAAAGTCAGCAACAAGCAGCGTAATATCGCTCGTAATGCTATCGTCTAGGTATTATGCACTTATTGAAATAAAACTGTTTTTACGGATTTATCTCGCGTATATTAAACTAAAATGATCCGTAAAAATAGTTTTATTTCAATGAGTGTAGCTCGCGAAAACCTAAGAACCTATCATTATGTACTTAGCTTTATTTATATTGAACTATGAATTTACTATTATCATGCCTATTTATTAAATATTGTATTATTATCAGTTTAAAATGGTTAAGATAAATCAGCAGAAAGTTTTATTAAAATGGACAATAAATGATTTGATCGATCAACATTTTATAAATGAGATGATTACACAGATACACTCGATTTGAAACATGTAATGTACCTATACGCTAAGCAATTTTTTCTTTCCATTTTCATTTTAAAAAAAGATAGGATTAGATATACGTTAGGTAATGAATTTCAACCACTATTTTGTTCTCGGAACATCTAACATGATCCGTTTGGATGTTAGAGGGATGTGGACTAGATTTATACTGTGAATTATGTTTGTGTTGTATTTTTTTATGTCATGAAATGGCAAACAGTTCAAATAGTTTTAACGAAAAAAAAAATTTCACTAGCATGTGTTATTACGAAAAAAATTTTTAAAAATAATCCTATCTTATTACATGCCTGCATACATTCCCTTCAAAAACCAACAGGAGACGCTCAAAGTGAAAAAGACCCGTTCGTTTTTAATAAACACATGCCGCTAGCGCTTTTTTGATGAATGAACATATCAGAACGCTCAGCATTGATGGATAAGAGCGGTTATGATACAAAGGGCAGATCTTTGCACTCTGACATTTTACGATTTAATCACGTACTAGAGGCGGTGTAGAGGGCGCTAGTGGCGTTCGGCCCGATCAGTGCGCTCTTGACACCGGCGATACCTCTTGACTGTCACTTGTCGCGGATATTGGGTTCGATCTTGGCATTGTCTCTCCGCCAGCCGACGGTAAAAGGTGTAAGTGTGTCGAGGCAGATAATTTTTGATGAAACGTTTTTGTGTCGGGATAAAAAATTATCTCAAATTTTGTCCATTACAACTTTGCGAGAATAACCTTGTAAATCAAGCTTGATTAATCTATACATCTATACAAATGAATAAAATTGGAGTGTCTGTTCGTAATTTAAAAATAACCGCTTTGACTAATTACATATATGTATACACGGTACATAAACCAAAACATTTTATACAATTTTTGTCTGTCTGTCTGTCTGTTTGGCGAGGCTAATCTTGGAAACGGCTGGACCGATTTTGACGGGACTTTCACTGGCAGATAGCTTATGTAATAAGGAGTAACTTAGGCTACTTTTATACCACTGCGCCCACGACTTCGTTCGGGAAGATACTGAATAATCATAAATTCTCACACGGGCGAAGTCGCGGGCATAGCGAGTTAGATAATAAAGTAAGTAAATATTCATAAAGAATCAGAGCGAAACTCAAAAAATAATGTCATATAAATATGAATGTATGTATCTTCACGCCAAATCCCTTACGGCGTAGGCAGAGAGTGTGGAGCACCAGATATCCCGATCCTGACACACCTCCCATGCTTCTTTTACATTCATCATTCTCTTCATACATGCACGCCGATCCCTAAGACCCCACACAATTATAATGTCATGAACATCACTAACATCTATTCTTTGTAATGATCGAACTGTCGCGACGAATAAATATTATACTTATGTAAAAGTGTCTAATCCCTAAAAACATCCGGTGCGATTAAAAAACTAAAAATGTTAGGTAAATGAAAAAGGAAAAAAGGAATTATACATACGTGCTATAAAGTTAAACTGAAAAGTTGAGAGAGCACTACGAGGAAAGCTGCCACGAACATCTAACACCTTTTTGTTTTAGCTGTACTCCGCGCGAGTGACCCATTTCCTCGCAGACGGTAACTGGCTGAAATTACACATTATACAGTCGCGCGCACTGTCATTTTGCAGATGTGACGTCAACTTAGTTTTTAGCTGAACGCGATTGTACATAATATCTACGTACAGTACATTCGTACACGGAACAGGAGGACGCGGTCCGAGTTTGAAACTAATGTTCAATAGGGTTGTCACCGGATAGAATTCCCATTGGATTATCTAATAGTGCATCCACACACTGGTGAGCGATAAATTTCAAAATGACATCAATTTATTGGTAGTTCTTAACCGTAAATTGTTTTATTGGCTAGGAAGCGATAGGTTTAATATTTCATTCTATCGAATGTGATCAAAATATTTATGCGATTGCTACTGCTTGTAATATGAGACACGGTGTGTTTCTCAAGATTCGATTGATTCTGTTATCGTTTCTGGTTTATTAAGAGATAATGTTTATATATATTGAAAATAGCCGATGAATGGCAAAATTATACACTTGGAAAAAATTAAGATAGTGTAAGTAATTTATGAATGGTAAAATATGTGTTAATATTTATTTTCAATTTTTTTTATTTTTAAACTGTATAAAAAAGCCAGGTGTCTATAATTTGTTCTTCGCGACTTCTTTTTTTTTCTATATTTGTAAAAGTTAGTCCTCAAGGACCATTAAAAATTCACATAATATGTACAAAAATATAAACAAATAGTTTTTTTCAATATGATTCCTAGATTTATACGTAGGAAGAAAAAGGACTGTAAACCTACATATTTTATTTGAAGTAACATAGTTCCTACGTCATTATTTTATTTTTTCTATTCATTTTGAATGTTAGATATCTTATTATATACTAAGAAAGAAATTAATATTTAAAATGAATAAATATAACAATTTCCCTTCATCAAAATGATTTTTAAAAATGTTTTACGTTTCAACACCTCGAAAACCACATTACCCACGAACCTATTCACATACAACGGAAGCTCTGTGTAACACGAACAAAAAATCCGCCAACCCTAATATAGTAGCGGGGTGAAAATAAAGTCCGCCTACACGTAGCGGGCGAATGGAGTGAAAAAATTCCAGTTCAAAAAGCCATGCTCTGCAACGATCGCGCAAAAAGTCGAACCATTGTTGTGTGAGCTCGTGATATATGCCCGGGACTTTTTTTGCCATAGACTATAAAAGGGTTTTGTTTTCTTTTACGTCTGACTATGACCTAAGACTATTCAGCCGTTTATATGATACCAAAGGGAAGCAAAATTGCTGATATACTCTGTCATGTTAAAAATTACTAATATTATTTGAGAATATTTTTTTACACATATCGACAAAGAGTTATCTAGTACGTACATATAACTAATATTTGCGAAACGTTGTGGTTAATTAGAATTTAGAGATAGCAATTAAAAAACCTGTTTTTACATCAACAGCAAAGTAGAAAAAAAATTAATTGAATTGAAAAAAAGTTTTTTTTGGGTTTAGACTTTCAAGTACAAAAGTTTTTAAACTCGAGTACAATTCCTTTTAATTTTTTTTATTTCATTACAAAAACTGAGTCGGAATCTTTTGTGATGGTTGATGCAACTCAGATAATAATCAATAGTTTGTTAAGGGACAACCCATGTAGGGCTCTTTTGTGTGACGCGTGTCGAAACTTGACACCTTCACCATAATTATACCACGCTCATTAGGGCTGCCAACATTATATTATAATAATTGTATGTAATTGCATTGAATATTATGTGATTAAAGATTTAAGCTTATTAATATTATGTTTCTTAAAATGAATCGGGCAATTGACGTGTTTAATATTATTCTGGATAAATAAATTCCCAATATTTATACGAACTGATATTCATGATTTTTTAAATGAAAGCGATTTAAATGTTAATGTTAATTAAGAGTCTTTTTGTGTGTAATAATAATTATTGTAAATTAATAATAAGAAACGACTAACTAACTAGCATAGTTGGTAATAGATGGCGCTGCTGCTACCATAAAGCAATGCAATAGATGTGAAGGAAAGATTTGACAAATCGGGCAGGACTTCAGTAGCTCAATTGGAAGAGCGGCTGGACTAGATTCCCAGTAGGTCGCGAGTTCGAGTCTCGCCTGAAGTCAAATTTTTCTTTCCATTTTTCTTTAAAAATAAAATATATTTCACAAGCATGTGTTAATGCAAAATAATATAAAACAATTAATAAGAAACGAATTTATCATATTTTTTTTATTTTAGTAACATGTCGAAGAACTGTCATAGTAGCTCGTGAACGTAGGTATCTCTGCTATCAGGGTAAGTCCGCTTGTCTTACTTTATGCGGTGGGTATAAAAGTTATGTTTGATTGTTTTTGTATAAATTTAAAGTTTTTTGAATGAGCCAGGCTAAGTTATTTTTCGGCAAAAGGTGTAGTGGTGTAGAGTTCAGTGTCATGTCAGGCTAGATATCTTTTAACCTAAGGAAAATTCAGCATATTGGCCCTGAGACCATTGTATTTTGATGTAGTGAAAACCTCTTTATGAAAACAAAGACTGTGCGATTCATTTGATATGAACACTAATATTAAATAAAATTAAATATCGTTCTTAAAAAAGTTAAAATATCAATGTGGTTTCATTGTCATCATCAAAAATCAAGTCAAAAATAAAAATGTTTATTTTCTTTAACGTAATCTAGATTTTGCTTTGAGAACCACAAAGCAAGCAAAGCTAACTCCCCTATTTTACCAAAATCCCAACCACAAACCAAATCCTTTTACACTTTCTAATAAAAAAAGTTGATTTAAAAATGGAATTAATAAAAATGGCACGCGTAACTAACCGTTATGACACGAATGGATGCGGGCGGCGAAGGGATGGACGGAAAACAAATATCGATATTTAATAATCGTATAGATTACGTTAAAGAAAATAAACATTTTTATTTTTGACTATAGATATAAATCTCTGCCTACTCCGTAAGGGACTTGGCGAGAAGATACATACATATAGATAGAGATAAAATATTTTGACGATTTTGACCATGGCTAGGTAAATTTTTCTTCGCAAGAAATTTCGAGGTTTGAGAATCTATAAACCCTCACAGTTAATTAAATCTTTAATTCAGTAAATCAAATAAAACAAAAGTGAACGTTGCTTAATATTATAGTTCGGTGTTTTGGGTGTGTCAGACCTCAGATATTCAGACCACCAATGGTCAAATTGAGTGTTACATAACTAAGTAGTAGGTATCAAATAATATCCATCAACTCTGAAATATACATCTAAAATTGATATATCGAGAATTTTAACCAAAAATATCGATAATTTCATGTCGATATTTTAACCCAAGCCTACGCGGGTGTTAAAGGCGGTAATAGAATCGAGGCACCGTGAAAAAAAATGGCGTCACACCCTCGCTCGATTCAGCACTTTAGGAATGAGCTTAAATGTTGAAAACCTAATTTAACGGCTCGATTGACATGGTTATGCGATCGATCCTCTCTTGGGAGATATTAGTGTTACAGTCCACAAAATACAAAAGTATTAGCCATAGCTTTCATGATTTGAACGTAAAATGTTTTGAGAGAAAGACAGTCTTTTGAGTGTCTCTCCAAAACATTCTGTGTTTATTAGTAACTTTATAGTAACTTAAAAACTTATACAAATCATTGGTCAATTAAACTATCTCGAAGGAGCAACAAATGCTTAGTTTGTAAAAAAACACGTGTGCAATTTCACAAGATATAGGACTGAAAATTCAAAAAGAATTCTTAACAGACACTGCGTAATGCTTCCTATCTCGTTTTCTCCCACGTTAAAATGAAACGTAACTTGACGCCTGTAATCCCCGAAGGGGTAGGCAGAGGTAAACGCATGCATTCAAGCATACATGCAGACAGCCACGATTCGCCGGTTAAGTTTTGGCCCATGTAACAGGTGGCGAGCCTGTTGACATCTCCGGGCACATTACCAAACTGCAAGGTACTGGGAAATTCCCAGAAAATGGAAAAATCCCAATATTACCAGAGATAAAGGACTTAACACCATTATCTCTGATAACCCCTTACCCGGGCATCGAATCCAGGACCTCAGCGTAGTAGTAGTGGCCTGCTACCACTAGGCTACCTTGACAGTTAAAAAAAAAAGAATTTATGTCTTATTACTGTCGCTTTTTCGTTTCATCGACTTTTGTAGTTTTCACTTCAAAAACAACATTTCAGAACGTTCATAATAAATATTTTATTGTTGTTCACATTTTTCCTAAACATAATAAAGATATTATTATAGGTATCTATATTGTAATACCTATATAAATGTTGCTTAAAGCGGTCAAGTATTCAAATTAACATTACTTGCACAGATGCTTAAGTAACAATCAATCTCATATTCACATTACCTATGTTAAAGTTTATACAATGTAAGCTTTTAGATCACAAGAGTGAGAAAAAAAACAACTTATTTGCCACAGCTAAGCTCCGAAGAAAACCTAACTACTCGTATATTACCTATACGTAATAGATAGTAGAAGAGATAGAAACGTTGTTTCGTTTTAGCTAGGACCACCTCACAATTTACCACCACCTGATACCTACATAGTCTACAGCTGCATTCAATCTTGTTCAATTACATAAAGGCCTAAACACACGACGAACAGTCGCACAATTTATTAGGCAAACTCTTCCGCGATCAAACAATTCACGCGTTAACATGGCCGGCCGCTTGTCGGCTGAGTCGAGTCGAGCACCTGAGTCGTGCTCTATACGACCATTGTGCTCAATTCGGCCCCGAGTTAATTGTTTTTAATTCGCCAGTACGGTATTGTAACTCTTTTAATTACGCCCACGGCGCCGGTTAATGGCGGTTCGTGAGTATGCTCAGATCAGTTGGCAATGTTGGTACACTCCCGTTCTGATGGTTTACGTGGATTATGCTTTGCATACCTTAGTTCTATGTTATCTGGCTTAATAAAATTGAAAGTAGATCGCAATCGTCATTAGCTTAGGTAAGTATTTATTAGGTGGGTAACGGTTTCTTATTCTTTTACATAAGAGAAAGATAATTTCGTGAAAATGGAAAACTTTTCATGAGATAAAAGACCTGTTATATTTTTTTGTATACAATACGTTTAACTTGACTAAATAATTAACTACGTATCTTGTAACTGGTTTCGATAAGGAGGCAATTATTATTTCATCGGAATCTTTTTTATACTTGTTCCCCAATCACTACTCGTTGGCTTGACTGATTAAAATTATAGTGTTGATCTAAGAGAATAATTCGTAAAATAGATTCAAACAAATATACACAATCATTGATACAGGTGATGAACATTCATAAATTGATAAAGATTTAATTTTATAATACTCATGTTGTGATTTTAATGACATTTTTTAAATAAGAATGAACGTGTCCGATTGTACACAGTAGGATGGTAGTGTTCTCATTTGGTTAATTCAGGGGAGATCAATTAAACGTGGACAAAAGAAAAACTTGTGCCGTGCACGCCGCCGGGAAATCACGACTCTCACAAATTAACGATTGGGACAACTTTTTAATGAGCTTTTTAACGAAATAAATCGAATTATCCAATGTTTGATTGTATGCACAATTGGAGTTGAATGAGTTTTTTTTAATATGACGACTGTTTTGTTAGACTTGGATGGTTTTGTTAATAGAGACGCTTTAGCATATGTTTTATTCTGTGAAACGAATATTATACTTAAATAAGATTTTATTATTTTGATTGTTAATTCTTATAAAGTAGGTTTTTTTAACGAAAATTATGTAGGTTACTAAATTTGTTGAATTGCTTTTGTTAAATTGTTTTATATTGATCAGATTTATCGATCTTTTGGGGTTTATCATAGTAACAAATGCAAACAACTTCACAGCATTAATAAATTATTAAACAATAACCCTGGGTATTGAATTTCTTTTTTTTCATTTATTTATTCGGTATGTCGGTGCCAAATGCCAACATTGTGCCAGAAGGCAGTTATCGTGTAAAAAATAATGTGGTTCATATAATTTTTGTCTTGTTCAAATTAAGCATAGGTGATAATTGAAAATCCAACTTTATAATATCAGTAAGAATAGTATAAGGATGATAAATGGAAATATTTCAATACCTTGTATTTCAAGAAGATAACAGAAGTTAAATAAAAATCAGAGAAAGAACAATAGATTAACACGCAAATTGATACCGGGCATGTTAGCGGTTGCACTCTGGGGTGCGACCCTAGCCGAATTTAACCGCGACTTGCGACCGCGACCATTAGTGGCGTTATAAGTGAAGGATCTGTCTCAAGATACATATATGTGAATAATTATTATATTAATTTTCGATTCTGTTGTATAATTTTTATGTTATTTACTTAATTATATTTAGAAACAATTTTTCGCAAAACTTAAATTTGTATGTTCATATTTGCGGTTGGTACCGTTCCTATTATTAAAAGTATTGTTCTTTATAAAGAGAATAAACACACTTTCGTAGATGTGTTAGAGATGGACCTAATTATATCGAGCTTCAGTACCTACAAAAAAAAATTAGAAAGTGCATCTTTGTAAAATTTTGTTAGTTAACTAGTCAACGTTATAACAGAATGGGCATCAAAAAGAATTGGGAGCATGTTACATAATATATTTGTTATTAAGTTAGATAAGTGTATGCTCGTTTGCCATCTTCATTACATTTAAAAAAATCGAAGAAATAATTATTAGGTATCCTGAATTCCATTTGTTGAAAAATAGTTCGGCAGATATTTGTTGTCATTTCATTCAACGGGAGTTGAATTAAACTGAAACTTATATCGCATGATTATAATGAATATGAATATCTATTAAATTTGGTGATTTTTTGAGTAAAAACTTTCTATGTTCAATCGATCATCAAATCAGATTTTTTTTCTACAAATCTTTTTAAAATAAAATCAACAATATCATAAGATACATCCCAAGACACGCTCTCATTTCGAACGTTTTTTATCACATCCCAAGGGTGAGGATAATCGTATCTGCACACACGTCACTCCAAAGTTGACACCCCTGCTCTCTGACCACCAATCTATGAACGCTGAATCGTACAATTCCATTTTCAAATTATAGAGCATAGTATTAAAAAGTTGACACGTTACCAAGAAAAGAATGAGTAATATATACCCACAACAAAACTGGGAAACCTATTGTAACCCTACACTGCACGTGTCATAATTACTACCTTTTACCATTTAAAATGGGATAAAAAAGCCTGTGATTTCGATGGCGGAACATGGCGATTAATAAGTGGTAATTGCAGGTTAGTGACAGATGTCGCTACTGTGCGGTGCGCGAGCGCTAGTATTATTTGCTCATTGTTACGATGGCTCCGCCTACGCTTTTTATGTTGGACAGCTTCATACTATTGTAGGTAGTTTAGTTTCAGTTTAATTTAACTTTAGAATCTTATCAAACTGATTCCATACAATTTTACCATCAAAATTTCTCACTGTATTTTACTAATCCATTTTATGTAGTTAGTGTATCGTATAACTAATAAAGTAAGACAAAACTTCTCCCTTTTAAATTTCTTCTAAAACTTTGCGTAGAGTATTACAATCATATTATTATGTTCATCATTCATTAAGTAATTTTCATAAATATTCACGAACTATAAAGGTACGATACAGTACTGCCGCAGCATCATATTTCTCTATTTTCTACCCAGCATTGCTGCCGCGACAGTGTCGCGTAGCTCGGAATGTAACCTCATATAAACTTATAAAGAATATATGGAGGATGGCGGAGTTCGGATTCGTACCTTAAATTGCTGAATATTGAATCAACTTTTCTTTAACGTCAATTTTCATGAAAATTGTACCTTTCAATCTGAGGCCTTATTCTGCTAATGTGAATAGTAGTTATTATCATTGCATTGCGATTAATTAGCTCTACTGTCTTGCTTTAACGGCATATGTTAAAGAAAGACAGCGAAGCGATTCAATCGCGATCAAATGACTATAACGACTAATTAAGGTCGCAGAAGCCCGTGGCATATTAAATCAATGATCTAACAGTCATTAACCAGAAATAATTGAAATATATGCTCGATTTCGACATTCGACAGCGACACTAGCCACAAATATGAAAAATATCCTCAAGAAGCACAAAACGAAGTGTCAACGAAATTAATTAATTCCTTGTATCAGTGTTGGACGCTGAATATTCATGCGGCCCGCTCGTTAGGTCGGCGGTCAGTATTAACAATCTGTCGGGTGGGGGATGAAATCAGAGCGGTTGTCACATCATGTATTGCCCTTTGTATGTACGAACTAGGTACAATCGCACTTCTTAAATCGTTATATATTTCATTTTGTTTTATTTTGAAAATTAAGTAAATATCGATTTTTTTGATACGATTGAAAACTAATAAGAATATCTCGATCAAGCTCAATTTCATTGTTAGGGACTTCAGCATATATTTTTTAAAGATTTAACTCTCTTAGAAGCCAGTGGGGCGGGTCACACATTTTACCACTTTGATAGAGTTCAAACGAATGACTTTAAGAAAAAATAGTTTAAGTTACTTCTATGTAATTTTAAACATTCCTAAGATCTGTCTATAAACACCAACACGTATAGGTTTGATGAATTATTTTTTTTAGTTTCAGTATGGATCCAACATATTTTTTATTTATTTTTGTATGTATGCAAAATTGCAAATCATAGAGGGATGCAAAAAATACATGTACCTACCGAATTTGGTATGTCCTAATAGTTTCGGAATAAAGTGGCTGTGTCATACGGACGAACGGACAGTCAGACAGACATGCTGAATCTATAAGGGTTCAGATTTTTGCTATTTCGCTACCGCGCCCTAAAAATGAGAGTCTATTCAAAAACATATCTTTTCAAATCATCATAAAAGTCTATCATTGTCTTTCATTAAACCGACTTGAATTCATGTTTTTTGTGGATCTTATGTTATTTAATGCCATACTTTAATTATGTAATATTGTGACTACTATAGCTATTACTATTTAACTATATATCCTCATTTAACTGTATAAAGCAATGCAATAGATGTGAAGGAAAGATTTGACAAATCGGGCAGGGCTTCAGTAGCTCAATTGGAAGAGCGGCTGGACTAGATTCCCAGTAGGTCACGAGTTCGAGCCTCGCCTGAAGTCAAATTTTTCTTTCCATTTTTCTTTAAAAATAAAATAAATTTCACAAGCATGTGTTAATGCGAAATAATATAAAACAATGTATATCCTCAATTTATCTATTGTAAATGCAATTTAAATTAATTTCATAAATCGTTTTCGATTTGCAATTGACTTGAAAGTTTTATTAATCAGTTGTCTAGATCCAAAATAGGGACCTATGTTTAGGAACGAGATAGTAACAGTGAAATATTGCATTCAGCAACTATTTATTGGTACAGCGGTTAAGATTGGTGTTGGGCTCTAAGAGGAATTTACAAACAAGGTTATATTCATATCAAGACGTAGTGCGACGGCGATGTGGATTTTTTTGATGCATAACCGCTTTATTTATTTACTAGCGGCCCGCCCCAGCTTCGCGCGGTTGCAATGTTACCTACCCTCTCTTATTCATCGTAGCGTGATGTTATATAGCCTAAAGCCTTTCTCGATAAATAGGCTATCTAACACTGAAATAATTTTTCAAATCGGATTAGTAGTTCCTGAGATTAGTGCGTTCAAGCAAACAAACAAACAAACTCTTCGGTTTTGTTATAATATATAAAATAATATAAGTATAGATCACGGTCTAAAGAACGTATCTGTTAATTATCTAATATGATGTTACATTTTTTTTTTTTTTATGTAATGGAAGTGGTAAACAAGCATGCAGTTCACATTGATGTTAAGTGATGACTGCAGCCTATAGACACCCACACAAAGACCAAGGTCAAAATGCAGATGCGTTACCACTCCTGAGGCCTAAGGCCTTATGCCTCTGTGCCGGAAATTACAGGGCCGTACATTACCACCTGACCGGAACACGATAGTGTTGAACACTACCATTTAGCGGCAAGTATATTAGGTAATGCGGTGGTGCCTACGCCCGCGAGCTCCGTCACTGGAGCTCTACCACCAGTAAGAAATCTAGTTAAAACGATTTTTTAAGCTTGTGACAATATTATTTGATCCCACCAAAAACATTTTTATGTAAAAATGTTGCCAAGACGAGTCTAGTTTGCTAATCCTGTGAAAAAGTTTTCAGATATCGTATAAAACCAAGCTCCAAAGACTACATGCTCTTAACCTACAAGCTCTAACTTCACAATCTCTTCACTTTAGTCGAAATGTATGAAAAGGTCAGATCTCATGTTGAGTCAAGATACCTATTTAATCTATGCGCCCTATCTTTACCAGACATAACTTCACATATTCTACATTCTAGTGAAAACGTGAAACAACGTTTTTGTCAATTTTTGTCTGTCTGTCTGTTTGTTCCGGCTAATATCGGGAACTTCTGAACCGAGTTTTAAGACTATTATTGTTTATGAATTATAATATAATACTACGTCCACGTTGGTGCTGAACAATAGGTTTGTTAAATTCTACGCGGACAAAGTCGCGGGCACAGCTAGTTTAGAAAAAAAAAATCTCAATTTCGTATGAGGCTTCATTACTTAGGTTAGATGAATCGTTAGCATGTACCCGAGTTGGCTTATGTAGCACTGCTCATATCACATGTTCCCTCGGCTTGCTAATGAGCAAACAAGCTACAGGACACGATTTCACAGTCTGCTTGTTCCTGTTGACTTAACATTGATGCCGCTTTGATATTACATGCCACGTTCAAAGGTAAAAACATAAACATCGTTTGTTAGTATTTTTGTTTATTTTGTTTAATGAGCTTTTGATCGGCGGTTAAAATATGAACGTATCTAATGCTTCAAATTCATATAATTGAAGCATTAGTAGTTTAATTACTAATCAAAATAATACTTTTTAAACGTATTACCGATATTACCGAATTAAGTAGTTTAATCAGTTTATTTTATTTTTAAAGAAAAATGGTAAGAAAAATTTGACTTCAGGCGAGGCTCGACTACTAGACTAGATTCCCAGTAGGTCGCGAGTTCGAGCCTCGCCTGAAGTCAAATTTTTCTTTCCATTTTTCTTTAAAAATAAAATATATTTCACAAGCATGTGTTAATGCGAAATAATATAAAACAATTATTAAGGGTAAAAGCGACTTCTTTACGATATTCAATAAACTGAAAAGTCTATTATATCGGTTGCCTAACTAGCATAGTTGGTAATAGATGGCGCTACTGCTACCATAAAGCAATGCAATAGATGTGAAGGAAAGATTTGACAAATCGGGCAGGGCTTCAGTAGCTCAATTGGAAGAGCGGCTGGACTAGATTCCCAGTAGGTCGCGAGTTCGAGCCTCGCCTGAAGTCAAATTTTTCTTTCCATTTTTCTTTAAAAATAAAATATATTTCACAAGCATGTGTTAATGCGAAATAATATAAAACAATTAATCAGTTTAGCATGTTATTTAGTTCCGTACCTTTAATACAGAGTGCATTAATTTTCAATTTTAAGTGTCTTCTTGGTGACGGACCGTATTTTTTTTTCGTATAGAGTAGAAGTAGGTAGAGTAATTTTGTGACTTTTCTTCTGCACAAATATGTGTATGAAACTTGATACTCTTTGTAAGAATGTCATTCAAAGCCATTTATGCTACATATTATTTTTTCTTGGTTAATATCAAGCAACTAATGTAGATGATGTATATATGTAGGTATGTATGTATGTAATGTATGTATGTATCTTCACGTCAGGTCCCTCACGGAGTAGGCAGAGAGTGTCGAGTGCCAGATATCCCAGTCTTGACACACCTCCCGTGCTTCTTCTACATTCATCATTCTCTTCATATATGCACGCCGATTCCTAAGATTCTTGACCCCACTTTCAGACAGTACTTAACCCATTTGGTCAAGGTAGAAGATGTTATAGTCAATACAAAATATGTGGGTATTACATTCTATAGCTTATTTGATGTCAAATCAATAAACATGGTAATAATGAATTAGTAAAACATGGCGTCTGCAATGTCGTTATGTGAATAGGTACTCCCTTTTCCGTGTACGAGGGAGACATGGAACAAGATAACTGAATCATTGTTATTAATTACGTGAACTTTTCTCTGTATACTCTTACATTATTTCAATTTCTACGAAAATTATGTTTTGTACAGAAGTCCGTTACCTCGGTATCCAGTATTAGGTATAATCCACACCACAGAGTCCACCACACCAGCTAAATATACATAAACACCACGCTTGGCATGCGGATTGGCGATTGCAGTGGCGGTAGTTCTATCGCACGATGCTGATGTCTATGCACTTACTACCGCCCTACCGAAATGGTTTGACCGCCATTGCTAGGTTGATTGACTGCACTAGCGGAATAATTTTTCTCCACTAGAAGAAAACTCTTCCAGTGGGGTCGTCAAGTTCCGAGGCTAAAATTTAAATATTTATAGTAGAGTAGGAAAAAAAACGCAATAAAGGCATGTAGGACGTTAAAATGGAAGTGGGCAGGTCATATGCTAAGAGAGACAAAGGAAAAATGGACAAAAATAATAATAGAATGGTATCCCAGGAACGAAAACAGAAGAAAAGGACGGCAAGTCAAACGCTGGAAGATGACCTCAAAAAAGTATCTGGATCAGAGTGGATGAGAATAGCAAGAGACAGAGAGAAATGGAAATCATTAGAAAAAGAGCCTTTGTCGAAGGACAAGCTGTCATTCGAAACAAATAAAATTGTAATTAATGATGAACATTAATATTATTGTCAAACTATGAAAAACAGCAATAAAAGCTTATTTTATTTTATTTCTAGTAGAGCGCCTAATAAAAATCTCCAAAAACATCATACATATCTCGTCAAACACAAAAACCCAACATAATCGCAGTCTAATCTCATAAAACCAAATCAAATAATCATCACATAAAAAAATGACGGATCATAGTGAGACGATACGAAATAATTATAAAGCGTGATCCCTCGACAGTTGGACAAACATGCCCCATGCCACAGGGACCGACGTCTTTTTATCGGCGGGGGACCGCAAATTTCTATTTGCATATCTGTGCACTCATAAATCTCTGTTTCACTTATTAGCCTCCCTATGGGTCGAGTAGGCCCCGCGCGGTGTAGGGTTAGAAGACTTTGAAATTTGTGGATATTAATATTTGGTATTTGCGTGACTAGGTTATGTTGTAGTTATGTTAATAATGAGGGTTCTATTTCACTAAGAAAGAGTTTAATTATGAGCATAAATAATAATCTTCAAAAAGGTGAAGTCCTACATAAAAAGTCTAGTTTTTACATAAAAATCAAAGATTTATAACGTTAGAAACACTTCGGTACCAAGACCCATGTATAAAGGCCATGTTCGATGAGCCATTCGGTCCAGCGGGATCGATTCTTGTACCGGATCAAATATTCGTTTTTTTTTATGTGGAAGTGGCAAACAAGCTTGCAGTTCACATTGATGTTAAGTGACTTCAGCCTATAGACACCCACACAATGACCAAGGTCAAAATGTAGATGCGTTATCACTCCTGAGGCCTAAGGTGTTATGCCTCTGTGCCGGAAATTACAGGGCCGCACATTACCACCTGACCGGAACACGATAGTGCTGAACACCACCATTTAGCGGCAAGAGTATTAGGTAATGGGGTGGTGCCTCACCCGCGAGCTGTGTCACTGGAGCTCTACCACCAGTAAAACCACCCACCCACGACACAGGTATATTCCTAGTGTGAAGCAGTGAGTGTAAGTGTAAAAAGGCGTTTTAAAATACAGGATCCATTAAAAAATATTACACATCGACCCTATGAAAGAGGCAATCGGCTTGTTTCGACCTTGTAGAGCGATATCTCTGCTACATACTGCCTACGTAAGCACTGATAATCCGGTATTGGTCAAAACTTGATCAAAATGGTCAACAAACATCAGAAAGGTTGTGTGTGATAGAGATAACGCTCTACAGAACCGAAATAAGACGAATTCTCCTTCGCAAGGTCGATCTGCATCATTTTTTGTTGGATATTGATTTACGGCCCTGTAATTTCCGACACAGAGGCATAAATCCTTAGGCCTCAGGAGTGGTAACGCATCTGCATTTCGACCTTGGTCTTTGTGTAGGTGTCTATAGGCTGCAGTCATCACTTAACACCAATGTGAATTGTATGCTTGTTTACAACTTACATTCGATTGAAAAAGATGAGAATAATATACGGTGTTATTTTTCTCCAGCATCAATTTTCGCAACAGTGTAGTAGGTACAGTACGGACGCAGTACAAAACTCAAACTTCTAAACTTTCTAAAGGTTCTAAAATGCTCCTTCATCGCATTTAAGCCGTTCTGTCATTGAAATAACTTTCTTTTGGCTTTGATTTAGATAATCATATTTTCTTAACTGTTTCATAAAAGTTAAATAAAAGTTGCGGACATTTTTTTTGCTGTAGGTGTATTCTGTGTTTTTTCCTACTTATACCTACTTGGCAAAAAAATTAAGTAAATCATTTGAATTTTATTTTTTTACGTAGTATTTGTTTACTTTATGTTAACATTTAATTTTTCAGTACATCATATTTTTTATGAATATGTGTTTCGACAATAAAATA
This sequence comes from Macrosoma leucophasiata, assembly GCA_036365455.1. Taxonomy (NCBI): domain Eukaryota; kingdom Metazoa; phylum Arthropoda; class Insecta; order Lepidoptera; family Hedylidae; genus Macrosoma; species Macrosoma leucophasiata. The sequence continues at coordinate 16,077,753 of JAWQUS010000021.1, forward strand.
CAAAACAAGAACGTAACAAAAAAGAAAAGTAAAATTAAAAAAAAAATACTTACATGTTAGTAAATGCGGTGATCCCTTAGCTCGGTTAGTAACGGATGATGGCCTGTTATTATACAACTCAGAAACAGAAAGGTGTGGTTAGTGTAGTTTACATTATTGTGACCACAACCAGATTAACACTTACACAACCACCACCATATCTAACCGCGAATTCACCACTGATCGACACACAACGGTTACACGGTCAATCAAACGCCAATTAAACTAATTTTAAATTAACTTACGGTAGGTAAACCCTTGAAGCAATAGTAAAATAATGAAGGCCACACTTTTCACAAGCATTACTCTTTTTGTGTTCTATTTTAAAATGTTACTACCAACTACTACTACGTCTAGGCTTTACTCCTAGGTTCTGGGTGAAATCCCTGGGGGTAGTTTTATTAGGATTTTTCCAATGTAAGAAAATTCCTCGTGCCATCCTCGGAATTTGGTAATGTGCCTGGAGATGTCGTCGATCCCGTTATATATCAATACACCCCTATATATTTATAAAGGATGGCGAAGTAAATTAACTTGGTCATGAGGTCGTTCAAGGACCTTGATCGTCCACTGCAGTAGCGATTGCAAAGTGTTGTTCTTTTGAATCATTAAGGTAGTAGATATGATACGTGGAAATTGGAACTGGCCATTACAGTCTTAGCTAGAACACGAGTCTCGGTTGGTTCGCCTTTTAAAGACTGATTAATTGTGTGAGTTAATTCTTTGTGAGTTATTTTTTGCGAGTATGGTTTACTACCATACTCGCAAAGAATTAACTCATTAACTTATTGATCAGCTGTGATGAGTGGTCGACGACAAAAAATATATTTTCGTACATCATCAATACTGGCGTTTGCGTGAAAGTGTAACACGTCTATAACAACTTAAAAAAAAACATGCAAAAGTGTGTTAACCATGCAGAAGTGATCAAACAAAAACAAACCAAAAAAAACACAAAACTTTTTCTTGTTTCATTAAGAATATATCCCTGTTTGAGATAAAAGTGTGATTTGTAACCTAGTCAAAAGTGGAATTCTTTTCCCAAGTGTTGCTATTTCAGTTCATTTGCTTAATTGAGATGACCATAGTTTCATAATTTAAAAAAAATCACAAAGGAAACTCAAAGGAAACTCAAATAAACAAAACAGAATTGGAAAGATCATGTAGTCATGCACTCCTACTCTATTTTTATGAATGTAAGCCTGGGTTGCACCACGATTTTGTTAAGGTTAAAGTTATTGTAACATTTCACATCCTGCTCTAACTTTAACAAAAGTCGTGGTGCAACCCAGGCTAAGTGAACATACTTTTAAACACGGTCAAGCACACAAAAGACTTTATGTTAAAAATCGTCAAAATACTACATTTAACTAACGTGTGAGTGACCTTTAGAGAAGGTATACGATAAGAGCTCTATAAAACAAGAAACACTTTAATATACCAATGATTGTAACTGTACATCAATTTGAAATTAACAACATGCCACATGCAGTTTGCAAGTACCTATAATAAGTAATTCATATTGTATAATAGAGAAAAACCAAAATTATGTGCAACCTACTTACGAAATCACTCTTCCCTAATCGAATTGTACATACTGCGTGAATAGTGCGGATTACACAAAATGACATTCGAATTACTTTACCATCGCGTTCAACATCATCGTGTATGTTGTCAATCTGTCAATATTTGTCAGTCTTACAGCTTATAAATTTTGTTGCCCAATTATTGTAACCTGATCGCCGCGTTTCAATTTCAATTAAATCATTGAAGTTTAGGTATTTAATTCTTCTTTGAACTCTTTCATTTTTAGTTCGAATACATAGAAAAACTCTTGTCCTCTCTGGGCCTGTCTGGGCACTATGATTATACCTTTTCAATGTCCCGGACGTACTACTTAAATAGAAATGTTTGTCAGCACATAACTTTCAAACAACTGCATCGAATTCGATAAATCTTTCTTGTTTGTGTTCGTTATTGTTAAGAGAAGAAAAAATATTAAGAAAAAAAATCAAATACAAAAAAAATCTCTGAGGGCGGTATTAATTTTGCCGGTAGTTATTATGAAACAACAGTTTATATAAAAAATACAAACATTTAAGATATGTGTAAGGAGTGACTACACTCTACAAAAACGATCCATGATCCAATGAAAATATACTGAGCGTCATATTTTATTTCTCTTATCTAACAACCTGATAGGATAATTAATTCTTAAACACTTGAGTAGGTATCGCCAATCGTATTTCACTCGGTTCCGCCTCCACTCCGCCTACCCTGTGTTTGGGGTAGGCATGTTCTAAGTTCTAGGGTTTAAATAACATTGCAGCATTAGAATTAACATGTACCTACCCACATAATATTTGAAAGGTGAAATTAATTAAGTAGGTACCTAACTATGACTTAAAATTAAAATTGTGTGTATTGTCACAGTGCAAATACGAACAGTGTGGAAACTACGTACAAATCCTTGAAACTTCGCACTCACACAAACATGCGCATCGACGAGGCCTCTAAGCGGTTCTCGCGGTGCTGCAGTACTGAGTCACTCGCTACATCGAGCGTCGATGCGCATATTTGTGTTATTGTGCCATTTCGAACGTTTTGTACGTAGTTTCCATACTGTTCATATGTGTATTGTGGTATTGTTTCCAATTTGTGATTGTGATTCTTTCAATTAACATGTCGTAATAAAATATTGTTATAGTAATATATACCATTTATTAAAGTTTGTTGGCAAAATAAATACCTAAATTCATGAATATTAAAAAGTATTTTGATTCGTTGATTCAGAGTGTGAGTTCCTATCTCAATTCTTTTTAATTTATTCTAACGTTAATTTTATACTGTGATTAGATAAGGTGCATTTTTTGTTGACATTTTTTCACGATAAAGCTACATATTGATGTAATGTCAATTTGTTCATTTCAATATTTTTTTGCTATTTTCTCCTACTTCTGTATTTGAAAAAACTAGAAAATAAAAATGAAAAAAAAAAGGTTGCTCCAAAATATTTGTTAAGGGTGATGCAAAATTTTACATCAATTATTACAAAAATTACAAAAAAATATTTTACATCCTTCTCTACCTTTAACAAAGTTACAGTTAGAGAAGGATGTAAAATTTTACATACATAGACTTTAACAAATATTTCGGTGCAACTGAACCTAAGTAGTTTGTAGGTATGTATAACAGAAAAGTAACACTTGACCATCGAGAATAGAAATAGTCACTTAAATGCACATATCTTTTTACGAACTCTGACATCCCCACATTACATTTCTCGACCCATAGCAACCAGACTTCAGGAATAAAACTATACGGTCAAGGAACAAAGGATCCCAATATACATTGACCCCTCATACTTTACACCACTGAAAACGGTCACGAATAACAAAACATATACACGGATCAAACTAAACTGGTCACTTATTGAGGGTTGTTTGAAGCGAAACGCAACTTTATAACCTTGGAATAAAGGTTGTGTTATATGCAAAGGCTTTGTAACGGTCTAATGTATATCAATTTCAGCAATAGGTTCGGTGACAAGCTGGTAACGTGACTCGAATGTGTATTGGAGCTTTTTATGATTATTGAGTGACCGTACGAGGCGAATTGGATGTGATAGACGGTAAAAAACGTCAAACGAGAGAAAGTTTGAGATGTTAGGACCTCGGTAAGAGGGTTTTGTAATTAATTTTACGATCGGTGTTTCACTACAATGAAAAATACATGGAATTAAAGTACTGGCATAAAGAACATGTTGAATTATAGCTATAGAGACATTTTAAATACTTATTTTTATTTTTTTTTGCGGGTTGGCCACTAACCCACCCACCTCCACCAATCCGCATTGGAGCAGCGTGGTGGAGTAAGCTCCAGGCTGGAATAAGCTCCAGCTACGGGAATCCCCCCAAAAAGGGGAGAGACCCGTGCCCAGCAGTGGAACGTATAATGGGTTGCCATTATTATGTCTCTCGTCAGCACGGGGTCCAATTTGAACCCCGGACCTTTGTCAGGCTTGCGCGGGGACATAGGGCGACTTATTATTATTATATTTTTTTTTGTAATGAAAGTGACAAACAAGCATGCAGTTCACAGAGAGGTGATGACTGCAGCCTATGAACACCCACACAAAGACCAAGGTCAAAATGCAAATACGTTACCACTCCTGAGGCCTAAGGTGTTATGCCTATGCCTAGGTGTTGTGCCGGGAATTATAGGGCCGTATATTACCAGCTGACCGGAACACGATAGTGCTGAACACTACCATTTAGCGGCAAGTATATTAGGTAATGCGGTGGTGCCTACGCCCGCAAGCTACACCACCAGTAAATATAATGTACTAGCGGTCCGCACCGGCTTCGTACAGGTGCAATTAAGGTATAAACAAATATAGCGACTATAAATTAAGATATAAACTTCCCCATCTCTTAAGTTGGATCAATCAGGACACGATGTGCAAGTTTGATTAAAATCGGATAAGTAGTTTAGGAGTCCATCGCGGACAAACACCGTGACACGTAGGTAACTTATATGCATATTAAGATCTATGTCTCTTCACAAAAACTGACTTAGACATAGACATAATCTGTCCTCTACTTTGGAAATATGTGACATGTCTGTGGTTGTTCACAGACAAAATTATAATATGTACATATATGAAAAAAAAAATGAAATCATATGGCGCTACGAAGTTCACCGGGTCAGTTAGTATTAATATAAAACCATAAAGCCATGTCCCATGCGTCCATTTCGCCCTTCGCCACATTTTGGTTGTTAAAATTTAATTTTATGTTAGATTTGAAAAAAACATTTAACGTCCTGGATTAAGTCAGTTACTAAACAGTAGACAGGTACAAATACATCTACTAAGTTTCGTTTTATTTTTAGAGCCGTCGAACATTGGTTTTCAACTTTTTTGAAGACTAAAAACTTTTTCTACTAACTTTTCTAAGCTAAAACCTAACTGCCTCGGTAGCCTAGTGGTAGCAGGCCACTACTACTACGCTGAGGTCCTGGGTTCGATTCCCGGGTAGGGGGTTATCAGAGATAATTGTGTAAAGTCCTTTATCTCTGGTTCTATTGGGATTTTTCCATTTTCTGTAAGTTTCCCAGTACCTCGAAGTTTGGTAATGAGCCCGGAGATGTCAACAGGCTCGCCACCTGTTACATGGGCCAAAACGTAACCGGCGAATCGTGGGTGTTTGCATGTATGCTTGAATGCATGTATTCACCTCTGCCTACCCCTTCGGGGATTACAGGCGTGAAGTTACGTAAAAACTTTTTTGAATTATCTAAATTTAAAGATAAATATATTTAAGTTTTCCATCTCATCATCACATATCAATAAATTATTTTATAGGATCCCTTTATGGGATAGACTTTAATATGGTACTCGATCTCCGTTTCTCCGTTAAGAAAAACCTGTATAATAAGTCAATCTCGCGTCTAGTATTTGCATTATGTTTTAGCAATTTTAAATTCAACTCGCCTCTGTAAATAAGCAATAAATTCATTTTGACTTTAAAGCAACCGAAACGTTATAAAAACCAAATATCTCGAAGAAATTGATTTCTTTCCGTCTAATTATTCACTAATTTCTTAGAATAAATATTAATTTTATGTAAATGAAAAGAGGTAAAACTCTAAATTAGCTGTTAATGAGGTTTCGATTCATTTACGGGTTAGGGTCTTTACACACGGGAGATTTTTTTGCTAGTAAAATCAAAGGAAGGTATTCCTTTTATGGACAAGCCAATTAAAAATAATTATAAGTGTGGCGTAGACTAGTACTTCAAACGAAAAAAAAAACAACATATCTACAAATATGTTTATAGTAAACGTTTGTATCTTTTTAACGTATTAACTCTGTAACTAGCGGGTCTCTGAAAATTGATTTCTTATTTTTTTCCTAAATTATTACTCCCAAATTGAGATCAATCTAAGTGAAGTTTTTGCAAAAAACTAATAATTTGAAAGCATGAAATTTTTTTTGCGCAAATTATTTGAACGTTTCAATCTCAGTTGATTACAAAGTTCAAATAATTTGCGAAGAAAACATTTCATATTTTGGACAATTTAATTATTAATTATTTGATCAGAGTTGTATTCAGCCTTGTTTATAATCAGCGGGTAAAAAAGTGTAAACAGGCTTAATAGAGCTAGGAATCAGATAAGATTTGACAAATTGTATTTTACGCCTAGAAAACTGGTAGGAATTCATTTATTTGAATACATAATAATTAACTTCTAGCAGCGTGGCATTAATATTTGAAAACATTCGTACCATATGTAATGCCACATGCCTACATAAGGCGTGTATTATTAGTAATGAAGAAAAGGAAAGTATAATAAAACCAATCATATAAATAGCAAAGAATTATCCAAAGTAATTGAGCGATGAAAGAAATCTGTGCGTTGCAATTCAGGGAGAAAATGTGGGGAGGCTGGCAACACCTCATTTCACGCGTTTTATACGGAGAGGCCTGTGAGTAAGGTGCCCAATAAATCTCTCGGCGGAAGCGTTTTTTGTAAGACGAAAATAGTTTCCTCTTGTTTTGGGGGAATAAAATAGTTGGGGGAACGTTTTTGGGGGTTGTTTTATTAATGTCGCGGTTTTTTGGCTTTGTAATGCTTTTTTGATGTTGTGTATCATTAATTTATTATGACGATTTCCATGGGTTTGTCAAACTGTTAAGTAATTATGGAAAAATAAGTTTAAAAAATATGTTCCACGTAGGTATGTTGAAAGTGGTCACAGTCGCCTATGAACTTTTGAAACAGGTAGGGTGCCAATGCGTTGCCAGCCGTGAAGAACTCTTTTGACGCCATATTTGAAGAAACCCATATTTTAGCACCAAGCGAAAACCTCAGAAGGAAGTTCATTCCACAATTTACACGTTCTGGGCAGAAACGAACGCAAAAACAGCACCGTTGAGCACTGTCTGTTTATTTACTTGTCTTTTGATCCTACTTTACTTCTCTAACCCATCCAAATTACAAGGACGTATAATTATTGCGTACCTTACTGCATTCCAGTTTCAACAATCAATGATGAATATCATTTTGTCCAAATCCGGAATGTAATCGAATGTTACAGAGATTTTCTATTTTTTATACATTGGATAGTCTCATTTGTCATACTTTCTCAAAAAAATACAATTGTACCCAAATGAATGAATCAAACGAGAGATATAAATAAAGTGTACTCGTAAAAGGAAATGTATAATTTACATATTGTAAACAGCAATAATCTTATAAGTTTCGTCTAATACCCAAACCAAAGTTTAGTGTTAACTGGAAATTTTAATGACAAAAACAAAATTTATCGTGAGTCGAAAATAAGAATGGCGGCGGGTTGTCTATTTTCTAAAACATAAATTATAAATTGGCAATTCAATTTAGTGAAAGCTCATGTCGAATTGATATTGATGTCCTTTTTATTCGAAATATTCGATTTTGTATTTGGAATGTATCTGTTAATATTTTGTCATATTGATTTATTTAATCATTGATTATGAAATGCACCTGTGATCACAACATTCTGAAAGAGATTGACGTTTAATAATAAATAAATGATTTGATATTGAGATTTCGTATTCATAGTTACAGAAGAACAATATTTTCTTAACTTTAATGAAATAAACATTCTTAATTTTGAAAAGTACCTTTTTTACGTTGTCTATAAATTAAAAAAATGCTACTAAACATTCTTGTGTGTCTACATAAAAAAGTTGTAAGCTATGATTTTAATATTCAGCCATATATCTTTTGAGCGAAAAACCTCTTAAATCTCCCATTTTCTTAAAGGATAAAGATAAATAGGCGGTAGTTCCTTATTCATGCCGGGGGTTGGTCGGCATAAATCAAGGGCTCCTTGTCAATAGCATTGGCGCGGGTGACCTGTGTTGGACTTTACTAGAGGACCTCGCCTTTGCTTTGTTGTATTATCTAGAAGTGATTATTTCCAAAATTCAGTGAAATAATCTCTATCTAAATAAATATACTTATAAAAATCAAAATCAATTTTTTACTGGTGGTAGAGCTCCAGTGACGGAGCTCGCGGGCGTAGGCCCACCGCATTACTACTACATTTATACTTGCCGCTAAATGGGAGTGTTCAGCACTATCGTATTCCGGTCAGGTGGTAATGTACGGCTCTGTAATTTCCGGCACAGAGGTATAACACCTTAGGCCTCAGGAGTGGTAACGCATCTGCATTTTGACCTTGGTCTTTGTGTGGGTGTCTATAGGCTGCATTCATCGCTTAACATCAATGTGGACTGCATGCTTGATTGCCACTACCATTACATAAAAAAAAAACCAATTTCTGTTCGTTAGTCTCTCTTAAACTAGAGCACGGCTTTATCGATTTGGCTAATTTTGGTTTTGAATTATTTTTGTAAGTCCTGGGAAGGTTTAAGGGAGTACATACACTTATTCAGCTCAATTCAGCTTTTATGTCCATTGGAAACAAACATTTTGTATGGAGACAGTACGCAAACGCATCCATTCAGCTTTCCGCGTCTATTCTGCTTTTGCGGCAAACGAATATAAAATGATGACAAATGTGTTTTTATACTTTTTATCATATTAGTGCTGTGGATAGAGTACAGCGCTGATTTGTCGCGTTCAGCGCTGTTCTGCCGCATTCAGCAGCGCTGTTCTGTCGCATTCAGCGTCGATAAGTGTCACCAAAATCGTTCAGCGAAACGCAAATGGAGTTGAATAAATGTGAGTAGTCCCTAAAAGGTGAGAAGATATGAAGAAATAGTAAAAACAACAATTTCATTTTCCGATACAAATAGTCCATCAAACCTTTGACATATTATTTAATTCTGAGGCAATACGAAGTTTACCGGGTCAGCTAGTAATACAAGTAGTATCTATTATACCGAGTATTCACAGAGTTTTCGGTAAGTTGGTGAGCTAGTCGCTGCTGCGGTGATGCGAAAGTCCCCTTTGAGTCGAGGTAGTCGCTGCGTAGTAGCTACTGCGGGACGGCGCAGTGTGCTGACGCTGATGTAGCTGCAGGGTAGTCCAGGCATGCGCGGTCGCTGCAGGCGTATGGAGTATCCCTGATGAAGCCGAGGGTGCTGGCTGGCGTGACTTGGTTACCGCTCGATGGTGCTGGTGATGTGAGAGATGACGTCGTCGAAGGTGCTGCAGAGTGGCTGGTGAGAAGGTTGCTTCCAATCACGTCGGGGTCACCACTGTGGAGGAACGGGTGGAAGTGTTCCTCCGGCGAAAAGGGAGGATCCGCCGACCAGGCGAGGTGGTAGCGCCTGGCGGGCCGCGGCCCAACGGTTGACGTTGGGAAGTTGTATATATGCCAACTCTTGAGAAGTCTTCGTATGTGCGATGTAATTTGACTGCCCGCCATCTATCGTACTAGACAAGTATTGTAAGGTTTCATTGTATTCCACTAGTTGGCGCCTTAATGTAGTGGACGCTACAGGTACTTGTATCGATACACTAATTTATCGACATTTAAATGGCCATCTCGTGCTTTTACCAAAAAAATAAACATACAACTTGTATTCTTAAAAAACTGTATCTATTAAATGGAGAATTTACTTCAAGCATCCATAATGAACATATCGTTACGCATATTTCTATTAAAATAATTCCGAATGTATAACTATAAATCTCATACATTTGTATAAACAAGCAATGAAATGTGATCCGGCAATATTTTAAAATGCACAGATTCGATCTTGGCGCCTTTCACGCAATTCCTTAAAAGTAACCAATTATATAAGACCCCCAAAGACTGAGAAACACTCATCTAAAAGACATTAAAGTTGATTTTATGATTTACTAAAATAAGCCAAAGTGTGAGAGCTATTTAAGCCTATTCTGGAAAATCACGCAGCTCGAGATACTGCCTTTTTAGATATGAATTTCGAATACTTCGTCACTGGCGATAGTTCACCTTATATCGGACATTTTTAATTCAGTCAATGAGGTGTTAGGTTTGTTTACGATGATTAAATCTATTTAATTATTGGTGAAAGATAACTCTATAGCGATTTCCGTTGCTTTATAGACAAAATTAATTAAACATATGAATTAATTAACCCGCATTCCTATTTTAAATGTAAAAAATTGTATACATAAAAAATATGATTTGTTGCAATAGATGTTTTCGATGCTAATTTGTATCAATTTGCTTGAAACACATTAATATCCGTTGCCGTTATTACATTTCTGATTGCTTCTGTGTAAATGGATTTAAATGTCATGAACATAAAAATTCTTCTCTATTTTTTTTCATTGGATGAAAGATAATGGACACAAGTAGTTCAATACAAGATGTTTTCGTTTTTATTTGATTTAGATTAATTTTATAATGACACATCAGCAATCCAATGTATTATGTATCCATCAAAAGTATTATGATAATAAAAATGATAAAGATGATGTGGTACCTTTTTTAATGTATTTTTAAACGAAGAAACATTTTACTTTGTTCTATTTAGCTGCATTAGTTGTTTGGGTAAGCGCTATTACGATTTGTATTAGAACCAATTTATTAGTGAAATAAACATTGCTTCACAAATACGATTGAATAGTTTCAGTCATTTAGTCTCTTAACATTATGAAATAGTGTTAAACTTTATTACCTACTTATTATTGAAGTGGTAACGTCTTATAAAAGGATGAACGCTGACTGCAAGCACAAAAAAGTGTCAGGTTCCGCCTGAATCGAGCTCGCAAGCCAGAACGCGGAACAACCGACAGAGAAGTACGAGGCCTAAGCGACCGACTTGCGGCATGTTCTCCTATGAGGCTATCACGTAAAATTTGCGTCTGTGAACCGCCTTTCCAAACAACAATTTTTTTTTATTTTCAAACTCAAGTGATCACTATTAGCGCAATAAAAGCGAAACTCATGTCTCAAATAGTTTTAATATACAGCTGAAGGAAGAGAAATTTATAAATCACTATTAGTTTAATAGCAGTGATATACTCGTAGATTAATAAAAATGTTAATATCCTGTCAATACGAAAAAATAAACGGCGTACCAAGTGTATTTCTATCCACATTTTTTTAACATGGCAACACTAAAAGCTTATTTTTTATTCACCCCACAGAACGTGTGGCGCCGACCGATGCGTCGGACTATATATTGTATGGATCATTCGAAACGTGCGAAAACACTGCACTAATGTAATGAATTGAATCAAATGATTTACTGCTCACCAACTTCAAGTGAAAGCTTACTGAATAACTTTATATACCGTTAGGGAATGTGGTATTTACTTATGGGTTACTTGCTTTGGAGTTAGTGGAATGCGTCAAAGTTATAATAAGAATAAAGTATTAACATAATTTCAAACGCAAGTTGTTTGTTGATGCAAAAAAATAAGGGCTACTCTAATTTTTGCAACGCAAAAAAGATGAATCTCCTAACATTTGTCCTTTCGATTCCTGCCTAAAGTCAAATTTATCTTAATTTTTTTTTTGTTTCTAAATTACTCGCATATTGCGAAAAATAAAAATATTACAATCTTATCCTTCTTTCAGCGGGAACTCTACCAGAAACGCTTTTAATAATTAGCCTAGGTTGGTTAAATTTGAAGTAAATTATGATACAAAGTGAAAAGTTATTTTTACACAAATACCTTAATTTTCAGTTATCATAAAACATCTTGATTATAATTTCATTGCGATACTTGTTACAAAATGCCCATAAAAGACACAAATCATTTACAGCCGGTCCCAGTAATGCACCTTCGATCGCGGATCGCACCAATTTCGATTGCAAACGATCGATGCTGGCAGCAAATTCATTTGTAGATTTGTTTTTGGGAGGCCTTTTTTGACAAAGGAATCGTAATATCGATCGAAGATCATGAAAAATGGATTGTGTTCGAATGTTGGTCATGTGGTACGACGCACATAGTATTGAGATTAAATTTAGGCACTGCCAAAATGAATGAACCGAGACCAAGCAAATTAATTTTCAGTTTGCTTAAATTGAATATGGCCATCTAATGGTAAGGTTACACGGCGTAAAGTGTGACAAATATTCTTCAGATGATTGCTTAAGTTTCTCCTAGTTTTAGTTTGCAATTAAAAGATGTAATAATGGAGATTTAATTTAATAATAATATAATAATGGCAACTTGATACATCCCACTCTCTCCCCTTTTTGTTTGACGGGAGGCCTGGAGCTGAAGCACGGAAACGCGCATTTTAATTTGCCACTAGCGGAGACTTAATTTACCACATTCATATTAACACATGATAGGATAATCAATGGTAGATCAAATAGATTTAGTTAGAGATATTATTTTAGAGATAGATAGAGATTATTGATTAAGTTATCAGTGTGCTGATGTGTGATGATTTCAAAATAAAAGTGATTTTAATCTTTTTCCAATTTGGGAGAGTCCCAATTATAGGTACATCTAAAGTTTGGAAATTAAAATAGAGAGCCGTTTTTGCTGAGTATGTTCTTATCGAATTTTAAATTGTTCTAGACTATTTAAGTACCTATATTTTCGAACTTGTGGCAGTCTACATGCTTCAGAATACCGATGTTAACCGATAAGTGAGCTTTGAAATGAGCATTATTAACATAAGTTCAGAGTAAAAACACATGCAATAATGATGCCGGCTTTAATTGACTCGTTGTGAAATGCATCAGCGTACATACCCGCGAGCGGTGCAAAGTACGAGAGACTGCGGTTTCTGTGAAATTACATTTTTTCAATGTTTTTTTAGTGTAATGAAGGTGGCAATCAAGCATACAGTTCACATTGATGTTAAGTGATGACTGCACCAGAGACCTCGATCTTTGTGTGGGTGTCTATAGGCACTTACACAAAGACCAAGGTCAAAATGCAGATGCGTCGCCAACCCTGAGACTTTAGTTGTTATCCCTCTGTGATAACTAACAATTATTACAGGGCCATACATTACCATTTAACTGTAACCTGAACTATTTGGCGGCAGATAGATTAGGTAATGCAGTGGTGCCTTCGCCTTCGAACTCTGGGACTCTACCATCAGTAAAAATGTATTTATTCGAACGTTTATTTTTTTATGTAAGGAGGACGGCTTAATAATAATTGTATTAGAAAATTTTATTTGTGGTTCAAATAATCTAATGATTTTGGCATATTTGATATATTTAATAATAATGTTATTTTACGTTTGTTCTTCACCGATCAATATATTTATTATTTTATCTATCTAGATATATTGATTCCCTCTAAAAATTTATTTATTTATTTATTAGTCACACCAACAAAGTAATCACTGTCATAAGCAAAATACAAGAAAAAGCACATTGGATACTTGGTAAGTGACACCTCAATTACAGATGTAAACATCATTCTACTGAAAAATAATCTACTTTTATTAGAACAACATTTTGTCACGATAAAGTTTCAGTTTGCTTTGTTGTTTCTCTCAATATAGTAGTTCATAATAATAGACGTTTGATTAATTTATGCTATAGTAAGTTAGCTATTATATATAAGACGCATAAAATATTTGTTATTTTAATGAACAAATAAGGCGGTGGTACAAAAACGCTAAAATCTCATCAAATAATCCTGAGACACCATCTCCTAGACATAACACGCCCGCCGCGCAGCTAGCCGACACAAATTTATAGGTAAAAGTTCGCGACCGATCCAACCGGTTCGTCCACAACACCCAAAACAAAATCACCTCTAGACCTCCCTAATACGGTCCTCTTTCTGAAATCTTACGTTGAGCCTTATCGGATACTTTCTTAATTGTACTTTGAAGCGGTAAACCAAGAAATATCGATCTTATTAATTCTGAACTTCGGTTCATTTCAGCTAAATAAGTTTTCTCGGCCTTGCCGTCGGTGGATCGCTCTCACCTTTGGTTCACGTGTGAATCCACATTAACCTGCTAAGTTAGACGGCGCGTCAGGTGTACCCGATGATTTCTATGTCGGCGACTTTTTTAATTGGCCGCGTAAAGCCGGGGCGTGCGGCCGTCTAATTCTTTAATATGGATTTATGATCTGGTCACGCCTTTTGTTCTTGATTATTAAGTCGCGTTGATCAAATAGTAACGAAATAAATGTATCCGTCATGTCTGGTTAATCGGATGGGAAATCGCAAATTATTTATGATTCGGTAATATTTTCTGTGTGGTTATTAATTGGTCCAATATACATAATTATGGAATATAATCGGATCTGATTTATTAATACGTTGTCATGTTTCGTTTTATATGACAGGTTATTTAGGAACATAGGATTAGGCGATGATTAACTTTTTTACAACGTAGCAGCATTTAATCGAAGAAAGTAAAATATTATATCTACCGGAGATTCAATTTAAATTAAAGGCTTATCCTCAAAGTTATTACTATTTGTGTATAGAGATATTACTGACAGGTTAAGCATATTTATTTTAACGTTTGGATCTTAATTTAAGAAGTGATATACCTATATATGAAAGAAATTAATTGGAAGTATAAGCGCTTTGCTTCAAATGTTCTTGAGTAGCGGGTTCCAATAATAACAATACAAAACAAGTATCGAAAATAGCTTTCAAAGTATGCGTGATAAATCACGTAAAAGAAATTGATAAATAGTTTTCACCAAACACTATTAGCTCGTGACTGGACACGTGCTCAACTGGTATACAATTCGAAATCGAATTCCACTAGGCGTTGATAAATTTTTAATAATAGCTAGTTAAGACAATTGCTTACAATTTTGCGACTGTACTTTCTTTCAAATAGCTACACTTTAAACTCTGGAACTTTTTATAGTTACGACTCAGCTTTTTTTGATGGAAACAAATGAAACAGGGTAAAATATGTATTTAACATTGCATGATTATTGCCAAATAAACTATTTTGCGGATGAAGTAATTACCAAACTATCAAACTTTGTAATCTTTTAATAGCACACGCCGATTGGCGTGTACAAGTAGGTATTTGAGTCCAAGCGTAAGTTAGAATTATCATGTATTCTATACGGATAAAAACGGAAATATGAACAATATTTTAGACTTTTAGAGCAACAAATCGATTACCGATTACATAGTTTATTGTTTTTAAAATGAGCAAAAACCCCAACTAACGTGCCCAAGCGCAATGTTTCTTCGTATCACGCGACAGATGGGTTCTTTAAATACATATACGGTAGACGTTGATTTAACACATCCAGCGTGAATGGATGCTAGACATAGATAGGCCTGTTTGACGCTTGTTTTATAGGCCGGACTCGTAACCCGTTAGTGAAAGGGTTTGAAGATGCAGTTTGCCTAATGTGTTTTATTGAATTGAACATAGGTATTTTATGTTCATGAACAACTGACTCTTTAATTGGCCGCCAATGTTGAATTCTTGAAGAAGTTAATTTCTTTGCAATAGTGAGCTCGATTTTTCTGTATTTTTAGTTCTGTTTCTATTTTGAAGTAAGGGCGCTATTACTTTGGTGCAATTATAATATGAATATGGACTTGTAAAACGTGCAGTATTCTATGAGGCATATCGAATAAGAGGATTCAACACAAATATTCCTTCTTTATAAATATATAAACGTTAGCCCATATTGTAGGTATAGATATATAAACGTTGTATGCCCCGTAATAAATATTGCAGAGATGTAACACCTTTGGTCTAGTGCCACCACTGGGTGGCACCGCATCTGCATTTTGACCTATTGTTTTTATGTGATTCTGTGATTCTAGACTGCAGCATCCATGTGAGCTGCATGCTTCGTTCCATAAAAAAGTACATTTTATTCGATATATATACCTACACATATTTTACCAGTTATATTTAGAATTATATTTTTAAGAGAAAACTTAGGGACATGAATTATTGGAAAATTAATTAGTGACATTTAGAATCTTTCCAACCAGAGAAAAATATTCCATTTATCGTTAAATTGTAAACCGGCACGATAAGTGATATCTCTATATCAATACTGTTTCAATACCTCCTAGTTACGATGAGTGGATTGTGACTTATGACAAAAAATATTTATGGTATTGAAAATAATATTATTGGCAAACATTTGATCAAATACCGTTCGAGTAAATATTGTATGATTCACTGTTATCCAAATTCACCTTTATGCGTACAAATTTGCATGGAGTTGGTATTATTTATTAGCATATTTAGAAAAACAAGGTATCAGTCGCACTAGTCGAGAACATTACTTAATCGGCATGACTCAACTAATTGCGTCAGAGCGAGTACGTCGCTGCGTGCGCGCAGCTCTTTCTCCTTCGATTTAACACCTGTCAACATAGCTCTGACAGACCGGCGGGCGAGCGAGAATTACGTTTGTTCCAAAGTGCAAGCGAGAAATAGCGATTAAACTTTAAAATATTTTAAATTCTCCCGTCTCTCGCTTTCTTTAACTATTTTATTTCTTTTGGAGATAAATTTATATAAAATCTTAACGGATATCAATATTTCAAAGTTTGTGCTGTGTGTTTCTAGTCAAACATCTTCTATTTTTATGTGTTTAGAAGAAATCAAGAATGTAAGAAACAGTTTTTCGAAAGTGTTTGTTGATTAAAAAACCTGTTGTAGTATATACCTATCACTTCAGCGAAGTTTAATATTTTTGTTCTTATAAGTAGCAAAGCATATAGAAGGTATGCTGTTTTACGAGTTTTATCTGTGTTTGCTATCAAGTGTTTAGAACACATCAGATCCAAAAATCGTTTGGAGAACTTTCACTAACATTACCTACCTATTATCAAAGTTAAGCCAAAACTTTAAATATGTTTAAGTAATTCTATACATTTCATTAAAAACGATGCAATCAGAATGGATGGATCACCAAATAAGATAAAGAAATCAACAACCAAATAACCCGCTACCGCTTATGAAATAGACCATCACTCCGTAAAAACGATAAATATGAGCACTATACGCCGATCGAGCGAAGATAATGTTGTTTTTTTGAGTAATTAGGAGCGGGCTATCTTAGATTTTGTTACAATATTATTTATTGTCCGTCTGTCAGTCGGTCAACGTGTTACATTGTATGAAAGTATTAAGTAATGAACTGGTGAACAATTTTAAAAATAACCTTTCGTTTTTATAGTAAACATTTTATTGTTCTAGGATGACGAGACTGCACGAAAGAGTACCTACATAAAAAATGCTCCAATACTGTGTTAGTCTATTTTTTGATCTTGGTTTTGTAGTGGTAGAATTATTATTATTAAATAAGCAACGGCCATTGAATTGTATATTGATTTTAAAACAAAATATATTTAATAAGCTCAGAATTAAAATAAAACCCTTTGGGTTCGCCGATTGAACATGGAGTAGAACTAGGGCCGTTAGACGAGTCGTCTAAAGATATCTAGGTATTCCTACGTCGGATTAAAAAAAAGCAAGAGAATACTGTAGCCTCTAAACATTGACATAAAACCACAGATTCCAAGGGATAGGTATGTGTTGGTACTCCTGTACTGTCCTGTAATTTCCGGACCGTATAACTGTACTGTTCTGTAATTTCCGATGTGGTAGAGCTCTAGTGATGGTGTTTGTAGACGTAAGCACCTAGATAGGTGCTTACGTCTACAAGCACCGTCAAGTGGTTTAGATAAACCACTTGCCTCTAAATTATAGTATTGAGCGCTATCGTGTTTCCGGAAATTACAGGGCCGTACATTACCACCTGACCGGAACACGATAGTGCTGAATACTAACATTTAGCGGCAAGTATATTAGGTAATGCGGTGGTACCCTACGCCCGCGGGTTCCGTCACTGGGGCTCTACCACTAGTAAAAAGTAATCAGAAAGTGAACGATATTAAAGTATAATTATAAAGGTCGACCATATTCCACGGTATTGTTTGTAGTTAAATATTTACAGACAATACGCCCTATTCGTTATGGTTACCGTTCCGAGATATCGATCTAATGCATTGATTCACGTTTACCTTCCCATGTATCGATATTCTTATCGATATCCCATTTGTCACGAACTCCACGTCTGCTTCGTCTACACTAGACAAATCGTGGAATATAATTGAATAATAATAACATGCAATAGTGTAAGTACCTACACAAAATCTGTGTTTATTTGTTTACTTTTTGTAATAAGTATTTTTATGAATATATCTCGCGAGTTGAATTTTTATTTTATTTTTTAAATCAACTAGATGTACATCACATATGATTTTTTTTTGATTTCATTGATAGGGAACATTGTCCCATTTTTTATTAATGGAGACAAATAACTTACTTGGTACTTGACATGAATAGTGATACTGTACCTTATATTTCTGCTTAATTCGGAGGTCAAAACACTATTGTTAGAAAATAGATAACTATAAACCGATAAGATAGATATCTACAAAAACAATGAAGGTATGTCTAGATGTGTAGATTATAAATGTATTGTTTTTACTGGTGGTAGAGCTCCAGTGACGGAGCTCGCGGGCGTAGGCACCACCGCATTACCTAATATACTTGCCGTTAAATGGTAGTGTTCAGCACTATCGTGTTCCGGTCAGGTGGTAATGTACGGCTCTGTAATTTCCGGCACAGAGGCATAACACCTAATGCCTCAGGAGTGGCAGCGCATTTACATTTTGACCTCTGGTCATTGTGTGGGTGTCTATAGGCTGCAGTCATCACTTAACATCAATGTGAACTGCACGCTTGTTTGCCACTTTTATAACATAAAAAAAAAAAAATCAATGAATTATTTACACTGAAGTAAATTTATGAAATTTCAGCAGGTAGGCAGGTAGGTAGGTAGGTAGGTAGGGACTTTAGTTAATTATTATTCCGACTCATTCTTTACTGACTATTTTTTGCCCTGTATCCTACACTTTATTTGCCTAAAGTTGACGCAGCATGCCTAATGACTTTACGTTCATCAAAATATGTACAAGGTTCCGAAAGAATAAATAAATGAATAACCATATGTCCCGGTATTTATGTTGAACAACTGAATAAGGGCAAATTGATTATACAAGATTGCTTCGTTTTTCACAATATTCAGTTGGATATCACTTCTATTTGGTGCAATGAAACGCGATTATTTTAAAGCTGGATTGGCTACGATAGGCATTACTATGCAGTTTCTTTATTTTCGCTTTAGCGGTTTACTAGTGTTGTTTTCATGGCGGCAATCAGAGAAAGTATCCGTATCATTCAAGCGAACGGATCGTATCCTTTGAAACTCATTAACAAAATGCATTTTTTGTTTTGAAGTGGCAAACAAGCATACGTACAGTTCGCGTTGATGTTAAGTAAATAGGTACTTAAGCCTTTAAGCATTCAGATGCCAATGTAGATGCGTTGCCACTCCTGAAGTCTGAATTTTGTTCAGTACTGGAATTTACAATACCGGAGTTACACGATAGCGCTAAACACTACCATTTAGCGGCAAGATGATCAGGTAATGCGGCGGTACCTACACCCGCCAGCTTCGTCACTGTAACTCTACCACCAGTAAAAAAGATACGGTATTAGAATAAAGTCGTCGTTGTTCTTAATTTCAGTAAAAATAATCCAACGATGGCAACTTATTTACATTTAAAAAACCTAACACGATTAACCAAAAACAATATCACTGTAAAACAAAACAGACATCTTAATAAATTGCGAGGTGGGAGGCAGAAAACTGCTGTGGCGTGATAAGAAAGTAATTTGAATAATTACCGCGCCCTGAAGATGAATGTTGAGTCTTAGAATTGCTTAGTAGCTTCATTAGGTGTTCGTTTTTGATTTATATTCTTTGGCATAACGATCTTGTAAGGAACTGATATATTTTGGTGGAGGTACACTTTCAATAGAGCCAGTGGCGGCACGTGTTTATCACAGCATAAGAAGAGCATACTTTTTATTTATTTATTTATTTAATTATACACTTTATTGTACACCAGAAAACTTAACCAATTATACAAGCTAGAAAAGAAATAAAAGTACAAAAGGCGGTCTTATCGCAAAAGCTGCGATTTCTTCCAGACAACCTTTTAGTCAGGAACATAAAGGAAGAAATAATTTATTTGCCGGCAGGGTGTACTGAGCAATAATAAAGATTTAAAACATAATAATAATAATAAATCAATAGATAATTACGCAACGAGGAGAAATATTATAATTATTTATACATTATGAAAGAGCAATGCATGACCAAAAGATAAAGTTAAAAAGTTTTAGAAAAAGAGGTAAAGAAGAAGGATGAAAAAGGATAGATAGTTACAGAGTCTTACTATATGTACTATAGATACTACTATAGATAGTTAGAGAGTTACTTTTTAATACGTTCTTAGACTGTGGTTTGGTTGATAGTGTTGTTGTAGTATAGTTATGTTTGTGTAAACAAGAAAAAAAAGGAAGAAGGACGAAGAACTGTCCCATAAACTGTTTCCTGAAATGGAGTCCAATATTTTAACTAAAAATAGTTTTGAATTTTTTTTTTATTTAAAAATGATGACAATAGTAAATGCAATAATAAATCAAAAGCAATCCATCTTCAGATGTCAGTTTATAACGTATCACTATAAGAATCTTCAGCCTACTTGGATATTAATAGCAAATTATTTATTTCTCAACTTTTTCTTCTGTTCTAACAAAAACATTGGGAAAAAGGCACGTGTCAAACAGCAAAACAAAACGTACGTGTTCTAACAATCCTAATCTCACTCATCCGTAATCTAACAGGTTTACACAATCTTAACTGACACGAAAACAAATAAATCACACCGAAATTAATTGCAGATACGCGACGATAAGATGCCCTTAAAACATTCATGGCTCGATCCCAAGTGTGAGACATTAAAATTCATCCCGAACGTTAGGGGCCAGTTTAAACAGCGTCTAACGTACTGATCCCACCGATAACCATTAGGATCCCTTAATTTGTTCACCAGGCCCTACACCTATCCTTTCCGGGATCCCTTTACAAATCGTTAAGCGCGGAGACAGAGGTGCTAGATGTGGTAGTTCGATTGTTAATAGACGATTAATACAAAAGCGCTTAGAATCCATGAATACCAGTAAGATTTTTCTTTTATGCTTTTATCTGCAATTTTCTACATGCAATATGCTGATCTACATTTTCCAAAGATCCTTCATGCCAAATTGCAGCTTTCTATGACCAAAAGTTTCGCCTGTGCGTAGTCTAGTATTCTAGTTATTAAATAACTCAGTAATGGAAGATTTTTAGGCATTATGTTACTATGAGATTGATACGAATGGGAATAATTGGCATAAAACAATAATACGTTAAATAAACAATTAGGGTAGATGACAATTATTAAAATCTAGTTAAAGGCCAATGATGGATGATTGTCATTTAGTGAAATAAAAACTATGGAATCGTATAAAACTGCTCGGGTTGCAGGAGTGGCAAAGCATTTGCATTGAGTTTTTTTAAGAAGATGTCTATAATTACAGTGTTCAGTTCATCACTTCAGCCCAAAGGCTTCCACAGCTCGACAAAAACATTTCCCATCATGCTCATAATAGGGTTGTGCGTCATTTAGGCAAAAATATGCCATAGCAATCGCCACGTTTAGGATGTGGATTGGTGTAGTTTTATGGCAGTTCATCCCGCTTTATTTCATTTACTATCAGGGTGGTAGATTGGAATGGTCTGACCGCCATTGTAAGGTTGACTGATTGCACTTGCGGAATTCTTCTCCTTTAATGAACAGTCACGTCACGTCGCGACATTTTCAGAATTCAATTACCATCACTGAATTATGTATGCTTGATTATCACCTTTATAGAGAAACACCACGGTCGAGCGTAGTTACTGCTCGACGAGCCACTTCTAGGTCAAAAGTGTATCCGAACGAAGGGTGCAACCGTGTAATGTCGCTAACTCCCTGGTTTCGAGTATATCTCAGATATTCTAATGTTATTGTTGCGGCTGAGATTGAATATCTCGCTTGATTTGTGCCTCCAAGTTTGCGGTAACTGCTAATGGTCATTTTCGAAGGCTAGTTATTGTATTGAAATCACGATATGGAGTTCGAAGTATAGTCGAGTATTTTGGTTTTGTTATGTTATAATATGTGAGGAATGGGTTCGTTTATTTTAAGTTAACCAAATTCAGAATACAGGAGGTTAATCTTCAGAATATTTTTTATACTTCATCTCCAGTTGTTACTTCACTGATTAGAACCGTTTTAGTGTGGATAAACAGATGTTTTAAGTTCCTAGCATTTGCTCCAAAATTTATCAAAATATTTGTCAAAATAAAATAGTAAATATCTATATATATAAAAATGCAACCCCTTTTTCCTTGGTCACGGCATCACGCGTGAATGGCTTTACCGATTTGGCTAATATTGATTTTGAATGATTTTTGGAAGTCCAGGGAATGTTTAAAAGGTAAGAAAATATGAAGAAATTGAAGGGAAATAGTAAAAACCACCATTTCATTATCCCATACAAATAGTCCGTATCTATCAAACCTTTGACACATGTCATATTATCATTCTGAGGCAATACGAAGTTTGTCGGGTCAGTTAGTTAAATATATTTTGACGTTTAATTAAAAAAATCATGCTATATCAAATGTTAGGGTAAATAAAAATTGTATTTGGAAAACTAGTGCACAATGCTCCTTAAACATATAGGTACATAAAAACATAAAACGCTAAAACATCAACACGCGATACTAAAACAACAAAAACAATAAACAAAATAGATTACCATTAATAAACAATTTGAGTTCTGTAGATATAGTTCCGTCGTAATAGTTGAATGTTTGTCTCTACAAATTTCAGTAAGTTTGCAGAGGTCACGTTATCTGAAGAGAACTAGTCAGCATTGTTTACTGTTGACCGTTGACCGCCATTCGGCTGACCCCGCGGTTTACACCTTAACCCATTATCTGCTAATGGTTGCTGAATAGCGAATCTGTTGTGCCGAGCCTGCTTTATAGTTTGTTTGGACGATAAAGATTATTTCTAGAGAATGAAGCGGCTCATACTCATTTTGGGACATGTTTCAATTAAATTATTTATATATATATGCATACGAATAAATTACGGGTGACTAAATAAAATAAGTACCTACCTTATAAAAATGTGTTAAAATCACCATTTAATTTTAATGCTGTACTGGCCATAGAAAAATTAATAATAGAATGCAGCACTAATAATTGCTATTTGGAAGTCTGTGGCACCTACTGGCCATTGCTATAGTAACGTTTTTAATAATTTCTTGTGTTTGTTTGTTATGTTATTACCTACTCGTAAATTTCGGGCAAATTTGTTAGTGGGAAGATCTTAATAAACTGTTTTTTCATGATATGTTCTTAGGTTTTCGCGATTTCAATAGAGAAGATGGATGGCGATTATCAACATCATGGGATCCCATACTTCGCAAGATTAAATCCCAGCCGCAGCAGTCTGCAAGACCTCAAGATACCATAAGTAATTATTGTGTTAATCCTGAACGCTACGCAAGGCGTTTACGAAATCGATGGAGGTAGCTACATATAATTTTTTCAAACTTCTGTCAGACAAATGACACCTCAGTCTGCCCGGGACCACGGAAGCTGAAAAGCGACCGAAACGTCGGGTTGATTTTAAAAATCATTTTAGTTTAATATACGCGAGATAAATCCGTAAAAATAGTTTTATTTCAAAAACTGTTTTTTAATAAAATTACTCTATATT
Source organism: Macrosoma leucophasiata (assembly GCA_036365455.1). NCBI lineage: Eukaryota > Metazoa > Arthropoda > Insecta > Lepidoptera > Hedylidae > Macrosoma > Macrosoma leucophasiata. The sequence continues at coordinate 16,101,420 of JAWQUS010000021.1, forward strand.
CAAGTAACTTAATACTCACAAATCTTGTTTTTTTTCTACAATGACATAATTTAATACAACAACAAGATATGTTAAATATAAAGCGTTATAATGGAATGGAACTTGTTAAAAACATTGACAAATTACGGAAAATTTCAAGTTGATCGATGTTTTTCTCTTTTATTTTAATACGTTAACAGCTACAGAAGAGAAAACAGGTATTTAAGTGAAACAACGTATTAGCAATAAAAGGGACAAGTTTAATAGATTATGGGATAATGGTATGGCGCTAATATGGTCGCCCCAGGGTGCCGTCAACGAAGAGATCGTTGTGTAGCTGTAACTATAGGGTTTTATGCAGATTTTGAAGGTAGACGTCATTAGTCAAGTCGATAACTTTAAATATTGATGCCCGGTTTCTTTCGTTAAAACATTCGTCAGCTATTGATTCAATAACATAAGAAAAGTGAGACTGAGGGATAGTTGTAATTAGGTTTCTGAACACGCGTATGACTTATCGATTTCTCGTCTACGATATAAACGACGAATAGGAAAAGATTTTTAAAATTCAATTTGAAAAGAGTAGTATGAAAGTTTCTAGGGAGAAAAAATAAAAAAGATACACCGATTCCCGTCAATCATAGCTACTTACTTAATAATAATTAACAAAACGCGTGTTTCAGTTCTTTTTTAATTGAATCCTTTAGGGTGAAAAATCGAGGCTCAAAATTTGCACATTACGAATACCACGCGGACGAATTTACGGACAAAGGCTAGTACTTAGTAAATATATACCTACTTATTTTATTATCAATCCATACGAATACACGTTAATTAATAAAAATAAAGCAATCTACTAGCACAAAATTTCACGCAAATAAACGAATGAACCATGAACGTGTCATCACACAGACTTTAACCGATTTGAATAGCTCACAATGGGCATCAAACTTGGGACCTAGCTATTGTGACCACCTTCTTATCTCGCCGAACTTTGCGGCAAGACGATTGAATGCTTTCTATTCCAGTTGAGAGGACCATGGAGCATTATGGTTGGTTTGTCAAACTTGAAGATTAGTGTTTCGCTGAATAGGGTTGGGGAGTCAAAATCGAGATTCTGGGGAATCGTTTACTGTGCTGGAGAATCGAGTTTTAGAAAAAAATACACTAAGAGCTATAATTAAAGTATAAAAATAAAGAGTGTTATTTTTTTATATATATGTTAGTGTATAAGGTTTTGTTGCCTGAGTTAAATAAATAAATAAGTAAAATTGTACTCTTTTTTGTGGGAGGTTAATCTCTAAAGATTAAAAAAAAATACGAATTTACAGCAAATTTGACTGATATCTGATATACATTACGTAGATACCAACGAAGAAGTTTCTGGTGATCCAAAACTATTGGAAGTTAGACTTTATCTTCACACTGTTAAGGACTTTTATTTCGATGGTACCTATTAACGAACGACACCTAGCCAGAGCCAATCTGCACCTCTGGGTGTTATATCAGATAATATATCTACGGTTATACCTGAGATCGTAAAAGTAGGTATTCGCTTTTGAAACTTTCGCAGTGAATACTGACGGATAGTAGACTCAGGTAATTTCATGTTCAATACCCATAATATTGAAATTACATTTCCTCAAACATCAAATCGATTGCTTTGCTAGAAGCATTAAATAACTTTGATAAATTCGATGACAAATTACACTTATGCCCGTATCAAAAGATAGAATATAGATAGATCGTCCTTAAGACGATCTTAAGATCACGTTTTTCTCATACTAAAGGATCCCCTCTTCAATGCTGTGATTGAATCAAAGTGTTATGGGACTGACATATGTCTATGCCGTATTCTAAAATTATGCCTATCTATATTCTGTTCATCTGTTTGTACTTTTTTAAAATAACTTCAATTTGATTTAATCTATCAAGGAAGTAAATTCCATACTGAAGAAGAGAAGCTCAATTGTGCACATTGGTAACAGCTTTCATAATATATATTTTAGAAATAATCAGTGGTAGGTACATTTTTGTTACCTCGCAGAATCGAAAATAGCTGCTCTCAAAATGATTTGGCTCTCTGAAATCATGGTTGCCTATAATAACAATGAGACAGGTGATCAAACATTAGCTGGGTAATCAAACAGACCGGCCATAGTGCGTCACGTAATTTCATTAATGCCCACCCTCGTCGGACAAACACCAAAAAGTTAGGAACCTCTACTTATTTGCATGCCTGTTTCGTTGTTGTCTATGAAAAGTTGGTAAATGACAAAATTTTGAACCATCTCGAGCAACTAATTACGAGTTGGGTTTTAATTTTATTATGAATGCAAGCTACGTATTAACAATTTCTGGCTTATTTTGTCGGGTGCACTATAGGATATATTACTTGCGTAATAGTTAAATCTATTGAATCAGATTCTAAAATATTCCTTGTGAAGAATCTAAAATATTCTTTGAAGCTGACATACCTTGTGTTACCTTACATAAGATTATTGAGAGAAATGTTTTCATTTATTAAAAAAATATTGACAAATTCAAGGAATCTTAAATTAGAAACCCATTCATAAATAAGACTAAGACATCAACAAATTTAAGTGCGTAATATATACTTTGTTGTACGTATAGAAATTTCACGAATGCATGCGCGTTGGAAATCCGTTAGAAATATTTTTCTACTTATACTACTTTTTATTCCCAATAACCGACTACAAACAAACATCATACAAATACGAAGACCGTTTAGACTGTTTGCGTCAATTTAAAACATTTATTCGAAGTTTTACGATCTCAGATGCTCGTGTCGATTTCTGTTCGTTCTGTTCAATCACTGATTCAATCGAGGTCGTTATTCTGTCTCCTGAAACCAAATGGTTACGATGCGGGCACTCAAATTGATACCAAAAAAAGATAAGAGAATTTTCTTGTAGTAAAGATGTTTATTAATGTACAAGTTGTAAATAATGAAAAGAAAAAGTACAACAAATCAAAATTAAGTACTGATTTTTTAAAGATTATGCTCATATATACAGCAACGAAAATTAATGTTATATATACATAAAAACATCTCAACGTCATGGTTGTATGAAAAAAAGGAAGTTTTGCAGTAGATTTTTTTTGCTCTTCGTAGAAGAGAATCATGTCTATCTATTACTTTATCTTACTGATCGAAGTTCAATAAAGCGTGTTTTTACAACTACCTATATACCATTGTAGCACCTCACTACCAGGTAGAGCTTATAAATACAGGATTTTTTTAAAAGAAAGTGCGAGACTCATTAACATGGCAACCTAACACATATGATAAAATATATAGGTACACATATATATCTTTTCTAAACGCGCCATTTCTTTTAAAGTTAAGCACAGACAGTGCCTCATAGTTTATTCAGTTTATTCATTTTATTCATTTATTTCATATAATTAGGCTCCTAGAGAGAACTTTTACATCGTCACTTTTTTAAACTAACCTAGAGTGAATAACCACTAATAATAATCAAAAACACATAATAAATTAAATAGACACTGACAGACATATAAAATTAATGAGATACATTCTAAGACACAAATATAATTACATAAATCGAATGGTTATAAATTCCGCCATGATCGGCTATCGTTGCCATCGACGACCAGTCTTGGTTTAGATACCATCGTCCGTATTTAATAGTAACCACGACTCGTAGTAAGTTTCACTTTAAAGGAACTGACGAATATGCCTTGCAACATGATTATCTTTGTTCGTAAATTCATATTTTCTAGTTATAAATATTTAAAATAATAAGATCATTGTCTGTTTTTGTTAAATTTAATCTTTATGGTAAGTTGGATATTTGCCGCAACTTAGTCCGCGTGCCGTTTAGGAATTTTTTTATATTAATGACATAAAAGTAACTCTTCTATGGATGCAAACTACGAGTATGTCCATGTTCATCGTGTTTCATCATAATTGGCTCCGTGGTTTTTGTCGAGCTAACTTGTTAGATAGAGTTCCTATTTATAAATCCTAGTTTATAATATTAGTATGATATATTAGTTTTAAGAACTAGGTATTCGGTGCCTTTTGCACAGCCATATTTCATGAAAAGGTATTTGTTGATTACTAGGTTATACCAAAGAGGCGTCAGGGTGAGGAGGGTTAAGATTCGGAGTCGAATCGCCTATAAACAACATCTGTGGTCGCAACCCTACTATTGTCATTGGGTCGATGCGACCCCGACCGCTTTTTGCTTTTAATTTAGACATACAAGTGTTTTGCACTTACGATCATTGTTCACAGGATATGTATTAGAGTGTAGACGCTCAGTATTAAATTGCTTTTGTCACATTTTACCAAAAGTGCGTAGAATATTTTTACAAAAAGATATTGTGTGCAAATTCTTTTTTAAAGTGCAAACTTCTTTAGCATCGTTTTGCGACAGAAACAGAAAAAGCGACAGTTAAAAGAGACCAACACATAAGATTTAACGTGGGAGAAAATGAGATAGGAAGCATTATACAGTGTCTCTTGTGAAATTTTTTAAAGGTTTCACTTCTACCACGTATGATAAATGTTTTTATTTTAGTAATTAGGTTACATTTTAGTTCTGTATTACTAAATGTGTAAAAAAGATTTGTTTCTCATTCATTTTGTTGGTTCCATATTATTATTTCACTTTCATAGTGTGCAAGGTGCTTTAGAATCGTGATTACAAGAACAATAGTCAATAAAATGCTCAATGTAAAAGCTGCTCTTACGATCGGTTTATAATATTCGTACCTAATAAAATAAAAATACTGAATTTTGATTGAAATTACTCACAATTTCTTCCGTGAAATGGGCATTAAACTGACTTAGTCTCAATCATTTTACATTAAATTGTTTATAACTGCCACAGTACACTAGTGGTAGCAGGCCACTAATACGCTGGGGTTTGGATCTCTGGTAGATGTCCTAGGCTCGCCACCTGTTACATGGGCCAAAACGTAACCGGCGAATCGTGGGTGTTGGCATGTATGATTGAATGCATACAATTACCTTTGCCTACCCCTTCGGGGATTACAGTCGTGTAGTTACGTTTAAATTGTTTATACTTTCCTGGTTGAATCATAACAATAAAATACACGTTTATAGGATTTAACTATTTTTTTCTTATAATACATACCCTTGCCTTATAACCGCGAAAAAAATATTTATCGGTGGCTAAATAAATAGATAAAATTTTAGATAAAAATTTAGCTTTTCTTTCGAATGTTTTATTACTTATAATATTAGTCATTTTGTTGGATTTAAGGTATAGGAGATTAGACCTAGAGATTTTATTAAGTATATATTTTTTTAAAAAATTTTTTGCAATAGTTCGATGAAAGTTATTTTTAAACGTCGCCCATGTTTACCCAGTCCCCAGATATCTGCATGATTTACAGCCCATTCATAATTTCCACAGCGAAGCACCTAACGGTAGATCGTGACCCTGCAGGCGAGTTAATGATAAGCCATCTGCTAATTAATATTGTTCTGCCCACCTTCATAATTTCTAGTTACAATATTTATTTATACCAATGTTCTAATTCGTGAAATTATTTCTATGTCGATCTGTGAACTCTATTTTTTTTTGTTTTTCAATTATGCTAAATCGATATTTTTAGAAAGTATAATGGAGACATGCATCATATTCAGTTTAGGTATCGTATTTAACCTTTGTGGTTCTAAACTTTATTTGGATTTTTAGTGAGTTAAGTTTACTAAATATTCAAAAAAACCCCAGTACCTTACAATGAACCTGTGCACAACGTGAAACAAAGTGAGTAAGTAGGAATATAAAACTAGTAAGTAACCTACTATATATAATATTATTGATATGAGCAGCGTAACTGCTTATATTACCTACTGCTATATCTAGCCATTAATTTGCCTATAGATAGCTACTCAAGTATTTTTTATGTGTGGATTTTTTGCAAAAGAGCTAAAGTGCGTAAGTGCCCTTATATTTTAACTAAATGATAAGCCATCTGACTATTATAGGTCTGCTCACATTCATAATTTGTTATACGATATAACTTATGCGAATGCAAAAGATTTTATACTAATGTCTAAATTTACAAATGAATCTATATTTCAAATCGTGAGCATTATTTTTGTGATAAGTACAGAAAGGGCTTGGGCTTATTACACAGTTTCATTCTATTTCTTTTCTATAAATAAATAATAGTTTTACTTAAAATGAATTTATTAATAATTAATTTGTATCTCGTCAGCACAGGGACTTATTTTAACCCCGGACCGTTGTTGGGCTTGCGCGGGGACATGGGACCAACACGTAGAGGCCCTTTCGAGAATTTCGATCTTAATTGTAATGGAATGCATTCCATGGGACCTCTCTATGACTGTATTAATGGTTAATACGGACAAAGACAGGCCAAGCAGAATACATGGGACTATTGCAGTAACATGTTAGATTGACAAATTTTGGTCTATGAGTATAATTTTAAGGGATTATCTTAATGGTTTGGTTATAGAGTGGGATACGGCTTTTATTCAACATCTTAATTTCTTAAAACTGAAAACTTACTTAATCTTTTTATTTTCACAAATAATATTTCTGTTTTAAAAGTCAAGTTTTCACAATAATTTCCAAGAAAAAGAAAAACCAACTACATACTTCCGTAATGCGTTTATTTCGGTTGAAAAGCAGTCTGCAGACCGAGATACTCGTATTTTCAAAATAGAAAAAGTTTTTTTTTATTGTAAGTTATAAAGCGAATGCAAATTAACAAATCACGGACCGTCAACCCTGCCCGATAAGAATGACTTTAACCCTCCGCGATGTCGCGAGATAAACGGACAAACGAACAAACGTCACTCCGGTCTATCTAACCCTCAACACTTATCATACTGATTAATATTTTCATACTACCGTTTAGGGTTAACGTTTAAGTTATTACAATTTGAACGTTGCGGATACAGAATAAAGTCCGAAATAGATTACATACAACGAAATTAGTGAAATGAGTGTTTCTTTTATGAAAATCGTAATGTTTTCCACAGAATATAGAACACATTCCTATTTGAGTGCGTTTTGGCGCGAAGATCCGATATGTTCATTTGACACGGAGGGTTCGGTATTTCAATTTTCGCGGTATTTGTTGTTTTCTTTTTTTTTATTAATATTATGCAACATGACTCGAGGTCGGAGGGGATTTGGTACGCATCTGTGTCGTTGTTTATTGGTGTCCTTTTATATGTCAGTCAATTTTGTTTATGGATTGGTGATGTTTAGGGTTGCCGTCTTCACTTCGATAGATGAAAATCTGAGGACAGCTGTGTGGGTTACATTTCTTTGAATGTCTATAATTTGAATATACATACCTATTTATCTTATAGTCGTATTATACACCTTATGTCTCTGTAATTTTAACGTGTTCGTACAGTTAGAAATACTTTTTAAGTGACTTTAAGCAAATCAGTAACTTTCAGTTTTTGGCAGTTTTCTCAATTCAATTTCTGGCAATTAAAAGGACCGTGCAGTAGCGGGATTAAGAAGACAATGATGACGACTTAGTTCTATCCACAATAATCAGAAAAACAGTGGCATGGAATTAGACCATGTCCGTTAAATTAAAATGTTTTATTGCGTATTTATAAGTTACTGATCCTACAATGATCCTAATTTTTCGGGATTTTAAAACGATGACTCAATAAAAAAACAACAGCTGCATACCGCGGAATATGAAATATGATACCCAAGTAACGGTCGAGACAATTTGGATGGAAATCAATTTGCACAAAGGCATGTAACCGACATTTCAATCATGGAACCGATAGTCATACTGTATCCATACATCTTGACCGCAAACCACATACGACCTCTCCCAGCCGCACTGTGCGTTACTCGCCTTTAATGCCACAAGCACATTTTTAACATGGGACCCCTATAAAATACCCATAACGTTTTTATAATGTCAAATTGTTTGAGTGTAAAGTTATTACTGATTGAAGCTTATTAACATTAATTCGCCTTGCTCAGGATTAAATAACCGATGTAATTTGGGTGTTTTAACGATTAAGGAAATAAAAAAAAATATATAATTTCTATGATTACAATAGTGACAATAAAGCACGCAGTTCACGTCGATGGTAATGACTACCCGGTTAGTCCAGCGTTGTGAGATGACCGTTTGATTCGAAGGGTCGCGGGTTCGATCCCCGCACCGGGATAAATATTTGTATGGCCCACAGATATTTATTTCGGGTCTGGGTGTTTGTGTTTGTGTTGTATGTGTACAACGGCACCCACGATACATGTTTATATCTACATATATTGCACATCTCAACGAGTTCTTATTAACTTGTTGAGACTAACATTTTATTTTGGATAGACGTTAGTCTCATTTACGTTTGTATGGACTTTTCATCAAATTGGTGACCATAATTTCCTTAATTGTAATTAATTTTGGGACAAAATATTACCTATATCAAAAATGCCTGAAATCGATTGGGTTATCGATTCCGAACAAACTAGTTTCGAGTTGTACATTTAATCCTGTTTGTATATAAAAGCTTGTCGAAAAATATTTATAAAAATCTCTAGACACTTTAACCGGCACATTTAATAAATAATGTGCATCTACCTTTACTCTTCTCATCCTCCATTGGTTTCGATGCGTACACACAATTGGTTACCGAAACCAGCTTATAATAAAATTTGCAAGTAATCCTACCACAATAGATTGATGATTGTAAGCGACGCTGACTAAAAACCAAAGTGTATCGCTATAAGTCGGACAATACGATGAATTAAGGAATTAAAATGATGGAAATACTTAAAAAAATGAAGATTAAATAATTAGTACCTACCGTTTTTAGTGCCCACCAAAAACGAATATATTTTTTTAACTGGGTATGTTTAATAAGGAGTTTCTATAATCATCGGTTTAGTCAGCTCAGTACGTTTGTGTTCTGTATCCCCGACACCTGCTGGTAGAGGTCCAGTGCTTTTATGACAGTCAATATCGTCTGATTAAAGATATCTATCTCTTGATTTTCAAAATAGATTCACTAAACCCGAAATGATTGAAAGAGTATTTTTTACCGGCAATGCAAGTTAATTTTGGCAAATTTGAGAAAGAAATAAAACTATGTTTCTACGAAAAACACAATCGATTCCAATATAAAGAGATATCCGTAAAAGTATCGTGTACACTTAAACGCGGTACGGGATGCATTATGCAGTATATTTCTGTAAGAGAAGAGTTTAACATGAGCTTAAAACGACTCGAACATTGTACAAAAGTTTAAGACTTGAGAAAACTGTTGAAATGTATTCATATTTCAACACAGCGTTGTATTAACAAGTGTCGTATTAATAGTGGTGAGTTATATAATAATGTTGTGATACAAAGTACTTATCGTAATAGAATCGTGCAACGAATTAATTACTTTTAAAGGAAGAGTCAGTAATTATTTATGTTTGAAGGGCTATAAGACACGCTAAATGTCTTTTATAGCAATTTATGAACAGTAGTGATTCCAGTTAGTAGTGTAACTAGGATCACTAATATACTAAATTGACAAAACTAACTTGAATTACCGGTAAGAATACAATTCTCTTCCAATTATTTCGGGCTTAGCAAAATCAGTAGAGATCCTTTATCAGACGATATCGATGATATCGATCATTTAAAGGTAACTGAGAGTTAATCTTTATGAATGAAATTTCAAAAAAAGTACTTAAATAGTTGAAACATTAAATTTGAATTGCGAATACATTTGAAGGTATGCAGATTTTGTATCAAATAAATAAGTATTTCAAAATGGAAATAATAGCTGTAAAACTAGAGCATTTACAATTGCTGTATTAACGCAAAATTGTGATGAATTGTAAAAAGAATGTAATGAATTTGAATATACGTCAATATGTTTAACGTCCGTATCATAAAAAAAACTAAACTAAAAACAGCACATTATTAACAAAACATGATGTCAGCTCTAGCTCTATTAAAGATGGGGCTTGTTATTAAACTACAAATTTTAGATTACGAAAATTTATCAGAGTTAACGAATCTCCTTCCAAAAACATAAATTGAGAAACTTTGAACTCAAGAAATAACAAATTAAGCTCAAAATTAAATAGAAATGACATAACCAACAAAATACATCACTTCTGGACACTATAGAATAAAGAGTTGAGGAGTTTTCTTCCCAAATAAATCGACGAAGATAATTAGCAATAGTTAAACAATCAAAATCTTTTATGACTTACACCAGCCTCGAATCTCTCGGAACGCAGGGACGGCGTCCTGACCGTCCGACACTTTTTCAAAATCGTGACTCGACCCGCAGTCGCACAGTCACGATCTCTATACCGTTAGATGCAGCCGCACATAACCGTGTCATCCCTTTCGTACCATGCCGAATACTGAACGAGAGAAGAGGATAGACGTACTTTCGCGACACCGCCCATAAGGAATCCGCCTGAAGGATCGCGGCCTGGGGCTCGTTTGTACGAGTTAAGTCCTGGTTCTATTTTTTTTATGGTGATAATTATTTGTTTATCCACGTGGTGTTGTAATTGAAGATATAAGAATATCTTTTGTAATGCACTTACTAGTTTTATGTAGCTAAATTTCTACAAAGGTAACTGCGTATGTACCTAACTATGTAGAGGTGGCAAGTTTTGAATTTTGCACAATTTTTGCAGTTGGCTTCTAGTTATTCGTATATATCAGAGTACCTATTCAAAGTTAGAAGCGTTCAAAGTCTGGGCGACCTTATGCATTTGTTTCAAAGTTTGCAAAGCTAGTAGGTACCTAACATTGTAGCTTCTGAATCCAATAATGATTTGGATCATTTTGGAGCAATATTATTATGAGAACCTATCACATACTCGTACAAAGAAGGTTCGTATTAAAATTACATATTCTGGATATATGTTTATAAATCACAGTTCGCCCACAAATTTAAATACATTTAGCATAATGACATTTTGTCTTATGAAAGAATTTTCATAATTGCATTATTCATAATAAGCAAACATTGGTAATTGTTTCACAAAAAAGTTTAGATAAAGCAAATATTTCGCCTAATTAAGTATTACGTTATATATCGACTGTAAATTATTGATTCAATGATATGAAACGATTCCTAAGCATTCTATTCCCCGACATAGACAATGTTTTAAAAATAGTGACAAAGGAATTTCACGATACAGTCTTCTGTTTCCAGGTTTAGTTTACAAATGCACATTCACAGGAGTCTAGGCATCTTCAGATTCGAACAACGAGCCGTGACTCTGAATAATTTACCATTGCTTGCGGATCGATGTTGATTCAATACCCATCTATTCTTTATTGTACCTCTTAACCACCCAGTAAACGTTCAAATAATTTGACAAATATCATGTATTTGTAAAAAATGTAGTCTGCGTGGTAGAATATAATATTTCTTCAGACGAACAAAGTATAGCTTGCAAATTTTTTTTTAATACCTCCAATTATTGTTGAAACATGATTGTACGCGGTAGAGATTTTAATGACATTTTTTAATCAATTGTATCATTATTGTCTATGTGTTGTGTATGTATAACGGCACCCACAACAAATGTTTCAAGCTGGTGTGGAGCTGTAAGTCTTAGCGTATTTTATTTATTATCTCAATGTTTTTTTTTTTTTTTTTTTAATTAACGTAAGGTCCTTTTTTGAACCTTATTAAAATTACAATCTAGCCTAAAAGACTAATAAGCAATTTTATGCTAACTTAAACTTCTAATAAAATTATTTCTAAGTAAATGTCCACTGGCACTTTCTTAGTATGTCTTAAGGGGAAGTCACTTTGTTCGTGTGATTATGCAAAATAAGTCACTAACACTATTATTTTTTTAACACTACACTAACTCAAAAGGTTTAGTTCTCTTAAGTCTTCTCACTAGGTTTGTGTTGTCGAGGAGCTGGATAGCCTCAATATTCACATGATGATGAAGCCTTTTTTCATGGGCTTCGGCGTATTTTCTTATAACGTTATCTACGAAATCCATTTTCAGGTCCCGATGGAGATCGTTATTGCGTACATACCAGGGCGCATTTACAATGTCTCTGAGCACTTTATTCTGGAAACGTTGTATTATTTGTACATTGCTCTTTTTGGCACAACCCCACAGCTGAATACCATAAGTCCATACTGGCATGAGGACTTGCTTATACAATAATATTTTATTGTGTATCGACAGCGGAGAGTATCTTCCAAGAAGCCAATACATCTTATTATAGCGAATACATAGCTCTTCTCGCTTCTTCTTGACGTGAGCTTTCCAGCGCAACTTAGCGTCAAGCGTCATACCTAGGTATTTAGCTGTGTTCGCATATGGTATTTGTTGTCCATTTATATATAACGGGAGATAATGTGGTCTTTTGTTAGTAAAGTCGATATGGACCGACTTCGTTTCATTTAGCTTGATGCGCCATTTTGTAGTCCAGTTATTTAAAACATTAAGAGCCTCTTGAACTTTTTCTCCTGCTTCTTCATGACTTTGACCTGTAGCCATTATAGCAGTGTCATCAGCGAAGGTAGCAATTATATTATTCTCTAAATTTGGGATATCGCATGTGTATAATAGGTACAGGACCGGACCTAAGACACTACCTTGTGGTACCCCAGCTTTTATTTCTTTGAGTTCAGAATAATCACTTTCTTGTCTCACTCTAAATGCTCTATTGGTTATATAAGATTCTAATATATCAGAGAATTGTTTCGGCAACATAGTTCTGACTTTATAAATAAGACCTTCATGCCAGACTTTGTCAAAAGCTTGTGCCACATCTAAAAATACTGTTGTACAAACTTTCTTGTCTTCTAGTGTTTTTTCAATGACATTTGTTATTCTATGTACTTGGTCTATGGTAGAGTGTTTTTCTCTGAATCCAAACTGGTGCTCAGGAATAAGGTTTTTAGCGTCCAGAAGTGGTTTCAAGCGTCTTAGAAGAAGTTTCTCGAACAGTTTTGAAAGAACCGGCAGTAGAGAAATTGGTCTGTACGACGTTGCTTCATGAGGTGGCTTTCCAGGTTTTGCTATCATTATTACTTCTGCCACTTTCCACAAATCAGGGACATATGTTAGTCTGAATGCAGCATTTATTAGAGTTGTTAATTTCACGATAGCTTTTCGAGGTAGATTATGCAAGATTTCTCCTGTAATTAAATCATATCCTGGAGATTTTTTTGGGCTGATATTTGTTTTGATTGCTTTGATTACCTCGTTTGGTGTTACAAGTTTTATAATTAGCTCTTCTTGGATAAAGTTTTCCTCAAGAAGATCGTTTGATAGGTTCTCATTCGGCTTAAAGATATTTTCAAGATGTTCTGAGAATCTTTTGGCTTTTTGTTGGTTGTTAATAGCCCATGTTCCATTTTCACCCCTAATTGGTGGAATATGTATTATTGGTCTGTTTAAATTTTTAGAGGCTTTCCAAAGAGAGTAATCGGTACTTTGGTCACTGGTTAGCTTTGTAATAAAATAACTCATATTGTTATTGTTGTATTCATTGATTTTTCTGGTTAACTTTTTGGTAAGATTATTAAGCAACCTTTTATCTCCTGGGAACCTTGTCATTTGCCATTTGCTTCTTTGTAATCTTTTCTTGTGTAAGAGATCTAAAATGTCTCTAGGATATGTTCTTGCCCTTGGTTTGTACTCTGTTGTTGGTGTACTGTTCCACGCTGATTGTTGGATGTTAGTTATAAAATTTTCCACCTCTATATTTAATTGTTCTGGAGTTTTTAATGGGACGTTCAATTTTATAGACTCATCCAAATCTGTTTTAAAACTGGCCCAGTCTGTTTTCTTATTTACGAGCCTTATGTTATAAGTTTTATATGTAATGTTTTCACTTAGTGTTAGAATTATGGGTGAGTGATCGGAGTTCATATCATTCATTTCGTTTACTTGTAGGTAGTTGACTGATATATTTTTATGAATAAAAAAGTCTATTAGGTCAGGTATTTTTTGTGGATCGGTGGGCCAGTAGGTCGGCTTACCCGTAGATGAAAAACTGCACTTAGCTTCTTTTATGGCACTAAGCAATTCTTTGCCTTTGGTATTGATGAGTCTAGAGCCCCAATGGGTATTTTTAGCGTTAAAGTCGCCACCAATGATAAATCGCTCGCCAAGGCTTATAAGAAGACTTATGTATTCATCTTTTTTCAAGGAATGTTTTGGTGGGAAATATATAGATGCTACAGAAAAAGAGTAACGCTTAGTTTTTATATTTACGACTACAGCCTGATATTCTGGGTATTCAAATTTTCTCTCCTCATGATGTTCTATATTTTCCTTAACTATAACAGCACTACCACCTCTTGCAGTGTTGTTTGGGTGTAGTGCATGATAAACTTTGTACCCTTTAAATCTGATGTACGACTGTTTAGTGAAATGTGTCTCAGACACTAAGCATAAGTCTATATTATATATTATACATAGTCTGTATATCTAGGACTACTTGTAACTCATTTTGATGTTGTAGTAGTCCATTGGCATTCCATTCCATAATATTTAATGAGTTAGTCATTTTCGAAACGTAGAAGTTTTAACTTGACTTGTTTGTTCAAGTTTTTGGAGTCGTTCATCAAAAGCGGTGATGACGCTTAAGATCCGATCAAGTTTTTCTTCTAGGGCGTTGCCTTTTTGTGTGTTATTGTGGCCGGTCTTTGTAGTGCCTTTTACGATTCCTGCGTAAGTTAAACTCTTGCTAACTTCCTTGGTTTTCTTGGCCATGGTTGACGACATTTTGTTTTGCACTGGTTGAGTACTTGGTTTCTTCAATGTTTTATTTTTAATGCTTTGCATTTCTCTTGCGACCATACACCCTCTATAATTTGCAGGGTGAGGTGCGCCACAATGCACACACTTTGGTTTTTCTTCTGCTGATTTAGTGCAGTCTCTGGTTAGGTGTTTGCCTGTACATTTTACACACCTAGGCTCTTTGGAACAGTACCTCTGAGTATGTCCAAAAGCTTGACACCTCTTGCACTGTGGAACTAATTTAGACGTTCTTATTGGATGCACCTCAACCTTGCATCCTAGGATAGACTTTATGTCATATATTTTGTTAATGTCCTCTTCATTCTTGAAAGTGAGCATGAACATGTTGAGTGGTGTTTTGTCACTCCATCTCAGTTTGTTGACTGCTTCCTCAATTTTGTAGCCTTTGTCTTGCAACTCCTCAACAATTCTTTCTGGACTGCAAGTAAAGTGCAATTTTTTTACCATCACTCTTATTGGTCGAACTTGCTTGTTTTCGTAAGAATGCCAAAGGCATTTATTATGGGTTAAGAGCTGCGTGATGGCTCTGTATGACTCATCATTAGCAGCATTTATTTTTACAGCTTCTCCATTCATCATTTTAACGGAGAACAAGACTTCTTTGTGGTTCTCCGAAAGAAGATCATAAAAGGACTGATAGTCCTTAACACCATCTACAATGATGGGTGGTGGAAGTGGTACTTTTCGAACCTTTTCTTTCTCATTTCTTGAAGCGTTGAGGCTTTTTTCTTTGTCTTCTTCAACTTGAGCGGGGGATGTGGTCAGTTTCCTTTTCTTCCGTTGTTTCGCTCTTACCCACTCTGTTTCCTTAGCGAGCTCCTCTTCATCTGTATTGTATTCAGCAGGTGAAGTGGTCTTTTCTTTGGTAATTGCATTACCTGCGTCTTTTTGCTCTGTTAAAAACTTCAGTTGTTGTTGAAGGTTTTCAATTTGATTTTGCAACTGCGTCACAATACCTTCAAGATTTTCTCGTTCTGCTTTTTCCTCAGAGTAACACTTATATTATCTCAATGTGAAATTAGAAAATAACTGTAAGGTTTCCATACAATGCAATATATGTACTTACAAATCTATACTATCTGTACTAATATTATAAAGCTGAAGAGTTTCGTTTGTTTGTTTGTTTGAACGCGCTAATCTCAGGAACTACTGGTCCGATTTTAAAAAATCTTTCAGTGTTAGATAGCTAGTTAGATAGGCTAAATAACATCACGCTTAGATGAATAGGAGAGGGTAGGTCACATTGCAATCGCGCGAAGCCGAGGCGGACCGCTAGTTACAAATAATTCAGTACCCTCCTTCATTGACCTACATAATATATATGTACTATAGTACTAGACTGGACATTCCCCTTGATAGCATGTTTCCATTTTTTTTTGCATACAATTACTGCACTTTCCCATAGTAACATGTCAGCTGACGTAAAAACATCATACAAAATATCTGTCAAATCAATTTAAAAACGGAACCGGCTGTTTGTTCCCGGTGTCTACTCTTTATTTATTGACCTCATTGCCTTCATATCACTATTTATCGCCTTATCTGTTTGAAACAACCGTAACGGGTGCGTCAAGACTTCAAGACTATGAAAAGCTTTAGTCATTGTTATTCCTGGATCGATTTTCCTCACTAAAATTAGGTTAATTAACTGCCTCGGTAGCGTAGTGGTAGCAGGCCACTACTACTACGCTGAGGTCCTGGGTTCGATGCCCAGGTAGGGGGTTATCAGAGATAATGGTGAAAAAGCCTTTATCTCTGGTTCTATTGGGATTTTTCCATTTTCTGGAAATTTCCCAGTACCTCAAAGTTTGGTAATGTGCCCGGAGATGTCAACAGGCTCGCCACCTGTTACATGGGCCAAAACGTAACCGGCGAATCGTGGGTGTTTGCATGTATGCTTGAATGCATGCATTTACCTCTGCCTACCCCTTCGGGGATTACAGGCGTGAAGTTACGTAAAATTGGGTTATATTTGGACATATATGGAGAACATCTCATTACGATAACATAAAAATCTAAGGTTTTGAATAACATACTATCTACATAATATATTACTAAGACTGTGATTTACGTACAATTAATTAACTAACTGGTTATTTATTTATGCATTATGCATAACTTTTGTTATTATCAACTATAAATTTATCGGGGAAAATAGGTACATAAAAAAAAGATCTGGAGGAATTGAGAACCTCCTTTTTTCGAAGTCGGTTAAAAATACATTTTTACTAAGTGCAAACATGTAATATCTCTTTTACTCGATATATTTTGGCTATCAAACATAACTGGCTCAATCTCAAAACATTCCTATCTAAAAGATAGTATCTATCGAGGCCAACACTCTTTTGTCACAGATAATTTAAACCGGCTGTTAGTCACAAATAAAATCAAAAATTACTTAATTTACAAGTCAACAGTAAACAAATGGACGCGACACCTATCGTCTGTGAAATATAATGGCGCCATATTTACCGTGAAAGCGGATACATTTGTCTGTGGTCAGACCACACGGGGACACAATTAGTGAATTTATTATCTGTGGTTCGTATTTCGCTGTGACTATCCGATTTTTTTCAGAAATTCGAAATTTTTCTAATGAAAATTAATGGTTTTGATTAGAAATATTCAATGCCGTTATTTTTGTTACGAAAATTTTGTATTGTGAATAATGGTTATTGTTATGTAAACCTTTGTGTGAATTGATCGATATTTCAAACGTCAAAAGATCGATAGAAAGTAAAATCGATTTTCTTGATTAATTCGTGTCATTATAAATTTAATCATGTGTGATAAATTGTTTTGTAAAGGTTTTTAATGCCTTCTTGTATATTGGTTGGTACTTTTATAAGTTAGATCCGGTATTACACACTAAACATGTTAGAGAACTTTAAAATGATTATGGGTAATTTATTCTTAATTGCAAATATTAATAGCTCAATTCGAATCACTCCGAGAGCATATTTTTTCAATACAATTAGAGGTATAACGTAACTTTAAGCATATACTGTTTGAAGGGGTAGGTGGAGGTAAATGCATACATTCAAGTAATTATACATGGTAACACCGACATACATTAATTACATTTGCCCTATTTAGTAGGTGTCGAGTCTATTGATATTTCCGGGCACGTTACCAGACTCCGAGGGCGCCAATGGGAAACTTCTGAAAATGGAATAACCCCGTCAGTACTGAGGTGCCCACTGGACACGGGAATTCAACCCAATATCAGAGCATAGCAGTAGTTGCCGGCTTTCATTCAATGACTCAAGCATTTTGAGATAATATAATGAAAAAGAGAGATATTCACTATCTACCTAATACGACTATTCTCGACTTCGAATAAAAAAAATAGAAATTAAAGAAAAAAAAATGTGCATTTTTTTTAAATTTCTGTAGTTTACTTTGTACCTATGTGTTATTGGGAAAAATAAAAATATTACAAACAAAATAATATTTCAAAAAATAACCAAGAAGGTACTTTTACTTCAATTATTTCTAAGCACTCTTCGAACACACTACCAATATCGAAATCACAATTCAAATGGGTAATGTTGGCAACAATGCACCATCAGTGTTAACACCATCACATCGATCCAGGATAATCCACGCGAAGTTAACTTACGTCGGAGAAAGTTGGCCGTGGATAAAACTACATTTATAGTCGTTGCATATTCATACTAGCCCCCGGCATATAGCCACATGACCATTTACACAAGAACCCCCACAACGCTATTCCCCCTAAAGATACCACAGGGAGGAGAGCACTCAGAGCTCAGGGTATAGTAGCCACTGAAACAGTTGCGAATGTACCACTAACTCCTTTTATGATGCTCAGCATCCAGTGACAGAGATATTACAATTATTTTTATGTTGACCGCAATGCAAAATGTTTGTTTAAGGTTTTGGATCATGACTGATTTGATAGAATTAAATCTATATGTATACAAGCGAACGGTCACCTGTCACGAAGTATCGAAAACTGTTTAACGTAAGATAAAGATGGTACGGTAGATAAAATTTGGCAAGTAGTTATAGGTAGTAGATGTGTACGCTTAGAACGGATTTTGCGACAGAGCCGGACTAAGGAAGTCTAAAGGCTCTTGCAAGTTAGTATGGGCGTAAAAACGACATCAATGCGGGTAAAGCTGCGAGCAACAGATGGTTTCTTAAAAGTATTTTTTTTACTGTTTGGCGGGAGAGCTCCGGTAACGAAGCTCGCGGGAGTAGGCACCACCGCATTACCGGATCTATCTGCGTTGAGAAAGGCGTATATTCCTCAATTTGTGTAACCTCTGGCTACCTTTCAGGTGTAAGGCGTGAAGTTTAGTATGTTCTTAAAACTATTTCATAATAAAAAATATAACTAATCTTCAAGTGCAATTTTTACGTTTTTATATAACTTTACCAAATTCTATACCTATTATAACGTATACGATGATTCACTGGTATGTTTCATTTAGTACCCTACCAAAGTATAAAGCACAGGCACAAAGTGTCCCTCAATCAAAACACAGACGTCTAGAACTTTACGCATTCAACTGTTTAGAACCTAGACTACGCAATGTACGTGACCACGTAATGTGTGAACTTTACCTAATAAAAAATAAGTTGAAAAAAACAGAATTACACTGTCTTACTTCATTTCACTATTCAGTTTAATGATGGTACGATGAATAACAGATTCCGGATTTACGAGTATGTAGATGCACTTGAATACTAAAAATTATCAGTCTTTTGGTGGTTTCCCCTGTTATTTTTCTATAGATAAAGCTTAGGATTGATTTTAGATGTGCCTATCTATTTAAACAATGCTCGTATTTTATTAGATTTTCGCGAGCTACACTCATTGAAATAAAACTAGTTTTCGGATTTATCTCGCGTATATTAGTTATATTATATTTACGCGAGTATAGAGTATAAACCGCTGCGCTGTCAGACAATTGTCACCTCAGTCTGCCCGAGACCAAGGAGGGTGAAAAAGCGAAAGAAACGTCTGGTTCGATTTTAAATAATCATTTCAGTTTAATAGACCCGAGATAAATATTCTAGCAAGTTCATGAAGTAAACATTTTTTAGTTTTCTCTGCCAATTACGTAAGACATTGCAGTTAATAAGATTTTTTTTTGTTGAATATTTAAGACATATATTTACTCGGAAGTTGTTACAAAAGAATAAAAAAAGAAGCGGGTCGTCAACAACGAAATACATAATTAGTATAATAATCGCGTAAGTTACAAAAGAAAACACCATATTCATTCATGTATCGTTATCATTTCCCGTGTGTAAATAAAATTAAGTAATAAAAATCAGTTAAAGTGTTATTAAGACGCTAACCGTTGACCCACGACGCCTGTGCCCCAAGGCGAAGCGCCGACCTCCACCTTGGTGGTTCAGACAACCTGGCCTTTGCTATGTGGATCATATCATAAGGTCAAATGTGAGGCTTTTGTTAATCCCTGACTGATTTAACGCTTGTCAACGTGTCAAAGTGGTTTGTTTACTTTTTTAAGTGGAAGCAGTTTAGGGGGTGCTGTTTTGGTTTCGGTTGCTTTAAAGTTATCGGTAACAATTTTAATATTTAATTGATTTATCTTCTACATATAATAAAGATAATATAATGAAGACAAAACTGAAGTAGCTATGAACTTCATTGAATAAATTATTACATTTCTTTCGTAGCAAATTTTGCTTATTTAGATAAATTACTAGTCATTAGCGTAGAATAAACAAGTTTTGAAAAAACTAGTCTGTGTGAACTATAATTTCAGTAACACAGCTGTTTTTACTCCTTACCAAATTTTATTCGATTATTTATTTTTATAAGTAGTTTTGTTTTTAGACAACTATCATCTTTTTATACTTTAAATATCACAAAAGATAAGTACCTAATATTTTTTCATGAAAATGCCAAAGTCCGCAGTAGTAGTGTGAGGAGTGTACAATGTGTGGAAAATGTCGCGCTCCGTGTCGGAAGCGGCCGTCACCAGCGCCGCCTAGCGATTATCGAGCGAACTAGACAAACGTGGTCGCCGTAGCTTAGTGTGATTAGTTAATGTAGAGTTATTTGGTTACAATCAAAGATACGAGATTGAAACGATAACTTCAGTGTCTAAGATGTACCTATACCCATTTTAATTTGTTATTTTACATTTCGTATGTACTTTATAAAGAATAAATTAGAAGAAGCAAAATTAATTTAAACAGAAGCTCCAGTTATCCCTACTAATATTATAAATGCGAAAGTAACTCTGTCTGTCTGTCTGTTACCTTTTCACGTCTAAACGACTGAACCAATTTTAATGAAATTTGGTACAGAAATAGAGCTGACTTTGATAAATAACATAGGCTACTTTTCGACATCCACGCAAAGGAAGCCGCGGGCAGTTAAGAAGCAGTTAGTAATTAATAAAGTGGGTACTTCGACAAATGTAGGAATCTTAAATATTCGCATTTCTCGCTTAATGTTTCAGCATCGTCCCAAATAATATCAGAGTTATATGAACAAATAGTTTTGTGTATTACGTTTAGCACTGTGATAAACAATCACTTTATTTACGCTATAAACATGAATCCACCTGATAAAAGTAAAACATGGGCCTGTGACAGAAAGTTACCTATTTTATACTTGCCAGAAAGTTACGATGCACTTAAGTTAACTCGAAGGATAGCGCCAGTACTATGCGAGCATCATTATTTTAGTAATTTATAATATGGCGACCGTAACAACATCGTATATTTATTTAAAGACGCGTCCCTTACACTTCCTAGTTGTAAATTATATGTTAAATATGACAAATAATAAATAAACTTAATCGTCTAAAGGGGTTAGTGAAAATAATTAAATAAAACAAAATTAAAGGTTAAATTCAAAATTTCGCGCGTGTATTCTGATTTGTAATAAATAAATAAATAAAATATTTACACGTCATAAATTAAAAACGGAACGTGGCGCCCGTCTAACAAATCTAGTAAGTACATAATAATCTCAATAATTTAATAAGATTTACAATTTACAAAACGTATCACAAAATCGACTTCTAATTCGAGAACAATAAGTCGTCGTCTCTCGATTCGGTCCGACCGCGTTTCGAGGAGCGTGAGTTATTATCCCCACATACAAAGGTAAACGAAAACGTAGCGGTTAAATACGCGTATATCGACAAAAACGTAAACACCGAATTCCGACCAAATGCCAAGTAAAAACAGCATTCGCCGACACCGAACATCTCAATGCTAACCCAGTACATCAACACCTGGCGTCAACCACCATGATCCGTTTTAACTTGACCATCCCATGGTTTAAAAGAAGTGCTAGGCTCCGGCACTCGCGGACTACTAGTGTAGCTAGGCGGCAAGCGAGAGGGAGATAAAAAGCTACCGTATGAAAGAGAGGAGTTGACGCCAAGAGAGTTGTCCAGAGTTGAGTAGTACCCGGAGGAAGCTGCCGAAGGTGGAGGCGCTGGCTGTTGGACCCTACTCACTTCAGCGTAAGCATCCAAATGCGTTCGCACTAGTACTAGAAGCTCCCCATAATTTGTAACGGAACTGCCAGCACCTGCCACTCTATACAGCAGCAGCCTCGCCTCTCCAAATAAGCTGTCCAAAATTTTACCTGTCGTGAAGAGGACGATCGCTTTCAGACAGGAGTACTCCGCGGAGTCCACGTGGAGAGCTTTTAGCTTCTCCACCTGCTCCTGGAAGATTCTTATGTGGTCCATGAAAGCGACCACCCGGTCCGCCGCCATGGGTGAGGCGTGTAGACCGGCGGCCGCGAGGAGGGGCGCCACATGAAGCGGCATGGAACACTGAGATGCGTTGAGGACGAATAACTCGGACCAGACGAGCCGTAGGAGCGCGACTTGGTCCGTCACTTGGAGGTCAGGAAAGAAGGGTATGTTTCTCGCCCATTCTACGGCGGAGAAGAGTAATCTCGCTGCTAGTTCACAGATGTTGTCGATGCCCATGACGTTGGTCGGTTGGACACACTGGCCGTATCTGGAGGTGGGGTAGGGTTCCGCTCGGAGGAGCAGGGAGATGTAGGAGGAGAGGTAGGGGTGGCTGCCAATGCCGGCTGCAGGGTCGCCGTTCGTTAATGCGAACTGGCTCGGCAGCCCCAGACCCGCTGCTGATTGTGTTGGTGGTACTCGACCTCTTTGGACAGCTGAAACAAGGAGACATTATTTTGTTAGGACAACAAATCAATAAGAAGTCAGTGTAAGATTGAAACATAGTTCGACTTTAGGAATTAAATAGATGTTATTATGGGAAATGTTGAAGGGAAATAGCTGGATATATCTATTTTTTAATACTATGTAGGTGGATCACGGATTTGGTGGGAATCACTCCACCATGCAATATAAAATGATAGTAAGAAGTAGGTTCGTCACATGGATTCGCTCCGCACTTCCATTTAGCGGTTAAGGCCTACATCTGCCAACTGTAGAAGTATTTGCCGCAACTATGTTCCGATCAAACTTTTTAGACATTTATCTGACCGAATAGCCTCGTAGTGTCGGACATGAGGGCATACAACGTATATGTTAAACGTAAACGTTATAACGTAACACGTGTCTTGAGATCAAATGAACAGACATTGCCATTGTTAGGCAGCTTTGTAGACTGCAGTAATTACTAAGCAACAACGTGGACTTCATACACAAACTAAATCACATACACAAATGAAAGATACACCACAATATTTCGGGTCAAAATACAGTGTACTCCGTAAAATCTTTACACCGCCATCAAATCTCCCATTAAGATTTTCCTCATCACACATTATAATGGCACGACATAATAAAATAACACGTTTCGCGTCCGTAAACGGGACAAATGGCTGCTACGAATCTCACTTAAATTTACTTAGCGAGCCATAAAAACCATACATGTCTGTCTGTCTGTAACGCTTTCGCGCCTAAATCAAACCACTAAACCTATTTTGATTAAATTTTGTATTGAGATGGACTAGACCTTAAAAAAACTTGATAGGATTGGAAATAGCGGATGAAAGTTATCAATATCGAAGATAATACCATCAAAATCTTTAAGGCACTTGATGAGAAGTAAATATTATAAATTTTTTTGCTGTGGCAATTCCGAAAGTTCATTGTGGAAGTCCAGTCAAATCTGACTATGTTAAACTACCCGTTTGCGTATGGCTAGTAAAAATCTCGTCTTACATAAAAAAACTCGCGAGCGCGAGATTTTCCAGTTTTAGACTTATTTGCAAAATAGCAAAAAAAAAAAGAAAATGTTGCCCAATGTAACACAATCTTATAGGACAATTTCGCGGACAAAAGCATAGTATTTACATACAACTACACTCACGTACAGCCATTGAAAGGCGGTGGTTCGTAATTAGCATCTTAACAATGTGTTATGTGGTGTTATAATAGTTTACGACGCCAACAGTCATAGATGTCGACCGCGTAAATAATAATGCTTCCTATTCCAACGTATTTTAATTGCTTTAACCTCACGCACACGAATATTGCTACAAGACAATATGTACGTTGGTCGTTTGTCTTAATAAAGACGTATAACAAAACAGACTTGTTGTACTTCTATTTTTTTCCTTTCAATCGATGTATCTAGAACACCTTTTCTGATATAAACACATTTTTATTAGAGTCGTTATTGAATTAAAATGTGTATACTTTTGCAAATAACGTGAATAACCAGGTGCAAAATGTGAATAACCAAGTAAATTAGCGCAAATTTAAGTCATAATAACCAAGTAATAAGTTAATTCAATCCATTCAAGTACATAGTACTACAAATGAAAATATGATTTACAATTGCTTTGTACTTAAAAAATCTTAAGAGGATTTCGTCTATCTTCTAAATAGCAATATTGAAAGAAGCAAAGTATATTCGAAGTAGATTTAATTTCACCACTTATTACATAAAACGGTCACCATTGTCATGTTTGGTATGAGACTTATGAAATGTTAAAGCTACAAGAAATCATTGGTCTTAAGGTCTGTTTAGATAAAAGTTGACTCACCTTTTTTGATTATTTTTGGTGTCAGGTCTTTAATACTTTTCCTTTAACATGTAATTGTTTTACACATCTTTGTAAATCTTTCTACTTTTAATAAAAACAACCGCTTTTTACTACACGGCACATATACCAAAACAATTTACACGGTCAGTGTTCAGCTCATGCGTTTTCATATCATGATTTGATTTATGTGTCCTATAAGATCCGACCGCCTAAGGCTAAGGCAAAAATTCTCCTGCTGCGTAATTTTAGTGGTATGAATGTAGAGAAGCTTCGCGAAGATGCAGCCAATATTGACTGGTCCGTATTGGATAATGTAGATAACGTAGATGATAAATTAAATTTGTTCAATTCCTTGATAACGAGCCTTTTTGATGTACATGCACCAATTCGTCCTGTTCGAGTAAGACACCTGCCGGCGCCGTGGTTAACGGATGACATAAGAAACTTAATTACAAAGAAAAATCAGGCAAGAGTAAAATTAAAACATAATAACAGTAGGGAGAATCGTGATAAATACGTCTGTATTCGGAACCGTTGCAACAAGGTGTGTAGAGATGCACAACGACGCCACATTCATAAATCTGTGTCAATTGATGATCCTGCTAAGGTATGGAAATTTTTAAAGTCATTGGGAGTTGGAAAATCACGTTTTGACTCTTCATTTCTTCTCAGTAATAACATTAATCTGGACCTCTTAAATTCACATTTTGCTTCGTCCACCTGCGTTGATGGAGACACTAAAAAGAATACAATAAGACTTCTTTCTTTGTGTGCAGCTCCCGACTCACCCGTCTTCAATTTTATTCAATTCACTGATCGTGATGTTAAGAAGAATATCCTTGGAATAGAATCGAATGCAGTTGGTAGTGATATGGTGAGTCGTAAAATGATCCTGCCGATTATTGATATACTAACCCCAATCATAACTTCCTTACTTAACTTTTCCATTTTCACTTGTTCCTTCCCATCCTGTTGGAAAGATGCGCACCTCATACCTTTACCTAAAAAATCCAATCCACAATCTTTTTCCGATTTTCGACCCATATCCATTCTTCCCTTCTTATCTAAAATTCTTGAGCGACTGGTTCATAATCAGTTAAACTCTTTTATGTCCAATCATCATCTTTACAATCCCTTCCAATCTGGTTTTCGGCAGGGTCATAG
The DNA here is from genome assembly GCA_036365455.1 of Macrosoma leucophasiata. Classification (NCBI taxonomy): domain Eukaryota; kingdom Metazoa; phylum Arthropoda; class Insecta; order Lepidoptera; family Hedylidae; genus Macrosoma; species Macrosoma leucophasiata. The sequence goes on from JAWQUS010000021.1 coordinate 16,127,367, forward strand.
TACGACTACTGCACTTGTAAACATCACTGAGGACTTAAGAGCAGGCATGGAGAGCCAACAGTTGACGGTGCTTGTGTTATTAGATTTCAGCAACGCATTTAATAATGTCGATTACGATTTTTTACTTGCGATTCTCCGTTCTCTTAACATATCTCCGACAGTGATTGATTGGTTTCAAAGTTACTTATTTGGTCGCCGGCAGTGTATACAAGTGGACGGTACTTTTTCCTCGTGGTGTGACGTTACTGCCGGTGTACCTCAAGGTGGCGTGTTGTCTCCATTCCTTTTTTCTACATTCATCAATATAATTTCTCAAAACCTTACTTCTCTCTACCACCTGTATGCTGACGACCTCCAAATTTATCAACAAGCCAAATTAACAGATTTGTCCGAAGCTATTCAAATTGTCAATAATGATTTGGCTCACATTTCCAAATGGAGTCAATCTTTGGGCCTCAACATCAATCCTTTAAAGACTCAGGCGATCATTGTTGGCAGCTCTCGGATGCTGTCCAAAATTGACTGGACTAGAATACCTCAAGTCATCCTTAACGGTACGCCAATACCTTTTTGTGATAAAGTTAAGGACCTCGGCGTGATCATCGATAGGTGTCTTACTTGGACTCCGCAGATATCCGAAGTTAGTAGGAAAATCTTCGGAGCGATCGGCTCTCTTAGACGATTGCAAAACTTTTTGCCTACCTCCACTAAGGTTGCGCTTGCTCGATCTATACTACTCCCTATATTAGACTACGCCGACATATCTTATCTCGACCTTACACAGGAGCAACTAAATAAACTTGAGCGACTCCAAAACCTTTGCATACGGTTCATATTTGGCTTGCGCAAATATGACCACGTTTCTGAATTTCGCGCTGAGCTCAAGTGGCTTCCTATATCCCTTCGCAGGAATACTCACATTCTCTCTCTTCTTTGCTGTCTACTATTCTTACCTCGTACCCCCGATTACCTCAAAAGTCGCTTCAATTGCCTTTGTCATACAAATTCCCTCTCCCTCCGATCTACAGAAAATCTTCTTCTTCAAATACCTCTACACTCCTCTTCCTTTATTTCCAATTCTTTCACAGTTACGGCAGTGCGATTGTGGAATACCTTGCCGTTAAAAATTCGTCAAGCTCAGACTCTTGAGTCTTTCAAAAAACAGCTCAATGAGTACTACCTAGCTAAAAATTAGTATTGCTCTTAATTACCTATAATATTGCTGTATTATTATGTATATATCTATCCAATGTTGTTTATCTATATATGTTTTATACTTTGTATTTTATTAACTTAATTACTGTACGTATTATTTATTTAACCTGTACACCCCTACCGTCTTAACCAAATCAAAAGTCTCCTTCCACCTACAGGTAGTCTGGAAGAGATCGCTTTAAGCGATAAGACCGCCTGGTTGTATTGCCTATTTGCTATGCATCTAATTTTATTTTTGTAAAAATTATTGGTGTACAATAAAGAATATTCTATTCTATTCTATTCTATTTATTTACTATTTTTGTCTGTCTGTTTGTTTGTTGGGGCTAATCTCGGGAATGGCTCAACCAATTTCGACGGGACATTCACTGGTAGATAGCTTATGTAATAAGTAGTAACGAATAGTATTAGTAGCAAGTAGAGATGCGCCGAATATTCGGTTGGTATTCGGTATTCGGCATATTCGGCATCTTTTTCACTATTCGTATTCGGCCGAATTATTCGGTTTTGGTGACGAATATATTCGGTTCGAATACTTCTATTTTATTGGCTATTTACTGGGTCGCCCGACGTATAGTCCCGACCTCGCACCTTGCGATTTTTATTTATTCCCGAAAATAAAGGAAAAACTTCGAGTAAAACGTTTTATGGGCGCCGAAAAAGCAGTGGTTGCGTTTCAAAATGCCATCGAATAGACCCATCAGGACGAGTGGGCAAAGTGCTTTTCTCAGTGGTTTCCCCGAATGCAGCGATTTATTGATGTGAATGGAGACTATTTTGAAAAGATATTATGCCTCACTAGCATAGTTGGTAATAGATGGCGCTACTGCTACCATAAAGCAATGCAATAGATGTGAAGGAAAGATTTGACATATCGGGCAGGGCTTCAGTAGCTCAATTGGAAGAGCGGCTGGACTAGATTCCCAGTAGGTCGCGAGTTCGAGCCTCGCCTGAAGTCAAATTTTTCTTTCCATTTTTCTTTAAAAATAAAATATATTTCACAAGCATGTGTTAATGCGAAATAATATCAAACAGATATTATAAAAGTTATAACTTGCTAGTTTGCTCAGTTTTTTATTTTCTAAGAACTTTTAGTGTGGCCCTCGAATGCTGGCAGCTACATGTTAGAACTGGGTTTACGCGGCAAAACAATAAAATGGTATACCGAATAATTCGGCCGAATATTCGGTTCGGTATAGGTTAAATCGAATATTATTCGGTATTCGGTTATTCGGTGAGACCATTATTCGGCGCATCACTAGTAGTAAGTAGGCTACTTGTATACTAGCTGCGCCCACGACTTCGTCCGGGTAGATGAACAGAATGTTTGCCACCGTCACAATGTAAAACAAAATATATTTTTTTGTTATTCTCGCACATCTGACCAAGCCTTTACTGGTGATGAGTTTTGTTACAACAACGCTCATTTCTATTAATGCGTTTTAAATTGTCCTACATCATTTGACCTCTATTACATACTATTGCGCCTCGTGGCGTTCCTCTGCCTTATTAGCCAGTGAAGATGGTTATCATAGATCGTTGTGACCTCTTTTCTATAGCTGTCTTTATTGTCAAGTTTAAAATCGTAATTCGAACGTGTTCCAGTTCTAGTTTTGAACTCCGCTTTATTGTCGTTGTTTTCTGTTATTATTTCTAATATGTTGTCACAATTAGAAGTTTCCTCCTTGAACTGTTGTTTTTTTAACAACATGGAATATTTTTTATTCATATAGTACTAATATTTTTTTAAAAACCTTAAACAAACTATCTTAAAATTAATAAATTATTTTTTTATTAATTCTATATCATTCAATATATTTTTGAAGATCTTATTTTGGCTTGTTTTATTTACATCTATAACAGATTCTTTACTAAAGGACGGCTTCTTGGCTTAATGAAAATCCATACATTTGTTTGTTATCTTCATCAGCAAAAATATGAAATTAAATAGACTTCTACTATTTTATGACACATAAGTTGAGGTACCATGTATGGCAAGAAGTCAGTTTATGCCAAACCTGTCTTCCCGTAAGGGAACTAAGGGCAGGTAATTATGTATTAGACTACTTTGCCCTGCAGTTCCACGTGCGTTTTGTTTTCGAATGGACAGTGTTATTGTTGGCAAACAAAATGTCTCTACAGTGTAACCGGACGTGATCCACTTGCGTTTTCAAATTATTCCTGATAGGGTCATATCACACTGTATACATTGTAGATGCTCATTTTATGCATGGTGGTTTCGTTCCTAGAATATAATCTAGACTATAGTTTTCCTTTTAAATCTAGCTACTTATAGTACCTATAAGAAGTGTTTTCAATTGTGTCTTGTAGTTTTAACAAACTAGAGACGAAGGTTTACTAGGTTACGAAGGTTTGTGTACACACAAGGTTTACAAAAAAACATAATTTAAAATCTTAATACGTTTGGTAGCTCCAGTAAAGTGTGGTCCAGCGAAACGCCTTATTAAATCCTCCACGACTATTAAACTCTTCGTATTTACTCACATTCATTGCCTTAATTACGACCCACAGGTATTATTGTATCGTTAATCGATTTCTTGTAAGCCCACTTAGGTATTCCGAGTTAAATGTGACACGCGTTATATGAAGTGATATACAACAACGTTATTTTTTAATTTGCTTCATTATTCACTAGAAAGAAACACTTATTGGAATTCCTTAGCATTTGTAATGCGTTGTGGCATAAGTTACTGTATTTATTTAATTAAATTGTTTAAGTAGGTTGTGTTTTTTTATGTTACGCGATAAAATCAGTTAATATATCGACAAATTTGTAGATTTCATGCAAATTTTTCGTGTTTTTCATCACCGTTTTTTATTTTCGAAGTATGCAGAATTTGTAGTCCTTTATAAGTACCTAATGAAGTGACAAACTAGTATACAGTTGACATTGATGGTAAGTGAATCCTACAGTCTAGAAACATGTAGATCAAAACATGAGCTTACAATGTAGATGCCTTGCTATCCCTGAGGCCTATGCTACAGTAGATAGAAATCGGAACACGCTAATGCTGAAGCTGCATTAAGCAGCAAACAGATTAGGTATTGCGGTGGAGCCTACGCCCGCAAACTCTACCACTATGAATTATAAGCGAATTTTAAACAATACATTAAATAGTTACATTTAATAGTTGAGTTTATGATTTAATTTTGTAATTAATGCAGGTACAGTATTTTAAAGACAATGTTACAAAACTATGTTGACTATGTGTAATATGTATCTGTGAAAGTGAAATAGTTGATAAATGGAAGTTGGTAATTTCTTTATTATCTTTATCTAATTTATTTATTATTAAGGCGCTGAATTTGATTCTAACCGGAATCAAATACAGCGCTTTAAGATCCAAAACAAGAATACTAGACCTTTTAATTGGCATCTAACCCAGAATACCTATGTATTATTTGGTAGAATATTACTTTAGTGGGTTACATACATCGACTTATTGCAAATTATTAACGGATAGGTATTTTTTTATATATATTATTATATATATATAGTACTATTTTTCACAAAGACCTTAACAAAAAATATTAACTCGGACAAAATCTTACATCGAACAGTGCATTAAAAAAGTACGCAGTAATATTCCATTCATATTCTTTATGGTCTTTTTCCTTTTCTTCGTAACCGTGACATCACTTGAGCAGGTCCAAAAACGTTGTGATTTAGTTTTTTTAGTCACGACTGGATTCCGTAGCAGGTGTAAACGATGCGAAATAGATAATTGTGAAATCTGTTAGATTTTTATAAATTTTGCTTTTTTTGCAAACATTTGCGGAAAACTTCCTTAGTCGTGGCCAGTTAGCTATGGATGCAAAACCTAGGCGCTTTTTTTACGTTGAACGACCATCTCCTTTATTATTTTTTAATAAAACTTGTAACTATTCTGCTATTGTGAAAGCGATGAAATGCCTTAAAGTTAGATAAAAGATTTAATAAAAAAATGAATTTCATGTACATTTGAATGTTTTTTTTTTCGGCGTACACTTAGGTACCAAGCACTTTTTTATGTAATGGGGTGGCAACGGATTTGCTTTTGGACCTCCGGTTTTTGTGTAGATGTCTATTAGGTACCTATAGGCTGTAGTCATCACGTATCATCAATATAAACTGCATTTTTTTTTGTAATGGAAGTGGCAAACTAGCATGCAGTTCACATTGATGTTACGTGATGACTGCAGCCTATACACTTACACAAAGACCAAGGTTAAAATGCAGATGTGTTACCACTCCTGAGGCCTAAGGTGTTATGCCTCTGTGCCGGAAACTACAGGGCCGTACAATGCCGTACATTACCACCTGACCGGAACACGATAGTGCTGAACACTACAATTTAGAGGCAAGTAATTTAGGTAATGCGGTGGTGGTGGCCTACGCCCGCGAGCTCCGTCACTGGAGCTCTACCACCAGTTAAACTGCATGCTTGAATGCCACCTACGTAACATAAAAAAACAACATGGAACCGGTTTGATAATAAAATTCAAAAGTAGGTACAAAAACTTTTCAATCTAACAGGTAAGATCTTCTAGTTAGGACAAGTTCTCCCTAAAAGGCGTCTAAGCGCCGATTATGGTATTTTATAGTTTCCGAACGCTTTTTCGTAATATTTGTTACTTCATGCTTAAGGAATCTCTAATTTATTCCAATATACCAGAAATTGAAACAAAACGCCAAAAGAAGCTTAACAACTTCAGACTGTTGCTTTTATCTGTTTAGCAACTATCATCAGACTGTCGCTTTTATATGTAGGTGTGCGCGCGCATCGCATTTTTTTTCAATCGCGCTAAAAGAATTAAGTATTATAACTTCAAAAATAGTGGCATTTCTGTACCATCAATCTTTAGAACAGTTTTGAAAGAAAATTAACTAGGAAATTAGACAGGTATGTACTTATTCAAAAGTCGTGACTGAACAAATCGTAGCGTAGCTTGACGAATGAATTCGACAGCCGAATCGTTTCATTTTGGAAACGCTCGGTTAAAAATGTGTGGCGCGTCAGGTATTTCGGAACGTGACGTTTTTTGGCGGGAACAGGTCGCGGCGCGAATGCGCGCGCACGCGTCTCCCTTTTTTCTTTTTTGACAGTTACGCTGTCAGTGTGGCAAAATTATTGTTTTTTTTATATCACAAACTGCTATTGGCATAAACCTGTACAGCCAGATATTGTTGAAATAAAAAAGTGATCCTAATGATGTTTAATATCTAAGTACCCTTTCGTTGTTTAATAAGCTTTGATAATTTTTAGAGAGTACTGTCATGTTTAATAGAAGATGGACTATAATATTTTGCATTATGTAAACCTACGGAAATAGTTGAACAATAGAGTAACATAGGTACCCACTCCTATCAGTAAAAATGATAATATTACCACGGAAATTGATCTTTCGTAAAAAAATTAATGACGTTTGTTTGAACCGATTTGGCTAATATAGTCAACTATTACTCAGTAGATTTAGTTCAAGGAAGCTTTAAAAGGTAAGAAAATATGAAGAAATTGAAAGGAAAAATGTTTAAAACAACATTTTTACTGTCCCATAAAAAGAGTTTTTACCTGTCAAATCTTTGACACAATATTTAATTCTAAGGAGGTCCGAGGTTCGACGGATCATTGAAATATGTACCATACCGTAACCATTTGGAAAATGAAAGCCAAATCGCAATTTATTTGGAAGCAATCAACACAAACATCGTGTACATCACTAATACACGATATAGCACTGAATTATTACATCAACAATTCAATTAAAGTGTTACATTGGTATTATAATTTCGTCTGAATTAGAGTAATTGCGATGATTAGCTCATAATGTAGGCCGGCGTTCCCACGCCGCGTCGACACCTAGCTTAATAGCGCTATTACAATCTGTCGATGCATCTTTGCTTTGGACATCACTATCTAGAATCGATAATCGATGATGGCGCACTAAACTATTGTTTAGCGTTTAGTTTTAATTATGTTATTTTTTTTCGGTTTAATTTCATAATGAACAAGAGTTATCTTTAAGTTTGTTTGTCAAGTAGATTTGTTAAGCTTTCAGGGTGATATTTAAAGTAAAGCTGATACAAAATGGAATAGCCATTGACCTATGTGTATTAAAGTCCTAGACAGAACAAGAGTAGACGGTTCCAGTTTCCAGGAGTCAATGTTCCAAAGAACGTGGAAACGTCTCATATATGTCAAAATCAATATAAAAAAATGGAACCGGAAGTTTGTTCCCGTTGTCTTCTCTATACATAAATATACTAACCAGATTTGGCACAGGTTTTGCTCATAATAATATTATGCCTAATAATAAGAACAATGTAAAGGATCGTGAATGATTTAAAAGTTACCTTATAAAGGTCATGAAGGTAAGCAAGCATGATAATCCGAATGGTAAGTGAAATACAATTGGACTGCCTGATTAGTCCAGCAGTGGTTGCAATCGCGATGCTGAAGCCTGAAGTCCCGGGTTTGATCTCCAGGTCGGAAAAGCTGTATTTTTTCCGTCCAAAATTCTGTGTAGTAAGTCGGAGCCTCGTACCAGTGCAGTGCCTCGGAGAGTAGGTACGTGCCGTCGATTCTGCGTCTGATCTCTCGGCAGTTGTGTCTGATTGCCGTCCCATCGCGCTATGAGACTGAATACTGAGAAAATATGGGAGCGCACTTATGTTTACACTTGTGCGCTATAATATTTCCTGCGCAGTTGGGTAGTTGAGATTGGTCGCTGTGACCGGAAATCGGTCTGGAGGATTATTATAAGTATTATAGGTAAGTGAAATACAGCTTAAAGTCATCAACAAAAACTAGAGGTTTTTTTTTTTCATTTTTCCTCTGTGACAGAAATATCCAAATATTTAATTACCACCTACTCAATAGAGATAGTGTGCGCATATTTGAAACTTTCCACTTGGGCCCATTCTTCACGCCTAGCTAATCAATATTTTGTATTGTACGATAAATGTTTATAAATGGAAATTAATGTTAATCATGAGGCTACCCGTGCTAACAACTAGGTCCATTAGTGACCATTTGCATGGCTGCGCCTCATTTCGGATTTCTCCCATATTCATACAAAGACGTTGGCGCATACCTTATCGGATTAAATGAAAATTAACGCTGTTTAGATTATAAAATATCGTTTTAAATAATAACTGTGATTAGATACCCGTTTAGCGATTTGGGTTCCGTTGCTAAAAAGGAAAAGTCAAACCTAATATCACTCGAGCGCATGTCTGTCTGTTCGTCTGTCACAGTCCGCAGCACGTTTGCTTCGAAAGTACTTAGACAATTGAGTTGAAATTTGGTTGAAATTATATATTAGTGACATACTGACAGACATTGACATTAGTGACTACACAAAAATATGAACGTAAATAAATTAAATTGAAATATAGAGGCCTTTACGGGTATAATTTTGATGATTAAAAAAAACCTCGGGTTATTTTGTGTTAGCTTTATTAGTCAATGTGTCATTAAGAGGATTGCAAATATATTTTTTACAATTTTATCATAAACAGTTTTGAATTTATTAAAGTAAAAAGGCTAAGATTTACCTTTCTCCCTTTTTATTCCCGAAACCACTAGGCCTTAAATGGTCCATTGTCCTCTCTCTAGCTAATCTAGAGTACAGAAGTATTTTTTTATTTAAGGAAATTCCTGTAAAAAAAGTTCAGAACCCTGTGCACGAAAGTTCGATTCGCACTTAGCCGCTTTTTATATCGGATGGAAATAATAGTTAATTAGTGATGTAGTTTAATGTTGGCAACCTTTACGACCGTCGCCAGATAGCAGCGGCGCCTGGCGTTTCTGAATTGGTTGTGATGTCATCGAAAGCTTTTATGTACTTTGATAGAGATGTGTTTACTTAATTGGTCTGATATTTATGTTTGTGGAACGAATTTGATTTTTTTATTGTTTATACATCGAAATACTATATAGAATATAATAAAATACTAAATAGAACGCAGTTTTTTTAATAATTTGCTCTGAGATAAATGAATAATTGTGATATTTTCAGAATCAAAATATGTTTACAGCTGGATTAGGATTACAATGCTTATTGTATACTAGCTGTCCCTGCGACTTCCTCCGCGTGAGAATTTATGATTGTTCAGTATCTGAGAAGCTAGTATAAAAGTAGCCTAACTTACTCCTTATTACATCAGCTATCTGCCAGTGAAAGTCCCGTCAAAATCAGTCTAGCCGTTCCCAAGATTAGCTCCGCCAAACAGACAGACAGATAGATAGACAAAAATTGTAAAAAATGTTGTTTTGGTATATGTAGCGAGTATACATATGCATTTAGTAAAAAGCGGTTATTTTAATATTACAAACAGACACTTTAATTTAATTTATTTGTTTAGATAGACAAACAGTAATGTGATTTTATTACCATGTAGAAGTTAACAGGAAAATGCTACTATATAAGATTACTATTCTGAAGACATTCTGACTATGAAACTAAATTGGACATGCTACCGTGAATTACTTTTTTAACGCCAATTTATGGCCAAACGTAATTTGAAAATAAATCATTTTTTTATTTCACAAGCTACATTTATTTTAGTGAAAGTAAATAGAACATTTAGATCTTGCTGAAAATGTTCTACATACATCTAGCATTTATATATATACCATAATACCTACAGTACTTTGTAAATGTAATGTGTAATATGCTTACGAAGATTAACGAAGATTATATTAAAGAAAAATGGAAAGCAAAATTTGACTTCAGGCGAGACTCGAACTCGCGGCCACTGGGAATCTAGTCCAGCCGCTCTTCCAACTGAGCTACCGAAGTCCTGCCCGATTTGTCAAATCTTTCCTTCACATTTATTGCATTGCCTTGTGGTGGCAGCAGCGCCATCTATTGCCAAACTATACTAGTTAGGCAACCGATATAATATACATACATAAAAAAATATACTTTGCAGTTTATTGAATATCGTAAAGAAGGCGCTTTTACCCTTAATAATTGTTTTTTTTATATTATTTTACATTAACACATGCTTGTGATATATATATTAAAGAAAAATGGAAAGCAAAATTTGAATTTTGAAAAATATATATCACAAGCATGTGTTAATGCAAAATAATATTTAAAAAACAATTAACGAAGATTGTTAACTATTTTTGTATGTCTTGTGTATAAATACTATTAAATTTGGTTGCCACAAAATTGAAAAGCACGCCTTACTACTAATTGTAAAACTATTTTCAAAATGCCGATGTTTTCCTCCTCGACAGCCTCCTCTAGTTAGTTTTGAAATGACAGCGATAGGATTTATGGAATTTAATATTAAACGCGCGTAAAATACAGTCAAGCCACACAATTACTTAATTACAATGAATCATACAGAAAAGGATAGAATACATGAAAATTACAAAACATATTTCTAATCCACACACGTCTAACCTATATACGTGGATGCATCGTACTCACATCGTACTATCTTACACTTAGTACGTTGAATTCTAGACACGTAGAAGTATTATAATGTATTTTCAAGCAAAAATAACCCTTAAGTCCTACCATTAGGGAGTAATTGTGGAGTTCAAGCTCGCTCTTGACACGAATAGTGGAAACGATGTCACGTCATCTCGGAGATCTGTCGAAGCCGACGGTACTGACGAGAACAGACCTTTATACTGTGAGGTTTTCATAATTTTGCTCCATTAAGGAAATGGAGCAAAATTATTAAGGTTTCAAAATAATTTTAAAATAGAATAAATTTTACTTTAATTAAACACAGAATATGTAATTGTTGCAGTTTCTGTAACTTTAACTGCCTTAATGGCAGTGGTAGGTTAGGACTTACCAGTAAGTACAATTGGATCTGAAGTACAAAATCAGATGTGTAAGTCAATAAGCTTATTGACATTTTTACTAGAAACTTTAAATGGAGGTATACTAAACCTTCAAGCAAAATGTAGAATACTAGCGGATCGCCAATATGCAATGAATATAATACATATAACCTATGTCACTCAATAAAGATACAGCTCTAAAATTATGAAAAAATTTTTGAAATCGGTTTAGTAGTTTTAGTGTGAAAACGGTACAAACTATTACAAACGTACATACAAAAACACAAAATGTTTTCTCTTAATAATATTAGTATAGATATAGGAGAAACGTTGATTTTTTTACATTGAATCAGATAATAGCTAAATTGTTTATGAATGTTTATATAAATGTATTTATTAAAAGTTTAAGTTACATCGTGTTATTTAATTGTGATGACGTGGCATACTTCGATATTTTCACAATATATGCTTTCTGCCTTGCCTTTTAACTCAAATCCAAAATTTTATATAATTATTTAATTAAATCATTTTCGACTCATAATTTCTAAATTTAGACCCGTTTTGCAGCTACATCGTCGCTCTCTTCATAACCCAAAGGTTGACTGGGAGGTAATGCCAAGTGGCATTAAGTCCGCTTTTATGTATATCATCTTCGTGCATAAAAAGAATAAATAAATAAATAAATAAATAAATATTTTTAATTGATACTTTGCATTTTGCATCACGACTGTACACGTTTGCGAAATGTTAACCTCAAAAACGTAATAATATTAATGAAGATCATCATAATCATTGTTATGTTCAGCTGTACTATAATAATGACGAAAGAGTATACGTTTCATTCGCCATTGTACCCAGAGTAGGTAACATAATATTATAAAGTATGTTCCGACATAACCGCTAATTCAATAAAACTTTTCACGGTATTAATTTTAATTCAGGAACAGTAAAACAAACAATAGGCGCGTTATTATAACACCAGTTTATAAGGGGTTTTCTGTACATTATAATGATAAAAACATCGTGATTGTACAACCTACCGTTGTCGTCGTCGTCGTCAGTTGGGCAAATACCAATATTTGCTACATTTGAAGGACAGGATTTAAATTCATATCTGTACTATAGATATTCGATATTCGATTTTAAATAATTATTTTAGTTTAATATACGCGAGATAAATCCGAAAACTTGTTTTATTTCAATAAGTGTAGCTCGCGAAAACCTTAGAACAGTGATTCCCAAAGTGGTCCTAAATGAAATATTTTATTCTTGTTTCAACTAACCCCAAGCACGGGGTAAATTGTAACACTTCCCATTTTTTACAAAAATCAATTTTCTGAAAGATTTACTTACAAATTTGATATTTTTTCATTTAGACCTTATAGAAGAATGATTAGAGTATCAATCAAAATGTAGTTAGTGATTATTTAACCAACACATTTCAAGATATATCGGTTTTTTTTTTAATGTTACTACTAGCCCCTCGCTCCCCTACGGACTATTTGTATGGGATAATTGAATTGTGTTTTTGACTATTTCCCTTCAATTTCTTCCTATTTCCTTACCTTTTAAACTTTCCCTGGACTTCCAAAAATCATTCAAAACCAAAACTACAAAAGCGAGACTAACGAACAGCAATTAATTTTCAGATAGATAGTGCGGACCCTGATCTGATTTCAATATATATCCAATAATCTTGTAAAGCACCTTCATCAGTCGTCAGTTCAACCGAAAGACGTCCACCTCAGGGCAAAAGCTTCCCCCAAAGGTGCCTTATCGCCTAGGTGCCCTGCCCTATATGCCCTAATCGCCACGCTTGGCATGCGGGTTGGCAATCGCAGTGGCAATGATTTGACCGCGATGGATACGATGACTGACTGCGCTTGCGGTGGAAATCTCCTCCACTAGTGCGGAAGGGTCGTCCCGACGCCATTCAGAAAATCTTCGCCAATAGTGGATTGCAATTGAACCCTACAAGGAACGTACAGCCGCCAGAGACTAGACACAATTGAAAATCAATTGTCATATTTTTCTCATAACCGTGGTGGAACATCAACCCTTGACGGGTTGATGTTCACCAGTTAAACACACAGGCTAAACATGATAAATTACAAATCGAATGCATTAAATCACACAAAATCAATTATAAATTCACTTGCAAAGTAAAAAAATCTTTATGCCACATATAACTCATACATGATCATAAAATCAAACATTAACATTTTATAACTAAATATGGAAAGGGAATAACTGTAATAGCAAATTAATGTCAATTTAAAATTATAGACATCTGTATGCGATGGAGGTCTAGATTGTTTATCCTTCCTAATAATTACTTTGACAATGATTTATGCACCGTCAATACTTCGTATCAATGTTTGCAATGGACATTTATTTAAATTTAATGTGAGATTTTGTTTAATCCATTAATTCTATGTTTCTGGCGATTGAAAACGAGCCCGTTTCAATCAATACATTGGCTTTACCTATATGGTGCGATATAATAGTGTTCAGTAGTCGCGTTAATTGGTAAAATAGGACATAGTAACTACTCCCGAAATAAGTTAAGCTTTTGAAATACCAAATATCATCGGCGTAGAGTCGTAGAGGGAGGAATAAATAAATCATGTATTTAGTTTTTAAAAAATCTCGATTTTTATTATTTATCGAAGTATCCAATATATCAATCTAATAAATATAAGTCTACTGTTCTAATTTATATTTGGTTATCAAGAAATAAAAAAAACTTATTTATTTCTTCCTTCACGTCGACGAAATAGGTGTATATACAATATGAAGATAAATAAGGACTGTCATTTTCATATATGGAGAAAGGCTTACAATTGAATGTAAATAAAACTAAAGTATTAGTATTTGAAAGAGATGAACAGAGAACAAATGCAAGGGTAGTAGTAGATGATGCAGTGTTAGAACAGGTTGATGAAATTGTATATCTTGGATGTGCTTTTAGCAAGGATGGTAGGTACACCACTGACATAGAAAGAAGAGTGCTTGCTGGGAATTGCGTGAATGGAGCGTTGGGTAAGCTGCTAGAATCGAAACATCTCAGCCAGCGGGCTCGACTAGGCGTACATAATGCTGTACTTACTCCAACGCTTTTATATGGAAGCGAGAGCTGGGTATGCAGGAAAGAGCATGAAAGTAAGTTGAACGCGGTCGAGATGAGATCTTTGCGCAAGATCTGCGGTGTATCACTCACCGATCGCGTTCGTAATGAAGATATAAGAAAGAGACTTTGTGTGAATGATAGTATCGGTGTAAAAATGAAAAAAGGCATGCTCCGATGGTTCGGGCATATAGAAAGAATGTCGAATGAGCGAATGACTAAACAGATATACAATGCGAATGTGGTTGGTTGCAGAGGCCCAGGAAGACCAAGGCTGACCTACCATGACCAAATAGGTCGAGTTCTGTCTGATGGTGGGGTCAAAAGTCTTAGGAATCGGCGTGCATGTATGAAGAGAATGATGAAGGTAGACGAGGCACGAGAGGTTTGTCAGAACCGGGATGTCTGGCGCTCTACACTCTCTGCCTACCCCGTTAGGGACCTGGCGTGAAGATACATACATACATACATACATTTTCATATACTTTCACAAAGGATGTAATACACGAACGGTACTATTGTAACATAAGTATTAACTATTCTCTTTAGAACTTTAGAAGGACAATTATTCAAAAATTAATATCGTGAAACAACGTCGTCGGCTGGTGTAGATCGGAAGCGATCTACTCGGTTAAGCGACACGGGCGCAGTCGGGTGTGAGATGGGTGACTGCTAATGGCAAATAAAAAAATTGCGCGATTCTGTGCTTCGGAGGGCACGTTAAGCCGTCGGTCCCGGTTGCTATCGATAGATAGCAGTCGTTAAAACCTTGTCGGAAGTCAGAGGCCTTATGGGCGGTTTGAAAACATCCGACAGCGGGTTGGCCGCTACTAATCCTTATCTCCACCAACCCGCATTGGAACAGCGTGGTGGAGTAAGCTCCAGGCCTCCTCCCAAGAAGGGAAGAGACTTGTGGCCAGCAGTGGGACGTATCAAGAGTAGCCATTATTATTTATTATTATTATAAAACAACGTCTCTGGCGTCAGCACATTTAAGCATCTCAAATAATGTAGTCTGATATTGCTACAGTTTCAATGTGAAATAGGTCTTATTTCACAACATACACTTCTGTATACTTACATTTCAATCTAATCCAGTTAATTGTAAGGTTGATACCAATTGTAATCAAACAGTAGGTACCTATGTGTAATATATCAGATACTGACAAACGAGCTATCAATTACAGTAAATTGTTGATATCACCCAAACATTATTACAACCATGTACACAAATTCCACATAAAATACACGTTCTTCTAGATACACGACACGTGCGCATAATTTTAAAATCAATTATATATTTATACATGGTTTCCAGCTATCTCATGTAATTGAGTTAGTAGAAGTGATCTATAAAAATCTCGGTTTACTAGAAGCCGTGTTGTTATGAACTATTTAAATGCTAATCATAGCATTGCGCCCGCTTCTTTTTTAAATAAATGATCAGTATGACATTTGACGTTCGGTAGTTTTTAAAGTATAGGTTGCGCTGGACCCTTAATACGTTTTGGTATTATAAATTTGGAAATAAGTACCCATGGTAAGAAACTCATATAACCAGTAGAAAGTTTAAAATGTTCATTTCCAATCAGTTTTAGATGTATGTTATGTCCAAAAAAAAGTTTGATCATAGCTCGATAAACTGTAAATTTATTTACGAGAAATTCTCTTTTATTATTTAAGTCTTATATTCATTAAAGTGATATAAAATTGCAAATTTTATGATGAAAGTGGGGGGTAAACTGTTCATCCAGTTCGTGCTCCGTTTTCTACTAGAATTAGTTTCTACAACATATCTGGGCATTATAAGTCAGAATACATTTTTAGATAGCTGTTAAATATGTTAATGTAAAAACAAAACACATAAATCCAATGGTTATGGTACAAACATATAATGGTAATAAATGACCTAACTGACATATTTAATAGGGATTTCACTGTCAATAAGGCAAAGCATACAGAAAAATGCGAGCATGTAACGATAAATCTAATCATCAACTACAAACAGTTCTAGCTATCAAGACATTACAAGCTATAAGACACATCACTTGGCTAAAGCTATTGTTAATGGATGAGAAAAATAAATAAGTTGTACTTATTCTAACGAGGCTTGATAGTTCTGATCATAAATGTAAGTAATACCTTATACGTAATGAATTTGAAACAATGAGGAATAACTACAAACTGTGAGAAACGTAGCTAAATGTCAACTGAAAATAGTAGATTATGTAGAAAAAGATGAAAGGTAAAATTCATAGTTGTTACTTTAAGTGTTCATGAGGATTTTCTTAAGCAGCTACATCAAGATTTTCTTAAGCGTCTTGTCAGTCATTACTGAGATGTACATTAATACTCAATCAGATGATTAAAAGTCACACGTGTAAAAAATGCCACAAGAAGATTTGAATTAAACCAATGCATCTCGCAATATTGTAATATTTGTTTGAGACAAATAGCTGTTCTTTATTACGTAGTGTGGAGACCAATATTTGGATATGATTTATTTATAAATGGCGGGTTAAATATCTCAAATATAATCTCGGGCTCTTATTAGAAAATGATTATAAAGCTACAATGGTTGACAAAGCTATCAAATTTTTCTCGACCTGCTAATCTCTGAAGCACATCCCTAAATAAGTACAGCTTCATTTACCGTTCGCCTATTTATTTTGGTTGTTAGTTGCTATCTCGTTACTTCTCGATACAACTTGATAATCCGTTATTTATGTCGGTCATTTTTCAAAAGGCCAGCACGCGACCACGTGTCGCCCAACAACTATACAACACCGACAAATGGTGGAGCCATCTACCTTTTGTTACTCTAACGGTTGTGTTTTGATATCATTAGGAAATTCTCGGATTTTACGACAGTGAGAAATATTAACAAAGATTCGTTTGTAAATGTAGAAAGCGCTTTCGAAATTTGTGGTGGCAATGATATATGTCGATCGGCCGATAGTGAGATAAGAAGCTTTTAAGTTCCCGGGGTTCGACCGGACGCGGAAGACGACAGCGTTTTCGGTGATGTAATTAAAATTATCGTGACTGATAACGTTCTTGGGCAATATGCTAAAGTGCGGTATAATAAAGAGATTGAAGCGCGTGCCGACAGCATTCCTGTTGAACGCATTAACTCCACACGGGTTTCTGTAATTATGGACTTATTAAACTGGAGGATTTATGTCATGGCCGGCCACAGGTAATGCGCCTGGGTGCGATCGACGCGACGATTCAAATAACTGCCTATAACACTTAAGATAACTGACGCGATGTGATGTAAATCAAATGACTTGAAGTAAGTACTTAGCCGATAGAATGGCAATGAATTCTATAATATTATCGTGTATTTTCCTGATAGTTGATTTTAGGCATACGTTTTCGGATATTGAGACAAATACTAGTATGGCAGACAAAAATGTTAGACTAATGAAAATTTGTTATAATTTCTGGCTCACAAGCCAGGATGATCATCTTTGGAAATTCATTCCTAATAGGGCTAGCTACGCGGAAATTATCTGCAAAAAAACATCAAACTCTACCTGTTGTGTCTTGTTAATTTTTTATGGTCAGTAAGTAAAAGAACATTTTAATTGTGCATTCATACATTCTTTTTTGATTTTCTCGTAATAGCGTACGAAGTAATCGGTTTGATGCCTCAAGATTAAACTAACTACTAGACCGACAATACAGATTCCAACATGACCTTTAGGATTTGTCACTCCATGAGTTAACAAATGCCCTACAGATTTATGTACGTCAGAAACTATAGCATGTAAGGTCAAATTCATCGCAATTTCACTGGAATTAAACAAAACCCGTATAGAGTCACTGACCACATCGCACCGCGATAATCATAATATTCTTGCAGATATGTGATTAGCTGGGGTCACGAAGCGGTCGGCGTTAGACAGAGAATATTTCGCCGTCCCTATCGCACACACCCTGCAAGTATATCACTGTCTCACTCCCTCAAACGACCGGAGGGCGCCTAAACCGCTATACCAAACTGCCTCACGAAATTCTCTAGCACGATACCATGATTCACATGTAATGATGGACAGACAGACTGACATATAGATGCGGACGCCAGATGAATGCCAAGCAACAGGTCGGATGATAAAACGGTTTTATTTCGGATTGAAGGTGGTATAGATATGGGAAACACCCGAAGTTATGGGGATTTCCGCTATTTGTGGTGTGAGAGTGGAAAACAATACAGTTACCTATACAAGCATACCATACACGTATACATATAGATAACTGGAATAAATCTTTAAAAAATTGTCACTGCTAAGGCCTAAGCTGTTTAGTTTCTGTGCCTGAAATTATGGACGGTTCCTTATTATCCAAAACGTACCTTCACGCCTATAATCCCGAAGGGGTATGCATGCATTCAAGCATACATGCAAACACCCACGATTCGCCGGTTACGTTTTGGCCCATGTACGAGTAACAGGTGGCGAGCCTGTTGACATCTCCGGGCACATTATCAAACTTCGAGATAGGGAAATTTCCAGAAAATGGAAAAATCCCAGTAGAACAAGAGATAAAGGACTTTACACCATTATCTCTGATAACCCCTAACCCGGGAATCTAACCCAGGACCTCAGCGTAGTAGTAGTGACCTGCTACCACTAGGCTACCGAGGCAGTTATTATCCACCTTATAACTTAACGGGAACATGGCAGGACTAAGGTGCTTACGCTATTGAATCTCTTTAATTGGAACTCCACCACTATCCTACTTACTAATAATAATAATAATGGCAACCCATTATACGTCCCACTGCTGGACACGAGTCTCTTCCCTTTTTGGGGGGAGGCCTGGAGCTTACTCCACCACGCTGCTCCAATGCGGATTGGTGGAGGTGGGTGGGTTAGTGGCCAACCCGCTGTCGGATGTTTTCAAACCGCCCATAAGGCCTCCGACAAGGTTCAACGACTGCTATCTATCGATAGCAACCGGGACTGACGGCTTGACGTGCCCTCCGAAGCACGGAAATGCGCATTTAATTTGCCACTAGCGGTCACCCATCACACTACCCGACCGCGCCCGTAGTGCTTAACCGAATAGATCACTTACGATCTACACCAGCCGCCGGGCCATGTGCGCTTCGCTATCCTACATGTATACATTTAATCACGTCCATGTTGTGATACCCCAAAGTAAATGTTGTCCTTCCTTTTTAACTTTCTTTGTGAGAAAAAATATCATCTAATTCTACTGTGGCACAGCATTTTCTAATGCCTTCTACGGATAAAGCTAAGCTCGTGTATTCAAATATTTTTTTCTAATTGGAAAGATTCTAAGGCTGTCCTCAAGTTTTAAACTATGCCTAACGAGTGTTGGTATTATTTTCTCATCACATGGAACTCATGGAAAATATGGGACTCAAGAAATAAATTAATCTAAGAATATCAACAATACATTAAAATTTCATTTATATCCAATTTTTCAACCTATCGAATTGGTCGAACGTATCGGTAAAATCGATAAATACATGAGATATTATGGTGGACACCCGTAAGCTGTAAGCTCCTCCGCTGCTCTATCACAAGTGATTACATGTATAATAATGCGAAAGTTTGTTTGTTTGTTACTCCTTCATGCTTAAACTGCTGAACCGATTTTCATTAAATTTGGCACACACACAGAGGGTAACGTGAATCGGGATAAAATGTTCTTGTGGGATGCCATGGGATGATTTGCTGAGTTTACAAGGGTTATGCGAAAAGCGACCTACACACAGGCGGAGCCGCGGACAACAGCTAGATTCTCATATGAATAAAACAAATCCGCTAAAAACACAAGACTTGAGTAATTCAAGCAAGACAAAACGTCCCAAGCTTTTTCTCAATCCTTACAATGTAGCCTGCAAGAATCAACCAGCCTACAAAAAGGCGTTTCGTTATTCCTTCCTCATTTAACATTTTATATCACACAAAACGTAACGTTTAAAGTGTAAAGTGAAAAGGCTACAAATATATGTTAAGGCACAGTACAGAGGGCACCAGTCAGACAGGTTTGCTGAGTTACCAATATACATATAAACAGTGCATTACTCGCTCCTATCCGACATTATTGAGTATGGAGCCTGAGAAAATTTCACCGGCCGAGAATTCTAGTATATACTAATTTATAATCTTATACGGATAACGAACAAAATGTGGATTTAACTTATCGTCACATTTGAGTCGATTTATCGCAATAAACTTAGTGCGTACCTCGTTCATAGTTATAGAGACTAGATTAAGGTGATTGACTGCCGATGTTACTTCTCCCTGAGTAGTTTGTGTATAATGTGCATAATATAATTAGTTATTTGTGTATCGTGTTTGAAATTTAAAAGAATTTTCAAATAAAAATTGATTACATTTAGGTCCTTTTTAGGTTAGTACGAATTAGAACGCTTATTTGTGAAATTTAAATCATTCGTTTATTTTGCATTATTTTTTTACTTTTAAGAGTATAACGTCCTCGATAGACCAGTCCTTGATAGATAAAATGGTGTGCTTTCCGTCAATATTTTTGAGACCTAAACTTTGCATTATAAGATCCATCTTAATGTGGTCTTATTTTACTGGTTGTAGAGCTCCAGTGACGGAGCTCGCGGGCGTAGGCACCACCGCATTAACTAATATACTTGTCGCTAAATGGTAGTGTTCAGCACTATCGTGTTCCGGTCAGGTGGTAATGGACGGCCCTGTAATTTCTGGCACAGAGGCATAACTCCTTAGGCTTCAGGAGTGGTAACGCATCTGTATTTTGACCTTGGTCTTTGTGTGGGTGTCTATAGGCTGCAGTCATTTTTTAACATCAATGTGAACTGCATAATTGTTGGCCACTTCCATTACATTAAAAAAAATTGTTAGGTATGCGTATACCTCAGTAGCCTAAATTCGCCTAAATAGTTGTAGTAGTTCTAATAAGTTACCCTTAATAATACCATTTGCCTTACATATTACACTTACATATTTGCCATTGATCAAAAATATTTTTGGTGAGATATCGTGAACCAAAGGCGAAACTTAATCAAAATCAAATCAGTAAAGGAGTTCACATCGGGTATCGTAAGGAAATTAGAATGAGGTACCGATAAATCACCTGGTGCTTCGTTAGCTCGCCGGCCGCACAGCGGGGTTCCGCCTTCGATTCCCGCCGTGGCAAGTGAGGCAATGAGCTAACCCCCTGTAGGTGAATATTTTGACGTGCTTATATAGTGTCACGTCGTGTGCCGTTTGACAAATAGGCGTGGTTGCTGTTGATTTGAAAATAGCGTTTTCTTGAACTACTTGTTGGTTTCTAAATTTCTGTCTACAATGTTTTTAACACCAGAAATATTTTCTTATAACTTAAGGGACTCATTACTTTATTATACATGTGTAAAGCTATATAGGTAGGGTAGGTATCGTAGGAAAATAAATAAGTTTAGCAACTAACTTCAGACTGTTACTTTTATTTGATTAGCAACTTCAGACTGTCGCTTTTATCTGTCGGTGTGCGCGAACATTTTTCCAATCGCACCAAAAGAAGAATACTTTCAAAAATATCTTCCTGATATATATCATTAGGTAATCTGCAGTGTGAGGATAATTTTTTAAGGAAATATTAAATAAACTAAAAAACACTGAACAGGTGATATATTCAGGCCTATAAAAAATGATTGTCATAAAAAATATCTTAATATGAATATAAGACCCTTAATTTACCACTATCATCATAACACCTTTATCAGATACATCGCCGTAATGAATGAGGTACTTAAAGGAAGGCGTATCACAGTAAGTTTAAAAATGCAATTGCCTCGGTAGCCTAGTGGTAGCAGGCCACTACTACTACGCTGAGGTCCTGGGTTCGATTCCCGGGTAGGGGGTTATCAGAGATAATGGTGAAAAAGCCTTTATCTCTGGTTCTATTGGGATTTTTCCATTTTCTGGAAATTTTCCAGTACCTCAAAGTTTGGTAATGTGCCCGGAGATGTCAACAGGCTCGCCACCTGTTACATGGGCCAAAACGTAACCGGCGAATCGTGGGTGTTTGCATGTATGCTTGAATGCATGCATTTACCTCTGCCTACCCCTTCGGGGATTACAGTCGTGAAGTTACGTTTAAAAATGTAATCTACTATGGCAATGGTAGGCATTAAAAATAAGAAACTCACTTCCAAGAAAAATCTTTTAAATTCCTATAAAATAATGAAATACACGCCGCTAATTCTATTCCCCATATAGGTAAGATTTCGAATAAAGTTATAAAAGAAGTGGACACATCAAATATGGCTTAAGTTTTTGCATGATGAGACGTCAAACGCCATAAAAGCCTTGCAAGTGAAATGAGCGGAGGTTTTATTGAATTTAAAAGGCAATACACATTGTGTCAACTGGCAACACATGTGGAAGGTACTTTCTGAATTAGGAGTACCAAAGCACCTTACAGCTCTCCTTCAGTCGCTCTACTTGAACAACCAAGGCATAGTTAGGATTGACAATACGCTCTCAAAGCCCTTCCAGTTCAGAAAAGGAGTCAGACAAGGATGTATACTGTCGCCCATACTCTTTAAACATATATGGCGAAAACAATACATCATGAGGCGAGTATGCGAAGACTGGGAGGGTGGAATATCGATTGGTGGGATGAAAATCACAAATCTGCGCTATGCGGACGACAATACACTCTTTGCGGCAAATGAAGACGAGATGTCCTTGCTCTTGGAAAAGCTAGAGAGTGTCAGCAACGAAATGGGACTGCACATGAATAGAGTCAAAACCAAGGTAATGACAGTTGACCGCAGCAAATTTATCACTCCATCCGTCAACCTTAATCTGGAAAGAGTTATGGAGTTTAATTACCTGGGCTCCATCATAACAAACACGGAATAGATAAATAAAGATGGAATGGTAATGTGGGCGTGGCAAGCGCACCACAACTATGCCTGAACACACACAGTTCGGCCGAACCATTCGTTCGCCGCTCGTAGTGTCGTATAGACAGCTTAGAACAACACATCTCTGGGTAAAAATGCCGTTTTGTGTTATTTTAACACGTAAAATGAAAAGTAAGACCTCCAGTAAATCGAGGAGGTATAGTTAAAGATATTTAATACCACCGTTACCCTAAAAACCCTTTAATAATTATTGAATTGAACTAAAACGAAAATCTTCACTAGTGTTGTGATATATACAATATCGATATTTTTTATGGTCCATATCGATATTTGTATAGTTACATATGTAGATTTTTTTAAATGATGAGAGTGGTGGATGGAACATTAGCTTCTGAAACACTAAACTGTGCCGAATCATTTTATGCATCATTTGGAACATTCGAAACATTTGGAACATTGCGTCAAAGATATGAAATACAGATCAACTGCTTAGTTCCGGGTGGTGTACCCAATGGTATGAAAGTGATAATAAGTTAATGTGACAATGTTTCATTATACTTTTACACATTTTTTTAAAAGAACACTCAAAACCGATTACTCTTCATACTTCATCGATCAGCAGCACCGCATTATATTAATATTTGTGTAGTTATATTAATATGTCTATAATTTACCTGCTGCTAAGTGGTAACGTACGGTGGTAGAGCTTCAATGGTAAAGCTCGAAGGCACACAATTATCATGTGAGTAATATGGGTATGGGATGTCAGTTAACCTATAACGATGGGTGTCAATTTTGTGGTTTTTTGGGGTGCTGATTACGAAAGAGGCAACCATTTTCGGATCCAAGATAGCGGACAGCCTTTTTTTATTAAAAATGTGATATGGGTATCAATTTAGAGGTTTCCGGGGTGCTGATTACGAAAATAGCATCCGTTTTCAGATCCAAGATGGCGGACAGACCTTCTTTTTATAATATTGATACCCATATCACATTTTGAAGAAAAAAGTCTATTTGCCATCTTAGATCTGAAAACGGATGCCATTTTCGTAATCAGCACCCCAAGAAACCCAGAAATTGATACCCATATCATATTTTAAAAGAGAAAATCTGTCCGCCATCTTGGATCTGAAAACGGATGCCATTTTCATAATTAGCACCCCAAGAAACCTCGAAAGTGATACCCATATCACATTTTGAAAATAGAAAGTTCTTTGCGGGGGACAATTATCATAAACTAGAAAAATAACACTACAAAGCAATATGGGCTCGGTCTAATTATAAAATACTCATCATCAACATCAACATTTCAGCCGATTTCCATAGGTTTACAATATATTGGATTCGAAAACAGACGCCATATTCGTAATCGGCATCCCAGAAAACCTTCAAATTGACACCCATATCACATTTAGGTTTCCACCATCTTGTATCTGAAAATAGAAGTCATTTTCGTAATCAGCACCCCAAAAAACCTCGAAATTGACTCCTCTAATATATTTTCAAAAAATAATTATGTCTGCCATCTTGGATTCGAAAAAAGATGTCATATTCACCATAAACTAAAAACACCTGTGAATGTGCGACCATCTGCGACAATATTAGCTTCTGAGCACGGTTTTCACTTAACATCTCAATAAAGATCACATTCAATACTCTTAAATAAAATAAAAATAATTCATTAAAAATATTGTTTAACAAAAACACCAATTTCGATAATAAGATAAAAAGTCGATAAAATATAAAGAACATCTCTTAAGCTGGGATACCAGTAAATATTTTTTTCCACGAAATAATTTGTGAAAAATTAGTATCAATATTGGATGTTTTTTATATATCACGATAATAACTATTAGAAATTAATTTAATCGAACGTAAAAAGTATGCCACACATTTATTATCATTATGTCAATGGATTGATGAGCATTTTTGGCATTTTTAAAATGTTATCTATGGTTCGGTAATTGCACGACCATTGTGGAAATGTTATAAACTGGTTATACTGGTAATATCTAACTGGTAATATCTTTTTCACACGATCCATCGTGTGAAAAAGATATTAATAGCGTATTGCCATGGCAAAGAGCGCCATGTCTCAGCTGAATCACATATGGGCCGACAGGAACATTTCACATAAAACCAAGAAAAATCTTGTGACCACGCTGATATTCTCAATTTTCCTGTACGGTGCTGAGACTTGGACACCTGAAAAAGGATGATCGACGCCGAATTGATGCTTTCGAGATGTGGTGCTGCAGGAAAATGCTCGGAATACATTGGACGGAGCATCGCACTAATGTATCGATCATCAAATATCTCAGAATACCTATGAGACTCACCACCATATGCCAGCGAAGACGCTTTGAATTCTTTGGTCATATTGCCAGAAAGAGAGGTGACAACTTTGAATAGATGCTACTAACTGGGAAAGCACCGGGGAAAAGACCCAGGGGCAGAAGTCCACTACGATGGTCCGACCAAATTCGCTCCACGTTAGAAGCCACAGTTTGCCAAGCCATCCACATCGCCGAGGATAGGACGACATGGCGTAATATTGTCCAATCGAGAGTTATTTGTCGAGGTCACGACCCTCAGCATTGAGGACACACGACGCAAGGAGGAGGAGGACACATTTGCAACATTCTTCACTCTAAAAGCATGATTTTAGAGTTGCTTTTTTATTTTAAATTATTAAATACTAAATTAAATCATTATTTACAGTGAAAACTTATTCAGGAAATATTTCCTTAACATCAATATTATTTGAATATGTATTGCCTTTGATACTTGAAGTTCGCTAGATATGTTATACTCGTAGATGGGTATACTCAAAATCACTTAATTGAATAGTTATTAGCCGCTAGTATTCAAATAATATTGATGTTAAGGAAATATTTCCTGAATTGAGCTCCTGAACTTTAACTCTTCCACCAGTTAAATACACTGGCACGATTCTTTGCTACTTATTACAATAGAAGTCTATCTATCTATCAATCTATTGTGATTGCCAAAATAAATTCATCTTACATTATTCTTTAAATCTAATACTATCCCGGTATTTTTCGTTAATCTCATTCCAAATGAAGGCGTCCGTCAAATTTTAAAAAGTTAATTATCGAACTGGCACCGACGGGGTCCGAATCCCGCGCGATACATCATCCCGGGGAATATAAATCACAACGTGATTGATAGTACATCTCACGCTCGTTCGCTTCTTTTTTAATCCGACACAAATGATTTTACACTTTGTTCCTTTTTGACGGTTTGTACGTCTCGGATATTCGAGTTATTTCTATTTTGGTTTATCTTTCAAGTCTTTTGCTAAGTACAGCTTTAAAAAGGTTAGTGAAGTTTATCTTATCTATACTTCTATACCAATACTATAAAGAGGAAACATTTGTGTTTTTGTGCGTATTTTTGTAACGTTTAAACATAAAAATTCTGCTAAACTGATTTAAACAATTCTTTCATTATTAGAAAGCTAAAATGGAACATGGGCTTATTAACAACCAACAAAAAGCCAAAGGGTTTGCAGAACATCTTGAAAATATATTTAAACCAAATGAAAACCAATCAAATGATCTTCCTGAGGCAAACTTTATCCAAGAAGAGCTAATTATAAAACTTGTGACGCCAAATGAGGTAATCAAAGCAATCAAAACAAATATTAGCCCAAAAAAAAATGTCCAGGATATGATTTGATAACAGGAGAAATCCCTGCATAATCTACCTCGAAAAGCTATCGTGAAATTGACAACTCTAATAAATGCTGCATTCAGACTAAGATATGTACCTGATTTGTGGAAAGTGGCAGAAGTAATAATGATAGCAAAGCCTGGCAAGCCACCTCATGAAGCAACATCGTATAGACCAATTTCCATATTGCCGGTTATTTCAAAACTGTTCGAGAAACTTCTTCTAAGACGTTTGAAACCACTACTGGATGCCAAAAACCTTACTCCTGAGCACCAGTTTGGATTCAGAGAAAAACATTCTACTATAGACCAAGTACATAGGACAACAAGTGTCATTGAAAAAACACTAGAAGACAAGAAAGTTTGTGCAACAGTATTTTTAGATGTGGCACACTTTTGATAAAGTCTGGCATGAAGGTCTTATTTATAAAGTCAGAACTATGTTGCCTATACAATTCGGAGACATATTAGAGACATATTAGAATATTCACTGGTGGTAGAGCTCCAGTGACGGAGCTCGCGGGCGTAGGCACCACCGCATTACCTAATATACTTGCCGCTAAATGGTAGTGTTCAGCACTATGGTGTTTCGGTCAGGTGGTAATGTACGACCCTGTAATTTCCGGCACAGAGGCATAACACCTTAGGCCTCAGGAGTGGTAACGCATCTGCATTTTTACCTCTGGTCATTGTGTGGGTGTCTATAGACTGCAGTCATCACTTAACATCAATGTAAACTGTATGCTTGTTTGCCACTTTTAAAACATAAAAAAAAAAAACACATATATAACAAACAGAGCTTTTAGAGTGAGACAAGAAAATGCTTATTCTGAACTCAAAGAAATAAAAGCTGGAATGCCAGAAGGTAGTGTTTTAGGTCCGGTCCTGTACCCATTATACACATGCGATATCCCAAATTTAGAGAATAATATAACTGCTACCTTCGCTGATGACACTGCTATAATGGCCACAGGCCAAAGTCACGAAGAAGCAGGAGAAAAAGTTCAAGAGGCTCTTAATGTTGTACATAACTGGACTACAAAATGGCGCATCCAGCTAAATGAAACGAAGTCGATCCATATCGACTTCACTAACAAAAGACTACAATATCACCCGTTATATATTAATGGAAAACAAATACCATATGCGAACACAGCTAAATACCTAGGTATGATGCTTGACGCTAAGTTGCGCTGGAAAGCTCACTTCAAGAAGAAGCGCGAAGAGCTAGGTATTTGCTATAATAAGATGTATTGGCTTCTCGGAAGATACTCTCCGCTATCGATACACAATAAAATATTATTGTATAAGCAAGTCCTCATGCCAGTATGGACTTATGGTATTCAGCTGTGGGGTTGTGCCAAAAAGAGTAATTTACAAATAATACAAAGATTCCAGAATAAAGTGCTCAGAGATATTGTAAATGCGCCCTGGTATGTACGCAATAACGATCTCCATCGGGACCTGAAAATGGATTTGGTAGATAACGTTATCAGAAGATACGCCGAAGCTCATGAAAAAAGGCTTCACCATCATGTGAATATTGAGGCTATCCAGCTCCTCGACAACACAAACCTAATGAGAAGACTTAAGAGAACTATACCTTTTGAGTTAGTGTAGTGTTAAAACAAAATTACAGTAAATGACTTATTTTGCATAATCACACGAACAAAGTGACCTCCCCATAAGACATACTAAGAAAGTGCCAGTGGACATTTACTTAGAAATAATTTTATTAGAAGATTCAGTTAACATAAAATTGCTTATTAGTCTTTTAGGCTAGATTGTAATCTTAATAAGGTTCAAAACTAGGACTTTATGTTATTAAAAAAAATAATAATTAGAAAGCTGTGCATCTCACTGACTGACATAGGTTATATAACATTCATTGATCCCGAGCGAAGTCGGGGTGCGCGGGAAGTATTTAATATTATATTGTTAAAATTAGCTTCACTATTTATAAAATGTACATAATGATAACATTGAATTGTTAAACTGAATAAAAGTGTCTGATTTCGTAGGTATATAATTATACAAATTTCACAAACGTTATTAAATACGTCAAAAAGAAGACGTATAAAATATCCGTTGTCTTTTCTCATATAAATCAATGTAATATAATAGAATAATATAACCTAAAAATCATAAACATGAAAATTACCGGTAATTATGCAGAACTCATCAATAACGCTTTCAAATATCAATCACCTTTCAACGTGAAATATAATATTTATTCAGCCATTCTACGATGTTTATACTGGAAAACTATCAAATTTCTATCTGCTCACCCATATTGGTTACCTGCCCATTGTCGGTTGAATAGAAATGCAAATTAACAAAACGTGCGGAAATATAATTAGCAATGTCCGGGACTATTCCAGGGTGTCTTCGGTCAACAGGGTCAAGAATTGAACCGGTCTCTGTTGTCCCTATATTAATTGATGTTTTTGCTTCACTTGACCACTGTCCGAGGGTTGAATTTTCGCCAGAACGTGGGAACACGGCAGCACGTAACATGATTATATCTTTATGGACGCTACGATACAGGTTTCCCAGAATTAGACTATTAAACTCTGGAGCGAAACATGTCACAGTTATGATCACTAGAAACGATAATATCTTTTGGCTGTGACGCGGCAGACAAAGTGGGCACATTCTCATAACAGATTCTCGGCTTGATTAAACCTGGATTAATATCCGAAGGCAAGGTAATGTTGGCGGTGGTCATTTGGAAGTTCTCACGAGGAATTCCTCAGACTGTTAATACAATATTTTAAGTTTGAAGTTAGTGATTTCAAATAAAGATTTTAACTAAATCATTATTGTCAAAGATAATGCTATCGATAGGTATAAGAAATCGTAGATTATTTGAGTTTCAATTAAATAAAACTTGGGTATAAAGTAATGTTGGTGGTGGTCACTTGGAAGTGTTTTTTTTTTTTAATCTTTATTTAAAGAGCTTGGTCGCCATTGCGACTACGTCGCTCTGTTAAGAACACACTTTTTACATTAAATATTATCGAAAATTATAACCTAATTACTAATTATAGTTCGGGCTTCCACACCGAATTTATATAAATCAATCAAATACCTAATGGAATCTGAGAAAATATCATTCAACATTATATTCAAACCACCGGTAGATTGCAACAATTCATTAATACTGAACATAGACCTTCTCATACTCTCATTTCGGACACATTCCATTAAAATATGGTAAACATCCTCCACAGTACCGCAGATGGTACAATTGGGTGACGGTTCTCACGAAGAATCCTTCTGCTAGACTGAACTTGTACGGTCAGTTGGTCAACAATGACCACACCTGGTCGAAGACGCAAATTGACACCCTCCTCAAACCCTGACACATCCTTTGTTGGCAGGGGCGTAAGCTGGGCTTTTAGCTGTAAAAATAATAGGCGAAGCAAACATCGTCATAATTTGCGACCCCTGGGAATGTCTTATGACATTTTTGACACGTCTCGTCGTTGCATTGTACAAGGGTCTTATGAATCGCAAAAGATTATACGCAAGGATTATGAATACAAAAAGGCATGATGTTTATAGGTTTCGACAGATTAGTCGGTCTAGCTTTGCGGTTACTTTCTTATTCTTTGGCTCAACGGAATTTATAATATGAATAGATTTTACTCAACCATATGAAAGTATACAGGGGTCAATGAAAGTTGAATATTTCTTGATACACGAAACTAATAACGATTTTAACAGTTTGCCTTAATTTATATGATTAGTTGTAAGTATTAAGCGTAATATTTTTTACTATTATCGCATTGACAATTTTAATAAAACGGTATTTAGTTGATTGAAAACTAATGTATTTCACATTGAATATCGCTAGTGATGTTTCTACATTTGTTACAGAAACTTTGTTTTGGCTTTTATCATTTACTAGCTGACGCGGCAAACTTCATATTGCCTCAGAATGAAATAATGTGTCAATGGTTTGATAGATACGAACTATTTGTATGGGAAAATAAAATGGTGTTTTTTTACTATTCCCCTTCAATTTCTTCATATTTTCGTACCTTTTAAACCTTCCCTGGACTTCATTCAAAACCAAAATTAGCCGAATCGGTCCAGCCGTTCTCGAGTTTTAGCGAGACTAACGAACAGCAATTGATTTTTATATATATAGATGATTTACTTATGATTTCCCTCATTCTATTAATATTCGTAGCGAATAGGGTATCAGTAAACCAGAAATCTTTCTAAATGACCGGTCCGAAATAAAAACTTATTAAGATACCAAACAATGAGCCATGATTGATGGGGCCCACAATAGGTATTGTTCACTTCGACGATGCTTTGTTTAGTTATACTATGCACTTATTTAATAAAACGGTCCAGTAATGTAATCAATTAATCACTGAGAGTTCGCATTATTTGAAGAATAACATTAATTTTGCGAATGTGAGTGCTGTTTAGATTTGCATATTTATTGTTGCATCAGTTGTGATTTGTGGCATTTTGATCTCTGATCATTTTGTTTATAATTTGACCCAATCTAAAGTATATTTTGATACAGACAATAAATTTCATGTTGTTACCGATTTATCTATTCCAAATTTGGTACTTTCGTCTGCTTTTTTCTATAATCCTAAGAAAGCCGAAATAATTAAAAAGTTTTAGGTTACGTTTCAAAGAAATTCAAAGTGAAGTTTGAATTTTTAAAGATTACACACGCAAAGACTGCATTTCGTTATCATTTAAATCAGAATTCTTTCTTTTGTGGTATCATAACTTTACATAATTATTCATAAAAGTCATAAAGAGAAACTTATTTAAAATAAAGATACAAAACGACGTTTTATTAAGTTAAGCCTAATATATTTGATTACCTGCTTTATCCTTTTAGATTATAGTATTTATTAGCCATTAATTAATTATATTATAATTATGTTAGTAGCAGATTATATTTCGTGAAATAGTAAGGATGGATTCCACCATCTAACTTTAACTTAAATAAATTTGTTAAAGTACCGGTTAAGGAAAAAATGAGTTGCACCATTTGAGAATGGTTGATGACGTCATATCTTTAACTGCTAGCCGAACTCAGCTCGTCATGTTAAATTTAACCTCAAAATGTTCTGTCAGATGATTAAACAAAATGTCAACCCTGATAAATTTAATTATGCCAAAAAAATTGCTGGTACAATGCATTTCATAGTCACTGCTAAAGTAAATTCTACTGTTATCGTTAAATTTGACAAAAACCATAACGTTAACAAATATTTTTGTGCCAAATCTAAGCCTGGGTTACACCAAGACATTTGTTAAAGTTAAAGTGTAACATTTCACATCCTTCTCTAACTTAAACAGATTTTTTTTACTGGTGGTAGAGCTCCAGTGACGGAGCTCGCGGGCGTAGGCACCACCGCATTACCTAATATACTTGCCGCTAAATGGTAGTGTTCAACACTATCGTGTTCCGGTCAGGTGGTAATGTACGGCCCTGTAATTTCCGGCACAGAGGCATAAGACCTTAGGCCTCAGGAGTGGTAACGCATCTGCATTTTGACCTTGGTCTTTGTGTGGGTGTCTATAGGCTGCAGTCATCACTTAACATCAATGTGAACTGCATGCTTGTTTACCACTTCCATTACATAAAAAAAAAAAAAGTTAGAGACAGATGTGAAATGTTTGTTGTTGTAACATTTCACATCCTTCTCTAACTTTAACAGATTTTTTTAAGTTAGAGAAGGATGTGAAATGTTAACAAATATCTTGGTGCAACCCAGGCTAAGTATGCCATCTATCTTAACCGTGGTTTACCAGTAAATTTGTGAATGTCGTAGAAATTATTTTAAAAATGAACCTAAGGTACAATCGGTTGAACTTAGGACAAAGAAAGAAGCATTGAAGAAAACATAGTAACTATTCGGAAAAGTAATTGGAATTGAAAAAAAAGAAAATAAGAATAAGCTAAGACTAAACAGAAATGCAAGAACAAAACACACACGTCATAAACATCAGTATAGCAAAGTGATAATGATCAAACATCTTTCATCTTGATCATCATAGTATTATATTAGTTACAACAATATATTTTAGCAACAAAGAACGATCTAACACCGATAAGAGGGAAGCTCGACGATTATCACGCGCAACTATTGTTAAATGACCAATAGCCGAACGTATCTGTAACAGATCACAAACGTTTGGTAGCTCAATGGACCCCTTTCAACCGCTAAAACGTTTTAGAAAACAGTTTTAATAAAAAAAGACACTACAAAAGGCGACGAAGCGTCTAATCTCGACATCTACAATATCTGAGGCGATTACGTTACAAAGAACAGTTTTTAAACCTTTTTTTTATTAACAGTTAATCTTATAGTATGCTGCGTGGATCTTTTTGTTTGTTGACAGTAAACAAATCGTCTGGGGTGAAGTAATGGGGTGATCGAGGGTTGTCGGGTTACAGTCCTTTCCTGGGTTGACTCGCCTTATCAAGGGAGGCTAATGATGTCATTGGCCAGGTAACTTGCAAAATGTTTGATGTACTACGCCAAATAAATGGTTAGTGAAGGAGTTATGAAATTTAATTGTCTTTGGATTATTATGTTTAATTAAATGTATTGAACACAGCAAGTAAGTAAAAATTGTATGTTTTCCAAAACTATAGTCTTACCCTCTTACTCATAAACGTACATTATATACGTTTCAGCTATAGAATGCTTTGTCTTTGTCAGTTGCATTGTCAAATGCGCAGGATAGAAAAAGACAAAGCAGAGACTAGCAACACTTTAGCTAAAATACGTATATGAAGAAGAGGGCTGATGTGCAGACATATTCTTAGTATTATGTTTATTTTGAAGTAAGAATAACACTTAATTAACCAGATTAGTATTCGAAGGAACCACTTATATTCTTTAATGAACTTACGATATAAAATTTTCTAGCTAAAATATCTAACAATATTCAGTTAAAAAAATAACTAAAATCCTTGATAAAGTTATAACAACACAAAATACAAATCAAGGATCGGAAACACTTCAATAAAATAAAACAAAAAGGAAACAATCGATACAAAACGACAAATTAATACAGGATTTGAAATACTAAACAGAAACAGGTGTGATGCTCTGACCTCAGCGACCGCTTTGGACCCAACCTTGCCCTCTGCCAAGACCGCTTCCTTTATGGTCAGAGGAAATCACCCTTTTGCGTTATCTTACCAATTCACACCTGTCCCGTTTGGGCCTCTTAATGTCATTGTGACCTATAAATTTAAATTCGTGTTCATTTTGTTCAAGTATCAGTTGTTTGAGTTTACGGTATTATAACTTTTAACGTTTGATTAACTTTTATATTTATGACAGTAAAAACTGTGTAGATATGTTTATATTTTTTGTGTCTTAGTTTATATTTTGTTGTCTGTATTACATATAGATGGAATTTATAATATTCACAACATTTTATAGTCTATATCTAATTTATCAGTGCAAATGATTCGTATATTTTTTATTTCAGTCGCCTTTATAATCAAAGCAAAAATATTTATTTATTTTACTTTATCAAGTACTTATTTAATTGTTCATTGGCAATAACTACATATATATTATCTTACATTAGGTATTTATACGTGACGTCACTCACGTCGCAAATAGTTTAATGAATATACATGACTTAAGATTAACATAAACCTTTGAAACAATGCTAGAACCTTGAAGTTAGATTAACGTAATATCACGAAAAATACCTCTAACAATGAGTAAAATTTTGAAAACTTGTTATACGACGCAACTACTAACACAGTCTATTACATTGTAAGGATTGTATAGGCTGTAAAAATGGTTGGTGCTTCAGCCATAAAACTGACAGACCGTCAAGGTTTCCCGGCCTTGACCTGAACCGTAAGACTACTTCAGCATTAAATAATAAGTCTTCATAACACAAATATTGCGCAAGAACAGATTTTGTACAATAGCATCCTTTTCAAAGATAGACATCCTTTTTTAACAGCTGTAGTTCGTTTACATACCCTTTTTGATAAAAAAACAAATGTCTACTTATTCAAAAATAAAATTTTCGATTGGCTCAATTTTCAAATGGTTAAATCTACTCCCATAATGTATCTTCACGCCAGGTCCCTAACGGGGTAGGCAGAGAGTGTTGAGCGCCAGATATCCCGGTCCTGACAAACCTCTCGTGCCTCGTTTACCTTCATCATTCTCTTCAATCTACTCCCATTAGGTATAAGTATTAAATGATTTAAGTATCCAATTTTTAGTTTAAGAGTTAATGGCATAAACTGCATGTTATACATGCCTGCAATATCACGAAAGCATAAGTACATTTTGATAATATACCTTAAATTTTGTGAAACTAAACGAAATTATAACACATTTCTGTCAAATTGTTACCATCTATTGAATTTGGTGCATCTCAAGAATTCAATTCACCTACAAATCTACTAACGAGATAGCCTATTCTTTAATAACATTAATCAAGAGCTGTCTTTAAAACAATAACCGTGTTTATTAATTCCAACATAATTATGGTACTATGGTCCATAGCGCCGCATTAGTCCATCGTCAACAGTTTATTTAGAGTGCCCTTGGGCAGTCTGACTAATGGCTATACAAGATTAATGATTTCAGTAATTATGCTCGTGACAATCAATGTTTAGAGTTTTTGTGAGGCCTAACGCACTGTCATATTAAATTATGCAATCATGTTGTTATTGAGGTGCCATGATCAAATTTTCAGGGTGATCAAGGATTTAATTCTTAAAAATAATGACACTGACAGGATTTAATTGCATAGTTTATAGAAGTTCTTAGCAATTTTTTTTTATATTTATATAGAAAAATGTACGGCAAAAGGTTGATAAATTAAGAGAGACGGGGGGGCCATCTGGTAGAAAGTGGCTACCTTTGAACATTTGCATTCTAGGAGTATTGTACGCGCCACCGGCCCTGAATAACATAGTGTTTGTTTCTTCAGCCTATGATAGATTTATTTGGAGATTTTTTTATACACGAATTACCCGAAAGAAACAATGTTTGCTGACTCTGGAGATATATAATCAATTATGTCTGAAATACGGCATCTCACGTGAAATACGAGATCAACACTTGTTCTCATTAATAAATTTGTTAATGTGAAATATTGTGAAACACTTGTTCCTTTTCCTGGTGTCAAGTCATATGGTTGGTTTTTTATTTCCGTCTGTGATCGTAATAATAATGGATCTATTTTATCTTGCTCTATGTTCATAATCATTTAAATAAAACCTTAATGATAGTGCAATGCTTTAAGCACTACTAAGACACATTTTAGTACCAAATTAATCGCAAAATTATGCAAGTTTTTCTTTAGTTTTTTTTTTATGTAATAAAAGTGGCAAACTAGCATGCAGTTCACATTGATGTTAAGTGATGACTGCAGCCTATAGACACCCACACAATGACCAGAGTCAAAATGCAGATGCGCTGCCACTCCTGAGGCATTAGGTGTTATGCCTCTGTGCCGGAAATTACAGGGCCCTACATTACCACCTGACCGGAACACGATAGTGCTAAACACTACCATTTAGCGGCAAGTATATTAGGTAATGCGGTGGTGCCTACGCCCGCGAGCTCCACCAGTAAAAAGTCCTTCTTAACATGTGTTTTTGTGTAAATGCACTTTCGTTTCCTTTATTATTATACCACAGATAAAGCAACAGGTAGTTACGTAATCAAAGTCATAAAGGTTTTCCTGGGGACACTTAAATTTCTAGAAGCAATTAAAGTGGCAGTGACGCCAAATTCAACCGTTACAATGTAGTTAGAGGTTATAATGTTAAAACTTATTACCTAGTACTTACAGAGTAGCGAGTACCGGTGAACAAAAAAGAAAACTTTAATAACACGGGTTTTAAATGTCTCAATACAGGCATGATGAAATGTTAGTAGTCTAGTGCCAATTCACAAGAAATGTTAGTAAAATTTTCTCTCAATTAATCATTGCCAAAATTATTTATATCGCCCAAGTTACTGGCTGTGCCATCGTTGGCTGATGGGGTTTCAATAAGATATTCAACTGAACTCACCTTCTCTCCTCATGCCCATTTTGAGACATTTTCTGAGCCTGCAGTACTGGCACTGATTTCTATGATGTTGGTCGATTGGACAGTTCCTATTCCCTCTGCAGGAGTAGGTCAGGTTCCTCCGCACCGACCTCTTGAAAAAGGATTTGCATCCTGCGGAAAAAGCCACATTTATAATCAAACACGCTATATATAGGATCAATTTAACGCTGATTTAGAAGCAGACTTAATTTTAAAACATATAGATTGAGAAATAAAAATTCTACGGGCATGGGATACACCACAAAAAGTAGAGTTCAAAACTTCTTTCGTTAATTGTGATTTTTATAATGTAATGAAGGCACTACGACAATGTATAATGTAATGTAATGAAGGTGGCAAGTAAGAATGCAGTTTACATTGATGTTAAGTCAAAAAAATCAAAAATCAAAAAATGCTTTATTCATTTTTAAACGGTATTACAAGTAACATCGCAAGGGCCCCCATAATGGGTTAAGAAACCTGTATTACAGGGTACCCCGCTCATCCAGCAGGGCAATTAAAGCTATACATATATGGTATTTATCTAAAAAGATTACAGCATTTTGATAAGCATAATAGCAAAATAACTTAAATAAGGTTGTGTGTGTGTGTGTGTGTGTGTGTGTGTGTGTGTGTGTGTGTGTGTGTGTGTGTGTGTGTGTGTGTGTGTGAGGGTGTGGGGGTGTGGGGGTGGGTATGCGGGTGGGTGTGTGGGTGGGTGTGTGTGTGTGTGTGTGGGTGTGGGTGTGTTGTGGTGTTGTGAGTGCATGGGCGCGCTATTTAAGTTACGTCAACTTGACACACATCATTCAGTAATGATTAAGTGATGATTGCAGCCTATATACACCCACATAAAGGCCAGTGGTCAAAATCTTTACCATGTCATCATACTCTCTATAGAATTTTGCTTTATTACAAAGCATTAGTATCAATGATTAAGTGTATATTATTGTTACAAGTATGTTGTAAGGAATTTATTTACCAACAGATACGTAACAAACACAGTACAGGAGTAGGATTATATAAACATTTTTCTCAATACGAAATTGATTTGAAATATATATTATTGATTTGAAAGTTTCAATTTTGAAAGAAGCACAAAAGAATTAGATAGCGTGTCTAGTTATCGATAAACGTTATTTAATAGTGTTGCCACAAGCTGATACATCATCGTTCGATAATTTGTCGATTTATATGGAAGCATTTGAAAACGAAACTATTCAACAGATAAAATACCAATAACGATCAGAAGATTGTTAACCGCGCCCATGAATATGTTATTCTTAGGAATTTGAAATAATTCGCGTTAGGTCACTCAACCAGTGAGTCTAGATTTTTACATAATGCTTGCGAGAATTTTAATATGGAATGTTGGTTATGTAAAGTACGAAATATTTACAACATTAATAATGATGTAAAACATTGTGTAGCTTTTCTTTTTATAATTATGTGCCTGAATAGAGACGCAGAATATAGTTACATCACAGCACATTCTTGTAAAAACTACTCAACATTAAAGTATCAAGAGAAAAAGATTTTGACCTTTTTAAAACATTATTTATTTGCATTTTGTAAAAATTAAATAGATTTAAACGTTTTTTTTTTCGCAATGGATGCATAGATAATATCTGTCAATTTTTTATTTTAATTTGTACAGAAATAAATACAGGAGACCGATTTCCAAAGCCTCGGCATCCTTTCACGTAATTGCTGTATGATAAGGTTTTATTATTTTTTATTGCAAGCATACATTGATGGTAAGTAATACTGTAGCTTAACAGCAACTACACGAAACCAGAGATGTCAATGTAGATGCGTTGCCACTCCAGAGGCTTTAGGTGTTAGGTATGTCTCTGTGCCGGAAATTACAGGGCGGTACATTACCACCTGACCGGAACACACGGTAGTGCTGAACCATGCTACCATTTAGCGGCAAGAAGATTAGGTAATAATAAATAAAATACGCTTACACTCACAGCCCCACACTAGGTATAAACCTGTGTCGTGGGTGCCGTTGTACACATACAACATATACACAAACACCCAGACCCGAAACAAATATCTGTAGGCCATACAAATATTTGTCCCGGTGCGGGGATCGAACCCGCGACCCTTCGAATCAAACGGTCAACTCACACCGCTGGACTAACCGGGTCGTCAAATAATGTTGTTGTTGTTGTAATAAGGTGGTGCCTACGCCCACGAACTCTGTCACTGGGACTCTACCACCAGTAAAAAAATGTAGCAAATTATATAGACGTAGCTCTACTACTCTCATTTGGTCATTTTTTATTTTCTATGTTATCGCATCGTATAGCCGCTCTGTGTATCAAGTATATAATTATTTACGATAGATTAATTTAATTTGCACTGCAAATAAAAATATTCTTTATCTAATAATCCAAATATTTAATTTGTAGAAATGATATTTTCGATAGCTCCTTGAGGTTGTAAATAAAGTGTGAATGCGTTAAATGTCAATACACACTTCATATTAAAAAAATAGTATAAGTGTTGATTTTGACAGAGTGTTAGTTATGCTAGACTTCATAAAACTGTATTTAAAGTTATTTATTAAACGAGTTTAGAAAACTACTCTGTGTGCAGATTTGTGTGTCAAAGGTACCTGATAGATTAAAAAATATTTTTGATCAATATTTTTGATAAGATAATAATAATCGTGAAGTGTATGGAATATTTTCTTATAACACGTGTGCGATTTTTATAAATATAATAAAAACAAAACGCTAGATAAATAAATATAAAACGCTTTTCTTTTACATAAAGATCTAGATCGACTTTGAAGAATCCATTTGCTTTCATTAGTTCTTAGAACTTAAATAAATGCATTTTAGTTATTCCACACTATATGGCCCTGTAATAACTATCACAGACATTTTTATAGTCCCCAGTAATAGATGCGTTGCCATACCCACCCTGGGTATGGCAACGCATCTGCATTTTGATCTTCGATTTTTATGTAGATGTCTGTAAGGTGCAGTATTCATTTACCCTTAGAAATGTATGCTTATTTGCCACCATCATTTCATAAAAAAATTACAGTTTAATAATAATATTTTTTGTAAAGTCATGTCTTTTGTATTAAACGTTATATCGATTTACAAGTTACACAAACTCCTTTCTCCAAAAAAATATTTCTAAATTATCATAACTAATTCTTATTAATTTGGTGTTTGTTAAGATTCAGAGAAGACACTCTGAGTAGTCAACATATTAAATTAATGCCACGACGATCATAATGTGTAAGCTTTCCGTAATAATCGCTGATAATTTCAATGGATTATCACAATTTAATTTGAATATTTAAATATAGAAAGTGTCCAGTCTCGCGTGCCAGTACACCATTAATGTACTTTAATACGTTACGGCCTTATTTTCGATGAGAAAAATTTGTCGACATGTTATTATTGACCAATTGTGACTTGTGAACTGTCAAACCATTTATATATTGTTTGGTATTGAATGTTGTTTAATATTGGGTTGTCATACAAGTGTATCAAATATGATTGTTGTCGCCTCTTTAAGAGTATGGTTAATCTGTGGTTATCATACTTACAACATACATAATGCAAAATGAGAACCGAATTTACTGCCAAACCACAGTTAATATCAGATCGGAGGAAATAGGAAATTTCAAGCTTTGGTTTATATTAATCAGGTGTTGCTCAATCATGTTTTATTATTGTTTTATTTATACCTATTATTTTCCCAGTTTATGTGATGCCAGTTTAAAGCTTGCAAGTGTATATGGTTTGTACATTTTATAATATTCATATCATGATAAAAAGCCAACTCTGTATCATATTGATAAAAGTGAATTGTCGTGATTGAATGGTAAGTACGTAGGTACTCTAGGTGTACTTACAGGTATTACTTTTCGTAATTATGTTAGAGAATGTAGACAGAAACATTCCTACGCGTAAACCTTTCTTGCGTTTTCTATCAATGATTATCATTAATGTACGTTTAAATAAGTATATTACACAGAATATTTATAAATAATAAATAAAGGAGAAGTTGCGAGCTCGGCTCTGGTTCGTACACTAGCTCAAAAAATGGGTAATTTAAAGAAGAATCCGAAAAAAATACAATTAATTTATTCAAGAATATATTTTAGAGTTACATCCACATTTAATTCAAACGATTTTATCATTTTTAACTATGTTCAACATGGCGGCGATACAGCCGACGCTTCGGATCAATCGATTTCGATAGTATTTAGAAAGTATTACTTTTTTCTCCAAGTATTATATAATCAAAATACAATTTAAAAATAAAAATGACATCGCCCGCCATATTCGCCATGTTGGTTTTGAGTTGCAATTCTAACTGCAAATAATGTTTTGTAACTGCAAACAAAGCTAAAGAAGTGAAAATATGCAGAAATGAACGTTTTTATATTGATTTTGCCTGTTTAATGATATTGTGTACAATACATGGCCGGAGGTCCATACATTTTTGCAACATCTCTTTTAATCTCTTTATACGTTGTAACACAACGTTACCAAAAACGGTTATTCTTACTCGAGTATCGTTACACGCTAACCCGTTTCAAAGGCATCGTAACGGGTTGAAATGGTTATTCTCACGTAGTAAGACCGGGAAAGTATTCGCAAGTGAAATCGCAACAAAGAGTATATTTCCACATTCTGCAATGCATCTGAGATACCGTTAGCAGAAGCTCCGCACGTTGCGATAAACGTAAGGGGTGGCTGCACAGGGCGATTTATAGGCAAAGCGGCTCGACCGCCGAACTCTGTCGTTTTTGCCCTAGTTTACGCCTTTAAGTATGTAAAGGTGTAATTTTTAATTTTTATTTTTTTATGTACCTAATGGAAGTGGCAAACAAGCATGCAGTTCACATTGATGTTAAGTGATGACTGCAGCCTATAGACACCCACACAATGACCAAGGTCAAAATGCAGATGCGTTACCACTCCTGAGGCTGAAGGTGTTATGCCTCTGTGCCGGCAATTACAGAGCCGTACATTACCACCTGACCGGAACACGATAGTGCTGAACACTACCATTTAGCGGGAAGTATATTAGGTAATGCGGTGGTGCCTACGCCCGCGAGCTCCGTCACTGGAGCTCTACCACCAGTAAATCCTTTACTTCTAATGCTATTGGGCTTTTTCCATTTTCTGGAAGTTCCTTATCATCTCTGAGATTGGTAATGTGTCCGGAGAAGTCAACAGGCTCGCTACCTGTTACACGGGCCATAACATAACCGAAGAATCGAAGGTGTTTCGAATGTACTTAGGTAAGCTTGAATGCATGCATTTACCTCTGCCTATCCCTTACAGGCATGAAGTTACGTTTACGGCATTTTTAATTTTCACGATAAACATGCAAGTGAATTTAGAAATTGAATTGAGGAGGCTGGTTTCAATGCCTGCCCGAAGTCAAATTCTTGTTTCCTATTTTTTTTAATATCAAAAAGCATTTAGGTCACGTGCATGGTACCTACTATTTAATTAAAAATGAACACAGTGGAATTGGCTGTCACCAAAACTCTGACAATGAAGTCCAGGTTTAATGAGTGAGCAATTTAAAATTAATGAAGAGTAAAGGAGCTTCTGAGTTTACATATATTTAGGTATGATTATTAACGGTACCTAGCCTCATTATTTTTTGTCTAATTAGGAAATCACTAATATTTTAACCTAAATATATTCGAATATATTTTAAAGCGCAATGAAAAACTACGCGTCTTAACCGCCGCGTGTCGCCCGCTTAGTCCACGTTAAGGCGAGCGCGCTCGCTTCCCAATTACCACTATCGTTGGGAATATCAACTCTTGCAAATTGTATTCTGGGGAGACGATAACGGGAGCAATGACATCGAGATTTGAGACTTAACAATGGGGATAAAGATTACGAGGCTCGAAGCTTTGTTTAATCCGATGACTTCGGCTATCGGTTTGTGCGGCTTTGCAAAAAATCGATTCGTTTTAATTGGCGTTTAGGAAAACGCTGTGTGAGGATAAGGTCTCTTTATTTATTTTTTTAATAATAAAAGAATATTTCTAAATTATGTAATTCGATATTATTTTTTTTCAGTAACTTTTTAAATCTCCTAAGTAGGTCAGTTATTAGTCCTTTCGTAAAAATAAAAAACTAAACAAATATGTTATTAAGTAAAACCAATTATTAAATTGTCATAACGATCTATGGTTTATTTGCTATAAACTCATGAATTGTTGGTAAATATAACTTTGTGGTTATTATAGGCAAATAAAAGACCATAGCAAAATAGTGTCGTTCCAATTATCTTGGACTAATAGTCTTGAGATTACAGGTGTTCATTCCGGTCCAGATGCTGTGGCGCAACTTGCCTATCGCAGTACCAGAGTAACCTTCAAAATCATACGATAGGTAAATATATAATTAGCTCCGTATGCTATATAGTTATTTTTGTTTATATATTTTTTTATGTTATGGAAGTGGCAAAGAAGCATGCAGTTCACATTGATGTTGAGTGATGACTGCAGCCTATAGACACCCACAAAAAGACCAAGGTCGAAATACAGATGTGTTACCACTTCTGAGGCCTAATACCTCTGTGCCGGAAATTACAGGGCCGTACTTTGCCAACTGACCGGAACACGATAGTGCTGAACACAACCATTTAGCGGCAAGTATATTAGGTAATGCGGCGGTGCATACGCCCGCGAGCTCCGTCACTGGAGCTCTACCACCAGCAAAAAAATCAATCTTTTTAGGCATATAAAGTTACAGAAAAAAATCATAACCTGATTTTTCAAGACTGTAGTTACTAATTTCAGGAAATTTACGTATTCTTATTAATTACTTATTTAACTATTTATGTTGGATAATGAAAAAAATCCATAACCTACAAAATTTTGGGTAAGTAAATGTGACATGTGGCAAGCATACATGCATTTTAGGGAATTAATTGTTTATTTTCTTTATTAAACCTAGATATTTTTTACATGTATATGTAGGTATATGACTTTACTTTAAAATTCTATCGGAAAACTTCATGATTAATTGTAACTTCAAGCCCGTTAAAGGTTATCTTACCTTTAGGGACTACGGGCTTGAAGTAAATATATGTATTCAAACATGCATACAAAACACCCAAGATTCGCCGATTACGTTTTGGCCCAAGTAACAGATGCCGAGTCTATTGACGTCTCCGGCTAAATTATCCGTTACATGTCTGATAGTGAATCGAACCGAGGAACCCAGTGTGGCACTGCTGCTACCACTAGGCTACCGAGACAGAGAGGAGTGATTTAATGTATACTACGTATTTACCGTATCATATTTATGGCCTGATAGCCGAAGTTTCAAGGTGTCAAAGCACCGTAAACCTAGAAATGTTGCGTAATGAAGACGGTGCTTGCTTACTGGTAGTTGACAATCTTTATAAAGAACCCAAAACTGTTGTAATAAGATTTAATCTATATATATATAGAAATGCAACCCGTTTTCCTTGGTCACGGCATCACGCGTGAATGGCTGGACCGATTTGGCTAATATTGATTTTGAATAATTTTTGGAAGTCCAGAGAATGTTTAAAAGGTAAGAAAATATGAAGAAATTGTGATTGAAAGAAGTGGTAGAATAAAAACATGAATTTTTATTTTATTTAGGGTACCTCCCCTACATGTAACGCGCGGATTATTTTTTTTTTTCGTTTT
The DNA here is from genome assembly GCA_036365455.1 of Macrosoma leucophasiata. Taxonomy (NCBI): domain Eukaryota; kingdom Metazoa; phylum Arthropoda; class Insecta; order Lepidoptera; family Hedylidae; genus Macrosoma; species Macrosoma leucophasiata. The sequence goes on from JAWQUS010000021.1 coordinate 16,171,865, forward strand.
CTATATAGTGTGGAATATCGTTGGATAGGTTTTTCAAAAATGTTAGGGGTGTGCAAACATCATTTTTCGATTTAGTTAACTGTTCGTGACTTATTAAGCTTTAAAGTGCCAATTTTCGTAAGAGTCAAGTGTCCCCCCTCCCTTTATTAACAAAACAGTTGTTGTTAGGAATTCAAACGTTACGGCAATAGTAGCTATATATAACGAAAACTATCATACTTAAGTTGGCTTTACAAGTTTTCTTGTAATAGTCGACCAAATGTATTTGACTCGAAAATTTTGAACAACTCGATAGAAAATATGTAATCATTTTTTTCATTAAATTATTCAAACCTAAAAACTACGGAACCCTACACTACGCGTGGCCCGACAAGCACTTGACGGTTTTTTTTAAACTGCATCAAAATCCGTTGCAAATGTTGTAATAAAAATGTATTTTTTTTACTGCAACGGATTTTACTGGTGGTAGAGTTGCAGTGTATGAGCCCGAGGGCATCACCACCGCATTACCTTATATATCTGCCACTATATGGTAGTGACCGGACCATCTGATTACCATCTGACCGGAACAGGATAGTGCTCCGGTCAGATGGTAATGTATGGCCCCGTAATAGCTATCACAGAGACATAACAACTAAGGTCTCGGGGGCGGCAGCGCATCTGCATTTTGGCCTCTGGTCCGTGTGTGGGTGTCTATAGGCTGCAGTCATCACTTAACATCAATGTGAACTGCATGCTGGTTTGCCACGTCCATTACATAAAAAAAAAAAAATTCACTCGCATGTGTTTTTGCGAAAAATAAATAGTACAACATGCAGCATGCTTGTTTGTCGATTTCATTATGTACTTTTAAAAAATACATTAATATTTTCCTCATCAAGTTATTGATTTAAATTATGCAATATTACCGAGAAATCTTCGTTTGCGAATGTTTATGATATAATTATTGTTACTAAATAGTCAGACTTATCCGAGGTCGGACAGTCAATAAAGACATATCCCCAGTAATTGGCCACTACCATCATTAGCAATAGTTTTATTACGCTTCGGAAATATGTGAATTAATGTGGCCACTAAATTATTTACGATACTGACAAAATGTTGGATTACTGGCGGTAGAGTTTTAGTATAGTTATAGAGATGCAAGTACTAGTCAAGCTGTTGTTAGTTCATCGTCCACATCCAGTGCTGGACAAAAGCATTCAATAGTGTTGTTGGCATCATTGAGGATATAGTCGCCACACTTAAAAAAAAATATGTTTATTTGTCACCAATACATATTAGTAGGTATGTGGAGGAACGGGTGGAAGTGTTCCTCCGGCGAAAAGGGAGGATCCTCCGACCAGGCGAGGTGGTAGCGCCTGGCAGGCCGCGGCCCAACGATTGATGTTGGGAAGTTGTATATATGCCAACTCTTGAGAAATCCTCGCATGTGCGATGTAATTCGAATGCACGCCATCTACCGTACTAGACAAGTACTGTGAGGTTTTCATATGTGTTCCACTAGTTGGCGCCTTAATGTAGTGGACGCTACAGGTACTTACAGTTTTAAGCAGTATGTATGTATGTATCTTCACGCCGGGTCCCTAACGGGGTAGGCAGAGAGTGTAGAGCGCCAGACATCCCGGTTCTGACAAACCTCTCGTGCCTCGTCTACCTTCATCACTCTCTTCATACATACACGCCGATTCCTAAGACTTTTGACACCACCATCAGACAGAACTCGACCTATTTGGTCATGGTAGGTCAGCCTTGGTCTTCCTGGTCGTCATTCGCTCATTCGACATTCTTTCTATATGCCCGAACCATCGGAGCATGCCTTTTTTCATTTTTATACCCGATACTATCATTCACACAAAGTCTCTTTCTTACATCTTCATTATGAAGTTTTAAGCAGTATGACGTAAATAAAAAGTGGCGGTGGTTTCATCGTAGGACGCTGCTGTCCATCTACCGTTCTATTATAATGTTTTGAACCCCGTTGACTGCACTAGTAGAAGAATTTCCTTACACAGAGGAAAATTCTTCCGCTAGTAAACAATCGTTTTTTTTAATGTAATGGTAGTGGCAAACAAGCATGCAGTTCACATTGATGTTAAGTGATGACTACAGCCTATAGACACCAAGACAAAGACCAAGGTCAAAATGCAGATGCGTTACCACTCCTGAGGCCTAAGGTGTTATGCCTCTGTGCCGGCAATTACAGGGCCGTACATTGCCACCTGACCGAAACACGATAGTGCTGAACACTACCATTTAGCGGCAAGTATATTAGGTAATGCGGGTTAATGACCCGCCAACGCTGTGCCAACGCCAGCAAGACTATCTTGACTAAATAGGTCGAATAATAAAAGGTACATTGTACAATATTATAAATGAAAAAAAGGCATGCTCCGATGGTTCGGGCATAATAATATTGAAAGAATGTCGAATGAGCGAATGACTAAACAGATATACAATGCGAATGTGGATGGTTTCAGAGGTCCAGGAAGTCCAAGACTGACCTACCATGCCCAAATAGGTCGAGTTCTGTCTGATGGTGCGGTCAAGTCTTAGAAACCGGCGTGCATGTATGAAAAGAATATTGAAGGTAGATGAGGCACGAGAGATGTATGTCAGGACCGGGATATCTGGCGCTCTCCACTCTCTGCCTACCCCGTTAAGAACCTGGCGTGAAGATACATACATATTTTTTATATTTTAATAATAATTAGCCACGAAGCTCGAGAGCGAGGCACCGCCGCATTTAGTAATCCACTTGCCGCTAAATAGCGTTCAACGCTATCATGTTCCGGCCAAGTAAAAGATCCGCTAATTTTTGGGAGAAAGGCATGAGAGCTTAAGCCTCAGAAGTGGCGTTTTTACAGCCTACAATATTATATACCATAGTGTAAACTGTAAAAGTGTGTGCTATTTCATCATGACACAAAGAACATATTTTTAGAAATTCTATACCTACCAATACAGAGAGGAACGTGAGAAAATTCATCTTTAATTTATTTGATACAGAATACTAACCCCTAATACAAAGGTAAGAAGGCCACTTATTTATTCGCCAAATGAAGATTTATTAGGATAGCGCGCCATATTTACTCATTATAGGAAACTAGTGAAGCTAGACATCCCATTCCTTTATATTTATAGGAACCACATTGTTTTAATATACCTACACAGTTAAATTTTAGTGGTTGATTGCTCGGATTTTTCGCATTAAATTGATTTTGTTCTAGTAGTTTTTTTATGTTAGGAAGCTACCTGGCAAACAAAGCATGCAGGTGACATTGATGTTAAGTGATAATAATGCAGCCTATAGACATCTACACAAAAGCCAGAAGTCAAAATGCAGATGTGGTGTCATCCCTGATACCTAAGTTGTTACGTCTCTGTGATAGTTATTACGGGGCCATACATTACCATCTAACCGGAACACGATAGTGCTGAACACTACCATTTAGCGGAAGATAGATTAGGTAATGCGGTGGTGCCTACGCCCGCGATCTTCGTCACTGGAGCTCTACCACCAGTATACCACAGTATTACGTAGCTTGCTGTCACATGAAGGGTATTTTAACCGCTGTAATGTATGTATTTGTGCAATTAATCCTCAGCTTTGTTGGTAATTTTTTAATTCACAACAATACAGTCAAAGGTTGAAATTTGTTATTCAAAATGGCTGCACGAACGTTGGCATTGGTGGTTATACAGAAAATATCACATGGCATTTACAATATTAAGTGATTTACCTACTTAATATTGGTTATTTCCATCAATTGATGGTAACATTTACTATCAAATAATGGATATTGAAAAAATACAAAGTTTGGTAGAGTTCGGAAATGAAAGCTCTTGGGTGTATGCTCACCCAATTACCTTATTAACTTGCCGCTAAATGGTAGTGTTCAGCGCTATCGTGTACTGGTCAGGTGGTAATGTACGGCTCTGTAATTTCCGGCACAGAGGCATAACACCTTCAGCCTCAGGAGTGGTAACGCATCTGCATTTTGACCTTGGTCATTGTGTGGGTGTCTATAGGCTGCAGTCATCACTTAACATCAATGTGAACTGCATGCTTGTTTGTGATTTCTGGTATAGGTATAACTATTTGGCTAAGGTCCAAATTGCTATACTAGCGGTAGCTGTAATTGGATGGCAACGCATTTAAATTTGAAATCTCTTGCTTTTTAATGTAGCTATTTATAGAAGATATAATGCTTTTAACACTTCATGGTATAAAAAACTAGAGAGAGGGTCATAGAGGTCATGCAGATTTTGCTAAGGAATAATAATTATTGATTTTTTTTATTTGATGCAGTGATTCACAAAAATGAATCAAAGTTACACTCACGCTAAAGTGAGATGAGTCATGTTTCTACCCCAATATCTTCACCTAATGAGCCCCTGTGTGTTATTTGTGTGTGAGTTTTTGCGTAATATTCAGCTTTTGAAAAATTAAATTACTTACGTAGTTAAAATGAGTTTATTTTAATGAATGTGCCTCACGATAAGATACCAAAGAAGAGTCTAAAGCGTAATCTTTTGTTTAAAAGCATACAATTTGTTATTTGGTGCCATTATACTAAAAAACAATTATATATTCAATTTAATTAGTTTTCACAGTAATTAAAGACTTAATCTCGATTCCAGGGTCCATTGGATACTAATGGTGAAGTCTTTAACGCCTCTTTGATTGATGACCGGGTCATTAATAATGGTGGCTCAATTGATTCGATTCTAATTCAATTTTAAAAGTCATCTAATGCTTTTTAATTTACTCAGATGTGTAATGAAAGTCACTGCGCTGTAAGTTAATAAGTTTAGTGGTCCATAGAAGTAGGTAAGAATAATGAAGTATCGGAATAATTGATGGTTGGAGTTTCTGTGACATAATTCGTAGGCAGGTACTACCGCATTACCTGATCTATCTGCCGCTAAACGATATGCACTATCGTGTTCCGGTTAGATATGTGACCCTATAATTTCTACATACATTACAAAAGATCTTAGATAAAAATGTTGCGCTGGTCGGGTGGAGTCACCCTAAAGGATAAGGTCAGAAACAATTACATAAGAGGTACATTTAAAGTCGCCAACATTGTGAATAAGCTGCAGGAGAATCGCTTACGCTGGTACGGTCACATTATGCGAAGAGAGCCTAACCGTATGACCAGAGAGGTTTTAGAAATAGCAGAACCAAGTATAAGTCGAGGACGCCCGCCAATGACTTGGACGGGGATCATAAAAAAAGATATGAGGACCAGGGGACTTGAACCCGAAATGACACAATTACGCACTGAGTGACGAAATAAGATTAAGAGGACCGGATCCCAAGAGAAATGGGACATAACGGCACGGAAGAAGAAGATTGCAAATGATGTTAGACTTGAGTAGTGGTAATGCATATATATTTAAGGCGTAGGCACCACCGCATTACCTAATCAACTTGCTGCTTACTGGTAGTATTCAGCACTATAGAGTTTCGGTTGCACGGTGAAATATGTCCACGTAATACCTAACTATCACACCACATGAAGCGCGCATGGCCCCGCGGCTGATGAAGATCGGAAGCGATCTACTCGGTTAAGCGATACGGGCGCGGTTGGGTGTGGTGACCGCTAGTGGCAAATTAAAATGCACGTTTCCGTGCTTCAGAGGGTACTCTAAGCCGTCTGTCCCGGTTGCTGTCGATAGATAGCAGTCGTGAAACCTTTTCGGAGGCCTTACAGGCGGTTTGAACAACAACGGGTTGGTCACTAACCCTTATCTCCACCAGCCCGCTATGGAGCAGTGTGGTAGAGTTAGCTCCAGGCCTCCTCCCAAGAAGCGGAGAGACTCGTGCACAGCAGTGGGACGTATCAAGGGTTGAAATTATTAATAACTATCACAGAGACATAACAACTTAGGTCTCAGGGGTGGAATCGCATATGCATTTTGACCTTCGGTTTCTGTGTAGAAGTTTATGGCTGCATTGTCACTTACTATCGATGTGAAGTGCATGCTTGTTTGCCTCACATCATTAAAAAAATCAACGTGATGTCGATGTGTAGATGAAAAAGATTTGTAATTCAAAAAGAACAGATCTTTTCGAAAGTAAAAAGACAATTTGTCGATTAATTATATCTACACAAATGTATATGATCCTAAAGATAACTTCCCCTAATCATTTCATTAAGAGAGGAACGCACAAAAGAATGGGTTTAATGAAATATTACTCGCTTTAATGACTCCGACGGATCGGACCTTAATGATCTAGGTCCTGTCTTGCTAACATATGCATAGGACATTAAAACGCCTATATTAGACTACATGTAAGGAAAGTAATATTGTTTTGAAGAATTTCTAGACATTGATTTTGTTTATTTATATAGGTAGGTAAAAAAGTGGAGTACTAAGACTAATTACAGTAAATAAGCTCCATCAATTTAGTTCAGCACAATTGTGTTCCGGTCAGGTGGTAATGTACGGCCCTGCAATTTCCGGCACAGAGGCATAACACCTTAGGCCTCAGGAGTGGTAACGCATCTGCATTTTGACCTTGGTCTTTGTGTAAGTGTCTATAGGCTGCAGTCATTACTCATCATCAATGTGAACTGCATACTTGTTTGCCACTTCCATTACATAAAAAAAAAACGAAAAAGTTTTAATCAAATACATAAATGTGATAATATTAATGGTAACTTTCAATATTTTTGTTCTTTTGTAGCATTTCTAGTTCTAAAATGGTAGGTACGTAGTTAGGTACTGATTTTTTGCCGATTTATTTTTAATTTTCTACTTTACTTTTAATAAATTTGGTTCTTAAAGACGTCTTGTATGTGACCCCCATATAACTTCGGTCAATTTACTCCAATTTGACCGATCACGTGATACAGATAACAATTTTTGTGGCTGACGGTAAGAAATATACAGTAGATACCTATGTATTGTGCTCCTGTGCAGAAATAATGGACAGATGATTGTTGGTATTTCATAAAGTTACTACATAACATGATTATAATTTAATGTAATCTATTTTAAAAAATATAAAATACTTGAAAATGCTTTAATGAATCCTCTCTATCTTTTTTGATATCAGTTCTTGATTTACTTTTTGCTACCACTTATTATTGAAGATTATTTTATTTCATATAAATCTCCCACTTTACTTAATCGTGGAATATCATTTCTAAAAAAGGAGGTACTTGGATAACTGTATTTTCTTAATACAGGTAATTATCCATTTCATATTACACCTACCTAACATACAATCTGTTAGATAAATTAATGAAACACAAAAGCGGTATTCGGTACCTACATTACATCAAGAATATAGTTAATATACCAACAGCGTTGAAACTTCTTCAGGAATCTTCATTAAGCATATTATAATGCACCATTTAAAATCACATGATACTGCAGACCTTCGTCGGTGTGTTTATTTACGATATGATATCGATTGAAATTTCAAATAGTTTAGATCGATTTCATCGAGTATTCGGAAAATTTTCAATTGACTGCTTAGTCGACTAAGAATGAATTAAAATATAATGAATTAATATATAGTTTCTTATGTTCACCTAAGTATAGTAAGTATGTATGTATCATGACGCCAGGTCCCTTACGGGGTAGCCAGAGAGTGTAGAGTGCCAGATATCCCGGTTCTGACATACCTCCCGCGCTTCTTCCACCTTCATCACGTCAGGTTGAGGAATAAGTGATACTTATTTATTTTTTACAATTGGGAAGATTGTTGTCAGTAGCTGGTATAATTTAAGTCAATAAACTCCCCTCTAATTAGAATGAATTAAAAACTGGGTTGTTACTTAATAAAACTTGCGAATAGTTGGAGTGGATAAATATAAATATAACAATAGGTATGCAAGTCGAAGATGGATTTTTTTCGCATATTCTTTTACTGTTGGTAGAGCTCCAGTGACGGAGCTCGCGGGCGAAGGAACCACCGCATTACCTAATATACTTGCCGCTATATGGTAGTTTTCAGCACTATCGTGTTCCGGTCAGGTGGTTATGTGCGGCCCCGTAATTTCCGGCACAGAGGCATTACACCTTAGGCCTCAGGAGTGGTAACGCATCTGCATTTTGACCTTAGCACAGTATAGATACAAACTTAGTCTTTGTGTAGGTATCTATAAGCTGCAGTCATCACTTAACATCAATGTGATCTGCATGCTTGTTAACCACTTCCATTACATAAAAAAAAAGGTGATATTGATCTATGTTGTTTATACTTGATACATATATTTCTTACGTTGCTGATGTTCTGAATTAACAAATAATGTCCAAATTATTTTTTTTGAAAAAAAAAAAGGACTACTCTGTGTATGATAATATATGTCTCGATATCAATACAAAAGAAACTCACACTGAAAAAAACATTTCTTAAATTGTACCTACTTAACTATGAAAAACTTTAGAAATCAATACGATTTTTTACCATTCATATTGATATCTACATCAAGATTTTCGTTTGTTTGTCGTCATACGTATTATGAAATGAATATGATGTCAAGTATTTGACACCAAAAGTAAAAAAAATAAAACGATCTAGGTAAGTGACGAACTAGCCTTCAAAACAAAGAGTTAGGACCTGTAATATTAATGGTGCAACATATCATTAAACGAATACTTAATCGACATCGTTACAACAAGATAAAAAAAACATAAAACTCAGTGATGACGTGACAACGACTTACAATATGGCGGCGTTAAATTTGAAAAAAGAATGTCGTTAACGTCACAGATACTAGTGTTTAACTTATCGGCTAGTGCTGTACCTTGCACATAAATTATACCATAAGGAGTACGCCTCATTGACTAGTGGTGTACCGTTCACATAAATTACGCTTTAAACAGTCGAAATTTTCATTAAAACGCGCATGATTCATGTCAAACAGTTTTATTGACAGGTTTAGTGGCGGAAAAGAGCGCCACACACGCGCCGATCGTGGATTCAATTTAAAAAGTGGAATGAGATAAAAATAAATAAGTTCGGCGAGACACTTATGTTTAGAGGCGGTCGTAAAGATAGGGTTAACTGCCACGGTATCGCGGGACAAAACATACCATAAACTGACCGGTTATAGTGGATAGTGCAGTACTCGACCATCGACAATTGTACCGATTCAACCCGTATCAGAATCGTTATCGCAAGTTATTTATTTACAAGTTAATAGCTCTTGAGCAGGCATCAAGAGAAATGATAAAACAAAAATCGTTAAGAACAAAACTAAGAAGGTAGCTTAGAGGTAAGGTGGCTGGGCTGGATATCCTGAAGTCGCATTTTCAATCCCTGCCAGAAGTCAAATTTTCCATATATTTCAAAAAGTTATTGCGAATTATAAAATTCTATTTAGGAACATACTTAAAAGTAAGGTTGCTTTTTTGCAGTGTGATATTCTGTAGTTTATTTTACGGCCTTGTAATTTCCGGCACAGAGGCATAACACCTTAGGCCTCAGGAGTGGTAACGCATCTGCATTTTGACCTTGGTCTTTGTGTGGATGTCTATAGGCTGCAGTCATCATTTAACATCAATGTGAACTACATGCTTGTTTGTCACTTTCATTACATAAAAAAAAAGTTTAGCAGAAATTATTACAAACGTATCTAATATTTTGCAGACTTTCTTAAAAATAAGCTATTGAATGTAAACAAAAGTATTTTATGATAATGCATTAATAATTAATGAAAACTCGCTTGTATTTTCGAGGACAAGCGCACAACAATGTGTGTCAGTCTGACAGACGTTGCCGATAATGTTGTGAATTAACAAACTTTGTCTTTATTAATTATTTTTTTTAAAGGACCAAACTGTACGATTAGCAGCGATACCAACTCCAGACCAAAACAGACGGGTGCTCATATAAGAAACGATGTTGCTGATGTTCTGAATTAACAAATATTGTCCATATCTGTGTATGTGAATATGTCTCGATTTCAATACAAAAAAAATCGCACCGAAAAAACATTTCTTAAATTGTAGGTAAGTAACTATCCAACCTTATAAGCACTAAATTTTTTTTCTTAATTTTATCATCGATATATGTTTGGCTAGACCATAAATAATGGTACGAATATTTTAATTTTAGTGTAATTAATGCTGTTGAAGGAATTTTAAATACCTACCTACTAAAAAGAAACAACTCGTAAGTGGGTGTTGTAATTTTTTTATTAATTTAGATCACACCTAATTGATTCAGTGTTCTCATGCGTAGTATCTTTTTATATTAAATACCTATCTATAAATCTGAATGTCGTTTAGAAGTCGTTGGATGTTTGACATTTTACTGAGCTGATTAGCAATGCATGCTACAATGTATATAGTTACTGTGTTCATGACGCATATTATTATTTATCGATTACACAGTCATTTATTACATAATTTTGAAGCATGTCGTAGTAATGAAGAAGAATATTATACTTTTTTTTTGCTATTTCACTATCGCCATTATATGCCATTTCCAAAAAATATCTGACGAATGTTTTGATTGTAGACCAGGTATGTGCGATAGATTCGCATCATTCTTGAATATTAATATAAAACTTCTGTCATTACTTATCCCTATTTACTAATATTATAAAAGCGAAAGTAACTCTGTCTGTCTGTTACCTTTTCACGTCCAAACGACTCAACCGATTTTAATAAAAATTTGGTACAGAGATAGAGCTAACTTTGAGAAAGAACATAGGCTAGTAGGCATAGACATAGGCTTAGTTATTTATAAAACGACTTAAGCCGCGGGTAATAGCCAGTTAATAATAATTTTAAAATAACAATGAAACAGCATTCGCGAGAATAGCTAGCCACTCCCTATTTGTCGACGCCTACCTACTTAAATGTTTAGGTATTTAAGCATTAAATCTAATCAAAGAGAAACAATCTGTATAAAAATAAACCTGATAAAGTCTTTTCGAGAATTTATCAGGTGTCGTACCTCATTTTGTAAACTATTATAAATATTAGGTATAACTGATCATTAAAATAAAATTAATATTTTTATCTAAAAAAATAATATAAATGTGCAAAAAGTCAAACATTTGATAGTAGGTAATAAGTATTTGTATTTCGCTGACATTGTTTTTACAACCTCACTATCTTTGTTACTACATTACTCGATTTAATAAAATATTGGAAAAACTACTTTTGACAAATTTTATCAAAATTTGGACTTAGTGAAAAAATATCGATATGTATAGATATTGTAACTACGCATCACTACTCACAGGTGTCAACTGCGATCAGCATTGTCGCTTGGATGCGAGCATTTAAGTCAAAAGGAGCGCTTCGTTAGGGAACCCTGTCGATGTAACAGCAGTAAAGGTTTTAGTGCGTTCAGTCTCAAACAACCGACGGGCTTCATTGAGACAAGGTTGCATCTCAAACGGCGGGGGGTCCGTCTGTTAATAAAGTGGATTTGTCGACATCAAAATAACACTTTATGGGTGCGACACTAATGCGTTATCGATTTAGTCTTATTGCAGTCAGTTTGATAGGCTTAAGCTTGGAAAATATATAAAATATTAGTTTTTTAAAGTAATTTCTCCACTAATTCGTGAAGTATGCGTGGTTTATTGATTGCGGTCAAGAATAAGATTATGAGGAAATTGAAATCGGCTAATAAACTGAATATACATATAAATAAAACGATGGAGAAAGTTTTATGTGATTATAGTTTTTTATTACCACAGTAAGAGATAAGATTAGCCGTGGAAATATTTAAATAGGAACCAATTTTAAGTAAAGACAGGTAGTGATAATGTGAGACAAGTCTGTTTTTTTTTTAATTTTGATATTTATTTATTGAAAAAGTTAAGCAATAAGTTTTCTAATTCCTTTGTTAGGTACCTACATTGTATAAATTTAATAAACGTATACTTACTTACCTGCATTAGAACTCTATGCAAAACTATATATTATTGCTTATTATTAGGCATATTTCATACTTATCATAAAGATAATTATATTTTAATACATCTATTGAGAAATAAAGTTTCTTAAGTCGACATATTATAGGCTTAAACGTGCTTTGTAAAAGAAAAAAGCCGTAAGATGGACCAAACCTATCGGTTACACCTACATCATAAATATTTGCATAATTCACACACCCACAAAGCTTCTACGGCCTATCCGAACCTTAAAATTGTAACGTAGCCCTATTCTATGATATACGGACAGACAAACATTCATAACTGTTAACATTAACATACAAATGCTTTTTATATTCTGACTCCGAATCCGCTAATTTTCATAATGACTCATAAGATAACGCGTAGAAAATATCGATAAATGACACACGTTACTAGTCGAATAATGTCTTTTCTCTTCCCTAATATATGCCAATACCGGAACAATTTTAGTCGAAGTATTTTAATTTGATGATAAATTTATTTTTGAATGGTTGAATTGCATGAATTAATTCGAGACATAGCTGAATGGCGCCACAGCCATGACGCAAGCCTTTGGGTCAATTACAATATTGTTTATTTCGGCTTCCGTATGCATATGGATTAAAGATAAACGCATCAAGCCTAATGAATAATTCAGCGAAATACATAATTATGGTTTCTGTCTAATTCTTATAGGATTATGTTGGAGATATATTTGTCAGCGTTTAATAAGACCTTTATTTAAGGAATTCGATCATTTTTTTACGTTTTTTATGTTATGAAAGTGGCAAATAAGCAAACTGTACACTTATGTCCGAATTCTCAAACGTCACTAAATTTTAAGCAGCTCTCAAATACGAGCTATCTCTTTCGTTTGCATGTACCTATTTTATAGAAACGAAAAACTTTTAAGTCCCACTTAGATTTAAGTGACGTTTCAGTATTCGGACGTTAGACGGGTTTTTTTATGTCATGAAGGTGGCAAACAAGTAAGCAGTTCACATGGATGTTAAGTGGTGACTGCAGCCTGTAGACGTCTTCACAAAAGCCAAAGATCAAATTGCAGATGCGTTGCCACCCTTGAGAACTTAATTGTGATGTCTTTGTAATAGTTATTAGGTCGCGCCACGTAAAAAGAACGCTGGAAGAAAGTAGAAGGGATGTGTTCGCGCATCGGTACACTCGCGCACGAAAGTACTAGCCCTATTGGTTTATTTTTGATCTAGCTTTCGCTTGCGGTTTCGTGTATTGGTAGGCAGATTGAAAACTATTTTACATAGAATAACATAAAATGAAATAAAAACACATGACGCGCAGCTTGACCGCCAGCGTTCTTTTTACGTGGCGCGACCTATACAGGGCCTTACATTACCATGTAACTGTAACACGTTAGTGCTAAACACTGCAATTTGACGACAGATAAATTAGGTTATGCGGTGGTGCCTACGCCCTCTAACACTTGGACTCTATCATCAGTAAAACCACCACTACCTCTATTAAGTAGGTACTGTCACTTTATGGAAATCTAGCACACACTTTACTATCTAGCCTAGATCTTAAAGAACAGCGCAAAATCGACCTAAGTTCAAGACATGGACATATTGTGGTCAATTTGTCCACTTTATAGACAGGTCGCGGCCTTATGGCGCCGGCTGTTATCTTACTGATAACAATGCTTATTTGTATGCTTTGAAACTAAAATAATCAATGGGATGCCGCTAGTTAACGGGTAATTTAATGGGGAAACACGTTCGGTAAATATCATAAGTTTATGATAATGAAAACTGAGTAAACACAAAAATATAATTAGTTTAGTTTTAAATTCGTTTTATAGATTTGTCCTTTAAATGTTGAAGCGAATGCAGTTCACGTACGTATAGGTCAGCGTTTCCCATTTACCGGGTCGCGACCCGGTACCGGGCCATCAAAATAAAATACCGGGTGCCAATATACCCGCCTTGTTTTATAATTATTATCTACTGTCGATTGACGCATCGTAAATTCTTAATAGGTAAATATGACACTTTTCTTGCCGGGAGGCGTTATAGTAAGACAACATGTAGAGGCTGTCTCTACATATCGATATAAGTTAATGGATAGGTACTGTTCTTTATTTTCTAAACTTATAACTTCCCATATTTTATTGCGAAAAATAAAAATATTACAACTCTAGCAAGTTCTCTACACGAAATTCCGCAAAGATAAATCCGTACGTAGATACTAATAACGAAATTTCTTTTTATTTACAGCTTTCAAGATATCAGATACAGTAATAATGAGTTTAGTTTAATGGATTGAAGAACGGTTAGTCGAAGAGTCATTTACAAACATAGAGCAACACGGGCCACCGGCAGGGTCCGGAGGGGAGTAGCCATATGCAGGCTTTCCCCTCTGTCAAAGTACAAGACCAAATGGTCCTATACCTGTCGCCCAAATATTTAAATGTGTGCGTGAAATTGTTTATGTATTATGTTAAAGTCCAGGTGTGAGTTTCGTAGTAATAGACGATTTTTGTAGTGTGAGTGTGTATCACACGTAGGTAGTTCCCCCCGCAAAAATGACAGACTTTGGCATCGGTAATAAACTAGGTAAAAAAATCGCTTTTTTACATTTAGCAATTGTTTACAAACCATCATTTCATATTTTTTTAATGTAGATAAAAAGCTTCGCAATTGGACAAGAAACTTGGCAATGATTGAATTGGTAGATCATAAGTCAAAGATAAAATCTAGAGAACTAGGTAATTGGTGGCAGAACTCTAGTGTAAGAGCTTGAGAGTGAAAGCACCACGGCATTATTTAATTTTGCTACCACTTAACGATAGAGTTCAACGCCACAGGGTTCCGATTAGTTAGAAGTTTGTAATGTACGATCCTGTAATTTCCAGCATACAGATTAAAGTTCTTAAGCTTTACCTTAAGCCTTTAAGCAAGTAACATATTTGCATTGAGACCTAAAAATTTTCATGTAATATACCTATATCTACAGGGTACAAACATCACAAAATCACCAATACTACAACAACGAATGCTAATTTGCCCGTTTTATTACTAGGTAATACCCAAAAAAGGCTATTTTAATTATGTTTATGATGAAATAAGCAATTGCCTCATGTCTATCAGGTCTAACGCAAAAAGCCTATGGCAAATTTTCGACATTAAAAAAAATACTACGTTACCAATCCTTCAGATAACGCGATGTCAAAACAGTACAGATAATGAAGTAACCGCCACCAAAAGCTTACCAATTATTTAACATTTAATCCTTAATACGATCACGGCTTTATTTTATAAATAAACATTTCGACCCCAAAGTGTACCGCGGCTTAACCCGTCAAAGTTCAAGGTCTGTACCATAATGAGTGATGCATTATGAACTTATGTCGTGGACCATGGAACGCACGCGACTGGACCGGCATTCCATTTTTAAACTTTAATTCCAATAATTCAAAGTCTATTTTGTTTGTTGATACAAAGTTGTGTCGTAGCTACGTCATTTGATTCAAATTATAGAGATTAGATCAGTCACAATAAATGTAAAACATTCAGGAAAAACAACACTACAATGTACAGTATCGGACTACTATTTTTTTTTAAATCATGATATCCTAGCACTCGGAATTACAATAAATATTCCAACGAATTGAAAACCTCTTCCTTTTTTGAAATCGGTTAAAAAGAAAACGAAAACTTTTTTGTTATTTTTTTATTGATTTCAGAATTGTGTTTAATTTTCATTACTTAATTTTCATTGCAAAGAAAATGCATGTATTTAATAACATACCTCTACATAAAGTTTAAATTTTACGTTTTTTTTTACCAAAATCTAAAACTATTTTATAAATGATATCAAACTTTAATTAGCAATTCGTAAATACTTAGACTAAGAAGAAGAATGACTGAATTTTATGTTTACGTAATCTTATGCCCCCTAAATTTCTTAACTTGACAGTTTTTGCAACAATCGCATGACCATAATAATAAAACAACTTCAAGGAACCGCTCACAGAGAGATAGTTCCCAGCTCTGTCAATTTTCCTATCGCACAGGCTATCAAAGTCATATTATAATGATCGTCTAGCTAGTTATTAGTACTTGTTCTGTTCTCAGAAAGAATTAGCCGTATCTCAGATTGTAATTGATGAATGAGAAGAAAAAACAAGCGTAACTTCAAGTAATTTCAACTTAACACGCAACTTATAATAACTTATTGACACGGCCTTTTTCAACACGGATAAAATATATTTTAACATTTAAGTAACACCCGGTAACTTAGGGTTAATTTTTTAAAATTGTATTTAAAATAAAAAAAAATAGATGCATGGTGTTTTTTGTAAATATCTCTTATTTGTTAATCTTATTTAAATATTAATTATACTTTGTAAGAAGGAAGGCAGTATTTTGATGTATTATTGTAATTAGGTAAATTATGTACAGATAAATTACTTTATATAAGTTATTTTGTAATATATTTATCAGTCTAACAACAAAAAGTAATAAGTGAGAGAGCTCAAATTCACGATTATTTGATTTGCATAAAAGTCACCCCTTATCTTAGAAGGCAGGCAGTTTATGAAAACTTTGTCTTATTTCATTCAGTTTAAATCGGGAAGCGGAGTTAATTGGTATTTTTAAGGTCAATAAGGGGAACATTGTTATTCGTAAACTTTGAATTTATTATTTATGAATGCGTTATTTTGTAAATAGAAACTTTCATTTTTAAATACGTTCTTTAAAAATGATTTATGTTTTCCCACTTTATGAAAGATCGTTCAAAATGATCGTAATTATAAATCGACAAACCTAGCTTTAATAATAATAATAATAATACACTTTATTGCACACCAAAAAAAGAAACAATCACATGAGAAAAAACAGGAACACGTGATACAAAGGGCGGCCTTATCGCTAGAAGAGCGATCTCTTCCAGCTAACTCTCTACTAGCTTTAATATCCACTCTAAAAACAAATAATAGTTGGTTTGAATTCGATAATTGTCGATTACGTAGCGCATCTATCAATAACTAATCGTTTGTAATTCAGTTTTGACTTCAGTTTACTTCGTACTTCGTTTATTTTAGCCGATTTAAACGTTCACTAATCATAGGTTTTGATGATGTTAAATCTTACTGTTTTAATCTACAAACTCGGGAAACATTCACTCGCGTCCCCAAAACGTATCGCACTGCACATCACATCACTTTCACTACATACCCTCACATGTGAACTGGCCGTAGTGTTTCCCTGAAGACTTGTCTCCGCAGACGACACACTCGACGTTCTGGCCTTTGTCGGTGGCGGAGGAACCGCTCTGCGTCGACGCGGCCTGGCTCGCGGGCGTGGACGGGAGTAGTTCGTCTTCGCGCCAGGTAGAACGGAAGCCGAGCTCCAGAGGCGGGAGGTCGGGGCCTCTCGGAGGGCAGAGCCCCGGGCCACCGACCCCGCCGTAGACTAGCGCGCCGTGCGTGATGGTGCCGGTGAGTGTCGGCGGGTGAGAACGCGCGCGCGCGTGTGTCAAGGGTCGCGGTGCAGGCGCGACTGAGCAGGGTTCGGGTCGGGCCGGTCGGGGCACTCGGGCCAGGCCGGAGCGCCGCCATTGGCCCGGGGACAAGGGGCAGGGAGCGAAGGCCCCGCCACCTCGACCGTGCCCCCCTCTGCGGGGAAATCTTTCAGATGTACCGTTGGTAGAAAAGCTCTTGTGTTGTTTTTATGTTTAAGTTTGTATGATTGGTTACGCGTTGTTTTATGTGTAGGTACTGTTTTGGTTGGTATGTTGTATGTGATTTAATATGTTGCAATATGTATTTATGAATACCTAGATGGTTTATTTATAAAATGTTACTTGATACGAAGAATTCTGTTAAGTGTCATTAATTATGAAAGTATTTGCACTCATTCGATTGTATATACCTAGGTATCAGGCATTTAACCAGTTTGTTTAGTTTTGTGTCTCATTCATTAATTCCAATAGGTATTATAGGCACCTATTAGGTACATAGGTTTATATAGATATTAATCTTGTTAACTTTTTTACATAAAAGAGTTATACCGTGGTAAAACAATATAAGTACCTAAATACAATTAGGTACAATATAACTCCCATTGCATTATAACTAATTTTAATTTTTAATTTCTATTATATCCATCATTATTTTTTTTTTGTTAAAGTAAAATAATAATTATTAAATCACGATACAATTTTAATTTCATTTTCCTTATAAAATCACACAATTTTTTTTTTTGACAAAAAGAACGAAAATAAAAAATTTACAAACAAAAGCTAAGTAACTAAAGTTTAAAAAAATCCAAAAAAAAAAAGCAAAAAATATTTCGCAACCGTTTTGTCAGACGCTACATGAAAATCCTACTTTGTATCTACTTTCCGCCTCCACATTTCAGCGCTACGCCGTAGCTGTAGATGTGTTCCTTAGTCAATGAGACAGATGGCCGACTACTGAAATTTCAGTTTTCCTTCCACCTGCCTTTTGTCTACTTATTTACGTATTTAATTTTATGTGAATAAATTCTTTATTTTTTACAATTGACTGTTGATTTGACTGCTGACCTCATAAAGAATAAAACCTAGGTTAAAATATAGATGTAAGATTAAAGATTGATTTAAAAAAATAAACAATGTTGCGTAATAACGAATTTTTTTATTTTGTTTTTTAAATTGTTTTATGTTGGAAACAATATTATTTTGCATGTTGCTAAGATTAATAATGCTTTGAGAAAAAGTGAAAAATAAGAATTATTACAATGTCTGGGACACATATGAGCACACCTATAAAAAAATCTACGGATCCCTTACATAATTTGATTTGCAATTTTTTATATACCTGTAGGCAGGTAAAAAGTAAAAAATACTCTATCAGGTGGGTTTGTAATAAAAATGTCAATAATTTTAAGAATTTATTTGATTTAATATTGCCATGATTCAAAATTCGATTAATCGATTAAAGAGAGTGCCTACGTCCATAAAATCTTAAACCTTACCATCAGTAAATTATTATGGTGGTAGACTGGTATCTACTGGTGGTAGAGTTCTACCTTGACCTCTGGTATTTATGTAGATATCTATAGGCTACAGTGATCACTTAACATTCTTTTGAACTGCAAGCTTGATTGAGACATTCTACTGATATACTTTTTACATTAGTTTATTACATTTAGTTTTATCTTAGTGATATTCTTGACTTTACATATATTTTTTATCTTGTTTGACATATATGAATAAATGAGTTTCTGATTCTGATTCTGTTACAAAAAAAAAAAATATTTTACTGGTGGTTGATAAGTATCCAGAGCCGTAGCTCAGGGTCATAGGTACCATCGTTGGTTAATCTACCTGCCGTTAATAGCAATGTACGGTCCCGTAATTTCCGGCGAGGTTAACAGCCCAAGAGTAACGCAGCTATAGGTATTTATATCCCTATATTTAATGATGATTACAGTAACAATGTGAACTGTATGTTTGATTGACACTATCATACCATAATAAATTTTAGTGATAAGCTTTGGTCATTCTTTTATCTTATAAAAGATATATAATTCAGTAGGTAATATTGATAGTCAGATACTCGGTCTCAATAAAACACAGATAGGTTAGGATCCCATTGCAGAATCATTTCGTTCATCCAGATATGCTGCAAACCTATTTTTTAAGCATATTTATAATCACGAGAATATATAACCACTAGGTTGCCTATCAAAAAATGGCCGCAAGATTTTTTTATATTTTTTGGGAAATAATATTTTTTTATTCGTTTTTTTCAATGTAATATGGTCCACTTCACGGCAATATTTATAAGGACTCTGAAAAATCATAACGTAGGTACCTACACGTAAAATTTATATATCAAATTAAAGCTATTTTGTTTTCTCATTATTGTGATAGTCAAATAAAATCGGCCGCATAAAGGTAAGAGTTGCTGGCTGTTAAAAATAAAATAATTTAATTCAAAATACTTGCGGCCAAGTTTTGATAGGCAACCTAGTAATGCGGTGATGCCTACGCCCACGAGCTCCGTCACTGGAGCTCTACCACCAGTATAGGCATAGACGATTTGATATTTATTACTAATTTAAACTGTCCCATTCGACTGAATAACCTGTAGATATTAATAAATAGTGAAATCGGAGTTTTACGAATAAGTTACCAAGTTGTTTATCGTAAAACGCTTCGCTAGTATCACGATATTTTATCTAGCCAATGAGTTCCGCTACAACAATAGACCTGAACACTGAAGATCTAGATCGGCGTGGGGCGGTGCGGGGCGTGGCCGCGCGCGCCACTCCCGCGCAGTCGTCTCGGCGCCGGCGCACTCGCATCACGCGTCTACTTCCAATTCGAATTGGAATTGATGTTATGACATGGTATTGTATGACTTACTTACATTTTTGTTGGATGGTTCGATTTTTAAACGGTACTCGTGATTTTTGATACTTTCTAGCATCTATTGTTCAGTTGTTTCGAGTTTGGTTCATTAGAATGTACTTATATTTTATTGGATACTACCTGACCCGGCAAACTTCGTATTGCCTGAGAATGAAATAATGTGTCAAAGGTTTGATAGATACGGACTATTTATATGAGAAAATAAAAATGTGGTTTTTACTATTTCCTTTCAATTTCTTCATATTTTTTTTCCTTTTAAACCCTACCTGGACTTCCAAGAATCATTCAAAACCAGCGAAATCGGTCCAGCCGTTCTCGAGTTTTAGCGAGACTAACGAGCGGCAATTGATTTTTATATATATACCTAGATAGACTAGCTGACTCTGCAAACTTCGTATTGCCTGAGAATGAAATAATGTGTCAAAGGTTTGAAAGACACGAACTATTTGTATGGGAAAATAAAATTGTGGTTTTTACTATTTCCCTTCAATTTCTTCATATTTTCTTACCTTTTAAACCTTCCCTGAATTTCCAAAAATCATTCAAAACTAAAATAAACCAAATCGGTCCAGCCGTTCTCAAGTTTATCCAGACTAACGAACAGCAATTGATTTTTATATATGTAGGTATATTATATAGATAGATAGAAGAAGAAGATACATAGAGATAGTATTACAGTAGCAGAACATATTTTTTATGTGGTCGATATCATGTTGAATATAACTTATTGGTGGTAGAGTTCCAAGTGTAGGGTGTAGGCACCACCGTATTATGTCAGGAGTGCCAACGCATCTGAATTTTGATCTCTGGTTTTTGCGTAGGTAGGTAGGTCTATATGCTGCAATTTTCACCTAACATCTAAGTGAACTACATGCTTGCTATGGTACTGCAGTCTATGACCTAGACATCTACTTACACGGAAACTGGCGGTCCAAATGCAGATGTATGCGACCACCACTGAGGTCTAAATTATTTTGTCTCTTTGATAGTTGTTATCAGGCCAAGATTTCCATACTTTTTGGTGGTCGAAATCCAGTGACAGGGAAAATGGCCGTTTACTACCTAAACTAGGTAGGTACCTACCTGACGCAAAATGATAATAATAAAAATAAAATACGCTTACACTGACAGCCCCACAGTAGGTATAAAACTGTTTTGTGGGTGCCGTTGTACACAGACAAAACACACACAAACACCCAGACCCGAAATAAATATCTGTAGGCCATACAAACATTTTTCCCAGTGCGGGGATCGAACCCGCGATCCTCCGAATCAAACGGTCATCTCACACCGCTGGACTAACCGGGTCGTCGAAATATATAATGTTCTAAACAATCGTCTGGCAGTCAGGTGGTGAACGACCCTGTTGTTTCCGACACAGAAGCATAATACTTTTGACCTCAGGAGTGCAAATGCATCCACTTTATAATCAATGGTTTCATGTGGATGTGGATGTAGGCTATAGTATTGTTTACCATCAAAAAATAACCATAAAAATAACTCGACTCTACAATGACTCTACATTTTGTTATAATCGTGTTGACTTGAAAACGAAATTAAAAGATGTAGGTCTACCTACCTATGTGTTTATTTGGTTATGTAGGTAGGTACCTGTAGAAGTCTACTGCAATGCAAATCTATCTTAATATATATTTTTATCTGTACATACATACAATACAAATAAATAAAATTGGAGTGTCTGTTTGTAATATTAAAATAACCGCTTTTTACAAAATGCGTATGTATACACGGTACATATACTAAAACAACATTATTTACAATTTTTGTCTGTTTGTCTGTCCGTCTGTTTGGCGGGGCTAATCTTGGGACCGGCTGGACCGATTTTGGCGGGACTTTCATTGGCAGATAGCTGATGTAATAAGGAGTAACTTAGGCTACTTTTATACTAGCTGCGCCCACGACTTTGTCCGGGTAGATACTGAACAATCATAAATTCGATACTCAACAATCCATATTTTTTCGGGTCGCAGTTCCGACCCGGAAAAATATCTGGATAATTAAATACCATGTTTTTCTTAGATTTTTAAGACTTTGTGAATTATATAATAATATTATACATGAGTTCCTGTCAAAATAAAACTAAGAATATGGATTTCGAGGCGGACTCATAAAGTGTCCTCAGCTGAGTGTGAGTCAAGGAATGTTTAGAGTAACGTCTTAGAATATGGGTGTAAGACACCAAAACCATACCAACGGCCGTCTAATTTCAGGCACAGAGGCATAACACCTAATGCCTCAGGAGTGGCAGCGCGTCCGCATTTTGACCTCTGGTCAATGTGTAAGTGTCTATAGGCTGCAGTCATCACTTAACATCAATGTGAACTGCATGCTTGTTTGCCACTTCCATTAGGTACATAAAAAAATCTTATTAAATAACTACAGCGAAACGTACTATACCTAATCCTATAACTAGGTATGACCTAGGTATACTTGCAGAGGCCCAGGAAGACCAAGGCTGACCTACCATGACCAAATAGGTCGAGTTCTGTCTGATGGTGGGGTCAAAAGTCTTAGGAATCGGCGTGCATGTATGAAGAGAATGATGAAGGTAGACGAGGCACGAGAGGTTTGTCTGAACCGGGATATCTGGCGCTCTACACTCTCTGCCTACCCCGTTAGGGACCTGGCGTGAAGATACATACATACATACCTAGGTATACGTACAGCCCTCATTTACATAGGTATTCTAAAGTTAAAGGATAGATTATGTTTCATAGTCGACAAACTCTATTAGTGGTCTATCTACAAATAAAAATTGTGAGACTGCATAAGAAATCCGCGTTAAGTAAGTGTAAAGTGTGCAATATTTTGTTACTGCACTCTCACAACCAGTTATAATGGATCGCCTGACACCGAAAAGTTTTATTTTATCTAAATTTATTTGGAGGCTTTGTCCACTGGAAGATATGTCAGTCCCATCATAACCTAATCTACAATATAATACACTTATTCATTGAGAAAGACACTTATTTATGTAATGATATTGTAGCGTCCACTACATTAAGGCGCCAACTAGTGGAATACAATGAAACCTTAAAGTACTTGTCTAGTACGATAGATGGCGGGCAGTCAAATTACATCGCACATACGAAGATTTCTCAAGAGTTGGCATATATACAACTTCCCAACGTCAACAGTCAGCAGCGACTACCTCGACTCAAAGGGGACTTTCGCATCACCGCAGCAGCGACTACCTCGACTCACTGAGGACCTTCGCACCCGACTCACTGGGACTTGCGGCATGGGACTATATGGCATTGGCACAGCTCCGCGAGAAGCTCTGACAGCTGTCTCGATCATATCAACCTCCGGTCTTGGAGGGGAGTGATGTAGCGTCCACTACATTAAGGCGCCAACTAGTGGAATACAATGCAACCTTACAGTACTTGTCTAGTACGATAGATGGCGGGCAGTCAAATTACATCGCACATACGAAGATTTCTCAAGAGTTGGCATATATACAACTTCCCAACGTCAACCGTTGGGCCGCGGCCCGCCAGGCGCTACCACCTCGCCTGGTCGGAGGATCCTCCTTTTTCACCGGAGGAACACTTCCACCCGTTCCTCCACAATATAATACTTAATAATGATTTTGCTGCATCACTAAACGGTTGTCCTAATAAAGCTGTTATTTCATTCTTATTGATTTTGTATATTTTCATAAATAATTGTCTTTCTCTTCCAAGTTTTACACATTCTACGAGTATATTATGATGGACATCATCCCTCGTACCACAAACATCACAGTTGGGAGAAGCTACATTCCTCATTAAAAATCCGAATTGATTCGAGTGATAGTGGCCAGAACGTAACCTATGCGCTAATATAATATAATAAAACTTCTGTTAACATTACTTTGCATAAACCAAGGGATTCGAGGCGGCTGATGTTGTATAGTTTCATACAACATCAACCGACTATCAACTTTAACGTTAACCGAAAAGTTAAAGTCATTACAAAATTATATTTCATTCATTTATTTTACTACCTACCATCATTTGCCCGCGACTTCGTCCACGTGTACTTAAAGAGTCCCTAAATACCTAACCTCTGAACTGGGATATCTATCCTATGTGATACAGCCAATATACTCTACCTGTGTACAATATTTCATCAAAATACGTGCAACCATTTTAGCGTGATTGAGCAACAAACAAACATCCATACTTTCATATTCAAATATTAATATTTAATTTCCATATACTTCCAAAACAAATGTCGTACAAATATATAGCCCAAGTATTTCGATAAATGAATGTTTTCAACGAAAGGAAGTTTTAATAAGCCCCTTACCGTTTTCACCCCCGGGCCGAGGTGAAAGTGCGGGGGTGGTGAAGCCTAGGGGCGGGTCAAAGGTCGCTCCGCCCCGCCCCGTCTGTGTGTGAGTTACTATAAATAAATTAGACTGTTAGAGTATAGCCACAGCTAATGACACATTCTTAGGCGGATGGGGTAAGAGGTGTCAAAAGTGAAATAGCACTGAAATGGTCTAGATCAGTGTGTGGCCAATCCAATTCCACTTACGGCGCCTAACTTATACCTCGATTGAAGTATGTTAGGCATTATGCTTCTGCGCCTAATTCAAAAACTTTATACACAAACCTTCTTCAAGAATGCATGCAGTTCACATTGATGTTAAGTGATGACTGCTGCCTATAGACACTTACATAAAGACTAAGGTCAAATGCAGATGCGTTACCACTCCTGAGGCCTATGGTGTTATGCCTCTGTGCCGGAAATTACAGGGCCGTAACATTACCACCTGACCGGAACACGATAGTGCTACGATTTAGCGCCAAGTATATTAGGTAATGCGGTGGTGTCTACGCCCGCGAGCTCCATCACTGGAGCTTTACCACCAGTCAAAATATGTATATCACCGCTGCATTGGAAGATGTTTTCAAGCTTCTGAACTGTAAAGGACTGCGCATCAGTATTTACGGCGAATACCTCTCGGCGAATCTCCCACCTCCGATATGCAAATGATACCGTAGTCATGGCTGAGACCCTGGAAGACCTTGGCACAATGCTCTTCAGTAGGGCCTCGCAATGAGTGGACCTTAAAATTGACATGGACAAGACGAAGATCATGTCAAATGTCCATGTTACACCCACTTCTGTTATGGTACCTGCCACAGTGTCTCAAGTTGAAACTTTCAACCATAGAGACGATTTTTTGTGTAGGTATACATACATAGGCTGCATCATTCACATATGTACCTACTACCTGTGGAAACAGTCGTTATTATCTCAATTGCCATTTAGGGGTAGAGTCAGTAATTATTGCGAATTTATCTATTCGAAAAGATCTGTTAGGTAATTTTTCTACAATTTTTCGGTAATGCATGTTCTTACTAAAAAAAAAAACGTAACTTCACGCCTGTAATCCCCGAAGGGATAGGCAGAGGTAAATGCATACATTCAAGCATACATGCAAACATCCACGATTCGCCGGTTACGTTTTGGCCCTTGTAACAGGTGGCGAGCCTGTTGCCATCTCCGGGCACATTACCAAACTCCGAGGTACTGGGAAACTTCCAGAAAATGGAAAAATCCCAATAGATAAAGGATTTTAAACCGTTATCTCTGATAACCCTCGACCCGGGAATCGAACCCAGGACCTCCAGCGTAGTAGTAGTGGCCTGCTACCACTAGGCTACCGAGGCAGTTAAAAATGTTCTTACTCGAAGAAGAAAAACAAACAGACTAACGTAACGGCCAAATACTCAAACATCACTTAAATCTAAGTGGGACTTAAAAGTCTTCTGTCTTTATAAAACACGTTCAAACTATAGAGATATCGCACATTTGAGGGTTGCTTAAAATTGAGTGACGTTTGAGTATTCGGCCATAAGAGATTGAGAGAAAAGCTCTCTTGTAATAGACAAAACGTAATAAAAGTAACTGTTTTTATATTATTTCGCATTAACACATGCTTTTGAAACTGCTACCATAAAGCAATGCAATAGATGTGAAGGAAAGATTTGACAAATCGGGCAGGACTTCATTAGCTCAATTGGAAGAGCGGCTGGACTAGATTCCCAGTAGGTCGCGAGTTCGAGTCTCGCCTGAAGTGAAATTTTTCTTTCCATTTTTCTTTAAAATAAAAATGTAATAAAAGTAACTAGCGTATCGTGGATGTACACATTTCATGCAATAACAATACCTGAAGTTTTGTTTTTTTTTTTCATAATTTCCCAAGGAATATTTTTCTGACCATCCGAAAATTAAATTATGTCGTCAACGAAAAACAGGCGTGATGTTTACAGCACTTGAATGGCACAAAACGAGGAACATTCCACGTCGTTGTCCCGTCCACGGTTCCACTTCATCTTATCATCGATCCTGACAAACGGTGTCTGTGTGCCACCCCCTCCACCCACCGCCCCCCACCCCGTACCCGTCCACTGAGTAATTGGGTGCAGGTTGCTGTAACTCTCCCGTGTTAAGATTTCCTAGGAAATGTGAGTTCAGTACAGTTTGTGTACTCCTTTAAATTGGGATGTGGGGAGTTCTTTACTTAAGCTTATATTTGAGGTTTTAAGCGGGTAATTGGTGAATTTTGGTGTTTTATTTCGAAGATATTTCCTGGCATCGGGACGTGACAACCCATGGGATAATTTTCTTCTACTGGAAGAGAATTCTTCCACTAGTTCAGTCAGTCAACCAAACAATATCGGTCCAACCATTCGGAGTTTTCGGAGTTCTTGAAATAATCACTCAGTCACGTGTATTTCAGTAACCATAAAAACCGACATGACAAAAGCTGAAAATCGCTTGATAATTGAAAAATACGAACAAAGACTGCATCTATTTATAATCTTCATGAAGACGCGTCTGAACACGCAAAAAAACTACAAGTCGATTGAAAGATTTAGGTAGCTCAAGTCGCGTGTTTTCGCCAAGAATATGACATTAATGTGCATTCAGAATAAAAATACGATAAACGAAGAGCGAATACTTACGTTTGTAAGACAGATGTTATTAAAACTGTCGGTTCAAAGGTCCAGTTACAATTTATTGCGAATTCATTGCAACGATAGCAGATTATTAAGTGAAAATGACATAAAAGTGAATTGCAAATGGGATATACCTAAAGATACAAAAAAATATTATTTATTAAGAGGCTATGTGTGAATGATAGTATCGGTGTAAAATGAAAAAAGGCATGTTCCGATGGTTCGGGCATATAGAAAGAATGTCGAATGAGCGAACGACTAAACAGATATATACAAACATATACAATGCGAATGTGGATGGTTGCAGAGGCCCAGGGAGACCAAGACTGTATGTACTGTATTGACTTACCATACAATTCACAGATTTTAATTCGTAGGTAACGTCAAAATCTCCAGTCACATAATATATTATGAGCCGTTTATTAACCGACTTCAAAAAAACGGAGGAAGGTCTCTATTCATCCGGATCTTTTTTTTATTTTTGCTTTCTGCTCGAACCCCTCACGGGTCGAGCGTGCGGGACTTGTTGCAAGCATCTGCCTACTCTGGACTTCCTTTCAGTCTTAGGTCCCGGGCGTGTGAAAAGTCACGAAAGACTGATCCAACTCAGTCCGACGCCGGCACTAATTGTCTGTGACTATAAACAGTTCTTCCTAATTCCTTATTCGTGAGTATGTTTAAAGTCTACGTATGGAAGAAAGGAAAGTATTTAAGAAATAAGCGAATGACGCAGTAAATACTCGCACAACTCACAAAGACAGTCCGTAACCGCATTTAGCGAGACGCACGCGATAAACACCGAATAAATCAGTCACCTTCCATCACAATTTAAACAAGATCGATACAGAAATAAAACAAAATGAAAAAGAAGGTGAAGACACATGGCGAGCGAAGCAGACAATATTGCGAGAACACCTATCCGAAAGGGGCGTGCGTAGGTACAGAGTATTTATATTGTGATAAGACATTAACACTGCAGAACAGTAAAAATGGTAGAAACACAGAGTCTACTTTGATAATAACTAATCATATTATTATTACTGTAAAAGCCTATGAATTTTACTAGCTTAAAAAGCTGGGTTCTCCAGACCAAATGTATTATGAACCGATTCCTATATATTACAGGGTTACATAATACTACTTATTATACTAAGATTCGATATAATCGAGCTTGATGTTGCAATAAGTCGATAAGGAACTCTCGATCGATCCCTCTTTCAATCGGATACTAGATACTACACCCAATATAGTCCGGGAAGCTTAATTACGGGTAAGAATAAAACAAGAGAATGTATTTTTTTTTAAATAGAGTCCCGAATCGTTCAACATTATCAATAACAAGATCAGGATACTCGGCTCTGAAAGTCCAAATCATAATTCAACCTGCATGTATTTGAAATATAGGTACATTTAAAATCAACGATCGTAAAAATTTGTAGATACTTACGACTAATTGTATGCTTCATATTATAATCATAGATTACAACAAATGGCCTTTGTTTAAAAAAAAACTAATTTCTCGCCTGAAATAGTGAACAATCAAACTCATTTAAATTAGAAGAATAGGAAAAATGGGAAAATGATAATAATTCAAAAGCTAACGTGTGGCTATCTACCACTAGTCACTAAACTGCTGAAGCTACTACTAATACGTTTCTTCTCCTTAAATTCCATAACTTTTCGCTTGTAATCGCGTGCTAAGTGTCTTAGCCTTACACACGTCGTTCCTAAATCACTTATGTCGTCTTGTTTGTCTGTTTGCTCCTTTGTATGGGTTTTACCGGCGTATAATTTAGGATCGCCAGTTGTCGCATTCGTTTTATTGTTACCATCAATTTTGTATCAGTTAAGATTAAACATCAGTGGCTAGTAATTGATTGTTATAGTCAAAGGAAGAGGTCTTTAAATGTCCTCTGATAGCTTTGTATTTGGGGACATGACAATAGTTTAGATAACGGACGGATTTGAAAAGATTGATGATCTGAATAGAGATTATTTCAGTTACGTAAAATGGGATTTATATTTTTTAAAACAAGTCTTTTCAAGGGATTCCGTATAATTAATGAATTTCATAGCTTGTCATAAATGCCACAGATTTTTATACCTAGAGTTTCCTGTAATCCGTAGGTTAAAACTATTGAAAAAAAAAGAAAATGGTATATTATTTACCAAAAAACGTATGTTACATGAATTGATGTGCTGATGCTGCCCTCAAGCAAGATTAAATATTAAGACTTGATAAAATATGATTTTTAAAATTTATTAAGTACATAAGAATTCAGTTGAACATAATCATATAAGCACAGTTTAAAGAAAACGAACATGTTAATATATTAGCATCAACAAAAATAAAACAATTTTTTTTTACAGAAAATTCTTTGTTAATGTTTTTTTTTTTATGTAATCGAAGTGGCAATCAAGCATGCAGTTCACATTGATGTTAAGTGATGACTGCAGCCTATAGACACCCACACAAAGACCACGATCAAAATGCAGATGCGTTACCACTCCTGAGGCCTAAGGTGTTATGCCTCTGTGCCGGAAATTACAGGGCCGTACATTACCACCTGACCGGAACACGATAGTGCTGAACACTACCATTTAGCGGCAAGTATATTAGGTAATGCGGTGGTGCTTACGCCCGCGAGCTCCGTCACTGGAGCTCTACCACCAGTATAGTAAGTAATTATAATGAAATTAATAAATAATTTTTAATTTACTGAATGTTGTCCAAAATTTTGATCCCAATACATTCGCACGTGATGTTTTGTGATTATATATTATTAAGCCTAATTATATTAAAAAATCTACAACACGATATTCCTGTAAGATGATGTAATGAATAGCCTAGAAATTTCTTCCACTGACGCAATTTTATCAATAAATTTTTGAGCTTCATTATTTAACAAAAGGGACTTACTTACGCCCGACGACACAGAAATCGAACTCAGGACCTCAGCGTAGCAGTACCTTCGTATGTACCTACCTCTGTAAGTAGTTACGTAAGTTTCTACTTACACTTAGTTAAGTTTTTTATTTTCTCAAATATTTCTTTTGTACGTCTCTCGACTGAATCAATAAAGAGTTTTGTCTTTCTTTCTTTCTTTACCTTTAAATTTATCTAGTGGTAAAGCTCTAATGACGGATCTCGAGAGCGTTAGTACCACCGAATCACAATGCAAATATAAACAGTGTGGAAACTACGTACAAAACCTTCAAACGTCACACTCACACAAACATGCGTATCGACGAGGCCTCTAAGCGGTTCTCGCGGTGCTGCAGTACTGAGTCACTCGCTACATCGAGCGTCGATGCGCATGTTTGTCTTAGTGTGCCCTTTCGAACGTTTTGTATGTAGTTTCCATACTGTTCATATTTGTACTGTGACCGAATGACATAATCTGCTTACCGCTAGTGTTCAGCAATTGCATTTTTTTATGTTACAAAAGTGGCAAACGAGCTTGCAGTTCACACGGATTTATTCCGGGGCCATTATTATTATGTTCCGGGGCCATACATATCGTGTTCTTGACGCCTACTCAGGAGTACCAACGCTTCTTCATTGAAATTTATGGTTTTTATCTATATATTTATAGGCTACACTATTCATTTACCACTGCTTGTTTTCCACTGCCATTGCATAAAAAATACATGCAAACATTTCTTACTTAACTCATAAAAAATAATCGCCCGTTTTCTAATATTGCTCGCCAAAGCACAAGTGTCTTTGTTGGACACATAACCTATTTTTCTGGGCGATAACGCTGAGGAGCGGTTCAGAGGTTATCACAGTGCGCCTTCACGCAGTTACTGTCTGAACGACGCAGGGTTGTCACACTTCATACCACATCATTTTTTTTTGTCTTGAAGTGGTAAACAGGAATACCTACAGTTAACATTGATGGTAACTAATACGTTAGCCTATCAATAAAGCTCTACATGAGACCAGAGATTTCAATACAAATGTGTTGCTACTTCTGAGGCCTTAGGTATTATGCTTCTGTGTCGGAAATTACAGGGCAGTACATATACACCTAAACGGAATACTATAGTGCTAAACACCACCAGCGAAGCGCGCATAGCCCATCGGCTGGTGTAGATCGTAAGCGATCTGCTCGGTTAAGCACTACGGGCACGGTCGGGTAGTGTGATGGGTGACCGCTAGTGGCAAATTAAATGCGCGTTTCCGTGCTTCGGAGGGCACGTTAAGCCGTCGGTCCCGGTTGCTGTCGATGGATAGCAGTCGTTAAACCTTGTCGGAGGCCTTATGGGCGGTTTGAAAACATCCGACAGTGGGTTGGCCACTAACCCACCCACCTCCACCAATCCGCATTGGAGCAGCGTGGTGGAGTAAGCTCCAGGCCTCCCCCCAAAAAGGGGAGAGACTCGTGCCCAGCAGTGGGACGTATAATGGGTTGCCATTATTATTATTATATTATAAACACCACCATTTAGGCAAATAGATAAGGTAATGGTGATGCCTACGCCCGGGAGCTCCGTCACAGGAGTTTTCCCACCAATTATTATTCGCATTTTACTTTTACTCAGCTCGGCTCCTTACACTCTTGACATCTCCGGGCACATGTTAAACCACCAAGAGTGGCATTAAGAAACTTTCATAAAATTGAAAAACTCCAATTGCATCTGAAATATATAATAAAACACCTTTATCTCTGATAGCAGACGTCAGTAGCGATAGTAGTGGTGACCTGCTACTGAGGCAGTCATATCAGCCATATTTGCTATGTATGGGCATACATAATTACATATGTTAGTCAAATGTGATATAATATAAATTTGTCTTCCTTTCATCTTCTAGGAGACAGTTGTCTAAAATAAGATCATTATCGTAGGTTTTCATACGATTTACAGAACCAGTTTACCGAACCTGACATATTTAGTGGCTAAAGAGATCAATTGCGTATTAAATTTGTGATCCGTTTGTGATCCTGCATGATTCCTTCCATTTTTCTTCAAACATTTTAAAATAGCTCAATAATGTTTAACTGCGTGGATACTTACATTTTCTCCGTAATACCTGAAGTGTCAACCCTGTTAGTATAACATAAAATACATCCAATCTATATCTCGCATCCCGTTATCTCGTGAATGGCTGGCGATGTCATCATACCTACTGCTGCCACGTTCATAACTGGGTTCAAATTGTGGACTTTTTTAAACTTCTTGTATAACGTAACTTCACACCTCTAATCCCCGAAGGGGTAGGCAGAGGAAAATGCATGCATTCAAGCATACATACAAACACCCACGATTCACCGGTTACGTTTTGGCCCATGTAACAGGTGGCGAGCCTGCTGACATCTCCGAGCACATTACCAAACTTCGAGGTACTGGGAAATTTCCAGAAAATGGAAAAATTCCAATAGAACCAGAGTTAAAAGACTTTACACCATTACCTCTGATAACCCCCTACCCGGGAATCGAACCCAGGACCTCAGCGTAGTAGTAGTGGCCTGCTACCACTAGCCTACCGAGGCAGTTTAACTCCTTTTATAATTTCTACATACAAACAAGAACTGCAAGACAATTTAGGCCTCAGGGTAACGTATCTGCATATTGACCTCTGGTTTTCGTGTCTGTTAATGATTGTTTTTATATTATTTTTTCGCAATAACACATGCGAGTAAAATATTTTTAAAGAAAAATGGAAAGAAAAATTTGACTTCAGATCTACGTAAACTGCATACTTACTAGACAGTTTCAGCTTCATAACAAAGAAATACATTTCATGCTGATATCTACGAGTATGTATACTCACTGATCGTCAATGTGGACTTATTCATGTTCGCCACTTGGTAACACTTAAAAAATATCCAAATAACGTATATTCCACGTGAAAACCTTCTTCTATTTACAAAATATCAGAAAATTGACAATAATCTGGGATCGGTCAGGGGAGCGTAACCATCGGTCTCGCTCCGTAAAGGATAATCCGATTTACCGCTCGGTCGCCTCCGCCTCGCATACGAGTCGCGCGGCGAAAAACTCGACAATATTCTGTCTTGATATTGACATGGTTGAGTTGATTGACAAGAAGTATTGAATATACGAGTATGATATAGCTGTCTATGTCTTTATGCAACCATGTATGGATTGGCGGCTCTGTTGATGTCTTTTATGTTTACGGAATGGACGTTTTTTTGATTTTTTGTTATAAATATGTGCACCAGTACCTCATCCATCTATTTGGCCCAACATGATAGTGTTCAACGCTTTGTTAACATTTCCGCAACTATCTCTATATTCAACCCGTTTTCCAGTTAGGCCGTAATGTTTCATAAGGGAATCAAGAAGTTTTGTGGAAGAGGGCCAACGTTTTTAGAATAGCATGTAAAGCATCTGCATCAACACCACTAGGTACTCCCCATAAACTGTAAACTATAGATAAGTATGTTTGCCACTTCCATTAAATATAAAAATACGTTGAATTCGCTGCTAGTATCATATATAGATAAATATTTTCTTATATTCGCAATTGCAAATTAGTAAGTATCGAACATTAATAATGACACCCTACCTGATTTTTTCAGTCTTAAAAATCTCCCCGATTCGGTTACATTAATCGTTTCGCAAATCCCCAAAACGTCACCCTAATCAGTCTAATAAAACCTCGCTCTGATTCACAATACAACCACGCCGCGGCGCCACCGACGCATTGTGCGGAGGCGACCAATTGTGCAGAACCCCTGGCTGATCACTTAATTGACTACCGACCGAGAGCTTTCTGGCACGAGCATAGATTTACACGTCAAACTTCCTCAACGCAAGATCCATTGCTCGGTACAATGACGGCCTATATTATACTTTATAATTGAGCGAGTAATGGTTGAGTTTCGTTGAAAACAAGTTGTTAATTAAACGTAATAAAGGGAAGCCGATAATATCGGATTAAAGTGCAGTGAAAATCAGATTTGTTGGCAAGTGATAGGATTGTGTGCGAGCGTTTAATGCGAGTTAATCCATTGAGGGAAGGTGGAGGGTTTGGAGGATGGATTTGACGGTCTCTTGCACCTGTTTTGTTCGAATGTATCACGAAACACGATTATAAATAAGTTGACGATTCCTTTATTCGTCATACGTGCATACTTCGCAATCTTCCGAGAAGATTCTTCTGTTGTACTGTGGATATGTGGGGTTTTTCAAAATTTCCAGCTGAAGAAATAATTCCGCTCGTCACCATTACAATAGTTAAATATGCGTAGTGTGAAGATATGCTAAGTTACGGATTTATCTCACACATTTATTTCGATCTTCATCAACATATCACCCGAAAATGTTTACTACTGAACTAAAGCCTCCCCGTAAGGGGGTTATGCCATAATCGCCACACTTGGCATGCGGATTGGCGATCTCATTGGCGGTAGTTTTATCGCGGGACGCTGCTGCCCATCTCGCGTTAAGCACTTACTATCGCCCCTGGAATGGTTTGACTGTCATTGTTCGGTTGCCTGACTGGACTAGTGGAAGAATTATCTCCCAGTAGAAGAAAATTATTTGGACTAGCCAAAGAATTTTCTTCTACTGGGCGGAATTTTCTTCTTCTAACGTTTCAATTCCATATATAGGCATATAGTTATAGAATGTGAAATAAAATGTTGTATTTATATTTGATTAATTTTCCATTCCACATGTATCAAAATCAAAATATATTCGTAAGACAAATTATAGGTGTATTACGAATGAATTTGACATTTTGATAAAGTCATCATCTGTTCTTTCGCACTAAAATGAAATTATAATTTCTCACCACCCCAATGCTATCGACCACGCAATCTTGGTGCATATTTGACGGATGACCGTTTTGGCCGATGAACAATCGATACCGCCTCTCATTTCCCCGGGGATACCACATGATCAGTATTTAATCATTATTATCCTTATTCACCCTGCACTTGTATCTATTACGATCTTTGAACATGTGTACTATATTCTTTGGAATGAAGAGTGGTTTGTGTTTTGGTGTGAAATCGTAAGGAGTGCAAAACATTTTTGTTTTTGCAACTCCTCCGAAAGTCTTTCCTGTTTCTACTAAGGTATCTGCGGCAAATAACCTACCAACTGCCCACCTAACTTTAAAACTAAAAACTCAGGAATTATATTATTATCGAAAAATTTTAAATCACGCAAGATTTCTTATTTAGATTACTCCTCTTCAGAAATGTGCATGGAAAGAAACATATATATTTTTTTTAAACTATTAGATACACATGGCATTATTAAACCACCACAGTAAATTAAGACCCAAAAATTAAAATATTATTTATTAGGTTTTCAAAATATTTTTGTTACCTATGTTTTATAACTTACTTAATCTAAATGAGATTTTCAATACACCTACGTCTTTGTTGAAGCTTACCTTAGATTTCGAAGATTGTTGATAAAATCTAATAAATATAACTGGGTTAAGAAAAACCGACTTCAAAACTGAAAAGAAAAAAATAATAAAGATTTAATTGTAATTATATACTACCTATTATTTATATGTGCTATTTACTAATAGGTTTGAAGTCTGCCTCTGAAAACTGCCTCAGTAGCGTAGTGGTAGCAGGCCACTACTATTGCGCTGGAGGTCCTGGGTTCGATTCCCGGGTCGGGGACTATCAGAGATAACGTTTTAAAATCCTTTATCTCTGCTTCTATTGGGATTTTTCCATTTTCTGGAAGTTTCCCAGTACCCCGGAGTGTGGTAATGTGCCCGGAGATGGCCCTGTTAGGTACATGGGCCAAAACGTAACCGGCGAGTTGTGGGTGTTTGCATGTATGATTGAATGCATGCATTTACCTCTGCCTACCCCTTCGGGGATTACAGGCGTGAAGTTACGTTTTAGTTTTAGTTATATTTATTTAATACTTTTTAGTTTATTGCTGCATTGTCAATTACTCGTAGATTAATGTTCACATCTTTTAAATTTGTAAAATCTGAATCTTTTAGCTTCGTGACAATTAGATACCTAATTTAAATTGTTTAGGTGTGTCGATACAAAATTATAACACGACTAAACGAAATCAAAAAAAAAATTATCCTTGAAGGAGTTAATATGCTGTGTTGTGTCGTCGATGAGTAAATGTGTCATTGTCACTTGTTGTCATCTTGTTGTCATGCGCATTAGCACTATCTAGGACGTCAGTGAATTCAACGCACTGTATGATAACTCGTCTAACGTCTATTCTTATTGCTGTAGACTGAGGTGAAAGTAAGTAAAAAAATGCTCATAAAATAAAAACTAATTTGCCTATCTGTATCAATTGTTTATGGGACCAATCCGAAACTATTCCGCATCAAACAAAAGAAGAATAAGAAGAATTACGTAAATCAGTCCAGGAATCTCGGCGAAATTCACGTACATACTGGCCGAATTGAGAACCTTCTCGTTTTTTGAACTCGGTTAAAAATCTACGAAATTTGCGCATTTGGTTGTAGAATACGTCGAACATAGGTAACACTGTTAAAGAATAAATTTAATGTTTTTCAAATCAATGGCGATTATAAAAAACACTACAAAACATTTAACCAAAATATACCTATACTAATACTTTTATCCCCTTCTTTAAATAATATATTAAACCCCCCTTCTTTAAAAAATACATTAAAAATAATACGTTACGAAATCCTTTAACCGTCTTCGTTTCATCTCTTAACTCTCATCTCAGCACGCGTAGGGTTACTTGCAGTTAACCCTTAAATAGCTACAGATGTCAAGAAGTGTTTATCTTCAGAAAAAAATTGTGATCAATACTTTTATGTGTAAAGTTCATCAGAATGGTGGAATTAAAATTTAATAACGACTACCAATTTTTTGCCACCTTAGGAACTGTAATAATTTTTATTTATAAATGTAACTCACATGCCTTTTTATTACTCATAGGTATACTTACATTACCTAATTATTTGTATTGTATTAATGCATAATTATGTCTAAGATTCGCCGTTCACATTTCTTTAATCGTATTATCGTTCATTTTCTTTAGACTGTGGTATTATTGTCAATGCCAGTATGCTCCTTACATGGAAAAACGCAAAACCTGTAATTGCCGGCACAGAGGCATAACACCTTAGGCCTCAGGAGTGGTAAGGCAGCTGCATTTTGACCTTGGTCTTTGTGTAAGTGTGTATAGGCTGCAGTCATCACTTAACATCAAATGTGAACTGCATGCTTGTTTACCACTTCCATTACATAAAAAAAACGGACAGGTCAAAAAAGATTGAACCCACTACCTAACGGTGATCTACTATTAACTACTTTAAATCAGTTATTACTACTTTGAAATTATAATACCTGCACAGTATTTATATACATTTATATGTAAATACGTTATAGCTATGTGTAGGGACACCTAACTTGAGCACATGGTTGGTCAAAACAGTATGAAGATGGAATTTAAATAAGGCTGTTTACGAAATCAGAGCACCCTTGTTTGAGTAAAAAAACTTTTAACAATAAACCCAATCAGGCGTCCTGAAGTTCTTTAGAATAGTATTAATTTTCAATGAGATTATTTACAAAGTCTCGTTGCCTATCGCAGAATGCGCGGGCTTTCTGTCAATATTGTCACAAAATATTAGAGTGAAGGAAAAAAACGGTAAAAAATACGATAAAAAATACAGTCATGAATGTGGGCTAATTTTCGCTCTCAATACGTACTTTGTGTGTAAGCATCGGGGCGTAATACAAATTAATTCACATGTCCTCATGTTATTTTTTTTCTATTCCGAAGACCGTTACCTTTTGTAACTTTTTTTCATCTTTTTATTTATGGTGTAAAAATTGGGTTACTTAACGGAAGCTGAGAAGCTATTGTGTGCAATCTTGAGGGATATTTGTTAGAAAAAAAAACACAAAGAGACCATGTTTTTATACTTTTTGCAGCGTTGCGCACGATGACGCGTGTCTGTCGCAGGATTTGAGTAAACACTGATTAATAGTTATTAATAGATCAATGACGAGAGTTATAAATGATAAAATAATGATGATGAACATATAATGTTTAGAAATAAAACAAAATTCATCGGAAAGTATGTACGCATTACGAAATTTTTTAAATTTACGATGAGTATACATCGTAAACAGAGCACACAAAATACAAATATGAAATAACTGCTGAACAGAAACTGAATTTAAAAAGCATATAACTTTTTAAGGAATACCTAGAAAACTCGCCAACATCTCGATTTTCATCTATTTTCGTTTCACTGAAGAAACACGTACAGGTAGGAATATAAATCACATGATATTTTTCGTTAATTTTAGCACGACAGTATTATGCATGTACAAAAAGTTGTAAGTAAAAACATAATAGGAAGAATGTAGCTACCAACTTGACGAGGTTAACTTAATTTATAAAAAACCTAAACCACAATCCCTTAGTACAGCCAAACGAACACATCTAATGTACCTATACAACGTCTTATAAGAATAAATAAGGTATAATAAAATATCAAACGATATACGACGTCCAGTATTTAACGTTAAAAGAACAGATAACTGCCCCAACCACATACAATCCGTTTCGGATATAAGCCATTCACAGCGTGAACAAGACATGCTTTTTTCATACAAACTAGACTCAACCGTTCAACTACTCAAAGGGTCCCAGTGTAGGTCATGGGTCACTATCGTCTTTTTAGTGTAAAGAAAAAAGTCGTTACGAAAACCTGAACAAAAAAAGGGGCTTCTTCTAATATTGTGAATATTGATGAAGAAAGAAATCTGGTTTTTGGATTTGCTTATATCGTCGCTCGATTCATAGCACATGTGTGGTCCCACGGTTTGGGTTCACGTGTTTCACATTTCTGGGAACCATTGAGGACAGATTGAGTTCGAAACCAAATTAAAAATAGTTGAAAAAATATTCGTTATTATAAAGGTAAATGTAATCAAAAAAACTATATCTATACTCATATTACAAAACTGAAAAGTTTTTTGTTTGCTTGAACGTGCTAATCTCAGGAAATACTTCTCCGGTTTGAGAAATATTTCTGTGTTAGATAGCCCATTTATCGAGGAAAGCTATAGGCTATATATCATTACGTTTAGATGAATAGGAGAGGGTAGGTAACATAATCACATAAAGCACAACTGTAGTTTTTTTTATAATAAAACCTTTTCTGAAATAAAAAAAACTGTACCTATACAAATCAATTATTATACAATAATCCTATTTTACACAATGATCTTTTGTGAAAATAAATGTTTCTTACATAAAGCAAGGGTTATCTTTTCATCCCAACAAAAGGCACGTGGTATACAGAATCCGTGCGCACGATTCGTACCCTTTTACCCTCAAAGGGATAAAGGGAGATGAGCGAACGGGGAGAAATCTGGCAGGTCTTATCCCAGCACGCGTTTACGGGTTAACTTTAAGGGTTGTTGGGAAGCTGCGCGTAAGCACGTGCCGTGTCGTCGAGTTGGTTTTTTATTTTATTTATTGTACAAAACGGTGGTATCGTTTATTTGATTGGAATAGTTCAAGTTCACAGATCTGTTTAAATCTTTATAAAAGGTATACCTACTGACATTAGATTCTTACATTATCCATTTTTTTTACGCTCACACTCACAGCCCCACAGTAGGTATAAAACTG
The DNA here is from genome assembly GCA_036365455.1 of Macrosoma leucophasiata. Taxonomy (NCBI): domain Eukaryota; kingdom Metazoa; phylum Arthropoda; class Insecta; order Lepidoptera; family Hedylidae; genus Macrosoma; species Macrosoma leucophasiata. Next base: position 16,211,727 of record JAWQUS010000021.1, read on the forward strand.
TGTCATGGGTGCCGTTGTACACATACAACACATACACAAACACTTAGACCCGAAACAAATATCTGTTGACCATACAAATATTTGTCCCGATGCGGGGATCGAACCCACGACCCTTCGAATCAAACGGTCATCTCACACCGCTGGACTAACCGGGTCGTCAATCGTCATTTTAGTTATAATGTTATTTAAGAGATAGCCTTAATGACTTACTGGTGGTAGAGTTCCAATGAGACTCGATGGCGTATTCATCACCGCATTACCTAATCTATCTGCCGCCAAATGGTAGCGTTCTATATATAATATATATTTTTTATGTGATGGAAGTGGCAAACAAGCATGCAGCTCACGTTGGTGTTAAGTGATGACTGCAGCCTATGGACACCCACACAAAGACCAATGTCAAAATGCAGATGCGTCACCAGTCCTGAAGCCTAAGGTGTTATGCCTCTGTGCCGGAAATTACAGAGCCGTACATTACATACCACCTGACCGGAACACGATAGTGCTGAACACTACCATTTAGCGGCAAGTATGATAAAAATGTTTATTATTTTATGTCTCTTGCTGAGAACAGTGCCTGAAATTATATCTACAAAATTAGGTCTGGCCGCCGAGGGTCGAACCTGAAAATTCAAGTTGTTTAGGTTTACCACCAGCAACTGAGGTAAAGACTCCAATCTCTTTAGTAACAATCAAATAGTATTCTATGAGGTTACCACGTATTGTGTGAGTATATAAACACATCAAATAAACATATTCATTAGCTAAGTAATTTATATGCTACCCATTAACATACAATCGACGCAGCCATATTGTAAACTTTAGAAATGTTTCAACGTAGGTAAATATTCTTGTACGGCTACATTTTTTACTTGCAGTAGAATTCCAGACGCTCGTAGGCATAGAGCAACATGGGCCACTGGCCGCGCCGCCCGGAGGGGAATAGCCATATGCAGGCTTTCCTCTCTGTCAAAGTACAAGACCAAATGGTCCTATGCCTGTCGCCCAGATATTTAGATGTGAGCGTGAAATTGTTCATGTATTTTGTTAAAATCAAGATGTGAGTTTCGTAGTAATAGACGATTTTTGTAGTGTGAGTGTGTGTCACACGTATATCCCCCCGCCAAAAATGACAGACTGCTTTGCGTCGGTAATAAACGTTATGGCTACTCCCTTCCGGTCTGCAACTGCGACCGGTGGGCCGAGTTGCTTTATGCTCGTAGGTGGAGGTCACACCGCATTACCCAAACGCAAAACCATGCTGCCAAAGATACCGTTCATCGAAATCATGTTCCGGTTAGAGGATTACGTAATTTCTAAAATTAAAAAAAATAAATACGCTTACACTCAAGCCCCACACGTAGGTCTGGTAAAAACCTGTGTCGTGGGTGCCGTTGTACACATACAACACATACACAAACACCCAGAACCAAAACTAATATTTGTAGCCCATACAAATATTTGTTCCAGTGCGGGGATAGAAACCCTTCGAATCAAACGATCGTCTCCCACCGCTGGACTAACTAAATAATTCAAAATACCAGCCATACACACACATAACAGCGAAAATTTTAATCTATGAACATTAATCTGTCAAGTTATTCATCACATTTTTTTAATGTTGCCATATATTCGTAATCTAATCTCAAATTTCAAACGATAATTTATAAACTTCAGCAGAAAATTTGAAAACAAAATCTTAAGATAATATTGAGTTAACACCTCGAGACAGGTCGATAATCTTTCACAGAAATAGGAAAAAAAATCGGCAATTGAAAACCGTCCACTTATGGAAACCATAAAAACCGATGTTTGGGTAGAAAAAAAATCGACATAAATTTGTCAAGATACCCCGCCTGCGGGCTAAGTTTTTGCTCGTAAAGTGGAGTTGTGTGAATATTAAACTCATTTTGAGAATAATATTTTGAAACACCTACATAAAAGATGGGTGCTTGCATGTATGCTTGAATGTATGCATTTGTCTTTGCCTACACCTTAGGGGATACCAGGTGTGAAGTTACGTTACTTTAAATTCATTCCTTAATTTTACTATTTTGTATTCTTCCTAGATTATTAGGAACAATAGATAGCTACAGCTAATTGTTTTGTTTTTATTTTTATATTGTAAACGGGACTTAATCGCGTACTATTTTAATCGAAGTATTTACCTCGACACTCGACGTTTCGGCCGTAATGCGACGGCCGTGGTCACGAGTAGACTCTACTCTACGGCCGAAACGTCGAGTGTCGAGGTAAATACTTCGATTAAAATAGTACGCGATTAAGTCCCGTTTACAATATAAAAATATGAATACAAATCGTGAAATGTTTTGTTTTTGTTGATTTTTATTTCCAAGACTTATCTCTGATTTAATAAAATATAGATAAGTTATAAAAAATACTGATGAAGGAGTCCGAGGGCGTAGGCACCACCGCATCACATTACTTACCGCTAATTGGTGGTCAGAAGTATCGTATTTCGGTCAGATGGTTATGGGAGGCCCAGTCATTGCCGGCACAGGTATAACACCCTAGGCCTCAGGAGCGGCAACGCATCTACTTTGAAATAAAAGAAAAATATTCTACTATACTTATACCAGTATTTATTACAAAAAACAAACGTTTAGGTAAGTATAAACATAGGTTATGTTTATACTTACCTAAACGTTTGTTTTTTGATGTTCCTTAGAATTTGACACGTTTTCGTCTATCTGATGTAATGTCAAATGTAAGACTATTAATATTTCTGAAGCCCATTACTTAGCTCCAAGGATACTGTAAGTCTGAGTTGCAACATCTTACTTTAAGTATCTCAAATTTTTAAAAGTGCCTATAGTAGGTACCGGTTAAGTAAAAAATGAGTTGCACCATTCGAAAATTGTTAAATGACGTCATCAATTTAACTTTGACAGTAACTGGCCGATGCTTTTTTTATGTAATGATGATGGCAAACAAGCATGCAGTTCACATTGATGTTAAGGACTGCAGCCTATAGATACCCACACAAAAACCAGAGGTCAAAAAGCAGGCTGTCTCTGTGATAGTTATTACGGGGCCACACATTACCATCTTTTTTTATGTTATGGAAGTGGCCAACAAGCATGCAGTTCACATGTTAGGTGATGACTGCAGCCTATAGACACTTATACAGAGACCGAGGTCAAAATGCAGATGCGTTACCACTCCTGAGGCCTAAGGTGTTATGCCTCTGTGCCGGAAATTACAGGGCCGTATATTACCACCTGACCGGAACACGAGTGCTGAACACTACCATTTAGCGGCAAGTATATGAGGTAATGCGGTGGTGCCTACGCCCGCGAGCTCCGTCCCTGAAGCTCTACCACCAGTAAAAACTAACCGGAATGCTATTATGCTGAACACTAACACTACTATAGTGGTAGATAAATAGCAAAACTGTTATTGCATTTGAAAAAAACCCTAACTTTACCAAATATTTTGGTGCAACCGACCCTTTAATGAACCATGACTTCAAGATCACGTACAATTAAAGACAAAATATGACAGCAACAACACCACGAACAAAACTATATAACTCTCGAAACATTCACATAATCACCTTTAATTATAACATAATCCTTCTAACCCGCAATTAGTCTAACACCAACGGGCCCTAATGACCCCTCAATTACATTATTAGCATGTTTATGAACAATGTGATAGACAATGTCACGGTCGTTATGACCCATTACAGTCAAAGGCCTGAATGTGACTTAGTTTGCTAATAGAATAGTAACGGGTCTGAACAGGCCATTGGAAGGGTTAAATACTGGATGATTGACCATTTAGAGCGATTATCTTGGGTGTATTGTCAGTGCTGGTTGATTAACTGTTTTATCTTAATTATTTATTATCTTCTGCCCAATGCTAATGCCATTTATTTGGGAGGACACGATTACGTATATTAATTATTATATCATATATTTAGGTAATGTACCTGACTCAGAATTTCTACATAAAACCTATTTGTATGTTTATTTGAATTTACTAAATAAACGTATGTATATTTTATCCCACCAAAATCATAAATAAAAAAAGTTATCAAATTTCAATACAAAAATTATGTTTGACTGTGGGCTTCACCGCAAAAAGAATGGAGATCTACATGAGTGCCAAGTTCTATATAAAATTCAAATATGTATTTATAGGAACCAAATAACATTATGAACAAGTGTTAAACTTTATCCCCCTTATTCATAAACGTACATTAGATACGTTTTAGCTATAGAATGCTTTCTTTCTTCTTTGTTAGTTGCATTGTCAAATTGTAGGATAGAAAAAGACAAAGGAGCGATTAGCAACACTTTAGCTAAAAAATACGTTTATGAATAAGAGGGTATTTCTTTGCTTTATTGGATACCTATGAAGATTGCTGTAAGGGCTCTAACTCACTAGGACGCCATGGCGACGTCGCTGGTTACGTATCCAAGCAGCTAGTAGGTATTGAAATACATGATACCTACTAATATAACTCACCCGGCCACCGTACGACGTCTCCACACCATAGGTACAAACTGCTTGAATATGTAGGCGGCAACGTGGCCATCGCATCCTAATGAGTTAGGGCCCTTAATTAAAAATGTGATATCTTAAAGTAGATAAGATTTGACTTGGCCAGTTTTCATTACATCAGTAATTTTATAAAGTTTTTCAACATAAGTGAAGTCAAATATTTTTAATCGCGTTAATTGTCCCATTGCTGGGCAAAAGACTCCCCTATTTTCTTCCACCTATCGCGGTCTTTTGCAACTTCGAGCCAATTGGGTTCAAGGCAATCGATATCGTCTAGCCAGCGTTTTCGAGTTCTACCTCTGTAGCGTCGAGTATCTGGGGTCCAATATGTTGCTATTTTCGCCCACGACATTCTGCAAACACGACTCGCCCACTCCCACTTCAACTTCGCTGCTTTAAGAAGAGTTTTTTTGAAATACGTAAATAATATTTATGTTTTGTAAATAATTGTCTGGGTTCAAACTGAAAGTTCTAGTCTTCAACAAACAATTTTAACTATTTTACGAGTAATATAAAGTTCCATTAAAGCTAATCTGAATATTAATCAACGTCAAACCTCAAGGGCCACAAAAAAAATGAACCCCAATCAAGGAAACATTCATTTTGTACCGTCAAACCTGGGAAAACAATGTATGTATTGTACTCTAACACAATACTGTGCCATATCAATTTTCATGTTGATAAACTAAAATTTAACCCTCGTAACGCTCGCGCGTTCAAATTTGACCCGTACCACGTAGAAAATAGGAGTTTTATACTGAGAAGTTGGCCGCAAACTAAACGTTTAGCTCCCGGGCATAATTTTGATGTAGAACACGATACTTGAGTCAAATTAATAGCTTATCTGCGATCAGTTCGTCGGTTATTATGTCACTCATTGCGTGGGCTTCCATTGCATCCACCTTTTGACGTAGGGCTGGTATTTTTGACACAATCAGACGTCATGCTATATTATAATCTTAAAATTAAAAATACACCATCATCAAATAATATTCACCTTAACAATAAAATATTGGAAATTTTTTAATTCGTTTTTGAAGAAAATTAAAAAAAAAATTAATTTTAATTATGAAATTAAAACACATACAAAAATATAGTTGAGTAAATTATTGAATTTTTAAACATACATAAATGATTAAAATCCCTTATTTATCTGGTCTAGACTAAAACAATAGAGGCAAACAAAAATATGAAAATTATGTCTCCATGTTCAACCCTGCCAGAGCCCAGGGGTGTAATGCGGCTGCCATTGTGACTGAGGGTTATCTGCAACATCTAGACTTTTGTTGCCGACGGTAATCAGAGACCGCCCTATCGCTGCGGATTATTAGACGGGGTCTTTTTTACCCGCTGCGATATTTTGCGGGTTATGTTTTGGTTAAACTATATTATATTCGTGATAAATTTTTAGTAGTTATTGATTTTATGCGAATATCAAGAACTAATACTTAATATTTTTTTTTTTTACTAAACAGACATGACATTAATATGTCAACAGGCTCGGCACCTGTTACATGGGCCAAAAACGTAAGCGGCGAATCGTGGTTGCGTTGGGTGGATGCTTGAATGCATGTATTTACCTCTGCCTACCCCTTCAGGGATTACAGATGTGAAGTTCCGTTTAAATTAAAACTGTCTTAACTTTTTACTTCATATTAGATATGTTTTCATAGTAGTCCTTCACGAACCTACTACCTACCCTACAAACACCTCACAAATAATTAGTGTTTTAATCTAAATAAAGTAATTACACACAAATTGTGGTGCATGCATAAATAAAGCATGGATAAAATAGAAAAATATTTCAATGAGTGTAGCTCGCGAAAACCTAAGAACATACATATTATAAACGAAGTTCATTCATTTTCAAAAAAAGCCCAAAAGAAATAAGAACCACCGTCCTAGTTCTACAATTAAAAGTAGGTACCATCTGACATTCGTATTCCCCCAATCGAATAAAATTTAAATTTCGAAATGTAAAACAATTTTTTTTCGCGACATTAAAATGTCCAGCGATATCGGAACTAATCTGAATCACTTCCGAATCGACAATGCGTTATGTCGTCCAGAAATCATCGCATTTTCTAAAATAAATTCAGTCGTCATGGGAACTTCACGGTACTAATAAGGGAATTCGTCCGAAAATACAAAAAGGAGAAGGACATTTCGATTCGTGACGCGATAAATCGATACAGAAAGTGACATGTGTTTTGAATACGGTCTCAACTTAATTTTTTTTCGTAACTTTTTTTGGTCAACGGTATACTTGTATTGTGCCTAGCTTTGAATAAGAATGGACGGAGGGGCAAAGGCAATTATATTTTGTGCCAGTGAAAGAAGTTTGTAAATGCAAGGAGGTCGGACAATGCATGGGGTGCACCGTGGTCGTGTGTCTTTGTACCGCTATGTTTTGCTTTAGGATTGGACTTATCTGATCTTATCTTTGGACAAGAAGAAATTCATAAATAAATATTTGAAATATATTTTTGTTTTTTTATTCATATTTATTCCTTATATAATCATATCCACACTTCATGTGTGATTAAAAACTTTCTTGATTATGTATAGGTATTCAGGCCACGTCTATCGCGTTATAATTAAAAAGTGTAGGTATATTACAAAGTTTCCGATCGTTACACAATTACACACCGCCCGTGCCTCTTCTACATTCATCCATCTACATACACTCATACATGCACGGTAATTTCAAAGACTCTTAACTAATTATTGGCAATAATAATTAGTTAAGAGTCTTTGAAATTAGTTAATTACTTGAAATCTTTTGGATTCATTGTGCATGTGCACAATATCCTTCCTTCCTTGTCGGTCTTCCATTTCGATAGAAAGTGTTTTTTATGGCTCTTAGGTAGGTAGTCTTTATAAAATCTCATCAATTCGTTAGTTACTACAGCCTCTCATCATCACATAATGTTCACTCTTTCATATCTCTTCTCAGTAGCATGTCATTTGAAGTTCTGCAGTTATCGCGTCTAGTTACACTAATCCATTCTTCCAATATGTTGTCCATTTCAATCGGCCTTGATATTAATGAATTCACGAATTTACAAAAAAAAATAGATTTTATTGAAGCATTCTCAAAATTTTTTTTATTTGTAATTATGACCCTATTACGAATTTTAACATGTAAACTTTATTATTGCAAAAATATGATTGAATGAAAAAAATGCTGTAAAGTTTTTGTAGATAATTATCCAATCGAAAGAAAAAACATTCTTTTGCCTGCCGTTGATATAGTTTCTGGCCAACTCTAATTTTGCGACTGATTACCTTAGTCCTAACTTACAACTTATTTTATTGCAAATAAATAAATTGCATATTTTTTTATCAGTGAGTATACAATATAACAACATACCAAATTAAATATTAAATGTTTTAATTAAAATTATTAACTTCTAATCAAATGTGGAGTAGGTATTTTTACCTAACGTCCTATTTTTTTTGGCATCTCAATCCACCGTAACGTCCATCTACTTTTTTTCGTCCGTACATTTTTTTTCTTTTACAGCTACCCCTTACTGATCTTCTTACGACAACGCATTGTATTTTACGATGCCCATAAATATTTAATCTCAACACAAAAAGAAAAAAAAAATGTTTTCTCAGCCACTCACGGGTGTTATACAAATTTGCTCATGTTTGTCGAAGCAAAAAATACTGACCACTAACAAGCTCTTCTTTTAAAACCAAAACTCTCACGCCCTTCAAATAAATGATATCAAACTTTTTTCGTGAACCAAATATATTTGACAAGGTGTATTTTTTTTAAAATGACATAGTCATAGGATTATACTCGTATTATTATCTCCTAAAAAGTGATAACATGCATGCCTTAATTGTAAAGCTATTTACTCCAATACAGTTTTAATCCTTATTAAATTAAATACTTTGCACATTATTATAATGTAACACTTACACCATATTTATAGTTAAAATTAATAAGTTGTCGCAGAAAACAGCGCATGGGCAAATAAATTTAATTCAATGCGGTCCTCATACTGATGATGGCCGCTGTTTTTTTTAATTTATTTTAAGGCATGGTCAGTTGGTAGTAAATAACATCCAAAATCCTTGGTAGTGTAGGTACACTTATGCAACAAGTAAATTTTAGTATCTATGTAGTAAGTACCTAACTTTTTCTATCTCGAATAACAGTATATTGATATATGCATGTATGTATGTATCTTCTCAACATATTTATAAGGTGCTATATCCTTATTTTCACATTTTATCGAATGAATTTTAGGGCGATCTTTTTTTGCTATTGTTGACCGCTCCGGAATTTGCTTAACTTTTAGCAAGATGAGCTCCTACGTCAATATCGTACCCCTATCCATCAAACGTGAGGGTCGACATTGACAAAAATTTATGGGATTAATATTTACAAAGGCAACTGTGTACGTCGCTTCCATCTTCAGTACAATCATGTTAGAAGAACACAATTTAACACTAGGTACTGCGTGTTCGCAGGTTGGAAAATCTGAATGTACCTCTTTGATTATATACACGTCGTATATAATCAAAGATGTATGTAGATTATTGAATAAAGCGAGTTTATTATATTATAATGTGATTTTATTTTCCACTTACAACTGACCGATACAACCATTGATTGCAGAGAGAGCAAGGGAGCACAGACCAATAATATCTTAGCAGTGTTACATTTTTTAACAGTGTTGCCACATTCTATCTTATATTAACTTATAACATAATTCATTGTTTTCCAACACCCCACCTCAATGTAATATTTTAATAGCAAAAAACCAAAAAAAAATCTTATTTTCTAAATTAACCCGCAGTTTACAACAAACCTATTAAGTAATTCTTTATTTAATGGTTTTGTTAACATTTCTGCTATTTGTTCCTCAGTCTTAATATACTTTATTTGTAATTTCCCTTTTTTTATCAATTCTTTTACAAAATGATATCTGATATCTACATGTTTTAAGCGTTTAACGATTTCGGTATTAGCAACTATTATGGCAGACTGATTGTCACAGTATATTGGAACTGGGTATATATTATTTATATTAAACTCTTTCGACAAATTAATTATCCAACATGCTTCACTGGCTGCCATACTAAGAGCAATATACTCCGATTCTGTTGAGGACAATGTTACAGAACATTGTTTCTTAGAACACCAAGATACTAAGCAATTTGAAAATTTAAAACAACAGCCGGTAGTTGACTTCCTATCTTTAACATCCCCCCCCCCCTCCCAGTCAGCATCACAATACCTTATCAACAATTTACTGTTACAGTTAAAAATTAATTTATAATCAATAGTACATTTTTACATATCTCAAGATTCTTTTGAGCGCTGTTAGTAAAACATTATTTGCATTATTCTGATATCTACTCAATATAGAAATAGCTACACACAAATCTGGTCTTGTACCTGAAACTGCATACATGAGGCATCCTATGATTTGTCTACATGTATTTTCAATATACTTATTTACTTTACATTTATTACTATTGTCAAACATTTTTGTGTTGAAATTTTGATCCATTGGGGTAGAAATTGGTTTACAGTTCAGCATTTTAAACCTTTTCAAGACATTTTCCAAGTAAACCTTTTGATCTAATTCTGTAATACTATTAATTATATCTTGCTTGACATTTAAACCTAAAAAAATTGTAACAAGACCCAAGTCCTTCATTTTAAACATAAAAGAGGACTATCCCAAAGAAACCCTAGACAAACGCAAACAGTTGCAACCGCAAGTAGAAGAAGAAATAAAGAAAGGCAATATCGCGTATATAAAATACGACAAGCTCATTGTAAAAAAGCCAAAAGAAAATAGAGAGAAGAGAAAAAGAGAAAGTTCCAACTCACCAAAGACACAATCAGAAAAGAAAACTAACAAGAAAGCAACACTGAATAATCCATTACCCACACTACCCAAAACACATAATTGAGAAATAACAAGACCCAACATACTAAACTATGTAAAAAGAGCAAGCTCTGATCCACAAATATATCTCTCAAAAAACTAATTATGGCCTCGGATCACCGGAATCAAATGATAAACACACCAACAATTAATTATATACACCAACAATCAACAGAATGTCTTCCACCACGGCTGGTCCCCGTGGAAGACTTAGACTATCACCCTCTAACAAGAACAAAAAACAAAAGGAACGAAAACAAGTTGTTGAAGATGAACTAAAACTGACCGCAGGCCCAAAATGGAGAAGGGTTGCTAGAGACAGAGTACAATGGAAATTGTTAGAGGAGGCCTTTGCCAAGAAGCAGACTGAACTCAGAGATATTTTATAACTAAAGAGACAACGACAACACAAAAGAAAGAAGAAAGCCGTTCAGGATAAGAGGCTTATTATTGATTTATTTATATGTATTTCGTACTATATTCGTATGTAATATTGATATTACTTATGTATTATATATATATATTTATTAATGTTACTAAATATGTACTTAATATTATTATCTTCTAAATAATCTCTTCTTTTTCTATTAAATTTTTCATCAGTAGTTTAATGCACCTTTTCGACAGATTCATTTAGCCCTAAGGTTGGCTGGTAGAGAATACCACTAGGTATTAAGCACGCCTTATGTACATCAATTTGTGCACAAAAGAATAAATAAATAAATAATGTATGGCCCTGTAATTTCCGGCACAGAGGCATAACACCTTAGGCCTCAGGAGTGGCAACGCATCTGCATTTTAACCTCTGATCATTGTGTGGGTGTCTATAGGCTGCAGTCATCACTTACCATCAATGTGAACTGCATACTTGTTTGCCACTTTTATTATATTAAAAAAAAACAAAATTAAATGCTTGTAATATTATTTGTTACTTGCTGTTGCCCGCGGCTCCGCCCGCGTGTACGCGCTTTTCGTGTAAGCTGTGGAAACTCATTAAATCATCCCATGGCATCCCACAGGAACATTTTTCGGGATAAAAAGTATTCTATCTGTATAACAATTTTTTTTTTTTTCAATTTTCAAATTTCATTAAATTCCGTTCAGTAGTTTCGGCGTGATTGACGGACAAACAACCAAACAAAGAAACTTTCATATTTATGATATCAGTTGTGATTAATACTCAGTCTTCACTAAAATGATATATATTACATACTTACTATTACTTACCACCAAAACTGATTTTAATTTACGCAGGGTCTAAGACCGTTGGGGCACATAAGCTAATGTCGATCAGTACCCCCGATCGCCAAAGCCCTGAGATAAACATAGAATAAATGAGAGCAGTAAGTAACGTTTCTGGACTCTGGAACGATTCAGTGATAAAAGTTTACGAGCCACGGTTAAAGGGTGGCTGGGAATCAGTCCAAAGGCAGCGTGTTTCCATTATACAGTTTATTAAAAAAGACGAAGATACTATACCCAATAAATAATGCACATCGAGCCTACGAAAGTGACAATCGACTAGCTTCGTAGATCGTAATCTCTGCTGCATACTGCCTACGTAAGCACTGACACTCCGATATTGGTCAAAACTTGATCAAAATGGTCGACAAACGTCATTAGGGGAAAGACTTCGGCTTATTTCGGGTATGTAGAGCGTTATCTCTTCGCATCTTAGAAAGAGATAACGCTCTACATACCCGAAATAAGCCGATCCTCCTAAGGTCGATGTGGAATATTTATAGTCGTCTGGCGTCGGGACCCACCGCACACTAGTGGGAGAATGTTCGTCTACTGGAAGAGAATTCTTCCTCTAGTGCTATCAGACAACCGAAACGAATCGAACCGAAAACGAATCCGCTGTTCAGTTCATTACTTCTTTTCTAAGCAATATTTCTTGTGGTAACGAAACGGCCAAGCCACGTGTTTTAACCAACCAACAACGTAACGTGTTCGCGAATCTTGCGCTCGCAGCAATGGAAACAAGCCGATTGAATACCGCAAAGGGTTACCATGATCCCACTAAGCCGGCTAAAATATGCCATCACGCCCTGGCTTACTTCACCTCAACTTTATGCGCTGCTTTTTGCCACTGACTTCGGATTACCGTATTTTTTATCTTTATCTATGTGTGAAACTTATGGTTGGGGTATAGTTGCTATTGATTATTGCACCAGTAACGGCCAAATACTCAAACGTCACTCAAATCTAAGTGGGACTTAAAATTCTTCTGTCTTTATAAAACACGTTCAAACGATAGAGATATCTCACAGTTGAGGGTTGCTTAAAATTGAGTGACGTTTGTGTATTCAGCCATAAGTCTATTGGAATAATTTTTTGGTGGTACAGCTCCAGTGACGGAACTAACCCCTTATTCATAAACGTACATTAGATACGTTTTAGCTATAGAATGCTTTGTCTTTGTCAGTTGCATTGTCAAATGTGCAGGATAGAAAGAGACAAAGGAGAGATTAGCAACACTTTAGCTAAAATACGTTTATGAACAAGGGGGTAAGGTTTTAGGTGTGTCAGGAGTGGTGTTGCTTGTTGTAATACTTAGGAATGGCTAGGTATATGCATTTTGATCTCTGGTTTTTGTGTAGGTGCCTACAGGCTGCAGTCATCAGTTAACATCCAGTTAACTGCATGTTTATTAGCCTTTTACATTACATCAAAAAATCGCGGAACTTGTAAGCAATTTCCACTATGTTATCTATCTGCAACTAAATAATAAGCTGCTGTTTATTGATTAAACCCTAGCGTTTTATGATGATTTTAGATGCTGATTAACTGTTTTGTTTTTTCGGGCACAAATGGAATGGTACTTACTTTCAAACAGAATTTTTAATTTGTTTATGTAACTATGTATTATTTTTTGAATTTACAAATAGGAACTCCAAAAAAAAGTCATCGCCAAATCAAACCGCAAACTCTGCTGTCCAAGATATTTAACAGTCCAATTTTTATTTATTGCGAAATTATACGGTCGTCGTGAGAATCAACAATCTTCCGGAAAGGGGATTGGGGATAAAATGTGGCCACTGGGCAGATTATGAGGGGAACACGGCTTATATTTGTCGATTTTTGTGGACATTTCAATATAACGGTATGATATTATGGCTTATCGTTGTGTCTTCTTAGTAAATGGTATGATTCGTTGCTAACCTAGATAATTTAGCTTTGAATGTTATATTAGCCTTGGTTTGTGAATTCTTTTGCGTTATCTTCTTCTTTGTCGTGTCCTCATGACTGAGGGTCGTGACCACCAAAAGCAGCATCTCGGGGCAGTGCTCTAAATAAGCATTGATCTATGCTTGCTATGCTTATATTTATAAGCAGCAATCCATGTGGATTGGGCCATGTGGCCCAAAATAGAGAAGCCTCTATTTTGGGCCATGTGGATTGCTGTTTGCGTGTTGCAATTGATGCCATTGCATCTATCCATCGAGTGGGCTTTCTGCCTCTACTCCTTCTTCCTTTTGCGTTATACAGGTACCTATTAGGTATGATTTTAACAGATTTGCTTTAAAATTTACGGGCGATTATTACCGAGATTACATTTTCAAAATTAAAATAAATTAAGTAATTAAAGTCTTCTCAAATAAAGGGCGTGTTTGTCTCGTCAAAAATAATATAGCACGTAAAGGGTACAAGCAATTTCAAACAAAATTCCATACTAAATGAAAAACTCTACAAAAGGTCTCACATTTTATTGGAAATCAAACATTTGAACGCAGCTTATTATAAGTACAGTTATACTAATAATTTAATAGAGCAAGTACTTAACTTTTGAGGTTCTTCCTTAGTAAATGTATGCGAAATATCAGATGGCCTGTGCAGTATACAAAATTGACTAAAATTCCTATTTGCTGTAATAATTTATCTGGAATAGTAATATTTTTAATCATCGTAACAGCAAACCAGTTTTATTGCATCATTACCTACTCCAATGTCGCCAAATCAAAATAGGTAACAGGTAACGAAGTATATTTGGTTCTTTACTAAAATTAACAAAATGTTTATCTATATCAAATTGAAATGATCCACAATTATGAGAAACTTAAAACTTTAATTATTTTAAAAGCTAATCGACGAAACCCGAGTTACTCATATGCCTACGTAGCTCACCTCGATTGTAAGCCAAGAAGTAAGCAATATGTATATTAAAAAATATAATATTTGACCACGACAATCCCCTTGGCACATGATTAAAGTGGCGGTCGACGTGTAATCCTCTCGGTTGATTGATAGTCGCTCTTTGTACCCGATAAACTGAATTTTCCCTTTTTTTCGGCAAATCCGTTGAATAACGTTTGCTGGTCCCTCGTGCGTTTAAGTGATAGGGCGAACACGTTATCAATATCCTGTGTTGAATTTTAGATGAATATCGAAATTCGAAATGTTGTGGTTATTGCACTGATTTAACAAACTGACGTACCAACCAATTTTTTAAATGGACTTACTTATTGGCAGTGTCCATCAAGTATGCAGTTCACATTGATGTTAAGTGATGACTGCAGCCTCTAGACCACACAAAGACCAAGGTCAAAGTGCAGATGCGTTACCACTCCTGAGGCTTAAGGTGTTATGCCTCTGTGCCGGAAATTACAGGGCCGTACATTACCACCTGACCGGAACACGATAGTGCTGAATACTACCATTTAGCGGCAAGTATCCTAGGTAATGCGGTGGTGCGTCACTGGAACTCTACCACCAGTAAAGGTAAAGATGGTCAAGTTCTAGTGTATGTATGTGTTGCGATATTTACTCCTTTAGCTTGCATTTTGTAATTAGGTACTACCTGAAGTACGAAATCAACGGAACCATTTTAGTTGGTAATGTAAGTTAAATACCTCGTCATTTATGATTCAGGAGCAAACTTTTAAGGTATCTTAAGTGACACATATTGAGATTTCAAAATGTCATGGATTTGGAAACTTTTGCAAGTTTTTTGGAAAAATATATAAAATGTCAAAATTCAGAAAAAATATACACTCAACGCCTCCCCCCCCCCCCACACTACGGTAAAAACCTTACCGGACTGCTTATAATAGTGTTCGTATTTGCTAGTTATTAAAAAATGACAAGTGCTCAAAAGATTTTCAGGTAAAGAATTATACGAAGTGTACCTTTTTAATTGCTTAAAAATAGAACAATGAGTGCAAATTGAACAAAATATTCGTAATTACAAAACTTTGACTTAATATACAAATAGTTAATAATATATTAAGTCTCCGATTCATTAGGGGACTATAAAAGACGTTTAAAAAATTTAAATTAATTTAAAATCTGGAAATTAAAAATCTCGAAGGTCAGTTCTGCTTGCGTCCAGTCGCACCTGCCTCTTGAATAATAATACGATGACATTGCAACCGCGTACCGTACATGCGATAGAATAAATTATTTGCACACAAAAGATGACCGGCCGGACACAATACACTGTTTTCTTAACACAAGGGTATATTCAAATTTTAGGGTCGCGCGATTTTAAATACGGAATCATTATTTCTCGTTTTTTTTTCACAAACTGCCCTTTTCTCACGGGTCAAGCGGTGACCTTTGCCGGACAATGCGCGATAGATCATAAGACCGCGGCTAGAATTTATAATTAATGTCCCCGGTTCGATCCTGGCTTTGTGAGAATTCGCGGATAATGGCGGATCTTTGTCACGATTTATGTGCATACGTGAATAGTTGTACTAGTTGCGTGGAAAGTGGAATTTCTTGATTATTGATGAATGGTGCCGCGACGGTTGCCCGTGAACGGTCTTGAGAACTGAGCTTGTTTTTGACACTTGTTCCGTCATTAATCTTTTGTGCATGACCTTTCTCGGGGCATTGGTGTGCGAATTTGTAATATAATTGGATGTTTCAACAATTTTTTTCATAGTCATAGTGTAATATGAAAATTTACCCGTATGCTAAGGTGTTATGTTTAAATGAAATACCTACTACCTACAGCAGTAAAAATTACATTAAAGGCGATTATCCTATTTTGTTTATTTATATTATTGAACCATTTATGATGCAGAATGTACAATGTACAATCAATTTTAATACTATAATTTTATACTATAGGCAGCTCCCATATGATTATACTTACAAGTAGTAGATAGGTTGGTACATTTTGCTTATATTTTGCTTAACGTCTAATTTTAAGTTTATTTAAAATTTAAGTAAAATACCTAGGTAGTTATAAATTGAGAATCTAGTTTTTCCTTTCAAATGCTTCATAATACTTTATGACACATACATATACATAAGAAGTACAATATAGTTTGCATAGAATAAATTAGTTAAACAGTTTTGTCGGTCAGAAACTATTTGCATCCCCATGAAGTCCTTTAAATATCAAATATGTGTTCAAATAAAGAACACGATAAAATTTAACTGACCAATAGGCACACTTCAAGCACGCGCCATATTATACAGCATCTCATCTTCTATTGAGATTATAATGAGCACTAGGGTTATACGAGCCGGCCTAACTGGACCATACCTGTTTTTTATACACGTGATACCATTTGATCAAAGGAATATTTACAATCTATATTAAAATACGTAAGTGAAGGGTTATTATTTTGAACTTTGCCTCGATAAAACTGTTTAAATTCAAACGTTTTCTGTTCGTATTTTCAATCGTAACTGGATAGGTATATATGTTTAATACTTTAATCGACAAGGTTAGAATACACCTACGAAGCCAAATTAAATCGTGCGCAAATAAGAGTTGCTGGCTGTTAAAGATAAAATAGTTTAATTAAAAATATTCATTCATATTCGGTCATTTTTTGATTGGCAACCTAGTGGATATATATTCTCTATAATCTCGAGATTATAAATATGCGTAAAAATTAGGTTTGGAGCATATCTGGATGAACGAAATGATTCTGCAGTGGAATCCTAACCTAACTCTCCAATGGGGCAAAATCATTGGTACAGCTTCGATTACCACGACATATAGTAGCTACCGGCCACGTTAACTGCTGGACTTTACCCTGATCGTACTTACCACCTTATTATATCTATTTGCTAAATGATACCTAGCAGTGCCGGATAAAGCCGGTGCGGGGCCCATAGCAAATGTGACCATGGGGCCCTAGAGTTACATTGCCTACTGAAATTTAGGATGTAAATAAAACAGAATATTTACGAAAAGGAATAGAAAACGATATTAGGGGATTACCCCTGTGAGTATTGTGGTATTGCCAACTTGCAACATAATAATGTACCTATATAATTACAGTGTGGCCAACGCTCACTTTGAGAATAGCTAAGATGTATTACATATTTAACATATTTGTGTTTTTTTTGGGCACAGGCGCGGGGCCCGTAGCATTTGCTGCCTCCTGCTATATGGCTAATCCGGCACTGATACCTAGATAGTGTTCAGCTTTAGCTACGATCGCAAGCGATCTACTAGGTTATGCGAAATGGGCGCAGTCGTGTGTGTGATGGTGATCGCTCGTGGCAAATACAATTAAAATGCGCGTTTCCATGGTTCGGAGGACACGTTAAGCCGTCGGTCCCGGTTACAATCGATAGATAGTAGTCGGTAAACCTTGTCGGAGGCCTTATGGGCGGTTTGACAACATCCGACAGCGAGTTGGCCATTAATCCGTATCTCAATCAACCCGCATTCGAGCAGCGTGGTGGAGTAAGCTCCTGGCCTCCCCAAAAAAAAGGGGAAAGAGTCGTGCCCAGCAGTGGGACGTAAAAAGAGTCGTTGCCTTGCCTTGCTTCAATATCCAATATATTGTTATTTGTATGTAAATGTCAGGATTTACTTGAAACACTCGCACGTTATTTGTTTGTCATAAAACGAAACGAATCTCAACTCAAACAAGTAATTATCTGGGATCTTAGCATTATTTCATATGACACAGACGAAAACTTCATTTCCTCATAACAAAACACATTTGGTCGCTTCTATTTCCCTAAAAATAATTAAAAATTAAAAAATAAATTAACTTTTTAATTCTATTCTTATAGCCAGTATTCGGCGAACAAAACGTCATTAGTGATGTGAACGAGCGCATTTGTCGGAAGTGGCGACTGCGACAATTTATGTAGACAGTAACGCGCGCGTGGATTTGAAAACCAAATACAATATGCGCGTTGTATAACATTCGTCTAGTGATTACATTGCTTTCATGCTACCGATTGTCGATAGTTTTCATATTTAGTTAACGAATAACGACAATTAATAAGATTAGTTAAACACACACAGATTTATTTTAAAGAAAAATGGAAAGAAAAATTTGACTTCAGGCGAGACTCGAACTCGCGGCCTACTGGGAATCTAGTCCAGCCGCTCTTCCAATTGAGCTACTGAAGTCCTGCCCGATTTGTCAAATCTTTCCTTCACATTTATTGGATTGCTTTATGGTAGCAGCAGCGCCATCTATTGCCAACCATGCTAGTTAGGCAACCGATATAATAGACTTTGCAGTTTATTGAATATCGTAAAGAAGTAGCTTTTACCCTTAATAATTGTTTTATATTATTTCGCATTAACACATGCTTGTGAAATATATTTACACACAGTTTGTTTTAGTTTCAAGAGTCACGTATATCTACTTCATTTTCAAATATAGTAATAGAAAGCGATTAAAATCTATATCTTTACCGAAAATCATGATAGGAACCTTCAACTTGTTAAACTTCTAAAAAATATAATTTTAAATTTATTATAATACACATTTTCTAAAGTTTATAGAAAAGTTAAACTCTATCTTTATGTACTTTTATAAGAATTACGGTTTTTTTTTATAGTTAGGTAACAGTTTTAACACTTTTTTTTGACAGGAACCTGTCACCTGTTTGTTCAAACATTTGATTAGGTACCTATTAATATAGCTATATCTATCCATAGTATAAAGCACTATGATATGTTTCATAATTTCAGCTGAATTATGTCCACTGCTGGACCAATGTCTGCCCACACGTGAGGATATGCCATTATCGTCACGCTTGGCATGCGGATTGGCGATCGCAGTGGCGGTAGTTTTATTGCAGGACACTGTTGCCCATCCCGCGTTATTGCACTCATTACGACCTATTGAAATGGTTTGGCCGCCATTCTTCGCGTTCTTCTTAATTCTTTTCCACTAGAAGAGAAGAGGTGGGTTCATCACGTTCCGTCTCCGCCATGAAATATTTATCGATAACATACTCAACACTATTCTCAAAGAAAAAAGTCACCAGGAAGATATATATCTCAAAAAGGCACGTCGGGTATTTATGGAAATCTAAATAACGCCGGATTTAATTGTGGGGTATAGTTTTTTTAACTATTCGTTTATTTTCGAACGAGTGATTTGTTCGCTGTTAAATATTAGTGGTAAATGAACTGTCGTATGAATGTTAGTGATGTGTCGTTGGGGAGTCTTTATCGTGTAAATTATATGAAGTGTTTCATTTATAATTGCTTCGTTTATACTATTAATCGAGTGAGACATAAACGAAATACTGACTGACCCACACACTTTTTTGTTAGTTGCACTAAGTAAACATTTAGGTACGAAAAGTGGTTTTAAAAAGCAAGTAAATAATAGATTCTTATATTCGTTCTAAACATCTTTGTACTTTATGTATTTATTTGCAAAAGAAATGTGATGTTCCAAACCCATAGAATATTCGATTTTCGCAAAACCTAAGGCGTAGTAAAGAAAATCTGTGTAATCCCAAACACGCTTACAATCCCCGTGTGGATTTATTCAGATGCAGCGGCCAGGAATAAACCAGCGTTGTACATTTTCGTAAAAAAGTGTTAAGGATACGTGTACCTATATTCAAGAGTATAAAATCTAAACTTATTCATAAACGTACATTAGATACGTTTTAGCTATAGAATGCTTTGTCCTTGTCAGTTGCATTGTCAAATGTGCAGGATAGAAAAAGACAAAGGAGAGATTAGCAACAGTTTAACTAAAATACGTTTATATTTATTGTAGCTAAAGTGTTGCTACAAAGCATTTTATAGCTAAAACGTATCTAATGTACGTTTATGAATAAGGGGGTTAGTAAATTTGGCAATAATAAATACAAAATGTAGGTATACCTAAGTATGACTTTTCGACAAAGTTTTTTTATGTTACAAGGTTAACAGACAAGCAGAAGGTCTTCAGGACTACTAGGGAATTTTTGAAAAAGCCCACATAGTAGCGCCACGGGAACACTTCAGAGGGAAATTCGTACCACTACTTGCATGTTTGGGACAGAAACGGACGCAAAAACCGCACCGTTGATCATTAGGTACCATGTGTTCAGATTCAGACGCATCGGTGCGGGTGGAAGGAAATTCTCTCTTCGGCGAGTTGTGCGGTGTAGAAAATAAGACGATCGCATCATATCAATCAGTTGAGCTAAAAATTAAAAATATATTTGCCTTGTATACGGTTATACGGGTTTTGAGAACGCTCAGAATATAATTACATAAAGAAACCCTATAGGTCCATCATCAACGCGAAAATTCATTCAGTCCGTCTACTCGCGTAAAAAGCCTTTTTTCCGTACTCGTGAAGTCTGTACGAATTTCCATCGCGACTGTACTCAAATACAGCCAGACGTGGACCAAGAATAGAAATCTTTCATCTCTCTCTAGAAATTCTTGAACTTCTTTATTCGAGCAAGATGCAGCACCGTCGCCGTCGAGACGCCATTGGTCCGTAACCTTTAACCCCACCCATGAACAAAAAATATCACCCATTAAACTGAAAGAGATCCGTTTCAGCTTCAGATAGTGGCCATTCGAGTGCTGTTAATGTGATATCGCCTTATCTAACGTTCGCTTCGTGTTCGAAAAATGACTTTAAAAAGGGAACGTTAAATAAAACGAGCCAATAGAACTTTTTCAAGTTTTCTAAAGCTGCATCCAGCCATTCAGCCACGCATGTTAGTTATGCCAGCAAATTAATTTTGATAAATTTTATGTGGATTCGGGTAAAGAGTATTAAAGTTTTTCGTCACGGTTGGGGATTTCCGCATATAGTCACCGTTTCGATATTGGGGCAATAAATTTAGGAATATTTTTTGAAAATAGAGCGCTGTTACAAGCCGAGATTCAATGCGTTCCGCGACATTGGGCGCGGAGTGCGCGATATATTGTGAATAAAGCTAGATTTAATGTAATGTAGTGTAAGCGTTTGCCTGGTGCTTAAATTGAAAAAGGTTTCTTTTGGGTTGATTGTTCGCGGAAAAGTGCTATAAATATAATTATTATTCTGACTTCTGTTAGGTTATTTATAATATTTTTTAAGTCAAATTTATTTTATACATATACACTATCGTTATATAAATGCGTTTTACAAATACGATTTATAATAAAACAAAAGGTTTTAAAGGTTCATACTCGATGAATGATTCATATTATATGTATCACCACGCCAGATCCCTTACGGGGTAGGCATATCACAATGACAGGGATTTATAAATCTAGGAATCAGGTAATACTAATAGATAAACTTCTGAAGAGATGCCTTGTCGAAGAAACCCATGAGAAATAGAAAGAAAATAAAGAACAACCATTTTATTGATACAGCCGGTGAGCCACTTACTAAGAAATAAAAAAAAACGTAAAAAAAATCTTATCAAATAAAGAGGTTCCTAATTACTACCTTATTATTTACTGTGAAGTTAGGATGGTTTTCTTTAAATACATTGACAATTCAAACTAAATCACTAATGACCCTAATGAGAGAACCTAGAGATATATTAGAAGTCCTAAAAACGATGTTTATAACTGCTAATTAAAATAATTATAACTTTATAGCTAATAAATTAATTGCTCTAAATACCTATTCCATTTGATTCTAAATCAAAAGAATATCCATCCCCTCGTAATGCGACTTCTGAACAGACACATATCACTACCTCCCCCTTATCTTTGCGATTATTGCATACGATCACGATACAATACACCTTCGCTAGAATAACTTTGCAGTTTGTAAAACTATCAATAAACTTTATCTGTCCTTGTCTCCTTGTACTTAAAGTTCAAATTTATACAATCGAATGTTTTGTTTATAAGACGTAAATGTAAAAATATTTTGTAATTTTTACGAAAGTATGGAAATATTATGGCGGGAAGTCGCTTACGAATTGTCTCGTTATAAAAAAAGAAGGCAAAGGAAAGATGTTTTCGGAGCCAATGAATTTTAATGCGCACTTACAAGACTGTTATTGTTAAGCGATATACTTTTATTTTCGAAAAGGTTTATTTTATATTTATGTTTAATTCATTTTTAAATAGCATCGGTTTTTCCGGTCGATTTATCGGATTTTAATAGAACGTAAAGATAAGGTTTGTCGAAGCTTATCACAGTTAAATATTTTGGATAAGAATAAATTAATTCTAATCAATTTTGTTATAATAAAATATCGAGACGCTTATGTATTTCATTGTTTTTAATCACTTGCTTCTACATAAAAAACTATCTCTAAGATTAATTTATCTTATCAAGCTGCCGCTACAGCATTCCGGTAACTTTTTTATAGAAAGTGGCAATCAAACAACTGAATGTGAATACCGCAGCCTCAACTGGTGACAGATATCGACTGGTGGTAGAGTTTTTACTGGTGGTAGCTCCAGTGACAGTGCTCACGGGTGTAGACACCACCGTTTTATCTATACCTGGTCTACTTGCTGCTAAATGGTAGTGTCACTTTCATTACATAAAAAAAAATCTACTTAAACTAGAGAGTCTCAATACAAATGCACGGTCTCTCGTAAGGCTAAGATCTTTACTATCTTTGTATTCAATTCCTGGGTAGTTAAACTAACATATTAATAACTTTTTATTTTTGAAATTTTGTATGTAGATATTCTAATATTAGTACACAAACAGCTAAACTTTGAACTTTCACCCTCCAACTCCTTAAACAAGGGGGTGGAAGTTTTTTTTTTGAATACGCTTACTCTCTCAGCCCCACAGTAGGTATAAACCTGTGTGCCTGTATCGTGGGTGTCGTGGATGCCGTGGAAACTCATTAACTCATCCCATAGCATCTTACATGTTTTACGGGATAAAAGCTATCCTATGTGTTACTGTTAATCCAAGTCACCCTCTAGGCACAGTATATAGATAATTATACTGTGCTCTAGGTATATGTGTGCCAAATATCATGAAAATCGGTTCAGCAGTTCTTGTGTGAAGGAGTAACAAACAAACAAACAAACATACAAACTTTCGCATTTATAATATTTATACAATGTACTAATAAAATACGTCCCATACAGATTCTTAAGCCACGCATTTTAACAAGTTCTACACTAAGGTGTAGAGCTTGTAAAGTTAGACCTACAAAAGATCTAGTAAATTTTTGACAGTGCGAGCGATATGTTCTCGTCTTGGCAACATATAACATGGAAATGTTTTTGTTGGATATGTTTACCTACTTATTGATTGCGGAATCGATGAAGAACCCAAAGCAAGAATACTTAACCACTGTAACTAAATATAGTGCATTATGGTAAAGTAAGGAGGTAAGACGATACTTACTACACGTGCCGTTTCCTCTATTCACCACTTCCATTTTATTATAATCAATAGATATTGTTAGTGGAGGCATTCTTATGGCATTTGTTGATGGACGGTAAAGGGCGATATCTGGATAGTTAAAGGCGTGGTGAAAAATCTATCTAAAATTCAGGCAGTATACCTTCAGGACTACTTTTCGGCACAGCAGAATAATTAGTGTGTTTTTTAGGTTTCCATACCTTAAAAAGAAAGAAGACAAAACCCTTAAGAGCTGCCCTCCTTGTTTCCCTGCAAGAACAAATGAGAAGAGGAGAGAAATGAGGAAATCCGCATGAGTAACAAAGTTCACTGGTGGTAGACTTCCAGTGACGGAGCTCGCTGGCGTACGCACCACCGCATTACCTAATTTACTTGCCGCTAAATGGTAGTGTTCAGCACTATCGTGTTCCGGTCAGGTGTTCCGGTCAATGTACGGCCCTGTAATTTCCGGCACAGAGACGTAACACCTTAGGCCTCAGGAGTGGTAACACATCTGCATTTTGACCTTAGACTTCGTGTGGGTGTCTATTTAATAAGCTGCAGTCATCACTTAACATCAATGTGAACTGCATGCTTGTTTACCACTTCCATAACATAAAAAAAAAGTTACCGACATAGCCCATCGAATAGCGAAACAAGTGGAAGTGCAAGGCATATGGCTCGAAGAACAGACAGCCGTTGGGGCAGAAGAGTTCTTGAATGGCGACCGCGTAAATGAACCGACGACCTGATGAAGGTTGCTGGCAATCGCTGAATGAGGGTAGCGCAGGATCGCGGGACCATTCGTTGTAACAATCTTTGGAAGAGGCCATCACGCTTAAATTTAATAAGATAAGATAAGATAAGATAAGATAAGAAACATTTATTTGACACACAGCGAGACACATAAAACAGACATAAAACGTAACAGGTAACAGAGAATAGACAACACATTTTCTAAAAATTAATACATACCTATACACGTAATATGTGTCTCACGGCTGCCAAAAAGGTGTCCTGTTCAGCAAATGTCAGGTACCTTCATGTAAAAGGTACCTGACGCTGGTTTTCAACAGGACCCTAAGTGAGTGAACCACGGATGTCAAATTTATAATAAAGGATAATTGTACTAATACTTATACAAGGTACATACATACGGATATAAAACAGATAATAAGCCATTAAAATAACATACTTCATTAAACGATAAATGTAATACATACTAGTAGGTACAAACAATAATAAATAGATTAATACCAAAGTAAATAAAATATAAGTAGATAAAAAACATCTTATTAAATATCATAATAATAATATGCAATCAAAGAATTATAAAGAGCTATACGAGTAACAGCCACCACTTTTATGATATGTCATTATTGAAGATTTAAGACTTACATCGTTATTTTTTTATTTCGTCATGTATTGGTAAAAAGAATATAAAAAATCATTAAGTTATTAGTTTACCCCTATTATTTTCACTTGTAACCAAATTCCTTTCAAGGGGTGATATTGACTTACGGATTATTGGCTGTGACATGTAGACGAACGGACAGACAGACTTAAGAAGAAGTTGATACTTTTTGCGCGAGACACAGAAATATTAAATGGATGAATGAAACTACGACACAAACTGCATTATCATCATTACTTTCAGCAGTCAATCATCATGTCGCAACAGATGCTCGAATTTGAAACGCTCTCATTAAACCAGCCATATCAACTGTTTCCTTATTTATGGAAATTCCTTCGATGTATTAATATGCCAGAAACACAAGACAATTGCTGGTTCTTTAAGGGATTTTGATGCATATTAAGCAAAACATATGGTTTAAAATAGAGGTTTAATTCTGTGGGAGGAAACGGAAGGTGAAGGTGAGTTCCGCCATTAGGGTTTTTGAAGTTTGTTTGGATTGCACTCGGGACGGGCTTTTTGAAAAATGTGTTGCGGGTTGAAAGGTCGTCTATGTTGGTTTTGGGTAAATTTCATTGCTTTTAGAGACACTTACGGGTGTATGAACTTCGATTGTCATCATAAGTAGGTTTTTTTATGTAAGGAAGATGGCAAGCGCATGCAGCTCACATTGATGTTAAGTGATAACTGCAGCCTATAGACTTCTACATAAAAACCAGAGGTCAAAATGCAGATGCGTTGCCACCCCTGAGACCTAAGGCAGAGAATATGTAATAATACTACGTATAGAATGGACACTTCGACGTCCCGCCCGATTTCCCTGCCTCACCCAACCTCCGCCCCTCTTATGGGCGACGTTTGGTATTCTCTACGTGCTACGCACACAGTTACACGTGTAAATTCACGTCACTGATTGATGTCTCTGTAATAGAGACCAAATTAAGCGTTTGTTTGTAATTTTACTGGTGGTAGAGCTCCAGTGACGGAGCTCGCGGGCATAGGCACCACCGCATTACCTAATATACTTGCCGCTAAATGGTAGTGTTCAGCACTATCGTGTTCCGGTCAGGTGGTAATGTACGGCCCTGTAATTTCCGGCACAGAGGCATAACACCTTAGGCCTCAGGAGTGGTAACGCATCTGCATTTTGATCGTGGTCTTTGTGTGGGTGTCTATAGGCTGCAGTCATCACTTAACATCAATGTGAACTGCAGGCTTGTTTGCCAAATCGATTACTTAAAAAAAAAAAAAAAATTTGGCGGAATGTCCGCGGTGTGCCTAAGGTGTCATGTCTCTGTGTTAGGTATTACGGGGCCATACATTACCATCTAACCGGAACATGATAGTGCCGAACACTACCCTTTAGCGGCAGATAGGTTAGCTGTAGCTCGGGTATTTTAAGGTTTTTAAATTATCATCATTTCTCAAGCCGAAAGACGTCCACCGCTGGACAAAGCCTTCCCCAAAGACGCCCACATCAGGGTTGTGCGTCTTTAGGGGAGAATATGCCATAATCGCCACGCTTGACAGGCTTGGCGATCGCAGTGGCGATAGTTTTATCGTGAGACGCGTCGTTGTTATTTTTAAAACGTAACTTCACGCCTGTAATTCCCGAAGGGGTAGACAGAGGTAAGTGCAAGTATTCAAGAATACATGCAAACCACAGAATATCTATTCCGTGATGCAAACACCCGCGATTTGCCGGTTGCGTTTTTGTTCTAAGTAAATGAGAAGTCTTCCATAGTTTCGACTATGAAACGTTAAAAGATATGCCTCATTAGCCTAGTGTTAGCAGGCCACTACTACTACGCTGGGGTCCTATGTTCGATTCCCGGGTTCGGGGGTTATTAGGGATAACGGTGTAAAACCCTTTATCTCTATTATATCGGTTCTATTGGGATTTTTCCATTCAAAGTTCAAAGTTCAAAGTTTTATTGCTTTCATGTAGGTGGTTTAGGTGTTATTTTAAGTAATTTGTATCGACATGATACCCGTCGGGCGTAGCAAATAACATAGTTATATATTATTATTCTATATCTTAATCATAATACTTAGGCATTTTAATTATGAGTGAACGTGAAACAGAAAATGAGTAAGTATGTGTATTTCGTCCATTTTAATGAGTACGGTTGTCACTGAAAAAATCACTCAGACTGTAATACGATTTCTCTATTAAAAAGTTTTTTAGACGTTTTATAAACACATTAAAGTTAGGCTGGGTTTTAATATCGTTCGGTAGGTGATTATAAATTCTTATTGCACTTACGTACGGACTACACTTATATATTTCTAATCTACAACTGGGCAGACTAAAGTTGTTAGCAAGTTGCTTTCTAACTGAGTGATGTTTTTGTTGTTTAGCCTTTTCGAAGATTTTAGGGTTATTTTTTATAAATTTACTTATCTCTAGGATATATATGCATGTCAATGTTAATATTTTTAACTGTCTAAAATGATTTTTGCAAGATGATGTACGGTCAATATTTGTTATAATTCTTAATAATTTCTTTTGTTGTAAAAATAATTCTGAAATATGTTTACTATTTCCCCATAAAATGATCCCATAACTCAGCCAGGAATTTGCGTACGCATAGTAGGCCGACATAGCGGTTTTCTG
Source organism: Macrosoma leucophasiata (assembly GCA_036365455.1). Taxonomy (NCBI): domain Eukaryota; kingdom Metazoa; phylum Arthropoda; class Insecta; order Lepidoptera; family Hedylidae; genus Macrosoma; species Macrosoma leucophasiata. The sequence continues at coordinate 16,239,705 of JAWQUS010000021.1, forward strand.
GTCGGTACTTCTTTTTAATTCGTACAGTGCAAAGGAAAAGCTTGACAATTTTGCTTTAATTTTTTCGATGTGGGCTCTCCAATTTAAGTTCGAGTCTATTTCTATGCCCAACATATTACAAGATTTTACCTTTTCAAGCGTGGTTTTTTCTATTGTTAGTTCCACATCTAGAGGTGATTTTTGGTATGGTAAAAATTCTATTAATTTTGTTTTGGAATAATTTACTACTAAGTTATTTTTATTTAGCCAACTTATGACCATCTGGAAAGTGTCAGTCAATTTATTTTTAAATTGTATCGTATTTTCATATTTAAATAGTAAAGATATGTCATCAGCAAATAGTACGCAGTCAGTATTTATATTCTTAGTCAACTCATTAATATATATTAAAAACAGTATACATCCTAATACACTACCCTGTGGTATAGAGTTGTCCATTTTATGTGGTCTAGATCTATAGTTCGTGACTCTATTTTTATTAAGTTCACAATGTTCTATTTCCACATATTGGGTTCTATTTTTCAAGTACGATTTGAGCCATTCATGTGCGTTTCCTCGTATTCCCGAATCATAGATTTTAGACAAGAGAATATCGTATCTTACCCGATCATAGGCTTTTGACATGTCTAGTAGTATTCCTACCGCATATTTCTTTTCGTTTATAAATGTCAATGCCTGTTGTATAAAGTTGTATACGGCTAACGAAGTGGATTTTCCTTTTCGAAAACCGAACTGATTTTTGTCTAGGATATGGTTTGTCTCTAGATAGGAATACAAACGGTTTGACATGGCCTTTTCAAAAATTTTTGAAATTGTCGGTAATAACGCGATTGGTCTGTAGTTAGACGGATTACTTTTATCACCCTTCTTGTAAATGGGCTTTATGATAGCGATTTTTAAAAGATCAGGAAAAGAACCGTAGAGAAATGATTGATTTATTAACAGGACTAGTGGCTGTACAAATTCACTGGCACATTTTTTCAAAACTGTACATGGTAATTCATCATATCCAGCGCTACGTTTGTTTTTTAGTTTTGTCAATATAGTTTTTATTTCGTCGCCATCTACCGGGGTAAGATATATGCTATGACTTGGCAAATCTGATTTCTTAAATTTATTGTGCGTTCCATTTTCTGGAAGTTTCCCAGAAGGTACCTCGAAGTTTGGTAATGTGCCCGGAGATATCAATAGGCTCACCACCTGTTACATGGGCCAAAACGTAACCGGCGAATCGTGGGTGCTTGCATGTATGATTGAATGGATGCATTTACCTCTGCCTACTCCTTCGGGGATTAAGGCCGTGAATTTACGTTTCTTTTATTTAAGCATTTCGGCCACAGACTATAATTACAAATAATACCGTAGCGTATAAACATCTATATCAAACCGGGTATTTAAATATAATTACGTTGCCACTCCTGAAGCCTGAGTTTTTATGCCTCTGTACCGGTAATTTCAGAGCCGCTAGACCGCCGAACACGATAGCGCTAAACACTACCATTTAGCGGCAAGTAATGCCGTGGTGCTTACGCCCGCGAGCTCCGTCACTAGAGCTCTACCTTTTTGTTGTATATAAAAAGTAATTGTGATATATTTAGGACGTCCGTCCCGGTCAAGTTCTGTGGGAAGCCGTACCGTCCTGGAGTCAAGACGGTGCGGGGGAGGGACGGGGGGTGGATAAGAGGATTGCGTTTCGCTTGTAATACTATTGTGGGACTGTGACTACTGATCGTACGGTGACTATGATGACGGTAATCCGGGGATAAATTTCATACTTAATTATAGGCTAAAAGTTAATCTCGAATGATACTAGTTAACTGCATACTGCGAATTAAAGGAGATATTGCGAGCTCGGCTCTGGTTCGTACACGTCCTCAAAAATGGGTAAATTAAAGAAGAATCCGAAAAAATACAGTTAATTTATTCAAGAATATATTTTAGAGTTACAATCACATATAATTCAAACGATTTTATCATTTTCAACCATGTTCAACATGGCGGCGATACAGCCGACGCTTGGGATAGTACCTATATGAATAAAACAAAACTAATGCTATCTGTATCTTACTAGTGCATCACATATTATCAAAAAAACGATGTATCGAATCGATGAATTTAAAGAAATTCCGATGAATTTCTTTAAATTGGAAATCGATTAGTATTAAGTTCTTAACATTAACACATGAAATCGATTTCGATAGTATTTAGAAAATATTCCTTTTATTCTCCAAGTACTATATAATCAAAAACCAATTAAAAAAAGAAAATGACAAAATGACATCGCCCGCCATATTCGCCATGTTGGTTTTGAGTTGCAATTCTAACTGCAAATAATGTTTTGCAACTGCAAGCAGAGCTAAATAAGTGAAAATATGCAGTAAAAACGTTTTTAAATTGATTTTGCCTGTTAATGATATTGTGTACAATACATGGCCGGAGGTCCATACATTGTTGCAACATCTCCATTGTATTTGCTGTCTTAATATAAAGATGTAACGGGAATAATGTACACTCTTCAACTTAAGCTTAAGGGAAAATATCCGCTATCACAACCCTATAGATTAGTATCGTATTAGTAGTAGTAATGTAGGTAACATTGTCCCTGTGCGAAGTTTATTGAAGTTGACGGACGTGACAACCCCATTGACAACTGGCGGACTAGAAATGCAATGCCATATTCGAGTTTTGGCGGGAACCTTAAAAGAGGCGTATGGTGCTCTTATTTTATTTCATTTTCTTAGTGTATTTTTAATTTATATTGAATAAAGTTGGTGGCATTTTGTTTGATATCGGTTTAATACAGTGCCCGTGTATAGTGAAATAGAATAACAGTGCGAAAACACGACCTTTCAGGTTGCCTCCAAAACTTCATTGTAAATGTTCTGGTAAAGTAGCCATCGCTTTACTCGAATAATTTGATTGTAACTCACTTAACTGACAAATTATACTTGATAACTTATATACTTGATACTTACATATTATACTTGATGACTATATTATACTTACTTTTACGCTGCTTAAATAAATACGAAATATCGTTTTACTTGACACTGGCAATATGCGTAATAGCGATGCCAAAATAACAAAAAAAAAAAAAAAATCCAATATTCCTTACAATAAATGAATGTCAAATAGGTATCCTATACTTCACGATGATTGAATGGTCACTCTTGCTCCGAAGCCAATGAGCAAACGGAAGTCACTGCACGAAAGACAGTAAACGAAATTCTTACTTTTCCTATTGTACTTATGATGTGGGTATTTATTAGGTTTCCTTAATGACCCTCTTGCCGTGTCCATTTATGGATAACTTTGTGGACTTTTTCCTTTTATAGACTGACTAGCTTTGAACCGCGGCTTCACTTGCATTGTTTTATCTTTCCTAAAGCTTTATTCAGATCAGCGCGTTATTCGCTACCGACGCGGCGACATGGGCAGCGAGTGGTGATGAGGTAGATATATGAAATTCCGCGACTATGTTCCTATGTGTTGAGGCTTTGTAGGCGTTTGCCCCGTTGAGTTTCGCCCGATTCGGGTGGAACGACCACGTCTATAGTTCTTAATATTTTTGAGTGGCGATTGCCCCGCAACTTTTTTTAAGGCAATATTTGTACAGTCAGAATGTAAAATCTTAAGTATAAGTGTGATATAATTTTAAGTAAGTACCTAAGTCAAGGAATAGTAAAACCCGCTCGGTAATCCCTACGTGTCGGTAGCGAATAACGCACAGGTCTGAATAGGGCTTTTTTTTACTAAAAATCTTATATTGCTTTTAATACCTCCAAAAATATGTGTACAAAGCTTCATGATGATTGGTTGCGTAGTTTTCACGTGAAAGTGTAAAACACAAACTTATAATACATTCGCATTTAAAATTAAAGTACGGATAAGTAGAGTACTTTCATGAGAAGATTTACTGGTGGTAGAACTCTAGTTCACCACCGCATTACCTAATCTACTTACTGCTATATTGTTAGTGCTCCGGTGTCATGGTTATCTACGCACGTAATCTTCTGTGAGCGCATACATTAAAACGTTAACTCTAATTAAATAAATCATACGTACCTACGACATTGCCCAAAACCTTGCAAAAGAACACCGCGGCTCGCATAAAAGGCAGCCGATTTCGACAATAACCACAAAAAGATACAATAATGATGTTTTAATAACCCAGATGTTCCGTTAAACAGTGGCTGAACGCCGTGGGTGGACATTGGATCTGTGTCACCGAAAAAAAAAAACATGAAATGGCGGCAGCTGTCAATTCGAGCATTGAGACGTCACATTGACAAATTCCGATTGAGCGTTTCAAAAAAAGAACCAATCTCATTTTTAACTACATAAGATTTATTTTAGATTGAATGTTATTATTTTGCTGTATTATAAGGTTGGTAACACATTACCATGTCGTAAAGGGACAGTGGTCATTACGTCGCCGGTAATTCCAACGATGACACGGTTTTAACACAATTGTAACAATTAATTCTATGACCATTTTAGTGTGTAATTGTCGTGGAAAAAAATTAGGTGCATGGGGGCGTGAAATAATTTATTACGTTTTGTATGAATACTTAATAGTATGAACAAAATGGTGCCTTAATAATGTTCGTATTGACAAATTATCTTGTAACGCATAAATATGGCTTTTAATAGGCCTTCTTGTATACACGACTTTTTAAAAAAAACGAAGCCTGGGTTACACCACGATATTTGTTAAAGTTAAAGTTATTGTAACATTTTACATCCTTCTCTAACTTTACCAGATTACCTTAGAGAAGAATGTGATGTAATGACTGCCTCAGTAGCCTAGTGGTGCAGGCCACTACTACTACGCTGGGGTCCTGGGTTCGATTCCCGGGTCGGGGGATATTAGAGATAATGGTGTTAAATCCTTTATCTCTGGTTCTATTGGTATTTCTCCATTTTCTGGTAGTTTCTCAGTAGGTACCTCGAAGTTGGTAGTGTGAATAGGCTCGCCACCTGTTACATGGCCTACATGGGCCAAAACGTAATCGGCGAAACGTGGGTGTTTGCATGTATGATTGAATGCATGCTTTTACTTCTGCCTTTCTTCAAGGATTACAGGCGTGAAGTTACGTAAATAAAGAAATAGTGATAAGAAGTCGATGGATGCGTAGGCATAATGTTAATGAATTAATTTTACAAAATTGACAATTTACGTGTACTTAATTAATTTCACTTTATGCCTTCAGGTAAGTATCACAAATCACAATGCGATGCACATGTGACGCAAGTATCTCCCTCCCACACCATACATGTAACCGAGAAGGTAATATTTCATTTATATCGCAATCAATCCTAAATGAAACGTCGCGAATAGCACAACACGTTTTCCTAACCATTTATTAAACAAACTTGTGAAAATTTCGTGATAATTCCACAGTGTAAACCCGACTTTATGTTCTATTCCGTCTAGTTCAAATTTGGAATTGCGTTGTCATAATAATTTGTCATCTTTGCGAACAGAAATGTGCTCTAATGTTCAAGAGTTAGAGTTCAATGTTGTTTGATAGAAGTGTCGATTCAAATTAGTACATACGCTAAAGTTTTAAGTCGTGGAATGAAATTAATCCGGTTGCTCACCGTCAACGCGGCTTGATTTATTGCACCTGGACTTCCTGACGATCGAAGCTTGTGGTGGGTGTGTTCACGGGCTAATTTGATTCTCATTTTAAATATTAATTACGGGTCGTTCGTAAATAAAGTAGGTACGTCACGCGAAATATCGGCATTTTCGTCAGGATTTTGCCTGTCTTCTCAACATGTACCGTCACACTTGACAACACCTCCTCCCTGATATTATGAACGGTCCCTTACTACTTACTCATTTTATTTTTAATTAGCTGTGCCCGCGACTTTATGATTGTTCAGTATCTACCCCGACGAAGTCGTGGGCGCAGCTAGTATAAAAGTAGCCTAAGTTACTCCTTATTACAAGAGCTATCTGCCAGTGAAAGTCCCGTCAAAATAGGTCCAGCCGTTCCCGAGAGAGCCGGAACACGGAACAGACAGACAGACAGACAAAAATAGTAAAAAATATTGTTTTGGTATATGTACCGTGTATACATACATTTGCATTTAGTAAAAAACGGTTATTTTTACAAACAGACACTCCAATTTTATTTATTTGTATGTATAGATGTAAATCTATACATCATGTATTTCAGTCTCATCATCTGATGAGACAACTATGGCAATGCATCTGAATTTTGACCACTGGTTTTTTTGCAGCTAAATAGGCTGCATTCATCACTTAACAATACTAAACATGCACGTATGACATGCTTGTTTGCTGCCGTCAATTGGCTACCGTTATTAAAAAAACATGTATTGCGGTCAATTTACTTTGTTCCCATAAAAAGGCAAGTTGAATCATTAAACCCTATTGCAAACTAAAGTAATTACACACGGGAACATAACGCACCTGTTACAAAAAGGGAGCAAAATCACAGCTGGGTCTGCCCCCAATCACACACAAACTCACACGACCAATAATTGGATAGTTGACATTGTCTGATCAAAATGAATTTTGATTATACAATACAATACAATTTTACTGGTGGTAGAGCTCCAGTGACGGAGCTCGCGGGCGTAGGCACCACCGCATTACCTAATATACTAGCCGCTAAATGGTAGTGTTCAACACTATCGTGTTCCGGTCAGGTGGTAATGTACGGCCCTGTAATTTCCGGCACAGAGGCATAAGACCTTAGGCCTCAGGAGTGGTAACGCATCTGCATTTTGACCTTGGTCTTTGTGTGGGTGTCTATAGGCTGCAGTCATCACTTAACATCAATGAGAACTGCATGCTTGTTTACCACTTCCATTACATAAAAAAAAAAAAAAACAATGGTAGAGCTCTAGTGACGGAGCTCGCGGGCGTAGGCACCACCTCATTACAACAACATCAATACACTTTATTGTGCACCAGACATAATATTAAAAGAAATACAGAAAAGAGAACTTAACACAGTACAATAGGCGGCCTTATCGCTATATGAGCGATTTCTACCAGAAAACCTTTGGGTAGAGGAAAAGATGTGATAGAAAAAAAACCGCCTTCAAAAAAAATTAAAAACTGAATAGACAAAAAACACTAAAAAGCGAAAAATAAACTCAATTAGATCATTTCATTTTAGGGGAATAAACACGTAACCTATTGATTATATTATGACAATTACTTTAATATGGGCTACGTACGTTCCTACTCATAGGTTTGAAGTCGGTTGCGGTCGGTTTTTTTTAAATTATAATATAATTTATTTTTTTCTTTTTAGTGGTGTATCTACGTATTATTAGTATTAAGTATTACAGTAAAAGTAGCTAGGTATTTTTACTACTACTATCTATAGTCTTTATCATCAGTTCTAGAGGTGTGTACGAGTAATGGCGGCTTTTCTGGAATGGCAAAGAAACGAAACTAGCTATTGAATTCTAATAGCGATTTCGGAAACTATCTTTTCCAGTAGCTGGTTTTTAGGCAGTCATCCATAAGGCAAATTCAAAGTGCAGTGATAAAACTCGCTACTCGTATTAAGATAGATAGTTTTGTATTGTTTAAAAAACTCGCTGACCGCTACTGTAGTGATAGATTGTTTGAATAGGTACTATGTCTCTTCCTTTATGACGCACAACACTGTTGTGGACATCTTCTGGGTAGGCTTTGTCCAGCGGTGAACATCTTTCGGCTGGAGTGATGTTGATGATGGTGATAGAGGTGGTGATGAAGATGATGGGGTTAATGATAGACATGGTGATGATGGTGATGTTGATGGAGGTGATGATGAAGATAATGATGATGATCACGGTGATGAAGATCATGACACGCATAATAATATGAACATCTCCTTTATCATCATCACTTTCATCATCATCACCTCCATCATCATCATCTTTATCATAATCACCTCCATCATCATCATCTTTATCATAATCACCTCCATCATCATCATCACCTATATCATCATCACATACATCATCATCTCCTCCATCACCATCACATCCATCATCATCATCACCTCCATCATCATCGAATCAAACGGTCATCTCACACCGCTGGACTAACCGGGCCGTCAAAATGCTATGTGTCGTGTGCTATGAAATTTGAGTATTTCCCTCGATTTCTCCAGGATCCCACCATCACATCTTGACATGGTGACAATGGGACTACTTGTGAGGTATACCCACCCCTTCAAACAAAAATACCAAATTGGTACAGGCGTTTTCGAAAAATCGCGGTTTATAATAATAATGTTTTAAACAAACGTGTAACTATTATTAGTATCACTACAGTAAAAGTAGGTATTTCAACTGAGAAGGTACCATATATAGTCTTCATCATCAGTTCCACTTCATCAAACTGTGCCTTCCGAAAGCAAACACACGGAACATTATATAATATCGAAAACCTTTCAAGTGTGCTATGAAATTTGAAGAGTTCCCTCGATTTCTCCAGGATCCCATCATCACATCTTGTCATGGTGACAATGGGTCCACCTTTGAAGTATACGGCCACAAGACACGGAACATTATAATTATAAAAAACATCGAAAATGTTTCAAGTGTGCTATGAAATTTGAAGAGTTCCCTCAATTTCTCCAGGATCCCATCATCACATATTGACATGGTTATAATGGGACCAACTGTGAGGCACACCCTTTCAAACAAAATTATCCAAATCGGTTCAGGCGTTTTCAAATTATCGGTGAACATAAATAAATAAAAAAAAAAGATCCGGACGTATTGAGAACCTCCTCCTTTTTTTGGAAGTCGGTTAAAAATGGATAAGGCCATTACCTAATATACTTACTGCTAAATACTGCGTGTTCCGGTCAGGTGGTACGGCTCTGTAACTTCCGGCACAGAGGCATAACTTAGGCCTCAGGAGTAACGCATCTGCATTTTAACGATAACAAAAAACTTTGGCGAGTAATGAAAAAATAACGCATTCAACTAGTATTAACATGCCTAGTGAAGAGCTTCTAACAATTGAAGATTCACCTCAACAATATGTAAATACTGTAAACGATTTTTTCACAAATATTGGACCAAATCTTATAAAAAACATTGCCACAAGTGCTGATCAACAAAACTTAGCTTCAAAACCAAATTCCTTCCATTCCCCTGTTCAATCGTTTGTTACCTTGGATGCTGACGAAGAGGAAATTGAAACTTTGATTATGTGACTAATAAATGAATCGGCAACAGGTTGGGACAATATTTCTAACAGATTTCTGAAACGTTATCAAAAATTGCTCGTCCCACTACTTACTTATGTCTTTAATCTCTGTCTAAACTCAGGCAAATTCCCAACTTACTTAGAAAGGGCTATTATCCATCCTATATACAAGGTAGGTAATAAAAAGTGTATGAACAATTACCGCCCGATAGCAGTTTTACCAGCAATCTCTAAAATTCTAGAACGAATTATTAATAAAAGACTTTTGAACTATTTAGAAGATAAATCACTCTTATCGAAGAACCAATTTGGATTTAGGCAAAATAAATCAACGAATGATGCTGTTATAAATTTAACAAACCATATCGTTAAACACCTCGACAAAAAACGTCGGGTGCTCTCTATTTTTCTAGATTTGAAAAAAGCATTCGACACTGTACCTATTCCCACCCTTGTAACAAAACTTGAAGAGCTCTGTGTCCGCGGTCAACCATTGAATATTTTTATCGATTACCTCTCTAACAGGACACAAAGTGTAAAATTAAAAAACTACATCAGCAGTGAACTGTCCGTATCGGTAGGAATCCCTCAGGGAAGCGTGATTGGTCCAACGCTCTTTCTGGTCCATGTTAATCAATTGTGTGACCTTGAACTGGAACATGGCCAAATAATTTCATATGCAGATGACACTGTCCTAACCTTTTTTGGTAATACTTGGCATGATACATTTGCCACCGCTCAGCGAGGTCTGAATAGAGTTACAAAGTGGCTAAATAATCACCTACTTACACTAAACACGGACAAAACAAAAATACTTACTTTTACAATACGCCAATCTACACAACCTCCCGAATATCATAGTATAATAGTCCATACTTGCCCACGTGATAATGTCACATTATGTGCTTGTCCTTGCCTTGAACGTGTTCAGAGCATAATATATCTCGGAGTCACTCTAGATGACAATCTTAGTTTCACACTACACATTGACTTACTTACCTCTAGGACTAGAAAACTAATTTACGTCTTCAAATCTCTTCGTGACGTGGCTGACTCTAGGATAATAAAGACCGTTTACTTTGCACTTTGTCAGTCACTTTTGACGTACTGTGTACCTGTATGGGGCGGCGCTCCAAAAACTGTACTCTTAAAACTAGAGAGGGCACAAGGAGTAGTATTGAAAGTCGCTACTAGGCGTCCTATCCGCACTCCGACTGAAGAATTATATAAGAGCTGTGAAGTACTTTCGGTCAGCAACTATTCATTTTAAATACTATCCTTTTACAACATCACTATACCCCATACGTAGAACTCAATAAACGCCGCAAAGACAAAGCTTGTTATCCATGCAAAGTTAATAATTCATTTGCCAAAAGATTTATCTGCTATCAAGGGCCACACTTATATAATAAAATAAACAAACACCTTAATATTTACTCCTTAACTCCCAATCCTCTCAAAAAACCGTCACAGACTGGCTCCTTAAATTGAATTACCTAAATATAGAACAAATTATATCATAACTATCCACTTCACCTTAAACGCACATACAGTCGCAAAAGGGCAAAAAGTTAACACTCAAACCACACAAACAGTTACACACACATACACACGCTCACACACACACACACACACACACACACACACACACACACACACACGCACACGCACGCATTGTTTTACTCAAATTTAGCTAAGCCCTGTTTATTTTTAGTTATACCTTTTTCGTTTTTCTTTGTATAATTAGGTACCTACTCTTTTTTTGTTCTCAAAAGGAACTCAAGAAAGTACTTAATTCTGATTAATTTGTTTTGGATTTTTATTTTTATACATATTTTTCTTTGTTTACAAACCATAGATCGCCGCAGTCTACGCTCGCCATTGTATGTCTGTATAATTGCAACAATAAGTGTCTTGTATCAAGGGTTGGGATTAGCGCTTTAAATACAAGTTATTCCATATCTTAGCAAAAGTTCTAGTTGCGACACAGATGAAATTGATGAAATATGCATTAACGCTATCTTTATATACAGCTGTGTTTACTGTATAATTGTAAACTGTAATAAGCAAATAAATACATTATTATTATTAATATTAATTATTATTAATTTTGACCTTGGTGTTTGTGTTGGCGGCAGTCATCACGTGAACTGCATGCTTGTTTGCCAATTTCATTACATTAAAAAAAAACTTTTGCAACAATATCCATCACCAAAACCATGTGTTCATCACACCCAGGGCTACCAACTACATCAAACAAACTGTCACTGTCAAATAATTACCCAGATCACGTGAAATCCCACGTGTGTCGTGGGAACCCGCGAACAGGTGGTCACAAATCATGGACCAGGAAGTGCGAATGGGGGAAAAAATATTCACGTTCCGATACTGAGGGTTGCTTTAATGGGAATGTAGTGTAAATTCTAATAAGTGGTTCTAATGATATTATGACCACTTGAGAGCTTTAAAATGGAATCACGTAAGCAATTTCAAAAACAACACGGTTGTTCAATCAAATCATTTTTACCAATTTAAGTGCTAAAAGAATGACTATGATAATGACGAATAGATTTTTCTTTTGATGATTTCTTTTTTTATTACAAACACTTCATAATAATATTCTCTATTTTATGATCAGCTAAGATAAATGCATTCCATTTAGAATAAAATAAAAGTCACATACTAAGTATATACCTACGCCGAATCAGTTTGTTTTCTAATTTGACTAAGTAGTGCGTTAAAATAATAAATACTTTATTATTCCAGGTCAGGTTTTCCAAATACAAATATTTTTGTTTCCCGGAGGAAGGAATATTGAGTGAAATGACAAACGACGCGAAGCAATTCCCACGAGGTCAGGTTCGTAGGAATATACAGGTTGATCGCTAAATATGATTTTGGTTTAATTTTAATAGTTCAATTTTTCATTTACACCTCAGGCCGGAGTGGCAACGCATGTACCTACATTGAAATCTTCTGTCTCCATGTAAACGTTTATAAGCTACAGTATTAGGTACTTACTATCAATGTAAATTAACCGCCTCGGTAGCTTAGTGGTAGCAGGCCACTACTTCTGAGGTCCTGGGTTCGATTCCCGGGTAGGGATATCAGAGATAATGGTGTAAAGTCCCTTATCTCTGGTTCAATTGGGATTTTTCCCTTTTCTGCAAGTTTGGTAATGTGCCCGGAGATGTCAACAGGCTCGCCACCTGTTAGGTACATGGGCCAAAAACGTAACCGGCGAATCGTGGGTGTTGTGTGCATGTATGCTTGAATGCATGCATTTACCTCTGCCGACCCCTTCGGGGATTACAGGCGTGAAAATACGTTTTTTTTATAACATTTAAAAAAGATTATTAAACATGATTAGGTTAAACCCATCGCGTATAGATGTTTCATCAGATTTTCCAATACCTATTGAAATAAAATATTTTTTTTATCATCGTGATATGGTGGAAATGGAATTTTACTGGTGGTAGAGCTCCAGAGACGGAGCTCGCGGGCGTAGGCACCACCGCATTACCTAATATACTTGCCGCTAAATGGTAGTGTTCAGCATTACCGTGTTCCGGTCAGGTGGTAATGTACGGCCCTGTAATTTCCGGCACAGAGGCATAACTCCTTAGGCCTCAGGAGCGGTAACGCATCTGCATTTTGACCTTGGTCATTTAACATCAACGTGAACCGCATACTTGTTTGCCACTTGATTACATTGAAAAAAAATCGACACAGATGGTTACTTACTATTTCTACTAAACACTTATTTTTAATGTATAAAAAAAATCACAAATGTTCACAACAACCTGTATATACATTTGGAACCAATATGGCTGAGACAGTATTCGGCACAGGTGTAGCCGGTCCACGGAACCCACGGTTTTTGCCCGTGATCCTCGCGAGACTGAAATTTGTCGTCCCAAGTTCACTTCCTTGTGAAATTCCTGACATTTTGCTAATTGGTAAACATATTTTTTTTATTTTAGAATCGAAAATTTTATATTTTGATACAAGTGACTCAAAATAGACTTTAGAAATTAAAGAAAACGGAAGGAAAAATTTGACTTCGGGCATGAATCGTAATAATTTCTGACTCACAATCAAAATAGACTGGTTAACAGTCGATTTTAATCAAGTTACCTATTATGTACCTATCTTTGGAAAAATTACACTGCCGATTCAAACTAAACATTAAATTCTTGTCTGATTATTTTATCATCGCGGTTAATCTTATGAGAAATTAATTAAAGTGCCAGAAGCTTTACATAGAATACGTTATACGATTTATGTTTTACACTAAAAAAAAATACAATTTAATACACGTTTATCTTATAATGGAATTAAGAATAGACCTTACAGAAAACAAAGCTTTATTTTTTTACTCTTGACATTAGTAACCTTTAAACGAGTATTATGCATTAAGCAAACATGTATGATTTGCCAGTAACCTATGGATTTTAAAAAGAAAAAAGCGTTTTATTTGCTCGGCAATTTTGGCCTCAAAAATGGCCTTAAAATAACGTAAATTCAGTAATAAATAATAATAAAAATAATCTTATCGAAAATCTAAGAGCCATTTCATACTAAAATTACGTGATACTTGCGCAATACATATCTTTTATTATGCACGTATCAATAACTAAAGCCACTACTTAGTATGTTTATTTACTTTACAAACCCTATTATATAAGTGGGACAAACAACCGAAGATAATCCTATCAATGTAAACAGTTTAACAAATAACACAGCGATCACTGATGGGGTGCCAATACTTAAGTTAAGCCTGTCTGTACCCATCAATTCTGCCCGTAATCGAAAAAACAGTTACTTAATATTGTTTAAAACTAGCTGTTGCCCACCTCTGTCCGCGTGTAGGACGCTTTTTGCGTAACCTGTGGAATCTCATCAAATCATCCTAAGGTATCAACATTTTTTCGCGATAAAAAGTATCCTATAATCTAAGCCAACTAAAACCCTATCTCTATAACAAATTTCATCAAAATCCGTTCAGTAGTTTCGGCGTGAATGACGCACAAACATCCAAACAAAGAAACTTTTAGATTTGTAATATAGGTAAGTGTGATTTCAAAAGATTGTGAGTGATGTTAGTGGTAGTTAGTACTTACTGATTGAAAAGTTCTAGTAGTGGATATAGTGGATAGAGTGTTTACCCGCGCCCCGGATAATCAAATCTATCCACTGTTCATTTTAGCCCTTAGTCCTCAATAGTACAAGTGCTGAAATTAAAAGTGAAAAAAAAGAACAGAAACAAGCTGTGTTGTTATGTTTGATCCTGTATACGAAATAGAATCAGTTTCTGAAGCCTTACCAATAAAGAATCGAACCATTCAAAATTTCAAAAATAAAAATATTTTAAAAGTTAGTTTAAAATTAGAAGCAGGGTTCAATTTATACTGGTTAGATTTGATACGTTGTGTTGAATCGTCAAGTGCTTGAAAATCACATTAGAGCCCAATCGCTTGTGAATACACTTTAAACGTTTTCAAGAGTCTTGCTACGCGTAAATAAAATGGATTTGGATTAATAGTGTGGTTTCAAAAGGATTATTTTTTTATTTGATGTAAGGGAGAGTTCTATTTGTTATAAGTACCTTCCAGATTATCCCCAATTTATTCAGTTGTAATTTTAATTTGTAAGTTTGTAATTTACCTCAATTATTACAAAAACAACATGAAAATTAACTAGTGCCTACGAAAAAAATGTGAAGTTATTTTTTTTACATCAAGCTTCATCAATTCATCAACATTTTGAAACCTGGTGACCTGTTTTTCAGGTTCTTTTGACACCTAGTACAGGCGCCAGTTCTTCACAAACTATTATTGTACCTAATTAATATTATAATTACCCCTTATGTAAGCCTAATGTTTGTGGAGAAAAATAAAGTTTGTTTTTATTATTATTTTAATGTCAATATGCAGCTATTAGAACCTGCAGCCCAAAGAAATTTATTTTACACAATACTTCATCTATATTTTTTATACTTACATAATAAATATTTAAATGACTACACAATCTTCTTTTTGCGATTCAATCTCGAGACGATTACGGTATGATCGAAGATTAAAAATGTTTTTTTGCCACAGGGATGAGATGACTTATTAGACCCGGACCATTTGCTATTCCTTTATAATATATTTTATTTCTGTTAATCTGTCTTTATTAATACTCTGTTTTTTATCTTCTGCTATATATTACATCTACACTAAACTCATATCATTAAATGATTTTGAAAATTAGAACGCAACGCCACCCAGCCTCTGTTTTCTGGCAGTTGATTGAAAAAAATCTATGCAATGATTTGAATATTGCTTATCAATCTAGAGCAGAGGTTCCCAAACTATTTTTATAGACCCCTTTCATTTTTTTTCTGGTTTTGGTGGACCCCCTTGCTAACATTTATATCACTTTCCCATATATCCCATTTTTATTTACGCATATACATAGACTTTTAATTAATTTTTATTCAAAAAGGCAGCTGTAGATTTCTTTCTGTCGTGTATATTAATATGTATGCAAATGTACATGCATGAATTTGGTAACTTTCCCATAAACTTACTAATAGTAATAAATACGTTCTCTAGAATTTGCTAATATCATTCAGTCAGTAATATAAACAGTCACGTGTATCATTGAAGTCTGACGTCACAACAAAGAGGCGTGATCTAATCCCGCACTGAGCCGGCTCATGTTTTGGTGCGCTATGTACAGTACACGTCGCGTTCAATTAGTGGTTCGAACGATGCATCATTCTACGCTGTCCTGTTTAGGTACTGTGTACTTTGGTGTTGCAAAATATATAATAACCTATCTCGCGATTTGTTTGATTTATTTCTTAGATTCCTTTTTCATTAGTCCTTATAAATAAATAAATAATAAAGCCTTTTATTAATTTCTCATTCACTATCAGTTACATTGTTTATATGATCACATGCAACATTAATTCCTATTTAAATTATTTGATTTCTTTTTATATTTAATTTAATACAAATCATCAGTATACAAAATAATCAGATTCAAGTGTTATTCTTACTCATATTGTTTTTATTTTTTTATTGAATTTACTGCAAATTATTCCTTATACTACTACTCAAATTCGTATCAAAACTGATTGTTTTTTTCTAATATGCATTTAAATAATTAGTGATGGTACCTCAAATAATAAGGCACCGTTAGAATCAGTCTAACCGTTTATGCGCAGAGAACTTATATATGCGAAGATAAAAAAGGGTGTTGAAGTGTTTACTTGTGTTGTAGTGAGTGGTACAGCTCGGTGATGGCTGCTCTGGCTCAGCTAGGTGACCAGGGTTGAGAGAGTAGACGTAATGAAAAAGAGATGTTGATAGCTCCGTGATTAGAATTTAAATGAACTAGAAATTATTTCAATTTGTGCACAATAATGACGAACAAAGATAACGAAACATGACGCGAATAAAAATTAAAAACTTGACGTAATACAGATAAGACAAAACACTAGACACAGATCACATAGTTCACCCTGCTTACCTAGATTATGGGGTGTAGCCTCTATGGTGCGCGTTAACAAAGGGTTTTAAAAGCTTCGAGATATAGGTAAGTTTTAGTAAGTACTTATATTGTTGATAGAGGTATAATATAGGTAGAATTTATAAATTTAGTGTCCTTACAATAAATCCATGATAAAAAGATAGATATTCGGAATTCATTGAAATTTACTCTCACAACCAAGAGGCGTGTTCTAATCCCGCACTGAGTCGGCTCATGTTTTGGTGCACCGTCGTTAATATAACCCGTGTGTGTTGTGTACACGTCGCGTTCAATTAGTGGTTCGAACGGCACATCGTTCCACTCTGTATGTTGTGAACTTGAGAAATTCAGATTGATTTCAGAATAGTTAGTAGGTATAGCCAGGTGTTACTCGTAATAATTTTGTTCATATGTTCTTATTTTAATTGTTTTTACTGCTTAACTGCTTGAATGCGTCTCTATTCGTCCTTAATGACGCACATACCTATTGTCAGCGTCTTTGGGGAAGGCTTTGTCCAGCAGTGGACGTCTTTCGGCTCGAGTGATGATGATGATGACTGCTTAACAGCGTGTGCTAACGTGGCAATTATGCGATATATGGTGCCACTACTATTGCGGATAAAAAGCTGTTATTTGTCATTTAGTGCAAAAAGTACAACGGTGCATTTAATCACTTCTATTTACTTACCGGTGCCATGTCTGGCAATATAGCTGTGATATACAGTGACAACAAATAAGCAAGAGGCCTGTTCTAATCCCGCACTAACATAGATTAGAGAATAATATTTCAGAGCACTAAACCGGCTCATGTTTTGGTGCGCCGTGTGTAGGTACACGTCGCGTTCAATTAGTGGTTCGAACGATGCATCGTTCCACCTTGTATACTATGAACGTCGTCAAGTTGTCGTCATCAATCAATTATAAACATTATAAATATACAGTAATACCCCAACATACGATACCGATACGATGCATAGTTTCACGCGAATTCCGAGATACACGGTTTTTCTTTATCATCATCGCGGGCATCGGCCTCCCACTCCGCTATATCAGTGTTCGGTTTACGAGGAAGTTCGAATGTGTTCCGTTGGATTTTTGCGTACACAGTACACATTATTGATTTTTCTTTAATTAATTCATTGAAAAGACCAACCCATGAGTAATTTGAACCTAGTATTAGTATATTTATATCGACTTGCGCGAGTTTATCTTACACTGCTATCCCTTGTTTCCACCTATTCCGTAAGTCCAGGATAAGACTAAAGATTAGCCAAGCAGTCGTTATTTTGTATTTTGTCTCTGTCACTTGAATGCATAATTGCGGATTGATGGAAAGAGACAAAACAAACAAACCAGAGCTTAGACAAAAAATCTGCTAAGTCCACACTTTTGGTAGTCGCGCACTATACAGAGGAGCAATGGAGAGCCGACATGACACGCCCCGGCCAATTTCCAGGTTTGCGGCTCAATCGCAGTAATTAGTTGCAATATGCAAACACATGTTTAGATTGCATGACGTCAAATTAGGATATACTCAATAAACTGGCTCGGTGGGTTGATGTCGACACCTAATATGAACTATCACAAATCCTCGACTTTTTGCCAGAATTCTGTTTATTACTATTGCTTTCAAAGTTACCAGTTCCCAAGCTTATGATGGAGAATCTTCTTCTGTTCCTAAATAGGTAACCTCGGATGGGATTCACCCACGGTGGCTTATTGATTCTAATTATTCGAAAATTTATCCGCCGCAGCCCCGGCATAGATGCCTACCAGTAGTTACAGTGTTAAAAGTAATAACCAAATACACATAAATATACAATAAAACGTAACTTTACGCCTGTAATCCCCGAAGGGGTAGGCAGAGGTAAATGCATGCATTTAATCATACATGCAAACACCCACGACTCGCCGGTTACGTTTTGGCCCATGTAACAGGTGGCGAACCTGTTGCCATCTCCGGGCACGTTACCAAACTCCGGGGTACTCGGAAACTTCCAGAAAATGGAAAAATCCCAATAGAAGCAGAGATAAAGGATTTTAGAACGTTATCTGTAATATCCCCCGACCCGGGAATCGAACCCAGGACCTCCAGCGTAATAGTAGTGGCCTGCTACCACTACGCTACTGAGGCAGTTATTAATATACAATAATTTAGAAAAAGTAAAAAAAAAGGGTGAGTTTAGGCTCATCCCTTTTTACCGCTCGCACCGGTAGCTAGCACACACACTTTCTTTATGGTTCTGTTTGATCTAATTGTTCTTCCCCGAGTTGCAAGAGGTAATGTTTTCATAGTGAAATAACAACGTAAGATTATAAATCAGAGCCTTGACTAGGGTTATCAACTTTTAAATAAAAGTAAAATATCCAGTATGTATATGTACCTATGTTAATTCCATGGCATTCTGTTTATGAAATATTTATTTCTCAGATTCAAAATTAGAATACTTATTTTAGGAATAGTAATGTTATTTTTGGCACAATAACCTAGGGATTTTTGCGCATATTTGTTTACTTGGTAAGCAGTTTTCAAAAATTTTTTAAAGTCTTATCTTAACAATTTATAAAATTAATTCTGCCTGCATATCAACTGATAAGCAATTCTGTCTGTGTTCACAAAGTTGGCTATTTTAGGGTTCCGTAGGCTACAAGGAACCATGGTTTTACCACGTCCGTCCGTCCGATTATGCGCAGCTTAGCTCAGAAACTCCATCATTCAGAGGGTATTTTCATAAGTCCGGAACGCAACTAACATAGTATAAAATATAAACCAAACATGACTATATTCCTACCACAAATACATGTTGGCTATATTTTGGCGGGCTTTGAGGTTCTCATTCATTTTGCCGGGTCGGCGACATCAAAGCACCGCTAGATCCCTAATGAGGACGCCGCAGAGTATGTTTAATGGCACGTTTTGTTTAAGCTCTTTTGATGTAAATACAGGGTTTTTAGTTCTAGATTGCGTAATAATTAATGATAACAAATATTTTCCTTAATTTTATTTGTATATGTAATATAACAAATGAGCGAATGATTAAACGTATGTACAACGCGAATGTGGTTGAAGAGAACCAGGAAGACCTAGACTGACCAAACCTGGACCAAATAGTGACTGAGGGTCACAAGAGTCTTAGGAATCGGCGTGCATGTATGACGAGAATGATGAATGTGTAAGTAAAGACCGGGATATCTGGCGGTTTACACTCTCTGTCTACCCCGTACGTGACTAGATGTGAAGAGACATTGTTAGGGTCCTACTGGGACGTTTAAGCAAAAGCGTGGACTGTATACATATACTATGCCAGAGAATATGTAATGAATACTAGGTACGTATAGAATGGACACTTCGACGTCCCGCCCGATTTACCCGCATCACTCAACCCCTTCCTCTCTTATGGGCGACGGTTGGTATTTTGTACGTGCTACGCACATAGGTGCGCATGTAAATACACATCACTGATTGATGTCTGTGTAATAGAAACCACATTAAGCGTTTGTATGGAATTTTGGCGGAGTGTCCGCGGTGTGACTTTGCTGGTTTATTTGCCCGCTGAGATATTGAAAAGAGTTACAAGTTATACGACACGCGTTATTGTTCGAGTTCTTGTTGAGCGTATTTTATGATCTCAACAAACATACACACTCAAATAACTGTTACGGGTGTTCTTCAAAGAAGATTCCTATTTTTATTTATGTCTTGAAGTAGCAAACAAGCATACAGCTCACATTGATGGATAAATAATTACTGCAGCCTATGAACATCTTACTACATAAAAATCAAAGATTTCAATGCAACATCTCGTGAAGTCTAAGTTGTTAAGTCTCTATGCCAGAAATTACAGGGCCGTACATTTCCACCTGAACTGTAATAATGTAGGTACGGTGATATCGAACTTCCCTGTATAGCCGGCACAGAAATAGATCCCAGGAATGGCAACACATCTAGGTACATTGATGTGTCTGGTTTTAATGTCGATGGTTATTGGTTACAGGATTCACTTACCAACAATATTAACTTCTTCATCACACAAAAAAGTCGTCTATAAGCTGAGTTTCATGCATTAAACAAACCTCACACAATAATGTACCTACTTAGTTAACGCATAAACAAAAAACACGAAGGACCAAAAAGGTCGGAGTCCTGAGCTTGACCCACTACCGCAAGGCGATGGGCCGTGTGGAGGAGGGGGGGACGGACCGCCTATTGATTTTCAGGACGCGCAAGACGTTTTCTCCGTCCCTTCATGTGGTTTGAATGCTCAGTACTTTCAGCACTTAATCCAGGTTTGAAATATTTACTAGATGTAGGGCAGATGTTGCTAACATTTATTTTTTGTAGGTTAGCTGTAACCTAAGCCTAGGTTCGGTTGCATCAACATATTTGTCAAAGTTATGGTTATTGTCAAATTAAACAATAATTAGTAATATTTTTTACTGGTAGTAGAGACCTAGTGACGGAGCTCGCGGGCGTAGGCACCACTGCATTACCTATTAACGACCCGGTTAGTCCAGCGGTGCGAAACCACCGTTTTATTCGAAGGGTCGCGGGTTCGATCCCCGCACCGGAACAAATATTTGTATGGCCTACAGATATTTGTTTCGGGTCTGGGTGTTTGTGTATGTGTTGTATGTGTACAACGGCACCCACGACACAGGTTTATACCTACTGTGGGACTGTGAGTGTAAGCGTATTTTTTTTTATTATACTTGCCGCTAAATGGTAGTGCTCAGCACTATCGTGTTCCGGTCAGATGGTACTGTACGGCCCTGTAATTTCCGGCACAGAGGTATAACACCTTAAGCCTCAGAATAGGTAACGCATCTGTATTTTGACCTTAGTCTTTGTGTAAGTGTCTATAGGCTGCAGTCATCACTTAACATCAATGTGAACTGCATGCTTTTATTGCCACTTGATTACATTAAAAAAAAATATAAATGCAAAAGTAACTCTGTCTGTCTGTCTATAACTTTTCACGTCCAAACGACTGAACCGATTTTAATGAATTTTTTTACAGAGATAGAGCTGACTTTGAGAAAGAACATAGGCTCTAAGTAGCCTATGTTCTTTCTCAAAGTCAGCTCTATCTCTGTAAAAAAATTGATTTATGATGAATTTTTTTACAGAGATAGAGCTGACTTTGAGAAAGAACATAGGCTCTAAGTAGCCTATGTTCTTTCTCAAAGTCAGCTCTATCTCTGTAAAAAAATTCATTAAAATCGGTTCAGTCGTTTGGACGTGAAAAGTTATAGACAGACAGACAGAGTTACTTTTTTTTTAAAAAACGCGTTATTTATAAAACAACATCGACGCGGGCGAAGTCGCGGGCAACAGCTAGTATACTATATATTCAGTAGTTTCGCGTAACCTGTGGAAACACATCAAGTCATCCCATGGCATCCCACAGGAACATTTTTCAGGATAAAAAGTATCCTTTAATCTAAGTCAGCGAATACCCTATCTGTATAGCAGATTTCATCAAAATCCGTTCAGTAGTTTCTGCGTGATTGACGGACAAACATCCAAAGAAAGACAGCAGTGCAGTAGACACAACACATAAGTTTCTTTGTTTGGATGTTTGTCCGTCAATCACGCAGAAACTACTGAACGGATTTTGATGAAATCTGCTATACAGATAGGGTATTCGACTTAGATTAAAGGATACTTTTTATCTTTAATACGGTGATTTAAGTGAATTAGTTGCAATCATTACTACGACAGAAACGTAAATATTTCAATTCGAAATTGTCAAGGACTATCGACTTATTTACAAATGTATAGGTGATAATGAAGGCTTCAGTTAGGCGGGCGGCTAGCCGGGGGGCGGATCGCGGGTCGTGACCCCGCCAATGACACACCGCGCCGCCCTTACGTAATCATTTATACGAGGTGACCTGGTACTTTATGTTGTATGGTATACGGTATATAGAATTTGGTGGAGATAACTTGATGTATGAAGCGCGCATGGCCCAGTGGCTGGTGTAGATCGGAAGCGATTTTTTTTTTTTTTATGTAATGGAAGTGGTAAACAAGCATGCAGTTCACATTGATGTTAAGTGATGACTGCAGCCTATAGACACCCACACAAAGACCAAGGTCAAAATGCAGATGCGTTACCACTCCTGAGGCCTAAGGTCTTATGCCTCTGTGCCGGAAATTGCAGGGCCGTACATTACCACCTGACCGGAACACGATAGTGTTGAACACTACCATTTAGCGGCAAGTATATTAGGTAATGCGGTGGTGCCTACGCCCGCGAGCTCGGTCACTGGAGCTCTACCACCAGTAAAATCTACTCGGTTAAGCGATACGGGCGCGGTCGGGTGTGTGATGTGTGACCGCTAGTGGCAAATTGAAATACGCGTTTCCGTGCTTCGGAGGGCTCGTTAAGCCGTCGGTCCCGGTTGCTATCGATAGATAGCAGTCGCTGAACCTGAGGCCTTATAGGCGGTATGAAAACATCCGACAACGGGTTGGCCACTAACCCTTATCTCCACCAACAGGCATTGGAGCAGCGTGGTGGAGTAAGCTCCAGGCCTCCCTCCAAAAAAAGGGAGAGACTCGTGCCCAGCAGTGGGACGTATAATGGGTTCTCATTGTTATTATTAACTTGATGTATAAGTAACGTTACCATGCGTCCCGTTTTGAATGGGACAGTCCCGTTTTCATGCAGCCCGTCCCGGTGTCCCAGGAAAACTTTTAGGGAGCGAAAATGTCCCGTTATCGGTAGTATCAGCAAAAATGTATAGAAAACTAACGTATCCAGGGGCGGATTTGATACGTTGACTGCCCTAGGCATATTGAAGATTGCCCTCCCTCCCTCCCGTGTGCTGAAAAGCATAAAAAATTAGATGAACTATAGAAATTAAATTAAAATGAAAAAAAAAAACGATAGTCAGTAAGTGATTTAATTCTTCTAATAATCGTAATTGCCATACATGTACATTTTTCACGAGATGCTATATGGACACATTTTTGAGATTTAACACGTGTGCGTGTAGGCAACTACTTAAAAAAAACGACCAAATTTTGCCGCCCTAGGCCTGTGTGGGTGCCGTTGTACACAAATATCTGTGGGCCATACAAATATTTGTCCCGGTGCGGGAATTGAACCCGCGATCCTTCGAATCAAACGGTAATTTCACACCGATGGACTAACCAGGTCGTCAAAAAAAAACCTATCACTTATACATAACGTGACCATTTTTATCGTCACTCTATTTTACGGCCCTGTAATTTCCGGCACAGAGCCATGACACCTTGGGCTATCAGGAGTGGTAACGCATCTGCATTTTGACGTGTGGGTATCTATAGGCTGCAGTCATCACTTAACATCAATGTAAACTGCATGCTTGTTTGCCATTTCGATTTCATAAAAAAAAAACACCAGAAGCTGAAGCTTGGTAAAAAAAACCTATGCAATAGTCACCTGCTTACTGTGTACAGAAAGGTTTAAGTAATACAGTAGTACCTACACTGTCTCCAGTCAGATCTAAAGCTATTAAACGCTATCTCTATGACAAAACACTACTAAAAGTCCCCGTGGCATCGAAACTCATTCCTTTGCCAACTATCAACGCTTTAGATAAAAAAAATAAATGTTTACTATCGGTTTCATAAAAAAAACTGCCATTAAGATACAAACACCATTCCGGGTAGAGATAATACGTGATGATCTCTTGGGAGCGATTCTTGGGGTATTTTTTTAGCTCAGGGAAACTTAAGCGTCGTTAATGGTTCTTTATACATAAAGTTCGTGTGGATTTTTCGTTTACGAATCTTGTTTTAGCCATGTATTGATTGAGGAACATTTGTTTATAAATAGGTACTATTTCAGACATGAAATCTAGCTGTGTTTGTGAAATAAATTATAATAGTTCTCTATTAGTCCTGTATCAGTTATAGATAGTGGTTTCGGAGTGGTTTGAAGATTTGTGTACGGAAAGGTTTTTATGTCATAAGGTTTTACAGACAAGCAGACGAGCCACATGGAATGTGGTCACGGTCGCCTATGAACATTTGCAACACCAGGGGAGTTGCCAACGCGCTGCCAGCCCTGAAGGACTCTTTTGACGCCATTTTTGAAGAACCCCATATTGTAGCACTAGTACCAAAGAAACACCTCAGAGGGAATTTTGTCTCAGAATTTTAATTCAAAACACGAAGTTGTACAGCACTTAATTTTGATTTTCATAATTTTAATTTTCAGCTATCTTTAAAATACTGAAATATTTTGTAAAAAATTACCTGCAGTTTGAAACTTTCAAAAATGTTCATAAAAGACACTGCACCGCATTACGTTATATACTTGCCGCTAAATGGTAGTGTTCAGTACTAGGTATCGTGTTCCGGTCGGGTGGTAATGTACGGCCCTGTAATTTCCGGCACAGAGGCATAACACCTCAAGCCTTAGGAGTTCTACGCATCTACATTTTGACCTTGGTCTTTGTGTGGGTGTCTATAGGCTGCAGTCATCACTTAACATCAATGTGAACTGCATGCTTGTTTACCACTTACATTACATAAAAAAAATTAGTATCTACCTATGCTTCCTATCTCATTTTCTCCCACATTAAATCATAAGAATTTATGTATTATGTTTTTACTGTCGCTTTTTCGTTTCGTCGACTTTCAGATAAGAATGATGCTACAGAAGTTTTCTCTTCAAAAAACTATTTTATTATGTTTTGATAGTACATAGTTTCTAACATATTATATTTAAAAAAAGCATATGTTTACATATTTAAAACCATATGTTTAAAAAAAAAGTTTAAAAATATGTTTAATAAAATGTTTATCATGTTAAAATTCTGTATGTAAAAAAAATGTTCTTTAGCATGTAGTAAATAAAGGCTATTTATTTTTATTTATTTATTTGTATGTAAGTTGGTACACTTCATCCATTTTATTATCATCCATTCTTGCTTCTATATAGAGAAATGATCTCACATAACATTTATCGTGAACGATAACAGTGGACATAAACATGCCATTTATTATGAGCGTCATAAAGCTTATCGGGTATGTCTCCTGTTTGGTTCATAACCTTGTATTGGCCGACGACCAATACTGGCAGAGTAAATTGGGTCTTATAAAATTTAATGTTAGCTACTGATAAAGCTAAAGTATCTTAGTGTGATGAATGATGTATCTCACCCTTAGTGCGAGATTCACAGACCGCACTACAACTTTACTTTCAGCAAAGTACCTACGCTTAGAACTGTCAAAACTGATACTGTACTTTACATAGAGCAACACCGTAGGGGAGTAGCCATATGCAGGCTTTCCCCTCTGTCAAAGTACAAGACCAAATGGGCCTTTAGGTACCTGTCGCTTAGATGTTTAAATGTGTGCGTGAAATTGTTTCTGTATTTTGTTAAACTCAAGGTGTGAGTTTCGTAGTATTAGACGACTTTTGTAGTGTGCGTGTGTGTCGCACGCATTTCCCCCCCGCAAAAAATGACACACTGTTTTGCATCGGTAATACACGCTATGGCTACTCCCCTCCGGTCCGCCGCGACCGGTGGCCCGCTTGGCTCTATGATACTTTATGTACTTTTAACCCGAGTTTTACCAGATACCTAATTGTTGAAATTAAAGTTATTATAGGATGCGAAATGTTAGAATAACTTTAGCAAATATCGTGGTTCAACCCAGGCTTAATGAAGGTTATAGTGAAGGTGAACTAAAGAAGTTCAAATGTTATTATTATATTTTTAAAAAATCGCGTACTTACTTAAATAATAGTAAGCAATTGAAAGAATCGTGCTACTACAAGAACATACCACCATCTCTTAAAGCAGTCTTATTTTAATCCCAATTTCTTTTACTTTCTTATGTGATTTTCCTTTTTAATATAAATAAAATTTTAGCTTGAACCTACACAACCTCAACCAACCTCTTTCCGTAGAGTTACGGAAAGATTTTCTTACTGGGTTGAACAAAAATAAAAAAACTTTATTAAAAAAAAAACACGTTTAATAGAGACAAACAAAATTACACAATTTTTTTTTAATTTAATAAAATATAAATTAATTAAAATTACATTATATCACTTAATGCTTGCAATAGGAACCATTGAGGTTTGTATGTTATAACAACATATCGAAATATTTTTTTTTCCCCTTTGGGTTTATATCCGGAACCGTCATGCACGCTTAAATGTCTTTGCCTTTGGCGGCGTCGTGTGGCGGGTTGCTCACTTCCCTCTAAAATGGTCGAGGAGGGCAATGGCTGTCACATGCGTCATACTCGTGAACGGGTGCTGTTAGTGGGGACTGGTCTGTTCTGGTTTGCAGGAGCTACATCACATTTAGTAGATAGCAGTTTATTTGCATCTATGCTATGGACGTTGACATTATTTGATTTTTCACGATATCTGTCCTAGATTTAAGCTCTCATTTAAAAGAGCACTTACTGAGTTTGTTGGGTAGCGGAGTTCTTCTCAGTAGTGACTGCGCTTGGAACTCTGCTAAGTGAATATCATTGATCTTGACGAATAAGTTTTTCTTTTTCTTCATTTATTATCATTGAAGGAATTGAAAAATTTTATGATTATTATGTTTTAACCAAATAGTTTAAATTTTAATTTTTAATTTACTATTAATATATGATTTTGCTTTTACTATATGTAATGGTTATTCGCTCTAGGTAGTTTATGATTTATTGACGTTTTGAAAGTATCTGTAAAGATCTATTCGAAATAAAAATATTTTCTATTTCTATTTCATTAGTAAATGCATGCATTCAAACATACATGCAAACACCCACGATTCGATTACGTTTTGGCCAATGTAACAGGTGGCGAGCCTATTGACATCTCTGGGCACATTACCAAACTTCGAGATACTGGGAAACATCCAGAAAATGGAAAAATGCCAATAGAACCAGAGAGAAAGATTTTACACAGTTGTCTCTAAATTCCCCCGACCCAGGGATCGAACCCAGGACCCCAGGGTAGTAGTAGTGGCCTGCTACCACTAGGCTACGAAGGCAGTTTAAATCGAAATATACCAACTTAGGTATCATTTTTCATTTGTTAGTTACATCAATCTGTACCTATTTGTTAAACATATTAAAATTATTATCAAACTTATCATGCCAAAGGTCATAGTTTATCAGAAATTTTGAATAACTACCCAAACAATAATCTCTACATATATATCTATACAAATAAATAAAATTGGAGTGTCTGTTTGTAATATAAAAATAACCGCTTTTTACTAAATGCATATGTATGTACCTACCTATACACGGTACATATACCAAAACAACATTTTTTACAATTTTTGTCTGTCTGTCTGTTTGGCGGCGCTTATCTTGAGAACGGCTGGACCGATTTTAACGGGATTTTAATTGGCAGATAGCTTATGTAATAAGGAGTAACTTAGCCTACTTTTATACTAGCTGCGCCCACGACTTAGTCCGGGTAGATACTGAACAATCATAAATTCTCACGCGGGCGAAGTCGCGGGCACAGCTAATATATTACATAAATACTTATAATAAATTAGATTTATCTTCAACAAACTGTGTCAGTTTCTTGAAGTACCTATAACTGATTATACTCATACTGATATCCCTATTATTTTTTCTGGTGGTAGAGCTCCAGTGACGGAGCTCGCGTGCGTAGGCACCGTCCTATTACCTAATCTACTTGCTGATAAATGGTCATATTCAACACTGTAGTAGTATTTTTACATAATCTCTGACTGTTGTTTCGGGGACAAATGTATATTATATGAGTAGTAGCATCTTTTTTTTAAATATCTAGTTACATGTAGATTTTTATACGCTGCAGTATTACTTACCATCAATTTAAACTGTATACTAGTTAGCCACTTCAA
Organism: Macrosoma leucophasiata; assembly: GCA_036365455.1. NCBI lineage: Eukaryota > Metazoa > Arthropoda > Insecta > Lepidoptera > Hedylidae > Macrosoma > Macrosoma leucophasiata. The sequence continues at coordinate 16,268,272 of JAWQUS010000021.1, forward strand.
AACATAAAATATATTCAGAGGGTTGTGTCTCCATCGTTAACAATAGCCTCGTTTATTTAGGTATATCATAAAGAGACAAACAAGCATTCAGTTCACATTGATGGTAAGTGAATACTACAGCTTAAAAACTTCTACAATAAAACCCGAGTTAACAATGTAGATGTGTTGCTACTGAGATCTAAGTCGATGTGCTTCTGTACCAGAAATCACAGGGCTGATGAAACATGATAGAACTGAACACTATCATTTAGTAACGAAAGCCTTACAGCTAGTAAAAGCTTCGTGATTAAAGCCGTATACGTACAGAAAGTTTTTACTGGTGGTAGAGCTCCAGTGACGGAGCTCGCGGGCGTAGGCACCACCGCAGTACCTAATTTACTTGCCACTAAATGGTAGTGTTCATCTATTGCATTTTGATCTTTGTGTGAGTGTCTATAGGCTGCAGTCATCACTTAACTTCAATGTGAACCGCATGCTTGTGTGCCACATCCATAACATAAAAAACAAAAGCTTGCAGCCGGCGCCGATCTACCAGCGCCTTAGCGCTAATCGGCTTTGATTCATTCCGGTAACAGTCGCACAAAGAATGCATGTTGAAGCCGACTTGCCGAGTTGCTAGCAAAATGTCGGACTCATCGGACGATGATTTAGCCAGCGCTGACCAGCGCATTTTGAAGTTTTTCGGAACCTGTCTGAGGCTGGTTTTAGTCTTACGTCGACGCCACGCGCACCGTCAGCGCTGATGGCCGAGATATCGCACCTTGAAGAAGCGTTTTCGAATGACGCGTAGCTATCAGCGCGCACGGTGGTCAGCGCTGATAGCTACGCGGCCACACGCGTCGCGCGTCGGCCCCGCGTAGTTGTCGGCGCTGACGGTCGCACGAGCGCCTCTGCTTTCAATGAGCGTTCTAGTGTCGAGCGGAGCGCACGTCGTCAGCGCGTACAGTCATGGCGACTCGCGAAGTGGATACAGTAAGGCGGTCAGTACGATACTAAAACGAGCCACGTTAAGCTTCAGCGCTGACAAACTACGCGCTGAACTATGAGCGCTGACGGTGCGCGTGCCGTCGGCGTAAGACTAAAACCAGCCTAAGACGTTCGGCGGTTCGGCGCTTATCGGCGCTGGTTTTGTGCTTTGTATAGAAACTCGGCGCTTATTACCAGCGCAGATTGCTCACGGCTGCAAACAAACCAGTGGCGCCTATAAGTGCTGGCGCCGGCTGCCAGCCTTCTTTGTGTATAGGGCTATAGACTTACCTACTTAGTTACCACCATAGAGCAACACGGGCCACCGGCCGCGGACCGGAGGAGAGTAGCCTTATTAACTAAATAACTGGTGGTAGAGCTCCAGTGACGGAGCTCGCGGGCGTAGGCACCACCGCATTACCTAATATACTTGCCGCTAAATGGTAGTGTTCAGCACTATCGTGTTCCGGTCAGGTGGTAATGTACGGCCCTGTAATTTCCGGCACAGTGGCATAACACCTTAGGCCTCAGGAGTGGCAACGCATCTGCATTTTGACCTTGGTCTTTGTGTGGGTGTCTATAGGCTGCAGTCATCACTTAACATCAATGTGAACTGCATGCTTGTTTGCCACTTCCATAACATAAAAAAAAAAAAAAAAAATCGAAATAATCTACCATTATCGCTTGTTTATCACCTACGAAAGCGAGAACATCAATCAGATTATCATCACTGCTTTTAAAGGAGCTACAAATCGACATGAAAATTTGACGACAATGCCAACAGCAATTTCGATAGGCGGTCGCACCCCAGATGGTCTTATGCCTGTCGCCCAGATATGGATGTAAATGTGTGCGTGAAATTGTTTATGTATTTTGTTAAAGTCAAGGTGTGAGTTTCGTGTGTTACACGTTTTTCCCCCCGCAAAAAATGACGGACTGTTTTGCATCGGTAATAAACGCTATGGCTACTCCCCTCCGGTCAGTCGCGAACGGTGGGCCGAGTTGCTCTATGGTTACCACCAACCATTTTACTGTTGCTAGAGATCTAGTGACGGAGCTTGTCGATAAATGTTCAGTGCTATTGGATTCCAGTCAGGTGGTAATGTACGGCCCTGTAATTTTCAGCACAGAGCCACAACAACTTAGATCTTCGGAGTGGCAACGCATTGATATTGAAATCTCTGGTTTTTAAGTAAATATATAGGCTACAGTATCACTTATCAATGTAAACTGTTGCCACTTCCCAATATTAAAAAAACTAAGCCCAAGCAGTAACCTACTGCCACTACTACACAATCGTGGTAGTCGCCAACCACCAAAATGTGACAGGGAAAATCGACATTCGGGTAGGACCTCGATGGCAGTGTTAGAACGACTAGGCTAATGTCCAGAGACCGCGGGCTAAAGTCTATTTTTAACCGAGTTCAAAAAGAAGGAGGTTCTCAATTCGGCCGGTATATTTGTTTTCTTTCCAAATCTATTTTATATTTCACTAGCACGGGTTATAGTAAAATAGATTAATAAAAAAATAATAAAATAAAATACGCTTACACTCACAGCTCCACATTAGGTAGAAATAGAAATTGAAATAGAAAATATTTTTATTTCGAATAGATCTTTACAGATACTTTCAAAACGTCAATAAATCATAAACTACCTAGAGCGAATAACCATTACATATAGTAAAAGCAAAATCATATATAATTAGTAAATTAAAAATTAAAATTTAAACTATTTGGTAAAAACATAATAATCATAAAATTTTTCAATTCCTTCAATGATAATAAATGAAGAAAAAGAAAAACTTATTCGTCAAGATCAATGTTATTCACTTAGCAGAGTTCCAAGTGCAGTCACTACTGAGAAGAACTCCGCTACCCAACAAACTCAGTAAGAGCTCTTTTAAATGAGAGCTTAAATCTAATATAGATTATCGTGAAAAATCAAATAATGTCAACGTCCATAGCATAGATGCAAATAAGCTGCTATCTACTAAATGTGATGTAGCCCCTGCAAACCAGAACAGACCAGTCCCCACCAACAGCACCCGTTCACGAGTATGACGCATGTGACAGCCATTGCGACGACCATTTTCGACGACCCGGTTAGTCCAGCGGTGCGAAACCACCGTTTGATTCGAAGGGTCGCGGGTTCGATCCCCGCACCGGAACAAATATTTGTATGGCCTACAGATATATGTTTCGGGTCTGGGTGTTTGTGTATGTGTTGTTTGTGTACAACGGCACCCACGACACAGGTTTATACCTACTGTGGGGCTGTGAGTGTAAGCGTATTTTATTTTATTTTATTTTATTTATTGCCCTCCTCGACCATATTGGAGGGAAGTGAGCAACCCGCCACACGACGCCGCCAAAGGCAAAGACATTTAAGCGTGCATGACTGTTCCGGATATGCATACGGCAAAATAAACCAGGTAGGTATTATATAAACCTGTGTTGTAGATGCCGTTGTGCACATACAACACGTATGTGTACAAGCAACGGCGTTTCGGGTCTGGACTCGAAACAAATATCTAGCCGTACAAATATTTGTTCCGATGCGGGGATCGAACCCGCGACCCTTCGAATGAAACGGTGTTTTCGCACCGCTGGACTAATCGGGGCGTCAATAAGAAACCTATCAACATGCACTGTGCAAGCGTGGTATGTTCTTCGTTATTATTGTAAATGGCGGACGTCTTTGACTTAACTTAGTTAAGACAAAACTAACTTAAACCCTATCCCGAGTACGATTACATCCAATTATAATTGGATAATAATTTGAACAAACATCCAATCTTGTTTCAGAAGCACAGTTTTCCTGACACTTTTAAAACCGCATCACTTTTTCGCGAGCTAAATCCATCAAAATAGCTGAACTTTAAGGATTCACAATTCCACTTCACTCACAACCCATACACACAGTCCTTGACAGTAGGAGCAGCACAACACTGTTCATACATACAAATTGTATTTGCTTTTATATAGTTAACCTTTAAACCTGGCCCTATGCCTGGTCTAAGGTTAAATGATACACTTTTCAAGTCCCATATCTTATTTCACCCACAGGTCACTATACAGTGAATGTATTGTTTAAATTGATAAATGTTTGTGGAGCTATTGTATGCAAAATTGTGTTTTTGTGGTTTTTGAAATGCGAAGTCATAGTCTACTTTTTGTTAGAGTTTCAGTGGTTAAGCTTGGAGGCTAAACTAACACTTAATAATAATAATGGTTACCTATTATACGCTTTGGGGGAGGTCTGGAGCTTACTCCACCACGCTGCTCCAATGCGGGTTGGTGGAGATACCGGGTTAGTGGCCAACCTGCTGTCGAATGTTTTCAAACCGCCTTTAAGGCCTCCGACAAGGTTTAACGACTGCTATCTATTGATAACAACCGGGACCGACGGCTTAACGTACCCTCCGAAGCATCTCGCGCATTTTTTTAATATGCCACTAGCCACCCATCACACACCCGACCGCGCCCACATCGCTTAACCGAGTAGATCGCTTACGATCTACACCAGCCACTGGGCCATGCACGGTTGAAACTATCACTTAACTGACGTTATTTTGTTAAATTTCAACGTCGTAATCAAGCAGAACTTTCAAATATTTTTTACCTAATCTATTCGTCCACTCAGTGCGTGGTCCGGCTAGATAATAGATGTATGGCCAATAATGTATGGCTACATAATTTCTAGCAGAAGATTGTAGACCCCAGACAGACCCAGGTGAGGAGACCTCTGGTTTTTATGTACTTAGATGACAACAAAAAGACAGATAAATTTTGTAATAGGTATTCTCTCTTCTCTCTAGGCTCTCAGCCTTTCATTACATAGAAAAAAAACACTAGGCTACTGAGGCAGTTAAATCTCTTCGGTATGAAATAATATTCTCTATTCTATGCCTTTGGTTTTCATGTAGATATCTATAGGCTGCGTAGCGTAATTCGCTTACCATTCATGTGAACTGCATGCTTGTTTACCACCATCATAACATATTTTTACTGGTGGTAGAGCTCCAGTGACGGAGCACGCGGGCGTAGGTACCACCGCATTACCTAATATACTTGCCGCTAAATGGTAGTGTTCAGCACTATCGTGTTCCGGTCAGGTGGTAATGTACGGCCCTGTAATTTCCGGCACAGAGGCATAACACCCTAGGCCTCAGGAGTGGTAACGCAACTGCATTTTGACATGGTCTGTATGTGGGTGTCTATAGGCTGCAGTCATCACTTAACATCAATGTGAACTGCATGCTTGCTTGCCACTTCCATTACATAAAAAAAGTATGATACCTATATCTATCATACGATTTTACCTACTTCTACTGCCAGAACGAGATTAATACATAGAGAATATGCCTACCGGGAACAAACAACCAGTTCAGATTTTAAATTGATTTGACCGATAATGTGAGACATTTTCATGTCGTGAAAGTGTTGTAAACTGACTTCTAGAAACTAAAACCGTGTTACGAAGTTGAGGTTCCTGTCTAATACTTCAGTAATTATAGGTCTATGCTTAATCGTCCAATCAAAATACATTACTAAGGTAGGTAAACTACCTACATCATTCTTTTACGTAAATGGAACTAAAATCGTTAAATGTATGTATGTATGTATCTTCACGCCAGGTCCCTAACGGGGTAGGCAGAGAGTGTAGAGTGCCAGATATCCCGGTTCTGACAAACCTCTCGTGCCTCGTCTACCTTCATCATTCTCTTCATACATGCACGCCGATTCCTAAGACTTTTGACCCCACCATCAGACAGAACTCGACCTATTTGGTCATGGTAGGTCAGTCTTGGTCTTCCTGGGCCTCTGCAACCATCCACATTCGCATTGTATATATGTTTAGTCATTCGCTCATTCGACATTCTTTCTATATGCCCGAACCATCGGAGCATGCCTTTTTTCATTTTTACACCGATACTATCATTCACACAAAGTCTCTTTCTTACATCTTCATTACGAACGCGATCGGTGAGTGATACACCGCAGATCTTGCGCAAAGATCTCATCTCGACCGCGTTCAACTTACTTTCATGCTCTTTCCTGCATACCCAGCTCTCGCTTCCATATTAAAGCGTTGGAGTAAGTACAGCATTATGTACGGCTAGTCGAGCCCGCTGGCTGAGATGTTTCGATTCTAGCAGCTTACCCAACGCTCCATTCACGCAATTCCCAGCAAGCACTCTTCTTTCTATGTCAGTGGTGTACCTACCATCCTTGCTAAAAGCACATCCAAGATATACAATTTCATCAACCTGTTCTAACACTGCATCATCTACTACTACCCTTGCATTTGTTCTCTGTTCATCTCTTTCAAATACTAATACTTTAGTTTTATCCACATCGTTAAATAATACGTATATTAAGCAAATTCGAAGCAAACCTACCTGTAGTTTTAAAATTACACAGTGGTGCTATTGTATGCTAATTGCTATTTCTTATAGGAATGAATTTTAAAATGTAGGTAACCATTCGTACCAAGGTATGTGGATATGGTTCTTTGTAATTGAAGAAAATCAGTGGAATATTTTGAAGTCGTAAGGTCTTCTGCTATTGTTTTTATGGACTATCATAGGCGGCTCGTATTGAAACGGCACTGTCTACTTCATTGGGCAATTGGTGAATGCAGAGGGCTCTCAGCCAGTAGCGGACTAAGGTCATCAGAGGCCCGGGGCGGCATTAGGAGGTCCCTAGGCCCCCAGTGCTGGCTTTACAACCATTGACATCCCGGGCAACAATATAGTGGCCCTCTATTTCTGACATATTTATTATAGGTAGGTACCTACTAAAGTAAAGGAGCAAACGAAAATCAGTCATCGGTTGGTGGTAACCGGCATAACGTGCTAGGATTGGGCCGATCTTCTGCAGTTTACTTGAAAGAAAGCATAGAGCAACGAGGGCTACTGGTCGCGGCCAGCCCCGGATCTAGGGGAGGGGGGCAAGCTGGGGCCTATGTCCCGGGCGGCAAGGTAAGGTACCTACTTAATGATGATAAGCTACTTGATCTTCGAATTCATTAATGGGGAATTTTTAATTGCACCTCTATTTAAAATTTAAGCAAACAACAATTATCCACTAATAATGTACCAGCATATCAAATAAATGACTGTTTATCAAATTAAATAATTGTATAACTAAATGTGTAGTATAAGAAAATGTCTAAAATATATCAAAGTTAGCGACTTTATTTATCTAATTTTACTACGAAAATCTTGCTGAAACCACAGATATTAGCACTCTAAAACAAAATTACTCGCCATATAGGTACCTAACAAAAACACTGATTTGACGTATTCCAAAAAAAAACAGATTAAATCAATGGATTAAGTGTATCGTTGCACTAAAAGGATAATTAGATTTACTATAAGTTACCAGATAGTAATTCTGTAAAATAGTTTAGCTTTATACATCAAACAGTGTAGTACACCCTTTGATTATATACGTGTATATAATCAAAGAGTATACCTACCTATTTGATTTATTTGATGGGCAAATTTAGTGTGCAATTCAGTATTTTTGTTAGCAATTTCGAATACTTTGATAGAAAAATGTGGATTTACAGTTGTAAGATTAAATACTACTCTTAATTAATTAGTAACATTATTGGTTGCCGGCAGAATATCATAAATTTGTTTAGATGGGATGTTGATTTATTTTTTACTAGCTGACCCGGCAAACTTCGTATTGCCTCAGAATGAAATAATGTGTCAAAGGTTTGATAGATACGGATTATTTGTATGGAAAAATAAAATGGTGGTTTTTACTGTTTCCCTTCAATTTCTTCATATATTCTTACCTTTCAAACCTTCCCTAGACTTCCAAAAATCATTCAAAACCAAAATTAGCCAAATCGGTCCATCCATTCGCGTGATGCCGTGACCAAGGAAAACGGGTTGCATTTTTATCTAAATAGATTGGAGTCATTTGAGTCCGTGTACTTAGATAATGATAATAAATTTTCGACCAGTCATCGCCAACGTCCATACCACGTTGAAAACACCGGTTCTCGTCCGATCACCGAAGTTAAGCAACGTCGGGCGCGTTCAGTACTTGGATGGGTGACCGCCTGGGAACACCGCGTGATGTTGGCTTTTTGATACTTTTTTACGATTTCGAATCTTTTTTTTACGGTTGATTAAGCAACATTAAATTTTGTAGATAAATGTAATTTTTTTCGGTATTTCTCGGTTTATTTTTAAAAGTTATTATTTTACTCATTAATGTAGGTACTGTGTTGATATTATGAAGTACTTTCGATATCAGTTTAAAGTTTTTTTGTATCTGTAATATTTCTTTACGGAATAAAGAAGTCTTCTTTATTTGTAATTTGGCATTTTTTTGATTATTCCCTTCGATTTTTACAAATGAGAATTCCTTGGCGCAGTGTTTACTTTAGAAAATAAAAAAACAAATTGACTCCGGGCTGTAGCTCAGTGGTAAAGCGGCTGGACTGATCCTGAGGTCGAAGGTTCGATTCCTGTCCGAAGACTAATTTTTCTTTCCCAGATTTCTTTATTTTCTAAAGTTTACTCGCATGTGTTATTGCGAAAAATAAAAATATTACGAAGTGTTTACTGTTTGGATTTGGATACCTTGGCGGAGCAATCGTAAATTCGTAAACTTCGCTGATGCCTGTCCTTAATGCGGCAACATTATTTTCCACCCGTGACGATAGACAGCGCTAAACTTTTATCTGTGTGTAATAAAGATATTATGTGTAATTAAGTATTCCAAATCAAAGTCAAGTCTGTAACAAATATGTAAGGCGTAAAATAAGTTCCCGGACTCAGGTACTAAGTATAATTCAAACTTTATTTAAAAACTAAATTAACAGACCCGGCCACGCGTTGCTGTGACTAAAGTTTTTATCATATTAGCGCCATCTATTGAATATTTACTCAATCCAGTCATCAGGTATCGACATCTGTTGGAATTGTTTGCAGCTAATAAATAATAATCGTGGCCATCGGATAATAAGCAAATAATTTGCATGAAAATATTATTGCGATTATTTAGAACCCAAAATATAATTAGATTGAGATGTAAACTATCCCATCTTTCAAGTTGGATCAAACTGCACCAGTGTGCAAAATTTGATTAAAAACGGTTAAGTTGTAGGTACCCAGAAATTCTGAAGAAGGAGTCCATAGCGGACAAACATCCTGACACGCTAAATAAAATTTATGAAATATTATTATGAGGTCGGTACAAGAAATGATGGACGAAAATAGGCTAAAACAAAATATTTCATACATCTATAAAAGGTGGTTGGTGTAAGGTATCCTAGATTCCTGGATATCCAATAAAAAAATACAATCATTATCTACCTTAATAATTGAATTAGTTTAATCATAAAAAAAAAGATTGGAAATCGTAAAAACGTATCAAAAAGCCAACATCACGCGGTGTTCCCAGGCGGTCACCCATCCAAGTACTGAACGCGCCCGACGTTGCTTAACTTCGGTGATCGGACGAGAACCGGTGTTTTCAACGTGGTATGGACGTTGGCGATAACTGGTCGAAAATTTATTATCATTATCTAAGTACACCGACTCAAATGACTCCAATAAAAAAATAAATCAAGCATTCCATCAACATACCATTTGAACGTGATTGGAACCAACTAATTATTATGTCTGCCGGCAATCAATACCTAATGTTACTTTAATTTTCTTCCTTATCCCTAACATTTAAGTAGGTTCACGGCGGACCGGAGTCCGCGTTGCTCTATGTGAGGCATACATTGAGCCAAGTCGGTAGGAAGGAACCTACTTAAATGTTAGGTTTATGGAAGAAGTATTGATTGCCGGCAGACATAATAATTAGTTGGTTCCAATCACGTTCAAATGGTATGTTGATGGAATGCTTGATTTATTTTTTTATTGGAGTCATTTGAGTCGGTGTACTTAGATAATGATAATAAATTTTCGACCAGTTATCGCCAACGTCCATACCACGTTGAAAACACCGGTTCTCGTCCGATCACCGAAGTTAAGCAACGTCGGGCGCGTTCAGTACTTGGATGGGTGACCGCCTGGGAACACCGCGTGATGTTGGCTTTTTGATACGTTTTTACGATTTCCAATCTTTTTTTTTATGATTAAACTAATTCAATTATTAAGGTAGATAATGATTGTATTTTTTTATTGGATATCCAGGAATCTAGGATACCTTACACCAACCACCTTTTATAGATGTATGAAATATTTTGTTTTAGCCTATTTTCGTCCATCATTTCTTGTACCGACCTCATAATAATATTTCATAAATTTTATTTAGCGTGTCAGGATGTTTGTCCGCTATGGACTCCTTCTTCAGAATTTCTGGGTACCTACAACTTAACCGTTTTTAATCAAATTTTGCACACTGGTGCAGTTTGATCCAACTTGAAAGATGGGATAGTTTACATCTCAATCTAATTATATTTTGGGTTCTAAATAATCGCAATAATATTTTCATGCAAATTATTTGCTTATTATCCGATGGCCACGATTATTATTTATTAGCTGCAAACAATTCCAACAGATGTCGATACCTGATGACTGGATTGAGTAAATATTCAATAGATGGCGCTAATATGATAAAAACTTTAGTCACAGCAACGCGTGGCCGGGTCTGTTAATTTAGTTTTTAAATAAAGTTTGAATTATACTTAGTACCTGAGTCCGGGAACTTATTTTACGCCTTACATATTTGTTACAGACTTGACTTTGATTTGGAATACTTAATTACACATAATATCTTTATTACACACAGATAAAAGTTTAGCGCTGTCTATCGTCACGGGTGGAAAATAATGTTGCCGCATTAAGGACAGGCATCAGCGAAGTTTACGAATTTACGATTGCTCCGCCAAGGTATCCAAATCCAAACAGTAAACACTTCGTAATATTTTTATTTTTCGCAATAACACATGCGAGTAAACTTTAGAAAATAAAGAAATCTGGGAAAGAAAAATTAGTCTTCGGACAGGAATCGAACCTTCGACCTCAGGATCAGTCCAGCCGCTTTACCACTGAGCTACAGCCCGGAGTCAATTTGTTTTTTTATTTTCTAAAGTAAACACTGCGCCAAGGAATTCTCATTTGTAAAAATCGAAGGGAATAATCAAAAAAATGCCAAATTACAAATAAAGAAGACTTCTTTATTCCGTAAAGAAATATTACAGATACAAAAAAACTTTAAACTGATATCGAAAGTACTTCATAATATCAACACAGTACCTACATTAATGAGTAAAATAATAACTTTTAAAAATAAACCGAGAAATACCGAAAAAAATTACATTTATCTACAAAATTTAATGTTGCTTAATCAACCGTAAAAAAAAGATTCGAAATCGTAAAAAAGTATCAAAAAGCCAACATCACGCGGTGTTCCCAGGCGGTCACCCATCCAAGTACTGAACGCGCCCGACGTTGCTTAACTTCGGTGATCGGACGAGAACCGGTGTTTTCAACGTGGTATGGACGTTGGCGATGACTGGTCGAAAATTTATTATCATTATCTAAGTACACGGACTCAAATGACTCCAATCTATTTAGATAAAAATGCAACCCGTTTTCCTTGGTCACGGCATCACGCGAATGGATGGACCGATTTGGCTAATTTTGGTTTTGAATGATTTTTGGAAGTCTAGGGAAGGTTTGAAAGGTAAGAATATATGAAGAAATTGAAGGGAAACAGTAAAAACCACCATTTTATTTTTCCATACAAATAATCCGTATCTATCAAACCTTTGACACATTATTTCATTCTGAGGCAATACGAAGTTTGCCGGGTCAGCTAGTAAAAAATAAATCAACATCCCATCTAAACAAATTTATGATATTCTGCCGGCAACCAATAATGTTACTAATTAATTAAGAGTAGTATTTAATCTTACAACTGTAAATCCACATTTTTCTATCAAAGTATTCGAAATTGCTAACAAAAATACTGAATTGCACACTAAATTTGCCCATCAGATAAATCAAATAGATATTGATTATATCTTAATATATATAAATCTCGTGTCACAATGTTTGTCCTCAATGGACTCCTAAACCACTTAACCGATTATAATAAAATTCGCACACCATGTGCAGTTCGATACAACTTGAGAGATAGGATAGTTTAAATCTCAAATTATAGTCGCAATTTTAATTTATTGCTAATTATTTGTCTGTTATTATTTGACAGTCACAATTATCTGTTAACTCCAAATGATTCTAACAAATGTTGATACTTTTCGACTGGGTTGAGTAAGTAATCAATAGATGGCGCTGTTATGGTAAATCTACAAACGTGTCATATAAGCTACATTTTAACAGCATAATTACCACGTGTTGTTGACGCTATAAAATTAATTAAATTTATTTTGTAGTGAACGAAATACCGTATAATTCAATTATTACCACTTTTTAAATTTTTGGTGTTAGCATAGCCGGCCACGTCTATATATATAAAAATGCAACCCGTTTTCCTTGGTCACGGCATCACGCGTGAATGGCTTCACCGATTTGGCTAATTTTGGTTTTGAATGATTTTTGGAAGTCTAGGGAAGGTTTAAAAGGTAAGAAAATATGAAGAAATTGAAGGGAAACAGTAAAAACCCCAAATTTTATTTTTCCATACAAATAGTCCGTATCTATCAAACCTTTGACACCTTATTTCATTCTGAGGCAGTACGAAGTTTGCCGGGTCAGCTAGTACACGTATATAATCAAAGGGTATACTACACTGTTTGATGTATAAAGCTAAACTATTTTACAGAATTACTATCTGGTAACTTATAGTAAATCTAATTATCCTTTTAGTGCAACGATATGTAGCAGCAACTAACAGCAGAAACGGTGACGAAATAGTTCCTAAAAGAACTGTTTCAGTACAGCACGCATTGACGCACAAGAGACAGGAAAGTTCTTAAAAGAACTATATGCTGTACAGATGACGTTCGACAGAGACAGGATGGTAGCTCTGAAAAGAGCTGTTAGAGCTCTTCATCTGCAACCACGCTCTAACATCTTCAGTCTTCGACGTCTCCACTTCAATACTCACCGCACGACTTCAGATCCAGCTTGAACTCATAGCCACATCAGTCTCCGCTTCAGTCTACATCTTCGGCACGCGTCGTCAGCCGGCGAGCTTTCGCGACGCGTGCGTTCATCTTGCGAGCCCCGAGCGAAAGAGCGAGCCAGCGAGCGCCGCACATACTTATACTGGTGACTGGCGCATGCGCACTGGAGTTCACCGAACTTCGAACGTATCGCGCATGCGCGCATTGCTCCCGCGCTGACCTTGACCGATAAATCGACACGTGCCGGAAAAGAGACAGAAATTGAGATAGCATTATCAATTATCTAAAATCCTATTGGTTGTTAATTATTTATCTGTTATTTTATTGGTTTTTCTTATTTCCCTTTTTTGTATAAATTGTGCTGTTTTTTGTGTAAAAATATATTCTACTACAACCTTCTGAAGAGTTTCATTATAATCAAGAACGAACACAAGTAGTCTTCAACAGTGGTGACGCCGACGTGATACCAAGGATCTCAAGAAAACCAGGCAAATCCCTGCCAGCCTGCCCAGCGACCTGCATACGTCAAACAAGGCGAAGCTCTGCCCGGCTGTACAGCGACTTACTGCATACAGCCTGCAAAGGAAAAAAGGAAGGCGAATCCCTGTCCGGCTGCCCATCCACACAACACCGTCATGGAACCCACCCAGCCACTCGCCCCAGGACGCCTCCACGAAGCCACCACACCAACGACGTCTCACGCACCACACGCCGATGGCATAGCGCTGTCCATGCGCATACCCCCATTCTGGCGCGACAATCCACGGCTGTGGTACATAAATTTCGAGACCGCCACTGAAGACCTAAAAAGAAGTACCGCCCAGCTCACGCAGATGGTCCTCGTCCAGCTCGATAAAGGGGACGTTGAGCAGATCGCCGACATCCTCTGCAACACACCACGGGACGAGCAATATCAGGCCATCAAGAAGCGTCTGATCTCAGTTTATGAGGAATCAGATAGCCGGCAGCTACAAAAACTACTGGCTGAAATGGAGCTCGGTGACCAGAAGCCCACCCACCTACTACGACGTATGCGCATGCTAGCGAAGGACAAGGTCACCGACACAACGCTGCGCATGATGTGGACCAAACTTCTCCCAGCCCACGTCCGATCTGTCCTCGCCGTCAGCGAGACATTTAGGCACCAAACAACTCTAGAAGAGCTAGCTTTGCTTGCCGACACTATGCTCGAGCAAACCCACGATGTCGCCGCTATCTCCGTGCAACCACCATCACCACCTACCCCAGCACCAACCAGTCAAGCCGACACCCAATTCCTCATCGACGAGATCCGCAAGTTGACCTTGGAAATCAACGAGCTAAAAACAAGACCGCCGTACCACAATAACAACAACATGCACCGGTACCGCCAGCGCTCCCGCCAACGAAGCACCTCTCGTCAGCGTTCCCGGACGCCCACTGACTCTCCGGCACACTGTTACTACCATCGACGCTTCGGTAGTCAAGCGAGACGATGCACTACACCATGTACCTACAAGCAACAGTCGGAAAACTAGAACGAACGTTGGCAGAGGCGGATACCGGCGTTCCCAACTCATCATACCGCCTATTCGTCCGTGACCGGAAGACGAATTACTCCTTCTTGGTAGACACTGGGGCTAACATATCCGTGCTACCAAGGAAGCAAGGCCAGACACCAACGCCGCTCCCATTCAAGTTGTACGCAGCAAACAACACAACGATAAATACCTACGGAGAGAAAACGCTCGAACTTGACCTGAATTTACGACGACCATACAAATGGAAATTCATCATCGCCGACGTGTCGAAACCGATACTTGGAGCCGACTTCCTCAACCACCATCAATTGATCGTAGACATCAAACATCGAAGATTGATTGACGGCGTCACAAACCTACAAGTCGCCGCTCCACTAATGTCTACAAACATACCTACAATACGCAGTATCGACATCCGCGAGTCCTACCATGACATACTTGCGAAATACCCTGGCACTACGCGACTCACTTCAATGAATCTGAATTCGAAAATCAACGTCGAGCACTACATCGAAACCACCGGACAACCAGTACACTGCCGTGCCCGTCCGATACCTCCGCATCGATACGAAACCGTTCGAAAAGAATTTGAGAACATGATGCAACAAGGTCTATGTCGTCCCAGCAAGAGCCCATGGTCATCACCACTACATATAGTACCGAAGAAAAATGGAGATATACGAGTGTGTGGTGACTATCGCCGCCTCAATACGATTACAACACCCGATCGCTACCCAGTTCCCAGAATCAAGGACTTCACCTACCACCTCTCCGGAAAAAACGTATTTTCGACAATTGACCTGAACCGCGCATATGCCCAGATCATAGTCCGAGAGCAAGATATCGAAAAAACCGCTATCATTACACCATTCGGTTTATTCGAATTCCCACGCATGTGTCCCGGCTTGAAGAACGCAGGCCAAACTTTTCAACGATATATACACGAAGTACTGCGTGGACTCGACTACGTTTTCCCGTTTATCGACGACGTCCTGATCGCCTCAACCAATGAAACGGAACACCGAGAGCACCTCAACACCGTACTGTCACGATTGGAAGAAAACGGCATCACAATCAATCCCGCCAAGTGTGTTCTCGGTCAGCCGCAAGTCAAATTCCTCGGGTACATCGTGTCAAACGAAGGCATCAAACCACCGGAAGAAAAGGTCGAAGCCATCCTTAAATACACCAAGCCAAAGACAATCGAAGAACTACGACGCTTCCTCGGCATGCTGAACTTCTATCGCGATCACATACCTAACGCCGCTTTATTACAAGCTCCGCTGAACGCATACCTACACGATGCAAAGAAGCGCGATAAGACAGTCATCGAGTGGACCGACACCGCGAATCAAGCATTTGACGCATGTAAAGTCAGCATCAGTAACGCAGCTTTACTCGCTCACCCGTCTCACCACGCCACTCTCGCAATATTCAGCGACGCCTCAGACAAGGCCGCAGGAGCAGTTCTTCAACAATACATAAACAACACATGGCAACCACTTGGATATTTTTCGAAGAAACTTTCCGATGCGCAACAGAAGTACTCTACCTACGATCGCGAGTTACTAGCTATACATATGGCAGTTACTCACTTCCGTAAAATCTTCGAAGGGCGACCACTCATCATTTTCACCGACCACAAACCGCTGACATTCGCGATGAACAAAACGCAGAGTAACACCGAGACGCCACGGCGAACGCGACAACTACTCTTCATCAGCGAATTCACCACGGATATCAGACACGTATCCGGATCAGAAAACGTTTGTGCCGACGCTCTCAGCCGCATCGAAGCCATATCCTCTCCATCATCCATCAACTACGAAGAGATTGCAAAATCACAAGAAAAAGATCCGAGCATCCAACAATTAATGCAACAACCAAACCTATGCATTAAAAAAATCAGTATACCAAATACCAACATCGAACTATACTGCGACACCTCCACTACATACGTGCGACCGTACATACCTACCGAATATCGCCAAGAAGTATTCAACAGTATACACAACATAAGTCATCCCGGAACGAGAACAACACGGAAACTTATTACGAGAAAATACTTTTGGCCGGCAATGAACAACGACATCGGAACGTGGACGAAGCAATGTATAAATTGCCAGAAAAGCAAAATACATCGTCACACCCACAGCGAGATCGGAACTTTCCCGCCAACCGAGCGATTCACTCACATTCACGCCGACATCGTAGGACCGCTACCTACGACCGCTCAAGGACATCGCTACCTAGTAACAATGATCGACCGACACACCCGATGGCCCGAAGCTATACCTACTACCGACATCACCGCCGAAACAGTCGCCGAAGTTATCTACAACAATTGGATTTGTCGATTTGGATGCCCTACAACAATAACTACGGATCAAGGAAGACAATTCGAGAGTAATTTGTTTACAAACCTAATGAAAATAATGGGAGTAAACAGAATACGAACAACTCCGTATCACCCGCAGAGCAACGGAATCGTCGAAAGATGGCATCGCACGCTAAAATCATCTTTACGCGCCAAATTATCAGACGCGCGAAGTTCCTGGAATCAAACACTGCCGACCGTAATGTTCGGTTTACGCGCCGCTCTCCGCTCCGATAGTGACGTAAGCGCCGCCGAATTAACCTACGGACATAACCTACGTCTACCCAGCGATTTCTTCGAGACAAGCACATCGACCACGCTTACATCAATGGACTACGGCTACGTGCAAAACCTACGAGAAATCATCGCGCAAATTCGACCGCAACAACGTAACGCACGAAACAATAAACACATTTTCGTTCATCAAGACCTACATACCTGCAGTCATGTGTTTATTAGAGTCGACGCGATACGCACACCGCTTCAAACACCCTATGAAGGTCCCTATAAGGTCGTAAATCGCACAGACAAAGTGTTTACGATCCAGTTACCTGAGCGTCAAACCAACATATCTATCGACAGACTCAAGCCTGCCTATGTTGTGGAAGACACTGAAAACTTACCTTTACCACAAGTCCACTTACCTCAAAAACCTTTACCGTTACCTAAGAACCACATACCTTTACCTGAAAACCTTTTACCTTTACCTAAAAACCTTATACCTATACCTCAAGATCAGTTACCGAGCACTTCGAGCACATCACAGCAATCGACTCACCGAGTGACAAGTCGAGGCCGAGCTGTCAAACTGCCGGTACGTTTCACTTGAGGGGGGTTACTGTAGCAGCAACTAACAGCAGAAACGGTGACGAAATAGTTCCTAAAAGAACTGTTTCAGTACAGCACGCATTGACGCACAAGAGACAGGAAAGTTCTTAAAAGAACTATATGCTGTACAGATGACGTTCGACAGAGACAGGATGGTAGCTCTGAAAAGAGCTGTTAGAGCTCTTCATCTGCAACCACGCTCTAACATCTTCAGTCTTCGACGTCTCCACTTCAATACTCACCGCACGACTTCAGATCCAGCTTGAACTCATAGCCACATCAGTCTCCGCTTCAGTCTACATCTTCGGCACGCGTCGTCAGCCGGCGAGCTTTCGCGACGCGTGCGTTCATCTTGCGAGCCCCGAGCGAAAGAGCGAGCCAGCGAGCGCCGCACATACTTATACTGGTGACTGGCGCATGCGCACTGGAGTTCACCGAACTTCGAACGTATCGCGCATGCGCGCATTGCTCCCGCGCTGACCTTGACCGATAAATCGACACGTGCCGGAAAAGAGACAGAAATTGAGATAGCATTATCAATTATCTAAAATCCTATTGGTTGTTAATTATTTATCTGTTATTTTATTGGTTTTTCTTATTTCCCTTTTTTGTATAAATTGTGCTGTTTTTTGTGTAAAAATATATTCTACTACAACCTTCTGAAGAGTTTCATTATAATCAAGAACGAACACAAGTAGTCTTCAACAGATACATTTAATCCATTGATTTAATCTGTTTTTTTTGGAATACGTCAAATCCGGAGTCCGCCGCGACCGGAGGCCCGCGTTGCTCTATGATGCCTAAGCACATGCACACTTTTGGTTAAGTTATGGCCTTATCCTATGGGGAAATGCTACAAATGTAGATGTTTTCATAATGCAGATGAAGTTAATACGTATTAATATAAATATTTACAGCACCGAATCCTGCAGACACCATTCCACCAATTTAGGAATCTTAACCCTGGCAAGCATGTACATACTGGAACTATGTCAATTCATGATGTATTTGTTAATGCGCAACCTAACAGATTGTATGAGGCACGAAAAAATAAAAAAAATCGTTTAAAATTACCTCCAAGTCTCATCGATCTATTCAGGAAAAGCCCTTATGCCAGTGCAATACGTATATTCAATAAATTACCATATTAATTAAAACAGGAGCAAAACACAAATCGATTTTTATATAAATTGAAATCCATTCTTATCAACAAATGTGATTACAATCTCAATGAATTTTATAGTGATAAACATCTTTGACATTTTTAATTAATTTGAATATTTACATAATACAATTATTATTTATGTTGCAACTATAATAATTAATAATAATATAATTCATAATAATTAAATGAAAATATCTATTAAAACTAAAGCCTTATTGTGTTCATTAAAATAGGTTGGGGAAAAAGTCTTTTCGCATTATAGTATGTATGAACTTGTAATAAAATCTCTTTGGCTGTAGTATTTGTATCTGGCTGGTTTTGGTATCATTGAAAGTTAAAATTTTAAAGAACATAATTCCAAATTCAAATTAGGCAAATGTGTGATTTTCATTTGTTTTTCGTACTGTCAAGATGAGTGAATCTAATGAAGAAATTCGATACATTTTAAAATTTTACTACAAAAAAGGTAAAAATGCAACGCAAGCCGCGAAAAAAATTTGCGATGTTTATGGACCTAGTGCAGTGCCTGTGAGAGTAGCATAAATTTGGTTTAAGCGTTTTCAATCCGGAAATTTTGATGTGAAAGATGCACCTCGCTCTGGTCGCCCTATTACGGATAAAATGGATGCCATTTTTGAAAAAGTGAAGCAAGTGAATCAGTAGTTACGACGTAGCTGAAGAACTGAGAATTGATCACAAAACAATTTTGGCGCATTTGAAAAAAGGTTGGGTACAAAAAAAAGCTCGATATTTAGGTACCTCACGATCTCACTGAAATAAACCTAATGAACCGTGTACTCATTTGTGATTCTTTATTACGACGTTATGAAACCGAATCATTTTTGAAGCTGATAACTGGTGATGAAAAGTGGATCACGTACGACAAGAACGTGCGAAAAAGGTCGTGGTCAAAGGCCGGTCAGGCTTCACAGACTGTGGCGAAACCCGGGTTAACTCGCAATAAGGTGATGTTGTGTGTGTGGTGGGATTGGAAGGGCATTATTCATTATGAGCTATTACCACCACTCTTACCTTGCACCTTCAGATTTCCACCTGTTTCGGTCTCTTCAGAATTCTTTATGCAATGTTAGGTTTACATAATGACTGCAGCCTATAGACACCCACATTGTGCCCACACTTAGACAAAGGTCAAAATGCAGATGCGTTACCACTCCTGAAGCCTAAGGTGTTATGCCTCTGTGCCGGAAATTACATTACCACCTGACCGGAACACTACCATTTAGCGGCAAGTATATTAGGTAATGCGGTGGTTTCTACGTCCGCGAGCTCCGTCACTGGAGCTCTACCACTAGTAAAGAATGATCATCCTTTTGAGCCTGCACAAGGCCTCCAGTTATGAACGGGTAATTTTAATCTTTTTTTTTATACTATATGAAGGTGGCAAACAAGTATTGTCGGCGACGACCACGGACAAAGGTGATCAATGAATGTGTTTGTGTGACAAAGACCAAAAGTGTAAGTGTACGTCAAAGTAGTCTTCGCGTAACGTTTGTAGAAAGTAAATAACGTGTATAGATGTATAGCTATGTATAGACGTTCTCCTCGTACGATAGTTTTGGATACGATTTTAATTCTTTGCCTTATATCAACTTCAAATAATGTTAGTCATGTGAGAATTTATTATAGGAAGTCATTTTAAACAATTAAACCTCGATAATGTAAAGGATATAGGCAGGAAACTTAATTTTCTTATTATTTTATGTTTTATCATTTTCTTATTTTACGTATGTTTTAGGTTCCCTTTTTAAATGTACATTTATTTGTGTATTGTTTTCTGATAGAGTAATATTTGTTCTTTGTTTTTATGTACTTTTTATAATAATTGATCATGGCATTTAAAAGTTATTAAGAAATGTTTAAAGAAATACGCGGAAAATTGTTACATTTTTTATATTTACTTACGAATAACTTTTTAGTCTTTTTATGAATGTTAATAAAACTTATGTACAATAATAGAAAAAACTGGATCGATTGTAAATATGTATAACACATGTATGTAACTATGAGAACTTTAAAAATAAAGAAAGAAAACCAGGTCAGCCATAACAAAAAATAAGCACAAATTCGGGCAAAATACGACCGAAAAATGAGGCTCTCTTTACGGTATTGTTCGAATAATGGGGCTCAGGGCAAATTCCAAAGTATGACATGGTCTCCAGCAAGTGAAAACAAGTGAAAACAAGTGAAGTAACAAGAAGAAAAAGTGAACCTGGAAGACTGGAAGACTGGAAGACCCCAGTGATTCTACGATAGAATTAGGTCGTCGGGGTAGGGTTACCAAGGCTTGGCTGGCCTGCTTTTCGGTCATATCACATGTAACCGATTGTTTCTTTACTGAAACACCCCTTCCCCGCACCTCCACCCCTCTCACTGGCGGCGCATATCCAGACCGGCGTATACTGCCATCGGTGTCAACACTACGAGCGGGCATCCGGCGCCGGACGGACAATAGGTCCGCCCGTACATTCAAACGCCCGCACATTACGATCGTGGTGGTTCGCAGGTGCAGTACGTACGTCACTGCATCATAGCTCGCTAGAAGAGCGCCCCACGACATCTGCTGGTCCTTCGAGCCGGATCTTCGTGTTGAACACCAGACCTACGGACTACTGTCGCCGCCATGCCAGTCACCAGGAGCCACCGAGGAAATTCACCAGCGGACCGGCCGGCTGCACCCCGCGCCACAGAAGAGACTCCAGAGACTACGGAATCTTCAGGAACAACGGAATCTTCAGGAACAACGGGATCTTCGAGCACCAACACAGAAGGCACACTCACCACATCATACGAATCAAGAGTGACGTCGGGAACGGAAACCAAAGAAGACTCTGTGGTGGCTGCTCCTGCCGCTTCTGCTGCTCCTGCTGCCCCTATTGCACCTACTACGACGGCAACGGGAAATAAGACGCGTTCTACGAAGACAACAAGGCGTCGAGAATTGGAAGCCAAAATGGAATTGGCGCGTCGTCAATTGGAAGAAGCAAAGGCAGCTGCGGCACTAGCCCAGAGTCAATGGGAGCTGGTCCAGATTGAAAACGAAGATTCCGAAATCGAACAAGAAAAAGATTGGGAGTCGAACGTCCAGACGTGGGTGCAGTCAACGGTGGACAGGGTGTCCGGGAAGGGGCATCAAGGAGATGTGCCCGGGGAGGGGCACCGGCAGGAACCGTCCGGGAAGGGGCGGGCCAGCCAACCTCCGACGACCACCGCCGCCGCAGCCGCCGTCAAGCCAGAAGACCAAGCGGAATCATTAAGAAATGGAAATAAGGAACTTGCGGAGGCCATCGTTAAAGCAATAAGTGTTGCGCCACGACATGTATCAGCATCGCAACCTAACTACGTACATGAATTACCCGGCTTCGACGGAAGAAGCGATGAATGGATCGCCTTCAGGACGGTTTATGAAGACACCGCACCGCTATTTACGGAAGCACAGAATATGGCGCGGCTGCGGCGGTCTATTAAGGGCACAGCAAGAGAGGCAATTAAGAGCCTGTTATATTCGGAGTGCCCACCTGAAGAAGTACTAGAAGCCCTTCGTCGAAGATTCGGAAGACCAGAAGCCCTGATCCTGATGGAATTAGAAAAAGTCAAGAGTCTATCCAGGATCCATGAAAACGCACGTGACATCTGCGTGTTCGCCAGCCAAGTGAACAACACCGTCGCGACTATACGGGGGCTAAGAAAACCTCAGTACCTGCACTCACCAGAGATGGTACGAATCATCGTGAGCAAGATGCCAGCGGTACTGCAATATCGGTGGTACGACTTCGCCGCCGATGCTACGGATCAAGATCCAGACCTGGTGCAATTGATGAAGTTCCTCAACAGGGAAGCAGACCGATGTGGACCGTACGCGACACAAGAAATTATGCATCAGTCGCGTCAGCCTCCACGACGTCAATTTGCACACGCCGCTTCGGAACAAACCGAAGAAAAGAAGACCTGTCCACATTGCCAGAACGATCACCACCTACTCGAATGTCGCAAATTTCTACAGCTGCCAATGAAGGAACGATGGGACGCCGCTGTCAAGTCAAGATTGTGTTTCAAATGTCTCCAAGGACGACATCGTAAAGAAACATGCCGACGTCCTCCATGCAAGGTGTGCAAGCGATGGCATCACTTCGTGCTTCATGAAGACCGCGGGGATATCCCGAAGCCCGAAGAGAAAAAAGAAATTGCGAACAACGTCATGTTATCAGTGAACACGACAAGGACAGCCAAGGCGTACTTGAAGATGGCTCCCGTTGAAGTGTATGGACCAAGAGGAACTACCCAAGTCTTGGCGTTGCTGGATGAGGGATCAACCGTCACGCTGCTTGATGCCACGGTTGCAAGGCAGATTGGCCTCAAGGGACCCGTGGAAGCACTCACTCTGGAAACGGTGGGAGGAAAGACCATCACCAAAGGAGACTCCATGAGAGTTAGCGTGAAGATAAAAGGATTGCATCAGACAAAGAAAAGAAGTATTTCTGGGGCACGAACCATAGACAACATTAACCTGACGCCTCAGAAACTAGACAAGAAAAGAATAGAAGAATGCGCTCATCTCAAGTCAATGACGGACCAGTTATATTATGAAGGAGAGTCACCCAAGCTATTGATCGGACAAGACAATTGGGAGCTCATCGTGTCCAGAGCCACACGCAAAGGGAAAAGAGGTCAACCCGTAGCATCATTGACCTACCTCGGGTGGGTGCTACACGGGTCCGATGGAACGAGACCAGTCAACTTCGTAACCTGCGCGCACGTATCTTCAAAGGAGGAAGAATTAGAGAAGATCGTCAAAGAACACTTCGCCGTGGAATCATTAGGAATCCAGCCACGCCGACCGACGACAGATATGGAAGAAAAGGCTCTGGCAATTTTAGAAGAAACCACAAGAAAACTGGACGATGGGCGCTTCGAGACCGGCTTGCTCTGGAAGAACAAAGAAGGAACCATGCCAGATAACTACAGACAAGCCGAGAACAGATTGAAGAACATCGAAAGGAAATTGGACGGGAACGCAGCATTGAAGCAGGAATACGAAGCACAAGTGAAGAATCTTCTCGACAGCGGCTATGCCGAAGAAGTACAACACGAATCCGCATCGAAGAAGAAATGGTACCTGCCCCATTTCGCCGTGACACACCCCACCAAGAAGAAGATAAGGCTGGTCTTTGATGCTGCTGCCAAGTGCCAAGGGAAGAGCCTCAACGACGAGTTGCTGCCGGGACCAGATCTGTTGCAGTCACTATTTGGAGTACTTCTGCGGTTCCGCCAGAAACCAATCGCTGTGGTAGCAGATATCAAGGAGATGTTTCTGCAGGTGAAAATGCGGGAAGAGGATCGAGACAGCCTTCGATTTCTATGGAGGGGAGACCAGCGAAGTGGAACGCCGAAGGAGTATAGAATGAATCGGTCATCTTCGACGCCGCCTGTTCCCCGAGTGCTGCTATCTTCGTGAAGAACAAGAATGCTACTGAACATCAAGAAGAATATCCCGAAGCAGCACGAGCCATCGAACGTAATCATTACATGGATGATTACCTACACAGCTTCGGGACAAGTCAAGAAGCAGTCGAGATAGCCAGCCAAGTGAGCCTGATCCACAAGAAGGCCGGGTTCGAGCTGAGGGGCTGGGCTTCTAACGATGAAGAAGTTTTGAAGACGCTCACCCCAGAAGAAAACAGCAAAGAAGTAGAGTTGGGGACTAAAGAAGAGAAGACATTGGGTTTGAGATGGTTCACCAAAGGCGACGAGATCGGGTTCAGAACGTGTCTTCGCAATATACATGAAGAGGTGGTCGAACAGAAGAGAGTGCCAACCAAACGAGAAGTCACCAGCGCCGTGATGTCAACATTCGATCCATTGGGGCTAGCATCGCCGGTGCTCATCCAAGGCAAGAAACTCATTCAGAGTATATGGAGGAGCGGAGTCGGATGGGACGACAACATCACGGAAGAAGACAACAAGATTTGGTCAGACTACATAGACAGCCTGCAGCTACTAAAGGATCTTCGGGTACCAAGGTGCGTCGCGCAGCCCAACACCGAGGGGGAGCTTCACGTTTTCGTCGACGCAAGTGAAGAAGCCTACGCCTGCGCGATCTACCTGAGGCAACGCGACGAAGACGGCGGACATCGAGTGACACTTTTAGCGGGCAAAGCTAGAGTTACTCCCCTGAAACCGGTGTCCATTCCAAGACTGGAGCTGCAAGCTGCGCTACTGGGATCCAGAATGGCGCGGTCGATTGAAGAGGAGCTGGACATCATGGTCGCCAAGAAGATCTATTGGAGCGACTCCAGCACAGTCCTAGCATGGATCAAATCAGACCCTAGGACCTTCAAGCCGTTCGTAGCACATCGTTTGGCGGAAATCGAAGACACGACGAAACCTCAAGAATGGCGCTGGGTACCTACGGCTCAGAACCCAGCTGACGACGCGACGAGAAACGTACCCAGAGACTTCGGGAGCGACCATAGATGGTTCCACGGACCTGCGTTCCTGGCACTAGAAGAGGAGGATTGGCCGAAGCCGCGCACCATCAAGACAGAACCCACCGGCGAAGAAAAGGAGAAGCCGATTGTGGGAACCACGAAGACCGTCGACAAACACCCGACACCGGACCCAGTCAGGTTCTCCTCCTGGACCCGTTTGGTGAGGACAACTGCAAGAGTGCTTCAGTTTGTCGACCTGTGCCGAAAAAAGAAGCTGCCAGTGAACGTGTCCCGCAAGTCTGAGCGTCAAGATCCTACCTGGAAAAGTAACAAGAAAAAAGCCAAGGTAGCCATGAAGCCCGTGAACAAGAAGACCCAAGAAAGAAGATTGATTCCCCTTGAACCCGACCAAATGAAGACTGCTGAGAAGATTTTATTACGAAGAAGCCAAGAAGAGAGCTTCCATGAAGAAGTACGCTGCGTCGAGAAGATGAAACCATTCGAGAGGAACAGCAAACTTAAGAAACTAGATGTCGTCATAGAAGATGGATTACTACGACTCCGAGGAAGAATCGACGCAGCGAGACATGTCCGGCAAGACAAGAGACCTGTGGTGCTAGACAGCAAGCACTACATCACCAGATTGCTCATCGCACACTACCACGAAGAGTTCAACCATGGCAACCACGCGACGGTGATCAACGAGTTGAGGCAGCGCTACTGGATCCTGGGGCTACGATCTGCAGTGAGATCGACGGTTCATCGGTGTCAGTGGTGCAAAGTATACCGCGGCACGCCACAGCTTCAGCCGATGGGGAATCTCCCGCTGGAGCGACTACGACATGGAGAACCACCATTCACATGCACCGCCGTAGACTACTTCGGGCCTATGATCGTCACGGTAGGCCGACGTCATGAGAAGAGATGGGGCGCCCTGTTCACGTGCCTCACAACTAGAGCCGTTCACGTCGAGCTAGCAGCGTCTCTGTCAACGGACTCCATGATTCTGGCGCTGCGACGGATGACTGCGAGACGGGGAATGCCAAGGACGATCTTCAGCGACAACGGTACGAACTTCGTGGGGGCCAACAAAGAACTTCAAGAAGCCTTCGCCAGCCTCAACAAAGATGACCTCATCACCGCTGCAGAACGTATGAGCATCAAGTGGAAGTTCATACCACCTGGAGCTCCGAACATGGGGGGAGCATGGGAACGCCTGGTCCGGTCCATCAAAACGGCCCTGGCGGTGACCCTCAAGGAAAGACACCCCAGAGAAGAGGTTCTACATACACTGCTGCTAGAGGCGGAGCATCTGGTGAACTCGAGACCGCTTATAGAAGCCGATGAAGACACTGAAGAAGGTGCCCTCACTCCCAACCACTTCCTAATTGGGAGATCCTGCGGCACCCGACTGGGAACTTTCACCGACGACGACCTCACCGACCGGCGTGCATGGAGAGTAGCTCAGCGACTGACCGACCACTTCTGGAGCAGATGGGTGAAAGAGTACCTTCCAACTCTGATCCCGAGAAGAATCGACGCGAGGGCTGCTACGAGAGACCTGCAGTGTGGAGACACAGTCCTCATAGTGGACTCCACGCTGCCACGAGGAACCTGGCCGAGAGGCGAGGTGGTCCGAACCTACCCAGGACCCGACGGGCGCACTCGAGTACTAGAAGTGCGCACTACCGGGGGCGTGCTGAAGCGCCCCAGCTCCAAGCTGGTGCTACTGGTGCCAGCGCAGCGCGACAAGGAGCGGACAACCGTCGAGATCGACGGCAGAGCATCGACCAGCGAGCCAGACTGCGGGGAGGCAGCCATCGCACCGAGTCGAGAGCACCGAGTCGCCGGGCCAGGAGTTGGTGCTTCGCACGAGGGGGAGGATGTCGGCGACGACCACGGACAAAGGTGATCAATGAATGTGTTTGTGTGACAAAGACCAAAAGTGTAAGTGTACGTCAAAGTAGTCTTCGCGTAACGTTTGTAGAAAGTAAATAACGTGTATAGATGTATAGCTATGTATAGACGTTCTCCTCGTACGATAGTTTTGGATACGATTTTAATTCTTTGCCTTATATCAACTTCAAATAATGTTAGTCATGTGAGAATTTATTATAGGAAGTCATTTTAAACAATTAAACCTCGATAATGTAAAGGATATAGGCAGGAAACTTAATTTTCTTATTATTTTATGTTTTATCATTTTCTTATTTTACGTATGTTTTAGGTTCCCTTTTTAAATGTACATTTATTTGTGTATTGTTTTCTGATAGAGTAATATTTGTTCTTTGTTTTTATGTACTTTTTATAATAATTGATCATGGCATTTAAAAGTTATTAAGAAATGTTTAAAGAAATACGCGGAAAATTGTTACATTTTTTATATTTACTTACGAATAACTTTTTAGTCTTTTTATGAATGTTAATAAAACTTATGTACAATAATAGAAAAAACTGGATCGATTGTAAATATGTATAACACATGTATGTAACTATGAGAACTTTAAAAATAAAGAAAGAAAACCAGGTCAGCCATAACAAAAAATAAGCACAAATTCGGGCAAAATACGACCGAAAAATGAGGCTCTCTTTACGGTATTGTTCGAATAATGGGGCTCAGGGCAAATTCCAAAGTATGACATGGTCTCCAGCAAGTGAAAACAAGTGAAAACAAGTGAAGTAACAAGAAGAAAAAGTGAACCTGGAAGACTGGAAGACTGGAAGACTGGAAGACCCCAGTGATTCTACGATAGAATTAGGTCGTCGGGGTAGGGTTACCAAGGCTTGGCTGGCCTGCTTTTCGGTCATATCACATGTAACCGATTGTTTTTTTACTGAAACACCCCTTCCCCGCACCTCCACCCCTCTCACTGGCGGCGCAGATCCAGACCGGCGTATACTGCCATCGGTGTCAACACTACGAGCGGGCATCCGGCGCCGGACGGACAATAGGTCCGCCCGTACATTCAAACGCCCGCACATTACGATCGTGGTGGTTCGCAGGTGCAGTACGTACGTCACTGCATCATAGCTCGCTAGAAGAGCGCCCCACGACAAGTATGCAGTTCACATTGAGCCTAAAGACACCTACACGAAGACCAGAGGTCAAAATGCAGATGCGTTGCCATCCCTGAAACCTTAGTTGTTGTCTTTGTGATAGTGGGAAATTGGGTCAAGGGCTTGGTGCAGAAGGCAGTTCTTCTTGACACGGCACTTATTGTGAGGAGGTTCCTCTCCCTAAGCCCCTAACCACCGGCTGCTAGGACCATGCTCCCGCTACCGGCGGAACCTATTTTGTATGTTTTTTTTATAATATAAATAAAAACCATATGTAAAAACATAGAAAATATGCAACATGCTAAATAAATGAGAATAACAATAATAAAGCCTTTATTATTCTGATCTCTTTACATTTTTTTTTATATCTTATAAAAAAACTACAATAAGATTATTATAATTAACTCAAGACAGGAGTCATTTAAATATTTTCAAACGTGATGGAGCATAGAAACAAATAACAACAACAGTTTGTGTATTTCTATATGTTTATTTAGTTTACATTCACTACCATTCTTCTTAACATAAATACATATACCAAAGATGCCTAACAAAACATTCAAACAATGCTACACCAAATGCATTCATCTTCAGACTTTATTACAGCATAATATTGATTGAAACTAGCGTAGCGTAACTTCAGATTGCGACAGTCAGCTGAGAAAGGATTTGACGAACTATGACATTTCCGAAGCGCGCCGCTGCTGGTGTAGATCATGAGCGATCTATTCGGTTAAGCATTACGGGTGCGGTCGGGCGTGTGATGGGTGACCGCTAGTGGCAAATTAAAATGCGCGTTTCCGTGCTTCGGAGGGCACGTTAAGCCGTCGGTCCCGGTTGCTATCGATAGATAGCAGTCGTTAAACCTTGTCGGAGGCCTTATGGGCCGGTTTGAAAACGTCCGACAGCGGGTTGGCCACTAACCCGTATATTCACCAATCCGCATTGGAGCAGCGTGGTGTAGTAAGCTCCAGGCCCCAAAAAGGGGAGAGACTCGAGCCCAGCAGTGGGACGTATAATGGGTTGCCATTATTATATTATAAAGTTATTGTCTTATCCTTCTCTAACTTTAACAGATTTCTATAAGTAAGAGAAGGATGTGAAATGTTATAATAACAAATATCGTGGTACAACTCAGGCTCAATGTATGATAGCGCGTTTAAAGAAACGAGACAGCGTGCAATAAAAGGTCATAGTAAGTTAATTCAAAATCAACTTAGATTCTTCTATTAGACAAGAAATTCGTCGACAAAATATAAAATCATTAAAAGTGAGTAAATTGTTACAGCAATATAGTTGAGGTAAATGCGATTTCACTTGAATCGAATTATCGGTCTAGTCTAGTCGGTTTGACTGGACACTAGACCAGAAGTAGTTTTAATGAAATTTCATATTACTAATTCACCCATTTGGCTGGTTGTGTTATTATGAGTCTTACTGATGTTCCCCAGACTTTAGATTAATCAATGAGCCTAGTGAGTTTAAAAACGTTAAATTGTTATAAAATAAGGTTTTACTAAAAGCTACAGTTTAAAGTCCAAGATCCGGTACCGATTTTTAAAATCAGAAAATGTCAATGTTATTAGAAAAATATGAACAAGTTATAAAAATTATAGGACTTCCTATAATTTTTATAACTTGTTCATATTTTCCTACAAACGGGGTTTTCGTTACATATTGGAAATTTCGAGATCCTTTCTCAAGTCCTACATCTGTATATTCTAATAAAAGGGACCTACAACATAATATACCGATAGATACATATATCTTTGACAACCATTCATAAAAGAGCACTGGTAAATATTTACTAGCAGAAGTAGACGCATTATTCGTTTCTTATTCGATGCTAATAGTCAATTTCAAATGATTGACGATCTTAAAAAAGGAAGTTGTCCATCCGTTTAATTATTTTTGAGTAAAAAAAAAAGTACTATTCTCCTGTTACAATCTGTGAAAACAACAGATAAACAATTAATTTGGCATTTATCATATTAGAACAGATATTATTTACAACATCAAGTCAAGTGTTTCTAAACATATTTATTAAATGCTTCTGCTACTAACATATACAAGTAATGCGTCGATCAAAAACATTTTTGCACTTTATAAATATCTTCAAAACTGTTCTTGCATCCGCCGTTAGGCCTCAAAATGACAGCTAAATATAGTAAACATTTATATCTACCTTAACATCAATTTCATGTACCTTTATTACTTTAAAACTTTAACCAATTTCATAGGCCCAGTCAATTTAGAACATTGAACATTATTGAACAATTATGTTGCTTTTCCATTCATACTAATATCAAAGTGATTATTCTACCAGTGACGGGATAAATACATAATTTTATTTGTCCAGCTAAAATCTTTTGTTAGTACGTGAAAAGGATCTCAATAGCAAGGTGTCACGTCAGATAATTTTATATTATTCATCCGGTCAATGGAAGAATACTCAGCCTACTAGTATTATAAAGAGGACACATTTGTGTTTTTGTATGTATGTTTCTAACTGTTTCACACAAAAACTACTGGACCGTTTAAAAAAAAAATATTTCACCATTAGAAAGCTGCATCTTCACTGAGTGCCTATATGTAATCTATATTACATTCATTGCACCGGTTCGAAGCCGGGGCGAGCCACTAGTCACATAATAAAATAGTAAACAAATTCGGAGCACAAGAAATCAAAACGACAAATAATAGCGGACTTGTTTTTATATTATTTCGCATTAACACATGCTTGTGAAATATATTTTATTTTTTAAAGAATAATGGAAAGAAAAATTTGACTTCAGGCGAGACTCGAACTCGCGGCCTACTGGGAATCTATTCCAGCCGCTCTTACAATTGAGCTACTGAAGTCCTGCCCGATTTGTCAAATCTTTCCTTCACATTTAATGCCTTGCTTTATGGTAGCAGTAGCGCCATCTATTGCCAACCATGCCAAAAGCGGACTTGATTAATAATATTAAATGTATTATATAATTCAGTCAAAATGGAAAATAATTGTATTTCTTAATTTATGTTTCGGACTGCCATCAATGAATATCATTGCAATTTATATTTAATATGACTTTATCATATATTATACAATGTACATTTCATTTACACGAAGCTCGAAACAATGTTTTTATACAAGGAAATATTGATTACGACATCAACCTTATATGTAATTTTGCTGTCTCAATGTTTATACTTAAAAGGCTATTACACGACACGGTATTCAGGGTCCGGCAGAAAGGGTGGGCGCGGCCTCGCGCCGGGTTGCCGCTTATTACACTATCCGGTCGCAGTACAAATACACGGACCGCTCCGGTGGCCCTAATTAGGGCCCTAACTCTCTAAATGTTATTACACAACCCTGACCCTTGCTGTCGTACCCTGAATACCGTGCCGTGTATAAGTCCTTTAGACAAATTTAGGTACACTAGACATTAAGTCTTAGGATTATTCAATAGTCTACGATCTTAGCACACTTATAATCTAAATAAATGCCATATAGATAACACACAACAGTCAATCAATATTGAATTGATGAAACACTTATCTGTACTTTACAATCACTCATCACACATAATATTCTATGAAATATTGTAATTTACAACGGAATAATTACAAATCCAATACTTCAGCTTATATTTAGACTTTTATTGTTAAAAGATAATAAAAATACTGATTTAAAATTAAAGTGATAAGCAGTCAATCACCTCGTTGAAGGTAAAATAAATACAAACATAATAAATGAACAGATATTTAAAATATATCACCGAATCAAAACAATACAAAATGCAACCCACTGAAGCCAGCTCTTTTAGGAACATTATTATTACATTGTATAATACACTTACCCCCTTATTCATAAACGAACATTAGATACGTTTTAGCTATAGAATGCTTTGTCTTTGTCAGTTGCATTGTCAAATGTGCAGGATAGAAAAAGACAACGGAGAGATAGGAACACTTTAGCTAAAATACGTTTATGATTATGGAGGTTTGTACGGAACTCGTTATTCATAAAAATTGATAGATATCCACGTAAAAATAATGTATCAATATTTATACTAATCTAAAAGTGCTGGTTCAAATAAATGAATAAAAAACAAATAAACAAAATATAATCCTAAATCTATACCTTATATCTCTTCCGGCTTAAGCCTTCAAGTCTTAACCTAAATGAGACCATTTACAAGTATAATAAGTAAACATTCAACATTGTTTTATTTTTCACATTTAGGTACATTGTTCAACAATAAATATTACATATCGAGCCTAGGAAGGAGACTTTTTTTATGTAATTGAAGTGGTAAACTAGCATGCAGTTCACATTGATATTAAGTGATGACTGCAACCTATAGACACCCACAGAAAGAATAAGGTCGAAATGCAGATGTGTTACCATTCCTGAGGCCTAAGGTGTTATGCCTCTGTGCCGGAAATTACAGGGCCGTACATTACCACCTGACCGCAACACGATAGTGCTGACAACTACCATTTAGCGGCAAGTATATTAGGTAATGCGGTGGTGCCTACGCGCGTCCCTGGAGCTCTACCACCAGAATATTTCGGTTCTGTACAGCGTTATCTCTTTCTCACCTTACCTATTTGACGTTTGTCATTTTGACCAAGTTTTGACCAATACCGGACTGTCAGTGCTTACGTAGACAGTGTGCAACAGAGATAACGCTCTACAGTCGAATCGAGTCGATCGTCTCTTTCGCAGGTTCTATGTGCAATATTAATTGTTGAGTACTGTACATACATTTTAAATATGGCTACTCTTAAGATAGCTGCGTTATGGACCCTGCAATTTATAATAATGGATCAAAAATTAACACTTGCAGCAAGACAATAATTTTGTTAATTGTTGTAAAAAATATTTACTTCATGTTGCCATTTTACTGGTGGTAGAGCTCCAGTGACGGAGCTCGCGGGCGTAGGCACCACCGCATTGCCTGATTTACTTGCCGCTAAATGGTAGTGTTCAGCACTATCGTGTTCCGGTCAGGTGGTAATGTACGGCCCTGTAATTTCCGGCACAGAGGCATAATACCTTAGGCCTCAGGAGTGGTAACGCATTTGCATTTTGACCTTGGTCTTTCTGTGGGTGTCTATAGGCTGCAGTCATCACTTAACATCAATGTGAACTGCATGCTTGTTTGCCACTTCAATTACATAAAAAAAAAAAAATATATATTTTAGAAGCTGAGTTATAAATAACAATATGTATACGGGCTAGTTGCAACAAGACTAGTTGATCCGTTATTAGTTTGTGAAATAGTAAGTCACAATTTTCATATTTTAACATGAGAAATATCTTAAAATCTCAAATTAATTGATAATAACTGACAAAACAATAACATTAATCTATTTCGGAAAAAAAAAGAAAAAATTCAATTAAATCCTATTTTCCGGAGATGTTATAGCACAAGCAGACAGACACGTTGGAAGATCTGTAGTGATTTAGATACAATCTTGGATGATGTTCCTTTTAAGAATACAAAATGTCACTTGGAAATAATAGAATTTGCTAGATCGGTTAAAAATAAAAAAAAGGGGAGGCAAAACGTTTGACGTATCGGCACACCACGGACACTCCGCCAAAATTCCATACAAACGCTTGATTTGGTCTCTATTACACAGACATCAATCAGTGACGTGTATTTACACGTGCACCTGTGTGCGTAGCACGTAGAAAATACCAACCGTCGCCCATAAGAGGGGAGGAGGTTGGGTGAGGCGGGGAAGTCGAGTGTCCATTCTATACGTAGTATTATTACATAATCTCTGGTATCGGCGTGGGATTTCGGTAGCTTAGTCGTAAACCAACTGAATTGGTTATCCTGAGGTCGCAGGTTCGATTCCTGCCCGAAGTCAATTTTTTCCTTATTTTCTAACATAAATCTCATTTAAAATCAACAGTTATAAATTATCACTAACTTACAATTTCTTTCCAAAGCAACGATGTGTATAAACAATATACATCACTTCACTACATATTATAAGGTCCTCCTATTTTCTGTCTGTATGTATGCACTAATCTTGGAGAGTTGTGAACGGATTTTGTTTATATTTACCGAGATATCACGGTTTTTGTCAATTGTCAAAAATGTCAGGCGTGTCTCCACAATAAAACATGAAGCATGTAACCCATTGGTGTACCCAGCATCAGACTTTCCTGCGTCCCAATATTCTATTCTCTTCTTAGGAAATGGTATGTGCAAAGTTGAGAACAGACATAGCAAAGAATCTATAGTAAGGCAGATCCTTAGACTCAATATTTTATATTTTTATCAGTACTCTATTATTTATAACAAAAGGAAAGAGCACATTATTCACAATCTAAGTTAATTTTAGAATTCTACATTGAAAAAATTGTATTTCTACATCGTATTTGGCGAATTTTTATACAAGAGGCTTCGAGCCTTTAACCTACTTAAACCTGCTATACACATAATCAGTAAGTATTATAATAAGAATAAAATACATTGTTGTTAAATAACCCACACATAGGGATCCTATGCAACATACACAACTCATGTATTTCTTGATTTGAGTCCATGCAAAAGTGTATTCTAACTTAATACACAATACATTGCAAAGTCAGTTTATTGAAACAGCGACTTGCTACTATCTTAAGTTGACATCCAATAATATAATTAACATTAAAGTCGACTTCATAATTGCAATAAATATAACAGAAATCCTTTAAGATCTTACAGACATATTCAATTGAGCTTATACACGAATATTTACATCAGATGAAAATTAATTCACATAGGAAAACATAATAACCATGATATTAAAAAAATACTAAAACTAAATGAAGAAAAATTAATATTCTCAGAATCTTTTTCCCTATAATACAATCCAAATTGCAAAATCAGAACAAAGTTGAATCTATACACTCCCAAACTGGATGAGACACAACACTAGCCAATCACTATACTATAGTGTCACCGCACTGAACTCACTAAAGTGTCAATTTTCACGTATAATGAGCACTTTCCGAAAGTCCCAGGATCATTCGGGCTCCGTGTACATAAATGAGAACTTGTCGTGAGCGGTGGTTGGGAGGATTCGGGCTTCGATGATACACTGGACGACCCATGCTGTTGAAACCAGTGGTATATTGTCTTCATTGGCTTTGTTCTGGACTTCGTGCGGGCAATCCCAGTCGGTCACAAGAGCCAACGCTCCAGTCACGTTGATATCTTCTTCATTCACCACTCGGGTCGTGGCACCGGCGAGGGTGCAGACTTTCTCCCAGAACTTGAGGAATGTGTCTTGGTCACTGCATAGTAGTAGGACTTTGTCTTTGAAGAAGGTCGTGTTTCGTCTGCCGGTTGCCGGTACCTGTAATTGATATCATATTGTTTGATTGCGTTGAAGGTGTTGCTTAAAACTTGTGTGACGAGTTTATGGCAACTGTCAATCACCAAGGCGTGGGATACGATGCGGATAGCGGCCGCCACATAACAGAATGTACTTCGCAGTCAGGCACGGTCGGGAGACTATCAAATTGCAACAAACTTGGGCACATCGGTTTGTACGAAGATATCGCCACTTGAGTGTCATTAATGGTATATAAAGATATTGCCACTGAGTATCACACATAGAGCGACACCGGAGGGGAGTAGCCATATGCAGGCTTTCCCCTCTGTCAAAGTACAAGCCCAAATGGGCCTATACCTGTCGCCTAAAATGCCTTAAATGTGTGCGTGAAATTGTTTCGGTATTTTGTTAAACTCAAGGTGTGAGTTTCGTAGTCATAGACGATTTTCGAAGTGTGCGTGTGTGTCGCACGCATTTCCCCCGGCAAAAAATGACAAACTGTCTTGCATCGGTAATAAACGCTATGGCTACTCCCCTCCTAGTCCGCCGCGGCCCGTGTTGCTCTATGGTATCACATAAGCGGTATTTTTTGACTCACCCAATTAATAAAGCGTTGTTTGAGCAGCGACCAGCCCACAGGCAATGTATAAGCGTCGACGTCTGGTGGCGTGTTTTGAAGGCAAGTGTCAATAACCCAGGCGTGGGATACGACTCGGATATCAGCCGCCACGCACAGAATAAACTTCGCCGTCAGACACGGTCGAGGAGCGATCAGCTTGCATACAGAGTACTTGGTTTTGGGCACATCATCGAAGTGGCTGTGGAGAGAATATATTTACAGGATTATTCAGTAATACTGACCCATCATGATTGAAAGTGTAAATGTTAATGAAAAAAAAACATTGTTGACAAATTAAAAAGACAACATTTGTATAGAGTAGAATTTAGTTTCTCTCTATTTTATTTTTATGGAATGAAGGTAGCAAAAAGCATGCAGCTAATATCGATAGTTAAATGATTAACTACCACCTCAAAGTTGCCACCTCAAAAACCTTAGTTGAATTGTCACTTTGATAGGAATCGCGCAGACAAACATTATCAACTAACCGGAATACGAGAGTCCTGAACACCACTATTTGGCGGCAGACAGGTAATTAATGGTTTGAACGCCATACGCTATTGGAATGGTTGGACCACCATTGTTCAGTGGACTGACGTAAGAAATCTCCTCGACTTAGAAGGCCATGAGGTCGCCACGTCCGGACGCCATCCGAGAACTCACCTGTGAACAATACCCCCGCCAGCTTCCAGCTGCTCCTTGAGGCGTTCCTTGTTGAAGGGTTTGCTGCAGAACTCCAGGTCCTCGGTGTCGGTGCCGGCCATCGTGGACGAGTCGCCCGCGTCTCCGTCCTCCTCCGACGAGTAGTGGCGAGTCTCGGGAGGCTGCTGTAAATTGACATAATAATGTTACACCGACCCTAAATCGGTTAAAAATCAAAAAGGGAAAGCAAAATTTGACGCATCGGTGTGGAACTTCGGTAGCTTAGTGGTAAAGGGGCTGGACTGATTATCCTGAGGTCGCAGGTTCGATTCCTGGTTCGTTTTTTCTTTAATTTCTAAAGTTCACTCGCATGTGTTATTGCGAAAAATAAATAGTACAATAATAATGTTATCTTAAGTTATGACGAATTTTAGGATTTCTTACCACAAAAGAAAAAGACTGCCTCGGTAGCCTAGTGGTAGCAGGCCACTACTACTACGCTGAGGTCCTGGGTTCGATTCCCGGGTAGGGGGGTTATCAGGGATGACGGTGTAGTTCTTTTTTGCTCTGGTTCTATTGGGATTTTTCCATTTTCTGGAAATTTCCCAGTACCTCGAAGTTTGGTAATGTGCCCGGAGATGTCGAAGCGAATCGTGGGTGTTTGCATGTATGCTTGAATGCATGTTAGAAAAAGGCAGCGAACCTATTTTATTCCGATTCAACGACTATGTTATGAGAATAAGGCTTGCCCTAGAGATTCAACCCGGGCCCTCAGCATAGCAGTCTGTCTCATTAGACAGACTTGCATGCTCTAAGGATACAAATAAGAATTACTAACAATATAATAATATTCTTCCGTGCTATCTACATGTTAACTTAACCCCAAAACCTATAAATAAAATTCCGACCTGAAAATAAGGAAGGGGGAGATTTTAAGCTTACAGTCTCCTTGCGCGTTTTCTTGACAGGATCAGTGCAGGTGAGTAGGAAATGGAATCCGGAGAAGAGGTGGCATTCGGGACCCGGGATGGGGCCCAGTGTTGATATCGTGGCCTCGTCATTCTCGAATTTCGCCAGCTTTGAGTTCTTCTTGCCGACATTCTGCTTGGCCGCGCCTTTTAACTGGAGCGGACCCGCTGGATATGAAAATCATACTAATTTATCAATATTAATAAATGAGGCGAAAACTTCAGAACCTCAATAATGGTTCTCTATTGGGTGACCTAACTTTTTATTTATAATCTAATCCAGAGGTTCCCAAACTAATTTTCTTGTAGACCCTTTCAATTTTTTTCTGGTTTCGGTGGACCCCCTTGCTAACATTTATATCACTTTCCCATATATCCCATTTTTGTTTACGCATATACGTAAACCCCATCGAGTTTCCCATAGTGGTCTCCCCGAGACCCCAGGGGGTCTATATGGACCACTTTGAGAATCACTGATTCTAATCAAATAAATGGCCATAACGTGTTTTGTAGAATGACCATTTTGTAAGAATGATAACTTGCCCTTTTTCGGGTCTGGGTGTTTGTGTATGTGTTGTGTGTGAACAACAGCACCCACGACACAGGTATATACATAGTGTGGAGCTGTGAGTGTTAGCGTATTCTTTATTTACCTTTAATCCCATCAATCTTCCTCGGCGTCCGTTGCACCTCGGGTTCAACACCGGGCACCTCCTCCAGGCGGGTGGGTGGTGCGGAGTTGCTGCTCTCACTCATCTCACTGCTTTCGCTGGCAAGTCGCTTACGTCCCGCTAGGGGTGTACTCTTACTCTTCAATCCTAGGGGAAGCAACGATCAAACATGTTTTTATTTTATTACTAGCTGACCCGGCAAACTTCGTATTGCCTCAGAATGAAATAATGTGTCAAAGGTTTGATAGATACGGACTATTTGTATGGAAAAATAAAATTGTGGTTTTTACTGTTTTCCTTCAATTTCTTCATATTTTCCTACCTTTTAAACCTTCCCTAGACTTCCAAAAATCATTCAAAACCAAAATTAGCCAAATTGGTCCAGCCATTCATGCGTGATGCCGTGACCATGGAAAACGGGTTGCATTTTTATATATATGGATAAACAAGACAGTTTTACTAGTGGTAGTTCCAGACAAGGGCGAAGGCACCACCGTATTACCCTTTTTTTATTTTAATGGAAGTAGCAAACAAGCATGTAGTTCACATTGATGTTAAGTGATGATTGCAGCCTATAGCATTCTGCATTTTGACCTCTGGTCTTTGTGTGGTTGTCTATAGGCTGCAGTCATCACTTAACATCAATACGAACTGCATGCTTAAAAAGCATGAAAAGCGTGAATGCCACCTTCATTACATACTTGACGACAGCGGTGCCAAACCACCGTTTGATTCGAAGGGTCGCGGGTTCGATCCCCCCACCGGAACAAATATTTGTATGGCCTACAGATATTTGTTTCGGGTCTGGGTGTTTGTGTATGTGTTGTATGTGTACAACGGCATCTAGGATACAGGTTTATATAATACCTAATGTGGAGCTGTGAGTGTAAGCGTATTTTGTTTTATTACATAAAAAACCCTATCTTTGAAAACCTGTAACTTGGACCCACCTGAAGTCGACGCCTTAGGACTTTTTGGTGAAGCGACACGTTTTCTGGCGCTGTTATTGCCTTTATCACGACTTCGAGCGCTCCGAGGTCCCTGGAAACAAGAAGCGTATGAAATTGTTGTAAAACGTTAGTAAATGTAATAAATAACGCGAGATGGGCAGCAGTGTCCCGGGATAAAACTATCGCCAATGGGATCGCCATCGATCCGCTTGCCAAGCGTGGCGATTATGGCATATTCACCCCTAATGACGCGCAAAACTGTTGTGAGCGTCTTTGGGTAAGGCTTTGTCCAGCTGTGGACGTATTTTAGTGATTAGTATTGGAGTGATGAAGATGATGAAATTAAAGGGAAAAAACAATAATTATTATGCATTCGCTTACTGTCAATGTGAACTGCATGCTTGTTTGCCACCATCCATACTGTACTATTTACTACT
The DNA here is from genome assembly GCA_036365455.1 of Macrosoma leucophasiata. NCBI lineage: Eukaryota > Metazoa > Arthropoda > Insecta > Lepidoptera > Hedylidae > Macrosoma > Macrosoma leucophasiata. Next base: position 16,308,325 of record JAWQUS010000021.1, read on the forward strand.
AGCTGTTGCCCGAGGCTTCGCCCGCGTGGATGTCGCTTTATAAATATTTGTACTACGTGCTACATTTCTATGTGCGAGTGATTTTGTCTGTGTAATAGTTAACCAGAATAAGCATTTGTATGGAATTTTAGCCGAGTGTCCGGGGTGCGGTCGTGGTCTCCCGGTGAAATATAGCTTTAAAACTCACTTGTATAATATTATCCAGATCAAGCTCCCTGTTATGCCGTCGTCGAGGAGTGGCGGGAGCGGCCGGTGACCGCGGTCTTGATGACTCCTTCAGGGAACGCGCCTGATCCTCCGTCAAGTACAGTTCACTTGCTGTCACCATTACTATTGTATCGCTGCAAAAAAAATGATATGAATATATTGAATAAATGAATAAATTGTTAGAAAATACGACGTCCCTGGAAGGATGGTATGGCCCTAGGCCGACGCATAGTTTGGGAAGTCTTTAAATATAAAATATGTAATAGTTATGGATCGCTCACCGATCGCGTTCGTAGTGAAGATGTAAGAAACAGGCTTTGTGTGAATGATAGTATCGGTGTGAAAATGAAAAAAGACATGCTCCGATGGTTCGGGCATATAGAAAGAATGTCGAATGAGCGAATGACTAAACAGATATACAATGCGAATGTGGATGGTTGCAGAGGCCCAAGAAGACCAAGCCTGACCTACCATGACCAAATAGGTCGAGTTTTGTCTGATGGTGGGGTTAAGTCTTAGGAATCGGCGTGCATGTATGAAGAGAATGATGAAGGTAGACGAGGCACGAGAAGTTTGTCAGGACCGGGATATCTGGCGCTCTATACTCTCTGCCTACCCCGTTAGAAATCTGGCGTGAAGATACATACATAGTTATGGATCATATTTTAGGTATCGGTTTTCACTTTATAGAAACTACCATCTTTCATAATCACAATTGATTGAATGGGGCAATCATGCTTGTAAACTGAAGACATACTACATAAAAATAACGCCCGCTATTTCTAGCTCTAACGAAAGTGGAGTTTGATCATTTGAACCATAAACTTAAGTTTGATTCAAATGAAAATCGGAATACTGATTTTCATGCATTATGTTTGTCAATAAAAAGTGTCTAACTGCATTATATTCCATAAAAATATATTGAAATGTTTATATTACTTACCCATCTGTAGTACATCTGTATGTAACAGTGCCACTATCATTCTCTTCCACACCGAGTACTAAACCAGGTTCATAATTTTGTTCTTCATCCACCATAGCATACACTGATTGCCCTTGTAATGGCAGTTGCTTCATATCGCCAAAAATTATAAAGTCGTCTAAGAGCACTTTGCTCTGCCCATCATCAAACTTGATAGAATATTTATTTGGTTCAGTTATCTCTAAGACTTTGCCCGAGTAGTAACGTTTGTCGACCCATTTAGCTAATACAACAGTATCCGGAGGGTACCCAGGATACTCTGTCTTCACTAAAGCCTTTTCAACAGGAGTTGCCGGTCGTGGTGAAGTTGGACGTCGCTTTTGCTTCAATTTACTAACAGATTTCGGCGTTCCCACCAAAGAAGACAACGGTTTTTCTTCTTTCGGCGATACCTTTCCATTTTCACCATTACTCGGTATCATTTCAGGGGAATTCATCCCATGCATGTATTCAGGTTCCTCCGGTTGCGTTGGTAAGATTGCTCGCTTCGTTTTGCCGGCGATGTTCCGTCGACCCCTCACCCTTGTTTTCTTTAGCGAACTCTTTGGTGTTGCTTTATCGCATTTATTTACTTCCTCGGGACTGGCATTCCCGTTACTGAGATTTGAGTCACTGGAAATAGATGTTTGAATTCCTACGGACACTTTGTCATCATTGATTGACCGATTGCCATCTTCGACCGAAGTATCCCTGATATGCGAAAATATGTCTTGAAGCTTTTTTAGTAAACCATCAAATCCCTTGACTGAGACGGTTGGATTTCCGACGGATTTACGCGGCGGTTGTGGCACTACGAATGCACCATCGCTGGTTCTATTACTAGAAGTGGATGATGAACTGACGGTTGAAGCGAACGATGTTCTATTTGGCAGATTTATTGTACCACCGCTCGTTACACTAGAAGGTGAAGTGCTGACAGAAACATCAGCTAAATAAGGGTCTATCGTAAATCTCTTCGAAATCCTTTGATATTCCCTACACATATCCATGCCAAGGTCGTTGTCTGTTCGGACGACGTATAGTGATAAAAATTCGCAATCCTCATTGTGGCTAACGTGAACGTCAAATAATGGGATCTGAGGGGTATTTATTGGCAACGAATGGCCGTTTTGTAGAGGCGAAATGGTCGATGGAGTTGTCGTGTTACTCACGCGGAAAGACTCATTTTGTCCTCGCTTTCCTTTATTTCCATTTAGCTTGGACATGTCTGGAGTGTTGTCACTATTGTCTGTGCCATGTTTACTATCTGCTGCTATTTCGGTGGGAGTAGATGAGTTGCCATTCGATAATTTGGATATGAGTTTCGATGCAACACTAGGAACAGTATCTGGACTATCCAGGCTAACAGAACACATACTAACAGTGCTCTCTTGATCACTGGTTTTACCGTTATTGTAATCTTTTAGCATTGGCTGTGACAAATTGCTGCTTATGTCTGAATAGTTATAGCCTTCACTTCTCGTTTGATGTATTTTACCAGGTTCCAGTATCTCTTCTCTATCTTTCACCTGCACTGGATCGCTGCTGTAGTGTAGTTTATTAGGTTTGTCATCAATCACGTCTTCTTCTGGCGTAGGTGATAAGATTAGATGGATATTTTGTGAATCATTATGCTCAGATTCATTTTCTTCGACAATAGTTTCAGGGATTTTACTGGGCGCTGGGATCTCACTTACGAACTCAACACTGGGTCGACTGGAATTGTCTGAACTTGTAACTTTTTCTTCAACATTATCTTTGATAAGGGTTAAATTTTTACGTGGTGTTTTACGTCCTTTTGTGATATCGACACTGGCTGCTCTTGATTTTGGTGTCTTCGGCGTTTTAGGCTGATCAGCACTATTGCTACGTTTATTGATTTTTCCCGGGCTTGGTTTAGCTGGTGTCCTAATTCGGGATGTTGAAGGTAGTTCATCTTCTAGTTTTCGTTTAGCTACATTAGTTATTTCTGATACTTCGTCGTCGAGGGTTTGTGACGATACAACATCCTCGTCTTTGGTCAAATCAAGTTTTAGTATCTTTGGGTTTGCGTCAGAAGAGTCATCGGATAGTTTTCTTTTTGCGATAGTTACGGGTTGGTCATCTGGAAAATAGTTTATAAATTAGATGCTGGGTTTTAAAATTGTAATTGCAAATATTTCGAATTTTTAATAAGAATACCTTTTATATTTGATTCTGAATTGTTGATGATGTTTATCTGGAACATTATAAAATAGAGGATCCAATAAGAATAGATTCATTTCGAAAGATTTTACAGTCTGTAATGTTAATAGATATTATACAACTTTATGACAATAATATATTAAGTATATGAATGTTATAAAGGCCAAGTCTGAGTCAGACTCGCGTTCATAGGGTTTCATACTATTAATAAATTTTCTGTGTTATTATTGATAACACAGACTTCCTACAGGCTTTCTTGTAATGCATAGGTAACCATTTTCTGTATTGTGTTTCAACATTTTCTTAAATAACTCTATAACTATTTAGGTAATAATTATTAAAGAAACATTATAGTTGAAATTCGTACAATAAGACCTGTTTCACGATATATATTATTACATAGCTTGAAATTTTTATAATACCTGTTTTTTTACTAAATGTGGCCTCTTTGTTTAAAATTGACTTAATTTTGTTACGTGTCCATATTTGGTTTATTGATACAATGTGTACCAAATTTCAACTAAATTGGTTAAGACCAACGCACAGATGTGTCTATCTGTCCGTCTGAAAGAACGAGTGATCTTAATGAACATTAAAATATAAGTACATAGTTATTAATTAGGTAGAAACAAGATATCTCACTGAGTAACTAAATAATAAAAGAGTAAATAAATAACCACACCCATTATGATATGCAGAAGTCATAACAATATCTAATTTTATTGTCTTATTAAATAATAAGATTAAGTATTTGTTGAGAAGTTATATTTGATACGTATTTATTTATTTCTTGTCGTACACCAAACAGTCAATTTACACAAAAAAAACTGGTTGCCTGTAAAGTCGGTTTTACGGGCGAAGATTTTACGTGACAACGTCTTTTTCTCGGTAGAAAGGCATTCGCCGGTCCGGCAGGCCTCTCTCTCGTTCGGTGACTCATCGTTACGTTACCGGGCGTTACACTTTTTCATGAGTGACTCCGAGCCGCAACCTAATTTAAGACGTTGTCACGTCTAAATGGACAACATGTAACAAAGGAACAGAAGGTGGCTTTATCGCTCAGGCAGCGATTTCTTACATATGTAATATTATATTATTATGAATGGTTCATTATCCAGAAAAATATTGTTTTTTCTATTGTGCTAATAATAAACAGAATTTGAATAGTCAAGCATTTTCAGAACATCAAAGGACATCATTAATCCACATTTTTTATATAGACTAAAAATCGATTAGTCTAGTGGTAGCAGACTGCTACTGCTATGCTGAGATCCTGGGTTCTTTCCCGGGTCAGGGATAACTGCTATAGAGATTTTTTTTTTTTCGTTTCCTAACCATTCTTGGAGTTTGACAATGTGAGATTACAATAGGATCCCACACCTATTCATAGAAAAAAACGTAATTGGCGAATCGGGGGTGTTTTAAAATTTAGATGTCATATAATTTTGACATGTTATTTAAACATGTATTGAATTACAGCAGTCTTCAAATTTTTAAGGAATTCAAAATACAATAGAATTGAAACTCTTACCTCATTACTGTCTTCTAATATCTTGATATCGTCATCTGGTTCATACACAGGACTCTCCAGAAACAGAGTTTGGGAGGTATCAACAGCCTGCGTGTCAATGTATGGAATATCTTCATTTTGAACTTGTTCTGTAATCAAAATAATAAACAGAATGGATTTACCGGTTTATGAATACTTACAAAGCAAATTATTTATTCAGGAACTTATTGGACTTCCATTTGACTTGACTTGGAATGACATTGTTAGAAATAGAAAACATTTTTATTTCTAGTAAGATTTTACAACCATTTTCGAAAAGTCAATGAGAATCAATAATTACCTGGAGTGAATAACTATTACAAAAAGTAAAACAGATATTATGTCAATTAAAATAGCGATAAAAAACCTACAGTTAAAATATCATAAAAATATAAATTCAAAATAGATAAGAAGAAAAAGAAAACAATATTCGTAAAAACAAAATCTAAGTTCGCCTGGCAGAGTTCCAAGTGCAGTCACTACTGAGAAGAACTCTGCTACCCAACAAACTCAGTAGGAGCTCTTTTAAATGTTTAACTTATGTCTAATCTGTTATGTCTGACTTAGACTTTTTGAAACTATAAAGTCTAATTCATTATATTACTACCAAAATACCGACACTGTTATATAGTTCAATGAACATGATCACTGCATTATAAAGAATATATGGAGACCAGTAGTGCAGCAGCAGCACTGCTGCCTGCAGCGGAGTTCGGAATCGTACCTTTATCGAATCTATTTGCCACTAAATGGTAGTGGAACACCATGGTGCTGGTGTTAACCACACCAGCACTATGGTGTACCAGTTTGATGGTAATGTATGTCTCCGTTATAACTATCGAAGAGGTAAAATAACTCAGGCTTCAGAGGCAACATATCTGCATGACCTCCAGTTTTTAATGTCTATATGCTGCGATATTCACTAAACATCACAGTGAACTGCATGCATATTTGACTCCTTATTACATAAAAAAAAATATATATTTAAGTTAAACAACTCTCAATATTAGCTTTTATTAAAATACTAGAATGTGCAAGATGTAACTAACATTGACTGAATATCGGCCTAAACTTAACATTGATTACTATAATATGTATGTGTACACCTCATACTGGCCTTGACCTTGGGGAGGATCTATTTTTGAAACTTAAACATGCCGTCTATGGTTATATCTGTTCAATCAAATTTCAATCTTTGTTTTGCTTATATCTGTATGTATGTATTTTCATGGCAAGTTCCTAATGGGGTAAGCAGTCCTACATATGTAGATTTTTTTAATGTAATGAAAGTGGCAAACAAGCATGCAGCTCACACTGATGTCAAGCGATGACTGTGGCCTATAGACATCTACATAAAACCAGAGATCAAAATGCAGATGCGTTGCCACTCCTGAGACCTAAGGTGTCATGACTCTGTGATAGTTATTACGAGGCCCTACATTACCGTCTAACCGATCACGATAGTGTTGAACACTACCATTTAGCAGCAAATAGATTAAGTAATGCGGTGGTACCTACACTCTCAAACTCCTACACATGGAACTATACCACCAGTAAATTATGTAATCAATTTTTGTTTGCAATAAACTAGCCGTCATACTGTAACCGTAACTCATACATAAAAATAAAATTAATGGTTATTACTGTAGGTGACTTATAGGCAGGCAATGCCTTTAAAATGGTTCAAAACCACTTACATGATAATCAATTCATTTCTTGTAACGGTCAAATGTATTTTATGAAAATTACAAAATATTGACGGTTGTTCGATAGTTGATGTTTAAGTGGTTATATTTTGCCATTTGTACTTTATTTCAGACCTGGAAAACTTTGTATTGCCTAATAAATTAAATGATGTGTCAAAGGCTTGATAGGTATGGACTATTTGTATGGGAAAATTGAATTGTTGTTTGCACTATATTCATCATAATTTTTAATATAGGTAAGTAATATAGATTATTCAGGAATGCTTCAGTTGAGCATAACTTTACTAATTGTGTTGAGTATTTGTATCCCAGCGAGCTTTGCACTAATAATAGTTATCTTATTTGTGGGTGGAGATTTAATAGTCTACTAGCATGTCGTAAAATAGACACCCAAGAAACCAGTTTCAACTACATGTTAGGACATGTTACAGATAACTGCCTTTGTTCTATGTATCTAGGTGTAAAGGTCAATGGTCTTCTATTATCAAGGGATTCAAATAGAGGTGTGTAGAGATTATAAGTATTTTCAAATATAAATGAATGCAAAATGTAATAATAAATTATGCTTTGTATATTCATTACTTTTTTATTATTCTCACAATGCATGTTAATTAATATACACATTGACTTTTTATTCCCACCAACTTAGATTATTCTGAAAAATAATTTGAAAACTGAAACAAAAACGTAGTTCATACAAAACAGTTTTTATTTTCATTACCTTAAAGTTTATTTTCGAATAAAATATTGCAGCACATAAAAACCAATCTGTACATTTAGCAAGAAATAAAATACACAAATAACTGCTCATTATCCATAACACATAATTAGCATAAATTTAGCATAGACTTTCATGAACAAGCAGAAATAAGTATGAAATGCATTTTATTGATGTTTGACTGTTGGCAAACCAACCGCGAAATGATGGTAAAGGAATTGTATGGATCAACAATTTCTCTTCAGATATTGAATGGAAAAATCTACATTATTACAACAGAAAATGACGGCTGTGTTCATAAAAACAACGACTGGAATATACATCCAACTATATTCGATAAATTCTAATTAATTTTTACAAAATCAAGTCAAATCGCAACGACATGACAGGTGATGGTAAATGGTCGGATAATACAAACTAAGCCGAGTATTACGTACAACTATAATTATGAAAATACTAATCATACCTGTTTCCTGATCAGCAGAATCCATTTGAAATGGGTTTATAGCTATTTCCTCTTTATTATGCTATTTTATTCACAGTTGAAAGTAACAAACTGGCGCCTTTTAGAAACGAAACATCTGTCACTCGCAATAGATGGGATTAATACACATTTCCTTGAATAGGCATGTTAGAGGGGTGTCACAAAATATATTACGATAAGTAAACGTGAATAAGAAATATAGTAATTTATAATTTTAACTGGGATAAACGTGATAAAGATTTTTTGCGGAACGTCGGGACAAGCACGGCCGCTTGTTGATTTGATCGGTGTTGCCAATCGAAATATTGTAAAAAAATATTATAAGAACCACTCTGGGTATTTATCATAAATATTATTTTAGGTGAGCAGAGTAATGACTTCGCAACAATAAAATAATTTTGGCTATTGTAAAATACTTTCTATGATAATAAATATTCTTCTCATTGTAGTGGTTTTCATCATTGAAGTATGTGTACATAATAATTTATTAATGAGACTAGTAACACTTCATATGCGCGATGCGCGCTTAATTTGAAGAGTGCAAATGTTTAAAGCGGCTGCGGCTACTACAACTACGCCTTATTTGACCTTTGCACAAGTAAAACGTTACCTGGTCTACTACTGGTTACTATTCAGACTATTACTCTATATTCAGACTGACATTATATTCAGACTGTTGAATACCTAGTTCAACAGTCTGAATAATACCTACTACATAGAAATATTAATCAACATGGTTTGTAAGTTGTAACTATGATTGGATTATTATAAATACCTATTTTACACATTTTGCCGTAGGTGAAATGAAAAGGTAGATTGACGTTTTGACGTTTAGGTTTTTTCCAAATCTACCCACTCATCACAGACCAATAACCCCACTCATCTCAAACACTACATTACATGACAACGCAAGGAATTTTTATTTTCGGTAAATTATTTCAAGAATATAACCGAGATGTCATATCATCCCTGCCATTGGAAATGATATGGAGAATTTTCTCGTGAGTTTCTATCCCTAATTTGTTCTGAACTAGGTTAGTTATCGATTACTTAACTATTTAAGTACAATTTTTTTTTTGTGTAAGCAAAGTGGTATAAACAAGTAGGTATGCAGTTCACATACCTATTTATTATCATGTCATTGTGTCAAGCTTAGATTAAGTACTTAAAGATGTAGCCAGCGTGTGGCCGCTCATGAGACAGCCATATGAAATCATGAGTGTCGCTAGTAAATAAAGTTTCCCAATAATTTACGATATCTCGGGAAGTTTTTATGTAAAACATTCCTAAGCATTTTACTTTTATTCAGATTAGTTGAACTGTAACGAATTGATTGAATGATGAATTAAAACATGTGCATCTACCATTCAATTAATTCTATACATTTTGCTGAAAGATCAAGAACATATCGAGAAAATGTACATAATTTGAAAAAACCATGAGTTAGCATTTATTATGCTGCGAGCTGTGAATAATCTAGTTTTAGATTATTCACAGCTCGCACTCTAGAACATGATCTACAGGTATTATTTCTTTGGCCGCGATCTTATAGATAGTTTATCAGAACGATTGCTGTATCGGGTAAGGCATTCAATATTTGCGTGTAAGTAATAGTTAAATAAAACTAAGACTTTCCGTGTGATTATCGCTTTATTATTCAAATTATAAATATCAAAATATAAATCATTATACAACTAACTATAATGTTAGTGTCCTGACATGAAATGTCAGAATGTGGGAATGTTAGTACTTCCGTGGAATGAACGGAAATACTAAGATCAGAAGGGTCTCGACCATTTTTAATGCTAGCCCTTAAAACATTAAAAGCAACACCGACCAACAATGATCAACAAGTTCACATCGATAAGTGGGTACCGAGTAAATGAAAACTGCAGCCTATAGATAACTTTTTAAACATTGAGATCTCTAGATCTCGATTTAAATGCAGATGTGTGTGTATCTTCACGCCAGGTCCCTAACGGGGTAGGCAGAGAGTGTAGAGCGCCAGATATCTCGGTCCTGACAAACCTCGTCGTTCACCCACCCTCAGTCGGTTAAAATTAAAAAAGGGAAGGCAAAGTTTGACGCATTGGTGTGGTTTTCTTTCCCATTTTTTTCTATAATAACAATATTCTTTATTTTACACCATCTTGGAAAGAATTAATATTTTGTTATGGGTTATTGTCAATTCTAACACTGTTAGAACAAAAACTTATATGTCTACGAAATTAGGGAGAATATAAAAGTAAATTTATGGCAACACACCAAAATAAGTATGTGGGATTTCCTGGAATGAAAATCAAGAATTTCATGAGAAATGCGCTTTATTTTGAATTGAAAAACAAGAGTTCTATGCTTCAACGTGTATTTTGTTCAATAGACATACCATATTTACTAATATCTGTTTACTTACGAATGAAAAGTGATGTCGTTTAAAGGCCTCGTTCTGTACGGTTTATACAGGCTAAAATACTGCAACCTCCTATTTTACTGCACACCTTATACACGAATCACTTAACTAATTGAGTCTTTTTCTCATATATACCCAAAAACTTATTAATAATCGCCGATATACGTCGAAAACAAAAAATAAATGCGTATACGATAGGTTATCTATTACAGCAATTGCGATGACAGATATTTGTTTGGCTAACTTTGTGAAGTTCGCCAAGCAAAAACCGGCACGCCGTAAGGGACAAAAGATATGATGCTCTATTTCAACTTTCTTATGTTCTTTGTATATAACTGTCTCACTTCCACAAAGCATATGGCGAACATGGCTACGTCTATACTATATTTAGTCTAAGGTGTCAAGTGATGACTGTAGCCTATAGACCACAGATCATTAGACTAGTCAGACGTAATAGACATCTACATTTGATCTACATAAAAAACATTGGTCAAAATGCAAATGCGTTGCCACCCCTGATACTTTAGTTGTTATGTTTCTGTGATAGTTACCTATTACAGGGCCATACATTACCATCTAATTGTTACACGATAGTACTGAACACTACCATTTGCCGGCAGATAGATGGTGCGGCAATCGTTCTTCTACGACCGATTTGCCATTGGACTGTTCGTTGACAGGACGCTTCATTTATTTGTGTTCCCCAACAGAGTACCTACCCATTTCACTTATAGCCTGTTGGCCGACAGAACTTTAGGTATATAGCACTGTTGACGACGCTTTGTTTCACCGACACGACGATAAACTTATAATTCTTTAACTAAGTACCTACAAGCTTTTTATCTTTCGGTGTTGGTTTGTCGAGGGGACCGTGGGCGCCGCAACGCCTTTTTTATGTTATGAAAGTGGCAAACAAGCTTGCAGTTCACATTGATGTTAAGTGATGACTGCAGCCTATAGACACCTACACAAAGACCAGAGGTCAAAATGCAGATGCGTTACCACTTCTAAGGCTTAAGGTTTTATGCCTCTGTGCCGGAAATTACAGGGCCGTATATTGCCACCTGACCGGAACACGATAGTGCTGAACACTACCATTTAGCGCCAAGTATATAAGGCAATGCGGTGGTGCGGCTCGAGCTCCCCCACTAGAACTCTACCAGTGTAAATACTATTTCTTCAGGTTTTTAGATGACAACACTCTACGAATAGCGACACGCGTCACAAAATTATGGAGAAGAATAATCATGGCGAATAAGAAACTGCGGAATAGGCTCAACAAATTCGAACTGAGTGCGAAGCTAGGATCTGAAAAATTGGCGCAATTTCACCGAAAAAATAAAAAGTTGATGAAGAAGTTAGCCAAAAAGAATTATTTGCCGATCGGAGAATGTACTGGTTGGTATTGTTTTTTGTTTCATATCTAGTAATAAATTATAATTAGTGATCTTGAATAAAATCATTTTCATATAAGTAATTTGGAACCGTTTTTTGGGGTTTTGTAACTCAAAAGGAAGAATCCCGGATCCCTTGCAGCATCACTCATGTGTCTATTTGTCCGTCTGTCACTGAAACTTTTGCTTGAAAACTATTAGACCAATTGAATTTAAAGGAGATGTTGCAAAAATGTATGGACCTACGGCCATGTATTGTACACAATATCATTGAACAGGTGAAATCAATATAAAAACGTTTTTTACTGCATATTTTCACTTATTTGGCTTTGTTTGCAGTTACAAAACATTATTTGTAGTTAGAATTGCAACTCAAAACCAACATGGCGAATATGGCTAGCGATGTCATTTTGACATTTTCATTTTTTAAATTGTATTTTGATTATATAGTACTTGGAGAAAAAAGTATATTTTCTAAATACTATCGAAATCGATTGATCCCAAGTGTTGGCTGTATCGCCGCCATGTTTAACATAGTTGAAAATGATAAAATCGTTTGAATTAAATGTGGTTGTAACTCTAAAATATATTCTTGAATAAATTAATTGTATTTTTCTCGGATTCTTCTTTAATTTACCCATTTTTTAAGGACGTGTACGAACCAGAGCCGAGCTCGCAACATCTCCTTTGGTACAACGTGTAATGTGAATACCTAAATGAAAATTAAATAACATGGGCCACTTATGGAATAGGTATACTTACCTAATAAAGAAGAAAACAAAATGATGTATGGGCCCGTAATACCTATAATCATCATCATTTCAGCCAAAAGACGTCCACTGCTGAACAAAGGCCTCCCCAAAGATTGCCACAACGAAAGGTCCCGGGCCGCCCTCATCCAGCGATTGCTTGCGACCTTCACCAGGTCGTCGGTCGATCTTATGGTGGTCTGCCTACGCTTCGTTTTCCGGTACGTGGTCGCCACTCTAGAACTGCTCTGCCTCAACGGCCGTCAGTTCTTCGAACTATGTGCCCTGCCCACTGCCACTTGAGTCTCGCTATTTGGTGAGCTATGTCGGTAACTTTGGTTCTCATGCGGATCTCCTCATTTCTGATTCGATCTCGCAGAGAAACTCCGAGCTTAGCCCTCTCCATAGCTCTCTGAGTGATTTTGAGCCTTCTTATGAGGCCCATAGTGGGCGACTACTTTTCTGTCCCATATGTCATCACTGGCAACACACACTGGTCAAAAACCTTTTTCTTGAGACACTGCGGTAAGTCGGACGAGAAAATGTATCGTAGCTTCCCGAACGCTGCCCAATACTATCACAGATGCAAATTATCTTAGTCTTCAGGGGTAGTAACACCTCAAATACACCTCTTACTGGTGGTAGAGCTCCAGTGACGGAGCTCTTGGGGGTAGGCACCACCACATTACCTAATATACTTGCCCCTAAATGGTAGTGTTCAGCACTATCGTGTTCCGGTCAGGTGGTAATGTACGGTCCTGTAATTTCCGGCACAGAGGCTTATCACCTCAGGCCTCAGGAGTGGTAACGCATCTTCATTTTAACCTCGGTCTTTGTGTGGGTGTCTATAGGCTGCAGTCATCACTTAACATCAAAGTGAACTGCATGCTTGTTTGCCACTTCCAAAACATTGAAAAAAAATCCTAATAATCCCAGAGATAATTGAGATAAAGAATTTTACACCGTTATCTCTGATAGCCCAACCCGGGAATCGAACCCAGGACTCCAGCGTAGTAGTAGTGGCCTGCTACCACTAGGCTGCTGAGGCAGAGAGAGGTACTATTAAAATTAATTATTTACGTGTTTCAGTCCATTCTACGAAGAATAAAATCATCAAATTGAAGCGAGGCGGCGATGACTTCGTTATATGCACCAAACGATATAAATTGTTCTGATTCATTCCCTGATGCGTCAATAAAATTATATTAAAATACGATGAAAGTGGCAATTTAATAAAGTTGAATTAGTAAGTGAGTTTTGGCGGGAACGCGGAAAAGAACTGTGTCGCTGCGTGATATTATTTTCGAAATTAGTGTATAGTCGCGTTTTTATGTGTAAAAATGGTGGGATTTTTATCACAAAGCATTCGATAATGTTCACGAGTGTAAGAAAGTGATATTGAAGTGAAAAGTGATTTTTCGTATTGCCTCCAAAACTTCGTTAAAACTTCAGTAAAGTCCCCATCGCTTTATTGGAGCCACCCCATCATCTCATCATATTCCTCATGGAAGCATTTAATCATCGTCATCTTCCATATGGATATTCATTAATTTAAAGAAATGTGAAATTCAATATGTATACGACTGAAAGACTGTATCTGTGGTCATGACAAATTATTAAAAAAAAAAAAAGAATTAGTAAATAACATATGAAATTAATTACATTACCAGTATTTGAGTAAATCGATATTGCGAAAAAGACGATCGGCTCGTTTCGACTTCGTAGAGCGTTCTCTGTTGCACACTGCCTAAGTACGTAGTATTATTACATATTCTCTGGCCTAAGTAAGTACTGACTGTCCGGTATTGGTCAAAACTTGATCAAAATGGTCGACAAACGTCAAACAAAAAAAGAGATAACGCTCTATAGATCCAAAATAAGCCGAAGTCTCCTTCTTAGGCTCGATGTGCAATATTTGTTCTTGAGCACTGTATAGAGTTGTTTTTAACCTCGATAAAAATACCTACATCTTTGTATAAATTAGTGCTTCTACTATCTAGTGTACCATATGCAGTGTAATGCAGTATCTACTTGTAGGGGAGAGCCCAAGAGGAGATTTTTGAATCCACTCCAGCCCGTCAGATTATGATATCTTGCACCCTGTTCAGCACCTCCACCAAGATTTCTATAAAGGGCCGAACCCAGGAGTGGTAACGCATCTGCATTTTGACCTTGGTCTTTGTGTGGGTGTCTATAGGCTGCAGTCATCACTTAACATCGATCTGCACCACCACCACTCCACTAACTCACTCACTTCCATTACATTAAAAAAAATGTTTTGGACGGTTTTTTACTAACGAGCACACGGATTGGACACTCTGAGGCATACATTTCAGGTGTTGAAAGTTAAAGAATAATTAAATAATTGTTTTTTAGTATTTCGCATTAACACATGCTTGTGAAATATATTTTATTTTTAAAGAAAAATGGAAAGAAAAAATTGACTTCAGGCGAGACTCGAACTCGCGACCTACTGGGAATCTAGTCCAGCCGCTCTTCCAATTGAGCTACTGAAGCCCTGCTCGATTTGTCAAATCTTTCCTTCACATCTATTGCATTGCTTTATGGTAGCGGCAGCGCCATCTATTACCAACTATGCTAGTTAGGCAACCGATATAATAGATATTCGAACCGATATATTAGAACCGATATTCAGTAGCTCAATTGGAAGAGCGGCTGGACTAGATTCCCAGTAGGTCGCGAGTTCGAGTCTCGCCTGAAGTCAATTTTTTCTTTCCATTTTTCTTTAAAAATAAAATAACAATTAAATATTTTCGTTATAGATTATAAATATAGATTGTTATCTATATTTAATAATAAAATATTTAATTGTTCTTTAACTTTCAACACCTGAAATGTATACCATAACATAAAAGGAACCCGTAACTAAATGCTAAGCATTAAACTGGGTAACAGTAACACAATATTACAGTATCTACTCAGCTACAACATAATTTCTCGAACCAACATTCAACATTAACTGCCTCGGTAGCCTAGTGGTAGCAGGCCACTACTACTACGCTGAGGTCCTGGGTTCGATTCCCGGGTAGGGGGTTATCAGAGATAATGGTGAAAAAGCCTTTATCTCTGGTTCTATTGGGATTTTTCCATTTTCTGGAAATTTCCCAGTACCTCAAAGTTTGGTAATGTGCCCGGAGATGTCAACAGGCTCGCCACCTGTCGCATGGGCCAAAAAACGTAACCGGCGAATCGTGGGTGTTTGCATGTATGCTTGAATGCATGCATTCACCTCTGCCTACCCCTTCGGGGATTACAGGCGTGAAGTTACGTAACATTCAACTTGCAGAACCTTTCATGCGTGATCCACTGAGTGATAAACGCATGCCGTGCATGTATTGTGTATGGCGCGAGAATCCACCATTCCGCGCGTGTACAATACTGCAATTCATTGTTGATCGGTTTTTTGCCTGACGAGCACGCGTTTTGGACGCTCTGAGGCGTGCATTTCAATTGTCACATTGTTGCAGAAATAGAGATGTCAATGGATATTTTTTGTGTGATAGTAGGTATGTACATGTAGGTATAGAAAGGTAAAATATTGTAAAATTGCTCAAAAGTAGCAATCCGTATGAAAACCCCATCCCAAATAACTTCATGGCTATATTCGAAATATAACTTTTAGCTATTGCTACTCTTAAGTGATGACTGCAGCCTATAGGCACCCACACAAAGACCAAGGTCAAAATGCAGATGCGTTACCACTTCTGAGGCCTAAGGTGTTGTGCCTCTGTTCCAGAAATTAAAAGGCCGCACTGCCGAGTTATGACTATGTCTATCGACATCCACACAAAAACCAGAGGTCAAAATGCAGATGTGTAATGTGTAGCCATCTATGAGGCCTTAGTTGGTATGACTCTGTAATAGTTATAAAGGGTCAATACATTGCCATCTAATCGGAACCCGATAGTGCTAAATACTACCATTTGGCGGTAGATAGATTCGGTAATGTGGTGGTGCTTAGTGTGCTTAGGCCCTGGAGTCCTTACAGTGGAACCCCTAGGCCCAAGATTCTAGGGGGCTCTAGGGCCTAAAGCAACACAGACCACCGGCCGACCGAAGGAGAGTAGCCATAGAGATTATTACCGATGCAAAACAGTCTGCAATTTTTTGCGGGGGGCAATGTCTGATGATACACACACAACAAAAATCGTCTATTACTACGAAACTCACACCTTGACTTTAACAAAATACATAAACAATTTCACTCACACATTTAAACATCTCGGCGACAGGCATAGGGTCACTTGTGCTTGTTTCTTTTTTATGTAATGGAAGTGGTAAACAAGCATGCAGTTCACATTGATGTTACGTGATGACTGCAGGCTTTAGACACCCACACAAAGACCAAGGTCAAAATGTAGATGCGGTACCATTCCTGAGGCTTAAGGTGTTATGCCTCTGTGCCCGAAATTACAGGGCCGTTGTACTGTGACAGAGGTGAAAGCCTGCATATGGCTACTCCCCTCCGGGCCGTTGGAGCCTGTGGCCCGTGTTGTTCTATGGTGGAAACTTACCACCAGTATAAAATTGTATTATTATAAAGTCCAGTATCCATACCCGTTCACTAAAATTGGATACGTCACAGACCTAAGTTTTAACGTCCTTATCCCAAATCCGTCTGACATCGTAAATATCGGGAGCTTTACATCCATAGATAATTCTCGTTTATCAATTGTGGACAAGAAAACGATCACCATGTTATTTATGGACCCATTCCTACCCGTTTCCACTCTGATGCATTCAAATTTGGTGAGAATGTGGATTCTCGTCGAAAGAGCTAACGTTCAATGGGTGTCATGAATATTTAGAACTGAGGCTGTTGTGTACCGTAGTCGGATTACTTGCCAGCAACGCGTAAATAATTAGGTATTGGTTGTCTAAATATAGTTCGTTCATGTCAATTGGTCAATCATGTCCAATTGGTCAACAATTAATATTGCACATCGAACCTGCCAAAGGGACGATCGGCTTGTTTCGACTTCGTAGAGCGTTATTTTTGTTGCACACTGCCACGTAAGCATTGACAGTGACAGTCCGGTATTGGTCAAAACTTGACGAAAATGGTCGAAAAACGTTAAATAGGTACGGTACGAAATAGATAACGCTCTACAGACCCGAAATAAGCCGAAGTGTCCTTCCTAGGCTCGATATGCAATATTTAATTTCATTGTTGAGCACTGTACCATATATTTTATGTAGTTTTCATAACATTTTTGGACATTTTTTTTTTCTAGGGCGATACGAAAATTTGCGGGGCAGCTAGTATTTTTGTAATATTTATCTTACGCAATAACACATGCGAGTGAACTTTAGAAATTAAAGAAAAAACGAAAAGAAAAATTTGACTTCGGGCAGGAATCAAACCTGCGATCTCTTTTGTGGGACTTCGGTAGCTTAGTGGTAAAGCGGCTGGACTGGTTATCCTGATGTCGCAGATTCGATTCCTGCCCGAAGTCAAATTTTTCTTTCCGTTTTTTCTTTAATTTCTAAATAATATTTTATACTTAATTTAACAATTCCTGCGGTCCCTCAAGAAAAAATTATGTGAAATATTATTTTGCAAAAATAAATATTAAGTTATTCCTATTCTTCATTTAGGTATTATCAATGTATTATTCATTAATGATTTCATATAAAAAAGGATTCGGTATAACTAGATTGTTTTATCACGAAAATAAAATTATTATAACGATTTTATTTTTATTACGAAAATTAAATTAAATTAAACCATTGCGAATTTTACTCAAACAAATCCAATTCAGTTCAGTGACATGCATGCCCTAATTCCACCCGAAACGGGCGGGGACGGTGCCCAGAGGAAATCACGTAAAAAATTAAATAAAAACCTACCCCTGCTATGAACACTGAGTGGAATGGACGAGCTTAACTTTAATTTATGTTAGGTAGGTACTATAAGTCCTGTCCGAGGTGTAAATAATAATAATATTAATAGGTACGTAAAGCAAAAACTTATGACCGGTTTTTACGAAAATTGCGCAATCTGATGAGTATAGCATGAAATTTGACACACTTATAGTTTATAATAGGTATGTACTTAGAAGGAATGTAGAACATTATTATTATTATATACTCTTTATTGTACAGATTATAACAAAAAAAATACAAAAATCAATAGTTTATAAAAAAAAAAGCACAATAGGCGGTCTTATCGCTTAAAGCGATCTCTTCCAGACAACCTAGTATGAAAGAGATACGAACAATACAGAAGAAGGGGTGTACATACTGAGCAAAGTTAAAAATAAATTACATATAACAATTTCTTACAACTACGGCATTTTAATAGTATCTAATAATATTCAAAAATTTTATTAATAAATAGATTTAAAATATATACTTACACATATACAATAATTTAAAACATATGTACTTACATATACTTAATACAATACATACATACATAATAATATACAAAGATAAAACATATATATACTTACATAAATACAATACCTATGTCAAATTGAGGAATAAAGAAAAGATATCGCATGACTATTTATGGATCCAAGGTTAGGTAATGGTCCATAAATGGTAACATTAATATTTTTAAATAGTAATGGTACATTTAATCAATAAACAAAACATTACACACACTACCATACATGTGCTGTGTACTAGCCTGTGATAAAACTCACCATAGAGGTTTGTTAAAGAATTCAAAACTTGGTTATATTTTATGCATGCGTTGCGGTCGAATTTCCATCATTAGCTCGAAGAGTATAATTAAAAGTTGCATTGTATTTGCATATAAACCATCTAAAGCTACCCATCACACCATCTCAGTGAAGACTGCGGGATTTCATGAAGATTTCCAAGTAGAAGCAGCTCTTAAAAACATAATCACTAGGTACCTGCATTATTTCACCACCAAATATTAATATGCTACTACACGGCTTTTTCCTGCGTTCCCACCAAAACACGTCACTGTAAATTAGCTATAATTAATATACTGCCTACTCCTAAAAATAAATAAAAAAAAAAAATTACAAGTTTGGGTACAGGTTCGATTCCTGCCCGAAGTCAAATTTTTCTTTCCGTTTTTTCTTTAATTTCTTAAGTTCACTCGTAGGTGTTATTGCGAAAAATAAATAGTAAAAAATTTAATTAATATAAAAATACTGTTTTAATGTCGAATTTTCCTTTCATGTCATTGAATTAATTCACATAATTGTAATTCCATCATCAAATTAGCCTTTTAAGAGTGAACAGATGCCTTTTACGATAATTGGATTCTGATAAAGATTCAATTTTGTTAATAAAGCCTCCATTGACCCAATTCTGATAATAGTCTTTCAGGTTATGTTTAATAATTGATTATACTTTCCCTTTTCGGCGTAAAAAAATAATATTAGATATAAATAAAAGTAGGTAAGTACAGTATTTATTTACCATTTAATTTACATGTATAAAAGAACTTTCACTGGTGGTGGAGCTCCAGTGACGGAGCTCGCGGGCGTAGGCACCACCGCATTACCTAATTTACTGGCCGCTAAATGGTAGTGTTCAGCACTATCGTGTTCCGGTCAGGTGGTAATGTACGGCCCTGTAATTTCCGGCACAGAGGCATAACACCTTAGGCCTCAGGAGTGGCAACGCATCTGCATTTTGACCTCTAGTCATTGTTTGGGTGTCTATAGGCTGCAGTCATCACTTAACATCAATGTGAACTGCATGCTTGTTTGCCACTTTTATTACATAAAAAAATATTAAGTAGGTTTTATAGGTAGGTAACATAAGTACCTACCTTTTTTTATGTAATGGATGTGGCAAACAAGCATGCAGTTCACATTGATGTTAAGTGATGACTGCAGCCTATAGACACCCACACAATGACCAGAGGTCAAAATGCAGATGCGCTGCCACTCCTGAGGCATTTGGTGTTACGCCTCTGTGCCGGAAATTACTGAGCCGTACATTACCACCTGACCGGAACACGATAGTGCTGAACACTACCATTTAGCGGCAAGTATATTAGGTAATGCGGTGGTGCCTACGCCCGCGAGCTCCGTCACTGGAGCTCTACCACCAGTAAGAAAAGTACGTACGTACGTTTGAGTTAAGAAAATCCATCCATTATACATGTTTTTATGTCATGAAAGTCAAACAAGCTTACAGTTCTCATTGATAATGAGTGAATACTGCAGCCGATAAACATCTATCTATTATATAAAAATAAGTCGGGTTTTCCTTCCTGACGCTATAACTTTAGAACGCTCGAACTGATTTCCACGGTTTTGCATTCATTGGAAAGGCCTCGGGCTCCATGAGGTTTATAGCAAAGAAAATTCAGGATTATAAAACGACATCAACGTGGGCGAAGCCGCGAGTAACAGCTAGTCTTTAATATAAAATTAAGTCGGGTTTTCCTTCCTGGCCCTATAACTCCAGAACGCACGAACCAATTTCCACGGTTTTGCATTCGTTAGAAAGGTCTCGGGCTCCTTGAGGTTTATAGCAAAGAAAATTCAAGATTATAAAACGACATCCACGCGGGCGAAGCCGCGGGCAACAGCTAGTTAGATATAAAAACAATAAACAATTAGGTATGTCATTTATTGTTTTTATGGACGACGTAGCTTGACGCATTGCCCCTCCCTTCTGCGCTATTTTACCTCTGTGCTGCTCAGTTACAGGTCCGTAAAATACCACCTCAATCAGCTGGATCACTCGTCCCGAAATCTGAAACTACAAAATGCTAGGAGGTTCAAATTTTGCATTCCTTTTAGGACATAGGTGCTCACTAAGTCGGGATATTGCGGAATTCGTAAGTAATGGAGGATGTATCCGTTTGAAGCGATGGTCAAAGATATTGGTTGATTTATTAGCAATGATGTGGTGGAAAATAGGTACCAGTGCCCGATTAATGGTCAAGTAAACTTTACATAATATTTATTAAACAAGTATCTTTGCTAGGCGTAAACATAGAGATCATAGTGTATTTCCTTGCCACGGTCACTCTTCATCCTAATGTTCACGAAGGTGTTACCAATGCCTCCCTGGGTGACGTTTGCCGAAGCCCCGGTGGCGGTGAGGTCGTACAGCAGTATGCCCTGAAAAAAAAAAATATCTATTTTATAATCAAATCTCGAAAAAAAAACAGTTGTTGTTCGTTAGTGAAAAAATTAAAACGGGCCTAGTGCGAGTCGAACTCGAGTGTATAGGGCTCCGCATAACAAAACCAAAAACATATTTTTTTCAAGAAAAATGGAAAGAAAAATTTGACTTCCGGCGAGACTCGGACTCGCGGCCTACTGGGAATCTAGTCCAGCCGCTCTTCCAACTGAGCTACTGAAGTCCTGCCCGATTTGTCAAATCTTTCCTTCACATTTATTGCATTGCTTTATGGTAGCGCCATCTGAAGATTGGCCAAGAAGCCAGATGACAAATTGAAGATTATATTAATAAAGGACAAATGGATAGAGCATATAAAGCAATTAAATACATAGACGAGGAACACAAAATAAAAGGATTAACTGTATTAGATGAAAATGGTAAGATACTAATGAATAATAATGACATTGCAGAAAGATGGAAAAGGTACATAGAGGAACTTTATAATGGACAAGGACTACGGGATGATGATATCGAAGAAGTACACCTAGTGTATGAGGCAAAGATGGGACCAACTATATTGAGAGAAGAATTTGATAGAGCATTGAGAAATATACGAAACGGGAAAGCGACAGGGTGCGACTAAATTTACATAGAGCTTTTAAAATATGCTGTGTTTGAACCATTAATGGATGAAATATTTAACCCAACAAAGACTATGTATGAAACAGGGGATATACCGAAAGATTTCCAAATAAGTAGAATAGTGATGTTGCCGAAAAAACGAAACATACTCAAGTGTGAAGAGCATCGAACGATTAGCCTCATTTCACAAGCATACAAAATATTGCTTAAAATAATCCAGCACAGAATTAGATCGCTCAGCGAAAGCTTGTTAGGATCTGACCAATATGGCTTCAGGCAGAATAAAGGAACAAGAGAGGCTATTTTGGCTTTAAGACTCGTGATTGACAGAAGGATGGACTTAAATTTAGATACACATATTGCATTTATTGATTTAGAAAAGGCCTTTGATAGAGTTAATTGGCAAAAAATTATTAAAATTCTGGAGAACACGGGGATGGATTATAGAGATAGGAAAATTATATACAAACTATACGAAGAGCAAGAGACTATAGTGAAAGTGGGAGAAGAAGAAAGAAGAGCAAGAATTAGACAAGGGGTAAGACAAGGGTGTCCGCCTTCACCATTAATATTTAATGTCTTTGTAGAATATGCCATCAAAAGAATAACTGAGTCAGAAAAAGGAGGAGTCACTTTTAATGGAAGAAAAATATTTTTTATTAGGTTTGCAGATGATATAGCGGCACTGGCTGAAACTAAAACAGATTTGGAAATACTCATAAATGAAATGGATAAAGTGTTCAACAAATTTGACATGGAAACAACATGTTCAAAAGGAACACCAGCCAGTGACCCAATTAGAGTAAATAATGTAAAAATACAACAAGTTGATAATTTCAAATATTTAGGAAGTGTTATAACACTGGACTCCAGATGTACGCAAGATATCATAGCAAGAATTTCTATCGCAAAGAAAAAGTTTATCAACCATAAGCACTTACTAAGGGCAAGAATAGCTACCAAAGTAAAAAAAAGATTGATTAAAACTTATATATGGAGCATTGCCCTATAGGGAAGTGAGACTTGGACCTTGACACAGAAGGATAGGGATCGATTGGAGGCATTTGAAATGTGGTGTTGGAGGAGAATGGAGAGAATCAGCTGGGCGGAGAAGAAAACCAATGAAGAGGTACTTGCTTTGGTAAAGGAGGAGAGACAAATTTTGAAGATGATAGAAAACAGGCGGGGCAGAATGCTGGGCCACCTGGTGCGACACGACGATTACATCATGACAATCATGGAAGGGAAAATTGAAGGAAAGAGAAGCAGAGGGAGACCAAGAAGAAGTTATATAGACTAAGTAAAGGAAAAAGTAAAAGTTGTGTCGTACCAGGATGTCAAGAAGTTAGCACAGGATAGAGAACGCTGGCGGTTATTCCACCGACAGGAGCATAGATCTTAAATATAGAAGAAGAAGCGCCATCTATTGCCAAACTGTGCTAGTTAGGCAACCGATATAATACTTTGCAGTTTACAGTTAATTAGTTAAGAAGTCGCTTTTACCCTTAATAATTGTTTTATATTATTTCGCATTAACACATGCTTGTGAAATATTTTTTTTTTAAAGAAAAATGGAAAGAAAAATTTGACTTCAGGCGAGACTCGAACTCGCGGCCACTGGGAATCTAGTCCAGCCGCTCTTCCAACTGAGCTACTGAAGTCCTGCCCAATTTGTCAAATCTTTCCTTCACATTTATTGCATTGCTTTATGGCAGCAGGATAGAGAACGCTGGCGGTTATTCCACCGACAGGAGCATAGATCTTAAATATAGAAGAAGAAGCGCCATCTATTGCCAAACTATGCTAGTTAGGCAACCGATATAATAGACTTTGCAGTTTATTGAATATCGCAAAGAAGTCGCTTTTACCCTTAATAATTCTTTTATATTATTTCGCATTAGATTCCCAGACTGGACTAGATTCCCAGTGGCCGCGAGTGCGAGTCTCGCCTGAAGTCAAATTTCTTTAAAAAAATATATTTCACAAGCATGTGTTAATGCGAAATAATATAAAACAAAACCAAAAACGTTTTAGCTATCTCAAATACTATATAGACTTCTATATAATTCTATATAGAACCTATATAAGTCAAGATAAATTTTGCTGGTGGTAGAGCACTAGTGACGGAGCTATCAACCTATTTCATGAACACGAGGTCACGAGGACTTTGGACCAACTTTATTCTAAAATCAAATCATAGAGCAAATTAACGCGGGCCACCGGCCGCGGCGGACCTGACGGAAGAGGAGTAGTCATAGCACATAGCGTTTATTACCGACTCAAAACAGTCTGTCAGTTTTTGCGGAGGGAAATACGTGTGACACACACACACTACAAAAATCGTCTATTACTACGAAACTCACACCTTGACTTTAACAAAATACATAAACAATTTCACGCACACATAATAAACATATAGGTGACAGGCATAGGAATACAGTACTCAACAATTAATATTGCACATCGAGCCTGCGAAAGAGATGATCGGCTCGTTTCGACTTCGTAGAGCGTTATCTCTGTTGCACACTGCCTACGTAAGCACAGATAGTCCGGTATTGGTCAAAACTTGATCAAAATGGTCGACAAACGTCAAATACGTATGGTGCGAAAGAGATTACGCTCTACAGATCCGAAATAAGCCGAAGTCTCCTTCCTAGACTCGATGTGCAATATTTATTGTTGAGCACTATATGTGGGTGTTTGTTACTTGTACTTCGACAGGAAATCCTGCATATGGCTACTCCCCTCCGCGCTTCGGTCCGCCGCGGCCGGTGGCCTCTGTTGTCTCTATGAATCAAATATAGCACATACCTGAATAGTTCGCTGAAGATGATACAACGGTGGCAATGAGTAGTTTAAGTTCTCAATCCGCTTCGTAAACATATTAGAACTATACTTTAAGTCTTTGTGGAACACCAATGGCCGCCTGACATTCGTGCCCAGGAACGTATGATTACATTCCACCCACAAAATAATCGCCAATAAAGATAACACAATTAAGGATTTCATTTTTATTTAAGCTTAATAGTTTATTTCCTTTGACAAAAAAAAATGAACGCTCAGTGTACTAAACCAATTGAACTGTTTTTGAATGAACATTTGATTTTTAAAAGCGAAATATTGAACATTAGTGATAAAATTTGTGGTTATTTTATCTTTGTTAAAGATAAATCAATAGTAAGTTAAAGATAAATCAATAGTTAATTATTATTTAGATCAGAGACATAATTGACTGCATTTTTATTATTCGATATTAAAAGTTATTTAAGTATGTACCTACTTGGTTCTCTTTTGAATATCATTTTTCATTAAAATAGAAAAAATAAATTAAGTAATATTATATAACTATGTATGTATTTCATGTGCAATAAATAATTATGTAAATATTCAAGTATCAAGGGAGAAAATTCGCTAAATATGCTACCTATTCCCTTGATATTTTTATAATTTACCTAGTATAGGTATGGATAGATAAATCTATTTCGTGATCATAAATTAAACATTAAAATTAGAGTAAAAATTTTAATATTAAATTAAAATTTATAGTAGTAGCAGGCCACTACTACGATGAACTGTCTCAGTAGCCCAGTGGAAGCAGGTCACTACTACTACGCTGGAGTCCTGGGTGCGACCGCCTATCGACATTGCTATTGTCGTTGTCATAGCTGTCAAATTTTCATGTCGATTTGTAGCTCCTTTAAAAGCAGTAGTGATAATCTGATTGTTTTTCTTGCTTTCGTAGGTGAGAAACAAGCGATAATGGTAGATTATTTCGATTATTGTTATTTAGTTAAATTAATAATTGACATGAAAATTTGACAGAAATGACAACAACAATAGCAATGTTGATAGGCGGTCGCACTCCTGGTTTCGATTCGGTGGATTCTGGTCGAGGGCTATCAGAGATAACGGTGTAAAATCATTAAATTTATCTTTATCGGGATTTTTCCATTTTCTAGAAATTTCCCAGTAGGTACCTCGGAGTTTGGTCAACAAGCGCGCCATCTGTTACATGGGCCAAAACGTAACCGGCGAATCGTGGGTGTTTGCATGTATGCTTGAATGCATACATTTACCTCTGCCTACCCCTTCGGCGATAACAAGCGTGGAGGTACATGTAAATAAAAAAAACACGCCCTTTTAATTAGATTTAGGTACATATTGTTGTAGAAAGTGAAAAGTAAATTAAAGCATCCAACGTGGCATTGCTGCCAGCCTTCTGGGCACATAACCGCAGGAAGATTTCGTAGACGCATCCTATTTCCTATAGATTTTAGTTAGACATTGTTTTAGGTTGTTGCGTTTTTTAATGTTTTTATGATGTTTTAAGATGTTTTTATTGTTTTCTTGCAATAACAGCTTTCATTGTAAATCATTTCATTATAAAACATCAGGCTGTATATAAAACCATTAGCCACTAACTGACTGTTGAATTAACGTTCATATTTATTTTTCTTTTATTTAACACTTAACACACATGCTCGTTATTGTCTAATTTAGTTCAATTTATTTCAATGGTCAACAAATATTATTTTAAATTTATAGTTAGGTACATCGATTAGTACTAGGTATACCTACGTGCTAACTCAACACAGACGGTAGTAGTAAAACAGTTGTTATTATAAAAGGCATTATTTAAAAAAAAAAATAAGCATTCCTTACTTTATAAAAAAGCGTTACTTCACGCCTGTATTCTCCGAAGGGGTAGGCAGAGGTTAATGCATGCATTTAAGGTAGAGAGCTTGTTAACATATCCGGGCATATTACCAAACTCTGAGGTACTACGAATCTTCCAGAATGGGAAAAATCCCAATTGAACCAGAGATAAAAGATTCTACACTATTATCTCTGATTGACCATCGACCCGGGAATCGAACCCAGGACCCCACCGTAGTAGTAGTAGCCTACAACCACTAGGCTACTGAGGCAGTTACTTCATAACTAAGTATATTAACTATTACTGCGCCAAATTCCAAACTCCTCCGTCCGCGCAATTGTCGTAAAAAAGGAACACAAACGCAGTAGTAACACAAATACAGTATCGTATGGCCCCTTAATAACTCACAATCATAGGGACATAACAACATGCTTTTTTACCTCTAGCACACCGCGGACACTCCGCCAAAATTTCATACAAACGCTTAATTTGGTCTCTGTTACACAGACATCAATCAGTGACGTGTATTTACACGTGCACCTGTGTGTGTAGCACGTACAAAATACCAACTGTCGCCCATTAGAGGGGAGGAGGTTGGGTGATGTGGGGAAATCGGGCGGGACGTCGAATCGTCCATTCTACGTAGTATTACTACATATTCTCTGTCTCAGAGTGCCTAGTGCGAGATTTTATGCGAATTCGATCGCGTAAGAGTAAAAGAGCGTCATCGATTCACCGCTAGATGACGCTCCTTCAATTCCATACAAATCTGCGTTTACGTTTTGTGTGGTTGGCGGTCATGACTTAACGTCAATGTGAACTGCACGTTAGTTTGCCACTATCATTAGGTACATAAAAAAATACAAAAATTTCCATTCATGTATTTATTACTTATGTACGTACGTACCTACTTATATTCATACTCGGATACAGGGATCTCGGATAGATGCTGTAGGTATGTGTTGTTACCACTTTTTAGCCACTGGTGGTAGAGCTCCAGTGACGGAGCTCGTACTTGCCGCTAAATAGTGGTCAGCACTATCGTGTTCCGGTCAGGTGGTAATGTACGGCCTTGTAATTTCCGGCCGAGAGGCCTAACATCTTAGCCTCAGGAGTTGTATTTAAGTGGCATTTTGACCTTGGTCTTTGTGTGGGTGTCTATAGGCTGCAGTCATCACTTAACGTCAATATGAACTGCATTCTTGCTTGCCACTACCAATACATAAAAAATACGCATTACATACATTATTTGTCCATGATATGTTTTTAGGTTTTCGCGAGCTACACTCATTGAAATAAAAATATTTTTACGGATTTATCTCGCGTATATTAAACTAAAATGATTTTTAAAATCAACCCGACGTTTCGGTCGCTTTTCAGCTTCCGTGGTCTCGGGCAGACTGAGGTGACATTTGTCTGACAGAAGTTTGAAAAAATTATATCTAGCTACCTCCATTGATTTCGTAAACGCCTTGCGTAGCGTTCAGGATTAACACAATAATTACTTATGGTATCTTGAGGTCTTGCAGACTGCTGCGGCTGGGATTTAATCTTGCTAAGTATGGGATCCCATGATGGCGATTATGGCCAAAAGTAATTATTGTGAAAAGCGACCGAAACGTCGGGTTGATTTTAAAAATCATTTTAGTTTAATATACGCGAGATAAATCCGTAAAAATAGTTTTATTTCAATTATTTGTCCATTCGGGGAAGATACGACGGGTACATCACGAATTGTTACTACGACTAAGAAACAGCAAAAACAAACAAAACCTGTCTACAGATGGAGTCAGGCGAAAATTGTCGCATTCATCACGCCGGACCGAATTTCGTATTCAGATCAGAAATGAAATTTTTCAGGTCACATTTGTGGTAGCCCACGTATTCCAGGTGCCCAGATTGCCCTCCGATTTCGCCTAATGCAAAATTCCTCTGGAATACGTACGGTTTTCGAAACATATTTCATGGCTGTGATAAATGTGAGGTGCCAACCGTTTGGGACGATATTTTTCTGCTAAAGAAATGGAATTTGATTGTTAATCCTTGTGACTGTTTGTTCAATGACAATAGTTATTAACATGCCTGTAATTCCTTACAGATTACAGTTATGATGTATGATTGCCTAGTAGGTACCTAATGGAAGTTCAAAATAAGTGTTGAATATTTATTTAAATACTAGATGACCCGGCAAATAACCTACCGCCTTAGAATTAAAGCGAAGCGCGCATGGCCCCGCGGCTGGTGTAGATCGTAAGCGATCTACTTGGTTAAGCGATACGGGCGCGGTCGGGTGTGTGACGGGTGACCGCTAGTGGCCAATTAAAATGCACGTTTCCGTGCTTCGGTGGGCACGTTAAGCCGTCAGTCCCGGTTGCTATCGATAGATAGCAGTCGTTAAACCTTATGGGCGGTTTGAAAACATCCGACAGCGGGTTGGCCACTAACCCGCATTGGAGCAGCTTGGTGGAGTAAGCTCCAGGCCTCCCCCCAAAAAGGGGAGAGACTCGTGCCCAGCAGTGGGACGTATAATGGGTTGTCATTATTATTATTAGAATAAAATAATGTGTCAATGATTTGGCAGGTGCAAACTCTTTGTATGGGAAAATGAAATTGTTGTTTGTAGGATTTTTCTTCCAATTCATATTATTTCACCTTTTAAACTTTCCCTGGCTTCCAAAAATAATTCAAAACCAATTTATCCAAATTGGCTCGCATTTTTGTCATCGACTTTTTTATAGGTACGAGTATATTATAACATAACAATTTTCAAGTGCATCATGATAAACTGGCAGAAGAATCTAGATAAACATAATACCGAAGACACTTTAGTTCGTAGTGAAGTGGGTATCAGCTGTAAGTGCACTTCCAGCAAGGGTCCGCGTCAAAGCGACCGCCGGATGTATCAATTTGAGGACGCCATCTTGAAACTCATAAGATCGCCGAGTGTGTGGATTCGGGAGCATTTTTCGGGAGAGACCACTTGACCCACTTACTCCCGTTCTCTTGTTAATTTTTTTTATGTTATCAATGTGGCAAGCAAGCTTGCAGTTCACATTGATGTTAAGTGATGACTGCAGCCTATAGACACCCACACAATTTTTCTTCCCGTTTTTCTTTAATTTCTAAAGTTCACTCGCATGTGTTATTGCGAAAAATAAATATTACAATTATTAAGGGAACAGCGACATCTTAACGATATTGTATAAACTGCAAAGTCTATCATATCGGTTGTACTCGTATAGCTATTAATTAGTTACCAATGGATGTCGTTCACCGACCCTAAATCGGTTAAAAATCAAAAAGGGAAAGCACAATTTGACGCATCGGTGAGGGACTTCGGTAGCGTAGTGGTAAATCGGCTGGACTGGTTATCCTGAGGTCGCAGGTTCAATTTAAGTCACAGCGAAAATCATAAAAAACATTGAAAGAAAATTTTTACACGTAAATTCATTTTGATAGCGACACGCAATTTTCGAAAGTACGTCACCATATAAAACTGAAGAAAAAATACTTAGAGAATCAGCTATTTAGAACCCAATACCTACTACAATACCTAACCTAACCTAACCATCGAGATTAGGAATGGGATGGTGCCTATGCTTACGTCCTCAAGCTCCTACGCTGGAAATCTATTTATTTGAAATCTACCATCAGGGTATCAAATATTTGCGCCCTTTCATATATTATTACCTTGGTCGGAGGTAATGTTTCTTGGTAATAGAAGTAGTAGTCGTAACACACATCCGGATTTGGTACGGAGCGGACAGCGGATTCCGTACGCTCCGAACCAAATCAGGCCGTGTGTAGAGGAGTCCGGCGAATATAATAATTATTAATCAAGTCTGATGCGGTCCGCTCCCGCGGGTTTGGTACGCTCTCGATTTGGTCGGCGGATTCAGTCTGCCATACCGAATCCGGTCGGGTGTAGCGAGAGCGGATTTGGTTGGCGTATTCGATCCGCCGTACCGTATCCGGACGTGTGTTACTGCTATTATATAGCATACCTACAGACAAGGCCGTCGTCAGCCGTCGATATAGATGGGAGCAGGTTGGCTATAGGGGAGGGCCGGTTGGTTCTAGGTTGGTACCCACAGAACAGTTCCGTGTTGGTACCTATACTTATGGTACATGTCAGTATTTCCTTTAAATTGCGATATTTTTTATCTTCCACCCCCTGGCGACATGCAAGCCTACAGATGAAGTCGCCTGGAGATTTCAGTGCCTCAACACTTCACCGAAAGACGTCCACACGGCTGGAGAAAGGCGTTCTGCCCACAACAGGGTTGTGCGTACAGGTCCAGTGTCGGACTCTGTTTAAAAAATTGTTAATAACTTTCATCGATTAATATAACATTACCTTGTTGATTGTGGCTTTGTAATTAGTAACAAAATTGAAGTCAAATTCAATTAGTGCTGCAGATATGACGATTAATTTATTAATTACAATATACGTTAACAGTAAGGGTCATAGCTCACTACAGCCACCCGGCACCCGACCAGCACCGCCTTGGTTTATGTAGTCCCCTCGTTGTCGTCGGGTGATCCAACGTCAACGCAAGACAGGCTAGTGATCACCGAGTGCTCCACTCGCCGCTTGCGCGTTTATGACTTGCGGTCGAGGCGATATGGAGCGGAGTTGATGTAATGAGCGCAGACTGCTCGAGACGGTCGGGCGCTGGTCGGGTGCCGGGTGGCTCTTGTGAGGTATGACCCTAAATTTAAATTCATTATACTGTTTTTATAGTGACTACAATTTAGCCACAAGTAGATAAGGAAATACACTATCGTGTTCGGGTCAGGTGGTCAATGTACAGCGCTGTAATTTCCAGCACACAGATATTATACTCTAGGATTCAGGAGTGGCAACTGTGGATGACATTGAAATCTTTGGTTTCATATAGTGTAGATGTACCTACATAATATATGGAGCTCTACCACCAGTGAAATACATTGATAATAGTAGAGCTCCAGTGACGGAACTCGCGGGCGTAGGCACCACCGCGTTATCTAATATACTTGCCGCTAAATGTTGGTGTTCAGCACTATCGTGTTCCGGTCAGGTGGTAATGTGGGGCTCTGTAATTTCCGGCACAGATGCATAACAACTTAGGCCTCAGGTGGTAACGCATCTGCATTTTGACCTTGGTCTTTGTGTTAGTGTCTATAGGCTGCAATCATCACTTAACATCAATGTGAACTGCATGCTTGTTTGCCACTTCCATGACATAACAAAAAATGTAAACTGTGTGCTTGTTTGCTACTTAAAAACAAAACTTGACGCAAATACTAAGTATCGAAAACGTGTTTCACTTGAAAACATCCATTTTCCTTTATTTATTAGGAATATGAAAAATTGTAACCGCATATTTAAAAAAAAAAACAGTTGACATCTGAGCATGGCGGACAATAAACAAAGAGGTAAAAAAGCAACTTCCCCTGATAGCGGGTGTGACAGATAGACAGACGCTGTGGTTTAGTTACTTTTTGAATGTCGCGAGCATTGTTTTCAGGCTGTTTTTACACTATAACAAACAAAAAGTGTACGTACGTATGTGTTGAGTGTATGTATTAAGTAATTTTTTTCCTAATTATTCATTAATGCCGCCAACCAATCTTTCTACACTACCAATGGTTGACTGGTAGAGAGCGCTTTTAGCGTTAAGTCCGCCATTTGCTCGTATATTATGTATATTGTAACAATAAAGATTAAATTAATAAATAAATAAAATAGCAAGTATTTATTAATCGACTTATTGGAGGAGGCTCTATGATAAGGTATGTTTTTTGACGTGATAACGTCTTAAATCGATGAACGCCGCCGGCTACACGCACAAAAAAGTGTCACGTTCCGCCTGCACCAAGCGTAAAAGCGTGAGCGCTGAACAAGCTGTAGACTGAAGCATACGGCTAAGTGTTCGGTTTGTGACGCATCTATTTCTCTTCCACTCGATCGGACGGATGTGTCTTGATTATATGTAATTCAATTGAATTCATGACGTTATCATATAAAATTATTGTCTGAAAACCGAATTTACAGACAACTTTTTCATACTACAACACTTTTCCTCAAGATGTTTGTTGATCTTTAAAGAATATTGAATTAATGCATTTTTTAATAAAATAGATTGAGGTGAACGCCTGATGAAAGATAAATGCAAAGAGATGTGACACAATGTTTACGGCAGAATGTACTATTGCTTTTGCATTTTTTGCAGGCGCAAACCTAGACAGCCTGAACTTTACGCTGAACGTATCTCATCAAAATAACGGTTAGTAATCGTGTATAAAAATACAGATAGTAATTAAAAACACTTACTTATTTGTCGTTAGTACATTTTTTTAAGTCAAGCAATTCCAAAAATTTTTATGTTTCAAAATCGTTAAACTTGCTGACGCATCAGAGTCTTGTGCTTTAATTCTTTGTATACTTATAGCACGTATATACATGAGAAATACCTCCACGCTTCAGTCGGAACTATAAAAAGAACTCTTAATTTAATTATACCTACTTCCACTATAACAAAATGGACTCTCGAATTCCAGAAAGCAATAACTTAATTACTTAGAAAATACATTCTACAGCGCAAACACTAAAATGCCAGCGTTTCTAGATGCTATCGCTAAGATCCCGGTAATGAGCGATCCCCTTTTAAGGTGTTCGTTTGAAAGCACTAGAAATTTCAAAGGCTTTATGGACTGTTGCCTTAATGTTGTACTTTGTATTTCACTGGTATTTTATCAATGTTTTTACTTGAATAGAATTTAATTGGAAAGGTACTCGAAGTTCCTTTTGTTTTGCGGTGAACCTTTGTTTAGATATCTAAATACTCGTAATACAGCCAGTATTTTATGAATGACTAGCTTTTGCCCGCGACTTCGTTCGCGTGGACTTCAGGTTCGTCCCGTCTAGTCTAGTAATAAGTAAGAAATACGGTAACTAAGCACTGCAGAGCCCTAATTTGTACGTGTAACTCCTAACCAAAAAGAAATCGCTAGTGCCTTGAAAATTCGCAAAACGGACACAACCGTCAACGACGTCTGCCCAGTCTATGGTCTGCCCTCACGCGTCTGCCCGCGTTCGGGTCGCGCACTCAGCGATGAGCCACTTCTTCCCCACCGCACCTACCCCGCTCCCCCCACGCCCCGTTCGCCTGGCGCCGCTGCCGGTATTTATCACCGAAACGGTATTTATCGCCGAAATTGCTATGACTCTGCATTTTAAATCTGTGATATCTTCGAAAATATTTATTTAATTTACATGCTGTAAAAAGCCATATTGATCTTTATTAAATGCACAATGTATTTAAGATACTTAATTGGATAAGGATTAATACTGTATTGCTTAAAATCGCTTCGTAAATAAGCCATTATTTCTCGTACAAAGTAAAGGATAAAAAATGGTTATTGTGGGTTATTCCTAAGAGATAAACATATACCATCACGGACTTTTTTGTAGACCTTTTTAAGTTGTACAATACTGTAGTAAATTGTTTTGATCTATCTTGTAGGATTCAGTCAGCGTTTGCAATGTAAGCGCAAAAAATGTGTTTTTTCTACGACCTCACATTAAAAACCTCAAAAATTGTAGCCTATGTGTTATTCTGATGTATAAGCTATAGCCTATGTGTTATTCTGATGTATAAGCTATATTGTGGTAAAGTTTCATTCAAATCCATTCAGTAGTTTTTACGTGAAAGAGTAACAAACATCCATACATCCATACATACAAACTTTCGCCTTTATAATAGTAGTAGGATTAAATACTTGTCGAATCGAGAGACAATTTAGATATAATACTCTAAGTATTCCTAATAAGTAGCGGGCTCGACTAGCCGTACATAATGCTGTACTTACTCCAACGCTTTTATATGGACGCGAGAGCTGGGTATGCAGGAAACAGCATGAAAGTAAGTTAAACGCGGTCGAGATGAGATCTTTGCGCAAGATCTGCGGTGTATCACTCACCGATCGCGTTCGTAATGAAGATGTAAGAAAGAGACTTTGTGTGAATGATAGTATCGGTGTAAAAATTAAAAAAGGCATGCTCCGATGGTTCGGGCCTAAAGAAAGAATGTCGAATGAGCGAATGACTAAACAGATATACAATGCGAATGTGGATGGTTGCAGAGGCCCAGGAAGACCAAGACTGACCTACCATGACCAAATAGGTCAAGTTCTGTCTGATGGTGGTGTCAAAAGTCTTAGGAATCGGCGTGCATGTATGAAGAGAATGATGAAGGTAGGCACGAGAGGTTTGTCAGGACCGGGATATCTGGCGCTCTACACTCGCTGCCTACCCCGTTAGGGACCTGGCGTGAAGATACATACATACATAAAGTATTCCTAAGGCAATCCGTGTATTAGTTTATTTCTTAATGTATACTTCAGATCAGTAGCGGATTAAGGTAAACAGGGGTCCGGGGCAACATTTAAAAAATAAGGTCATGAGGTAATTAGGGAGCCTCCGCCCACGCACGTTTGGGGCCCCCGTATGAATGATAGATTCAAAAATACGTAAATAAATAGAAATCTTACTCATCACGTAACTTTACCAGAACTAAATTTTTTTGTGCCACCTTAACATCAATGCGACCAAATTTAATATGCAACGAAGATCCATTATAATTTAGACTTCCTTTTACAAGAACGACCTGCATTAAGATTATCGCTGCGATAATAACCACCGGTGGTTAAAAAAGTTTTCCATAAAACAAGGAAACGCTGAAGAAAATTGCCGCACCATCTGTTTGAACGTTTGAATTATTCATAACTAGCAATGCCCGCGACTTTGCTCGTATAAAAAGTAGTCAGTGTCTTATTTTAGATTATGGTTTGTCTGTGTGCGTGATTTGATAGAAATTCATGACGTGCTTTTTGGGATATTTAGGGACAAACAAAAAGAAGTTTTTGACAGTGGAATGATATTTTCCTCGGTCATATTATTCAGGACATATATTTCTTAACTAGCTGTGCCCGCGACTTCGTTCGCGTGGTAAAGTAGTGACTTTGGGTAGCATTCTTTGGACATAACTTTTAGTTAATTTTGGATCAAACGAAAACACAAATAGATAGCTAAAAAAATGTGCGGTTCATTAATACTTTTCTATACACGATATTAGACTAACGCCACCAAAGCCACCAAAGCCACCAAAGCCACCGAAGCCACCAAAGCCACCAAAGCCACCAAAGCCACCAATGCCACCAACGCCACCAACGCTACTACCTCCATCAACGCCTCCAACACTATCACCAATGATACCAACGCCACCAATGTGACCAACGCCATTAACGCCACCACCGCCACCAACGCCACCACCACCAACGCCAGCAACGCCAAAATGTTTATTGTTAGACACTCGATCTTTTCTGTCTTATTATAGTAAAGATTGGGACTGTGTCGGTAAAAAATATAGAGATGAACCTACATTTTGAAGTTAGATGCACTTGTCGAAGAATCACATGATCGCTTTTTCTGCCTAACGATGATGGCAAATAAGCATGCAGTTCACATGGATGGTAAGTGATGACTGCATCTGGAAGACATTTACACAAAAAACGGGCAACATTCAGATGTGTTGATACTTTGCTACCCCTGAGGTATAAGAAACTTTACCTCTGTGTGAAAGTTAACACGAAGCTATACATTACCATCTACCCGAAACATGATACTACTGAACGCTGCCATTTGGCGGCAGACAGAATTAATGTTAAAAACATGTCATATTTCTGTCAAGTATTATCGTGGTTTTCACATGCGCACTACTTACATATGATAAGGAGCGTTGTCAGAACTTTATTTCGTCGAAATCGGTAAAGGAAAAAGAAGTAAGGTCAAATTAAAATTTACTTCAAGCACTGGTTCAAAGCGCGCATGGCCCGGCGGCTGGTGAAGATCATAAGCGATCTACTCGGTTAAGCACTACGGGCGCGGTCGGGAAGTGAGATGGGTGACCGCTAGTGGCATATTAAATGCCCGTTTCCGTGCTTCGGAGGGCACGTTAAGCCGTCGGTCTCGGTTGCTATCCATAGATTGCAGTCGTTAAACCTTGTCGGAGGCCTTATGGGCGGTTTGAAAACATCCGACAGCGGTTTGGCCACTAACCCCAACTCCTCCACCAATCCGCATTGGAGCAGCGTGGTGGAGTAAGCTTCAGGCCTCTCCCCCAAAAGGGCAGAGACTCGTGTCCAGCAGTGGGACGAATAATGGGTTGCCATTATTATTATTGTTATATTACTGCTTCAAAGCTTTTAAATAGAGTTCGGATAAGAGTTAGTATATGAATGCGGTTTACGTAAATGTATTTAAGTAGAATTTCTACGTACGTAACGTAACTTCACGCCTGTAATCCCCGAAGGAGTAGGCAGAAGTAAATGCATGCATTAAAAGTACGATAAAATACGCTTACATTCACAGCCCCACAGTAGGTATAAACCTGTGTCGTGGGTGTCATTGTACACATACAACACATACACAAACACCCAGACCCGAAACAAGTATATGTAGGCCATACAAATATTTGTGTCGGTGCGGGGATCGAACCCGCGAAACTTCGAATCAAACGGTGGATTCGCACCGCTGGACTAACCGGGACGTCAAATTGCATTCAAGCATACCTACATGCAAAAACCCACGATTCACCGGTATAATATATATATATATAAAATATATATATGTAAAGAAATACTATTTCTTTCTTCGCACTCTGTGTGTTTATTTACCATGAAGTTTGGTAAATAAACACACAGAGTGCGAAGAAAGAAATTTGTTATAGTAATGTGATTTCAAGGTATTATTAAGCGCTGTTTTCTTATCTTCGATCCAGTCACTATTTATACCTCCTTGTTGTAGTTCTTTTGGTAAAACCTTAACATCTGTTCCGTATAGCAAATAACATGGTGCATAGCCAGTTACTGAGTGGTTAGTCTGATTGTATTTTTCTACACATTCATGTGCTATTGTAGTCCACGGTCTGTTTTCTCCATCTTCATTGATTTTGCATCTAATTTTGTTAACTATCGTTTGATTCAACCTTTCATTTAGGCCATTAGAAAACGGTGCATTCACTGCTGTAAAAATTATTGTTATTTGTTTGTCAATAAGGAATTTCTTGAATTCTTTAGAGTTTATTCCAGGATACTGGTCGGTAAGGAGCATCCCAATCTCTTCGGTTTCAGCGACCTTATTTATTAGCTTTATAAAGTCATGTGCACCCTGGGTTTTTGATGTTATAATAAATGCATATCTAGTGAAGTGGTCCACTAAAAGATGTATGTATTTCTTGGTTGATCTAGAACCACCAAAACCTCAAATTGTGTCTATTGATACTATTTCAAAGGGTCTTGTCGCTGGGCCTAAATATTATAGGATTTGAATATTATGAAAGATGAACAAAAAATTGAGATTCTCCGACTATTTATGGATAAAAGTTGTGTTGATTGGTACAGCTCAATGATTATAAAATTAACACTCAACTCAGAGTGGATAGTTTGGAAAGAAAAGTTGTGTGAGTCATTTGCAAACCAAAACTGGAACCAAGTGACCTATGCATTGTTATTTAAATATAAGGATGGTTCATTAGTGGACTATGCCATTAAAAAGGAAAAACTTTTATTGGACATGAGAAATTCAATTGATACAGGTACACTGGTGGATCTGATAGCGGTAGGTTTGCCAGGTTTTGTATTAGAGAAGATAAATAGAGAAGCAATGAACGATATAGTATGTTTATTCAATGAGGTGAGAAAGTATGAACATTTGGTAAATAAAAATAAAAATGGAACGTACAGAAAGTATGAAAATCAAAGGTTAAATATTACAAATGAAGGACGTTATCCATGCAAAATATGCGTAAAATTAAATAAAAGGGTTCGCTATCATTCCGAAGCTACATGCTGGTTTAGAGATAGAGAAGATGATAAATTAAATAAAAGATATATTAAACATGTAAATAATTCAGTGATTGAAGCAGAGTTAAATGAAACAGAACAAAAAAACTAGTAGTGACACCATTAATTAAGATCAAACTACTGTTAAATAATAAATTAGAAATTTATGGAGTATACGATTCAGGTTCAAATGTATCTCTAATTAATTCCAAATTACTAAAACTAAATACGAAAGGACATAACTCGAATGAAGAAAATATAGTAACAATTAATGGTGTCCAAAAAACAAGTGGTTTGACAAATTTAAAAATAAAAATTTTTGAAATAGAAGAAAATGTGGATGTGTACATCATTGACGAACACAAATTCAGATATGATTTCTTAATAGGATTAGATATGATAAAGAAATACAAGCTAGTACAAAATGAGGAGTTAGAAATAACTCAGAAACAATACTTACATGAAAAGAATAGTAAAAAAATGGAGAAAAAGATAGACGAAGGTGAAAATGAAGGTAATAAATATGAAAACGGAAAAAAAATTATTTTTAATGAACATATCAAAGAAGAGGAATTTGAAATAAAGGTTGGTCATTTAGATGATGATAAAAAGGAAGAAATAAATAAGCTAATACAACAATAATTTTTACAGCAGTGAATGCACCGTTTTCTAATGGCCTAAATGAAAGGTTGAATCAAACGATAGTTAACAAAATTAGATGCAAAATCAATGAAGATGGAGAAAACAGAGCGTGGACTACAATAGCACATGAATGTGTAGAAAAATAGGATGCTTTATTATTATTTAAAAATTATTATTTAAAAAAAGAACAATTTTTAAATAATAATTTTTATAAAAAGATAGACGAAGGTGAAAATGAAGGTAATAAATATGAAAACGAAAACAAAATTAATTTTAATGAACATATCAAAGAAGAGGAATTTGAAATAAAAGTTGGTCATTTAGATGATGATAAAAGGGAAGAAATAAATAAGCTAATACAACAATATCAATCAGTTTTTGCCAAAAACAAGTATGACGTGGGAATGGTTAAAGGATATGAAGCAAGAATAGATTTATTAATGGATAAATACTGCAGCAAGAGGCCATACAGATGCACTATAGAAGACAAAAAAGAGATAGCAGAACAAATAGCCGAATTATTGGATAATGCGCTTATAGAAGAATCTTATAGTCCATTCGCAGCACCAGTAACTTTGACATTTAAAAAGGAAGAAAATAAAAAATCAAGGCTCTGTATAGACTTCAGGGATTTAAATAAAATTGTAGTTCCTCAGGCTCAACCCTTCCCATTAATTGACGATTTAATGACAAAAACAAGAAATTGCAAATTTTTTACAAGCTTAGACGTTAATTCAGCTTTTTGGTCTATACCTCTACGAGTAGAGGACAGGAAGAAGACAGGGTTTGTAACTCAAGAGGGACACTTTCAATGGACTTGCCTACCATTTGGTTTGAAGACTGCTCCAGCAATATTTCAAAGAATATTGTGTAACATACTTAGAAAATATAAACTAACCGATTTTGCTGTCAATTATATAGATGACATCCTGATATTTTCAAACTCATTTGATGAACACATAAGTCACTTGAAACAGTTACTAGAAGCAATTCAAACGGAAGGATTTCGACTAAAATTTATAAAATGTACATTTGCATCAGATTCGGTAAAATACCTGGGACATATCATTCAATATAATTCTATCCAACCACTGAAGGACAATCTCATTTCGATAAAAGAATTTCCAGTACCAAAAACCCAGAAGAATATTCGACAATTTTTGGGAAAAGTAAACTTTTACCATAAATATATACCAAGGAGCGCAATAATTCTTGACCCATTACATAATTTGCTAAGAAAAAATCAAAAGTTTGTTTGGTCTGAAGAATGTCAAAATGCGTTTGAAAAAATAAAGAGTCTCTTGTGTTCACAGCCAATACTAGAAATTTATGATCAAAATCTACCAATAAATATTTATACTGATGGTTCTCTGCTGGGTGTTGGAGCAATTTTAAAACAAGTACAACTAGATGGTAAAGAAAAACCAGTAGCCTATTTTTCAAAAAAACTGAATGGAGCGCAAAAGAAGAAAAAGGCAATATATTTAGAATGCTTAGCTATTAAAGAAGCACTAAGATATTGGCAGTACTGGCTGATAGGTAAATCGTTTACAGTCTACACAGACCATAAACCATTAGAAAACATGAACTTAAAAGCTAGAACAGACGAAGAACTAGGTGATTTGACTTATTACCTTTCACAATATGATTTTAAAATCAAATATTCCCCTGGAAAAGATAATTTAGAAGCGGACTGTTTAAGTCGGAATCCTGTATTAGAACCAGAGGATAATCTAGAAGAACAACTGAAAGTTGTGAACTTAATTACATTAGAAGATATTGTAATAGATCAGAATCAAAATAAAGAAATACAGAGAAACAATAATAAAATAATCAAAAAACACAATTTATACTTCAAAAGAATTAGGAACAAAGAAAAAATAATAATAACAGAAGAATTCAGTATTAAATTTATAAAGCGAATACATGAAGATCTATGTCACATTGGAGTGGGACAAATGCTAAAGACTATTAGTTCACTGTACGCAACAAAAAATTTAACGAAAAATATTAAAAATGTTTGTAGGAATTGTGAAATTTGCATAAAAAACAAAACAAGAGGACAACACAAATACGGATTAATGTCATATTTAGGCCCAGCGACAAGACCCTTTGAAATAGTATCAATAGACACAATTGGAGGTTTTGGTGGTTCTAGATCAACCAAGAAATACATACATCTTTTAGTGGACCACTTCACTAGATATGCATTTATTATAACATCAAAAACTCAGGGTGCACATGACTTTATAAAGCTAATAAATAAGGTCGCTGAAACCGAAGAGATTGGGATGCTCCTTACCGACCAGTATCCTGGAATAAACTCTAAAGAATTCAAGAAATTCCTTACTGACAAACAAATAACAATAATTTTTACAGC
This sequence comes from Macrosoma leucophasiata, assembly GCA_036365455.1. NCBI lineage: Eukaryota > Metazoa > Arthropoda > Insecta > Lepidoptera > Hedylidae > Macrosoma > Macrosoma leucophasiata. The sequence continues at coordinate 16,349,984 of JAWQUS010000021.1, forward strand.
AGTGAATGCACCGTTTTCTAATGGCCTAAATGAAAGGTTGAATCAAACGATAGTTAACAAAATTAGATGCAAAATCAATGAAGATGGAGAAAACAGAGCGTGGACTACAATAGCACATGAATGTGTAGAAAAATACAATCAGACTAACCACTCAGTAACTGGCTATGCACCATGTTATTTGCTATACGGAACAGATGTTAAGGTTTTACCAAAAGAACTACAACAAGGAGGTATAAATAGTGACTGGATCGGAGATAAGAAAACAGCGCTTAATAATACCTTGAAATCACATTACTATAACAAAATGAGGTATGATAGGAATAGAAAACAAAGAGAATTCAGTGTGGGAGATCTAGTATATATAGAAAATGGGAATAAACTAAATAGGAAAAAGCTAGATGAATTGAGAATTGGACCATATAAAATAATTAAAAAGAAATCTAATACAATTTACGAGATAGATACAGGACATAGAAAAACAGAGTCAAATCTTTTTCATATCACAAAACTAATTCCAGTACAGATAACAGAGGATGAGAATGTGCAAGTATCAAATGGAGAACTGGAGTGAAAATTCACGGGTGAATTTTCTTCCCCATGGGGGGAGATGTAAAGAAATACTATTTCTTTCTTCGCACTCTGTGTGTTTATTTACCATGAAGTTTGGTTATAGTTTTTAACTTTTTAATTGTCTGATTTGAAAGAAGAAACGAATTCAGAATGTCAGATGACAGATTTAAATACGAGTTGATTGACAATTGCAAATTAATGAAAATTTTAATATTATATTATTTTATGTTTTAAAAGTGAAAGAATAAACTTTCATTGTCGTTTCTTCTTTACAGGTTTGAGTTCATATTGTTTTATATTACCTAAATAAAATAGTCTCTGTATAAAAAAAACTAACAATAAATCTTCTTTACAGCAACACAAGGTTTATTTCTTTCATGTAGTAAAACAGACTTATATATATATAATGTAAAAATAATAATAAAAATGACATTATATATATAAATACGGGATTAATGGAGCGGTCATGTCGCGTTCAGTCGACTTCACCGTCTGCCGTGAAAGGCAATAATGGCTATCACTGAAAGATTGCAGACTGCGTGCCGTGCGCGTGGAGTGGTGTGACGTCCATATTCCCTAATTACAGCCCGAGAACTATTATATAACCGGCCGAACCCACGCTCCCTGATAACTAATCGCTAACAAAAATTACGAAAAAAACAAAAGGAGAAACGCGGGGTTCGCGGCCGAGGGCCCCCCTTGGTTCTTGTTAGCGATTAGTTATCAGGGAGCGTGGGTTCGGCCGGTTATATAATAGTTCTCGGGCTGTAATTAGGGAGTTGAACAGATTACAGAGTTGTGCAAGTATCGAGTTAGTGAAAGTGATGCCATCAATGATTGTGTTTATAGTGTAAAGCCACAAGTGGTGGAGATATGAGAATGTAGCAGGATGTTATGCAGGCAGAGCAATCTAGGCAGAGTCGCAATGGCGTCATCGTTTCTGGTCTGTCATTGTGCCTGTAGAAATTCTGTAGCCGCATAATGTTTATTGCTAAGTACCTAATCATCGACGGGTCGTAGTCCTAGGCCCATACATATCAGGGCAACGTAGTTCAGACTCCGGACCTCGTGAAGAGAGGAGCTGCCAAATTATCAGCCGAGGAACCAGAAGGACGGATTAATGTTGCTTGCAGTTATGTTCAAACTAAACACAGCTCATATTGCCTCAGATTGGAGAGAGAAAAAGAGAAAACAAAAAAAAAAATATTTCCGATAAACCAGCGTCACGACTTCACGGCACACAGTGCTTTCACCCATTACAGTGCCTAATTACTTAAAATATTTATGAAATGGTGTGATTGTGGTTGAGTGATAGTGGTATAGGTACGAATATGAATTGGAGTGATAATCAGTATGAGCTAAGAAGTGTAGGTAGGTATAATAAGAAGACACTGATTAAATAATTGTTATGATACATTACAAGAAGATACGATACGAGTAACGTGCATAATGCAAGTTACTACTATAATATATAAATAGTAAATACATGATGGAGATTTCTATGGGTATGTGAGACTTTTTCATTACTTAGATAATAATATATATTCTTAGATAATAATATATACTCTATTTCTTTTTTTTATATGATTGATGTGTTGAAGTTTATGTAAATATTTTCCTTCTGTGTGTTGATAAGAAATTGTTTTAATTTTTTCCTGAAACTACTAATTGTATTGAGTCGGCGTATCGGTGGAGGAATGTTGTTCCAGCATTTCGAAGCCGCGTAACAAAAGCTACCTCTAAATGCGGCTGTTTTGTGTACTTTAAGTGAAAGCTGTTGTGAGCATTGTCTTCGTGCGCAGTCCCTATTACTCCCAACCCAGCTCAATTTATTACAGAGGTACTCTGGCGCCTTGTACTTGAGGACTCCAAAAAGAAGGCACGCAAGATGCAGTTTGCGACGCGATTTCATTTTTAAGATCGAAAGTTTATTAAGAAACGGTGTAACGTGACCTCTGAATGGAATCGAAAAACAAAAGCGTGCGCATGCATTTTGTATCCTTTGAATTAATCTATCCGTGCGTGATAATAATCTCGGCCCGTAAACTGCATCTGCGTAATTTAGTTTAGAAAGCACGAGAGTCTCAGCTAGTTGGATACGTAGCTCCTCGGATAGATAAGGTCTCATCTTGTATACTAGCCGAAGTCTATAGAAACAGCTGCGCAATGACTCTGACACATGCTTTTCGTAAGTGAGTTCCTCGTCAATAATTACGCCAAGATTCCGTGCTTCTTTTACTCGGTCAATATTTTGTCCCATTACCATGATATTGAACGTGAGGGGTAATTTGCGCAGTTGATGTTTTGTGCCTGATACCAGATATTTCGTTTTATGTGGGTTCAGCACCAATCCGTTCCTTTGGGCCCAACATGAAATTCTGTGCAGATCAGCATTTAAGTCATCTAGGGCGTTGATGAGTTCGCTCGGCTTAAAGGAGATATATCTGGATATCATCAGCGTATATATGGAATATATATTTTTTTAGCGTATATATTTAGTTTTATCTTAGTGATATTCTTCACTATTTATATATCTTTACTTGTTTGACATGAATATCAATTGGTATTTACTTTAATTTATTTTGTTTGTTTTTGACGTGTGTTATGAGGATAAGAGGTGTCTGACACCCTAAATTAATAAATGAATTTCTGATTCTGATATCGCATTATATTTAATTTCTCATATCTTGATTTCTATGTCTCGCAGTTTACTTTTCCTTGCACTATTTGCATTTTGTTTATTTCTTTGTTACTTGACGTTGTAATAGGCAGTCAGTTGTCGATTCAATGGTTGGCCGTGTTCGCCGCAGGAGATTTCAAAATAGAATTTCTCCGCAACTGGGTTTTTGGGGTAGGTTTGTGATTTCGTTCTGAGTATTGGAAAATGACTCGTGTCTGCCGGCGTGATGTGATCGAAAAAATAACTGTTAAATATTTTTTGGGCTACGATTTGATAAGTGTACCTAATAAAGAATTAGTTGAACGACTGTTTGTTTGGTAGATACAAGATTCCACTATTATAACAATATTTTTACTGGTGGTAGAGTTCCAGTGTCGGAGCTCGAGGGCGTAGGCACCACCGCATTACCTAATCAATCTGCCGCTAAATGGTAGTGTAGTAAAGCACTATAGTGTTCTGGTTAGATGGTAATGTACGGCCCCATAATAACATATGACAGAGACATATCAACTACAGTCTCAGGGGTGGCAACGCATCTGCATTTTGACCTTCGTCTTTGTGTGGGTGTCTATAGGCTGCAGTCATATAGACACCAAAACAAAGACCAGAGGTCAAAATGCAGATGCGTTACCACTCCTGAGGCCTAAGGTGTTATGTCTCTGTGCCGGAAATTCGGGCCGAACATTACCACCTGATCGGAACACGATAGCGCTGAACACTACCATTTAGCGGCAAGTACCTATATTAAGTAATGCGGTGGTGTCTACGCCCGCGAGCTCCATCACTGGAGCTCTAATACCAGTAATTCTAAAAGTGGCATTGTTATTCCACTTAAATTTCGGAGGTCCTATATTTATTGAGAAAGTTAAGGGTATGTTTGGTGTTTTTATCTATCCCAGATCGCTATGAATCACGTAAGTCCCACAATAAAGTCGCACTGCAAGTTTGAAACTCATTAGGGTCATCATTTGCTCTGCAGTGACATTAATAGTTCCACTAAAACTGCACTGGTTTTTGTCACAGTTAGTTTTTTGCTAGCTCTAAGTTATTAGCACAGTTAACTGAAATCGTTACAGTTATTTTGAACTGAAAGTTTAGAAATGTGTTTTAACGCTCTAGAGCACTTTGAATATATTTTTATGGGTGACATAGGGTTTTTTTAGGATTTTTATTAATGGGATAATTGGGATTTGTTAAAAAAAACAATAACTAAACTTTCCCGCTTTTGTATGAGTTGTATGATATCATCTTACTCTTTAATACATCATCATCGCCCGAAAGACGTCCTCTGCTGGATAAAAGCATCCCCAAAGATTGCCAAACCAAACGGTGCTGAGCCGCTGTCATCCAGCGATTGCTCGCGACCTACAGCAGGTCATCGGTCCACTTCGTGTAGAGTCTGCCTACGCTTCGCTTCCCGGTATGTGGTCGCCACTCGGGAACTCAATTTAGGTTATAAATAATAATAGTAATGGCAACATTATACGTCCCACTGCTAGGCACGAGTCTCTTCCCTTTTTGGGGGGAGGCCTGAAGCTTACTCCACCACGCTGCTCCAATGCGGATTGGTGGAGATACGGGTTAGTGGCCAAACCGCTGTCGGATGTTTTGTGGATGTTTTCAAACCGCCCACAAGGCCTCCGACAAGGTTTAACGACTGCTATCTATCGATAGCAACCGGGACCGACGGCTTGACGTGCCCTGCGAAGCACGGAAACGCGCATTTTTAATTTGCCACTAGCTGTCACCCTTCACACACCCGACCGCGTCCGTAATGCTGAACCGAGTAGATCGCTTACGATCTACACCAGCCGCGGGGCCATGCGCGCTTCAATATATATATTTTATTTATATAAGTTCAATTTAGGTTATTCCACTTAAATTTTGGAGGTCTTCTAATAGATTAGAAAGTTAAAGGAATGTTTAGTGTTTTTATCTATCCCAGATCGCTATGAATCACGTAAGTCCTACAACTATTAGGCACGATTACTGTACTAAACGCAAATAATAAGTTTGTTGTGGACGTGGTGCATCTATACAAATACAAGAAAGGAGTGACGGAGTCTCGCGCGCGCTTCATACATTTTTTTGTTGTTGATGCGGAGGACGTGTCGAGTGGCGAGCATTCATTCTTATTGACAATTTTAAACCGTGTTTAATGTACCTACTTACTACATTATTGTACACCGTAAAAAGGTCTACAAAAAAGTCCACGATGATATAATTATATCTCTCTCTTAGGGATAACCCACAGTAACCATTTTGTATCCTTAACTTTTTATGAGAAATAATGACTTATTTACGAGCAGCAATACAGGATTAATCTTTAGACAGTTAAGTGAGATGGATATAGTATGTTTTCATTGTTATGCCTTGAGTTGATGGAGAAATGAGTCTGCTGGATTTTGTCGTTCCAGTGGAATAGTGAATTCATATCGCGGACACAGGTATCCATCTATTGCGAAACACTTTATAACATTAGGTACACTACGATTAATAGGATCGGATATAGGAACTATGGGCCTCATAAGAAGGCTCAATGTCACTTAAAGAGCAATGGCAAGAGCTATTCTTGGAGTTTCTGTGCGAAATCGAATCAGGAATGAGGAGATCCGCATGAATCAGAATCAGAATCAGAAACTCATTTATTCATTTAGGGTGACAGGCACCTCTTATGACACGTCAAAAACAAACAAAATAAATTAAAGCGAATAACAATTGATATACATGTCAAACAAGATAAAAAATATATGTAAAGTCAAGAATATCACTAAGATAAAACTAAATGTCATAAACTAATGTAAAAAGTATAATGACAATACATGAGAACCAAAGTCACCGACATAGCTCACCGAATAGCGAGACTTAAGTGGCAGTGGGCAGGGCACATAGCTCGAAGAACTGACGACAGTTGGGGCAGACGAGTTCTTGAGTGGCGACCGCGTACCGCAAAACGAAACGTAGGAAGGCTTCCCACACGATGGACCGACGACCCGGTGAAGGTCGTGGACAATCGCTGGATGAGGGTGGCCCAGGACCGTTCCTTGTGGCAATCTTTGAGGGAGGCCTTTGTTCAGCTGTGGACGTCTTTTGGCTGAAATGATGATGATGATAATGAATAGGATCGGGGCAGCAACGAAAAATATTACAATATTAATATGACTCCCACGCGAACGGAGCCGCGGGCACAGCTAGTTTACAGTAAGTATATGCATAAAAGAAGATATACATATACCTACCTATTAGTGTACCTGGGCCTTATTTTCGTTACTTAAGTATGAGGTTCTGAAATATTTCTCCATTTCTCACTTCTCCTCTCCTACATAACAGTATCAAAGGAAGCAAGTTCGAATGAACTTGAACGATTGATACAACAATGTATAACAAGCGCAGAGCGCAAAGCGACCATAAGCCATTAATTTGGACATTGTCTGAAGGCTTGATGTCGGCCAGGTATCGGCCAACTTATACAAATTAAGTTGCCAACTTAAATTGACTTCACTATCGTTTCTCCTCGTAGGGTGCTCGCAAACTTCAGAGATAATGATAATATTTTGAAGGCGATTTTGTATTTCAAATATAAAAAACTAGCTCAATAGTCTATTGACAACACTGTAGGCTACTACTGGTACGCTGGGGTCCTGGGTTCAATCCTCCGGTTGGAGGCTATCAGAGTTATAGATGCATCATCATGATGAGTTTGGCAATGCCCGGAAATGCCATTAGTCTCGCCACCTGTTACAAATGTCGGTGAATCGTGGGTTTGCATGTATAATCATGACACTAAGAATGTCACTAAATGTGTTTTTTCATTAATACCTATTGTCACTTTAAACAAAATATATGTAAAAAATACATGCCATTAACTGGCTTCGGGACGTCATGACCCCACTGCTCAATAGCGGAAGAATTTTCTACTACTGGAAGAGAATTCTTCCGCTAGTGCAGTCAGTCAACCGAACAATGGCAGACGAACTAGTCCAATAGGGCGGTAGTAAATATAACAACGTGTAATGGGCAACCGCGTCCCGCGATTAAACTACCGTCACTGCGATCGCCAATCCGCCTGCCAAGCGTGGCGATTATAGCATGTTCTTCCCTAATGACGCACAGCATTTGTGGGCTTGGCGTCTTTGGGGAAGGCTTTGTCCAGCAGTGGACTTCATTCGGCTGGACTGATGACATGCGATTTTATTATATGTTATCAGTGAGCGATTAAATGTTATCAGTTTTGAACTGATACACTTACTGACATTAGTATATTATATTTAGTTTTATCTTAGTGATATTCTTGACTATTTAAGTATTTTTTTAGCTCGTAAATTGACATGTGTATTAACTGTTAATCGCTTTAATTTATTTTGTTTGTTTTTGACGTGTCATAAGAGGTGCCTGTCACTCTAAATGAATAAATGAATTTCTGATCCTGATTCTATTTTAAGAGTTTTAAAATAAGTTTGCAATAAGCCTTCCTTGATGTGCCAGTGCCTTGCTCAAACTTAGATATTGTATGAAACAAACATTGTTCCGATGTTCTACGAATAATTGTTGTCTGTTTGTTCCTTTGTACGTCATTGTTGCTGAACACATTTAAGTTGAATGTTTTGATAACGATGTACATAATTAAATTAAATTAAATTTAATTAGTGTTTGTTTGAATATGCAAATATTAATTATACTACATAGTGGATTTTTATGCAAAATCTAAAAAATACGATAGACTTCAGTTTTTAAAAATATTTTATTGTTGCAACCCTAAGTACAACCACAACGTAGTGCGTACGACACTTTTTAATATAAACGTCATAAGAACTGCACTTTGCACGTGCCACAGGTATAAAAACCGGTCAAGTGCATGTCGGGCCACTATTTATTTATTGAAAAAAATAAATAAATATTTTCTATGGAGTTCTCCGAAATTTTTGAGTAAAATACATTTGGTCGACTATTACTCGCAAACTTGTAAAGCCAACTTGAGTGTGATAGTTTTCCCTTTAATTTCATTATATATGTGTACTATTGCTGTAACGTTTGAATTTCTAACAACCGTTTAGTCGTTAGTGGGGGGGGGGGGGGAGACACTGGGCGCTAACGAAAATTGACCCTTTAAAGCTTAATAAGTCACGAACAGTTGAATGAATCGAAAAATGATGTTTCCACACCCCTTTTTGAAAGACCAACATTTTTGAAAGACCCCAACATTTTCGAAAGACCTATCCAACGATATCCCACACTATATAGAAAAAGACAAATAAAAAAAATGTAGGGGAGGTACCCTAAATAAAAAAAAACATATTTGTATGGAATTGTAATGATTATAATGTACTAATTGATAAAATATATTCTGTTCTGTCATTTGCATGCCAATGAAGTGGTGAAATATGAAAGGACATTATTTTATTATACTGAAGATCTCATTAGATACTATATTTCTAGCAAATAAATAAATTCATTCATTCATTCATTAATTCATTCATTCATACCACTTTGTTGGCGTGATTATGTTGTATACTTGTGCCAAATTTCAAGCCTCTATTATCAATAGTTTTTGCGCTAAACCGAGGACGGACAAACAGATAAGTAGACAGACAGACAGACGGACATGGCGAAACTATAAGGGTTCCTTGTTTACTACGGAACCCTAAAAATGACTTAAAGTTGTGTTGAGTTCCCGTAACCCCGCCACTTATGGTGGACGAGTCGGTACACCGCAGGGATTGCGTGAGTACGAGTATCAGGCTACCCGTACCTGTTCCTCTAGACGGGGGATGGTCATGAGGGTGGGTGGTCCACGTAAATAAAGAAGTTAAGGGATCGTATTACTAAAACTACCCCCTTATTCATAAACGTATTTTAGCTAAAGTGTTGCTAATCTCTCCTTTGTCTTTTTCTTTCCTGCACATTTGACAATGCAACTGACAAAGAGAAAGTATTTTAAAGCTAAAACGTATCTAATGTACGTTTATGAATAAGGGGGTTAGCCTTTAGTGACGGAGCTCGAGGGCGTAGGCGCCACCGCATTACCTAATATATACTTGCCGCTAAATGGTAGTGTTCAGCACTATAGTGTTTCAGTCAGGTGCTAATCTACAGCCCTGTAATTTTCGGCTCAGAGGCATAACATCTTAGGCCTCAGAAGTTGTAACGCATCTGTATTTTGACCTTGGTCTTTGTGTAAGTGTCTATAGGCTTCAGTCATCACTTGACATCAATGTGAACTGCATGCTAGTTTACCACTTCCATTACATTAAAAAAAACAGGATATTTGTTTCACAGTATATAGATAGTATTTCACATCCTTCTCTAACTTAAAGAAATCTGTTAACCTTAGAAAAGAATGTGAAATGTTACAATAACTTTAACCTTAACAAATACGAGTATCTTGGTGCAACTCAGGCTACTAAGCCTGTACTCGTAATACCTAATATTATAATGAACATAATTTTCTGTCTCATAATTTTACCACAAATATTAAATACGAATGCCGTCGAAATTCTAATGTAAAACCTATTTCTTTATCTAAGTTGGCAATGCGACCGCGATAAGATAGGGCAACAAGAAACCCATTACGGGTGCACTGATCGCAATCTTGGGGACACGCGCCAAATTTCTCGTGAGTTTTTAACTTCATTTTCTGCCGCACTTGGCAGCTGACTGGGATCGTATGTTTGATAACGTGAAAACACTTCAGCTGGAACAAATTATAGTTAATAAAGCAGACAGGAAAGTTTATTTAAAGTGTTATTTAATTATCTACGAAAGGTGTTTATGCTTCACTGTTTTATTTGAGACAATCGATGAAAATTAGCGAATTAAAAAAGTGTACAGAATTTTAATTTTTTATTTTATTTAACTAGAGTGCACTTGGTTATCACTTACTATTCAAAGTGTAAATCACAGAGTGCAGTTAGCCCGTTTGATAAGTGTTTCAAGCCAATACAGGTGGCTCAAAATAGCTTCTAAGGAATCACCACTAGCCAGATTCTCGACGTATAATGTTGGAATTATAATTACGTTTTCATTCTCTCCTAATTAACATAAAAATATTAATACGAATGCTCTCACAGTTCTAATGTAGAATCTATTGCTTTATCTGAGTTGGCAATGCGACCGTTATAAGTTGGGGCAACAAAAAGCCCATTACGGGTGCACAGATCTCAATCTTGGGGACACGCGCCAAATTTCTCATGAGTTTTTAACTTCATTTCCTGCCCCACTTGGCAGCCGACTGAGAACGTATGTTCGGTTCAAACGGTAGTCACACACCGCTGGACCAACTGGCTTGTCATTTAAATATGCTTTACGCTATAACGTGTTCGCAGGTTTTCGCGATCTTCATACATTGTAGAAATTAAACTTGCGGATTTTCTCGCGTATACAACACTGGCGCCACTAGTAGTTTACATCGCACTAGGGTTTTGTTCTGTCTCAGCTATAAAAGACCAAGTTGAACATCGTCGAATTAACACTGAACACACAGTCACACACCACACAGATACACCGCCCGCGCCGGCGCCGACGAGGACCCATATTTCTCACGGCCAGCGCACGTTCTGCCGTGCCAGGCCAAGTCCGAGCATCGAATTATTTGCCCCCCGGCAGACGCCCTAAGCCGAGGCCCGTACCTCGTTCAGAGGTGCCCTTAGGCTCGTCGCCACCCTCCCCCCACGCAGTGGGCACTACAGTGCGGCCGCAAGGCACTCGCGCTGAAGTGCCAACTACGTTAATCCAGGCCGAGCTCCCATAGGAGCTATGCGCCTCTTATGCCCGGTTACGCTGTAGAGGCATTTTGCCAACAGTAACACTGTCCTTTCGAAAAAAAAAAATCGTCGAATTACGAATTAGACTGCCCGTGACCAAAATTTCTTCTTACCTAAACGTCGGATGTAAGTAAGAAGAAATTTGGGAGTGTTGTATACGCGAGAAAATCCGCAAGTTTAATTTCTACAATGTTTTACTCAGTTTTACGCTAATTTGACGCCTGCGAAAGAGACTAACGGTTCGTTTCTACTTTGTAGAGCTTTATCTCTGTTGCACACTGCCTACGTAAGCACAGACAGTCCGGTATTGGTCAAAACTTGATCAAAATGGTCGACAAACGTCAAATTGGTACGATGCGAAAGAGATAACGCTCTACAGACCCGAAATAAGCCGAAGTCTAAGTCTCCTAGGCTTGATGTGCAATATTGATTGTTGAGCACTGTAAGTGTGTATCCAATATATAATAAAATTAAAATTTCCGATGGTGGTACGAAGCTTTACCATTCACTTACATAGGTATCTACGTGTATCACCACATCGCTGTCTTCTTGTGGTAACGTACCCAGAAAGAGGCATTGCTATATTGAAAGGCAACTCCAATCCGCTGTGCAAAGTACAAAACAACCCTTTGATCACGTAAAGCGACCACGATCGACCAAATGTTTCAAAATGTCCTTATCATCATTTTTTTTTATGTAATAAAAGTGGCAAACAAGCGTGCAGTTCACATTGATGTTAAGTGATGACTGCAGCCTATAGACACCCACACAATGACCAGAGGTCAAAATGCAGATGCGCTGCCACTCCTGAGGCATTAGTGTTTAGTTAGGTGTCGCAAATTACAGGGCTGTATATTACCATCTGACCGGAACACGATAGTGTTGAACACTATCATTTAGCGGCAAGTATATTAGGTAATGCGGTGGTTCCTACGCCCGCGAGCTCCGTCACTGGAGCTCTGCCGCCAGTGAAAATGATCATGTTAATTTCTGTAATAAGAATATGGTAATCTCAAGAGATGTTTTCGCTGTTCGAACTGGAAATCAAATTTAACGATCTAACTTTACCATAACTTGAGGCAGCAAAAAGCCCATAACGAGCCAACAGAACGCGACCGTGAGGACCCGCGCCAAGTTTCTCACGTTTTTTTACTTCGGCTCCTACCACTTTTGGCAACCGACTGTTTCAAATGATACCAACATCCTTTAGTGGTACAGTGAAAATAAAGAATCATTGTAAATACCATACATTGATTTTGACAAATGAAAAGGAAAAAGTACGCTACGAAACCATGCACAATATACTATTTTTAGCGTCCGATTGATTCGATCAAGCGTTCGCTACACATAAGTCAGTTGGCGGCTAGTGAAATTCGCTTCGCTTGCTGATGTAATCTGTCGTTTCTCATGTCAATCCTATACATTTTTATTCCTATTCCGTAGCGAAAACTGAAAAGATTGGAATTTTGGCTAGGCCCCCAGCAGGGCAGTTACGACATCCGTGGTCTCTTTCTGTGAGGAAGTTATGCTCCAGAAAGAGACCGCCGAGCGCGATCGGGAGAGAGCCGATCCCGCTCGTTGGAGACGAAGGCGACGGGGCAATAGTCAGTAGCCCCGGCATTGCGCCCTGCAGTACCGGGCTTGTAGAATAGACTGAGGTATCCTCTGCCTGTCGTAAGAGGCGACTACAAGGGGAATCCACTAGAGGGCGCTAGTAAAGTAGACATTGATATATTAGTAGCTCCGTCAATTAATTGTAAATAAAATATAAATAATGAAATATCAGTAACAAAAATAGTCTTAAAGTGTTATCCGAGTATAATTGCAAATGTGTAAATAATCAATTTCAGTGACATTGTGAGTAAATTGTGAACTTGAAATAATAATCACGTTACGTAAGTGTGATCAAAACTTAAACAAACTCGTGAAATGTGTAAAAAACATCAATATTAACACTATTTTGTGTTGTGACAATTGTGTACTGTGACATTTTTGAGTAACAATCGGACTGAAGTGATTAAAGTTATATTATTCATAGACTATTATCATTCGGACGTTAATTTCAATTTTGCCTTGTCATTTCTATTGCCGAACAGTGTCATCTATCACAACTTGCCTGTAGTTTTTCCCAAGCTAATGTGCAATACTTCTTGGAGCCTGCGCCACCGCATGCGCGCGCGCTTACCTACCTCAGCATACATTTTTTGCTTCGCACACTAGATGGCGCTATATTCATAAACGGCCTAATGCCATTCACTAAATTAATCTTGATTAGCCTAAATGAGACATTAACAATCAGAAAACTTGTGCACACAATATAGCGTAAAGTGTAAAGTTTAATAAATCTTTTGGTTGGCAACCGGTAATTTAAAAGTTATTCCTGGACTTTGGACTCAGCAGACCTACAACGAAAATCCCACATACCCACTTATACGACATCTACCGGGAAGTAACGGAATCACATCTGCAAGTCGATGGCGTGCAACGTTGAAGCGTTACTTGACGCTAGAGGACTCTCAAAATATTAGCAACGACTTAACGTTACTACTGATTGCTAGAGGGCGTACATTACCCAGACAATAATTTGATTTCCAATTTATATAAGCTACAAAATCACGAAAATGACACCAGGAAAGTTATGCGGTAAATGCGACAAAATCCTACCTAGAAAACAATTCGTAACATGTAATTCATGCAAAATTATGTATGATATTGATTGTGCTGGACTAGAAAAGCGCTTTTTTCTTATGAATGAAGAACGGAAAACTCTCTGGAGGTGCAGTACGTGCAAAAATCACGCTGCTTTAGAAACAGAAGAGAACGTAGAACCCGCTATTTCTGCGCAAAACGTAACTCTCCGTAAATATAAAGCAAACGTCCCATTATCTAACTCTTACGATTCCCTGGCTGAAACAATGTCAGATGACGATGAGAACGGCTCTACTTTTATTGAAGGAAACTTAAGTTGCCCCACGATATCAATATTCACAAAGGACGATATTGATGAATTACAGAACACTATATTAGAACTGAGAAGTAAACTGCGCTCAGCGGACAATGAAATTGATAATCTAATTCTAGAAAATACCACCTTAAAAAAGACGATTAAAAATCATGAAGTAAAGATACAGCAACTAAAACAGATATGCGGTACAACTCCTACAAAGTCATCTAAGAAGACAATTAGAACTTCGCGTAAAAACGCATTAGACGAAATGAACCAGAGTTTTGAAAACTTAAACATCATGCAAACACGTAACCAGACTCTCCAGGCGCCTTCGCACACGGAGGCAAAACGACCGCGTACTTCAATGAAACCAAGTACGAACAAGGATGTCTCGCGAAATATATTTAATCCACCTCATCGAGTCGTCGTCATCACCGATCAACAAGGAAGATACGTAAGGCAGAACCTCCAAGAAATGTTGGGGAACGACTTCCATGTTTCTAGTATTATCAAACCAGGTGCAAACACAGAAGCTCTGCTATCGAGCGAAACAAAGACGGCTGAAACTCTATCAGAAAGCGACTTTCTGATTATCTTGACAGGGATCAACGACTCGAACCCTCACACTACAGTCAAAACGATTGACAAATGGCTGAAGATTTCAAGAAATACAAACGTTGTTATAGCTGAAACACCTTATAATTATTATTTTAATGACAATACACTTTCACTATTAAATTTTGAAATTAAACATATGTGCAACCAATTCCAACATGCTACATTTCTGGACATGGAATATTGGGCAGGAGTACCCGCTAAACGTACATTGACTTTAAATTTATGTCGCTCATTGTTGAGAGACATACTTAGAATTAGAAATAGGGTTAATTGTAATTATAGTGATGATCAAATTACTAAACAAAATGTAAACGCAAATCATGACCGGAGCAAACAATTTTTTCGTCCATAAATCTATCTCTGTACTCTATCAAAATATACGAAGCATAAATAACAAAACTCACCTCCTTGAAGCTCTTGTGGAAGAATACGAAAATTTACAAGTGCTTTGTTTAACCGAAACCTGGCTAAATAAGCAAAAACAAGAATTACTAAACATAAATAATTATACAATAGCATCATCTTTTTATCGCGAAAATCATGAGGGTGGGGGTGTCAGTATTCTAGTTAATAATACACTGGTTTTTAGGGACCGTCAGGATATCAATTCGTTATCAATAGAACTAACCTTTGAGGTCTGTGCAATAGAAATACCTACATCAAATATCCTATTAGTAACTATATATTGGCCCAATAGTAGTAGACAGATCGACTTATTTTATGAAAGCTTAGAAAATTTGTTGAACATGCTAGCAATCAAGGATAAAAAGAAAAATATAATTATTGGCGGGGATTTTAATATAGATTATTTAACAAATAAAAAGGATAAAATAACATTAAAAACCCTCATGCTATCTTTCAATTTTCGACAATATGTAACGGAAGCAACCAGAATAACAGAAAAGAGCTCTACATGCCTAGATCTACTTTTCTTAAATTTTAAGACCGATAATATACATATTGAAGTGCAAGAACTAGGTTTCTCAGATCATAGGGGCGTATTTCTCTATAATTTGCCTTTAAGTACACATCACCAACCGTATTATTATATAAAAAGACGTCTCTTTAATCCAAAAAATATTTTATTATTTAAATATGAGCTACGCCAAATATCATGGGAAGATCTTTTAAAATCAGAAAATAATGTTAATAAAAACTACAGTATTTTCTCACAAATCTTAACAAAAAAATTAAATAAATACATGCCACTAAAAACAGTGAGGATAAAAACTACAAGAAAGAATTCAAATTTAACTAAAGGTATTAAAACGTCGTGTCGTAATAAGCGACTACTTAGGCTACTGGTCACCCACTCAAATAGTAAAATATTGAAAAATCATTACCGATTGTATACTAAAACACTAAGGAAGTTAACTTTTATTTCGAGAAAAAACCAGAATATTAAGAGGTTCAACGAATCCGACAACAAAACAAAGACGATGTGGACAATAATTAACGGCGAGACGAATAAAAACAACACCATGACTAGAACAAACATTAAAATAAAGACAGACGATTGTATTATACATGAGCCGAAGAAAATAGCAGACTTTCTTAATGATTTCTTTGCTCAAATGGGGAACTCGTCTCCGACTACGGCACACAAAACAAATAAAAATTTGAGCAAAACCGTAAACAACACATTTTTCTTAAAACCTGTAGAATTCTATGAAATACAAAAGTTAATTTTAATCTTAAAAAATAAAAATAGTTTTGGAATCGATGAATTTCCTCCTTCACTATTCAGACAATGTGCCTCCGAACTCGCAGCACCTTTCACTTTATTAATAAATCAATCGTTCTCTTCAGGTACTTTTCCAGATGCTTTGAAAATATCGATAGTAAAGCCTATTCATAAAAAAGGTGAAAAAACTGAACCTGGGAACTATCGACCCATTGCTTTATTACCAACCTCTGCAAAAATCTTCGAATCAGCTATGGTTGGGAGAATATACAAATTTTACGAAAAATTTCAAATATTTGACAAAAGTCAATACGGTTTCCGGAAAAATAAATCCACAATACTAGCTGTATATAAGTATATCCAGTCTATTCTCAATGGCATAAATAGTACCAAAACAACAGTAGGATTGCTACTTGATATGAGTAAAGCATACGATCGTGTTGATTACACAATACTCTTGAAAATATTGTATGAAACAGGAATTCGCGGCCTACCCCACCTATGGTTTCAGTCTTACCTAAAAAATAGATCACAAATTGTAGAAATCCAAAACGTCAATCATAAAACCGGAGAAATCGAGAAAATTCATTCTAATATAATACAAACTAAAGGATCTATACCACAAGGTAGCGTTCTTGGATGTATATTATTTTTAATATATATCAACGATCTGCCGAAACAAATCGATGAGGACTGTGTTGTCTTCGCAGATGACATATCCATTGTAGTATCTGTTGGAAACGCTGATGATTTAAATGCTAAATTAATATCAACACTAGATAATATTCACGCCTGGCTAGAGGAACATAACTTAGAAATAAACTTAAATAAAACAAAATTAGTTGAATTTAGACCATATCAAAAAACCCCGCAGGCAATATGTTTAACTTATAAAAGCTCTACAATGGAGACAGTAAACTCTGCTACACTTTTGGGAATTGATATTGATTCAAATTTGAATTGGAAATTACACATCCAGAAACTATCTGTGAAATTATCTTCTTTCATATACGCGTTAAGAAATTTAAAAAAGGTTAGCAGTTTTAGTGTTGCTCTATCCGCATATTACGCCTATGCTCATTCCAGATTAATTTATGGAATAATTCTTTGGGGAAATAGTACAGATGTTAACAAGATCTTCGTTCTTCAAAAAAAATGCATTAGAATTTTGTCAAATATAGATGGCATAGACACTTGTAAACCGTACTTCGTGAAATATCGAATTCTAACACTTACCGGCTTGTATATTTTGGAATGTTGTAAATTTGTTAAGAAACACTATGAACTGTACTCCCCAAAAAAGGATTTTAAAAGAAATAATAGAAATCAAAACAAATTAAAACCCCAATTTACAAAATTACATATGATTTCAACAGGCCCACATTCCATGGTCATTAAAATCTATAATAATATACCAAACAAACTTAAAAATATTGAGGAAAATATGTTATTTACAAAAGAATTAAAATCATACCTAATTAAAAAATGCTATTATAATATAAACGAATTTTTAAAAGATATGGACTAATTATTATTGACTGATTGTAGGCATTTTTGACATTGTATTATTTGACATAAATATTATTTTGACATTATTGTATTAAATTTTAATATTATTGTGAATATACCACCTATGTTATTACTGTTAATTTAAAATTTTGAGAGTGCATCTGTTATTATTAATATTACATTTTGAAAGTTTTGTCTACAAATCCTGTTTTGCGATGCCCCTACGGGGTGTCACATGAAATGTTATTTAAGGCAACTTTGTAATTATTTTATGTGACTTGCAATAAACATTTGAATTTGAATTTGAATTTGAATAAATCGCGGGCGGCCAGAGTGGGGGCTCTAGCCGTCCAGCACTCGCGGTTCCGTGACGACGGCGACCGTGGTAGCCGCAGGTCGTTGTGGTATGCGCAGAATGGGGCTGTCAGAGTCCCCGTGTACGAGCCTTATGGAGGTGAAGTGATGGGGGGAACCGGAGCAGTGTTTTAGTGTACCCGGATCCCCCCCCATTGTGCACTGAAGTCGGCACCGAGGTGGTTTTAGAGGGTTCCAGTCCCTTATATCCCAACTCTCCCCCCCTAGAGAGCCGGTTGAAAGGGAAGACATTTCCACCGCTAAAAAAAAAAAGAAAAAAAAGCAGTTATGACGAAACTTTGACGACCTGTAAATGCAAGCAGCTTACAGTTTATAATGTATCCTGTGATCCTGTCACAGATAAATTGTCCTAAAAGTGGTGAACCGACCAACTGCACACGACAGTACTTTAAATTAGTTGCACAACTTCGCTGTAGTTTCTGGTCTTTAGGACTTTGGTGATTTGTATGCGATTACGGAGACTTACTAAGTCTAGACTTACTAAGTAGTCTCTGAGGTGAGATATGTGCAGTTGCTAACATCCCTTAGGATGTGACTGTGAGTTTTGTGATTGATTCATGTGGAATATTTAGAGCGGTAACCTACTTTAGTTATTTTACTACTGGTAAAGGCAGATGGGATACAGCCAATATTTGTACAGAAATAACATATTAGCATCTGTATAATATCCTAAAGAAGACAGATATTCCAAGTCATGAATGGGGCAAAAAACTTCCCTGTCACAGTAATGTTATCTCAATGTAAAGTTGCATAGCAACTGCAGAGAAAGTTATAATTAAGACGAAACTTTTATAATCTGACAATTAATTGAACAGTCAGCTACAAATGAAAGTCTATCCTGTCACAGATAAATAACCACAAAAATTGTGATCCGACCAACTGTACACGACTGTACTTTAACTTTGTCGCACAACTTCGTCGAAGTTTCTGGTCTTTAGTGCCTCAGTGATTTGTATGCGATTACGAAAACTTAGGTTAGTCTTTGAAGTCAGGAAAAAGCAGTTGCTGAGAAATGTGGGATTGTATTCCGCACATAAAAAACCTGGATATAACAAGCCATCCAATCTTGTTAAAACTGTGGCTTTTAACCGCTTCAATTGTTTTTTTAGTAAGGGGTTTGTTTCGTACCGTCGTACCGTGTAAATGGATGTCTTTAATGAATTCATGGACGTCATGATCATGGATGTCCTTCGGGAAAAACGAAAAAAGTGTACAGTATCCAACTTTTTTTTTAATGTAATGGAAGTGGCAAACAAGCATGCAGTTTACATTGATGTAAAGCGATGACTGCAGTCCATCTGTAGCTTATAAACACCCACACAAAGACCAAGGTCAAAATGCAGATGCGTTACCACTCCTAAGGCCTAAGGTGTTACGCCTCTGTGCCGAAAATTACAAAAGAACGCCGAAAAGTAACTGACCTACCTGATCGGTCTTGCTGTCTCAAAAGATTTTTTTTGTAATTCTAAGGAAACCCTATAATGGTATATGGTAACTCGAACTTAGCCGCTTTTTTTCTAACGCACTTACCTGTAGCACCCACGCGTCCATCTCACCGAATCGTCGTTTATCTAATCCCCGAAAAACGGTCTGAGACCGTCACTCGAAGAATCAAGTAATTTTAGGATGAAAGTCGGAACGTCTGACAACGCTGGCATTAACAGAATTAACGCATCGCCCAGTTAATCCCGCACTAATTTGGGCTCGATCGAGATGTTATTTGGGATTATGTAACAAATGCAAACGGGATGAAAAGGTTTTCATTCATTTGGTCCATGCATATGGCGTGTATGTATATGTATATGTTATCGAGGGCGTAGGCACCACTGCATTACCTAATTTATCTGTCGCTAAATGGTAGTGTTCAGCACTATCGTGTCCTGGTTGGATGGTAATGTACGGCCCTGTAATACTGCTTATTATGCCTCTGTGATAGACAGAGACATAATAACTTAGATCTCAGGGGTGGCAACGCATCGGCCTTTTGACCTCTGGTCTTTGTTCTGCAGTCATCACTTAACATCGATGTGAACTGCATGTTTCATGATATAAAAAAAAGTATTGACAAACAGAGATCAATCTTATGTCTATACAAGAACTTCGAGGCACATTTTTACGTAGCTACGGCTCTGTTATTTCTGGCACAGAGATATAACAACATACACCTCAGGAGAGGTAACGCGTCTACATTGAAATCCCTGGTTTTTATATAGAGATGAGATGTTTTTTTACCTAACACTCTTAACCACTCCCGACCTCTCTGCAGGAGCTGCATGACCCCCCTGGGGATCGTTACGTTGAAAAACACTGGTCTAGACAAACTATTTCTGGACAGGTTCTTTTTAACTTCATCTTGTAAACGAATATTGTCCAAACCCCCTTATTCATAAACGTATTTTAGCTAAAGTGTTGCTAATTTCTCCTTTGTCTTTTTCTATCCTGCACATTTGACAATGCAACTGACAAAGACAAAGCATTCTATAGCTAAAACGTATCTAATGTACATTTATGTATAAAGGGGTAAGAGTCTAGGATGACCTAGATAACTTGAGTTAAGTTTCAACTTATAAATATCTACAAACGTACGCAACTTCACGCCTGTAATCCCCGAAGCGAAGGTAGCGTAGATATAGATGCAGGCATACAAGCACATATACAAACACCCACAACGCACCCACGATTTTTATTTAAAGCGTTCCGTTTTTAGGGTTCCGTAGTAAACAAGAAACCCTTATAGTTTCGCCATGTCCGTCTGTCTGTCTGTCTGTCCGCGGTTTAGCGAAAAAATTATTGGAACTAGAGACTTGACATTTGGCACAAGTATACCTACACCTTAATCACGCCGACAACGTGGTAGAATAAAAACATTTAAATATTTTTTAGGGTAGGTAACCTACTTCTAATGCGCGGATATATTTTTTTGGATAGGTCTTTAAAAAATGTCAGGAGTGTGCTTACATCATTTTTCGATTAAGTTAACTGTTCGTGACTTATTAAGCTTTAAAGTGCAAATTTTCGTTAGAGTCAAGCCCCCCTCCTCCTACTAACTAAACGGTTACTGTTAGAGATTCAAACGTTACGGCATTAATAGCTATATATAATGAAATAAAAGGAAAACTATCACACCTAAGTTTGCAAGTAATAGTCGACCAAATGTATTTTACTAGAAAATTTCAAACAACTCCATTGAAAATATTTATTAATTTTTTTCATTACTTCTCTTACTCTGTTACTACGGAAACCTACACTGCGCGTGGCCCGACACGCACTTGACCGGTTGTTTTTCGTATTGAAGTACTGCTAGTAGGTAAGCACCTTTAAAGAAAAGAAAACATAAATGTTTGTATCCGTAGTTAATTTTAGCATTCCAGTAAAATTTTGCCAGCATTAGTAACGAAGTAAGCATACCCGATTGTATACTTCAAAAGTTAGTAAGGTAGGAAAACAAAAAAAGTAGCGTAAGGAATAAACATAACAGTAAAAATTCAAATGGACTTGCTATACGAGAAGTTGCGATAATTTCTAGGGTACCGTGTCAAAAACTTAAGTAATTAAAATCCATTTTTTTATTGCAAAAAAATGCGACAAACAAGCATGTATTTTACAAGTGAATACTGCAGCTGTTAGAGGAGTGGTCCTGAGGCATATGTTATTTTGTTTATTGCGTCATACATTACTCTAACCATTAAATTACATTATCTAAAAGGAAATCGACGGCGCTGATCAGCATTTGGCGCCAGACATAGAGCAACGCGGGCCACCGGCCGCTGCGGCGGCCCGGAGGGAAGTACCCATAGCCATAGCGTTTACTACCGATGCAAAACAGTTTGTCATTTTTTGCGGGGCGAAATGTATGTGACACACACACACACACTACAAAAATACATAAACAATTTCACGCACACATTTAAACTTCTAGGCGACAGGCATAGGCCAACTTGGGCTTGTACTTTGACAGAGGGAAAAGCCTGCATATGCCTCTTCTCCGGTCCGCCGCATCCGGTGGCTCGTGTTGCTCTATGGCGCCAGATAATAATGCGTTAGTGCCTGCGATCCCGAGCTCTGACTCTGGAATCCTACCAACTCTACCACCAGTATGATTTTAACTTTTTTTTACGTCATGAAGTGGCCAACAAGCATCACCATCTGACTATTTTTTGGGTACCTCCGCTACAAGTAGTGAGGATGTGATTGTTTTTACTCGCGTAACTCATTTTTAGGGTTTCGTAGTATACAAGGAACCCTTATAGTTTCGCCATGTCCGACTGTCTGTCTGTCTGTCTGTCCGTCCTCGGTTTAGCGCAAAAATATTGAAACTAGAGCCTTGAAATTTGGCACAAGTACACAACTTAATCACGCCGACGAAGTGGTAGAATAAAAACATGACCTTTTTTTATTTAGGGTATCCTTTTAAGTGTGAAGGTTGACATAATACATCTTTTCAGTAAACTAAATATATTTCAAGCGTCCAGATGAAAGGGAACCCTCAGTCGCTAGAGCTACTCGCACTTAACCTTTTTAACCCAATTAAAACTGTTATTGCACTGGAGACCTTTCTCTTCCTATTAGAGCTTATTTAATTTACTGCGTATTTGTTGGTGTAAATTGTTTAATTTTCATTTAATGGATGAATTGTTTGATTTCCCTACATAATTTTAACTTTTTGATTTCTGATAAGCCTAAGGAGATGGGGTGTCTAGTAATAGATATCTTTTGGCTGAAATTATGATATTTTTTTTTTTTTTTTTTTTTTTTTATGTAATGGATGTGGTAAACAAGCATGCAGTTCACGTTGATGTTAAGTGATGACTGCAGCCTATAGACACCCACACAAAGACTAAGGTCAAAATGCAGATGCGTTACCACTCCTGAGGCCTAAGGTGTTACGCCTCTGTGCCGGAAATTACAGGGCCGTACATTACCACCTGACCGGAACACGATAGTGCTGAACACTACCATTTAGCGGCAAGTATATTAGGTAATGCGGTGGTGCCTACGCCCGCGAGCTCCGTCACTGGAGCTCTACCACCAGTAAAAAATATAATGATAATGATGATGAAAGTTCGAAACAAACTTAAGATGGGTTCTCGTTACAAGGATAAATAATATTTTTTTTTCTCAAGGTGCAAATCACGGAATAGATAAATAATATCTATTCTATGGTGCAAATGATACGCGACAAGCTACAGATATGCGATAATTACTCAGAGCGAACGGCATCGTCTTCGAATAGACAGCAAAAAATTATTATCGAATGTGAATATTATTTAAACTAGTATGTTTGTATGTATCGCCACGCCAGGTCCCTAACGGGGTAAGCAGAGAGTGTAGAGCGCCTGATATCCCGAATTTAAACTAGTCATACTTATAATTACGTATATTGATACTTATAATAACATTCTCAGCCTAATGATTACACCTCGTTGTTATAGAATGCAATGATTTTATTACAGCTAACAGAAATGTTCACACGTCATTCGTCTTGTCGGTAAATATTCATTAGGGATAGGTGAATTATAGGTAATAAGTAACATACTTACTAGTTTAAAATAGGTAACATACTTAATTACGTAATTACAGCTCAATATCAACCATTGAAAGTACTAAAAATATGAAAATCATGTTAAATTCGATGCGAAAGCGAATGTAGGTACACAAGTTAATGAAACTAATGAATATTGAAAATATTAACATTCGCAACATAATATGTGAAAAGGATGTCTCGACATTTATTAACATACATTCGTCGACTAAAAGCAGTACTTATGAACACGAGAGTACTTTTGTGTGTCAACAAATCATCTCAAAAATTATTTGTACGCGATTTTTGCAAGTATGTCAAGTGGAACTACGAAGAGTTATTTTTCATTAGCGTGATTTTTCATGTGACTAGAAAAGAAATCTGTAGTAACATATATCTGATGCTATCATATTTTAATTTTTATAATTATTCATGGTAAGTATTACAATTCTTTTTTTTTTTCAGGATATACTTCAGAGTCCGTGATGGTCCCTTATACCCGTAGAGCAATACGGACCACCGGCCGCGGCGGACTGGAGGGGAGTGGCCATAGCGTTTATTACCGATGCAAAACAGTCTGTCATTTTTTGCAGGGGGAAATGTGTGCGACACACACGCACACTACAAAAATCGTCTATTACTACGAAACTCACACCTTGACTTCAACAAAATACAGACACAATTGAAACATCTAGGCGACAGGTCCATTTGGGCTTGTACTTTGACAGAGGGGAAAGCCAGCATATGGCTACTCCCCTCCGGTGTTGCTCCATGCTTATACCGTTTGCCATTGTGATGGAATTGACAACAAAAGATTATCTTACTTCGGTAGCTTAGTGGTAAAACGGCTGAACTGATTATCCTGAGGTCACAGGTTCGATTCCTGCCTGATGTCAATTTTTTTTGTCACACTTGAGGAGTATTTACATTTACGCCATATTCTTGCGCTCAATAAGTATTTCGTGTCGGAACTGTCTGGCAATATTATTAAATACCATATTTTTCTATAAAAACGGTTTTTTGAGACTGTGAATTATCTATACGATAATCCGTACACATGAGTTACTGTCAAAATACAACTAAGAATATTGGATTTCGAAAGTGTCCGAAGCTGAGTGTGAGTCAAGGAATGTTTCGAGTAACGTCTTAGAATATGGGTGTAAGATACCAGTAATTATTGGTGACGCAACCAGCGTGGCGGCGCGACCAATAAGCATTGCGTGCCAGCGTCCGATTTTGTAACGCTCTATAGAGCTGTAGGCTGCTCGCTCACGTTCGATAATCGGTGACCGATTTTTGCCAAGTTTTGTAGGAGAAAAATAGAACGTACTGATAGCAATAGTGCGACGCACGCCTCCTACAAAAATCCGGCGCGTTTCACTATGATTATCAGTACGTCCTATTTTTCTCCTACAAAAAATCGGTCACCGATTGTCTGACGTGGGCGAGCAGCTTTATACTTATATTTTGTTGGTGGTGGCGACTAATTGTGCCGCCATGGTGTCTTAGTGAAATATAGCCCTCAGGTACCTATGTAAACCTAACGAAACTTAACAAATACAGAAAATATTAACATTTGCGTTGAAAATATGTTTCGACGTTCATTAATTCACGTTCTTCTACCAAAAGCACCGAGCACTTTTGAATGTCAACACATCGTCTCAGAAATTATTGCTACACGATATTTGCTTCTATGTCGCGTGGAACTACGAAGAGTTTCTTGGCTTAGATTTAATAATAATAGTTAGAATTTTTTTAAATACATGACAACTTTTAAGGACATTTCTCCTAACGCTCACTTGGCCTAGGCCCGTGGGTGGTAGTAAACCCGATACTATTAAGTCGTGGCAAATTATGCATAACAACATAATAATAATAATAAATACTCTTTATTGTACACATAAGAACAACAATTTGCAAAAACAATTTTACATATATGCACAATAGGCGGCCTTATCGCTTAAAGCGATCTCTTCCAGGCGACCTAAATAGAAAGAGAGATATCAAACAATAACAAGAACAAGGGGTGTACAGAATTAAGAAATAATAACTATTACAATTCAATATATTGAATTGTATCTTCACGCCAGGTCCCTAACGGGGTAGGCAGAGAGTGTAGAGCGCCAGATATCCCGGTTCTGACAAACCTCTCGTGCCTCGTCTACCTTCATCATTCTCTTCATACATGCAGATGCATTGCCCTAAAACCTTAGTTGTTATGTCTCTATCGGCCAAAGACTCAAACGTCACTTTAATAAAAGTGGCACTTAAAAGTCTTCTGTCTTTATAAAACGCGTTCAAACGATAGAGATAGCACACATTTGAGGGTCGCTTAAAATTGAGTGACGTTTGAGTAGAAGGTAGACGAGGCACGAGAGGTTTGTCAGAACCGGGATGTCTGGCGCTCTACACTCTCTGCCTACCCCGTTAGGGACCTGGCGTGAAGATACATACATACATACGTTTGAGTATTCGGCCATATGAAACTTATCTCGGAACGATACATATACAAAAAGAAATATTGCTCATCGACCTTAGGAAGAAGACTACAGCTTATTCCGGCTCTGTAGGGCGTTAGCTCTTTCGCACCTTACTTATGTGATGTTTGTTTAACCATTTTGATCAAGTTTTCACCAATACCGAACTATCAGTAACAATTCAATATAAATTATTAATATAGCACATACATACATATTTATATACATATAATGTATATATATATAAATATTTTACCACTAGTAAAATATATTTTTATACTGAGTTTGTTTTTTAGCGATGTTCTTCACAAGTGCAGTCACCACTGCACTTGGAACTCTGCTTGATAAACAATAGACTTAGATTATGACGATTATTTTTTTCTTTTTCTTCTTCTATATCTTATATTTTATCTTATCTTCTTATCTATATTTATAAAAATCTATTGCTGTTCGTTAGTCTCGCTAAAACTCGAGAACGGCTGGACCGATTTGGCTAATTTTCGTTTTGAATGATTTCTGGAAGCCCAGGGAAGGTTTAATAGGTAAGAAAATATGAAAAAATTGAAGGGAAATAGTAAAAACCACAATTTCATTTTCCCATACAAATAGTGCGTTTGTATCAAACCTTTGACACATTATTTCATTGTGAGGCAATACGAAGTTTGCTGGGTCAGCTAGTATATAAATATTTTCTATGAACGTATTATAACCTACTAGCTTTTGCCCGCGACTTCGTTCGCGTGGACTTCAGGTTCGTCCCGTCTAGTCTAGTAATAAGTAAGAAATACGGTAACTAAGCACTGCAGAGCCCTAATTTGTACGTGTAACTCCTAACCAAAAAGAAACCTGGCTATAACTAACCTTAGGCCTATATTACTTAAAGTAGGCGACCATACGTTTTTATCAAATCGCTAGTGCCTTGAAAATTAGCAAAACGGACACAACCGTCAACTACGTCTGCCCGCGTTCGGGTCGCGCACTCAGCGATGAGCCACTTCTTCCCCACCGCACCTACCCCGCTCCCCCCACGCCCTGTTCGCCTGGCGCCGCTGCCGGTATTTATCACCGAAACGGTATTTATCGCCGAAATTGCTATGACTCTGCATTTTAAATCTGTGATATCTTCGAAAATACTTATTTAATTTACATGCTGTAAAAAGCCATATTGATCTTTATTAAATGCACAATGTATTTAAGATACTTAATTGGATAAGGATTAATACTGTATTGCTTAAAATCGCTTCGTAAATAAGCCATTATTTCTCGTACAAAGTAAAGGATAAAAAATGGTTATTGTGGGTTATTCCTAAGAGATAAACATATACCATCACGGACTTTTTTGTAGACCTTTTTAAGTTGTACAATACTGTAGTAAATTGTTTTGAACTATCTTGTAGGATTCAGTCAGCGTTTGCAATGTAAGCGCAAAAAATGTGTTTTTTCTACGACCTCACATTAAAAACCTCAAAAATTGTAGCCTATGTGTTATTCTGATGTATAAGCTATAGCCTATGTGTTATTCTGATGTATAAGCTATATTGTGGTAAAGTTTCATTCAAATCCATTCAGTAGTTTTTACGTGAAAGAGTAACAAACATCCATACATCCATACATACAAACTTTCGCCTTTATAATAGTAATAGGATTATAACTAAGTTTTGGAAAGATGAAATTAAATAATGATTTTTTTATGTATCGAAGGTTGCAAAAAAAGCATGCAGTTCACATTGATATTAAAGTCATGACTGCAGCCTATAGACCTCTACCAAAAGATTAGTGGTCAAAATGACAGTATCAAAGACAGTACTCGACCTTTTTGGTCATGGTAGGTCAGTCTTGGTCTTCCTGGGCCTCTGCAACCATCTACATTCGCATTTTATTATATCCACTAGTGTTTACATTTTTCAACTTGCAACTGCAGTGCTATGATATGAACCCTTCATTTGTTATAAATGTCTTCTCAATTATGCAAAATAAAACCATACAATAATTCAAACACGTACCTGGTCTGCTATTTTTATTTCGCCCCTTCGTAACTCCGCGTACCATTAATATTTAATAAAATTTCTCCTACAAGATGGGTGTGTTTACACAGATGTCAAATATTAAAATCCTCTGCAATATCTGATATTTTTATCTACTTCTCTAATAAAATAAATTGTATATTTTGTGATTTCTCTGTACTGTACGTATCTCTAAGTTTTTTTTACTGAGTTGTCTATCGTTTGCTTATGTACTTGTAAATTAAATTATGTGCATGTTTTTTATTATGGAACGAAGGTGGCAAACAAGCATGCAGTTTACATAGATGTTAAGTGGTGACTGCAGCCAATAGACATCTACACAAAATCAGGAGTCAAAATGAAGATGCGTTGCCCTAAAACCTTAGTTGTTATGTCTCTATGAAACTTATCTCGGAACGATACATATACAAAAAGAAATATTGCTCATCGACCTTAGGAAGAAGACTACAGCTTATTCCGGCTCTGTAGGGCGTTAGCTCTTTCGCACCTTACTTATGTGATGTTTGTTTAACCATTTCGATCAAGTTTTCACCAATACCGAACTATCAGTGCTTACGTAGTCAGCACAGTGTGCAGCAGATATATTTTTAAAAGACCCTACTGAGTTTTGTTTTCGCAGATTTCTTCTCAGTAATGTGGGCTTTGGAACTCTGCCAGTGAATGACAAAGAATGTCCCATATTCTTTTATTAAGTCTTATCTTGCCGTTTGTAAAAGAGAGTATGGAACATTCTGTTGATACCTATTTTTATTATTGAGTATTTTTGACCATAATTTATTTTATTTTTGTTTACTTTGACATATTAATCAACGTATCAATTGCTATTCGCTTTAATTTTATATATATATGTATCTTCATGCAATGTCCCTAACGGGGTAGGCAGAGAGTGTAGAGCGCCAGATATCCCGGTTCTGACAAACCTCTCGTGCCTCGTCTACTTTCATCATTCTCTTCATACATGCACGCCGATTCCTAAGACTTTTGATCCCGCCATCAGACAGAACTCGACCTATTTGATCATGGTAGGTCAGTCTTGGTGTTCCTGGGCCTCTGCAACCATCCACATTCGCATTGTATATCTGTGTAGTCATTCGCTCATTCGACATTATTTATGCTTTAATTTTATATTTTGTTATTTGGCCTATCACAAGCAAATTCTATTATTTCCAAGTGATTATATGAGTTTTTGAGTTCTGAGTTTGAGATAACGCTCTACGAACTCGAAACTAGCCGATTGTCTCTTTCGTAGGGTCGATGTGATCAATCCATCGACGACACAACACAGATAGATCAATCTAATAAACAAGTATAGCTGAGACTTATACTATCGAGAAATCCTACATAAAGTTGGCAAAGCTACTCAAGTAGGTACATTATATTTAGCACAACAAAATCCTTAATTCCGTCGTTATGGCTAACGGAGCAATAAAATATGTTTTATCGTGCCAATATCTGGTTTGCTTGCAGCGGATATTTTGTGCGGGCTTTTTCACACAACACTGGGCAAAAGATATTATCGTAGATTTCGTAAATTTTTAAATAAAAATTACATAGAAAATAATGAAAAAAACGAAAAGAAAAATTTGACTTTGGGCAGGAATCGAACCTTCGACCTCAGGATAACCAGTCCAGCCGCTTTACCACTAAGCTACCGAAGTCCCTATGTAATTTTTTGCATACACCCGTCATCCTGATGTACATTGTACACAGATATTCACGCTTACATCTACAAAGTGCCATAAGTATGTACCTATAAGAAGTAATGAAAATTATGCAGCCAAATACATACTATACCATTAATTATTGATATTAGTAAAAAAAAGAATGGCCTCTACTCCCACAATGATGTCATGGAAACTTTAGTTAAATCTATCCCATCGAACGTGTTAACTGTGAAAGCATTACCAACAAAATAGTTTGCCGAATTTGTAATATTGTAGGGGTATAAGTTTATCTTGGAGTTAACAGTTAGGAAGTTCTAACATAGTTGTGAAGTTTGCAAGTAACTTAGGCGTGCGTCGTGGGTTGCCGTTTTATTATACAATGTTTTAAGAATCTTTACCAATATTCGTAATACAAAATGTGTATGAATTATATTTGTGTAACCTTCAATTGCTGCTTTGATATTTAATTTTAATGTTGTTTTTACGATAAAGCTACAATTACAGTTTACTATCGATTTGTCATCGGCGCGATTTTATTATTATGTATGTATGTATGTATCTTCATGCCAGGTCCCTAACGGGGTAGGCAGAGAGTGTAGAGCGCCAGATATCCCGGTTCAGACAAACCTTTCGTGCCTCGTCTACCTTCATCATTCTCTTCATACATGCACGCCGATTCCTAAGACTTTTGACCCCACCATCAGACAGAACTCGACCTATTTGGTCATGGTAGGTCAGCCTTGGTCTTCCTGGGCCTCTGCAACCATCCACATTCGCTCATTCGACATTCTTTCTATATGCCCGAACCATCGGAGCATGCCTTTTTTCATTTTTACACCGATACTATCATTCACACAAAGTCTCTTTCTTACATCTTCATTACGAACGCGATCGGTGAGTGATACACCGCAGATCTTGCGCAAAGATCTCATCTCGACCGTGTTCAACTTACTATATATACCTATACATTCTCTGGTTTGCGGTTAAATATAGACCATCATAATAAAAAAATATAGCAATAACATAGTAATAGTAGTTGGAGTTTTGGCGGGAACCTTGATAGACGCGTGTGGTGCTCTTATTTTATTTCATTTTCTTGGTGTATTTTTGAGTATTGTTAAATAAAGTTGGTGGCATTTTGTTTGATATAGGCTTATTACAGTGCTCGTGTATAGTGAAATAGAATAACAGTGCGAAAAAAGGTTTCTTCGGGTTGCCTCCAAAACTTCATTGTAAATGTTCTGATCGCATCGCTTTATTCCGACGGACTGTTAAATTGACTGACTGACTCTGACTTTTACGTTGCATAATACGAAATATCGTTTTACTTGACACTGGCAATATGCATAACAAGCGATGCCATAAAATATATAAAAAAAACATAGTAATAAGTAGTAATAAGTCCATAATGGAAATTATATGACAACCCGGTTAGTCCAGCGGTGTGAAACCATCGTTTGATTCGAAGGGTCGCGGGTTCGATCCCCGTACCGGGACAAATATTTGTATGGCCTACAGATATTTGTTTCGGGTCTGGGTGTTTGTGTATGTGTTGTATGTGTACAACGGCACCCACGACACAGGTTTATACCTACTGTGGGGCTGTGAGTGTAAGCGTATTTTATTTTACTTATTTTTTTTTTTACTTATATCAAACGTCTGAAATGGCGAAATGGCAAATGCGTAAAATAAAAAAAATCGAACATTGGTTTGAAATTTTTACAGTTTACGAATGTTTATTATTTCAAAATATTTAAGTAGTAACTCTATGTGTGAGAAAGAAAAACAAAAACCATCATTTAATCTCAGCTTGTATGAAAACGCCTTTGTATTTTGTGTTAGGGTGCAGCTGTGATTGTTATTGCGGTAATTATGACGGATTTATTGAGAGTATAACATTTTTATTATTCCGCATGAGTACGTAAAAGGGAGAACGGAAAGGTAACCGAGATGACGTTTTTGGTTCTAAAAAAAAGTTTTTGGTCAGGTTTAGGGCCCTGTAAATTTAGATAGCATGTGCGTGAAATTAAAAAAAAAACGTACATTAGTTTGAAATTTAAACAGTCTAAGAATGTTTATTATTTCAAAATGTTTAAGTAGCAACTATATGTGTGAAAGAAAGAAAAACAAAAACCTATCATTTAATCTCGGCTTGTATGAAAACGCCTTTGTATTGTGTGTTAGGGTGCAGCTGTGATTGTTATTGTTGTAATTATGACGGATTTATTGAGAGTATAACATTTTTATTATTGTTCCGCATGTGTACGTAAGAGGGAGAACGGAATGATGCCGAGATGGAGTTTTTGGTTGTTGTGTATTTTTTTTTTTTTTTTTTTTTTATTTAATAAAAGTGGCAAACAAGCATGCAGTTCACATTCATGTTAAGTGAAGACTGCAGCCTATAGACACCCACACAATGACCAGAGGTCAAAATGCAGATGCGCTGCCACTCCTGAGGCATTAGGTGTTATGCCTCTGTGCCGGAAATTACAGGGCCGTACATTAAAAAAGTACGGCCCTGCTGTACGGCTGAGAGGTACTTATACATTAAAATGTATAAGTACCTCTCAGCTTATATGCACGTAAACACTACGTTTTCTATTGGGTTTTGTACCTATATGGTTACTAAATTTAAGCTAATATTTCCTATATAGGCATAGGAAAGGACATTCAAGTTCTTTTTGATCGATCGTATAGCTTTAGTGACGGACCTCCGTGGAGCTACTACCAGTAAAATAGATTTTTAATGGATAGGCAATAAGACAGTGATTCGCAAACATTGTTCTATCATGGACCGGTAGTTTAGTAATTTTCACATTACCCTTTCGTTACCCACTTAATATCTTTATTAACCCCGGAACTGGCTTTTGTAGGTAAATTAATTAACGTAGGGATTTAGGTGATATTTTTAATACAAGGCGAGGATGCTGCGACCCGGTATCTTATTTTGATGGCCCGGTATCGGGCTGCGACCCGGCGAATGGAAAACGCTGCGATAGGTATACATTTTGGGTATATGCTTTGTTACTAATTAAACAGTTAATTCTAAATCATCAAATATTTGCAAACTTATTCTATAAAACACAATGTATGATACTAGTTTTAAACGTATTTTATTTAAATATCTCGAAACGTTATTTGGTTTCGAGAACAATCAAACATTTTTATCGAAAACCACTCTTTCTCCCGAACAAACCGAAACAACTCCGTATAAAGTGATGCTTTAATAAATTGGACTTGAAACCGCATACACTGACCGACAGAGATCGTTCACAACCTAGATATACCAGTGCGATATTCGTCTTTATAGTTTGAGTGTTAAGGATTATTTTGATATGAGATAAATATAAATAAAGTTACATTTCGGTTGATCGTAAGCGATACCGACTAAATACGATCTCGTCTAGACAAAATACATTTGACGTTACCCATTCCTTGATTACATCATTTACAACTTTACAAACTTATGTGGTAAGTTGTTTAAGATTAAAGTTTTTGAGCACAATGTTCAGCGATTTTGGTTATATCGATATTCTAAAATGTTATAGTATTCGCGGGCTCGATCTTATTAAGTTTATTGTTAAGGTGAGTATAGACTAGAGCTTTTACTTGTAAAAGAACAACGAGCCGCTCTATGAGTACCCTTCACGGATTGGACGTCGAGCATGCTCGCCGTTTTGTTACAACTATAATAATACAAACCAACAAGCGTATTGGTGTAACATTTCGCCGAGCCAGAGACTATGTAATAAAACTACGTATAGAATGGGCACTTCGACATCCCGCCCGATTTCCCCGCATCACCCAATCTCCTCCCCTCTTATGGGCGACAGTTGGTATTTTGTACGCACACAGGTGCACGTGTAAATAGACGTCACTGATTGATGTCTGTGTAATAGAGACCAAACCAAGCATTTTGTATGGAGTTTTGGCCGCGGTGTGGTCGAGCCTATGCAAGAGCGCGGGCGACGCGCGCGAGCTAGGTGTTTGTCTTCTATTGTAAATGTTCATTTCCCACCATCTTCTGTTTCTAGTTTTCTTTCGTTTTTAATATAATTCGTCGTTAAACGCAACACACTCTGGTGGTAGAGCTCCAGTGACGGAGCTCGCGGGCGTAGGCACCACCGCATTACCTAATATACTTGCCGCTAAATGGTAGTGTTCAACACTATCGTGTTCCGGTCAGGTGGTAATGTACGGCCCTGTAATTTCCGGCACAGAGGCATAACACCTTAGGCCTCAGGAGTGGTAACGCATCTGCATTTTGACCTTGGTCTTTGTGTGGGTGTCTATAGGCTGCAGTCATCACTTAACATCAATGTGAACTGCATGCTTGTTTACCACTTCCATTACATAAAAAAAAAAAAAAAAACACGCAACTCGTAGGTCCGCCATTTCAAGGAAGAATGAACGCAAGGTTCAAGCCTGCCAAAATCATTTTTTTCTTTCATTTTTTTTTCTGAAATGCGAAAAATTAAATATTGTATATATCTACACATAACCTACCTACTATATATTACGAGTACAAATCCCGTACCCAGAAATGCTCTTACATTTTATAAAATGATAATTTCGAAAATGTTTGCAAAAACACCAACTGTTTCAAATATGCAAGCTACCCTTTGAACTGACCTCAATTGAGTAAGTCTTAAGTCATTCCCATTAAAATGAATTGCGAATTCATTAAACAGTAAAGTTATCACTTAGCCTGCCTCAAATTTCAGGGGAATCGCCAAAGTAAATTTCGGCGGAGCGAGGATTAAGCCCAGATTTAATTGGAAACAGTTTTAATTATCTCAAAAATAAGTCGTGATGGAAAAATTCCGATTGCCGGGTATTTGGTACGGCACATAGTAAATAAAGACGGGGATAAATTTAAATTCAAGATATACTTTGATGTATGGGATGGCGGAGAAGTGCCGGCTTTTATAGCACAAGAATGTAGAAGATAATTATGTTAAGCTAAGAAGTGCTTTGTTTATATGTTATCTACTGTGTTTTCGCAAATTTTCTAGTTCGAAAAAAAATTACCTTTTTTTTTTCTTTTCTCCTCCTTTCTGCAACCCTTATCCTCTCCAAGTACTCCGCGTGTGTTAACTTCGACTTTTTCCTAGCATGCAGAAATATTAATAATTTTGGTGTAGCCAAACAATTCTTGTCATACGTAAAACACCACCAAAATCACCAAAATTGGATCACCAAAATTATAAACTTGTATAAAATATTTATTTAAAAAACATATCACTAAACATACAATAATTATATTTGTGTCATTTTGGAATGATACCAAACCTTAATATTTTAAATATGTATTACAACACATACTCATAAAAGGAACGATTTTAAATATCACATATTGCACTTTTTTTGTCCGATTACTTTGAAAAGTAATTTAAATAAATATTTTCGAAAATATTACAGATTTAAAATGCAGGGACATAGCGGTTACGGTGGTACCGGCAATTATATTATTAAGAATTTTCGATTTAATTTGAATACTCAAACTTCTTATAGGTTTTCCAGTAATCTATAGGCAAAGAACTAATTTCCACATTTTTTTCAAAATTTTAAGTTCAGTAGTTTTGGAGATAGGAGGGGGGGGGAATGGTCAATTTTCGTCGTTTTTCTTAAATAACTTCAAATTTGTTTATGCAAAAATTATAAAAAATATATATCTGAGATGCTGACAACAACCTCTTTCATTTGATATGTCACACGACATGGTTTACGATTTTTTTAAAGATTTTTTTTTTAATTTTCTGATTTACCCCCCGAAAGTGTTGAAAATTTATTATTTTACTTGACGTGTTCATCTTTGGGTCACTAATTTACATATATTCATCAAATTTCAACTTAATCAGTCGAGTAGTTTCGGAGCAAATTGGCTGTGACAGACGGACAGACAGACAGACAGGCAGACGCACGAGTGATCCTATAATGGTTCCTTTTTTCCTTTTAAGGTACGGAACCCTAAAAACAGATTGTGGACGCGCCACCAAAAAAAAAACATATTGATGGCCCCATCAAGAAATATATGTCTATTTTCCTAAAAAAATAAACTGTATTACATGTATGTAGTTTAAGACATGATTTTCAGCGACGCCGTCTAAAATTTATGCTTGAGAAATTCACCCATTTAAGGGTTTTGTAACATTTTTGTAGATATATTTCAATTGTTTTGTAACTTTTCTTAATAATTTTATTTATTTATTCTTTATTTAATTTTGTTTAATTATTATATATTAACAAATACTAGGCTTAGTGAAATTTAATGGAATTTTTGGACGGTTTTGAACTTAAGCTTAAAATTAACAGTCACTTTATTTCTCGTAGCTTTATCAGCACCGTGAAAAACGCCACGTTCGACATTTTGGGTAGGATTAAAATCATTCTGCCACTGTTAAATTTATTAAACATTCCTGCGAGGGCCAGATAAACAGTAAACAAGGTTGGGCCTCATGAATTTTTAGTTCGTTCATTTTAGATATGGACTGGGCTCTTTAACAAAATTGCGGGTAACTATTTTTATTCTTTTGTTAGGGATATTCGCCGAAATGTATATGGTAACTGCGACTCTCAAGCAGCAGATATTCATTGAAGTCAAGGTGCGAAGCACGAAGCTTGTACGTAGGAACAAAGTGTTTGTAAACAACATCCTCTAAAAAGCCATAACTGATTTTCATGTATTTTTTACATATTATTATTTGTTAGCTCTGCGAATAGGTCATTAACTATTTTATAAACCGCTAAGGCAATACGAAGTACTTCGGGAAAATTGACGAGATAAATGCTTGACGAAGCATTTTCAAAGTCTAGGGAGCCAATTAGACTTCAACAGAAGACAGTACCATTGGGTTTTACGAGCTGTGATCAAGCGTTTCTCAAAACTAATTAATACGACCCTGGTATTGATTTGAAAGACGTCTGGATGTTAGTCTTCATCAGAAGGACAATAAATCGTAGTACATAGATATAACCCAATAGTCGGGGAGGTAGCGTTGCATTTTCGGCAGTGATTTTACGCCGATTGCTTGCCATATCCTACCATAGATCTCGAATGACTCATAACTGAACCAAGAGTCAGCTGGCGCACCCGTGGTGGGTGTAGAATCGGGAGGTTGAAAAAAGTTTTAGCCAGCGTAGTATTACTTAATTATTTTTTTACCTCTTTCGCAGCCTCCCACACTCACACCCACCGTTACTTGAGCAGCTGACGGTCGATTCAGTTATTAGTGATATAAGATCAACTATCGATGTTAATATCAGCCGGCTTACTATGATTTTTGCATTTGCAACGCTACCTCCCGGACTACAAGCCTATAAAAGCGTGTTATTTAATTAAGACGATGTTTATTTATCATTCAAATGTTATAGTAGTAAAACACGTCCTCCGTATTCTGTAAGGCAGACCGAATCCACCCACCAAATACGCACGAGCGGATCGCATCGGATTTGATTAATAATAACTATGTCCATCAGACACATGGTCAGATTTGGTTTGGAGCGTACCAAATCCGCTGTCCGCTCTGTACCAGATCCGGACGTGTGATACTACTATTATATAAACTAGCTGATCCAGACATACGTTGTCCTGTTTTTACTTTAAAAACCGGACAAAAGCGAGTTCGACTCGCGTGGGAAGGGTTCCGTAATTTAAATAGATATTTTCGAAAATATTACAGACTAGCAGCTGCCCGCAACGTCGTCTGCGTGAAGGCTTTACAGCACCAACCATACCTAAGATGCCAGTGTCGCTTTAGCATTATAAGCAAACTTAAAATAGTATTAAATTAAAAGTATAAGTTTTTTTGCAAGCGAAGCAAGTGAAGGGAGTCATATGGGAAACCTGCTAAGTTCAGTCATAAGATGTGACTGAAGGAAATAGCCAAAATAATGCAGGAATACATTCCCGGACACAAAAGAGTAAAAATACGTACAAAGGTATCAAAGCTTACAACACTTTCCTATAAACTACGTTGGTAGTTATTCTACCAGAAGCCAAAATGTAAAGAGAGACAGGACTGGTAACGCGGTAGCAAGCGACGTATAGTTGCCCGTGTGAGAAGCAACTTGACTTGAGGTTAACACCCGCTGACCTCATTGTCTGCCCCTGCGACTTATTGATGGTCATCGCGAAGCAAACATTCAACTGTACGCACTTGAACTGGAATGTGTAGTTATGCGGTATGAGGGGAATGCGTGGTATAAATACTGCCTCGCCAATGCCGGGTCCCGTTATACAATTTTGGAGGAGATAAGTTCCGAAGAAGCATAATCGGGACACCTACCTTCAGCTTGATGGTATGCGATGGAAGTCCGCTTGCTGACAGGAAGTTCAGAAATGCCATGGGATAATGTGTGGCGTCATCTTGCTCGACGACAGTATTTATGGAGGTATAGACCACTTCATTGCCTATTAATTTCTGCAGCCTGATCATTTTTGGGCGTCAAAATGGCCCGCTTACATACCCAAAACGTCGCATTCTGCTGGTGCGGTATACGACAAATGTCCCCGTAGAGACTGAGAATGAGTTCTGCTCACCTGGATACATCTCTGTCGAGAGACTCTAGAAACACCACCAATCTGCCTCTCTCTTCTGGTTGAGTGCTTCCGCGAAGACTTAGAAGGACATCGGAAAATTCTTGAGCACGTGCATTGTCGTCGAGCCGAGCTCTCATGTTAATAGTCAAGCGCAGCGTAGGTACGAATTCGTTAAGATCGTTTCAACAAAGCATTCATCTCGTCAGACCTCGATCTTCGCGTCACCACGGGAAGCGTTTGCCGGAAATCGTCAGTGAACAGTAATGTGACACCACCCACTTTCGTTCCTGCGGATGTTCTGCAGGGTTCTGTCCACGGCCTCAACTGCCTTTCTTTTGGCCATCGTACTCTCATCCCATACAATCAGAGAGCAATCCTTGAGCACGTGTCCCTTATCACTGTTACATGACACACCAAAAACAGTCATTTCGGCGCTCTCTGAATATATGGGACTTTTAAACATGGCATGTACTGTCTTGCTATCCGGAAGCAGTGTGGCAGCAATTCCCCACGACGCTACAGCAATAGCATTTTTATGGTGGAACAGGAGCATCCAAAATACAGGAGAAAAACATTTTACCCTGGTTTTGCACAACGCTTTCAAGGATGGTATCATAAATTCGTTTTTGCTCTGAAGAGAACAAAGCGACATGGTCATTTCGCCCGGATCGTAATTTGTCTCAGCGTTATACTCCCAATTTCTACGGCCTTGATGCGGTGATGATTGGGGAGCTGGTAACCCATATTTGATAGTTCAATCGGTGGTGGAATCTTGAAATGAACTAATACAGGTGTTCAGCATGCGTTCATTAGTTACTTCGACTTCGTCTCCAGTAGCACGTGTCTCAAAGCTCGTAGAAAATCTTCAGACAGATGATGGCGATATTTCTCCGTCAATGACGCTTGTCCCCGCGAGGGTGTAATCCCAGTTTTGGTAACCGTCGAGAAGGTGACGTGTTACGCAGGCTGCGCGGTAAGTGGGATACTCCACGCCATCAAATGCCCTCAGAAAAACAAAATACTCTGGGCCTTGGACCGTGTGAAGTAACAACCGCAGGAAATAGCTTTCGCCATTATTTGGATGCACTATTAACCCAATGCGGTGTCCTTGAAAATTCTCCGATATTCATGCAAAATTTGAAGTAAATCCATTAAGATCCATTACTTTTTGAGTTGAGCTCGCACATACATACAGACAAACAACAACAGACAAAACAAACACTATATTTGGCTTAGATATCGATAGTAGATCACGCCCCAAGTATTCTTGAAAACAAAAAATGAATGTACAGTTTTGACATTCCTACGATTTTAAAGATTTACAGCTCTTCCCCCGTAGGAGATAGCGTGATAATATGTAGCCTATATGTTGACCGGACCTGTTAGTAATATTCATGCAAAATTAACTTAAAATTTTGCATCAATTTTACTTACAGGTGTCATTTAGTAGATACTTTTTTAGTTAAGCCCGGACATACATACAGACAGACAAAAAAATCTGAAAACTGTATTTTTTACTTCGATTTCTATCGTAAGTCACGTCCCAAGTATTCTTTTAAAAAATGTTCAATGTACAGTTTTGACTTTCCTACGATTTTATTAAATGTAGAGATTCCCGTGGGAATGATTTTTCCGCAATAAAAAGTAGCCTAAATGTTGGCCAGGCTTAGTACCTATACACCTCAAAAAGTTTCATTCGAATCCGTCCAGTATCTTCGGAGATTAGCCTGGACAAAGGGACAAACAGACAGACAATAAAATTAAAAATCATTGAAAAGTGTTCTAATACTATTTTAACATCGCCCCCAATTAGTTTTTCGTAAATATATACAATGTACAGACACGCGGGCTTAACTGTTTTATTATATGTATAGATTTAAAATGCAGGGACATAGCGGTTACGGTGGTACCGGTAGGGGGGAAAAAGTTTCTTCGCATTTTTTAAGATAATTCAAAACATTTTTTAATATAGTTTATTTAAATTTAACTAAAGTATGTATGTACCATTTTGTTCGATAACCTTTTGCCATCTTGTAGGTAGGGACATGATCCCATTGCTATAAAAATTTTGGGACTTCTCATCAAAATACCGCGACAAGTGGATTTGGCAGTCCTCTCGTGATGTTAACCTAACATTGCATAAAGAATTCTGAAGAGACCGAAACAGGTGGAAATCTGAAGGTGTAAGGTCAGGACTATACGGCGGATGCATTAACACCTCCCAGCCAAACTCTCTTAATTTTTGCTGAGTGGCTATAGATGTGTGAGGTCTAGCGTTACCCCCCGAAAGTGGCTCCCCTGTTTAATATTTATTATTTTACTTGACGTGTTCATCTTTGGGTCACCAATTTACATATATTCATCAAATTTCAACTCAATCGGTCGAGTAGTTTCGGAGCAAATTGGCTGTGACAGACGGACAGACAGACAGACAGACGCTCGAGTGATCCTATAAGGGTTCCTTTTTCCTTTTAAGGTACGGAACCCTAAAAATGAATTCAAATCTGCAAACTGCACGGCAACTGTCAAACGGCTGACAGTTATGTCACCCGCTATAAAGTTACTTGCCATAATCGCTGAACATACGTAAAAAAATGCACACAGTCGAACAAAAAACCTCCCCCTCTTTTGAAGTCGGTTAACAATACTTTTTATCTTCGTACCACAATCCTAAAACCTGAAATAAAGATAACGTGCAATGTGAACGACCAATCTATTCATGACGAATCAGATCACGCTTGTCCATTGTCCCAGGACATACAATAATGAACCGTTTCAGATTTATATCCGGGAAAATTCTACCATAGAAAATGTATGCCTGCAGAAATAATAAAGATTTCTTGGACAATACGTTTTATGTATAATCGCTTTACCTGACAAGAGCTGCATTCGTGGAAGTTAAGGGGATTATCTTGAGCGTATTATTGTTTGATAAAGCATTCGTTCCGTGACTCTAGACATCTTCAAGAGATAAGTGATTCCACGATTCTTAGGCTGCTGCCGCACTTCTCAGGCGACTACTTACGACGCAACGTGACGGCGATTTGTCAACTAGGTTTTACTTAGTGAGGGACGTAATGGAGTTTTGCTGGCTCCTCGCTTATATAAAATTTTAATTAATAAGTACGTTTGTTTCACCCATAATAGAAAAAAACACACACACACACACACACTCACACAGAAACGTTATTCCTAATGAATATTCAATCTTATTTAGATAAAATTGCTCTTCCACAATATAAACAAAACATAATAAAAAAATTGTTGATTCACAAGAATGTAAGAACATGATTTAAATAATATAGGCTACCTTTTTTTACCCGGGGAAACTCTCATGCTCCCGCCGTCTACGGGAAAAGACGGCGGGTAATGTGAGACTCGTATTCACTAAAACCCCGCGGTGTTCCGACTCGTCCGCCATCAGTGGCGGGGTCACGGGAACGCTTACACACACATCCGCGACCCCGCCGGCGGCTGCTCGTCTCGGAGCCCTTTACAGGTTGAACTCTTTGGCTCCAACCAACACTAGTGGCGTGCGGAACACGTGCATGCCACCCAGCTTGGGACCTTTCTCCATTTGGGCGACGGACACCCCTAATCCGACGCCCGGAGGTTCCTGCCCAGACCACTCACAACACCAGGCGTCCCAAGACGCCCGGGTCAAGGGGTGCGGGCACACAGTTCGACCTGGAGTGTCGAAGAAATTCAATCCCCAGCCACCTCCCCGCGGCTCCACCAAGTCCCTATCGAGCGGCGAGACCACTGCTAGGCTGGGGATAGGCGCAGGGCCAACGACATATCCATAAACCTCTTCCCCAGCCGTCTCCCCACTACGTCCCCATCTGACGGCGAGACCACCGTTAGGCGGCTGGGATAGGGTGCAGGACCAACGACATACCTATACCCGTCGTCGTAGCAGTGTGGCTAGGGCCTTAAGAAACGATCGTCCAAAAATAACTCGTATGCCTGCGTGGGTTTTTCAGTGTGAGTCTGAAATAGCAAC
The DNA here is from genome assembly GCA_036365455.1 of Macrosoma leucophasiata. Classification (NCBI taxonomy): domain Eukaryota; kingdom Metazoa; phylum Arthropoda; class Insecta; order Lepidoptera; family Hedylidae; genus Macrosoma; species Macrosoma leucophasiata. The sequence continues at coordinate 16,392,358 of JAWQUS010000021.1, forward strand.
TCATTTCACGAGAATTATTTACGTAACTTTGGGTAGCCGGAAGCCATCCGCAACATGTCAATAAAAAGTAGGTGGCGGCCCACTTGATACATAGTAACTGTTATTATATACTCCTTTGGATATTAGCGTGATATTTAGGTATTCCAAGGCCTTTATAAACTATGTTTATTTTTTTTTATTTTATCTGACTAGTTATTACAGAGATTGCTGCGTTTATACCGATAAATAGCCCATAATTTCAATTACCGGCTGTTTAGGTGAAATCTGTATTACATTAGTGGAATTTGATTATAAACATAGCCTATGATCTATTCTTAGACCTACCAAACACACAGTCTCGGAGGAGTTCAATAACACACACCACAAGAGTAATTTAGTGGTGGCAGCTTGTTGGCAACTCCCTTTGGTTTCCAAAACGATTCAAACACGTTCTAAGCGACGGTAAACACTTTCTATCAAGTAGCCTGTCTGCTTGTCTGTCAACCTGTGTCAAACATACAAGCTTTAATTCCGTGGCTCGCGGCCGCTCTTTCCGAGTCTTTATACATATTGCCGTAAGGTGGACAATATTTTATTGAAAAAAAAAAAAACTTTCCCAAAAAAAATACTTGCGGCCATTTTTTGATAGGCAATCTAGTGGATATATATTCTCTAGATTATAAATATGCATAAAAAACAGGTTCGCAGCATATCTGGATGAACGAAATGATTCTGCAGTGGCTTCCTAACCTAACAAGGCCGCGCGCGGCTGGCGACGGTCGCTGGCCGCGCGCGTCTGTCGCGAGCCACGGAAGCGGTTCCATACATTTTCATACTGCATCTATAGTTGCGCGCGGCCGCGATCGTTCGCGACCCACGGAATTGCACCTTAATCTCTTTCTGATAAGTTTACAATACGGGCGCAATATAACATGTCAGTCGGTATTTTTTCTTATCCAATAAAAGCAAACTAGTATTATCGATATCAAAACACCACACACCACATAACATTCAAAACAGGTCGTAGGTGGACCAAATCAATAGTGAGAAGTAGAATGTAATCATGTATGTAGAGTGTAATGTAGTTGGTAATAGATGGCGCTGCTGCTACCATAAAGCAATGCAATAGATGTGAAGGAAAGATTTGACAAATCGGGCAGGGCTTCAGTAGCTCAATTGGAAGAGCGGCTGGACTAGATTCCCAGTAGGTCGCGAGTTCGAGTCTCGCCTGAAGTCAAATTTTTCTTTCCATTTTTCTTTTTTTTTTTTTTTTTTGTTTAAAAATAAAATATATTTCACAAGCATGTGTTAATGCGAAATAATATAAAACAAGAATGTAATCAGTTCACTGCCCCGAGCTACACTTTGTGGTATCGATGTAAAATGGGATGCATTAATTGATAGTTTCATTGTTTTCCAAGTGTTCAAGGTTTGTGGATGATGATTGTGTTTATAAAATGTTTATTGAAATTTTAATGGAAATGCAAAGCGTTCGGTTGATTGGAGGAAGTTGGTTGTAATTTTACTATTGCGAATTCATCTCATGTTCATTTGAACTCATACTTTTTCATTTGCGTAAACAATAGCGCTATATGTAAATAACATAATTAAATTGTAAATAACATAATTAAATATTATAATATAAAACAATTCACAAAATTCAACCACGATAATTGCATAGAAATATTTTAATTATTCCAAAAACATAAAAACATATATACGAGAACATATGCTTTACCATGATATATTTTTATTTACGGACTAGCTGTGCCCGCGACTTCGCCCGCGTGAGAATTTATGATTGTTCAGCATCTACCCGGACGAAGTCGTGGGCGCACCTAATATAAAAGTTAAGCCTAAGTTACTCGTTATTACACAAGCTATCTGTCAGTGAAAGTCCCGTCAAAATCGGTCCAGCTGTTCCCAAGATTAGCCCCGCCAAACAGACAGACAGACAAAAATTGTAAAAAATGTTGTAATGGTATATGTACCGTGTATATGAATTTAGTAAAAAGCGGAAATTTTTATATTACAAACAGACACTCCAATTTTATTTATTTGTATAAATGTATACGAAATAAAATATTTTTTTATCTTTACTTCACTAATTAAGTAAAGCCAAAATATAAACTTATTATATTACCTCTTATTCTTTCAACATATCTTATTTCGTATACATTCGTTAATCTACATATCAAATAAAACATATTAATATCATATTCTCACAGAGGAATCTAACGAACTGTCACATTTTCGCGTCAAAATAAGCGTCCAAAATAATTAGGTTCGGCCCGCGACGGGGGATATTCTGAGGTAGATTCCGATAATTCTTTTGGCGATAGGAATTTCAGGATTCTTTAATGGTGTTTGGTATACTGGTTCCGTAGAGGATTAGGGTCATCATTTATACTAAACTATATACGATTTTAAGCGTGCTTGCAAGAATTAAGCATTTTTTTTATGTAATAAAAGTAGCAAGCAAGCATGCAGTTCACATCGATGTTAAGTGATAACTGCAGCCTATAGACACCCACACAAAGACCAGAGAAAATTCACAGCCCCACACTTAGAGATTGTACACAAATAGCACCCAGACCCGGAATAAATATGTGTAGGGTATACAATGTATCCTGTGCGGGGATCGATCGTGGAACCCTAATAAAGCGGTCCTCAAATAACGCTGGACCAATCGGATCATCAATTCGGACAAATTTCTAAAAATGAAGTAATATGCTTTACTTTATATTGTATACCAAATTGTAGATGCACATAACCGTTCTGTTTCAATATCAAAGTTTACACTATAATAATTTCGAACAAGCAATTGCTCGTAGCGTGTTGCGTAGCAGCCGGCGTAGGGGAAATGCCAGTCGACCGTAGCACTGCACTGTAGCCACTTCCGCGTAGCACGAATTGTAGCACCACTAATAATAATATGTCCAATATACCATACCACTAGCAATAATAATAGGATATCATTATAATATGAAGAGAATGATGAAGGTAGACGAGGCACGAGAGGTTTGTCAGAACCGGGATGTCTGGCGCTCTACACTCTCTGCCTACCCCGGTAGGGACCTGGCGTGAAGATACATATATATCATTACATTTTACTAAAGTAGAATATTTGTTTTTTTTGTTTGTTTTTGTCATTATTATGATTGAAAAATGCCTGAAGGCAAATTTTTCTTTCAAATTCAAACTCAAAAATTCATTTAATCATTTGGAAATAATAGAATTTGCTTGTGATAGGTCAAATTACAAATATAAAATTAAAGCGAATAACAACTGATACGTTGATTAATATGTCAAAGTAAATAAATTAATAATAGTCCAAATATACTTAATAATAAAAATAGGTATCAACAGAATTTTCCATACTCTCTTTTACAAACGGCAAGATAAAAAACAACAAGACTAAACAAAAAAATATGGGGCATTCTTTGTCATTCACTGACAGAGTTTCAAAGCCCACATTACTGAGAAAAAACCTGCCAAAACAAAACTCAGTAGGGTCTTTTCCATTTTTCTTTAAATAAAATATTTTCACAAGCATGTGTTAATGCGAAATAATATAAAAACAATTATTAAGGGTAAAAGCGACTTCTTTACGATATTCAATAAACTGCAAAGTCTATTATATCGGTTGCCTAACTAGCATAGTTGGCAATAGATGGCGCTACTGCTACCATAAAGCAATGCAATAAATGTGAAGGAAAGATTTGACAAATCGGGCAGGACTTAAGTAGCTCAATTGGAAGAGCGGCTGGACTAGATTCCTAGTAGGCCGCGAGTTCGAGTCTCGCCTGAAGTCAAATTTTTCTTTCCACTTTTCTTTAAATAAAATATATTTCACAAGCATGTGTTAATGCGAAATAATATAAAACAATTATTAAGGGTAAAAGCGACTTCTTTACGATATTCAATAAACTGCAAAGTCTATTATATCGGTTGTCTAACTAGCATAGTTTGCAATAGATGGCGCTGCTGCTACCATAAAGCAATGCAATAAATGTGAAGGGAAGATTTGACAAATCGGGCAAGACTTCAGTAGCTCTCAATTGGAAGAGCGGCTGGACTAGATTCTCAGTAGGTCGCGAGTTCGAGTCTCGCCTGAAGTCAAATTTTTCTTTCCATTTTTGTTTAAATAAAATATATTTCACAAGCATGTGTTAATGCGAAATAATATAAAAAACAATTATTATGATTGAGTTATTTTAAAGATTTCAAGATTTCAATAATATTTTTGGGACAAAAAGCGTCAGATATTAATCCCAATTCGATTTAATCAAATTTTATGAGAGTTTTATTGTTAAGTAGAAAATAATAAATAGTTCAATAGGTACTACCGATTTAATTTCCTTGTATAATATTAAAAAAAAAGTATTGAACTTTCACTGGTGGTAGAGCTTCAGTGACGGAGCTCGCGGGCGTAGGCACCACCGCATTACCTAATATACTTGCCGCTAAATGGTAGTGTTCAGCACTATCGTATTTCGGTCAGGTGGTAATGTACGGCCCTGTAATTTCCGGCACAGAGGCATAACACCTTAGGCCTCAGGAGTGGTAACGCATCTGCATTTTGACCTTGGTCTTCATGTAAGTGTCTATAGGCTGCAGTCATCACTTAACATCAATGTGAACTGCATGCTTGTTTGCCAGGCCCATTACATAAAAAAAAAAAAAATTGAACACTGTTTTGGAAATAACATACACTGCTTTTATGTAACAATTATTGAATTATACTTGTAGACTCTGTTGTCGGAACTTCAGTTTGCAGGGACCAATATATTAACTCATTAATATGTTGTCGTATGATGTTTAATACCTTGTCTTAGTTACGCTTCACAAACATGGCCACTGTCAACAAAACAGATTGACATGATTCCGATCAGCTCCCGGTGGGTATCGCGCCCTCCCGTTTGGCCTTAAAGTGTGCCAAAATAGCATGGAAAGGAGTCTCTTAGGCCTAAGGCTAACCGATAAAGTAAAGAATGTAGACATCAGGAAAATCACTAAGGTAAAAGACATAACAAAAACCATATTGTCTCAAAAATGGAAATGGGCTGGGCATGTACATATATCACCAAACTTCAAATGGTCAAAAATTGTCACAAATTGGAACCCCATATATAAGAAAAGACGCAAGGGAAGGCCATTCAAAAGATGGAGCGATGACATTTTTGCCACGGCTGGTAGAACCTGGAACAGACTGGCAAGAGATAGGGCGAAATGGAAAGAAATGGAAGAGGCTTTTACCGCCAGAGCGGTCCTTACAACAACATAATTAAAAAAAAAAATTAATTATAATATTATATATACATATATATATATATATATATATATATATAATATAGTTTTTTTAGTTATTTAGGTACTAATAAATTAGGTTAAGCAAATACTAACTATACCAATGTAAAATTGTAAAGAATAAATAAAGCTTTATAATTATTATTATACTAGCTGTGCCCGCGACTTCGTCCACGTCAGAATAAGTATGATTGTTCAGTATCTACCCGGACGAAGTCGTGGGCGCAGTTAGTATAAAAGTAGCATAAGTTACTAATTATTACATCAGCTATCTGCCAGTGAAAGTCCCGTCAAAATCGGAGACTCTCAAATTCTATTGATTTGTATGTAGGTATGTATGTATGTATGTATGGATGTATGGAAATAAAAGTAGCCTAAGTTACTACTTATTACATCAGCTATCTGCCAGTGAAAGTCCCGTCAAAATCGGAGACTCTCAAATTCTATTTATTTGTATGTAGGTATGTATGTATGTATGGAAATAAAAGTAGCCTAAGTTACTACTTATTACATCAGCTATCTGCCAGTGAAAGTCCCGTCAAAAACGGAGACTCTCAAATTATATTTATTTGTATGTAGGTATGTATGTATGTATGGATGTATGGAAATAAAAGTAGCCTAAGTTACTCCTTATTACATCAGCTACCTACTCGTGGAAGTTCCGTCAAAGTCGGATATACTCCAATTCTACTTATTTGTACGTAAGTACGTATGTATGTATGGATGTATGGAGATAAAAGTAGTCTAAGTTACTCCTTATTACATCAGCTATCTGCCAGTGAAAGTCCCGTCAAAATCGGTATAGCCATTTCCAAGATTAGCCCCTTCAAACAGACAGACAGACAGACATACAGACAGACTGACAAAAATAGTAAAAAATGTTGTTTTGTTATATGTACCGTGTATACATACATATGCATTTAGTAAAAAGTGGTTATTTTATTATTACAAACAGACACTCCAATTTTATTTATTTGTATGTATGTATCTTCACGCCAGGTCCCTAACGGGGTAGGCAGAGAGTGTAGAGCGCCAGACATCCCGGTTCTGACAAACCTCTCGTCTCTACCTTCATCATTCTCTTCATACATGCACGCCGATTCCTAAGACTTTTGACCCCACCATCAGACAGAACTCGACCTATTTGGTCATGGTAGGTCAGCCTTGGTCTTCCTGGGCCTCTGCAACCATCCACATTCGCATTGTATATTCGAATTGGAAAGTTATTCAATTATTTAAATCCATATCCATTTCGTACTATTTATTTATTTGTATAGACGATAGTATTCCATGTTATAGTATTCTGGGTCACAAACCGACTGGCAAAGAAGCTAAGTAAACTATACTTAAATAAAAATCTATACAAAAGTTATTCACAGTAGTGATAGACGTAGAAACTTAAAAATATTGGCTCTATATTTATTTTTCTCAGTATATTTATACTTATTAATATTATAAAGCTGAAGAGTTTGTTTGTTTGCTTGAACGCGCTAATCTCAGGAACTACTAGTCCGATTTGAAAAATTATTTCAGTGTTAGATAGCCCATTTATTGAGAAAGGCTTTAGGCATCACGCTTAGATGAATAAGAGAGGGTAGGTAACATTGCACGGCATAACGGGCCGCTAGTTACTCTATATATATTTACTTACATTTAACAGGGTTTGTCAAACAGCGGTTGGCAATATAATCGTTATAATAATTTGGGTTAACTATGAACCAGGATATTGGAGACGGTTCGTTACTTCGATCCCAATTACTGTCTAAAGTTCGGGTTTCGATATCGACACAACTGGACTCGGATCACAAACTGTTACGTTAGCGAATATATTCAATTATCTCTGTGATATCAAACATATTATTCGAATTGGAAAGTTATTCAATTATTTAAATCCATATCCATTTCGTACTATTTATTTTACGGAATAACCCGAGTGCGAGTGATCTTTAGAAATTAAAAAATAATCGGAAAGAAAAATTTGACTTCGGGCAGGAATTGAACCTGCGACCTCAAGACAACCAGTCCAGCCGCTTTACCACTAAGCTACCGAAGTCCCGCACCGATGCGTCAAATGTTGCTTTCCCTTTTTGATTTTTAACCGATTTCAGGGTCGGTAAACGACATCCATTGAAAACTAATTCATAGCTATACAACCGATGTGTTAGACTTTGCAGTTTATACAATATCGTTAAGATGTCGCTGTTCCCTTAATAATTGTACTATTTATTTTTCGCAATAACACATGCGAGTAAACTTTAGAAATTAAAGAGAAATCGGAAAGAAAAATTTTACTTCCGGCAGGAATCGAACTTGCGACCTCAGGATAACCAGTCCAGCCGCTTTACCACTAAGCTACCGAAGTCCCACACCGATATCCATTTCATTATATTTTATTGGTCGTAGTAATACTAAACAGCCATAGATAGACTGGAAAATTTAGTGTTAATATGTTAGTATATATATTATTGCCTCAGTAGCCTAGTGGTAGCAGGCCACGACTACTACGCTGAGGTCCTGGTTTCGATTCCCGGGTAGGCGGCTATCAGAGATAATGGTGTAAAGTCCTTTATCTCCGGTTCTATAGAGATTTTTTCATTTTCTGGAAATTTCTCAGCACCTCGAAGTTTGGTTATGTGCCCGGAGATGTCAACAGGCTCGCCACCTGTTATATGGGCCAAAACGTAACCGGCGAATTGGCGAATACCTCTGCTACTACCCCTACCCCTTCGGGGATTACACGCATGAAGTTACGTATCATATTATTGCTGTCAGCCTTAAGATTGTAGTTATTACGAAGAAATTAGTATGTATATAAATCATGACTTATGCGTCAGAATAACAAATTATGAATAATCGTTAATAGAACTTCACGATACAGGCTTGCTTAGTGTGAAAACTATTTTAGAACAAATATGCTTCCAACGCTTGGCTTATATTGATAAGTACCTAAAGTGATAAGAAACCTTACTTTTTATCTGTCATTTGCTGAAAATAACGACTAATAATAACGACACTGATTTGGAACAAATACTCGTACATATGAACACACATGCAGCTCTCATTGATGTTAAGTGATAGCTGCAGCCTATAGACATCTAAACAAAAACCATAGGTAAAAATTTGAATGCGTTTCCACCCCTGAGACCTAAGTTGTCATGTCTCTGTGATAGTTATTACGGGGTCATACATTACCATCTAACCGGAATACGATAGTGCTGAACGCTATAATTTTTTTTGACGACCCGGTTAGTCCAGCGGTTTGAGATGACCGTTTGATTCGAAGGGTCGCGGGTTCGATCCTCGCACCGGGACAAATATTTGTATGGCCTACAGGTATTTGTTTCGGGTCTGGGTGTTTGTGTATGTGTTGTATGTATACAACGGCACCCACGACACAGGTTTATACCTACTGTGGGGCTGTGAGTGTAAGCGTATTCTATTTACTATTATTATTATTTATTTAGCGGCAGATAAATTAGGTAATGCGGTGGTGCTTACGCCTTTCCTGCTCTGGAACTCTACTACCAGTAAAAAATATAATAATATCCAGAGACTCCTATTCGATAAAATATCGCGCGACTACGCAATAGAACTTTTGATTTCCATAATTAATACCCACGCAACCGTCAAGGGTAAATAAAGTTCATTAGGAAAATGAAAATGCGACGTTATTTAATTAAGGTTTTATTGTATTATCTATTGCCGCCTTGGGATGCTGTGTTTGGTGGAATAGTTCAGATCATTTGAACTTTAAGTTATTTTGAGTTCTATATACGCGACCTCTAACGGTTGTTCTGTTTGTTTGGAATTATGTTTGTAGGTCGAGTTCTGTCTGATGGTGGGGTCAAAAGTCTTAGGAATCGGCGTGCATGTATGAAGAGAATGATGAAGGTAGATGAAGCACGGGAGGTGTGTCAAGACCGGGATATCTGGCACTCCTCACTCTCTGCCTACCCCGTTAGGGACCTGGCCTGAAGATACATACATATTATTATGTAAACAAGGTTAAGGATTAACATAAAACATTATTAGGGCCGTACATCGATAAACGATGATAGGCTATAAAGAAAATAAAATCATCTTCAAGGGAAAATAATAAGCCAGTATTCACGATATTTTTCACAATTTTTTCCTGACCTCTAACTATAATATCGCTTGATAAATGCAGTGAAATCCTGTCGAAAGGGATACGCGACCCTCGGATAAGGAAGTTTTTGCTTTAACCCGATATTAAAGCCGAATTAGGGTTGCAAACGATACATTGATGTTTATGGGATATCGATATTTCACTAGAAAACATCGATGTTTGCCACAGATGTATTGATTTTTTTCAGTACGATGTCCTTTTTTTTCAGAAAAAATAAAAGAGTGTCCGTTTTACACAATGTTCTAAGTTAATTATTTTTCCAGCGCCTGCTTCTTAATTAAGTTGGCGTAAATTAAATATAGGTATCCAAAGTATCCACTTCATAATTTTTTATTTTAAGTTGTATAATTTATATTTTTTGTAATTCCATTTTAATTTAATTTTACATTCTACTGATATATTTATTAACATTAGTATATAATATTTAGTTATATCTTAGTGATATTCTTGACTATATACATATTTTTGTAGCTTGTTTGACATGTATATCGATTGTTATTCACTTTAATTGAATTTGTTTGTTTTGGACGTGTCATAAGAGGTGCCTGTCACCCTAAATGAATAAATGAGTTTCTGAATCTGATTCATTTAACGAGTTCTTTGTCGAAAATGTCTCTGAGTCCTGGTTAAGTTACAAAATAAATTTTCTTACAGCATAAAAATACTGCTAATAAAGAATTTTGACAGCAGTAGATCGTTGTTCGAAAAATATCAGTGTCTCAATACATCCATGTTTACTTGGCTATATTATTTCTGTAATGAAGGTGAATTACGTTGGCTGCAACCGGAGGATCCAAAAAAATTCAAATTTTTACTTAGAACAAAGTTTTTATTGATTAAAATGAAATACAAGAATTAAGTTACACTAAAACTAAAAATTATGACAATTGGTCGATGTATGTACCTAAGAGTGATTTATCCACGTTTTCGGCGGGTAAGGAAACCTCGGTTATCGTAAACAAGTAGAAGGGGTAATTGCTGAGCTGGTGAGTTCGTTGAACGGTCACTGCTGTGTCCGCGCCTCGTGCTGTAAATTGGTGCCGTGTGCAATGATTGCTGATGATGCAGTTTACTGTTCTGAATTAATGCCGTGTGCAATGGTCGCTGATGGTGCACTTTGCTAGGGTTGGCTATGTGTAACAGGTGAGGTACAGGCATTCTGTTTACTTTAATGTTAAAATATTTACAATGCTGCGGGAAGTAAATACTGCAGTTTATAGACGTCTACATAAAATATTGAAGGGAAAAATGCATAACATGAGACCTTTATAGTTACAGAGTCTACTGGTGGTAGAACTCCAGTGACAGAGTTCGCGGGCGTGGGCACCACCGCATTACCTAATATACTTGCCGCTAAATGGTAGTGTTCAGCACTATCGTGTTCCGGTCATGTATGGTCTTGTTATGTCCCGCGCAGGGCCATAACACCTTAGGCTTCAGAAATGGTAACGCATCTGCATTTTGACCTCTGGTCTTTGTGTGGGTGTCTATAGGCTGCAGTCATCACTTAACATCAATGTGAACTGCATGCTTGCCACTTTCATTCCATAAAAAGAGTTGTAGCGTCCACTACATTAAGGCGCAAACTAGTGGAATACAATGAAACCTTACAGTACTTGTCTAGTACGATAGATGGCGTGCAGTCAAATTACATCGCACATACGAAGATTTCTCAAGAGATGGGATATATACAACTTCCCAACGTCAATCGCTGAGCCGCGGCCCGCCAGGCGCTACCACTTCGCCTGGTTGGAGGATCCTCCCTTTTTGTCGGAGGAACACTTCCACCCGTTCCTCCACAGAGTCAATACGACAGCAGTTTTGAGGAGCTATTACCACAATATCTAGCTTGTATGTTTCAACACTGCTACTCTATCACCAGTAACAAAAGGTTACTGCTTGTTATTATTTAAAATTATGTTGTCCTAAAAAAAACTAGATTTGATTCATCCTGGCACATTATTTAGCTTAGAAGCATCAACACTGAAACGCAGGCACCATTCTTATTTTCAGTATTCTTTTTGATTGTTTTATATTATTTCGCATTAACACATGCTTGTGAAATATATTTTATTTTTAAAGAAAAATGGAAAGAAAAATTTGACTTCAGGCGAGACTCGAACTCGCGACCTACTGGGAATCTAGTCCAGCCGCTCTTCCAATTGAGCTACTGAAGCCCTGCCCGATTTGTCAAATCTTTCCTTCACATCTATTGCATTGCTTTATGGTAGCAGCAGCGCCATCTATTACCAACTATGCTAGTGGACTAGATTCCCAGTAAGTCGCGAGTTCGAGTCTCGCCTGAAGTCAAATTTGTCTTTCCATTTTTCTTTAAAAATAAAGTATTCTTTTTTCTTAAACTTGATTTAATTCATTGAGGTTTATCCAGCTTTATCCAGTATTTTTTTTGCAGAATGTGCAAGCATACATTAATGTATCGACCTATCGATACAGAGGTGTTTTTCCTTTACGTAGTTCCATCACTAATCTAAATCCAATATATTCCGCCCTATGTAGATGGTCTGTGTCGAGAGCCATGAGCTTAGCGGTAAAAAGAGGTCTCCTGATTGATGAGCTGGTGTCCGTCTGGTCATCTCTGGAGATTGCATGTGCTTGATGTCAGAGGCATGTGTTTTTGTGGTGTTTGATGTAAAACCGTTATAGGATAATATGGCAAGGGTTGTACCGCATTATGAAGGATTATGGCCTCGTATATTCGAAGCGCGCATGGCCCCGCGGCTGGCGTAGATCGCATGCGATCTACTCGGTTGTGCGATACGGGCGCGATGGGTGACTGCTAGTGGCGAATTTAAATGCTTGTTTTCTGTGCTTCCAAGGGCACGTTAAGCCTTGGGTCCCGATTTATATTGATAGATAGCAGTCGTTAAACCTTGTCAGAGGCTGTTTGAAAACATCTGACAGCGGGTTGCCCACTAACCCGTATCTCCACCAACCCGCATTGGAGCAGCGTGCTGGAATAAGCTCCAGTCCTGCTCCCAAAAAGGGGAGAGACTTGTGCGCAGTAGTGCGACGTCGACGAAGAGTTGCCATTATTATTCTTATTACGGCATCGTAATACCTATCAACAGAGACATAAAACTTAGGTGTCAGGGATGGCAACGCATCTGCATTTTATTCTCTGGTTTTGTGTAGATGTTTGTAGGCTGTACCTTCTGGTAGACGTTCATCTCGTCCTTGTCCAGGGTGACGTGTATCTGGTGGGTGTCGCGGGGCGGCAGGCAGGCCAGCTGCCCGCGGTGCTGCAGCTGGACCTTGGTGCGACGCAGCATGATGCAGCGCATGATGGTGTTGAGCCGCTCCTGCCCGCCCAGGCTCTTTTTGTCGATCCACTTCTTCCACATCTGCCGATACGCAATAATGTCAATGAAAATAGAAAACAATAGACAGAATCTTAACAGATAAAGATTCGTTTCCGGACAAGTGGGAAGTAGTGAAGTTCCGCGTACTTGATAAGGAGTTCCGGGAAGACTTGCTAGCAGGAGCTCGGCGGTGTAGACACTACCGCATTACCTAACAAACAGTGCATTGTTCGGTCAGGGCCTCCACCGTGGACCGCTCCATGACTCCCGAATCCTTTCTATATCATTTACTCAAATTATGAATACTACGTGCACATCAAAAAATCATGTTACTTATGTATCTTTGCGTGCTAAATACCGACAGAGCAGTTTTAAAAACATTGAAATAAACAAACGATTTCAAAACGTTACAACGTGCAAAGTGAAATATTTCCAGCCAAGAAATTCACACATTTGCATGTTATGATCAAAACAACACCAAGTTGTAAGAAAGCAACGACATTTTATCTATACAACGTGATTATTTCTACCTTACTAAACGAAGTCACCATTCCCGTTCTTACCTCAATAACAGTGAAAACTGTCTGATGTTAGAAATACTGTTATGGGAACGTGCCGTCCTAGAATTCCTGATGTAAAACTGTGCAACAAAGTTTCGAAACAAACAAAGTCGTAACCAAGTCTTATATCATTGAAAATTTAACCCTATTTTTATAACTAAGCGTTGCATTTTCAATGGATATGTTTTGGTTGATAAGTTTTTGAGTTGGGTCGTGGTAAATCCAGCGCATATGCCCACATAAAGTCAGATTTAATGCCTTGTCGCGTGCAATTGCGACAATATCAGATGTCTTTCGTGTGGATATCGTCACATTTTTTATTATCGTTGCTAGACTTCAGTTTTATTGCGCCAACACTTTTCATAGAGTTAGCATACAAATTCGTGTATTTTACGAACCTGCAACATATTTTGATGTGCTTTTTTATTTATTGCGGAAAGTTTTTATTTGAAAATCTATTTGGTGTAGTGGTTTGGGTAACAGCCAGATATTCTTATCCAGATATTCCGAGAAGTAAAATTTTTCTTTCCATTTTTCTTTAAAAATAAAATATATTTCACAAGCATGTGTTAATGCGAAATAATATAAAACAATTATTAAGGGTAAAAGCGGCTTCTTTACGATATTCAATAAACTGAAAAGTCTATTATATCGGTTGCCTAACTAGCATAGTTGGTAATAGATGGCGCTGCTGCTACCATAAAGCAATGCAATAGATGTGAAGGAAAGATTTCACAAATCGGGCAGGGCTTCAGTAGCTCAATTGGAAGAGCGGCTGGACTAGATTCCCAGTAGGTCGCGAGTTCGAGCCTCGCCTGAAGTCAAATTTTTCTTTCCATTTTTCTTTAAAATAAAATATATTTCACAAGCATGTGTTAATGCGAAATAATATAAAACAATTATTAAGGGTAAAAGCGACTTCTTTACGATATTCAATAAACTGAAAAGTCTATTATAATAGGTTATTATATGTTATTATTATTATATGTTATTATTATTATATGTTATTATAGGTTGCCTAACTAGCATAGTTGGTAATAGATGGCGCTGCTGCTACCATAAAGCAATGCAGTAGATCTGAAGGAAAGATTTGACAAATCGGGCAGGGCTTCAGTAGCTCAATTGGAAGAGCGGCTGGACTAGATTCCCAGTAGGTCGCGAGTTCGAGCCTCGCCTGAAGTCAAATGTTTCTTTCCATTTTTCTTTAAAAATAAAATATGTATTGTATGTGTACAACGGCACCCACGACACAGGTTATTTATTTAATTTATTATCAATTATGTATTTAATTACCTTTAACTGAGTGACATCCGTGGAGCACAAGGTCCCAGATGAAAACCAGCATCAAGTAGATCATATCTGCTTGACATGAAGCTGATCCGATACAGTATTCGACAATAAATATTGCACATCGACTTTATGAAGGAGACATCGGCTTATTACGGGTTGTAGAGCGTTTTCTTTCGCACCTTACTTATGTGACATTTGTCGACCATTTTGATCAAGTTTTGACCAATACCGGACTATCAATGCTTACGTAGCCGATGTGCAGAAGAGATAACGCTCTACGTAGTCGTATGTATGTATCTTCACGGTAGGTGCCTAACGGGGTAGGCAGAGGGTATTGAGCGCCAGATACTCCGTTCCTGTCACACCTCCCGTGCCTCATCTTTCTTCATCATTATCTTCATACACGCACGTCGATTCCTAAGATTTTTGACTCCACCATCAGACAGAACTCGACCTAATTGTTCATGGTAGGTCAGTTTTGGTCTTCATAGGCCTCTACAATCATCCACATTCGCATTGTATGTCTGTTTAGTCATTTGCTCATTCTTTCTATATGTTCGAACCATCGGAGCATGCCATCTTTTATTTCTACGTAGTCGTAACTAGCCGATTATCTCTTTCGTAGGTTCGGCTACAGTATTAATTTGTGGGTACTGTACCTGTGTGCCCGATATTAAAGGGAGCTTTGTCACTGCTCACCAAAAACATAATAATATGGTACTTGAGTAAAATAATATAATCAAAAGGTTATGGTTGAGGAAGAGTGATCGTTTTAATAAACCTCCTAGGTATATCTTATTAACATTGATCCTAAGCCATTTAAATCTAGATCATATTCAATACCTATAAAACATTTTTCCAACAAAATGACAGACTCATCTTACTAAATGTTGATTTATTCACCCCGCTGATCAATCACACTTTGCGGGCTTCCCATTTACAATCATTTTAGGCTGAAGCTGAATAACGTCATGGTAGGCAGACTCCAGACCCCAGTGATACCTATTTTTATCATTAAGTATTTTTGGACTGTTATTTATTTTATTTTGTTTACTTTGACATATTAATCAACGTATCAGTTGTTATTCGCTTTAATTTTATATTTGTAATTTGACCTATCACAAGCAAATTCTATTATTTCCAAGTGATTAAATGAATTTTTGAGTTTGAGTTTGAGTCAGTATATCCGGCCTGCAGTAACTTATAATGGATAGCTTCTAAGTATACTTTCTCTTACAACGTGTAAGAGATTAAAAAACGTAACTTAACGCCTGTAATTCCCGAAGGGGTAGGCAGAGGTAAATGCATGCATTCAAGCATACATGCAAACACCCACGATTCGCCGGTTACGTTTTTTGGTCCATGTAACGGCGAGCCTGTTGACATCTCCGGGCACTTTACCAAACTCCGAGGTACTAGGAAACTTCCAGAAAATGGAAAACTCCCAATAAAACCAGAGATAAAAGATTTTAAACCGTTATCTCTGATAGCCCCCGACCCGGGAATCGAACCCAACGTAGTAGTAGTGGCCTGCTACCACTAGGCTACTGAGGCAGTTAAAAGAGATTAGATATCAATAAAAATGTACATAAAACTCATTCATTTGTGACTAAATGCAATCATTTAGTCACAAATGAATGAGTCTCACTGAGCGTGACAAAATGTGACGGGAGGTCCACGGCAACGTGACGTTCGCAATTCATTAAAATATTTTAAATTAATATTTCGTTAGACCAGGGTTTCTCAAACTTTCGGCTCCACGTGTTGAAGAGTGACACCTAGATAGGTGACAGCGAATCCCTCAACAAATTAACCCCCCCTTCTCCACCCCAAGGAAACAATAAAATTGGCTGTTGAAGAAAACAGTGTTTTTATTTCAATAATAAATATATATAATAAACCGACTACAAAACTGAAAAGTAAAAAATAATAAAGATTTAATAGTAATTGTATACTACCTATTATTTTTATGTGCTATTTACTAATAGATATGAAGTCGGTGCCAAGCTTGAAACAAATAATTATATGATATGTTCTTAGGTTTTCGCGAGCTACACTCATTGATCATTTTAGTTTAATATACGCGAGATAAATCCGTAAAAATAGTTTTATTTCAATAAATAATTATATTTTAATCACATAAATATATGAATTCGAGCAAATTAATACACTGAACAAAACGTAACCGGCGAATTGTGGGTGTTTGCATGTATGCTTGAATTCATGCATTTACCTCTGCCTACCCCTTCGGGGATTACAAGCGTGACAATACAACGAAATGCCTAATTAAGTGATTTTGGCTTGGCACCGACTTCAAACCTATTAGTAAATAGCACATATAAATAATAGGTAGTATAAAATTACAATTAAATCTTTATTATTTTTTACTTTTCAGTTTTGAAGTCGGGTTTTCTTAAAGTAGTTATATTTATTTAATAATTTTTAGTTTATTGCTGCATTGCCAATTAGATTAATGTTCACATCTGTTAAATTTGTAAAATGTTACACGACTATACGAAATCAATGAAAAAAAATTATCCACGAAGGAGTAAATAAGCTGTGTTGGGTCGTCGATGAGTAAATGTGTCATTGTCACTTGTTGTCATCTTGTTGTCATGCGCATTAGGACTATCTAGGACGTCAGTGGATTTAACGCACTGTATGACAACTCGCCGTCTATTCGTAATCCTTTAGTCAGAGGTGAAAGTAAGTAAAAAAATGCTCATAAAATAAAAACTGATGGGCCTATCTGAATCAAATTTTTATGGAACCAATTCTAAACTATTCCGCATCAAACAAAAAAAGGATTACATAAATCGGTCCAGTAATCTCAGCGAATTTCACTTACATACATAAAAAAATATATATATACTAGCGGCCCGCCCCGGCTTCGCCCGCGCTGCTCTGCTCCTATTAGTCATAGCGTGATGTAAGCTATCCTATCTCTCAAGTTGGATTGAACTGCACATGGTGTGCGAATTTTATTATAATCGGTTAAGTGGTTTAGGAGTCCATTGAGGACAAACATTGTGACACGAGATTTATATATATTAAGATATCGGCCGAATTGAGAACCTTCTCGTTTTTTGAACTCGGTTAAAAAGGAACAGATAAAGTGCCAAAAGTAATGTATTTTTACTACTATTAATGTGATAGGTGTGCTTGTTTCTTATCACTAATGGAGTCAATTTTAATCTTAATTCTGACTCGGCATCAAGTTGATCTATAGTAAATCTTGTCGCGAACCCCCTGCCGACGAAAAGTGAACCCCTAGGGATTCGCGTACCCCACTATGAGGAAACCTGTTTTGGAATATTTGTTATTTAAAAAAAAAACATTTTCAGTTTCTTAGTTTTTGTGACGTAATATTAGGGGGGGAGGGGAGGCTCACACATGGTGACAAAGGGGAGAAGGGGTCAGAAAAGGATTATTTTAGCGTAGTTTATGGATGGCCCCATAATGCAATTTTATTTCCATTTAATCACTATTCATTAACATCGTTTGCAACAATTTTCTTTTCCATTCATTACAATTTTATCGATAAAAAATCTATCCCGAGTCCTTTTATTTTCACAATTTCCCGATTCGACGATGACGATACTCTTTTTAGATGCAAATACGTCATTAGGGTTTCGTCGGTAACAATTTGCGACGACGACGAATTTTAATACATGGAAATTTCCGTTTCGATGAGGCAACCGTTCCTTGTTTCGCATTGTCTAAATTCTAAATGTGGGTGAAGATATATTTGGATTTAAGTCTGAAGAGGTTTATTTTTAAAATATGTAGGGTAGCTATTTGTGAACCAACATGCAATAATAGGTACATATATTATACGGGGAATAACAAAGATAAAACATTTGTATACTTGTATTTGTAAGAAATAAACTCTTTACTTTTTTTATGTTTTCAGAATTCTTTTACTTTCTTCACTGGTGGTAGAGCTACAGTGACGGAGCTCGCGGGCGTAGGCACCTCCGCATTACCTAATATACTTGCCGCTAAATGGTAGTGTTCAGCACTATCGTGTTCCAGTCAGGTGGTAATGTACGGCCCTGTAATTTCCGGCACAGAGGCATAACACTTTATGCCTCAGGAGTGGTAACGCATCTGCATTTTGACCTTGGTCTTTGAGTGGGTGTCTATAGGCTGCAGTCATCACTTAACATCAATGTGAATTGCATGCTTGTTTACCACTCACATGACATAAAAAAAAAATTGAGAGTGGCAAACAAGCATACAGTTCACATTGACTGCAGCCTATGGACACTTAGGTACTGGCGTAGGTGTTCAGCACTATCGTGTTCCGGTCAGGTGGCAATGCACGGCCCTGTGATTTCCGGCACCGAGGCATAGCATCTTAGGCCACAGGAGTGGTACCCCTGGTATTTTGACCATAGTCTTTGTGTGGGTGTCTATAGATTGCAGTCATCATTTAACATCAATGTGAACTACATGCTTGTTTGCCACTTCAATAACATATAAAAAACTTAATTGCACACTACGAGTATACCTACCTTATCTTATCTAACATCTGCACACTTCGCTCTATCAGAGAAGAAAAGCATTCCTCGCGATTTTAATATTATATAAATGATAAAGTCCAAATTAAACTCGCAAGATTGCTCTCATTAACCGTCTATATAGCGGTCCTACAAAAATAACAATGTATGGCTTCATCACAATTCCTCGTTCGTTAACTTTGGCCGCGGAGCAATTTCTACTCACTCCAGTCTGCTTAAAGTATTACGTTCTATTGCTGTTATAGTATTTGATACCTAGTTGAATTGTGTATGATTATGTTCGATATTGAAGTGCGCATGGCCCGGCGGCTCGTGTAGATCGATAGGCGATCTACTCGGTCAAGCATTACGGGCGCGGTCGGATGTGTGTTGGGTGACCGCTAGTGGCAAATAAAAATGCGCGTTTCCGTGCTTCGGAGGGCACGTTAAGCCGTCGGTCCCAGTTGCTATCGATAGATAGCAGTCGTTAAACCTTGTCGGAGGCCTTATTGGCGGTTTGAAAACATCTGACAGCGGGTTGGCCACTAACCCACCCACCTCCACCAATCCGCATTGGAGCAGCGTGGTGTAGTAAGCTCCAGGCCTCCCCCCAAAAAAGGGGAGAGACTCGTGCCCAGCAGTGGGACTTACAATAGGTGGCCATATATATGTTCGATATTTAGGGTGATTTACCCGTGCACCCAGTGGCTTAACCCACTGGGTGGACGGCCACGCGACGCGTAGTACTGCTGTATATGCGTACATTGTTTTGTCGTGTTCGTGTGTATGTAGTTTTAGTTATTTTTAAAAATAAACAATAGATTGTGAAAGCGATTCATTAGAAGTTGAAGAGGAACTTCCTTCCAATCGGGTGTTATTCGTTTTACTGTTACAATAACTGACAAGTAGTTAGTAGTCGTATTTTATTTAAGAAATCACGATACAATGTTCTTTGTAGAGCGGAGAAAACAAAAAAAAACCATCTCCGCGAATGTTAACTTAAAGACTAAAAATAATAATAATAACGGACGGATTAAAGCAAAGAGCCTCGACCAACACCTCAAGAGGCTCAAGCTAGGAAGTTGGGTCAGGATTCTGATGCAGAAGGCGGTACTCCTCGGCACGGCGTGTATAGTGAGGAGGTTCCTGTCTCTGTGACCCTAACCATCGATGGCTTGAACCCTGTTCCCGCTGCCGGTGGCACACTATTTTTTATTTTTTTATACGTATTTGTGCTTTTTCTATTAACTTACTTATTTGTGTAAACAATAATACATATGCATAATAAATAAATGAGTGGAATAATAATAAAACAAAATGTAGAAACACTCTAAATCAAGTATATCAAGTAGCAAACGAGATTGAAATTCATGTTGAGGATTGCCAGTAGATATTAGAGTAGACTTTTGGCTTCAAATATTGAAAGCACATACCTACTCATCCAGTCAAAAACGTCGTCCTTACCGGGAGTGTGCGGAGGAAACAAGTAAACTCCGACTTCGCGAATGTTAACAAAGGAAGCGGGAAGCGGCAAAACGCGAGATTTCCGACTTGACAACTGTGCAGTGTTGTTTAATTATGACGAGTTATGTCAACGCATTCGTCACGCCCAATTTGTCATAGCAGTTGACGAAGCGGGGAAAGTATTAAGAGAGTTTGAACGTTTGCACTGATGAAAAGTTTATTATTTTTAATAATAGTTATGTTTTTAAAATTGGCATGTTGAGAAAGAATATGCGATACAAGTTATTCACACGTCATAATATTCATGGCTCCATATTATATTATATTTCCGTATTATCAATAATTTCATCGTTACCGTTTTAAACAGTTTATCTAGAAACACATAATAAATTAGTAGAAACACGACAGTTTCCAGTACTTTCATTTATTAGTGTATATATATCAGGTGACATGAAAAATGACACTTGACACTTCAAGTGTCATGACCATCGAATTAAAAATAATTCGTTATATAACAAATTAACTACTTCAGCGTTTATCTTCACATCTATCTTCATGTGCTTTCCAGTTACCGGGAATACAGAAAATGGCAACCCCTAAGTAAGAAGAAGTAAGAACCTAAAGCTCCTGCATTTGTGGTCTACTGCCAGTGTGAACCATGTATTGCATTGGAATTTAAATTTTTGAGCTAAAAACTGAACTAAAATAAAACCAAAATTTGCAAAAACGGTGTGTGATTTAAAAAATATCAATATATGGCAGTGCAACCCCATAGTTAAAAATAAATGATGGTTGCGTTTATTTAGTACGTACCGTCACGTAAAGTTAATTTATTTTTCGATGAGCTTGTCGTTATGTAACGTCTCTCTTTGGAGGAAGGGAAGTCTGAAGACAACATACGCTTGGTAGGGAGTAAACCAATACATTTTAATTCGGTGTAATATATTCAAATTTCCAGCCTCCAAGATATTTACTAATGAAAAATAATTAACATTCAAGAATTTATGGATAAAGAAGCAATGCTTTTGGTATTACTAAAAGCATTGTATTATATAATTAAAAATTAATATTTTTGTAATAATAGCTCATTTTCAACAATAATTAATGTCCGATCTAAGTAGGTACTAAAATCCAGTCCAAAAATGACAAAAATATGGTCAATGTCAAGTTATAAAACAATAAATTTTCGAATCTATTTCACAAATCCAGTTTTGACATTCTTATTTCTCGACTGATTCCTATTTACATTTAGATAATTACCTAAACAAATGGACTATGATTTTATAGTTAAATACGAGATAGAGCGTTAAGTGCGCGGGAGCAACATGCGGCCAAGCAACCGCATGTTAGGTCGCAATGTTTTTGTTGGTCTTGCGGCCAATACGTGGCCGCCAACGGCTGGCCGCATAATGCGCGCACTACTGTCTAGGTAGAATTAGTTGGCCGTTTAAAGGCACTTAGAATATTGAAAAAATGAAATATGTACAACAACGTGATGATACAAAATCCGGATAAAATATGAAACGCAAAATCAAGAGTAAAGTAACAAGGATCAAATTTAACTATTTACCCGCACTCCGATAATTAAAACGTCATTATACTGCACCGACACTAATTGCACAAAGTTATCTGGTCTCATTAAAACTATTCAAATTCTTAGTGTTGGCGCGTCGTCAGCTCGTCCGCCATTTTGTTTTGCTTCTTTGCGAATCAGTGTAACTTTTTGGATTCATTATGGTTACACTCATTTCGAGAAAATGTTACAATTTTATTCAATTCACAATAAAAGACTTAATTTGCTTTAGACGCATACGTTTGTAGGAAATACCAACATAAAAGTTTATAATAAGCTAATGGCCCGCCCCGGCCTCGCACGGGCGCAATATCACCTATGTTATTACGGTACTAATCTATAGGGTTGCAAAAGCGCTTAATTTCCTTTGATACAGCAGGGTCGGTACCCAGCTGTATCTGTTTCATACATACAACCTAATACTACTAACCCAAAAAACACACCCCTAGGGGTCGAATTTAGCAAAATCCCGTCATAGGTAACTCCTGGTGCTTATAGTAACTAAGTTTTATACAAAATATTAACCCTAAAAACAACGCCTTAGAATTGGATTTTCCCAAAATCCCGTCTAGTGAGCACCCACCCTTATGCAAAACTTTGAATTCCTAACAATTGTAGTTCCTGGTATTTCGTAGTGAGTGAATAACCGCTTTCGCTTTAAAGATAAATAAACACTTTATTTGTATCTGAATTGTAAATACAATTATAAATCCGCACAGATTGATCGCCATATTCAAAAAAGCTAAAACGACATAAAACTGTTTGTCATTCAATAGCAAACATTAAAAAACGTTCCATTTGACAAAGGCCAATAAGAGTTCAGATAAAGAGCGTAATGAAGCTGACGCGGATATTGAAGTCTGAATCGTTGAATGCTTATCCCCACTCAATGGTTAAACCGCTAACCGTCCCAATTACTGGCCCAGATCAAAGTGTTCATCAGAATCGGCATTCAATCTTTCTGTTTTGTTGTGCTGCATTTTTGATTCAATGTGCGGTCTAGATTTTTATTTACAGTGTTGATTTTTTTAACTACAGTTTTGTATTTTGCTCTCACTGTCAATTCCTTATTAAATCTATTAGAATTTGCTGTAATTCATCTGAAAAACTCGCTTGTGGGTAAATGTGAAACAATGTTTATAGCAAAAGATACAATAAGATTGTACGTATAATTATCTTTTTCGCATATAAACAGTTAAAAGTAACTCATAATTGTATAGCAAAATACTCACTTGCAAAGTACATAATAAGTTGGGGAAAAAGTCTTTTCGCATAGTATGTATGAACTTGTAATAAAATCTCTTTGGCTGTAGTATTTGTATCTGGCTGGTTTTGGTATCATTGAAAGTTAAAATTTTAAAGAACGTAATTCCAAATTCATTTTAGGCAAATGTGAGATTTTCATTTATTTTTCGTACTGTCAAGATGAGTGAATCTAATGAAGAAATTCGATACATTTTAAAATTTTACTACAAAAAAGGTAAAAATGCAACGCAAGCCGCGAAAAAAAATTGCGATGTTTATGGACCCAGTGCAGTGTCTGTGAGAGTAGCACAAATTTGTTTTAAGCGTTTTCAATCCGGAAATTTTGATGTCAAAGATACACCTCGCTCTGGTCGCCCTATTACGGATAAAATGGATGCCATTTTTGAAAAAGTGGAGCAAGATCGACATCAGTAGTTAGTTACGGCGTAGCTGAAGAACTGAGAATTGATCACAAAACAGTTTTGGCGCATTTCAAAACAGCTGGGTACAAAAAAAGATCGATATTTGGGTACTTCACGAGCTCAGACATGACATCAAAAACCTAATGAACCGTGTACTCATTTGTGATTCTTTATTACGACGTAATGAAACCGAATCATTTTTGAAGAAGCTGATAACTGGTGATGAAAAGTTGATCACGTACGACAAGAACGTGTGAAAAAGGTCGTGGTCAAAGGCCGGTCAGGCTTCACAGACTGTGGCGAAACCCGGGTTAACTCGCAATAAGGTGATGTTGTGTGTGTGGTGGGATTGGAAGGGAATTATTCATTATGAGCTATTACCACCAGGTAGGACTATCGATTCTGAACTCTACTGCGAACAACTGATGAGATTAAAGCAAGAAGTTGAGAGAAAGCGGCCGAAATTGATCAACAGAAGGGGTGTGGTGTTTCATCATGATAACGCTAGACCTCACACGTCTATAGCCACTCAGCAAAAATTAAGAGAGTTTGGCTGGGAGGTGTTAATGCATCCGCCGTATAGTCCTGACCTTGCACTTTCAGATTTCCACCTGTTTCGGTCTCTTCAGAATTCTTTATGCAATGTTAGGTTAACATCACGAGAGGACTGCCAAATCCACTTGTCGCGGTATTTTGATGAGAAGTCCCAAAATTTTTATAGCAATGGGATCATGTCCCTACCTACAAGATGGCAAAAGGTTATCGAACAAAATGGTACATACATAGTTTAGTTAAATTTAAATAAACTATATTTAAAAATGTTTTGAATTATCTTAAAAAATGCGAAGAGACTTTTTCCCCAACCTTACACATTAGCTGTAATTTCTGTAGTACTAGGTACTTTTCTTTCTTTAAATAAAATATATTTCACTAGCTAATAATATTAAACAATTATTAAGGGTAAAAGCGACTTCTTTACGATATTCAATAAACTGCAAAGTCTATTATATCGGTTGCCTAACTAGCATAGTTGGCAATAGATGGCGCTGCTGCTACCATAAAGCAATGCAATAAATGTGAAGGAAAGATTTGACAAATCGGGCAGGACTTCAGTAGCTCAATTGTAAGAGCGGCTGGACTAGATTCCCAGTAGGCCGCGAGTTCGAGTCTCGCCTGAAGTCAAATTTTTCTTTCCATTTTTCTTTAAATAAAATATATTTCACAAGCTAATAATAATAATAATAATAATGGCAACCCATTATACGTCCCACTGCTGGGCACGAGTCTCTCCCCTTTTTGGGGGGAGGCCTGGAGCTTACTCCACCACGCTGCTCCAATGCGGATTGGTGGAGGTGGGGTTAGTGGCCAACCCGCTGTCGGATGTTTTCAAACCGCCCATTAAGCCTCCGACAAGGTTTAACGACTGCTATCTATCGATAGCAACCGGGACCGACGGCTTAACGTGCCCTCCGAAGCACGGAAACGCGCATTTAATTTGCCACTAGCGGTCACCCATCACACTACCCGACCGCGCCCGTAGTGCTTAACCGAGCAGATCGCTTACGATCTACACCAGCCGCTGGGCCATGCGCGCTTCTAGCGCTTTAAGCTAATAATATAAAACAATTATTAAGGGTAAAAGCGACTTCTATACGATATTCAATAAACTGCAAAGTCTATTACATCGGTTGCCTAACTAGTATAGTTGGCAATAGATGGCGCTGCTGCTACCATAAAGCAATGCAATAAATGTGAAGGAAAGATTTGACAAATCGGGCAGGACTTCAGTAGCTCAATTGGAAGAGCGGCTGGACTAGATTCCTAGTAGGCCGCGAGTTCGAGTCTCGCCTGAAGTCAAAGTTTTCTTTCCATTTTTCTTTAAATAAAATATATTTCACAAGCATGTGTCAATGCGAAATAATATAAAACAAGTGCTAGGTACTATTAACTGTCGGTATTTCAGTTCTTTTAGCTATAAATGTAGTAAATATTAGATAATGACTAATTTTAACCAGTGACCGCTGTCCAGATTCATTATTTTTGACAACCCTTAGAATTTTTTTTTATAATCATTTATAAAGCCACACCAAAATTGATCTCCATATTAACAAAAGCGAAATTTGTCTTCGACTTTTCAACAGCAAACGTTTTAAAATATTCCATTTCACAAAGGCCAATAATAGTTTATATAAGGGGCGTAATGAAGCTGACGCGGATATTGAAGGCTGAACCGTTGAATGCTAAGCCCCACTCAATGGTTAAACCGCTAACCGTCCCAACTACTGTCCCAGATTAAAGTGTTCATCAGCATCAGCATTCAATCTTTTTGTTTCGTTTCGGTGCTCGACACTTTTTGGATACGTTTTGAATTCAACGTGCGTTTCCAATTTTTAATTACATTTATGAACGTATGTAGAAGCGCGCATGGCCCCGCGGCTGGTGTAGATCGTAGGCGATCTACTCGGTTAAGCACTACGGGCGCGGTCGGGTAGTGTGATGGGTGACCGCTAGTGGCAAATTAGATGCGCGTTTCCGTGCTTCGGAGGGCACGCTAAGCCGTCGGTCCCGGTTGTTATCGATAGATAGCAGTCGTTAAACCTTGTCGGAGGACTTATGGGCGGTTTGAAAACATCCGACAGCGGGTTGGCCACTAACCCACCCACCTCCACCAATCCGCATTGGAGCAGCGTGGTGGAGTAAGCTCCAGGCCTCCCCCCAAAAAGGGGAGAGACTCGTGCCCAGCAGTGGGACGTATAATGGGTTGCCATTATTATGAACGTATTTTTATGGATATTCGTGTTGTATTTGATTCAAAGTATCTAACTCATATTGTTTATGTAATGAAGGTGGCAAACAAGCATGCAGTTATCATTGATTTAAAGTGATGACTGCAGCCTATACACATACACATTTACATAGAGATCAGAGGTCAAAATGCAGATGTGTTGTCACCCCTGAGACCTTAATAATCGAAAGCTAAACGAAAGCATTAGAGCCAGTGATTCCCAAAGTGGTCTATATCGAACCCTGGGGGTCTATGACAACCTGAAAGGGGTCTGCGTCAGCGAAAAAAAAAATTGGGGGTCCATGAAATTAAAAGGTTCCACGATAATGGATCTCGCCACATACACTGATAGTACCAATTTACTTACATCATACCAGTGATTCCTAAAGTGGTCCATGGGAGACTCGATGGGGGTCTACGTAGGCGTGGAAATATGGGAATGTGATATAAATGTAGCAAGGACGGGGGACCACAGAAACCAGAAAAAATTGTAAAGGGTCTACAAGAAAAAATAGTTTGGGAACCTCTGCATTAGAGTAAGGCGGACAACCCCCAGATAATTCTGAAATTAAAAACAAAAATCCAGTTGCACGAAACCTTTTACCGACACATATAAAAATATCAGATAAAATATCACACGACCTGTAGGGTAAACAACAGAGTTCCGGCTATAAATCTCCATTTGTGTCAATTTGACGGTGCGTTACACGGATTCGGACGATTGTTTTATAATATTTTCGGTCATTATGTCAAAATTAAATTTCGATTCAGGGGTCGACGTGATAAATATTTGTTTAGCGTGCTTTGTTGTTTTCGTGTCATCGAAATGAAACTTGAGAATACCGTGGATATATATATATAGTAACAGTAATGAATATGTTATAAGGAATTCAGAAACATATTCGTTGCATTTTGAATGTCTGCCATGAAAATCATGCCACCTCAATAGTGCCGGATATTACCGGTGCGGGGCCCGTAGCAAATGTGACCATGGGGCCCTAGAGTTACATTGTATACTGATTTTTTATTATGTAAATAAAACAGAACATTTACGAAAAGGAATCGAAAACAATATTAGGGGATTCTCCCTGTAAGTATTGTGGTATTGCCAACTTGCAACATAATAATATAGCTATATAATTACAGTGTGGTCAGCGCTCACTTTGAGAATAGTTAAGGTACACGTATATTACATATTTGTGTTTTTTTTTTGGGCAAACAAACTCTTTGTACGTATAGATTTCTACCTACTCTCCTTTTACCTCTACGGAAAAAACAGACGTAGAGACATATTAAACTAAAAATAGGCTTCGGTGCAGACATGGTTTGAGGTTAGTGGATTTAGCAGCGGCAATAATTTACCTGAAACCTTTTATCGAATAAATTATTCTTTGAAATAAAAATTGTCAAGTGCGAGTCATATTGCGTAGAAATTGAGAATTTTTTAATGTTTCCTTTCAATCAGAGACTTGTTATATATAGATTTGCCTGTATTTTTTTAATGTTATGAAAGTGGCAAACAAGCACGCAGCTTACATTGATGTTAAGTGGTGACCAGACGTGTTGGATATGCGAATATAATAGGTACGGACAAGTGAAACGATTGCTGGTTGACAACGCACTGATTTATTAAAGGCAAGTCCACATAGATTTAGTGGTGAACGCAGCCACGCATTAGGTACATACGTAACAAGAGGTCAAAATGCAGATGCGTTAACATTCCTGAGGCCTAAGGTGTTATGCCTCTTTGCCGGGAATTACATAAAAACCTGACCGGAAAACGATAATACTGAACACTACCATTTAATGGCAAGTATATTAGGGAATGCGGTGGTGCCTACGCCTGCGAGCTCCGTCACTGAAGCTCTACCACCAGTACCTAGTAATCTATAGGTAAAGGTTTTTGTGTTAAAATGGAAGTGACAGAGGGACAGACAAACAGACGCACGAGTGATCTAATAAGGGTTCCTTTTGGAGTGCGGAATCTTAAAAATCTGCGAAATCATTAACGTCTCCTCAATACAAATTCAAATTATTTATTGCGTTATGTCATATGGGTACATAGGTGGTATTGTACAATAACACCCTGTTAGGGTATAGCAACATAAGAGGGGAAGCTTATGTAATAAGGGGAAAGTTAAATATTATCATTTATTTAGATTAAAAAATATCATTTGAAGGTGTCGCTCAAATAATCCTGAATATTATAGTAACATTTATCGATGAGTAATTGTTTGATATTTTTAATGAATGTGTTGTAGTTTGTTTCGTTTTTTAATGGTGTTGGTAATCTTAATATATATAAATCTCGTGTCACAATGTTTGTCCTCAATGGACTCCTAAACCACTTAACCGATTATAATAAAATTCGCACACCATGTGCAGTTCGATCCAACTTGAGAGATAGGATAGCTTACATTACGCTATGACTAATAGGAGCAGAGCAGCGCGGGCGAAGCCGGGGCGGGCCGCTAGTTTATTATATATTTTTATGCTCATAACAAAAGGACTTGACTAATGGCTGGCTAGACGGGAGGTAGGGAGCATTAGTCTATTTTGGTGTCGTAGTAGGTGATTTGTAGGGATGTCTGCGCGTCTTGTGTAAAAGGCT
Organism: Macrosoma leucophasiata; assembly: GCA_036365455.1. NCBI lineage: Eukaryota > Metazoa > Arthropoda > Insecta > Lepidoptera > Hedylidae > Macrosoma > Macrosoma leucophasiata. The sequence goes on from JAWQUS010000021.1 coordinate 16,421,566, forward strand.
GGATAGGTTTTAACAAATTTACATGTTTCTAAAATATATATGGAAGGTAATGTTAGCATTTTTAGCTCTTTAAAATGGGGTACACAACTGGTTTCTTGTTTTATGTTAGCTAATATTCGGATTATTTTTTTTCTGCAATGTAAGGAGTGTAGGCATGTCCGTACTATTTCCCCACATAATTATCCCGTAAGTAAACCATGAGTAGGCATATGCGTAGTAAGTTGCTAGTGATGATTTAAGATCTGTTGTTCTTTTTATTTCCCATAGGGCATAAATAAATTTCGAAATGTTATTTCTAATATGTTGTATGTGTTGTTTCCAATTTATATGTGTATCTATTACTAAGCCAAGCAAGGTGAATGAATTTACTATTTCTAAATTAAATTAATTGTAGTTATATTTTATTGGTAAAGGTGCTTTATGGCGAGGGTGAAAAGTGATAATTTTGGTTTTAGTGTGGTTAATTTCAAGGCTGTGGCAATACGAATTCATAGTGCGATAAAGTCTGGATCAGAGGCATGAGGTTGTAACGACATCCATATGCCGTCACATAGAATTTAATCAAAGCACGATAGATATTTTTTTTGCATATAACTATATGAATATATACCTATGTTTTATAGGTATCATAACTAAAAAGTTGAGATACACTATTGGTAAGGTATGATTGAGAACCATAGGACGCTCATGGAACATGCGGACATAGCCCACATCCCCACCGTATCCCAAATTCAGAAAAAAAGGATCGATATATAAGGGGATGTTGACGGGAGAGGGGACAGTTTTAGTTAGAGAGCCAAGGGGACGATTAGGACGGTTGGTGTGAAGTAGGTAGTGGTAGCGGGGGCGTTTGGTGAGTGATTCTTATTTTAAATATAAAATAGGTTACACTAATTTCATATAATATTTTAACTCATTAGTTAATAACGAGAACTTTATACTAAATTCACTGAGGGTTACCTATTTTATGTTTATTTACTTATCTGGTTATTCTTTTATTGAGAGATTTTTAGGATGTGTTTATACAAAATGAAGTACTTCATATAATCTTACAATATAAATTAGCTTTATTTAGTTTTGCGAACAGAAAGTAGATTCATTTATTTAAATTAAACAAAACCTGATAGGAATTCATAGGTAGTATAAATGCAATAGGGAAACCAGAGGTCTTTTACTAGAAAATTATATTTTCAGATCAGGAAAAGGAGAAGTAGGCATTATAATACGTTGTACCAGTTTTAGTCACAATTACACGCAGTATAAAGCACTCTTAATTGAAACGTATCGTAGATTACTATTATTTTAAGTTAGGAATTTTCAGGAATTTAATTATTAGAATAGGTATTTGTGTATAGAAATAAATAGGTATAAATTAGCGATCGAGTTATCTTCACCACGTAATGCGTAAGCGCATTATCACCAACCAGCAGAGAGGGGAGCCGTCGACTAATCGTGAGTTAATATTCAATAATTTGTCTGAATTTAGATTATTTTCTGTATTCATTAGTGTTCCGAATATATTAAATTATAGGTGGATATTAGTGTTTTTATGGTGCTACACTACAGGCAGATAGACGTTAAATTATAGTCATGTATTAGTGTTGTTATAATGTTAGATTACAGGAGAATATATTTTGATAGCATTACACTACAGGCAGATAGTAGAATATTGATACTATTAGGTTGAAGGCAGATGATACTGTTTCAACAGCATTGTATTATAGGTAGATAATAATATTCTCTGTTAAAATTGTATTACAGACAAACTGAATAAATTATAGGTAAATAGTAGTGACTAAATAGCGTTACACTACAGAGAAATAATAATTGTTTAATAACGTTAGTACAAAATGCAGATAATTATGTTTCAATAGCATCACACTACAGGCAGAGACTAGGAATTGAGATATTTGGCACTTCATACTCTCAGTTTAATAATGTAGGTCATAGAATATATGTTGATGATGATGTTTTGATATTTGATTTGAAAATCTGAAATACCTACATATTATCTCGGTTTTCAATCACTATTTAATTATTTAAAGTAGTTCACATATTTGAATATTGCCTAATAATTATAATTAGAGAATAACGTAATTAAAATGGAGAATTATTTATTTAGAATGTGTCTAACATTGACGTCTCTCAGCTGAAATGATTATGATGATGATTATTATTATTTATCATTTAATGAAAGTGAAATTATTACTTTCATGTGGTCACAAATCTAGGAGTTCACAGATTGATAAAATATTGTCAGTCAAAATGATCTTTTACTGGTCATTAAATATTTACAATGTGTGATTTAAGGTATTACTATTTACTATGGGTTCAATTCCCTGGTCAAGTAGAGTGTTATTATCTAATCAGTTGTATTTGTAATAATATTAAAAATGACAAATTAATAAAAATATTATATACAATACACCTAAGGAAAATCATACTCTATGAATGTAATTTCAGGAATGCGTAATTAATACTTACTAAGTAAACTGTTCGATTCAGTTACATTAGTAATAATATTGGTAAATTGTCAAATAAATAGGTGTATGAAGATTTCGATAGAGTAGTAGGCAATTTAATACTTATCTACTAAAAGTCATACTCTATGTATATAATTTCAAGAATGTACAATTATATTCACACTGAAGTTAACTGTTCGACTCAGTTAATATTAGTGCAATTAGGAGTATTTTATATGTATGTAAAGGGTTACAGCTAAACGAACTTCGATGTTCGTACATAAGTAAATGGTCAGTGGACGTTATTTCATCAGAATAGTTTACCTAGTTGTTTGTGAGTAAAGGTATTGATGATGCAGGATTCAATTTCCTGGATCAATAATAAAATTATCAAAAGTATTAAACAATGAGAATATATATTTGGATGTACATGGAACTTGTAATGTAGTAATCAAATAGGGACTAATCAAATTCCTTTCCAGCATCTTCAATTAATGTATATCAAGGTATGTGTTAGGATAATTCTCATTTTCAAATGTATATCGTTAAATGCTAATTACGTGTGCATGTAGTGTATTTTTATTGTCGTTATGTATTTAGGTAGGCGTTTGTATAATAATGATCGATACGTATTTTATTAAGTAAAACCTTACGTTTCGTATTACAATAGGTTTAGTTAGGCGATTTAATAATCCGATAAATATGTTAGTATATAACATTTGGCGCCATATCTCTCTCTCGTTAATTACTACGTGAAAGTTATTTATATATTTCATAAATACAAAAACACATATGGGTCATTATTAGATGTGATCTATGCTAGGGTGCATGGATTGACAAATTTATTGCGGTTTGGTTCTACACTTGACACATTCGTTAATTTACAATCTTCAAGAGGTCGAGTGTGAGAAAGATATTTGGAACTCTCTAGAATTCCCACGCATATTGTCTCAAGTGTTTAGGGGTAGGCATGGCTAGCAAATGTGTCGACCATAAAAGAGAACTGGACATAATAACCTTAAATAAAAACAATGGATTATCTATTGTCTTCAACATGAACAGTTCAACACGTGGTCCATTGGTGTATTTCGCGCAACTAAATGGCTTTAACTTTCGAGTTAAACAATAGGAACCCATTGTGTAATGTTAGGCTTATTATTTTTAACGATTATGGGTTTCGCACTACAAAGGCGGCCAAACATCTGGTCATCGTCTTTAGTTTGAAAAGTAATAAAATTCTCCTTTATTACTTTAGTGTTCCCACGCTATGTTTGTTAGTCATTTTAGGTAGGTACATACTTAACCGATTGGTTTTTAATTTCCATTTTCCCATAAGCTTGGAGTAATTATATTATTTTAAATAGTTTGTCTTAATTGACATATTCCTTATGTGTATTATTATAATCTGATAAATAGCATCACAAAGCAAGGTGGTTGTTGCATAGCTGGAGTTATTGATCATATAACAATAAGGAACGTGTAGATTATATTAATACTACACAGTTAGTGCTGTATTGCATTCATATAAGATGAATATTATTTTATTGACAATGAAGCTGAGATTAATTAATAATTTATTGAAATATTACCGCATCAATGTTCAGCATACATTATTTAAATCAATTTGAACATTTTGGTGTTTGTTTATATACATACTTTGTTACTGCGAGTAAGTAACTAGAATTCATCTAGCCTATAGACATTGTTAGTTAATTTATACCGATGTTTTATCATATACTGACCTTGGTCTATAAATATTTACTAATTATTGGCTGCAAATAAGTATGGACGTTTTAGTTGTCATTATTGAATAATGATATCTACAACGATATTATCGATTATTGACTCTGGATTATAATGAACTTACCATTATCATTATTAACACAATACACGCATTACACACCTGGTTTATTGGGGCGTTGGACTCGTTCCTTCGCTACATACATCACTTCTGACGTCCAGGACTGAAAGACACTCAACGTTGTCCCGCGGCTACGCCAGTGCACTGGAGTTACTTATCACATAAAAAAACAAGTAGGGCCAAGCCTGAAAAACACTGTGGTGATGTATACTCCCTGGGGTGTATCTTGGTCTAGTGCGCTAGCAACTTATGTGGGTCGGCCTACACCATTAACTTGGGTACTATGGGTCGATTCCACACCTACACTCTTCTTTACTATCATCTGGACGTAGTAGTACCTACTTCAGAACAACCAACACTAAACATATTTTATAATAGTCTGCTACTTATAGACATCTATAAAACTCATTTGAATCTGGAAACCTAATAAGGTTTTGCCTAAAGGCAGTGTGCAAAATGCATGGTTATGTATAAATCCATAAACATTATATATACACAATACAGGTAATCACTATAAATATCACACCTGTATTGTTGATACATTATACTGTTCTGTATGTTCTGTTCATATACTTTCGACGTTCAGTTTGGAATATTTAAAACATATTTACTGACAGCTGGCCTGTATACTGGAGCTACTCACTACCTGTTCTTGCGATAATGGGTTGAGCCCTAGCAAATATTATTTTTGTAGTCTTGTAGTCTCCGCGGTCTCCGCCTAGTGTACCTTTGGTCTAGTCTGTGGGTATCAGCAGTTGTGGGTCGGCCTATCCTCATCGACGTTGTCTGGCTTGCTAGTACCTGTGCGCTGTGAGTTACACACTACCTGTTCTTGCGATAATGGGCAGAGCCCCTAGCAAATGTTATTTTGTGGTGCTGTAATTTCACCTGTGGTGTACCTTGGGTCTGGTTTTGCTTTGACTTATACATTATCTTATAGGTCGATTCCATTAACGTTGGAGATAATATCCATCTGGATGAAGAGGTGTTACTTCAGAACAAACACAACACATAATTAATATTATAATATGATCAACAGATCATTATCCGCCTTGTTGCGATGATCGGTCATGGAACCGCTACATTTATTGTGTGTTATGCACCTACCTTATGGAAACTACAATATTGCATTTACTTGCGATGTCAGATACTGACAATATACAATGAGATAATACTCATATATGGTTAAACCATAATTACAGGACATTGCCTGAAATATTTATTTACTGACTATGTCAGAATGAGTAAACTATGTTTACGGTATAACAACTTAATGGCTATGCCATATTATGATCATGATCTACTACTGCAACAATTACTGCGCCTAACGGTGTCTGCGACGATTGATAATATACATATCAACTTCATCATTGGAATACTCAAATGAGTATATTTTACCTGATTGCCTGTTAATGGCCTATATTAATATTGAAATATGATCTACTGACTTTGTCAGCTTATTAAGACTATGTCTTACACGATACCTGCAATTTGAGGCTTATGCCACTTTATCTGTTGTTTACAACAGTCTACTACCACATACTGACTTTGTCAGCTTAAGACTATGTCTTACACAATACCTGCAATTTGAGGCTTATGCCATATAATCTGTTGTTTACAACAGTCTACTACAACTTACTGACTTTGTCAGCTTATTAAGACTTTGTCTTTATACATCATCTACAATTTGAGGCTTTGCCTTTATATCTGTTGTTTTACAACAGTTTGATTATAAATGTGACCATCATTGTATGGTAATTATTTAAGCGTTATTTATACGCTCATCTACCAAATATACTCCAAGCTCGTCTGGAGAGTACAGATTCCTGGTTTGGTACTCACACTAAGGGGCGATGGTTTGGGGCTCCTTAACTTTCCCCTCCAATATTATATTGTGTATTCAGTAATTCACTCTTTGGGGTTATATTTAATAATCTTATCGCATTTCTAACTTTATTCTTACCTCTATTAAAGAACTTAAGGTTTCTACCATTTAGCAACTTGTAGGGTCCCTTTAGACATCACTTGGCCAATATTATATTCTTGTTGATTTAGATTTGACTTAGAAAAATATCCTTTATCTGAAGAGTCCCCTTTTTGAGAGAGTGGGTTCCGTTACAAGGTCAAGGTCGAGGTAGGGTTGCCAGATGGCCGGGATTCCAACCACCTCCCATTCCCCTTACTACCTTTCGGTATACGCGGCTAAACTTGGAATATCAAAAAAAACAAAAACGTCTGCTTCCATGCATTTCTGGATCTCCCTATAAGTTATTTTTTAAATTTGTCCTTATTATGTTACCACTCCTCCCCGAATGGGATGTGTCTCAACAAAAAACACAGAGGAGTTCGCTGCGGTATGCTCGCGCTAGGATTGATAAAGCACTTGACTTACCTCTCACTATACTCAGCAGCTCAATTCAGTAATTTCCTAACGTGTCAAACGTGCAAAAGTGCGCAACAGGTCAAAATTTTCTGGATGACAAATCAGATCTTCAAAGTAAGATGGCCCAATAGTCGTTTTCTTTAATCTGTCCAGCAGTCCGTGAGATGGCCGGGATTGCAGGGATTGTCCCGGAATTTTGCTAAAATTTTGGAATTTTACTTTGCTGCCCCGGAATGACACGTAAAAGTTTAACCAAATTTAAGATTTTTGTATATTACGTAGGGCCAAAGTCTTTTTTTGTTGATCGCGCATTAATCTTATAAGAGTTGTTCAGGAAATGAACAGCCTGGATTTGGCAACCCTAGGTCAAACACATAATCGATATTTTATGCCGCAGTCGGTTCGGTTATTGTCAAAGCTCTCTCTTTATTACATCTCTCTGGGATGATATATCGGAAGGCTTTTTTCTTGATTAACGTTTTTATCAGGAAAAATTGTGAGTGAAATGTAATGAAGTCAGGGTGAAAAAGTTCAGGTAGGTTTTTATGTTGTGTGAGTAGAAATGTGTGTGCTTCACTTTGACGCTAAGTAAATATGGCCTTTAGGGCTCCCACATAAAACTGCGATGCGATCGCTGAAATGTATGATGCAGAAAACCCTGAGACACATCATTAGACATCTACACAAAAACCAGAGGTCAAAATGCAGATGCGTTACCACCTCTGGGACCTAAGTTGTTGTTTCTTTGATAGTTATTACGGGGACATACATTTCTATCTAACCAGAAGACGATAGCTCTAAACACTACCAAGGTAGATAGAGTAGGTAATGCGGTGGTGCCTACGCCCGCAAGCTCAGCCACTAGAGCTCTACCATCAGTATGTTTCATATTCAAATAACAATGTTATGGGTTATGTTCATGTTACCTAACAATAATTCAAAATACAATTCTTATAACTCATAATTTTAATTCTTATAAAAATATTGATTCAATGTAGCCAATTTTATGATATGCATGGACTTATTTAAATTTGAATCTAATTTGATAAACTATTGTACTATCTTATTTATGGAATTAATAAAGGCTTTATTATTATTTCACTCATTTATTCATAATCTCACTATATATTTTTTTATATATACATTTATATAAAGGAAAAAAAAAAAAAACAACGTATATATAAAAAAATACAAAATGGTTGCCGCCGGTAGCGGGAGCAGGGTCCAAGCTGTCGGCGGTTAGGGGCTGAGAGAGAGGAACCTCTTCACAATACGTGCCGTGTCGAGGAGAACCGCTTTCTGCACCAAGCCCTTGATCCAACTTCCCAGCGAGAGCCTCTTAAGGTGGTGGTCGAGGCTCTTCGCCATGAGTCCGTTTACCGTGACGACTATCGTTACAATTACAGCCGAGTCCACATCCCACATGGCGACAATCTCGTGAGACAAGTCGAGATACTTAATTTGTTTGTCTTTTTCCGCTTTCACGAGATACTCATCATGAGGGATGGTGACATCGACTATAATTGCGCGGCGTTCCAAGCGATCTATCACCACTATATCAGGCTTATTGGCGACAATAGTCCTGTCAGTGATGATAGATCGATCCCAATACATCGTGACATGGTCATTTTCGAGTACTGGGTCGGGTGCATACCTGTAGTACGGCACCTCCGTGGCTACAAGGTTGTATTTCAGGGCAAGTTGCTGGTGAATTATCCTGGCTACTTGGTTGTGCCTGTGCAAGTATTCGCCGTTGGCAAGGCTCGAACAGCCGGACACAATATGCCTGAGGGATTCCCCCGGTCGGTGGCATGCCCGACATATGTCGACCGTGCCATCCTTCAGGATAAACTTCCGGTAGTTATTGGTCATTACCACTTCGTCCATAATTGCACATACAAAACCTTCGGTTTCCCCAAAGAGGTCCCCGAATCGTAGCCAGCCTACAGACGCAAGAAAGTCTACATCGGGCCCATGAAGAGCCCGGTAAAATCGTCCATGCAGCTCCTTGCCCTGCCATACACTCACGCGGTCACTGGTCGTCAGCACCACAGGTTTGCGCCAGTTCTCTTTAGCCAGTGAGAGAGGTGTGAGTCCACTGTCAACTGCTACCATATCCCGGTGCATACCCCTATCGGTGGCCCGAAAGTATTCTCTGAGATTGCATACCTCACGGTTGTGGAGGGTTTTAGCACTAAGAAAGCCTCGGCCCCCACACTTCCGTGGGATGTACAATCTCATCACCGATGAGCGTGGGTGATGCATCCGGTATGATGTCAGCAGAGAGCGGACCCCCCTGTCTAGGGCATCCAGGTCGGTCTGAGTCCACTTGAGTATGCCAAAGGAGTACATCAAGACTGGCATGACCCAACCGTTGAAAGCACGAACCCTATTACCGCCTAACAGGAAACTTTTGAGAACTTTTTTCAGGCGGCCAAAGAATCGTACTCGCAACGATTGTTTCATGTCAGCCTCGCATATACCTAAGGCCTCTGACATACCCAAGTACTTGTAGGTTTCGGTTGCGGAGAGCGATCGAAGTTGAATGGAATCCGTGAGTTGTACTCTCTCGGATTCCATTATCTCTCCTCGAGTTACATGCATAACCGCACATTTTTCAATTTCTAATTCCATCCTGATAGATTTACTAAAGTTTTCAGTCACATTCAATAATTCCATCAGTTGCGAATTATTAGAACCGAATAATTTCAGATCATCCATGTAAAGCAGGTGAGATATCACCCGACCACCTCTTCGCAACCGGTAGCCGAGTCCTGAAGCCTCCAGTAGCATACTCAGAGGGTTCAGGGCTAGGCAAAACCATAAAGGGCTCAGACTGTCGCCCTGGAATATACCTCTAGCAATTCTTACAGGTTCGCCAACCGCCAGGGGCTGCCGAGATCCTGGATAGCGAAGCACCGTGCTCCATTGCGACATACATGACATGAGGAAGGTGCGTAGGGTTGTGTTGATTTTATACAACTCCATCACCCTCATCAGCCATGTATGCGGTACGGAATCATAGGCCTTCTTATAATCTATCCAGCAAGTCGAGAGACTCTTTCGGTTACGACGAACCTGCTGGCTAATGGCCATGTCAAATAGCAGTAGCTCCTTAGCACCACGGGACCCGCCCCTACATCCATTCTGAGAGTTAGACAAGATGGAGTGGTCTTCTATATGCTTAGTAATTTTCACTCTCAGAATGGACGTAAGGAGTTTATAGACGGTTGGAAGACATGTGATCGGTCTATAGTTCTTGGGTTCCGCGGTGCTACCTGATTTGTGGAGCAGGTGGGTCACGCCAGTTGTTAAGAACTGTGGCAGCGTGCCCGAGTCCAGGGATGACTGGAACTGGGCAGCCAAACGAGAGTGCGAGCTTCGCAGCCATTTAAGCCAGAAGTTGTGCAGTCCGTCCGGTCCCGGAGATTTCCAGTTCGGCAGCGGGCGAACTGCACTGGCCACGTCATCCTCTGATATTAAAACATTCTCCATTTCTGGAATTGGCTCGCACGCTCCTTCAATGCCCAGTATCCAGCCATCCTCAGAGTGTCCGATAGGTTCCGACCAGATGCTGCGCCAAAATGCAATCATGGTATCATCATCCGGTCGGCTCCCGCCAGCTAATCCGGGACCAGGCTGCTCCCACGTTCTGTAAACCCACCTTTGGTCACTTTGAAACATCTTGTTCTGCATGTATCGGTTCACACGTTCTTTGTAACGCCTAATTCGGCTTGCCCATGCATAGACTTTCTGCTTCAGGAAGTCAATGCGTTCTGTGATGCGATCTAGGTAGTGTTGTGGGCTGACTGAAGTCCCTGAGAACGCTCGCCTCACAAAACGCATCACTCTTGGGCGTGTGTTGCCCATCCTAAAGCAGAATAACTTGCCAATGAGTGCTCTGGTTTCGGCGATACGGCGCTCAATCCGGCACTGCCAGGCTGGTACGGCAGGTCTCGGTCGTGTAGCTGTGTCAATATTTGCAAATTTGACACGAGCTACGCGACACGCCGCGACCGCCGCACAGTACAGGATTGAGTGGGTATCGCTAAGGTCTTTACTATGATTTATGTACGCCGGTAATATTGTGTCCAGAGCACCCACCAGCGCTACATTACGTCTATGCATTGGCAGCCGGGGCAACCGCGGTCTACATTCGGCCAAGGTGGACCGATACTCAAGAAGAGCATGTTCCAAAGCGCCTCTCAGTTGCTCAATGTATTTATTATTATGTCTCTCGTCAGCACGGGGTCCAATTTGAACCCCGGACCTTTGTCAGGCTTGCGCGGGGACATGGGGGGTCCAACACGTAGAGGCCCTTTCGAGAATTTTGATCTACTTTGTAATGGGTTATATTCGGCGGGACCTCTCTCTGACTGCATCATTAGTTAATACAGACACAGACAGACCCCGCAGAATATAATGGGACTATTGTAATGAAAAGTGATTTGCCAAACTTTGGGCTATGTGGGTGAACTGGGGGGACTAGCTGGCTGGGCCTATGGAGTGAGATCCGGCACCTGCCTATATTCAACATCTCACATTATCGAATCCTACTTTAGGCAGGTGGTGACTCGCCTCTCCTTGGTGGGCCCCCCAAACAGCCAACCCGATGGTCGACAGGGGGCAACACTGTTGAGAGAGGCTGGGGGTGTCGAGAGGTGTGGCCCCGGTTTCACCATCACGAGCGAGTAATCTCGAGCTCGGAGCGGGCTTCCCCGCTATTATGCCTTTAGACACTTCCACCCCCGAGTGTATGGCTCTTTCAGAAATTTAGACAACAGCCTATTATCTAAATTTCTGCAAATGCCATACCTCTAGCGCCCCACTCTGACCGGCCAATGAAGGCAAGCCAGAGGTGAGAGACCTGATGCTCTGTCCGGCCGTACCTCTGTGTGGCGGACGAGGCGGAGCCCAGTTCTCTCGGAGGAACTCGAGATGATGGTAGGGGGTGGTGTCGCTACTCACCAACAGCTCGCCACAAGCTGCTCTGCCCTCTTTATTATTATTATTATTATTGAAATAAAACTATTTTTACGGATTTAAACTAAAATGATTTACGCGAGATAAATCCGTAAAAAAAGTTTTATTTCAATGAGTGTAGCTCGCGAAAACCTAACATCATATCATATTATTATTATGTTCATAACTTCAGCCGAAAGCCGAAGAGAAACTTTTCCCCAAATACGCCCACAACAGTGTTGTAAGGGTGACATCATAAGAGGAAAATATGCCATAATCGCCACGCTTGGCAGAATGGCGACTGCAGTGGCAGTAGTTTTATCGCGGGACGCTAATGCCCATCCCACGTTTTTATAATTACTACCATTGTAATGGTTTGACCGCCATTGTTCGGTTGGCTGACTGCACTAGCGAAATAATTCTCCTCCAGTAGAGGGTGGGCCCTGGGGTCATCAGATCCCGACACCTTCATTGCCTCACAATAATATAATAATATTACCCATCTTATCAGAATATGGTAGTGCTGAAAACACTGCATATTAAATTTAGTTATCCGGTAAGGGACACCTGGCAGTGCTCAACGATAGTGTGTAGAAAGATAAATAGTAGATAGTGGCCTGTTACCATTAGGCTACTGAGGCAGTTTAATGACAGGGAGTGATTTATTTTTAGTAATAACAAATGTTTCAAACCTTTCGCAATCTAATCTCCTAATCGACAACTACTCATAAAAAAGTTACTAAAATCACAATTTTGGTGCACCAGCGCTTAAAAATATCCATCGTCTTTTCATTTCCAACACCAAACAACAATTTTGCTCTCAACAACTAATTTCATAAAGCGCAATACTTAGCAGTGTATCGCTATGTACCCACATCTTATATTCTGGCCGCGAATTTTTCCCACTGTACTCCCGCGAAGCAAACTCGACGGGGACATCGGAATTCTCGACGTCGTCCTGTTTTATTACATTACCGTCCAAGTCATGGTCGATAAGCGAATAAAAACTGAGTATTAAAGTCGCTCGAGTATTGGCAATAATAAAACATCATCATCATCATTTCAGGCAAAAGACGTCCACTGGTGGACAAAGGCCTCCCCCAATGAATGCCACAACGAACGGTCCTGGGCCGCCCTCATCCAACGTATGCCCGCGACCTTCACCAGGTCGTCGGTCCACCTCGTGGGGGGCCTGCCTACGCTTCGTCTTCCGGTACGCGGTCGCCACTCCAGAACTCTTCTGCCCCAACGGCCGTCAGTTCTGCGAGCTATGTGGCCTGCCCACTGCCACTTGAGTTTCGCTATTCGGTGGGCTATGTCGGTTACTTTGGTCCTCATGCGGATCTCCTCATTTCTGATTCGATCTCGCAGAGTAACTCCGAGCAAAGCCCTCTCCATTGCTCTCTGAGTGACCTTGAGCCTTCTTATGAGGCCCATAGTGAGCGACCACGTTTCTGTTCCGTATGTCATCACTGGCAACACACACTGGTCAAAGACCTTCTTTTTCAGACACTGCGGTAAATTGGACGAGAAGATATAACGCAGCTTCCCGAACGCTGCCCATCCGAGTTGGATTCGGCGATTGACCTCTTTCTCGAAGTTGGACCTACCTAACTGGACCGTTTGTCCCAGGTATACGTAATCGTCAACAACTTCGAGTGTAGTACCCTCGACCATAACAGGAGTGGGCGTAACAAGGACATTCGACATAATCTTCGTCTTGTCCATGTTCATTTTAAGGCCCACTCGTTCGTTTTTCGTCGTTTAGGCCCTTAGATAAATTGTGTATACTGTAACAGATACCAAGAAAGTAATTTTATTTCCTTATACTATTACTACTCCTCCGATATATCTAGATTAAATCACATTCCTGAACATGAGGTCTCCAGTTTGACATTCGATTCAATTTAATCAATGTGATCGATATATAATCGATATCGATTCATTTGTAATCTGTCCGCTGTCTGTTATTCAGTGCTAGTGTTATCTGTCACTTCTGTCACTTTTTGCGGTGTATTGTTTTGTATGTGGTGTTTTCTTCGATAATTTAGGATTTTTTTAAATTTTAGAACTGTTTTTGGACTAACAGATATTGCTCTTCATGTATATGATTGTTGAAAGCAGCCGATTTTTCCGAAAGATTCCGATTTTGCTTCACAACTTGATATCAGTAACAAAACCTATAAAACTTTAAACCTATTTATCATATTTTCCTGGCTGTTTTGACAAAAAAACAGTATATCACGCAACTCAAGAATTGATGTTGAATAATTAGCAATATTTTTGAGTTGAAGACAGTGCGTATTTCACTGTCATAAAAACATGTATGGGAGTTCGCCGTTGTTCTTTATTTGCAAATTCATGTAATTTTTAATCTCAATTAATTTTGATCTTAACTGTAATTGTGTTTCTTAGTATGAACCAGAGAATATGTAATAATACGACGGAACCCTCGATGTTTGAGTTAACGACAATTTTCTAAATAATATTCTTAGATACAGGTCGTAATTGGGAAAAGTTTATAAACTCACCCTTTATTAAAAGGATTTTAAACGTAACTGGTGAAACGGGGGTACGGTGTTCTATAGGCTCATATAGGTGTATGCAAACTCTTCCGACCCTTTTAGGAAGTACAGACAGGATGTTATTATGAATGTTAATATTGTGAGGTGGGACGGACCCTTCGTTTGTAGCCCGTCTCGTACTAACGTAGTATTACACTTAATTAAATTTGAAAAAAGTACGCATTGGACTGACAAATATTCAATTGGTTCATTTTGTCCAGATATTCGTATATTTTGAAAAAAGATACGAATGTAATAACTGCTTACCTCTACCCCCCGAAGATGCGCATTCATACGATTAGCCAGTTTAATGTAAAGGGCAGTAGTCATTAACGATAGAACCTGGCTGTGTTATGTGGTCGATGGCAGTAGTAAATAAAATAACGCGGAATGGGCAGCAGCATCCCTATCGCCTTCACTAGTGGGCGGTGGACTCATCTCTATATCTTATTTATAAAGCATTTTTTTAATTAAACAAATTACGATACTAAAATTTTGTTATTTTTAATGGTCAAAACAAAAAAGGGCTCCATTGAAGAAACTCTTTTGACGTGACAACGTCATAAATTAGGTTGCGGCTCGGAGTCACTCATGAAAAAGTGTAACGCCCGGTAACGTAACGATGAGTCACCGAACGAGAGAGAGGCCTGCCGGACCGGCGAATGCCTTTCTACCGAGAAAAAGACGTTGTCACGTAAAATCTTCGCCCGTAAAACCGACTTTACAGGCAAACCATAGGTCAAAATGCAGATGCGTTGCCACCCCTGAGACCTTGTTATGTCGCTGTGATAGTTATTACGGGGTCATATATTACCATTTGTATTTCGCGGCAGATAGATAAGTAATGCGGTGGAGCCTACGCCCTCGAGCTCCTGCACTGGAACTTTCATCGTATCGTATTAGCCTAAAGATGTCCTGCTGACTGCTGGACTAAAGGCTCCTCATAAGGCCATAATCGCCACGCTTGGCATGCGGATTGGCGATCGCAGTGGAGGTAGCGTTATCGCAAGACGCTGCTGCCCATTTTGCGTTATTGATCTTACTACCGCCCTATTGGAATGGTTTGACCGCCATTGTTCGGTTGACTGATTGCACTAGTAGAAGAATTCTATTCCAACAGAAGAAAATTCTTTCGCTAATGGGTCGTCATGTCCCGGCGCCAGCCACTGGATCTCTACCTCCAGTAAAAAAGGTTTAGCAGAACTGACGTTGTTAAAAGGATTGATGAAATTGCACCAATAATGTGTGTTTTAAAGTCATAAACATTTTATAACTTGAACCATTCCCCTCAGCTTGCATGAGCCAGTAACAGGAAAGAATTTTGAAACTATTTCCCTTTGTTTATAAACTGTTTATTTGGTATATTGGTGAATTTTCTAATGCCACAACCGCGTTGGTTAGATGCTAAGATGATATAATATATGGTTGAATATTTTTGTTTTGAGTTTAGTGGCAGCAGGCTATTACTGCTATGCTTGGGTACTGGGTTCGATTCTCGGGTCAGGGCCTTCCACAGATAAAGGTATAAAATCGTGTATCACTGGATTCATTGGGATTTTCCATTTTCGGAAAGTTTTCAAGAAGACTATAGAGTGATGATCTGAAAGTTTTATATTAGGATTCTGTCTACATCAACTACCTCGGCATCGTAGCGGTAGCTGAATAAAGGCTACAGGAAATGAGGTCAATATGTAGAGTAGACACAGGAAACACACAGCCGGTTCCGTTTTTAAATTCATGCGGCAGATATTTAGTATGACGTTTTCACGTCAGCTGTCATTTTACTATGGG
The DNA here is from genome assembly GCA_036365455.1 of Macrosoma leucophasiata. Taxonomy (NCBI): domain Eukaryota; kingdom Metazoa; phylum Arthropoda; class Insecta; order Lepidoptera; family Hedylidae; genus Macrosoma; species Macrosoma leucophasiata. The sequence continues at coordinate 16,437,589 of JAWQUS010000021.1, forward strand.
AAAGTGTAGTTTATTGTATGCAAAAAACTGGAACCATGCTGTCAAGGGGAATGTCCCTTAAGTACATATAGGTCAATGGTTACTGGTAGTTTTTTTTAATGATTTGTGTTGTCGAAGGAACTACTACAAGTGGAAGAGTTTTTTACTGGTGGTAGGGCTCCAGTGACGGAGCTCGCGGGCGTAGGTACCACCGCATTACCTAATGAGTAACTTCATTCCCGGGCAGAGAGTTATCAGAGATAATGGTGTAAAGTCCTTTATCTTTGGTTCTATTGGGATTTTTCCATTTTCTGGAAATTTTCCAGTACCTCGAAGTTTGGTAATGTTCCCGGAGATGTCAACAGGCTCGCTGCCTGTTACATGGGCCAAAACGTTACCGGCGAATCGTGGGTGTTTCCATGTATGCTTGAATGCATGCATTTACCTCTGCCTACCCCTTCGGGGATTAGAGGCGTGATGTTAAGTAGTGGCCTGTTACCACTAGGCTACCGAGGTAGTTAATAAATCCTTCCATATAGGTATGGGGAGATTTTGGCCTCGGTCGTTGGCAGTGGTCGTCATTCGGCTGACATGATGATGAAGATGATTATTGATTAAAATTATGTTGTTATTTTTTTATTTTGTAATAAAAGTGGTAAACTAGCATGCAGTTCACATTGATGTTATTCGATGACTGCAGCCTATAGACACCCACACAAAGACCAGAATTCGTAATGCAGATGCGTTACCAATTCTGAGGCCTTAGGTGTCTTAGGTGTGATGCCTCTGTGCCGGAAATTACAGGGCCGTACATTACCACCTGACCAGAACACGATAGTGCTGAACACTACCATTTAGCGGCAAGTATATTAGGTAATGAGGTGCCTACGCCTCCGAGCTCCTTCACTGGAGCTCTACCACCAATTACTCTATTTAATATATTCACTTTCTCGACATTATGAAAAAAAAAAACGCTACACACCATAAATACAATATGATTGTGTTCCAAGAAAATCTGTTCGAAATGGCGGACGCAACAAAATGTCGGATGTGGGGACAAAAGAATGAGCTTGCTCCACCATAATGAGGGTTTCGGTCATTTTACGGTCATTCCGATGCAAATTCGAGGGGTTCACGATGTTTAGAGAGCATGCAAATAAGACCGAAAGATTTTGATTAAATTTTATTAAGTTTAGTGCCCTTGACAGCTGTGATGTAGTTTTCGAAGATTACTTGAATACGATGGAAAAGGAAAGTTATGTTAATGTGTATAAGAATGGTTATAGTGGCTACTTCTTGATAATATTCAGATAAATGTGCTCGTAAACATCTGGTGGCTCAGGCTTAGGTCTTTTAGTTTTTCTGTCTGAAATATTTTCAGGTGGTCTCTAAAATACGTATAAACGGTGATTTTTTTAAAAATAATTTCAAAGAGTTTGTTTTGGCAATAGAATCGATCTATAACATTATTTTATATTAATTACATCACAAGGACAATGAGCTTAATAATGGCAACCCTTGATATGTCTCACTGCTGGGTACGAGTCTCTCTCCTGGAGCTTTCTCCACCACGCTGCTCCAACGCGGGTTGGTGGAGAAACGGAGTAGCCAACCCGCTGTCGGATGTTTCCAAAGCGCCCATAAGGCCAACAAGGTTTAACGACTGCTATCTATCGATAGCAACCGGGACCGACGGCACTGAACCGACGGCGTAACGTGAGCTGCGGCAGCTGCTTCTTGGATACGGATTATTTAGTTCTAAATATTCACTGTTTTCCAGATTATCGGCAGCGCATGGTTGTCCGTCTATAGGCTGCAGTCATCACTCCAAATATCCATGCGAACTGCTTGCTTGTTTGCCACTTTTATTACATAAAAAAAGACGTGTGGCACTCGGGGACTGCCACGGTAAAGCTATTGCATTTACATAATTATCTAAAATTATGCAAAACAAAATAAAATGCAAATAAAAGAAAAAAAATAGAAAAATGAAACAATAATTTTCTATTAATACTTACCACTTTTTAAATATTGAATGGAAAAACAAACAATAAAAAAAAAATGAACAAAAACAATCTTGGCAGCGGTGGGATTCGAACCCACGCCTTCGAAGAGACTGGTGCCTTAAACCAGCGCCTTGGACCGCTCGGCCACGCTACCCACGAGGTCGGACGGCGAAATTATACATGACTTTCTTTAAATTAGTTTAAAATTTGTAATCCGGAGAGTCAGGTGTTTTCGTTACGGAATTTCTGAATTCAGTCCCCGCGCTCAAGGCCCGCGATAGAAGCTATACAATAGCTTAACTATTGGTGTACGAGCGCATCGTAAAAAATCACTCTCATATTTTTACAATCGTAATAATGAAAGTATAACCACACCGCGGACACACCGCCAAATTTCCATACAAACGCTTAATTTGGTCTCTATGACACAGAAATCAATCAGTGACATGTATTTACACGTGGACCTGTGTGCGTAGCACGTAGAGAATACCAAACTTCGGCCATAAGAGGGGAGGAGGAGGTTGGGTTAGGCGGAGAAATCGGGCGGGACGTCGAAGTGTCTATTCTATAGGTACGTAGTATTATTACATATTCTCTGGTATAACTTAAAAAAAAACAGTAGGTACCATTACGAAAATAGTGTGTAGTGTGGACCTCTTGTCTATAACTGTTTTTTTTTTTATTTTTGTAAGTTGGCAAACCAGCATGCAGCTCACACTGATGTTAAGTGATGACTGCAGCCTATAGACATCTACTGTCATCTACACAAAAATTAGAGGTCAAAAAGCAGATGCGTTGCCACCCCTGAGACCTAAGTTGTTACGTCTCTGTGATAGTTATACGGGGCCATACATCCATCTAACCGGAACACGATAGCGCTGAACACTACCATTTAGCGGCAGATAGGCAGTGGTACTTCGCCCGTGAGCTCCGTCACCAGAGCTCTACCACCAGTCATTTCTAATATATTTTTTTTAATAAATCGGTTATAAAGCAACAGACACCATTACAGAGTTAACGAAAATGTATCTGACATTTACTACGTAAGCTGCCAAAATAATTGGTAGGCAGGTTTATTCATAGCAGCCATTCGGGCAGATTAACAGTGCTGTCACATCCAAAATATTATTGCTATAACCCAAACACATTAACTATGAAAACATAACCAGTGATATTTGGAGGGTGACTAGATAGACAAACTACCCTTAGCTGGGGTAAGTCACCCCTAAATAATGTGATAATATTTTGATATTATTGCTGATATATCATGTAACGTAATACAATTTTATTGGCAACAAATTGATCTATTCCAATATCTATATCTATACATTTATACAAATAAATAAAATTGGAGTGTCTGTTTGTAATATAAAACCGCTTTCTACTAAATGCATATGTATACACGGTACATATACCAAAACAATATTTTTTACAATTTTTGTCTGTCTGTTTGTTCCCGCTAATCTCGGGAACGGCTTTATTGACGGGATTTTGACGGGACTTTCACTGGCACATAGCTTATGTAATAAGGAGTAACTTAAGTTTTTATACTAGCTGCGCCCTTGACTTCATCCGGGTAGATACTGAACAATTATAAATTCTCACGCGGACGGAGTCGCGGGCACAGCTAGTATAAATATAACGATACATTTTCATTTATGTGTTACCCTGCCGTGCCGTGCCGTCAAATAGTAGAGTAAAGCACTACAGAATCAGAATCAGGAATTCATTTATTAATTTAGCTTGATAGGCACCTGTTATGACACGTCAAAACACACAAAATAAATTAAAGTGAATAACAATGTAGGTACAATACTCAACAATTAATATTGCACATCGAGCTTACGAAAGAGACGGATCGTTTCGACTTCGTATTTGTTCTATCTACTGTGGTAGAACATTATCTCTGCTGCACACTGCCTACGTAAGCAATGACAGTCCGGTATTGGTCAAAAGTTAATCAAAATGGTTGACAAACATCAAATAGGTACGGTGCGAAAAAGATAACGCTATACAGACCCGAAATAAGCCGAAGTCTCCTTTCTTGGCTCGATGTGCAATATTTATTGTTAAGCACTGTATTGATCAATACATGTCAATTTACAAGCTAAAAATAAAACTAGTTTTCGGATTTATCACGCGTATATATGATTATTTAAAATTGAACCCGTTGTTTCGGTCGCTTTTCAGCTTCCGTGGTCTCGGGCAGATGGAGGTGGTTTTTGTCTGACAGCAGTTTGAAAAATTATTATGTGCAGCTACCTTCAACTTTTCCGTATATATAAATCCGAAAACTAGTTTTATTTCAATGAGTGCAGCTCGCGAATTCCTAAGAACATACTAAGCTAAAAATATAAATACCTATAGTCAAGAACATAACTAAGATAAAACTAAATATAATAAATTAATGTAATGAGTTTATCAGAATATCTCATTTCGCCTTTTACAAACTGATAATAAAGAGTAATGAGAAATGCCAAACTATGTGCCAGTTAGATGGTAATGTATGGCCCCGTAATAATGATCACAGAGACATAACAGGTCAAAATGCAGATGCGTCGCTGAGACCAAATTGTTGTCAGGGTGAGATTTTAAATACTCAAAAACGTTACGCGTACTGATACAAACTTAGTCAATGCTAAAATATCTATTCTTTACTAGTATTGACATAAAAATGGTTGATTTGAATAGCTAGATGTATGTTTGTGAAATGAACTTTAAGATTAGCCAGGTAGTGTTTAGTTTATTTTGAGATAATGGTGGTAGAGCTCCAGTGACGGGTGTAGGCACCACCGCATTACCTAATATACTTGCCGCTAAATGGCAGTGTTCAGCACTATCGTGTTCCGGTCAGGTGGTAATGTACGGTCCTGCAATTTCCGGCACAGAGGCATAACACCTTAGGCCTCAGGAGTGGTAACGCAGCTGCATTTTGATCTTGGTCTTTGTGTGGGTGTCTATAGGCTGCAGTCATCACTTAACATCAATATACTGCATGCTTGTTTGCCACTTCCATTACATAAAAAAAAGATAAAATATTATTGCAACAACAATCCAGGGCGCGCCGTATGATAATTTTTGTTTGTTACATACATCGCTCGAGGCTTCCTTCATGTATCCCAACTTACCACTAATAACCCATCCTTAAGAAAAGTTGAATGGAATTTATCTTTATCAGTGAATTTTCAATAATCGAGGTGTAGTACAGATACCGATGACGTAGGGTTGTTTTCACAGTAATGCTCACGATAAAATGAATTGCCACTAATCTCGCGAAGAAATGTTGTAATGTTCGTTTAGTAAAATTTTTTGTGACGCTAAAATAGCGCTTTGATTTTTAAAATACGTAATAAACATATTTTTTAAAGACGTTCACTGTTGGACAAAGCCGTCCACCAAAATGTCCAGAACAGCATCAGGGACAATGTATTGAATGTCAACATTTTGAAAATACTGTTTTTCACAGTAAAGTTTAGTTAAACAAAATACGCTTAAACTTACAGCTCCACAATAGGTATAAACCTGTGTCGTGGGTGCCGTTGTACACATACAACACAAACACAAACACCCAGACCCGAAATAAATATCTGTAGGCCATACAAATATTTGTCCCGGTGCGAGGATCGAACCCGCGACCCTTCAATTCAAACGGTCATCTCACACCGCTGGACCATGTAGTATAGTTTTTTACTGGTAACAGAACTCCAGTATCCGAGCTCGGGGGCGTAGGAACGCACGCATTATCGAGTCTTTTTGTTGCTAAATGGTAGTGTTCAACACTATCGCGTTCCGGTCAGGTGTACGGTCCTGTAATTTCCGGCACAGGATAACGTTTCTTGCTGTGTGAAAAGTCATAAATTATTTAAAGTAAAGATATTGAACCAACTATATATTCGATAATTTTAATACGACTCAAACATTTTAGCGGCCCAAGACTAATAATCATAGTCCAAGGGCCGACCCCTTTTCACCCCGGATTTATATTAAATTCCTTAGTAGCAATTTGTCGAAACAATCCCCACGGGACTATCTGACCGCGTTTTATTATTTCTAGCAGGGCTCGCATTCTGTGATTTTCTTGAAACTTGCTCTTTGTAATTGCTCAGCGATAGGGTTAAATGTCCGGAGGGCATGTAACGGTATTAGATCAACATTATCTGCCGCTTGAAAGCATTTGTAGAACAGAGGCTATGAATTATACGCAAGTTTACGGGCTATCCATACATATTTTTATATTGTAAACGGGACTTAATCGCGTACTATTTTAATCGAAGTATTTACCTCGACACTCGACGTTTCGGCCGTAATGCGACGGCCGTGGTCACGAGTAGACTGCTGCTCCATGGTGTCATCGTCTCGTACCCGCGCCAGTTCTTCGAACCACCCGCGGTTGGTCGTCATTATTTTGATTCAATACATTAAGGTCCCGACACACAACACTCACAAAAAATACTTTATAAAATACTTCGATTAAAATAGTACGCGATTAAGTCCCGTTTACAATATAAAAATATGAATACAAATCGTGAAAGTTTAAAACTATCCATACATACATACATACCTACATACAAATAAATAGAATTTGCGTGCCCCGATTTTGACGGGACTTTCACTGGCAGATAGCTGATGTGATAAGGAGTAACTTAGGCTACTTTTATCTACATACAACCATACAAACATACATACCTACAAACAAATTAATAGAATTTGAGTGTCTCCGATTTTGGGACTTTCACTAGTAGATTGGTGATGTAATAAGGAGTAATTTAGGCTATTTTTATACTAGCTGCGCCCCTGCGACTTCGTCCGGGTGGATACTGAACAATCATATTTTTTCTCACGTGGACGAAGTCGCGGGCACAGCTAGTGCTAATATAATACATAAAATGAGTTATATGTAACAATAAATTTTTACTGGCGGTTGAGCTCCAGTGACGGTGTTAGCGAGCGTAGGTTTTCTACTACTACTACAAATTTTTCTTCCGGTAGAAGAAGATAGTGGGCGATGGGGTCGTCACGTCCCGACCCCAGATGTATGAGTATATAATACTTTATTTGTTCAGCTAATATCACCTGTCTCCACGGTAGAGCATCAATCAACACGACAGATAATATGATAAAGGATGTTTATGATAAAAACAAAAGGAATTCGAAAAGAAAACAAATAAAATGGTTGAGTGGTGAAAATAAGCTTGTTTTATTATTGTTCTCTTTGACGAGAATGCGTCTTTAAGTTTTCTTTAGGTAGATACTGTGAGGTAGTTCAAAGTCTTGATAACCAAATTAGTACCTAATTGTTTGTTGTAATAGCAACTAATATTAGTTAATGTTACGTATTCATTCATGTCATTTTTTATGTAATGAAGGTGGAAAGCAAGCATGCAGCCTAAAGACACCCACACAATGACCAGAGGTTAATTTGCAGATGCGTTGCCACCCCTGAGACCGAAGTTGTTTTGTCTCTGTGTGTTACGGGGCCATATATTACCATCTAACCGGAACACGATAGAGCTGAACACTACCATTTAGCGGCAGATATTAGGTTGGGGAAAAAGTTTCTTCGCATTTTTTAAGTTAATTCAAAACATTTTTTTATATTGTTTATTTAAATTTAACTAAAGTATGTATGTACCATTTTGTTCGATAACCTTATGCCATCTTGTAGGTAGGGACATGATCCCATTGCTATAAAATTTTTGAGACTTCTCATCAAAATACCGCGACAAGTGGATTTGGCAGTCCTCTCGTGATGTTAACCTAACATTACATAAAGAATTCTGAAGAGATCGAAACAGGTGGAAATCTGAAGGTGCAAGGTCAGGACTATACGGCGGATGCATTAACACCTCCCAGCCAAACTCTCTTAATTTTTGCTGAGTGGCTATAGATGTGTGAGGTCTAGCGTTATCATGATGAAACACCACACCTCTTCTGTTGATCAATTCCGGCCGTTTTCTCTCAACTTCTTGCTTTAATCTCATCAGTTGTTCGCAGTAGAGTTCAGAATCGATAGTCCTGCCTGGTGGTAATAGCTCATAATGAATAATGCCCTTCCAATCCCACCACACATACAACATCCCCTTATTGCGAGTTAACCCGGGTTTCGCCACAGTCTGTGAAGCCTGACCGGCCTTTGACCACGACCTTTTTCGCACGTTCTTGTCGTACGTGATCAACTTTTCATCACCAGTTTTCAGCTTCTTCAAAAATGATTCGGTTTCATTACGCCGTAATAAAGAATCACAAATGAGTACACGGTTCATTAGGTTTCTTTCAGTGAGCTCGTGAGGTACCGAAATATCGAGCTTTTTTTTGTACCCAGCTTTTTTCAAATGCGCCAAAACTGTTTTGTGATCAATTCTCAGTTCTTCAGCTACGTCGCAACTACTGATATGTCGATCTTGCTCCACTTTTTCAAAAATGGCATCCGTTTTATCCCTAATAGAGCGACCAGAGCGAGGTGCATCTATGACATCAAAATTTCCGGATTGAAAACGCTTAAACCAAATTTGTGCTACTCTCACAGACACTGCACTAGGTCCATAAACATCGCAAATTTTTTTCGCGGTTTGCGTTGCATTTTTACCTTTTTTGTAGTAAAATTTTAAAATGTATCGAATTTCTTCATTACATTCACTCATCTTGACAGTACGAAAAACAAATGAAAATCACACATTTGCCTAATTTGAATTTGGAATTATGTTCTTTAAAATTTTAACTTTCAATGATACCAAAACCAGCCAGATACAAATACTACCGCCAAAGAGATTTTATTACAAGTTCATACATACTATAATGCGAAAAGACTTTTTCCCCAACCTATTACATTAGGTAATGCGGTGATGCCTACGCCCTCGAGCTCCTACACTGGAACCCTACAACGATTAAAATGTATTCACAATTTATTTTTTCAAATCCCTTTTTGTCTTGTAGAAAAACAATATAAGATATCATATTTGAACCTGCAGCAGGCCATTACTGTTACGTTGGTCATTTTTCATTTTATGGAAGTTTCTCAGTACCTCGGAGTTTGGTACCTACTGTGATCGGAGATGTCAACAGGCTCGCTATCGTTACATGGGCCAAAATGATGGTGGGTTCGCATGTATTCTTAAATACATGCATATACCTCTGGCTACCCCTTTGAGGATTACAGGCGTGATAAACTGCTCTTATCGCAAAGGACAAGTATGTGGGATGAGACAGGAGGGCGGGTGGAACGGTGCCGGCGGCATGTTTAGAATTAACATATTTTGTCTTAAATTTATTACTAAAAAGGTAACAATAAACTGAAATGGTGATCAGATATTTCAGTGGCTCAGTAGTTAGAACAATTTTATTGGGCTAGTGATCCAGTGGTCGCGAGTTCAAGTGAAATTTTTCTTTGATTTTTTAATTATTTCACTCGAATGTGTTTTTTTTCACTCCAAATTGTAGGGAAGTAGGTATTGGGTTGAATTGGGTTCCGAGCTGTGTAGCGTGCGTGAGTTCCGCACACTACTAGCGTGGACGGGGCCAGTGGGCTACCCTTTTCTTGAGCTGGGCCCAGTTGCGGGCGGTCATCGGCCGGGCATGGATGTATGCTAATGCGTTCCCGTGACGTGACCCCGCCACTGAGGGCGGACGAGTTGGAACATCCAAGGGTTTTCAGTGGGTAGACGGGTCTTCTTCTTGTCCCGGAGTCCAACATAACACAGGGTATGCACAAGAGTGCATCCACATCTAACGAATGTGCCGCGAATGTGCAGCTCCCGACTGGCTGTCGGATTTTTTCGAGTTTTCATTCTACCCCTTTTTTTATGTTATTATGTATATTCGTACCAAATTAGGGATTTCTAGGACTAAAACACTCTGAGCTAAGCTACGGACGACGGATGGACTAATCGAAACCAAAATAAGCGTTCAATAAAACGTATTATAACAATAAACTGTACAGAAAGTTGGAGAAATTATAAATGTCTAATTAATATAATCACTGTAGCAAACAGTATATTATTATACAGATCATATTATTACAGAACCCACGTCTTTCCTTGAAATACTAATTCTATAGAAATGTTATTTTGAGACAGGAGTACAGATAAACAATTAAAATTTGTGATTTGATTGGAAAACTTGCGTCACATTCAACAAAATAAACGTATACCAAAAACATTTCCATGTAAACTGTTGCCAAGTCGAGACCATATCGCTCGGACTGTCAAAAAGTTGTCAGATCTTTATAAAGCCAAGTTTCTTACTCTACACGGTCTAACTTTACAAATTCTACACTTAAGGCAAAATGAGTGGCTCTCCTGAGCTCTGAGGTATTATGCGTCTGTAGGAATAAAATGGAAAATGCATTCACTCTTCGTAATTTTTACAAAAGTGACTATGCGAACGTGAAGAAAAAGAAGTAAATAAACACTTATTTGGTATAAGCATAGAACACCAATCTATCAAAATACAAGCCCAAACGGCCCTATGCCTGTCGCCTAGATGTTTAAATGTGTGCGTGAAATCGTTTCTGTATTTTGTTAAAGTCAAGGTGTGAGTCTCGTAGTAATAGACGATTTTTGTGGTGTGCGTGTGTGTCGTACGCATTTCTCCCCGCAAAAAATGACAGACTGTTTTGCATCGGTAATAAACGCTATGGCTACTGGGAAGTCCGGCCGCGGAGGACTGGAGGGGTCCAGTCCGCCGCGGCCGTTGACCCGTGTTGCTCTATGGGTATAAGCAACCCAAACCCAAGATTTCGAGAAAAAGTAGGTAGTACCGATGCGCTTGGCTTGGATTGTCTTGGCGTGGGCACTCCGGTGTCCCCAGATAACCTAAAACGTACCATGAGTGATAAAGCAGGAGGTATAAGTGCATTTCATAATCTACTGGTGAAAAAGTTCCCCGGATGAAGCTCGAGGACGTAGGTATAGACAGACCAGTATGTCGTCATGACAAATATACTTAAATGTTTATTCATAACAAATTTTTGTTATTACGTAAGTCTCTGATCTTTGGGGCCTTTTGCCTATCCAATTAAATTTTTTATGTAAATTGTAATTGTAATGTAAACTTTTACTTTAAGAGCACTAACAATGATCTAAATAATCTAATATTATCGCTTGTTATTATCATCTTACCCTTTTTACTGGTGGTCGAGCTCCAGTGACGGAGCTCGCGGGCGTAGGCACCACCGCACTACCTAATTTACTTGCCGCTAAATGGTAGTGTTCAGCACTATCGTGTTCCGGTCAAATGGTAATGTACGGCCCTGTAATTTCCGTCAGAGGCATAACACCTTAGGCCTCAGGAGTGGTAACGCATTCGCATTTTGACCTTGGTCTTCGTGTGGGTGACTATAGGCTGCAGTCATCACTTAACATTAATGTGAACTGCAGCCTTGTTTGCCACTTCCATTACATAAAAAAAATCTATGAAAACAAGAACATCAATCAGATTATCACTACTGCTTTTATAGGAGCTACAAATTGATATGAAAAATTGACAGCAATGACAATGATGACAGCAATTTCGATTGACGGACCGCCCCCTGAGGTCAGAATCTCATAACGCAACGTCATTGAAACGAACTTGAATCGGTCCGCTGTACTACTATCATAGGCCACGCGCATTGGTTAAAGCAAGACAGGGAATCAATTCTATTTCGATTCAACGACTTTTTGTTACGAGAATAAGGCCACTGAGCTGCGGATAGACAGACGTACGGGCTTACCAACCAACATGCCGAAACTATTACGGTGCCCTGTAAGCTACGGAACGCTAAAAGGAGTCAAGATGTAAGGTAAATACTTTATTTCTATCGTCCAATTTAACTCGAGAAAACCCTGTTTCTATTTTGAAATACCAATGGAACTGAAGTTTTTGCCAATGCATTTTCTTTAAGAAATACTTAAAGCACTTAACACATTAACTTTCTGAAACGTGCCAAGGTAGCGATTAGCAGCTGCACGGAATTTCCTAAAAAGCCCATTAAGTTAGTAAGTTGGCCATTAAAGGAAAAATAAGAGGGACAAGCAAGGCAGGAACCGGGATAAATGAACAGCACTGAGAAGGGTTTTTAAGGTGAATGTTTTATTGATTTTTTATTGATGAAAGATTGTGGCAATGGTAGTCCATGTCTTTAAAATTTCAGTTATGTTATATAAGATCAAACGAACTTCTAAGCGAAGTTCGATCATTATTATATTAATCATTTTATTCGAATAATATAATTCGATATAATAACGTAAATGGTAGGAACCGTTCACAACACACTAGCAACACCGAACCCATGCCAGGAAATGGCAATGGCCAACAGGAAATGGCATTGTTAATGCCATTTCCTGTTGTCTGTTAAACCTAATTTACCTCATTCTTTAGAGTAGACAGCCTTGTCTTGCAAAACGTTAGTTGGGGTTGAGGTGGGTGGGTAACTTATATCTTTCGAATGAAATGATTAATATAATAATGATCGAACTTCGCTTAGAAGTTCGTTTGATCTTATATTATATTGCATCATTTCATTCTCAGATATAATAATATGGTAGATGTTAAGAGATGATTTTGCTAGACACATTCCATTTAGGAAACGCTATAAGTTTTCCATTTAATCAGTTTAATCACGGTAAACAGATACAATAATTGTCCTATTATTAACGTATTAGGAAAAACATAACGTATTAAATAAAATTATTTTTCATTATGATTTAACTACATAAATCAAGGTATGGGTATTATTCCGTATTTCCAAAACATACAGCTTCCGCGAACTCATTATTATTAATTATATTTAATTTATAAAACTTGGCAAATGTCATCGAATTATTTGTCCAACCAGCAGTTCTCCGGATGGTATCAACACCAACACCGGCTGCGCTGGCTGTCGACGTAGACGCATGTCGCGTGCTATGCGCTGTAAATACAGAAATATCAACACCGCTCTCTGATAATACAGTCTTAATCCAACGGCTAATTGTTTGAGCCGTAGCTGGCTTATGAGGTTTTTTGGTTGTAATAATAAGCCGTGATTCTTCGTTCCTTAAATTTTTTGTAATAAAAATATAATCTAAAATGGCTGTAGCAGGGCATATGCTTAAGTTTTCCTGAAAAAATGGTAAGAACAATGTTGGTTGTTTTCTACCTAGAGCAGAAGTTTTAATAATGTCAGTTATAAGTGTTCTTATTCCATTATCTAAATATTGTATGATATTTAATTTGATAAGAGATAATGTTTGAACCCGCTGTGCTGTGCACAAAGCGAGTAAAATAACAACTTTTTTAGTTAGATGTTCAAGACTAATATTTCTATTGGGAAACCAGTTCGAGATATGTGATAAAACTGTTTGCGGATCCCACGTAAAATTGTACTTGGGTCTACTAGGTTTTAACCTAAACACCCCTTTCAGAAGGCGTTTTATGCACTCGTCGGAACCCATATTGTTTCCTAACAATAAGGAGAGAGCTGATCTGTGAAAATTCAACGTTCCATAAGAGCTTCTTTTATTGAATTCTTCTGTTAAAAAGGAAATCATACCTGCTACGGTACCTTCTAATGGGATATAATTGTTATTATGACAAAATTGCCACCATAATTTATATGACACGCTATATTGTTTCTTAGTGTTATCAGAGAGTGATGCTAACGTTAGATCTATAGATGCAATAGGGATCTTTTTCTTTAAGAACGCTTCCCGGAGAGTTTCACTTCAGCCAGCGTAAGGTGTGCGTGCAGCGGGTGGCATTTGTTTCTGAAGGGAGAAACAAGAAGATGTTTATTCAGTCCGAAGAATAATATTTCCGAAGAAGTCATGTTTTTTATGAGAGGAAACCATGGTTGCGATGGCCACCAAGGAAACACAAATATGCCACACGCTTCATCACTTATATTTTTTTGTAAACATTTAAGTATTAAACAAAAGGGAGGAAATGCGTAAAAATATTTATGCTTCCAATTAAAAGTAAATGCATCTACAAACGTTGCATCTGGATCTGGATACCAAGATGCGAACACTTTTGTTTTGGCGTTAACGCGTGTAGCAAATAGGTCAATATCCGGTTGCCCCAGCTTTAGAGAAATCTGATTAAATACATTATTTGAGAGGCTCCATTCTGTATCAGGGTTAGTTCTCCTGGATTCCCTCATCAGCTGACAAATTATCTTTAGTGTTTACATACGAGGCCGACAACCAAATATTTCGGCACTCACACCATTGCCAGATTTGCTTAGCAAGTTTGTGTAGGTGAAGATATTGAATACCCCCCATCTTATTAATGTAACTTAATGCTGTTTTATTATCTGTTCTTAACAATATTGCGCAGTTAGTACATTCTTTTGCGAAGACCTTTAGTCCTAAAAATATGGCCAGTAATTCTAAATAATTTATATGGAAAGCTTGTTCTTTGTCACTCCAAAACCCATGGTCCCATTTATCACCACAAACTGCACCCCAGCCAGTTCGAGAAGCATCGGTAAAAATTTCTAAGGAAAAATCGGGCGTTTTCATAAAATTTTTGCATTTATATATTTGATGGGCCCACCACTGCAAATCTTCTAAAATGCAGTCACATTTAGATACATTAATTTTACAGTCGTAGTTATGAAATGTTTGTAGTAAAAGGTATTTTTGTCTCTCTAATGTTTTAGTGTATAGCCATCCATATTTGACGGCTGGGCAGGCGGCTGTTAAGACTCCTATTAATTGTGAAAAATCTCGAATAGAACAATTTGGGAGTTTTAAAAATTTTTGTATTAATTGTGCAATATAATTTCGTTTTTCATCTGGCAAATATAAATCTAAGGTGCGGGTATCAAAAACAAAATCCAAAAACTTGCATCGTTGTCGAGGTACAAGATAACTTTTCTTGAAATTGACTACGAAGCCTAAACAAGCCAAAAGACGTAAGGTTTCATTAATATTTGCATGGCATTCTGCATAACTACTCGCAAAGAATATCGTCCAAGTAAGCAACTGATTTATATCCTCTGCTTCATATAGAAGTTATCACTGCTTTCATAAGTTTGGTAAACACTCTCGGAGCTATTGACAATCCGTATGACATTGCATTAAATTGATAAGTTATCAAATTAATTTGATCATTTGTAAATTGAAACCTTAAATATTTACGAGAGTTAACATTTATTGGTACTAATAAGTAAGATTCTTTCAAATCAATAGTAGCTAAAAAATTTTGCCTTCAGATTAGTTTTGTAGCGGTTCTGTGGTCTTCCATTTTAAAATGTGTTTTTTCAACAAACTGGTTAAATAACTTAAGATTTAATATGAATCTTTTGCCTCCATTCGACTTTGGAGCCAAAAAGATTTTAGAAAAATATTCTCCGGCAACGGGTTTACAATTTTGAATGGCTCCTATTTCTATAAGATCGTTAATTGCTAAAGAAATTGCTAATTTTTCAGATTCAGACCAAACCTGTTTAGGTATGTTCGACTGAATGACATCTTCGCATAAAGGAATGTCTATCCCTTGTTTAACCCATCTAAGAATAGTGGGATTGTTAGTAATATTGCGCCAATAATTGTAAAATAATTGTATTCTGCCGGCATGTACCTGATTTAACGCCGTGGAGGTCGGGGCTGGGCACGAGTCCTCGAGGTTGTTTTCGGGTAGCTTGACGAAGAGTGCGGGTAGGCTACTTGCGCTGATGTCGGCGCCGGACCCGGGGCTGGTCGGTGGGTCGTCCTCTTGTAACCTCCTCGCGCCCCCCGGTGACGAGGAGGTCCCATCGCGTTTCCCTGGAAGTAGGGTCGGCTGCAAGCTGCTGGTAAACTCTGAGTTGAAGGACGTGAAATTGGGGCTTTTTTAATTTATTGGACTTGTTTAGTAATACTTTGGGTGGCCTTGATTGTGTCGGATAAATCTTTTCCGAACAAAGCGTGGTCTCTTTCAGTTTGAACTGTCAGGAGTATCTTGTCTAAAGATGGAGTTATAATTTTTTTCCTCGTTTCTGTTGCTTGACAATGTAAATCGGCAAGCAACCGACAACCGTCGCCTATATGCTTAATAGCTTTGGTTTTGTCCCCATCTTTGTCCAAAAGCACGTTAAGACCCCTGGCTATCGCTGTTATTCCTATTCCGAGTTGTTGTTGCGACGTAGCTAATTTTTTGTCACGAAATTTGCCGGAATCGGGGATAGCCATTGCAATTTCCGGATTCAGTGAGAGTGTTTGTAGCAAACTACAATTTTCGGGGATTTGGTAATCTCGAGATAATTGTTCTCGGCAGTCTTTTGTCAATCCCCTTTTCAATAATGGCATCCATATTTTAGCTAAATTTTCGTGGATTTTATCGCCGAATTCCGGCACTTCATCCACGATTTCTCCCAGGGCTGCTAAAATATTTGGGTCTTATTCCGAAGACATTCAGTCATTGGGGGTCGGGTCGACCGGGTTAGAGTCTTCCACCGGTAAGGAGTCAGCTTCTAGGATTGGTACCTCTTGTGCCACCTCGGTTACGTCGTCCGCAACGGGATTAATAGTTGTAATCACTTCTTCGTGTATTGTATCATCTGTTAACAATTTTTTCTAAGATGTAGGTAGTTATAAAATGTAAAAAATATTATTTCGTTTTAAGAACAGTGTTATATGCGGTTTTAATTTCTAAAACCCATTTCCATGTTCCAATATCACCATCGTGTTATCATCTCTGATAACCTCCCGGCATTATAGAAAAAAATACCTTTGTGTTATCATCGCGGATAACCTCCCGGTATTTTGGTAAGAATAACCTTCGTGATGCCATCGCGGACATCCTCCCGGTCTATTTCACTTGTTGTCACACTTAATGAAGGATATTGCACAGTACTTACTTGTTTCGGTCTCCGAATCAGACGATAGCAATACGCGACGACGTTGTTTCTTTTCGAGTCTTCTAATTTTCTTCTTGTAGTGTTCGATCTGTCTTTTGCGTTTCTTTTAGGCATCCTGAATACGTCCGGTTCGTTGCAACCGCGCGAAACGAATGAGGTAAATTAGGGTTAACAGACAACAGGAAATGGCATTAACAAAAAAAAAACTCTTTAAACGTTCGGTGTTGCTAGTGTGTTGTGAACGGAACTACCATGTTATTATATCTGAGAATGAAATGATGCAATATAATTAAGGATTATATTAGGTGGGAAATTGTTTTGCATAATCTGACATGGACATTACTGTTGTGGATTGTCTATACATATATATCTATACAAATAAATAAAATTGGAGTGTCTACAGTGCAGTGAGTACATATGTATGTATACACGGTACATATACCAAAACAACATTTTTTACAATTTTTGTCTGTTTGTCCGTCTGTTTGGCGGGGTTAATCTTGGGAACGGCTCAACCGATTTTGACGCGACTTTCACTGGCAGATAGCTGATGTAATAAGGAGTAACTTAGGCTACTTTTATACTAGCTGCGCCCACTACTTCGTCCGGGTAGATACTGAACAATCATAACTGCACACGCGGGCGAAGTCGCAGGCACAGCTAGTATGATTTATCATTAAAATAAAGAATGTAAATGTGTATACGTAAATTGTGTTAAACCCACACACATAGCTTTTGTGTAGATGTTTATAGACAGCGTTCATTACATAACATCCAAGTGAATTGCATGCTAGTTTGCTACTTTAGTTACATAAAAATATACATTTTAACGCATAAGAATTATTATTATACTTAAAATTTTATATAATAAATATTATAAGTAAAATAAAAATAAAATATATATACATATTATTTACTAACTTTATATGTATATATAAATAAAGTAAGTCTTTATTTTTCCTAACAAATAAAATACATTAAAATATCCGTAGATATCCGTTTCTTCTCCCTTTAATAATATGGTGTGTATGTTTATATTTTTTCATTTTAAATTGAAACGTGATTAGTAACTTCATTTATCATTTTAATCTAAAAAACTAAAAAATATATACTTTCAAGTCGATTTATATAATATGAAGAAAATGGTTCTAATTCAGATTCTTTCAAGTCGATTTATATTTGTTTGTAATTGTAATTAATAATTGGTGTCGTTGAATTTTGACTGTAAAATTATTCATCTATTCCGTGGTAAAATCTGTTAAAACAGACTTCACTACTGGGATGAAATGTAATGAGATATTGTTTTTATAAAACTACTTCTGAAGTGTTGTGGTAAAAGATACTTAAGCTTAATCTGTGTCATTCGTTAGTTAGAAATGACTAGCATTTACGGCTTGCCTTTTCTATACGACTTATTGCCTAGATGGTCCCGCTCCTATTAAACTTCACAGCTCCAGACTTACAAGTTTGTTTGGTTTTATAATTTAGTGTTTCTATTCGACGCTGCTTAATGTAAAATCTGGGGTTCAGTTTTAGTTGCGAGGCAAAAGTGCCCCGTTACGCTTCGCCTATGAGCGTGGTTTGAGTTATAAGAGTTAGCTGTTCTTTTCACGTGTCCTTTGACACGTTAAAATCAATTTTTGTTTGCATCTTTACTTGGCAATTGATAAATTTGGTAGTAGTTGTTTACCATTTTATCTATACATAAAATAAGACAGTGAAAATCAAGTGTCTGCATATAAGATATTTTATTTAACTGCTACGGTAGCAGGCTACTACTACTACGCTGAGGTCCTGGGTTCGATTCCCGCGTTTCAGAGATAATGGTGTAAAGTCCTTTATCTCTGGTTCTATTGGATTTTTTACATTTCTAGAAATTTCCCAGTACTACGAAGTTTGGTAATATGCCCGGAGATGTCAACAGGCTCGCCACCTGTTACATGGGCCAAAAACGTAACCGGTACATCGTGGGTGTTTGCATGTATGCTTGAATGCATGCATTTACCTCTGCCTACCCCTTCGGGGATTACAGGTGTGAAGTTACGTTTTTACGTATACAGCCGTGGGCGCGCACTCACTGTCCGTAAGGTAAGAGCGACCACAACTACCTCGCCGAACGTTTGAGTTCTGCGATGAGGGAGTATCGCAGCGTCTCTTGAGAGGCCACGATCAACCGCGCCAGTGACCTCCTATAAGCACTCATGCGAGCTCACGAGTTACACCACCTACCGTTGTTATCCAATAACGATTGTACGTGTGTAACTCGTTACTGTTTCGAATCACTGTTCCGAAAGATTGGAACACCAATACTGTTTCAAATGCATCATTTGGAACTCGAACATTATTGCTCTCTGTTTAGCGCGTTCATGTCGCTTGAGTGATTGTGTGTGACCGCATGACCGCAACCGAGACACTTGACATTTGAAACATTTGAATCTGAATCAGTTAGTGGAGCGAGAGAGCGAGATAACAATACAACACTAAGCAAGTGAGAGTAGGATACCAAATGAGATGATATTTTGTTACTTATTCCGTTGCGCCTATACAGTACCTTATGCACGTAATATTAACGACTATGGCGTTTGTAAGACGAAAAATTCAAGAGCGTTTTTCGTTTGCATTATTTTGCTTTTATGAACCGAGTTGTTTGTTTTGGACTTTCGCCACAGTAGATCTTTGACGCAATGTGCCAAATGTTCGAAATGATTCATACAGTTAAGTGTTTCAGATGCTAATGTTCCAATCACAAAGGTGAGACGTTTCTCGAATCAAGATCGCTGCCACTCATGCCTTACCCCATCCAACCGCAAGCCTTCAAGTGTTGCTTTTAGTACGTTTATAAATCAAACGTGAGAAATGGTTCGCAACTACCGCGGACAACAGACGGCGCAAGTTGTGACGGTCCTTGCGGCAACTCCACACGAAAACCCCTTGATTATGAAATGTGGAATCTTGAATGAAAGAGAATAAGTTTGCAATCTAAACTTCAAGCGGGCTTGTGAGTTTTGCTGCGCTTGTCTGGTGGTGTAAACTCTAAAAAAAGTGGCCAAGTGCGAGTCGGACTAACAGGGTTCTTTTCGAGTTTTGCTGCGCTTGTCTGTTGGTGTAAACTCTAAAAAAAGTTTGGGTCGGAGTAACAGGGTTCTGTATGTGAGAGATTTCCTAAACTTCTTTAAATGCTTGACTTCTCAGAGGTTTTTTCCTGTAATTTATAGGGAAAGAAAAATTTTTGCACGACGGTAATCAAAAGATCGATCATCGGATCGCTGATTCCCGAAATAGTAGACTAGTTCGGGAATCTATGGATTCAATATAAACTATTGTTATAATGTTTTTGTGAATAAATGATCTCTCGTCAGCACGGGGTCCAATTTGAACCCCGGACCTTTGTCAGGCTTGTGCGGGGACATGGGGGGTCCAACACGTAGAGGCCCTTTTGAGAATTTTGATCTACTTTGTAATGGGTTATATTCGGCGGGACCTCTCTCTGACTGCATCAATAGTTAATACAGACACAGACAGACCCCGTAGAATATATGGGATTATTGTAATGATAAGTGATTCGCCAAACTTAGGGCTATGTGAGTGAACTAGGGGGACTAGCTGGCTGGGCCTTTGGAGTGAGATCCGGCACCTGCCTATATTCAACATCTTGTGAATAAATGATTATTATTATATAAATTATTATTTATTATATTTGCAATATTTTTTCTATAAATGGAAAACATAGGCTGGCATAGGAAATGGCAGTTTGTATGAAAAATGAAACTGGTGTTTAAAACTTTTTGCATAGATATTTAATTATAAGGATAAAATATGTGGTTATAAAATATAGGATTAACCCACGAACGGATCCTACAAAAAAAGTTGTAATTAACAATTTTTATATTTTTTTCTAGTTTCTATTACATAAAAAGACCTTGATGTCACGGTCCGCAAACCGTGAAAAGGCGACATCGCACCAAAATGGAACACAGCAGAGAGCGCGAAACAATCCCTCACTTTTTGTTTCTTTCGGACAAAGAAGGTTTACGCTGCAGGCGGTACGATGTGTCTTTCTCGAATAACACACTTTATGAGACCAACATTGCCCGATCCGACTCACTCCCATATCACGTATAACCGGCTACATAGTTGAGGGTCCAAATAAACTGGACACTTTACACATGTCTTGCTCCGAGACATAAAATACGGAGGTTTTCAAAAGAACTGTGGCGTGTCATGTATCCGTCTGCAGTTGTCAGAGGTCTTTTGATCGTCGCTCCTTTTTTCGCTTATATCTTTGGATTTTATATGGCATGTTTCCTGAGGTTGTAATTATAGTTGTGCTCTTTTGGGATAAAAGGGATGGGTGTTAAATATTGACCTTGAAAAACGATGAGGTTTGATTTATTTTTAAGGCATTGAATTTGTATGTATGTATGTATCTTCACGCCAGGTCCCTAACGGGGTAGGCAGAGAGTGTAGAGCGCCAGACATCCCGGTTCTGACAAACCTCTCGTGCCTCGTCTACCTTCATCATTCTCTTCATACATGCACGCCGATTCCTAAGACTTTTGACCCCACCATCAGACAGAACTCGACCTATTTGGTCATGGTAGGTCAGCCTTGGTCTTCCTGGGCCTCTGCAACCATCCACATTAGCATTGTATATCTGTTTAGTCATTCGCTCATTCGACATTCTTTCTATATGCCCGAACCATCGGAGCATGCCTTTTTTCATTTTTACACCGATACTATCATTCACACAAAGTCTCTTTCTTCGACACAATTACAGTATTTTTAAAAAAATGTAATGGAAGTGGCAAACAAGCATGCAGGCACAGAGGTATAACACCTTAGGCCTCAGGAGTGTTAACGCATCTGAATTTTGACCTTGTGTCAGTGTCTATAGGCTGCAGTCATCACTTAACATCAATGTGAACTGCATGCTTGTTTACCACTTCTATTACTTTAAAAAATAGTAGGTAATTAAGGTGCTCTCTGGTGTGGTTACGCGTCATTTTCGTGTGGACGTGTTTAACATATTAAAAAAAAAGAAATCATCGACAACTGGACTTTATCTATTCTTCTATAGGTATTCTATTGAATCCATGACTAGTAGCATTATATAAAAAATCTGTGAAATTCTTATTATCTGTACCAAATTCCTTACAAAACAGCGGCAAAGTTAGCAAATAAGGTACATATTTCAAAATAACAACATTTTGTTTTATATTATTTCGCATTAACACATGCTTGTACCATAAACCAAAGTAATAAATGCTACCATAAAGCAATGTAATTAATGTGAAGGAAAGATTTGACAAATCGGGCAGGGCTTCAGTAGCTCAATTGGAAGAGCGGCTGGACTAGATTCCCAGTAGGTCGCGAGTTCGAGTCTTGCCTGAAGTCAAATTTTTCTTTCCATTTTTCTTTAAATAAAATAACAACATTTTACTGCGACTTTTATTCAATACGAACTTCCCTTTGACAGCGTCCATACGTTGTAATAAAGACATCCCGGACCAAGTGCTAATGTGTTATTATGTAAACCATAAATACATATTACGGGGGAAAAAGAGAAAATTCGGTGCTTACAATGTAGGATGTATTATAATACTGTCTTCGGAATGGGTTTTATGGGGGTCTTGTGTGATATGTTGGTTGTGATAATGGAATCTAACGTAACCATAGATTACATTGTTGGGAACAATATTGTCTTTTCGGGGTATTTTTGGGGATTGTGCTCATTATATCACCCTGGTTGTGATATTGCTGTTTCCTGGTGATAGATAATTGCTTCGATGAATGGTAGCAGACTATTGCCGAGTTAAGGTTGAGGTTACGGGTTCGTTCTTCGAATTAGAGAGAGATTTTTAGGCATATAAGCGAACGTACTTATATATCTCTGATTTCGAGGAAAATAAGCATGGAGCTTTGTTTTTCCGGTAATGGTCAATTTTGGCCTTTTATCTTAAATAATAAGCGATCTGTTCGATTAATCGAGACGAGTGCGGCGGTGTGTGATGTGTTCCGGTTAGGTAGTAATGTACGGCCCTGTAATATCCTGCACAGAGGCATAACACCTTAAGCCTAAGGAGTAGTAACGCATCTGCATTTTGACTCTTGTTTTTCTGTAGGTGTCTGTAGGCTGCAGTCATCACTTAACATCAATATGAGCTGAACGCTTGTTTGCCACTTTCATAACATAATAAAAAACTTGTGGAAGAATTCCCCTCCACTAGACGGCGTCCTTGGGAAAGGCTTCTACCGAAAATGGGCGAACTTTGCATGAAGTGATGAAAATACATTTGTGACACTATGTTACCAACGTAAAATACCTTAAAGGAGTCGAGACATGACGACTCCTTTAAGGTATTTTAAT
The DNA here is from genome assembly GCA_036365455.1 of Macrosoma leucophasiata. Lineage (NCBI taxonomy): Eukaryota > Metazoa > Arthropoda > Insecta > Lepidoptera > Hedylidae > Macrosoma > Macrosoma leucophasiata. The sequence continues at coordinate 16,460,741 of JAWQUS010000021.1, forward strand.
AAAAAATAAATAAAGTTAAATATTTAATTCTAACAAACTCTTAGTCCCTCGGTTTCCAATTAATCAGTCTCGAGTTTAAAAAGTTAATTTTATCTGTGTTTGTAAAAGCTGTATAAATCAAGGGTGTCCCTTTTTCAAGTTATTTATGGGACAATTTCAGTAACGTTTAGTTTGAAATTAACGGTGGAATGCGAAGAACTGGCCTTTTGTAATTAGTGGGTTCTAAGATCTCAAGAAGGGCTGAGAAATTATTTTGTTTTAGGTACCTAAGTATTTTTTGTAGTATGAGTTTTAGTAATTATGTGCCTGAAAGTCTAAATCTTTTATTGTTTATTTTTTATTAAAAAATCTTAGCAATAGTATAACAAAAGCACACAATACAATGAGGTAAAATATTAAAAATCAGTTGTTGGAATAATATGAAATAATAAAGTTTTTTTTTATGCAAGGAAGGTGGCAAGCAATCATGCAGCTCACATATTGATGTTAAGTGATGACTGCAGCCGATAGATATCTACACAAAGACCAGCGGTCAAAATGCAGATGCGTTGCTATCCCTTAGACCTAAGTTGTGATGTCTCTGTGATAGTTATTACGGGGCCATGCATTACCATCGAGACGAGATTAGTACGGCTCTCAAACAGCTCAAAAACAACAGGGCCCTGCGTAGCTGTTGCGTAGCTCAGCCCGCGGCTCCGCCCGCGTGCAACAGCTACGCAAGTCGCTAGCAAGTCGCTTTTCGCGTGACCTATGGAAAGTCAACAAATCATCCCATGGCATCCCACAGGAACATTTTTTCGGGATGAAAAGTCTTCTATAATCTAAGTCAGTTAATACTCTATCTGTATAACAAATTTCATCAAAATCTGTTCAGTAGTTTCGGCGTAATTGACGGACAAACATCCAAACACCCATACAAAGAAACTTTTACATTTATAATATTAGTGTGAAAGTGTCAATAGTGTAATATTATAGTAGGAAGAAAAGTAACTTCACGCCTTTAATCCCTGAAGGGGTAGGCGGAGGTAAATGCATGCATTCAAGCATACGTGCAAATACCCACGATTCGCCGATTACGTTTTGACCCATGTAACAGGTGGCGAGCCTGTTGACATCTCCGGGCACATTACCAAGCTTCGAGGTACTGAAATACTAAAATTTCCAGAAAATAGATAAATCCCAATAGAACCAGAGATAAAGGACTTTACATCATTAACTCTGTTATCCCCCTACCCGGGAATCGAACCCAGGACCTCAGCGTAGTAGTAGTGGCCTGCTACCACTAAGCTACCGAGACAGTTTATAGTAGAATTAAGTTAAAACATTAAACTTGTGCAACAATATCAGTACGCGGAGACGCTTAGTAAAGAAATCTTATAAGAAACTATGACACACCCTTAACCTACATATTTCATTTCGTCGTCCTTGTACCCGATCACAATAATTGAAATCCGGATAAAGAATTACTTTCGTATTTATTTGGGCCTTTCGTCTAAATACCGGGTAACGGCTATTGGCAATAATTCCCGGGCGAAGCAATAACCGGCTCCTGTAATGTCCGTTATGATTTACTATTCACTGTAAACAGACCAAGTAAAATTGTTTATGTGCTTGAACAAGTTGTTGCCCAAGGTAGGGGGATGACTGCAGCCTATAGAAACCCACACAAAGACTAAGGTCAAAATGCAGATGCGTTACCACTCCTCAGGCCTAAGGCGTTATGCCTCTGTGCTGGAAATTACAGGGCCATACATTACCACCTGATCGGAACACGATAGTAATGAACACTACCATTTAGCGGCAAGTATATTAGGTAATGCCTACGCCCGCGAGCTCCGCCACCAGTAAAGCTAAGCTTCAATGCTGTTTTTGTTCATTTAATAAACTAGGTATTGCCCAGGACCTCGTCATCGTGGTATTCTTCACACAAATGACAGATTTCCAAACAAACTTTCATCTCTGACTAACCTCCTATTTATCTTATATCCCAACCTTTAAGAAGAGCGTTTGTGTAGGGTCGTGTATATAAAAAAAAAGATTTGCCAGATCACTACAATTGGTGTCGAATACTGTCGAAGAGAGCGACACCGTAATAACGACAGACAGTAGGTAATTTGAACTAAGGTTCCTTATTGATATTCCAAGAGGTTGTTGGACAGTTTTGAAGTGATTTTTTTGATTGGAAAAAAAAACTCAACACTTCTTTACCAATATTACAATAATTGTTACGCGGGAAATAGTCAATATGTAACTTAATGAGTACTATATTACTCAGTACAAGGTTCTACAACAGAGATAACAATGATTTACACGATTTACACCTTTTATATGGGTTAGTAATTCAAATACATACGTTAGGTTATGTTACTTTGCCGGTACCGTGTTCCTCAAATCTTGAAATTATTGCACAGATATTACGTAAACACTTACAAATTATAAAATTCTCTCAATTAAGGGGCAAATAATACAATTATTAGTGAATTATACCAATTAATAAATATTAAAAGTTAATTTAAATACGGGACAGTCAAAATCAGCTGTTAGCTCGACCACTGTTGCCAGCCTACTCACACATAGGCCAGAGGCAGAGAATAATGTAATAATACTACGTGGGCACTTCGACGTCCCGTCCGATTTCCCCTCACCCAACCTCCTCCCCTCTTATGGGCGACGTTTGGTATTCTCTACGTGTTACGCACACAGGTTCACGTGTTGTCACTGATTGATATCTGTGTCCCTTTTTCAAGTTATTTATGGGACAATTTCAGTAACGTTTAGTTTGAAATTAACGGTGGAATGCGAAGAACTGGCCTTTTGTAATTAGTGGGTTCTAAGATCTCAAGAAGGGCTGAGAAATTATTTTGTTTTAGGTACCTAAGTATTTTTTGTAGTATGAGTTTTAGTAATTATGTGCCTGAAAGTCTAAATCTTTTATTGTTTATTTTTTATTAAAAAATCTTAGCAATAGTATAACAAAAGCACACAATACAATGAGGTAAAATATTAAAAATCAGTTGTTGGAATAATATGAAATAATAAAGTTTTTTTTTATGCAAGGAAGGTGGCAAGCAATCATGCAGCTCACATATTGATGTTAAGTGATGACTGCAGCCGATAGATATCTACACAAAGACCAGCGGTCAAAATGCAGATGCGTTGCTATCCCTTAGACCTAAGTTGTGATGTCTCTGTGATAGTTATTACGGGGCCATGCATTACCATCGAGACGAGATTAGTACGGCTCTCAAACAGCTCAAAAACAACAGGGCCCTGCGTAGCTGTTGCGTAGCTCAGCCCGCGGCTCCGCCCGCGTGCAACAGCTACGCAAGTCGCTAGCAAGTCGCTTTTCGCGTGACCTATGGAAAGTCAACAAATCATCCCATGGCATCCCACAGGAACATTTTTTCGGGATGAAAAGTCTTCTATAATCTAAGTCAGTTAATACTCTATCTGTATAACAAATTTCATCAAAATCTGTTCAGTAGTTTCGGCGTAATTGACGGACAAACATCCAAACACCCATACAAAGAAACTTTTACATTTATAATATTAGTGTGAAAGTGTCAATAGTGTAATATTATAGTAGGAAGAAAAGTAACTTCACGCCTTTAATCCCTGAAGGGGTAGGCGGAGGTAAATGCATGCATTCAAGCATACGTGCAAATACCCACGATTCGCCGATTACGTTTTGACCCATGTAACAGGTGGCGAGCCTGTTGACATCTCCGGGCACATTACCAAGCTTCGAGGTACTGAAATACTAAAATTTCCAGAAAATAGATAAATCCCAATAGAACCAGAGATAAAGGACTTTACATCATTAACTCTGTTATCCCCCTACCCGGGAATCGAACCCAGGACCTCAGCGTAGTAGTAGTGGCCTGCTACCACTAAGCTACCGAGACAGTTTATAGTAGAATTAAGTTAAAACATTAAACTTGTGCAACAATATCAGTACGCGGAGACGCTTAGTAAAGAAATCTTATAAGAAACTATGACACACCCTTAACCTACATATTTCATTTCGTCGTCCTTGTACCCGATCACAATAATTGAAATCCGGATAAAGAATTACTTTCGTATTTATTTGGGCCTTTCGTCTAAATACCGGGTAACGGCTATTGGCAATAATTCCCGGGCGAAGCAATAACCGGCTCCTGTAATGTCCGTTATGATTTACTATTCACTGTAAACAGACCAAGTAAAATTGTTTATGTGCTTGAACAAGTTGTTGCCCAAGGTAGGGGGATGACTGCAGCCTATAGAAACCCACACAAAGACTAAGGTCAAAATGCAGATGCGTTACCACTCCTCAGGCCTAAGGCGTTATGCCTCTGTGCTGGAAATTACAGGGCCATACATTACCACCTGATCGGAACACGATAGTAATGAACACTACCATTTAGCGGCAAGTATATTAGGTAATGCCTACGCCCGCGAGCTCCGCCACCAGTAAAGCTAAGCTTCAATGCTGTTTTTGTTCATTTAATAAACTAGGTATTGCCCAGGACCTCGTCATCGTGGTATTCTTCACACAAATGACAGATTTCCAAACAAACTTTCATCTCTGACTAACCTCCTATTTATCTTATATCCCAACCTTTAAGAAGAGCGTTTGTGTAGGGTCGTGTATATAAAAAAAAAGATTTGCCAGATCACTACAATTGGTGTCGAATACTGTCGAAGAGAGCGACACCGTAATAACGACAGACAGTAGGTAATTTGAACTAAGGTTCCTTATTGATATTCCAAGAGGTTGTTGGACAGTTTTGAAGTGATTTTTTTGATTGGAAAAAAAAACTCAACACTTCTTTACCAATATTACAATAATTGTTACGCGGGAAATAGTCAATATGTAACTTAATGAGTACTATATTACTCAGTACAAGGTTCTACAACAGAGATAACAATGATTTACACGATTTACACCTTTTATATGGGTTAGTAATTCAAATACATACGTTAGGTTATGTTACTTTGCCGGTACCGTGTTCCTCAAATCTTGAAATTATTGCACAGATATTACGTAAACACTTACAAATTATAAAATTCTCTCAATTAAGGGGCAAATAATACAATTATTAGTGAATTATACCAATTAATAAATATTAAAAGTTAATTTAAATACGGGACAGTCAAAATCAGCTGTTAGCTCGACCACTGTTGCCAGCCTACTCACACATAGGCCAGAGGCAGAGAATAATGTAATAATACTACGTGGGCACTTCGACGTCCCGTCCGATTTCCCCTCACCCAACCTCCTCCCCTCTTATGGGCGACGTTTGGTATTCTCTACGTGTTACGCACACAGGTTCACGTGTTGTCACTGATTGATATCTGTGTAATAGAGACCAAATTAAGCGTATGTATAGAATTTTGGCGGAGTGTCCGCGGTGTGTCAGAGGTTAAAAATACCTGATACCTTAGTTATGAGGTACCTATGTCTCTGTGATAGTTACTACAGGGCCATACAAATATAAAAACACAATAATTTATAACATTCCATAGCTTTCGATACAACCTGGGCCTTACACAAAACTCTCATAACGTGATTCGAACTACCCGCTGTACCGTAAAGATACCATGATTAAAGGTTCGTCACATAAAACGGATTACTAAATAATGTTACGGGATCCTCGATAATGAAATTACATCAAGTTACCAATTTCATCGTATAATAATATTTGAAACATCACTTGCTGTTATTTAATTAAATTGTAATTCCCTGTTGCTGCTGGTGAAATAGGATAAGATAGATAAAAAATACTTAGTAATAAATAGTTGGTAATAGATGGCGCTGCTGCTACCATAAAGCAATGCAATAGATGTGAAGAAAAGATTTGACAAATCGGGCAGGGCTTCAGTAGCTCAATTGGAAGAGCGGCTGGACTAGATTCCCAGTAGGTCGCGAGTTCGAGTCTCGCCTGAAGTCAAATTTTTATTTCCATTTTTCTTTAAAAATAAAATATATTTCACAAGCATGTGTTGATGCGAAATAATATAAAAACAATTAAAAAATACTTACAGGTGGTAGAGCTCCAGTGACGGAGCTCGCGGGTGTAGGCACCACCGCATTACCTAATATACCTACTTGCCGCTAAATGGTAGTGTTCAGCACTATCGCGTTCCGGTCAGGTGGTAATGTACGGCCCTGTAATTGCCGGCACAGAGGCATAACACCTTAGGCCTCAGGAGTGGTAACGCATCTGCATTTTGACCTTGGTCTTTGTGTGGCTGCTTCACTTAACATCAATGTGAACTGCATGCTAGTTTTCCACTTACATGACATTAAAAAAAAAACTCCTTATTGTACGTTTCCGATTCCTGCGTACCTACATATTTTTCCGGTTTCTGCGTACTTATTTTTACATTGTTTTAACACGATGCACAATAGAAGGTCTTATAAGATTTTTACTCTAAAAACTGGTAAAAAAGTTTAGCTTTTAGTTAGTAGTTTGAAAAAAGAGTGCAGAATTTGGTAGTCTGTATCTTTGGTAATAATTCTTATCCACACACATAAAAGCAAAAGTACACTTACTCAACAAGTGCAAGTTACAAGTTCTAAGGGTGAGATTCACAGACCGCACTACGACTTCACTTTGAGCAAAGTACGCCTTTGAACTGTCAAAACCCATACTAAACTGACAGTTCTAAGCATACTTTGCTCAAAGTAAAGTCGTAGTGCGGTCTGTGAATCTCACTATAAGAGTTTCAAACTTTGCTCGGGAGTTTTTTTAGAGTGAGGCATGTTTCACCTTATATCAAATCAATTCGTCGTTGTCATGAAATAATAATATTAAAATCTTCACATCCGATAACCTAATTAAATTGTTATTCTCTGTGAATGCCTTTGATAGACGAGACCTTTCTTCATAGAATAACGGGCCACCGGCCGCGGCGGACCGGAGGCAGAGAATATGTAATAATACTACGTATAGACACTTCGACGTTCCGCCCGATTTCCCCGCATCAACCAACCTACCAACCGTCCCCTCTTATGGGCGACGGTTGGTATTTTCTACGTGATACGTACACAGGTGCACGTATAAATACTGGTGGTAGAGCTCCAGCGACGGAAATTGCGGGCGTAGGCACTACCGCATTACATACTTGCCGCTAAATGGTAGTGTTCAGCACTTTTATTTTTTATCTTATTAATTAAATTAAATTTTTAATGTACTTAACTATTTTTATTTATATTTTTTTTTTCTCAAATTACCGAACCGTTGTCTTGTTTTTACTTTAATAGAAATATGTATGGAAATATTTAAGGACCACTGCGATACAAGCCTAGCTTAGTGCAGGGTCCATTGTAAATGTTTATGCTTATATAAGAACAATGTTTAATATAGAATAAATAAATAAATAAATCGTGTTCCGGTCAGGTGGTGTACGGCCCTGTAATTTCCGGCACAGAGGCATAACACCTTAGGCCTCAGGAGTGGTAACGCATCTGCATTTTGACCTTGGTCTTTGTGTGGGTGTGTATAGGCTGCAGTCATCACTTAACATCAAACTGAACTGTATGCTTGTTTTACCACTTACGTTACATAAAAAAAAAATACACGTCATTGATTGATGTCTGTGTAATAGAGACCAAATTAAGCGTTTGTATGGAATTTTGGAGGAGTGTCCGCGGTGTGCCGGAGGGGAGTAGCCATTGCAGGTTTTCCCCTCTGTAAAGTACAAGCACAAGTGATACTATGCCTGTCGCCGAGATGTGAAAATGTGTGCGTGAAATTGTTTATGTATTTTGTTAAAGTCAAGGTGTGAGTTTCGTAGTAATAGACCATTTTTGTTGAGTGTGTGTGTCACACAAATTTCCCGCCCCAAAAAGTTACAGACTGTCTTGCAACGGTAATAAACACTATGGCTACTCCCCTCCAGTCGGCTGGTGGCCTGTGTTGCTCTATCTTTTTCTTTAAACAACTAATATTCAGGAAAAAGAGTTAGTATAAGGTTTGTGAATTTGTATCGGTAAAGTAAACATCATTAACTTCGCTTGACTGGGGCGATTCGCACCCTTCTCGCCGTCATAATATCCTCATAAAAGCTCATAAAATCATTTCACAAAAGAAAACAACCTCTTCATTTCTTAAATCTATCTATTTATGTAGTAGTTATGTATGTAAGCGAATGTTCAAGGAGGAGTTAAGGAAAATTAGCGGCCAAGTGCGATTCGGACTCGCCCATACACGCTACCGTAGAAAGTACGTAATATTTCCCGAGAGTTGTTTTATTTACATGTTTAGAAAATATACTCGTTCTATTTCTCAAAAACAATACCTACCATATATTTTTAAATTGTTAACAATCGTCTTCCAAAAGTTAGAGGGATATAGATAGAGTTAGTGTTACATTTCACATCCTTCTCTAACTTAAAGAAATCTGTTAGAGTTAGAGAAGGATATGAAACGTTACAATAATTTTAACTTTAACAAATATATTGGTGCAATCCAGGCTAAGTAAGCAGTTATAATCCGGTATTGAAATATCAAAATTTGATCTAAATGGTCGACAAACGTCATAAGTTGTGTGCGAAAGAGAAAACGCTCTACAGAGCCGAAACTATCCGAAGTCTCTCTCCTTAGATCGATTTGCAATATATCTTGATGTGTACTGTGCAAAATGTACACAAGTTTAGTTATTGTTAGAAAATAGGTCAGCAACCAAATGTTGCGCCATTTTTCGCATCAATTCGTCAATTTGACCCGCCAGTTTTGTAAAACATTCACGTACGTTGCACTCGCCACAAATAATGGAATCACACTGTGTGTGTGAATTGTTTTCATTCCAAATTCAAAGTAACCTACTTTTATTGTGTAGGTAGTTTGTTTAATTTTACAAAAAACCTTTTTTTTGGTATAAATGTTTTTTTTTTTCGTGCCAGATACGAGGATATCTCTAGAATTTAGATTTTGATTTTTGAAAAAAGTAGCCTATATCTTTCCTTGGGTCGCGAAATATCATTACATTCGTATCAAATTTCATTAAAGGTTCAGCCGCATTGACTTAAAAGTAGAACATACAGACAGACAAACACATTATCGAATTTTGTAACATAAATAGGGATTGTATCTACTACAGTTGCTCGTTTAACCCCTCTAGCCGTATTTATAGCCGAACGGTTTATTAGTATACGACTACACTAATCTATATTATAAGGGCGTTTACTTTTCATTCTAGTTAAGTACTGCAGAATTATTTCGTTCATCCGGATATCCTGCAAACTTGTTTTTTATGATCTAGAGCAGAGGTTCCCAAACTATTTTTTCTTGTAGACCCTTTACAATTTTTTCTGGTTTCTGTGGACCCCCGTCCTTTCCTACATTTATATCACATTCCCATACTTCCAATTTTTATGCACGCCTACGTAGACCCCCATCGAGTCTCCCATGGACCACTTTGGGAATCACTGGTATGATGTAATACTGACTGGTAATATATGTATAATCAAAACTTGATCTGTTATGTAATTGTCTTGTTGTCTTAATTCTTATTGTATCTAATTTAGATTTACGAATTATTGCTTTCTTTATACATTGAACTTACATTCACTTTGTTTATCTGCAAATGTGTACAAGGCTAGACGCTTAATTTGTAAACTGGGTCTCAAGGCGCCCAAAATACAGGCTCTGCCTAGTTTGGGGTCCGATGGCTAATTAGCATAAGAAAATCAATCCTGTATTCGTTTAGTTTTAAATATACTCATGTACGAATGTCTTTGTGGATGCAATAAATGATTTATGATTTATGATTTAAATGTAAGTTGATTGGTACTATCAGTGTATGTGTTGAGATCCACTATCGTGGACCCCCATTTTCATTTCACAGACCCCCAAATTTTGTTTTCGCTGACACCGACCCCCTTCAGTTTGTCATAGACCCCCAGGGGTCGATATAAACCACTTTGGGAATCACTGACAGAGAATATTATCTACTAGATTGTCTGTCATAATATGGCCGCTAGGATTTTTAATTAAATTATTAACAGCCAGCAACCCTAATTATCGCGTTAGGGGAGTAGCCATATGGAGGCTTTCCCCTCTGTCAAAGTACAAGCCCAAATGGGCCTATACCTGTCGCCTAGACGTTTATATGTGTGCGTGAAATTGTTTCTGTATTTTGTTAAAGTCAAGGTGTGTGTTTCGTAGTAATAGACGATTTTTGTAGTGTGCGTGTGTGTCGCACGCATTTCCCCCCGGACAAAATGACAGACTGTTGTGCGTCGGTAATAAACGCTATGGCTACTCCCCTCTGGTGTTGCTCTATGCTGCAGTAGGATCCTAACCTATAAGTAGCGACACTAATCTGTATTTCAAGAGAGCTTTCATTTCATTCTAGTTAAAAATACTTAGGGAACGTGGGACCTACAAATATTGCCATAAGACTGTTATTAAAGAATTTTAATATCTTCTAAAGGGTTCGGACATTTTTAGTTCAATACCAACGTTAAGGCAAGGTTTAACCATTTATTAAAAAATGTATTATATGTATGAGAAAATGGACCCTTTATGAAATACTTAGGTACTACACGGGATCTGTGGTACTACAGCCAATGTCATGGGCTTATTCGATATTTGGTTTAATATTATATCATATTATTATAATTCATCAGTATATGAAATAAATAAATTTAACAGTATGAGAAGCACGCATGGCCCCGCGGCTGGTGTTGATCAGAAGCGATTTACTCGGTTTAGCGATACGGGCGCGGTCGGGTGTGTGATGGGTGACCGCACAAGTGGCACATTAAAATGCGCGTTTCCGTGCTTCGGAAGGCACGTAAAGCCGTCGGTCCCGGTTGCTATCGAGAGATAGCAGTCGTTAAACCTTATCGGAGGCGTTATGGGCGGTTTGTAAACATCCGACTGCGGGTTGGCCACTAAAGCCTATCACGACCAATCCGCATTGGAGCAGCGTGGTGAAGTAATCTCCAGGCCTCCTCACAAGAAGGGGAGAGACTCGTGCTCAGTAGTGGAACGTATCAAGAGTTGCCATTATTATAAGAAATAATACTATGAATACGTTTTTAGACTGCTTATGTAATACAATATCCAACAATGAATACTGCATATCGACCTTAAGGACTTATTACACGGCACGGTATTCAGGGTACGATAGCAAGGGTCAAGGTAGTGTAATAACATTTAGGGAGTTAGGGCCCTAATTAGGGCGACCGGAGCGGCCCGTGTATTTATACTGCCACCGGATAGTGTAATAAGCGGCAACTCGGCGCGAGGCCGTGCCCACCCTTTCTGCCGGACTCTGAATACCGAGTCGTGTAATAGCCTTTTTAGGAAGGAGAATTCAACTTATTTCGGGTCTGTAGGTGGTATATGAGCGTTATCTCTTTCGCAACTTACCTATGTGACATTTGTCGTCTATTTTGATCTAGTTTTGACCAATACTCCACTGTCAGTGGTTACGTATTCAGTGTGCAAACGAGATAACGCTCTACGAAGTCGAAACGAAAAATCGGCTACGATTGTCTTTGGCTACGTTTTGAAGTTGTGGCAACAACATTACAGTACTCAACAATTAATATTGCACATCGAGCCTGCGAAAGAGACGATCGGCTCGTTTCGACTTCGTAGAGCTTTTTCTCTGTTGAATACTGCCTACGTAAGCACTGACAGTCCGGTCAAAAAAATGGTCGACAAACGTCAAATAGGTACGGTGCGTAAGAGATAACGCTCTACAGACCCGAAATAAACCGAAGTCTCCTTCTTAGGCTCGATGCGCAATATTTATTGTTGAGCACTGTACGTGGCATTTCTTGCTACGTACCGTAAATGTACTTTCACATTTACGGTACGTAGCAAGAAATAAAACTATTTTTACGGATTTATTTCAATGAGTGTAGCTCGCGAAAACCTAAGAACATATCATGAAAGTAGCTTTGCCTGTCATTGACGGAGCATGACAGTGCGCCTACCAAGTCGAGCAAAAGCAGCAATATGGCCATACCATTATTTTCTCGAAGCAGTTCATGCCAATTCCGACCCCCTATAACTTCATTGTGGATAATGCCGGTGAATGACAAAGAATGACTCTTTTTCTTTTCTTTTTACTCTTTGTTATCAGTTTGTAAAGGGGAAATGAGACATTCTACTGATATACTTTTTACATTCGTTTATTACATTTCGTTTTATCTTAGTGATATTCTTGACTTTACATATATTTTTTTATCTTTTTTGACATGTATATCAATTGTTATTCACTTTAATTTATTTTGTTTGTTTTTGACGTGTCATAAGAGGTGCCTGTCACCCTAAATGAATAAATTAGTTTCTGATTTCTGATAAAACTAAAAGCCCCAATATATAATACACAAGCTGGCATTGTATATTCACGATATTTTTTTCCACTAGTTACTTATTTATATTAATCCTACCAACTGACCAGTCATGGGCGTCAAAATCAAAGTCGAGTTTTGGATCAGACTGACATTTAGTAGCTACCTCCCACATTGTATACTTCTTACTACTTATCTCTACAAAAATGGGAAAGTGAAATAATATATTTCTGTGTTTTGCTCTCTCATAAAAGTACATAACTATATGAAAACAAAAGTCCATATATTTAATATTTCCAATACATTGAATCCAGTTCTAGGCAAGCGCCATACTGTAAAATGTTATTACCAGGAAGCGCTAACGTATTTTCATTCAATACATATTCTATAACTTTGCACGACCCCAGACTGGGTGCAGGTGTGCTGCAGTATTATTGAAGACAAAATATGAATAGATTTATAAATTTTTAACTATATCTCAAACTAATAAGTACCATAAGATCAGGAGAATGTTTTTACTAAATTTGTTAACAATGGCTCTTATCAAACAGCGTCTGTGGCTTAGTGGTGAACACTGCAAAACTTTCGATTGAAGTGTCCCAGGAGCCAAAGAATGTGTCCGAATTATGTTAATGCATAACTCGAAAATAATGATGTAATATATATTACGTTTAAATCAATGCACGTATGTATACGTTTACCTCTGTGTACTCCTTCACAAATGGTACCGTAAAATCTTGTTTTTATTCCTCACAATACTCGATATTACGAATTCATGAAAAAAAAGTCAAAAGATTCAATATTTCCAACTCATTCGATTCAATATTAGGCAAGCGCCATACTGTAAAATGTTATTACTAGAAAGCGCCAACGTATTGTCATTCAATACAGGCATCTTTTATAGCTTTGCTCGTTTCCGGCTTCGGTGCAGGTGTGCGAGCTGCAGTGTTTTGACAGACAAATAGGAATACATTTTTGATAAGATTGAGTGTCCACATTTGAAATATTAAGCGTACTTTTAGCTGATGCTTCACGATTTAAATTTCAATTAGTTTTCACTATATGTATAATTAATAAGTATTATTAGGCAGCTGCAGGAAAATTTGAAAATTGATATCATATTGTTCGTAGACGATATCGTCCACGCGTAGCTCAACCTATTTCGTGTTTAAATATTTGTATAAACTCTCGTAAAGCCGCCGGCGCGGCGGCTAGATACAGTTAAAAATCTATTGTCATATTTTTCTCGTGACTTGATGGGTTAAATCTAACGGGATAAAGTATATTATTAACAAATGAGCTTATGTATAACAGCCTCTGTGGCTTAGTGGTAAACCCTGCAACAATTTCGATTGTGAGTATCTCAGGAGCTGAAGAATGTTAATTCATAATTCGGAAATAATTTGTTGTCTGGTAAACACTTACCCCCTTATTAATAAACGTACATTAGATACGTTTTAGCTATAGAATGCTTTGTCTTTGTCAGTTGCATTGTCAAATGTGCAGGATAGAAAAAGACAAAGGAGAGAATAGCAACACTTTAGCTAAAATACGTTTATGCATAAAGGGGTTGTACTTCTACTTACTTACCTATCCCTTCAGAAATTAAATAATGATTGTTTTTTTTCTTTTTGTTTTATATGATTTCGCATTAACACATGCTTGTGAAATATATTTTATTTAAAGAAAAATGTAAAGGAAAATTTGACTTCAGGCGAGACTCGAACTCGCGGCCTACTAGGAATCTAGTCCAGCCGCTCTTCCAATTGAGCTACTGAAGTCCTGCCCGATTTGTCAAATCTTTCCTTCACATTTATTGCATTGCTCTATGGTAGCAGTTTTTTTTGACAATAAACCCTATATTTGCAACACGTTCAATTCAGTTGGGCAAGAGCCATACTGTAAAATGTTATTACCGGAAAGCGCCAACGTATTGTCATTCATTACAGGCATCTTCTATAGCTTTGCACGTAACCGGATTGGATGCAGGTGTGCGAGTTACAATCCTATTACATACAAAATAGGAATACATTTTTAATATCAATAATTTGAAATAATATCAAGGATTTAAATAATGCGATGGTACTTATGCCTTCGAGCTACACCACAGGAGCTCTGCCAATATTTAATCTAACTGCCGCTAAATGGTAGTATTCAGCACTAGCCTGTTCCGGTTGGATGGTAATTTATGGCCCTGTGATAACTATCATAGAGACATAACAACTAAGAGCTCAGAGATGGCAACACATCTGCATTTTGACCATCTGAATTTGCCACTAGCCGTCACCCAACACACGCGACCGCGCCCGTATCGCTTAACCGAGTAGATCGCTTGCGATCTACACCAGCCGCGGGGCCATGCGCGCTTCATAAATGTAGTTCATTAGAAAACCATTTACCCCCAGCTACAGTGAAGGGAACCACCCTCATATAGTCTCTGCCGAAAGTTATTATTAACTCACTCATCAAAGCTGGAAGCTCAAACAGAATGAACTCAATTTGGGGTTTCAATTAGTTAACTTCATGTGTTTGTTTGATCACCTAAAAATATAGTTCTTTAATTATTCAACGAACACGTTCAGAAATAAGACCAACAGAATATTTTCGTTACAACTCCCTTGATTGAGATTTGGGATTTTTATTGTAAAGGGAAGTTTCTTTGTATTTATTTACAGTGCATATTATTATTAAAACCGGTCAAGTGCATGTCGGGCCACGCGCAGCATAGGGTTCCGTAGGTACGGAGTAAGAGATGTAATGGACTTGTTCGAAATTTTCGAGTAAAATATATTTGGTCGACTATAACTCGCAAACTTGCAAGGCCAACTTTAGTGTGATAGTTTTCCTTTTAATTTCGTTATATGAAGCTACTATCGCCGTAACGTTTGAATTTCTAACAACAACCGTTTAGTCTGTAGGGGAGGGGGGGGGACACGTGAGTCTAACGAAAATTTGCACTTTAAAGCTTTATAAGTCACGAACAGTTAACTATATCAAAAAATGATGTTCACAAACCCATAATATTTTTAAAAGACCTATCTAACGATACCCCACGCTATATGAAAATCGAAAAAAAAAATATTCGCGCGTAACTAGTAGGTTACCCTGAAAAATTTTTTTTTACGTTTTTATTCTATCACTTTGTCGGCGTGATTAAGATGTATACTTGTGCTAAAATTCAAGTCTCTAGTACTAATAGTTTTTGCGCTAAACCGCGGACGGACAGACAGACAGACAGACGGACATGGCGAAACTATAAGGGTTCCTTGTTTACTACGGAACCCTAAAAATGGAGTACTAAAAACTTCATAATATACTTTTGGATAAAAATTGTATTGTTGGTAAAATAAATAACGTAGCGTCACTCCCATGTTGCTCGAAGGGGAAGGCAGATGTAAATAATGCATACATGCAAACACCCACGATTCCTTGGTTACGTTTTTGGCCCATGTAATAGGTGGCGAGTGAGGGCCACTGCTCTCATTCGCCATTGGCATTTAACAATTTTCTGGAAGATTCCCAATACTTCGTAGTTTAGTAATGTACCCGGAGATGTGAACAGGCTTGCCATCTGTTACATGGCCAAAATCATTATCGGTGAATCGTGGGTGTTTGCATGTATGCTTGAATGCATGCATTAACCTCTGCCTACCCCGCCGGGGATTACAGGCGTGAGGTCACTTTTTTTTTTAAATGTAGGTACCTACTTACCTACTTGACTAAATTAAGTTTTAGCTTAAGACCACTTTAATGTAAGTACACGTTAGCAATGAATATATTGATTGATTGATAAATAACGAACCATTTTTAGCTGCGCCGTAGTATTAGCTTAATACATAATGCATTTCATATTTCATCAGTGCGAATCAGCCTAACAATCACAAATGTGTACATATTTTGCTGACACGTGTTCAAAGTTCAAGGGCAAACACAATCACAACAAACTAATCATATTGTTTGGCAGAATAGGTTTTTCCGTGTTTCAGTCAGTTTTATTGCGTACTAGCTGTGCCCGCGACTTCGCTTGCGTGAGAATTTAGTATAAAAGTAACCTAAGTTACTCGTTATTACATCAGCTATCTGCCAGTGAAAGTCCCGTCAAAATCGGTCCAGCCGTTCCCGAGATTAGCGGGAACGAACAGACAGACAGACAAAAAATTGTGAAAAATGTTGTTTTGGTATATGTACCGTGTATAATATATACATGTGCATTTTGTAAAAAGCGGTTATTTTAATATTACGAACAACACTCCAATTTTATTTATTTGTATAGATTAAAAAAATAATAATTATTAACCTATAGATATTTTTGTGTACAAACAATTCACGGGATCGGAGATCATAATGTCTGTGGTTTCATTGCGAGATGTTGCTGCCCATCCCATTGCATTTAATACTGCTCTTTGCGAATGATTTGACCGACCTTGTTTAGGTGACATTAACAGAAGAATTGACTTGACAACCCGGTTGGTCCAGTGGTGTGGGATGACCGTTTGATTCGAAGGATCAGGGGTTCGATCCCCGCACCGAGACAAATATTTGTATACCATACAGATATTTGTATCGGTTCTGGATGTTTGTGTATGTGTTGTTTGTATACAACGGCACCCACGACACAGGTTTATACCTACTGTGGAGCTGTGAGTGTATTTTTTTTTTTTTTTAATTCTCCTCACGTTTTGCCTCCTTCAGTTAAGTTGATGGTCTAGCACACGTCAAATCCTACTCGTATGAATCGTTAATATTTAGTCCAGTATCCTCAAAATTGTATTTAACCGACAAGCATAAAATATGTATTACAAAACCTACTCAATTTACCAAATTTCAACTCAATTGGTCCCTCTAGTTCTTAACCAAATTGGCTTGACAGACGGACAGACACGTAAGTATTCCTGTATCCTTTTTTTTTGCAGTCTTGCATTGCATTTCCATTTGCACGCAGCATTTCCTTGAAACAGTCAGCCACCAAATCAATGTTGGTCAAACCATTCGAAAAGAGCAGTGTTAAATACAATAATGCGGGATGGGCAGCAACGGAAAAACTTCAAAAATCACTTACAGGAGAAAAATAACAAGTAGGAACTCTTTTCAGTTTCACCGTAGTTTTTAACTTAGTACTAACACCAAAGCTTTAAACCCATTTATTGAATGTTTCAGTGCGAACAAGCCTAACAATAACGATGTGTATTTATTTTGTCGACACGTGTCAATACACGCGTTCAAGGTTCAAGGGCAAACTCAATCACTACACACCATTAATCATGAATGGTAGAAACGATTTTTCCGTGCTCCAATCATTTAGTAACCTATAAATTGGTTTGTAAACAAACTGTTAACAAGTTAATAATAGTGAACGACATAGAATGCGATAATTATGAAATTGTCGTAGTGGATCAGATCTATTGTAGGTAAAGGCTCAGAGGTGGCTACACATCTGCATTTTGACCATCTGAATTTGCCACTAGCGGTCACCCATCACACACCCGACCGCGCCCGTATCGCTTCACCGAGTAGATTGCTTACGATCTACACCAGCCGCGGGGCCATGCGCGCTTCAGATCTGGATATAGTAACTAATAAAAAAATAAAAGTCTGTCTCAATTAATTACATCAAGAATACTAAATTTAACTCCATCTCATCAGTCAGTCAGTCATAAGTTACAACTAAATTTCTATCTGTCCACAGTTAATCCCCGAAGCAGAGAATGAGCCTTAAGAAAATACATAATTTCATTGAAATTATTCATTTTTAATACACCTCACCTTTTGCTACGGACATGGACTGGCCATTTACTGTCTTAACGTACTAATTTCTATAGGAGGTCGGATTAAGTACGACTTAAGGAAGACTTAAGAGTTCCCCAAACCGGATTAAGGCGGTTGGTGTTAACCTTAATATTTTCGATTTGGTTCCACGCAACGGGATTTTAGATTGGACGCTTTGTCTTCATATAACTCGTACCTATCTATCATTTATACTATTAATTAGTTCAACTGAACCGGAATTATGTTTATTTAGCTATAGCAAAAACAAATGCGAGTGAATTTAGAAATTAAAGAAAAATAATTACTTCGGGCCGGGATCGAACATGCGACCTCCGCTTTACCACTAAGTTTTCCTTTATTTTTTATTCATTTTAGATAGCAAACAAGCATGCAGTTCAGAAGATATCTACACGAAAACCAGAGGCTAAAATGCAGATGCGTTGCCATACCTAATACCTAAGTTGTTAGGTTTGTCTCTGTGATAATTATTACGAGCATTACCATCTAATCAGGACACGATAGTGCTGAACAATACCATTCAGCTGCAGATAGATTAGGTAATGTGGTGTAGACTACGCCCTCCAGCTATTGCATTGGAACTCTACCAATTGGAGTAACTCAATCGATGTCTTGCTTAATTAGTTTATTAGTTTCCAAATAGTATCATTCGTAGTAACAATTCTTTCGCTCGGAAATTTGTTTCAGCGGTTTTCTGCCAGCGCTAAACTGACTCGGTGGTACCGCCACAAAACGTGATACTGCTTTTAGCCGAAATTGCTATAAACGGTAAGTGGCTGTATGAAGCGAATTATTTGGCGAATGATGGATCAAGTAATACGGTGGTAAATATGCCTTCGAGCTACACTGTCAGCAAAATTCTGTCATCAAAAAAAAGATAATAAAGCATCAGAATTGCTAACGTTATGTCAGCATTAAGTAAGAGTAGAGATTGATATCACTTCTTACAATAAACCTTACTATATCATCGTTAGATGCAATCCAGTGCCAAGATGAAAAGCAATAGTTTTGTGGGTTAACAAAAACTGATATTGACTAATCCTTTCTCTGCAAAGAACGAATCGGACACCTTTTTGCTATCTGAACATTCGCTTTGCAATGGACGTGAACTAAATGCGAGAGAAATCGATAATCAATACCTGATAGCTTTGTAGTAAGCTGCAGATTCTTGTAATAAAGATTTACTGAGTTTTACTTAATACTGGATTGTAGTAAAATTGGTACAAAAACCAATGTATTTGTGTCGTATTAACGTCAACTTAAAGGTGGTTTTATTTCTCTTTATACCAAACTCCAGATAAAAAATGAATATACTTAGGGTGCTTTTCCACCAGAGATGTGCTATGCTACGTTAACCAATATCTAACAATCATATTCATTGGTGCAAATAGCTAAGCACTGGTGGAAATGGATCTAACTAAGATATGTTTTTATATAGAAAGATGTGTGCTTATGGATGCGTGCTATGAATGCGAGCTATGGATGCGTGCTATGATGCGTGCTATGGACCGTCGTGAGTGGTGTAGCTATGTGCAGAGCAGAGAACCTGTACCTACAGAATGCCGCGCACTTTGCAGCGGCGCATCTTTACAGCGCATCTTCCTCGTACAGCTACATAGCTTAGTATTGGTGAAAATGGTCACATATTTTCGTAGCGTAGATTTTACATCTTCGCAGCATAGCTGCATAACATATCTCTGGTGGATAAGCAGCCTCTCCGTGCGTTGCGGTGGACCCGCGGCTTAAAATAGGAGTAGATATGTTGCCAGTGATGTGATGACATACGAAACTGAAACGTGGTCGCTCACTAAGAAGACTCAGTATAAAATATCGATCGAAATAAAGGGCCGTAGCCCAAGTGATTACTATTTACGATAAAATTAAATAGTAATCACTTGATCATCATTATCCTAATGATTATACATCGATGTTAGAGAAATCGATGGTTTATTACAGCTAATATTTTTATTTTATTTTATGGAAGTGGCAAACAAGCCTGCAGCTCACATTGATGTTAATCATAACTGCAGCCTTTAGACACTCACATAAAGACCAAGGTCAAAATAAAATAAGGCCTAAGGTAATTAAAAATGTTCCCATACATGCTGACGCCGCACAGCCCTGCTGGTGAAGATTTATTTATTTATTTATTTAATCTTTATTGCCACAAAAAAAAAAAAAAATTGCAACAAATGGCGGACTTAACGCTAAGAGCGCTCTCTACCAGTCAACCATTGGTAGTGAAGAGAAAAATCGTAGGCGGTGGTAGATTAAACAACAAAAAAAAATTAACACAAAAAAAAGCAACTTAATACACTAAAAAATATCCATATAATTATGTTAATAGAATAAAATATATTTAAGTATATATACATATTATTTAAATACATATCTATACATAAATTAATAAATATATACACAACAATATATATACAATTATACATACGTGCAAATATTATATAAATACAAAATATTATGACGATTTGAAAACTTTATGACTGAAAATGAGCCTTAACACTCTTTTTAAACGCAAATTTTGTGGTGAGTCTACGCAAGTCCTCCGGAAGAGCATTTCACAGGCGTGTAGCTTGAATCACAAAGGAGCTGGATACAAAGCCAGAACGGTGAAGTGGTATGGTGAGAACATGAGAATCGTTAGAGCGTAATTGTAAAGAGTGAGAGGAAGAAAGATATTCAAATTTACATTTTAAGTAAGAAGGAGAAGAAGAGTCGGAAAGAATAGAAAAGAGTTGAGAGAGCAGTCTTATTTGTCTTCGCTGCCGAATGGGAAGCCAATTTAACTTATTACGGTAAGAGGATACATGGTCAAACTTCCGCAGACAAAAAATGAAACGGATAGTGTTATTAATTATTCTGTCTAGTTTGTTGAGAAATATTTCGTTCAGGTCCGAATAACACACATCAGCATAATCAATAATGGGGAGAATGAGAGCCTGAACAAGACGAATCTTAGTTTCAATCGGCAGAAAGTTTCGAAGTCGGTTGAGGGAGTGTAGTGCGCTATAGACTGCCCGGCTTACCTCGCTGACATGAACTTTCTAACTGAGAGTGGCATCAATATGCAAACCTAGATTCTTCACAGCTGAACAGAAAGGAATCACTTGATTTTCAAACTTGACAGGGGTGACAGAACTCATATTTAATTTACCCAATTGTCGTGAGCTTCCAATGATTATAGTCTGACACTTGTTAGGATTAACTTGAATGCCGTAATTTTGTGACCAGGTACTAATTTTATTTAGGTTGCAGTTAATTTTGTTTATAGCATGAGCAATGTTCTCGATGTCTGAATGACTATATAGTTGCAAATCATCGGCGTAAAAATGGTAAGAGCAGTCCAACGAAGCAGAAAGAATGTTAATAAAAATAGAGAAGAGGAGAGGTGAAAGTATGCCACCTTGTGGAACACCTGCATTGAGGTTACACCAGTTTGAAAGTGTACCATTTACCCGAACCGCCTGTTGTCTCTTCCTCAGGTAAGAGCAAAACCAACCAACAGCTGTAGGAGAAAAATTCAGATGTCTCAGGATGGCCAGGAGGATATCATGGTCCACCATATTAAACGCGTTTGAGAAATCTATTAAAACCAAAATAGTAACCATTTTATCCTCCATGGCACTCCTAATATCCTCCGTAATTTTGAGAAGTGCCGTGGTAGTGCTGTGGCCAGGACGAAAGCCGGATTGATATGGGGATAATATATTATTTCCATGTATAAAGGAAGAGACCTGTTTGTGGACCACAGCTTCCAGGGATTTTGATAGAAACGGTAATATTGAAATTGGCCTATACTCCTTTAATTCACGGGGGTTACTAAATTTTGGAAGTGGTGAGACTAAGGCTTTTTGCCAAATCAAAGGAAATACCCCAGATGCTAATGAAGAATTAATGATATGTGTAAACGTGGGAATAATGAATTGGAGTATAGGCATAACCATCATCCGGCTTATGTCATCACCACCTACTGCATTCGATTTTATGGAGTTAATGACTTTATAAAGTTCATCACTCGTCGTCTCAGTGAATGAAAAAGTTTCAATGGAAGGTAGACTCATGAGAGAAATTTCTGCTAACGTTGTGATTTTGACAGAAGAGCTTAAAGGCGGGACATGGGAGAAATGGGAATTGAATTCATTTGCTGAAAAAGAAACATTATCTGAAGAGATATTTGCTTTACCGAAACCTAGCGAGTTAAGAAATTTCCAAATTTCGGCTGATGATGAGTCTGAAATTTTATCAAAACAATAACGACGTTTGGCTGCTCTCACCATTTGATTACACCGGTTCCGTGCACTCTTATACAGACCCCAGTTCTTGTCACACCTGTCTCGTTTGAAGGCCCGGAAAGCTCTATCGCGCCGAGTCATTGCGATTCTAACACCCTTCGTTATCCAGGGAGCAGGTGGCCGCTTCAATCTCACAGCCCTCAATGGTGCATGTGCATCGTACAACTTAAGAATTAGTGTATTAAAATGTACAATTTTATCATTGACTGATGACGCATCATACACCGCAGAAAAATCAAGACTAGCTGCGTCAGATTTTAAAGAGTCATAATTGATTTTAGAGAGATTGCGAAGGCAAACTATTTTTGGTTTTGGTTTAGGCTGTTTAAGTTTGTACATTAAGAAAATAAGGTCATGCTGAGAAAAGCCGGGTGCAGGTAATTGACCATGTTTGATAACGTGATTTAACGACGATGTAACGATCAAATCAAGCCAAGAGTCAGAAGTGTTGAGATTATGATGAGTAGGGCCAGATGGCAAGATGGAAAGATTGACAGACTTGAATATATTTTGAAGTTTAGCAGAATGAGGAGTGTCCTTTAAAAGATTTATGTTGAAATCACCCATGATGATGTGATGTGTGTAATCCGAACAATGGGAATCCAGCACCAGCTCAAGATCGGCGAAATAATCGGTTCCCGGAGGACAGTAAACTACTCCTAGAAGGACCTTCACATGGTTTACCAAGATTTCCAAGAACAGATATTCCGCCGACGCAGAGTACATAGACAATGAAGAAGAGAGGACAGTATGTGGAATGCTGCTCCGCAGATAAATGGCAACCCCACCACCACCCTTCCCGATCCTGTCATTCCTGACCAGGATATACCCTGGGAGACTATATAAAGTGTTAGAAAGAGAAGGTTTCAACCAACTTTCCGATATCAACACAATTGCTGTATTAGCAAGTTTTATTAGGGCTGCATCACTAAGGCAAGGGTTTATATTGCGCTGTATTGGAAAATATAATGAAAATAATGAGACGCCGACAGCAAAACTCCATAGAGTTAAAGTATCAGAATCAACACCTAATGACACTCAGATCTGTGTAATGATGATTGATAGTCCACTGAAAGCGAATACAGTTGAAGAAGGGTGAAGTAAGGAGTGATAAATTGACAAACAAATGCTATAAAGCGTGTTTCAAATATAAATAGCGCATAAAAATGAAGAATTCGGATATTATATTTTTTTTATAACATAGGTAAGTAAGGTATAACAAATAGTTTCAAAATACAGTATGTCAGGCTCAGGTTGCAGTATTCACTTATCATCCATGTGAACTGCATAGTTGTTTGCCACCTTTGTTACATTAAAAAAATATGTATATGTTTATACAATTTTGTTATTACGATGATATTCTATACCTATTAAAATTTAATTTACAAGTCTTGTTCAAGTTACCTTAATTAATTTGAAATTATGTGTAAAAGTCAAAGTTCATTGTTTACTGAACTAGAAATACACACATCTTTCATGTATCTATAATGAGACGATCTTGCAAGCATGTATGAATAAAAAAACAAAAACCTAAAAAAAGTGAATTCACGAGTTTTTGTTTTATGTATTGCACGTGGCAAGCAAGCATGCAGTTCAGATGTCTGCAGCCTATAAACACTCACACAAAGACCGAGGTCAAAATGCACATGCGTTACCACTCCTGAGGCCTAAGGTGTTATGCCTCTGTGCCGGAAATTACAGGGCCGTACATCACCACCTGCCCGGAACACTTTAGTGCTGAATACTACCTACCATTAAGCGGCAAATATATAAGGTAATGCGGTGGTGCCTACGCCCGCGAGCTCCGTCACTGGAGCTCTACTACCAGTAAAACGTGTAATGAAAAAACAGACAGAGGTAAATGTATGCATTCAAGCTTATAAGCAAACACCCACATTTCGCCGATTACGGCTTTTTGTCCAACAGGTGGCCAGCCCGTTGATACCTCCAGGCACGTTACCAAACTCCGAGGTAATGAGAATCTTCCAGAAAATAGCACCAGAGATAAAGGATTTTACACCATTTTCTCTGATTGCGTCCGACCCGGGACTTGAACCCAGAACGCCAGCATATTAGTAGTGGCCAAAGTAGTAAATTAGAGTCATTATGAATCAGATATAAATCGTCAAATTAGATGGTCGTAGTATCCTTAGAAGACCAAAACTGATCTTTCTTGACCAGACCTCAGGAGTAACTCTATGTTGAAATCTCGGATTTCTTCTAGATTATTTTTATATTGTAAACGGGACTTAATCGCGTACTATTTTAATCGAAGTATTTACCTCGACAATCGACGTTTCGGCCGTAATGCGACGGCAAATACTTACTAGGTAAATACTTCGATTAAAATAGTACGCGATTAAGTCCCGTTTACAATATAAAAATATGAATACAAATCGAGAAAGTTTAAAACAATTCTTCTAGATTATTATAGGCTTTAGGATGTATATAGGATGATATTACTTACCATTAATGTGAACTATATGTCTTTTGTCTCTTCATGACATAAAAAAATGAATATTATATTTTGCCACACTAGAATAATTCTCTTTCTATTTATGAGGTATCTCTGGTCTTAAACCTTTTGTTTCCCACCATGCTATTTTTAGGACATCCTGTATTATGAAACGCGCGGGCACGTAAATTATGGCAAGCCGGAATTGAGGGGTTGGATAGCACATTAGTAAGGTTTACGTAATTCACACTTTGAATATGTTTCAGAGTGTATGTTATATTTATTTACATTGATAGTCTTTGTTGTAGGCGAGCCCAGGATGCTATTTTTGGATTTACTTGAACGTGTCAGATAAAGATATGGGAGATACCTTGAACGCCACTGGTTTCCTCGACTAAATCAAAGATTTGTATAAAGGACGGCACCTGAAGCCCTTAAAAATTCAAATGGTTGCAACGTTCTTACTCGTCTTCCGAATCGTCGTTTTTCGTAAAGTGTAACAAACATCCATTAATCCATCCATCCATACTCACAAACTTTCGCATTTATAATATATTATTAGTAGGCTTATTTCATGCATTAAAATAAATATATAAGACCGGCTTAGTATCATACAAATTCCGGAGTCTTTTATACATCATTAAATGTGAATGCTTCACCTGAAGTTGAAGTCCGTTTTGTTTGTTGCACCATATCCCAAAAGCTCCCGCCATTTTCCTCCATTATTCTGTTCCGGGGCGGCTTAACGGTAATTTATAAAGCATGTTGTTACTGACATTATATGAATATGTACCGCAGATTTTGTTGAAATAAGTTATTGTGAGTCATGTGGTACTATCGTAATAAGAATAACGATCATTTATTTCAGAACAATATGCCCATCCTCGTAATGGTGTCATATTAATACTTATTCATAATAGATTGACGACCCGGTTAGTCCAGCGGTGTGAGATGACCGTTTGATTCGAAGGATCGCGGGTTCGATCCCCGCACCGGGACAAATATATGTATGGCCTACAGATATTTGTTTCAGGTCTGGGTGTTTGTGTATGTGTTGTATGTGTACAACGGTACCCACGACACAGGTTTATACCTACTGTTGGGCTGTGAGTGTAAGCGTATTTTTTTCTTTTTTTATTATAACGACCACGTTTTCCTTCAATAATTGTAATACTTAAACAGTTCAATCAATTTTTAAAATATTAACAATAAAATAGTATTTAATTGATAAGTCATGTGGTTATTCTAATAAAAATAACAATAATTTGTTCCAGACCAGGTATGTCTATAATAATGTTCGTTATATTAATACATACTTTTTTGTTTGTATATTTCGCGATTAAAATGCGTACTGAAGGTACTTTTTCCATATCAAATAAAATGTTAAGTTGAACCGTGTTTAATCTCTCATTCTTAGTAAATAATATCTTTACGCATTAAAATATAAATATTAGACCGACAAGGAATTCTTGAAATGATAATATTATTTAATGTGAATGCTTCACCTGAAGTCCGTTTTGTTTGTTGCACCATTTCCCTAAAGCTCCCGCCATTTTCCTCCATTATTCTGGCCCGGGGCGGCTTAGCGGTAATTTATAGAGCATGTTGTTACTGAGATTATATGAATACCGCGGATTTTGTTGAAATGAATAATTGTGACTCATATAATAATAATAATAATGGCAACCCATGTTAAGAGATTGTCCTCAACTTGACTCGGCTGTAATTGTACCGATAGTCGTCACGGTAAACGGACTCATGGCGAAGAGCCTCGACCACCACCTTAAGAGGCTCTCGCTGGGAAGTTGGATCAAAGGCTTGGTGCAGAAAGCGGTTCTTCTCGACACGGCACGTATTGTGAGGAGGTTCCTCTCTCTGAGCCCCTAACCGCCGACAGCTTGGACCCTGCTCCCACTACCGGCGGTAACCATTTTGTATTTTTTTATATATACGTTGTTTTTTTTTTTTTCCTTTATATACATGTATACGTAAAAAAATATATAATGAGATTATGAATAAATGAGTGAAATAATAATGGCAACCCATTATACGTCCCACTGCTGGGCACGAGTCTCTCCCCTTTTTGGGGGGAGGCCTGGAGCTTACTCCACCATGCTGCTCCAATGCGGATTGGTGGAGGTGGGTGGGTTAGTGGCCAACTCGCTGTCGGATGTTTTCAAACTGCCCATAAGGCCTCCGAAAAGGTTTAACGACTGCTATCCATCGATAGCAACCGGGACCGACGACTTAACGTGCCCTCCGAAGCACGGAAACGCGCATTTAATTTGCCACTAGCGGTCACCCATCACACTACCCGACCGCGCCCGTAGTGCTTAACTGAGTAGATCGCTTACGATCTACACCAGCCGCTGAGCCATGCGCGCTTCTGGCTTCATGACTCATATGGTTATACTAATAAGAATAACGATCATTTATTTCAGAAGAGTATATCCATAACAGTGTTAGTCATATTAAAACTTATTCATAACAGTTAACGATTCATGTCTTTCCCTTATAATTGTAATAAATAGGTTAATCAATTCTTAAAATAATAATAATATAAAACAATTTAATTTATAGAGCATGTGGTTTCAGACCAGGTATCTCTATAATAATGTTATTAATATATATGTTTTGTTTGTATATTTAATAAATGCGTTAAATGCGTACTGTCTTTTTTTGTATATCAATTAAAATTATAATTTTTTACCGCGTTTAATCTCATTGTTTCAGTAAATATTATTAATTTTACGCGTTGAAATATAAAATTAACAACAACAACAATACACTTTATTGTACACCAGACATAACATTAAAAGAAATACATAAAAGAGAACTTAACACAGTACAATAGGCGGCCTTATCGCTATATGAGCGATAGAACCTTGGATATCTTCCATGATAGTGTACAAGTGATACAGTGAAACAAAAATTGTGCGAAGCTTGTGATTTTGTGGACAAAATTTCAGGATAATAGCTGCTGGTGGGTAGAATATGCTACAGATTGAGGTGATGCATTAATCTTGTTTATATTGTAACATTACAAATATTATTTTAAATATTAATATCTTATATCTTTTAAAGATGTTAGTTTTACTACTACCCCCGAGGAAAAAAAAAATAAACAGATTTAAAAAAAAAATTAACAGATTTTTTGCCGGTCTGAACCGGCAAAGAATCTTATATAATATAATATCAAATGGGAATGCTTCACCTGAAGTCCGTTTTGTTTGTTGCACTCTAAAGCTCTCGCCATTTTCCTCCATTATTCTGGTCTGGGGTGGCTTAGCGGTAATTTATAGCGCATTTTGTTACTGATATAACACGGATATCGCGGATTTCGTAGAAATTGATAATTGTGAGTGGTTATTTCTAAGTTTTTCGTAATCTTTTCTGGTCCTCAGAGTTGTTTTTAATTTAAATTATTAAGAAAATTTAATTTGTTAGGTGTTAGTAGGTTGGTAGGTACTTATTGCAAAACACCTTACTAAATATATTCTTTTAATTATCAAAATAATATTCAAAATTAGTAGACCTACCTTGTTTCACTTAAGACCTTTTTTCAAGGTTCTCTGTAAATCGTGCCTTTACCTTTTTGGTATTCTTGGTTGGATTTTATTAATTTTTTGAGTAAATTCTTCAATAAATTTATTTGCATGGTCTTCTAATATAGTAAATTTTCCAAAATATACGAAATTTATACCGAAAAATATATTGGGCCCATTATTGAACATGTCTTTCATAACGTCACTGTCCATTTTGTGGTGTGTCATCAATCATGTCCTACTGGGTACAGATGTAACAATACTATTTATAATACAGGACTTGACACGTACATTAGGGGTAACGTTGAGTGATGGTTAATCTATTGTCTTTATAATTTTGGGTTGTTAAATACCTAATGCAAAACACCTTACGACCGGTGGAAGTCTATGAATGTGGTTCATTCCACTTAAAAGTTCGTATAGACGAGCGGCACTGATATAGACTTAGCAATTTGAAAAAAAAAGTGAAGATATTACGAATCGAAAAAAGATCATAATCATCAACACCCCAGACAATACGTCCACTGCTGGACAAATCCTTTCCCAAAGAAGCCCAAAACAGTGATGTGCATCTTGAGGGAAGAATCTGCTATAATCGCCACGCCTGGCAGGCGGATTTGAGAGACAAACATTTTAATTAATGTTGTTTTTGTATGTGTACCGCGTATACATACATATAATATGTAATTTAGTAAATGATGGTTATTTTTATATTACATACAGACACTCCAATATCATTTTTTTTCATATTCACACTTTCAAGATTGAACAACGCCACAAGCCTTGCTACTCCGAAAAATATATTTATCCAAAGGAACTTTGCTTTCATTATGAGCAAAGTGTTTCCTTTAAATTATATTTTCTGGCTAGGCAGAAAATGCGGTTTAATTACACTTGCGGCTTTTACAAAGTATGAGTGTAGAAATTAAAACGAGTAGCTTTTCTACATCAATATATGAAATATCTGAACTCTTATAGGATTAATATTCATCATTTCAGCTGAATGGGTGAACCAAAGCCTCCCTATAAAGGGGATATGCTATGAACGCCACGCTTGGCATGCGGATTGGCGATCGCAGTAGCGGTAGTTTTATCACAAGATGCTGCTGTCCATCTTGCGTTATTGCATTTACTACCGCCCCATTGGAATGGTTTGACCGCCATTGCGTCTGCCACTAGCGGCAGAATTCTCTTGTAGTGGGCGGTGGGTCGCGACCCGAAGCCGCAAGAAGTAATGTAAGATTGTACCGAGGGTGTACGATATTGTACTGAAGTAGGTAGGTGTTATTTTGGTGCGGTAATGACATAAATAATGGCGATTCACTTTATCAATGCAAATTTCGTTTTGGTTAGCTTTTTTAAACACTTTTTGTAATCAGTCTAACTCGGTCCCAGTTACATTCATTACGTCTTATCGTGATCAATTAACGTATAGGTCGCGCCAGGTAAAGAGAACGCTGGCGGTCAAGCTGCGCAGTAGACGATTTATCGATCTATTTGGTGGTATGAGGTGCGGCGTTTTCAATCTGCCTACCAATACACGAAACCGCAAGCGAAAGCTAGATCAAAAATAAACCAATAGGGCTAGTACTTTCGTGCGCGAGTGTACCGATGCGCGAACACATCCCTTCTACTTTCTTCCAGCGTTCTTTTTACGTGGCGCGACCTATAAAGCACTTCAGTCTGCTAGATGAGCAAGGTTTCCGTTTGTTTTGTCGCACGATTTTAAACACATCTAAATGACAGTTTTCTCATACTTTTCTGTACTTTTGCCACTAAACTCCATATTGTCCACGTAAAAGACAGTTATTAATTTATAATTTTGCACTTTTTCACAGATTTTGTTCACAACTCATAATTTTAAAAACGTTTTTACTGCGGAGTCGATGTTAACGGTGGCACTGTGGCGCTCCCCTCCTCCCCTTACGTAAGGTACTTGCCGATAAATGGCAGTGTTCAGCGCTATCGTGTTCCAGTCAGGTGGCATTGTACGGCCCTGTAATTTCCGGCACAGAGGCATAACACCTTAGGCCTCAGGAGTGGTAACGCATCTGCACTTTGACCTTGGTCTTTGTGTGGGTGTCTATAGGCTGCAGTCATAACTTAACATCAATGTGAACTGCATGCTTGATTGCCACTTCCATCACATAAAAAAAGGTACCAGACGTTAATTTTAAGCTCGATGGCTTAGTGTTCGCTGCCTCTACGAAGTTATTTAATTTGATGAGAGTTATAAAACATATGGACATGCAGTTCGTTTATATTACGTTCTGCAAGTCATGTACGATTCATGACTCGCAGAAATGTAATATACAAACCAAAAAAGAGTTGGCATTTTTAATTACTATGCGGTGCTCACGATTTCAAGTTTGTATTACAAACAATAGTAACATTAAGCCCTCATTTCTAAGCTAAGTAGTTGACTATAATAACGCTACTCCAAAAGAGAAAATTTTATGAAAATAACAATTTTCACAAATTTATCTCGCGTATATGAAATTATACGCACCCGGGACCACAACGCCGGAAAATGTTGGTATAATTTTAAAATTCCTTTTATTTTATATGTACGCGTGATAAATCTATACAAATAAATAAAATTGGAGTGTCTGTTTGTAATATAAAAATAACCGCTTTTTACTAAATGAATATGTATGTATACACGGTACATTATACCAAAACAACATTTTTTGCTATTACTGTCTGTCTGTCTGTTTGGCGGGGTTTATCTTGGGAACGGCTGGACCGATTTTGACGGGACTTTCACTGGCAGATAGCTGATATTATAACACATAATAGTTTGATAGCATAACACCTTAGGCGTCACGAGTGGTAACGTATTTGCATTTTGACCTTGGTCGTTGTGTCGGGTGTCTATAGGCTGCAGTCATCACTTAACATCAATGTGAACTGCACGCTTGTTTACCACTTCCATTACATAAGAAAAAAAGTCGATCCAACTACATAGAAGAGTCCAATGACACACAGGTACAAAAGAATTATAAATATAAACGAGAAAATGTATGATATTGCTTACAATAAACACAAAGATCAGCCAAATGAAATTTGCCGACATTTCCCTGGTTAGACTAAGGGGATAAAACTAGCTTTTATGGTACGACCAGCCCGCGGCATCTATATGTTGTGGGCCACCGTAACTTTCTTCTGGATACGAATTAATGGTTCATTATTTTGCAGGACTTAACGGGCTGCGGAACTACTAGGGTTGAACATGACGAAATTCTGAAAAAAAAATCTATGTTGAATACATTTTTGTTGTAGTTTTCTGCGTTCCAAGTTTTTTTTTATGTAATGTAAGTGGCAAACAAGCATGCAGTTCACATTGATGTTAAGTGATGACTGCAGCCTATAGACACCCACACAAAGACCAAGGTCGAAATGCAGATGCGTTACCACTCCTGAGGCCTAAGGTGTTATGCCTCTGTGCCGGAAATTACAGGGCCGTACATTACCACCTGACCGGAACACGATAGTGCTGACCACTGCCATTTATCGGCAAGTATCTTAGGTAATATGGTGGTGCATACGCCCGCGAGTACCGCCACTGGAGCTCTACCACCAGTAAAGTAACTGAAGTGTCCATTTTGAGATCCTACAATTTATAATGCAGAGGTAAGAAAACGTTCTTAGGCTTTAGAAGTGACAAAGCATTACTAGTGGTAGAGCTCCAGTGACGGAGCTGGTGGACGTAGGCACCAGCGCATTATTTAATTGACTTGGCGTTAAATTTTAGTATTCTGTACTATCGTGTTCCGGTCAGGCGGTGATGTCCGGCACAGAGGCATAATACCTTAGGCCTAAAGAGTAGCATTGCACTACATTGGAATCTCTGGTTTCATGTAGGTGTTTATAGGCTACGGTATTACTTACCATTAATTATTTACTGATGGTAGAGTTCCAGTGTAAGACCTCGAGGGCGTAGGCACCACCGCATTACCTAATTTATCTACCGCTATATAGTAGTATGTATACAACTTCACGCCAGGTCCCTAACGGGGTATATGGAGCACCAGATATCCCGGACCTGAACACTACCATTTATCCAATAAATGGTAGTGTTCAGCACTATCGTGTTCCGTTTAGATGGTAATGTATGGCCCCGTAATAACTTTCACATAGACAACGACTAAAGTGTCAGGGGTGGCAACGCATCTGCTTTTTCTCTTCTGGTTTTTATGTAGATCTCTATAGGCTGTAATCATAACTTCACATCCATGTGTGCTGCATGCTTTTTCGCTACCTTATTTACGTAAAAAAGGCACTCTAAATTCAAATAACAACGTGTGATAACCCTAGCCGCTTGCTATCTTTATTGCGAGTGTTAGTTTTAAACCAGTTACCGGTACCTACGTTTTACGTCGAAGGTGCCTGCTTTATGGCGCGTTTGTCGTGGGAACTGGTTAATTAATACATAGATACTTCTAGAACGTTGCCTGTGAGCTAGGTATTTGAGTTTCCTTAATGTATTGTATGGGCGTTGTAATTGCTTTGCTGGATGTGGAGTTTTAACGCAGAGCGTAGTTGACTACATCACTTAAGCATAATCTAAGAATGAGCTTTGTTTCTAAAAGATATAATAATATTGTTATTTGATACTGCACCAAGTATTTTTACTTGCATCGGTAGCCTAGTGGTAGCAGGCCACTACCACTACGTTGAGGTCCTGGGTTCGACCGGGTAGGGGGTTATCAGAAATAATGGTTTTAAGTCATTTATCTCTGGTTCTATTGGGATTTTTCCATTTTCTGGAATTTTTTCCAGTACCTCGAAGTTTGGTAATGTGCCCGGAGATGTCAACAGGCTCGCCACCTTGTTACATGGACCTAAAACGTAACCGGCGAACCGTGGGTGTTTGCATGTATTCTTAAATGCATGCATTTACTTTTGCCTACCCCTTTGGGGATTACAGGCGTGAAGTAAGGTTTTTTTTAACAAGTATTTTGTGGAGATGCTAAACCACAGTTTAGTCACTACGTATATAGTAATATCACAGTCTAAAGAAAACAAACGTGTTAATGTAATATACTGATGGTAAAGTTGCAGTGTCAGTCTCTATGTAGTGTCAGATCTCAAGGGTGGTAAATGAGGCAATGCATTAAACCTCCGGTTTTTGTAACCTACTTACCATCAATGTGAACTGCATGCCTGTTAGGCATCATCATAACATACAAAAATATTTTTTTACGGAAGCATAAAATACGCTACCCCGTTTTACGCATATTCCGAATTAAGTACGAGGTTTTTTAAATCATGCCGCGCGAATCGGCTTCTGGCTTCGCTCGGTCAGTGTTCGGTTATCGAGAAGTTCGAGTATACCTACATTATTGATTACTTGTAATTATATCATCCAAAAGATAAAAAAATAGCAATTTGAAACTAGTATTTAAATACAAAGGTGAACCCCGACTTATACGAATTTGACTTACACTTCTATCGCTTGGTCCCACCAATCGCGTAAGTCCGGGATATCACTGTAGTTTTATCTGACGACCCAGTTTATCTTGTAGTGTGTTACGATGGCTTGTACTTCAGAGTAAAAACAATCGTAAAATATAATGATAATAATGATATACGAATTCAAAAGTATAATATGGTGGTAGAGCTCCAGTGACGGAGCTCGCGGGCGTAGGCACCAGTCGGCACCACCGCCTTACCTAAGTCGTAATATACTTGCCGCTAAATGGTAGTGTTCAGCACTAGCGTCTTCCGGTCAGGTGGTAATGTACGGCCCTGTAATTTCCGACACAGAGGCATAACAGTTTATAACACCTTAGGCCTCAGGAGTGGTAACGCATCTGCATTTTGACCTTGGTTTTTGTGTGGGTGTCTATAGGCTGCAGTCATCACTAAACATCAATGTGAACTGCATGCTTGTTTGCCACTTCCATTACATTAAAAAAAAACATTTTTGCTCTAAACAAACTTTACATGTTCTCAGTTCAATTCACAGTGAAAGCTAACAAAGGGGTTCATTGCCCCACACAAGTTCAACACAAACAATATCTATCAGCAATACATAAACCTTCGCTTCCATCGGAAAAAACCCTGAAACGTTGCCGTTTCATAATTCAAGGTAATCTTGGCACTCGAGCGGGACAATCTACAATGAACTCTGACTTGAAGCCTTTGAGTCTATTTTTGTTTGTATGGATTCTAATCAGGCAAGCATTCGTCATAGCTAAAAACAGAAGAACGGCCTTTGACACGCGAGCGCAAGGATTACATTAGCGCGTTATCGAATAATGGGGCAAATAGCTTGATTGATAGATGCCGGGAAGGGGGCGACGCGGTCAATAATCTATCAAGTGTAATTATGGGTGACGAAAGTTGATCAGTGGATCAATTTGTTAGTTTGGGATAGGATTTACGTTTTGCTGGTAACTAGAGGTCGAGAGTGTAACTATAATAATAGGTTGGGGAAAAAGTCTTTTCGCATTATAGTATGTATGAACTTGTAATAAAATCTCTTTGGCTGTAGTATTTGTATCAGGCCGGTTTTGGTATCATTGAAAGTTAAAATTTTAAAGAACATAATTCCAAATTCAAATTAGGCAAATGTGTGATTTTCATTTGTTTTTCGTACTGTCAAGATGAGTGAATCTAATGAAGACATTCGATACATTTTAAAATTTTACTACAAAAAAGGTAAAAATGCAACGCAAGCCGCGAAAATAATTCGCAATGTTTATGGACCTAGTGCAGTGTCTGTGAGAGTAGCACAAATTTGGTTTAAGCGTTTTCAATCCGGAAATTTTGATGTCAAAGATGCACCTCGCTCTGGTCGCCCTATTACGGATAAAATGGATGCCATTCTTTAAAAAGGGGAGCAAGATCGACTTATAAGTAGTTACGACGTAGCTGAAGAACTGAGAATTGATCACAAAACAGTTTTGGTGCATTTGAAAAAAGCTGGGTACAAAAAAAAGCTCGATATTTGGGTACCTCACGAGCTCACTGAAAGAAACCTAATGAACCGTGTACTCATTTGTGATTCTTTATTACGACGTAATGAAACCGAATCATTTTTGAAGAAGCTGATAACTGGTGATGAAAAGTGGATCACGTACGACAAGAACGTGCGAAAAAGGTCGTGGTCAAAGGCCGGTCAGGCTTCACAGACTGTGGCGAAACCCGGGTTAACTCGCAATAAGGTGATGTTGTGTGTGTGTAGTGGGATAGGAAGGGCATTATTCATTATGAGCTATTACCTGATTCTGAACTTTACTGCGAACAACAAAATAAATTTAGACCCACTTTTCTTTCATTTTCTTGGTCGGGCTTCGAACTTTTGGAGCCACCCTCGTAATTTTATCAAAGGGATTCTCAGAGAAATACCTATGATCGGCCACGTATTAAAGTAGGGGCTCAGGGACAACGGGAACAAACCCTAATCTCTCCATTGAATGTTATTTTGGCGATGTGGCTAAGAAGTCATATCTCTTATCATGAAATTTCGCCAGAGATTTGACGACTGCACTCGCATGGGAAAGGCTGAATAGCCACTTCTATAGTTTAGTTTTACATTTTTTTTGTAATAGAAGTGGCAAACAAGCATGCAGTTCACATTGATGTTAAGTGATGACTGCACCTACATAAAGACCAAGGTCAAAATGCAGATGCGTTACTACTCCTGAGGCCTAAGGTTTTATGCCTTTGTGCCGGTAATTATAGGGCCATACATTACCACCTGACCGAAACACGATAGTGCTGAACACTACCATTTAGTGGCAAGTATATTAGGTAATGCGGTGGTGCTTTCGCCCTCGAGCTCCGTCACTGGAGTTCTACCACTAGTAAATACCTAATGAGATATTGGTCACAACAGGCCTAAGAAGGCTTGGTACAGAAAGCAGTCTTGCTCAACACACGGGCGCAACAGGACCCGCATTCTGAGGAGGTTCCTATGTCCGCAACTCTGTCCACTACCAATTAGAACTCTGCTTTTGACAAAGAATGTCCCATATTTTTTGTTTTGTCTTATCTTGCCGTTTGTAAAAGAAAGTATGGAACATTCTGTTGATACCTATTTTTATCATTAAGTATTTTTGGACTATTATTTATTTTATTTTGTTTACTTTGACATATTAATCAACGTATCAGTTGTTATTCGCTTTAATTTTATATTTGTAATTTGACCTATCACAAGCAAATTCTATTATTTCCAAGTGATTAAATGAATTTTTGAGTTTGAGTTTGAGTTTTTGCTACCGGCGGCACACACATTTAAAACATACCTACACATAAGTAATATGTTTCGAGTCATTTTAAGTAATACCACTTTATTTCTGTAACGAAGGCGATGAGAAAGCATGCAGTCCACAAATTTTAAGGTTTATGAACTAAATAATCGGACAAAAATAATGGTAATTTAACCCTCTTATTCATAAACGTACATTAGATACGTTTTAGCTATAGAATGCTTTGTCTTTGTCAGTTGCATTGTCAAATGTGCAGGATAGAAAAAGACAAAGGAGAGATTAGCAACACTTTAGCTAAAATGCGTTTATGAATAAGGGGGTTAGTCTATTGCTATCTACAAAGCTACACATTACAGGAAAACAAAAGGCTTAAGAAATTCCTCAACTGAACGGAATCCTGTGATATATCTGAATGAAAGGCTATCTGATACTCTTCTCACGAAATAAACTAATCACTTGTGTTCACGCAGCAAACCACGAAAAAATTGTGACGCTATAATTTTGGAATCGGCAAATAAATTCCGCCTGAAAAACTCGGCAAAACGGCTCACTCATGCTCTGTTTAACAAAGACATTTCCACGTGGCCGGTAAAATGATAAAATTTAATATCACGGGTGAAGAGAACGCTTTGCGGCTATAATTTTTACTCGAGATAGTCAGCCTAATAAATGTTATTGGATTTTTTATCATCACTCGGATAGGTTCTGGTATTAAGAGACCGATGCCGATACAAATTACGAATTCAATCTGCTGTCTCCATATTTTTATGTTTTTTTGGGTTCCGTACCTCAATATAATAACGGAATACTTATCGGATTACTCGTGTGTCTTTCTGCAACGTCTGTCGCGACCAAATTTGTTTCGAAATGAATGGCCAATGAAAGAGACAACATTTTTACAATCTTAGTAATTTGCGTTATCTTGCATTTATCCATACTAAAGTTAAAGGTCTTGATCTTTAGTCTTAATATGGCCCTCAGAAAAAGAAATATCTAATTATTTGCCTTTACACAGCAAGCCACGAAAACCGAGGCGCTAATATTTTGGTAATAAATTCCGCCTGAAAAACTTCTCAAAACGACTCACTCACGCTCTGTTTAACAAAGATATTTCCACGTGGCCGGTAAAATGATAAAATTTAATATCACGGGTGAAGAGAACGCTTTGCGGCTATAATTTTTTGCTTGAGATAGTCAGCCTAATAAATGTTATTGGTTTTTTTATCATCACTCGGATAGGTTCTGGTATTAAGAGATCGATGCCGATACAAATTACGAATTCAATCTGCTGTCTCCATATTACATAATTGTTTTCAAGAGCTCCGTAGATACTATAAAAAAATTCTTTGAAACTAATGGGCCAATTGAGTTGAAATTTGGTAAAAATATTCAATCAGTGCCCTAAACATAAATAGCAGAGTCCTTTAAATAATACATGGTTTATTAATAACGTATTTCTGGCATAGAGCAACACGGGCCACCGGCCGCGGCGGACCGGAGCGGAGTAGCCATTGCGTTTATTATCGATGCAAAACAGTCTGTCATTTTTTTGCGGGGGGGATACGTGTGATACACACACACATTACAAAAATCGTCTATTACTACAAAACTCACACCTTGACTTTAACAAAATATGTAAACAATTTCACGCACACATTTAAGCATTTGGGCGACAGGCATAGGAACACTTGTTCTTGTAATTTGACAGAGGGGAAAGCCTGCATTTTATTATGGCTACTTCAGGTCCGCCGCGGCCGATGGCCCGTGTTGTCTATGATTTCTGATAAACAAAAAATAATACCTATAGTCAAGGATTTATGTTTCTTCTCAAATATAAATAATATAAAAATCAATTGCTGTTCGTTAGTCTCGCTAAAACTCGAAAGCGGCTGTACCGACATTGCTGATTTTGGTTTTAAATTATTTTTGGAACTCTAGGGAAGGTTTAAAAGGTAAGAAAATATGAAGAAATTGAAAAATAGTAAATATCTTTTTTCATACAAATACTCTGTATCTATCAAACCTTTGACACAGTATTTCATTGTGAGGCAATACGATGTTTGCCGGCTCAGCTAGTTTTTAAGTGAAAATTAATGTTCATCTCATCAAAAAAATTCAATGCGCTTTTTGCAAAGTTTTGAATTGTTCAGCAATTCAAAGTTCCACCATGTTTGTCTAGAATAAGCCAAAACCCCGTTTATTTGCGATCGTAAAGTTATATCAAAGGGTTTAAACGCAATCGTAACCCGAATGATTCTCCCTTATGGCTTTTGTTTGGCACAGCGATATTCTTGTCAATATACGCGTTTTATGGTCAATGGTATAATGGAACGGTTTTTAAGACAACTCTCTAGTTTTACAGCATTTGACTGTGTGGAGCTGGAGAAGATGATTTTTATGAAAAGATAAATCTATTTTAACAACTTCAGTGGCCTGGTGGTAGCAGCGCGGTCTGCTAAGTCCCTTACTTCACATAAAATTGTTTGTCCGAAAACTATTAACCATAAAAAACTTCAGTAACTATAATGTTCAGAAGTCCGAAATTTTGTTTAACATACATTATCTATACTTATAATAAAACTGTAGAAGTGTAAATTCTGTACATTGAAAATATTGAAAAAATAAATACCAGGGGATGTTACTAAATCGATACCAAACACAGATATGTGATTAGATTTTTTTTTGTCTGTCTGTCTGTCGGTCTGTCTATCTGTCTGTCTGTCTGTCTGTCTGTCTGTCTGTTTGTTCAAGCATCACACAAAATCTACCAGTCCGATTACGATGAAACTTGGTATACTTATCTTTGGCGCACAACACTGGGTACTTTTTATCCCGGAAAAATGTCTGTTTGTCTGTGTGTTTGTGTACGCTTACATCAGAAACGGCTTATTCGATTTGTGGTTTTCACTAATATATTGTGGTAAGTTTCACTTAGCAATTACTGTTTGATTCATGTCAATTGGTTCAGAAATAAAAAAATATCGACAGTTTAAAAAATCATATCGAATATTTTTAAACTATTCTGTATCTATATTCTGTTTTTTTTTAAGGGTTCCGTATCTAAAAGGTACAAACGGACCCTATTACTAATCCTCCGCTATCTGCCTGTCTGTCCATACATCCATCTGTCTGTCACCAGGCTGTATCTCATAAACAGTGATAGCTAGAAAGCTAAAATTTTCACAAATTATGTATTTCTCTTACCGCTATAACGACAAAATTTAATACTAAAAATAAGAAAATGAAAATATCAAGGGGTCCAAGGGGGCATCCAATAAAAGTGTTTTTTTTCGTATATTGTTTGCTCGATATCAATTACGGTAGCAAGTGTCTACTTGACACAGACACTTGAAATTTTCACAGAATTTTTAGGTCTTAGGTATATTAACTTACAACAAACGTAATTTTTATGCCATTTTTTACGGAACCCTTCGTGCACGATTTTGACTCGCACTTGGTCGGTTTTTTCTCTGTTAGTAACAATAAGCATTAGTAATAATAAGTTGCCAAGCGTGGCAATTATGGCGTATTCTTTCCCTATGACGCACAACACTTTTAGGAGCATCTTCAGGAAAGGTTTTGTCCAGCGGGACGTCTTTCGGATGTAATTATGATGATGGTGATGGTGGTGGTGGTGGTGGTGGCGTTTTTTTTTTTTTATGTAATGGGCGTCGCGTTTGCCACGCCCATTACATAAATAAAATAGCATGCAGTTCACATTGATGTTAAGTGATGACTGCAGCCTATAGACACCCACATGAAGACCAAGGTCAAAATGCAGATGCGTTACCACTCCTGAGGCCTAAGGTGTTATGCCTCTGTGCCGGAAATTACAGGGCCGTACATTACCACCTGACCGGAACACGATAGTGCTGAACACTACCATTTAGCGGCAAGTATATTAGGTAATGCGGTGGTGCCTACGCCCGCGAGCTCCGTCACTGAAGCTCTACCACCAGTAAAAGTGGTGTCGTTGGTGGTATAGGTGTTGTTGGTGACTCTGGTGGTGGTGTTGATGATGTTGGCGGTGGTGTACGCGGCTAGTGCACGGTGGAGTACCACGACTGTAACGAGGTACCAGTCGTGCACCGTGATCCAAGTTCAGTGGCCGATGTCAGGAAGAGAAAGAGGCGGAGGGCCAGTGGAAGCCCCCCATTTATACAATAAGCTAACAATGGAATGTTGTTAACCAACCGACCACTCACAAAACTACACGTTAATAAATTATAGATTATGAAAACACTGACAGATAGTGTCAATGTGATTGTACCTATCAAGAGTATAAATAAATGTAGTTTATTTAATTATTTATTTATACCTATAATTATTTACCTAATTTTAAATGTTTACAGATTACATTTATTTAATTATTTATTTTAAACTCAAATTTTATAGAAATATTGACCGAACGTGATTTAGTATCACTGTCCGTTCAGAGATGGCGGTAGCAGTAGCGCTGGACCGCTACACTGCCTCAGTAGCGTAGTGGTAGCAGGCCACTACTATTACGCTGGAG
This sequence comes from Macrosoma leucophasiata, assembly GCA_036365455.1. Lineage (NCBI taxonomy): Eukaryota > Metazoa > Arthropoda > Insecta > Lepidoptera > Hedylidae > Macrosoma > Macrosoma leucophasiata. Next base: position 16,501,865 of record JAWQUS010000021.1, read on the forward strand.
GTCCTGGGTTAGATTCCCGGGTCGGGGGCTATCAGAGATGACGGTTTAAAATCCTTTATCTCTGGTTCTATGGGGATTTTTCCATTTTCTGGTAGTTTCCCAGTACCTCGGAGTTTGGTAATGTGCCTGGAGATGGCAACAGGTTCGCCACCTGTTATATGGGCCGAAACGTAACCGGCGAGTCGTGGGTGTTCGCATGTATGCTTGAATGCGTGCATTTACCTCTGCCTACCCCGTCAGGGATTACAGAAATTTCGTATATTAAAAAATGTCATGCGCTTTTTGCAAAGCATTGAATCGTTCAGCTATTCAAAATTCAAGAGTGTTCTGATTGGATTCTACTTTAATTACATAAAAAATCACAGCTTAACCTCAGAAGCAGCAAGTTATCTGTTTAAATCTATCAAAAATAACTAAAATAAAAAAACATTCATACCCAGAAAATTGTACTTAAAATAGCCAATTATTTTTATTTTTTTAATGTAATGGAAGTGCTAAACAAGCATGCAGTTCACATTGATGGTAAGTGATGACTGCAGCCTATAGACACTCACACAAAGACCAAGGTCAAAATGCAGATGCTTTACCACTCCTGAGGCCTAAGGTGTTATGCCTCTGTGCCGGAAATTACAGGGCCATACATTACCACCTGACCGGAACACGATAGTGCTGAACACTATCATTTAGCGGCAAGTATATTAGGTAATGCGGTGGTGCCTACGCCCGCGAGCTCCGTCACTGGAGCTCTACCACCAGTATAATGAAACAACTTTGTGGTAGATTAGGATTAGGGCTGAAAATTTATAAAATAACAATCTTAGTTTTTAAAGAACACGCTCTACACTCTGCCTACTCCGTTAGGGACCTGGCGTGAAGATACATACATACATACATACATACAAATACAATAAATCTCAGTGTACTGCAATTAGTTCGCTATAAACCTCGGCCGGTAATTACAGGGATCCGATCCATTACCGCACTTTGCTCTTACGTGCATACATCCTGTGTAATTTTGTGCAGGATCATGTTTACATAAATGTACTACTCGTATAATATATTGGTCCTCTAGTCAAAGTTTAATTGTTCTTAACATACATAAAATATGAAAAAAAAAACAAAATCAGATTAAAAAAATATTCCGACGAATTGAGGATGAAAACCTTTTCCTTTTCTGACGTCGGTTAAAAATGATTTTTATTTATGTAACAATAAGAATTAAAAAAATGGTAAACAAAATAAGATTGTTTACAATAACAATCTTACGGCCAAATACTCAAACGTCCCTTAAATCTAAGTGGGACATAAAAGTCTTCTGTCTTTATAAAACACGTTCAAACGATAGAGATAGCGCACATTTGAGGGTTGTTTAAAATTGAGTGACGTTTGAGTATTCGGCCATTAGTCTATAAGGAAAGATTTTGGTTAATGAACTTGCAATGGGCGCAAAAATACAATAAATCTCAGTGGACTGCAATGCGGTTGCTATAAACTTCTGCCGGTAATTACAGGGATATGATGCATTACCGAAATTTTCTCTTACGTGCATACTATACATCCTGTGTCGTATTGTGCAGGATGATGTTTACATAAATGTACTATATGTTGGTCCTCTTATCAAAGTATAATTGTTCTTAAAATACATAAAAAAATGAAATAAAAACAAAATCAGATAAATAAAGATTGCGACGAATTGAGAACTTTTCTCCTTTTTTGAAGTCGGTTAAAATGATTTTTATTTATGTAACAATATGAATAAAAATAATGGTAAACAAAATAAAAATGTATAAAATAACAATCTTACCCCCTTATTCATAAACGTATTTTAGCTAAAGTGTTGCTAACCTCTCCTTTGTCTTTTTCTATCTTGCACATTTGACAATGCAACTGACAAAGACAAAGCATTCTATAGCTAAAACGTATCAAATGTACGTTTATGGATAAGGGGGTTGGTCTATAAATAAAGATTTTGTTTATTAACTGACAATGTGCGCAAAAAAACAAAAATCTCAGTGGACTGCAATGCGGTTGCTATAAACTTCTGCCGGTAATTACAGAGATCCGATCCATTACAGCACTTTTCTCTTACCTTAATACATTCTGTGTTATTTTATGCAGAATGATATTCATAGAAATGTATATGATATATCATTATCGTGTTCCCGTCAGGTTCCCACCGTACTTTACATTGTACAACATTGACATTTCAGGCACAGAGGCATAATACCCAAGGCTTCTGGAATGGCAGCGAATCTACATTGAAATCTGTGTTTTTATGTAGGTGTTTATATTACTTACTAATGTTATCTGTATGTTTTTGTTTTCACTTCATGATAAAAAAAATTGGTTCACTTACCTCTCTAGGGTCAAAAGTTTTGAACGTAATTAAAAATATGTAAAAAATTAAAAGTATGTATTTGCATAAAATTATGAAAATATTTATTTTTCAAGCAAAAGAATTAATTCATATCAACTGGACGCTAGGTTTTCCCTGTAACATAAGAACTTTTACAAACTCAACCAAAACATGAAACACGTAAAACCCGTACAAATACAAAATATATTCGTATAATTTTACCGAAATGGAAAAATCCTCAGACAGCTCAAATTATTACAATATGTATTATCTTATTTCAAGGTTGCTTAGTCACAAATTAATTCGAGTACTGAATAAAATATTCTGAAAGCCTCTTAGGTTTACAGGAGACTGGTTTATGTTTTTTTGCTATAAAAATCAGAAACATTTGGACTGTTTCGTATTTGTTTATCTTTCTACTTTTTAGTAAGTTTTTAATATGAACGCCTTTGCAAATCTATCTATATATAAAAATCAATTGCTGTTCCTAAGTCTCGTTAAAACTCGAGAACGGCTGGACCGATTTGGCTTATTTTGGTTTTGAATTATTTTTGTAAATTCGGGAAAGGTTTAAAAGGTAAGAAATTGAAGAGAAAAACCACAATTTCATTTTCTCATACAAATAGCCCGTACCTATCGAACCTTTGACACCTTATTTCATTCTGAGGCAATACAAAATTTGTCAGGTTGTAACGTTGTATTTTTTGGAGTCTGGTCTGAAAATGGTCATAACGCCATCTAGGTCATCACAGCCGTACTAAGACAACATTATCAATGTATTCCATACCACGCATATTTGGATTATATAATTTATTAATAGTTTTAATTTGTATAAAAACAAAATTTAAATACTTACAAATTAAGTATTAAAAATATTAATTAAATATAACAAGAAAACATAATTAAAATATTGTTTGGTGAATTTCATTAGCATTGTTGCTGACAGTCTAAAAGACGTGGATCCAGGGCCGGTAAGGAGGAAGGTCTGAGAGGTTATTAAGACGTCATCTGTGACATCTGTCATTTGTTTTTTCTCGGCCGGAGCCGATAGTGGCGACGAGCTCAAAATAATGAAGAGGCGAAAAGCCTTAAATATTATAGCCATCATGGCCTAAATGCCTATTAAATAGGTTTTTTATCATCAATTGAGGTAAGATCTTCAAGAATCTTTGGATATTTTCTCGTTCACATGTCGATTTGAGAAATGGCGTGATGACTTCATGTTGGGTTGTTTGTTGCAGCCAGTTTCCCTAATGTCGGGAGGAGTTGGGATGCAGAGGCTTTATTCTGTTATGAGATATTAGCGAAAAGTCCTCGTAAGTAATTATTTCCACTTCCACAAGTTTTGTAAAGGGAGGCTGTTTGATTCATGTTGAGTTTGGTATTAGATTCTTCATGAACCAAACAAAGATAATGCAGATTGTAACCAGTGTGATTTTGTTTCAGATGCGGGTTAATTATTTATTCAATTTTTTATTTCTTTAAATATTTCCTACATTTTTATTCCTTTTGGTTAGGTTTCATAATTTAGCATAGGGTTACCGGCATTACCATGCCCGGGGACAGGTAATTAAGTAAATTATAAATTAATTTAAAAGGGAGCAGTAATCGTCACCATTCGAACCCATGTCATATTCACGACCCTGTTTTCTTGACAGTTTGGTACTGGATCATATTTGGTAGAAAAACCTGTAATAATAATTTGTAAGTTATAATTTAAAAACATACATTAAATAACAATAATAAATACCTATCAGTGTACCAAACCAAAGTTTTTTTATTCATTCGTCATTAACAAAAAGTGACCGGTTACCCTGAAGCCTAGTGGAGTAGATAATACTGGACCCCTCCGTAAGCTGTCTACTAAGGTACCATCTTAAGGATTTGTAGAAAGGATTAGGGTTACCGGCATTACCATGCCCGGGGACAGGTAATTAAGTAAAGTATAAATTAAATTAAAAAAGGAGCAGTAATCGTCACCACTCGAACCCATTTGATATTCACGACCCTGTTTTCTTGACAGTTTGGTACTGGATCACATTGGTAAAAAACATGTAATAATAATTTGTAAGTTACAATTTAAAAACATATAGATTACATAACAATAATTATTTATTAGTAGAAGTAAAGTATAAATTAAATTAAAAAAGGAGCAGTAATCGTCACCACTCGAACCCATTTGATATTCACGACCCTTTTCTTGACAGTTTGGTACTGGATCACATTGGTAAAAAACATGTAATAATAATTTGTAAGTTACAATTTAAAAACATATAGATTAAATAACAATAATAAATAAATATCAGTGTACCAAACAAACAGCTTTTTATTCATGCTCACATTTACAAAAGCAGGGTTTAGAAATTTATATAAATATTCTGCTAGCTGGGTGAGACTCGCACACATTATATACATATTTCACAGACCGGCTTTCAAGGTCAGCTAGTGGGATATAAAGATACAGAAATCATGAAAATTGGAATTGAAACGTATGAAATATAAAAAATTAAAACTGACGAAAATTGTAATAAATAAAAGAGATGTTGCAAAAATGTATAGACCTCCGGCCATGTATTGTACACAATATCATTAACAGGCAAAATCAATATAAAAACATTTTTTACTGCATATATTCACTTATTTAGCTGTGTTTGCAGTTACAAAACATTATTTGCAGTTAGAATTGCAACTCAAAACCAACATGGCGAATATGGCGGGCGATGTCATTTTGACAAATTCCACTAATAATCATATTGAAAATGATAAAATCGTTTGAATGAAATGTGGTTGTAACTCTAAAATATATTCTTGAATAAATTAATTGTATTTTTTTCGGATTCTTCTTTAATTTACCCATTTTTTGAGGACGTGTACGAACCAGAGCCGCGCTCGTAACATCTCATTTAACTTTAAAATAAATCAATTTCACTGAGATCCCGAACACTAAAAAGCAGTTATTTTCATATTACAAACAGACACTCCAATTTTATTTATTTGTATAGATGTAGCGCTGAACACTATCTAAAAAAACGATCTTCTCAATATTACCTCTGAAGTACTCTGAATATCACTAATCTCTTAATAAATAGAAAGAAAATAACTTTTTAAATTATTTTTTAATTTTTTAATTTAAAACTTAATAGAGCTGATAGTTTCTCGATAAAGAATCCCAGCATCAGCCTTAACATCTATCTAGATTTCCCGCGGGAGGATACAGCTCGTGAAATATTTAATTTTGTCGCATCACCGGCTCTTGTTACGTTTGCTCTTGATGAATTAAAGAAAAACGGAACATCTCTATTGAATTTGATCGTAATTATCCGGTAGACGTTACATTTTCACGAACTGTAGTACTTCAAGTAATGTTTTTGTCACATACAAGTAGACAGTCAATGCGATGAAAAATGGCAGACGTCGCCTTTGGACATGATCAAGGAAGTTCTACCAGCCTTCCTTCAATACTAGTTTTAAGAAACCCTATCTTGTAGCGCCGAGGGAATACCTCAGGGGGTAGTTCTTTCCACTGAACTATACTCGCAAACTTCCATGTGTTCTCTCTCTGTGCGGATGAGACCACTTTCTTTGGCGATTAGTGCGATAGACAGATAGATAGAAAAGGGGACGGTGGCACACATATAGCAGTGGATCACCATTGTAGAGGTGGCAAACACAGACACCTGATACATCTACGCTATGAAATAATATGGACAGTGGCAGTTAGTAAGGGACTTAGGAAATTAAAACATTCCTTATAAAAAATTGTAAATACCTATATTCTTTATCAAATCAAGGACGCAGTTAGACAGCTACTCTCGGTACACGTTCATTTCGCAGGGCAAGTAGCTAGCGCAAATAGCTCTCTTCTAAGTATTTAATCAACTGCCTAAACTAGCCCCCTGTGGGTCCAAACCTCGGCTGAGGGCGTTCCTGTTTAGTGTAATACATATGCGATTAGAGGTGTAACTGACGATAGTCTTCGGTTGATCGGTTGTTGATGATGATCAGTTAGACGCGTTTCATATTTATTTTCCTCTTTGCACATAGCTTCGCACCCATCTACACACACATGCCTATCATGTTTACTTTGTTTGTGTTTCCATCAGTTTTTTTATTAATGTTCTTGATTTTTAATACCTACTATTAACACTTTGATTCAAAGTATGTACATAGTAAGTACATTTCCTCAAAGTAATTATTATTTAAAGTTAAAGACACTAGTACCTATAAAATACCTATTCTAGATTTAAAACTCTGTACAACTGATAGTAATCAGTTACGAATTCCGTCATCAGACATAACGTCTAGATTTCCCGTGGGAAGATATTTCGCGTAAAATATTTAATTTCATCGAATCACTGGATCCACTCTCATTATATTTGCACCTGTCAAATTATATTTTCGACTATCTAACTATAAATCGGTTTACGGTGTGAATAATTTTCGAAGGATATAACCATTTTGATAACCCAAAATTAAAATGTCCATTTAAATTGAATAGAAGGATTGCATTTATATTAATACAATTTGCAGCAACTCCCACTATGTAGTGCGACGCAAGAAATAGTGCAATACTGAAAGAAGGTAAAATTTGACCGAATTCTATCCACAGAAACAAAATAAGTAAATTAGAAAAATATGTTCATTTTATTGGACGATATCAGTTTAAAAGCCGAGTCTATGGACTCTACATAAAAAAACAAGTTGATTAATTTACATATAGTTGTCAAAAGCATATTTGTCATGAGTTAAACATTACATAATTAAAAGTTGTTTTTCCTTTTTTTTGTAGATAGATTTTGATCCGTGCTCCGAAGCACGGATCAAAATCTATCTACAAAAAAAAGCAAGGGCACGTTAAGCCGTCGGTCCCGGTTGCTATCGATAGATAGCAGTCGTTAAACCTTGTCGGAGGCCTTATGGGCGGTTTGAAAACATCCGACAGCGGGTTGGCCACTAACCTACCCACCTCCACCAATCCGCATTGGAGCAGCGTGGCGGAGTAAGCTCCAGGCCCACCCCCCCCCCCCCCCAAAAAAGAGGAGAGACTCGTGCCCAGCAGTGGGACGTATAATGGGTTGCCATTATTATTTATAGATTTTGATCTAGTTTTACCTCATTTCGGGATTGAACTTTATAGATGAGAAAATGTAGTTCTTATCAGATACTTAATTAATTAAGCATCGCAACTCAACATTCACCTGTATTTCCCGCGGGAAGATACACCTCGTGAAATATTTAATTCCGTCGCATCACCGGCTCCACTCTTAATACGTTTGCACTTGACAAAATAAAAGGCCTGTTTTACTATTATAGATGCCCAATATATGTTGACATAGAGCATTATTTCCAGGTAACAACCCATATTCCATAGTTTTATGATGTCTGTGTGTGTATGGCTAATGCTCTGATGGTTTTTTTATGGCAATGAAGTTGTAAAAATGCATGCAATACATGATGATAGTAACTGACTGCCACAGTGCGTGGATATTTAAAAAAAATCACTCGTTTTCATAATTTGATTTGAAAATATAGTTAGTATTGTTTTAGACAATTGACACACAACTATCACACACAACATCGCTTTTTTAAGAAATTAGACTTAGACCCTTAGGCTCACATGACATTAATGATTAGTTTCTCATGTCTTACTATTCTTAATGAATGTAAAAAGAAAACCACTCATAATACCAAAAAGGTCTAGATGGGAAAATGTAATAGTTATCGTATAGTTAATTAATTAAGAATCCCAACTCAACATTCTACTGTACTTACCGCGGGAAGATACACCTCGTGAAATATTTAATTCCGTCGCATCACCGGCTCCACTCTTATTACATTTGCCCTTGAAAAATTATATTAGGACCTGGTTTACTATTATATCCGGTTTATCTTTACGTATAGCATTGTTTCGAGGTTACAACACATAGGCTGTCATAGGCTATGGTCTTATGATGTTCCTGTGTGCGTGATAAATGCTTTGATGTTGCTTTCTTACCGTAAGTTTGCATTGATGACATATTCACATAAAACATGTTAAAATTATAGGTTTAACAGCAGTGCGAACGCTAGCACCAACAAGACATTCATCGCAATACATACTTTATGCACCTTTAAGCGACGAGTTGCGAAACATCATAATGTTTAATGTTTTTAGTGCAAACTAGGGGTTATGGCAATGAAGTTGTAAACTTGCATGCCGTAAACGTATTACTATTAAAAGGGTTACATCAGGTATAATGAAAGAAGGTAAGTAATGAAAATTGTATTATTATCATACTCGTTATACTTGCTGACCCGGCAAACTTCGTATTGCTTCAGAATGAAATAATGTGTCAAAGGTTTGATATATACGGCTTTTGTATGGGAAAAATAAATTGTGGTTTTTACTCTTTCTTTATTATTATGTTATGGAAGTGGCAAACAAGCTTGCAGTTCACATTGATGTTAAGTGATGACTGCAGCCTATAGACACTTACACAAAGACCGAGGTCAAAATGCAGATGCGTTACCACTCCTGAGGCCTAAGGTGTTATGCCTCTGTGCCGGAAATTACAGGGCCGTACATTACCACCTGACCGGAACACGATAGTGCTGAACACTACCATTTAGCAGCAAGTATATTAGGTAATGCGGTGGTGCCTACTCCCGCGAGCTCCGTCACTGGAGCTCTACCACCAGTTAAACTTTACTCTTTCCCTTCAATTCCTCCATATGTTTTTACCCTTCAAACCGTCCCTGAACTTCCAAAAATCATTCAAAACCAAAATTAATTATCCAAATCGATCCAGCCGTTCTCGAGTTTTAGCGAGACTAACGAACAGAAATTGATTTTTGTATAGATAGATTAATTACAGTAAAAGGTAAGCAACATAAAAAGGAGCATCAAACAAAATTTAGATTGAAGATCATCATCATCATTTCAGCCAAAAGACGTCTACTGCTGAACAAAGGCCTCCCCCAAAGAATTCCACAACGACGGTCCTGGGCCGCCCTCATCCAGCGATTGCCCGCGACCTTCACCAGGTCGTCGGTCCATCTTGTGTGAGGCCTGCCCACGCTTCGCTTTCCGGTACGCGGTCGCCACTCGAGAACTGCTCTGCCCCAACGGCCGTCAGTTCGTCGAGCTATGTGCCCTGCCCACTGCCACTTGAGTCTCGCTATTTGGTGAGTTATGTCGGTAACTTTGGATCTCATGCGGATCTCCTCATTTCTGATTCGATCTCGCAGAGAAACATCAAGCATAGCTCGCTCCATTGCTCTCTGAGTGACCTTGAGCCTTCTTATGACGCCCATAGTGAGCGACCACGTTTCTGTTCCATAAGTCATCACTGGCAACACAAAGACCTTTTTCTTGAGACACAGAAAAATCAAGAAAATTTGATACCTGATTGTAAATGAATTAAAAATTCCAACTTACCATCCATTCGTATTTCCCACGGGAAGATACAGCTCGTGAAATATTTAATTCCGTCGCATCACCGGCTTCACTCTTATTACGTTTTCACTTGACAAATTACATTAGGGCCTGTTTTACTGTTATATCCGGTTTATGTTGAAGTAGAGCATTCTTTTCAGGTTACAACTCATAGACTATACTGTTATGATGTTTGTGTGTGCACGATAGATGCTCTGACAGATTTTTATGGGAGTTACGTTGTACACTTTCATGCAGTATACGTTGATGGTAAGTGACTGTAGTCGTCTGTGGGCGTTCATAAAAGTAATGTTTTTTTACTTGTACGCATATAAAAGATTTTGTATAAGGTCATTTTAGTTTAATATTATCATCATCATTTCAGCTAAAAGACGTCCACTGCTGAACAAAAGCCTCCTCCAAAGAATGCCACAACGAACGGTCCTGGGCCACCCTCATCCAGCGATTGCCCGCGACCTTGACCAGGTCATCGGTCCATCTTGTGGGAGGCCTGCCTCCGCTTTGTTTTCGGATACGCATTCGCCACTCGGGAACTGCTCTGCCCCAACGGCCGTAGTAGCTTACAATAATGTAACGAAACAAACCAACAAAAAATATAAAATATTACAATGAAATAATAAAATTAGTCCACAAAAATTATCCTGAAATAATAGAATTTACAAAACATATAAATGTTTCATTAATATTTTAGGAAAACAAATCAACCAAATATAAAAAAACGAACAATGACACTTGGTAAAAATTTGATTTGTCATGAAAAAACAAAAGACCAAAATTAAAAAAAATACCATTTAACTATAGTAATTATTTAAAAGTGAAATACGACTATCACGTTTGTATGCGACTGTCCTTTTAAATTATTTTGTGACTGGTCCATTGGGACGTAGACGATTTTTGATTACGGCCGAATGGACTACGGTCCATTCTTTTAGGTCCGTTCAGACTAAGTACCCGTAGATCGTGTTGTAGTAGTTTAATATACGCGAGATAAATCCGAAAACTAGTTTTATTTCAATGAGTGTAGCTCGCGAAAACCTAAGGACATACTACTGAAGTAGGTACCGAGACATCTCACCGTATAGGTTTCATAAAAAAGTTTTTTAGTTTCAGTTCAAAGTATCTATTTATTTTTAAATCGCTTTTAAACTCATAAAGCAACATCAATCAATTTACAGAATAAGCACACATAGATATTAAGTGATGACTACAGCCTATAGACGTCTACACAAAAACCAGAGGTCAAAATGCAGATACGTTGCCAACCCTGAGACCAAAGTTATGTCTCTGTGATAGTTATTATGGGGTCATACATTACCACCTAACCGGAACACGACAGTGCTGAACACTACCTACCATTTGGCGGCAGATAGAGGTAATGCGGTGGCGCCTACACCCGCGAGCTCCATTACTAGAGCTCTACCATCACAGTATTGTCAAACTTGTGGGGCCACTTTATGTGTTTGATTACACTTTTATAGAATCACTTATTCGTAGATCCTAAATAACCTTTTTATTTCTTGTTATTTTTTATACTCACACCAGTTTTAAAGCCTTCTGAATCCTTTTCGAAAGTTAATTAGATCTCTAATTCATGCAAGAAAGCTCGGCGTAAACACAGCGATACTTAATCCGATTGGTAGGGCTAAAAATATTTATTTATACCGTCTAATAATCTCACTTCTTCACGCTAGGAAAATTCAATCGCTAATAACGTTAAGGGTAGGTAGTTAAAATATGCATTGGGGTTAACTGTTTTAAAACGAAGCTACTTCCATCGAGTTCGGCGTCTCTTTTACACATAGTTGGATGTTATATGGATGTAATATTGGCTCTCGCTCGCACTAATCGCATTTAAATTTGCATATTTAAAAAGAAGCCGGGGAATGCAGCAATATCCTCTCATTTTGTATGCGTTTCCTGTTTTAGAATGTATATTTTATCGCTCGGTCGTCGACATTCCGACACACTGATTGTTACTGTGACTATTGGCTACCCACACTGTGTGTAAACAGGTTTGGACAGGTTTGGACGGGTTTGAACAAAGTCAAACATGTATTGTCATATAATTATTGAAGTCAGATATTTTTTTTTTATGTCTGAAGGTTGACAGACAAGCAAACGGGCCACCTGATGCAAAGTGGTCACCGTCGCCTATGAGCATTTGCAACACCAGGGGAGTTGCCAACGCGCTGCCAACCCTGAAGGTCTTTCATTGCTATGTGTGAACGAGTTAATATTGATATTACACAAATATATATTTTGTTTTTTTTAATTAATTAGGCATACAAGCAATCAGTTCTCATGGATGTTAAGTTTTTTTTTTTTTTTTTTATGTACCCAAAGTGGCAAACAAGCATGCAGTTCACATTGATGTTAAGTGATGACTGCAGCCTATAGACACCCACACAATGATCATAGGTCAAAATGCAGATGCGCTGCCACTCCTGAGGCATTAGGTGTTATGCCTTTGTGCCGGAAATTACAGGGCCGTACATTACCACCTGACCGGAACACGATAGTGCTGAACGCTACCATTTAGCGGCAAGTATATTAGGTAATGCGGTGGTGCCTACCCCCGTGAGCTCCGTCACTGGAGCTCTACCACCAGTAGAATTTGGCGGCAGATAGATTAGACAATGTGGCGGTGCTTACCCCTACACTGGAATTCTAGCAGCATTCCACGCCGCTTCAAATTCGTATGAAATTTACCTAACTCTAATTTCTTAGCGCCTTATCACACTATTTTTTTATTGATTTTACAATTTAATATGCAACCGCTTCTTATGTATAGTGTGTAAAATAAAAGGCGGTTGCACATTCAACTGTAAAAGCGGCTAGCCGCGCGGCTACCCGCTCCGCGGCCGACCGCTAGTGCGTTAGGGCGCTTAGCCTACTAATCAAAAATAGGTACATTAAGTAGAGTAGTCTCTCGCGAATATCATCTTGATGAGTTTTATGAACGATTTAAGTACACTTTAAACTTAGTCCAAATTAACAAGGTTCCTGAGTTCAATAATTAAAAATACACGAGCCTCCAAAGGCATACCCTCTTAAGCTCAACTCTGTCGACATCTCTTAACGTCAGATGCAAACCAATCCTTAAATCGACGCCTACCAATACGAAGCTGTCATCGCTAGCAGGGAGAAATATCGTCGCGATCAAGGGTAAAGCTTTGGTGTCTTAAAACCGGGTGTCTATTAACAATTACCGGATTGTTCTTCTTGGATATACATTAGCGGTTAATTGTAATAGTTAAAAGTAACGAAAACGTAACGTAACTTCATCCCCGAAGGGGTAGGCAGAGGTAAATGCATTCAAGCATACATGCAAACACCCTCGATTCGCCGGTTACGTTTTGGCCCATGTGACAGGTGGCGAGCCTGTTGACATCTCCGGGTACATTACCAAACTTCGCGGTACTGGGAAAGTTTCCAGAAAATGGAAAAATCCCAATAGAACCAAAGATAAAGGACTTTACACCGTTATCTCTGATAACCCCCAACCCGGGAATCGAACTCGGGACCTAAGCGTAGTAGTAGTGGCCTGCCTACCACTAGGCTACCGAGGCAGTGAATATTTATTTTCACAATAACACATGCGAGTGAATTTTAGAAATTAAAGAAAAAACGGAATTTTTTTTTGACTTCCTGCCGTATGTCATGATTTTCTTTCCGTTTTTTCTTAAATTTATAAAATTACCGGTTAAATTTGAGACACAACGACATTTTGATATTAAGAATTAACATAAAATCTCATATTCCACTATTAGTTTTTTGTGATGGGTTATTTTGTTACGTTTTTTTGGCGTTTGGGGTAAAATGTAGTAAAGTACCGTCTGGACACGTGACCCTGATCGACAATTTGTAAGACGGACACGTGACTTTGAGAATTGCGTGGGCCTACTTTTCGGGAACACAATGACAAAATCATTGTCAATTTAACAGTTGGTCTGAGTGAGTGAGTAAATGAGTGGGTCAGAGGGTGACATCTTTTAACGTCAGAAGCAAGACAAACCTTTCGAAAAAAGTCATCAAACGTCACGAGGGTAAAGCTTTGGTGTCTTTAAACCGGGTATTTTTAATAACAAATGGATTGTTGTTCTTGGATATTAATTACTGGTGAGCTGGCGTTGGGAGGTGCCGACCCCATTACCCAGTAGCGGAAGAATTTTCTTCTGCTGGAAGACATTTTTTTTTATGTAATCGGCAAACAAGCATGCAGTTCACATTGATGTTAAGTGATGACTGCAGCCTATAGACATCCACACAAAGACCACGATCAAAATGCAGATGCGTTACCACTCCTGAGGCCTAAGGTGTTATGCCTCTGTGCCGGAAATTACAGGGCCGTACATCACCACCTGACCGGAACACGATAGTGCTGAACACTACCATTTAGCGGCAAGTATATTAGGTAATGCGGTGGTGCCTACGCCCGCGAGCTCCGTCACTGGAGCTCTACCACCAGTAAAAGTAATTCTTCCATTAAGTCAGTTAGTCAACCAAACAATGGCGGTCAAACCATTGCAATGAGGCTATAGTGATTGCAATAACGTAAGATGGGCAACAGCGCCCTGTGATAGAACTATCGCAATTGCCAATCAGCTTGCCAAAATGGCGATTGTGGCATTTTCTCCCCAAATGATGTACAACGCAGTTGTTGATAATGGGGCAAGTTTTTGTCCAGCCGTGGACATCTTTTGGTAGAATAAATAAGCCATTTATCTGATTTAAAAATAAACAAAACATTTTTTTAAATATAATGTAAGTGGTTAACAAGCACACAGTTCACATTGATGTTAATTCAAGACTACAGCTTATAGACACCAACACAAAGATCAAGGTAAAAATGCAGATGCGTTACCACTCTTGAGGCCTAAGGTGTTAGCCTCTGTGCCGGAAATTACAGGGTCTTACATTACCACCTGACCGGAACATGATAGTGCTGAACACTACCATTTAACGGCAAGTATATTAGGCAATGCGGTGGTGCCTACGCCCACGAGCTCCGTCACTGGAGCTCTACCACCAGTAAATAACATAATATAAAACAAATTTAAATTATAATTAAAGATAGCAACCTATATTTACAATGGAACCCAATTTACAAGGCAGCATCGTCAGTTCAGGAAACCGACGCCTCAGAGAAATGACGGGTGCTTACGGTGGAGTGCAAATGATGTGTTCTGATCGGAAATAAACGTCAGTCGTGTAAGATCTCTAGCCGCGGCTCCCGGAGTCCGATAAATGGGCAACTGACAGATGCTTACACAGAATTGTACTTAGCTAACGAAACGCTTGGATGAATACTTTTATTTGAACTATTTATTATATTTGATCTTGTTATAGGCACAAGTTATTTTTAATGTATAAAGGGCGCTTTTTACTGCCTAAATATTGAAAACATTTTTTTGTTTGCATAGTTAGTTACCCAATTCCAAAAAACTAAGGAACACGTACTCATAGATTGAGAGATAGACTCACAAATAGCCTATCTAATTCATTTTCAATTCTGAAACACAGTTTAGACAAAAAAAGCAGAAAGAAATCCACATTAAAATCACACCTTTTGCATTACATCATCGTCACCTCAGGAAACCGACGCCTCATATAAATGATGAATACTCACGGTAAAGTGCAAATGATTTGCTGATTGGAAATACACGTCAGTTGGGATAGATCTCCAGCCGCAGCATCCGGAGTCTGATAAAGGGGCAACTGATAGATGCTTACACAGAATTGTACTGAGCTAACAAAATGCCAAGCATTTTGGATGGGTCGATTTGAACTATTCGTTATATTCGAAGAAGCAAACATAACATATAAAGGTATGATATGATAACTGCCTCAGGAGTGGCCACACGCCACTATCACAGTTGACTGTGCCACTATTGTGTATATAGTAATGTACCCGGCGATGTCAACAGGCTTGCCATCTATTACATGGGCCAAAACAAAACCGGCGAATCGTGGGTGTTCGCATGTTTCTTGAATTCGCGTGCATTTACCTCTACCTACACAGGCGTGAAGTTATGATTACGTTTACATAAGACCGACATGTCATAACCTATATCTATTTAGTTTGTTATATACCTAAAGCAATTTCAATACAGTGATGGAAAGTCTAATTTTATAGGTAATTTTATCAGACTTATCCTACTTTTTTAACTAGGCCAGGCATGTTATACTGCATTCGCCGCATTTGCATCGTAAAGATATTTAAAATATTAAAATTTCACCGGAATTAATCAACTCGCTTTTCAACTCGTAGCTCACTTGGATGGATGTATGTTCTTAATTCAGGCAGTTCACATTTTTAAGCAAAACTTTTTATTCAGATAATTAATTATCTTTGAATAAAATGAGGGGTTTTAACCAATTGAACGAAACCGCAATCAACACCATAAAGATACTTTTGCTCGCTGAAAATCCGCTACAGAAACCGTAGCTGACATAAAGTTCCACTCACCAGCCATAACATTCTACATTTAAGCCCTATTCAGAACTGCGCGATATTCGCTACCGACGCACGTGGGGAGCGGAATTACCGAGCGGGTTTCACTTGGATATTTTATCTATTCCGTGGGTATTTTGATGAAGTTCTACGACTAGAGCGGAATCACGGAACTTCATATACCGGTCATCACCACGCGGTATCCGCTCGCCACGTCGGTAGCGAATAACGCGCAGGTCTGAATAGGGCTTTAGTCAGCTTCGAATCTGCTCCAGGATTTCAATCAAACTGCGCTGACATCCACTTTACCGTTCACTGGCCGAGTATGACCCGGTATAGGAAAACTTTTGACGTTTATTAGTGAAGTACGTTGAGATGAAATGCAAGTGTGATAGTTTTACTCGTACTATAACCATAATTTTTACTGGTGGTAGAGCTCCAGTGACGGAGCTCGCGGGCGTAGGCACCACCGCATTACCTAATATACTTGCCGCTAAATGGTAGTGTTCAACACTATCGTGTTCCGGTCAGGTGGTAATGTACGGCCCTGTAATTTCCGGCACAGAGGCATAAGACCTTAGGCCTCAGGAGTGGTAACGCATCTGCATTTTGACCTTGGTTTTTGTGTGGGTGTCTATAGGCTGCAGTCATCACTTAACATCAATGTGAACTGCATGCTTGTTAACCACTTCCATAACATAAAAAAAAAATCCTAAAATTAAGCCGTTAATTTTGAAAGGGGGTTCGTATTTTTTGTGTTTATGTAGAACTAGCTGTTGCCCGCGGCCTCGCCCGTGGATGTCGTTTTATAAATAACTAAGTAGCCTACGAGTATGTTCTTTCTCAAAGTCAGCTCTATCTCTGCACTAAATTTCATTCAAATCGGTTCAGTTGTTTGGACGTGAAAAGGTAACAGACAGACAGACAGAGTTACTTTCGCATTTAAAATATTAGTAGGGAAGTAGGGATTTATTACAAACCTTTTTCCGTGTGAGTAAAGTAGGTATTAGACGAGCGTGCGTTTAAAGTTAGTAAATTATTTCAGCCAAAAGGTCCGGATAAAAGCTGAAAGAAAGAAAGAAAGAAAGAAAATACATTTATTAGGTACACAAAAGAAAACAAAAGCTGATGGTAGTGGTGGTGGTTACCGAAAATGCATAACGTTAATATGCAAGTTTTCACTTCAAAATTCACTTGCATGTGTTATTGCGAAAAAAAAAAACAAGTATTAACACTTATGGAAGTACAACTGGTGGTAGAGCTCCAGTGACGGAGCTCGCGGGCGTAGGCACCACCGCATTACCTATAAACTTTCCGCTAAATGGTGTTCACCACTATCGTGTTCCGGTCAGGTGGTAATGTATGGCCCTGTAATTTTCGGCACAGAGGCATAACACCTTAGGTCTCAGGAGTGGTAACGCATCTGCATTTTGACCTTGGTCTTTGTATAAGTGTCTTTAGGCTGCAGTCATCACTTAACATCAATGTGCACTGCAAGCTTGTTTGCCACTTCAATAACATAAAAAAAGTACAAACTATTGTAAAAATAGATGTCCCTTCGACCCAACTTCTCAGCAGTCGAGTTTAAAAGTTGAAAGTAAAACTTAGAAGATGAGTCTTTACAACAAGGATTTCATAGCTTAAGATCTTCGATTTCTTTTCCATTTTACTCAAGACTATTGCAAGCTAATGCTTCGATAGAAAAAGCTGTCCGGATTCGTTCCTTGCAGCGAAAGAATTAGCCAATATCTCAGTTCAACTATAAAACTCTCTGACTATTTCTTTTCATCTTGAACCGAAGCTGAATATAAAAGCGTTTTGAGCGTAAAATTTGGTTTCGTATTACAAAATAAAATGTATCTCATTGAGTATAAAGCTACTGCGATTAGGCTTAAAAGCAACAAACTCATAAATTTATATGGCAAACACTACAGCATTCTCTTTTAGTTTCATATGCAGTTTCATACGAAATAAAGTCCTATCTCATCTGACTTAAATGATAATTCCTTTTTAGGGTTCCGTAGTAAACAAGGAACCCTTATAGTTTCACCATGTCCGTCTGTCTGTCTGTCCGTCTGCGGATTAGCGCAAAAACTATTCGTATTAGAGACTTGAAATTTGGCACAAGTATATATATATACCTTAATCACGTCGACAAAGTGGTAGAATAAAAACGTGAAAAAAATAATATTTAAGGTACCTCCCTTACATGTAACGTGCAAATACGAGTACGACGCGATAGTTACCAACAACCACGTTGCGTGCCACGTGGAACATTTATTTTTAATTTTATAATTTATTTTCAGGTATTTATTTGTTTTCTTTCGGACATAATAACACTTGACACCTTGACACGTCACTCAAGACAGTGACAGTAATCTGAGTAACCTTACTTTTTTTTTTTTTAATTAAATTTTATTTGTGTTTTGGTTTGAGTATTTTATGTATGCTTTTCAATTTCCTCTATTGGCTATGGACGTAATTTTATTTCTATGCATTATACTTATAACTTATTATTATTTCTTAGGTAGGTACTTATGTAATTTGATTAATGAAAAAAAAAATATTTATTATTTTACTGTCATATTGTAGGTATGTATATTATATATGTATATGTATTGATGTTGGTTCACTTATCTAAAATTGAATATTATGTATATATGTAGTCTAGCATTTTGGCTATTTATTGTTTTACTCGTCGTACAGGCATTGCCTGGCGGCTTGAGGTTCGTGATGCCACTAGGACCCACCAGAATATCAGCGCTGCAGCCACTGTTGCAGCAATCAGCTGAGGTGGGTGCCGTTTTTTTGGCTTCCCACAACCAAATATATAATAGTATTTTTACTTGTTTTTAATTTTTATTATTGTTAAGATAAGATAAGATAAGATAAGAATTTGTTTATTTTCTCCACAATGTTTTCTTATATGGTAAATACATCATATGAAACTTATTTTATTTTTAAAAATTTATACTGAATTATATTTTTAAACATTTTTCTCAGGGTATTGTGGAGACAGGAGCGCTCAAACTAGGTAAACCCTGTGCTATGAGTCTCCTGGTCTCCGCCTCAGGATTTTGTCCACTTATTTACTAGTACAATTTAAGTAATAGCTCATGAGAGCAATAAAGAGAACTAAGTACTATAAGGGAACACTTTGCCAGCCCAAAAGCAAATTTGCATAATACTTATTATCCCTACATTAGGTATCCATGATGGTTAAAGGGCAAGTTCCCTCATAGTACCTATACACAAACAGAAAACATGTGAGATTATCTCAAAGTATGAGAATATTTGTATTTGTGTGTGTGTGTGTGTGTGTGTGTGTGTGTGTGTGTGTGTGTGTGTGTGTGTGAGTGTGTGTGTGAGTGTGTGTGTATGTGTGTGTGTGTGTGTGTGTGTCAATTTTGGCACATGGAACTCTTAAAGCCTGGCCCTACGATATATATTATCTTGGGATCGGTATAAGCCCCAGTCTTTCGGTTCCCTGTTTGGAAGTAGGTATATTGTGGGTATATAAGATGGGTGATATTGTAAAGTGTGCAAACAATAGAAACACCTGGCCCTACGATACGTGCGATCATATCTTGGGATCAGACTTAGCCCCAGGCTTCTAGTTAATGTATAATAATAATCCCATACTTATATCAATGGATAGGGTACCAATTCTTAAAGCTTGTGACTTGTGTTAGGAAAGCCCAGCCCTACGATGTGAGGCATCTTGGGATCGCTTTTAGCCCTGGGCTCCCTTAATATAATAATAATAATATAGCAATGCAAAAATAAGTTATAAGAAAGATTGTATTATAGTTACAAAGAACTTCCTATTAAATTTTCCGTCTCATCATAAGTTAAGGCTTGCAACCATTCACAAATTGTTTTCTTACATTCCCTTTTAGTCATAGGGTATATTGAATGCAATCTGTTTGCGATATTATAAAGTTTTCCACTCTGGTAGTAATAAAATTTACGTGCAAAAGCCGTATTTGTGTACATAATATTACATATATTATAGTGGCGTCTGCTAGTGAGGATAGTTTTTTTTGTGTTTTCATTGAATTTGGTTTCGGAGTGCTTTCTTAGAATGACTGCTGCAACAAATAATTGTCTAACTGTTAGCACTTCTGCTTCTTTATATAAACTAGTAGTAGAGTATAATCTAGGCTTTGAGAAACAGATTTTTAAAATTAACCTTTGGGCCCGTTCAATTTTCATTATCAATCCTTTTGAGCTTCCCCCCCAAGCTTCAATACCATATGATAATACCGACTGGCATAGTGATTGATACACAGTTTTAATCAATTTGTTATCGACTACAGGCCTTAATTGCTTAAATATATATGTCAGTTTCCTTATTCTTTTGGATAAGTTATTTATGTGTTCATTAAATGCTAAATTTTGATCGATTACTACTCCTAAATATTTTATAGAACTGGCTTGTTCAATACTTGGACAAGTGCAATTACTTTTTGACATTTTACAAGTATGAGCATTAAGTTTTATATTTTCATGAATATTATTTTCTTGATTTCGAATAGAAAAGGCTATAAACTTAGTTTTATTGGCATTAAGAGTCAGAGAATTGTTGGCTAACCAAACACATACCTTACTAAAGTTTTCTTGTGCAGTTTTAAGAACTCCCTCCCAGGTATCTCCATAAAATGTCAAAGTGGATTCATCGGCGTATGCTATAGTTTTGCAGTTGCATAGAGAAAGCTCACATAGCTCATTAATACTACATAAAAATAAGCTAGGGCCAAGAATGCTACCCTGAGGCACACCATGTGCAATTGGGCGTTCAGAGCTTATATAGTCGTTAATCTTAACGCATTGTGTACGCCTGGTTAGATAGTCTTGAAAAATATTTAATTGTGCGCCTCTAATTCCTAAGGTTTGTAGATGTTCTATGAGCTTTTTAGTTGAAATCGTATCGAACGCTTTTGTCAGGTCCATGAAAATGGTTATACATTTAAATTTTTGATCAATTTTTTTTACGATGAAGTTCATATAGCAATTAATAGCATCTTCTGCCGATTTACTCCTTCTAAAGCCAAACTGTGCCTTAGACAATAGCTGTTTAGTTTCGAGGTACTTTGTTAGTCTTTTATTAATTACCTTTTCAAAAATTTTTGATATATTTGGAAGTATTGATATTGGGCGATAATTATTGGTACAATTTCTCGGCCCTCCTTTATATACTGGTATTACAATGGACCTCTTAAGTGCATCCGGGAAAATGCCTTGTTCAAAGCATTTATTGATAATGTATGTAAGAGGTGGTAATATAACTTTATTTATGGTTTTTAGAATAATAATACTAATTCCATCCCAGCCCACCGAATGCTTATTTTTTAAGTTCAGTATGGTATTTTCTACTTCAGAATAATCAACATCAGATAAAACGAAAGAATTGACTGAGCCTCTTGCTAAATCAGAGAACTGTGGTGCCGCTTGTATTTGGCTTTGAATTTTTTCTGCCAGCTCAGCTCCTATGTTAGCGAAATAGTCATTTATAATATTTAATGATTCAAAGGGTGAGGGGCAGATTTCTAATAACTCAACTGGTGGATTTCTAGGACAATTCATATTAGTGACATCTTTAATGGATTCCCATAGTTTTTTATTGTTGCCTTTTGCATCTTTAATTTTGTTTTTTTCGTATTCTCTTTTACACTTTTTAAGAATGTTATTACAGAAATTCCTGTACCGCTTATATGTCACATTTAATATTTTGTTATTAGGATCACGTTTAGATTTAGTGTGCATACGATCACGATTACGGATACACCTTAGAAGCCCAGGTGTAATCCACGGTTTAAAAGTAATTCTGCTTCTAGGGATTCGTAATTTAATTGAATTATTTAGCATTAAATTTTGAATACGCTCAATCAAGGAATTTGTGGCCCAATTACGTCATTGCTGCTCAAAATGTCTTGGAAATCAATATTTTTACTATCTTCATATATTTTAGTATAATTCAATTTAATAAGCGACTTCGATACATGATGATGCTTTCTCAATTTTGTGTTAATACAAAATAGAACAGGATAATGATCAGTGGTATAGTTTTGCAATACAAAAGTAATAGAGTTTAATTTAGTTTTGACTATTGTGTGATCAAGGCAATTATTTTCCCTAGTCCCTTCATAGTATGCTGGTATAAGATTGTTGTTGTGTGTGTGCCAAAAAAATAAATATTTTTCTTCTTCTTCTTCTTTTTTAAATATATTTTTAATTTTCGTTTTCTATATAGTGTGGGGGAATATCATTGGATAGGTCTTTCAAAAATGTTAGAGATGTGGTAATATCATTTTTTCGATTTATTTAACTGTTCGTGACTTATTGAGCTTTAAAGTGTAATTTCGTTAGACTCAAGTGTCAACTCAATGTTTTCAACTAAACGGTTGTTGTTAAAAATACCATGGTTACGGTATCAACAATGTGAACGTTATGTTATAAGAGTCAAATGCATAGTAGTGTGCCTACTGATTTTTTTAACTGGTTTTAAAGAATGATTAATTTAAAAGCTGTTAGAACAAATGCTTATCTCTTTAAGGATTTACCATGAAGATAAATACATAAAATATATCCTTAACATTGCTCCATGTTTCACATTTTTACGTTACTTATAAAAATATTTACGAAATTCAAAAAACTTTAGTTGAAAATACATTCGCAACAGGATTTCACTTTGGAATGATACCGTCAGTCAAATTGTGAAACGTCGAAAATAAATTGCTCAAAAAAAAACAATGAAAAACTTTGCAATAAAACGGTCAATATTTGTTATGACTACAATGTCCCATAAAAGCTGGCGCACATTGATCTCAGGCCGGTTATAACGGAGTAAGTCGTTGGTTTAGTGACAAAAAGTCGTGTGCGTTAGCACAATTTCATTATTTTATTTAAATGGTAGGTGGTAATCTACGGCTTTGTAATTTCCGGCACAAAAGCATAACACCTTAGGCCTCAGGAGTGGCAACGCATCAGTATTTTGACCTCTGGTCATTGTGTGGGTATCTATAGGCTGCAATCATCACTTACCATCAATGTGAACTGCATGCTTGTTTTCCACTTTTATTACTTAAAAAAAAACCACGAAATTAATTAATAAAGTAATTTTCAGTACCATCGTTTTTTTTCATCGATTTCTCGTTCGATCTGGAAACCTTTCTCATAAGTAGGTACTCGTAATCTGTCAAATTAATTTCAAAACGAAACCTGCTGTTGTTTTTGATATCTGTCTGTGTATTAATCTCGTTGGTTTACCTACCAACAATTTTTGTTTTACTTAAAGATATCGACATAATACACATCGAATTAGGTATTTTAATATTCATTAATTTAAATGCATGAGTAGGAGGTATAATAAGCAAAAGTGTTCAGTGGCTAAGCTATAGGATAGTAATGTGATTTTTTAAATTAGATAATATAAGTTGAAAATTATTTTTATGTTTTTTTTTATCTTTTTTTGATTTTTAACTGACTTAGGGTCAGTGAACGACATCCATTGATAACTAATCAATAGCTATACAACCGATATGATAGACTTTGCAGTTTATACAATATCGTTATGATGTCGCTGTTCCCTTAATAATTGTACTATTTATTTTTCGCAATAACACATGCGAGTGAACTACATATATAAAAATATAGGTAAAGTAAAGAAAAAAACGCATCAAAAACGCAGAAAAAAATATGACGCATCGGTGTGGGTCTTCGGTAGCTTAGTGGTAAAGCGGCTGGACTAGTTATCCTGAGGTCGCAGGTTCGATTCCTGCCCGAAGTCAAAATTTTTCTTAATTTCTATAGTTCACTTGCATGTGTTATTGCGAAAAATAAATAGTACAATTATTTTTACCTTTTCATGGCGTTTCGTCATTGTTCGTGGCTATTCGTCAATATTTTCATTTCATGTCGCATAATCTTGTCCGTCCCTATAGTCAAGAATCTTTGGCTTTTTTTATGTAATGAAAGTGGCAAACAAGCATGCAGTTCATATTGATGTCAAGTGATAACTGCGGCCTATAGACACCCACATAAAGACTAGAGTTCAAAATGCAGGCTCCATTTAGTGTGACAGTAGCTTAAAATTACGCGCGCAATGAGTTTCACTCGTGTTATGTCATAATTCAGTTCACGGGTAGGATGCGAAAATGAATTCCAAACAACAAATTGTTTTTGCATCGATTTCTCATAAAGGTTCTCTTTACATCGTACATCAGGCGTTGTTTTTGTTTTAAAACAGCAATATTATTATCAGCTCTCAGAATGTCTTCGTTAAAAAGCAGTAAAGCAGTCTATTGTTTGTTTTTAGATTATAATTGTGGGATATTGAATGTGTTTATACTTTAAATATGTTTTTGTGAGGAACTGAATATTACGAATTAAATAATCTACTTATGTAGATAAAAATAAACCGTTACATTTTGGAAGTGGCAAACAAGCATGCAGTTCACATTGTTGTTAAGTGCTGACTGCAGCCTATTGGCACTCACAGAAAGACCAAGGTCAAAATGCAGATGCATTATCACTCCTGAGCCCTGAGGTGTTATGCCTCTGTGCCGGTATTACAGGGCCGTACATTACCACCTGGCCGGAACACGATAGTGTTGAACACTACCATTTAGCGGCAAGTATATTAGGTAATGCGGTGGTGCCTACTCCCACGAGCTCCATCACTAGAGCTCTACCACCAGTAAAAAAAAGTCTTGCTAAGCCTTTTTACTGTAGAATGACTGGACCAATTCACATTTTTTTTTTTTTGTATAATATCTGTTGTAAATTTTCTGGTGTACAATAAAGTGTATTCATTCATTCATTCATTCATAATATTATGATTCAAATATTAAATTTATTAAAGTTAATGGAAATCTGCGACATAAAACGCTTACTTTTTTATGTACCTAATGGAAGTGGTAAACAAACATGCAGTTCACATTGATGCTAAGTGATGACTGCAGCCTATAGAAACCCACACAAACACCGAGGTCAAAATGCAGATGCGTTACCACTCCTGAGGCCTAAGGTGTTATACCTCATGAAATTACAGGGTCGTACATTACCACCTGACAGGAACACGATAGTGCGGAACACATCCATTTAATTTGCTTAGTTCGTTATAACATAAACATGAACAGCATTATTCCGGATTTGGATTTAGATCAAAAGTGGGACAAACAAACCCTGATAGATGGCGCTGGGTGTCAACGCAAATTCACACGAAATGTCGACAAACTCTAAAATAAATAAGGGATCTTGTCGTCTGTAAAACACAAATAGAACAGTGGGAGAGGACTGCAGTTGCAAATTTTGGTGTATCACTTTGAATGTCGTTGTTTATTCAAATAATGTGAATCTACGCACTCATTTCGTTAGTGGTAGTTCGTAATTAATGTGACGGAGTGTAATGTGACGATGCCATAAAAAATTACATGAAATACATATTTCCGACAATAATAAAAGATTCAAATTATTTTTTAGTCTTTTTTCAGGTTTCTACATATATTTTTTTTATATTTTGATATAGTGTACAAGGTGTACAAGGTGCGGGCCCAATGTAGAACTTATCCTTAAAACTGTACACGAATGTGCACATTTTTGAGGTTATACTTCTTGTGGCGCGATTAGAAAAAATGAGAGATATTTTAAAGATGCGTGCGTACACCGACAGATAAAATTGACAGTCTGAAGTTAGTTGCTCAACTTTTTATCATCAATTCTATAGAACGTAGATGCATAATGTAATGTTTTAGTTGCTTTTTTAGCTCTCGTTACTAACTTCGCAGTTTTTCGTTATTTTTAAGAAGCGTACTAAAAACACGAAATGCTCTATTCCGGATTCGGATTTAGATCAGAAGTGGAATAAACAAACCCTGATAGATGACGCTGAGTGCCAATGCGAATTCACACGAAATTTCGGTAAACTCTAAAATAAATAAGGGCGCTTGTCGTCTGTCAAACACAAACAGAAGGAGGACTGCAGTTGCAGATTTTGGTGTATCGCTTTGAATGACGTTGTTGAATCAAGTAATGTGGATCTATGTCCTTGTTTTGCTGGGAGAGTTTGTTATTAAAATGACGGAGCGTGATGAGGGTGTCTGAAGTCTTAGCCGAGTACTGAATGATCATTGAGAATATAAAATTGATTTAAATCAATGTAAGACCAAAATGGACTTTTACTAGAAATTCAAGACGAGTTTCGGAGTATTAAGAGCATTCTTGTTTATCCTGTGATTTTGGATTTAAGTTTAGTTTTAATTTTACGCATTATATATAAATTGTTTTTTATATTATTTCTTATAACACATGCTAGAGAAATATTTATATATTTTTTGAGGACTTCGGTAGCTCAGTTGGACGCGCGGCTGGACTAAATTCCCAGTGGTCGCCAGTTCGAATCTTGCCCAAAGTCATTTTTAACAAAAAAATACCCAAACGTTTTTTTTATGCAGTTCACTTTGAAGTTAAGTGATGACTGCATCCTATAGATATCTACACAAAAACCAGAGGTCAAAACGCAGATGCGTTGCCACCCCTAAGACCTAAGTTGTAATGTCTCTGTGATAGTTATAACAGGACCATACATTACATCTAACCGGAACACGATAGTGCTGAACATTACCATTTGGTGGCAGAAGGATCAAGTAATGCGAAGAAGCCTACGCCCTCGAGTCCCTACATTGGAACTACCACTAGTAAAGCTAATACCTACTCCCACTCGGCTTTTAACGTTTTACGTTACAATTTCATTTAAAACTAGCTGTGCCCGCGTCTTCGTCCGCGTGAGAGTTTATGATTGTTCAGTATCTAACCGGACGAAGTCGGGGGCGCAGCTAGTATAAAAGTAGCCTAAGTTACTCCTTATTACATAAGCTATCTGCCGGTGAAAGTCCTGTCAAATCGGTCCAGCCGTTCCCGAGATTAGCGGGAACAAACAGACAGACATGTAGACAAAAATTGTAAAAAAATATTGTTTTGGTATATATATAACCGTTTTTATATGTGTACACGGTACATACCGTGTACACATATAAAAACGGTTATTTGAGTATTACAAACAGACACTCCAATTTTATTTATGTGTATAGATGTCAGCGTTAAACCTAAACTTAGCTTTAATCCCGCTTTCTTACCTTCAGTGACCTCGCCAAGAAAAAATGCAGGAAATAGCGTAAGGAGATTATTTCAAGCTGCAAGTAGCGTTGAATTAGATTATACGGGCATAAAAAGTGTCGCAGGAACAATTCTTTACTTGACTTTTTATTTTTCCCTTAAATCGTAAGAAGTATTTCACCTCTATTCTTCTTGAAGGTAAGTGGAGGCTAATGCATGTAAACTCAACTCAATTGGTGGGGACTATTGACACCTCAGGGTACGTAACAAAACTATGAAGGTGGCATTGGAAAGTTATTAGAAAATGGAGAAATCCCCAACGTAGCAGTAGTTGTCTGCTTTCACTATGCTACTGAGATAGTTATGTGAAATTTATTTTCTTCGAGATTTCCAAATTTTCAGAAAATGGTTCTTTGTCTATAAATTACAAAAAGATCTATAAAACTAACGGGTAACAATATATAGATATATATTTTTGTTTATGTGATGGAAGTGGCATGCAGCTCACATTGATGTTAAGTGATGACTGCAGCCTATAGACACCCACACATAGACCAAGGTCAAAATGCAGATGCGTTACCACTCCTGAATCCTAAGGTGTTATGCTTCTGTGCCGGAAATAACAGGGCCGTACAACGTTTTTTGTACCAAAGCTTGACTTGCCTCGTATTTAAATGTTGTTTTTTGCTTATTCATTAATTTACTTTTCCGTGAAGATACATACATACAGACATACTTTGACGTTTAACATACCAATAAGAAATGTGCCATTACGTGGCTGTTAAGATTTCACTTAACAGTAACACTTGATTTTATTAATAATAGAGTAACTGCCTCAGGAGTCTAGTAGCAATAGGCCATTACTACTACGCTGAGGACCAAGTTTGATTCCCGGGTTGGGGATATCAGAAATCCACTATCTCTGGTTCTGTTGGGACTTTTCCATTTTCTGAAAGTTACCCAGTACCTCAGAGCTTGGTAATGTGCACTGAGATGTCAATAGGCGTGCCACCTGTTACATGGGCTAAAACTTAACCGGCGAATCGAGGGTGTTTGAATGTATGCTTATACGCTTGCATTACCTACCCCTTCTGGAATTACGGGTGTAAAGTTACATAGTTACGTTATTCCATTAATAAAATAATTTACAAAGTCAGCGTTTAAACAAAACTTAGCTTTAATCCCGCTTTCTTACCTTCAGTGACCTCGCCAAGAAAAATGCAGGAAATAGTGTAAGGAGATTATTTCAAGCTGCAAGTAGCGTTGAATTAGATTATACTGCCGTAAAAAGTGTCGTGGAAACAGTTCTTTACTTGGCTTTTTTTTTACTTCAATCGCCAGAAGTATTTCCGTGTTACTTCTGTGTTTTTTTATGTAATGGAAGTGGCAAACAAGCATGCAGTTCATATTGATGATAAGTGATGACTGCAGCCTATAGACACCCACACAGATACCAAGGGCAAAATGCAGATGCGTTACCACTCCTGAGGCCTAAGGTGTTATGCTTCTGTGTCTATAGGCTGCAGTCATCACTTAACATCAATGTGAACTACATGCTTGTTTGCCACTTCCGTTCCATAAAAAAAGCTATCATTGCACCAAATAATATTGGAATTAGTTCAGCAGTCTTAATGTGATTGATGGTATCATGCATCTAAACATACATGGCACAAATTTTCACGCCTAAGTTATTAGAAAGATAACCGCCAAATCGTCTAAAATTTAAATTACCTTGTAAATTAACATGTTTCTCACGTAATTTTGGGTTGTATTTCATCACCAAACAAAACGTCACAGTAAAGAAAATTTGCCTCTAACTTTAAAAAGATTTCTTTTAGGTAAATAACGTATTTTTTAAGACTGGCAACCTATTGTACATTAAAATCTTTGGTTTTAGTGAAGATGGTCCTAAACACAGTATTTTACTTACTACCAAGGTGTGAAAAGTGATTTGAAGCTTGTTTACCACTCAAAAAATGTTCCTAATGAACGTAGTGTATTCCAATCTCTTCATTCTTCTCATTATAGGAACAACCACCTATAGATCTCCATTAAGGTGTATACTTACACCTCTACTACCCGAAACTACGAGGCCATACATTAAGGGTGAGATTCACA
The DNA here is from genome assembly GCA_036365455.1 of Macrosoma leucophasiata. Taxonomy (NCBI): domain Eukaryota; kingdom Metazoa; phylum Arthropoda; class Insecta; order Lepidoptera; family Hedylidae; genus Macrosoma; species Macrosoma leucophasiata. The sequence continues at coordinate 16,531,343 of JAWQUS010000021.1, forward strand.
GACCACACATCGAATTTACTTTGAGCAAAGTACGCTTAGAATTGTCAAAACTCAAACTGACAGTTCTAAGCATACTTTGCTCAAAGTAAAGTCGTAGTGCGGTCTGTAAATCTCATCATAAGTATCATCCCACAAAACGAACAATATTTAAAATAGTAAGGGCCAGCGCCCATTGACAGCGCCGCACGGCATGGCGCGGTAAAGGGTTTTTTTCGTGGACAAATGTATTTCGACGTTATACCAAAGACTTTAGCATTAACATTAAATTAATTTGTAACGAATAGACGTCATCGTCCAGCGAGATGACGCGACGTGCCATGGCATGCCACGGCATGCCGCGAGACGTCGTGACTGTCTACAAGATGCCACGGCGCTGTTCCATGTTAAGGAAAATGAGTGCTAAATGTGTAACAATCAGGTTGAACCAGCCGGCAATCTTAGCGGCTAGCGCGAGGGCATGCCACGGCGTGCCGCGGGTTACAACAAGAAGCTTCGGTATACTGAAGCGTGCCGTCCCTCGCCATGCCATGCCACGCTGTCACTGGGCGCCGGCCCTTAGTGTCTAACCTAATTTACCATCGTCTTCCTACTTCTTCAACTGTAAGCAGAACAGATTTGATCCGAAAAACGTAACTTTACGCTTGTACCTAGTACCCGAAGTGGAGGCAGTGGTAAATTCAAGCATTGAAGCATCCTTTTTGCCCCATGTAATAGGTGGCGACTATGGTGAGCCCTGTGTGAATGACTGACATCGGTTACATTATTGAACTGCAGGGGTGGCACTGGGAATCTTGCGACCCGCTGTCGGATGTTTTTCAAACCAATAAGGCCTCCGGCAACGTTTAACAACTGCTATCTATCAATAGCAATCGGGACCGACGGTTTAACGTGCCCTCCGAAGCACGGAAATGCGCATTTTAATTTGTCACTAGCGGTCACTCATCACATCGGTTAACCGAGTGGATCGCTTCCGATACATTGTTATTTACTTGTTCTCAAGCTGGGATTTTACAAAAAGTATTCTCAATTCCAATAACTCTAATTTTAAACATACAAGCCTATATTCACTAAGCTTTAACGAAACAGAACTGAAACGAGCAGAGAAATTGGATATGTTTACGCAATCTGATCGAGTATACGCTGCTTTTATTGAGGGGTATTAAATTATGAGGATCCATTACATAGACTTTAAAATTTATCGCTGGAGTAGCATAGTGCGCATTTGTTTAGTATATATGTGACTGTGGCAGATGCGAGCGTCAATTCAGTGAGCGCTGATTTATGGGTAAGCATGGCACAGATGGTGATGTGTCAGGGATCAGGGAAAGTAGACAGGGAATGTTCAGGCTGATAGATTAAAGTTAATTGCCATCTTAATAGGAAAAAAACTAAATGACAATATTATATTTATTTATTCGTTGCGTACTTGCAGTATTGACAGTTCCATTAAACTATTATAAATCTGAGTTGAAACACAATATGTTTATAGTAATTTAAAAGAACTTTCAATAGTGCGCTATCCGTCTGGAAAAGGGGATTACATTTAGGTATAGGTACCTAAAATTGTTTGTATAAGGATAACATGATGATAATTGTCGGACTATAAATAAATATTACAGGATTCAAAACGCACTTGACTTCATGAGTTGTGTGTTTTGAGGTATTTTAAGGTCTGTCATGAAGTTTATGCGAAGGGATAGTCAAAAATGTATACGAAACGCCAGTTGCCTCTTTCTGAGTCCGATCTGATAAGAGGCGAGACTGTTGTCATTTATTGTTAGCACTTATAACCAGGTATCGACCTGGTAATCTCCTTGAAAGGAAAAAAACTCTAACCCGATACGAGAACTGAGTTCAGAAAGCTAGCCGTAACATTGCTTGGTTACAGTTACAGTTGGCTACAAAATATAGTCCAGTAGTATGTTCTTAGGTTTATTTAGTTTCAAATTACAATCAATCGTAACAAACAATTTCAACAATTTGCCTGACAGTGTAAACGGACGTACGAAATTTCACAACTAAACGCTCGTGTATCGATGTTCAGGGTCTAATTTTGATTGTTCCGCAGCCACCATCAATTTACGTTTCGAAACGGCATCAGGAAGTTAGAATCGTCCATTTATGCGTGGAATTGGAGACAGTTTATGTGCATCGGGTATTTGAAACTATTATTTGGACAAAAAGGTGAATATTCCTCTTATTAGACAAAGAGGACGAAGGTATCATAACTTTTGGAAAAGAGATAAAAATTAAATAATTTCCTATGTCAGAGTGGTAATGCATTATACACTTTACATTATACATTATAAACCTAAAGCACACCGCGGACACTCCGCCAAAATTCCATACAAACGCTTAATTAGGTTCCTATTACAAAGACATCAATCAGTGACGTGTATTTAGTAGTATTTACACGCGCACCTGTGTGCGTAGCACGTACAAAATACCAACCGTCGCCCATAAGCGGGAAAGGGGTTGAGTGATGCGGGCAGATCGGGCGGGACGTCGAAGTGTAATAAATGTGGCAAACAAGCATGCAGTTCACATTGATGTGAAGTGATAACTGCAGCCTATAGACACCTGCACAAAGACCAAGGTCAAAATGCAAATGCTTTACCACTCCTAAGACCTAAGGTGTAATGCCTCTGGGCCGGAATTTACATTTACTTTAAAAATTATATTTAGTCTTTTATCTACAGAAAAGGTGCATTAGGCGGACTTAACGCAACTAGGCGTTTTCTACCAGTCAGTCGATGTAGGTGCAATACTGGCATGTGTGTTGCAAGTATATATCTAATTCTTACTGGGTACAGAACTTCTACAGTTAATAATCATTAAGAGAAAGAGAAAATAAAAGAGAAAAATTTGATTCTTAAACATAAAAGTTGATTTGCTCAATTCAGCAAGGAACCCTAGAAAAGTACCAATCGTCATGTATCCGATCTAACATTCAATGTGATTGAAATAAACCCGCACAAACAATATTGCTAAACACACCACACCCGGGGGAAATCACCGGACAAATCCAAACGGGACAGTCCACCCCTAATAAATTTATTTTATCGCGGCCGTCGTACCTGAAGCGATACACATTTTTAAACAGAAAATTATTGACGCAGCCTTGTTGGCTGTGCCTAGGAATGTTGTTGCCGTGATTTAACAGATCGATTCTTCTATTTCTGTATCTAGTGATAATGCCTAAAATATAGTAGGCATCATTTATGGTGAACCAGGTGGTGTTTGTGCCAAATCAGGTGGTGGATGTGCAAAAGCAGATGGTGTTTATGCCAAAACAGGTGCCTAATTGGAATTAGGTACTTATATGAGAGCGATGAGCGACAGACAAAAAATATATTTTATAATTTATTTGTACGATATGTGTTACAAAGATTCTATATCTAAGTTCTTAATATCAAATAATTAGAGCGACTATACTGCACGATGCTAGTAACAGAAGTGTCTTTTAAATCTTAAAACTAATTTAAAAGAAATATGATATCTATAAACTATATCATGGCGATACATCCTTTCTCGCAACTCTAATGTGCAAGCATGCACTTTATGTTTGCACTGTTACCATTCTAGGATGCAACGCTGGGGGTCTGGTTAACATAACTCCTCCCGCGCAAGTATCGAAATTATCGGTAGGGTTGCTACCCTGAGAATTTCGATTAAAGCGAAATACATTTTTCTTAAAGCACCATTTGTAAAAAGTAAAAGTTAAAATACTTATAATTAAAATAATGTACAGTATTATTGTTCCTACACTGACACTTTCTGCATTAATCACTTTCTTCAGTTGCAAATCGTTTTTCGCCAAAGCATAAGATAATGCGTGGAGTTTTGCGATGTCGACGTCATCGAAGTAGGATGCTGGAACATTCGCGATAGTCCTTGAATATGGTACTTCGGGTAGGTCAATTACGGGCACGGCATGGTATGAAGTCCCATTTTCATACGTAACTCGTTTTCTCAAGGAAAATTGTTTCACGGTTACTTCACAATTATCATCCAAGTGCAGCAAGTAGGTTCCTTGTACGTTGTAGCGTGTAAATTCATTGTTACAGTTCTTCACCATCACTGTTCTATCTTTAGTGAATAGTATCCATCGATTAGCTCCAACAGGTTCCAACTTAATGTCCTTTATGTTCACTGGCAGTGGCTTACACGAGGTCACGTTGTCGGCGAACGTCACTAATGTAGAGACACATTCGTCCACTAATAGAGACTGCAGATTGTCTTCACGGCACAGGTACAGGGAGTCTTCTAGTTCCTGACAGGGCTGTGCGAGCGACATGGTTTTCGACCCATTTACCAAAAGGATAGGGTATTTGGGTAAGATTATAAAGGTTTGGTTTAAAGGATTCAATATAGGAAGTGGGAATATTTTATAATACGTGTAACTGAGATTTTCAATTATCGGAATATCCAAAATAAATACCATCTGATTGCGCTTAACATATGCTTTTAAATTTATACATTTTTCAATATTATAAATATTATCTGGCGATATTACATAAGGCAATTTAACAAATTTCTCTAAGGGTTTTAACAGATTAAATAATTCAGTAGTATCAATAATAGATTGATGTAATGTATTAAGTCTACCAAAGGCTATAGCAGTTTCGATTTCATCTAAAGTTATAAATAAAGTTTGAAAGTTATGCAGGAAAAGGTTAAATAATGTAATTAAATACTGAATGCTTGTCGTTTTATTAACAAGAACTTCCATGTCATTGAGTTTTTGAGAAATCTGTATAAAATTGCTATGTGTAGCGTTAGCAAAATGCTCTACGGTCCCCACTACTTCATGAATCAACGTCATCTTTTTATCCAATGCATTTTGGTTTGCTAAAAGTTCATTAATAAGATGATCGTACTTAATTGCGTCATCATTGTCAAGGTTTCCAGTTATGAATTTAATCACTGAGCCTAGAGGGTTGATTAATCCTCTTTTGCTACGCCGCATTGGAACTATTTGACTATACTTTTCTTTTGTTCTATTCCTAATGAAATTAACCTGTCTTATCACATTAAAGAGTTCGGTATCATTAAAATCTACGCAGTGTTTAATATTTGTAAGTAATTCGTTGAGTTTCAAAATGTTAATTTCTAGATCAGAATGAATGAGTTCTAAATCTATGACTTTTATTATTGTCCATTTGTCATACTGAATTAGAGCACGACCTGTTTTTACTGGTAACAATCCTGGGTTCTTGTCAATCTTCTCTAGTAGAAGGGCCTGGCTGAGGGTCGAATGTACTAGAAGCAGGATTGCGCACCTGTGGAGGACGTTTAATATCTTTAATATGAACTCTACTATTTCTTCCGCGAATTGTAACTGGGACTACGTTTCTATTAATATTATCTGTCACTAATGCTTTGGTATATCTGGGTTTATCTTTACTCCTTCTATTATTAACGCCCCTAATAAAAATTTCCTTTCCTTGTGTCATGTTAAATGCGTTCTCTCCACCGCGTTTCTTTACTACTTGTTCTTTTGCATGAGTCATTTTGTCCGTTAAATATCTGTATAGATGTCTAGTACGTTTGCAATGTTCTTTAACCAAATTTTGTGTATAATGCTTATCAAAATGTACATTAAACGTATCGTTAGACTCTGTATGACCAAATACAACCTCGAAGGGTGTAAGACCAGTAGATGAATGAATGGTTTGATTGTAAGCCATCACCGTATAGGTCATAACTGAACTGGCATCGGTTATCTTTTGTTCATACTTTGCTAAACGATATGTTTCTAGTATAGTTGAATGAAATCTTTCTATTAACCCTGTAGAATTGGGGTTATGTGGCGTACTAAGGTGCAATGATATTTTATAAAAGCTTAACATTTCGGACATAAGGCTATTATTGAATTCTGAACCTGGGTCAGAACTAATTCTATTTGGTGTTCCGTAAAATGAGAAATACTTTATCAATGCCCGAACTACTTCTGGTGTGCTACGATTTGAAATTTCGATCGCTTGGCCTAATTTGCTAAAAGCATCAATTAAAGTTAGGAAATATTTACCTTCTATTGAAAATAAATCTAAAAATAACTCTTGGAAGGGTTTTGTTTGTGTCTGTGTTAATTGTAACACAGGGTTTAAGGGTTTTCTATCGTATTTCATAGCTTTACAGGCATCACACGAATTAATTATACTAGCAACTGTTTGTTCCATATTCGGCCAATAATATGTTCGTTTCAAGTGTACTAAGGTTTCTCTAATACCACGATGACACGTTTTACCATGGTGATATTTTAAAACAATATCACGCTGTTCGTTTTCGTCACTAACGGATATTACTCGTTCGGTGCATTCAATAAGCCTTACTGTATTTTGCCTAAATAAACTGATAATAGCTTCGCTAAATTCCTTCCTATATGTTTTATCCTCAAAGTATACGAAGTATTTAATTTTTGGCCTGATATACTCTTTCAAAAATTGTTTAATAAGGTCTAACCTGTTTAATGGCATGTGTACCTCTAAAATCTTTTGCCTATTCTCGGATAAATCTTTAACTGTAATATGATCTCTATTCCATGTATATACTAATATTTGTTGAGGTTTAGTATCGATAGCCTCATGCAGGATGGGGATACCATCGGTATCTATATCATCCGCTGAGTGCGCGGTCTCTGTACTGCTACCACTTTGGTCTGGTCTTTCTGATGCAGTGATTGTCGATTCGGAAAGCGACGGAATAGAATAAGGTGAACGTCGTCCTGGCAATGATTTGACACTCACGGTTTTTTCGGAATCAGATGAAATATTAATTGGACTCTGAGGGGTCCCTGTGTGATTTAACCTCGAAATCTCTTCAGTAATACCTTCTAAATACCTTTGAAGGTCCCTTTCCTTTTCGTCTATGTTAACGATCATTGATTCGTTTTCTGATTGGCCTATTGCATTTACTTTAATTCTCGAAAGTGCATCTGCGTTGCTATTTTGTTTACCATTTTTGTACACTATATCATAGTCGAATTCTTCTAATCTTAATTTCCATCGGGTTAATTTGCTACTTGGGTCTTTAATTGAACCTAACCATGCTAAGGGTCTATGATCAGTGTAGATCGTGAACTTTCTACCATACAAATATGGTCGAAAATGTTTCACGGCCCACACTATGGCTAATAACTCTTTCTCTATTGTGCTACACCGCGTTTCAGCTTCATTAAGCGTCCTGCTGGCGTACGCGATTGGTTTATCCGAACCTATTTGTCCTTGCGACAATACGGCTCCTATAGCGTAATTTGACGCATCTGTGGTGAGCACAAAGGGTTTAGCAAAATCTGGGAATTGTAGCAACGGCGCATTGGTTAACAGCTCTTTACAAGTTTCAAATGAATTAATGAAAGACTGATCTATTTTTACTTTGTTTTTCTTTTTCAGACAATTGGTCATAGGCTGCGTTATTTTGGAAAAATCCTTGATAAATTTTCGATAATAACCTACGAGACCTAAAAAGCTTTTGATCTCGGTAGGTGTCTGTGGTAACGGAAACTTGAGTACAGCTTCAATTTTGTCACTATTTGGTTTAAGACCGTCTTTAGTGATTACATGCCCTAAGTAAAGGACTTCTTTTCGCAGGAATTCACATTTGTCTAATGCAATTTTAAGATTTGTTTCCCTAAGTCTTTCGAATATTTTTCTGAGCTTTTCGATGTGTTCCTGCAAGCTGGAAGAATACACAATGATATCATCGAGATAGACTAGACAGTGGATACCCTGCAACCCTCTCAGGATGCTGTCCATAGCTCGCTGAAAAGTAGCCGGTGCCGTTTTCAAACCGAACGGCATCCGCGAAAATTCGTAATGTCCGGATTTGGTAGTGAATGCGGTCTTGTGCCTATCCTCTTCATTTACCTCAAATTGATGATAGCCGCTACTGAGATCTAGCGTAGTGAAATATGTGGACTTGCCCAATTTGTCGAATAAGTCGGTAATGTTAGGTATGGGGTATTTATCGTCAATCGTGATTTCGTTAAGGCGTCTATAGTCTATAACAAGCCTATATTTCTTTTCGCTATCAGTTGACTTTTTCGGTACTAAATGTACGGGAGCTGACCAGGGAGAATGGGATTCAGCAATAATATTATTCCTATATAATTTATCGACTTGCTTTTGTATCTCCTCGTCGATGACAGGGGGATGTCTATACGGCTTTACGTAGATTGGGTCTTCGTGTTTAGTCCGTATGTTATGTTTCACATGTCCTGTATATGTTAAGGGAATATCGTCGCTATGAAAAATGTCTCGAAACTCGTAACAAAGATCGGATATATATTTTTGCTCTTCATTATTGAGGTGATCTAAACGTAACTTGTTTAAGTTCTCTATTAATAAACTATCTATATCTATATCGCTAGTGTCGCTTAAGTTGTTCGCTTCACAGACTTCACATTCGAGTTTTGTAACGGGAAGTTGTTTATTAAACGTCAACGTCACTTTTGCCTCAGATATATTTTGAATAACTGTAAAAGCGAATGAGTCAACACACTTTACAAGGGCGGATGGCATTCGTACGCCATTCCCAAAATCTTGAAAATTTACTATTGCTTCACCGTTAGGCAGATCCGTGGGAATTCTGACACGGGTCTCCGTACGAGGATCCAAATGGATTTCGTAAGGTGGACTGTACATAATCGGTATTATTGCATTACGTGTTCGCAAGATTTGTTTTTTCATATCTATTGTAGCGTCTAGTTGTTTTAATAAATCGGCGCCTATCAATCCATCATAGCGTTTGTCTACATCGTATATATAGAATGTATGTTGCCCTGTACATTTGAATGATTTTAATAGCGGTATTAATATAGCTTTATCGTGCCTACTACGTGCATGTGTGCTTACTACCTCGAAAGGTTCATTGTAAATATAATCAGTGAAATATTGTTCGGCTTTAGTTGGACTAATGAACGATCTGGTGCTACCTGTATCAATCATTAACCTGGCATCAATTTCCGGGATATAAATGTGTGGTAATTTTAGAAGACTGTCGCAATTTAATGATATCACTTTTGGTCTGTACTCTGTGAGGCTATTGAACAAAAATTTTCATCATCGTTTATACTCTCAATTACTTGCTGATGATTGTCACTATCGGCTTGACAATCATAATTTTGGTATCCAGGGGATTCATCGCACTGTAAATAATTGTTACTATCGTCATTGTACTCTTCACATGAACTAGAAGCTTCGTTGTTATAAAATACGTCTGAAGAAACCCTTATGTTGTTATTTCTATTGATTTGAGGGGCTGTACGCATTGATACGTCAGTGTCCTTGAACAACGATGGCTTTTGCAATGAATTAGGAATGCCAAATTTAAATTGACCATGTTGGTTTTGGAAAGGTCGATGACCAACATTGTTAAATTGAGGTCTGATATTTTGTGCATTTGGAATGCCGAATTTGAATTGCGGTTGTTGTGGCGTTCCAAGTCTAAAATTATTGTTGTTTTGCTGTGGTGCAAATCTAAACCCTTGGCGTGGAATATCATACTTGAAATTATTATTAAAATTTGTGTTAAATCTATTTGGTACAAAACCCTGGTTTAATTTAGGTGTATATACCGGAACTGTCTGGTTCGGTATGCCGAATTTAAAATTATTACTCTGAGTTATTGGCTGTTGAGGAACGGTTTTAACATGTGAATTATTTGGTTTACCGTGATAAGAACTATATTGAGACATAAAGTCGACCTCCTCCATGACAATACTTAATGCATTTTCTAACGTAGTGATATTATGGCGCCTGACTATTCTTATCAAGTCTGAAGGTAAGTTGTATAGGAAAACGTTTAGGGCTTTGTCGTTATAAATAATCATTTTGGCGGCTTTAACGCCTTCGTCCCTTAGTAGGTTTACTTTAGCAAGCAAGCAACTCCTAACACATTGTATTCTATTGCAGAAATCTGAATAAGTTTCACCTTGTTTGATCTTTAAAGTTTCTAGCTCAATGGCTATACATTGTTCGGATCTAGGATCACCAAAATGCTGAGTGAGCAATAATTTTAATTGTTCCCAATCGTCAATATCATTTCTTTCGCTTAGTAAAATTGCGGCCTTTCCTGTCAATCTACTAGTGATACTCTGGAAGATATATGTATTCTGGGCAGGGGTACCCCGACCATGGAAATTATTTATCACGTATTCGCATTTTTTAATAAAGAAATTGAGTAATTTTCCCTCACCCTCATATCTAGGGATAATACTTAAAATCTCGTTCGGTATTAATTGGACTTGTTCCATTTTAACACAAAAATATTATAAATCACACAAACTAAAATGTGTAAGTAATACAGAAACACAGTTATAATAAAGAAACACAAAATTCAATCGATATTCAATAGAACACAAATAAAATATTTAACACACAATTCAATATAGTGAATAAACAAAAATGCAATAATCTTAATACTAGGAGAATCAGATAGTAAATATTCCGGCAATTTTCGTCCAAAAGTATTAAAAATCTGACTAAAAATGGTTTGTGGAATAGACAGGATCAAGATAGGACAGTAAAGAGGTCTACTTACCAACCACTCGAAGTCATGTTCTCCAATCACACCACAATCACAATTTAACCTGCGCTGGGCCCTTTAAGTAATTTATTTGGTTCGATTTCGGATTTTCGACGAATATAAGCTTTTGTACCAATTTTTTTGAGTACAGATACAGCTATCGTAACTTTAAAAATCCGCTCCGGCTGCGCCACTTATATGAGAGCGATGAGCGACAGACAAAAAAATATATTTTATAATTTATTTGTACGATATGTGTTACAAAGATTCTATATCTAAGTTCTTAATATCAAATAATTAGAGCGACTATACTGCACGATGCTAGTAACAGAAGTGTCTTTTAAATCTTAAAACTAATTTAAAAGAAATATGATATCTATAAACTATATCATGGCGATACATCCTTTCTCGCAACTCTAATGTGCAAGCATGCACTTTATGTTTGCACTGTTACCATTCTAGGATGCAACGCTGGGGGTCTGGTTAACATAACTAGGTTGTTTACATTTTGATTCACACCTGCTGGCTATTGTAAAGATAGAAATAGAAAATATTTTTATTTCGAATAGATCTTTACAGATACTTTCAAAACGTCAATAAATCATAAACGACCTGGAGCGAATAACCATTACATATAGTAAATGCAAAATCATATATTAATAGTAAATTAAAAATTAAAATTTAAACTATTTGGATAACGACTCGAATGTTGTTTACAAAGTCGAGTAATTACTCGACTTTGTAAACAAGCCCATTTGTACCCCCAATTGGGGGTACAAATGGGCTTGTCAATGGTATAAATCGGCTTGTCAATGGTAAGAGGAGATCAGTTGAATTGTGGTCATCACCGTGGAATTGTTCAGTTATTAACACTAGCTTAAGTTTGATTGTGGTTAGAATCTAGGAAATGTATGTATGTATCTTCACGCCAGGTCTCCTACGGGGTGGGCAGAGAGTGTGGAGATAAGTAGTATTAATAATAAGAAATTTAACATAATCTTGGTATTTAGAGGTAGTCATTACAAAGAGCGCATGTCGCCTTCAAACTTTTATTAAGTTTCTCGAGTTCTATGTATTAGATAAATAAACGCATTAGGAAAGAATAACTTAAAAAAACTGACTTTAATGGATTAAGGACCCGCCACATTCCATAACATAAGTTTGGATTCCTTATTAAAAAAAATCTAAAGTTCACTCGCACGTGTTATTGCGAAAAAAAAATTAAAAAAAAACGTAACTTCACGCCTGTTATCCCCGAAGGGGTAGGCAGAGGTAAATGCATGCATTCAAGCATACATGCAGCCACCCACGACTCGTCGGTTACGTTTTGGCCCATGTAACAGGTGGCGAACCTGTTGCCATCTCCGGGCACATTACCAAACTCCGAGGTACTGGGAAACTTCCAGAAAATGGAAATATCCCAATAGAACCAGAGAATGTCTGATAGTCCCCGACCCGGGAATCGAACCCAGGACCCCTAGCGCAGTAGTAGTTGCCTGCTAGCACTACGCTACTGAGGCAGGTGACGAAAAATAAATAGTACAAGTAAATTGTTATTTTATTTTGTGTAAAAGCTATTATTTACCTCAACATGTACGGCAACATTCCAACATGTACTATATGTTGAAATTGGAAAAGTTAGAACTAATAAGGGCCGAGTGTTGCAAATAAAATTAGTCAGAGCGGTATTCATGGAGTAAAAACGTTAGCATTTGAAAACAGATGCGACATTTTTACCGAAATGCATTAATTTGCGGTTTGAATGTATGCCACGTGTTTTTGTGTTAAACTGTTCAGATGAATTGCTTTCTTTTGTGGATTTCTAAAGTTTATATTGTGGTTTTACGAAGCATTAATGCATGCGAGAGAATCATTAAGATTTAAAAAAATAATGTAAAAGTCTATACCAACTAATATTAATAACTAAACTTATAAGGAGGTATGTCAGGACCGGGATATCTGGCGCTCCACACTCTGCCTACCTCGTTAGGAAGCTGGCGTGAAGATATAATAATGGCAACCCATTATATATCCCACTGCTGGGCACGAGTCTCTTCCCTTTTTTCGGGGGAGGCCTGGTGCTTACTCCACCACGCTGCTCCAATGCGGATTGGTGGAGATACGGGTTAGTGGTCAACCCGCTGTCGGATGTTTTCAAACCGCCCATAAGGCCTCCGACAAGGTTTAACGATTGCTATCCATCGATAGCAACCGGGACCGACGGCTTGACGTGCCCTCCGAAGCATGGAAACGCGCATTTAATTTGCCACTAGCGGTCACACATCACACTACCCGACCGCGCCCGTAGTGCTTAACCGAGTAGATCGCTTACGATCTGCACCAGCCGCTGGGCCATGCGCGTGAAGATACATATACTATTTTTAAACTGAAGAGTTCGTTTGTTTGTTTGAACGCGCTAATCATAAAAACTACTGGCTCGATTTGAAAAATTATTTCAGTGTTAGATAGCCCATTTATCGAGGAAGGCACAAGCTAATGCTTAGATAAATAAGGAGAGGATAGATAGCATTGCATAGCTAGTATATTATACATATATTATAATCTTTACTGGTGTGGTACTTTGGTGGTGTGGTTGTGACACGCGTCAGAATTTTTGATTGTTCAGTATCTACCCGGATGAAGTCGGGGGCGCAGCTAGTATAAAAGTAGCCTAAGTTACTCCTTATTAGACCAGCTATCTGTCAGTGAAAGTCCCGTCAAAATCAGTCTAGCCGTTTCCAAGATTAGCCCCGCCAAACAGACAGACAGACAGACAAAAATTGTAAAAAATGTTGTTATGATATAATTTATGTACCGTGTATAAATTACATATGCATTTAGTAAAAAGTTATTTTTATTATTTTTATATTACAAACAGACTCTGCAATTTTATTTATTTGTATAGATTTAAAAAAACATTACATGTATTGACGACACAACAAAACAGCGGTTCTCAACAAGTCCGCAATTTGGAATGTTCAATTTGGTCGATTACGGTAAGCTTATCCAGGAAGTACGACATGCATTGTAAGCGCTTCCCAAATCAGTACGGGGACAAAACTCATGCAAATTTTAATACAATTTACCTACCGATACGTGAACGATGTGACCACGAAACGTATGAAACTGGCGTATTTTTGAGGTGTGTTTAATTCACAATATCAGTCGGGACGTGTCGATTCCCATTAGTGGAGGAGAATGGCGAAAAATCAAAAGTGGCGTCAAAAGAGTCCTTCAGGGCTGGCAGCGCGTTGGCAACTCCCCTGGTGTTGCAAATGTTCATAGGTGACGGTGACCACTTACCATCAGGTGGTTCAGGTTTCAGGTGGCCCGTCTGCCTGTCTGTCAACTTAATAACATAAAAAAAAAAGGATTCCTTCATTAATGCAGTCAGTCAACCAAACTATAGTCGTCAATCATTCCAAAAGGTGACAGTAGCAATTAAATTACGCGGGATGAGCTGTAGCGTTCCTCAACAAAACTTTCACCACCGCCAAAAAGTGCGGTAATTCTTTAAATAAAATGAAGAATGCAAACAATATATGCAGTTCACATGGATGTTAAAAGATGACTCCAACCTGTAGACATTTACACAAAAATTAGAGATCAAAATCCAGAAGCGTTGCCATTCCTGAGACCTTAGTTGTTATGTCTTTGTGATAGTTATTACGGGACCATACATCACCATCTAATCGGAACACGGTAGTGCTGAACACTACCATTTGGCGGCAGATAATATGGTGAAGCCCACGCTCTCAAGTTACTGTATGGTTATGCTCTACGCAGTTGTTCCTTATTTATTTTATTTTATTAGAATTTTCGTCATCAATCTAAATATAGTATAAAGGAATTATTATAGACTATTAATCAAAACAGGAATTCGAATATTTTTTACGAGATAAAGTAAAATCAAACCCACACTCTCTCGACTGTAGATGGTATGCTATTTAAAAAATATTAATAAAGAAATCACTATAACTAAAGCTTTTATTTTAAAATATCATCACCTTCATTATTTATATTATTTCTCAAGTTTCATATTCTATCATTTCTCAAGTTCAAAGTCACAGCGAAACCCGGTCATCGTCCCTCAATCCCATGTATCGAAATCCGTATCAGCTCGAACCCCTCTTAACCATTCCCACACTTGTCTTACAGTGATTGCTAATACTTTGTTGGCTAGTATGTATAGTGATGGGTTTGTTAGGATGTGTTTCAAGTGTGTTTTGAAAAACATTCATAGTTAATAAATAATTTTAGCTTATTTCTGCAGAACGACTTTACATATTAGTACCACATTCTACTTAGTTCTAAGTAGAATGTGGTTGTCTTCCATATCTTCTAGTTCTAGTCTTCCATAACATAAAAAAAAGTGGTCCCGACTCACCTTCTTTTATGTTATGGAAGTGGCAAGCATGCAGCTCAAATCGATGTTAAGTGATGACTGCAGCCTATAAACACCCACACAAAGACCAAGGTCAAAATGCAGATGCGTTACCACTCCTGAAGCCTAAGGTGTTATGCGCCTGTGCCGGAAATTACAGGGCCGTACATTACTACCTGACCAGAACACGATAGTACTGAACACTACCATTTAGCGGCAAGTATATAAGGTAATGCGGTGGTACCTACGCCCGCGAGCTCCGTCACTGGAGTTCTACCACCAGTATAAAAGCTGTTAGTAGCCCGGAAAAAAAAAATTCTCAGTTCTTTTCGGGTCCTTGTGCCTTCCCGAAGTGGCACAGTTTGGTCATGTGAGTGACCAAATCAACTGACAAAACAACAAAATTCTCGCTAATGCGTACGGTTAACTTTGTTGTATTCTTTAGTCTAGTACATATACCTCCTATTATTTTAGGTTATTTTAGCTTTATGTTTGATTAAACTATTTTAGAGTATTTATAAAAAAAACTAGCTGTTTCCCGAGGTTTCGCCCGCGTGGATGTCGTTTTATAAATAACTAGGTTCTAAAAAGGTTTCTTTTAAAAAATCATTTTAGTTTAATATACGCGAGATAAATCCGTAAAAATAGTTTTATTTCAATGAGTGTAGCTCGCGAAAACCTAAGAACATATCAAACTAGGTTCTAGCCTATGTTCTTTCTCAAAGTCAGCTCTATCTTTGTACCAAATTGCATTAAAATCAGTTCAGTCGTTTGGACGTGAAAAGGTAACAAACGGTCAAACAGATTTACTTTCGCATTTATAATATTAGTAGGGATACTTCCCTGGATTGGTGAAGTTGTTGAAACATGTGCATGTGCTTTCATTAGTGGTTATTTTGTTGAGTTCAAATGGGCTTACAGTTGCCATGGTGCAGATTGTGAAACAGTCATTGTGTTCTTTGTTGTAATAGTATCTCATACAATCTCTGAGTAAATGATCTATGGTTTGGGTAGTAGTATTATCTATTATACCCATTGTCATCGCATGGGCATGTATCGCTGGGCGTAATGTTAAAACGATGTAATACTGTTTATGATATCCGTGTCCAGTCAAAATAAATTATCAAATAATTTAGAGGTTTTAAAATCTTGAACGTTCTATCCCAGGCAGCCACTGGTGCGTGTGGCTACCTTGAGTTGAACTCGTGTAGAAATCTGCAATGTCTTGCATGTATAAAATGCAAGACATAGAGAGATCCTAGAGCTGACCTGATCCAACACTACACCGAAGATATTCCGGATGTCAGTTTAGACTAGATAGCTATTTGAGAGCCATGCTAGGCTCTCAAACGCATTGTAACTCTACCACCAGTGCAAATCTTTTTTTTATACGCTTACGCTCACAGCTCCACACTAGGTATAAATCTGTGTCATGGATGCCGTTGTACACATAGAACACACACAAAAACCCAGACCCGAAAAAAATATATGTAGGCCATACAAATATTTGTACCGGTGCGGGGATCGAACCCGCGACCCTTCAATTCAAACGGTCATCTCACACCGCTGGACTAACCGTGCCGTCAAAACTTTGAACAATGAAATGGAATGAAATTAATTAATTGCCTAAGTTTATTCATCATTTGCAAAATATTTCACAGTTTACCGTCTTTTTACTCAAATCATCCAATTATACGCACAGCAGAGTATAAAAGTCCCGCTAACATAGAAACGGCAAAAAAATGTCTCGTTTTTAGAGCGAGACTCTGTAATTTATCTTGGTTGTTTAGCTCGTTCGCGTTTTTGTTTTGCCTTGCGTTTTTAATTAGTTTTGTTGCCCTCTCGGGCTCAGTGAGACTTGGAATTAAATAATGAGACTTATTTATATTAGGCTCTCTTTGTTTTTCGCGAAAACTAGTTTAGTCAAAGTTTTGTTTTCAAACCTTTTAGAAGTGTTCTTTTTAAGTTAACGTGGAATCAGGTCCGTATTAGAACTATTTTTGTTATATTTCCGTACGTTTGTCGATTCAGTTGTCCTTTCTTGTAACCACCGCTTAATTTGAGACAATGTTAATTTGATGACCGGGATAAAATTTTGTTTGATCTACACATATATTGGGTCTGATGATTTGTGTGTGTGTGTGTGATTATAAAACTCGGTGTGCTACTGTGAAACTCATACATAATGTCAGATTAATTACGTAATTCAATAGTATCCCTCTATCACCGAGTTTTAACATCAATCAACAGCTGAGCATTTTTACTTTTTCCTTTTTTTCTCCAATCATCTAATTATACGCACACCATAGTATGAAAGTTCTTACCAACATTGAAACGGCAGAAAAAATGTTTCGTTTTAGAGCGAGACTTTTTTTGTCTCCGGTTTTTAATTAGTTTGCCCTCTCGGACTGTGTTATATTTGGAATTGAATAAAGATATAATTATGTGACGTTTTGCTTTTTTATCGTGAGAATTTAGTAAAATTTGTCTTGTAAATTAACATAGACTGACGTCTATTTTTATTTCGTGTGAAAGAAAAAAAACCTTAATTAATACACTTTATTAATGAATAAATACTATTTTGTTCACATTCACTGGCGGTTTTTTCTATACTATACCGTTGGTGACGCTATAAACACATATAAAACACACACACAAACACAAAAACTCGGATGCCGTCCTAAAGTCTGATAAAATGTCTAATGGTATTGAGTCCACCAATAATGTAAGTATACTATGTGTATAAAAGGTAAAATACATTTTTATTAATAAACTAGCTGACCCGGCAAACTTCGTATTGCCTCGGAATGAAATAATGTCAATGGCTGGGAAAATGAAATTGTGGTTTTTACTATTTCCCTTCAATTTCTTCATATTTTTCTTACCTTTCATACCTTCCCTGGACTTCCAAAAATCATTCAAAACCAAAATTGGCCAAATCGGTCAAGCCGTTCTCGAGTTTTAGCGAGACTAACGAACAGCAATAATTGATTTTTTATTTAAATAGATAGTGAAGCTAAAATGTAGTATTTTTTGCTAAAATCAGTTAATTGTATACATACATACATTACATATAGCATGAACGTTTCTGCCAGCATTGAAACGGCAGAAAAAATGTTTCGTTTTTAGAGTGACACTTTGTAATTTATCTCGGTTGTTTAAGTTCATTCGCTTTTTTGTCTAGCCTCGCGTTTTTAATTAGTTGTGTTGCCCTTTCGGGCACTGTGAGATTTGGAATAAATAATGATATAATTGTTCTTTCCTTTCCTTTTTTTCCACGAGAGTACATAGTTTTATATTTGCATCTTTTGGGACTGTTCTTTTTAATTTAACGTTGGTTCAGATCCTTAAATTACTATCAGTTGTTTTTTATGTAGGTATCCATAGGAGATAGTTAGTAATTACGATTTCATTTGATAGACAGCGGGTTCGATCATAGGGTTGTGTGTGTAAACATCATTGTACCTATACGTGTTTTATTTATTACAACACAGTAGCGCTTAAAAATAATGTATTGTTAGTGCCTAAAATATAGTAGGCATCATTTAAGGTGAAACAGGTGGTGTTTGTGCAAAAGCAGGTGGTGTTTGTGCTAAATCAAGTGGCATTTATGTCAAAACAGGTGCAATATTGGAATTAGGTTGTTTACATTTTGAATCACACCTGTTGGCTATTGTAAAGATAACGACTCGAATGTTGTTTACGAAGTCGAGTAATTGGGGTATAAATGGACTTGTTAATGGTAAGAGGGGATCAGTTGAATTGTGGTCGTCACTGTGGAATGAAGTGCTGTTAGTGCTAGTTTAGTTCTTTACAGTAAGTACATACGAATAATTAATATCGGTAAAGGTCTACGGTCACGCTGCGGTCTCTTTATAGATTTAAAAATTAAAAATTTCTTACCTTCCCCTACTAAAACTCTTTTAGTCCAGTCGCTTATACTGCTGGCTGGATTACGCAGATGTTCGTTACTCCGATTTATCCCAAGATCATCTTAACAAACTGGATCGCATCCTTAATAATTGTATTCGTTTCATTTTCGGGCTTCGTAAATTTGATCTTATACTTATCTAATTACAGGTCCAAACTTAATTAGCTTCCTATTCGTCAAAGAAGACCTCTTTGAAGAATATTCGCAGTTTACCGCCTTTTACTCAAATCATCCAATTGTACGAGTACGAACAGCAAAGCATGAAAGTTTCTGCCAACATTAAAACGGCAGAAAAAATGTCTCGTTTTTAGAGTGAGACTTGGTAATTTATCTTGGTTGTTTAAGCTCGCCCGCCTTTTTGTTTTGCATCGCGTTTTTAATAAGTTTTGTTGCCCTCTCGGGCTCAGTGAGATTTGGAATTAAATAATGAGATAATTGTGCGAAGGTTTATGTCGCAAGTACTTAGTTAAATTTTTTTTAAATCTTTTTAGTTTCGGTTTACTGCCGCTTGATTTGAGAGTGTTGTATATCACGCATTTTTTTTTAATGTAATGGATGAGGCAAACAAGCATTCGGTTCACATTGATGTTAAGTGATGACTGCAGTCTATAGACACCCACACAAAAACCAAGGTCAAAATGCAGATGCGTTACCACTCCTGAGGCCTTAGGTGTTATGCCTCTGTGCCGGAAATTACAGGGCCGTACATTACTACCTGACCAGAACACGATAGTACTAAACACTACCATTTACCGGCAAGTATATAAGGTAATGCGGTGGTGCCTACGCCCGTGAGCTCCGTCACTGGAGCTCTATCACCAGTACAAATGCATGATGGTTGATGATTATCGCATTAGAACAAAATAAACACAAGAAGATAAGAGATGATTGAAAATTGAAATTATGATTTTTGTGGTCTTTTTATGGACTTACGTAAGCGGCTCGTCTCGAGACGTTACTAGTCTACTTCACCGGGTCATTCATTAGTCTAAATAAATTTACACAATTGCTTAAGTATGACCCCTGCGGGTTCGGTCCACGGCTTAAAGAGTTGTGGGGTAACACATAAGACATGCGATTAGCGGCGGTGCAGCTTTCGTTCTAGACATCGTTTGGTGGTTGGTGGTCACAGATCATTGGTGGTAATCGGAGTTACGACCACGAGGGTCGTGCTAGGGTCGGCACTTACCATTTTAATGCGAGTACTTTACTAAGAACGATTTTTTCAATAATCCCTTAAAATATGAACTTTTTAAATTAAAGAAAAAAAGGAAAGAAAAATTTGACTTCGGGCCGGAATTGAACCTGTGACCTCAGGATAACCAGTCCAGCCGCTTTTTACCACTAAGCTTCGGGACTTCGATAGCTGGGGTATACTGGTTCACTCGCATGTGTTATTGCGAAAAATTAAAAGTACAATATGAACTTTCCGATCCGTCATCTGTCAAAAAGTCAAAATTGCAAATCAAAAATGTTGTCACGTTACGTCACTTCATTTCTTGTGTTTGAGGTATGTGCGCGCGCTTACCGTCTATTTTCTTTTCTTTACGTTGACTTTTGCTATTCCGACCGGATTTGTTCCTGCCTACCTGACCAACTTTAATAGGGCTTCGTCACATTTAGTCGAATATTTTTTGATTGCAGTGGCTTTAATTAATCGCTGTCATCCTCTGATACAAGACCGACCAGATACTTCAGCAATTGTTTCACATGCCTTACATTAATTAAAAGAACCAAATCATTTCGCTCATATTGTTCAACATTATAATTTAAATAGACGCAATACAATGTTTTCCAGGCTTGATGGAAACCTACCACAACTATTCAATGGGAAGGCTTGAAATAGTGCTAGATGAATGTTAAGAGACTACCGAAATTAATTATATTTAGGTAGATGGAGGTACCTTACCTACCTAGGAATGTAGGGATTGTAAATAATTCATAGGATAGGGGGGAGTCTTAAGTGCCTATCGCTTAAGAGGTTAAGGCACGACCGTGAAGTTATTTGGTATGTTTATGAAAACATTAAATTGTATCCTGGCTTAAAATAATTACCATATGTATTACTATGGTCTTATAGGCATCTCCCAGTTAGAGAACACAGGTACCGAACACCATTAAATAGACATTAGTTCGATGGAATAGATTAAGTAGGTATGGACCTTTATAAAAAAAGATTAGATGTGTCATAAATCGATATGGTATAATCGAATTTTAATCGGTAAACCATTACTGTTTTTTTAGATTTACTCAGAAACTACAAGTTTTAGACGAGTTTGTTTAAGTGTACAATTATTAGTGTTAAAATAACAACAAAATGATATATTTGTCATGCTTGTAAACGATTATCGAAAGTGGGGAAAAATTGTATGCAATATCCGTCGTTGTCATTTAGTAATTTGTGCTCTGACATAAAATAGTTTATAAATCAATGTTCTATATTCGAACGTGATTAGTGGGTAATGAGAAATCTATCTAAGCGGAAAACACAATGTCAATTATTCAAACATTTTCCAATTTACAAGTTAAAAATAGCGATTATAATTTTGATTGGAAACTAATAGAGTTTGCAGATATGAGAGTATAAGCGTAAGCGTAAGTGAGTGTAAGCGTATTCATTAATTTTAATTTATTTCGGCTGGTCGACACTTCCCGAGACCAGAAGGCTGGCCTATTTTTAGGTCAGAGGATCAGCATTGTCATCCAACGAGGCAATGCTGCCAGCCTTCTAGGTACCAAAGCACAGGATGGCAGTGATGCGGAGTATAGTTACTAAATCCTGCCTACTAAGGCCTGCCTGCCTTTGCCGGTGAATGACAAAGAATGACTCTTTTTCTTTTCTTTTTACTCTTTGTTATCAGTTTGTAAAGGGGAAATGAGACAATCTACTGATATACTTTTTACATTAGTTTATTACAATTTACGAGTACTTTAATTTATTTTGTTGGTTTTTGACGTGTCATAAGAGGTGCCTGTCGCCCTAAATGAATAAATGAGTTTCTGATTCTGATTCTGAAATCAGTGACCCAAGTGGTTACGGAATCTGGTCACGCAATGATGTGCAATGAATCACACAAAATTTTTTTTCATTAATTTTTTTTTAAACTGTAATAGACAAACAAGAAAAAAGAAGTTTCATGGTGAAACGGAACCTAAAAGTGTGCGTGTGCCGACATACACTTAGCAGGTTTGTGTATGTGTACAAGTACACACAACGTTTATTTGTTTACTAGTGGAACTTCAATCTACCTGCCGCCAAATGATAGTGTTCAGCACTGTTGTGTTCCAGTTAGATTGTCATACTTTTTTTTACAATTCACGAATCGGGTATCTGCTTTCCGTGTGTGAAAAATGCTTACACAGACGTTTTTACATAAACTACAAAAGTTGACAGCCACGCGTTCAAAATAATGATAAGTAAAGCTAGTTATAAATTGTTAATTATACGATTTAAGGTATATTGGAACCTAGTATTCATTAAATTAAAAATAGCGTATTACAATTTGCGCCTTTTTTCAGCGAGGTTCTTTGCTTCGTTTAATGAGGGCAACGTTGAATTTACTGTAAGCAAAGCGTGAAACTTCATAAAGTTTAGACTTAAGAATTTATATTAATAATAGTTGAATGTAGAGCGATCTCCGAGAAATGCAAGCTCTTTTTTATTTTTTACAATAAAAAACTAGACCTATTTTTACAAATTAAAAGTAACAATTGAACTAGTTTATTATTTATTTAGTCTATTAATTATCCTTACTTCTATATTTCCAAAAAACAGCATGCATCTAAAATGCATATAAATGCTTAAATATATTATAAATGCGAAAGTTTGTATGTTTGTTTGTTTGTTACTCCTTCATGCTAAAACTGCAGAACCAATTTTCATAAAATTTGGCACACATAGAGGGAAACTTGGTTTTACACATAGAATAGTTTTTATCCCGAACTAAATGTTCATGTGAGATGCCATGGGATGATTTGATGAGTTTTCACAGGTAACGCGAAATGTGTAATACACGCGGGCGGAGCTGCGGGCAACAGCTAGTCTATTTATGTATATATATCTACTTAAGAATTAGAGGATTATAGATACATTGCTACTGAGTTCTAACTGGTGGAACTGCACTGGTACTCACCAGTGCAGGAGCACGAGGGCCTAGGCACCACCGCGGTGCATAATTGCATGCTTCCAAATGATAGTGTTCAGCACTCGTGTTCCTGTTGAATCGTGAGTAGGGTTAAGTGATACGGGTGCGGTCGGGTGTGTGATGGGTGAGCGCTAGTGGCAAATTAAAATGCGCTTGCTATCGATAGATAGCAGTAGTTAAACCTTGTCGGAGGCGTTACGGGCGGTTTGAAAGCATCCACAGCGGGTTGGCCACTATCCCATATATCCAGCCACCCACGTTGGAGCAGCGTGATGGAGTAAGCTCCAGGCCCCCTCCCAAAAAGTGGAGAGACTCGTGCCCAGCAGTTGGACGTCTCAAGGGTTGCCATCATAATTTTATTATTATACATCAGATAATTCAATTTCGAGCTCCACTACTGGAAGTCTACCAGCAGTTTGGGCAACAAAGCTCATTGAAATTGCCTAAGTCGATAGTTTATATAGACGTCTACATTTTGTCCGAGCAGACGCTTGCGGTCGCGTATTAACGTTCGCGACGTAAAAGGTTAATTAAAAACTTAGATTTCCATAAAAATTATATTATAATAGTTATAGAGGAGAGTCTAATGTTTTATACGAGTTCGTAGTCAGTTTTTATATTAAAACAGTGTATACTTTGAATTCGTTTTCATGTGAGAATATCGGTTCAAATAATGGATTCAGTGGAACTCTGCAGTTTAATGGAAGTCAAACTAATAAAATAAAATAGGGGGTGGATAGCAGAAGCAACAACGTGGGAAAGGCAGTAGCGGATAATTGTGGCGATTATGGCATATTCTCCCCTAATGACGCATTACCCTGTTGTGGGCGTGTTTGGTGAAGGTTTTTGTCCAGCAATGGACGTCTTTCAGCTAAAATGATTAGGTTGGATTAGGAATGCAGGATTTTTTAAATTTGTTTTTTGAGAAGATGTTTCAGTATTCGTAGCGCGTTCCACCCATGCTAGCCCAAGGCCAGTACCACACCGCGGACATTCCGCCAAAATTCCATACAAACGCTTAATTTGGTCTCTATTACATAGACATCAATCAGTGACGTGTATTTACACGTGCACCTGTGTGCGAAGCACGTACACAATACCAACCGTCGCCCATAAGAGGGGAGGAGGTTGAGTGATGCGGGGAAATCTGTACGTAGTAGTTCTAGTTCGTAGTTCTATACGTAGTATCATTACATATTATCTGCCAGTACACAAAGAAGCAGAAATGTAGGTATTTTAAGGTACAGATAGGTATCTGCTCACGATCGCTCCAAATTGTGCCAGAGATAGCATCAGATGTAATAGATTACATTCTAACTCGAATATTTCATGAAATTCTTTACGGCCTCTCGGTCGCTTTCCCCCTCTTTCCACCTCTGTGTATCTTAGTAGCCTTTAATGAATAGATAAGCTTTTTCTTTTATTCAACACAGTACATAACAATCTTCAAAACCATTAAGTCTTCAAATCTTCACGACTTAACCAAAAAATTCGATAGCAGGAAAAACTAGAAAAGATAACCCAGTCGCGCGTCTAACAAGATATTTATTGCCTTAATTAAAATTAACTTGCGTAGGACAAAGGGTAAAAAATCCTGGCTATTCCAGCGCCTGATTCATTACACAGATTAGAGGATAAAGCATGATTTCGTTACAATTATGTATATAAATGAACCTAATTAATGTTTTAATTTGACCTCGGATAAAAAATTTCTGGAAGATTCCGGAGAGGAGTGGGTTGCGTAGTACAGTTTGCGCCGTGAATTACGCCTTCAGAGTTACCGGGAAATAAATATTATTACGTACCCTTATAGACAAACCGAGGAATCACTTTTAGTGTTGTCTCGTTTCGCCACGAGCGCTGAAATATTAATGAAACAAAATGTTGTTAGAATGGATAATAGGGGGGAGCCGAACCTGGGTCGACATTCACCCATCTGTTTACTGAATAAAACATAATTTTTATCATTTTTCTTACATTTTTATAAACAAACAAATCTAGAATGTATTGCCTATCAAAATTTGTTCATAACTGTCACTAAAAGTTTCACCCATTTTTTAACCAATCAAATGGGTTTGAAATTAAAAGTTTTAAACTTAAAAATTATCTATATTGTATTGCCTACGTATTTATGTTCATGACTACCTGACAAGGCGGTGTAAACAGGTTAGTAAATATAGATGACTGCACCGATCTGTTTACCTCAAAGACTTACCCCCTTATTCAAAAACGTATTTTAGCTAAAGTGTTCCTCATCTCTCCTACGTCTTTTTCTATCTTGCACATTTGACAATGCAACTGACAAAGACAAAGCATTCTATAGCCAAAACGTATCTAATGTATATTACGTTTATGAATAAGGGGGTTATTTTATATGTTTAAAACTTTTAGTTTAGAACAAAAATTTTTCACACTGTTTCCAAATAACTTACAAACAAACAAGATTATGAACCTGTACTTACATATCAAATAAACAAATCATTTCCCCCAATTTGCAAAAACAGCATACGACAAAAATATGTGATAATATTTTAGTATTCGCATTATGCTCGACGGCAAAACTCTCGGGAAATCAATTCGTCGCTGCGACAGATCATTACACGGAAGTATGAAGATAGGTATCTTAACTAGCATAGGACATGTTGAGGATTGTCTCGACTGCTTACATTTTTTATGACAGACTATCTGTGCCCGCAACTTCGTCCGCGTGAGAATGTATGATTGTTCAGTGTCTACCCGGACGAAGTCGGGGGCGCAGCTAGTATAAAAGTAGCTTAAGTTACTCCTTATTACATAAGTTATCTGCCAGTGAAAGTCCGATCAAAATCGGTCCAGCCGTTCCTGAGATTAGCGGGAACAAACAGACAGACAGACAAAAATTGTAGAAAAAATGATTTGGTATATGTACATACTTAAGCATTAAGTAAAAAGCGGGTATTTTTAAATTACAAACAGACACTCCAATTTTATTTATTTGTATAGAAGTATATAGATATATATAAAAACCTGAAGTGCGCATGGCCCGGCGGCTGGTGTAGATCATAAGCGATCTACTCGATTAAGCACTACGGGCGCGGTCGGGTAGTGTGATGGGTGACCACTAGTGGCAAATTAAATGCGCGTTTCCGTGCTTCGGAGGGCACGTCAAGCCGTCGGTCCCGGTTACTATCGATAGATAGCAGTCGTTAAACCTTGTCGGAGGCCTTATGGGCGGTTTGAAGACATTTGACAGCGGGTTGGCCACTAACCCACCTCCACCAATCCGCATTGGAGCAGCGTGGTGGAGTAAGCTCCAGGCCGCCCCCCTAAAAAGGGAAGAGACTTGTGCCCAGCAGTGGGACGTATAATGGGTTGCCATTATTATTATTATAAAAACCTACGAGTCAAGCTTGCTTAAAAAAGGTTCCGTATTAATTACATACTATATAATTACATTTAACTTTGTACTATTATAAAAATCCCTTACATTTAAACTTATAGAAGAACAGGTGGGAATGTTCTTCTGACGAAAAAAGAGGCTTCGCCAACTAGGCGAGGTGATAGCGCCTGTTGGACTGCGTAGGAAGGACGTAGACTTTTTGTGGCAACACCCCAAAGATGACGTATACAAAGTTCAGGGAAGCAGCTGGTGGTCAATAAACTTGTCATTATGAAACGGAAAAAAGTAACAAGCGAATTGTGGGTGTCTGCATAATTATGTATACATTACTCAACAATTAATATTGCACATCGAGCCTGCGAAACAGACGATCGGCTCGTTTCGACTCCGTAGAGCGTTATCTCTGTTGCACACTGCGGACGTAGGCACAGACAGTCCGGTATTGGTCAAAACTTGATCAAAATGGTCGACAAACATCAAATAGGTACGGTGCGAAAGAGATAACGCTCTACAGACCCGAAATAAGCCGAAGTCTCCTTCCTAGGCTCGATGTGCAATATTTATTGTTGAGCACAGTACATACTCGTATTTCCGTCTGCCTACTTATCACTTTCATGACCGGGCTGGCACAGCCGTGTATGACAACCGCTTGATTCGAGGATCACGAAATTATTTCTCGCACCAGGACCAATATTTGCTGGCCTATAAATATATGTCCCAATGTGGGGTGTTTGGGTTTGAGTTTTGATGTACAAAACGTATATACGATACAGGTTTATAGCTAGAGTAGAATTGTGAGTGTAAGCGTAGTTTTTTGTGAATGGCCAAGCGTTATGTTACATTTACTGTTTTATATATTTTCCTTAACTAATTTGAATTTTCATGCAAATTGGTAATTAAAGAATTAAAAGATATACTTTGTATTTTTCTCATTAGCAGCTAACTCTGTTAAAAGGATGCACATTTTTATGCAAAACGCCAGCGTTCAGCTTTGTGTCTATAGTCAGAGCAGAAAATTTCGAAATTTAAAAACTTTATAAATATAAATTTGTTCTACTTTCAGCGCAAACTCCATTTACTTACAATTTATTTTTAAACTCATCTATTTTGTACATTTTTTTGACATTATAGGCTGGGGAAAAAGTTTCTTCGCAGTTTTTAAGATAATTCAAAACATTTTTTAATACAGTTTATTTAAATTTATCTAAAGTATGTATGTACAATTTTTGTTCGATATCCTTTTGCCATCTTGTAGGTAGGGACATGATCCCATTGCTATAAAAATTTTGGGACTTCTCATCAAAATACCGCGACAAGTGGATTTGGCAGTCCTCTCGTGATGTTAACCTAACATTGCATAAAGAATTCTGAAGAGACCGAAACAGGTGGAAATCTGAAGGTGCAAGGTCAGGACTATACGGCGGATGCATTAACACCTCCCAGCCAAACTCTCTTAAATTTTTGCTGAGTGGCTATAGATGTGTGAGGTCTAGCGTTATCATGATGAAACACCACACCCCTTCTGTTGATCAATTCCGGCCGCTTTCTCTCAACTTCTTGCTTTAATCTCATCAGTTGTTCCCAGTAGAGTTCAGAATCGATTGTCCTGTCTGGTGGTAATAGCTCATAATGAATAATGCCCTTCCAATCCCACCACACACACAACATCACCTTATTGCGAGTTAACCCGGGTTTCGCCACAGTCTGTGAAGCCTGACCGGCCTTTGACCACGACTTTTTTCGCACGTTCTTGTCGTACGTGATCCACTTTTCATCACCAGTTATCAGCTTCTTCAAAAATGATTCGGTTTCAGTACGTCGTAATAAAGAATCACAAATGAGTACACGGTTCATTAGGTTTCTTTCAGTGAGCTCGTGAGGTACCCAAATATCGAGCTTTTTTTTGTACTCAGCTTTTTTCAAATGCGCCAAAACTGTTTTGTGATCAATTCTCAGTTCTTCAGCTACGTCGTAACTACTGATATGTCGATCTTGCTCCACTTTTTCAAAAATGGCATCCATGTTATCCGTAATAGGGCGACCAGAGCGAGGTGCATCTTTGACATCAAAATTTCCGGATTGAAAATGCTTAAACCAAATTTGTGCTACTCTCACAGACACTGCACTAGGTCCATAAACATCGCAAATTTTTTTCGCGGCTTGCGTTGCATTTTTACCTTTTTTGTTGTAAAATTTTAAAATGTATCGAATTTCTTCATTAGATTCACTCATCTTGACAGTACGAAAAACAAATGAAAATCACACATTTGCATAATTTTAATTTGGAATTATGTTTTTTAAAATTTTAACTTTCAATGATACCAAAACCAGCCAGATACAAATACTACAGCCAAAGAGATTTTATTATAAGTTCATACATACTATAATGCGAAAAGACTTTTTCCCCAACCTATTATAATTGTTTTTTTATTTTTGTCTAAGTTCAAATATGATTGAATCGTTGATTTATTTTTAATACTAGCTGCCCTCATCACCTTTGCACGGGTGCAATTTAGGTTCTAACATAATATTGCGACTATAAATTGAGATGTAAGTTATCCTATCTTTCAAGTTGGATCAAACTGCACACCGCGTGCAAAGTTTCATTAAAATCTGTAAGGAACTTCATAAGTCCATTTCGGACAAACAACGTGACGCGTAATTTATATAAGTTAAGGAAGATAGTAATATTATTATGATACTGGTGTAAAAAGTATGCAAAAAGTCATTCCTTAGACTTTTAAATAGCCTCTTGTTAAATTTCCTTACAATTGGCTCATAGATTGAATCGTGAAAGCCTGACAAACAGACAGAGTATATTTCACATATATGATTTTTTGTCATACATTCTCCTTGGGATGGGACTTGAACCTACGACATATTGAATACTTGAGCCACTTTTCCCAACTTTTGAGCAAGAGCTACCTGGAGCAGGTATTCAGTTAATACTTGTAAATAACATGTAGAAATAAAATCCTTATCCTTAAAAGATTGTGAGTCCCGAAAAAAAAAACGGATACCTTATAAGAACACTCTTGCATGTTTTTGTGTAACTATCTGTGTGTCTGTCCTATCAGATAAAATTGTCCTGTTTTGCCAGCGCAAACAATAATTTACACTCAATTCGACTAGCTTTTTACTCGAAACGTATTTTCAGGCTATCTTGAGATGTAATTATTATCAGCTACCAATTTTCATGCCGTCGCTGATCTTGACCTGTGTCCAATCAAAAACCATGCTCAAATAATTGAATTATTTTAATTTTTAAACATTTATTCTCACTAAGTAGGTATCGAATTTTTCACAACTTTACCATTAAAAAACTCGTCCTCTCACATTTGTACATTTCGCCGATTAACCACCGGTAATTACTTGAAAAAGCAGGAAACTTTCAGATCATCTCTAACACCTCCGTCCGTCACACATCGGAACGTCAAATTACCTTCGATAGGTATTTAATGCTGATTGCTTTCCTCCAAAAGGGATTACAGGGTGTAATTTACCCACCGAATTGTCAACGGATTAAGCCATTTACAATTTTTTGCCTACATCAAGTATTTGACTTGTTATTGATATATTTCTGTATTGTCGTTTTTAGTCATAGTGATTTAAAATCTTGACCTGTGTCCGAAACCATGCTGAAAACATTGAATTAATCTAATTTCTAAACAGTTATTCTCATTTCTAAGTAGGTATCGAATTAAATTTTCACAACTTTACCGTAAAAAAAACTCGACCCCTAACATTTGTACTTTTTGCCGACTTATCACCGATAATTACTTGAAAAAGCAGAAAACTTTCAGATCATCTCTAACACCTCCGTCCATCACACATCGGAACGTCGAATTACCTTCGACAGATATTTAATGCTGATTGATTTCCTCCAAAAGTGATTACGGCCTGTAATTTACCCACCGCATCGTCAACGGATTATGCCGCTTACACATTTTTATCCATGTCACGTATGTGCTTGTCGATATTATTTTTGAGGATATGCATTTCGTTCATCGAGCTTTTAATTACTTTTTGTTGGTATATTTCTTCATTCTCGATTTTGTATCATGGTAATTATTTAAAAAAAAAGCCCATGGTCCAGTGGCTTTCAAACCCCCCCCCCCCCAAATTAATAGACAAATCGTAATTTAAGATGTTACTTGTAACGATCGATCGTAGTACCCCCCGAGTAGTAGGTACTTATTAGCCCAGGGCACAAAATAAAAAGGTAGAGAAGTCAATCTAAATACAAAGCGCGCACGAGCAACGCAGACTCCGCTCACCGACACGGTATCTCGGTCGGATTCAGTCGAATACGTGCGCGACTGCCATTTTGTAAGGAAAATTCACGGCAAAAGATATTACTTAAGTTGAAAACATGATTTTTGTTTGTGTAGATATTGTGTTGTCTTTAATCTCATTTAGAGGGTTTAGGTCTAAAACGTATAGGACATAATAAATTGGGTAAATAGGGTAATCCGTTTAGAAGTTATCAGGGATTTCCCATTGTGAAATGTTAAATTTTGTGTTTTGTTTATGTTGTGTAAACTTTTTGCATTGCAATAGCATTTTTGTTGGAGGTAAAAAAAAGGTAATATAAAGTTGAACTATGTATTTCACTGGTCTAAGATGTCTTAAGAAAGAGCCGTGGTGAGAGAGTAAGTGTTACAATGCAAACTTAGAAAGGATTGAAGACTTGATTGACCGAATGATCGAACAACCTTTTCGTGGTTGGTCGTCTCCGTCAGCGACGTCGGTGTCGTCACGCCTCACGATTCAACGACACGACATCCATGGGGCTCGCCTCCACCAGTCAAGCATGATGAATGTCATTTGCTGAACAGGACACCTTTCTGGCAGCCGTGAGACACATATTACGTGAGACACATATAGGTATGTATTAATTTTTAGAAAATGTGTTGTCTTTTCTCTGTTACCTGTTACGTTTTATGTCTGTTTTATGTGTCTCGCTGTATGTCAAATAATTCTTTATCTTTAAGTGCTTGATATTTTTATTGTTTTGTTTTGATATTGTAGGATAAGGTTCGAGTACCACTACCACGGTTGTTTTTTGTGCATAAGCCAATGTTAACAACAATAGCGCGACCGCCGAGCGTAGGCATGAAAAGTGAAGTACATACATGATTGACTTCTGTACCTTTTTATTTTGTGCCCAGAGCACCACAAAGTCGCGATTCACCCCTGTTGACTTCTATTTTTGTATTCAGTTGGCTGCAGTTATCACTGTGAACTGCATGCTTGTTACCCACCATCGTAACATAAAAAATAGAGCTTATTTTCACGTTGCTTTGCAACTGTGATTTATATCTTCATAATGTTGTTGTCCTGTCCCATGCAATAATAACCTGTGCACCGCGTGTTTACAATTAATTTGCACCGAAATTACCAAGTCCAGAATGTTGGGAAATTGCTATTACGTGTTTTCCTGGAAGCCAGTTTTTGAGCGTTAAGAGCTAG
This sequence comes from Macrosoma leucophasiata, assembly GCA_036365455.1. NCBI lineage: Eukaryota > Metazoa > Arthropoda > Insecta > Lepidoptera > Hedylidae > Macrosoma > Macrosoma leucophasiata. The sequence goes on from JAWQUS010000021.1 coordinate 16,563,181, forward strand.
ATTGCACCTAACTCGAATTTATCTAAATATCTTTCTTGGTAGGAATAGCTAAAGGTAGATTCAATTTTAGTAAAATTTTGGTATTGATCCTTTTTTAAGATTTCACTACAGACGAGAGAGACTACAAAGAGTATTTTTTAACACGCTTTTATAAGCTTGGGATGTATCTATGTACGTTGTATGTTTGTAACAGAATCTTTGAGCTTAATTTTCACCGGCTTCTAGAAGGACTGATGACAATGCAATAATTCGAAAAAACATAATAAAAAAACTATAACTAAAAAGTAAACCAAAAATTATGGTTTAAAAAAAAACTAAAAAACACGCTTTGAAAACTAATTGAACTAAAAAAATATAAATAAAACAGTACCTAGTAATCAATTGAAAATTCATATTATTGAACAAAAAGTGGCTATAGGCTGCAGTCATCACTTACCATGAACTGCATGCTTGTTTGTCACTTCCATTACATTAAAAACATAACGTATATGCGATTAGGGGTTGTTACAAGGAATCCTTATTATCCTAAAGGCGTCTATTACACACTCATGCCAGCGTCATTCAAATCCATCAATCATGCATAATATTGACCGGTGGTTGCTGAATAAAGCTTTATTACATATTAAAATAATTCTTGCAACCGCTTTTTGCTCTCGCTCATCGCTTTACATGGTATTACTACAGTAGTTTATCGCCTTTGAAGTTTTGCAATATGCCGCCTTCACTCATAAAAACGCAAATTCATTAAGGTTGTCACGTTTTTGGTTTTTATTTACGTTGTTCGTAACGCGTCAGTTTACGTTGAACATATATAAAAATCCTAAAAACATGACGCCTGTAATCCCCTTAGGGGTAGGGAGAGGTAAATCGGATTCATGCATACATCCTCGATTCGCCGGTCACGTTTTGGCCCATGTAACACGCGGCGAGCTTGTTGACATCTCCGGGCACTTTACCAAACTTTGAGGTACTGGGAAGCTTCCAGAAAATAGAAAAATCTATCAAACTACAAATATCTCAACCTATCAACAATTTACCAGTCTATCATCAATCTACCAGTATTTCAGTTGGGTGGTCTAGCAGTACGCCAGAATTCTAACAATTATAATTTACCGATCCTAATATTCATCCATACCTTTTTAACTCCGTCCAATATAATCCGAATATCAAATACATACAAACAAAAAAAATATTTAAAGTTTTATTTAAAGATTTTTTCGTTTTGTGAAGTAAGTATGTACATAAAGTGTAAAATATACATACGTTCATAGAGGTATAACGCTAATTCTATGCATACCATAGAGGTATAATGCATACGTTATTAAGAAATTAAAATTAGAATAACATATTAACAGTAAAGTTGACATCAAATTTTTCAATATCATCTTTCCAAAAACTTGGTACCGCCCCCTCCGTCCCTCGCGTCGCGCGCCGCGCACGATTTCTCTGACATTACACGTTCGTTGGATGACTGTAGGTAATTAACACGTTCGTTTTCTTTAGACTGTGGTATTACACGGTAAGTTATCCGTCAATCACAGTCATGACTATAGTTCAACCTATCGTCGAATGGGCGCCTCCACGTTTTTATTCGTCTTGTCTGCAGTAGACATGATATCTGATCTAGACATGAGTTTTCGTGTTTAGATCAGACAAAATTTTTGGATATAGGTAAATAGCTGACCTTGGCTCAAACTGTTAAACCTATATCTACATAAAATTTCATTTCTCTATTACTTTTTTTTACAATTCAGAAGAACGATGGGCGCTTCATTCCGGTTAGTTATGACTTTGGGTTTCTACCAAAAATCGTGTCGTCCATCTGTTCGTTGTAATATATAACATCATTGCTTGTGTTAGTGTGCGTGCTCAAAAGAAGGTAGGTCGCGCGACTGCCACATCTTTACCACAGCCAAACGTTGACCGCATTCGTCAGCTTGAAGCTGAATACTTTATACACAGACATTTGAATATTTTTGATATTATAAATATTCCATTAACCATGTTCTAGTGAAATTTTCCAAAGGTTAACTATCCCATAAATGTACTTTCCGAGTCGAAAACAAATAACTTAGAGCAAATGAATTTAGGATGGCCTGAGTATTGGACAGATGCTTTAATAATAAATGGCATTCGTCGCTTATTTCGGATTGCGATTGGTATCTGTCAGTTACAGTTCCAATTGAGTTGTTGGAATAGAATTGGTTTGATGACATCATTGGGGTCTCTTCACACTCCTAAAGTACTTTGATTATTTCATGTTAAGTTTATAGTCAAAATAAAGCATCGACAAGGTCTATAATTTTCTTTCTTTGAGGAATGGCAAGAAAAAATGCCATCGTTGAGCACTCCGTTACTTATTACGTTCCGGAGCATTCTGCTTCAGCTTCTTCTGAAAGCGGAGACATACCGTTGACGTTACTTCTGCGTCGCGGGATGCATCGGTTCTTATAAGTCTAACACCTCACGTGAGAACGCCTTCTCTTCACGTGAGAACGCCTTCTCTTCGGGTGGTCTAGTGTGTAGAGGGCTAATAAGTGAGGTTCGGTTCGCCAGTCCTCGGTGCAATCAAACATACTGCGTGAGTGTCGAACCACAAATTCCTTTAAGTTCTCTACTGTGAGCGAGTCAAACCACGAATTCCTCCACGCTCTCTACACGCAGGTCCCGTGAGATGTTGTTACGGATGTACTTTGCTACGTCAGATAACCACCAGAGTCACTTATTTTGTTGGACTTGTAGGCAACAATACCGCGCGGCTGAGCATAATGCATACCACCAAATATTTGAAGGGAGATTTGTGTTTAGATTTTCCTTTTGAATAGCATAGATTTACTAATATTACCTACCACTAAAATAAATTTAAGGACTATTTAGCGGCGAACTAATTATTTCTTAAATGTCAGTAATAGAGGCGGAAACATTAAATGTAAACGCTTATGTAGGAAACAGGCCTAGTTATATTAACTAATAAACACTATGATTATGTTCAGGCGAAGTGTTAATTACGAATCGAATTATTTGTGGTTATTGTTTTCAACTAAAGTTGACATTGGTGTCGCTTTGTGAGCAGAATTTGACTAGTTTGTCTAATTTTAACAGGTTGATTAAGGCGATGAAATATAGTCAGGTTGTGTGCTACAAAAAATAAAAATTATGTCTTTATTCTTACTTAATTTAATTATTTCTTCCTTTCAATTTGTTTGTAAGTTGTAAAGATATTCAGCCACGAGTTTTAGATTGCCCTTAAATAATGTGAGTGACTGCTATAATGCTGTAAACACAGATAAATAAATTACATTTGCCGACACCTAAATTTTTTTGCTCCTATCTTATAATTGATAGGGCTATATGTTACTATTTAAGTAGTCTACGACAATTTAAACTACTTTGAAGCAATATTAATAATAAATCAAGCAATTGCTATCAATATATACGAGTATAATATTGATAGCAATTGCTTGAGAGTAATCAGCCACATCGAAACAACAGAACAATGAATAAATTTATCCACGAATATTATACATTGTTTGTTCCATTACACGTTTTGTTGTTAAAATAATAACCAACCGAGTGTCACAAATGCGTCGCATCACATAAAAATATATTACTGATAATGATCATATCGCTTCGTTTTGTACTGCATTGCGTACATATAAACGGTTCCATTTAAATTAGGAAATAGCCTCCAGGAATTATTTTGCTAACATTGGAGTTTCGACTTCTCTTATAAACTAAACATAACTGCCTCATCATTTCAGTCATTTCAACTGCCGAATGTTCGACCGCGCGGACAATGGACCCCACGAACATCTCCGCGGTTTCGCTCCTCTCTACAGCCGTCTACCCGAGGGTCGTACGTTGCCACGCGAGATCCTTCCCCATGCATCACCGGGAGCTCGCCGAGTCGATGTCACTCACCCCACCCCTCCAGGGGCTCCGATCCCCCGAATCGTGGTTAGAGCCGCACAGACGTACATACACACAGACAATCACACCTACACTGACATACACGCCCAGCCTGACAGGCCCCACCCACCTGAACATTACTGGGAGGGTTCGAGCCCCAACCATCGATTGGGATCATGCCCCGGTCGAGGACTGCAGTTGTGGTCCGGGACCGCGGCCGCGCCGCCCGGCTTAGGCCATAGTGATGGCACGGATTTGTGGCCTCTGACCATAGATAATGTAAATATATTCTATCAATTCAAGCGGCACGCGGGGGAATAGCTGAGAGGGTGAAAAGAATATGCTCATAAAAAAATAATAATTTAAAAACGTAAAATAAAATAAAAATAATCAACAACAAAAACATAAAAAACAAGGGCCACAAAAAGAAAGAATGGCTCCCCTCAGCGAGTTGTACTCTACGTGCTACAATCTCCCCAATTCGACCCCCTCACGATGCTTCAGGGGCAGATAGGCCCGGGGAAGTAGGCTTGCACTTCGATTACCGAACCATCCCCTTCCTCTGTTACGCTTCATGTGCGGAGGGAGGGATGATGATTATAGTGAACTGCCTCAGAGATGACTGCATGGCAGTAGTGGCCTGCTGCCACTAGATTTGGTTATGGCAGTAGTGGTCTGCTGCCACTACTCTTATGCTTGGGTCCTGGGTTCGATCCCTGGATCTGAATTTAAGTGGTATTGGATTTTACAATTTTCAGCAGATTCTTAGTGTCACCATCGCACACCTCACTTTAGGTACATGGGCCAAAAATTTACCGGGCGATTCATGCCCTCCGACCCTAGCGCGATCTCTCGTTATTCCGGTTACCACAGTTTAATTATTTGATTAATAATAATTAATTTAGTTTTTTTTATATTCTAACTGAAAGGATGAAAATTGATTAGAATTTTGTATATTACAAATCTCTCGCGCATGACGAGGTATGTTTGATACAACGCGAGACCCAAAACATATCTCTTTATTCCGTCGTAACGCTTTCTAAACATATGCTCATACGAACTCAATATGTTTTGCGTGTATATTGTGAATCAAACGTCCGTGAGAACATCTGTTTACCCTATTCCGGTCAGGTTGAGTGGAAAGCCTTTGTTTAACACAAGTGGGATACAATTTCTAGATACGATTTATAAAGGTGCTTGCACACGAGCGACTGTGTGGGGTTGATGTCAAAATACCAGTTCAAGGTTCCATATAAAGTACAAGAAAATCTCGGTATTGAGGGCCATGACCTAATTGGCAAATCGAAACTTAATTCATTAACCCCATAACTTTACCTATCAACCGTTATATGTGGCAAAGTTCGACTGTACTGTTTGATGATAACTATCCACTTTTGAATTTCATGAAGTGGCAAAAAAGCATACAAACAAACTACATTGATGGTTAGTAATACTGTAGCCTATAAGCATCTTCATGAAACCAGAGATTTAAATCTAGATGCATTGCCACTTCGGCAGCCTAAGGTATTATATCTCTTAACCGGAAACTATACCGTACTTTACCACCTGACCTGAACATGATAGAGCTGAACACTACCATTTAGCGGCAAAAAGATTAGGTAATGCGGTGGTGCCTATGCCCTCAGGCTCCGTCACTGAAGTTCTGTGCAAATTTCGGGTACTATTCAAAACAAGTTGGAGGTCACGCATGGTAATAAATATCGATTATTACATGCACCATAAAAAAAACTTACCAAATCTGTCAGGTTATTTTCACAAAACATTTTTCTTTTGCATTTTATTCAATGAAGGTGTTCTCTGAATCTGTATAATACGAAAGGTCAAGTACAATGGCTATATTGTAAGTGAAGTAGAGTAGTAGTACTGGTGGTAGAGGTTCAGTGACGGTGCTCGCGGGCGTAGACATTACCTAATATACTTGCCGCTAAATGGTAGTGTTCAGCACTATCGTTGTCCGGTCAGGTGGTAATGTACGGCCCTGTAATTTCCGGCACAGAGGCATAACACCTTAGGCAGCAGGAGTGGTAACGCATCTGCATTTTTACCTTGGTCTTTGTGTATCTACACAGATCTTTAGGCTGCAGTCATCACTTAACGTCAATGTGAACTGCATGATTGTTTGCCATTTCCATTACATAAAAAAAATCACAATTCAATTTGAGTCAAGTAAAGACACAAAATCGCAGGTCTGTAAACAGCCTAAACGATAACTGAACGCACCCTAACACACGGTAATCTTAAAGCAATATCTCACAGATGTATTGTTCGTGTGCAACCACACGGTTGGATGTTTATGTGTAAAGATGTATTGGTACACAATTAACTAATCATAAAAACCATAAAAATAAAACTACTGAGGGCGAATAATTTATGTATATATATGATGTTGTTTTTATTTATTTTTTTCCGAAAACTCAATTTTTATTCTTTAGTTTTAAAAATATTAGGGGGAATGTAGGCTTGAAGTAACATTAGTAACTTCACGCCTGCATTCCCCGAAAAAGTAGGCAGATGTAAATGCATACATTCAAGCATACATGTAAAAGGAAAACATCTACGATTCGCCAGTTATGTTTTGTCCTGTACGTTCGCGAGCCTATTGCAATCTTGCGGCTCATTACCAAATTCTTGGGATGGCACACAAAAACTTCCGAAAAACTAAATGAAATAGAGCTTTTATTAATATGCCTATGTGATTCAGCAGCCAGTTACCTTATAATACATGTTGATGGGCTCCAATATTCTGAACCTTATTGCGCGAATCCGGACGTGATGAAATTACAAAAATCGGGATAGCGTAAAGACCATAACGCAATGTCCTTGACTTGACAATAAAAGGTATCAGAATCAGAAAATGTACTTAGGGTGACAAGACAAATAAAATAAAGTGAATAACGATTGATATACAATGTCAATTTACAAACTAAAAAAATGTAATGAAGAATATCAAAAAGATATTAACTAAATATGATGCCTCAGTAGCCTAGTGGTAGCAGGCCACTACTACTACGCTGGGAGTCCTGGGTTCGATTCCCAGGTAGGGGGCTATTATAGATAATGGTGTAAAGTATTTTGTCTCTGATTATATTGGGATTTTTCCGTTTTCTGGAGACTTCTCAGTACCTCGAAGTTTGCTAATGTGCCGGGAGATGTCAACAGGCTCGCCACCTGTTACATAGGCTAAAACGTAACCGGCGAATCGAGGGTGTTTGCATGTGTGATTGTATGCATGCATTTACCTCTGCATACCATTTCGGGGATTACAGGCGTGAATGTGGATAAAACTAAAGTATTAGTATTTGAAAGAGATGAACAGAGAACAAATGCAAGGGTAGTAGTAGATGATGCAGTGTTAGAACAGGTTGATGAAATTGTATATCTTGGATGTGCTTTTAGCAAGGACGGTAGGTACACCACTGACATAGAAAGAAGAGTGCTTGCTGGTAATTGCGTGAATGGAGCGTTGGGTAAGCTGCTAGAATCTAAACATCTCAGCCAGCGGGCTCGACTAGCCGTACATAATGCTGTACTTACTCCAACGCTTTTATATGGAAGCGAGAGCTGGGTATGCAGGAAAGAGCATGAAAGTAAGTTGAACGCGGTCGAGATGAGATCTTTGCGCAAGATCTGCGGTGTATCACTCACCGATCGCGTTCGTAATGAAGATGTAAGAAAGAGACTTTGTGTGAATGATAGTATCGGTGTAAAAATGAAAAAAGGCATGCTCCGATGGTTCGGGCATATAGAAAGAATGTCGAATGAGCGAATGACTAAACAGATATACAATGCGAATGTGGATGGTTGCAGAGGCCCAGGAAGACCAAGGCTGACCTACCATGACCAAATAGGTCGAGTTCTGTCTGATGGTGGTGTCAAAAGTCTTAGGAATCGGCGTGCATGTATGAAGAGAATGATGAAAGTAGACGAGGCACGAGAGGTTTGTCAGAACCGGGATGTCTGGCGCTCTACACTCTCTGCCTACCCCGTTAGGGACCTGGCGTGAAGATACATACATACATACATACAGGCGTGAATTTACGTTTGAAGTTACTTTAAATATAATTTACTAATGTAGGTAAGTATATCAGTAGAATGTTTCATTTCCCCTTTTATAACAATAAGAATATCCATATTATAAGTAATTATTTTGATTATGTACCAAAATAGAACAAAATTAGTGTAACCAACCCTTAACGTTAAGTTATTAAAGACGCTCCGCTGTCACCCCTTTTGATGGAATATGTTAGTAATGCTTTATTATCATAATATCTGTGAATCTTAATTGAACCACATCACACAATTAGTGATGTGCTTTAAGCCGTGTTTATCGAGCTGAATTGTGTGTTTGAATTTAGAAAGTTTATTTGAATATCATTAATTCATTTCTTCATTTACATACAGTTAATGACCAATTTTCACTCACTTTAGGTAGTATCTAAGTGATTGAATGAATGAAAGACAAAAAATTTTTTTCCTAAGCTTACACACAACATCTAAACAATAATAAAAAACAAATGTTAGAATATTATAAATATGTATTACATACAACACATGATCGAAATTATTTTATTACCTAATGCCTTAACTTTAAAACTAAATAATTAAATATGAATAAATTAAAATTAGAATACAAAAGAAAAAAAAACAAGAAACAAAATTTTTAACTTATGTATACTCGTATAAAAAAAATCTTGTCAAACACACCACCCCTGGACGTTCCCGGATTAAATTGCAATGGCATGTTAGAATTATAACATGATTGGTTGTGTGTCTTTACATATATTTCTTATGTTGTTTGACATGTATATCAATTGTTATTCGCTTTAATTTATTTTGTTTGTTTTTGACGTGTCATAAGAGGTGCCTGTCACCCTAAATGAATAAATGAGTGTCTGATTCTGTGTGAAGTCGAAAAAAAGGCACCTATCTCAGCTGATTGCTGCAGCAGTGGCTGCAGCGCTGGTATTCTGATGGTCCTAATTTATCAGTGGCATGAACCACTACTAGCCTTGCCTGTTCCTTAAAATTTTCTCCTTTGATTCTAAGGAGAAAAATATTCATTGACCTCGGGGAGTGTTAATGCCTTTTCATTAATGTTTCTAATCATAAATGCTTTTAAGCTGTATTCTACGATAACTTCATTGAGAAAAACTGTAATTTATGTATCGACGTAAGCTGCATGTTTGTTTGTGATTATTACATTTTAAAAAGTTCTTTCATTTAGATCGGACTTAATTTTATTTTTATCATATTTTTTCTCACGAGGCCGAAGTCGTGGGCATAGATGTGCCCAAAAAATATGATTGTTCAGTATGTACCCGGATGAAGTCGTGGGCGCAGCTAGTATAAAAGTAGCCTAAGTCACTCCTTAATACATCAGTTACCTACCCGTGGAAGTCCCGTCAAAGTCGGATACACTCCAATTCTACTTATTTGTATGTAGGTATGTATATATGTATGGATGTGTGGAGATAAAAGTAGCGTAATTTACTCCTTATTACATCAGCTATCTGCCAGTGAAAGTCCCGTCAAAATCAGTAAAGTTGTTCCCAAGATTAGCCCCGCCAAACAGACAGACAGACAAAAATTGCAAAAAATGTTGTTTTGGTATATGTACCGTGTATACATACACATGTATTTAGTAAAAAGCGGTTATTTTTATATTACAAACAGACACTCCAATTTTATTTATTTGTATAGATTGTCTCCAAATTTGTTCTCCATTTTTAATATACGTATGTAGGGAGCAAAATTATAACAATAAAACACTTATCGTAGTCAAAACATTTCAAGTATTTTCGAATATCGACGAGAATCACAACCCTAATCCAGATTACTTTACTATCGATAAACTATAACAAGTTTCTGTAATATCAAATATTATCCTTTGATGTCGTCTATCAACATTACTATCAGTTGCCATAACAGTAAATAGATTTGTATTCGAAAAACTCTCACACATATTCAGTGTTGATAGATTATCGGCAGTAAATCTAATTCATTTATGTTTTCGCTTCTTTTGTTGATCTGAAATTGATAAGTATTTTTTCTTCTACTGTTGCAAATAATATTGTATCCTGGTATAAGTGCCGCGACAATTTAACTAATAATTATCTACCGTATTAATATTAATTCATGATTCATCATTTCAGCCAAAAGATGTTTACTGCTGGATAAAGGTCTCCCTAAATGTTTGTTACAACGAATGGTCCTGGGCCACCCCCATCCTGCGATTCCCAGGAACCTTCGCCAGGTCGTCGTATTTTTATAGAAGGGTTCCTCTTATAATGTCCTCATTATATTGTCCTCTTTAACCGATTTCGAAAAAAGGAAGAGGTTGTCATTACAAAGTAGATCAAAATTCTCGAAAGGGCCTCTACGTGTTGGACCCCCATGACCCCGCGCAAGCCTGACAAAGGTCTGGGGTTTAAATAGGACCCCGTGCTGACGAGAAACATAATAATGGTAACCCATTATAATGGGTTATATTCGGCGGGACCTCTCTCTGACTGCATCAATAGTTAATACAGACACAGACAGACCTCGCAGAACATATGGGACTATTGTAATGATCAGTGATTTGCCAAACTAATGATGGTCCAAAAATACTTAATAATAAAAATAGGTATCAACAGAATGTTCCATACTTCTTTTACAAACGGCAAGATAAAACAAAAAAATATGGGACATTCGTTTTCATTCACTGGCTGAGTTCCAAAGCCCACATTATTGAGAAAAAACCTGCCAAAACAAAACTAAGTAGGGTCTTTTCAAAATATGTATGTTCTCTCGGAGGAACTCGAGATGATGGTAGGGGGTGGTGTCGCTACTCGCTAACAGCTCGCCACAAGCTGCTCTGCCCCCCTATTATTATTACTATTACGTTCATACGTAAACATCTATAAAACTAATAAAAGCGTTGAAGAAGTGTTTACTACGTCAACATCATAAAAATATCAAAGAAAAATAAGACAGAGTCAGCATAGACGTTCGCTAAATATTTGCACAATTACGATACAGCGTTACCGTCCAATCAAATTTCACGCCGGCGCTCTCAAGGAGGAACTAGTCGGCATTAATATTCAATGGGATTCCCCCAGACACAATCATCTAATGCGTTGTAATTTTGGGTTTTATTAAAATTTACGGGGTACGACACACCGACGCCATATTTTTTACGATTATGGCAATTCATTAGCGTGTTCCGTGGAATGTGCATGAGTGAAATAACATCACGCGATGTGTTGGTGTTGTGTAGGAAGTAAATACGTACGAGTCGAGTAGGTTGCACATACCTACGACTGTTTAGCTTATTTAGTATTTAGCTTGATCAATTATTTTACGTAACCGGCGAGTCGTGGGTGTTTGCATGTGTGCTTGAATGCATGCATTTGCCTCTGGCTACCCCTTCGGGCATTACAGGCGTGAAGTTACGTAATTATTTTGCGGTAATACTATGACTTTTGTCGAAATAAACAAAATCGCTGTTAGCGTTCTCGTTTTTTCATACGCGCTACCAAATGAAAAAAAATACAATTTTGTAATAGTCCAAGCGCGAAAAACTTGCGACAAATTATTTCTATCGACAGCAACATAAATTTCTATGAAAATTGGTACAGCTCCTCTATTGTTTGTAAAAGAAAAACTTTGTGAGCACAAAAGATTAACCAGTATTTGGAGTATCAGTACCGGTACCAGATACCTGTATTGGATCTGTTTCCATTTAATAAAGTAGTTTAAATGGCTACCAAGCCTACAAAATTCTACCTCTACTTTTAACTTAAAGGTCCATTCCTCTATCTTGTCATGGGATTATTTAGATAAACGAACTAGACCTTTTAAAGTAATTTATTATAACCACGATACGTTACCATTTACAGACAGGAAAGAATAGAGAGAGCGGGGCACAGAGTATAACAACATATCCGGTGCAATTAATATTTCCACAGTATAAATATTATGTTCAAACTAACATTGGATTACATTGTGTCCTAACAATCTTATTTAGCTTGATCAATGGAATGGCGGAAGAACTATAATGTCACTTGGGTCCCTGAACAAGGCTTATAATTTGTATAGAGTACCTTTGATCACGGTTTCAACGCAATAACCGCTGTGGGACGAAAGGGTCGAGGTGATAAGCCAACCGTTGAAGCCTGCAACCTTTGCGGATGTAAATCGAGTTTTGTTGCCGCACTAGTACTTATGGGGTGAAAATGTATTTTAACTTCTAATAACTTTTTTTAACTCACGTTCTTATTACAAAAAATATATTTGTATTAAACTGTAAGGATTTATCACGGATGCCACGGATGCCGCCCACTAGAATAAAATTGAAAGCAAATTGTAAGCGTTATTAAAGATTTATTTTTCGTATAATTTTTTTAATTTGCTGATTTTCTTGCGTATACCACACTCCCTAACTTCTTCTTATACCCGACGTTTCGGTCGCTTTCCGGCTACCGTGGTCACGGACATAATAGAAGAAGATGTTAGGGAGTGTTGTATACGCGAGAAAATCCGCAAATTAACAGTCTTCAGTCCAGCAAGAAATATTGACATCATACATCGACCTTAGGACCTGCTATTTTAGGTTTTATAGAGCATCATCTCTTTCGCACACTACGTATGTGATGTTTAACAACCATTCTGATGAATTTTTTACCAATGCAGTATCAGAGCTTACGTATGCAGAATGCAACACAATAACACTCTACGAAGTCGAAACTATCCGATTGACTCTTTTCTAAGAAATATTTTTTGGTTGGTACTGTACTATGTTTGTACTTTTATTAGAACACTGACCTAAAAACAATTAAGTACAGACAAAGAGCAGGTGAACACAACAACGAGTGAACAACAATAAGTTAAACATGCAATTCTTCACTTACAAACGATGCAGCAATTTTCAACGAAAACAACAACCGACTCGTTATATTTATTTATAAAGGGGTTTGAAATTTACCAGAGCGGATTACATAATGCAAAATGTATTAAATAAATAAAATAAAAGCGAAAATACTTTCGCAATTTCTGAAAATCGGATGGTGCTGTTTGTGTACGATTTACACGCCGGATGCCTTTTCATTTGATGACTTAAGCTATCCGGATCCGGGCTGTTGTTGATCAAACGAGTAATTAGATAAAGCTTAATACCAACTGAGTGTGTGCTTAACTTTAGTTAACGTAATGTTTTAGAATATCCTTTAATTTTGAACATTCTCATAGTTTCAGCTGTGTATTGTCTGCCAGTCGTCTAGGCTGTATTGCAGTTAATTTATATTATTGAATGGGTACCTATAGATATTGATAGAATATCTGCTTCAGCCGTAACCGAGATTACTAACATCTATTGACAAAGTCTACGCAGCGCTTTATTTCTGCACTCACATAAAATGTCTTGTGTTTGTGTTTTTATTAAACACCAACTTTAAAACAATTACAGAAAAGGAATTTCAGACAAACACAACAAAGAGTGAACAACATAAATAAGTATGTAATTTTTCACTTACAAACCATGCAGCAATTTTCAACGGAAACAACAAGCGACTGGTCATATTTATTTATAAAGGGTTTTAAAATTTACCAAAGCGGATTACATAATGCAAACAATACGTTTTGTTTTAAAAAGCGAAAATACTTTCGCAATTTCTGAAAATCGGATTTTGCTGTTTCCGTACGATTCACACGCCGGTCCGGATGCCTTTTCATTTGATGACTTAAGCTATCCGGATCCGGGCTGTTGTTGTTCAAACGAGTAATTGGATAAAGCTTAAAACCAATTGAGTGTGTGCTACACTATAGTTAACATAAAGTTCAGTGTCTATTGGTGGTAGAGTTCCGGTGTAGGGACTTGAGGGCATAGGCACCACTGCATTACCTAATGTTTCTGGTGCCAAATGGTAGTGTTCACCATCGTGCTTTGGTAAGATGGTATACCGGAATTACTATCATAGTGACATAATCTACGGTCTCCGGGGTGGCAAGGTATCTGCATTTTGACCTCTGGTTTTTGTGTATATAGGCTGTAGTCATTACATAACTTCCTTGTGAACTGTATGATTATTTGCCACTTCATGTACAACAAACACAACAAACGATATTCAATAAACTGCAAAGTCTATTATATCGGTTGCCTAACTAGCATAGTTGGCAATAGATGGCGCTGCTGCTACCATAAAGCAATGCAATAAATGTGAAGGAAAGATTTGACAAATCGGACAGGACTTCAGTAGCTCAATTGGAAGAGCGGCTGGACTAGATTCCCAGTAGGCCGCGAGTTCGAGTCTCGCCTGAAGTCAAATTTTTCTTTCCATTTTTCTTTAAATAAAATTTATTTCACAAGCATGTGTTAATACGAAATAATATAAAACAATTAATGAGGGTAAAAGCGACTTCTTTACGATATTCAATAAACTGCAAAGTCTATTATATCGGTTGCCTAACTAGCATAGTTGGCAATAGATGGCGCTGCTGCTACCATAAAGCAATGCAATAAATGTGAAGGAAAGATTTGACAAATCGGGCAGGACTTCAGTAGCTCAATTGGAAGAGCGGCTGGACTAGATTCTCAGTAGGCCGCGAGTTCAAGTCTCGCCTGAAGTCAAATTTTTCTTTCCATTTTTCTTTAAATAAAAAAAAAACACAATATATACAACAACAACTACACAATTATATTTGTTTAGAAAAATGTAATTGTGGTTTTTGCTATTTTCCTACAATGTCTTCATATTTTCTTACCTTTTTAACCTTCCTTGGACTTCCAAAAATCATTCAACACCAAAATTATCCAAATCGGTCCAGCCGTTCTAGAATTTTAGCGAGCCTAACGAACAGCAATTGATTTTTATACATATAAGAAGAACATAGATAATGCATCAGCAAAAAAAACTACACCTATAATAATAATATTTTGATGTACATTTACATTCAACCCTAGCTAGCGGGACGAAAGTAATTTTAGTACAATAAGTAATTAACTAAACGTGTCTCAGGCTTATCTATACTTATAATAAATCTGTAGAAGTGTAAATTCTGTACATTAAAAATATTGAAAAAATAAATACCAGTGGATGTTATTAGATCGACACCGAACATAAATATGTGATTAGAAAAATTTTTATCTGTCTGTCTGTCTGTCTGTCTATCTGTCTGTCTGTCTGTCTGTTTGTTCAAGCATCACATAAAAACTAAAGGTCCGATTAAAATGAAACTTGGTATGATTATATTTTAACCTTTGGCGCACAACACTGGGTACCCGTTTAAATCCCGGAAAAATGTCTGTTTGTCTGTGTGTTTGTGCACGCTAATATCAGAAATGGCTTATTCGATTTGCGGTTTTCAGTAACATATATGTAATAAGTTTCATTTTACATTTAGTGTTTGTTTCATGTGAATCGGTTCAGAAATAAAAAAGTTATGTCAATTTAGAGAATCGTATCGAATATTTTTAAGGTATTCTGTATACCTTTATTTTAAGCGTCTACATTATAGCGGTAACTGAAATACATAATTTGTGAAAATGTTAACTTTCTAGCTATCACTATTTATGAGATACAGCCTGGTGACAGACAGACGGACGGACGGACAGACAGACAGATAGCGGAGGATTAGTTATCCGTAGGGTCCGTTTTTATCTATTAGGTACTAAACTCCCTAAACGATAGAACTAAGACTAGTGTTTGTTTCATGTGAATCGGTTCAGAAATAAAAAAGTTATGTCAATTTAGAGAATCGCATCGAATATTTTTAAGGTATTCTGTATACCTTAAAAATATTCGATGTTATTCGATATTATTCGACTTTTTTTAAGGTATTCTGTATACCTTAAAAATATTCGATACGATTCTCTAAATTGACATAACTTTTTTATTTCTGAACCGATTCACATGAAACAAACACTAGTCTTAGTTCTATCGTTTAGGAAGTTTAGTACCTAATAGATAAAAACGGACCCTACGGATAACTAATCCTCCGCTATCTGTCTGTCTGTCCGTCCGTCCGTCTGTCTGTCACCAGGCTGTATCTCATAAATAGTGATAGCTAGAAAATTAACATTTTCACAAATTATGTATTTCAGTTACCGCTATAATGTAGACGCTTAAAATTTTCACAGAATTTTTAGGTCTTGTGTTGTATTGTAGCTTCCATAATAAATCTATGTACATACATACATACAAATAAATAAAATTGGAGTGTCTGTTTGTTATATTATAATAACCGCTTTTTACTAAACGCATATGTATGTATACACGGTACATATACCCACGGAATAGATAAATAAGGATGGAAAGGCTTTTGCTTCAATTTAGTATTAGAACCAGTGTCGCCGCTTTTCTCCCACCATGCAATTTCTTACACAAATGTAACACCATCTCGACAATCACCCACACATTAATCTCAGGGCAGCTATTCGTTTGCGTAAGTTTGCATACTAAGATGTAACGCCCGTAGACAATTAACACTCGCACGCACACAACAATATACTCACCAATAAACTAGTTGAAGTGTAGCGAACGCATTACATGCTGTACATTGCCAGCGGAGACAGTAATAGCGTTAATTGAGCGAGTGCTTAGCGAGCAATGTATTCGCTAGCAGTAACGTTTAAATAATGCAGTTTAAGTTCGAATATTCATATTCCTTTGTATATTTATATGTTTTATACAAGTATTATAACAATAATTGTTATTTGTGACTTACCGATCAAAAGATATATTAGATATAGATAAAAGCGAGGAGGTCGCTTTATACTTGAAGTCTGACATTTCATATTACTATATATGTGTTAAAATTGGCACTACATGGTATTTTACCAAGAGATGCGTCGTTTGAAGCAGTCTACAAGACACTACGAGCGGCGAACGAATGGTTCTGCCGAACTGTGTGTGTACACGCATAGTTGTCGTGCGCTTGCCACGCCCACATTACCATTCCATCTTTATTTATCTATTCCGTGCATATACCAAAACAACATTTTTTTCAATTTTTGTGTGTCTGTCTGTCTGTCTGTTTGGCGGGGCTAATCTTGGGAACGGCTTGACAGATTTTGACGGGACTTTCACTGACAGATAGCTGATGTGATAAGGAGTAACTTAAGCTACTTTTATCTCCATACATCCATACATACATACCTACATACAGATAAGAAGAATTGGAGTGACTTCGACTTTGACGGGACTTTCACTGGCATATAGCTGATGTGATAAGGAGTAACTTAGGCGACTTGTATCTCCATACAACCATACATACATACCTACATACAAATAAACAGAATTTGAGTGTCTCCAATTTTGACGGGACTTTCACTGGTAGATGGCTGATGAAATAAGGAGTAACTTGAGCTACTTTTATACTAGCTGCGCCCACGACTTCGTCCGGGTAGATACTGAACAATCATGTTTTTTCTCACGTAGTCGCGGGCACAGCTAGTCTTGAATAAGTAATTACTTCAATTATTAGTTTTGTCTCCACTTCGAGATAAAACTGCGAGACTTTCTTACAATGATCTCTTCGAGATCAAGCTGCACGAAATATGAACACAAAATAAATGGCGCTTTTCGCACACTCCCACCCCACAAAGATGTTCAAATATATATGTTACGGCTCATAGAAAAAAAACATTGATATGCCGAATAACACCTACTAAAAATTCTTTAGGTGCCTATCATAAAAATATTCACATGTAAGTTACCACAGAGCAAACCAAGTTAAGCTCCAACGATATTCGAAAATGATTTGGAACGTTAAGAACGACCTCTAAGGGACACCCCTGCATCCCAAACCTGTCCAACCGAATAGACACCTATCTTTGCCGACATATGATTCCAGGACGGGCCAACTTACATTTGTCCCGCGGTACATAACAATTGGCCCGTCCCTTTATCTAAAAGGATCATTTTTCACGTCAGTGCAACCGCGTCGGGACATTTGTCAGGTCCTTGAAGGCTTTTTATGGCCTAAAACGGGGGTTACCTTGCTTAGGCATAATGATTTACAGTGATCCAGTTCTTAGTGCTGTTTGCCTCATGTAATTCTATGTTTGATTTAGTATATTTTTATATTATTTTTGGACTTTATTTTATTTACTGAACTTCGCCTGGCAGGTTCTCCAAAGGTTTAGGCAGAGGTAAATGCATGCATTCAAGCAAACATGCAAACCCTCTAGATTTGGCCAGATACGTTTTGGCCCCCATAACATGTGTTGAGCCTGTTGCGATTTTTGAGTACATTACCGAATCCCGAGGCTTCCATTAGACTACCGAGGCAGTTAACATAATATTAAAATTATAGTTAACCAGCTGTTTCCAGCGGCTATGCCCGCGTGTTGGTCGCTTTTTGCGTAACCTGCGGAAACTCATCAAATCATCCCATGGCATCCCACAGGAACATTTTTTCTGGATAAAAATATCCTAAGTAAGTACCCTGTATAACAAAATTTCATCAAAATCCGTTCAGAAGTTTCGGCGTGATTGACGGACAAATATCCAAACATCCAAACAAAGAAACTTTCAGATAATTATGAAGTGTGAACTCAGAAAAAAATTTAAATGTTTGTTTTTTTTTGTATTTTTGTGTAGAACTAGTTATTGTCCGTGATTTCGTCCGCGTGTACTTTCAATCATTGCAGATTGCAGCCGATATCTTATTCCAATGTATGACCTATGTTACTGTAAAGTTTCATCCATATCCGTCTAGTAGTTTTTTCATGAAAGAGTAACAAACATCCATCCATCCATCCATTCTCACAAACTACACAATATTAATAGGATGTACCTACTTACTGGATGTCTCACCGACTGCACCAATAAAATGTATTTCGTTCTTTCTATCTTTCGTTTCTTTAAAAAAGCACTCGAGTGAAGTCACGATAAACAGCTAGTTCATAAAAACCGTCATTAATATAAAATTATAACTATATTACAATAAGCATTCTACTTCCAACCCTAGCCAGCGGGACGAAAGTAATTTTAGTACAATAAGTAATTAACTATCTTAGCTAAGTGTGTCTCGGACTTATCTTGAATAAGTAATTACTTCAATTATTAGTTTTGTCTCCACTTGAAGATAAAACTGCGAGAGGTTCTTACAATAGAAATGAAACAATTTGTGATTTTCTTTTGTTAATTCTTTTAAAATGAACTGAAGATTATATTGTATACGCTAGAAGAAACACCATACCGTTCTTTCGGACGGGTATTCTTTTTTATGATATGTTCTTAGGTTTTCGCGAGCTACACTCATTGAAATAAAACTATTTTTACGGATTTATCTCGCGTATATTAAACTAAAATGATTTTTAAAATCAATCCGACGTTTCGGTCGCTTTTCAGCTTCCGTGGTCCCGGGCAGACTGAGGTGACATTTGTCTGACAGAAGTTCGAAAAAATTATATGTAGCTACCTCCATCGATTTCGTAAACGCCTTGCGTAGCGTTCAGGATTAACACAATAATTACTTATGGTATCTTGAGGTCTTGCAGACTGCTGCGGCTGGGATTTAATCTTGCTAAGTATGGGATCCCATGATGTTGATAATCGCCATCCATCTTCTCTATTGAAATTTGGGTGTTTTTTAATTTCAATAGCCTCGCGTATCATTCGTGGAATGGGTTTGTCTTCTCTAGCGAGTATTTGAATATTATTAAACCGGATGTAATGGTTCAGCTTATCCGCTATGTGTTCACAGACTGCAGACCTCCCTGTTCTTCGGTTTTTGACATCAGCAATGTGCTCTTTAACGCGGGTGGATACAGCTCTCTTCGTTTGACCAATATATGAGAGTCCACAATCACAATCTAATTTATAAATGCCAAAATTTTGTAATAAAATATTGTTTGAAATCTGTTTTAATGGAATTCTTTTTTAAAACGTTGCTGATTTTATCTGTGACACCCTTAACGTAAGGTAGTATAGCTGGTTGTCGTTTTACTGTAGGTGGATTCTTTTTTATGTCAAAGTATAGACAGACAAGCAGACGGGCCACCTGATGGAAAGTGGTTACTGTCGCCTATAAACATTTGCAGCACCAGGGGAGTTGCACGCTGCCAGTCCCGAAGGACTCTTTTGACGCCAGTTTTGAAGAACTATTTTAGCGCCGGGGGAACACCTCAGAGGGAAGTTCGTTTTACAATTAGCACGTTTTGGGCAGTAACGAACGCGCGAATCGCACTGTTGAGAACTTCCAAGTAATAATAATAATATACTAATCTAATCTAATATACTAATAAATATACGATTGGAGTTTCAGTTTCTGGCGGTAATCTTACTGGTGGTAGAGTCTTCAGAGCATAAATAATATTTATAAAGGTTTTTTTTTTGTTTAGGAATAAGCGAGAGAAATCTAATTAGATACAGAAATTATGTACTTAGATGATGAGGAATGCGCAAAGAAATTCCTATTTTTTAAATAATAGGTACCTATAAAAAATTCTTATCACTAAGACCCATTAAAAAGTCATACGTATTACTATAGATTAGTACCTTAATAGTAATCAAGTAACATTGGACCCGTGTGAAGCCGGAGCGGGCCGCTAGTTACAAAGTACACAGGAACACAGTATGTGTATAGTAACGGAAGTAAAACCGACACGCGAAAAGTTATCGTGCGATACTTTACTATGCGAGATAAAGAGCAAAAAAGTTTTAATACGTTTTAAACCTTCAGAACCTCATAATTACCGGCGCGGTAACAAAACTTGAATTACACACGCAAAGGTAGCATACTTCAACGGCTGGCTCAACACTTCGACCCTTTCGTCCCACAGCGATTATTGCGTTGAAACCCTGATCAAAGGTACTCCATTTAAATTATAAGCCTTGTTCAGGGACACGAGGGACAATTCATTTGTTACACCATTTCACTTAGTAGGGTCGACTATAAAATGTATGATGAAGGCAGATTTTTTTATGTCAATGTATTGACAGATAAGCAGACGGGTCACCTGATGTAAAGTGGTTATTATCGTCTGTGAACATTTGCAACATCAAGGGAGTTGTCAATGTGCTACTAGCCCTGAAGGACTCTTTTGACGCCAGATTTGAGGAACCTCATATTGTAGCGCCGGGGGAACACCTCAGAGGAAAGTTCGTTCCACAATTTGCACTTTCTAGGCGGGAATGAACGCCCGAATCAGAGGCAAAACAGCTTATGCCTCAGGAGTGGCAACACATTTGCATTGAAATATTTGGTTTATACTATATTATTATTTAGCAATTAACAAGCTACAGTATACACTTATGTGAATCGAATGTTAGTTTGCCACTTATTGTCTAATAATTCAACTGTCAAGCTTACCATACGAGTATCAACGTCCCTTCACTATGTCTGTAACTAATTTTCAAACTTCCAATCTTGCGAAATGGCATAAGAAACTAAATGACAATGTATCAACTTTACTCTAGAACAGCTTGCAATTCACTTATAAACTTAACAAAGCTATTTAGAATTTCGGAAAAAGCGAGGACTTGGTACAGTCACTTGCACTGCAAATCCTATAAAGCTAAATCAAGCGGATCCACACTAAGCCACCACATTTAATCCCATTCCAACATTTCGCCTGTAAAATTAAGATAGTATTGGATACGATTTAATCTTCCAAATGAAAGCCAACTTTGGACGCGTCTGAATCAACAGATCTAACAATTGTAAGGATATACGAGTGGGATAGTCTTCGCGCACTAACGATCTTGAGTTTTATAAGCTCGTGCCTAAGTCGAGATAAACTATGACTTCAACGTAGTATACAATAAGACTGACTAAGTACAATATGATGATCAATCGTAATACGTTCCATCCGTGTTTGCAAGTATAGACGAACGCATCAAATTTATCTCAACAAACGCATTGTGTTGCCTGAATTAATATAGGTAACGTTTGAAAAAAGTTATACACAATTTTCGTTGACTACGAGTGCTATCGAAAAAAGTTACATGGCAAAGTTGTCGTAGTAAAAAGATTTGTATTTGCACTTGAACTTTTGTATTTACATTTTTTTCATATAACCTCAAAATTTAAGCTAAAATATTAAAAAAAAACTGTTTTTTTCTCCAAAATTTGCGACAACTTACCTGTTTATGCCCATAATACACCATAATTTTTTGCCACAATATTGTGTCGATTCAACACCAATTCTAGTGGTCTATCAAATCTTGTTTTATAGGTACACATATACTCGTAGGTCGCTAAGCGAAATGTAATAGGATGTATTTTGCACCTTCGCGAACGCATTTACGGTTTAAGTTTTCTTAATTATTTTTTAATTTCTTAACGGTTTTTAGCAACATCCTATTTCTATTGTATTTAGATATCTCTTAATGCACAATGTTATTTTAAAATACATAATATCAATAGTCATATCAAATACCTACAGTGCGCAAAGGTGTCCCACAATATTGTACACTTAACGAAACATAACGGTTAATGTGCCGAGAAAATTATGCTAAAATGTGGCATATTGCATCTTAATACGAGCCATAATCGTGCAGCCAGTCGAGGCACGGTCGTGTATGAGATAATATACCTATAGCAGAAATTATAATGGTCGCTTTGCATACAATTAAGTTTTCACGTCTTCACGGCATTAGGTTTTAGTGTTAGTATCTAGTTTTTGACTGTCTAGATAACACTTAAACACCTACTAGCGTGGTAGCATATAAACATGATATGACAGTTCTTTCTTCCATGATAGTGGCGATCAGACATACAGTTGACATTAATGGTAAGTGAATACCTTTAAAGATCTACATGATTTAAGAGCAGTTTATGAAACTCCTGAGGTTTAATTTGTCTCGCTTCTGTAACTGGAATAACAAAACTGAGTAGAACTTTTTACTTTACATGTCATTAAAATTTGGTTTGAATATGGTAAATACGTATTAGTGACGTCAACAAATTGGTACAATTAAATATTTAAAAAAAAATTTTGGGACTCAACCAACGCGGACATTTATTCAACCGTATATCGTAATGTGGGGTAACTATACCCCGAATAGATAGATATTTCAAGTTCAATGGATTTTTTTAATGTGTATAATACAGCTTATACTGTGTAGATGTATAATGGTGCCGCTTATTATTTGTGACGTTTATAAAGATGGTTAAAAAATCTGGTTGTATTCCATAGTCTCAATGTATTACGCATTGAGCGAACTTCCACCTATGTTGGCAGTAGATATCTCTTTGAAAATAGAGCATAAAACTATAAAAGGGACATAATACATCAAAATCAATTTACCGGTAAAATCGTCGTGTTATAAAATTTGATCCGTAATTTATTTTTAAAACGTCTCCCAAACAAAGCATAAAAATGAAATCAAATTCAATCGGAAGGTGAATCCTTTGGGAAATCACGGGTCGTCTCCAGTCGTCCCGTATTCATATGTCGCCGTATGTTTATTGATGATCAGAGCTTTGATCTCGGAACCCTTAATGCTGATTACGTACATGTGAAACACGGTATATTCAAATTCTGACAAATCGTATTTTTCCCTAAACAGCTTACTTCGACGTGATTTATTTTTGAGGTTCGATCGTCGATTATACCGGACTGAACGTTACTTTTATAATTGAAAAAAAAAAAAAAATACACATCTATATTCCGTAGACTTATGATGAGGTTGCTTATTACTTGCGTAGTTTTTAATGGCAGGTAAAAAAGCCATTTTTATGTAATGAAAGTGGCAAACAAGCATGCAGTTCACATTGATGCTTAGTGTTGACTGCAGCCTTTAAACACCCACACAAAGACCAAGGTCAAAATGCAGATGCGTTACCACTCCTGAGGCCTAAGTTGTTATACCTCTGTACCGGAAATTACAGGGCCGTACATTACCACCTGACCGATACACGATAGTGCTGAACAATACCATTTAGCGGCAAGTATCTTTTATCATTAAAAAATGATAATAATACAGCTCCATATTCCGTAGACTTCTGATGAGGCCGCTTAGTATTTGCAATAGAAAAACATAAAACAATAAAACGGGCATAAAAATATCGAAATCAATTCATCCGCAGGTTTGTCGTATGAAAAATTTTTGATCAGCAATTTATTTTTAAAACGTCTCCCAAACAAAGCATAAAAATGAAATCAAATTCAATCGGAAGGTGAATCCTTTGGGAAATCACGAGTCGTCTCCAGTCGTCCCGTGTTCATATGTCGCCGTATGTTTATTGATGATCAGAGCTTTGATCTCAATACCCTTAATGCTGATTACGTTGTATCCGTCACGTGTGAAACACGGTACATTCAAATTGTGACAAATCGTTTTTTCCCTAAACAGCTTATTTCGACGTGATTTATTTTTGAGCTTTATTTGTCGTTGTTTTTCAGTTACAAAGGTTTTATGGGCCGTGAGTCAAAAGAAAAAATAGAACCATTATGGTAGTGGTGCTAAGGGGTTACGGTATGTGATCGATGTGATCTGTCTATCTGACTGTCCGTCTGTCACAATTTGCTTCAAAAGTAATTGGCTAATATGGTACACATAAAATCATGTAAACAAGTGATCCAAATATCGAAAGGTTACAAATGTAATTTATAATTGCCAACTTAAGGGCCACCTTTGGCTAAATGTTTTTTTTTAAGCATTGTAAAGTGTGTTGTGTAATATTTTGACTAAAATACCTTCTTGTGAGAATCACAAACATATTTTTTTTATAATTTTGAGAAAGCTGATTTTAGAAAATATGTGATAATTACAAATGTTTAAAAATAGCTCTAGTAGGGTAATGAAAGAACTATTTTTATTACTGTAGTATCAACTGATAATGAAGCAACAACTTTTAATTAAAAACCGTAATAATTACTCACTGTTGTATAAAATCCTCTGCACAAGCAAGTGCGACTCGCTTTTTTAAATTTGGAAATGTAGGTAAATATTACAGCTAATGTGTGGACTTAACATAAGGCAGAGTAGGTTTTTAGACGTATTTTTTATGAATTTTCATATACTATCTACCCCGTAAGGGACTTGACGTAAAGATACATACTCGTATTTATATATTCTGATCACAGAATTCTAAATAACATGTTATTATTCAGATATATGTATATGGATAGATAGTACTTTATATCTCGCATCGCATCGACCGAACTACGAGTATACAAGGGTGGAAGTCCACTCGAAGTTTGAGCCAAAAGTACTTGTCAAGCTTCAACGATGACAAATTATGAAAGCTGAATCACACTTACAAAGTTTTCACACTACTTGTTATATACAACTTTCAAACATTAATCGTTTGACCGCAGTCTGGAAGGCGCTGTCATCTTGTCTGGTAAAAATCTTGGGGTCTTCTCGTTGGAACAAGAACACGGAATATATACCATTTCTCTACATTTCTGTAGGTTTTGCTACTGAGACAGATCCTTGATTGGGATAGTCCAATGTACCAGCATACAGTTTACATTGATGGAGAATAATACTGTAGCCTATAAATATCTACACGAAGTGAAAATAATCAATTTAGATGCGTTGCCACTCCCAACGTCTAACGTATTATGCCTTTGGGCCAGAAATTACCTGCGGGCCTAGCCGTAATCCCAATTTATTCAGTTTTCGCTACGGAATAGGAATAAAAATGTATAGGTTTGACATAAGAAACGACAGATTACATCATCAAGGGTAGCGAATTTCACTAGCAGTCAACTAATTTAAGTGTAGCGAATGCTAAGTCTTTGCAATCGAGCTCACAAAATAAAATTTTATTAGTAAAAAGCTCATATCCTCATCGTTTCAGTATCACGTGACATCAGTGTGTGCTAGGGCCCTGGCACTACAACATTAACAATTTCATAGAAAAATCCCATCTCAAATTAGTTCGTCAACCCGCTAAGAGAGCTAAGAAACGGCACTACAATCAAACCATAAGTCAATATTTGTTTTTCACGAATAGTAACGTATGGTAGGATTATTAAAATTTACCCTAAATAACTTATACCTACTACTCGTTGTTATTTATACCTACGTATGTAGCCTAATACGTATTCATTCTATACATGAAAGTTTGTTGAGCTTGCCACAAGATGTCGCTGCCAACTAGGAGTGCTCTATTCCCGTATGTCTAATGTCCTCTGTGGTGTAAAAATTGTTTAAAACTAAACTTGTTTACGTCATTGCTCAAATGAGGATTTTTAATTTTGTAAAAACCACCTCGAAATTTATTAGGACCACACATTATCTGTTTGAGTATTCTAAAATAATAATAGCATGACCATTTTAAAAACTTAACAGGTATTTACGATTTTAAACTATCGCAATTGTCCATTTGACTAAACTGCTGATTGAAATCGGCCATTTTATTCGTTTTCTCCAAGGTGTTGGCGTCCGCTTAGTAAGTGGCCGATTGCATAGATTACGCTTGTCAAAACTGGCCGGTGGTATCCAAAAAATTTATGACCGCCGGCATTTCGTTCAATTCCCTTGAAACTTTTTTTGTGTTGGGGACTATTTACAGATTGCAAACGCTTAAGCGTGTGATTGTTTAGTTATAATAATGAGCACTGTTGACAAGCCATAACTAATAGTAACTTTGAAACGTCATGAGATTCTGAATCCCCCAGCGATATTCTACTGTTTATTTTTTTATTATCAACTCATCTCAACTCATCTGATGATGATTGAGATCACTGTACCCTAGACACAAGTTTTGCGTTCAAAACTTAAATATAACGAGTACGGACAAAGGACATTATCAGTGATTCGACGTAGAATTTCATATGTTATTCATAAAATATAATACAGGCAGAAATTTTACTGGCGCTTTAAAAGGTACGTGACGAGAACGATTGTGAGTTGGCTCGAGGCATACACTTGTCAAATAAATGTATGTTTCTGCAAGAACGAACGCAGTTAGATAAAGAAATGGCCTGGCATGCGTGTGTGGAGGCACATTTAATATTGAAGCGGATATTGTAAGTTTACAAAATCAATACGCCGGTCGTATTATGGGTTCATGCATGTTAAAATTTGGTAAGTTTACAGTGAATCATTCGCTAAGTGCAAAATAGGAATTTTAACATAACATCACTATTTAATAAACATGTGATACGCACACATCCATTTAAATTTAAAAACGTGACTTATTCGGTTTCGGGGGCTATCATAGATAACGGAATAAAATCCTTTATTTATCTCTGATTCTAATGGAATTCTTCCATTTTCTGGAAGTATCCCAGTACCTCGGAGTTTGGTAATGTGCTCGGATATGTCAACAGGCTTGGCACCTGTTACATGGGTCACATCGTAACCTATGAATCAAGAGTATTCACAGGTACGCTTGAAAAAGTGTAACGCCCGGTAACGTAACGATGAGTCACCGAACGAGAGAGAGGCCTGCCGGACCGGCGAATGCCTTGCTACCGAGAAAAAGATGTTGTCACGTAAAATCTTCGCCCGTAAAACCGACTTTACAGGCAACCAGTTTTCTGTAAATTTTCCCTTAGTAGCTCTCTATTAATTTAACTGGTTTACTGAATATACCACAGAAATCTAAATCAATACGCTGAAATGTAAATGATGATACTCATCGGTCATTTAAACTGGTTTTTCCGTGCCAGAATGATTGAACTTCGGTAGTTTTTTCTAAATATGTTTTAAACTTATTAAAATACGTATATATGTATATTCACACCTGATCCTTTACGAGGTAGGCAGGGTATCTGTTTTATCATTCGGTCATTTGTCATTCTTTCTACATGCCCGAACCAGTAAGTCTTTTTACATTTATACATCGATATAGGTACTCACAAAAAGCCTGTTGCTAACAACTGTGTTATGAACGCGATCGGAGAGTTTTACACTATCTTGTACAATTAATTTACTCTGCTCTTGTCTGCATAGTCAACTACAGTGAAATATATATATCTAGCTTATGATTCGAGCTTATTCGTAATACACGTGGAGTTATGAATAATGATAAGCTATATAATGTGAAAAAATACCGCTCCTCCACACTAATGCTGTTACGCATACTCCGCACCCTTCACCCCTTTTTTACCAGAGGAAAAAGCGTTACGCATACCACCCACACCTGATGAGATGATGATGTGGATGATGGAGATGGGTGGGTTATGTGGGACTCCGGGAATGGACGTCCGTCACTAAAAACCCCTGGGTGTTCCGACTCGTCCGCCATCAGTGACAGGGTCACGGGGACGTTATCGCATCCTTCAACCTAACACAACCCTTCTGGGGTAAGCCGGAGTGGTCAGTACGAAAGAAATATCACTGTGCAAGCAATTTTCCTTCTCCCCTCTCTCTGTAAGTGAAATCAGATCGAGAGTATCCCAACGAAGTATTCTATGTCACTCAAATGGCTTGTCTGAAATACCCCTATTCGACGGTGGTGCGTATACCCCCTAGCTCTGACTTTAACTCTACCACCAAAAAAATATTTCTGTGCTCTGTTGTATGATTCACCATCAAAAATCTTTTCATAATAATACTTTATCATGCATCGAAGATAAAATATGTGGATTAGTCACTGAACAATGTATTAGTCATAGAATAAAAATATCTGAACGTTTTTAGACATAACAAGTTAGGTCTCCGGGAGTGGCAACGCATCTGCATATTGACCTTTGGTTTTTATGTAGATGTCGATAGGCAAAACATCATTGCCTATAAGCTGCAGACATCACGTAACATCAATGTGAGCCGCAAGCATGTTTGCCACCTTCTTTACATAAAGAAAAATGTGATACGATGATGAATTTATTTTCATTATCTTTAAATTGGGGACCTTTTTGTAAGAACTAAATTTTGTATTCTTAGTTTTATAGTTGTAAGTTGTTGTTACAAATAAAGACTTTCTATTTATATATCATCAGAAATCGTAGACCATTACAAAATCTGTTAAAAATCTACGTTATACAATATTTTTAAAAGAAATTCAACTCTGCCTTCAGAAGCATAGAGTTCCAATCCCTTTGTTTGATACAACCTGCAAATAATTAGATATCAACTGCGGATTATCACTTATCTATGTACGATATGAGCACAATTTCGACATTCTCAATCATTCGATCGAAAAACATCGTCAATATCAATCGTGCTTTCAGTTACCGACAAATAAAAATCAAAAATAATGAATTGTAGATATTACACAGAGAGAACGTTGGGGTGGATGTTGAATAATAAAATTATAGTATTCCTCTCATTATTATCATTTTGTTTATTTGTCTCCACACTCGCGATGGCGGGACAAAGGAATACATTGTATTATGAATTGGAAGATTTGAAAACATCAACAACAACAACTGAAATACCAACGGGAGATGGAGGAACAGGAGGGGGAGATGCTGGAAATGGAGGAGGTGATACCGACACTGGTGGAGGAGATTCTGGAAATGGAGGAGGTGATACCGATACTGGTGGAGGAGATTCTGGAAATGGAGGAGGTGATACCGATAATGGTGGAGGAGATTCTGGAAATGGAGGAGGTGATTCCGGTACTGGTGGAGGAGATTCTGAAACTGAAGGAGGTGATAGCGGTACTGGTGGAGGAGATGCTGAAACTGAAGGAGGTGATGCCGGAACTGGTGGAGGAGATTCTGAAACCGGAGGAGGTGATACTGGTACTGGTGGAGGAGATTCTGAAACTGGAGGTGATACCAATACTGGTGGCGGAGATACCGGAACTGGCGGGGGAGATACCGGTACAGGTGTTATCGAATCCGGTACTGGTAAGTCAGAAAACGGCAATACCAATGAAAATGATAATTCTGGAACAGATGTAATTGAATCCGGATCTAATCATGACAGTACCATACTGCAAAACCCAAGTGAAGTTTTTTCGAGAATAGAAAGCAAAATCTTGAAGGTGTTAGGATATAATGCGTAGTTACTATCAATTATTTAATTTGTTATTTAAGACTATGAGTTGAATCAAGAGGTGCTTTATTATTGCGTGAATCAGTGTTATTTGTAAATCGCTCTTGGTAACTGTTTCAGTTTTAGTACCTGCATAAAAATAAACAAATAACTTAATAACTGCAATTAATATAATCCGATTAAATTATCGTATTTCTTCATAAATAAATTGACATAATAAAATAATACGAGTATTATGAATATAAGAAATACAGTCTCTGTAAATTTTCACGCATTTCAAAGCTTAAAATTAATATATTAGTAGGTTTGTTTAGGTATAATTGATGTAATAAATATTGGTTACTGTAAGAAAGTAATTTATTTTCACTTTATATATCTTTTTTATGTAAGAAGGTGGCAAACAAGCCGGCTTAATGTAAAGGTTTGATTACAGCCTATAGACGTCTACACAAAGACCAAAGGTCAAAATGCAGATGCGTTGCCACCCCTGAGATCAAAGTTGTTAAGGTTCTGTGCTATCACAGAGCTATTACGGGGAAATACATTAGAATATATTACGCATTCCTTATTTTAAATTTATTAATTTGTCATTAAAAGTCTTTAAAATAAGGTCTTTTTCTTTTTTACAGCAACTTTGTGAAATATTTTACTCGTTAATAGACTATCTTTGTTTTTTTTCTCAATGATAAAAATATTGATTAGATACTACAAAACATTATAATCTTTAAATATTTATCTACTCGTATATGTATTCAGAAGACTTGTTCAAACAGAGATATAAATAAAGACGCGTTTTTATGTATTGGTACATCAATTTTGGAATAAAAAAACCATTAATTCACAATTAAAGATTACTTTTGCCTATTGTGAAAACAAAAACAAAATTTTGTTTTAATCTTAAATTACAATTTTGAAAATTGTGGTTTTACATATTGGTTAATAAAGTAACCTTTTATCGCTGTTTTTCGTTTTTTCAATATGTTTAAGGTGGTAACCAAGCATGCAGTTCACATTAATGTTAAGTGTTGTGCGTCATTGGCATCACGCGTCATTATATTTACTTCGTCCTAGGTTATATATCTATTCCGTGGTTAGATTTATTTGTATTAAATTTATTGCTTGGTGTGTCATTAGTGCTTTGTCATTCTTGTGGTGTGGCTTGTTATTTAGTCAGTCTGTTTCTTTGTATGATTTTTTTTATCTTATCATACATAGATTTGTTATCTTCAGACGAAATATTGATTATTTTTAACATAGTTCTAGGATATCCGTAATCAAGTTCGATAGATAACGTTTCTATCATGAAGCTATGAATTTATGCTGCCACGTGGCAAATGACTTTGATCATGAGGGTTTTGTATATTTCTGTTAAAAAAATCATCATTGTAGTCTATTTTTTTTGTATATAATGGCATCGCTATTACGCATATTGCCAGTGGCAAGTAAAACGATATTTCGTATTTGTAACAAGCAGCGTAAAAGCAGTAAAAGTCATAGTCAGTCAGTCAATTATTAGTCAGACAGTCAGAGTCACAGTCAGTAATTCGAGTAAAGCGATGGCTACCTTACTAGAACATTTAAAATGAAGTTCTGGAGGCAACATGAAAGGCCGTGTTTTCGCACTGTTAATCTATTTCACTATACACAGGGACTGTAATAAACCTATATCAAACAAAATGCCACCTACGTTGTTTATAATTCAAAAATGCACCTAGAAAATGAAATAAACTAAAGCACCAAACGCCTCCCTTTAAAGATCCCGCCAAAAACCTGTAGTCGATTACAATTTCTGCTGCGTGTTTCTGAACGCAGACTCGTTCACAGATAACGGCTGACGTCACGGTTGATGTTAATAAATAATTTGAGAACTGAAGGACTTACCTGTAAATTACTATTAATCTTTTTACTGGTGATAGAGCTCTAGTGACGGAGCTCGCTGGCATAGGCACCGCATTACCTAATATATTTGCCGCTAAATGGTAGTGTGTAAAAAATACTTGCGGCCAGTTTTTGATAGGCAACCCAGTGGATATATATTCTCTAGATTATAAATACGCTCTTTACTATTTTTATTCTTCTATTATTATTATTTATACGTTGATTGGCTGCTCTAGTACCAGTGGGCGGTAGGGTCGTCACGTCCCGACGTTTTTTCACCTTTAACAACAGAACAATTTTTTTATTTTACAAAGATCGGAATACTATCTATTGAAAAAATAAAAAAGGTTAGGACAGATACGCAAATATCTATTAAAGACGGTCGTTGACCGTGTGGAAAAAAAATATGTATTAAGTATAACGCAAATTTTAAGGAGATAGGTATCTGTTCTAAATACATTAATCATATCAAATTGTTTTATGTAAATACTTTTTATTTGTTCAGTGATTATCTAGTGATTAAGATATAAATCATTCAGTGAGACAATCGCTTACAACATCAATTTATTACTTTTGCAATAAGTTTATCACATTCCATCAAAATCATTTTCATGTAGAGTATTGCCAAGACGAGGAAATTCATATATTTTTTTAATATAATAAAAGTGGCAATCAAGCATACAATTCACATTGATGTTAAGTGATGACTGCTGCCTATAAACACCCACATAAAGATCAGAGGTCAAAATGCGTTATCACTTCTGAGGCCTAAGCTATTGTGCCTCTGTGCCGGAAATTACAGTGCCGTACATTACCACCTCACCGAAACACGATAGTGCTGAACACTACCATTTAGCGGCAAGTATATTAGGTAATGCGGTGATGCCTGCGCCCGTGAGCTCCGTCACTGGGGCTCTACCACCAGTAAAAAGATTGTAAGTCCTTCAGTTCTCAAATATTGCGTGTACTATGAACTATTAGACGTCATGGAGAGCCAAGCTTCCAATTAAGGTCGTTCTAACTTTATTTGCTCCAAATCTGAGCTAAAATGAGTGACTAGTCTTTTCATAAGAGCCACGTCAGTCCTTTTCAACCACCCAGCAAATTCAATTCTGACCATTTTTTATAATTTTCTCAAGCAACACTACGGCCAATCCATTTATATTGGCTATGGTAAATTATTAATAGCATAAGAGCATGATAAATCCTATTCGATGATTCGATGAACCTCATGATAAGAGATAATCTTGAGAAATCAAAATTTAATTTTTTTGGTACTAAACATACCAAAACAATAGGGTGTCGCACGAACACTTCTAGAAAATGCAGGTGTACTTTGTGCTTCTGTCAGCTCGTCTTGGCTGGAGCACGACCGTACCTCTAGATTCGCAATTTGAATGAACTGGCAGGATTGGTAGATTTGTGCCAATTAATTTTCGTCTATAACCATAACAAAAGCAGTTCAGTTGGGCCGTCTCACCTGACGATGATGCATCAGGGAGACCGCTCATGAAGAAATACTATTTATAAAGTTCATTTATATATATGTACCACTAACATAATTATTATTATGGAGACCAGATTCAGTAGACGAGGCACGAGAAGTTTGTCAGGATCGGGATATCTGGCGCTCTACACTCTCTGCGTACCTCGTTAGGGACCTGGCGTGAAGATACATACATACATACCAGATTCAGTAAAATGCTTTTAACTTGCAACTTCGCTTAGTTATCGCATTCTACTGGGAGGCCATTGAATTATAATATAAATTGAACTCTTTTAAAAACATTTATAATTTGCGTATATGGTGTCTTCGCTTTTTATGTTTTTTTAACGTGATTCTTTCATTTTTTTTTGCTATATGAGTCAAAGTTGCTACATTTATATATACAAAGTTATCGTATTTTTGATGTAATGAAGATTGATTACAGACAAGCATGTAGTTCTCACTGGTGGTAAGAAAATTGTTTAGTCTAGAAATATCTACAAAAAGACCAACTATTCGAGATACTCGTATCGACGTACATACGGCGCCACTGCTGAGGTCTGTTTTGCCTCTGTGGTAGAAATTACCAGGCCGTACTTTGCTATGTATCTGGAACACAATAATGATCAACACTGATGACAAACAGACAAAATAATGTGTTGCTGAATAAGCCTTCAAGCTTCGTCATTGAATCATTTTACTACCAGTAGTAATTAATCGGGTTGGCCACTAACCCACCCACCTCCACCAATCCGCATTGGAGCAGCGTGGTGGAGTAAACTCCAGGCCTTCCCCCAAAAAGAGGAGAGACTCGTGCCGAGCTCCGGGACGTATAATGGGTTGCCATCATTATTATATTATTATATCTAGTTTTTGAGTCACAAAAATATCAGCTTAACACGTCTCTCACAAATAAGCAAAAAAGAGCTCATCATTACGAAAAAAACTCATCTCATTGCAAATTACTAAACAAATTCCACTCAACGTATCCGAACGCCTTACCTACCACGATGCCACGTTCCTAATACGCTATAAATATTCATAGTTATAAGTAGCTCCCGACCTATCGAACGTTTAGCAATATCCAGTCAATCGTGAGCTCTGATGTTCCCCTCAAAATCCCCCTCGCAGATCTATAATATCAGTATCAAGAGAGACGAGGTATGCCAACTGAAATTGGTCGTTATACATTACCCAGGAAAGGGGATTTCGATACACATTATGCGATATTTCAATACCGTATTTATATTTCCTTTGGGAGTGACGTGTACTAAATCTGGGTTGATATGTAAGATTGTTTTTGAGGTACCTCTGTATTTTTATTAGATGTAAAGTATAGAGGCACATGAAATTGTAACAGAAATTGATAACTACCTCTAAAAGATTTTCAAATAAATACCAACTTTTTGCCTCTAATAATTTATGATATTACTACCGCCCCCCTCCCTCTTTTCACGGGTAACGAGTTCTTTGACAAAACCTGTGATATCTCGGTAAATATAAGTACGATATTGATAAATTATAGATACACGCCTTTCTCAGACAACCCTTTTTCTTATTTTAAACAAAAACATAATCCGTTAACAACTTTCCGAGATTAGTGCATACATACAGACAGTGAAAAGAAGGGGACTTTATAATATGAAGTGAAGTTATTTTCAGTTCAGATGATGAAAATTATATTAAGAAAAATTTAACCATACATGCGTTCGTGAAGATTCAAAATACATTCTATTACGTTTCGCGTATTGACATAATGTGTTTATGACAAGATTTGACAAATCACTGTTTTTTTTTATGTAATGGAAGTGGCAAACAAGCATGCAGTTCACATTGATGTTAAGTGATTACTGCAGCCTATAGGAGTGGCAGCGCATCTGCATTTTGACCTTTGGTCATTGTGTGGGTGTCTATAGGCTGCAGTCATCACTTAACATCAATGTGAACTGCATGCTTTGCCATTTTTTTTACATAAAAAAAATGTCGTCAAAAATTGGATTCGGAGATTGGAATCAAATAGTGAGACCAAACGTAAGATGAAGTCTCGAACACAATAAGATCTTATCCAAATTAATATTAACCTTTTGTTAGTGTCATTAGGGAATGAAATCGCAGGCGAAAACTGT
The DNA here is from genome assembly GCA_036365455.1 of Macrosoma leucophasiata. Lineage (NCBI taxonomy): Eukaryota > Metazoa > Arthropoda > Insecta > Lepidoptera > Hedylidae > Macrosoma > Macrosoma leucophasiata. The sequence goes on from JAWQUS010000021.1 coordinate 16,598,433, forward strand.
TTATCAGATACGTCTTTACACAATAAAGAAATTGATGACATCCATCGAGGGGTGTGCACATAAGACTCTATCAATTCAGTAATCAAAGGCAGCAGTTCTCAAATTTAAAATATGATTTATGGAGGATAAAATTTTCTTATATCATGAATTTCATCTATTTAAAACTACTTTTACTGGTGGCACAGCTCCATCGATTAACAACCGTTGGTGGTAAGTAAAACTACCCCTCAAACTCCGACATTAAATCAGGACATTAAATACCAGTATAAATTTTTAAAAAGCAAAGTGTGTTGAGTTCCTTCACTGGAGCTCTACTAAGATTTCAATTGAGATTTTTTTAATGACGTACAGTTACAGTACAGTTTACTTTGATGATAAATTAATACTGTAGTCTAGTAGTCTAGAAACACCTACATACACCAAATATTTCAATGTACATACATTGACACTCCTGCGGTCTAAGCTCTTATGCCTCTATGTGAAGGGCCGTATATTACCACCTGACTACATCACGATAATGCTGAAAACTACCATTTAGTGAGTAGATAATGTAGTGGTCTACCTACGCTTACACTCACCGCCCCACTGTAGGTATAAACCTGTGTATTGAACCTGTGTGGGTACCGTTGTACACATACAACACATACACAAACACCCAGACTCGAATCAATTATCTACCTCTGGCCATACCAATATTTTGCCCGGTGCCGGGATCGAACCCGTGATCCTTCGAATCAAACGGTCATCTCACACCGCTGGACTAACCGGGTCGTCACCTACGCCCACGAGCTACGTCACTGGACCTCTAAGATATGGTGAAATTATTCATGGAACCTTTATGCAGAATTTACGGGGTCCATATAAAACATTTTGGGAACCGCTGACCTGGGGTGAAAGACCGCTGAGAATGCCTCCCCTGTAAGCGGTTGATAGAATTGATGAAATGAAAATTCTCCCAATATTTCTTTCCTCCAAAACACAGGACGCCTGTAATAATAAAGAGCGGTTGTAATAATTTATTTATGTTGGCAACATTTATCTTCTTACTCCCGCCTTTGTCTGAGATAATGCTATCAACGGAATAATAACACATTTATATTGATTCAGAATCTTATCTGCGTAATAAATATAGAAGCATATCTTTTAACATTTTTCGTCGAGGTTTTCAGGGTTCTGTCAGCAAATGACTATAGAACTCTTATAGATTCCCCATGTTTGTCTGTCCGTTCGTATGTCACAGTCGCTTTATTCCCAAACTATTATGACGTAGTTAAATCTTGGATAAATCTTGGTTATGTATTTTGTAAAACGCTTTATGATTTTTATAGTAAATTTTGGAAAAAAATCGGATTTCCTGTACTTGAAACTGAAATTAAGATTTTTTTTCATAAAACCTATACGTGGGTGTCGATAGAGGACACATTTGTGTTTTTGTATGTATGTTTGTAACGTTTTCACACAAAAACTACTGGATAAAAATTCTTACACCATTAACAAGCTGCATCTTCACTGAGTGATTCATCTAATATCTTTGGCTAAATCACATTCATTGCACACGGGCGAAGCCGGAACGAGTCACTAGTATATATCGCTTCTTTACAAGAATAATGTGACATTTCATACAGAACGATTTAGATGAAATGTCACGTTATTCTTGTAAGAATAATGTTGCATTTCATAAAGAACGATTTAGATGAAATGTCAAATTATTCTTGTAAAGAGGCGATATATATATATATATATATATACTAGTGACTCGCTCCGGCTTCGGAGTATATTTATTACTATTCGATAATACCTTTGTATATCAGTAGAATAATAATTAATTAACCGACTTCGAAAAAAGGAGAAGGTTCTCAATTCGTCCGGATCTTTTATCTAACTTAAAACTCGTTTGTTTTACTACCTATATGTCACTCAAACAGAAGCCAAGAGCTACGATTCACCAGCTAGTACTTATACTAGCTGTTGAATCGTAGCTGTTGGCTTCTCTGCATAAATAGAATCATTCACTTCTTAATTTTACGGCCCTGTAATTTCCAGCACAGAGGCATAACACCTTAGGCCTCAGGAGTGGTAACGCATCTGCATTTTGGCCTTGTCCTTCATGTGGGTGTCTATAGGCTGCAGTCATCACATAACATCAATGTGAACTGCATGCTCGTTAGCCACTTCCATTACAAAAAAAAAAATATTTTAGGTTATACAAGTGTGAAGTTACGAAACATGGAAGACCTGACACTGACGCTATCGTATATGGTATCAGATAGTTGGGTATTGGTTACGCCCGTGCTACTATGAGGGCTGTACCGGCTGAATCCTCCCCTTATAAGATAAACATTTTAGCTGTAATGCTTGCAGATTTCTGCTTTTAAATACAAAATCTTTAGTCGGTATTTACATTTCTTAATTTAAAATATTTTAAAAATGCGTTGCTTCTATTTCAGCCATTTTTACAAGAATGGTAAGAAGATACGGCACTTGTATGCGGTAACATTTTGTTCAAAACATCTGTACCCTTTTTGAACTTCCCCAGGATAAAAGTTTTTATCCTGGTAGTCTTTAGTTTGTCCATGTAATTCAAGCAAGGGTCTAGATTCGCTGGTCGGTATTTAGGAAGTACAGGTGTTCTAACCAAATTTCCGCACTAACAACCGATAGCTTAGAGCGTTAGTAGAAAAGCGAAATACTTGCAACGAAAGGCTCCAATGTAACTTGTTTTGACATAATAGCACGAAGTTCGGCAGTTAGCACGCCCAGACATTCGTGGTGTGGCACAAGTGATGAAAGACGTACGAGAGTTTTTGTTAGTGAATAATGAATTCATCGAGTCTTTTGAATTTTAAGTTGCCTTATATAAAGCGATATACTATAAAACGATAGAGTAGTCCTAATAGGTATGAGATCCAAGTTTACTGGCTAGGGAACAAATTCTCGTGTGATGTGTAGCTTATCAGCGATCTCGATCAGATTTTTGCATTGTCAACATATTTTTCCAAATGGAGGACTTGCGTGATTTGGACAATTTGTATTCCAAGAAGGGATAGGCTAGATAGATAGGGATAGAGGTAAATGCATACTTTTGAGCAAAGATGCAAGCACCCATTATTTCCGGCTACATTTTGTTTTTTTTATGTAATTGAAATGGCAAACAAGCATGCAGTTCACATTGATGTTAAGTGATGACTGCAGCCTATAGACACCCACACAAAGACCGAAGTCAAAATGCAGGTGCGTTACCACTCCTGAGGCCTAAGGTGTTATGCCTTTCTGCCGGAAATTACAGGGCCATACATTACCACCTGACCGGAACACGATAGTGCTGAACACTACCATTTAGCGGTAAGTATATTAGGTAATGCGGTGGTACCTACGCTCCCATGTAATATGATACACAAGCAGACGAGGAACCCGATGGAAAGTGGTTTACATCGCCTCCAGGGGAGTTGCCAACGCACTGCTAGCAGAGAAGCACTCTTTAGACGCCATTTTTGATGAATCCCATATTGTAACACCGAGGAAAGTTCGTTCTACAAATGACATAAGACTGTATTCATTAAGGCATAATTGCCTCAGTAGCGTAGTGGTAGCAGGTCACTACTACTGCGCTAGGGGTCCTGGGTTCGATTCCCGGGTCGGGGACTATCAGAGATAACGGTTTAAAATCCTTTATCTCTGGTTCTATTGGAATTTTTCCATTTTCTGGAAGTTGCCCAGTACCTCGGAGTTTGGTTATGTGCCCGGAGATGGCAGCAGGTTCGCCACCTGTTACATGGGCCAAAACATAACCGGTGAGTCGTGGGTGTTTGCATGTATGCTTGAATGCATGCATTTACCTCTGCCTACCCCTTCGGGGATTACAGGAGTGAAGTTACGTTAAGTTACGTCATAAATGTGAGTATAGCAACTTAAAGCGATATATACGCATATGCTATATGCCCTTAACTTGGACCAACTTATTTGGTTCCACCTGGCCACGGTTGGTAGACATAACGGTCTCACCACACTTACACAGTGGCCCGTCCTAATGACCAAAGTTTTGTTCACTTTATACATATGAAATTACGTTAACAGTTATGATACAATACCACTGTGACGTACGTGTTTCTATTAAGACAGTGTTACAGACGTTACACTGCGTATTGTGTGGAGCGGCTTTTGTAAAAGTTGGGCGAAGTCAACACGTTTCATGTGCTTACGATATTGTTGCTTGAATGGTATGAAATTACTTCCTTGAAATGGTTGTTTTCAACTTGGTGCTCTTTTCGAGTAAAATCGAAATTATAAAAAAAAGAAAAAATACGGTTACACTCACAGCAAACGGTCATCTCACACTGCTGGACTAACCGGGTCGTCAAAATGATGAATTTACATTTTTTATGTCATGTAGGAAGCAAACAAGCATGCAGTTCACATTGATGTTATGTGATGACTGCAGTCTATAGAGACCCACAAAAAGACCAGAGGTCAAAATGCAGATGCGGATGCGTTGCCACCCCTGAAACCTTTGTTGTTATGTCTCTGTGATAGTAATCATGGGGCCATGACCAACTAACCGGAACACGATAGTGCTAAATACTATTTGGCGACATATAGATAAGGTAATGCGGTAGTGCCTAAGCCCTCGAGCTCCTACACTGGAACTATACTGCCAGTAGACATGCAGATTTATTGGAATAGGTTAGTGGGAACTGCATGTAGACAATTAATTTATCCAAGAAAATATTTTACAGTTACAACCACATTTAATTCAAACGATTTTATCATTTTCAAGTATGTTCAACATGGCGGCGATACAACTGACGCTTGGGATGGTACCTATGTAGATAAAACAAAACTAATGCTATCTGTATCTTACTAGTGCATCACATATGTAGAGGTCTGAATGTAGATATTTTTCCTGAGGTATTTTGCCTCTTGTTATGAAATGATGATGGCAAACAAACCTGCGGTTCACATGGTTGGTAAGTAAATATTGTAGATTTAGATTCATGCCAAAAAGTTCGGTGCCATAAATTACTCTACATGGCTACCTGAACGGAATACGATAGCTCTCAATATTACCATTTAGCGGTTAAAGAAGTAGGATATACAGTGGTGCCTACGTCATTAAGCATTGTCATTAGATCCAACAGTAACAATATAATGATGTCCTCCAGTCACGACCACGGCGGTAAATCTCAACGGAGACTAGCCAACTGCGCGGGAGATATTATTGCACAAGTGTATGCACTAACACACTCTCTATTCCCTCACTCTTATAGCCCGATGAGATGGTAATCCGACACGACCGGAAAGAGATCGGGCGCAGGACCGACGGCTTTACGTGCTCTCCGAGGCACGACCAGAGTCCGGGCTACTACTGCGAATTTCCTCATAGAAATATTCTAATAACAGATTTTCCCGACCTGGGAGTCGAACTCAGGATCTTAGACTACATCTTCGCGATTACGACTACTGGGCCAACAAGGCAGTCAGTAACAATATACGAGTACAATAAGTACAACCGGGCCTCCTCATGACATAATAAAGAATCAGTTATACATCTACTCAGACGGATAAAACATGCTACTTTATTTAAACACTAGCGAAACGCCCGGTTTCGAAAGGGTAGAATTTATTATAGACACAAATGGTTTGTATGTCAGTCCTCAGAAAACCCAACATTTCAAACAGGGACAAAATCCGTTTACTTCTTTCCGAAATTAGCGCATACATGCAGACAGAGAAAATAGGAGGACTTTACTTTATAATATACTACCCGTGCCCGCGACTTCATCCGCGTGAGAATTAACGTTTGTTCAGTATCTACCCGGACGAAGTCGTGGGCGAAGCTAGTATAAAAGTAGCCTTAGTTACTTCTTATTACATAAGCTATCTGCCAGTGAAAATTACGTCGAAATCGGTCCAGCCGTTCCCGAGATTAGCGGGAACAAACAGACAGACAAAAATTATAAAAAATGTTGTTTTGGTATATGTACCGTGTATACATACATTTGCATTTAGTAAAAAGCTGTTATTTTTATATTACAAACAGACACACCAATTTGATTTATTTGTATAGATGTATAGATAGTGATAGTGAAATGAAGGAATAGTGATTTCTAAAATGTTTGAGCTGCAATCTTTTTCAAATATTGTAATGTTAAACATATGCAGGAAAGAGCATGAAAGTAAGTTAAACGCGGTCGAGATAAGATCTTTGCGCAAGATCTGCGGTGTATCACTCACCGATCGCGTTCGTAACGAAGATGTAAGAAAGAGGCTTTGTGTGAATGATAGTATCGGTGTAAAAATGAAAAAAAGGCATGCTTCGATGGTTCGGGCATATAGATAGAATGTCGAATGAGCGAATGACTAAACAGATATACAATGCGAATGTGGATGGTTGCAGAGGCCCAGGAAGACCAAAACTGACCAAATAAGTCGAGTTCTGTCTGATGGTGGGGTCAAAATTCTTAGGAATCGGCGTGCATGTATGAAGAGAATGATGAAGGTAGACGAGGCACGAAAGATATGTCAGGACCGGGATATCTGCCGCTCTTCACTCTCTGCCTACCCCGTTAAACACACATTTCAAAGTTAACTTTGAACATTCGTAATACAAATAAGATTTAAATGATATTGTACAATAAGGCAGTGGCTATTAATAACCACGTAACCCGACCCCTCCTAGTGCCTTCTTAGGGCGCGTGCAATAAATCACAATGCCACAACGGGACCTCGCAAATCTGGTCAATCCATCCCCAAGCCTATGTGTGCTCGCCTTATATTGTGATCTAAGACGAGTCAAGTAAGTTACGCAATCAATCTTTGAATTCTAATAAATCTCGCTTTTTTTGGAAGGAAGGTGGCAAATGGCAAGCAAGCATACCGCTCACATTGATGTTAAGTGATCACTGTAGCCTATAGACATCTACATAAAAACCACAGGACAAAATGCAGATGCGTTGCCACCTGTGAGACCTTAGGTGTTATGTCTCTGTGATACTTATTACAGGGCCATAATTGCTATCTAACCGGAACACAATAGTGTCGAAAACTACCATTTATGGGATAAGTTAGGCAATGCGGTGGTGCATACGCCCTCGAGCATCTACACTTGGAACTCTACCAGCAGTAAAGCAGCCTCGAAATTCTCTATTATTTTTAAAGCCCATTACCCACTCAACCATCTTACGTCAATATACGATTTTTTGTCGATAACATTATCCGATTTATACGTCGTGGGAAGGTATAAGTCGAATATACTCGTATTATGTGTTATATAACAAAAATCTACTTACTGATTTTCATGTACAATCTTGATTTTCATGTCGCCCGCCTTCCCACAGCGCCGACAATAAATCACAACCAATTCAACCAACTTATCCTTGTGCCTGTGTGTCGACACTCGTCTAAGATGCTTCACTGTGTCTACTTTAGCCCACCATGCATTTATAGGGCAGGTAGTTGTTTTATTACTTACTACTCTCCACCAACCCGCATTGGAGCAGCGTGGTGGAGTAAGCTCCAGGCCTTCCTCCAAAAAGGGGAGAGACTTGTGCCTAGCAGTGGGACGTATATTGGGTTGCCATTATTATTATGCCACTGACCGGGCGAATCTCTTAGGCATATTGTGTCTGCCTGTTCGAGTCTTGCCAACGGCGAATACTTGGATAGACATAACCAAATAGCCAGGATTATACACCAGCAACTTGTTATTATTATTATTAAGTGTTTTATTGGCATTAGTGGCAAACTAACTGGAATCATAACAAACACTCACATTTTCAAACATAAACAATGCTGGCATTTGATTGGTCGTGTCAAGGTCATTTCGCCGAACGGCAAGGAAACGTCCAATAGACCCGCTGCGGTGGACCATATTTTAGCCCCACCCACGGCTTGAGGTGTTCATGAGGTAGCTCATTACGTGGAACCTTTATTTTTGTCTTAGATACGTAATTTCACGTCTGTAATCCGCGAACGGGTAGGTAAAGGTAAATGCATGCATTCAAACATACATGCAAACACCCACGTTTCGCTGGGTACGTTTTAATAGTAGTAACACACGTCCATGGACCCACGACCACGGTTTTGGCATGGAGCGGGCAGCCGAATTATTATTGATCAAGTCAAGTCTTTGGTCGTCGAATTCGGTCCGCCGGACCGAATCCGGTCGTGAGTTACTACTATTACTACGATTTCAAGCATCTCTTACGACATGTCAAAAATTAATAACTCTGTTAAACTAAGGTGAATAACAATAGATACATATGATGATTTATAACTGTAAAAATTGAGAATCAAGAGTTTAAAATTAAATATATAAACACTTATGTGTATCAGTATGTTTGTTTGTTTGTGTTGTCAATATTTCCTTTCCTCTTTTACAAACTGATAACAAAAAAAGTAGAAACTAAAGCCAATTTTCGTATCCTATCTTGGTCTAATCAAGATCTCAGAATCTGAATTGAGCAAGCGACCGAAACATCGGGATATGTTGAAGGTGAGGGCGATACATGCGAGATAAATACGAAGTGGTTAAACCTGAAGGCTATATTTGAATAGCATTTACAGCTAATCTCGGGAACGGCTCTACCGATTTTGACGGGACTTTTACTGGAAGATAGCTTATGTAATAAGGAGTAACTACGGCTGTAGTAACTGCTTTTATACTAGCTGCGCGAAACGACCCGTACATTAATAAAATTTCATGAAATGAACATTCTATTTTATGATCAGTAGCGCAAATGTTGATACCGAAAATGAATATTCGAGTAAATAAAAATTATTTCAATCGATATAAACTGATAATTTTCTTATACGTTAATCGAATTGGTAAAATTATAGCAAAATTTTTTAGACCAAACTAAGGTGAACCATCACTTGCATATTATGGTTTATTTTCTATATAATGTTACATATCTACACATCCACATTCTGAATACCTACACAATTTCATGTCAACAAAATATCTCTTTATATTTCAAATCCCCTTCAACTATGGGGACGGGTAATATTAAATCCTTATTTTATTGTCAACCCAAGTTTATTGCTTAGTCCACACCTATATTATAATAGCGTTTTCTTATTTAGATACGCTCCAAAATAATTTTAAATCATCCATAAACATATCGAGTTTTTATTTATGTAATGAAGGTGGCAAACAAACAGTTCGCATTGAACATCAATGCGAACTGTTTCAATGCGAAGTGATGAGTGTAGTCTATAAACACCCACACAAAGACCAGAAGTCTAAATGAAAATGCGTTTGCACCCCTGAGACTTTAGTTGTTATTACTCTGTGATAGTTATTACGGGGCCATACAATTTAATGAATTTAGATGAATCAATTGTAGGTAAAGTGAATCATAATCGCAAAAAATTCTAGATCTAGGTAGAAAAAATTCTGCAAAAGATATTAGTTTTATTTTTTTGTTTTTTTAAATTGCGAATAGCAAACGCTGAAGTGGTAAGTATTTTTTTGTGTATAATTTTTTTTATGAGTAAATAAGCATACTCCCATCTTGATTAACAATTAAACCATTTAAAGGATGGAATTAACGTACGTTCATTAACATACATAATCCATTTTCTACCCACACCTCACACCGTTATCACATAGGTGTGTCCATGTCTCTTGCAATAATAGATGAGGCCTTTTATCGTTCGCAAATATTTAATTCATCGTTTTTTTTCTGATGACAACACTATCGATCATTGTAACTCGTTGACCTAAATGCTCAGATTTCAATATTGGCATAGTGTTTTTATATTATTGTAAATATTGAACCTCTCGATAAAAAGGCCATGAGCAAAAGAATTAAATGCTGGCGGACGTTCTTAAGGAATTTTCGTTTTTTTTTAAATATGTTTGTAGAAAAAATGAGGAAGAACAATATTGTTTTCATATTTTCTATTCAAATCTTTGAAATATTTCACTTCCATAATATGTTATTGCGAATAGTACCTATTGTAAAATATAAGAAATACTTATGTCTATTTTTTATGCTAAGAAAGTGAGAAATAAGCTTTCATGAGCCATATACATGTAAAACATCTACTGGAGTCCCGATGGGCTCTAGTTTTTGGGTAGGTGACGAAGCTCGCGGGCGCAGGGACCACCGCATTACGGCCCAGTAATTTCCGACACAGAGGCATAACACCTTAGGCCTCAGGAGTGGTAACGCATCAGGATGTCGACCTTGGTTTTTGTGTGGGAGTCTATAGGCTGCAGTCATCACTTAACCTCAATGTGAACTGCATGCTTGTTTGCCATTTCCATTAAATAAAAAAAATATATATAATATATATATATACAAAAACTAAAGGTATACATACAGATACATTATTACCACCTACGTTATACATTTTTTTTCCCATTTCCTCTTAAACCCGACACAAAGAAGCTACATCAGTTTTATCAACACATACTTATCGCGCACTTAGATTATTCACACATGACCAAAATTGATCTTATTAGTTACAATATCAGTCGCATTAAACGTCTTAGAAGCCGTGGAATACTAAATACCGGCGCGTGGTTCATGTAGGCGCGAAATAACTCACGTAGAGGGTTTCTTTCGATAAGGTTCTATTTTCTATGATAATTATTGTCTTCAAGGACATAAAGTGAGAAAATGTACTTATTTTAAGAAAAATATTAATAAAAACATATGAAGAGGTGCGGGAGGTGTGATTTACTTATTTTAAGAAAGATAAAAACATATGAACAGGTGCGGGAGGCGTGAGGCGGTTAATTATATGTAATCCGCATGTGAAAACCTCATTCTAATTCGTTGGGTAGTTTTGAAGAAATCGTACCAGACCGACAGACAGACAAAATTCCAAAAATTGTTTTTTTTCAAAGTCGAAGTCACACTGTTTATTTATCAATTGGAATTTCAAGCATCTCTTATGATATGTCAGAAATAACTAACTACGTTAAACTAAGTTGAATAACAATAGATACACATAACGATTTATAACTGTAAATATTGAGAATCAAGAATGTCACTAAGAAAAAAAATATATATACTGATGTATATCAGTAGGATGTCTCATTTTCTCTTTAACACTGATAAAAAATAAGTGCGGAAAAAAATGGTTTCCGTTCCTCTTCTTTAATCGGCCCCTGCCAGTTTTTTGGAAAAAAACATTCGATTTTTACTGTCTTATTATCTCTCTGTGTTCATATTAGTTATTTTGTATGATTTTGAAAGAGCAGACAAGCATGAAGCTTACATAGCTGGTAAGTGGATATTGCAGCTTATAAAAATCTATACAGAAACCGGAATTAAACGTACAGATGCGCTGCCACCTGAGACCTAAGTTTTTTTTTTTAATGATGAAAGTGGCAAACAAGCATGCAGCTCACATCGATGTCAAGTGATGACTGCAGCCTATAGACACCCACACAAAGATCTAGGTCAAAATGTAGATGCATTACCACTCCAAGTATATTAGGTAACGCGGTGGTGCCTACGCCCGCGAGCTCCGTCACTGGAGCTCTACCACCAGTAAAAGTTGTTCCTTTGATAATTATTGCGCATCTAAACATAACCATCTTACAAGAACAAAATAGTGCCACGGATTTAGCGGAAGATAGATTAGGTAATGCGGTAATGTCTATGCCCTTGAGGTCCGACACGGAAAGTCTCCCACCAGTTAAATTTTGCTATTTTTTTTTAGGGTTTTCATCAAAATTGCATTCAATTCACTGGTGGTAGAGCTCCAGTGACGGAGCTCGCGGGCGTAGGCACCACCGCATTACCTAACATACTTGCCGCTAAATGGTAGTGTTCAGCACTAAACTAACACTGTGTGCGTGAAATATTTTATGTATTTTGTTAATGTAAAGTGTGAGTTTCGTAGTAGTAAACGATTTTTGAAGAGTGCGTCACACGTATTTCCTCTCGTAAAAAATGACAGACTGTTTTGCATCGCTTATAAACACTATGGCTACTCCCCCCCGATCCGCTGCCGATAGCCTATGTTACTCTATATATTAGGGAAAGCAAATGCAAACTGGTTATGTTTAAGATCTTTTTAAAAGTGGATGGAAATTCCAAGGCCATGTCTGGGGTATTTATTCGGATACACAGAAATAGAAATAGAAAATATTTTTATTTCGAATAGATCTTTACAGATACTTTCAAAACGTCAACAAATCAACGTCAACAAATCATGAAATACCTAGAGTGAATAACCATTACATATAGTAAAAGTTAAACCATGTATTAATAGTAAATTAAAAATTAGTATATAAACTACTTAGTTAAAACATAATAATCACAAAATTTTTCAATTCCTTCAATGATGATAAATGAAGAAAAAGAAAAACTTATTCGTCAAGATCAAAGTTTTTCACTTAGCAGAGTTCCAAGTGCAGTCACTACCGAGAAGAACTCTTCTACCCAACAAACTCAGTAAGAGCTCTTTTGAAATGAGAGCCTAAACCTAGTACAGATTATCGTGAAATATCAAATGATGTAAACGTCCATAGCATAGATGCAAATAAACTGCTATCTACTAAATGTGATGCAGCCTCTGCAAACCAGAACAGACCAGTCCCCAACAACAGCACCCGTTCACGAGTATGACGCATGTGACAGCCATTGCCCTCCTCCTGAAGTGAGCAACCCGCCACACGACGCCGCCAAAGGCAAAGACATTTAAGCGTGCATGACTGTTCCGGATATACATACGGCAAAATAAAAGAATACAACAAAATTGGAGGTCAAAATTCAGAGTAGGTATGTTGTAAAACATTGGAATGGCATTTCACCCCGGGCCTGAATAACATTCCCACTTTTCTACATAAGACCAATCATATTCTTCTATTTTTACACAACCTCCCGTTTCCTATACTCATTACTGACTTCATCCACGCACGTAGGTATTTTTTTTCAATAAGTGAAGCCCGTGGCATTTGAAAATAAACAGCACAGTTTAAAACTGCCAACATCAGAAGACTAATAAAACCCCCGTCTGCGTGTATCCGAACGCATTAAAAACTCTATGCACCTACGCGAGGGAATCCAAACACTCTTTGTTTTTGAAAATAGAACACCGGGAAAAGGAAACAAAACACATTCGTACTCCTATTCATGCAAAAGGCGCAAGGTTTAAACGTTTGAGCGGTAACCTTTTCATGTTACGTAGCGTCTACGATGTAGCTGTGTGCTACGCCGATCAGTGTGCTACGGAGAGCGCTACGGGTCGGTACTGCGCTTGGTTGCGAGCTTGCATTGTTCGTTCGCGACTTGTTGCGATGTTTGTGAATAAATTGATTGAAAAGAATTGAAATCTTAATGGAATTTCAAATAATAGGAAACATTGTGGTTTAGGTTTTAGGAGAATAGTGCGCGAAGTGAAAAAAAATAATATTTCTTAATTTAGTACTGGTAAAAATTTACGGTTCATTTAATCCTGTTTTGATAATTCATCATGACCTAACACCAAAAATTCAGTGGACTACCATAAATATCATTGTTGCCAAGACAAAGGCTTTAAACGCAACAAACGTCACAAATCGAGTTACATTTATTTAATGTATCATTGAATTTTATTGTCAAGATTAATACAAAGTCCCACAATTGTATTGTAGCGAACAAAGGAATTTACATAAGAAATGTTGCACCGAAGTATTTATCATCCGACTTATATCGCTGTTGAATTTATACCTTTTGAAGCTAGTAAGCTTCAATAGTGCACACAGTGTAAAATTGTTATATTATTAACATATTTTTTTTTTATGTGATAGAAGTGGCAATCAAGCATGCAGTTCACATTGATGTTAAATGATGACTGCTGCCTATAGACACCCACATAAAGACCTAGGTCAGAATGCGTTACCACTCCTGAGACCTAAGGTGTTATGCCTCTGTGCCGGAAATTACAGGCCCGTACATTACCACTTGACCGGAATACGATAGTGCTGAACATTACCATTTAGCGGCAAGTATATTAGATAATGCGGTGGTGCCTACGCCCGCGAGCTCCGTCACTGGAGCTCTGCTACCAGTTAAATGAAAATGATAGTGTAAAATTCTCATTTTTTTCTTCATATTATTACGCATTTAAAACATTTTATGAAGAATGCCAAATTCTGTTATAATTGTTATATCAATCCAAAAACTACAAGTACAAAAATCCCTTTTTTATTCACTCAAACATAGCGTTCACATTGAAAGTGTGTGAAATTTGTATATTAAATATGCGTTGCCACTGAGGTATACGTAGTTATACCTCTGCATCAGAAATTATAGGATCTATCAATACCAATAGTTCGAAAAACTGACGGCCGTTGGGGCAGAGCAGTTTTCGAGTGGCGATCGCGAACCGGAAAACGAATCGTAGGCAGCCCCTCCTCCCACAAGATGGACCGACGACCTGGTGAAGGTCGCGGGCAATCGCTGAATGAAGGTGGCCCAGGACCGTTCGTTGTGGCGTTCTTTGGGGGAGGCCTTTGTTCAGCAGTGAACGATCTATATCTGAGCACTGTTATTAAGTGACAAGTAGATAAGGTATTTTAGACAATAAAATTCAATGGCCCCGTAATATAATAACTATCACACAGACAAAACAACTGAGGTCTCGGGGGTGGCAATGCATCTGCATTTTGGCCCCTGGTCTTTATATCTATAGACTACAGTCATCACTTAACATCAATATGTTTGTTTGCTACATTCATTACATAAAAGAGGTAATGTAGTGGTTCCTATTCCTTCGAGCTTTATCACTGGAGTTTCACCACCAGTTATCATTATTCAACAAATAAATTTTCAGAGCCCGTATGATAATGTTTACAGTATAGTAAGTAATGAGATTTGCTGATATGAATAAACAAATGAAGGGACAACTGTCGGATAATCGCTTGATAATGAAGTTAAAACTAAAGTAATGTTATCCGAGCCCGACACGTTGGCACGTGTTATATTAATTTTCTCTGTGAATCCTGTAAATACGGCTCTGTAATTTCCGAGAGGTATAACTCCTTAGACCTCGGTAGTTACACATCTGCATTTTAGCCTTGGTCTTTGTGTGAGTGTCTATAGGCTGTAGTCATCTTAACATCAATTTGAACTGAATGCTTGTTCGCCAATTCCATTACATAAAAAAAAAATCAATCCACTCTATGGTGTAAATATTAACTGCTGCATCTATCTCTTTTTTTTCCTTATTACTAGCTGCTTGCCGTGACTTGATCTGTGTGCACTTTGGTATTGACACAAAAGTGGCCTATATAATATTTCTTCATGATTCAAACTATTTCCATCCATACACACATATCCACCGATTTAACGTAAAAAAGTAACATTTTCACATTTACAAAATTAGTCCATGACATCGTTTGCCTACTCTTTTGTTGGGCACAAATATTTATAAATGTAATTTGTTCAGTATGTATATGTAGCTTCATGCTTAGTCCGTTGCGGGGTAGGCAAAGAGTGTCGAGCGCGAGATATCTTGGTCCTGACACACCTCCCGTGCTTCATCATATTCATATTAATCATTCTCTTTATACATGCACGCCGATTCCTAAGACTCTTTACCTCACTCTCAGACAGTCAATGAACCAGTAACGCTCGCTTCACTCACATAAACACATGCAGTATGCTCAATATAGACCCATTCAAATTAGAAAGCATCCTACAAAAAGAAAGTACAAGAAACACATTCAATCAGTTCACTAAACACATTGTCAACACCTTAAAGCAGTTCAATAATACATGAGATATCATCACATAATAACTAAACTCAAAATACATACCTAACTATATATATTCAGCTATATATTATATATATATATATCACTATACTCACCTTTCCTCTTGACATTGACTAAAGTCGCCCGTAAACCGTAGCGAGGACTTCTAACAAGTCAGCCACAACAATACTTACTCCCCTTGTTTCATTATACAAAGGAGAAAAAAAAGTCAATGAACCAATCAATCAATCAATCGAATAATTTATTTGTTCAGTAAGGTATATGGCAGTACTCGATTTATTTGGTCAAGGTAGATCAGTCTTAGTCTTGCTGGGCCTCTGCAATAATCTTCAATACCAGCTCAATTATTACAATGATTGTGAGTGTGATAAAAGATAAACATACGAGTACAAGTACAAAGGGTAACTTACATATATTATGCATTGATAAAATTGAGTTTGCACAGTTTTTTTTAATGTTATAGAAGTAGCAAACAAGCATGCAGTGCCTATAGACACTTACAAAAAGACCAAAGTCAAAATGCAGATGCGTTACCCCTCCAGAGTCCTAAGATGTTATGCCTCTGTGCCGGCAATTACAGGGCCGCACATTACCTGACCGGACCACGATAGTGCTACCATTTAGCGGCAAGTACATTAGGTAATGCGGTGGTGCCTACGCCCGCGAGCTCCGACACTGGAGCTCTACCATCAGTAATATAATAGTTAGAAGTATGAATTTAAATCAGACAGTTAAACTACTGCAAATGGCAATTATTGTTATCAACGAGTCTTTAGTTAACAATAAAACGTTTATCAACAAAAGACTGACTAATTGGTTACAATCAGTCGGCAACGAAACGAAACAATGAATCAAATGGATAGTTCGAGTAATTAAATGTCTGTTCAAAAGCTTTGTGTTTACTCTTTTAACCATTTGCTCCATTGTAATAAAATCTGGGCTAACGTGGATGAATATTTCCAAAGTCTTAATAAGTTAAAATTTGTAAATATTTTAGTGGTAGAGCTCTAGTGGCGGATCTTGCGGGCGTAGGCACCACCGCATTACCTAATATACTTGCCGCTAAATGATAATGTTCAGCACTATCGTGTTCCGGTCAGGTGTAGGCCTCAGGAGTTACCACTATCTGTAAAAGTAATGCGTTACCACACATCTGCATTTTGACCTTGGTCTTTGTGTAAGTGTCTTTAGGCTACAGTCATCACCTTACATCATTGTGAACTGCATGCTTGTTTACCATTTTCATTAAATTAAAAAAAAACAAAATGATGACAGAGCTCGAGCCTGAGGCACTGGCACATCATCGAACGTAGATATCACTTATTGTTGCTCTTAATAACTACAGACTGCATTTTGACGTGTGGTTTTTTGTAACGTCTATAAGCTGTAATTTTCACTTACCATCACTGCTTGACACCATATTTACATTTAAAAAATCAATGCAAGTAATGTAGCAGTGATTCTTGTAGTACCAATATTGTACAGTAATTTGTAGCCATAGAGCAACACCAGCCAAAACAGTCTGTCATTTTTTGCGGGGGGAAATGCGTGCGACACACACGCACACTACAAAAATTATTTATTACTACGAAACTCATGCCTTGACTTTAACAAAATACAGAAACAATTTTACGCTCACATTTAAACATTTAAGCGACAGGTATAGGCCCATTTGGGCTTGTAATTTGACAGAGGGGAAAACCTGCATATGGCTACTCCCCTCCGGTGTTGCTCTCTGTTTGTAGCTAACAAAACGTTTTTTTTTATGTAATTGAAGCAGCAAACAAGCATGCAGTTCACATTGATGTTCAGTGAGTGATGACTGCAGCCTATAGACACCCCCACAAAGACCAAGAACAAAATGCAGATTTTTTTATTTTTTTGTTTATTCTTATCACAAAAAAAAATAAAACTTAAAATAAAAAAGTACCGTTAAACCAAACAAATGAGGTTTGTATCAGTACTTGACACTCACAACTCACACTCTGATGCGTTGCCACTCCTGAGGCTTTATGCCTCTGAGGTGTTATGCCTCTGTGCCAAAAATTACAGGGCCTACACATCCTAATCCACATCCTAAACATAATGAGTGACTAACTACTTATATTATTCCCTAATTGTTTTATTTTATAACATGCAAAAGTAAAAGATAGTAAGCGTTGTCATTTAGTTTTTGTTTTACTTTTAAGCAGACTAAATATCCGCACGATAACTGTCACCTTAGCATTGTTATCAAAAACTTTTTTGGCACATGACCGTCGTCAAATAAATGTATATGATTTGTCAGCACCAAGCCCTCTCGTCTGAATTCATTTCAATTGTTACGAGCTGCGGTCGGATCTAATACAGATTAAATTATTTCTTTAATGTGCTCTGTATGAACATTCAATTTAGCAAATGGATATGTCAATAGCATGACTTGAAAAATCAATGTAGCGTTATAAATGAAATGTGCAAAAATAAATGAACCGCCTGTGAAATATATGAACGCAATGTTGCTAAGTACTGTTATGGTTGAAATGTGAACTTTTGTGGACGGAATGAGGATCGAAAGGTGTTGTTTTTGGTCGATGCTGCAGGCTCTGGCGCTTTTGCCGACGATGGCTTTGAAAGGTAAGTTGATTACTTTTTGAGATACACCACTTAACATTATTATATGTATAGCGTTGAATTAAGCGTAGCGTGAAATGATTGATGAGGCGTGTATTCCGTAGTACCGCTTTATTCCTGAAAATGTGGAAGAAAAGGCTGCTTTATTTACATATAAATGCTTCACTTTTTGGATTCCTTACCTCAATGAGAAAATACTTAATCCTCATAGGATCTGTCTGTCTGCCACAGTCGATTCACATTGAAACTAAAGTTTGTTAACAGTAAGACTCTCAAACATATACTTTTTAATACAAACAGGCTATTGTCAAAGGTAAGAGAGCAAATACTTGGCATTGAATTTTTTTTTTTTTTATTTAATGGAATTGGTAAACAAGCATACAGTTCACGTTGATGTTAAGTGATGACTGCAGCCTATAGACACCCACACAACGACTAAGGTCAAAATGCAGATGCGTTACCACTCCTGAGGCCTAAGGTGTTACGCCTCTGTGCCGGAAATTACAGGGCCGTACAATATATATATTGATATAGATATCTTTATAAAAGAGTTTCCTGATAGTAAAAAAACAGTGATATTTTTCATAGTCAAATTCTAAAAGGATGTATTATATTATCTATGTTGTATATGTAAACAGCATAGATAAGGAAGATTTCAAAATCCAACATTTTTCAAGTTAAGTTGACAGTTCATCAATGTTCGCGCCGAAGTGGTTACTTCTTGGCAAGAATACACGAACAGTAATCCAAATACAATGGCGAGAAAAATCTGATGTGTGTTTTCCGGTTACTTTAGAGTTAAGATAAGCAAGCTACTGTATGTATGTATAACGAAGGATTGCAAATCGTAATACTTTCCACTCCTATTCTGGAAAATGTGATATTTATATAAAGGTACATATTTATATTTAACAAAACTGAGCAATGCATTCTGAGAATTTGTTAAATAAGAAAAAAAAATATCACTTCGCATTTAAGCAGACCATCCACATCACCTCGCCAGTAATAACATAAAAATTTTACTGGTGGTAGAGCTCCAGTGACGGAGCTCGCTGGCGTAGGCACCACCGCATTACCTAATATACTTGCCGCTAAATGGTAGTGTTCAGCACTATCGTGTTCCGGTCAGGTGGTAATGTACGGCCCTGTAATTTCCGGCACAGAGGCATAACACCTAATGCTTCAGGAGTGGCAGCGCATCTGCATTTTGACCTCTGGTCATTGTGTGGGTGTCTATAGGCTGCAGTCTTCACTTAACATGAATGTGAACTGCATGCTTGTTTGCCACTTTTATTACATAAAAAAAAAAAAATCAAAACCTCTTCATCGGTTATAAATAACAGTGAGTTATTCATCTAGCGAATTTTCTCTTTTTCATGCTATTATAAATTTTATCAGGACCATTGGTATAATAAACATTTAAATAACAGTGGTTCTAGAAAAAGATTTAAATCAAAGATTCCTCAAGTAAAGTTGACAGCTCATCAATCTTCACGCTGAAGTCGGTACTTTCCAATAAGAATACACGAACAGTGTATCATGTTTTTTTTACGTATTGGAAGTGGCAAACAAGCATGCAGTTCACATTGATGTTAAGTGATGACTACAGCCTAAAGACACCCACATAAAGACCAAGGTCGAAATGCAGATCCGTTACCACTCCTGAGGCCTAAGGTGTTATGCCTCTATGCCGGAAATTACAGGGCCTTACATTACCACGAGACCGGAACACGATAGTGCTGAACACTACCATTTAGCGGCAAGTATATTAGGTAATGCGGTGGTGCCTACGCCCGCGAGCTCCGTCACTGGACCTCTCCCACCAGTAAAAATGTATACCAAATACAATGGCAAGAAAAATCTGATATTTCTTTTCCGATTTTAGAATTAAGATAATTAAGCTACTGTCTCGTACATATAATAAAGAACATTTGGAACGTAGAAAAAAAAAATGTTCCAAAGGTGGCAAACAAGCCTGCAGTTCACATTGATGTTAAGTGATGACTGCAGCCTATAGATATCTGCACAAACACCAGAGGTCAAAATGCAGATGCGTTGCCACCCTTGAGACCTTAGGTGTTCTGTCTGTGTGATAGTTATTATGGGACCATACATTACCATCTAACCGGTACACGATAGTGCTGAACACTACCATTTAGCGGCAGATAAATTAAGTAATGCGGTGGTGCCTACGCCCTCGAGCTCCTACACTGGAACTCTATCACCAGTAAAAATTATCGTGTCGGTCAGGTGGTCAGGTGGTAATGTACGGCCCTGTAATTTTCGGCAAAGAGGCATAACACCTTAGGCCTCAGGAGTGGTAACGCGTCTGCATTTTGACCTTGGTCTTCATGTGGGAGTCTATAGGCTGCAGTCATCACTTAACATCACCGTGAACTGCATACTTGTTTGCCACTTTCATTACACAAAAAAAATATATATTTATTTATTTATTCTTTTGTGAACAAATTGATGTACATAAGGAGGGCTTAATACCTAGTGGTATTCTCTACCAGCCAACCTTAGGGATAAATGAATCTGTCGAAAAGGTGCATTAAACTAATGATGAAAATTTGAATTGAAAAAGAAGAGAGAGATATAATACATATTTTGAATATTTTTTTATATTCACATATTAAACATTTAACTAGGAGTACATCAAAAGTTAAATTACACTGTAAATTAAACATTTAACTTACAGAGTCGACCGCATTTGGAGAACTTTTTCATAAAACCTCATAAGCCGACGCCGGTCCTAAGTAAATAAGTAAAAAAGGGTTTATGACTTCCCAACATATCCCATATTTAAAGGACATGTCACTTTAATGAGCTCATTAAGCAAAAATATTTAAGCAAAACATGGTTTTGTGCTATAAAATGTTAATTTCCGTTTCAGAAAAAAAGAGTACTATGCTTAAAAATGGACCGAATGCGAGTCCGAGTTGCAATCGCAGGGTTCCGTATAATAATAAAAAAATACGCTTACACTCACAGCCCCACAGATATGAACCTGTGTCGTAGGTGCCGTTGTACACATACAACACATACACCCAGACCCGAAACGAATATCTGTAGGCCATACAAATATTTGTCCCGGTGCGGGGATCGAACCTGCGACCCTTCGACTAAAAACGGTCATTTCACACTTCTGGACTAACCGGGTCGTCATTCATCAAAAGATTTCTTCTTACTTCATATACTACAGACAAGTGCGCGGTTAAGCAATTAAACAAACTTTGCAGCTTTATAGTACTAAGTATAGAAGTATAGATATCACACAGTATTAACAATATCACATTAAAAAAATATCTTCCTAAATAGTCGCCAATAGTAGTAGCACACTACTACTGTGATGGATGACCGCTAGTGGCAAATTAAATGCGCGTTTTCGTGCTTCGGAGGGCAAGTTAAGTCCTCGGTACTGGTTGCTATCGATAGATAGCAGTCGTTAGACCTTGTCGCAGCCATATGGGCGGTTTGAAAACATCCGACAGCGGGTTGGCCACTAACCCACCCACCTCCACCAATCCGCATTGGAGCAGCGTGATGGAGTAAGCGCCAGGGCTTCCCCTAAAAAGAGGAGAGACTCGTGCCCAGCAGTGGGACGTATAATGGGTTGCCATTATTATTATTATTGAAACAGACAGTTTCAGTTTTTTACAATATTCGCATCAAATTTACTTTCAGAGCCAATCGGTCATGACAGACGAAAAGACAGAGCATTGGTGATTAGGTAGGTTAAAATTACTACAAGGATTCCGTTTTTTCCTAAAAAACGAAAAGCTAGGGCTTGCACTCTACATACATAATTTAGAGTATACGAAGTGTGAAAAAAACGGACTTTTCTTTATTTGTGTCCCCATCCTTATTCTGTTTATCTTTCCCTGCGGCGTACTGGATACGACATGTGTCGACTTTTTTTGAAGTTTTTGTACTTTTTTATGTCTCACTAGCTGACTCAGCAAATTTTGTATTGCCTGATAATGAAATGTGTCAAAGGTTTGATAGATACGGACTATTTGTACGGGAAAATGAAATTGTGGTTTTTACTGTTTCCCTGCAATTTTTTCATATTTTCTTACTTTTTAAGCCTTTCTTTATCCAAAAATTATTTAAAACCTAAATTAGCCAAATCGGCCAGGCTGTTTTCGAGTTTTAGCGAGACTAACGAACAGCAATTAATTTTTAAATATATAATATATATATTATGTGTATATATATTATGCATACAATTATTAGCCTTTCCTTAAATATATATATATATATCTATATATAGATGGAGGGGTAAATTATTGTATGCTTTCGATATTTGGTTTCATGTAGTATGTTTGCGATCTTTGGTTTCGTTAGAGTGCTTGTAAGCAAGCCAAAGATCGCTATAATGATAGAAATGTAAATATATTATTGCGATAATATGTACTGCGTACATGAAAATTTCAACGCAACTTGTTCAAGCTTCTTGTACACTAAACACTGACAGAGTAGAGTAGGGAAACCGATGCTCGCGGTGATGATAAAGAAAAACCGCGAATCTAGGAATTCGCGGAAGTCGAAGAAGAAATAGAAGATTAGAATATACACGTTTTAAAATTAGACAACGCTCAGGTCAGATACCAGATGCAATTTTAATTTAATTAAATAATTTACTGGTGCTACAGCTCCAGTGACGAAGCTCGCGGGCATAGGCGCCACCGCATTACCTAATACACTTGCCGCTAAATGGTAGTGTTCAGCACTATCGTGTTCCGGTCAGGTGGTCATGTACGGACCTGTAATTTCCGGCACAGAGGCATAACACCTTAGGCCCCAGGAGTAGTAACGCATCTGCATTTTGACCTTGGTCTTTGTGTGGGTGTCTATAGGCTGCAGTCATCACTTAACATCAATGTGAACTGCATGTTAATTTTCCACTTCCATTTTTTTATATATAACGAAAAAAAAATGTGTATATTAACTATGATTCAAATGGGACTAGTTTCTGAATTTGAATTGCTCCAGCTGTTTAGGAAAAATCAAGTTGTGGATTTTCTTCTTGTGTATTGGTGGGCAACACAAAAGTTTTTATCGTGTTCGTGTAGTATGTTGGATGTAATGCGTTTAGGCGACATGGCCTTAAGTACACTTATACATAAGAATAAATATCAAAAAATATACACACGCAAATCTTGGGAGCTATTTACATAAGGAAAAACGTACACAAACAAATACATAACAACAGCTACAGGTAAACCCCTTGGGGCAAAATAGAAGGGTGCACAGAAGGGGGAAATCGGTGTTCGTGTGCTACCGTAGCTTTAAAGCAATATTTCATCAAAATATCCAGTTACTCTCACCTCGAGGGTATTCATTTTGAAAAAAGAGTAATATATCTTTGCTTACATCAGCCGGTTCAGGTGCACTACGCACTTCTTCATTTGGGTATAGGGTCATAATAAGGAATTCAAATAACTAATGTAGGTACAGTGCTCAAAAATAATATTGTACATCGAGCCTACGAAGGAGACCGACTTATTTCGGATCTGTATAGCGTTATCCCTTTCGTACTGTACCTATTTGACGTTTGTCGAATATTTTGATTAAGTTTTGACCAATACCGGACTGTCAGAGCTTATGTAGGCAGTGTTTCACTACGAAGTCGAAATACGATCGCCTAGGTCGTTTCTTTTGCAGGCTCAATGTGCAATATTAATTGTTGAGTTGATATACCAAAATATAAAAAAAAAAAAAAAATTAAAATTAAATATCAAAAAGTGGATTATTGATTGGACACATATAACTTCATCTGAAGATGAAACTACGTTGAGTCGCCGCCTGAAATCTCAATTTAAAAACAATACAAGACGTGACAACCCTACTACTTTCTAGCGGAAATATGGTCCTCGTCTTTAAATTGTTTGTTAATTATGAAAAAACTATTTTTAGCGGAGCCCAAGAGTGCGTCAGATTAAGAGACACCTTGCACCCTGTTCAGTACCTCCACCAAATCGTCAGAGTTTTGGAAAGGAGCTTTGATATTGTTCACTTTACATCCTCTCTGAGTATCTGACATTCTTGAGTAATTTTCCACCTTTATTTTTGGAAGAATCAAATGTTTTTGAAAAGAGCGCGGCATCAACGTCATTATGTGATATAAGTCAAGAGCGTGTCAGATATGAGAGGGTCTGAGAGGGTGTAAAATGTGCCCAAACAATGTTCCTGTCCAAAATTCTGACGATTCGGAAGAAGAGTAAGATCGTAGCGACCTTTTGAATTTTTAAGGGCTATCCTTCGGGTGCGTCTCTACATAGAAATTTTAGATTTAGTGGAGATAACTATAAGGGTGCAAGTTATCTCCCATATCTTAATCTGACGCGCTCAAAAAATACAAATGTAACATACTGGGTCTCCCTACTATTAAGTAATTCGACCATATTTCGCACTTCCGTTCTCTGCTCCAGTGGCTGATTATTCTCGAAAGGAGATTTATTTGGATAATTTGCTTGCTCTTTGGTATCCTTACCGATCAATATCTATCCCATACCTTATACACATAGTATTATTGCATATTCTCTGCGCATACCCTAAATTTTCGCTCTGCTAATCTAATGATCCAAATTTCTTCTCACCATACTGGTTTTATTCTAATTCTATTCGTGTTACGGCAATCAAACTCTGGCATGTGATTCCCTTAGACACAAAGAAAGCTGCTAGTAAATTTTCCTTCAAATGTTGGCTAAAAAAACTTTTGACCACGCTAGATGACTATTCTGCTACCCGGTTGATCCAGCGGTGTGAGATGGCCGTTTGATTCAAAGGGTCGCGGGTTCGATCCTTGCACTGGGACAAATATCTGTGTGGCCTACAGATATTTGTTTCGGGTCTGGGTGTTTGTGTATGTGTTGTATGTGTTCAACGGCACCCATGACACAGGTTTATACCTACTGTGGGGCTGTGAGTGTAAGCGTATTTTATTTTGTTTTTTATTTTTATTATTCGATTGAATATAATGGCAGCAAGGATTGAGTTAGGCACCATTTTGAAAATGAAAACATTTATTGTTTAAGAAAATAAATAATGTCCTTCTTGAAAATGTAAACAGGTTGTATTACTTAAGTTTGAAAATGCCATGAAATACAAAGACGACGAGCTACAACCTATGTACAATGAAATACTAATGTAAAAGAAAATTGGATTCGCGACGCAATAGCTCTGAACTTATTGACGTTATTGTACCTTATCCATGGAAAGGTGCTAAAAATAAAATATGTAATCGAAGAATATATTTTTTTGTTTCTATGTTCTGATTTACTTTTAGTTATGTTGAATGTGTGTTTTACATTTAGCAAGAAGGGGAGAGACTCGTGCCCAGCAGGCCTAGAGCTTACTCCACCACGCTGCTCCAATGCAGGTTGGTGGAGATACGGTTTAGTGGCCAACCCGCTATTGGATGTTTTCAAACCGCCCATAAAACCTCCGACAAGATTTAACGACTGCTATCTATTGATTGAGCAACCGGGACCGACGGCTTAACGTGTCCTCTGAAGCATGGAAACAGATTTTTTTATTTTGCCACTAGAGGTCACCCATCACACACCCGACCGTGCCCGTATTGTATTTGTATTAACCAAGTAGATTGCGATTTACACCAGCCGCGGGGCCATGCGCACTTCTGCTTCTTTAATTATTAGTTTATTGTAAAAAAAAACAACCCTACACAAAAACGGACTAGCGCGAAAATATATCGGCGGTGTCGCGAAGGCGTGGCGAGAAATAGAGATCAGCGACATCAAAATAGGGCTGTAACCTAAAACTTTTGAGCAAAACTTTGACTTCGATTTTCTCCTAAACTATGACTTTATCAATTGCTTAATTAGCACTACTATACAAAACACTATCTAAGCAAGATTTATTTTTTCATAATTTTACATCATAGGTTTAAATATTCACGCAAAACTTGCTCCCAACGGAATCATCAGATGAAAAAGAGCGTACCTATTTAATTTTTACATCATTTATATTTTCAAAGAAACAAATCTCCTTGAAAAGTTCATGAGCGAAAAGTTTTGCTTTTGTTTTGTAATCATGACCCTTAATTATCTACGAAGAAAAATATAATAATTAGCAAGAGCTTTTCAATTTTCCGTGACATAATCATTGAAATAAATATCAAAGAAAAACCTTTTATAAATTTAGCTTCGTTTCCCCTTCAAAGAAAGAGCACTTAAAAAGAAAAAAAAAAATCTAGCAGTTCGAAAAGTTACTCGATTATTTTCACAGTAAATATTTAGAAAATATAAGACAAATATGCAAAAAATAATAACTAACATTTAGGTCGCACTTCGCAATACCGCTTGGAATTAGTTGAGGAAAAATGCTTAAGCGTGGAACGTGACGACCCACCTCCCATTAGTGCAGGAAAATTCTACCGATAGTGCAGTAAACCGATCGATAGGGGTCAAACCATTGGAGTAGGGTAGTATGGTTTGACTGCAATTGTTCAGTTGCACTGGACCAGCGGAAAAAATCTGCTTCGCCATTGGGCGGTGTTACGTCCCATGATAAGACTTACTTATGGTCCTATGTCCCCTGGAAAGGCAGAGGGCATCCACAGTGGTTCTCCATCTCTTTTGCCTCGCGCTTAATTTCGCTCCAATATTTCCCGATCTTATTCACTTCGTCAGTAACCGTTTAGTGCCAAGACATGTCATTGTATATTTTAAACTAGCTGACTCGATAAACTTCGTATTGCCTGAGAATGAAATAATGTGTCAAAGGTTTGATAGATACGGACTAAAATGAGATTGTGGTTTTTACTATTTCCCTTCTATTTCTTCATATTTTTTTACTTTTTAGACCTTCCCTGGTCTTCCAGAAATCATTTAAAACCAAAATTAGCTGAACCAGTCCAGCCGTTCTCGAGTTTTAGCGAGACTAACGAACAGCAATTGATTTATATATATATAGATATTGTACCGTGTATATTAAATTTTCAACCTAAGATTAGGTTGAAAATAAAATATACAATTAAATTTCACGATCAAGAATACTCTACCTACCATTCAAGAGAAAAATATATGTGAAGCTACGTAATCAGAAAACGAATATATCCAATTCAAGTGTGCTTACATAGAATTATTTTACCGCAGCATACTACATACCGCCATAACGGTGTGATTTCCTCTCGCGAGATTGCCTGTCGGTTTATTCTGTTTTCAATAATTTTGTAATAACTGATGTTATGGAGTTTTAATACTCGTATATTGGCTGTGGTAGATAATTGTGTTGTGACCAGGTTTTGCGACTATATATGTATGTTTACTGGTGGTCCTCCCCCCAAAAAGGGGAGAGACTCGTGCCCAGCAGTGGGACGTATAATGGGTTACCATTATTATTTATTTATATTACTGGTGGTAGATTTCCAGTGCAGCGACTCGACGGCGTAGTCACCATTGTATTACTAAATCTGGCTGCCACCAAATGGTAATATACATAAAAAACACAGAGACATAACAACTTACGTCTCAGGGGTAGCAACGCATCTGCATTTTGACCTCTGGTTTTTGTGTAAACTTCTATAGGCTGTATAAATCAAACAGCACGTTTCAGGGACACACAGCGAATAGAATGTGTGGAGAGAACTTTTATTTCAGAACGAACAACTTCTATACATACATTATGTTCAATCAATACAATAGTTACAGTACAGACAGAAAAAGATGTCACAGATTATACACTATTTTGATATACAAACCAACACCCCCACTTATCAAAATAAGATAGGTACACACACACATGACCTCAACACTAATTTTCAACTGACATAAATATTATACAAATCACACTAATTGCTTATATCTTTTATGTGATTTGCCAAACTTTGGGCTATGTGGGTGAACTGGGGGGACTAACTGGCTGGGCCTATGGAGTGACATCCGGCACCTGCCTATATTCAACATCTCACATTATCGAATCCTACTTTAGGCAGGTGGTGACTCGCCTCTCCTTTCAACCCGATGGTCGACAGGGGGCAACACTGTTGAGAGAAGCCGGGGGTGTCGAGAGGTGTGGCCCCGGTTTCACCATCACGAGCGAGTAATCTCGAGCTCGGAGCGGGCTTCCCCGCTATTATAGACACTTCCACCCCCGAGTGTATGACTCTTTCAGAAATTTAGACAACAGCCTATTATCTAAATTTCTGCAAATGAAAATTCCATACCTCTAGCGCCCCACTCTGACCGGCCAATGAAGGCAAGCCAGAGGTTAGAGACCTGATGTTCTGTCCGGACGAGGCGGGCGGAGCCCAGTTCTCTCGGAGGAACTCGAGATGATGGTAGGGGGTGGTGTCGCTACTCACCAACAGCTCGCCACAAGCTGCTCTGCCCCCTAAAAATATGTTATTATTATGATAATAATAATGGCAACCCATTATACGTCTCAAGAGGGTGACCCAAGACATCACGCGGCGAATCCAGGTCTTTATAAACAGATGGCTACGACAGATCCTAGGTCTGCAACCATCCACATTTGCATTGTATATCTGTTTAGTTATTCGCTCGTTCGACATTCTTTCTATATGCCCGAACCATCGGAGCCCATTTTATTTTAATAGTGCTGCTTGGATTTTATAAAATTTTACCTGATTATTGAGTGGGGTAGGATTGCGTTCAAACAGTTACCAGCGACTTAGTCCGCATTTTTAATATCCATACAAAAATAAATTAAGGATTTCAAAATGCTGGAATATATGATACTAACGGCTCGCCCCGGTTATGAACGTGTACAATGAATGTATATAGCCTATAGCACTCGGGTAAGATGCAGCTTTCTAATGGTGAAAGAATTTTAGAAAACGGTCCAGTGGTTTTTGAGTGAAAACGTTACAAACATGCATACAAAAACACAAATGTTTCCTCTTTATATCCTTTGTATAGATATTTTTTCCCAAGGTAATTTTATTTAACGACAGTTGAAGTGTATTTAATTTGAAAAACTGCATATATATATTATATTTCATCTGCATTTTGAGTTTTGGTCTTTGTGTTGATGTCTATAGGTTGCAGTCACTTAACATCAATGTGAACAGCATGCTTGCTTGACACCTTCATTACATAAAATAAAATCTATCAACTAACACAATAACTTATTCTTATTACGTATTTTATTAACTAAATTCTCATGACCCACATCGATCAAACCTGACTGATACCAGGGCATTAGCATTCGGTGACAGGTGCGAGGCGCGCGATGTCACCTTCCTTTATCTTTTACTGTTTTTTTTACATGGGTTTTCTTTATCAAGCGTCTTTTGAAACTGTTTTAAGTATAATTTTGTGAAAATTTGAGGATTGTAAGACACCGTAATTGATATGTTTCATCGACACTGTTTGTTTTTTTATTGTTAACATAAATATGATATTTTCTGTGATGATTCCTATTAAAATTTTATAAAACTGGGTTACGATTACGTTAATCAATCATAAAAACACGAAAATGTTAACATTGCTTGGGCCTAGCCCACGGATACCAGGGCACTAGCATTCGGTGAAAGGTGCGAGACGCGCGTGTAACAGACGATGTCACTTTGAAATTCCGTTATTTCTGTTTCTTTGCTTGAGTCCCTTGAGTACTAGGGCATTAGCATCTAAAGACAGGTGCGAGGCGCGCGGTGATACATACAACCTTATGTCATTACTGCTCCTTTTATGAGTACATGGTTTTCTTTACGAAGCTTTTTTGAAAGAGTTTTTCTATTTTTAATTTTTTGTTGTATCAGCACGTCAACTTAGGACTGCTGCAGCACAGGCATTGAGACGACCTGGTTAGTTCAGCAGTGTGAGACGACCGTATGATTCGAAGGGTCGCGGGTTCGATCCCTGCAGTGAGACAAATATTTGTATGGCCTACAGATATTTGTTTCAGATCTGGGTGTTTGTGTATGTGATGTGTGTATAACGGCACCCACGACCCAGGCTTATACCTAGTGAGTGCAAGCGTATTTATTATTATGATGTTAATACACGACAAAGATAGTGTATAGAACACGTCTGGTGTATAAAAATTATATACACAGGACAAAATGTATACACATTTTATTGGGCCACCTTTAACAAACAGCCTCATTTCATTTGACTATGGCTCTAAAACACCTGCTTCGGTAAATAATAGCACGTTTTACTATAAATAGTACCCTCGGCCAATACTTCATAAAATATTGGACATCGTTCAAATGTCGACTGTTATTATTCTTCATTAAGCTGTCAATAGCTCAATTATCCATACTTATCTTGGGACATGGTTGTGAACGGCTTTCTAAGGTCTGGGTTCAGTTGAATTGATGTATGTTCTCAATCCAATGTGATAGACTAGTTATAATGTAAATTAAGCCGAAGTCTTTTACTAGTCTACTTCGGTAGCTTAGTGGTAAAGCGGCTGGTTATTCTGAGGTCGCAGGTTCGATTCCTGCCCGAAGTCTAATTTTTCTTTCCGTTTTTTCTTTAACTTCTAAAGTTCACTCGCGTGTGTTATTAAGAAAAATAAATATTAAAAAGACCTAAGGCTTCTTCTGAGGCTTTAGCTGATATGCTGACAAAAAATATAAGGCCGTCTATGCACTAAAACATTGGGACAGTTTTTCAAATTAAATATAGCAGAAGTGCCAGTTACGTATACAATTTTTTTGTCAAATATTATATCTATAGCTGCCATGCCATTATCAAGCGTGTAAAATTTTACAACATGCGGCAAGAGATATGCGGCAGGTTGAGTCTGTTTGCAAGCTCCCTACCAAAGTTCACTAGTAAACATGCGTGAAATGGCTGTCCTAGTGTCTGGCTTGTAGGAAGCAAATTGGATGCAATTTACTTGCAAATGCGGCCTTCAGCGGGCCATTTGCTTGCATAAGAAATGTTTTTGCATACAAGTTATTAACCCTGTTTTAATGATGTGTATAACCGTTATTTCTTGAATAAGTGAGTTTATTTTATAACTTGCAACGAAGAACTTACAGACAGGCCTTTACCAGTTATATTTTCTGTTATCTACATTAAGGTACATACAGTACAACAGTAAGTATAAAATATAATTATACTTTACTGGTGGTAGAGCTCCAGTGACGGAGCTCGAGGGCGTAGGCACCACCGCATTATATATACTTGCCGCTAAATGGTAGTGTTCAGCACTATCGTGTTCCGGTCAGGTGGTAATGTACGGCCCTATAATTTCCGGCACAGAGGCATAACACCTTAGGCCTCAGGAGTGGTAACGCATCTGCATTTTGACCTTGGTCTTTGTGTGGGTGTCTATAGGCTGCAGTCATCACTTAACATCAATGTGAACTGCATGCTTGTTTACAACTTCCATTAAATATAAAAAAAAATATATAAAATCCATATAGGAACTACCTAAAATCGAGAGATCGTGATATTTATCTTTATTAAATAAAAAACACTTGTTCCGTGATAGCTAGGTCAAACTTGAACATACCAGTAATGGCCCATCCACCACAGGGCCAATGTAGCAGTTTTCTCAGTGTTAATCCAAAAGTGTGGCAGTCAAATTAGAAGTACATTTGCCAGTGACATAAAATATGTGAAACAATAAAGCTATATAGCTAGCGTGCCATTATCAGGATTGTTATTATAGTTTGTACTGTTCTATCCACCAACATGTGGTAGATTGGTCCTGCTTTCAAATACTCTACCAAGAAGCATGACATGACACGTGTCAATACATGACAAGCGATAGCATGCGTGTTCTCTCTGTCTTGTGGGAAGCAAATGGGATGCAATTTACTTGCAAATATACCTTCAGAGAACTATTTATTTGATTGCATAAAACATGTTTTTGCATATAAGTTATTTATTATGTTTTAATGAGGTGTGTACTTTTGTTATTTCTTGATTAGTACACATATTTATATAGAACATTTAAAATCTCTTTGCTAGTTATATTTTTCTCTAAATGCTCGACGAGGGACATAAAAGGTGAAAAGCAACGTAGAAATCAAACCTATACCCTCTGATCAACCGGCAGTGGCCAACACAACAAAAAATAAGCCACCGACAGAAATTTTCTCACAAATTCAACCCAAATGCGAAGCAGTTACATTATTAATAGATTTGCCAGTGCCTGGCAAAAGATATGTGAAACAATAACTCTGTAGCCCGCATGCCATAAGCCGTATTATATATAGTGTGTACATTTATTTTTCGACCAACATGCAATAGATTGGACATGTTTGCAAACTGCCTAACAAGAAACACGTGTAAACACACGTGACAGCAATGGGTGTTTCAGTGTCTGGCTTGTAGAAGCAAATTGGATGCAATTTACTTGCAAATGTACCTTCAGTGGGCTATTTTCTTGCATAAGACATGTTTTTGCATACAAGTTGTTCACTGTATTTAGGTGATGTTTATATTTTAGATATTTCTTGAAAACTACACACTAAGTGCGAGAATATTTTGGAAAATACAGTGATTGGTTCACTTTAAGCTAAGAACCTTGGTATAAGCTTGGTGGTACGCTTCTAACGATCTGTGTTTTATGCATGAGGATTTTAAATAAAGTATCAGTTATGGTATGACAGTACTGGTACCTATAAATGTTCAAGTAAATCCAATACCTAATTTTATATTATTTTGTGCAATAACACAAGCTGGTGAAATATATATTTTTTTAAATGTAATGGAGTGGACTTCGGTAGCTCAGATAGCTAGATTAGATTCCCAGTAGTCGCGAGTTCAAGTCCCGTCTGATGTCAATTTTTTCTTTCGATTTTTCTTAAAAACATACCTTATTATTATAATGAATGCTTAAAAAATATTTGTAAAGTTCGTTCGTCAGTTACACACCTTAATTGATATTGTGTAATTTAATATATAATATATGTTGCTCACTAAGCTTACGTTATCTTAATTGGTACGTACCAGATCAAGATGGTAACAGGTATTCAGTATTCAACAATTATTGCATGACCTAGTTGTAATGTCGAGACATATACCAGCTTGACCTGTTCAGTTTTGGTACGATTCTGCCAAATCTCAGGAACGTTTGCTTGTCTTTCTAAATACACTAGCTGACCCAGCAAACGTCGTTCTGTCGTACAATAAATGTTAAAGCCGTTGTCTCTCAATCAAGTTAAAAAAGTGTTAAAGTTAATCAAGTGAGTCCCATCCCCATCTCATTTTATCATTCGTATGAAGTGGAAATGAGCAACGCGTTTGAATTAAATTGAATTTTACTGGTGGTAGAGCTCCAGGCGGAGCTCGCACTTTCCGGCACAGAGGCACCTTAGGCCTTAAGAGTAGTAACGCATCTGCATTTTGACCTTGTTCTTTGTGTGGGTGTCTATAGGCTGCAGTTATCACTTAACATCAATCTGAACTGCATGCCTGTTTGCCACTTCCATTACATAAAAAAAAGTTATCACTTAACATCAATCTGAACTGCATGCCTGTTTGCCATTTCCATTACATAAAAAATTCGTTACATATAAAATTGATTTAATAAAAAAAGAACAAAACGAAAGCGATTGACATTATACTCGAAATAGATCGAGTAATTCTCCAAAGATAAAATTACCACCAACACCACAATATAACGCAAGATTCCAATCAACAATAATTACGGTACAGATTAATAGCTAACCACCGAACTTGAATGAGTTTACCTAATAGGCGAAGTTGTGACCCTCTGGTGACGTCGAAACTCGAAAACTTTCGTCGAATACACAAATATGTACTGAACGGAAAATTCTAGATTAAATTTTTTATGTATTAGAGGTTAAATCTTAAAATGTTGTAATATTAATAAAGTTTAACCCTTAAAATTGAATCAGTTTATTATTTTAGTGGTTCATAGTGTTTTGTTTTATCAAGTATACCCACAAATTACTAAAATTCTCGTGAACGAACGTGCCTAAAGTGATTTTTATTAGCTGTTATTCTCAATAACGTGATGCTGTTTCTTTTATAAATTATTCAAGCATTGATAAAAAACAAGGTGGGTTGTAGCATTTTCCTGATGGTAGAGCTCCAGTGACGGAGCTCGCGGGCGTAGGCACCACCGCATTACCTAATATACTTGCCGTTAAATGGTAGTGTTCAGCACTATCGTGTTCCGGTCAGGTGGTAATGTACGGCTCTGTAATTTCCGGCACAGAGGCATAACAGATTTTATGTAATGGAAGTGGCAAACAAGCATGCAGTTTACATTGATGTTAAGTAATGACTGCAGCCTATAGACATCCACACAATGACCAAGGTAAAAATGCAGATGCGTTATCACTCCTGAGATCTAAGGTGTTATGCCCCTATGCCGGAAATTACAGGGCCGTGCATTACCACCTGGCCGGAACACGATAGTACTGAACACTACCATTTAGCGGCAAGGATATAAGGTAATTCGGTGGTGCCTACGCCCGCGAGCTCCGTCACTGGACTCTATCACCGGTAGATGTATAATATTCTGGTGATAATATAGAAGAAAGGCTGTTAGATTACCTAAATCCTTTCCTCAAAAGCGCGCATGGCCCCGCGGCTGGTGTAGATCGTAGGCGATCTACTCGGTTAAGCGATACGGGCGCAGTCGGGTGTGTGATGGGTGACCGCTAGTGGCAAAATTAAAATGCGCGTTTCCGTGCTTTGGAGGGCACGTTAAGCAGTCGGTATTGCAGTCGTTAAACCTCGTCGGGGGCTTTATGGGCGGTTTGTAAACATCCGACAGCGGGTTGGCCACTAACCCGTTATTATACTGCTATACCGACTGCTTAACGTGCCCTCCAAAGCACGGAAACGCGCATTAATTTTTTTTTCATTTTAATCATTTTAATTTAAATACAAAGAAAATATGACATATTACATTCTTTTGAGCCTGGCTTTTGAAAAAATGTAAGCAAGGGAATTCTCTAACAACAACCAGTAAATATACAACCACATTTATTTTATTGTGGAGTTTTAAAGCCGTTATTGTTGCTATCACGAGCAGCGGACTGCAGACATTATGAAGACATAAATCGTGACATAATAGCTATCTTGCTTTAATAAAGGAAAATACACCGGTATACTTAGACAATACAATTTATATCGTAGTAAAACAAAAACAGAGAAGCGTGAAACATGGAAGCGCGCATGGCCCCGCGGCTGATGTTGATCGTAACCGATCTACTTGGTTAAGTACTCGTGTGATGGGTGACCGCAAGTGGCAATTGAAAATGCGCGTAGCCGTGCGTCGGACGGCACGTTAAGCCGTCGGTCCCGGTTGCTGTCGATAGATAGCAGTCGTTAAACCTTGTCAGAAGACTTATGGTTTGAAAAGGAGGTTTGAAAACATGCGAGCAACGTGGTGGAGTAAGCTCCAGGCCTCCCCTCAAAAAGGGGAGAGACTCTTGCCCAGCAGTGGGACGTATAATGGGTTGCCATTATTATTATTATTATTATGGAGGACTAACTGAACTAGTGTATTCTCCTCCACTAAGAAGACGATGGGGTCGTCAAGTCCCCACGCCTACCTACCTTATCGCTTACCCTTAGTAAAAGGTAAAGGTGGGTAACTCATGGATGGATGTATCCTGCCTTCTTTTGCCTACAAAGCGCAGATATAGTGCAATGCATTTCGCAGTCAGTTTTAAAATAAAAGTTACTATGTTAAATTTGATAAAAAACCATAAGTTTAACAAATATGGGGAAAAAGTTTCTTCGCATTTTTTAAGATAATTCAAAACATTTTTTAATATAGTTTATTTAAATTTAACTAAAGTATGTATGTACTATTTTGTTCGATAACCTTTTGCCATCTTGTAGGTAGGGACATGATCCCATTGCTTTAAAAATTTTGGGACTTCTCATCAAAATACCGCGACAAGTGGATTTGGCAGTCCTCTCGTGATGTTAACCTAACATTGCATAAAGAATTCTGAAGAGACCGAAACAGGTGGAAATCTGAAGGTGCAAGGTCAGGACTATACGGCGGATGCATTAACACCTCCCAGCCAAACTCTCTTAATTTTTGCTGAGTGGCTATAGATGTTGAGGTCTAGCGTTATCATGATGAAACACCACACCCCTTCTGTTGATCAATTCCGGCCGCTTTCTCTCAACTTCTTGCTTTAATCTCATCAGTTGTTCGCAGTAGAGTTCAGAATCGATAGTCCTGCCTGGTGGTAAAAGCTCATAATCAATAATGCCCTTCCAATCCCACCACACACACAACATCACCTTATTGCGAGTTAACCTGGGTTTCGCCACAGTCTGTGAAGTCTGACCGGCCTTTGACCACGACCTTTTTCGCACGTTCTTGTCGTACGTGATCCACTTTTCACCACCAGTTATCAGCTTCTTTAAAAATGATTCGGTTTCATTACGTCGTAATAAAGAATCACAAATGAGTACACGGTTCATTAGGTTTCTTTCAGTGAGCTCGTGAGGTACCCAAATATCGAGCTTTTTTTTGTACCCAGCTTTTTTCAAATGCGCCAAAACTGTTTTGTGATCAATTCTCAGTTCTTCAGCTGCGTTGTAACTACTGATATGTCGATCTTGCTCCACTTTTTCAAAAATGGCATCCATTTTATCCGTAATAGGGCGACCAGAGCGAGGTGCATCTTTGACATCAAAATTTCCGGATTGAAAACGCTTAAACCAAATTTGTGCTATTCTCACAGACACTGCACTAGGTCCATAAACATCGCAAATTTTTTTCGCGGCTTGCTTTGCATTTTTACCTTTTTTGTAGTAAAATATTAAAATGTATCGAATTTCTTCATTAGATTCACTCATCTTGACAGTACGAAAAATAAATGAAAATCACACATTTGCATTTGGAATTATGTTCTTAAAAATTTTAACTTTCAATGATACCAAAACCGGCCAGATACAAATACTACAGCCAAAGAGATTTTATTACAAGTTCATACATACTATAATGCGAAAATACTTTTTCCCCAACCTATTATGTACCTGTTTTAACCGAAACTCAGTGTTATAAATTCGTCAGCACAACTCTCATCTTTTGAATTTCGCTGTCGTAAGTTATTATTGTAAATGCAAAGCAGCATGAAAACCCTCTGAAGTCTTTTAGATAAAGTCATTCTTCATCAATATAGGATCTCTTTCTCATCACTAACGTATGTACTGGTGGTAGAGCTCCAGTGCCGGAGCTCGCGGGCGTTGGCACCACCGCCTTACCTTATATACTTGACGCTAAATGGTAGTGTTCAGCACTATCGTGTTCCGGTCAAGTGGTAATGTACGGTCCTGTAATTTGCGGCACAGAGGCATAAGACCTCAGGCCTCAGGAGTGGTAACGCATTTATCGTCATGGTGATACAGTAAATTACCGTCAGAAACCAAAGGCACCTGTAAATTAGGGTAAGGGTAGTGATACTATGACATATAAATTTAAAAGAATGTATTTTGTCCACAGATTCTCAAACAACAACGAAGAAGTTTTCAGAAGAACCAGAGTTCGAGCGACCGATTGGAAACCACACATTCTTTCTGGGAAGAGAAGCAGTTCTTGGTTGCGCAGTCACTAATCTTGGGAAACATAAGGTGAGGTGTAAAAAATCATTAGGCGTGTGGAATAAAAGTTAAGCTGTTAACCTAGCAACACACTTAGAACTATCAGATTTTTTGTACAATAGCAGAGCTATTATATCAACTTTTTAAACAACGAAAAAATCTGGAGGAGGTTTTCAAGTCGACACGTATATTTTTTTATTTAATTTTTCATATTATCAGTGAGTCAGACGCACTAAACCCAAAATACAGCCGTAGGATATATTACTATGTATAATATGCCACTTCTGGTTATTCAATGGCTGCCAGGGTATCCATTAATCCAGTTTCGAGCTATTAAATTCCAATAGTACAAAAATGCTCATCG
Organism: Macrosoma leucophasiata; assembly: GCA_036365455.1. NCBI lineage: Eukaryota > Metazoa > Arthropoda > Insecta > Lepidoptera > Hedylidae > Macrosoma > Macrosoma leucophasiata. The sequence continues at coordinate 16,636,624 of JAWQUS010000021.1, forward strand.
TTCGTAAACAACTTTGTACGTTAAAACTGCAGTCGATTTAAGTAAGTTGAATACTTATTTGTTTTCAGCTTTACGCATGATGCCCATAATTTACAGAATAAATATCCTCTACGGGATATTAAATACGTCACTTAAATATTTAAATGGTGGCCGGCGTATCATGAGGGCCATTAATCTAGTGCCGAGTTATTCTATGACCTCTATTGATATCCAACTATGCTTAATATACAGACTAATGATTGAGCATTCCCTAACAATGAAAATTTGTTTTACTATGATGAAGGTGTATAGTGAAGGGTGCATGGCCCCGCTGCTGGTGTAGATTGCGAGCGATCTACTCGGTTGAGCGATACGGGCGCGGTCGGGTGTGTATAGGTGACCGTGCATCGGGCGGCAGGTTAAGCCCCGACGGCTTCCTACCTACCGATCCCGGTTGCTATCGGTAGATAGCAGTCGTTAAACCTTGTCGGAGGCGTTATGGGCGGTTTGAAAACATCCGACAGCAGGTTGGCCACTAACTCGTATCTCCACCAACCCGCTTTGGAGCAGTGTGGTGGAGCAAGCTCCAGACCTCCCTCCAAAAAGGAGAAAGACTTATGCCCAGCAGTGGGACGTATCAAGGGTTTCCATTGTTGTAGTTGTTTGTCGTTGTTGTGTATCCTAAACTTTTTCGGCCACGTTATCGTAACGAGGTATCAATCGAACGCTTGTTAGTGCAGGGACGAGTTGAGGTCACACGTGCCAGAGGCGGGTCGCCTATAGAAGGTAAACAGATCAGTTAAAATCCGCATTAGGCGGACGTCTCTAAGAATGCTCCCGAAAGGCAAAAACACGCGATAAGTAGCCAAGGCTAGTGAAGTAAGCCACTACACTTGGAAATACGACCACGGCCACTCTCAAGAGTGTAACGCAAGAGAAGAAGAAGAGTTCGTGAGCTTTGTTACACACTATTGTGTTAAGACAGAGTATTATAGTATCTATTTTAAGCTGTGGTAGAGCTCCAGTGACGGAGCTCGCGGGCGTAGGCACCACCGCATTACCTAATTTACTTGCCGCTAAATGGTAGTGTTCAGCACTATCGTGTTCCGGTCAGGTGGTAATGTACGGCCCTGTAATTTCCGGCACAGAGGCAAAACACCTTAGGCCTCAGGGGTGGTAACGCATCTGCATTTTGGCCTTGGCCTTCATGTGGGTGTCTATAGGCTGCAGTCATCACTTAACATCAATGTGAACTGCATGCTTGTTTGCCACTTCCATAAAATTAAAAAAAAAAAAAAAAAATCTGGCGCTTAACACTCTCTGCCTGGCGTGAAGATGCATACATACATACATACAAAGTATTATAATGTGGCTCCAAAATTTTCGTACAAAAGTATAATAAAGGCTACAAATTTGGCAACGCTTTGCCTTAAGACAATTTGACGCTTGATTAAAAAAGCTCGCTCTTTGCCTACCGCGTAAGGGACTTGACGTGAGGAGTCATATTTATGGATACTTTGGAAGCGATATTCAGCTAGATAGAGAAAAAAAAAGGTATATAAGTACTTTGTATTTTATGTAAAAAAGATCTTGCGAATAATTCTTATAATATTCCTTGTTCGATAAATACACCCTATGGAGTATTTAATACGTCACTAGTGTGTATTTAAATGGCTGCCGGCGTATCACAAGAGCCATTAATCCAGTTCCGAGCTATTATATGACCCTATAGATAACTGTGCTTGATACACAAGCTATCGATTGATTATTCTTTTAGTGTAAGATTGTCCATTCATCGAGGAAGGCTTTAAGGCTACTTATATAACATCACGCTAAGATGAATAGGAGAGGGTAGGTAACATTGCAAAAACGCGAAGCCGGGCCGCCAGTTTAAAAAATAAAATCTCAATTCGTGTTAATCGCTCAATAGTACAAAATACTCCTTAAAACCTGGACAAAGTTATAAATCCCATCCATAATCCGTGAGTCACCATATCCAACTACATGTTCGTGATCCATTCGCATCGTTAAGCTCAATCTACACTAATGGCGAGGCAATAATTAACAGGACGAGTCAAACGTCAGCAACGGTGAACATCCACAATTCAAGCGCGGCCAAGCAAGAGAGATTTTGATAGCTTTTCGATTTTCTGATAAAATGTTGTTGACACATTTTTAAGGTCGTTTTTTAAACAAAAACGCCTTTTTATGAGATGCACGTTTATATTGCTTAATTCTATCCTATACAGTAATAAAACATACATAAACATAAAATGCTTTACAGTCCGAATTCGTGTCAAGTTTAGCAGCTGATAAAAATTCACCAGTTAATAGAACCTAGTTCTATTACCTGATGAGTTTGTACTCTTTCTCAGTAGTAATTCTATATCAACTACATAGTGTAATGAAACCCATCCATGACCTATTAGTCAACATAAAACATCGCACATCGTATTCGCGATACAATCTATTCCCATCGTTAAGCCCAATCTACACTCATGGTGAGGCAATAATTAACAGAACGAGTCGAATGTCAGCACGGCGCACATCCACATTTCAAGCGCGACCAAGCAAAAAAGAGTGTAATGGGTTTTCGTTTTCCTGATACATGTTCTTGACACCTTTAGGGTTGTGTATTATTTTTTTTAATTTCCTGATGGGATAGATAGGCAGTGCGGAGCGCCAATCATCGCTATCCTTATGACCATTCTATGTGTTTATTGTGACAGTCTCATTGGAATAAGAAAAAACACAGTTGTATACGTCTACTCAAGCCTTAAGGCTATTCACAAGTATGTTATAAAGTTTACACAGTCCTTATTATACAAAAGATATTTCTAAAACTATCACATATAAACGGATTACAGTAGATAAATACAAATAATATTACTCATATTTATTTAAGAATCAGAAGAAGAGTTTTAAGATCTTTTAACTTTTGTGTTCTTTTAATAATGCCTGTGTAAACAAAAGACATGACTATACTTTTGTATTATTGAAAACAGAGAGAAGGTACTTTTTAATCACGAAGACATTATGAAAGAGGACATTGTCGTCTGCTGTCTAAATAAAACAGATAAGATTTTAGTCTAGACAAAGTATACAACGTTATTTATCTAAAGTATTATACAACATCTGCAGCATTAATAAAAGCTCCAATTTGAACATCTGTTCACTGTTTTAAAATTATATTTATAATTTTATAACGATAATGATATCTGAAAGTCGAAACAGTTCGTTTGTAGTTGCGACATTAGTACACAAACTTTAGCAGTTTGCTTGATAAACGGGTATTCACAATGACCAAGTTGCTAATATTAGGGGCATTATGGTAAGTTTATAATTACTGGGTCCATTAATGTAATGGATCTCAGGACCTGCAACTTTGGTGTCGTTATCATCTTTATCAATTATCAACGTTAATTTGAAACCTTGAAATTTTCTTTATATTAAAACCATTAGTTTTAGGCCTATGCGATGATTTAAACTTAAACAAACACACACACATACACAAGTATGTAGTAGTACCTTCAGTCTATCTATGAGTAAATTTATTTTTACTGATTTATTTCGTACTTTAAATTAAATTTAACAAGTTGTCGGAACGTGACAATTCCGCCGTCCACTAGTGGGGATGTTTTTTTCTGTTAGTTCAGTTAGTTAACCGAACGAACGAGAAATCATTCGAATAGGGCGTAGTAGTAAATGCAATTCTGCAGAATGGCTAACAGCGTCCCGCGATAAAAGTACCGTCACTACGATCGCTAATCATGGTGATTATGACATTTCCCCAGGTGACGCACAACCCTGTTTGGGGCATCTTTGGGAAGGCTGTTGTCCATGAGTGGACGTGTTTGAGTGATGATGATTAAATTATTCTTATTGTTTTAATAAAACAAGAATTTCATGTTTTTCAAAAAAAACTAATCTTCGCTATACAAAATCTAAAAGTAACTCTGCCTAACTCAATAGGGAAACATATTAATTATTTGTTTATTAGATAGTAGCAATCTTAGTTCACAGCATTGTATTTTCTATTAGTATAATCTCATAGATTCAGTAACATTCTCTAGTTTGGGTTATCACTGAGCTAAGAAATGCCAACCTGCACTTGTTAGCTCTCCAAACTAGTACTAGTATACGTAACTTCACGCCTGTAATCCCCGAAGGGGTAGGCAGAGGTAAAAGCATGCATTCAAGTATACATGCAAACACCCACGATTCGCCGGTTACGTTTTTGGCCCATGTAACAGGTGGCGAGCCTGTTGACATCTCCGGGCACATTACCAAACTTCAAGGTACTGGGAAATTTCCAGAAAATGGAAAAATCCCAATAGAACCAGAGATAATGGACTTTACACCATCATCTCTGATAACCCCCTACCCGGGAATCGAACCCAGGACCTCAGCGTAGTAGTAGTGGCCTGCTACCACTAGGCTACCGAGGCAGTTTTACTAGTATAGTAGTGCTTATATAATCCGCACTGAAATTCTTGACTAAAAATTATGCTACCGGAGAAATCCTTGACAAACTCCAGCAGACCTTAACCCTGTGGTACCTAGACCCAGATATTTCTCACTAATTACGACACAAGTATCGATTGATTCATATATATTCCCCCCAAATTCTATCTCACACATTCCATTTACCTTTTACGGATCTTCGACCTGTCGAGACGGGCGACATGACCCATGTCCGTTCCTATCACCGCTTTGGCCGCTTTTCGTGCCGATGGGACGGGTTAGTTTGCCTTGAAATACTCTAACCCGCGTTGCTTTGGTGTCAAAATTGCATTCCATTGGTAAGAATTGTGAGGAAGGAATATAGGAATTCACGCATTGGATCCGAAAATTCTGAACTCACTTTCAGTTAAGAAAACAACCGCCACAATGAATAGAAACTGTTTGTTGGGTTAAATTATCCATGTTTGTTTTCAATACGCTAAAATTTAAAGATCTTCAAAGACACTTTACTTTTATTCGCGTTATGTAACTTGTATCATCATTAAATCTTAACCCACATTGGGCTAAGTATGATTTCTTGCCAGGATTGCATTCCATTGGAAAGCGTCGCGTTGAAATTTTGGATTGACCTTCAAGAATTTTAAAGTACAATACAGCATTGTAAAAACTGTTTGTTTTTAGTAAAAAAACACCTAAAAGAGATCTTCGAAGATATTTTACTTTTGATTGCGTTGTTGTACAAATTATAATTATTTGTTGTTGTAATTTTACTGGTGGTAGAGCTCCAGTGACGGAGCTCGCGGGCGTAGGCACCACCGCATTACCTAATATACTTGCCGTTAAATGGTAGTGTTCAGCACTATCGTGTTTCGGTCAGGTGGTAATGTACGGCTCTGTAATATCCGGCACAGAGGCATAACACCTAATGCCTCAGGAGTGGCAGCGCATTTGCATTTTGACCTCTGGTCATTGTGTGGGTGTCTATAGGCTGCAGTCATCACTTAACATCAATGTGAACTGCACGCTTGTTTGCCACTTGTATTACATAAAAAAAAAATTTAAAAAAAAATTCTACGTTATACGTCTACGAAAGTTACACACGTTCGACGTGCCTACTCCCCTGTCCTCAAACCACAGACTTAGACCCTAGCGTGACAGGTATCGGTCCCTTTCAACGGTTTAGCCGCATTTCGTACCGACGGCAATAAGTCTGTAGGTACGCGTTAACTTGTAACATCCTAACCCACATTGCGGCATTCTCTCTTGCCAAAATTCTGTTCAATAGGTAGGTGTGAAATAACGCTTTTGGTAGATATCATCCGTAATTACGTTGATAACGTTACTTCGCGGGTGCATTCTCGAAAGGTAGTCAGAGTGAATGTATTCCAACTAATACGCGCAGGGACTGAAGAATGATTTAGCAAAATTACACGGTAACTTCTACTAAAAGGACAATCAAGAACTGGCTAAAAAAAAGCTTCTACATAATAAATCTACATCTGGCCCAACTGATTTTTTTCGTGATTTTAGGTTACTTCCATATTAAGGTCATTTGTAATGAGGAGTCCAATGACGCGATAAAATATTGTCATACATTTTTTTTATGAAAAAGGAAGTGTGAGGAAGGCAAACAAGCATGCAGTTCACATTGATGTTTAGTGAAGACTGCATCCTATAGACACCCACACGAAGTCCAAGGTCAAAATGCAGATGCGTTACCACTCTTAATGCCTCTTTTCGTTATGCCTCTGTGCCGGAAATTACAGGGCCATACATTACCACCTGAGCGGAACACGATAGTGCTGAACACTATCATTTAGCGGCAAGTAAAGTACGTAATGCGGTGGTGCCTATGCCCACGAGCTCCGTCACTGGATCCTCGGGCGCGCGACTTCGTATGCGCAGGATTAGTATTACACACAATATCTTTATAAATTGTAGCCTATGTGTCATTATAATGTATAAGATATTATTGCATAGTTTCATTAGAATCCATTCAGTAGTTTTTACGTGAAAGACTGACAGACATCCATCCATACATACATAAAAACTTTCGTATAAGTAGGATTTCAAATATAATCTTCGATATTTGGTTTGCATTGCTTCGACAAGCCAAAAACAAATTAGTGATGTTGCGAACTTGTATTTTATAGAAAAATATTTTATGTATAGACACTCAATTTGTCCTCGTGGGAATTTAAGATTGTTTAGTATTTACCCGGGCGAAGTCGTGGGCGCAGCTAGTAAATAATAAATTACTCCTTATTACATAAGCTATCTACCAGTGAAAGCCCCGTCGAAATCCGTTAAGCCGTTCCCGAGATTAGCCCCGCCAAACAGACAGACAGACAAAAATTGTAAAAAAAATTGTTTTGGTATATGTACTGTGTATACATACATATATTATGCATTTAGTAAAAAACGGTTATTTTTATATTACAAACAGACACTCCAATTTTATATTTTTTGTATAGATTGATATCATAAAAGATACGATTGTTAAGATACTGATAGCGCTACGGTACTTTTCCCCATCTGCCCGATCTGGAAATCGAACCCTATACATATCGTTAAGTAAGGTAATATCAAACCATTAAGCCACTGAGGACTTTCCAAACGCCTAGTAAATGAAATAGTTTATCCCCAAAATCTCAATGGTAAATAAATCAAGATGAAAACTCATGAACTCTGCACGTCACATACCAAGTGAGGAAGCGTCACAGGCCGTAATTACTTGGGAACATACACGTGTCTAACCTACATAGCGACGCCATTACAGCTCTTTGTTCAGAATGTATTAGTTTAAAACATATGTTTGCGAGTTGAAGATGAATGTACTTTAGTGATTAGTTATTTATTGGGGTTAATACACTTTCGAAATATTAAAATATGTCAAGCTAAAAACATTTCATTATTTGTTATTTATAATAATAATGACAACCCTTGATACGTCCCACTGCTGGGCACGAGTTTCTCCCCTTCTTGGGAGGAGGCCTGGAGCTTACTCCACGCTGCTCCAATGCGGGTTGGTGGACATAAGGTGTATTCTATTTTGTTGGAAGAATGCTAAACACACCCATACAGATAATCAATTTATAATTTATATTAATATTTGTGGTCTGTAGCGCGACTGCCTGTGCCTTTGTCTATTCTGTTCTGAACCGTGCAAAAGTACGCGTTAGTTATTTCTATTTTCCGTGTTTCGTTAAGTTTCCCACATATTTTAATTAGGGTTTTTGAACCGCCCAAAAAGCCTCCGACAAAGTTTAATGACTGTTATCTATCGATAACAACCGGAACCGACGACTTAACGTGCCCTCAGAAGCACGGAAACGCGCATTTTTCATTTTCCACTGTCCTAGCGGTCACCCATCACACACCCAAACGCGCCTAACCGACTCGATCGCTGCCGATCTACATCAGCCGGGGAGCCATGCGCGCTGCATGCATACGACGCCTGCCTGTCAATGAAATAATACTTTCTATTTATTTTAGTGTTAATGTGAATAATAAGGCAATGTCATCATCATCATCATCATTTCAGCCAAAAGACGTCCACTGCTGGACAAAGGCCTCCCCCAAAGAATGCCACAACGAACGGTCCTGGGCCGCCCTCATCCAACGATTGCCCGCGACCTTCACCAGGTCGTCGGTCCACCTCGTGGGGGGCCTGCCTACGCTTCGTCTTCCGGTACGCGGTCGCCACTCTAGAACTCTTCTGCCCCAACGGCCGTCAGTTCTGCGAGCTATGTGCCCTGCCCACTGCCACTTGAGTTTCGCTATTCGATGGGCTATGTCGGTTACTTTGGTCCTCATGCGGATCTCCTCATTTCTGATTCGATCTCGCAGAGTAACTCCGAGCATAGCCCTCTCCATAGCTCTCTGAGTGACCTTGAGCCTTCTTATGAGGCCCATAGTGAGCGACCACGTTTCTGTTCCGTATGTCATCACTGGCAACACACACTGGTCAAAGACCTTCTTCTTCAGACACTGCGGTAAATTGGACGAGAAGATATAACGCAGCTTCCCGAACGCTGCCCATCCGAGTTGGATTCGGCGATTGACCTCTTTCTCGAAGTTGGACCTACCTAACTGGACCGTTTGTCCCAGGTATACGTAATCGTCAACAACTTCGAGTGTAGTACCCTCGACCATAACAGGAGTGGGCATAACAAGGACATTCGACATAATTTTCGTCTTGTCCATGTTCATTTTAAGGCCCACTCGTTGGGAGGCCCTACTGAGGCCATTGAGCTTTGTGCCAAGGTCTTCCAGGGTCTCAGCCATGACTACGATATCATCCGCAAATCGGAGGTGGGAGATGTACTCGCCGTTAATGTTGATGCCGAGTCCGTTCCAGTCCAGAAGCTTGAAGACATCTTCCAATGCAGCGGTGAACAGTTTCGGAGATATGACATCTCCCTGTCTCACACCTCGCTGCAGTTGGATAGGTTTCGAGTTCTGGTCCTGAAGGCGAACCGACATAGTGGCGTTTTCGTACAAGCTCCTTAGCACCTCGATGTATCGGTAGTCGAAGGCAATGTAAAATGTATTTAATTAAAAAAACACGTTAACCCAAATAGCGATGTCATTACCGTTCGTTGTTAAATATTCATTCACAATCATTTAAAATACATTTGTTTATGGCTTGAAAATAGACGAAAGTTACCATTCGGTTATTAGACTTTACTTTTTAATAACGGGAAATGGGAATCAGAAATGTTTTCCGAAATTGAAATTCAGAATTTAGTAAAAATAGATTTTGCTTTTAGTCTGGATTTGAGGTATAACAAAAAAGTATTAAGCTTATATCACAGGCTTTTGAGATAAAGTATAGAAATGGATTACACAAAGCTTAAGCCCCGCAAAACTCTACGGTGACTTTTTTATGTGTTGAAGATGACAAACAAGCATGCAGTTTACATGGATGTTAAGTGATGACTGCAGCTGATTGATAACAAAACCAGAGGTCAAAATCCAGATATATTGCCACTGAAACCAGTTATGTCTCTGTGGTAGTTATTACGGGGCCATACATTACCATCTAACCGGAACACGATAGTACAAACACACTACTATTTGGTGGCAGATAGATTTGGTAATGCAGTGTTGCCTACACTCTCGAGCACCTACACTGGAACTCTACCACAAGTAAATAATTGGTTGAATGTGTCGTGTTTTAAAATCTATATACAAAAATCAATTGCTTTTCGTAAGTCTCGCTAAAACTCGAAAACGGCGGGAACGATTTTGCTAATTTTGGTTTTGAATGATTAAAAAGGAAATATGAAGCAATAAATTGAAAGGAAATAGTAAAACCCACAATTTTATTTTTCCATAGTTTTTATTAGTCCGTATCTATCAAACCTTTGGCACATTATTTCATTGTGAGGCAATACGAAGTTTGCCGGGTCAGATAGTTGAAATATATTTTTAACCCAAACAGCGATGTCATTACCGTTCGTTATTCATTATTCATTCACGATCGTTTAAAATAGCTTTGTTTGAGCCTTGAAGATATCTAGATGAACGTTTCCGTACAGTTGTTAGATTTTACTTTTTTCCGATTAAAACTGGATAACTGGAAAGCGCATTCGGAAATAATTTTCCCGAAATTGAAATTCTAGATCTAGGATTTGCTTTTAGTCTGGATTAGGGGTAAAACAAAAAAAAGTATTGCACTAAAATCTAAGGCTGAGAGTACATAAAAAGTGTTTATAGGGTGATCACTGAATTATAAAACCGATATGGAACTATTCAGTATAAGATACAGATGTGTATCTAATACGTTAAAAATTGATTAAACAAGAAGTATAAAAGAAGCGAGTACAATATTTCGTTAGCAGTTATGTTCGTCTTATGTATCTTCATGCCTGGAATCTTACGGGATAGGCAGGGGATAGGCAAATAGTCCGGAGCGTCAGATATCCCGGTCCTGACTTCCCGTGCTTCTTCTTCTTAATTAGAAGTTAATGCTTTATTTTTTTCGATTAGGTATGTAAATTTAAAGTATTTCATTATATGGATTAATTATAAAATGTCATTTCGTTTGAAAATATTCAATTAAGTCTTATCAATTTTTATTCTGGCAATTTAATGTTCATCAGAGAGTTTATATTTAAACAGAATTCGGTTCTGAACAAACATGCATTTATTTGAATAACATTAAATGAACCTGAACATAACTATCCCATTAACATGTGATAGTTATGTTCAGGTTTACTCAAACAGAGTTAGATAATTAATTTATTTGAAGACTGAATTTGATTGTAATTAGTGAATTAATGATTCGAGAACAATGTGATGTATTCAATAATATCGTGTCAATCAGTTTTAGTACAAAGGGGACTTATCGAGGAAAAAACAAAAGAAGTGCAAAACAATGGGATGTTATTCGGTATAGCGTGGAAAAACGTAATGGTGACTTAATTATTGGGCCGAAAATGTCAAAGAAAATGTTCGTAATCTGTATACAAAATCAGAGATTGGAGAGTTATCCTCTAACACAATGGCCACCGTGTTTATGACAATAATGAATTAATTTGTTAGGTAGCGTAATCTTCTAAATTAAGAAAAGTGCAAAAAATACCTACCGTTGAAGTAAAAGCTTTATCGTACATGGGATTTGACATAATCATATACATTATATATTTTCATACCGTACCGAAATTCCAGGGAAGGTTTAACCTTCCCTGGAATTTCAAAAATCATTGAAAACCAAAATTAGCCAAATCGGTGCAGCTGTTCTCGAGTTTTAGCGAAACTAACGAACGGAAATTGATTTTTATATATATATGGAAGATATATAGACAAGATATACAAAATATACCTACGGCCTTTACTATAATATAAAATGATATTTTTCCTTGACCAAATAGGTCGAGTAGTCGATGTCGGAGGGTGGGGTCAAGAGTCTTAGAAATAGGCGACCATAGCTATATGAAAAGAATGATGAATGTAGAAGAAATACGGGAGGTGTGTCAGATCAGGATAACTTTCGCTCTATACTCGCCTACCACGTAAGGGATATAGCGACACATACATATTAAATATACAATATTGACAACCCGGTTAGTCCAGCGGTGTGAGACGACCGTTTGATTCGAAGGGTCGCGGGTTCGATCCCCGCACCGGGACAAATATTTTTATGACCTACAGATATTTGTTTCGGGTCTGGATGTTTTTGTATGTGTTGTATGTGTAGGTACATACGGCATCCACGACACAGGCACACCGCGGACACTCCGCCCAAATGCCATAGAAACGCTTAATATGGACTCTATTACACAGACATCAATCAGTGACGTGTATTTACACGTACACCTGTGTGCGTAGCACGTAGAGAATACCAAACGTCGCCCATAACAGGAGGAGGTTCGGTGAGGCGGGGAAATCGGGCGGGACGTCGAAGGTGTCCATTCTATACGTAGTATTATTACATATTCTCTGACACAGTTTTATACCTAGTATGGGCTGTGAGTGTAAGCGTATTAAAAAAAAAAATTCCTACGACAATTAAAAGTATATTTGCTAAGTACGCAATTAAATGTACAACAATGACAAACAAGTGAATAACTCGTAATAATTAACTCTATAACACTTAAATTAGTACACCTAGTATGTGGTCTAAGTCTAGACAATTTTCTCAATGTATAACCTGCTCCATCTAGTAACTTCAAGTTAACGTATGGACCTAATTTTCTCATATGGGGAGAATCTCCGAGGACACATTTCCCGGCGATTGCTCTTAGGAAATACGCTCATTTTGATATTATTTAGGGTCGTCGAAAATATTTGTGTTGTTGTGGGTAGTTTATGCTTGTATTAATATGTATTATGAGTTGCTAGAGGGCTGCCTTGCGAAACTTTGAATTTATTCACGATTTTTTAAATGAACATAAAAGATCTTTATTTTTCTGCACATTTAAGGCTGGAGTTCTTAAGTTTAAAGAATCTTTATTTCTCTTATGACATACATTGGTCACTTAAATGAGAAACTTATGAACTAAATAAATAAATTATTGTGTCCGGCAGAACTGTGTGTAGGTGTAAGGTGCGTGTGCTAAATTGTTGATACATTTTGATTTACTTAAAAAATAATAACAGTTTTAGATTCCTTGTTCAAATCGCAAGAAATTTTGCTACGCACAGTATTTTTACTGGTGGTAGAGCTCCAGTGACGGAGCTCGCGGGCGTAGGCACCACCGAATTACCTAATATAACTTGCCGCTAAATGGTAGTGTAAAGCACTATCGTGTTCCGGTCAGGTGGTAATGTACGGCCCTGTAATTTCCGGCACCGAGGCATAACACCTTAGGCCTCAGGAGTGGTAACGCATCTGCATTTTGATCTTGATCTTTGTGTGGGTGTCTATAGGCTGCAGTCATCACTTATCATCAATGTGAACTGCATGCTTCATTGCCACATCAAGAAAAAAAAAATACAAAAACGCAATATTAACAAAGATATTTTAAGATTTCTTGAACTCGGCACCGATCTCGCAAGCTTCAAAATGAAATTAATTTTAAACATCCCACTTCAGCCCTAATAACGTCCACCGCTGGACCAAGGCTTCTTCAAAGACAGTGTGCGTCATTAGGGGAGAATAAGCCATAATCGCCACGGTTGGCATTCGCATTGGCAATCGCAGTGACGACAGTCTTATCGCGGGATGTTGCTCTCCATCCCGAGTTATAATATTCACTATTATATTGTATGTCATGTTAGAAGGAACTTCGCGCAATCACAACTTACTAATGAATTAAGAACTTTGTCAACAGGATTATTTGACCCTGTAATAACTATTGCAGAGAAATAACAACTTAGGTCTCAGGGTTTCGTTTGACCTCTGGTTTTCTGTGTAGATGTATATAAGGTTAATTAATTATTTTACAAAAATAATAGGAACTAGTACACACCCCTGTGAAACGCCCCTTTGTTCTTTATTCCTTACTATAGGTCGCGCCACGTAAAAAGAACGCTGGCGGTCAAGCTGCGCGTCATGTGTTTTTATTTCATTTTATGTTATTCTATGTAATATAGTTTTCAATCTGCCTACCAATACACGAAACCGCAAGCGAAAGCTAGATCAAAAATAAACCAATAGGGCTAGTACTTTCGTGCGCGAGTGTACCGATGCGCGAACACATCCCTTCTACTTTCTTCCAGCGTTCTTTTTACGTAGCGCGACCTATACTGTCCGTTGAATATAAGATATAGGGTCAGTGGATGTTTGTCAAATAATGACACAAAAGCGAGTTCACAAGCTTAATGTCGCATTGATGGGCGAATGGACACCTGCAAATCGATACTATTAGATTTTGAAGTGGAATTTATGACATCACATCTTTCTATCTTTCTGTGTTAGTAGAAAAATAAAGGCGTAGATATTTTCCAATATTTTCGAATTCCACGCACACATTATAAGGTTATTTTTATTTTAATGAAAAATGGAAAGAAAAATGTGACTTCAGGCGAGACAAACTTTTCATTTTTCAAATTTTTCTTTAAAATAAAAATATATTTCACAAGCATGTGTTAATGCGAAATAATATAAAAACAATTACATTATAAGGTTGTCCGTTTGCAAATGGGGTCATTGTCCGTTGAATATAGGACAAAGGGGCAGACTAATATCGAGACAAGAGCTTTTATGTAAGCTTGCTACTGTGTCGATGCATCGGATATCTGCATTTATATTTTCAGGGTAAGTTCTGAAGAAAATACGGTACACTAATAAGATCACTAGTAGGTCTGTCTGTACATCTGTGACAGCCAATTCCAATCTTTTTTTTATGTAATGGAAGTAGCAAAAAAGCATGCAGTTCACATTGATGTTAAGTGATGACTGCAGCCTATAGACACCCAAACAAAGACCGGGGTAAAGATGCAAATGCGTTACCACTATTGAGGCCTAAAGTGTTATGCCTCTGTGCCGGAAATTACAGGGCCGTACATTACCACCTGACCGGCACATGATAGTGCTGAACACTACCATTTAGCGGCAAGTATATTAGGTAATGTGGTGGTGCTTACGCCCGCGAGCTCCGTCACTGGAGCACTACCACCAGTAAAAACTGTAAAAAAACTGTTCTGTAAACAGATAGGTGAAGGTTGACCTAGATTCGGCTCCCCTACTCTATGTGGTAATTTAAATAATTTATGTACCTATTGTCTATAATTTGGTGTACAGTTAAGAATATATTATTATGATACATCCCTCACCAGCTACAGATATCATTCACCATACATCACTCCCCACTTCGGAACCCTTCATGGGCGAGTCCGACTCGCACATGGCTACTTTTTATAGTTTTAAACGTCAGATTTTTTCGACTTAATTTCAAACATTGCCGGTAGTCATTGGTTTGCGAATACGGGGTCATTGTCCGTCGAATATAGGACATAGGGGCAGTTGCTGTTAGACAAATATTGAGACAAGCTATACGTAGCTAGCTATTACGTAAGCTTGCTACCGCATCGATGCGCAAAATATCTGCATTTATATTTTTAGGATTCCGTAATTCAAAAGGAAAAACCGGTCAAGTGCGTGTCGGGCCACGCCCAGTGTAGTATTCCGTAGTTTTTAGGTTTGATTAATGTAATGAAAAAAAATATAAAAATATTTTCTATAGAGTTGTTCAAAAAAAATCGAGTAGGTATTACAATTGGTCGACTATTACTGTCACACTTGTAAAGTCAGTGTGATAGTTTTCCTTTTAATTTCATTCTATGTAGCTACTTTTGCCGTAACGTTTCAATTACTAACAACAACCGTTTTATTGGTAGAGGTAGGGGGGGGTCACTTGACTCTTACGAAAATTTGCACTTTAAATCTTTATAAGTCACGAACAGTTAACTAAATCGAAAAATGATATTTGCACATCCCTAACATTTTTGAAAAACCTATCCAACAATACCCCACACTATATGGAAATCGAAGATTAAAAAAATATATATGCGCGCGTTATATGTAGGGACGTGACGTATGTCCCTGAATAAATTTATTTTTCATGTTTTTATGCTACCACTTTGTTGAATACTTGTGCCAAATTTCAAGTCTCTAATACCAATACTTTTGGCGCTAAGCCGCGGACGGACAGACAGATACACAGACGGACATGGCGTGGTGAAAATAGCTATAAGGGTTCCTTGTTTACTACGGAACCCTAATTAGAATATTCAAGTACAGAACTATCAATTTCAGCTTGTATCCGCTCTTTAGAGTAGTGGCGTATAAGTGATTTTAATGAATAGTGTCGATGCAGATACAGTTGCAGTAGAATGCGGCATTGCGAACAAACTTCGAATGGCTTTTTGTCTCAATATTTTACCGTATACGGAATGCAAACTGCAACGATACTGATTTTCGATCTAACAATGTGAACGTCATTACTAGTTTTCTATATTTTTGTGCCTTTATTAGGATAAAGGAGTGTGTGTGGTGTATGCATTTAAACATCCATTGTATTTTATTTTAAAGAAAAATGGAAAGAAAAATTTGACTTCAGGCGAGACTCGAACTAGCAAGGCAATAAATGTGAAGGAAAGATTTGACAAATCGGGCAGGACTTCAGTAGCTCAATTGGAAGAGCGGCTGGACTAGATTCCCAGAGGCCGCGAGTTCGAGTCTCGCCTGAAGTCAAATTTTTCTTTCCATTTTTCTTTTTTTTTAAATAAAATATATTTTACAAGCATGTGTTAATGCGAAATAATATAAAAACAATCCATTGTATGCATCCACCCACGCAATAAAATTCCTAAGTAATTAAGTAACTTATATTTAAGCTCGCATATAATAGACCAGCTAACAAATACGAGTAGATCTATCATTCATAACTGCTACTAGTAATAAACTTATTAAGTAATCAATCCTTTACATTCACACGTTCAAGTCAGTGTCGAACTGGGAGCGTGGCGAAGCGTTTTTATTTTGTTATGTATAGTTGAATCTAGTCAAATAAAAAAGCGAAAGCGAACCGAATGCGTGCCGATACCGAGGCGAAACGAAAGCGTACGCCAATACAAACAAAGAGCAAGAGCGGCACGCGAAAGCGAACCGTGATGGTCGTGTTTATTTACAAAAGGTTTTTACAAAAAGTATATCTTTTAAAAATACATAAGTTACATAATATATTGTCGTCTTTAGAATCTGTTCCGTTCGCATTTTCTCTCACAGGATTCCTAGAGTTGCTAAATTCGATATATACGGTTTACCTGTAAAACTCTACTGTAAAGGCAATCCTATCAGTTGCTCTAATGTGTATGGCTACCTTTAGGTATATCGGTCATTTGGAGCTTACACTTTACCTACTCTGTAACAAGCTTATATCATAAACATATTTGTAAATATGGCTAACATGCACTTGTTAGCAATTATATACTCATGTTTAAAGAAATTATTTACTGGTGTTAGAGTTCCAGTACTGGCCTAGAGGGCGTAGGCATCATCATTTAACCCAATCCATCTGTCGCCAAATGGTATTTTTCAGCACTATTGTGTTCAGATTTGATGGTAACACATACGTAACTTCATAACTTCACGCCTGTAATGCCCGAAGGGGTAGGCAGAGGTAAATGCATGCATTGAAGCATACATGCAAACACCCACGATTCGCCGGTTACGTTTTTGGCCCATGTAACAGGTGGCGAGACTGTTGACATCTCCGGACACATTACCAAACTTCGAGGTACTGGGCAATTTCCAGAAAATGGAAAAATCCCAATAGAACCAGAGATAAAGGACTTTACATCAATATCTCTGATAACCTCCTACCCGGGAATCGAACCCAGGGCCTCAGCGTAGTAGTAGTGGCCTGCTACCACTAGGCTACCGAGGCAGTTATGGTAATATATATGGCTCCGTAATATCTATCACAGAGACGTAACTACTTAGGTCTTAGGGGTGGCAACGTATTTCCATTTTGACTTCTGGTTTTTACATATAAATGTCTATAGGCTGCAGTCATCACTTAACATCAATGGGAGCTGCATGCTTGTTTGTTACCTTCTTTACTTATAAAAAAGAAATACGTGACTGTATATATAAAATCCTTGCTTAATATGTAATTGTCACGTTATGCAGGCACTAATGGAATATTAAATGCACGATAATTGCTAAATTATGCGTGGTTTTTACAATTTAACAAAATACAAGAACACTAAAAACGCAAAAACATGCAAATTGTTTACGTTTGCCGAGATAATTTAATTATAAAGCTTAATCTAGTTTTGTTTTTATTTGATTCAGAGTGCGTTTTAAGAACGTTGGATTTTAATGCGCACTAATGTCATTTATATGGAAATTTGTATGATCTGAATTTGTATGTTTCATCATCATCTATGAATGAATACTTGATAAGTAATATCTGATGATGAAGAAGCGCGCATGGCTCCGCGGCTTGTGTAGTTCATAAGCGATGTACTGAGTTAAGCATTACGGGCGCGATCGGGTGTGTGATGGGTGACCGCCAGTGGCAAATTAAAATGCGCGTGTCCGTGCTTCGGAGGGCACGTTAAGCCGTCGGTCCCGGTTGCTATCGATAGATAGCAGTCGTTAAACCTTGTCGGTGGCCTTATGGGCGGTTTGAAAACATCCAACAGCGGGTTGGCCACTAACCCTTATCTCCACCAATCCGCATTGGAGCAGCGTGGTAGAGTAAGCTCCAGGCCTCCCCCAAACGCGAGAGACTTGTGCCCAGCAGTGGGATGTATGATGGGTTACCATTATTATTATTATTATATTAATATCTGATTCTGTGATCATGATAGCACTGAACATTATCATTTAGTGGCAAGAAGATTAGGTAATACGGTGGTGCCTACGCTCTGGAGCTTCGACACTGGAGCTCTACCACCAGTAAAATGCTACAGTTATCATTTAACACCAATGTGAACTGCATGCTTGTTTTCCACTTTCATTACATAAAAAAACTCACAGGGGAAATATGCACAACAAAATAATAAAGCAAGATTTTTTCTTTATTAATCTATGCGAACGTCTTTGATATTTTACGTAACGGCATATTTTCTAAGGTTAAGCAAAGTAAACATGTATCTAAGGCAGCTGTCTGTCCTTTTGTTCGTACCGTCCCAAATCTGACAATGTCTCGGTTCTTTTCAAACACAAAAGAATATTTTGCAGCGAATCTTTGAGCATACACTGAATTTTATTCGGAATATGTAAATAAATGACGCTCCGAGTTAGTCTTAATAAGATTTTATAAATCTAATATTTTAGCGCCGAGGGTCGCACGTTCAATCTGCCTGTAGAACAAATATGCGTAGATATTTACTGGAGATATTTCCTTTTGAGTAGGGTCTTTGTGTTAACCTTTTTGTGCATGCCCTGTCAAATATTTTACTGTTCTAACAATATTGGAAAATTGCCGTGCAAGTTTAACAATTTCCTAAAATACCACTTCAATAATAAATGGCGGTTTATCGGATTTTTCACCAAAAACATTTCAAAGCACTTTACAAATCAAACAAAAAAGGCGGTCCATTGAAACAACGGCAGACTATTCGTATGTGATATTAAAATTCATGCCGCGATTCACAAACCAGAAAAGGTGCAGCTTGTTTTTTGTGTATTGCTACGTTGTAGGCATATTGCCAACTGTAACTGGAGCCGTAATGAACGTTAAACGATGGTGCCACCCCTTCTAATTGTTGTCGAGACAAAGGGAAAAGATTTTTGGTTGTTCTTCCAACGCAGCTACGGTGGTATGCAGGTCCGTAACAAGTTGAATAACTATGATCATTGTTCCGGATGTTTCACGACGATTGTATTGCAAAATTTTATAAAACAAAGGCAGCTCGTTAGGATTCGCATCTTGACAATGTTAAAAATAAATCAATAAGTAGAACCTCTCATTTAGTAACAAATTGCAACAAACTGAATTTAAACGTTGACAATTTACAATTTGGGGTTTTGTAGCCTATGCAGTGTCTTTATCATCACATTAGCTATGAGACGTCCACTGCTAGACCAAAGCCTTTCCCAAAGGTGCCAGCAACAGTGTTTTGCGTTATTAGGGGAGAATATATTATTACCAAGCTTGGCGATCGCGTTGGTGGAAGTTTTATCGCGGGACGCTGTTTATCATTCCGCGTTATTGTATGCACTATCGCCCTATTGGAATAGTTTGACCGCTATTGTTTGGCTGACTGCTGAATTCTCCCCCACAAATGGTCGTCATATCCTGATCCTAAGGATTTCTTTCCTATGAGAAACTCTTATAGTTGCCTATAATTCGATGGGTGTTTAAACTTATTTTATTCTTTGAAATAAATCTATTTTTACGGATTTAACTCGCGTATATTAAACTAAAATGATTTTTAAAATCAACCATATAAAAAGATTCATCAGTATTTAAGACCCATTAAAAGTAATATTCCATTACAAAATTCTGGCATCTATAAATTAGATTGTGATTGTGGACTCTCATATATTGGTCAAACGAAGAGAGCTGTGTCCACCCGCGTTAAAGAGCACATTGCTGATGTCAAAAACCGAAGAACAGGGAGGTCTGCAGTCTGTGAACACATAGCGGATAAGCCGAACCATTACATCCGATTTGATAAAATTCAAATACTCGCTAGAGAACACAAACCCATTCCACGAATGGTACGCAAGGCTATTGAAATTAAAAAACACCCAAATTTCAATAGAGAAGATGGATGGCGATTATCAACATCATGGGATCCCATACTTAGCAAGATCAAATCCCAGCCGCAGCAGTCTGCAAGACCTCAAGATACCATATGTAATTATTGTGTTAATCCTGAACGCTACGCAAGGCGTTTACGAAATCGATGGAGGTAGCTACATATAATTTTTTCGAACTTCTGTCAGACAAATGTCACCTCAGTCTGCCCGGGACCACGGAAGCTGAAAAGCGACCGAAACGTCGGGTTGATTTTAAAAATCATTTTAGTTTAATATACGCGAGATAAATCCGTAAAAATAGTTTTATTTCTATGAGTGTAGCTCGCGAAAACCTAAGAACATTTTTTATTCTTCACCAGGTTGGGTGGCTTCGAGCAGAAGACCATACAGTTCTGACGATGCATGAGCGGGCTGTTCTTGGATCCCGTTATGCAGTCAACCTGGACGCACCGCGGACTTGGCAGCTTCGGATAAGATCTTTGAGGGCCGATGACCGTGGCTGTTATATGTGTCAAATCAACACACAACCAACGATGACTTGGCAGACCGGCTGCATTGACGTCTTTGGTAAGTTTCAACGTTTTTCTTAGTTAGTACAAGTGACTGAAAACTACTCTATAGATCTTTTAAAAATGTGATAATCGTATACCCACGTGACGCGT
Organism: Macrosoma leucophasiata; assembly: GCA_036365455.1. Taxonomy (NCBI): domain Eukaryota; kingdom Metazoa; phylum Arthropoda; class Insecta; order Lepidoptera; family Hedylidae; genus Macrosoma; species Macrosoma leucophasiata. The sequence goes on from JAWQUS010000021.1 coordinate 16,657,399, forward strand.
GGGGATAAATATTTTTATGAAGAAACTGTTTTTTCTCGCCATTTCAACGTAAGTAACTGTATTTTTTTTAAATCAAATCAATGTCTTCATTTTAAAATAATTTGTGGAGCGGTTAAACTCTGATACGTAGTCTAAGGAACATTTTTGTAACAATAATCAACAATAAACATATAATCAACATGTAGTAGTTAGCGAAGTAATTTTCAATCAATCGAAATAGTAACAAGGAATTAATTGAAACACCGAGATAGCAAACAGTCACTGTAACTCACGAAAATCCAAGAAAACATTTTCCTATTCGTAGGTGCTCGCTTCGATTCTTCCACTAACTTAAATTGGCTGGAAATGCAGTTTTATAACTTTGATGCGAACAGATTCAACGAATCCCAAGAGCTTGATTATGTCTGTTTAAAGATCCTAGTTGTCTACAGTTGAAACAATGTTTCGTGTTGTATCCATTTTCTATCACAAGAAATACGTAGAAGAAAATGTACAGAAAATCGAACTCTTCATTTCGCGCGGTCTAACATGCGCTTAGCCGCTTTTTAGGGTTCCGTAGTAACCAAGGAACCCTTATAGTTTCGCCATGTCCGTCTATCTGTCTGTCTGTCTGTCTGCCTGTCTGTCTGTCCGTCCTCGGTTTAGCGCAAAAACTATTAGTACTAGAGGCTTAAAATTTGGAACAAGTATACAACTTAATTAGGCCCACAAATTGGTAGAATAAAAACATGTTTTGTTTTTTTAATTTAGGGTACCTCCTTACATGTAACACGCGGATATTTTTTTTAATTTTCGTTTTCTATATAACGTGGGATATCGTTGGATAGTTCTTTTAAAAATATTGGTTGTGTGGTAACATCATTTTTCGATACAGTTCGTGAGTTATTAAGCTGTAAAGGGCCAATTTTCGTTAGAGTCAAGTGCCCCCCCCCCCACCCTACCGACTAAACGGTTGTTGTTAGAAATTCAAACGTTACGGCAATAGTAGCCATATATAATGAAATTAAAAGGAAAACTATCACACTTAAGTAGGCTTTACAAGTTTGCGAGTTATAGTCGACCAAATGTATTTTACTCGAAAATGTATGAAATAAAAATATTTTTTTTTTCGTTACATTAATGATTAATTATGAAACAGATATAGCGATTTCCAAGAGCTTGATTATGTCTGTTTAAAGATCTTATAAGCTGTAAAGGGCCAATTTTCGTTAGAGTCAAGTGCCCCCCCCCCACCCTACCGACTAAACGGTTGTTGTTAGAAATTCAAAAACGTTACGGCAATAGTAGCCATATATAATGAAATTAAAAGGAAAACTATCACACTTAAGTTGGCTTTACAAGTTTGCGAGTTATAGTCGACCAAATGTATTTTACTCGAAAATGTATAAAATAATTTTTTTTTTTTTTCATTACATTAATGATTAATTATGAAACAGATATAGCGATTCCCAAGAGCTTGATTATGTCTGTTTAAAGATCTTATAAGCTGTAAAGGGCCAATTTTCGTTAGAGTCAAGTGCCCCCCCCCACCCTACCGACTAAACGGTTGTTGTTAGAAATTCAAAAACGTTACGACAATAGTAGCCATATATAATGAAATTTAAAGGAAAACTATCACACTTAAGTTGGCTTTACAAGTTTGCGAGTTATAGTCGACCAAATGTATTTTACTCGAAAATGTATAAAATAATTTTTTTTTTTTCATTACATTAATGATTAATTATGAAACAGATGTAGCGATTTCCAAGAGCTTGATTATGTCTGTTTAAAGATCTTAGTTGTCTACAGTTGAAACAATGTTTCTTGCTGTATCCAAATGGGTATAATATTTTGTAGCAGCATACGTTTTCAACAAGACTTCTATTCATTTCCCTCCGTATGTGTTTCTCAGGTAAGTCTTTCTAACAATGGTGCTGTCAGTATTGTTAAAGTCGAGCGCTATTTTACTGGGATTCAGCATAATTGGATGAAGTATTGCTTTTGTTTGCACGGCGAGAATGTTTTGCGTTTGATAAAGTAGCAAATATGATTTTATAATGCCATTTCGTGAATATTACGAATGGTGATGAAAAAGAGTTTCAATTACTTCAGAGCTTTTCGTTTGTTGTTTGTGTTTATTAAATGTTAATTTCCAATATTTTAGTCCCGATTTCCGCGTTTTTGATTCCCTCTTTACTTGTAAAGTACTACACTGACAATCAGATGTGATAGTGAAAACTGTTAAAGTACTTTGATTCCGACTGTTATATATCATTCACCTGGTAGTCGGTAATCTACTGGGTTTGATATCACAACTTCTATTTCCAGATTGGTCAATTAACTATATCAGGTGTTTTTCCAATTCGAAAGATTCAGAACACTACCGTATTATCTAATAGCCAAATGGTAATATTAAACGCTGTCATGTTCTACTCAAGTGGTAATACAGCCCCATTACTTCTGACTTCTGTGCCGGATCAATTTAAGACTCTAAAGTGTAACTAAAGCATCTATGTTGAAATCTCGCTTTTGTATATGTGCAATAACTGTATAGGTGTACACAGTATTCACTTACCATCATTGTTAACTGCATGCACTGCACTAAAAACATTGGTCTTATGACTCATTTATAAATTAGGTCATCAGGTCAAGAATAGACATACCTAAATATGGAATAATGTAAAAATATCTGCAAAAAGTAGTGTGCGAATGACTGCGTAAGTATACGGCTCTGGATAACCCTTCTGGAAAACAGAGCATGAAATTGGAAATATCAATTGCAAGACAATAGAAAAACAAATGCGAAAGTGATCTACTCGTACAAAACAGTTTCACTTAAACAAAATAGGAATACTGCAAGAAATTGGTGGATTAACACCCACTTTGTAGAGACCATAAACTTTTTACTTCAAAGTGTTTGAAGGTAAAATTTGCGGTCTTGAGTTTTATGATCGTATCATGGCTTCTTGAATTTTTTAACACCTTCGCCGATATTTTGCGAAACTTTTAGAAGTAAACATTTTACGTTCCGTAACCAATGTAAATAGGACAAAACTGTTTGAGTGCGTGTCTGTTTCTTCAAATAAATTATGTTGGTCGAAGACTACTCGTAAACTTGTCAAAGTCAAAAAAACATCTACTTTGACTTTGTTAAACATACAAAAAAATCTTGGCAAGATTTGTACTGAAAATAATAAACAGGTACATGGTAAAACAACTTTGAAATATTATTTAGCACCTGAAAAACATTTCTTGGCATTTAAAGTATTTTTAATTCTCCGAAATAAAAAAAATAAAATTGTAGTTTATTACTGAGTGCTTATACTGTTGGGAAATACTATTCTTATTCCGATGATTTAGGGACTCTAGAGGTATTCTGTGACTTATCCAAAGCATTTGATAGCGTCCAGCATGAAACATTGGTCAGAAAATTATACCACTACGGCATTCGAGATACCGCTCTCGAACTTATGACTTCATATTTAAGCTCGAGAATCATGTATGTTGATATAAATGGAACGAGAGGCTCAATTCTGGGTCCATTTCTGTTTTTAGTTTATATTAATGACTTGCCATACATTGTTAACGTATATATCAAGAATATATAACGTTATAATCCAGAAATGATATTATTTGCAGATGATACTTCTCTCATATTCAAAATGAAAAGGCAACAAGTAGCTTGTGACGATGTAAACAATGCCCTCTCTAAAATAGTACATTGGTTTAGTGCTAACAACCTACTGTTAAATAGTAGAAAGACAAAATGTGTTAAATTTTGTACACCTAACGTTAAACAGGTTGCAACCAATGAAAAACTAAACAAGGAAGCATTGGAATTAGTAGACTCCATGGTATTTCTTGGCTTAACCGTGGATACAAAATTACAGTAAGGTCCTCATATTTCCAATCTAGCCCGTAGACTAAGCTCCGCAGCGTTTGCGCTAATAAAGATACGATCCTTAACTGACGTTGAGACGGCTCGATTGGTTTATTTTAGCTATTTTCACAGTATTATGTCCTATGGAATTTTGCTATGGGGACATGCCGCCGATGTCAACACCATTTTTGTTTTACAGAAAAGAGCTGTGCGTGCTATCTACGGGCTAAGTCCGCGAGTGTCTCTCAGAGATAAATTTAAGGAAATAAACATATTGACTGTAGCTTCGCAATACATTTACGAAAATGTACTGTATGCACGTAAAAATATTAGCGAATTTCTAAGTAGAGCTAATGATTATATAAATACTAGGAACAAACACAAGTTGTCTGTGCATACAACACGACTGCATAGGGTGAGTAATTCTTTTAGAGGTCAATGTATACGCTTCTTTAACAAAATACCTGAAGATGTTCAAAGTCTTTCGATTAATAAATATAAGAAAATTATCAAAAAACGCTTATACATGTGCAACTATTATAAAACATGTGATTATCTTAATGACATTACACCATGGGATTGAAGCGATCGCTCCCAGGCTATTTCGAAAACCTGTACTTTGGATTTACAGACTGTATTAGATTTAAGTTTAAATTCTAAAGAGCTGTACTGAGTTTCTTCAGTGGAGGAGTTCTTCTCAGTATTGACTGCCCTTGGAATTCTGCCAAGTGAATAACCTTTATTATGACGACCAAATTCATTATTTCTCAGTTTCTTTTGAAATGGGGAAATGGAGGAATATGTAAATAATTGATGCTTTCCATAGTATACAAAATTGTTTTGTGTCTATTTAATTTATTATGTGTTTTTTATTATTATTAGCGGTTATTCACTCTAGGTTAGTTTAAAAAAAAAGACTATGTAAAAGTGCTCTCCAGGAGCCTAATAATATGAAATAAATGAATAAACTGAATAAACTGGATAACCAAATCAATTTCAAGCATCTTAATATAGATAAAATTTTGTCCTAAAATAAATTAGAATTAAGTAAATTATGGTCACCCATTTGGTAAATATTAAATACAAAGCATTTTAATATGATGAATGAATGAAATGAATCTTATTACTAACGAGTGTTAAATTGTGGTGCACAGGTTACGCTACATCACATTGCGACAGTGTACGTGTGTGAGGTTTGTGTTTCATGAGCGGCCGTAGGTAGGGGTAGAGCAGTATGCGTAGGGTGTGCATGCTGTTCGTATTAATTGAGGACAACTTATTTCTTTAATATAAAATTATAAATGTGTCATTTCAGTTCATGTATTATGATTAAAACTCGATTTTCAAATCGGGGTGTTAGATAGTGTGCGCCATTCCCGTTACATGTTGTATGTATACATACTTGCATATAAGAAAGCTGGTCGGTTCTATTCATATAAATACGACATTAATATTTGTTCTGCTTATTTCGTATTGACATTCTCATTGCTGGGAAAACAGGAGTTATCCATTTGGCTCTTAGCGTTATTTTTGTACACGTACCAACCGTTAGGAACCACAAAAGGTTTTTGCTTTCGCTCATAAATATTTGTAGTTCGCACCATTTTATTTATCTCGTTTTTATCGTATAAGCGTTGATTTAAATCTCATTCCAGTGCTGGATAATTTATGAGGTTACGCCGCTGTGGAATATCAGCGTCTTCTGGAATTATTGGATAAAACCGACGTTATAAGGACCCATTTTTTCTCATCGTAAATTCCTTCTGTTGAGAAAATATTACGGTTAATATTATATATTTTCTGGTTTTATCTCTTGCGACAAAATTATGAAATAACCGTGAAACATGCGTCTTGGTTTCATATAAATTATTATTAGGATCTTAGAAAATATAATAAGGTACATACACGTAATAATAAGGTAATAATAATATACGTGTAATAAGATATAGTAAGGAGTCTCGCCTGAAGTCAAATTTTTCTTTCCATTTTTCTTTAAAAATAAATAATAAGGTACGTTTTATTACTATGTTTTTGGGGTTCTAACCTCTCTCTGGGGACCTAAGAGCATAACGCACCTATTTGACTATAAAACTAAAATCATTATAAACGAATATTTTTATTTTTGTGAACATTATAGGCGTGGAAAAATATAAAATTAACAAAACGATGAGCACTTGTTATAACACAGATTCCGGTTTTATAAATTACTAACGGCCCACTCCGGCTTCGTGCGGGTGCAATGTTACCTACCCTACCCTCTCCTATTCGTCTTATGTTATATAGCCTAAAGCTTTTCTTGATAAATGGGCTATCTAACAATGAAATAATTTTTCAAACCGGATAAGTAGTTCCTGAGATTAGTGCGTTCAAGCAAACAAACAAACTCTTCAGCTTTATAATATTAGTATAGATTTTACAGTGTTGGTGTCGTTTAATTGTTTCAATTAATTTTTGGAATTCTATCCCTCCACTTCCACTTCGAAATTGAAAAATGTGTTTGAACAAAGTGCTCTATTTTATTCCCTACCCTCAAGATTTATTTCTTATTTCCCATATATACTTCAGTCGTGCCCAATCTACTTTCTGAAAACGCGTAAAATAATCATCACTTCAGCGGAAAGACGTAAAAGATGTTTTTTTTTTAATGTAATGTAAGTGGTAAACAAGCATGCAGTTCACATTGATGTTAAGTTTTGACAGCAGCCTATAGACACCCACACAAAGACCAAGGTCAAAATGTAAATGCGTTACCACCCCTGAGGCCTAAGGTGTTATGCCTCTGTGCCGGCAATTACAGGGCCGTACATAACCACCTGACCGGGACACGATAGCGCTGACCACTACCATTTAATGGCAAGTTTATTAGGTCATGCGGTGGTGCCTACGCCCGCAATCTCCGCCACTGGAGCTCTACCATGAGTAAAATGTCGACAAACAGTGTTGTGCGTCATTATTAGGCGGGATATGCCATCGCCACACCTGAACTGTGGTTTGGCGAAGCTAGAGTGATTTCCACGAAAGAAATCCCCAGAACACGACGCTGCTCATAGAATCTAACTTGAATATATTAATTAACTGTGATCAAGTGGATGCAGTGACTTTAGAATACTGGTGTAATTTATAGTGATTTCAATAAAATATTGTGTACTGTACAAGTGTGTTATAATAGAGATTCAAGTTTTTAAACTAGGATTAATTCCAAAAATTCCGTGATACTTGTTTTATAAAAAGCAGATTAAATCTTTAAATTAAATTCTTTGACCAAAATGCTAAAATAGTGCATTTTGGTCAAAGAATTTAATTTTTCCCTACCCTCAAGATTTCTTACCTCCCATATATACACGCCGTGCCCGATCGACTTTCTGGGGCGTGTAAGACAAGGGTGATCGATCGGTCAACCAGTCACGAGGCAGCGATTCTGATCCCCGATATTATATCGATTTTGCAATTATATTTGAATCAGCTATTTTGAGAGCTGAATGAGGATTTAATTTGAATGTCTGCGTTAAACTTTTAGAATAGTTTCAATGGTTGAATTATTATGATTGTAGAATTACAACGTTGTAATATAGATATATAAAAAAATGATTTTAATAAAATTAGGGTTTCATTTAAATAGTAAACCCAGTATGTTTTTGTCTATCGCGACTTCTTAAATCTGTCTCATACATATTAAACCCCTTATTCATAAAAGTACATTAGATACGTTTAAGCTATAATGTGCTTTGTCTTTGTCAGTTGCATTGTCAAATGTGCAGGATAGATAAAGACAAAGGAGATTAGCAATACTTTAGCTAAAATACGTTAAGAATAAGGGGGTAAATGTATACCAACGTAGTAAATACTTCACACATAGCAAAAGACTTTGAACATAAATAAATACCCATTTTATAAATAGATATAGTTTTACTTGCTTAACGAATACCTGTATCAGCACCAACCTCTAAAGACTTTTTGGTACAGTTTAATTGTATGTTTTTTTATGTAATGGAAGTGATTAACGAGCATGCAGTTTACATTGATGTTTTTTTTTATGTTATTGAAGTAGCAAGTAAGCATGCAGCTCACACCGATGCTAAGCGATGATGTGATTACCACCTGACCGGAACACGATAGTGCTGAACACTACCATTTAGCGACAAGTATATTTGGTAATGAGGTGGTGCCTAAAGCTCCGTCACTGGAGCTCAACCACTAGTAAAAATGTTATATATAAACTTAAAAATACATATACCTATATTTGATGATGAATTAAATTATTCAACAAATATAGGCACTTCCTATCTGTAGGTTAGAACTTTAGGTTTTTCTTCCTATTTTGTTGTAAACCTGAAACTAATGTCAGTATAAAAAGTCTTGTTAAACATCGAATACACGTTGCAGTTTCGAACAAACAGCATAGAAATCTAAAATGACTCGAACTGTCATGTTACTAGAGGTGCAAGTCTCGCGTGCCAAGTTAACATTTATTTACGAGCGTTTGACAAATTGCAAAGCGTATGTTGCGTTATCCATGTGTTTATACCAGTGATTTAGACTTACGATATTATACCCGCGGCTGGTGTAGGTCACAAACGATCTACTCGGTTACGGATTACGGGCGCGGTCAGGAGTGTGATGGGTGACCGCTAGTGGCAAATTAAAAAAAAAGCTCAATTCCGTGCTTCGGAGGGCACGTTAAGCCGTCGGTCCCGGTTGCTATCGATAGATAGCAGTCGTTAAACCTTGTCGGAGGCCTAATGAGCGGTTTGAAAAACATCCGACAGCGGGTTGGCCACTAACCCGCATCTCCACCAATCCGCATTGGAGCAGCGTGGTGGAGTAAGCTCCAGGCCTCCCCCCAAAAAGGAGAGATACTCGTGCCCAGCAGTGGGACGTATATTGGGTTGCCATTATTATATTAATTAAAATATTTGAATTAGTTAGCAGGCAAATATATGGCTCCGTAATTTCTATTACAGAGACAAAACAACTTTTCAGGGATTGCAACGCATCTGACTATATGTGGCTGCGACTGATTATGGCATTTCCTTGAGATAATGCAACTGTAAGAATCTTTGGTGTAGATTTTTCTTGATGAAATAACGAACGTTTTCGTTTATTGATTACAACAAACTAAAACGTTCGTTTTGTGAACTAAAAATAACCTTACATGAAATCCGTGTATGAGACCAACGGATAATCAATAAAGGCTATAATATTTTTTTTTTTCATCTAATGAAAGTGGTTGCAGTTCACATTGATATTAAGTGATGACTGCTGTCTATAGATCTACTTGAAATCGGAGGCATCCATAGAGCAACACCGGAGGGGAGTAGCCATATGCAGGCTTACCTAAATTATTTCTGTATTTTGTTAAAGTCAAGGTGTGAGTTTCGTAGTAATAGACGATTTTTGTAGTGTGCGAGTGTGTCGTACGCATTTCCCCCCGCAAAAAATTACACGCTATGGCTACTCCCCTCCGGGCCGCGTTGCTCTATGGAGGCATCAAAGGAAATAAATATATTTTATTCGAGAAATATAAATCAGAATAACACACCTATTTGCACTTATAAACATTTGAAAGTAATCTTTAAACCAATCTCTTTCATAAACCTAGCTTAAATATAACCGTATACGAAACAAAAACAGTTTAAAAGTACCTAAACAGATAAAAAAACCAAGCCAAAGTAATCTTTACCGGAATTGTTATCACCGTTCCCTGGGTCCACTTATCAAGTCGCAAATCTCAGCATGTCCGCTCGGGTGACACCCACTTCAATAAAGTGTGGAACAACTTCGAAATTGAAAAAGAAATCTCGCTCCGAACTGCCATGCAAATACCCGACAATATTGCTTAACTCTGACAGTTTGCGTTAAACGCGTTTTCATGCGTCATTGTTGTGTGCAGTTGCTTGGAATGGAAAACTTCTCACGATATTTATTGAAAGCTCGCTTATACCTTTTTTATTATTTGTAATAGAGTATAGAGAAACTTTTTGCGTTTCGATTTATGAAAGGGCAACTTATTTCTGTATGCTTTTTACACGAGTGGAGTAGAAAAATATGATATAATGTTATAGATTTATGTTTTAACTCCTTTACTGACATTTATCTAACTTGCTATTTAGACATGTCTCTTTGTTTGCTTTTATAATGCATATACATATCTACACAAATTATTCAGATAATAATGTGGCCTTCTAGTGCTCATAATTTTACTAAATACAGTTTAAGGTATATAAAACGAACATCAAAAGTTCAAACATGTTAAATTATATTTTCCCGATTGAATTCGACAAAACATTTTTTCGTTAAGAACTGTCTATTTTTATTCGTCAATATTAGAAAATAATCTACAAATGTACTTCATAAGCATGGCAATCATAAAAGTTTGCTTATACAAACAAACACACTAAAAAGTACTCAACAGAACAAAAAAACACGTCAGAAAAATAAACTCAAAGTACGAGTAATCTTTACCGGAATGGTTATCACTGTTCTCTGTGTCCACTTATGAAGTCGCAAATCTCAGCATGTCCTCCCGGGTGACACCTACTTCAATAAAGTATGGAATAACTTCGAAATTGAAAAAGAAATCTCGCTTCGAACTGCCATGCAAATACCCGACAATATTGCTTTTACTCTAATAGTTTGCGTTAAACGCGTTTTCATGCGTCATTGTTGTGTGCAGTTGCTTGGAATGGAAAACTTCTCACAATATTTATTGAAAGCTCGCTTATACTATTTTAGGGTTCCGTACCTTAAAAGGAAAAAAGGGACCTTTATAGGATCACTCGTGCGTCTGTCTGTCCGTCTGTCACAGCCAATTTGCTCCGAAACTACTCGACCGATTGAGTTGAAATTTGATGAATATATGTAAATTGGTGACCCAAAGTTGAACACGTCAAGTAAAATAATAAATTTTAAACAAAGAGGCCACTTTCGGGGAGGTAAGTCAGAAAATTAAAATGTAATGAAAAGTAAACTGTGTCGTGTGACATATCAAATGAAAGAGGTTGTTGTCAGCATCTCAGATATATATTTTTTTATAATTTTTGCATAAACAAATTTGAAGTTATTTAAGAAAAACGACGAAAATTTACCATGCCCCCCCCTATCTCAGAAACTACTGATTTTAAAATTAAAAAAAAATGTGGATAACAGTTCTTTGCCTATAGATTACTGGAAAACCTATAAGAAGTTTGAGTATTCAAATTAAATTGAAAATTCTTAATAATATATCCCCCCCTACAGGTACCACCGTAACCGCTATGTCCCTGCGTTTTAAATCTGTAATATTTTCGAAAATATTTATTTAAATTACGGAACCCTCGCCACGCGAGTCGAACTCGCACTTGTCCGGGTTTTTATTATGTGTATTAAAGTTTAAAGAACTTTTTGCGTTTCCATTTATTAAGAGGAACTTACTTGTTTATTTGTATGTGAAGAGGAAATAAAAATATTGGGTAGACTATTATAAGTTCCATGACTTTCGCTGTTGCAATTCATCTGGTGATATTTTTAGTACCTTACGTGTGATTTTATTTTAATTAAAAGCTGTCCCTACGAATTTAGTGTCGCCTTAGCATTTCCAGGGGTTCGATAAAAACACTGTGTCACGAGATTTTTATAAATATCATGATTATTATTTATATTGTATAGGTATTTACATCATTTACTCTCAACTCTAACTCTATAGGTATTTACATCATTTACTTTCTTCACTAGCCCACGTACTTTCTTTTCTTACGACAGGATTTTGCATCAAGTTACTTAACCAATTACTCTTATAATAAATTCTTACCCCCTTATTCATAAACGTATTTTAGCTAAAGTGTTGCTAATCTCACCTTTGTCTTTTTCTATCCTGCACATTTGACAATGCAACTGACAGAGACAAAGCATTCTATAGTTAAAACGTATCTAAAGTACTTTTATAAATAAGGGGGTTAGAATTTAACGCTATCAATGTACAAATAGCAGATCTTCTAAGCAAAGAGGGCTGTTATGGTTTGGCGCATGTGGAATATGACTGTATAAGTACCCACTTTGTTCCGACCCATAAAATGCAGGCAGCGTGAAATCCTTCCAATGTAAGTCTTTATTTATTTTTTATGATGCATTATAATACTTTCAACTTGTTAACATACGCTGTGCTAACACTTATGACCATGGAGTAAGTTTGATGTATTTATATGTATACGTACGTACAAGGGCGTCGAGCAGTGATTACCCTGTCAGTCAACCGAAATATGGCGGTCAAAACATTCTATATGGACTGTAGTATGTACACTGGTGGTAGAGTACCAAATATAGCGGTCGGAGCTCGCGGTCGTAGGCCATCGCATTACCTAACTTATCTGCCGCTAAATGGTAGTGTTCGGCACTATCGTGTTCCGGTTGGGTGGTAATGTATAACCCGATAATAACTATCACAGAGACATGATACCGTCTCAGGAGTGGCAAAGCAATCTACATTTTGACCTCTGGTTTTCATGTAAATGTCTATAGGCTGCAGTCATCACTTGACATCAATGTGAGCTGCATGTTTGTTTGCCACCTTTTTCGGGATGAAACTAATGCCAATGCTATCGCCAATCCGCCTCGCGTGGCGATCATGGTATATTCTCCTATAAAGACGCACAACACTGCCGTGGGCGTCTTTGGGGAAGGCTTTGTCTAGCAGTGGACATCTTGCAGCTGCAGTGAAGTGAAAGTGCAGGTGGTTATTATTTTGCTCCATTTGCGAAAATTTCCTAGAAAATTTTATGTGTAAGCATTAATTAAATTCATGGTCAATTCGTTTTCAATGGATCACACAAACCAGAGGCGAATTGAAGACATTTTTTTACCTTTTTAATACAGAGACGAAGAAAAGAAAAAAGAAAGAAGAAAATTTATTTACTAGGACAAAAAGATACATAAAAGAAAAAAAAAACAGAATTAACACAAAAACAAAAACTAAATTTTAAAAATTGTCCTAAAGGGTCCCCAACTCAATAAAAAAATGTGTTGCCATTGTACAGAAACATAATTTATGTTGCTATTGTAGGGGGGAACAGGGCCTTATAGTTAAGCTTGCATATTCATCTGATGTGAATTATTTCCTAAAGCAGCAGATGGAGGGTCCATCATGGGATCTAAAAACAACAAAAATCAATTGTCATATTTTCTGGTAGTTTGAAGGATAATTATATTGAAATCCGTGTTAGTAGTAATGACTCTACCTCATCAATCTTAGTTTTGTGGATAGACAAAAGAAAGGGCGGTTCCTTACCTAATCAAAAAAAAAAAAACAATTGCACTTGTAGTCCTACAAGTATTTGTTACACAAAATATTATAACGCAAACCAAAGCGAATAAATGTATTTTAGTTTGAAAAATAAATGTAGATATTGTAATATCCCTGCGATAAATCCAAAAATTTGTTCCATTCCATTATGTTTAGTGTAGCTTGCGAAAACCTATTACTAAACAACGTTACGTGAATTACATTTGGTTCAATAATTATTACGATACCACGAAATTTGTAACAGAATCCAATAATGTTAAATTACATACAGTTTAATTGTCACCTAACATAATGTACCTACAACCGCACAATACAGCGTAATTTAAATATTAGGTACAATATTTAACAAACGAACGAACCCGGACGAAGTCATGGGCGCTGCTAGTATAAAAGTAGCCTAAGTTACTCCTTATTACATCAGCTATCTGCCAGTGAAAGTCCCGTCAAAATCGGAGACACTCAAATTCTATTTATTTGTATGTAGTTGTATGTAGGTATGTACGTATGTATGTATGGTTGTATGGAGATAAAAGTAGCCTAAGTCACTCCTTATCACATCAGGTACCTACCCGTGGAAGTCCCGTCAAAGTCAGATACACTCAAATTCTACTTAATTGTATGTAGGTACGTATGTGTGTATGGTTGTATAGAGATAAAAGTAGCCTAAGTCACTCCTTATCACATCAGCTATCTGTCAGTGAAAGTCCCGTCAAAGTCAGGTACACTCCAATTCTACTTATTTATATGTAGGTATGTATGTATGTATGGATATATGGAGATAAAAGTGGCCTAAGTTACTCCTTATTACATAAGCTATCTACCAGTGAAAGTACTGTCGAAATCGGTCCAGCCGTTCCCGAGATAAGCGGGAACAAACAGACAGACAGACAGACAAAAATTGTAAAAAAAATGTTGTTTTGGTATATGTACCGTGTACATACATATGCATTTAGTAATAAGCGGTTATTTTTATATTACAAACAGACACTCCAGTTTTATTTATTTGTATAGATTTATTATGGAAGGTAATATACAACACAGGACCTAAAAATTCCGTGAAAATTTAGCGTCTACTTGCTACCGTTATTATTATGGAGCAAAAAATATACGAAAAAAAACACGTTTATTATATGCCCCCTTGGATTCCTTAACATTTTCATTTAGCTATCACTACTTATGAGATACAGGCTGGTGACAGACAGACGGACGGACGGACAGACAGACAGACAGCGGAGAATAGGTAATCCGTAGGGTCCGTTTTTACCTTTCAGATACGAAACCCCCTAAAAGATAGAACTAAGATACAGAATAGCTTAAAAATATTCGATATGATTCTTTAAATTGACATAACTTTCTTATTTCTTCACCGATTCACATGAAACAAACACTAAATGTTACGTGAAACTTACCACAATATGTAAGTGAACCGCAAATCGAATAAGCCGTTTCTGATTTTAGCGTGCACAAACACACAGACAAACAGACATTTTTCCGGAATGAAAAGTACCCAGTGTTGTGTGCCAAAGGTTAAAGTATAATCATACCAAGTTTCATTGTAATTGGACCGGTAGTTTTTCTGTGATGCTTGAACAAACAGACAGACAGACAGACGGATAAAAATTTTTCTAATCACATATTTGGGTTCGGTATCGATCTAGTAACATACCCTGGTATTTATTTTTTCAATATTTTTAATGTACAGAATTTACACTTCTACAGTTTTATTATAAGTATAGATTAAATCAGTTACGAAGACGTCTCCGCTTTTACTTAAAATTTCATCACAAAATGCAATATATGTTGTCAACATGCCAACGCTCTTGATGTGCTATTTATATCAATATGGCAAACATTCTTGTATTAAACCGGTCGTATTTCTAAAATTGGGAAAAACTTTTCTCATTTGTAAATTAAATTCGCTTTTCACATTGAGTTATTTGTGGGTAAGTTTTTGAATGATATGTTTTTAGAACAGAAGAGAATCCTAACTGTGGGTTTCATCCCTATTATTCATATTAGTCTGTATAAAACTTCAAATCAAACTATACAAACTAAAACCTGAGATAAACTCTAAATTGTATATAATATAATATATTTTTTAATTAACATATTTGTAGTAACTACATTTTTAGATTGGGTACGTATTTCAGAGCAGATTGACATATAGGTGCGCTATTACCCTTGCTCCAATTCTTATTGATAGGCTTTTTATTACAATATTCTGTGTTAATAAGAAGAGTACCGCCTAATTAAAGGGTTCCCCACACAGGAGCGTTATTATGGGTCGATAATATCGCATGCGTTACTGCGATATCTGTTTTCATATTGTTTTCGTATATTTTGTATTAGGAGGGTCATGTAGT
Source organism: Macrosoma leucophasiata (assembly GCA_036365455.1). Taxonomy (NCBI): domain Eukaryota; kingdom Metazoa; phylum Arthropoda; class Insecta; order Lepidoptera; family Hedylidae; genus Macrosoma; species Macrosoma leucophasiata. The sequence continues at coordinate 16,672,895 of JAWQUS010000021.1, forward strand.
TACACACTGCTGCGATAATAGCGCCGCAATGGAAGTAGAACGTTGCGTTTCTCCGCCCTGCGATATTCCGTTAAGAGTTCTAGAATATTTTGTATCAGTACGCAGACGACCGTACACACACCTGCGATAATAACGTTAGTAGGTACTTTTTGGACGTTTGGTTTAGAAATATCGGACGATAAAAACGCAAGTGTGTGCGAGGAATGTAAAAGGAATCGGGACGCATTATCGCAATACCGCATGCGATATCATCGACCTATATAACACGCCTGTGTGGTGGGAGCCTTTAAGGTATCCATATTTTTTTTGTATATAGAGACCAAAAGGAAATACTGTAAGCAAAGATATTAATAAGATGAAGTGTAAGTATCACTTACTCGAATAGTCATCTTAATACAGTCTATGTTTTATTAATACAATACGGCTCAAATATGTCTGTTTTTTATTATTTTCGGAACCGTTATTGAGATCATATGACACGTTTTCTTCGTGATTACAATATTTATCTACGAACTCAACTTTCCAAGGCCGTAATATCTACAAAATAACTTGGTATCCAGTGAATTCCCACATTCGTGTTCTAAAGTTTTCAACTTTGTTGTAAAGTTCCCGTGAACATTTTTAATGTTCATTTCTTATTTTATACTCCTTTGAGTCCGTCCGAGGATGTCTTCCGCTTTTACTTATAAATTTCATCTGGAAGCGCAATATGTGTTGCAAATGTGCCAGTATACTTAAATGGGTCGAGCTTTGTCTGATGTTACGGTCAAAAGTCTTAGGAGTCTTAGGATTCGAAGAATGATGAAGGTAGATGAGGCACGAGAGGTATGTCAGGACCGGAATATCTGGCGCTCTACACTCTATGCCCACCCCGTTAGGAACCTGGCGTGAAGATATACACACACAAGCCTTCTAGAATGATGATCAGTGTGGAAACTACGTACAAAAGCTTGAAACGTCACACTCACACAAACATGCGCATCGACGAGGCCTCTAAGCGGTTCTCACGGTGCTGCAGTACTGAGTCACTCGCTTCATCGAGCGTCGATGCGCATGTTTGTGTTAATGTGCCATTTCGAACGTTTTGTACGTAGTTTCCATACTGTTCAGATTTGTACTGTGGTTTAGTGAAACTAAAATTTATTAGGGTAATCGTTTACAAAGCCCTGGCATTAACACGTTCCATTTTAAAGGGGATGTATGAAAAAAATATTTTTGAACCGAATCACGTAATAAATATTATCCATAAAATACGTAGGTATTGCACCTCGACAGCCAATCAAAAACCGAGGGTTAAGCCTTTTGATCAATGATCCGCGGCTCGTTTTATTTATACGTGAGGGTAGCGATACGTCAATCAATCATGGCGGATTTTACTATACGGGGAAGAAATTAAGACCGCGTTGACACTAACGCGAGGCTTTCGTTTTTGAAGTTTCTATTCATGAACGCTCTCTATTTGTTATATGGATGATTTATTTTAGATATTTGGTTTGTTTGCTTGCTTTCATTTGGTTTGTTGATTGAACGGTAGATTTTAATTTTGGATTGGTTTTTCCATTATGATAGTTTTCTTCTGGCATTTAAATTTTGATTCACATATTTTCATTTTTCACCATGTTGGTGCAATGCGGAATTGTAATGAGAATAAATGATCGATCTACAAACAATTAAATTTAACACTACCCCTAAATTTCAACGACAAGAAATATTTTTAATCCCTGATGGGTCACGAGAAAAATATGACGATTGATTTTCAATTGTGTCTAGCCGCCGGCGGCTTTACGTTACAAAAAGTATTTTAAGATGTCATTAATCAGAGTCCTGATTAAACTTATGGTTATTATACCTATTGCCAACTAAGTATTAAGTTTGTATAGGAGTCACAAAATTCAATGACGTAATTTCCCGCAACACTCAGACATTAACAGGTACCATTTTCAAAAGGAACGTGCTCGAAGGCATTATCTTTTGACACGAATCACGTAATAAATATTGTCCGCAATACACGTAGTGTACCTCGGCAGCTAATCAAAAACCGAGGGTTAAGCCTTTTGATCAATGATCCGCGGCTCGTTTTATTTATACATGAGGGTAGTGATACGTCAATCAATCATGGCGGATTTTACTGTACGGGGAAGAAATTAAGACCGCGTTGACACTAACGCGAGGCTTTCGTTTTTGAAGTCTCTATTCATGAACGCTCTCTATTTTTTTATATGGATGATTTATTTTTGATGTTTGGTTTATTTGCTTGCTTTCATTTTGTTTGTTACTTGAATGGTTTTTTCATTATGACAGTTCTCTTCTAGCATTCCAATTTTGATTCATATACTTAAATGTTTCACCATTTTGGCGCAATGCGGTCTGTCTACAAACAATTTAATTTAACACTGCCCCTGAACTGCAACGAAAAGAAGTATATTATTATTAGAAATCAAAAGTATTTAAGATTTCATTAAACATAGTCCTGATTATACTTATGTTTATTAAGACAACTGCACTAACAACTAAGTATTAAGTTTTTATGAGTCGCAAAATTTTGTGACGCAATTTCTCGAAAGCCTCCGCCATTGACACGTTCCATTTTTAAAAGGGACATGAAAACATTATCTTTTGACACGAATCACGTAATAAATATTGTCCGCAATACACGTAGTGTACCTCGGCAGCCAATCAAAACCCGAGGGTTAAGCCTTTTGATCATTGATCCGCGGCTCGTTTTATTTATACGTGAGGGTAGCGATACGTCAATCAATCATGGCGGATTTTACTGTACGGGGAAGAAATTAAGACCGCGTTGACACTAACGCGAGGCTTTCGTTTTTGAAGTCTCTATTCATGAACGCTCTCTATTTCTTATATGGATGATTTATTTTAGATGTTTGGTTTATTTGCTTGCTTTCATTTTGATTGTTACTTGAATGTTTTTTCCATTATGACAGTTCTCTTCTAGCATTCCAATTTTGATTCATATACTTAAATGTTTCACCATTTTGGCGCAATGCGGTCTACAAACAATTTAATTTAACACTGCCCCTGAACTGCAACGACAAGAAGTATATTATTATTAGAAATAAAAAATATTTAAGATTTCATTAAACATAGTCCTGATTATACTTATGTTTATTAAGACAACTGCACTAAGTATTAAGTTTTTATGAGTCGCAAAATTTTGTGACGCAATTTCTCGAAAGCCTCCGCCATTGACACGTTCCATTTTTAAAAGGGACATGAAAACATTATCTTTTGACACGAATCACGTAATAAATATTGTCCGCAATACACGTAGTGTACCTCGGCAGCCAATCAAAACCCGAGGGTTAAGCCTTTTGATCATCGATCCGCGGCTCGTTTTATTAATACGTGAGGGTAGCGATACGTCAATCAATCATGGCGGATTTTACTATACGGGGAAGAAATTAAGACCGCGTTGATACTAACGCAAGGCTTTGGTTTGGAGTAGAGACTCCAAAACTCGCTTGCCTGTTATTGAACCTACTTACTTAAAATATCTCAGACAAACACCTATATACATTTCAACTTTACAGAAGAAAGCTTATTTTAAATCATACTTAAAGCACACCTTTCGGTTCGCCTGGCCGGCACTTGTGCTCATCAAAATCGCCTGTCAATTTTTTTTAAAACTTCACTAGTATGAACTAAATTATATAAAAATTTCAAGCTTACAAGGTCAAGTTTTTTAAGCTATTGCATAGCTTCTATCGCGGGCCTTGAGCGCGGGGACCGATTTCAGAAATTCCGTAACGTAAAAACCTCACGCTCTCCACTCCGACGGGCACGAAGGTGTGGCTTAAAGCCGTGCATTGTCTAATGTCGTTTCTTTTCGGCAGTCTTCGACACGGTGTTTGTGTGCGTGCAACTAGACGTATTGTACGACTCTACGAAGCTCGCACGAATCGAGACGAGCTGCTCCGAAATCGGACGAATGTATAAGCAGCTGTTTATATGTATTGTAAAATAATAAAAATATTTCAAACAATATTAACTTTTTTATTTAATAAAAGAAAAAAAAATGTTTTCTTATCGGTCACCACGCTCAAAAAGTGTAACTTGAATTAATATCAAAGAAAAAAAGAAATACTGCATAAATAAAATAAATAAATAATTATAATTGCATAAGTTGATACAAAATGCTATGCAATAGCTTTGCCGCGGCAGTCCCCGAGTGCCACACGTCGATTTTTTTTTACATTTTCAAAAATGTGGGGTTGGTGACATGACTGCCTGCCTCTTGCCAGGCGATGGTTTTTCTACTTAGCGTGTTATGGTTTATCCCTACAAAAATTTCTAGCCTTACAGGGCCAACGGTGCTCGGATGGTTCAGTATCTTTTGGACCATAAGGCTTTTGATCAATGATCCGCGGCTCGTTTTTTTTATACGTGAGGGTAGCTTTTTTTATACGTCAATCAGTCGTGGCAGAATTTACTATACGGGGAAGAAATTAAGGCTTAGGTAGGCTTATTAAGGTAGGCTTTCGATTCTTGATACTGATGATTTATTTTGGATGTGTGTTCTATTCGTTTGCGTTCATTTGATCTCTAGTGGTAGGTATTTTTAACTTTCAATATTGCCCCGATGCACCTTACTGAGAAAGTTATATTTGAATACCCTAATGACACAAAATTAAAAAGTTAAATGTTTTATGAATTCTGGCTGTAAAGAAAAAAAAAGGCAATCGCAGTCACGACGCCATTCGAATATGGAGCACGTTTGAAATTGGAAGGAATCGTGACGGCAGCGCGATGCAAATCGCGCGAGCAAATAAAAAAGTAAATTGCAAAACTTTCGGCATTTCGAGGTTAGTATGATATAAGCCACGAGTATATTTAAGTGTAGCTTATCAGACAAGTATAGCCTTATAAGGGATTGATATAAGAAACTTTTTTTTTTTTTATGTAACCGAAGTCGCAAACAAGCATGCAGATCACATTGATGTTAAGTGATAACTGCAGCCTATAGACACCCACACAAAGACCAAGGTCAAAATGCAGATGCGTTACCACTCCTGAGGCCTAAGGTATTACGACTCTGTGCCGGAAATTACAGGGCCGTACACCTGACCGGAACACGACAGTGCTAAACACTACCATTTAGCGGCAAGTTTATTAGGTAATGCGGTGGTGCCTACGCCTAACAATATTATATCCTTTTTTTGGTGGTAGGCACTACGATGACAGGATAGTTACTGGTGGTAGAGCTCGAGCGACGGAGCTCGCGGGCATAGGCACCACTGCATTACTGCATAATATAGTTGCCGCTAAATGGTAGTGTTCAGCACTATCGTGTTCCGGTCAGGTTGTACGGCCCTGTAATTTCCGGCACAGAGGAATAACACCTAAGGCCTCAGGAGTAGTAACGCGTCTGCATTTTGACTTTGGTCTTTGTGTGGATGTCTATAAGTTGCAGTCATCACTTAATGTCAATGTGAACTGCATGCTTGTTTGCCACTTGCTTTACTGTAAAAAAAAATGTTATAATACTAGTAGTATTATAACATTTTTTTTTACAGTAAAGCACGGCTCCGATTTCGGAGCAGCTCGTAAAGTTGACCCAGCTATTGTCACTCTGCCACACCATAAATGTTAAAGCCATAACCTTTGACTGGTGGTAGAAATCCAGTGTAGGAGATCGAGGTCATAGGCACCACCGCATTACCTAATATACTTGCCGCTAAATGGTAGTGGTCGACACTATCGTGTTACGGTTAGATGGTAATTAAATAAATTTATTAATAAATTATATGAAATTTGATCTGGTCTTTGTGTGGATGTTTAGGCTGCAGTCATCACTTAACATCAATGTGAACTGCAAGCTTGATTGCCGTTTTCATTACATAAAAAAAAACTGTAACCACCAGAAAAAAATAATGTTATGATGTAAATACGACCTTAAACAGCGTTAAACGCATGAAAATAATGAGGAAGTGTAATTTTTGATTCGAATAACAAAGTTTCAACTTTATTTTGTAGCTAGTTGTGATTCATTTATGTTGTGGACGTGTACAAGGGTGGCTTGTTTGTGAATTTGAGTTTGGGACGGATTATTACGTGAACTATTTATTAATTGTAAGTGAAAACTAGGCTTGGGCTTTCAATTTTTGTTTAAAAATTAAAAAGGTAAGGATTTAGCTGCTCACATAGAATAATAGCACTTGCCTGCGCGACCTCGTAGAATACGTAATATGAATGAAGATGATACATATTTAATTCATATATGATTTTTTTTCATTTTTACTGGCGGTAGAGCTCCATTGACAAAGCGCGCGGGCGTATGCACCAACGCATTACCTAATATATTTGCCGCTAAATGGTAGTGTTCAGCACTATCGCATTCCAGTCAGGTGGTAATGTACGGCCCTGTAATTTCCGGCACAGAGTCATAACACCTTAGGCCTCTGGAGTGGTAACGCATCTGCATTTTGACCTTGGTATTTGCGTGGATGACTATAGGCTGCAGTCATCACTTAACATCAATGTGAACAGCATGCTTGTTTGCCACTTCCATAACATAAAAAATGTATCAAGAAAAATAAATAAAATAATAATTGTACTTGATCTTGCAATAAAAAAAAATCTGAGCGCATCAGAATCGCGCTTAAAGTGTTTTGAACTGTGGAATTTAATCTCATGTTTAAAGGAATACGGAGGGAAATATTACCGAGACGGAGGAATAGCAATGTTAAAATATTGTGCGAAACAAATTATACACAAAGGCACCTTTCCTTTTTTTATTTTTTTCAATAAAAAGCCCGCACTAGATTTTAAAATACAATTAACATTATTTCGAATATCGAATCAACTGCAAAATTAATTGGGATCTTATGCTCCGATTTGAATATAACATTTGAAGATTAATTAACTTTTATTAACAGTAAATTGGATTTCGCGAGCTACAATCATAGATATAAAACTGTTTTGACGGATTTATTTCGAGTATAATAATGCCAACCCATTATACGTCCATACTGCTGGGCACGAGTCTCTCCCCTTTTTGGGGGGAGGCCTGGAGCTTACTCCACCAAGCTGCTCCAGTGCGGATTGGTAGAGGTGGGTGGGTTAGTGGCCAACCCGCTGTTGGGTGTTTTCAAACCGCCCATAAGGTCTCCGACAAGGTTTAACGACTGCTATCTATCGATAGCAACCTGGACTGACGGCTTAACGTGCCATCCGAAGCACGGAAACGCGCATTTAATTTGCCACCAGCGGTCACCCATCACACTACCCGACCGCGCCCGTAGTGCTTAAACGAGTAGATCGCTTATGATCTACACCAGCCGCCGGGCAATACGCGCTTCGAGTATATTACCATAATTTAAAAAATCAGTTAACTTACAACTTAGTGACTGAGATCGCGGTTTTAGGCACCATCACATTTCCTAATCGACTTGCTACTAAATGATAGTGTTCATCGCTATTTTATTGCAGTGCTATTTTGATGTATGGCCCTATAATTGCCGGCACCGAAGCATAATAACTTAGACCTCAAGAGTGGCATCACACATGCACTGAAATCTCTGATTCCATGAAGGTATTTATAGTCTACAGCAGAGATTCCCAAAGTGGTCCATATAGACCCCCTGGGGTCCATGGGACTCGATGGGGGTCTACGTAGGCATTGGAAATATGGGAATGTGATATAAATGTAGCAAGGAGGGGTCCACGGGAAACCAGAAAAAAATTGCAAGGAAAAAGTAGTTTGGGAACCTCTGGTCTACAGTCTACAGTATCCACCACCATCAATGTCAACTACATGTTTGCCTGTTTGCCAAAAATTAATAGTATTTGACAGCTCGAAAATAATATGAAGTAATAATGTTGTATTTGATCCTGCCATAAGAAAACAAGGCGCGTCAGAATCGCGCTTAAAGTGTTTTGAACTGTGGAATTTAATTTCATGTTGAAAGAAATACGGAGGGAAATATTAACGAGACAGAGGAAAAGCAATGTTAAATAATGTGCGAAACAAATTGTACATAAAGGAACCATTCGCATTTTTTTTCAATAAAAAACCTACACTAGATTTTTTAGCACAATTAACAATATTTTGAATATCGAATCAATTGGAAAATGGATAACGATATTATATTCCGAATGTATAATGATTTTGAGTACTTGACATTTTGAGAACTTGAAATACCGGGAACTTGACATTTTTTACTGGTGGTAGAGCTCCAGTGACGGAGCTCGCGGGCGTAGGCACCACCGCATTACCTAATATACTTGCCGCTAAATGGTAATGTTCAACACTATCGTGTTCCGGTCAGGTGGTAATGTACGGCCCTGTAATTTCCGGCACAGAGGCATAAGACCTTAGGCCCCAGAATTGGTAACCCATCTGCATTTTGACCTTGGTCTTTGTGTGGGTGTCTATAGGCTGCAGTCATCACTTAACATCAATGTGAACTGCATGCTTGTTTACCACTTCCATTACATAAAAAAAAAAAAAAAAAAAAAAAATTGACATTTTGGGAATTTGACATTCTGGACTGAAACGGATTATTGGAGTACATTTAATTTTTTTATAATGAATTGATAACTGACAACCTAGTGACGGAGCTCGCCGGCGTAGGCACCAAGGTATTATCTAATCTACTTGCCATTAAATGTTAGTATTCAGCGCTATTATGATCTGGTAACATGGTAATAACTGATGTACGGCTCTGTAATTTCCGGTACAGATGTATAATAACGTGGAGCTCAGGTGTGGCACGTTAACGAAATCAGCATTGAAATCTCTGGTTTTATGTAGATACTAGCTGTGCTCGCAACTTTGTCCGCGTGAGAATTGATATGTCAGAGTATGAGAGAATTTACGATTGTTCAGTAGATCTACCCGGAAAAAGTCGTGGGCGCAGCTAATATAAAACTAGCCTTATTACATTAGCTATTTGTCAGTGAAAGTCCCGTCAAAAGCAGTCCAGCCGTTCCCAAGATTAGCCCCGCCAAACAGACAGACATACAGACAAAAATTGTAAAAAATGTTGTTTTGGTATATGTACCGTGTATACATACATATGTATTTAGTAAAAAGCGATTATATTAATATTACAAGCAGGCACTCCAATTTTATTTATTTGTATAGACTTAGAGGCAGTATTAAAATACAATAAATGTTATCTGTATGCTTGTATTCCATTTTATGAAATAAAAAGATATAAGTTCTCATGGATGGTAAGAGAATACCGCAGCTTATAGACATCTACACAAAACCGATGGTTAAATTGCAGATGTGTTGCCATCCCTGAGGCCTGAAATGTTGTGCATCGCACCTAATTCAGATAAATTATTGATCAACAACTAACGACAAGCCATTTTACGACCGGCCATTAATTAATTCAACGAAAATAAACAAAACCCGTTAAACAAATCGAAGGACATTACAGCAGCGAAGAAACACGAAATACAAAAAGAGAAAATGGGTGTAACGGAATGTTGAATGCAAATGGGATAGGAACGTTAGGGCTGGAGCTGAACAAGACGTGTCTAGGGGCTACGTTGATAATGGTTTTTGGTTTTTATTCTTGTATTTTCAATTGAAAATTTACTTCAAGCGCTGCTTCAAAACTTTTAAACAGATTTGAATGCAGTTTACACAAACGTATTTAATTTAGACTAGCTGTGCCCGCGACTTTAGGTATCGGCGTAGAATTTAACAATTTTTTTATGTAATGGAAGTGGCAAACAAACATGCAGTTCACATTGATGTTAAGTGATGATTGCAGCCTATAGACACTTACATAAAGACCAAGGTCGAAATGCAGATGCGTTACCACTTCTGAGGCCTAAGGTGTTATGTCTCTGTGCCGGAAATTACAGGGCCGTACATTACCACCTGACCGGACCACGATAGTGCTGAACACTACCATTTAGCGGCAAGTATATTAGGTAATGCGGTGGTGCCTAAGCCCGCGAGCTCCGTCACTGGAGCTCTACCACCAGTAAAATTATTGTTCAGTCACAGTTAGTATAAGATATCTCTAGCATTGTAATAACACCATTTAAAGGAGAATTTCCACGTTGGGCCCGTACCTTATACATTATATCAAAAGTTAGAGAAAAATACGCAAAATCATGGAAAAATACTCAAAAAATAATTTGAATCGTTGTTTTTTTGTCGGAAATATTTATTATACGTCATTTTTGTATGACAGGATTGTGTTGCCATATCGCTACTATGACATTCTTGTTTTCGAAATATACTGACGACAATTAATTGAAGATTTAATAAACGATTTGAATAGCTGAAAATGATTTAGTATTTTATGCTTCATCTCTCAATATAGTGTCCAAGGTGCGGGCCCAAGCTCCATACATTTTGGAACGTCTCCTTTCACGAAGCGTCCAGTAGAGTACGGTTAGTAAAGTGAATGCGGAACACAAATGTACGGTAAATCAGATTCATTTACAAGAAGTCAAGATCCCTAGTGGAAAAATAAACAATCTCGCTCAAACAACATTAAACATTATTTTAATTCACCCGAGAAAACTCCACGCCAATGAAAACCAAGCCTAACCAGCAAAGTTTTCATGATACCCCGCGAAAGCGACGATAAATCACAACAATATTGTGAAAATTCACTTTTTCCGACATTCGGTAGGTGTTTCGAAGTTTCGTTAAAAATTGCCAGCCCCTTCGCGACTCCAAATTTCCTTTATATTTGTGGTGCTTTTATTTTTGTTGCATGTTTTTTTTTTCGGAAATTATGGGTAACTTTCAGATTTGTATTTGAATTTATCTGCGATGTGATTGACATTATCATCATTTCAGCCAAAAGACTGTCCACTGCAACAAAGCCTAGCAAAGAGGACTAATGCCATAATCGCTACGCTTGACATACGGATTGGCGATCGCAGTGGCGGTAGTTTTATAGCAGGACGCTGCTGTCCATTTCGCGTTATTGGACTTACTACCGCCATTGTTCGGTTGACTGACTGCACTAGTGGAAGAATTCTCGAGTTGAAGAAAATTCTCTTCGAGTGGAAGAAAATTCTCTTCGAGTAGAAGAAAATTCTCTTCGAGTGGTAGAAAATTCTCTTCGAGTGGTAGAAAATTCATCCGCTAGAGGGCGGTGGGGTTGTCAAGTCCCGACGCCAGCTATTCACATCATATCGGCTGAATATTTTCATGTTTTTCTGTTGCTAATATACAACTTTGTGCACTGGAGATAGCGGATAAGAGATCATCACCACAATATCCAATCTACATACCTTGGAATGGAAGTATCATGCATTTTTTATGTAACGAACGTGGTAAAAATTTGGCTTACACGGATGTTAGATGATGAGTGTGGCCCAGAGGTTCCCAAACTATTTTTCTTGTAGACCCCTTTCAATGAGATCTTTGCGCAAGATCTGCGGTGTATCACTCACCGATCGCGTTCGTAACGAAGATGTAAGAAAGAGGCTTTGTGTGAATGATAGTATCGATGTAAAAATGAAAAAAGGCATGCTCCGATGGTTCGGGCATATAGATAGAATGTCGAATGAGCGAATGACTAAACAGATATACTATGCGAATGTGGATGGTTGCAGACGCCTGGAAGACCAAGACTGACCTACCATGATCAAATAGGTCGAGTTCTGTCTGATGGTGGGGTCAAAAGTCTTAGGAATCGGCGTGCATGTATGAAGAGAATGATGAAGGTAGACGAGGCACGAGAGATATGTCAGGACCGGGATATCTGGCGCTCTACACTCTCTGCCTACCCCGTTAGGGACCTGGCGTGAAGATACACACACCCCTTTCAATTTTTTTCTAGTTTCAGTGGACCCTCTTGCTAACATTTATATCACTTTCCCATATATACACACCCCCGGGGGTTTATATGGACCACTATGGGAATCACTGGTGTAGCCTATAGTTATGGGCCCATTTAAGGAGCGAAAATATTTTTATATCAGAAAACCAGTTCTCGTACCAGGTACTCGCGTTTTACGTTTGTTTATTGCATTTTTCAAACCAATCCAGATATTTTTACAATCGCTTGAATTGTGTTTGTGACGAACAATATTTCTCGTTGTACCTACTGAGTACGCGCGTCTCGGCTTGTAGAACACACATCAATAAGGCATACGACTTCTAAACGTGACGACTTTTCCAGGAAAACTAGTTATTGGGGATGTATGAAATGTTATGGTTGTATATGTACTATATTATATTAAATGTTATTGTTGTAAGAAGTCATTTGAATTTAATATTGTGTAACTCAAAATATTCTAACCATCATTTAGCATATTTACGGCATGATATTTTCTTATTAACTTTATGAATAAATTTAGGGCATAATAAATGTTAATGAGACTCCAAGCTGAAATTATTAGAAATATACAAGTACTTACCATAAACTTATTAGGAAAAATACGAATAAGACGAACTTTTTCCTGTACTAAAATGGAAATAGGTTAAAATAATTTTCCTTGAAAAACATCGGTATATTAGAAAACATTTGTAGGTGTATTATATCTGCTAACCTCAGTACGAAATTAAGGAAAGGACTTCGGTAGCTTAGTGGTAAAGTAGCTGGACTAGTTATCCTGAGGTCGGAGGTTCGATTCCTGCCTGTAGCAATTTTTTCTTTTTTTTTAGTTTCTAAAATTCACTGGCATGTGCCAAAAACAACTGGCACAACCCAGGCTTAGTCATTTTGCTGTGGAGAAACCACCTCAAAAATTTCGCCATGTTTTGTTTAGGTTTCCGTGCGAAGACATTTGTCTGAAAGTAGATTAAAAACTTAAACCATTATCGATCTCTCGAACGCTTTGCGTAGCACCTACAGGATTGCGCTCATTCTATATCTTAGAATTTTCTTACGCAATTTTGCAAGATAATCTTCGTTGGCGGAAACCGTAATGACCGAAATGTTGGAAGTGTCAAATTCTAATTCTAAAAAGGTCAGTTCAAAGTGTAAAATCGATACAGTATCAGTATCAAATACCTGAAATAAATCTATAAAAGGGTGGAATCCGATTTTTCACTAATGGTAGACTTTCAATATTGGAGCTCGGGGGTATATTATAGTTAACGGACACCGTATTACAGTGCTCAACAATAAATATTGCACATCGAGCTTAGGAAGGACACTTCGGCTTATTTCGGATCTGTACAGCGTTATCTCTTTCGCACCGTACCTATTTGTCGTTTGTCGACCATTTTGATAAAGTTTTGACCAATACCGGACTGTCAGTGCTTACGTAGGCAGTGTGCAGCAGAGATAACGCTATATAAAATCGAAACTAGCCGATCGTCTCTTTCGTAGGCTCGATGTGCAATATTGATTGTTGAGTACCTATTGTACCTATTGTATCTGCCACCAAATGATAGTATTCAACAGTCAGCATTAACGTGTTGTGGTTAGATGATAATGGCCCTGTAATAACTATCACAGAAAACAAGTTAGCAGTTGTATAAGTGTCTACAAGCTGCAATATTCACTTATTATCCATGTCAAAGCATTTTTGATTGCTACCACTATTAAATTAAAACTACATTGAGAAGAGAAAAAATCTTCAAATGTTGTTATGATGTAATGTTTTTTGTCACAGAAGCAAAACAAGGGAAGATTTGTTGTCCCTCTTGAGTTCTAAGTTACTTAATCTTCCCTTTGGCCACTGGATTTACTATTTGCAGTATTTTATAACCACCCAAGAGAACAGTATTCTTGTTTATTTCCATATTTTCATCATACACGAAATTCTTACGTCCTTTTTCTTTGCAGTACCACCAGATATAGTCAGCGACGATACGTCGAGCGACGTGTCTGTTCAAGAGTTGGAAAACGCCACCCTGACATGCAAGGCCACTGGTCATCCTCCACCGAAGATCACCTGGAGGCGAGAAGACCATGAGCCCATTCTCCTCAAGAAGCCATCTTCGAGGGAATTTGAAAAAGGTTTGAGATGGACTTCATCTTTTTTCTTTTCACGGTAGGTGGCAAACAATGATGACTTTTGAATCAAGCGGTCGTTACATAGACTCACACCGCTTGTCGAGGTCATCAATTTATGAATGTGATCATTTACTTTGAAATGTATTCTGGACTGAAACGAGCAAGTGTGCCACGACCGTGATATCAGGCGCTGCACACTCTCTGCTTACCCCGTAACGGACTTGGCGTGAAAATACATAAAAACATCGTTCGCTACCATCAATAATGGCCCCGTTATAACTATCACAGAGACGTAACAACTTAGATCTCAGGGGTAGCAACGCATCTTCGTTTTGACCTCTGTTTTTGAGTAAATATCTACAGGCTGCAGTCACTTATATCAATGTGCGCTGCATGCTTGTTTCCAATATTCTTTTCATAAAAAAGTAAGCCTTCTACGATAAATCACTTGATGAATAAGTGAATTATATATGACCAAGACATATAGGCAAATAAAATTGAGCTATATTTCATAAATAAGATATTGGTGAGATGAAAAATTGGAACCGTAAATAAATCTATCCATATGAATTAATAAGAGCATTATAAATAAGTAATGAGTAGACCTTCACGTTCTTTCTTTACGAGGCTCTTCTATTGATCTACGGATTGTGGGACGCCAGTAAAAGTTCGTATCAAGCCGCAGATCCACCGCGGCGCACGCTGTGCACGGGTACGCGACGCATAAGTTCATTTATTTGACTACGTTGATCAGTGTTTTCACTGCAGCACACGCTATCCACGAATATTAACTCAAAAGTCACGTCTTTGCATAGTTCTAAATCATAGTTTTGTGAATCCACGCAATTCGAGTTGCTCGTAAATATAAACTTATAAAATACCATCGGCATTGACTTTCCTGTCCGTTTCACCCACCACCCCGCCCCACTTCCCTGTACCGCGTGTACATGGTGTATAGCGTCGGCGTTGAGCTATATGCGCGTTTATCCGACAAAGCCACGTGTGTCAATTCATGCATAGCGTGGAACCACTACACTGCAACCCCCCACGGAGGGTTGCAGTGGACACTTGGACACAATCGCATATATTTTCTTGCAAGGCGAAGCTTAACCTACGTGCGTAATTGCGTATCCTCTCTGTGCGCTGCGGTTGGTCGGCGGCTTAACTCGTCTTTTTCTTACAAATATAGCACATTATCATGAATATTTCTATACCTTTATCCTTTTCTATGAAACTGGCAAACATCAGTTCATTTTGATGTTTAGCGAATACTGTCGACTCAAAGTAGGTCATAGACATCTCCATAAAAAATAAGGATGTCGATGTACACGCGTTCCCACTCTTAGAGGTCTTTGTTGTTTTATTTTCCAGATTTTTTTTCTGGATGATATTATATTTGGTCATTCCCACTTTATAAAAGAAAGAAAAAAGAAAATATGTTTTATTTCTACGCCTGAAATTATAGGACGTGCATTATTATCTTATGCTTCGATACCGAACTCCGCTGGACGCAACAGTCCTGGCGCCGCAGCACCATATTTCTCACATGTCATCACATCTTCACATTGATGTTAAGTGATAACTGCAGCCTATAGACACCCGCACAAAGACCAAGGTCAAAATGCAGATGCGTTACTACTCCTGAGGCCTCAGGTGTTATGCTTCTGTGCCGAAAATTACAGGGCCGTGCCTTCACCCTGGAGCTACGAAACAAGTTCATTCAAACTCATGTCTTACTGGTGGTGTTTTTAGTTACTACCATGGGGCGGCAGATAGATCTAATCTATCTGCCGCCCCATGGTAGTGTTTAGCTCTATCGTGTTTCTATAAGATGATTATGTATGGCCCCGTAATAGCTACAACAAAGACATAACAACTAAGGTCTCAGGAGTGGCCCTTTAACCCTTCTGAATTTGGGGTCCATATTGGGTTGCATAAAATCATATTTTAATTATAGCCAGATAATCATTACAAATAAGTCTAATCATTTCTTAAAGAGAAGGTAGACGAGGCACGAGAGGTTTGTCAGAACCGGGATGTCTGGCGCTCTACACTCTCTGCCTACCCCGTTAGGGACCTGGCGTGAAGATACATACATACATACATACATTTCTTAAATAATCTGAATCAAAGTTATTTATTAATAACTTTAAAGGTAACGGATAAATCAATAATACATTACGCATTTTCGAATAAATTACCTTTACAATTACGTTCTTATTTACATTTATGCTATTTAATATCATGATACAGAAAATTATAATTAAGTACATAAAATCATGCCAATGAAACCATTCTAGGTTTATAACACTCTGCTTATCATAATTTTGGGGAAAAAACTATGTGCTAAAACTGTTATGCCAAACTAGATTATGAAGAAAAAGATTATGCGTTCGAAGGGGCTCTGAATTTGGACCTCTGATTTTTGTGTACATGTCTCTAAGCTGCAGTCATCACTTAACATCTATGTGAATTATATGCTTGTTTGCCTTCGTTACGTAAAAAAATCAAAGCGAGCATCTCTGAAGCATCACAGACTGATTTTTCTTCTTCATCCGTATAACAATTGACAATCCATCTTACACCGTGTTTACAATAATAGCAGAATATTCTGTGGCAACGTTTCCGTCACGTATCACAATAAAATGTTTTCGTAAACACATCTTTTTACGAAGGAGTCGCGGTGAAAGGCTCCGTAAAAACTTTTATACGCCAATATTTTTATGCAAAAACGTTACATTTGGTCGACAATCAAATGCTTTCGCTCACGTTCGGTGCGTTTTGGCATAGCCTTATGGCACGCTTGTGAATTATGACGTCACTGATTTTATCTCTATAAATACATAGGTGCTTCAGTTTTAGTTGTTTCTTTTATGTGATAATGAGATGAGAAGTAAGCAAGCATACCTGCGTTTTACTTGGGTGTTAGAACTTTTTGTGTAATCGTACGAATGGCGCCAAATACATGAAGCTGTAAATTTTTACGTAGTAAATGTGTAAAGTGTATTTTTTTAAACATTGCAAGTTTTAAAATCTAGTGTGTTGTAAGGCTATTGCTTAGTTGTACTATAATCTGTTGTCTTTTTCCGTTTCTGTTAAGTTTAAGTATTTTCGGTGCATATATAAAAGTTACATTCTTACAATTTTTTGAGTAAGGGATTCCTTAAGCTAGTAGTAATAAAAATTTGGTAGAGCTCCAGTGACGGAGCTCGCGGGCGTAGGCACCACCGCATTACCTAATATACTTGCCGCTAAATGGTAGTGTTCAGCACTATCGTGTTCCGGTCAGGTGGTAATGTACCCACCCTCATGACAATTGACAACCCATCATATTATAATGTTTACAACTTTAATGTTTTCTGGCAACGTTTCCCTCACGTATTACAATAAAATGTTTCCGTAAACATATATTTTTACGAAGAAGTCGCAGTGAAAGGCTTCGTAAAAACTTTTATACGCCAATATTTTTATGCAAAAACGTTACATTCGGTCGACAATCAAATGCTTTCGCTCACGTTCGGTGCGTTTTGGCATCGCCTTATGGCACGCTTGTGAATTATGACGTCACTGATTTTGTATCTATAAATACTTGTAATACGGTGCTTAAGTTTTAATTGTTTCTTTTATGCGATGATTTGAGATGTAAGCAAGAATAAAGTTTATATGAAAAGTAAGTGATTAATATGTATACATTTTTAAACATAAGTGTGTTGCGACCTCTGATGCCTAAGTTATTTTGCCTCTATCATAGTAATAACGGAGCTCTGCCATTACCATCTAAACTAATCTAAACAGAGCACAAGAGTACCCATTGAACACTGCGATTTGGCGGCAAATATATTACGCCGATACACCAACTCTATAACTTCAAAACCACCTTAATATTAAACTTTCTTGATCATTAACAAGAAAAAAATCCACCACACTGTTAAACAAACGCATATGAAAGCAGTCATTCAGGTCCAAGAAGACACAGGTATACAAATTGTAACACTCAATATACTTAGGGCGGCGACCCACCCTCCCTCTCTTCCCATCAGACGCCTCCTCTTCCCATCAGACGCCTCTATAATACCACATTTATTTATCCTCTTGTGATGTTTATGCGATTGATCTTCGAGAGAAAATTTCTTTTATGTATGTCGTATAAAATAACCTTTTTAACTGCCTCGGTAGCCTAGTGTTAGCAGGCCAATACTACTACGCTGAGGTCCTGGGTTCGATGCCCGGGTAGGGGTTATCAGACATAATGGTGTAAAGTCCTTTATCTCTGGTACTATTGGGATTTTTCCATTTTCTGCAACTTACCCATGACCTCGAAGTTTGGTAATATGCCCGGAGATGTCAACAGGCCACCTATTACATGGGTCAAAACGTTACCAGCGAATCGTGGGTGTTTGCATGTATGCTTGAATGCATGCATTTACCTCTGCCTACCCCTTCGGGGATTACAGGCGTGAAGTTGCGTATAAATAAATATACATCTTTATAAGAATTATATAAAAAACACATCTAAAAGCACCTTCAGTCCCAAGAAGTCACAAGTGAGCTAACAAATTGGTACCCAGGGAGGCGAGAATGCTCGCCTTCCCACCCAATGTCTCTTTAATAACATCACTCACTCTTTATTAACCTCCTCTGATTTTAAAAGAAAAAAGAAATAGTTTTGAAGAGAATTAAAAAATCCCAAATAATCATGACGTTAATGCGGCTAAACTACTTTTGAGTAAGTGTCAATTTAAAGTATGCAATTTTCATCTAAATCACAAATTATGTTACCTTTTGTATTCAACCGTTAAAAAATTATTAACCCTTCAATTCACCTTCGCCGGAAATTTCTCCCCGCACACACATAAATATCTCTTTATAATCTACGAGTGATATAAAAAGCGCATCTAAAAGCACCGTTAGTCCCAAGAAGTCACAGGTGTGCTTACAAATTGGTACCCAGAGAGGCGAGCCTTCTTCTTTGTCTCTCTTCCCACCCGATGCTCTTTAATAACACCACTATTTATCCTAATATTGATAGTAGAAACAATTAATTAGTGTTGAAGAAAATTTCGAATAATCTATTTAATGCCCACTGTCCAGTAAACCTCAATGCGAATAAAAAAAAAAACTTTTTGTCAAAAGTGTCAATAAAAGGAATAATAACATTTTTAAAATAACATAATAAATATAAAGCATCATAAGGCCGCTAAAAAATGAGACTTTTTAATTCCACCATAGTAAAACCTTCTATTGATCTTCAACAGAGTATTCTAGTCCACCACTACCAAATAAACCACTTGAAAAGTATCCAATTCTTATCACATCAAAATCACTCTAAATCATTTTGTTTTTTTTGCATTACACTTTCAATTTTATTAATCTTCGACAGAAGTTATTGGTGGTGCGGTTTTTTAAGCGGTTTAGAATACCGAAGATTGCTAGTGAGAGGAAAAAGACGGGATGTTGGGGTACCTTGACGATGGTGGATGTCTCCTCGGCACTGAACTGCGCGGTGGGCTGCTACTGCAGCCGCTGTACAGCGGTCGCGGGCTAGCGGTAGCGTTGCGGTGTGTCGTGCGCGCGCGTTCGCGTTCAACAGGCTTGTGTCGTGCGCGCGCTGGCCTCTCCGTCTCACCTCCACCGTCACAGGAGTAAGGACGAAGGAAGGGCGGAAGGCAGAGGGCAAGGGGAGGGCAGGCGACAATGCGATGCGCGCGCGCGGTTAATGCGGTGTATAAAATTGGCGGTAACATTTCCACCCCCCCTTAAAGGTTCACCTTTAAAATAATGCGTGTGTGAGAAAAAGAAAAAAAAAAAAAATAAGTAAATAAGTTATATTATAATAAATATATAGAATAGTGATTCGTTTAGCGTGGATGGACAAGAAGTTAATGCTGTGGTATAGGACATACACGTACAACCGGACGTAGGTATACGCCAGTCGCAGTTCGCACAGAAACAACTCGTACTGAACCATCATTACTAGGACAAGTTTTCTCTATAATACCTAATGGCCAGGACAATGGCGGAGTATTGTTAGTCATTATAACAACAATTGTTCCTGGTGCAATAGGAGCGGATGCTTTATTCCACTTACTCCTAATCTGTAAGTTACTTAAGTATTCCAGCTTCCATCTAGCCCAAAACGATTGCACTATTTTATCCTGAAGTGCGTGTCTTTCGTGAAGCGTTGCGCCATCTTGTATTTCAGGTGCGGGCAAAGACCCCAATGGTGCGGTATGTAAAAAATGACTAGGGGTTAGAACCGAAGGTTCTGCTGGATCTGAACTGAGGACAGTGAGCGGACGCGAATTTAACAAACACTCTACTTGAATTAAAACCGTATTTAATTCCTCGTAGGAAAGCAGTTGCTGACCAATGACCTTGAAAAGGTGATTTTTAATAACCTTCACCATACTTTCCCAGCAACCACCGAAATGCGGTGCAGCGGGGCAATTAAATCGCCATTCAATCCGACTTTCAGATAACTGTTCTTCGAAACGTGATTTGTAATCCTCATTCAGAAACTTATACAGATCTCTAAGGTATGAATTTGCACCCTTAAAATTAGTCCCGTTGTCAGAATACATAACTTGAACGGGACCGCGACGCGACAAAAATCTCTTTAACGCAGCCAAGAAACTGGGTGTACTTAAATCAGTAGCTAGTTCAATATGAACAGCGCGTGTTGTTAAGCAAGTGAATACACATATATATGCTTTTCTACTTCTAACACCCCTGCCACGTATGGGGGTGTAAGCGATAGGACCGGCATAATCGCAACCGGTATGCATAAATGCTTTAACAGCGGCGACAGATCTGCTATCCGGCAGATCTGACATTATTGGACAAACAGAACGCGGTTTCATACGATAGCAGCGGTAACAGAGGTGTACGCGCTGACGTACAATTCTACGAGCGGACAAAATCCAGTAATTTTGTCTCAAAAGCGACATTAAATATTCTGGTCCAGCGTGCATATTTATGCGATGATAATGATCAATTAATAAAGAGACTATATGATCATTCCGTGGTAAAATTATTGGATGTTTCTGATCATATGATAAATCAGAATTACCTAACCGGCCTCCTACTCTGATTAAACCGTCGCGGTCTAAGAAAGCACGAAGCTTATTAAAAACATTGGAGCATGATTCATTATTTTGTAATTGAATGAGCTCCTGCGAATAATATTTGCGTTGTAAAATTTGAAGCAATTTTAATTCTACGAATTCTAAATCTTTAGCGGTTATAGTCGGTTCTTCATTACGTGGTAATAACTTACAAAATCTGAAAACATATACAATCGCGCGTAGTAATCTATTCCACGAAGATTTGCGTAGCGCGAGATCGTAGAGAACACATTCTACTGTAGGTGTGACGGCTACCTGTACGATCACCTTTTGTTCGGGTATACTTTCTGTTGGTAGTTCGTCCAGGGCGTAAATAGGCCATTGACTAGGCTCCATGGCTAGCCATGGGGGCCCGTGTAGCCATAGCGGATGCGCTATTAACTTAGATGGCGTTATACCACGCGATAAACAGTCAGCGGGATTTTCTAACCCTGAAACGTGATGGAAATGCTCTGCTGCGATATTCTCAATTATTTTAATAACTCGATTCGCAACAAATGCTTGCCAGCGATGAGGGGAACCCTTTATCCAATACAATGCCACCTTTGAGTCTGTAAAGGCATATACGTCGACTACGAAACGCGAACTGTAACTATTCCGTACAATACGGAGTAAATTTGATAATAACATAGCCGCGCAGAGTTCCAATCGTGCAATGGTATGTGCAGCGTTAGGTGCTACCTTAGATTTTGCACACACGAGTTGGACGCTAGTACCTACAGGTGAGCTGACGCGTAAATATATCACACCTCCGTAAGCCTTTTCGCTGGCATCGGCGAAACCGATCAGCGTTACCTTACAATCAGCGGTTACACCTAAATAACGTGGTATGCGATAATAATTTAAAAGCGGAAGCTCAGCACAGAATATTTTCCATGCCTTTACGATATGCTTGGGAGGTATTTCATCCCAATCAATTTTGAGTTGCCAAAGTTCTTTTATAAGTAATTTAGCATATAAAACCGTAGGTGCAACGAATCCCATCAAATCCCACAAACGAGCTATCGTTGATAATATAATGCGTTTGGTACAACCGTCATCTGAAAGTGAAATTTTAAAATAAAATTCATCCGATTCAGTTGACCAGTGTAAACCTAATATTTTATGCGACACTGTCTTATCGAATTCAATCTCTTTAGGTAATCTGTGACTAGGTGGAATGCTATCTAAAACAGTTTGCGAGTTACTATTAAATTTGACTAAGTCCCATTGAGCACCCTTGAAAAAATTAATAAGTTCTTTAGCGGCCAAAGTGGCCTCAGCCTCGCAGGGCACTGAGAACGCGATATCATCCATAAAAATAGATGTTGCGACAATATCACGAGCTCGCGGATATTTATGCCCATCATCTTTACTTAGTTGTTGTACAGTACGCAAAGCGTGATACGGACTCGATTTAATTCCGAAACATACTCGATTAAATTCATAAATGACCAGCGGTTGTTGTGGGTTGAATCGATATAAAATACGTTGGTAGCGGCGATGGTCTTTTGTTATGGCAATTGCAAAAAACATCTGTTTGCAATCGGCTGTCATTGCAACGTTATATAAACGAAAATTACAAATTATTTCAAAGAGATCTCCCTGTAAATTAGGTCCACTATGTAAAATGTCATTAAGCGAGGTACCAGAAGTTGTTTGACAACTTGCATCGAGAACAGGACGGACTTTACTAGTGGATTTGTCTTCACGAATAACACCGTGATGCGGAATTACGTAATGCGGATTATTAAAGTTACTATGTTCATTGCTATGAACGATAGAGAGATATCCGTTACGTATGTAATCTCTAAATACTTCATCGTAAGCAGTTCTTAAAGCGGTCGAAGCCTCAAGTTTTCTTTCTAAACTCAAAAATCGTTTACGAGCTATATCGTATGAACTACCTAACGTAAAAACATCACCCCGAAAAGGTAATGCTACTTCATATCGCCCACTGACGGGATCACGTACAGTGGTGGCACGATATAATTCTTCGCATTCAACATCATCGCGATGTTGCGTAGGCGCGCTAGGAACTTCCTCAAGCTCCCAGAATTTTTTAATGAAACCGTCGATCGACGACTGAGGTTCAACTACAGTACAACAAGTCGACGAGGTAGCGTTATAATCGAAAGCGATGGGAACGGATCCCATAATTACATAGCCTAGTACAGTTTCAATTGCTGGAGGCAAACGCGTGTCACCCCCCCGAACTACGTTCGGTAGTAGCAAATGCGGAAACAAAGAAGCACCTATTAAAACGTCTATTGGACCAGGCGTATCAAATGTCAAGTCTGCAAGCGGTAATTCATTTGAATATGATAAAGCGGATCTGTCGACAACTACGGATGGAAGAGTATCCGTGATTTGATCGACAATTAAAGCGTTGATATTGTAATTAAGTTGCGTATTAAAGCGGGAAGTAAATTTTAAATGTGCAGAACCCTTAACAATTTTTTCCGAACCCCCAAATCCTTTTACAAGCGTTCGTTCTATATAATGCGGTTTAATATTTAAACGCTCGCAGCAATTTGTCGTAATGAAATGAGACTGGCTTGCCGAATCCAGCAATACTCGAATGTTAACTAATGAATTGTCACCATCATACGCGAGAACCTGCGCTGTAGCTAACAAACAGGTCGTAGCGCTCGTAGCTAACTTACTACGCGAGCGCATCTCGTTGTTGTGAAGGTAGGAGCACAACGCCACATTTTCGTGCGGATTACCCTGCATTGGTAGTGAGGGTGCTGCGGTATTACAAGCAATAGGTGGCGTTTTAGTTACATTATCTAATCGGCCTCGTGGCCGCTCATGATGCAAAGATGTATGATGGCGTCCATTGCATATTTTACAATGCGACATGGAACGACATTTAGACGAATTATGATGAATACTGAGGCAATTAGTGCAGGCGTTTAATTCTCTAATTTTACGAAAGCGTTCCTCATGAGAGGCATCGATATAGCATTGACACAAATATAAAGCACTATGGACTTGCCCTTTACAAAGACAATTCTTGCGTTGAAAATTATTATTGTTCATAGCACTAGTAACATATGATTGGTACTTAGGGGCTGCATTGCTAGAGCGCGAAGGCAAACTTCTTTTAGCCACGTTAACATTTTTTACGGCGGTAGTTGTAGTTTGTTGCAATATTTTAAGCTGCTTCGTTACGAAATTAACAAGACTATCGAAAGTAGGTATTTCATCGTTATCCCTACTCATCTCAAAGGAGCTCACTGTATTCATATCAAGTCCCTTGAGAGCGATATGTAAAACGAATAAATCCAATAAATTTTCTATGTTAATATTTTTTAATGCACGGTAAGCGCCTACAAATCCGTCCAAAAACGACTCGAAACCATCTACGGAACCTTGTGTTACTGCCTTAAACTGCAATATTTGATCAATATATGCAGCAGCAAGTGTACGTTTATCTTCAAATTTATTTATTAAAGAATCAATAATTAACGAATAATTTTCTGGTGAAGGCGTGATTCGCGAACAAAAATTACTAGCCTTTCCTTGTAGTTTACCGAGCAAATAATATAATTTCTCCGCGTCGGTAAGGGACGGATTATCATGTACGTTAGATTTAAAACTCGCAAAAAATAACGGCCACTCCTTAATATTTCCGTTAAACGATATCAATTCTATTGGCGGTAATCGGGAAAAAACTTTCTTCACTGAATCACCACTGTCGTTATTTTTCCCATTATTTGAAGAACAAAGAATATTATTTAGTCGTTTCACTTTACTAAATAATCTTTCGAAAGAACTAAGGTATTTAAAATCAGGCATCTTTTTTGAATCTAAATCCATCAATCGTTCGTTATAATCGTCTACTACCTGATGAAATTCAGTACGAAGCGTTTCAATGTTACTACAGGAATCCAAAAATTCCTCTTTTATTAAATCGTTTGTTTTAGCGTTAATTGACAAATCATAAATTTGTTGTAGACATTCGAACAGACAATTACGTTTGTTTTCCAACAGCAATAACTTCCTATCGATCTCAACAGCGACGTCTTGCATTTTCTTAGACATATTAAATTAAATAAGTTCAGAATAAACGACAAAAAAATGCGAATTAAATATATGCCTACGAAATATTAATACGAAAAACTCGTTACGATTGACACTGCAGAATATGCACAAAATGGCGGTCAGCGATACGTAATTAGTATTACGTAATAAGAGCGGCAAGCGGTATAAAATCACGATTCTAGATAATATCCTAACGCATGTATGTGTATAGAATAGAACTATGAATAATGATTAGCAAGTGGACTGTATATAGCGGTTGTTTAATGATATATGATATAAAATGCGTATATGAATGCGTGTATATAGGTATGCGTGTTATATTTTATATACTAAGCGTGTAGATAAATTATTTAAAGGTATTCCTTAAAGGGCGAGGTACAGAACATTGAAATAAATATGATCCGGCTCGAAGGACCACTTATGGTGGTGCGGTTTTTTAAGCGGTTTAGAATACCGAAGATTGCTAGTGAGAGGAAAAAGACGGGATGTTGGGGTACCTTGACGATGGTGGATGTCTCCTCGGCACTGAACTGCGCGGTGGGCTGCTACTGCAGCCGCTGTACAGCGGTCGCGGGCTAGCGGTAGCGTTGCGGTGTGTCGTGCGCGCGCTGGCCTCTCCGTCTCACCTCCACCGTCACAGGAGTAAGGACGAAGGAAGGGCGGAAGGCAGAGGGCAGGGGGAGGGCAGGCGACAATGCGATGCGCGCGCGCGGTTAATGCGGTGTATAAAATTGGCGGTAACAGTTATACTTCCCAGCATTTACAATGCACAAATTAATATTCCTCTTTATAGTATAAGAATAATGTAAAAAGCGCACCTAAAAGCACCTTTAGTCCCAAGAAGTCACAGGTGTGCTTACAAATTGGTACCCACGGAGGCGAGGGAGTCCCCCTTCCCACCCGATGCTCTATAATAACGCGACTGTTTATCCTCCTCTAATGTTGATAGTGGAAAGAAATAGTTTTGAAGAGAATTTCAAATTCAAATTTCCGACGATATGGAACTGTTATTGCTGTTTGGAACTTGTTTGCTTCATGACAGTTATTTACAATAACTTTTGTGTTTTCCAGAGAGGGAATACGAAACTGTTGTGAGGGTAGGTTTGTGATATAAACGTGTTTATTTTTGTTTATAAAATATTTTTTTTTAATATAGGCACAGCTTTTGGAACTGAACTTATATAATGGCAACCCATTATACGTCCCACTGCTGGGCACGAGTCTCTCCCCTTTTTGGGGGGAGGCCTGGAGCTTACTCCACCACGCTGCTCCAATGCGGATTGGTGGAGGTGGGTGGGTTAGTGGCCAACCCGCTGTCGGGTGTTTTCAAACCGCCCATAAGGCCTCCGACAAGGTTTAACGACTGCTATCTATCGATAGCAACCGGGACCGACGGCTTAACGTGCCCTCCGAAGCACGGAAACGCGCATTTAATTTGCCACTAGCGGTCACCCATCACACTACCCGACCGCGCCCGTAGTGCTTAACCGAGCAGATCGCTTACGATCTACAGCAGCCGCTGGGCCATGCGCGCTTCAACTGAACTTATAGGTGTAGGCAAATAAAAAGAAGTGTGGCAATCGGAGACTGGCGCGGTAAAGCTATTGCATAACATTTTTTATCAACATGTAATTGTAAATATTTATTTATTTTATTTATGCATTATTTTTTCCCTTTGTTTTTCTTTTTCTTTGATATTAATTCAATTTTTTGAGCCGATACAACCAATGCCATCTAGAGGCGAGTTGCTGAACTAAAGAGACAACCGTGATAATATTTCAAAAAAGTCATTAAAAATTCTGCTATTCATCGATAGGTGGCAAAACTAAAAAGTATCACCGCTGTGCCGGTCGGAGTGGGAGGTGTTAGGTTATTTTAGTTACGGAATTTCTGGATTCGGTCTCCACGCTCAAGGCCCGCGATAGAAGCTAAAAGCCATTGAGCTTAAAAATTAATAACTGTAACACTAATCAGAATCACTATGAAGTGAAAAATAACAGAACTAACATAGATTTAGTCCGATAAAATAATGCACGTTAATGCTTACGCACACAGGCACCGTCCTTCGAGGTCTACCACCAGTAAACTATGCTTGTACATTTGCATTTTTTTTGTAAATTTCAACTTACATGATGTTACTTACTTATTTTGAGTAGGCGCTAAACGAATGAAAAATGAAGATCACAAGTATGTGATGAAAAGACCAGTATAATTTATTGCGTAACCCTTCTTTCATGTGGGCATTCGGTTTCTGACAGTAATGGTTTTTCGAAACCGTATGTGGTTGTTAACGTGCTGTAAGGTCACGGATGAGATATAAAGTATACTATCTTAAAGGAGGAAAACAATAGCTTGGAAGCACGGCACGTACCTAACGTAACTTTGTGCCTTGCTAATTTATTTTGCCTTGACGCAAAATTAGTAAATAAGTTAATTAATAATATAATAATTATCACTGGTGGTAGAGCTCCAGTGACGGAGTTTGCGGGCGCAGGCACCACCGCATTACCTAATATACTTGCCGCTAAATAGTGGTGTTCAGCACTATCGTGTTCCGGTTAGGTGGTAAAGTACGGCCCTGTAATTTCCGGCACAGAGGCATAACACCTTAAGCCTCAGGAGTGGTAACGCATCTGCATTCTGACCTTGGTCTTTGTGTTAGTATTTTTAGGCTGCAGACATCACTTTACATCAATGTGAACTGCAAACAAACTTCCATTACATAAATATATTTCAATATATGTCTGTGGTCATACATAGACATATATAATAGGTTGGGGAAAAAGTCTTTTCGCATTATAGTATGTATGAACTTGTAATAAAATCTCTTTGGCGTTTTGTAATATTTGTATCTGGCTGGTTTTGGTATCATTGAAAGTTTAAATTTTAAAGAATATAATTCCAAATTCAAATTAGGAAAATGTGTGATTTTCATTTGTTTTTCGTACTGTCAAGATGAGTGAATCTAATGAAGAAATTCGATACATTTAAAAATTTTACTACAAAAAGGTAAAAATGCAACGCAAGCCGCGAAAAAAATTTGCGATGTTTATGGACCTAGTGCAGTGTCTGTGAGAGTAGCACAAATTTGGTTTAAGCGTTTTCAATCCGGAAATTTTGATGTCAAAGATGCAACTCGCTCTGGTTGCCCTGCTACGGATAAAATGGATGCCATTTTTGAAAAAGTGGAGCAAGATCGACATATCAGTAGTTACGACGTAGCTGAAGAACTGAGAATTGATCACAAAACAGTTTTGGCACATTTGAAAAACGCTGGGTACAAAAAAAAGCTCGATATTTGGGTACCTCACGAGTTCACTGAAAGAAACCTAATGAACCGTGTACTCATTTGTGATTCTTTATTACGACGTAATGAAACCGAATCATTTTTGAAGAAGCTGATAACTGGTGATGAAAAGTGGATCACGTACGACAAGAAAGTGCGAAAAAGGTCGTGGTCAAAGGCCGGTCAGGCGTCACAGACTGTGGCGAAACCCGGGTTAACTCGCAATAAGGTGATGTTGTGTGTGTGGTGGGATTGGAAGGGCATTATTCGTTATGAGCTATTACCACCAGGCAGGACTATCGATTCTGAACTCTACTGCGTACAACTGATGAGATTAAAGCAAGAAGTTGAGAGAAAGCGGCCGGAATTGATCAACAGAAGGGGTGTGGTGTTTCATCATGATAACGCTAGACCTCACACATCTATAGCCACTAAGCAAAAATTAAGAGAGTTTGGCTGGGAGGTGTTAATACATCCGCCGTATAGTCCTGACCTTGCACCTTCAGAATTCCACCTGTTTCGGTCTCTTCAGAATTCTTTATGCAATGTTAGGTTAACATCACGAGAGGACTGCCAAATCCACTTGTCGCGGTATTTTGATGAGAAGTCCCAAAAGTTTTATAGCAATGGGATCATGTCCCTACCTACGAGATGGCAAAAGGTTATCGAACAAAATGGTACATACATACTTTAGTTAAATTTGAATAAACTATATTAAAAATGTTTTGAATTATCTTAAAAAATGCGAAGAAACTTTTTCCCCAACCTAATACATGAGTCGAATTGATAACCGCCCTCTTGTTTTGTTTATCGTCAGTTGAAAATATATAAAGACAAAAGGCGTACACATCAAAGACTAAACCATTGAAATCCAGGATAACAGCTAGCAATTAATATTATTAAAACAGTTCCTATTAAAGGTCGAACTAACAATTGTCGTCAACTTGGTATATTTATCTCTAAATAAACCACTCAGATATCCTACCAGAGCTATTAAAATGTCATTGTGTGTATAAGCTGTCCAATTTACTGTAAATAAATAATAAAACCGAAACACTTAGCCTCCGTAGAGTGACAATCTTATCTATTATTCAAGCATTTAAAAGGTCGGAGTGAATGTGATATTGATGTAAGGAGCGTAGACTTATGTTTTGTTAGGAAAATAAGGAATAAGTTTAACTATTGATAGTGTTCTAGTAGAAGCGCGCATGGCCCAGCGGCTGGCGTAGATCGTAAGCGATCTACTCGGTTAAGCATTACGGGCACGGTCGGATGTGTGATGGGTGACCGCTAGGGGCAAATTAAAATGCGCGTTTTCGTGCTTCGGAGGGCACGTTAAGCCGTCGGTCCCGGTTGCTATCGATAGATAGCAGTCGTTAAACCTTGTCGGAGGCCTTATGGGTGGTTTGAAAACATCTGACAGCGGGTTGGCCACTAACCCGTATCTCCACCAATCCGCATTGGAGCAGCGTGGTGTAGTAAGCTCCAGGCCTCTCTCCAAAAAAGAAGGGGAGAGACTCGTGCCCAGCAGTGGAACGTATAATGGGTTGCCATTATTATTATGTCTCTCGTCAGCACGGGGTCCAATTTGAACCACGGACCTTTGTCAGGCTTGCGCGGGGACATGGGGGGTCCAACACGTAGAGGCCCTTTCGAGAATTTTGATCTACTTTGTAATGGGTTAAATTCGGCGGGACCTCTCTCTGACTGCATCAATAGTTAATACAGACACAGACTGACCCCGCAGAATATAATGGGACTATTGTAATGAAAAGTGATAGCCCAAACTTTGGGCTATGTGGGTGAACTGGGGGGGCTAGCTGGCTTGGCCTATGGAGTGAGATTCGGCACCTGCCTATATTCAACATCTCACATTATCGAATCCTACTTTAGGCAGGTGGTGACTCGCCTCTCCTTGGTGGGCCCCCCAAACAGCCAACCCGATGCTCGACAGGGGGCAACACTGTTGAGAAAGGCTGGGGGTGTCGAGAGGTGTGGCCCCGATTTCACCATCACGAGCGAGTAATCTCGAGCTCGGAGCGCGCTTCCCCGCTATTATGCCTCTAGACACTTCCACCCCCGAGTGTATGGTTCTTTCAGAAATTTAGACAACAGCCTATTATCTAAATTTCTGCAAATGCCATACCTCTAGCGCCCTACTCTGACCGGCCAATGAAGGCAAGCCAGAGGTGAGAGACCTGATGCTCTGTCCGGCCGTACCTCTGTGTGGCGGACGAGGCGGAGCCCAGTTCTCTCGGAGGAACTCGAGATGATGGTAGGGGGTGGTGTCGCTACTCACCAACAGCTCGCCACAAGCTGCTCTGCCCCCCCCATTATTATTATTATATTGATAGTGTTTTCCTTAAAAAGTGTATGGTATAGATGTTAATCGCATAAAACTCACCAATTTTATTTTACATAGATGCACCAGGACCGGTATATCTGGCGCTTCATACCCTCTGCCTACCCCGTTAGGGACCTGGCGTGAAGATACATACATAGATGCAGATTCAGATTCAGATTACACTAGGTATAGAACTTGAAAGCGTGAAAAAAAATCACAATGATAAAGACAACGTATTCAAAAGAAAAACTATCACAGATTAAAAGACTCTAGAAGTTTACAAGTAATTTTCGATTTACTTCGAAAACAACCCTACATTGCGCGCGACCCGACCTTTGCCCAATTTTACAATTTTTTTTTAACGCTTGCACTTACAGCCTTACAATTGGTATAAACCTGTGTCGTGGGTGCCGTTGTACACATACACAAACACCCAGACCCGAAACAAATATCTGCAGGCCATACAAATATTTGTCTCGATGCTGGGATCGAACCCACGACCCTTCGAATCAAACGGTCATGTCACACCGCTGAACTAACTGGGTCGTCACTACTTATAGTCCGGGTCGGACTATGAATGATTCTGAAGGCCTTAAGTAGGGTGAATTGCCTAAATTCGTACGCGATTTAAGTCAAATTCTAGAAAAAACTGATAATTGAATCCGCAATATAGATACACAACGACAGACAAGGATTTAATGAATACTTTTAATTGAACAAATGTTCAATTTGCTAACCCCCTTCTAGAAAAAACCTTTTCAAAATGCCCCCTTTTTTGTCTTAAAATGCAAATGTTCTCCAAAACGGCACAGTATTTTTGCTTCGTTTTTATTGCAAAAGAAAAGGATTTTAATTACTCAGTTTTAATTAGGAGTTTTATTTATTTTGGTGTTATTTATTAATGAAAATTAATAAAATGTCGATATTTCCGTGCATGAGCGCGAGCCCCTTCGTCTCGCCATACTGTAATCTCAATCATCGTCAGTTGGCTAGTCGGCTGCGGCCCTTTGTAAGGGGAGGATGTACAGCGCGCTGCCGAAATATAAACTTACATATTTTGGGATGTTACTGCGAAGTTATGAGTAAAACCTGTAAAAAAATATATATTACTGTAGGTCTGGCGAAACAAGTTCCGCCAGACCATAGTAAAATGAGATTTACTTGAAATAAAACTAGTAAAAAATAGTGAAATAAAAACAGTAGTTGAAATAAAATAAGAACAGTAAGTAGTCGAAATAAAGCCAAAATGGCGAACACATTTTTTTTTTTCGAAAAAGTGTTATGGGTTTCCCTTTTATTATTCCTTGCGACGCTGATTTCGAAAATAGCATCCATTTGCTGATTTTTTTTAAATAATTTGATATGGGTATTAATTTCTAAGTGTCTTGGGGTGCTGATTACGAAAATGGCATCATTTTTCAGATCCGAGATGGCGGACATTATCATTTTTCCAAATAGTGTAATGGGTGTCAATTTCGAGGTTTCTTGGGGTGCTGATGACGAAAATGGCATCCATTTGCAGATCCAACATAGCTGACAGATTAATATGGTATAGGTATCTATTTCTGGGATTCTCGGTGCGCTGATTACGGAAATGGCACCATTTTTCAGATCCAAGATGGCGGACATAATATTTTTTTCGAATTGTGATATGGGTGTCAATTTCGAGGTTTCTTGGGGTGCTGATGACGAAAATGGCATCCACTTGCAGATCCAAGATAGCTGACAGATTAATTTGGTATGGGTATCTATTTCTGGGATTCTCGGTGCGCTAATTACGGAAATGGCACCATTTTTCAGATCCAAGATGGCGGACATAATAATTTTTTCCAAATTGTGATATGGGTGTCAATTTCGAGGTTTCTTGGGGTGCTGATTACGAAAATGGCATCATGTTTGAGATCCAAGATGGCGCACGTAAAAACTTTTCCAAATTGTGATATGGGTGTCAACTTCGAGGTTTCTTGGGGTGCTGATTGCAAAAATGTCATCCGTTTGCTGATCCAAGATGGCGGTCACATGTTCTTTTCAAAATATGGTATAGGTATCAATTTCTAGGTTTCTTGGGGTACTAATCACGAAAATGATATATTTTTCAGGTCATTTTAGTAATCAGCACTCCAAGAAACCTCGAAATTAACACCCATATCACAAATTGGAAAAGTTTTTACGTGCGCCATCTTGGATCTCAAACATGATGCCATTTTCGTAATCAGCACCCCAAGAAACCTCGAAATTGACACCCATATCACAATTTGGAAAAAATGTTTTGTCCGCCATCTTGGATCTGAAAAATGATGCCACTTGCGTAATCAGCACTCCAAGAAACCTCGAAATTGATACCCATGTCATATTTTGAAAAAAAATCTGTCAGCTGTCTTGGATCTGCAAATAGATGCCATTTTCGTAATCAGCACCCCAAGAAACCTCGAAACTGACACCCATATCACAATTTGGAATAAAAGTTATGTCCGCCATCTTGGATCTGAAAAATGATGCCGTTTTCGTAATCAGCACCCCAAGAAACCAAAAAATTGACACCCATATCACAATTTGGAAGAAATGATTTGTCAGCTATCTTGGATCTGCAATTAGATGCCATTTTCGTAATCAGAACTCCCAAGAAACAGTAAAATTAAGACCCATAGGAAAAATAAATAACCTGTCCGCTATCTTGGATTTGAAAAATTTTTACCTCAAGATACCGTAAAATTGAAATCCATATCATATTTACGAAAAATAATTATCTCCGCAATCTTCGATTTTAAGGGAGATATCATTTTCGTAATTATCACCTCAAGGAACTTTGACATTGATACCCACATTGCTTACATACTATTATCGCTTACAGTAGGTACCATTTAGTGAAATGTATATTGCGAAATGCGGTGGTGCTCGCTCGCCCTGGAGCTTGGCCACTGAAGCTCTACCACTGTATACTACCACCTTACCAGAACATGATAATGGTGGACATGGAGTTATCATTTACTGGTAGGTAAAATAGATGATATGGATGTGTTCACGCCTTCGAGCTCGTTCATCAAAGTTTTATCACCATACAGTCATACATAGCACAACAGCCCACCATTCTTATGTACTTAAAATATTAAGTTTTTAAATTATCCAAGATTAGACCGTTCGCAACGCAGAAATAACTAACGAACAAAAATCAAGCAAGTTTCGCTCGCTACCCGTACCAATAGCGAATATATAATGAGCTCCGTTTTGCCAAGGTCATTCAGGCTACTTAACCCCTTAAAGAGTTTATGTTAACTCTTCATCATGTTTATGTTAACTCTTCATCATATCAGCCATAGGACGTCCACTACTGAACATAGACCTCCCCCAAAGACCTCCATGCCGACCGATCGGAAGCGACGCGCATCCAGCGGGTACCTGCAGCCTTGACTAGGTCGTCGGTCCATCTTGCAGGTGAACGCCCTAAGCTGCTTGCTACTACAATACTTAAAATATGACAATTTGAAGTGTTCATTAATAAAACATTTTTGTCTTCAGTTGAGAGCTACGTGGGCAGTTCCATGCACCTGTGGCGCGTGGACCGCCGACAGATGGGCGCGTTCCTATGCATCGCCTCCAACGACGTCCCACCCGCTGTCAGCAAGAGAATAACACTGCTTGTTAATTGTGAGTAAGGAACTACTGTACAGTACTCATCTATATCGAGTTTTTTATGTAATATAAGTGGCAAACAAGCATGCAGTTCACATTAATGTTAAGTGACGACTGCAGCCTATAGACACCCGCACAAAGACCAAGGTCAAAATACAGATGCGTTTCCACTACTGAGGCCTAAGGTGTTGCCTGTGCCGGAAATTACAGGGCCGTACGTTACCACTTGATCGGGACACGATAGTGCTGAACACTACCATTTAGCGGCAAGTATATTACGTAATGCGGTGGTGCCTACGCCCGCGAGCTAGTCACTGGGGCTCTACCACCAGTAAATAAAACGAATACCTATATTAAGTATCCAAACGTACGTTCTATTCTGACCAGAAATTACCTCTGTAATTTTTGGGCTTTGAGGTGAAACCATCTGTGACAGATGGACAGACAGTTTACAATAGGACAACTAGGAGAACGGCGAAATATCATCCCTACACAGTGAACATACCACAAATTAGAACGAAGCGTTTCAGCTCTACATTTATTATACGTACAGCTAAGTTATGAAATACTTTGGCGGCTTCTTTGTTTCCAAAAAACTACAACCTGGGCATCTTCAAATCTAGAGTGAATAGGTACTTTCTAGACCAATGTGCTGCATCTTCGGCTACAGCTTCAATTTCCATCAGGTGAGTGGGTGGTCAAACGTTGGTCTATACATATTAAAAAAATAAAAAGACAGACAGGCAGACAGATATAGAGATAGATACGCGAGTGAGAAAACAGCGTTACGAGACGTAGGTATTATATTCAAAAAATATTCCACGCCCAATGCTTATTTTTGAAGCCGCCATTCCTTTTATAATATATGACTACTAATTCTCTATTCATAGACGCCGTAAAGGAGAATTGTAAATATAAAATGTGTGAAAATAAGAAAATTATGTGCGAACTCAGGATTTTAACCTTGAAGATACCAAGGTCGGGAAAAAACAAGGTATGCCGTGTTCATAATAAATGCGATTCAGTATAGACGGATGGAGATGAATTGTTTTATTCTGGATAGAATCCAGTATAAAATCGTGACTATCGGCCGGGATGGACGGATTACTGTTATTCGGAGTGAACGCAGCTATTTGTTTAGGCAGACATGCGGACAAGTGTAGGATGAAATTTGGTTGATTATTCAACACTGAGTGATTGTTTTGTGCTACTTGTTATTTAAGTAGAAATTTTCGTCGTTTTGGACCCGAATATTATAGTCTTACTGGTAGTAGAGCTCCAGTGACGGAGCTCGCGGGCGTAGGCACCACCGCTTTACCTAATATACTTGCCGCTAAATGGTAGTGTTTAGCACTATCGTGTTCCGGTCAGGCAGTAATGTACGGCCCTGTAATTTCCGGCACAGAGACACATTAGGCCTCAGGAAAGGTAACACATCTACATTTTGACTTTGGTCTTTGTGTGGGTGTCTATAGGGTGCAGTCATCACATAACATCAATGAGAACTGCATGCTTGTTTACCACTTCCATTACATAAAAAAAAAGTTATTATTTTAACATTAGGTACAATACTGTTTTTGTTTGGGTAGGTAATACTGTTTTTTTTTCTTTTTTGGTAAGAAACCCTAGAAATTTATAAATTAAAGAAAAAACTGTGAGAAAAATTTGACTTCGGGCAGGAATCGAACCTGCGACCTCATCATTAAGGGAATAGCGACATTTTAACGATATTGTAAAAACTGCAAAGTCTATCATATCGGTTGAATAGCTATTAATTACTTGTCAATTGATGTCGTTCACCGACCCTAAATCTGTTAAAAATAAAAAAGGGAAAGCATAATTTGACGCATCGGTGTAGGCCTTCGGTAGCTTAGTGGTAAAGCAGCTGGCCTGGTTCCTGAGGTCGCAGGCTTGATTCCTGCCCGAAGACAAATTTTTCTTTCCGTTTTTTTTTTAATTTCTAAAGGTCACACGCATGTGTTATTGCGAAAAATAAAAAGTACAACCCTAGAAATGTTTTTAAAAGTTCATTATTTTAATTCCTCAGCAATTGGTATATTTTACATTTGTTAAGCACCAAAAAAATTAGAAAAAAAATCCAAATATACTTTTCAATTACAAAATATACTAAACCTACCCACGTACAATTTTTATGGCGACTTTGTTAAGCAACCGTCGTTAGTTATGTAGAAATTTAAATTAGGTGATATAATATTTCCCTTTTTGAAGCGCGCATGGCCCAGCGGCTGGTGTAGATCGTAAGCGATCTACTCGGTTAAGCACTACGGGCGCGCTCGGGTAGTGTGATGGGTGACCGCTAGTGGCAAATTAAATGCGCGTTTCCGTGCTTCGGAGGGCACGTTAAGCCGTCGGGGTCCCGGTTGCTATCGATGGATAGCAGTCGTTAAACCTTGTCGGAGGCCTTATGGGTGGTTTGAAAAACGTCCGACAGCGGGTTGGCAACTAACCCACACCCACCTCCACCAATCCGCATTGGAGCAGCGTGGTGGAGTAAGCTCCAGGCCTCCCCCTAAAAAAAGGGGAGAGACTCGTGCCCAGCAGTGGGACGTATAATGGGTTGCCATTATTATTATTATTATATTTCGGTATACACATACTCAATAAAAATATTACAATTCCAACGCTAATTTATGAAGACGTGATTCCATTTACAAGTAGCTACTTATTCATAGACACCGTAAAAGAGGACTGTAAATATAAATGTAGTAAAAATAAGAAAATTATGTGCTAACTCGGGCATTTAACCTTGAAGATACCAAAATCGGAAAAAAACAAGGTATGTTTATAATAAAAACGATCTAGTATGTACAGAGATGAATTGTTTATGCTGGGCTAGCGGCTTGCCCCTGCTTCATCCGCGTGCAATTTAGATAGTAATATAGAATCTGTTCCGACAAAACTAAAATTTGAATTTGAATGTCGTTTTCGAGTTTAACCCTGCACGATATTTGTTAAAGTGATTGTAACATTTCACATCCTTTTCTAACTTTAACAGATTTCTTTAAGTTAGAGAAGGATATGAAATGTTACAACAACTAACAAATATTGTTGTGTAACCCAGGCTTAGTGAGACAACTCAATGTCTTCTCATTTATATCAGACTAGCTATCCCCGCGACTTCGTCCGCGTGAGAATTTATGATTGTTCAGTATTTACCCGGACAAAGTCGTGGGCGAAGCTAGTATAAAAGTAGCCTTAGTTACTCCTTATTACATCAACTATCTGCCAGTGAAAGTCCCATCAAAATCGGTCCCACCGTTCCCGAGATTAGCGAGAACGATCAGACAGACAGACAGACAAAAATTATAAAAATTGTTGTTTTGGTATATATACATACATATGCATTCAGTAAAAAGCGTTTATTTTTATGTATAGACACTCCAATTTTATTTATTTGTATGTATGTATAGATATCAGTAATTCAGAGTATAGGTCGCGCCAGGTAAAAAGAACGCTGGCGGTCAAGCTGCGCAGTAGACGATTTATCGATCTATTTGTTAGTATGAGGTGCGGCGTTTTCAATCTGCCTACCAATACACGAAACCGCAAGCGAAAGCTAGATCAAAAATAAACCAATAGGGCTAGTACTTTCGTGCGCGAGTGTACCGATGCGCGAACACATCCCTTCTACTTTCTTCCAGCGTTCTTTTTACGTGGCGCGACCTATAGTACTTAATATAATTGCACTTAAACGCAACCGTAATTATATTATATTTTTTAATAACGATGCTTCATTCTGGGCATGCACCAAGACGACAACACGTAATACTGTGCTGTAACGCTAACGCGTAATATGTGGCTGGAAAGAAGCCGGAAAGTAGAACACTCTTGGGGCCAGTGAGCATGCATTTTTTAGGATTCCACATCGAAGAATGAAGAACGCTTCTAGTTTTTTTTTTTTTTCATTTTTAAATAGTGTATTAAACGCTATTGTTGTTCCTTTACCTTGCTGTGTTGTTTAAATATTGATGGTCGTAAATTAATTTTCAGGTTTTATACCTTGAACGTAAAATATGGAAATTATCATATTTAGAAAAACTATGTACTTATATACTATAATAATTTTCTTAAATAGCTTTCAAATTATTTCAGAAAATATACGAAAACTGAGTTTAGAAAGTTTAAATTAGTAAACAAATAAAGGTTTATTTATTTAAACTTTCTTGCACTAGTAAGTACATGAAGCGGACTAATAGGCTCCTGGCAGTACATTACCTTTTGTCCTAATTTTCGCAATTTTATTATTACGTTAGTAATTTAGTAATGTATCGCACAATTTTTTTTTTTTTTTTATGTAATAAAAGTGGCAAACAAGCATGCAGTTCACATTGATGTTAAGTTATGACTGCAGCCTATAGACACCCACACAATGACCAGAGTTCAAAATGCAGATGCGCTGCCACTCCTGAGGCATTAGGTGATATGCCTCTGTGCCTGAAATTACAGGGCCGAACATTACCACCTGACCGGAACACGATAGTGCTGAACACTACCGTTTAGCGGCAAGTATATTAGGTAATGCGGTGGTGAATACGCCCGCGAGCTCCGTCACTGGAACTCTACCACCAGTAGAAAGTAAAATTACCATTCCATGCGTTCATATAGATATTAAATGATGTCAGTTTAAACTACATATGTATTAAAGTTAACGGTTTTAACTGTACCTTGGTTTTATGTTACGTTTGGTCACCACTAGTTAGGTATCAGCTCTTTACTGTTTTCATAATCATGTCCTTTCGATAAATAAACCTCGTCTTGTCAACAGTTGCGCCGACGGTGAAAGTGCCAAATCAGCTTCTGGGAGCGCCGCTCGGCACCGACGTCAAACTTAAGTGCTACGTCGAGGCGTACCCTAACACAATCAACTATTGGATTAAAAACCGGGGCGAGATGCTGCTGGATGGGTAAGTTACGGTTTCGATGCAAATATTTTAGAGTGGAAATGAGGAAGCAAGGGAGAATTGTAAGGACGATGTGTCTTACAATGCTCTGGTTGTCCCATGGGAATTTATACAGGCTTTAATTAGGTTTATACATTAATATTATTAAAGTACTTATAAAAACTAATCAAGTTTACTGGTGGTAGAGCTCCAGTGACGGAGCTCGCCGGCGTAGGCACCACCGCATTACCTAGTTCACTTGCCGCTAAATGGTAGTGTTCAGCACTATCGAGTTCCGGTCAGGTGGTAGGTAATGTACGGCTCTGTAATTTCCGGCACAAAGACATAACACCTTAGGCCTCAGGAGTGGTAACGCATCTGCATTTTGACATTGGTCTTAGTGAGAGTGTCTATAGGCTGCAGTCATCACTTAACATCAATGTGAACTGCATGCTTGTTTGCCACTTCCATTACATTAAAAAATCTAAATTAGTTGTATATCCTTCCGATGTTATTGCAGCTAATGTAAGTAAGTTAATGTGAATACTGCAGGAAGAGTGAAGGAAATAAACATTGAGCCATGTTTATCGTTCTAAGTGGGATTTAAAGTTGAATTTGAAAAGTCAGGTTTCGTTCATTGCTTGGTAATGTTGTTTACGTGTATGCTACATTACCTCTGTATAGAACTTTGGATTATCTTTTGTTATTTTGCATGTAAATACAAATTTTGTACGTTGATATAACAAAGGTTGTACTTATTTGAGACTTATAATCTCACTTATAGTATTAATGCGAAAGCTTGTGAGTGTGAGTAAATTTTCCATCCATGGATGGATTGGTGTTTGTTACTCTTTCACGAAAAACTAGGACGGTTTTGGATGAAACTTTACAATAATATAGGTTATAATACATTGGAACAACGTACAGGCTACGATTTGTAGTGATCGAAAATATACGCGGAATAAGTCACGGGCAAAAACTAGTGTAATTTAATGTTATTATTGAAAATGTTGCTGTTAATTTCAAATTCAAATTTCATGTTCTCCAGACATCAAAAATATACATCACATAAAAATAGCAACAATTCATAAAAACAATTCATAAATAGCAACAATAGCAAAAATTCATTTAAATATTATTTAAAGAAGTCCGCGCGGTCGGGCGTTGTATAGTGTGAATGGTATCAACGTATTTTAATATAGAGGCTAAGCGACATGAAATGCGCTTCACCGCCTAAGGCGGCGGCGCGCGGTCCCCTGATTGTTACGCCTTAGTATTGTCATACCGCGGACACTCCGCCAAAATTCCATACAAACACGTAATTTGGTTTCTATTACACAGACATCAATCAGTGACGTGTATTTACACGCGCATCTGTGTGGGTAGCACGTACAAAACACCAACCGTCGCCCATAAGAGGGGAAGGGGTTGAGTGATGCGAGCAAATCTGGCGGGACGTCGAAGTGTCCATTCTATACGTAGTATTATTACATATTCTCTGGTATTGTATCATATAACTACTTCCGATATTGTAGCAGCTAGTGTCATTAAGGAAGTAAAATGTAAATCTAAACGTAACTTCACACCTGTGGTCCGAAGGGGTAGGCAGAGGTAAATGCATACATGCAAACACCCACGATTCACCGGTTACGTTTTTGGCCCATGTAACAGGTGGTGAGCCTGTTGACATCTCCGGGCACATTACCAAACATCGAGGTAATGGGAAATTTCCAGAAGATAGAAAAATCCCAATAGAACCAGAGATAAAGGACTTTACATCATTATCTCTGATAACCCTACCCGGGAATCGAACCCAGGACCTCAGCGTAGTAGTAGTAGGCCTGCTACCACTAGAGTACCGAGGCAGCTTAAAATGTAAATCTACACTCCACTAAATGAATAAAGCTAAGAGTGAAGTAAACAAACATTAAGCCTATTTATCGTTTAAATGGAATTTTCAAGTCGAATTACTAAAGTGAAGTTTCCTTTACTACGTTGATGATGTTACTTACGTGTGTGTGCTACATTACCGTTCTATAATGAACTTTGGATTGTCTTTCGTTGTTTCACGTGTGAATGGGAAGATAGGTGTTTTGCGCTTCTCTTATTTGTTGTTGAGTTATTTTTGAACTTGATATTCTCATTACATATGCTACCATAAAAATAGGAATAGCAAGTCAAAAGGGGTTTTTTATGTTATGAAAGTGGCAAACACGTTTGACTTCTTTTTTGCGTTTTGATGACGAAACATTCTTATATTAAATATATTGTGTTTGTATATAATTATATGCTGCACGTGATGACTGCAGCCTAAAGACAGAGAATATGTTATAATACTACGTACAGAATGGACACTTCGACGTCCCGCCCGATTTCCCCGCATCACTAAACCCCTTCCCCTCTTATGTGTGTCGGTTGGTATTTTCTACGTGCTACGCACACAGGAACACGTGTAAATACACGTCACTGATTGATGTAGTAGAGACCAAATTAAGCGTTTGTATGGAATTTTGTCGGAGTGTCCGCGGTGTGCGATAGACACAAAAACCAGAGGGAAAAATGCAGATGCGTTATTACGGGGCCATACATTACCATTTAACCGGAACAAGATAGTGCTGAACACTACCGTTTGGCGGCAGATAGATTAATACGGTGGAGCCTACGCACTCAAGGTCCTTCCTACACTGAAACAATACGGGATAAATACATTTTATTAACTCATAAATAAATTAACACAATTACTT
This sequence comes from Macrosoma leucophasiata, assembly GCA_036365455.1. NCBI lineage: Eukaryota > Metazoa > Arthropoda > Insecta > Lepidoptera > Hedylidae > Macrosoma > Macrosoma leucophasiata. Next base: position 16,714,863 of record JAWQUS010000021.1, read on the forward strand.
TACGTTAATAATGGCAACCCATTATACGTCCCACTGCTGGGCACTAGTCTCTCCCCTTTTCGGGGGAAGGCCTGGAGCTTACACCACCACGCTGCTCCAATACGGATTGGTGGAGGTGTATGAGTTAGTGGCCAACGCGTTGTCGGATGTTTTTCAAACCGCCCCATAAGGCCTCCGACAAGGTTTAAACGACTGCTGTCTATCGATAGCAACCGGGACCGACGGCTTAACGTGCCCTCCGAAGCATGGAAACGCACATTTAATTTGCCACTAGCGATCACCCATCACACTACCCGACCGCGCCCGTAGTGCTTAACCTAGTAGATCGCTTACGATCTACACCAGCCGCGGGGCCATGCGCGCTTCTCGCTCATTTTACGTTATTTCCAAAATATTCTATACAATATTATGTTCTGAAGACAAACTTTTATATGAAGTTTTTGTTTTCTAACAGAAGAAAATCCAATTTAAAAACTTCGTTTTAATTACATGTCATTGTAATTGAAACAACCGTAACAACTGTCCCGTAATAGAAATAATAAAACTTATGATCAAATCATCTTTCAAACAAATTATGTAGATACAATATATCTACATAATTTGTTTTATAAAATAACATTGAGAACAAGAAGAAACTATATTCAACGTTTTAGATTTATGACAAATAATGTTAAGGTCGAAATCAAAGGAACAATAAATAGCTTTATTTTCGATATTGTTTACCTTCCAAACGAATTGGTTACCTACACAATATTAAAGCTCACAGTTGTTTGAGACAGCTCTATGTCCTTTTGATGGGCAATCAATTACTTTTGTTTTACCTTGGGGCAAGAATTTACTGTCTAATGTTATTTCCTATTAATATTTATTTTCCTTGCTGTATTGTTATGTTTTTACCTGTTATTAAATATATATTGTACCGGCTCTTGTCTGTGTCTTTGTACATAAAACTGCGTTGTGAATATTCAGCCTCTATATTCCGCAATTTAACAAACAAAATTTAACAAAATGTATTTATTTATCACCACCTTAACCAATATATAACAATATACCTTAACAACCCCTTTTTTTTTTTTTTTTTTTTTACGCGGGGAAACCCTCATGGGCACCCGCCGTCTAGGGGAAACGACGGCGGGTAGTGTGAGACTCGTACTCACTAAAACCCCGCGGTGTTCCGACTCTTCCGCCATCAGTGGCGGGGTCACGGGAACGCTTACGCACACATCCGCGGCCCCGCCGGCGGCTGCTCGTCTCCGAGCCCTCCGCAGGTTGAGCTCTTTGGCTCCAACCAACACTAGTGGCGTGCGGAACACGTGCACGCCACCCAGCTTGGGACCTATCTCCATTTGGGCGACGGACATCCCCTAGTCCGACACCCAAAGGTCCCTGCCCCGACCACTCACAACGCCAGGCGTCCCAAGACGCCCGGGTGGAGGAGTCCAGGGGCACTCTGTCCGGCCCCGGGGGAGCGGGAGTGACAGGGATGAACTGACCTTCAACCGCCCCCCCGCGGCCCCACCACGTCCCTATCGAGCGGCGGGACCACCGCTAGGCGGCTGGGGATAGGGTGCAGGGCAACGACACACCCATACACCTCCTCCCCAGCCGCCTCCCCACCACGTCCCCATCTTACGGCGGGACAACCGCTAGGCGGCTGGGGATAGGGTGCAGGGCAACGATACACCCGTACACCTCTTCCCCAGCCGTCTCCTCACCACAGCAGCGAGTGGCGGGCAGAGCCACGCCAAACGCCGCCCCCTCTCTGGGTTCCTCTTGGCTTCTCCGGTGTGAGGCCAACCACCGGGTACTGAGCCCCCCCGCCACGACAAGGCGGAAACCCTCGGGGGGGACCTTAACAACCCCTACAATAACCTTAATAACTACACAGCTTAACATTTTGAATGTAAACTATTAAATTCTGTTTTCTTTTTCGATTCCCGTTGCAGTTTTAAATATTTATTTTGTCTTAGTGCACTCTTTAAGCAAAGTTCCAATAAAATATATATAATAAAATATACCTGGCGTGAATACGTTGACAAGTCGATATGTACATTTTTTAAAATTCTATACAAGACATTAGTATTGCTGTATTTATAGGCCGAATAAATGACTAAGTCGGTGGGTATTGCAATAAAAGAGTACTTAAAAATGATCATTTCGACTTGTCAATTTGTTCACGCCTGGTGCGGGTCTATGGTCATTTGATGATTATCATTTTTATTCGTATAAGTGACAATCAAAATAAACTCGATAAGAGCTCATTTCTCATCAACCAATTTAATGTTAGTTCCTTGTTTATTTATATAAAATAATACAAAGTTACGTTCCTACTGCTATTTATCTTAACAACAAAACGTAATACAAAGTTCTGTATGGAAAGGTAATGTAGCATATAAACACGTGAGCAACGTCTCCTAATGATTCGTAATAAGAGAAACTTGACTTTCCTAATACAACTTCTAAATTCCCTTCAGTACGATAAACAAGGCTTAATGTTTGTTTATTTTACTCCTTGCTTTGTTTCTTTAAGTAGACTCCAGTATTTACATTTTACTTTCTTACTTACATTGGCTTTTACAACAACGAATGTCGTTGTACCTGCTTCTAAATTTGAAGCAAATTAGTTCTTTGTTTATTTTAATTACCTTTATATCCTGTGCTACCTGACAAAAGATAATATTTTCGCGTAGGTTAATAAGAGGAGTATTATTCTTTCATTTGTACGTATCGTTTTCATTTGGAAGACAAAGAAATCTTTTAATACTATGTAGAACGTTTTGTTTCCTATGAAACGTTAAGTTAGGCAATATTTTTTATGTTTCTGTTCGCATTTAATCAGTCTGTATCTTTATAAGTGAGTTAGTTTATTTTATCACTTATAAAGGTATTTTAGGTAAAACAATGCTAATATCTATTCTGTATTTTTATTCTATTTTATACAACTGACAATGCAATGGACTAAATCAAAGTATAAAATAGGTATATCTTAATTCATCATCATGATCACTTCAGCCAAAACACGTACACTATTGGACAAAGGCCTCTCTGATTCAAAGATTGGCTCAACATAAAACATTTTTATTTCATTATGTATCAGGGAAGGTTTAAAGTAAATTTCAAGTATCAATTCAAAAATACAAAGAAAAACGACTTTTATAGATGGCATTTTAATACATGTTATTTATTTAAGCTACAAATATTATCAGTTTATATTTTAATTTAATACGAAATCATCATTTAGAAATCCGGGAATAATGGATGAATGGAAATGGGGGTAATTCATAATAAAAATTACTTTACAAATGAAAATTAAAAAATGTAGGTCTTAGGTTACTAGGTTAGTAGGTTACATTATTTTAATACTTAGGTATATTCTCCAAGAGTAGAACCGAAAAACCTTCAAGAACCCAAAGTTACATTATGATTAAAGGTAAAAATAATTTACAGGCCAAAGTATACAATCAGAGAAGAAAAATCTTCCTACAAGGTGTCAATGTGGCTGACAATCAGACAGTTCTCGGCGAACGACATTGGCACATATAACTGTGTTAGCACTAACTCGCTTGGTAAAAGCGAGGGTACCCTCCGACTTTATGGTGAGTGTTTTTTAAAATCCATTACTCCTGTTTGTATCTTTATTTATTCTGTTTGTAGATATTGTGCGAATGTGTTGAAATTTTGGTAAATCTGGCTCCTAAAGCCCGTCTTTTTTTGTATTTTAGAAAAGACATCAATATTTTTATGACTGACTGATTTACTAACCCATTTGTTATGAAATTTTGGAATCCACAATATTTAAATTATCTACTCATTTTTTTTCTCGTTTTCGGCGGGTTCCTGCGACTGACACAGTCGCAGGAGCCCGCCGACGGGCTGCTAACAAGACCATTTGATTTGCGTAAACACGTATCTTGATATAAAGTATACTTCAATTCTAATTACGTAATATTATCCTTGTTGTGTTATTGTCGTGTTATTTCGCGAACTTCATGCACTTAATTCGACATAAATAGGAACTCTAAAGACTGAGTGTCATAAAGATTAAAATGGCTACACTGTGTTCAAAGCTTAACATTTTGGCGTTTAAAAGTGTAATCACAACAGTGAAAACAAATGCTTCAGATTTAAACCATGTATTTCTGAAACCTTCTACGAAAACAGCCTTAGCACCTTCTCAGTACCATTAGACTACTGAGGCTGCTTTGTGCTCTAGCACTACTCTTACGCTGAGGTCCTGGGTTCGACTCCCAACTATCAGGATTTTTCAATTTTCTGACATTGTCCCAGATGGTCCCTCAGAGTTTGGTAATCTACTAACAATATTTTACCATCAGCATAATAATATGATTACAGTAATTACATAATGTGACATGACCTATATTCATAAGGTGAATTCCTATTTGCTTTATTAAATTACAAAAGTACAGTGAAAGATTTATTTTATTACTAATGATTACAGTAAAAGCACACTCAAAATTACTGATGAATTTTTAATTTAACATGTCGCCATTTTTATTGATATACAAACTTTGAGAAGGTCATATGAAACGTCAACCTCAAAAAGAGCTCCAATCGACCAAAATCAATTATGTAAAGCTTTAATCGCATTGGCATGTAAATAGCTAGCACAGAGGCACTTTAGCGCAGCACGTTTTTCACGTAATGTCATCTACCTATCGACTGGGTAGCGAAAACGTTCACGATTGGCGCTGTCTTCATTTAGGTCTCTTTTCGTATTCGTTTTGGCAATATGCCCGATGCAAGTGCTTTCTGATTCAATTTGTCGTACCGTGCAAGTATTTTTGAAACCAGTTAGGTTTGCACTAAAATTTGATGATATGCTTGAAGTTAATCTAGGTAACTCGATACTCCTCTATTTCGAGCTATAGGATTGCATTATACATGTGTATTAAAAGATTTTTTACGCATCTATGTAAATTGAAATTACTAAATCAAACGTTACTTCACGTCTGTAATCCTTGAAGAGGTAGGCAGAGGTAAAATGCATGCATATATACCCACGATTCGCGGTTTACGTTTTGGCCCATGTAACAGGTGGCGAGCCTGTTGACATCTCCGGGCGCATCACCAAGCTTCTAGATACATGGCAAATTCCAGAAAATGGAAAAATCCCAAAAGAACCAGAGATAAAGGACTTTAAACCATTATCTCTGGTAACCCCCTACCCGGGAATCGAAACCAGGACCTCAGCGTAGTGGCCTGGTACCACTAGGCTATTGAGGACTTGAACAAATCATGTTTTTAGATGTAACATTCTATCAAAATGTGAATCAGACGTATATCTACTATTAATTATTGTATAACATAACAAAGACAATATTATAATCAAATAATCATAAAATTGACTACAATATATCATTTGTTGTAATTCGTTGCCCTGTTCCTAAGTGCGATTTCAAGTTACGAATATAAAATAAGGTTTCACTTGATAGACAGCTTCGAGCTCGTTAGCCTTCCGTGATTGTCGTGTAACTTCCATTTTTTATTTTTGCAGAAATAAAACTCAACTCATACACCGAGGACTTCAGCAATCAAATCAGCGTCGCTGGAGGTATCAAATCAACTTTTTTTCATAATTTAATGTTGGAATTTTGTATAATTTGTAAAACTTCTCTGGACTAACTTTCTTCATGGAAATAAGTTTTTAAAACACAGTGGTATCATTCTCGTAACTGTCACATTATATTTCAGTTTAAGAATTGAAGCAAAATTTTCTTGTTTATTTTAAATATTAAGCATTTTCATTATGTTAATGGTAAAAGTCAGAGCTTGAGAATTAGAAAATTTGTTTTTTAATAAATAATTATCAACAAGTAACAAACACTTAAAAATATTAGTCTTTTGCTACGAATAATTTAAGTTTTAAAGTAATGGAATTTTATCTATGTTTAATATTCCGTTACGAAAATCAATAAAACATACGATACATAATAAAAAATTGTTTATTTACTAGAATCTCTTTATTTAAAAAAACATTAACATCTTTCATAAAGAAAATGTGGAACTCTATCAACCTAATGTTAATAATGAACCTTCAGCCTTTAAAAGAGTAATATCCTGAATGTCTGCATTACAAAAGCTCCCAGCAATGTCACCCCACCCGTTATTAAAGATAATGTTTTTAATACAATTTGTTCCACCACAGGTCTGACCGAAGCTGCGAAGGGGAATTCAAAGAATAAATTAAATTCAGAAAGGACATTGTTACTAATAATGCTGTGTTGTATAATATATTCATACATGTTAACGTAGTCATTATAATACATGATGTAAATAAACGCGTTAAAATTTTTCTATGCTTTAAAAAGGAACGTAATTCAATTACTTGTTTCAATTTTGTAAATATTATTGTGTAAGTAAGATCTAATGTAAAGTAACAAAACAACGATAACATAATTACGTTATTTACAGATTTAAGCTCGTGTATTCGAAAATTTCGCTTAGGTCCGCCAAATTGAAGTATTGTTTACACTTTAATGTAAACTCGTCGCTCGATTATAAGACTGTTTACAACAAATAAACTGAGAATGATAATAACGTGAATCGTGTTTTTATTTTATGGAATTTCGCTTATTACATTACCTTCTGACATTCAGTCGCAAACAGAATCTTCTAATAAATGAATGAGAAAAAATGTAATTGTCTTACAAAATAACAAGACAATAGAAATATCAAGTTGCTTAAAGCCGTCGGGAAGGCATGTCGCCGATTTGCATATTCACTATTACACACACGGACAATAACTACGTACTCAAATTAAAACAAGCACTGAAAATAATATCAAGAAAAATTTAACAATTTAACCGTACATGTGTGTTTGTTATGATTCAAAATACATTATATTTATTCATTTTTTATATTTATGTATATGACAAAATTTGACAGATCATTGGTGTCGAATACTGTCACCCAGAGACACCAATTAGTGGCGACAATGTCAGGATCTGTCACTTTATTTCTGTCTTAATATTCGTATTTCTGGGCTAACTTCCTTTCGGTTTGCACTACCTTTAGATGATTTAAGTTGACCGAAAAAAGCTAACCTATTGTTCAATACTTACGTATCATAAAATGACATAATTTTTATGGTCACTGTTTATAAGATAGCATTTCGTATTTGTAAGTTTTTTTATGCAACGAAGTACGATCAAGTGATGACTACAGCCTGTAGATATCTACACAAAAATCATAGGTCAAAATCTCTGTGTGTATAGTATTATACGGGGCTAGAATGTGGCAACTAAAATTCTATTACTTTGTTACATATGCGTCAGTAAGTGTTAGTAAATTTTCATATCTTCTATCTATATATTTTTTAAAAGGTTCAAACTCAGCAAATTAGTAAAATATTACCGAATAATACGACTTTATAATACACGTATCGTATTAAAGCTTTTTTACTGAGTTTATTTATTAGTTAAAATATTTAAAACATTTTTAAACTTACATATTCTCGCAATCCCTTAGAGGACATCCGCTATTCTGATGTATACAACAAAATAATAGGAACCACTACATAAATTTAGTTTATAGTTCACAACGCTCCAGGTAAAGGTGTCTTTTATAAGCGTGATCCCTCAATTTCAGGCGTTCACAAAACAATATTGAAGACGAAATAGTATTTTTGAAAGCGTGCAAAGAATGTAATTTGAATATTTTTTGACAAAATGCTGGTGCAATTTCGCGCTCCGGTTTTCTAGGTTGCATTCTGGGTACTGTCAGTGTCATTGATGCTGTTAAAAGTTTTGATGCACTTTGGGAGTTTAAAGGAGATTGTGAGTACGGAGCGCAATACTTGGAATCTTATTTAAAGTGCTTGCATTTTGGGAAGTGAAATCTGATTTAGTTCTAAATTTTTGTTGAAGTTCACGTCACCTTATTATTCTACTTGTTTACACCTTACATAACGAGTTTTGAATATGTATTTATCTTATGGAAAAAGGATGCATAAACAGTGCAAGGTTAGTTTTAGTTTATTTTAATGGTGGTAGTGAATTCTGTGGAGCGTAGAACGTTCCCTACCTAAGTCTCCCCTAATTGTTTCAATTATTTTACTTAATGCTAATACTAGTATATGTTAAAGGTACAGTAGCTCAGTAGCTTAATAAGTGCATTTTTCTCACAGCCGCAGTTTACAAAAGTTTACAATCAGTGGATTTACCTCACAGCCTGTGAAATGACACAGAGTTATCAAAAACATAAGCCCAAATATGATATTACTTGTCGAAACATGAAGTGTGCACCGCTAGTGTACGATGTGTTGTATGTATGATGCGTGCACGCTTTGGTGTATATGCAATACTTATGGATATGGTAAATTAGACATTGTTATTTCAACACTGTGCAAACAATACCAATGATGCTAAAGTCTTTTTTAATATCACATTTTATCACGGTTATATTATTGCAACCAATGGAAATGGCAGTTAAAAATAACAACTAAATTCAAACACGAATTACAGCACTCTATGATTGCGCTGAATAATTGATGGCATTTTAGTCATACCTCGAAACCAGATATGCTATCGAATGCCACGTCCGTAACGCGTATGTCAAATCGAATACCGATTTGCAGAGCCGCCATCCCTCGTTTAGAAATGAAATATTAATGTCATTGTTATTATTACGCCTTTGTTTGTTTGTTTCTTTGAATTTTAATGGCGTACTTGGAAATCATTGATTTTAATTTGCATGAAATATTGTAATTATCTCGCGAAAGAAAGAAAGAAGAGGAAAAAGACGTGAATGTATTATCAAAGACAAAGACCATTCTGCCTTATCATTATAAGTCGGTATTATTTTAATAACGTACTGAAGTTATTTTATCTGCCGCCAAATGGTAGTGTTCAGCACTACCGTGTTCCAGTTAGATGGTAATGTATGGCTCCGTATTAACTATTACAGAGACATAACAACTTAGGTCTATGGTGGCAACGCATCTGCATTTTGACCTGTGGTTTTTGTGTAGATGTCTATAGGCAGTCATCACTTAACATCAATGTGAGCTGCGTGCTTGCTTGTCACCTTCTTTACATAAAAAAGGCTATCTAAATGCTTGTAATTTAGAAAATAAACGATAAACGTAGCTGTCTTAAAGAATTATAAATGGATTAAAAAGAGAGTAGGTAACGTTGAATTCTTTTTGCGTTTTCACAAGGCACAGCTAAAATCGTGTTATTATTGTTAGACTAACCCCCTTATTCATAAACGTAAATTAGAGATAAAGTGCTTCAAAAGGTGCCTCTGAAGAGATAGGGAAAATACTACGTGCTATTCTCAGGGGCTCTCTAAAAAACATTAGGGAAAGCTTATCGTCTTAATAGTTCTATATATCAACACTGACTATACTATTTATGATTCTAGAACTATTATTAGATACTGACGAGCGGTCGTATGATAAGCACCCGGCCCACGTCTGAAATGGTGTTGCTAATATTAGAATGTTATATTTTTACGTTAATTACACTGGGTAGAATAGATGAAAATAGAAAAAAAATATGTTATCTGAAAACAGCTATTATTTTATTATTTGTAATAGATGAACAAACAGAAAATTGGATGGACGCGATCGAATAAGATCTTCTTATAACAATACAGACCATTTAGCCGCGAGTGCGTACAAAAAAAATCATTAAACGTGTATGTAACCCTCCCCGAATGTACCTAATCATACAATTTCATAATACAGAAGGATAAACACAGACTAAGCATATATAAGTACAGTCAACAAAATTTAATTTATTTAATGAAAATTATAATGACAAAAGGGTAGACTGGCAAGTCAAATGAGTTGGCGATTAATAAATGTCACAGTAAGAAATTAACGTGGATATTATACAAAATAACGCTGTTATTAAATTATTTTAAAACACACTATTTAGGAACTGATCCATAATATAGTATACTACCTTTTACTCGTGACTTTGTATGCGCAAAATACTCTTTCTCATAAGAACGTCAAAATATTGTTTCGTAGGTATTGTTCTTTACATTCTCCAAGGAACATACATTAGCTATACCAATTTTAGATTTTTACTAGTATTTTGGCTATACGCTGTCCATTGTATGTTAGTATTAAAGTAGGGATATCATTTTTTTCCCTTAAGTACTCTTTACCTCTGCCAGCTAAAATGATGGTTTGGACGCGTGAAAAATTAACGATAACAAAAACGACACTTTACGTTAAATTGTTTTTCCTCTGTTATCATGTATTACCTCTGTAATTTAAGTATAACAGAACACGGCTGAACACTGCTAATTGGTGGCAGATACATTTGGTAATGTGATGGTGCCTACGCGTTTCAACTCTTATATCAAACTCTGCCTCCAGTAAAATATAATAAAAAAAAGATAAAAAATAAAATACGCTTACACTCACAGCCCCATATAAGGTATAAACCTGTGTCGTGGGTGCCGTTGTACACATACAACACATACACAAACACCCAGACTCGAAACAAATATCTGTAGGCCATACAAATATTGACTGATTCAGCTAAGAATAATAATTTAAGTTATAAACAATGTTTTCTTTCTTTCCTTTTTTTCGTTCTTGCTGTACGCCTATAGCGTATAGCAAGAATGAAATCTGAAGCATCAAAAATTTAACAAAAAAAACAGTGTAACTAGAGTTACGTGGACAGTTTTATTAAACAGTAACATTTATATCAGTGGAATGAATGTAGACGACAAAATATAAGTAAAGGTATTAACAAATAACGCAACACCTACTGGAGGTCGGTGCAGTGCACTGTTTGCTTGTGTACGGACGTTCCACACCGCACAAAATAATTATTGTTTCGCGAGTTGCGCGGCTGTAGCCGCTGCACGTCAACCTCGCTATGAGTACCGAAAAACTTGTAGCGAATGAACTCTTGGCGTTTATTCAGCATTTTTTTTTTTTAATGTAATGGAAGTGGTAAACAAGCATGCAGTTCACATTGATGTTAAGTGATGACTGCAGCCTATAGACACCCACACAAAGACCAAGGTCAAAATGCAGATGCGTTACCACTCCTGAGGCCTAAGGTCTTATGCCTCTGTGCCGGAAATTACTGGGCCGTACATTACCACCTGACCGGAACACGATAGTGTTGAACATTACCATTTAGCGGCAAGTATATTAGGTAATGCGGTGGTGCCTACGCCCGCGAGTTCCGTCACTGGAGCTCTACCACCAGTAAAAGCATGCCATTGATACGTTGGATGAAGTTAGCATTATACATATTTGTAAATCTAACTTCAAAGAAGATGAAGTTTGCTCGGCTAAGGTGCTTCTCTACCAGTCGCTCGGCAAGATTGACACGATGCCTTCCCGCAGGAGGGATGAAAAAGGGGAACGTAGTCTCCAAGACATCATCACCTTACTAAAGGAGACCGATCCGGATGACTTGCCCGCTTTCGTGGCAAAGCAGCTGCACAAGCTGCCTCCTGTCACGTTTGACAACGTCGACGTATCCCGGCTGCTAAAGGACATCATCACCCTGAAGAACAGCTTGGCCGAAGCGCAGTTTCGATTGCAGACTTCAGAAAACACCATTAGTGAGCTGTGTACCGAATTAGTTTCATTATGTGGTGTTAGTTCGGTATGTCAACCGAGGCCTGTAATGTTAACGTGAGACGCGGCGCGCAAAACACCTCCGTCAGCAGTTTCGAGTCAGCCGGTTGCAACAGTAGCAATACGACATCGGCTATCGTCACGCAGTGCGATGTCCCGCGCCCCGCCGTCCCCGCCACCGCCGCTGCCGCCCCTGCCCCCCCACCGTCGCATGTCTGCACGTCGACCCCACAGCGTACCTATGCCACCGCCGCTGCTGCTACCGCTTCTTCATCTAAGCGGCCTGTAACTCTGAGTTACACCCCTAAGTGTAATCACACATAGGGGTTCCCGTAAGGATCGACGCGATGAGGATGGCTTCACGGTGGTAAAGAAGAAGAAGAAGAAGCCCGCCAACCGCAATCATTGCGGTACGGCGCCGACTGGACCTAATCATTTGTTGCGTCCAGCTATACCATCGACGCCATTGTAGGTGTCCCGGCTGCACTGGTTGACAAAGGTAGAGGACGTTGTTGACTACGTCGAAAAGAAGACGAACTTCACTTTAAGAGTCGAGCGCCTGGAGTCTCGCCACAAAGTGAATTTTAATTAATTTCTGGTTAGAGTACCCAGTCACCATCTACCGACGTTTGTCAAGGAGGAGTTCTGGCCGCAGGGAGTCGTGTTCCGTAGATTCCGTGGACAACTGCCTGCAGAGAAGCCGCGCATTCACGTCGCCGATAAGACTTTACGTGATAAATAGTGTTGTTTTTTATATATTTTGTTAGTGTATAAGGTATGTATTTCTATGGGCTTTTGTTGCCTGAGTTAAATAAATAAATCAATCAAAGGTTGAATTCAACGATGACATTCAGTGTCTTACAATGTTAGAGGTTTTTTTATGTAATGAAAGTGGTAAACAAGCATGCAGTTCACATTGATGTAAAGTGATGACTGCAGCCTATAGATACTTACACAAAGACCAAGGTCAAAATGCAGATGCGTTACCACTTCTGAGGCTCAAGGTGTTATGCCTCTGTGCCGGATTACGGAGCCGTATTAAGCAATACTTGGTAATAGCAAAAGCAATGAATAATAAAATAGATATTGCTTTCTTTACTTGTAGTAAGAAATAAATTAGAAAAATGACAAGGGTAACATTTGAATTAAATGCTAATTCGAAAGATTTTCAGAAAAGGTTTACCGTTCATAAAACTGAAACCAAAATACAGAGAAAAAGTTCTAAACAATGTTTGATACAAATGTAGCAAAAATAAAATCTGAAGCTTCAGAACTTGAGCAAAAAACACTTATATCCAGAGTTACGTAGACAGTTTTATTACACCCTACAAATAAAGATACGATCCAGCTGTCAGTAAGATGGATGGAGACGACATATAAGCAAACGTATCAACAATTAACGCAACACCCACCGGAGGCCGGGAACAAATGAACGATGGAATTGAATGATGGGGCAACATTCGTTGATTTATGATCACAATTTTTGCAGAATCGTCTTCACTGTTATTTAGTGGGGATATCTCATGATTTATCGTATTGGTATAGAAGTATAATCGTTTGTAGTAATAATGTTGCTGTGTGGATTTATGTTGGGGATATTTCAAAAAGTGTTTTAGTCTTATCAGAATACAATAAAATTATGGTCATAACTCATAGCACTGAGGTTGAGCAACGCGGAGACGGTATCGTCCACGAACAGTACGAAATCAATTGTCATATTTTTCTTGCAGTCTTACGGGTTAAGAAAAAGAACTGGCTTAGAGTTAATATGTGATGACGGAAATTATACAAAAAAATAGTGCTTAAGCTTTTTTAATTGTGGCAATTCTTTTTTTTAATAAAAAAAAATCTTGTAGTGCGCAGGACTCCGCGGATGGTGTAGATCGTAAGCGATCTACTCAAGTAAGCATTATGCATGCGGTCGGGTGTGTGATGGGTGACCGCTAGTGGCAAAATTAAAATGCGTGTTTCCGTGCTTCGGAGGGCACGTTAAACCGTCGATCCCGGTTGCTATCGATAGATAGCAGTCATTAAACCTTGTCGGAGGCCTTATGGGCGGTTTGAAAACATCCGACAGCGGGTTGGCCACTAACCCGTATCTCCACCAATCCGCATTGGAGCAGCGTGGTGGAGTAAAGCTCCAGGCCTCCCCCCAAAAAAAGGGGAAAGACTCGTGCTTAGCAGTGGGACGTATAATGGGTTGCCATTATTATATAGTATCTGTTGTAAAAGCCGCTGATATTTTTTCACTTGTGGTAGGGTTCCTCCAGTGCAAGAGCTTAAGGGTGAAGACATCACCGCATTACCTTATCTACTGCCGCCAAATAATAGTGTTCGTGTTCACTATCGTGTTCCGGTTAGATAGTAATATATGACCCCGTAATGTATGTATGACTGTCATAGATATGACAACCTAGAGGTCAAGGGTGATAACGCATCTGCATTTTGGGCTCTGGTTTTTGTATGAATGTCTATAGACTGCAGTCAACTCGAGCTGTATGCTTGTGTGCCACCTTCCTTACATTAAACGAAAATGTTAATCCCTAGTACTAGAAAGGATTTCTGATTTAAATGAGAATGTTAGTTAAGCAGAGGTTTTTAAATCCAAAGACTGGTAGTATTTGTTCATCATATTGCGATAGAGATTATTTTATTGTTTTGAGTCAAATTATTCTAATTTTTTCGATAATATTTTATAAATGGACACTAGATAAATTCATAAATTTGATCATACAATTAAAATTATTTTAAAATGTTGCATGTTTTAATTATGGAAATGTTTCTTTTGAATGATTTTTTGTTTGCTGGTTTTTGTGGTTTACACATTCAATTTGCACCTGTAATTAAGGTGGCACTAAAACATTTTTCTTTTGTTTTTTTTTAATTCTGTAAATGTATAATATATACTTCGTTGGTGCAACTATTAGTTAAATAAATAAATAGAGTTGTACTCAATGCGTCAAACGTGTTGGCAGATCATTTTATCATGTTTGCAATTTGACTCAAAACATAGCCGGTTTACAACTTATTTCCCTAATGATGTTAAGCCTTCATACACCCTCAATGGTACTATAGGATTAAAGTGTTATAAATTTTATGCTCATTACGTACATTAATGGCTTGTTTTGTGAATTTTACTGATGAAATATTATGGTTAATCATGGAATGTGTTATGATTTAATGAAACAACGCGAGTGCTAGACAATCACTATTTATTACGAATACCTCCAATCAACACAATATTATTTACCTACTATAACATCCCCCCCTTAAGGGGGGATGTTATAGTAGGTTATATATAGTATATATATGTAGTGTTATATATGTAGGTTATATATATGTAGTGTTAATTGTAATTGCATTGTTTAAACAATGCAATTACAATTAACACTACATTTCCCAAACAAGTTAACAAGTCAACAGAGCTCTGGTAGGTATTGCCCCATGTGTCATGATCAAAATTAAATGCTATCAAAGATTTTAACTATATATGTTTCCCTTCTCCTTTCACCTAAAAGAAAGTAAATTTTGATATGTGTCATTGGGCAATAACTATTATTACATACACATATTATTTTTTATTAACAATCTAGGCTATTACATATATATATACCACTGATAAAGCCCAGCTAGTGATTCATCGCGATGCGTTGCTGAGCTACTTTCTTAGCTTTGCGTACGAGCGGGGATGTAAAGGAGGTGGTTCTCCCTTGGTTATTAAGAGGCTTAGGTTCCTCATCGATATTATTTTTCACCTGCCCATCAACATCACCGCACGCATCACTGTACACGTCTTCATCGCCTTGGTCATTGTCAGTATCACAAATTTGTGTCGTATTTACACCAGGTTCACATTTAATAAGGTGACGTCGATTACGTCTGTATCTGCCCCCTACTTTATTTTGTATTATGTAGGACCGTGGGGTATCCGCGACCCCAACTACCGTGCCCCTACCTCTCTTCTTGCCATCCAAGTAAATTACAGTATCTCCATTCTTTAACTTAGGTAATATCTTACAATGCTCATCGTATCGCAATTTAGATTTATTCTGTTTTTCTAACATGATCTTATGTTCCGATGCTTTGACCGGCTGTGGCTCCAAGAGTTTAGGATGCACAGGTAACTGGCATCGTAGCCTTCGACACATCAAAAGCTGTGCAGGAGAACTCAAACCGTCTCTAGGTGTGTTACGAAAATTTAGAAGAGCTAAATTAAAATCCCCATTCCCTCTGAGTGACTTAATTAACATTCTCTTAACCGACTGAACGGCACGTTCACTCTTTCCGTTCGCTTGAGGATAATTCGGCGAAGATGTCACATGATCGAATCCCCATTCCTGCGCAAATCTTCTAAATTCACGGCTACTGTACTGTGTGCCATTGTCACTTATCAAAACTTTTGGTATCCCATGGCGTGCAAAAATTTCTTTCATGCTTTCAATAACAGAATTAGAAGAGATATTATTTAATTTGCATACTTCTGTGTAATTCGAATAATAGTCTACTATGATTAAATAATATTTCTTCCGATATTCAAATATGTCTGAGCCAACTTTATTCCACGGCAGTGACGGAATTTCAATAGGCAACATAGGTTCTTTTGATGGCGCGTTTGAGAACTCCTGACAGATCTTACAGCGTTTTACATACAATTCAATATCACGCGACAAATGCGGCCAAAACATAACTTGTCTCGCTCGTCTCTTGCACCGATCTACCCCTAAGTGCCCTTCATGTACAATGCCTAACATTTTTTCCCGTAGACTTTTTGGGATCACAACTAAATTGTTTTTAAAGATTACACTGTCAACTACAAGTAACTCATCCTTTATTGACCAATAATCTTTTACCTTATTCAATATTTCACATTTATGATTTGGCCATCCATTTTTGACATACTGCAGGACTGCAGTTAAATCTATATCCTTTTGAGTTTCTTTTTTTATTTCCGTTAATTTATCATTTGAGATAGGAACATTTTTTATAACCATCTGCACCTGATATAAGACGTTCTTGCTAACATCATCAGTATATAGATCGGGAAGTGGCGCGCGAGATAACATATCGGGAATGTTCATGTATTTGCCGGGTACATAGTTCACTATTAAATCATAACCCTGAATCCTTAACATCATGCGCTGCAGACGCGCTGGAACGGACATCAACGGTTTTTTAAATATACTCTCCAAGGGCTTATGATCCGAATCTACTACGACGGCTTCTTTACCATAAATGTATTGATGAAATCGCTCGCAAGCAAACACGATGGCTAATAGTTCTTTCTCGATTTGCGCGTATCTTTTTTGTGTATCGTTAAGTGTCCGTGAAGCGTACTCCACCGGACGACCATCTTGAAAAATCACAGCGCCTAGTGCTGCAGCCGAGGCGTCCACCGCCAGCCGGACAGGCCTCGCCGGATTGTATAACGCTAACACGCTAGCCCCACTCACACATTCTTTCAATTCCTCAAAAGCCTTACTCTCACTTTCTTCCCATCGCCATTCACCATCCTTCTTTAAAAGCCCCGTCAAAGGAATCGCTATTTCCGAATAGTGAGGAATGAATTTAGATAAATAATTTACAGCCCCTAAAAACCTCTCTAACTCTTTCCTATCTTGCGGTGTACACATCTCTTTAATAGCTTTTATTTTATTATAATCCGGCCGCATACCGTTGGCGTCGAACACATGCCCTAAGTATGTTACTTCTCTTACACAAATTGTTCGAGTAATGAACCGAACACCAATATCATTTTACGCTGACGCGTGCCGCGGCGGCTCGTGCGCCCCGCGCCCGCCTCAGTCCACTGCTCATTATCATTCATATCAGATCATTTTTACTTAAGTTTATATCAAAGTGTTAAATAAATCAATTATCAATCTATCAATCAAAACTATCATTTATCAAAGTCCAACCATACACGGTACATTGGTCCATCGAGCGAAAAAACCTATCGCGCGGTCTGGTTTAAGCGGGACCACGTGGATTACAGTGCAGTGCTAGTGTATCATATTACAAGGATTGCATTGGGATTATCATCTGAGGATTTGTCGCAAGTATAAATCATCATATCAAAGTAAGGCAATTCCATTTTTTATTTAACTGATTTACAAATATCATTAACAATGGAACAAGTTTACGAAGCGCAATTAGAGATTTTCGAGGCGATGGAAAAATTATTTATTAACATGAAAAAAGACGGAGAGGAGCGTAGGTCCGCACCTAATTATTTTAAGCGGAAACTTGATACTTTAGAAGCATATTGGTTTGATTATCAACAAAATCATGAAAAACTAGCCCCATTCGAGGATAAACAACGTCCGTATTTTGCACGCAATGAGTTTGAAAAAGCTAGTAAACTTTATTTCGATATCAAAACCTATATTGTACAAAAATCATGCCCTTCCCCTAGCCTTTACCAGCCAGTTGCGGGAAGCAGCAAGCAAACAGGTGAGTTAGAATCAGAGCAGGTACGAGAGCAGCCTGGTGGAAATGAATATTTCGACAGCAGGGAGGTACGTTCTAGTGAAAAGCGATCAATTGGCTCTCCTAGTAAGCTAGATGACATGCTACGCAGGCAATTTATCAACTTTAAAGCATTTATGAGGACGGTCAATACGATAGATTTAGAGTTACTTTGCGATCAATGGGAATTTGATAGTGTGCTGTCGGAAATACAGAGTCGATGGCGAGTAGTAGACTCCCTTCACTGGGAGATCGAGCATGAAGCAGATGGCGATGTTAATGATGAGTATCAGGAAGCGTTTTCACAGCATGAGATGACGTATATCAGTTTGAAAAGAGCGGTTAACACAAAGTTGCATGCAGTATCACATCGCGAGAAATCAACGCCGCATATAGACATACCTACATTTACAGGTAATTATCAACAATGGTTGTCCTTTAGAGATCAATTTAATGAAGCCGTGCATCTAAACCCTTCAATAGCAAAAGCCCAAAAAATGCAGCATTTAAAAAGCAAACTACGCGGTGAGGCAGAGAAGTTAATACAGCATTTATCGATAAGTGCCGAAAACTACTGTACAGCATGGGAATTACTTCAGAAACGGTATACCAATAAGAAACGTATTTTTGCATCTTATCTTAATGAAATGTTGAACCTACCTAATATGCAACACCAGTCCCTCATTCAGCTTCAAAAGATACACGACATAACATTAGAGAGTCTTAACGCAATCAAAAATTTAGGCGTTGACATTACCAATTGGGACCCTATTGTAGAGCATATTTTAGCCTTGAAACTTGATCCTGAAACGCATGACGCATATTTAGACTCGTTGAAAAGTCCCCGAGAGATTCCTAATTTAGAAGATTTATTAAACTTTTTAGAAAGTAAGTTTAATACTATCGAACAGAGACGTAAACAGTACAGCAATAATCATAAATCATTTACGCCGAACTATCAAAGATCATTCCTGCCCAATCAGCAAAAATCTGTGCCAGTAAATGGCTTAAAATCATATCAGAAGAAATCATTTAATAACAACTATCAATATAATCACATTTATCAATCACGTAACAATCAGCCCTTTAATAAAATGTCTTATCATATATCATCTAATTCAAATCCATATAAGTCTTGTCCGCTGTGTCAGCAAGGACACGGTCTATTTATATGCCAGAAATTTTTAGACATGAACAATGAAACGAGATTACAGACGGTATCAACCCTTAATGTGTGTATGAATTGTTTATATCCTCATTTTGGAAAACCATGCTTTTCGACGAAACGGTGCCGATCGTGTACAGAATTTCACAATACCTTGTTACACGAGGCTTGCGCAACGCAACACAAGTCAACAGCCGGTCAAGCGAATTTGAAACCAATCAAATTTTATAAAGGTATTAACAAACAGAATATGAGTAACGCGTCACATGTATCTCAAAATGAATCTTCGGAAATTTTGTTATCAACTACAATGGTAAAAGTTATGGCAGTTGATGGTACGTATCATACATTGCGAGCCCTCATTGACCAAGGGTCTCAGATATCGCTTATAAGCGAAAATGCCGCTCAGATGTTAAGTTTGAAACGACAATCATACAAGGGAATTGTTTTTGGGATAGGAGAAAAGAGCAATACATGTAAAGGAATGTTAAGCATAAACTGTCAATCAATTAACACAGAATTTTCATTTAAAGCGGAAGTATTAATTATGAATAATTTAATCAAGAAATTACCTAACACTACCTTTGATAACCCTGCTTGGCCACATACTCAAGATATTGATCTTGCTGATCCCGAATTCTATATCAGTCGTCCAGTAGATTTGTTACTAGGAGCTGACATTTACGCGAAAATCATGTTAGATGGTATATTTAGAGGTGAAAATCAAGGTCAACCCATAGCCCAGCAAACTCAGCTTGGTTGGATTCTATGTGGAAGTGTATCATCGTTTCACTGTAATGTCGTCACCATCGATCTAGAAAACATTCACAAATTTTGGGAAGTTGAAGAAGTCGAACAACTATCCGACTACAGCTCAGAAGATCAAAAATGCATTCAGTTATACAATGGAACCACTAAGCGTCGTCATGATGGTCGATACGAAGTTAGGATGCCCTTGCATGACAATTTTGAGGAACAATTAGGATCATCAAAGGAAATAGCTTACGCACAATTTCGTAACATAGAGAGGAAATTTATTAGAGAACCGCAGTTGGCGCAAAATTACAGAGAATTTATTAATGAATATAAATTGTTAGGACATATGCGATTTGTAGAACAGTCATCTGGGATGCAGTGCTTCCTACCACATCACGCAGTACAACGCGCTGACGCAATCACCACAAAACTTCGTGTAGTTTTTAACGCATCAGCAAGGACATCTTCAGGAAAAAGCTTGAATGATGTTATGTACAAAGGACCAAATCTACAGCAGGATTTAATGGCTTTAATATTAAAATGGCGTCAATATAAATATGCATACACAGCAGACTTAGAAAAAATGTACAGACAGATATTTATCAGTGAAGATCAACAATCATTACAGCAAATTGTTTGGCGAGACAATATTTCCGAGTCAATCAAACACTATCGCCTGACAACGGTCACGTATAGAACGAAGGCAGCTCCATTCCTCGCTATAATGACGTTAAAGAGATTGGCGGCAGATGAAAGCGATAATTATCCAGATGCAGCAAACATTGTCAAACATTCAATGTACACAGACGATTTAGTATCAGGGGCACATGACATACAATCAGGGAAAAGGCTTATCAAGGATTTATGCCAGTTAATGAAATCAGGGGGATTTACGTTAAGAGAGTGGTCAGCAAATAATCCGGAATTATTATCAAACATAAAAGCTGAAGAAAGTTGCGATAATATATTTACATTTAAATCAGATAACACAGGAAAAACATTAGCGATATTATGGAATTCGTCAACAGATCAATTATCATTTAAATGCAATATATCAAAGGAAATACAAAATAAAATCACTAAGAGAAATTTGTTAGGAGAGATTTCAAAGATATTTGACCCACTTGGATGGTTGGCACCTCTAGTTACAAAATTGAAGATTTTATTCCAGCGTTTTTGGTCAGAAGAGTTGCAATGGGATGACGTCATACCGGATAATATTTACAAAGAATGGGTTAAGTTAAAAGAAGACATAAGTGTTATCAATGAGATAGAAATACCAAGATGGTTAGGTTGTGGTGAAGAAGATATTATCGAATTTCATGGGTTCTGCGACGCGTCTTTGAAAGCATTTGCAGCCACAGTGTATGCACGAATCAAACATCAGGATAAATATTCCGTGATATTAGTTGCTGCTAAAACTAAGGTCGCACCGAATAAAAAATCACTATCATTACCTAGGTTGGAGTTGTGTGGAGCGTATCTTTTAAGTAAACTTATGACAAAAATATCAGAATGCTACAGTAATTACAATATCAAGATGTATGGTTGGACCGACTCAATGGTCGTTCTAGGATGGCTCAATGGAGATTGTAGTCGTTGGAAATCTTTTGTGGCTAATCGCGTGAAACAGATCACGCAAATTATGCCGTCTAATCAATGGAGGTACATCAAAACAAATGAGAACCCCGCGGATGCTGCGAGCCGAGGTTTGAGTGCATCACAACTAAAGAATCATAAATTGTGGTGGCATGGCCCGGAGTGATTATCATCATTATCATTACCTTGTATAGAAACAAGAGATCATACAGAATACAGTACGAATCATGAGATGAGAATCAAGCACGTAAATATCATACAAGTTTGTCACGAAGAAAGTATTATCATACAATTATTAGAAAAACATAACTCATTTAATAAAGCAGTTCGTATATTCGCATGGATACTACGTGCATTAACCCCGAGCAAACAGCTGCGACCTACATATATCACGTTACAAGAAATGCATGCGGCAAAAATGCGAATCATCAAATACGTGCAATACAATGAATTTACATGTGATATAGAATGTTTAAAACGTAATAATATTTTGAAATCAAAAAGCAATTTATTAAGTTTACAACCCTTTCTAGATCAGGACGGAATATTACGCGTTGGAGGGAGATTGAGACATGCAGATTTATCTCACGAAGAAAAACATCCAATAATCATCCCGCATAATCATCGTTTAACTTATCTGCTAATCGATCAAGCTCATCATTTAACGTTTCACGGAGGCAGCAAATTGACATTATCAAATATAAGAAGAAGGTATTGGATCATAGGAGGATCAAGAGCGACGAAGAAGTACGTTCGGAACTGCGTTATCTGTAGACGTCATAGCCCAGACATAAAATATCAACTGATGGGGGATTTACCAGCGTCCAGAGTGAATCCAGCTCCACCATTCTATCATACAGGAGTTGATTACACCGGGTGCGTTGATGTCAAAATGAACAAAGGTCGTGGTAGCCGAACGCTGAAGGGATATATTGTGGTCTTTGTTTGCATGGTGACAAAGGCAGTACACCTAGAGATTGTATCAGATCTGACCAGTGAAGCATTCCTGGCCGCTTTACGTCGCATGGCAGCGAGAAGAGGCAGTCCGCATCATTTATATTGTGATAATGGTACGAACTTTGTGAAAGCCAACAGAATTTTACAAGAATCATATTTTGACCTACAGCAAATATTAAATAATAATTTTTATCAAGAAATCACTAACATGAATATGAAATTTCACTTCAATGCACCCTCTTGGCCCAGCGCTGGCGGGTTGTGGGAGAGAGCTGTGCGTAGTTTGAAGCATCATATCAAAAGAACAGTCGGTAATCAAAAATTGACCTTATTTGGCTTAGTGAGAGTGGTAACTTTGAAAACGAAATCTGGATTTATGAAAAGGCCGATCAGTAAAATAGCTCTTCTACCTGTGTATCAAAACAAACAGCATGAAGAAAACATGGAGAAGAGTGAGCAGATATCAGTTAAAGATTGCATGAGTCAACAAGAAAATCATAAAAAGAAATCAGGTACAACGAGCGGTTCAAAATTTATATCACTAGCGCTTATGTTTGTTTACTTCATGACGTTACTGACGTCATCAAGTGCGTCATACACCGTCACTTCTTTAAACAACAATCAAACGTTGTATTTCGATCCTGTCGCGAAAATGCAACATATCAGGGATGAATGGACTTTAGTTGTTTATTTCGATATGTCTCCTTATTGGGAAGGTGATATGGCTATTAATAAATTCATAAAGTATTTAGAAAGTATGTGCGAACAATTAAAAGAACAATCACGCTGCAACATGATACTCTTACAATTACGTCACGATCATTCAGAGCTAGAGTACTATAATCAACTTTTGATGAATCAGGAATTCGAAGCTCACTCCAGACGGCGTCGAGGCCTTATCAATGGGATTGGCTACGTTGCAAATAGTCTCTTCGGCGTACTGGATGAGCGTTTCGCAGAAAAATACGAGAAGGACATTGCATTGATTACGCAGAATCAGAAACATCTCGCAAATTTGTGGCAAAACCAAACATCGATCGTGGAGTCAGAATTTAACTTATTGAAACGCACAGAAGAGAGCATAAATAATCAACATAAAATTATAAACAAACATTTGAATAGTCTTGATCAAGCCACGAACTATTTAAAAGATCAAATGCAGAATTTATCCTTTTCAGAAGACTTTGCTTTATCGTCTATAGCGGCTAGTGCCATGTTAGCAAATTTAAGAAGATTACAAGATACTTTATTGGACACAATCACAGATACCTATCACGGCAAATTTAATATACACTTATTGACGCCAAAACAATTGTTGAATGAACTGCGCACTATATCAGGACAACTGAAAGATGATTTACGGTTACCGCTGAGCAACATACAGAGCGATTTGAAGAATTTATATCAACTATTACACGTAAAAGTCCGAATGACCAAGAATTACTTCATTTTTGAAACAAAATTTCCATTGACCAGTAGAGATAGCTATGACCTCTATAAAATCATTCCGATTCCTCATTTTATAGAAGATATGAAAATGCTAAGTGTGATTCCTATCAGTAATTTTGTAGCAATAAATGTTAAAAGGGATTCCTATTTATCAATAAATCAAGACGAAATACAAAACTGTCTGCACTACGATGACTCATATTTATGTACGACAAAGGGCCCGATACGTCACTTGGAAACGCATGAAAAATTTTGCAAATTAGACAATAATAGCAAGTGCCAATTTATTAGATCACAATGCGAAACTCAGTGGACGGCGGTCAATTCCCTAAACACATATTTATATTTCACCTGCTCTGATGTAACCCTTAGAATAATCTGCGATGATCAGATTTCAAGTGGGAAAATCAACAAGGCGGGTCTCATACGTTTTAGTGAGAAGTGTATTGTGAAGGGGCCAAATTTTACTATTTTTTCTCAAGATCATGTTAGCAAGAGAAATGAATTAGAAATCAATCAAGAACAAATCATACCCAAAATCGCTCCTATTAATCATATCCTGAATGTCTCACTATCATTTGAACATTTTGAAAATGATGACTACGCGCAAATTAACAGCAGTCTTACTTTGATACACGAACAAATCCAAACTATGAAGGAGAGTGCAAAATCATCTGAGTACGAGTTATCAAATCATGACGTACACCAATACGTGATAAGCTACACGTCAGCAGCAGTCATGATCATCGTTGTGGCAGCGGCGGCGTGCTGGTGGCGGCGAGCGCGCGCGCCCCTGGTCGCCGGTGCCCAGGGCAGCGGTGCGGGCGACGGTGTCACTTTCAGGGCTAGTGTAGTGAATATAGGCAATCGTACCGCGAGTGATGAGTGCGTGCAATCGGTAGTGTTAGATAGTGATAATCGCGGTAAATCAGTAACTAATTCGTCTACGTCGCCAATAAAACAAAAAAGACAATTTTTAAATAGATCAAAAACAATAGCATAGGACATTTTAGAGACTCTAAATCATGAAAAAGTTTATTTACTTTTTATCTTATTTTTTACAACTTTCAATGTGTTTATTTTTACAATGTTTTATATCAATTTTATTTTTATTTTTGGTGTTATATCAATTTCATTTTGTTTGAGCTACTCATTTGTATATCACTCATTTAACCTAAGAGTTTTATGTAACTGGAATCATTTGTATCATCTCATGATCATTCTCATCTCCCGCCCGGCAGCATGTTCGGGTAATGAACCGAACACCAATATCATTTTACGCTGACAAGGCTGACGCGTGCCGCGG
This sequence comes from Macrosoma leucophasiata, assembly GCA_036365455.1. Lineage (NCBI taxonomy): Eukaryota > Metazoa > Arthropoda > Insecta > Lepidoptera > Hedylidae > Macrosoma > Macrosoma leucophasiata. The sequence continues at coordinate 16,740,138 of JAWQUS010000021.1, forward strand.
CGGCTCGTGCGCCCCGCGCCCGCCTCAGTCCACTGCTCATTATCATTCATATCAGATCATTTTTACTTAAGTTTATATCAAAGTGTTAAATAAATCAATTATCAATCTATCAATCAAAACTATCATTTATCAAAGTCCAACCATACACGGTACACAAATTTTACATTTACTTCTATTAAATTTTAAATTAATCTCCCTCGCTCTTTCCAACAACCGTGCAAGCCTCCGATCATGAATCTCCTTCGTTTCACCCCAGCATATAATGTCATCTATATAATTTTCGACGCCCTCTAAGCCCTCCAGTAATTGATGCACTTTCCCATGAAAAACTTCGGACGCACAGTTTATTCCAAATGGAAGGCGCAAAAATTGATAACGACCGAAGCACGTTGCAAAAGTACACAAGTCCGCACTCTCATCATCTAGCTGTATAGCCCAAAATCCAGAATTAGCGTCCAGAACCGTGAAGTACGATGCACCGTGCAACCTTGCCGCGAGCTCCGTCACTGTCGGGAGCTGGAAATGCGCGCGCCGTACCGCACGGTTCAGTTCACGGGGGTCGAGACAAACGCGCATGCCGCCATTCTTTTTAGCCGCTAATACTAATGGATGAACCCACTGAGTGGGGTGAATGACCTTCCGTATGACTCCCATCTCTTCTAATGTTTTTAACTCACTGGCTAGCCTATCGCGTAAGCCGTGAGGAATTTTTCTGGATGCGCAAATAACCGGACGGACATATTTATTCACCACTATGTGGTACTTTCCAGGTAGACACCCTAGGCCAGTAAATAGATCATCATATTTGGATATTAACGATGACATTTCTATCGACTGAAGACGTTTAACTAGTCCTAAAGCTTCGCATGATTTTCGTCCCAGCACACTACTGCAGCGCATGTTAGCAATCACAAATTTGATTTTATAAATTTCACCTTTGTACGACCACGGCAAAACACAAACTCCTTTAGTCGGTATCACATTGTGAGTGTAAGACATTAACGGTACATTTTTCACCACTATTATACTATCACTAAAACCTAATTCTAAAAATCTGCGATAACTTAAAACGTTACAGTCGGCCCCGGTATCAAGTTTAAATTTCTCAGTGCCGTTCTCACACGATAACACTTGAAACCAGCTGTCCGAATTATTCGCGCACGCATTTATAGACGAGACGTAAAACACCTCACCGTCTCCCGAATCATTCTCGTGACTATCTTCACGATCACACTCGACCCCATAAACGCGGCGTACTCTCTCACTAACATTATTACGGAATTGAATCGACTTACACATTCTGGCGTAGTGTCCTCTATTACCGCATACAAAACAGCTTACAAATCGCGCCGGGCACTCGCCATCCCCATCGGCGCAGCGTGCACGGCCGCAGCCCGCACACGGGCGACGGAAGAGCGCGCGGGGTGGCGGGGGGCGCGCAAACGAGCGCGCGGGTGGTGCGGGGCCGCGCTCGCGGCGCGCCGCCACGCCGACGCTGCTGCTTGCGCTGCCCGGGGCGCGTCCGCTGCCTCTGCTTCTATACGGCACCCCGACACTATCTACGTGACCCGCACTCTCACTCGCACACGCACTAGCACCATTGACATTCAGTTGCCGCCCGCTTTCCTGAGATACCTCCTCGGCCTGACAAATCTTTACCGCCTTCTCCAGTGTGAGCTCCTCGCACCGCAGCAACCGATCCCTGACCGTCGACTGGCGGATTCCGCATACGATTCGATCCCTGATCAAATCTTCTTCTAATGACGCGAACTCACAACTCTTACTCAGGAGACGCAGCGCAGTCACATATTGCTGTATGGCTTCACCTTCTTCCTGATTCCTTGTAAAAAATTTGTATCTCATCAGTGTTATATTCGATTTAGTACCGAAATAGCCATCGAACTTTTTTAACAACACGTTGACATCGTCACGTTCTTTGTCATTTACGAAAGAAAACGTTTGGTAAATGTCGAATCCATTGGGCCCTATTAGGTTTACTAATAGGCTTGCTTGAACACTGGATGTCTCTGCTTGCACCCCCGACGCCTTTAGGAACAGGACAAATTGTTGTTTCCATTTTTTCCATGCATCTGCGCGACTCACGGGCCCTCCGGCGCCGTCCATATTTAATTCTGCGGGTGGCCGTGCGTGCTCCATTGTAAATCGTCACCCAATATAAAGAAAACACTATCAAACTTTCCAAATTACACCGATCACGTGTAATAACCACACAATCTCACAGTTTAACTTCGTCACACGAGATATTCACGCTAGAATACTATTTTCCGCTGTCACCATGTTATGATTTAATGAAACAACGCGAGTGCTAGACAATCACTATTTATTACGAATACCTCCAATCAACACAATATTATTTACCTACTTAGATTTCGGGAGCGACGAAATGCTTTTTTAAAAATAAAACTAAATCTATTAGACGAAATCAGAAGTTATAATTTACGTCTAGACCTTACAGAGATTGATGCAAGAGTAACTTAAAACTACGACTCTTAAAACTAGCAGACAATAACATCCTCGCACGGGAGGTCTTGATGATCGAGAATAACGCGAACGCTGTGTCAGCTCGGCCACCGTGCGAGTGCAAGCTTATCATAACACCTTATACTATATGGGGTATGGGCAGAGCTCTAACATAACTCCTCCCCCCTTGGACCGAAGCTATCGGAAAAAGAGATTTTATCTTAGTTTCGAGAGCTTCGGAAAATGTATTAATAACAATTTTAAATTTAAGTTTTATATAAGCAAGAACAATAATCAAAATTTAGTTATATACAATTGATATATATTATATATATAGATAAACTTAACCAGGTTAACCAACTAACAGTATTGGCTCCTGAACGTTGCTTTCTTGCGATTGCGATTTCTTAAAAACTCTTGCCTTTATGGCAGGATAACATTTGTGCAGAATTACAACAAGTATCAATAAGATGACGATCGCGTACAAAGAGTATATAGCGATACTAATACTATTTACTTTCACAATTTTATCACTGATTACACTTTTCTTCAAAATATAGTTTAAATGGCGGATGTCATCCAGGTTTATTCCTTTGATGTCCACTGTTTCCAATGTTGTCCTTTCCATCGTTGATTCTCGTAGATCAGGTAAGTTAATCAATGGCACCGGTATGTATTCGGAGTGTAGTACATAGGGGTGTCGTCTTTGGATTCGTTTTGCACCTATGAAAGCTTCGCATTGATTTTGTATGGTTATGATGTATGTTCCTCTGATACGTTCCTTCATGACGTCATTGGCACATGTAACTGATATAACATTGCTAAATTTAGAGTAAACTATCCAACTGTTTGAATTTATCTTAAGAATTTTCACATTTTCAGTTTCCACTGAACGAGGTAAACATCGTGTGGGGTTGCTATATTTCATTAGTTGTTCAACGCAGGTTTCATCTGCATATTGCACAGGTTGGTCTTCAGAGCAAAGATATTCCTTGGCAGTTATCTCTCGGCACGGTTGATTCATCGGGCGGTAGTGAGTATCTCTCGCTAATAAGTAAGGGAATTCAGGAATCACCATAAAGGTACGGTTCAAGGAATCATTGGACATGGGAAGAGGGTACAATTTGTAGTAATTATAAGTAACATTATTAACTAGTGGTACATTTATTATGAATTTAATTAGATTACCCTTAAGGTATGCTTTTACGGACAATGTTTCTTCTATGTTAATTAAATTATGTTCTTTTACAGGATACATCAGATTATTATACTGGCTGATATATTTCAAGGCGTTTAATAATTCTGTAGAGCTAATCACAGACTTATGTAATACTGACACTTTACTGAACGCGAGAGCTGTTTCTATTTCGCTAAGTTTTGTATGAATGGTTCTAAAATTTATTAGAAACTGATTTAATAATCCAAATACATAGGTCATAAAAGTGGAATGATTTTCTTTATCACTAAGATCTTTTGCGAGATTTTCTATAACATTTAAGCGCATATTGATCTTTTTAGTATTATCGTCAATTACTTCAGTAGAATTTAAAAAGTGATCTATCATTTCAGATATCACTGTAAATTTATTAGAAATTTCCTGTTCTTTAGTTTGAATGTTATTGATCATTTCGTCATATCTAATTGCATCTTCGTGGTCAAGATTTCCAGTAATTATTTTTATAACAGAGCCTAAAGGATTTAAAAGTCCGCGTTTTTATTCTATTGAGAGGAATGAGTTGTTCTAATTTCTCAATCGTTTCATTTTTAATGTACTCCACTTGTGTCTCTAAAGTCATGAATTCACCCGCGTATGATTCGTTAGGGTGGATAAGTTTACAAAATTCTGAATACCTTTGTATATTGAACAATAGATCGTTATTGATACCTTCAAGACCTATTATTTTAACAATAGACCATTGGTCATGTTGTAAGAACGCTTGTCCTAACTTAACTGGAAGGATTCCAGGATTCCGATCAATCTTTACAACTTGAAGGACCTGGTTTGGGGGATGCTGGGCCTGATTCATCGATGTCCATACTGTCAGGAGTAAACACCACCTGTGGAGGACGTCGTACATTTTTGATTGGAACTTTAGTGTCTCGGTTTTTGAGTTTGATCGGGACTACATTACGCTCTATTGATCCAGTGACAACAGCCTTTTGAAATCGAGGTTTATCTTTAGCTTGCCTTTTATTGACCGCTTTAGCGAAAATGATTTGTCCTGATTCTAGTGTCGGGGCTGACTCGCCACCGCGTTTATGGATAATATTTTCCTTATGTTTTTTTCATCTTTTCCGAAATGTATCTATAGAGAGTTTGAGTTCTTTTCTTATGATCTTTAATTAATTGTTGTTTATAAGCCTTATCAAAGTCAGAGTCAAATGTAGAGTTTAGTTCAGTATGACCGAACACAACCTCGAATGGGGACAAATCAGTAGCGCTATGGATGGTATTGTTATATGCCATGACAGCGTATGTCATGACCGATGATGCGTCGGTAAACCTCCTTTCGTAATTGGCCAGCCTATATATTTCAATGATCGTGGAGTGAAATCGTTCAATCAACCCCATTGAATTGGGGTTGTTGGGGGTACCGACGTGTAATTTTATTTTATATAAATCTGTCAGTTCCCTCAACAACTCGTTGTTAAACTCTGTGCCGGGGTCGCTGCTTATCCTTTGAGGTATTCCATAAAAAGAGAAATATTTCATAAGTATTTTTATTTTTAAAGAAATGAAAGAAAAATTTGACTTCAGGCGAGGCTCGAACTCGCGACCTACTGGGAATCTAGTCCAGCCGCTCTTCCAATTGAGCTACTGAAGCCCTGCCCGATTTGTCGAATTTTTCCTTCACATCTATTGCATTGGTTTATGGTACCAGTAGCGCCATCTATTACCAACTATGCTAGTTAGGCAACCGATATAATAGACTTTTCAGTTTATTGAATATCGTAAAGAAGTCGCTTTTACCCTTAATAATTGTTTTATATTATTTCGCATTAACACATGCTTGTGAAATATATTTTTATTTTTAAAGAAAAATTTTTCCTTCACATCTATTGCATTGGTTTATGGTACCAGTAGCGCCATCTATTACCAACTATGCTAGTTAGGTTTTTTTTTTTTTTTTTTTTTTTTTTTTTTTTTTTTTTTTTTTTTTTTTTCTTTAAAAATAAAAATATATTTCACAAGCATGTGTTAATGCGAAATAATATAAAACAATTATTAAGGGTAAAAGCGACTTCTTTACGATATTCAATAAACTGAAAAGTCTATTATATCGGTTGCCTAACTAGCATAGTTGGTAATAGATGGCGCTACTGGTACCATAAACCAATGCAATAGATGTGAAGGAAAAATTCGACAAATCGGGCAGGGCTTCAGTAGCTCAATTGGAAGAGCGGCTGGACTAGATTCCCAGTAGGTCGCGAGTTCGAGCCTCGCCTGAAGTCAAATTTTTCTTTCATTTCTTTAAAAATAAAAATATATTTCACAAGCATGTGTTAATGCGAAATAATATAAAACAATTATTTCATAAGTGCTCTTACCACTTCAGGTGTTGATCGAGAGGGAATTTCTATAGCTTGCCCTAGCTTACTAAACGCGTCGACTAACGTTAAATAGTATTTTGATTCTATGGTGAATAAGTCGATAAAGATTTCTTGAAATGGTGCGCTTTGTGTTTGTGTTAATTGAATTATAGGTTTTATGGGTTTTCTGTCGTACTTAGAGGCCTTACATTTTTCACAGGAATTTATAATCGCGGAAACTGTCTCATTCATATTTTGCCAATAATATGTACGCCGAATGCGTTTAACTGTCTCTGCTATGCCACGATGACAGGTCTTGCCTTCGTGTAGCTTAATCACAATAGCTCTTTGTTCCTGTTCGTCTTCAACATATATGACACGTTCCGTACATTCGAAAAAGTTAACCATACCTTTTTTAAATAGAGAAATGATTATGCTGCTAAAATTTTTCCTATGTTCGGGCTCTTCAAAATAAATAAAGTATTTAGTTTTTGGTCTAATATACTTTTTTAGGAATTCTTTAATGAGGTCGGGGTTGTTTAAGGGTAAAAACACTTCTAAAACCTTTTGTTTATCCCTCGACATATCTCTGACTTGCATTTCATTACGGTACCAACTAAAAACAAGTATCTGATTGGGTTTTGTGTCTATAGCCTCATTTAAAATTGGTATACCATGGGATTCAAGATCTTGGGCAGAATGGATTGTTTGAGTTGAAGTGGATTCAGATCGTACAGGATAATTTGGAGATCCTTCGATAGAGTCGGTGTCGGAAATTGTGATTGGGCTAGCAGTAGCTGTTCGTTCGGAGTCAGAAATTGTAATCGTTCTGGAGTCGTCAGTAACTCGTCGTTTTGAAATGTCAGCTACTTGTTCAATTACGTCATTTAAGTATCTTTGGAGTTTTCTTTCTTTTTCGTCAACGTTAACAATCATCGAACTATCGTCAGGGGTGTCAGATCCTAGCGCATTGAGTTTAATACGAGATAACGCGTCGGCATTTACATTTTGCTTTCCATTCTTATATATCACATTGAAATCGTATTCTTGCAATCGTAGACGCCAACGTGTTAACTTGCTATTGGGTTCTTTAAGTTGGTACAGCCACACTAGGGGTCTATGGTCAGTGTAAATGTCGAATTTATGTCCATATAAATACGGTCGAAAGTATTTGGTGGCCCAAACGATTGCCAACAGTTCACGCTCAATGGTACTGTATCGCTTTTCAGTATCTGACAGGGTTCTACTAGCATAAGCGATTGGTTTGTCTGAGCCTATACGGCCCTGAGATAATACAGCTCCTATCGCTATTTCGGATGCGTCAGTCGTCAGTACGAACGGTTTAGTCATGTCGGGGTATTGTAGGATCGGGGCATTAATTAATAATTCTTTACATTTTTCGAAAGCCTCTGTATATTTCTGATTGATTATTACCTTTTTACCTTTTTTTAGACAAGCTGTCAACGGTTGTGTGATTTTAGAAAAGTCCTTTATGAATCTCCTATAGTAGCCAACGAAACCTAGGAATCGTTTGATTTCAGTTTGTGTCTGTGGGATAGGGTATTTAAGAACTGCTTCAATTTTATCGTCGTTGGGTCGAAGTCCGTTTTGTGTCAGTGTGTGTCCTAAGTACTGTACCTCTCGTCGTAGAAACTCAGATTTATCAAGTTGAACTTTAAGGTTAGTCTGTCGAAGTCTGTCAAAGACACTACGTAGCTTTTTCATGTGCTCTACCAGTCCGTTTGAGTATATCAGGATGTCATCCAAATATACTAAGCAGTGGATACCTTGGAGACCTCGCAACACGTTATCCATCGTGCGCTGGAAGGTCGCAGGCGCGGTTTTTAGGCCAAACGGCATACGGAGGAATTCGTAGTGACCGTTTTGGGTGGAAAATGCAGTTTTTTCAGTTTCTGCTAGTTCAATTTGATGATATCCTGATGCTAAATCTAATGTCGTGAAATAAGTGCATGAGCCAAGTTTGTCAAATAAGTCTGAGATATTGGGTAGCGGATATTTGTCGTCGATAGTTATGTCGTTTAGTCGGCGATAATCTATCACCATTCTATATTTCACCTGACCGGAAGCATCTGCCTTTTTGGGGACCAAGTGAACAGGAGCGCTCCAAGGGGAATGCGATTCCTGAATCACATTATCCTTGAGTAACTTCTCCACTTGGCGTTGAATCTCCTCAGCTTGAGCGGGGGCTTGCCTGTAGGGCTTAACATAGATTGGATCTTCATTGGTTGTCCTAATATGATGTTTGACTTGATTGGTAAAAGTCAAGGGCAGTTCTTCGCAGTAAAATATATCTTTGTATTCTGTACAAATGTCATTTATCGCGTCACGTTCCTCTTTGTTCAAATGGTCTAAACGTAATTTATTTAAGTTGTCGGTGAGCAGTGCGTCGATTTCAACGTCCGTCAAGTCGGTTGTAAAATTTATTAAACATTCGTCATTGTGCAATTTGGTAACATTGAAAGGGGCTGTAATAGTTAGTTGCATATCAAGATCAGTAGTGTTCTGTATTACAGTGGAGGCATAGTAATTTTCACATTGAACGATGGCGGCAGGCATTCGCACACCGTCACAGAACTGTTTGAATTCTAGAATTGCTGAACCGTCCTTTTGACTTACAGGGAGGCTGACACGGTGTTCAGTGCGAGCATCCAAGCGAATATCAGTATTGTCATTGTATATTATTGGTATATTTGCATGACTAGTTTTTAATGTTCTGTCCTTTAGACATATGTCAGCGTTAAGTCGGGTCATTAGGTCCATGCCGATCAGTCCGTCGTATCTATTGTCAACGGTGTATATATAAAATTTGTGATAGCCATTATCATTAAAAATTGTAAAAAGCGGGATATTAGCTACTTCATTGTGAATGCTAGAAGCATGTGTGCTCGTGACCGTAAAGGGTTCGTATGATTTTGATTGAGGGAAATATTCATTCACCTTTTCAGGGCTCATGAAAGACCTGGTGCTACCTGTGTCTAACATGAACTTACCGTCTATCTCTGCAATATATATATATGGATGTTTTAAATTATAGTCATAATTAAGTTGTATCATTTCGGGAGTAATTGGATTGAATTTATTTGAAAATTTTGTACGTTAGCAGAATCTTTATTTTCTGTGGTGTGCATCGATTCTTTATTTTCTGTATCAAGAACGGGACCTTTGTCTGTGTGAGTCACCTGAGGGTATGTATCAGTACAGTCTTGTTCAATCTGAGCGGGTATGTCATAAGCATAGTCATAATGTGTATAGTTAGGGTCATAGTATATATAGTTAGGGTCATAGTATATATGTTCCTCGTCTGTGTATAGTTCATGTAATGGGAAGCCTTGTTGGGGTTTAGCAGGTGCGGGGGCAGTACGCATTGTCACGTCTCGGTCGTTAGAGTAATCTTTAGGACGATAACCGAAAGGTTGCGGTTGCCTATATCCAAACTGACCAGGCTGGGGTTTGAACCCAAACTGTTGTTGATTTGTGCCGGCCATAGGTGGTCTATAACCGAACTGAGCTGGGGGCCTATACACAACCTGGGCTTGTTGAGGCCGGAAACCCATGGGGTAATTAAGTTGTTGGTTGGGTACGTTTGGACGAGCAAAGTACTGGTTTGGTATGCCAAATTTGAACGGAGGTTGATACGGAACATACCTAAAGTTAGAGTATGGCATGGGAGGCTGTACAAAATTAGGTCTAGGCATAGTATTAAAAATGTAGCCTTTCTCACGGGGCGAGGGCTGTGTATTTTGTGAACGGTATTGCTGTAACATTTTACTACGTGCGTTATATTGATCGTGAAAATTAACTTCTTCGAGGACATACTTTAGAGCTTCCTCTAAGGAGTTTGGCTCTTTTATACGAACTGTCCGTACCATTTGTTCAGGTAAATTATAAAGGAAGACGTCTAAAGCGGTTTTATTATAAATTGCACGCTTAGCCTCCTTAAAAGATTGAGAGCTATCCTGATTAACTTTTGACATAAGGATCGCGCGAACGTCCTTAATACGGCAACAAAATTCTAGGTATGATTCATTGCTTTTCATTTTTAATGTTTCTAACTCTATGGAAACACACTCCTCACTCCTAGGGTCACCGAAATGCTCGATTAATAATGTTTTTAATTCACTGTACGTTTCAAATTCACCTCTTTCACTAATTAGTTCGGCAGCTTTACCCTTTAATTTACTTGTAATATTTTGCATAAGAAGCTCATTTCGTTCCTCTGTACCCTGGCACTTTTCTATTACATACTGACATTTTCGTAAGAATAAACTTAATAAATTTGTTTCGCCACTGTATTCTGGTATTAATGATAACATGTCTCTAGGTATGGTTTCTGCCTGTAATGCGCGAGCGCTACTCGCGGGAACCTGGCTAAGACTCATTTTTAAGATATCCTAAAATTCCTAATTAAATACCTATTTATAAAACACACACAAAAATAGAAATACAATAAAACAGTAAAAAAAAATCAACACACACAAAAATACAATGAACACAGTAAAAGAGAAAAAATTGCAAAAGTACATGCACAGTAAAACAAAATTCTAATATATTCTATATCCAAAATAAAATAATTGTCGTTAAGATTCTATTAACACAAAAATCATGGATAATGGGAAGGAAGTAGGATTGTACTCACTCTCCAACCGCCTTATAAACTATTGCCATTTCTTACTTGCTCACTTGCTCACTTGCTCTGAGCCTCGATCTAAGGTAATTTGTTTGGTTCGAGGATTGCCGTTATAGAGTGCGTTACTGATGGTAAGTAGCACGACTCTACTTATAGTTACCGCTTCGCGAATCGGGATTTTAGCGTAACAAAATGATTTTAATTTTGTCTATACACTTTTCCACTTTCACACGCGTAACTTTTCGCGAAAGGCAACAACCAGCAATCCTACCGGCTGCGCCACTTAGATTTCGGGAGCGACGAAATGCTTTTTTAAAAATAAAACTAAATCTATTAGACGAAATCAGAAGTTATAATTTACGTCTAGACCTTACAGAGATTGATGCAAGAGTAACTTAAAACTACGACTCTTAAAACTAGCAGACAATAACATCCTCGCACGGGAGGTCTTGATGATCGAGAATAACGCGAACGCTGTGTCAGCTCGGCCACCGTGCGAGTGCAAGCTTATCATAACACCTTATACTATATGGGGTATGGGCAGAGCTCTAACATAACTACCTACTATAACAGAATGTATATTATTTTTTACTAGGAAAACGTTTGCTGTTATTAAATTTTATTACAATTGCTGATTTTATACAAATTTGAAGGATAGGGTTGCTTATTTGTGTGAGGTGTGGAGCGGTACTTACATTTATTTGAAAATAAGAGATATTGTATTGGAGACACAATTAAAGAAAATTATGAAAAACAACGTAACCGTAAACGTAACCAGCGAATCGTGGGTGTTTGCATGTATGCTTGAATGCATTCATTTACCTCTGCCTACCCCTTCGGAGATTACAGGTTTGAAGTTACGTTTATGAAAACAATTACTTTTGGGTGAGATTATTAGTATTTTTTACATTAAAATCTACATTATTATCATTAGTAGGAAGATTTGAAATTTTTTGGCTGTCTGTAATAGATTTTTAAACTCAAAGATTACTAGCTCGATTTTAATATTCCTTTCACAAATATAACTAAGAGGCATTTAAATAGCGTAGGCTACTTTTTTCTTATATCTCATGGGGTCAGATTCAACATAGGTAAAAGTGCAACAAACTATTTGTTGCACTTTAATTTACTACCTACTCATTGTTAATTAGTTTTTACAACCTGTAACTGTTGTACTTTTAGATACATACTATCCCGAAGGTTCGATTCCTGCCTGAAGTCAAATTTCTTTTCCATTTTTTCTTAAATTTCTTAATTCACTCGCATGTGTTATTGCTAAAATAAGAATATTACAAAAGCTAGTCTAGTTATATATTTCATCGGTTATTATGTTAAAGGCATTCGCCGCCACCCTGTTGCGGCTAGATCACTGACCTGTTTATAATACTGTACGTCGATAATGATAGGGCAGATCCGAAGACTCTTGACTTTTGCCATTTTTAGAAGGTATTCATTTTTAAACTTACTGTAATATTTTTAGTAAAACTTAAAAGAGAAATCGGATGAACTGAATTTTAAACCAAATTTGCTGATTGTAGTCAGTAATACTGGACTGAATCCTGAGGTCGCAGGTTCGATTCCTGCCCGAAGTCATTTTTTTTTCCATTTTTCTATTTCACTCGCATGTGTTATTGCAAAAAATAAAATATCACAAAACAAAAAGTAATTATTATTAGTAATATTGCAAAGCTATATTAAAAAGCCATAAATAGTCTCAATAGGTTTTATGCAACGTATGACGACCTATGTATTTATTTATTTATTCTTTTTATCCACGAAGATGGTACATAAAGGCGGACTTAATGCCACTAGGCATTATCTCCCAGTCAACCTTTGGGTTATGAAGAGAGCGACGATGTATGTTGTTACAACATACTATGTTTTTTTTTTATTTTATAGATAGTAATAACTTGATAGGTAAATGGAGTTATAGCTAATAGAATCTTCAATGTATCTATATTACTGACCTTAAAGAGAATTGCAACGTAATTTATCACTTAAATGACTCGCATACTGGTCTTCTATAAAGAACACAGAATTCGTGTCATAGTCACTACAAAAATGAATGTTGCACACTTAAGATGTATCATCTACGATCCTTGTGTGCTACAGAGTTATTATTTAAGTCGTCGCTTGGCTATGACAGGTATCAACGCCCCGAGCTTTGCCCGAGAGCGTTCTGAAATATATCAATGTCCGTGTTCAGTGTAAAATGTTAGAAAATACTTGGAAATATTTATAGCCAGGCTAAATTCTTATACCAGGATATTTTACATTATAGATGGTAGGATACAACTGATGCCCAAACTCCAGAGGCGGAGGTTCATGGCGTAGGTAGGTAACGGTTACATAGTGGTAGTTAATGCTACCGTGGACTGCTCACACCACGTGAGTGTACAATTCGTACGGCGTCGTAATTTTTGACTCTGAGCTCAAACAACCCTGGTGTTTACCACTCCTGAAACCTGGATTTCAGGCATCATTTCAAGTTTTAAATGAAATATTTATAGCCAGGTTATATTCGTATAACCAGGATATTTTAAATTTAAGATGATAGGATACAACTGGTGCACAAACTCCAGAGGCGGAGGTTTATGACGTAGGTAGGATATACCGGTTATTTAGTGGTAGTTTTAATGCTACCGTGGACCACTCAAACCACGTGAGTGTACAATACGTACGGCGTCGTAATTTTTGACCCTGAGCGCGAACAACCCAGGTTTAAGGAGTGTTTACCACTCCTAAAACTTGGATTGTTTTAAGGCATCAATATTTCAAGTTGTAAACTAATGTCTAATACTTCAATATACAAAGTTTCTTACCACTTTCATTACGCAATAACAAAACGTATGCTTTTCAGACATATTTAGTCCCTTACTCGACAAACAGTGCGTTCACACAGCCATATATAATTCAGGGCCCGTACCAAGACAACTCATTGCGATTAAATTTAGGTGCCGCCAAAATTTTGTTTCATAAGTGTTATATGACAGCGCGTATGAAGAAAAGAGATAGACCTAATAGCGATTCGGTTAAGACTGTCAATAAAAGGTCGTGGTGCGGCCGCAGATTTCATTCAGAATACCGTTCACCATGCTAGTACTAAGTGGCACAGTTAGGCGACTAACACACTGCTACCACGGAGCGTAGCGCGTGAATGAACGCACGGTACGGCACACCGAATCTCGAATAGTCGCGCGTGATTTTGAATGAAATGAGTCAGAGCCGCCGTGAGCGCGGCTCCGCACGATGATGCAGATCTGCACTCCCGCAAGTACGCGCGTAGGTGCGTAGACACGCACGTCGTAAAGAGCCAAAAAAACATTACTGTGAGAAACCGAATGTCCGTGTGAAAAAAGCTAACTTACGAGCTGCGGGTCAGGGAACAAATTTTACTTGCTATAATTGCAACAAAAATTAATCTTTCATATCCTTAAGAAATGTATCATCTAAGATACTGTATCCTCGAGAGCTACAAAGTTATTATTTAAGTCGGCGCTTGGCTATGACAGGTATCAACGCCCCGAGCTTTGCCCGAGAGCGTTCTGAAATACATCAATGTCCGTGCTCAGTGTAAAATGTTAGAAAATGCTTGGAAATATTCATAGCCAATTCTTAAATCAGCTTATTTTACATTTTGAGATCGCTAGATTCAACTATAACTACCAAAGTTATAAGTGACAGAGCTTATAAGAAATGCTTCAGAAAAATGCTAATGTTTTGTGATGCCGTGTTCTAGTTAGATAGTAATGTCTGTTATTATAAACGGCCCTATAATTTATCCAAAAAGACACAAGAATTTAGTCATCAGGAGCGGCAACGCATCTGCAGTTATAATATATAATATATAACTGCAGATGCGTTGCCGCTCCTGAGGTCTAAATATGGCATCCATTATATGACTTTACGTCTAGGTATGGGTTACATAAATTTGACATAAAGCTTCCTTGAGGATTGTAGAGGAGGACTCATTAATTCAATTCAATTTATTTATTGCCAGCATGTACATTTAATTAAGGACCAAGGATGATGATAATGACTAAGAACTAACTAACCCTCTGTTTTATTCCTTCAATTTTGCTAAATAATTATGTCATGTGCTGTTGGTTCTCCAAAGAAATAAAAAAATAAATAAGAGACAACTTCCCAAAGCCCGAAAACTTCAACTCTCTAGCTATCACAGTTCATGAGATACAGCCTAGTGACAGACACCCTTACGACGAGTAACTTTTTACATCACTACTCGAATACGCGGAAACTTAATTATAAAACTCAACACAACATGCCGTTCCGTATATGGGTCCCGTGTTTCTACCTGAATATTAGATGCAGTGTTAATTTGGAATGCGCCGCTATCCGCAGCCGACAATCTGCCTACAATGCACCTGTGAGCATATGTTGAAATTGAGAGCATTTTAGACGCGAGCTTGGATTGTAACGTTTGGACGGGCTTCTAGCTTTCATTGAGGAAGTTTTGATGAGATTCATTCTTCTGAAAGTTAATTCACTTTGTTTTATCGTCATTTACATTTAAAAACTAATTTATAAGCCCCGATTGATCATTTTGTTGGCAAATACGGCTTCAATTTGATAATACGCGTTATTTAAACGTTAGGAAAACAGAATCAGAAATTCATTTATTCACCTAGGGTGGTAACAAGCACCGCTTATGAAAAGTCAAAACCGGTCAAGTGCATGTCGGGCCACGCGCAGTGTAGGGTTCCGTAGTTTTTAAAGTTTGATTAGTGATTTTTTTTTTCTATATAGTTGTTCAACAATTTCGTGTATTGGTTGACTATTACTCTCAAACTTGTAAAGCTAACTTAGGTATGATAGTTTTCCTTTTAATTTCGTTATATGTAGCTACTATTGCCGTAACGTTTGAATTTCTAACAATTACCGTTTAGTTGGTAGAGGGGAGGGACACTTGACTCTAACGAAAATTGGCATTTTAAAGCTTATTAAGTCACAAACAGTTAACTAAAAATAATTTTAATTTGAAAAATAATTTTAGCACACCCCTAACATTTTTGAAAGACTTATACAACGATATCCCACGCTATATAGAAAACAAAAAATAATAAAAATATCCGCGCGATACATTTAGGGGAGGTACTAAATATTTTTTTTTTCAAAAACATTGACGCCGTGATTAAGGTGTTGGCTTGTGCCAAATTTCAAGTCTCTAGTACCAATCGTTTTTGCGCTAAACCGCGGACGGACAGACAGACAGACAGATAGACAGACGGACATGGCGAAACTATAAGTCCCTTGTTTACTACGGAACCCTAAAAAAGCTGAGTCAATTACTTATCAATACAATATTGCGGACAGCAAGTTGTTTTAAAACTAGGAAGTAGATGAAACTCCGTACATTCTCGTGTTTATACCTGAACATTAGATACAGTATTTATTCAGAATGCTGCCTTCCGCAGCCGACAATCTGGCTATAATGCACCTGTGAGTGTATTTTGAAATGGAGAGCATTTTAGATGCGAGCTTTGATTATCATGCGAGGTTGGTC
The DNA here is from genome assembly GCA_036365455.1 of Macrosoma leucophasiata. Classification (NCBI taxonomy): domain Eukaryota; kingdom Metazoa; phylum Arthropoda; class Insecta; order Lepidoptera; family Hedylidae; genus Macrosoma; species Macrosoma leucophasiata. The sequence goes on from JAWQUS010000021.1 coordinate 16,756,322, forward strand.
TTTTAGCTTTTTAGTGCGGAAAGGTAGGTTTAGAAAACTGTTTATTCGTCTCTAGTATAGGGCACGTATACCTACCTATAGGACTTATCAGCTAGTACCTATCGATCAATTGATCTTTAGCATAAAAGTCAATCGAGAGTCAAAGTTTCAATTATTTTGTCAATTTGTATTAGGAAGACTATCGATTATTACAATTTGAAAGTAGATACAAGGTGAGAATCAAAATGAATCATTTATTGCTTAAAATGGTACTTTTACTGACGGAGCTCGCGGGCGTAGGCACCACCGCATTACCTAATATACTTGCCGCTAAATGGTTGTGTTCAGCACTATCGTGTTCCGGTCAGGTGGTAATGTACGGCCCTGTAATTTTCGGCACAGAGGTATAAAAAAAAAATGGAGGCCTCAGGAGTGGTAACGTATCTGCATTTCGACCTTGGTCTTTTTGTGGGTGTCTATAGGCTGCAGTCATCACTTAACATCAATGTGAACTGCATGCTTGTTTGCCACTTCCATAACATAAAAAATGGGGTCTTGGGGCGTTTCGATCCGCTCGTGTTTCGTCCCGCGGACCGAAACGCCTAACAATGCCTTCTGAATGGGTCGATTCGGTCCGCGGGACGAATCGCCCCATATTTTTATTATTATAGGGCGATTCGTCCCGATATGAATACCTGATTTAAAAAATTTAAGTACAGTTGGTTACAAAAAATTGAGAAATAAATCAAATGCAATGTAATATGATAAAATTTATATTTACCTACACAAAAATAAACTTAAACAAATAAATCACATAAATCAAATTAAATATATGACACACACACACACAAACACAGAGAGAGAGAGAGAGAGAGAGAGAGAGAGAGAGAAAACATTAATCATATTATCAATCACTTAAAAAAACGGAAATAATTGGTGAACGAAAGTTTTTTTTTTGTATTCGACTGTACATGACAATATAATTGGACCGAATCTACCTATTTTAAGAAGAACTCTTGGGCGATTCGGTCCAAATTCCATTTGTGGGCCGGATATCCCCATGAATAAAATGCTTATAGGCGTTAATGCGCAAGACCCACATAAAAACTATGAAATACTATGGATACTGACTTAAAATGTACAAAATGTAATGTTGGAGGATAAGGAAGGAGTTGGACCATCTGACTACATTGCATCTGTGAGCGAATTTTACAATTGAGAGCATTTTAGATGCGGCGGTCGATCGTAATGCTTGTAAAAAAGTTTTTAGGTTTTATTACAGATTTTACGGAATATTCGTGCATTTACTAACGGTTATTTTAAAACGGTAACTTCAAATGCCTTTAGAATAGTGGTAGCAATCCCGATCACTTAAAAATAAAATACGCTTTACACTCACAGCCCCACAATAGGTATAAACCTGTGTCGTGGGTGTCGTTGTACACATACAACACATACACTAACACCCAGACCCGAAACAAATATCTGTAGTGTTCTTAGGTTTTCGCGAGCTACACTCATTGAAATAAAACTATTTTTACGGATTTATCTCGCGTATATTAAACTAAAATGATTTTTAAAATCAACCCGACGTTTCGGTCGCTTTTCAGCTTCCGTGGTCCCGGGCAGACTGAGGTGACATTTGTCTGACAGAAGTTTGAAAAAATTATATGTAGCTACCTCCATCGATTTCGTAAACGCCTTGCGTAGCGTTCAGGATTAACACAATAATTACTTATGGTATCTTGAGGTCTTGCAGACTGCTGCGGCTGGGATTAATAATAATCTTGCTAAGTATGGGATCCCATGATGTTGATAATCGCCATCCATCTTCTCTATTGAAATTTGGGTGTTTTTTAATTTCAATAGCCTCGCGTACCATTCGTGGAATGGGTTTGTGTTCTCTAGCGAGTATTTGAATTTTATCAAACCGGATGTAATGGTTCGGCTTATCCGCTATGTGTTCACAGACTGCAGACCTCCCTGTTCTTCGGTTTTTGACATCAGCAATGTGCTCTTTAACGCGGGTGGATACAGCTCTCTTCGTTTGACCAATATATGAGAGTCCACAATCACAATCTAATTTATAAATGCCAGAATTTTGTAATGGAATATTACTTTTGATGGGTCTTAAATACTGATGAATCTTTTTATATGGTTTGAAAACTGTTTTAATGGAATTCTTTTTTAAAATGTTGCTGATTTTATCTGTGACACCCTTAACGTAAGGTAGTATAGCTGGTTGTCGTTCTACTGTAGGTGGTTTCACGCGGCCTCTGTGACGGACGGGTGGTACATGGAGCTTGTTGTTATGTAGCACCTGGCGTAGGTGCTTCAGCTCCCCCTGAAGATGGTGGTCGTCACAGATGCCTCGTGCTCTCTGAAATAGAGATGAGCCAACGGCAGATAAATGTGCCGGGTGATGGTGTGATTCACCATTAAGGTACCTATCAGTATGGGTAGACTTCCTAAACACAGTGTGACTGAGTGTGTTATTGGTTTTTCTAATTAATAAAGTATCTAAGAAGGCTAATTTATTGTCCTGTTCCAATTCCATAGTGAATTTGATTTTATGGTGTATGGAATTGAGATGTGAAAGAAAAACAGAAACATTATTGCTATCCAATATGGTGAATGTGTCATCTACATATCGTTTATAAATGCGAGGTGTTATGGTTGTAGTGCTCAGGGCTCTCTCCTCAAAGTCCTCCATGAATATATCGGCGACTATGGGAGAAACTGGGGAGCCCATGGCAACTCCGTCTATTTGTAGGTAGAATTCCCCATTCCACATTAGATAGCCAGATGTCAGGCACCATTCAAGTAGTTCTGCATATTGACGGGGCATATTGTGAGCAATTAGCTTTCTTTTAACAATCTCGACACAATCCTTAACCGGTAAACATGTAAATAAGGATTCAACATCGAAGCTGACCATTGTTTCATTTGCTGATAGTTGTAGATGTTTGACTTCAGCAATGAAACTGTAAGAGTCTTTGACATACGCTCTAGTGTGTCCCCGCAGTGGTGAAAGTATCTGTGCCACATGTTTTGCCAATTTGTAAGTTGGAGTGTCAATTTGACTAACTATGGGACGAAGGGGAGCGCCAGTCTTATGTATTTTAGGGAGCCCATACAGTTTGGGTGGTTTTGGACAAGCAGGTAAAAGTTTTGGTACGTCAAGATCCAATGAATATGAATATTTATGCAGTAAATCGGTAGTCTTTTTTAATATACTAGAGGTGGGGTCTTTGTTTACCTTTTTATATGTGCTTTCATCCGATAACAGCGATAAGATTTTATCATTGTAGTCTGACGTGTCCATCACAACCGTAGCGTTTCCTTTATCAGCACGGAGGACGATGATGTCTTCTGATCGTCTCAACGTCGTCAGTGAGCGGAGTTCTTCACGAGACAGATTAGGTTTTGGTGGCCGGCAGTGTCGTAACGCAGACGATACGTCCTGTCGGATTTCCTCGGCTGTCTCCTTTGGAACTTGATTCCTAATGACGCAGTCCTCGACGTCGAGGACTGCGTCATTCGATCAGAAGACATCATCGTCCTCCGTGCTGATAAAGGAAACGCTACGGTTGTGATGGACACGTCAGACTACAATGATAAAATCTTATCGCTGTTATCGGATGAAAGCACATATAAAAAGGTAAACAAAGACCCCACCTCTAGTATATTAAAAAAGACTACCGATTTACTGCATAAATATTCATATTCATTGGATCTTGACGTACCAAAACTTTTACCTGCTTGTCCAAAACCACCCAAACTGTATGGGCTCCCTAAAATACATAAGACTGGCGCTCCCCTTCGTCCCATAGTTAGTCAAATTGACACTCCAACTTACAAATTGGCAAAACATGTGGCACAGATACTTTCACCACTGCGGGGACACACTAGAGCGTATGTCAAAGACTCTTACAGTTTCATTGCTGAAGTCAAACATCTACAACTATCAGCAAATGAAACAATGGTCAGCTTCGATGTTGAATCCTTATTTACATGTTTACCGGTTAAGGATTGTGTCGAGATTGTTAAAAGAAAGCTAATTGCTCACAATATGCCCCGTCAATATGCAGAACTACTTGAATGGTGCCTGACATCTGGCTATCTAATGTGGAATGGGGAATTCTACCTACAAATAGACGGAGTTGCCATGGGCTCCCCAGTTTCTCCCATAGTCGCCGATATATTCATGGAGGACTTTGAGGAGAGAGCCCTGAGCACTACAACCATAACACCTCGCATTTATAAACGATATGTAGATGACACATTCACCATATTGGATAGCAATAATGTTTCTGTTTTTCTTTCACATCTCAATTCCATACACCATAAAATCAAATTCACTATGGAATTGGAACAGGACAATAAATTAGCCTTCTTAGATACTTTATTAATTAGAAAAACCAATAACACACTCAGTCACACTGTGTTTAGGAAGTCTACCCATACTGATAGGTACCTTAATGGTGAATCACACCATCACCCGGCACATTTATCTGCCGTTGGCTCATCTCTATTTCAGAGAGCACGAGGCATCTGTGACGACCACCATCTTCAGGGGGAGCTGAAGCACCTACGCCAGGTGCTACATAACAACAAGCTCCATGTACCACCCGTCCGTCACAGAGGCCGCGTGAAACCACCTACAGTAGAACGACAACCAGCTATACTACCTTACGTTAAGGGTGTCACAGATAAAATCAGCAACATTTTAAAAAAGAATTCCATTAAAACAGTTTTCAAACCATATAAAAAGATTCATCAGTATTTAAGACCCATCAAAAGTAATATTCCATTACAAAATTCTGGCATTTATAAATTAGATTGTGATTGTGGACTCTCATATATTGGTCAAACGAAGAGAGCTGTATCCACCCGCGTTAAAGAGCACATTGCTGATGTCAAAAACCGAAGAACAGGGAGGTCTGCAGTCTGTGAACACATAGCGGATAAGCCGAACCATTACATCCGGTTTGATAAAATTCAAATACTCGCTAGAGAACACAAACCCATTCCACGAATGGTACGCGAGGCTATTGAAATTAAAAAACACCCAAATTTCAATAGAGAAGATGGATGGCGATTATCAACATCATGGGATCCCATACTTAGCAAGATTATTATTAATCCCAGCCGCAGCAGTCTGCAAGACCTCAAGATACCATAAGTAATTATTGTGTTAATCCTGAACGCTACGCAAGGCGTTTACGAAATCGATGGAGGTAGCTACATATAATTTTTTCAAACTTCTGTCAGACAAATGTCACCTCAGTCTGCCCGGGACCACGGAAGCTGAAAAGCGACCGAAACGTCGGGTTGATTTTAAAAATCATTTTAGTTTAATATACGCGAGATAAATCCGTAAAAATAGTTTTATTTCAAATATCTGTAGGCCATACAAATATTTGTCCCGGTGCGAGGATCGAACCCCCGACCCTTCTAATCAAACGGTCATCTCACACCGCTGGACTAACCGGGTCTGGACTAATCGTCAAACTTAATCAATCATCATCTGAAGTAATCAAGCGATCTTGAACCTGATCGAATCAAGATCCATCCTATTAGAGTAATCAAAAAGAGCTCGCAATAATGGTAAGGAAATGCTGCGTTCCAAGGTAAACTTGAGGTCAAGGAAAGTAAAACAACATCAATATTGAGACCAAAGCTTAGTCTCTGTACCACTGAATCATAATACCATATTAATACACTGGAAAAACAAAGAGTTATATATTTAGTAACTGGTCTCAGGGTGGGTCAAAAGCCCAAGAATCGGCGTGCATGCAAGAAGAAAATTATGAACGTTGAAGCAGCAGGTGAGTCAGAAACGGGATATCTGGGACTCCACACTCTCTGCCTACCCCATGAAGGACTTGGAGTGAAGATACATATTATTTATTTACAAAGAGTCAAAAGTATTAACAAGTGAGTTTTATAAACAGAATGTATAAGAATTTCCGTACATACCGTGTGTCTGCATGAATATTATATCCAGTGCTAATTCGGAATGCACCGCCTTCCGCAGCCGACAATCTGGCTACAATGCACCTGTGAGCGTATGTTGAAATTGAGAGCATTTTAGATGCGAACGTGGATTGTACTATTGGAATGGTTTTTTAGCATTTTATCTTTGATAGTGGATTTTTTTGATACTCATCTTTTTTAAAATTTAAGTTCACTAATCATTGCAAGGGTAAAGGCGCGGGCCCACCGCCTATTGGCCGCCCTATAGTGTTATGGCGTATTTTCCCATTAGGGGAGTACAACACTGTTGTGGGCGTTTTTGGGAAGGGCTTTGTCCAGCAGTGCACGTATTTCGGCTGGAGTGATTCTGGTACGCAGAGACAAGAAGTGAACGATTTTGTTTGTTGTTGTATTTTGGATTATATTTGTCATGCCTTGATACCCCAGATCTAGTTCTTCTAGACTTTAAATCCTCCTTCATGAGCTACGAAAGCATAAAACTTCTGCCCGATTTGTCAAATCTTTCCTTCACATCTATTGCATTGCTTTATGGTAGCAGTAGCGCCATCTATTACCAACTATGGTAGTTAGGCAACCGATATAATAGACTTTTCAGTTTATTGAATATCGTAAAGAAGTCGCTTTTACCCTTAATAATTGTTTGATATTATTTCGCATTAATACATGCTTGTGAAATATATTTTATTTTTAAAGAAAAATGGAAAGAAAAATTTGACTTCAGGCGAGGCTCGAACTCGCGACCTACTGGGAATCTAGTCCAGCCGCTCTTCCAATTGAGCTACTGAAGCCCTGCCCGATTTGTCAAATCTTTCCTTCACATCTATTGCATTATCTATTGCGTTATTTTTCTTTCCATTTTTCTTTAAAAATAAAATATATTTCACAAGCATGTGTTAATGCGAAATAATATCAAACAATTACATCATTAATGTCCGAAAACGTAGTTCGAATATGTAGATCGCTTTCACGGAAAGTTTCGACGCCAGTTATGGGAAACTAACAAAAAACAGAGTTTACTCTATGATTTGCATGTTCCGCTTTTACGTCAAAACGACAGAACCGATTTTAATGAAATTCGGTAATTCCAAAAATCAACCCCTAAAATATTTAATTAGGGAATGAAAATCTGTACAGATGTCCGTCATTTTCGTTACGAATTCCACGCAGATGAAGTAGCAGGTGAAAGCTAATTGTTTAGATATGTTTCAAACAGTTGAGCTGTTATGGTGATATCATCATATGATTAATATATAGATCAGAAAATTATAATGCACCTTCCGTCTATCATGAGTTATTTGTAATAGCCCATTTACACCTATATACTCGAATTCCAACATATCTGCTACTCTGAAAACGTTTGGTCTTGGCAATTACATTATCACCTAAAAACGAACTGGGGTAAAAAGGATTGCACTATAATGGCAGATAGATTAAGTCCCTATGCTTTCGAGCTACCCCGCTGGAGCTCTGCCAAGATCGTAGCCGCCTGGTGTATTTTGCATGATATTCGATAACATTTTTCAAAAAAAGATGAAAAAAGATGATGGATATTCATGAATCCTAATGACATGACACCACACGGTACATGGCTTGTATCGTGAGAATGTGTTTTACACTTTATATGTTAAAGTTAAAGTGTATTTTTGCCTGAATGTTTTTAACGTGCGGAATGTAAACCAACATGCAAACGTAGGCCAGGAGTTATAGATTCTTTTCTTATGTATTTTTTGAAATAATATATTTTTTTGTACTTAAACTTAACAGTTGCACTTAGTTGTGTTGCTAAATATGTAATGGTAATAATATAAAAGTGCAAGTACAAATTTTACCGAAAATAAAAATGGTTATGAAATTCTATATTATTTATCTGGTTAAGTGCCGGCTCTCATCTCTGATACTCTACCGCAAGTAAAAATAAAAAATGATCTGGTTGGGCAGCGTTTAGGGTGCGGGTGAACGATACATCTTCTTGTCCCATTCACCATAGCATCTTTTGAACAACGCTGAGCAAAGTTTTTTGTCTTGACACAACTTTGCCGCCCATCGTGTGTTGCCAGTGATGACACACAGAATTTACTAGTCGCTCATTATGAGGTTCATAGGAAAGTTCAGGGTCACGAAGAGGACCATGGAGAGAAGTATGTTCGGCATATCCTTGCGCAATTGACTCAGAAATCAGGAGGTCCATATGAAAACCAAAGTAGCCGGTACAAGATCAACCGAGTAGCGAAATTTAGGTGGCACTGGGCCATTGCTCGAAAAATCAACGACCGTTGGAGAAAAAGGCCTCTCGAGATGCGATCACGCATCGGAAGATGAAGTATTACCAGACATCCTGGTGAAGGCCACGGGATAGCTTGATGAGAGCGGCACAGAACCGGTTGTTACGGACATCTTTGGGAAGACCAATCAAGATCGTTCTTCAGCTGAAATGATGATTATCTTATTTTTTTTTGAAGATAATAATATATAAAATGTAACTTCACGCCTGTAATCCCCGAAGGGGTAAGCAAAGGTAAATGCGTGCAATCAAGCATACATGCAAACAGGTTGCGAGCCTGTTGACGTTTCCGGGCACATTACCAAACTTCGAGGTACTGGGAAATTTCCAGAAAATGAAAAATCCCAATAGAACCACAGATAAAGGACTTTACACCATTATTACTGATAACCCCCTACCCGGGAATTGAACCCAGGACCTCAGCGTAGTAGTAGTCGCCTGCGCCCACTAGGCTACCGAGGCAGTTAACATAATACGTAATATCTTATTATAATGAAGTTAACTGACTCTTGAACTACTGGTTTGCGTGTAATATGCTTACCCCGACAAAGTAGGACAAAACGCAACACTTGGCTATATCTCATTACGCGCTAATGCTGAGCCACGCTTTGCCTAACTGCCACACAGATCTAGCAACTCTCAATGGTAAGTGTTCGAACAGTTCTTTAATTTCGAACTTTTACCACCATTAACGTAACTTCACGCCTGTAATCCCCGAAGGAGCAGGCAGAGGTAAATGCATGCATTCAAGCGTATGCTTGAACGACGTAACCGGCGAATCGTGGGTGTTTGCATGTATATGCAAACAGCATGGCCCCAAACGGCCCATGTAACAGGTGGCGAGCCTGTTGCCATCTCCGGGCACATTACCAAACTCCGAGGTACTGGGAAGCTTCCAGAAAATGAAATCCCAATAGAACCAGAGATAAAGGATTTTAAACCGTTATCTCTGATAGCCCTCGACCTGGTAATCGAACCCAGGACCTTCAGCGTAGTAGTAGTAGTGGCCTGCTACCACTAGGCTACTGAGGCATTTACCACCATTAACTTGGTAAATCTTAGTATTTTTTTATGTTATGGAAGTGGCAAACAAGCATGCAGTTCATATTGATGTTAAGTGATGACTGCAGCCTACAGACACTTACACAAAGACCAAGGTCAAAATGCAGATGCGCTACCACTCCTGAGGCTGAAGGTGTTATATGCCTCTGTGCCGGAAATTACAGGGCCGTACATTACCACCTGACCGGAACACGATAGTGCTGAACACTACCATTTAGCGGCAAGTATATTAGGTAATGCGGTGGTGCCTACGCCCGCGAGCTCCGTCACTGGAGCTCTACCACCAGTAATATGTAGCCTAATAATGCTCTTATTTATCGATAACTAGCGGTCCGCCTCGGCTTGGCACGGGTAAAAAATTAATAGATAAAAAAATCGAAACAATGTCGGGTACATTGTTTGGATTTTTTTATCTATTAATTTTTTTTTACTGAAAAGTACGCATGTATGTACTTACTTATAAATTAAAATATTGCAAAATCTATTCAAACGTCATTAACAAATGAGGATGTTTATTTTTTCAACAGGTACTGCTACCGCTTAGTTATCACATAAAAGGTAGTTTGTACCCAGGCAATGGGATTATGTTTTCCCACATTTTTTTTTTTAGGGATTTCAGGGTTTTTGGAAGAAATTGTTGATAAGGAATCATACAGGGCGCTAATCAAAGCCTAAATCCATATATAACACTTTATTCCTTACAGCGGTTTTGTGGGGCCTGTTTAAGGGTTAAGATATAATATTAAACATCTTAAATATTACTAGCACTGTAAGCAAAACGGAGAATACATTATAATCTGCTTACGAAGTCTTTAATTAAAAAAATGGCGTGTGTTTGAAATATTCACGGTTGAAGTTGAGATAAAATAAAATGAACCAGTAAGTGGTGAGTGCGGTGAACTCACATGAAGTGAGCGTTCATGGAAAATAATCGCATTAGTTAATTGGGTTCCGTGTATAATTTTGACGATGATATTTAAGACTGTCGATATTAAAGCGAAAAGTATAAAAAATATCTAGAGCAAGAAGGAGAATAATGATTTCTTTCATTCCGTTCAGATTTTTTTACTGGCGATGGGACGCGTGTTGCTTAACATGGTATGGTAATAATATTTAGCAACACACCGCGCTTTTCTTTTTCTTCATTTATCATCATTGAAGGACTTGAACAATTTTGTGATTGTTATGTTTTAACCAAGCAGTTTAAATGCTAATTTTTAATTTACTATTAATATTTGATTTTGCTTTTACTATATGTAATGGTTATTCACTCTAGGTATTTTATGATTTATTGACGTTTTGAAAGTATCTGTAAAGATCTATTCGAAATAAAAATATTTTCTATACCTATTTTTATATAATCGGCTAATTTATATCTAGGAATCGGCGTGCATGTATGAAGAGAATTGATTGAGCACGTGTCCCTTATCACTGTTACATGACACACCAAAAACAGTCATTTCGGCGTTCTCTAAATATAAGGGAATTTTAAACATGGCATGTACTGTCTTGCTATCCGGAAGCAGTGTGGCAGCAATTCCCCACGACGCTACAGCAATAGCAATTTTGCCTTGCCTCCTGACCTCTGCAAGTATGCCAGTGATAACAAAAGTTATTCTTGTTCCACCAGGAGCATCCAAAATCCAGGAGAAAAACATTTTACCCTGGTTTTGCCCAACGCTTTCGAGGACGGTATCATAAATTTGTTTTTGCTCTGAAGGGAACAAAGCGACATGGTCATTTCGCCCGGATCGTAATTTGTCTCGGGTTATACACCCAATTTCTACGGTCTTGATGCGGTGATGATTTGGGGAGCTGGTAACCCATATTCGATAGTTCAATCGGTAGTGGAAATGACCACATCTTGAAATGAACTAAGACAGGTGTTCAGCATGCGTTCATTAGTTACTTCGACTTCGTCTCCAGTAGCATGTGTCTCAAAGCTCGTAGAAAATCTTCAGACAGATGATGGCGATATTTCTCCGTCACTGACGCTTGCCTCCGCGAGGGTGTAATCCCAGTTTTGGTAACCTTCGAGAAGGTGACGTGCTACGCAGGCTGCGCGGTAAGTGGGATACTCCACGCCATCAAATGTCCTCAGAAAAGTGAAATACGTTGGGCCTCGGACTGTGTGAAGTAACAACCGCAGGAAATAGCTTTCGCCATTATTTGGATGCACGGTACCTACGAACCTTACCCAATGCCGTGTCCTTGAAAATTCTCGGAAATTCATGCAAATTTGAAGTAAATCCATTAAGATCCATTACTTTTTGAGTTTAGCTAGGACATACATACAGACAAACAACCACAGACAAAACAAATACTATATTTGACTTCGATATCGATAGTAGATCACGCCCCATGTATTCTTTAAAACAAAAATATCAATGTACAGTTTTGACTTTCCTACGATTTCAAAGATTTACAGCTCTTCCCCTTCTCCCCCCTTAGGAGATAGGTTGACCGGACCTTTATTAATATTCATGCAAAATTTACTTCAACTTTTGCATGAATATTACTAACAGGCGACATTTAGTAGGTACTTTTTTAGTTTATCTGAAAACTATATTTTTGGCTTCGATTTCTATTGTAGATCACGTCCCAAGTATTCTTTAAAAAAATATTCAATGTACAGTTTTGACTTTCCTACGATTTTATTAAATAAAAAGATTCCCGTGGAAATGAGGGATATTCCTGCAGTAAAAAGTAGCCTAAATGTTGGCCAGGCTTAGTATCTATACACCACAAAAAGTTTCATTCGAATCCGTCCAGTATCTTCGGAGATTAGCCTGGACAAAGGGAAACAGACAAACAGACAGACAATAAAATTTAAAATCACTGAAAAGTGTTCTAATACTATTTTAACATCGCCCCCAATTAGTTTTTCGTAAATATATACAATGTACACACGCGGGTTTTACTGTTTTATATTATATTATATGTATAGATAAGGTAAATTTTGCAGAACTTGATTAAAGTACGTACATCATGATAATTCACTATAAATACAAGAGTATTCTTACACTTAAAAGTAATAATTCAACCTAATAAAAACGTGCTAAATTGCTTATGATCAGCGACTCTCGCAATAAACGTACCCATTAATAGAAATTACTTCCAAGGTTCTCTGCTAACAGGACCCAGGTTAAAACGGGTCGGCCTGAATACGCTGTAAATGAAGCCAGTAGTTTTTGCGAACGTAAAACAGCACTAAACTGGCCGTGAGTGAAATGCGGAATTTGTTAAACAGGTGCTTTTTATACGGACATATAGATGGGATATAAAGTAAAGGTTATGGCGGATTTGCATCAACGATTTTTGTAGGATGTCAAACGTTTAATGTTTTGCTTCGCTAATTATAATCTGAAGGGTAGATTTTTAACCACGTACACGTGCATTCTGGCTCTCATCTAGTTTAAATCATTTTTACAATATTTTCTTGTGATTTCATTTTAAGTTGAGCACCGATTAGCGTGTATGAAAGTTTGATGAGTTGGGCCATATTAACCTTTTAAAGAACGTAAAGCCGCCGGCGTCTAGATGCAATTGAAAATCAATTGTCATATTTTGCTTGTGACTTGACGGGTTGATAAAATGTACAATTTGTAATTTCTGGCACAGAGGTATAACAACGTAGACCTTAGAAGGTGGCAACGTATCAATGTCTGTTGTTTTATTTGGACGTTTACATCAATATGACCCGTATACTTGTCTCCCAACTGAGTGGCATAAAATAATTCAAAAGAAAACAAACCTTTTCTTCTACTTTTTCTTTTACTTCTCTAAGAGTATTTATTAAGATGAAACAAGAGAAAGTTATGTATCTCTCGTCACTACGGGGTTCTATTTGAACCCCGCACCTTTGTCAGGCTTGCGCCCTTGGAGATGGGGACACAACACGTAGAGGCGCTTTCAAAAATTTTGATCTACTTTGTAATGGGTTATATTCGATGTGACCTCTCTGTGACTGCAATATAGACACAGACATAGTCCGCAGAATGCAAGGGACGAATGTAAATAAATGACTTGCCAAACTTTGGGCTATGTGTTTGAACTGGCGGGACTAGCTGGCTGGGCCTATGGAGTGAGATAAGTTATAGGGTACGGACGTTCGTTGAGGTTAAATTCAAACTCAAAAGATGGTACTGAGCCCTCTCAATTTGAGAAGAACTCCGAAATTAGCTGGTATCTACCCTTAGACGACCGAGGTGAGGTACAGTACACACCAAGAAATATTGCATATCGAGCCTAAGAAAGGGACTAGGGAATCGGCTAGTTTCGACTTCGTAGAGTGTTATCTCTGCTGCACACTGCCTACTTAAGCACTGATAGTCTGGTTGGATTGGTCAAAACTAGCAGTTTTGTTAGTTGTGTGTATCTTCACGCCAGGTCCCTTACGGGGTAGTCAGAGAGTGTAGAGCGTCAGATATCCCGATCCTGACATACCTCTCATGCCTCGTCTACCGTCATCATTCTCTTCATACATGCACGCCGACTCCTAAGACTTTTGACGCCACCATCATACAGAACTCGACCTATTTGGTCATGGTAGATCAGTCTTGGTCTTCCTGGGCCTCTGCAATCATCCACATTCGCATTGTATATCTTGCGTTGTTAAGTAGAATATTTAAACTGTAGTAATGGTACTGCAGTAGCACAAGACAAGACAGGAACTTATAATACCTAATAACTTGAAGAAGCCAGATAAGATGTAGCTAAAGAAATGTCTTATTTAACTCTCCATATGTTTTTTAATAACGGTCCAAAATATAATAGATTTTTACTAATAAGTATGGAAAATTACGAGCAAGGATACTTCGTCGAAATTGCAGTGGAAAATTTTGGTTTCTCTCGCAATATAGTTAACAACTACATTTACCGACGTACTCTTACATGTGCCACATTATTACTTATTATTTGTGCACTGCTACATTAGTGGAAGTGGTAAGTAGCATTTTATGTCCCATTTGTCATGTAAGTTGAAACAGTTTATTAACCTGGTGTATGTTGGTGGTACTAGACATTATGTTTTATACTGGTTATTGTTTTGATTACCTGGCTTAATATACTGCCGTTCACTAACTAAAACACCGCAAACCCACACCCTGCCGATTTCCGTTTTTTAATTGTATCTAATTTATTTCAAAATTATCTATCGAGCTGTTTTGGAAACATTTTCGTATCTCTTGTAGTTTTAAAGATAGTAAAATACAAAATGCTGTCACATGAGATTGATATGTCCACACCATTAAATAAAAATATTACATTGATTTATTCAAGACCAAGAGACTCTGAAATCAATCAAATCCTCGGGAGCGTAATAAAAACAGTTACGCCGCTTCGCATCTTCAATAGTGCTAGGGATGGCATATAAAATAAAACTAGATTTTTAGTAAGAGTAAAAAGTGAGTAAAAGTGTTAAACACGCTACATATGTAGCTATCATAGGATACCAGAAAGGAAAGAGAAATCGACGATCGGATGTGGGCTTCGGGAGCTTAGTGGTAAAGCGGTTCGATTCCTGCCCGACATGAAATTTTCGTTTCCATTTTTTTTTATCTCTTAATTCACTCGCATGCGTTTTTGCGAAAAATAACAAATCAAGTCAATTATCAAAATCAAAGACAGTGACTACGCCGATCTTTCACCGGATTTTGCGAGACCTCTGGAAGCGACCTCCGAATTAGGTCGCGATGAGCATTTTTGCTTGAAAGATATTCAACGATTGTAAAAAATAAACAAATGATATGAAAATATTATATCAATAATTAATTTGTAGAGATTTGATGGCTTACAAATACACGTAAATGTAGCTACATTTTCGTTTATTTGTAATTTTCCTACTGCTATCAGTATGCAGAGGTAAATAAAAATAATTTTACTATTCGTTGTACGTGATGCAAATAACATTTTTTTTAAACGATATAACATTTATGTTAAACTGAATGTGTCGTTCTGAACCTGATCTGGGTGTTGATAATGGTAACTTTAAATAATTTAATTTTTTAGGATAAATCAATAAACTTAGTCAAATTGTTATGTCGGTTACTAGGTTATGGTAGCCAAGCGTACAGACGGTGACCACGTCGACGTTTTGCCGGATATTGCGGGTCCTTTGGAAGCGGCCTCCAATTTAGGTCACGATGAGCATTTTCGCTTGATAGCTGTTAAGTCATAGCTAGATTTTCAAGGATTGAGGAAAATTAATAAACGAAAGGAAAATATTTCAATACAGTTATGTTCAAATAGAGATCTATTTTTTTTGTTTATGTTGGTAGACGTTTACTTATTAAATTTTATTTTATTTATTTTTTTGTATTACATACTTTACAAATAAACGTAAAAGTAGCTTCACACTTGTCATCCTCGACGGGGGTAGTCAGGGTTAAATTTAAACACCCACAATCTTGCTATTTGTTCCATGTGATGCAAATAACTAACTATATAGTTTTAAATCATATAACATTCGGTTAAACTTGAGTCGTTTTGAACCTGATCTGATTGTTGATCAAGGTAACGCTCAATCCATTTTTAATTTCAAATATTCTAGAATTTTACCTTTACAAGTTTCCTTGTAGAGGTAAAATTCTAAATAAAATTTATACATTAAAAATTATCTTCTTTGGTCGCTCATCACAAGTTGTTTCCTGGGTGCTAATAAAACATTATGTCTAGTATTTTTACAATCTTCCCTTTTTAAGTTTCGTAACTCCTACTACGTCAAATCGTAATGTCAGTTACCAAGTTATGGCGAACAAGCGCACAGACGGTGACCACGCCGAACTTTCGCCGGATATTGCGAGTCCTCTAGCAGTGGCCTCCAACTTAGGTCGCAATGAGCATTTTTGCTTGATACATAGTCATAACTAGATTGAACGATTGAGAAGCATAAATAAAATATTTTTTTTATGTATGGAAGTGGCAAACAAGCATGCAGTTCACATTGATGGTAAGTGATGACTGCAGCCTATAGACACTTACATGAAGACCAAGGTCAAAATGCAGATGCGTTACCACTACATTACATTACATTACCACCTGACCGGAACACGACAGTGCTGAACACTACCATTTAGCGGCAAGTAAATTAGGTAATGAGGTGGTTCCTACGCCCGCGAGCTCCGTCACTGGAGCTCTACCACCAGTGAAAAAGTAGGGAAATATCTCAATAACTTACATCAAGTTATTAAGATATTTCCCTACTTTTTCAGTTTTGGAAATGAAATAATTAGTTGAATAGAACATTTTAAATTTGACTGTGGAAGTTGGAAGAACAATACGATTTATATGGAGGTGCGATAATTGTATTCAAGCTGGAAGTAGTTTTATTATGTGTCAGTTTCAAACCCTGAATCCGGCGGTAGTGTATATTTATGTATCTTCATGCCAAGTTCTAGCGGCAGTGCTTTTGAAATGCCGTTTCATTTCATTTTCAACCTTTCAAACTTTGAAAGGTTGAAAATGAAATGAAAAAACAAAAAAAACACAGAAAACCTTCTTGCTGTGAGCCAGAAGGTTTTCTGCGGTTTTGTGGATTTGGAGAAGGCGTTTGATAGGGTATTACGAAAGGAGCTGTGGGACATTTTGCCAGAGTATGGTATTGATGGCAGTCTGCTCCGTGCAATACAGTCCACGTATGTGGGCTGTCAAGCATGTGTGCGGGTAGATGGTAACATGTCACCCTGGTTTGATGTTAACATCGGTGTCAAACAGGGTTGCGTGCTTTCGTCTAGGCTGTTTATTATATATCTGGACAAATGCCTCCAGAGGGTGAAGTTGATGGATGTGGGAGTGCGTATGGGTGACTTGGTGGTGAACTGTCTGCTTTACGCAGATGATGCGGTAATTGTTAGCTCTACACCATCTGGGCTACAAGCACTTGTCACAGTCATGAAAGAGGATTGTATGGAGAAAGGCTTACAATTGAATGTGGATAAAACTAAAGTATTAGTATTTGAAAGAGATGAACAGAGAACAAATGCAAGGGTAGTAGTAGATGATGCAGTGTTAGAACAGGTTGATGAAATTGTATATCTTGGATGTGCTTTTAGCAAGGATGGTAGGTACACCACTGACATAGAAAGAAGAGTGCTTGCTGGGAATTGCGTGAATGGAGCGTTGGGTAAGCTGCTAGAATCCAAACATCTCAGCCAGCGGGCTCGACTAGCCGTACATAATGCTGTACTTACTCCAACGCTTTTATATGGAAGCGAGAGCTGGGTATGCAGGAAAGAGCATGAAAGTAAGTTGAACGCGGTCGAGATGAGATCTTTGCGCAAGATCTGCGGTGTATCACTCACCGATCGCGTTCGTAATGAAGATGTAAGAAAGAGACTTTGTGTGAATGATAGTATCGGTGTAAAAATGAAAAAAGGCATGCTCCGATGGTTCGGGCATATAGAAAGAATGTCGAATGAGCGAATGACTAAACAGATATACAATGCGAATGTGGATGGTTGCAGAGGCCCAGGAAGACCAAGGCTGACCTACCATGACCAAATAGGTCGAGTTCTGTCTGATGGTGGGGTCAAAAGTCTTAGGAATCGGCGTGCATGTATGAAGAGAATGATGAAGGTAGACGAGGCACGAGAGGTTTGTCAGAACCGGGATGTCTGGCGCTCTACACTCTCTGCCTACCCCGTTAGGGACCTGGCGTGAAGATACATACAAACTTTGAACCTTTCACCAAGAGTTTCAAAAAGAGTTGCAATGGAGAATATTCCCATTACAACTCTTGAATTTTGAAAGTGTTGGTGAAAAGGTTCACCAATTTCAAGACAATCGACACATTTTTACTGGTGGTAGAGCTCACGGGCGTAGGCACTACCGCAATACCTAATATATTTGCCGCGAAATGGTAGTGTTCGACACTATCGTGTTCCGGTCAGGTGGTAATGTACGGCCCTGTAATTTCCGGCACAAACGCATAACACCTTAGGTATCAGGAGTGGTAACACGCTGCATTTTAACCTTGGTCTTTGTGTGGGTGTCTAGAGGATGCAGCCATCACTTAACATCAATCAATGTGAACTGGGACAACAAGGATTGTTTGCCACTTTCATTACAGAAAGAAAAATTCATCGCGCCGTAAGCGCCAGTGTCTTTTTAAACTTAACCCATTCAAACTCATTTCGAATATTATTCTAACTGATCCCTAATGAAATATTTACGCCCAAGGATCTTATCTAAGAATAGCAATTTAAGTAGTCGAAAGAGCTATTAACATATTTTTCCTCTCTCACCCGGTAACTCCTTCGCGTACCCGGCTTCTTGAACCATCCGTCTTGTGGCCTTTTAAGATTGTTACACAGAAATAAAAGCTTTAAACTTACAGTTTATTTGCCATTATTTATTTATATAATTTAAATTATCCTAATAATTTAGTTTACAGTATTAAAAAATTATGTATTTATAATTTTTCTTATTGGTTATGAATCCCGTATTGGGTAAAGGCCTCTTCCTCCATTTTCCACTTTTCTCTGTCTACTCCCTTTTGTATCCAATCTTTCCCAGCAATTTTGCTTATATCATCGGCCCACCGTGTAGTTGGTCTAGCAACTTTCTTCTTGCCTCCTGGTCCTTTCCACTGTGTAATTTTAACTGTCCACCTCTGATCCGTGAGACGCGATATGTGACCTGCCCATTGCCACTTCATTTTTAAGGCATGGCTTTGTTTTCTGTTTTATTAGTTTGCTACTAACTTTGTGGATTTTTCTCAATTTCAGAATGCTGGTCTCCATTCCTCTTTGACAGGTCACAAGTCTAGATTTAATTTTGTTTGTATACACCCATGTTTGGAAGCCGTATGTTTAACAAGGAAGTAGACATGTATCCATTATAATATTTTTTAGTTTATATTATATTTTCCTTTGAGTACTTCCTTATGTGACCAGATTTTTTTCCCAAGATATATCGACTCCCAATTCGATTATCAAAAGAGAAAGGAAAACTCGACGCTTGAATTTCGAATACCGTAACTTAGTAATAAACTAAACTTCTCTTTGGTGTTTTTTACAGCCCCTCTTTAGCATAGATTATTTTCCTTCTTTTGAAATTCTTTTAGAAAATATTATATCTTCATACGATCATACTGTCATTATGGGCGATTTTAACACATGTCTCCTGAAAAATGACACGAGATCGACTCGTCTTAAATCACTAGTTGACTCTGTGAATCTCCATCTTCTCCCTCTTTCTGCAACTCACTTTTTCCCTAATTGTTCTCCCTCACTTCTTGATCTAATTATTGTATCTAACCCTGATCACGTGGCTAAATTTGGTCAATGTCCTGCCAACGCTTTCTCTTATCACGACCTTCTTTATGCATCTTATGAGAATAAGAATAAGAATAAGTTTATTTTTTTTGATACACACAATGCATCAACAAGGCAATAAATAATAGAGATAGCAAAAAGAGATCATAAATGACAACATATTATATTTAAGTAACTACGATAACGTATACCTATGCCTGTAGAGATAATTATTACCTATGGCATGATGCATGTACGAGACCAAAAAAAAATGGCACCCGCCTCAGCTAATTGCTGTAGTAGGCACTACAGCGCTGGTATTCTGGTGGGGCCGTGAGTGACATTGCGAACCACAAGTCGCCCAAATTATGTGATAAATACCTACATAAGAGAAAGTTGTTCCACTTCACACTGATTACAAATACAAATAATTGGTATAAAATCGGTATTAAATTAGTGGAATAATAACTCACAATAATAGGATACTTACAGGAGGTAAAACTATGATAATTAATAATAATAATATAGGTATTGTGACGATAAATTTTATCGTGTACTACATGTACGTGCAGAAAAAATAATTGTAAATATTTTTGATAAATTGTATGAAAATACATGTAATGGGTTATGTAGATCTATAGATCTATAGTGAAAGTATACTTCTACACTAATAAAATAAAGCTGAAGAGTTTGATTGTTTACTTGAACGCGCCAATCTCAGCAACCACTTAACCGATTTCAAAAACTCAGTGCAAGATAGTCCATTTATCTAGATGCCTATTAGGCTTATATAACATCACGGTACGGGGACGAAGTCATGGGCACAGCTAGTGTTTAATAATATAATAAAAGGATTCAGGTTTTTTATTGATGGTTTATATGAATAAAAATGAAAATCAAGGATGCCTACATTAAATATTTTTACAAAAAGAAAAAAAAAAAGAGAAAAATCTGACCGGGGGCGATTAAAGAAGAATATCTGAAATAAAAAAAAAATCAAATTTTTGGAATTTTTGTCTGTCAGTCCGGCACGCTACAACTTCAAAACCACTCACGATATGAACTCAGTTGTCGCAGGTGGATACATATAACGAGTTTAAATTAACTATTTTTATAAGTCTACAATTGAAATTACCACAAGTTCTGCGAAAAACCGCCGAAGTGCCGCGGGCTACAGCTAGTTTGCAACTATATACTTAAATTATTGTATGATAGATAGATATTATTTATTTAAAGACCAAAGATAATATGAAATATGTATGCAAGTTCATATTAAGTATCTAATAATTGTAGGTAAATTGTAGTAATCTTATAAAATACGTCCCCCTAAAAGTAAATCTCGAATTCTTTTACATCGCAATTTTCGTGGAATAGATGTGAAAAAACTTCGAGATGATGCATCTAAAATTGATTGGACTGTTGTTTCTAGTGCTACCGATATCAATGAGCAAGTCGCAATCTTTAATTCTTTACTTATTCAATTGTTTGATGTACACGCTCCTATTCGTCCAGTAAAAGTTAAGCATATTCCTGCTCCCTGGCTCACTGACGAAATTAAACACGCTATGTCTAAAAGCAACAAAGCCAAAGCCAGATTTAAACTTTTTCCGACCGAAATTAATCACAGTAAATATAAACTTCTTCGAAATTGCTGCAACAAGATGCGTAGAGATGCACAACGACGCTATATTAATTCCTCTGTCCAAAATGTAGACCCTGCTAAGGCATGGCGATTTCTGAGAACTTTGGGAGTTGGGAAAAAAAAGTCTAATTCTCTTCTTTGTTCACCTAGATCCTGATCTTTTGATTCCGTTTTTTTCCTCTGCGTCTCCTTGTGATGATTTGATAAAAATCAATACCTTAAATGACCTTCCACGTCTTCCCACTCCTGACTTTCCTGCCTTTTCATTATGTCAAGTGTGTGATCGTGATGTTGTGAGGATCATTCAGGATATAGATTCTAATGCGGTCGGTAGTGATGGAATTAGTCGTAATATGATCCTTCCTCTTCTTGAATTCCTCGCTCCTGTTATCACTTCAATCATGAACTCCTCTATCACTTCCTGCTCGTTTCCAAATATTTGGAAAGATGACAACATTATTCCTTTACCTAAAAAAACCAATCCTGTCTCTTGTTCCGATTATCGCCCTATTTCAATCCTTCCTCTATTATCCAAGCTTTTAGAACGCCTTATCCACACCCAACTAAATTCCTTTCTTGCCAAGCATGCAATCCTAAATCCCCCTCCAATCCGGTTTCCGCACTGGTCATAGTACGACTACTGCCTTAATTAAAATCACTGATGACATTCGGTGTGGTATGGATAAACAACTGTTTACTGTGTTGACATTGCTGGACTTCAGCAATGCCTTTAACACCGTAGACTTTGACATTTTGTTGGCTATCCTGCGTTCTCATAACATATCTCCGAATACAATTGACTGGTTTCGTAGTTACATGTGTGGACGCTGGCAACGTTTGCAAACAGGAGAACGTTTCTCTTCTTGGTGCACAACCTATGCTGGTGTCCCGCAAGGTGGCGTGTTGTCCCCTCTGCTTTTCGCAATTTTTATAAACTTCCTTATTCAATATATCTCTTCCACCACTTGTATGCAGACGATGTTCAAATATATGTACTCTAGATGATCTGCCTAGAGCTATTGCCGTATTAAATGAAGATCTATCAAATATTTTGAAGTGGAGCATTTCGTTTGGCTTGAAATTGAATCCATCTAAAACGCAGTTGATACTATTTGGCAGCTCTAGAATAATTCATAGGATTGATTGGAAAACATTGCCTAATGTTGTATTTGATGGCCATATCATTCCATTTAGTGACACTGTTAAGAATTTGGGGATCACTATGGATTGGTGTTTGTCATGGACTCCACAGATTAGTCAGGTGAACAGAAAGATGTTTGCTGCGGTTAGTTCTTTGAGAAGATTGCAATATTTCTTGCCTATCTCCACGAAATTTGAATTAGTAAATTCATTGCTTTTTCCTATTTTTGATGATGCCGACGTCTGCTATTTGAATCTAACACAGGAACAACTTAACAAATTAGAGCGACTTCTAAATTTGTGTATTAGGTTCATATTTGGATTACGCAAATATGACCATATTTCCAACTTTCGTAAACAGCTCAAATGGCTCCCGATCCATCTTCGCCAGAATACTCATATTTTATCTCTTCTCTTTGGCATTTTGTTCAACCCACAAACTCCCACCTATTTAAAGGAACGATTCGACTACCTTTATCTTTCTAAAACTAATAACCTTCGTTCTACACATAACTTAAAGCTAAAAATTCCCTCCCATTCAACCGATTTTTTGGCGAATTTCTTCACTGTGTCAGCTGTTCGTCTGTGGAATGCTTTCTCCTTGTCTGTGCGTCAAGCTCAGACAGTTCAAACTTTAAAAAATTCGTGTGAGAGTATTATATGAATCTTTAATCGTTCCATTTTTCTCTCTTTCTTGTTTTTTGTATCTATCTATCCTGTTATCCTTATTTTCATTTTATTGTATCTTACTATATTATGGAAGTATCTCTATCTTCTTTCTTCCTTCTGTGTTTATTGTTGTTGTTTTTTTTTCATGTCTTGTTGTTGTTGTGTTTTTGTGTTTTGATTATTCTTTTTTTTGCGTTTAGTACACCCCTGTTGTTTTGTTTTTTTTTTGTTTAATCTTACAATGTTGGTTGCCTGGAAGAAATTGCTGTGCAGCGATAAGGCCGCCATTTGTGCCATTTTCTTGTTTTCATTCTTGAAATAAAACATGGTAAAATATTCACATTCGCGGATGATACTGCTCTTCTTTTTGATGGAGAAACTTGGGCTGAGACTTTTTCTAACGCACAAAACGGATTTAAACAGGTTCAAAGTTGGCTTAATACTAATGTCCTTACTCTTAATATACCAAGAACTAAGATATTAACTTTTGAGTACAAAAGTAACCAATTACCATCCTCATCGTTCTGTGTTAAAACTCATTCATGTGTTGGCAGATCTCTTACCTGTCCTACTCTAGTCAGAGCACCTTCATATAAATACCTTGGAATAATATTGGATGAATCTCTCAATTTCAAAGAACATATAAATGTGTTGGCCTCGCGCCTTCGTAAATTGATTTTTATTTTCAAAACTTTGAGTCACGTAGCAGATCACAAGACTATAAAAACAATATACTTAGCTCTGGGCTTGTCATTAGTAAATTATTGTCTTACTACCTGGGGTGGCAGCGCGAAATCTCATCTCATGGAAGTAGAAAGAGCTCAGCGGGCAATTATAAAAGTAGCTGCTGGCCTTCCATTTGAATTCCCTATTGATGCACTGTACAGACATTGGGACTTGCTCTCCGTTCGTCAACAGTTTATTATGGCCACTGTACTAAAAAGCACTCAGATCTAAAATATTGTCCAGACAAACTTGTTAATAGAAGGAGAGTTGGGACGGATTGCGAATTTAAGTCTTGTCGCCTAAGCTTAACAGAAAGATTTTATATTTGTCTAGGCAATCGCTTGTATAATAAAATCAACACCGCCCTTACAATGTATTCCATGCCAAAAAAATATTGCAAGCAAACAATTACAAAATGGTTAAAAACCTTAGACTATGACAAAACAGAATTGCTTTTACACAGTATAACATGACATTATAATATTTTAATCCTGATTTTAACTTTAACTATTATTTATATTTTAAAAGTAACATTTTTTAATTATAATTTAACCTTAAACTTAATGTATCATGGTTTGAATTTTACTATAATATTAACTTATTAAATTTTAATGTATTTTGATTCGGAATAGATTTAAATGAATTGAAATTAATTTTAACATTTTACTTATTTAATGTTAATGTATTTTAATTAATTGATTTTATTTTGATTATGATTTAAGGTTTTATTTTTGAAATATTATAAATTATATACATTCATAACTTACTTCATTCATTGCACATACCACACACACACACACACACACACTATTTGTCTTAACTCCACTTTTCTCATTTAAGTAGGTATTATTTTAAAATTGTTAATAGCTTAAATATATTGTTATTATTGTAACGAGTTAATTGAACAAAAAAAATCGAGTAGTAGAGGGTCCTGGTGACTTGTAACACAGGTATCTATATACCTATCACAGGCACCAGTCTCCCACAAAAAAATAAGGTGAATCAAAGTAAATAGCTCTAATTGTGTTTATTGTATGTAACCCTATCAACCTTTT
This sequence comes from Macrosoma leucophasiata, assembly GCA_036365455.1. Taxonomy (NCBI): domain Eukaryota; kingdom Metazoa; phylum Arthropoda; class Insecta; order Lepidoptera; family Hedylidae; genus Macrosoma; species Macrosoma leucophasiata. The sequence goes on from JAWQUS010000021.1 coordinate 16,781,129, forward strand.
TTTGTGAGAGAAAATAAATGAATTTTTATTATTTATTATTATTATTTAATATGTTTTATTTGTGTGTTCAATAAAGAGTATTGTATTGTATTGTATTGTAATTAATTTTTCTGGATTGAATCCCTTTTCTATTACACAAATATCAGAAAAATTATAGCTTAAGCTATTCTTTTACTGGGCGCAAATCTTTTCTAGAACTAGTGAAGACTGATCCGCAGTACTCAGGTCGTTCCGTTCCGTTCCGTTCCGAGTCGTGTCCGTCACGGTCGTCGCCACTCCACGGTACATAAATTTGGAACTTGGAAGCTTCTGGAGAACTGGTAAAACCACTGTTACGTCGCCCATTTGCTTTACATGCGTTTGCGGAATGGAAGAATAAAACATGCTGCGACAATTTTCAGGACATATTTTGGTTCTGTGAGGTATTTATTTTTTATTTTAGGTTGACGTACAATTTTGATTAAACATCCAAATTTTCAGTATTTAGTATTCATGCATTACTAGCTGTTGCGACGGCTTCGCCGCGTGGGTGTCGTTTAAAAAGTAGCCTATGTTATTTCTCTAAGTCAACCCTATCTCTGTAACAAATGTAATTAAAATCGGTTCTTTCGTTTGGACGTGAAAAGGTAACAGGCGGACAGAGTTACTTTCGAATTTATAATATTAGTAGGGATATTGGTGGTTTAGTGTTAGATACGAAACGAATGTTACCTAATTTCTCAGTTTCTGACTATAGTCGGTCGGGGTGAAAAGTAGTTAAAAAAATTATTGTTCTTTACAAAATTTATTTACAATACATTTTTCTTAAATAATAATAAAATATACTCACAGTATATTTTTGAACCTTTTTTTTTTAACCTTTTCCTATTTATGTATGTGTCAGATGCATTATTAGCAGACTATGTTAGAGATTATTAGTGGACCCACAGCACAGGGCTTACCTAGTTTGGGCACTCCTGTCTCCACAATAGCTTTGTAATTATTTAAGAAAAATGTATTGTAAAGAAATTTTGTGGAGAACAATATTTTTTTTGTTTTTTTATATTATTTCGCATTAACACATGCTTGTGAAATATATTTTATTTTTAAAGAAAAATGGAAAGAAAAATTTGACTTCAGGCGAGGCTCGAACTCGCGACCTACTGGGAATCTAGTCCAGCCGCTCTTCCAATTGAGCTACTGAAGCCCTGCCCGATTTGTCAAATCTTTCCTTCACATCTATTGCATTGCTTTATGGTAGCAGCAGCGCCATCTATTACCAACTGTGCTAGTTAGGCAACCGATATAATAGACTTTTCAGTTTATTGAATATCGTAAAGAAGTCGCTTTTACCCTTAATAATTGTTTTTTTTATATTATTTCGCATTAACACATGCTTGTGAAATATATTTTATTTTTAAAGAAAAATGGAAAGAAAAATTTGACTTCAGGCGAGGCTCGAACTCGCGACCTACTGGGAATCTAGTCCAGCTGGACTAGATCGCGAGTTCGAGCCTTGCCTGAAGTCAAATTTTTCTCTCCATTTTTTTCTTAAAAAAATAAATTTTTTTAACTAGTTTTCGCCCCGACCGACTATAGACAGAAACTGAGATATTAGGTAACACTACTTTCGTATCTAAAACTAAATCACCAATATCCCTACTTCCCTACTAATATTATAAATGCGAAGGTAACTTTGTCTGTCTGTCTGTCTATCTGTTACCTTTTCACGTCCAAACCGAAAGAACCGATTTTAATTGTATTTGTTACAGAGATAGAGTTGACTTAGAGAAATAACATAGGCTACTTTTTAAACGACATCCACGCGGCAAAGCCGCGCGCAAAACAACTAGTAATGCATAAATACTAAATACTGAAAATTTGGATGTTTAATCAAAATTGTACGTCAACCTAAACTAAAAAATAAAAACCTCACAGAAACAGAATACAAAAAATATAACGCCTTTAATTCGTTATCGCAGGATTTGGCGAAAACATTATAAAAGGCAAAAAAATCCTTGTAATACAAACTTGAGGCTTATTACCGAAATAAGCGATAATAGGCGAGCGGAAGGAATTATTCTCGGTCATATAATCCGTAATAAGGAAAACAAACTTGCTTCTTAAGATAATAAGACGGAGAGAATAAGGAAGTCGTTATTGGCCGAAAATCACTGAATGATTTTGTTTTATAAAAAAGAAATATGTCACTGAATGAGAACATCTCTTAAAATCAATATCACCTTTATGGGTCACTGGATTGTTTCAATAAAATAATGCTTTCAAAAATCTACATCTGTCTGTCTATCTATCTGTCTGTTCAGGATTCGCGACAAACTCAAAGACTTTTGTACGGATTTTCATAGGGTATTCACACGAGAGCAACACGAGCCACCGGCTGCCGCCGCGGTGTTGCTCTATGGGTATTCACCAGTAGATACATAAATGGAAAAATCCCAATTGTACCAGAGATAAACGACTTTCAAACACGGATCTAAGAATGGCGTAATTAGGTACAAAGTAACAAAATCATCCATTCGAATATACCGTCAAAAAGTTTTGTTCTTTTAATCAAATATCAAAGGAACAGGCGACTTAAGAAGCCTTATTTGCATCATCTAATGGAAAACTCCTTGAATTCCGAGTATTTATTCGTTGCTACGTAAGAAATGATCAAAGACACTGAATATTGGGTAAGCGATGGGAAGGATCCGCTGCCAAAAATAGCTGCTTTGACTGATATGTTGAAATCCCGCGCATGAAAGTCTTGGAGTAAGTGTTATTCGGTTATTTCCATTATATAAAATATCCAGTGGCACAATCATAACGTATCTTCACGCCTGCAATCCCCGAAAGGGTAAGCAGAGGTTGTATAAATTCAAGCATACTTGCAAACACCCCCGATTCGCCGGTTACGTTTTGGCCCATGTAACAGGTGACAAGCCTGTAATGTGCCTTTGGTTATGTGCCCGGAGATGTCCTCCGGGCACATTACCAAACTTCGAGGTACTGAGAAATTACCAGAAAATGGAAAAATCCCAATAGTACCAGAGATGAACGACTTTACACCATTATCTCTGATAAACCCCTACCCGGAAATCGAACCCAGGACTGAAATCTTTCTGAATTGATAGGTAAAGAGACAGGTATTAAAAGCAGTTTTATTTGCATAATTAAATACATTCATGGATCGATATTCGTGGTATTCATATCTACGAATGTTCTATGAAATAAAAATAATTTTGATAAACTGATTTGGGATACGCGATGTGAAACATTCGAGGAATAGCTGCTTCAAGCAAGACTACCTATCATCCAGATAAATATAAGACGACTTGATGCGTTGCCACCCCTGAGACCTTAGTTAATATGTATCTGTGATAGCCTCAATACGCGCATGCCTAGTTTTTTGAAATTCTTTTTTTTTATGTTATGAAAGTGGCAAACAAGCATGCAGTTCACATTGATGTTAAGTGATGACTGCAGCCTGTAGACACTTACACAAAATCAGAGGTCAAAATGCAGATGCGTTACCACTTCGGATGCCTCAGGTATTGTCCCTCTGTGCCGGAAATTACAGGACCATACAAAACCATATAATCGGAACACGATAGTGCTCAACACTGCAATAATATAATAATGTACCTTATTCTTCTCGATATTACTTGCATGATCTATCACAGAACTACATAAATGGCGCATTTATTAATAGCTATACTAGAAATCAAAAGAATCAGATACTGGGTACGATGTGAAACATTTGAAAAATAGCTGTTTCGAAGATGAAAAGTTGCATCATAAAACTGCAGGAGGCACTACTACGGTTTCGCGTTTCATGTGTTGTTCTCAATATACTCGTAGAATTAGAATTTTTACTGGTGGTAGAGCTCCAGTGACGGAGCTCGAGGGCGTAGGCACCACCGCATTACCTAATATACTTGCCGCTAAATGGTAGTGTTCAGCACTATCGTGTTCCGGTCAGGTGGTACGTACCTGTATTTTCCGGCACAGAGGCACAATACCTTAGGCCTCCTCTAGATGGTAACGCATCTGCATTTTGACCTCTGGTCTTTGTGTGGGTGTCTATAGGCTACAGTCATCACTTAACATCAATGTGAACTGCATGCTTGTTTGCCACTTCCATAACATAATAAAAAAGAATTTCAAAAAACTAGGCATGCGCGATGCACGCATTGAGGACAGTGCGTTTAAAACACTTATTCAATTGATGGATTGATGATTGATAGAATTTAGCATACTTTTTTAATGTGTTCGTTTCAAAACTATGACGTTGATACTAACCATTTAGTCAATCCAATTATCACACTAAACATCAAACCTACTAAGACAAAGGTCGTCGTCCTTTATATTGAGAATATATGCTATTTAGAATATTTTCAATTGCGGAAGTATAATGGCGGAAAATTATAAGCCCACCATCTTGAGTCTGAAAATAGATGTCCTTTTTGCAATAAACACCCCAAGTAACGAAATTGACACTCATTTCATATTATAGAAAAAAATAATCAAGTTATTCATCTCAGATTTGATTATTGGATTTAATTTCATGTTGCCTAGTGAGACAACAAACTTGCATAGAGCAACAGTGGAGGCCCTGCGGCGAAGCAAGCGGCGAGGTGCGCTGGCGCCCATCCCATAAATTCGTATTTCAAAGCTCAATGCTATTAAATAATATTGAGAATATTCTCAATGGCAAGAAATTCTGAATTCATTTGCACTGAGTAAGTGGTTTGAAGATTTTAGCCATCTAAAGATCTAGAGCGTGGCAGTTATGCCCATTGATTTAATTGTTTTATATTATTTCGCATTAACACATGCTTGTGAAATCCAATTGCCGCTCTTCCAATTGAGCTACTGAAGTCTTCAGTAGCTCAATTGGAAGAGCGGCTAGACTAGATTCCCAGTAGGCCGCGAGTTCGAGTCTCGCCTGAAGTCAAATTTTTCTTTCCATTTTTCTTTAAAATAAAACCCATTGATTTAATTTTACTCCCTAATCTAGACTCTGAAGCTGGGAAACCCACAGAGTGATGCCCAACAGTTATAGCCTAGAATAACTTATGCACCTTTTAATTAATAAAATATATATACATATAATAAAACAGTAAAACCCGCGTGTCTGTACATTGTACATATTTACGAAAAACCAATTGGGGGCGATGTTAAAATAGTATTAGAAAACTTTTCAATTATTTTTAAATTTTTTGTCTGTCTGTCCCTTTGTCCAGGCTTATCTCCGAAGATACTGGACGGTTTCGAATGAAACTTCTTTGTGGTGTATAGATACTAAGTCTGGCCAACATTTAGGCTACTTTTTACTACGGGAAAATCACTCATTCCCACGGGAATCTCTACATTTAATATCATTTTCCTATACAATATTTCAAACCTTTGACACATTATTTCATTGTAAGGCAATACGAAGTTTGCCGGGTCAGCTAGTCTTCAATAGAATTGATACTGAACTCATCTAAAAATAAACATGTATGACATTTCCCAATCGAGTTCTAAGTGACATCACCCGTAGTAACACCTCAGCTATGTGCGCATGAATCAAGGATAACACGCTTCCATACATCACTCGTTTGAGAACACCACTTAATCCTCCCCCTACTTAAGTATATTTGTGAGATATGACGTCATACGTCATGGCCCACTGTCTTACGTGATACTCACCGTTGGATGTAATTTTGCAAGGGTGATATACGGACACGTTCCGTTTGTGTGGAGGGAATTTAATTAAAACATTCAAATAAATCTCTCTTGGGGTTTTTTATTTAATGACACGCGTAATTTTTGGGTTTCATTAATTTGTACTACCTAGGTGAATCTTTGTGCTTCAGGATTTAATTTTTTGAACTGAGAATTTTTTGCCCATATCTGTATGAATGATAAATCTTCGAAATACGACTCTTGAATTCGCTCGCTTTCAATTAAGCTGAATGTATGTATGTACTCGCTAAAGTATGATAGTAGCACAGTATATAGGTAAATAAAATGTTCGTTTTGTTTAGGCTGTGATAGTAGTATGATTTATGATGATAAAGTACTGGTGTTGCAAATGTTCATAGGCGACGGTGACCACTTACCATCACACCTGATGGTAAGTGGTCAGTGGTCAGTGGCCCGTCTGTTTGTCTGTCAACTTAATGACATAAAAAAAAAGTATATCCCAAATTCTTTACGGAGTTAGGTACTTTATTTATGGTGTTAGTAAGAAGGTTAAGAAACCTTAATGGGAATGTTACTATAAAAAATAATTAATTAACGATTGATTCCCATTTTGCATGTTGCATCGATAAGTTCAATTGAACTGCTAGGAAAACGATCTGAGGTCTATTAATCGGAAATTATTCTTGGACCGAAAAACTGAATATTGTAAGGGGGCGTCCATAAGTTACTTGAGGTGTTTTTTTTTAATTTTCTATCCCTACCTCCCCCCCTGGTGAGATGTCGTGAGATTTTATTCAACCCATCTTCCCCATCCCCCAATTTCACGTGAGATTTTTCAAAATGTGGGTTTCTTAAGTAATAAATGCGGCTGACGGTGGCGCAAAAACAAAAGACGGGCTACACTGTACCGTAAGTTCAGATTAAATTGAGCTATTTGGTATGAAGCAAATATGGTGGTTGGACAGTCAGTAGATGTATAACGTCGAAGTATAAATGAAATTATTTTCTTTCGAACGATTTAGAGAATGATCTTAATCGTATTACGATTATGCTTAAGATTAAATCTTAGGCATGTACAACCTGGATTAAATGGACCAAAGTAGTATATATTTTTTTGGTTTCAATCAGAAAAAGAATTGTGTGATATTTGCCGAAACCTCCCTCTCCGACGTAAGATTTGATGAGATTTGACTAGTTATTGACCGCGGCTTCGCGCCCGCGTGGATGCTGTTTAAAAAGTACCTAGCCTATCTTCTTTCTCAAAGTCAACTCTATCTCTGTAGCAAATTTTATTAAAATCGGTTCAGTCGTTTGGATGTGAAAAGGTGACAGACAGACAGACAGAGTTACTTTCGCATTTATTATATTAGTAGGGATGTACAATAAATAACTATTTCTTCACATCTCTATCTAATATATAAAATTCTCGTGTCACAGTGTTTATAACAATATTTCTCCGAAATGGCTGGACCGATCATTATGAAATTTTGTGTGTGAATTTGGTAGGTACGGGAATCGGATGTTGTCTATTTTAAACGACTTCAAAAAAAAGAGGCTTCAAAATTTTCGCAAGTCGTTCGCATCTTTTTTTTTATCTATGTCCACCGATAATTTGAAAATTTGGATATTTTTTTATATACCTAAATGGTAAGGGGTGACTCTCCACCAACATTTTCTTTTCGATTTTTTGGATATATTTTTTTATACCTACTCGTATAAGGCGATGCGAAGTTCGTCGGGTATGTCCAATAAAATTACATCAACATATCAATTCACTGATATCGAACTATTCCAATAGGCAATTAGATGAAAGATAGCAAAGCAACATTACAGATAATTAGTCCCATCACACTAACCGTACATTGAACTATATTAATGTATGTAATTGACAATTGCATTAATTGGACGATTGTTCATGATTGTCGATGAACGCTGATTAGATAGGTTGTGGTAATTTGTATTTCAAAAATCAATTCAACTGAATTTGTGTGCTTGAAGTTAAGAAATTAAACTGGATCGTTAAAACCCAACCGATGACCAGAGCTCTAGACTGGTATAGGTCGCGTCACGTTAAAAGAACGCTGGCGGTCAAGCTGCGCGTCATGTGTTGTTATTTCATTTCATTTTATTCTATGTAATATAGTTTTCAATCTGCCTACCAATACACGAAACCGCAAGCGAAAGCTAGATCAAAAATAAACCAATAGGGCTAGTACTTTCGTGCGCGAGTGTACCGATGCGCAAACACATCCCTTCTACTTTCTTCCAGCGTTCTTTTTACGTGGCGCGACCTATAAGTAAGCAAGTAACTCTTTATTTTACACCAAATAAACATAAATATCAGAAACAACTGACACATAAGGACACAGTACAATTAGGCGGTCTTATTGCTTAAAGCAATTTCTTCCAGACAACCTAGCCTTTTAAGATATGGTGGTGGTAGAGCTCTAGTGACAGAGCTCGCGGGCGTAGGTACCACCGCATTACCTCCATCCGCCGCCGAATGGTAGTGTTCAGCATTATCGTGTTCAGGTTAGATGTTAATGTATGGTCCCGTAATAACTATCATAGAGACATAAAAACTAAGATCTCAGATGAGGCAACACATCTGCATTTTGACCTCTGGTTTTTGTGTAGATATTTTTAACATCAATGAGAACTGCAAGTTTGTTTGCCACCTTCATCACATACAAAAAGATTCATTTGTTTAGTCAAAAGGTTGCTTTTGCAGAACAAGAATATACATCCAGATCACAAGCACGCCAACGAAACCGCAAGCAGAACCCATTCTACATGAAATATTTAAACTGCTTCAGTAGCCTAGTGGTAGCAGGCCAATACTACGCTGGGGCCTGGATTCGATTCCCGGGTCGGGGAAAATCAGAGATAACGGTGTAAAATCCTTTATCTCTGGTTCTATTGGGATTTTTCCATTTTCTGGAAGTTTCCCAGTACCTCAAAGTTTGGTAATGTGTCCGGAGATATCAACAGGCTCACCACCTGTTACATGGGCCAAAACCTGACCGGCGAATCGTGGGTTTACAGGCATGCTTGAATGCATGCATTTACTTCTGCCTACCCTTTCGGGGATAACTGGCGTGAAGTTACGTTATTTAAACGACGCAGTGTAATCACAACTATAACAAGCTGTAAGCCAATGAACGGCGACACGATATTTGAGTTGATATGCAAATGTATTCAAATTCGAGTGAGCAGATATATTGCGAGGCAGAGCATTTTACTCCACTGAGCGGAAGATAATGATGGTTTCAGTATAATGGAACAATAAGTGACGGTTGGTGGCGTATTAATATTGTCGACGCCATATTTGATTCAGCTGTCGACACAACACTAGACTATTTTAGTGAGTATTCCCTATGGTATGCTTTTAGATGTGTGTGGAAAAACATCTGGGACTTGGATTCCTTGAAAATATTAATGATCTCTGAATAGGTTATGTTTCGTAGAAAACAGTATAATAAATAAACCCTGTAATTTCTATCGTTTTGCTGATAGTATGGTGTTTTAAATTAAAAAGATCAGAGGGCTTTTAAGTGTCTCGGTGGCCAGCAATTTGATAGACACTTTACTGTACATTGCTGTTTTCCTAAAATGATTCCAATTTAATACACACAACAAATAACAACGCGGTAGAGGCAGCAGCGTCCCACGATAACCCCCGCCACTGCGATTATCAATCCGCCAAGCGTGGCGATTATGGCATATTCTCCCCTAATGCACAGCACTATTTTTGGAGCGTCTTTGGGGAAGGCTTTGTCCAGCAGTGAACGTCTTTCGGCTAGAGTGATGATAGGACGGTAGGAGTCGTCACGTCCCAAATCCAAAAACATTGTCTAGAAAAGACTGAAGAAATTGTAACGAAAATACTTATACTTCCTTCAGGCCTCGGATGGACAAAGGCGTCCAGCGTGATGTGGAATTGCACGGACGGTCATTTGTTTACATACAAAATCAACGGTGGGGCAACAGTACGACGTCGCGAACGCTTGACAACAGGAGCGACCGCAAACTGTTGGCGCACCGTTCGTTTTGTAAGATAACCAATGACCTTCCGTGCGCCATACCAGAGAATATGTAACAATACTAGGTAGGTACGTCAAACGCTTCAGCACTGCGGTCCGACGCAAAACGCATAAATTGCAAGAGCCCTTAATACAATTTTTTTTCAGGACTTTTTTTTACTTCTACCAAAGTACTAAAAATCCAACTCTTAAACCGAAAACGTAATCAATGTTTTACATTATCAGGGACACATCTATCTGTGTGCCACTATACTATTCGAACTAACTGCGTAATAAATGATTGTTAGAGAAAAATTACTCGGACATTAATTATTTCCTTTGATACGAATGTTTGATACGTAGAATGTTGATACGTGAGAATAACGCTTTTGTGTTGATGTTCAAATATATATTTATGTTAACATAAATCACATTTTAATCATTCGATATCACATTCTCTATTCATTAATATTTTTTTTTTTTAAGTGACCGAAGCTGTTTTGCCTCTGTTCCGATAATTCGATAGCCCTGAAAGCCGGGACGCTGCTATCCACCCAACCTTATTGTATTTACTGTAACCACATTGGTTAGACTGCGATTTTTCGGTTGACTGGCCGCACTTGGGGAATGATTCGCCTTCACTCACTAGTGACAGGGATTGTTATATCCCGAAGCCAAAAACATAATTACCAAAATTACCAGAATCCTTGTCGATTTACACAAACGAAAACATAATCAACGTTTTCTTTATCAGGGACACATCTAACTGTATCCCACTATACAATTCGAACTAACTGCGTGATAAATGGTTGTTAGAGAAATTTCTCGTACATTAATTATTTCCTTTGATACGAATGTTTGATACGTAGAATGTTTTGCCAGAATTACGCTTTTGTGCTGATGTTTATACTAATAAATATGTGTCTTTCAATGTTGTTATACCCGATTTGGGCAATTTGCGGAATTGGAAAATATATGGGTTTAGATATTATCTCTTCTGTTCACTGAGCTTTGCTCAGTGAACAGAAGAGGTAATAAGGTAGAGTGAGGTTATTTTGTTTGTGAATCCCTTTGAATATTGTACAAATGAACAAATTGACTAATTAAGTATGTTTCAAAATTATTTTTAGGGTATAAATAAAATTCTGAAACTCCACTATCGCCTTTTAATAACATAAATTATTTTTCAACTGCAAAGCTGTCACCACCATCATCATCATTACAGCTAAATGTCATTTAGTGCTAGATGAAAGCCTTCTCAAATATGCCTACAGCAATGTTCTGGCCATTTGACGACCCGGTTAGTCCAGCGGTGTGAGATGACCGTTTCATTCGGAGGCTCGCGGTTTCGATCCCCGCACCGGAACAAATATTTATATGGCCTATAGATATTTGTTTCGAGTCTGAGTGTTTGTGTATGTGTTGTGTGTGTACAACGGCACCCACGACACAGGTTTATACCTACTTTGGGGCTGTGAGTGTAAGCGTATTTTATTATTTACTAGCTGTAGCCCGCGGCTCCGCCCGCGTGTACGTCGCGTAACCCGTGGAAACTCATCAAAACATCCCATGGCATCCCACGGGAACATTTTTTCGGGATATAGTATCCTATACGTAATCGAAGTCAGCTAATACCCTCTGTATAACAAATTTCATCAAAATCCGTTCAGTGGTTTCGGCGTGATTGACGAACAAACATCCAAACAAAGAAACTTTCACATTTATAATATAAGTGTGATAGTGTGATTATTATAATACCTTCAATCCCTATGCTTGGCATCCAGATTGAAGATCGCAGTGTCGGTAGCAAAATCGCGGGAACCTGCATCACTACTGCCCCATTGGAATTATATATCATCACATCCTGACGCCAAAAACAGTATCATATCTCAGTATCAGTTTTACTGGTGAAAGAGCTTTAGTGATGAAGCTCGCAGGCGTAGTCACCACCGTATTACCTAATATACTTGCCGCTAAATGGTAGTGTTCAGTACTATCGTGTTCCGGTCAGGTGGTAATGTACGGCACAGAGGCATAACACCTTAGGCCTCAGGAGAGGTAACGCATCTGCATTTTGACCTTGATCTTTGTGTAAGTGTCTATAGGCTGCAGTTATCACTTAACATCAATTTGAACTGCATGCTTGTTTACCACTTCCATTGCAAAAAATAAAGTAACTACAAAAATTCAACTCTCAACCTCATAAATGAAAATATCATCAACGTTTTCCTCAGTTGGGGATATGTCTAACGCCACTATACTATTTGAATTAATTGCGTGATAAATTATTGTTAGAGAAATTACTCGTACATTAATTATTTCCTTTGATACGTAGAATGTTGTGCCAGAATCACGCTGTTATGCTAATGATTCAACTATTATATATGTTTCATTCAATGTTATTACAGCAGATTTGTGCAATTTGCAGAATTCGAATACATTTTTTTTTCTGTTCATTGAACATGGCTGATTTGTTTTGCGAAAAATACCCTTAAATATCTTACTTGTAAAACGAATAAACTGCTTAACTAAGTATGCTTATAAATGATTTCGGAGTGTGAATTTAATTTCAGAACACGAGTATTTCCATTAATAGCATGAATTTATATTCAACGGCAAAGCAGTAACGAAATCAAGAAATATGTGATATTATATTTCGTGATATTAGTGAAATGTAGTACTTTTAGAGATACGAACACCTATTTTTATATGTATCAATGGATTCTTTATCTCAATCAGTGATGAAATTCTTCAGTCTTCAGCTCAGGCGCATAACTAAATCGCTTTTGTCCGTGTTTGCGTCTTTGATTTTTCGTGTACTTTCATGCTGCCTTTGAGAGCAATAGCAATAACCTAACTGTCTTTTTAACTTTGAAAAAATTAAATTAAAATTGACTTCAGGCGTGACTCGAACTCGCGGCCACTAGGAATCTAGTCCAGCCGCTCTGCCAACTGAGCTACCGAAGTCCTGCCCGATTTGTCAAATCTTTCCTTCACATTTATTGCATTGCCTTATGGTGGCAGTAGCGCCATCTATTGCCACACTATGCTAGTTAGGCAACCGATGTAATAAACTTTGCAGTTTATTAAATATCGTAAAGAAGTCGCTTTTACCCTTAATAATTGTTTTATATTATTTCGCATTAACACATGCTTGTGAAATATATTTTATATTTAAAGAAAAATGGAAAGAAAAATTTGACTTCAGGCGAGATTCGAACTCGCGGCCACTGGGAATCTAGTCCAACCGCTTCTCCAACTGAGCTACCGAAGTACTGCCCGATTTGTCTTTGTCGAAATCTTTCCTTCACATTTCTTTCCTTCACGAGTATCGCCTGAAGTCAAATTTTTCTTTCCATTTTTCTTTAAAAAATAAATATATTTCACAAGCATGTGTTAATGCGAAATAATATAAAACAACCTAACGGTCGTTATTGCTTTAGAATAGCAGCTAGCTAATATTGCTAGGAAATAGCGATAGTGAAACCTCTAATTACCACTGTTTGACTGTTAGAAGGGGAAACACTTGATTCTAACAAAAATTAAGCTTAACACTTTAGAGCTAATTATTTAAAAAAAAGGCGTTTTTAAGCCTGCAACATTTTTAAAGACATAATCAAGACTCAGTCTGTTAGTGACCACAGCCGTGAGGAAATCTATACTAATATTATAAAGCTTTTTTTGTTTGTATTATATAACATATTATATAATATCACGCTAAGATGAATAGCAGAGGGTAGGTCACATTACAACCGCGCGAAGTCGGGGCCGGCCGCTAGTCTGGTAATATAATTTCTACAATGTATGAATCTCGCGGAAACCTGCAAAAACGTTATAATTCTATTTTCCAATCTGAATTTTTAATACGATGCCTCTTTGTGTTCTAATTAACGGAAATCAATAGCCGTTGAATTAACTTTCAAATTGTGTTAATTAAACGCCAATTGATATTTGCGACCCTCATTTAATTAACTTGCAAATTTATTAAAACTTTTTAGGGTTTCGAACTCAAAAGGTAAAATGTAACCATTACAGGATCTCTGTTGAGGCTGTCGATCTGTATGTTTGGTAACTTCTTTGGGATCACTTTTGGGCTGTCGGCCTTTATGTCTGTGTTTGTCGGGTGTGGACGCGTAACGCACGCTCTTTAAACATGGGGTCCACTTTTGGGTATTGAAGGAAAATGATAACGATCCATACCCACATATTTATGGACCCAGGTGTTAAAACTCTGTACTCTCTCTTTTATGTTATTCGTGTTTCTAACTTTTCTCGCTTTCAGTATACAAAAATTTTTTTTGATACTTACTTCAATAACTTAACTTGGGACAGAGAATATGTACTAATACTACGTACTTGTGGTTAACCCAGACAATTTTGCGAGCCCGTAATTACCCGTTTCCTTTGCCATTTCGAAAAGAAATAAAGTTTTTCAAAATATATTGTATGACATATTAAAATCAGAAGCTTTTATTTGGAGAATTTCAAAAGTATTTTTTTTTAATTTTTACTCTACAATCAATAGAGCGTTTGTGCAAATATGAGACTTCTTTAAGCTAAGTTACATTATGCATTTTTTTTTTACAATTGTATATTTTTTACATTTTTGAACTAACGTCCATGTCAACAACGCTCAACGCTGAAAGTTCTGATCGATTTTCAAATCGATTTTCAATTTCAAAAAGCAAAATGACAATTGCGCAAAGATGGAGATTTCAAATTTTTATTCGGACGAATCTGGTAGGTACACATATGCAAAGTTTAAGCCTTCGATGCCAATTGTAACGAGACGGGAAAGAGCAAAAAGCATGTTTCTGGTATCTAGTGCACATCTGCTGGTGAGAATTTGTAAGCCTCCGATGGAATGCATTAACAAAGTTTTATGTTGAGATTTTATATGATATTTTATAAGGGTCTTAGGTAAAAACGAATGTCGATTTTCAATGGAAAATTATATTTTATTACCTTGCGTGGTCGTTGAAAATATGTTTTTTCAAACCCACCAGATTTTCAGAGATTAATTCAAAGATTATCAGTGACATTCCAGTAGTTTAAAACTAAAACTCTAATAAAAATATTTTTGCTTGGCTTAGTCACTGTTTAGTACTACTTTTCTCACATACTGCTGAATTAAGTTTAAAAATGATTTTAAACATGAGTTAAATAAAAAAATCTTAACCGGTACAATGTGAATGTTTAATGCATTTTGTATAAAATAAAGCTACAGAAACAGTAATACTGCCTTATTACTTAATATCTCATTGCAAATGATTTACTCGTTAAAAAAAAGGTATAGGTAATATTTTTTATTATTGCAATCACACACGCGAATAATTTTAGAAATTGAAGAAAAATTTGAAGAAAAATTTGACTGAAACTGAATTTGAATTGAACCTGCGACCTCAGGATAACTAGTCCAGCCGCTTTACCACTAAGCTACCGAAGTTCTTAAGCCTCTTAACCGATTTAGGGTTGCTTAACGACATCCATTGATATAAGTACCAATTAATTGGTACTTATAAATATTCACTTAAATTGACACGTTCAAAAAAATTACGGGTTTATACCCGTAATATTTTTTATCCAACTTAAACTTTCACTTGATATGTTCGAAGTAACTTTCAGTAGAGAAATCTTAAGGAACCGCTATAATTCTGCGATTCGCCACCGTGACGAGCTCGGAGATACGCTACTTGAGCCGACAATCTATGGAGCTTCTTTCTTTTGAATTTCGTTTCATTTCGTATTGTTCTTAAATACCTTGTGAATCGTGTTGTTTTACTTTTTCTGATAAAAAAATGGATTCCTTTTTCTTTGCAACATTTTTGGCACATTAACAAACATTTACAAATTTCTGTGAACATACACAATTTAGCTTATCTTCAAAGAAACCCTGGCAGACGAAAATGAGAATTTAAAAAATCTGAACCATACTAGAATGAACACTCAGCACTTTGCTTTAATTTAAAATTACAGCAACAGTATCATTTATCTACAACCTACTCGAAGCTAAATATTTTATAAACAAATCAAAAGTTTACTTGCTTTAGGTGCCTATAGCATACCTATAGTATACAATATTACTCAATTATGGGTCAACTCAACGGGACCACGGGTAAACGCTGATTTTTATTAGAACTATTTTTATGCTAGAACTATTTTTTTTAGAACTTTGTTATTATGCGACTTGCTGCTATAACGAAATCGGGTAGGGAGATACGGTCTTTGAGAATTGAAATAATAAAAATAGGAACCCATTATACGTCCCACTGCTGGGCACGAGTCTCTCCCCTTTTTGGGAGGAGGCCTGGAGCTTACTCTACCACGCTGCTCCAATGCGGATTGGTGGAGGTAGGTGGGTTAGTGGCCAACCCGCTGTCGGATGTTTTCCGCCCATAAGGCCTCCGACAAAGTTTAAAGACTGCTATCTATCGATAGCAACCGGGACCGACGGCTTAACGTGCCCTCCGAAGCACAGAAACGCGCATTTAATTTGTTACTAGCGGTCACCCATCACACTACCCGACCGCGCCCGTAGAGCTTAACCGAGTAGATCGCTTATGATCTGCACCAACCGCCGGGCCATGCGCGCTTCCATTTGATACTTACTAAAGGCAAATGCAAGTGCGACAGGCACTTTTATTAATGCATTGCATGTCATAATATTTTTTTTAACCCCTTCGGATCCTAGTGCGTTCCCGAAGAGGCATATTTTTTTTTTTGTTTTAATATATTATTTTTTTGGTTTTATTATTTTTGTATGTAACAACGGTGGCCAATAAGTATGCAGTTAAGTAATGGCTGCAGGCATAGAATTATAACTCTATGGCTGCAGGCTAAAGACATCTATATAAAAAACAGAGGTAAAAGTGCAGATGCGTTACCACCTCTAAGCTTAGTTTTTTTTTTATTTATATAATGGAAGTGGCAAGCAAGCATGCAGTTCACACTGATGTTAAGTGATGACTGCAGCGTATAGACACCCACACAAAGCACAAGGTCAAAATGCAGATGCGTTACCACTCCTGAGGCCTAAGGTGTTATGCGTCTGTGCCGTAAATTACAGGACCGTACATTACCACCTGACCGGAACACAATAGTGCTGAACACTACCATTTATCGGCAAGTATATTAGGTAATGCGGTGGTGCCTACACCCTCGAGTCTCCACACTGGAGACACCACCACCATCAACATCAGTTTTAATATAACGCGACAGCAACAGATTCATACTTCTAATTTTTTTTTATATAATGTGAAGTGGCAAACAAGCATGTTCAGTTCAGTTCACATTGATGTTAAGCGATGACTGCAGCCTATACACACACAAAGACCAAGGTCAAAATGCCGATGCGTTACCACTCCTGAGGCCTAAGGTGTTATGCCTCTGTGCCGGAAATTACAGGGCCGTACATATATCTATATACCGTATAATACTGATATTAAGCATTGCCGAATGATTTATCTATTAAAAAAACTTACAATAGGTAGATATTAACTCTCACATAGTAACCAGTAACTATTTAATGGAGTTCAAATTAAACTTTCACGTGCTTCTAAAACTTAAATGTATGAAGTAACTCTCAGAAGTGAAATATTAAAGAACTGCTATAATTCTGCAACTCGCTAACGTGACGAGGTCGGAGATATGCTATTAGAGCTGACTGTTGGGGTGGTTAGTGGTGGGAACACTAACAATTTATAAACCTTCTTTCTTTTGAGTTTTCGTCAAAGACAGTTGATAGATTCCTACCTGCCTTTATTTTCAATGCATTTTGATTTAATATAAAGCTACAAAGCCCGTTTCATACTTATTGTCTACTCGGAGTTAAGTGATGATGATAAGTACCTATTTCAACCGGTCAAGTGCGTGTCGGGCCACGTGCAATGTAGGTCCATAGTTTTCAGCACATCGGGGGATGTGCTGAAAACTTCCCCCATCTTCCCATCCCACACTATATAGAAAATTAAAAATGAATATAGATACGATAATTATTTTTTTCTCACGTTTTTATTATATTACTTTGTTGGCGTGATTAAGATGTATACTTGTGCCAAATTTCAAGTCCCTAGTACCAATAGTTTTTGCGCTAAACCGCGTACGGACTGACAGATAGACAGTCAGATAGACAGACAGACAGACAGACAGACATAGATGTATACTTGTGCCAAATTTCAAGTCCCTTGTACCAATAGTTTTTGCGTTAAACCGCGGACGGACTGACAGATAGACAGTCAGATAGACAGACAGACAGACAGACAACTATAAGGGTTTCTTGTTTACTACGGAACCCTAAAAAAGGTAACTTACTATAATATGTACTTACTCAAATTTTCACGTGTGAACGAGTAAATATGTTATCCTACCTAAGTAAAACTTTCACGGGCTTCTCAAACTGAATGTTGGAAGTAACTTTAAGTATGGAACCGCTATAATTCTGCAACTCGCCACCATGACGAGGTCGGAGATACGCTACTTGAGCCGACAATCTATGGAGCTTCTTTCTTTTAAATTTTGTTTACTGTTTAATTGGCTGTTGTTTATACCTTCCGCATGTCAAAAAAATCTCGTTTGTTCTTCACAAAGTTTTTTTTGCATCGAAACAATACAATGTCAAATACGGGTCATAATAATTATCACAAAGGGGCAACTTAGGCCTTAAGAGAGACTACTCATCTTCATTTTGTTCTCCGGTTTTGTTTAAGTTTCTATTATACACTAGCTGACCTTGCAAACTTCGTATTGCCTCAGAATGAAATAATGTGTCAAGGGTTTGATAGATACGGTATACGGTACGGATATATAATATGTATGGGAAAATGAAATTGTGGTTTTTACTATTTCCCTTCAATATCTCTATATTTTCTTACCTTTTAATCTTTCTTGGACTTCCAAAAATCTTTCAAAATCAAAATTAGCCAATTCGGTCCAGTCCTTCTAGAGTTTTAGCGAGACTAACGAACAGGAATTGATTTATATTTATATATATATATATAGAAGATAAAGGCTGCAGTATTCCATGTCCATCTACGTGAATTGCTTGTTTCTTAGCCACCATTACATAAAACATACGATTATATTGTAAGATGTTTTAGTAGTGTAATTTGTGAGTTAGTTAATGACGATATGAATATGCCCCCTTTTATATATTATTATGTCCCCATATGTTGAGCATGGCAGCGCAAAAGACTAGGTACCAAAGTTGACAAAACGTTCTAGTTTCATCACAGAATTTACAGTACAGCAATTTTTTTTTATGTGATGGAAGTGGCAAACAATCATGCAGCTCACATTGATGTTAAGTGATGACTGCAGCCTATAGACATCCACACAAAGACCAAGGTCAACTCAACGTTACCACTCCTGAAGCCTAAGGTGTTATGCCTCTGTGCCGGAAATTGCAGGGTCGTACATTACCACCTGACCGGAACACGATAGTGCTGAACACTATATAGGTAATGTGGTGGTGCCTACGCCCGCGAGCTCCGTCACTGTATCTCTACCACCAGTAAATACTACAATTTCAGAGCATAAAAATTAGGCCTCATGAAATGGCTGGTAAATGTGAAACATCGTGTTCTTACAAGTTATATGCATAAGAATCAAGACCAAACTGTATACTTTAAGGCCTGCGCAGACGAGGTAACTACTCTGCCCGGGGTACTTTTTTATCCATCAATACAGATCTCATATAAACTATATGGAATAACGCACACAAAGGACTAAATGTATCCCGAGAGAGATTTTTTGTCCTCTAGGAACAAAAGTCATTCGTCTGCGCCGGCCTTCGCTGAAGGTATATGGACTGTACAGTATACCCTAGTATATCATAGCGACCCATCGCCACGGCAAGCGTCGCCAGTAATCGCCACGCTGGTTAGTAATCACATCAATTGCCTAGCTTCAGGAATGGAAAGAATTTTCTGTTATTTAGTACGAGTACATAAACCAGACGTACACGAGGTATTAAGGACTACTTCATCACTTTACAAACAGCAATTTAAATCTATACTCCACACGGTGTGAGTAAAAAATATAGCAATATTCAGGTAATTTATATGATTCATGGGCCATTACTCTCGCTTATTGGAGTTTGTGAAAAATGTTAGGAGCACCTCGAAGGGCGGAGGACAAAGGTGTTACGTATTACGCTTTAACAACCATTAGGGGAATAATTTCTTTCGTTTCTGTTTATCAGAAAATTGGACCTATAAATTTCTGGAGACCTAGTTTTGTTAGTTGATTTTTGTTATCTCTACAGGTGTGACAAAAAAGAAAATTTTTTTTTTGTTTAACAATAAGAAGGAAAATTTATGAATAATTAGTGAGTGAGCTTCAGAAGAGTTCTAGCTAGTGTAACAACACTAAAGAGAAAAAAACTGGTTGCCTGTAAAGTCGGTTTTACGGGCGAAGATTTTACGTGACAACGTCTTTTTCTCGGTAGAAAGGCATTCGCCGGTCCGGCAGGCCTCTCTCTCGTTCGGTGACTCATCGTTACGTTACCGGGCGTTAGACTTTTTCATGAGTGACTCCGAGCCGCAACCTAATTTAAGACGTTGTCACGTCAAAAAAAAGTAACGTAACTTCATGCCTGTAATCCCCGAAGGGGTAGCAGAGGTAAATGGATGCATTCAAGCATACATGCAAACACCCACGATTCGCCGGTACGTTTTGGCCCATGTAACAGGTGGCGAGCCTGTTGACATCTCCGGGCACATTACCAAACTTCGAGGTACTGGGAAATTTCCAGAAAATGGAAAAATCCCAATAGAACCAGAGATGAAGGACTTTACACCATTATCTCTGAATATACTTCTCTTATTTATTCTATTTACTGATTGTACTACAAAGAATTCAATAAAATGCTCCCTACTTTGCCTGTCATCAAATAATCAATAAGTACGCTCAACAAAAATAAGAGCATAAACATCAAATGGAATTATAACAAAATTACTCAAAATTGTATTTAATTAAATTGAAAGTTGATTTAACTTAAGTACGTACTTTTATTCCCTTCTAGCTAATTTTAAGGTAGACTGGCATTCATAATTGCGGCCTTTGTTTAATTTTCCCGGTGCCGACAAAGTTATTAATTTTCTGTTATGGAACCTTTTGACTTGGGCCTCCTCCACATTAGGCGTGCGCGTTCTTCGGCGTGCGACTCGTGCGAGAAGCGGTAGCGCGCTTCCTGAGCATCGCGTTTTGCTGCTCTACGTCGCTCACACGTCCGAGGAACGCGAACGCCTTATGTGGTGGGAGGCCTTGTTGTCAAAATATACCAGCCTGTCTAGTGTAGTGCTAATTAAATCATTTGGTTTGGAAGTAACGATTAAGGTTGAGACTGACTGGTAGCAATTTTACTCCAGTGACGGGCAGGCATAGTCACCACCGCATTACCTAATCGACTTGCCGCTAAATGGTGTCGTGCTCCGGTTAGGTGGTAATGTACGGCCCTGTAATTTCCGGCATAGAGGCATAATACCTTAGGCCTCAGGAGTGGTAAGGCATCTACATTACTTACTTACTTACTTAACTTCTCGCCAAGTCCCTTAAAGGGTAGGCTGAGAGTCTGCACCGCCAGATATCCCGGTCCTGATACACCTCCTGGTCGCTCACTATGGGCCTCATAAGAAGGCTCAAGGTCACTCATAGAGCAATGGAGAGGGCTATGCTCGGAGTTTCTCTGCGAGATCGAATCAGAAATGAGGAGATCCGCATGAGAACCAAAGTAACCGACATAGCCCCCGAATAGCGAAACTCGCAAGTGGCAGTGGGCAGGGCACATAGCTCGCAGAACTGACGGCCGTTGGGGCAGAAGAGTTCTGGAGTGGCGACCGCGTACCGGAAGACGAAGCGTAGGCAGGCCCCCCACGAGGTGGACCGACGACCTGGTGAAGGTCGCGGGCAATCGCTGGATGAGGGCGGGCCTTTGTTCAGCAGTGGACGTCTTTCGGCTGAAATGATGATGATGATGATGATACACCTCCCGTATTTTTTCTACTTTAGAAATACAACATGTTCAATCTATTCAATATTATTTGAAACCATTGGCATCTAAGTTGTCATCATAAACATCATGAACCACTTTCAATTAGGGTTTAACCCTAAATTCAGGACAAAAAACAAAGGGTTCATCATTGGGTAAAAAAATAAAAATGTTTGAAAGCAACTGATTTTATTTTAAGCTTGGCTTACAATTACTTCTTAGTGATAAGCACAATTAAAATATTGCGCTCGCTAGTGTTTCAAACGCTAGTTCAGTCGCTAGTAGTTTAAAATTTACGAAAATATCGTTTATATCTCAAACGTAAATAATAATGTCTTAATATATAATATATGTCTGTGGGTAGACTAAAAAAAAAAGTACAAATTTAATAATACGAGTAGTAGTAAGTAGTACGAGTGCATAATTTTCTGATAATTTACAACCGATAGCTTCGATTGTATTATGTCTGTCAATCACTCAGTCATAAAGGTGCTCAATCACTCAGTAACGAAAGGGTTGTTATTGATAATATTTGCATTTTTATATAATTCAAAATGCATAAAATAAACACATCAAAAATCTAAGACTAAGTCACAGTAAATCACACCGGGTTGAATAAAAATGTCAAAACAAAACAGAAGGTTAAATAATGTGACCCTCCTCCAGATTTGCTTTAATATATTCATGCAGAGACACGACGTCAGTGCGGTGAGGAAATAGCTTGTCGGCCTGGAATCCCAAATGATTGAACGCCCTGTGTAAATAGTGTGATCTCCTTCCATGGAAGACCTCGGAAGCGCAATGATCTGTGGGTTGAGATTAAGATACCTCAAATTGACAGATAGACGTCTATTTTGAAACAAAAAGCCCGACATTTCTGCGCCAGGGAACCAGCCATATTTACAGGAACTTGTCACGAGTAATATCTTCTTTCAACCCGATATCTATGCTTCAAACTAGAGGCGATTCCCTGCCGGCACGTCATACATGATTGTTACTCACAAATCTTCACGCAGCGCAACTATTAGATTCTTTACATATACATGATGTAATAAAATGTTAAAAGTTGATATAGCTGTAAAACCACCTACCGCGAAATCACGCGAATTTGAAATAGCAATAACAATTTTGTTAAAGGCAGGTATTTCGTATAAATTGTTTTTATATTATTTAGCATTAACACATGCTTGTGAAATATATTGTATTTTTTTAAAGAAAAATGGAAAGAAAAAATTGTCTTCAGGCGAGACTCGAACTCGCGACCTACTGGGAATCTAGTCCAGCCGCTCTTCCAATTGAGCTACTGAAGCCCTGCCCAATTTGTCAAATCTTTCCTTCACATCTATTGCATTGCTTTATGGTAGCAGCAGCGCCATCTATTACTAGTAGGTCGCGAGTTCGAGTCTCGCCTGAAGTCAAATTTTTCTTTCCATTTTTCTTTAAAAAAATAAAATATTTCGTATAAAGTTAACTAGATACCTAAATACTAATATTTAAACATGAAACTTCATGACATTCATTTTGAACAAAAACTAAAATTAAGTATAAAAGCTTCATCCCAATAAAGATATCATAAGTCCTAATAAACTTAAACACAGTATAATTTTGCAATCTCTTCCGTCCATTGAGCTGCAGTTAAACTTTGTTCATTACTGCAGACTTAACTGGAGAGTTGTATGTAGTCTTTCATCGGAACATTAAGTGGCCATTGATGAAGTTTAACTTTACCTTTCATTGATAAAATTTGTTCCACCAACGATTTTAATGAAGGCTATCTTAAATTTTTGTTTAAAGAGCTGCCACGTTAATAAGAATCTTAAACTTATTATTACAAATACTTGCCTTTTTGAAGTATCTAGAGTAGGTTACTTGGTTGGAAGAGCGGGTTTATTCCGAGGGATTTCATGATGAACTCATTCTTAGAGAATTGATTCTTTAAGATTCTAAATCAAGATTCCTAGAGCCATCTCTGATAAGCATCTGATTAATTTCATTAGATTCACTAGTTTTTGTAAGAGGCAAGTTTTAGATGAAAAGAAATGATTCATCTCTGTCTTTTGAATATTTTTTTCATAGATTTTTACGTTCGCATGATTTTTAAGTCTTCATTTTTTTATAATGTCTATATAACTTTGGTTTTTCAAAAAGTTAAGTAATAATTTATCATCACTTACATGTATACAATCATTTCATATTTAATTTTATCAGTTTGTAGACAATTGACTTAAATTGTTACTCACGTACATATTTTTTTAAATGTTGTACATATTTGTTTAGTGTGTTGTTTTGGATCCAAAAATCCTGAACAGTCGACTATTAGTACAATTAATGAGATTTTCATTGTAAAATATAATGAGTAGGTAATTTCATAGTTCAATCGCTTCCTATCAGTTTAAAAGTAAAATTGTTTTGAGCGATTTAAACTTTAAACCACTTTAAAAAAAGATTTTATTTGCTAATTTAAAAAAAATAATTAAGTATCTTCATAAAATTAAAAAAATGGAAAATATATTTTTTTTACTTCGGGCAGGAATTGAACCTGCGACCTATCTTATCTTCTATCTATCTTATATTATCTTTTCCATTTTTCTTAAGTTCACTCCCATGTGTTATTGCGAGTAATAAAAATATTACAAGTATCTTTATTTTTACATCTAATTGGAGTACGCACATGAATTTCGGGTCCCAAACGATCAAAATTTAAAAAATCGTTAAAAAATCAATTTATAGTACATCACTACTAGTGCGTGATTCTCTTAGTAATTACGAAACAGATTTAGCTCCGGTTCTCACAGTTAACCTCATTTGTATGGAGCCAGGTACTCGCATTCTACGTTGAGCATTCTGCTTACATTGTAGCTGCCGTACTGTACCAGATTATTTTGTCGTTAAATTTATGTCCGTGTATAGATTAATAAAATCATTAGATGTCTATATGATAGGTACATTCTGAAATATGTATGGTCTTGGACCAAAAAATCCTAACGTGTCCTAGCAAATCCTACATTACCTTTTTTCAAATAAAAATACCACGTAGCTACCACGGCACGCTTTAAAAAAGTGTCCACTTTGTGAGTTGAGCTTATTTAATAAGTACTAGTCTGTCATGTCCACTACTTATGTAGGCGTCACTAAGAGAAACGTTAACGAAATACTTGTCTAGTACAGAAGATGGCGTATGACCAAATTACATTGCACATACGAAGTTTTGTCAAGAGTTGCCATATACATAAACGAGTACAACTTCCCAACGATTTTGGTTAGGCTTCGGCCAGCCAGCCGCTATCACCTCTCGTGTTTGGAGGATCCTTCCTTTTGTTTATATAATCCTTCCTTATCCACCCGTTACTCCAGAATTCATTTACAGGTAAGTCTTTCTGTTGTCAAATTGTTAATTAACGTCAATCATGTCGTCAGCTGTCATCTGTGTACGAGTCTACGTTCGGATACATGCAACAACAACAGGTGTAATAGGCAACTTTTTGTCAATGTGAAAATCCATTCAAAAATTTCTTAAGAGAAACTGTGAATGAGATAAAATCCTATGTAGTCCAGCCATATATACTCTACTTGTGTACAACATTTCATCGAAATCCGCTCAGCCAGTTTAGCGTGTTTGAGCAACAAACAAACATCCATACTTATATTTTATTTTAAAGTAAAATGGAAAGAAAAATTTGACTTCAGGCGAGACTCGAACTCGCGGCCTACTGGGAATCTAGTCCAGCCGCTCTTCCAATTGAGCTACTGAAGTCCTGCCCGATTTGTCAAATCTTTCCTTCACATTTGTTGCATTGCTTTATGGTAGCAGCAGCGCCATCTATTGCCAACTATGCTAGTTAGGCAACCGATATAATAGACTGCAGTTTATTGAATATCGTAAAGAAGTCGCTTTTACCCTTAATAATTGTTTTATATTATTTCGCATTTACACATGCTTGTGAAA
Organism: Macrosoma leucophasiata; assembly: GCA_036365455.1. Taxonomy (NCBI): domain Eukaryota; kingdom Metazoa; phylum Arthropoda; class Insecta; order Lepidoptera; family Hedylidae; genus Macrosoma; species Macrosoma leucophasiata. The sequence continues at coordinate 16,806,753 of JAWQUS010000021.1, forward strand.
TAAAATATATTTCACAAGCATGTGTTAATGCGAAATAATATAAAAGAAACATCCATACTTTCATATTTATAGTTGTCGTAAGATTTAGAATTTTGAATGGAGTTTGATTAGAATACCACATATAGGTACGAGTATAAGGAATTTCATTCCAACAACAGTATATCACTGCTAGTGATAGTGCGTGATTCTCTCAGTGATTACAGAATGGATTTAGCTCCAGTTCCCAGTGCAACCTCATCTGCATGGAGAGAGGTACTCGCATCCTGCGGTCAGCATTCTGTTCACGGGCTTATGACGTGTATGAAGGAATGTGTTTCTAACTCAGCTACATACGAACTGAAATTTATATTAATGTAGTTTCGAAAATCTTGGGTTGGCAAGGCAGCAATTAAATTGAGGCGTGATTCTCACTGTGATTACAGAATTGATTTAGCTCCGGTTCTCACTGCAGCCTCATCTGCACGGAGAGAGGTACTCGCTCCCTGCGGTCAGCATTCTGTTTCACGTGCTTACATTTCAGCTATCTTATTGTACCGGCTTGTTTTGTTATTAAATCTATGAACATACGTGTATGAAGGAATATGTTTCTAACTCAGCTACAAACGAACTAAAATTTATATTAATTTAGGTTCGAAAAGCTTAGGTTGGCAAGGAAGCAATTAAATAAAGGCGTGATTCTCTCAGTGATGACAAAATGGATTTAGCTCCGGTTCTCACTGCAACCTCATCTGCATAGAGAGAGGTAGGTACTCGCTTCCTGCGGTCTGTGTCATTCAGTTCCACGTACTTACATTTCGGCGATCTTACTGTAGGTATTTATTAAATTAAAGAAAAAATTAAACTTCGGACTGGAATCGAACCTGTCACCTCAGGATAACCAGTCCAGCCGCATCAAAAAGGGAAGGCAAAATTTGACGCATCGCTTCGGTAGCATAGTGGTAAAGCGGCTGGGCTGGTTATCCTGAGGTCGCAGGTTCGATTCCTGCCCGAAGTCAAATATTTCTTTCCATTTTTTCTTTCACTCAATAAAAACCTGTTTAAATATCTTCGAATAGCGTTCAATAAAAAAAAAAGATTTTATATCACGCAACAGGCTATTTTACAGCTATTTGAAGACGTTACCAATAAAACTGTAAAGAATCTTAGCCACGCTCTTGCTGTTTTATGGGGCATAAAACTTTACACCGATCCAAAATACGAAGGTAAAGGCCAATTTCGCCGGTTGTAAATTTTAATTTATGATCTATGAACGGTATATTGCTGCATGTCCCCAGTTTTGGTCACTGGGGTGATATTAATCATAATTATACCGATACCCTTTGTATGTTTATATCTTGGACGTGAATTGGATAGTAAAATGGATGGCGCTGTCGATTTATTTGAATTGAGAATAATGTGTTCTAAGGTTTTCACTAGCTACACTCTTTGAAATAAAAGTGTTTTTATTTTTGTTACAAGCGACCCGCCTCGCTTCGCGCGGTTACAATGTACAGTACTCAACAATTAATATTGTATATCGAGCCTGCGAAAGAGTCGATCGGCTCGTTTCGACTTCGTAGAGCGTTATCTCTGTTGCACACTACCTACGTAGGCACTTACAGTCCGGTATTGCTCAAAACTTGATCAAAATGGTCGACAAACGTCAAATAGGGACAGTGCGAAAGAGATAACGCTCTACAGAACCGAAATAAGCCGAAGTCTCCTTCCTAGGCTTGATGTGCAATATTTATTGTTGAGCACTGTAGCTTGTTTGCCGATGCAATCGACAATTTGACGACTGACCTTCATATCGAGCGCCAAAAGGTATTCATTAGAATAGTTAATACGGTTGTAAAGTTTTCTATTTTTTTTTAATTTTTCGCGTATTTTTTTCCTTCCATACAAACCTTTTCCGGACAATCATAATTATAGTTTTATATTATTTCGCATTAACACATGCTTTTAAAAGCATTTTAAAGAAAAATGGAAAGAAAAATGGAAAGAAAAATTTGACTTCAGGCGAGACTCGAACTCGCGGCCACTGGGAATCTAGTCCAGCCGCTCTTCCAACTGAGCTACCGTCACGTCCTGACGCCGAAAGTCTTTGAACGACCTAATTTTTGATGACAAAAAACAAAAATCATTATCTCAGCGCAAACTCCCGAAAACTCATTCGAGCTCCGTGGAAAATAATCACCTTATTACGAAAAAAAAAATACATTTCTCGTAATCGGATTCGACGAGCGAACTTTAATATTTTATCATATCACTTAGTAGATTGAAAATGAATTGTCTGTCGGTATATCCTCTTAGCGAAATGTTTTGTGCTACTCAATATAATGAGAAGGGATTTTGTGATTATTTGTTGGACAACTACAATTATAATGTTTAAGTTCCATTCTAGGTTGGCATAATTACTAGGTCTTACTTTTTTTCTTATTTGTATTTTATATCTGTACTAATGTAAAAATAATAATGTTAACTTTATTTTTATATTATTTGGTACTCATTGTGCCATTAGTATTCATCGCAGCAATTATTGTAAATCTAAAAAAAATCCAGGTATCTTCTCTTCAAGAAAAATTAAATAACGATCAAACTGTCTATTCAGTAAAACCCGTAAAAAATAAGTGTTTCATAAAGTGAATATAAAAGTAAAGCACTAAATTAAGTAAAGACGCCTTATAAAAAAATTACAAAATTATTCTATTCAATCTATTATCTAAAAATATCAAAAACTAGATACCTACGAGTATATGGAAAAAGAAGAAAATATCATTTGTCAAAACCAAAGTCAATCTCTTAGCAATGCCAGTATCTCGGTGCAAGAGCCGGCACTTGAAATTTGAAAACGTAATATAACAATATAATAACGTAATTTCAATGACACTCATTTCGCGAAAGCCTAAGAACTCATAAATAGTTTCAAATGCAGACACTACAGAGAATAATACCTCTAAAAAACAATTTTGTAAAGGTTTGAAGATCATTTGAATTTGAGTTAATCAAAATAAAACACGGAAAAGTGATATTTAGGAGATATTATTTCACATTGAATATCAATCGTCATCCCAAGTCATTATATACTCGTACCATGACTGAAATTAAATATACAGAACATGCAAAAACTAAACTCAATCCAGATATTTATATTTAAAAGATACGTCACTAAACCGCAATTTGACATTTCAGTATGCTTGCCTATAATCGACCCAAATTCCTTTAAATGGTTTAAGCAAAAGTTTTTGAACTCGGAAATTTACAGCGAGGACGCTTAGTTATTTTTCAATTTCGAAAGATCTCCGTGAAGTGCTTAAAGTAGGTAGTTTAAGCGATTACAAGCGGAATGCGAAACTTTGTTATTGCTGTGAAAAAAACGGGGCAACAAAACTGTACTTAGCACCCCTTTTTTAGGGACCCGCGTTAATTGGTCCAACATAAATTTCGAAGATTTCTTTTGTTTTTCCTCAAAAAACCGTAAAAAGTTCTAACCTTATCGGTTGTGCTAAGATATTTTTGGTCCTCCGAGCCGGATGTAGGAGCCAACGGCCAATTGAAGCAATCCCGTGTTGCCTCTACTCTACCTTCTACGAGTACTGTAAGTTTTTTTTTGTTAAAAGACAGTCACAAATTTGTGACAGCATATTTGTAGATTTTCTATCTAGGGATATAAGAAAGCCAGTCAAAATAAAAAAAAACAAACCTATATTTTAGATCGAAAATATTTTCAGCTGAATAAAAAATTGTTCCGTTTTATCCAAATCTTAACGAAAGATCTCATATAGGTTCATTACCACTCTAAAATCTAAAAGACCCTGTATTTTTAATTTGACAAGTTTTCTTAAATATCCGGAACCTTCATCTCAAGCTATGACTATACTAAGCAGATTTATCTTCATTTAGGAGTGCGGAAAAACTTTGTTTTTGAAATACTTGGCCGCTCATGAAATGTTTAAATGAGTTTGGGCTAGAGTATGTTTTGCTCATGATCTTTATAATACAGTTCTTGCTTAGGCACCTTTAATATTTTACTGGTTGTATTGCTTTTGTTTTTAGGGTTTCGTATTAAACAAGGAACCCTTATAGTTTCGCCATGTCCGTCTGTCTGTCTGTCTGTCTACCCGTCCGTCCGCGGTTTAGCGCAAAAACTATAGGTACTAAGACTTGAAATTTGGCACAAGTATACACCTTAATCAGGCCGACAAAGTGGTAAAAACAAGAAAAAAAAAATTTAGTCCAAATAACGGGCGGATATTTTTTTATTTTCGATTTCCATACAGTGTGAGGTATCGTTGGATAGGTCTTTTAAAAATATTACGGATGTTTGAACATCATTTTTCGATTTAGTTAACTGTTCGTGACTTATTAACCTTTAATTTGCAAATTTTCGTAAGAGTCAAGTGTCCTCCCCTCCTACCAACTAAACGATTGTTGTTAGAAATTCAAACGTTACGACAGTAGTAGCTTTATATCATGAAATTAAAAGGGAAACTATCATACTTAAGTTGACCTTGCTAGTTTGCGAGTAAAAGTCGACCAAATGTATTTTACTTGAAAATTTCGAACAACTCCATAGAAATTTTTGATTTATTTTTTTAATTACTCTGTAAATACACTTAATACGGAACCCTACACTGCACGTGGCCCGACACGCACCTGATCGGTTTTTAATATATTTAGTGATTGTGATTTGATGAAGGCAAACTGTATGCTTGTTTGCAACTTCCATTACATAAAAAAAATTGGTTGTTATTTGTGGTCACAATTTTCACCTCTACTGTAAAATATTCACTAAGCTAAACAAAGATTATTCAAAGCATCACAACACTTATAAATACAAATTGTTCCATCATTGCTCACGGTCAGAAACTGGCACCTGCTCGTGAGTTATTACACGAAAATCCCCGAGTTAATGCACGAAAATAAATATCTAGAATTAATTGTTTCTAGACTCTCAGTATAGTCTTCATTTCTCTGTAATATGTTTTGGCTAGTGACGTGTATACATTTACTAGTGTAGATTATAATAAAACCAACTACACTATCCTTTTACCCTTTCATACTGTTGTTAAAACAAATTGAAAATAATTGAATTTCTTTCAGGAAGATAAAGATTTCTAACATTGAACTAGACATTGTCTAGACATTGTTAGAAATCTTTAATGTTTAAACTATTAAATATCAACTGCCATTTAAATCAGTGTAGGTATGTATAGTTTGCATGTTTGTCTCTTTCTTAACACAGACAAACATTCTTTATAAATTAAAGAAAAAAAGGGAAGAAAAATTTGACTTTGGGCAGGAATCGAACCTGCGACCTTAGAATAGCCAGTCCAGCCGCTTTACCACTAAACTACCGGTAAGTCTCATACCGATGCGTCAAATTTTGCTTTCCCCTTTTTGATTTTTAACCGATTTAGGGTCGGTGAACGACATCCATTGGTAACTAATTAATAGCTATACGAGTACAACCGATATGATAGACTTTGCAGTTTATACAATATCGTTAAGATGTCGCTGTTTCATTATAATAATTGTACTATTTATTATTCGCAATAACACATGCGAGTGAACTTTAGAAATTAAAGAAAAAAAGGAAAGAAAAATTTGACTACGGGCAGGAATCGCAACTAGGAATGAAAAGAGAGCGAAATATGTAGTATTTTAGATTTATGTTCCGTAGTACAATTTACCAATTTTGCGTGTTTCAACAGGTCAACGAAATATCTGAAAATCAATGGTTCGAAATCTGCAGTGGAATGACTCGTTGACTAAGTGGAAACCTGCTTTAACAAAAGCACACGGGCTTTGTTAGAGTAAGTAAGTGGATCGTTTTGCTGAGGTCAAGTGAATGCACAATCACGATAAATCGAGGCATGGATTTGAGTTACCTACCTACCGTATAGGTTAGGATCCCACAGCAGAACTATTTCATTCATCCATCATTCAGCATATCTGCTGAAAACCTACCTTTACCATTTTTACGTATATTTATGATCTAGAGAATATATATCTACTAGGTTGCCTATCAAAAATATATACGAGCATTATGGCCTCGTAATAACTATCACAGATACATAACAACTAAGGTCTGGTAACACAGCAGTGGCAACGCTTCTGCATTGACCTCTGGTTTTTGTGTAGATGTCTATAGGCGGCAGTCACCAAGTAATCTGTCAAGATTACATGACGACTGCAGCGAGAAAAATATGACAATTTATTTCTAATTGTTCGTGAACCGATATCGGTCCAACTGCTGCTTAAGGAGTCCAAAATCCATGCGAACTGCATGCTTGATTGCCACCTTTGTTATAAAAATGGTATTCATTGCACGTTCGTTGGCCACTATCATAACATTAACAAAAGTATAGACTAATAGACAAAAAGTCTGAAGTTACGGATGGAGACGCATTTGAATGAAAAAACAAAGAGATCTAGATGTCTGTTGCACCTTGTCATTACTGCATAGGAAGCGCGCATGCTCCGGCGGCTGGTGTAGATCATACGCGATCTACTCGGTTAAGCACTACGGGCGGGGTCGGGTAGTGTGAACGGTGACCGGCAAATTAAAATGCGCGTTTCCGTGCTTCGGAGGGCACGTTAAGCCGTCGGTCTCGGTTGCTATCGATAGATAGCAGTCGTTAAACATTGTCGGAGGCCTTATGGGTGGTTTTGAAAACATCCGACAGCGGGTTGGCCACTATCCCACCCACCTCCACCAATCCGTATTGGAGCAGCGTGGTGGAGTAAGCTTCAGGCCTCCCCCCAAAAAGGGGAGAGACTCATGCCCAGCAGTGGGACGTATAATGGGTTGCCATTATTTATTTATTAATGCACACCGTTGACTTTTCGCTACTTTTGTGAGAAAATAAAAACTACCAAGAGGGATTCAAGAGAGAACACTTTAGCATAAAACTACAATCTTTTCTGTAACAAGGCTTTGAGATATATAAGTGGGACCATAAGCAAGTCACCATAATAATGCTTGTTTATTCCCAGTAAGGGTCTAGGCACACCTGGAGTAAATTGAATTCTATGAATAAATTTTTTCCTTGAAAATTGTGGATCGGCGACAAGTGGAAGCGTCTTTCTTATTTCGAGCAATAATCAAACATTTAATTAAATATTTTATGCTTATTTATATACAATGACGTTTGTTGTAAAGATAAAAGTAGGTAATTATGTCGGTCACCGAAATTTTTTTTTCTTATAGTATGTTGTTAAGCTTTCACGAGCTACACTCATTGAAATAAAACTAGATTTCAGATTTATCTCGCGTATGTTAAATTAAAATTATTATTTTAAAATCAACCGCACGTTTCGGTAGCTTTTTGGTCTCGGGCAGACTCAGGTGCCATTTGTTTGAAAGCAGCGTGAAAAATTATTATGTCCTTGCATCTTTTTTCTGATATTATTTTTATGTATAAGATTTATTTTGCCTAAATAAGATTTTTTTAAGCTTTTTTACTATGTTTTGGTAAAATGTGTCCAAACCCGCTTTTTAATAACACCTATTTATATGTTTAGGGCTTTCTTTAAAGAGCTCATATAATAATTTATGTTCATTAACTAATTTTGGAACCGTATAACGTTTTATAGGTTTTAAATATTGATTGCCTTTGTTTGTGGCCAGAAAATCGTTCGTGAAGGTTACATTTTATCTTATGCCGTAAAATCTTAATATTATAGCCACGCTTACATTGTTCTTTTTTATGTAGTAAAAGTGGCAAACAAGCATGCAGTTCACATTGATGTTAAGTGATAAATGCAGCCTGTAGACACCCACACAATGACCGAAGGTCAAAATGCAGATGCGTTGCCACTCCTGATGCCTAAGGTGTTATGACTCTGTGCCGGAAATTACAGGCCGTACATCACCACCTGACCGGAACACGATAGTGCTGAACACTACCATTTAGCGGCAAGTATGTTAGGTAATGCGGTGGTGCCTACACCCGCGAACTCCGTCACTGGAACTCTACCACCACTAAAGACTTACTGGTAATTTTCTAAAACGCTGAAAGTCTTGTATATCTGTGGCCGTGTCACGGCTGAAATATGAAGATGATGATAAAATTTCTTAATCGGTCATGAAGAGCTCTAGGCTCCTTTCACTCTGCAGCGTGTCGCCGGTCGCGTACGCGCGCGACCGGTGCGATTTGTATGAAGCTCCATAGTGGCTTTCATTGTTCTGCGTGCTTGCCGGTAGCGTTTTTGTACTGCGTATCGCCGGTCTCGCCGCGATACGCAGCGGAATGAAAGGAGCCTTAGTGTGAAGTCATAGGCGCCATTGTATGACATAACTTCTGTATAATCAAAAGGTAGTCAGCGCTATAACGTAGTGTCGTTACGTCCCGACACCTTAAGTGGAGGAATATTCTTCCGCTAGCACATTCTAACATTGGCGGTCAAACCATTTCAATAGGGTAGATACAACATTAGGGAATGGTCAGCAGCGTCCCGCGATAAAGTCAGCAGAGAATGCATCTTTGGGGAAGGCTTTGTCCAGCAGTGGATGTCGTTTCGCTGAGTGATTATGATGAAATAGTAGTAAAACCAGAAACTGGACACGGCCCTGTAATTTCCGGCACAGAGGCTTAATACCTTAGACCTCAGGAGTGGCCACGCATCTGCATTTTGACTTTGGTCTTTGTGTGGGTGTCTGTAGGCTGCAGTCATCACCTTAACATCAATGTGAACTGCATGCTTGTTCGCCACTGCCATGACAGAAAAAAAAAACTATTCTGTCAACGAAACGTTTTATGGGTGAATCATTCCATCGATGAAAGTCGAAAAAAAAAGAAAAGTAGGCTTTTGGTGATTTATTCAAAGGAGAAACGCTAGCAGATTCCTTAGTAACTATTACTGAAGTAATTGTTATTTGTGTGTCAAAACAAATAAAAACACACTCACATCAATTGAAACCATAACCAAAAAATGAACAAAAACAGTTCGATCTCATGACTTGAACCAACACAGTCCCAAGCCCCGCAACATTTCATCGGAAACAAGAACTTATTACCGTCCGAAACATAAACAACTCGACGTTATTGCATTACAGATCAAATGTGAAATTTGTTAACCAACACTCCAACGTTTGGGCCAGTTAGCAAATATTTGTGTACTTGAATTTATGAATACACGCCCGTGACATTTATGATGTTTGAGGGAAAAAATTGGATAAGTGCGTCGGAATTGTAAAATGATTCCATGGTTTACGTATTTGGTTTTTAAACGGTTTTTGTTTAGTGTTGGTAAGTACAATGGTCGTGGTCACAAATCCAATTTTATAAGGTATATTTTATACGTATAAACTTCGTTAGCGGTGCCTTGCCCTTTTTGATATGGGTGAAAAATTTTAAACTCGCGTCAGGACACGTGACCATTTTTAATGGAAGTGGCAAACAAGCATGCAGTTCACATTGATGTTAAGTGATGACTGCAGCCTATAAACACCCGCACAAAGACCAAAGATGCAGATGCGTTACCACTCCTGAGGCCTGAGGTGTTATGCCTCTGTGCCGGAAATTACAGCGCCGTACATTACCACCTGACCGGAACACGATACTGCTGAACACTACCATTTAGCGGCAAGTATATTAGGTAATGGACCCTAATCGAATATGCGTAAGACGGACACGTTTTGGGGAGCCAATGACAGCTGTCATGTTGCTGGCTTCGGTGGCGTTGGTGACATTATTAATATATAAACATAAATGATAAATGAGAAAACAGATGTACAAGAATTCAACAGCATCAAGTTCAGCATTTGTTAGTCCATGCAGTTCATCTGTCGTCGAATACGAAAACCAATTCATTATATATAATTAGCCGACTGGCGCATAAACAAATGGAATTATTATACCGAAATACGGTGAAACACCAGCTTTAAGTTCTCGATAGAGATGTGACTTGTATCAACAATTTTGTCGATGAATAGCTATCGACTCTTCGCTGTAATTTATGTAATATTAGCGTTAAATATATCCAAACTTTATCGATTAATTAGCTATATTGGATGTTGTTTGTGTGAGCTATTAAAGCTATATATTTATATCCGTTCCCTTAACCGCTTGGTATCGGTGAAAAAAATATGTATTTCAGCCCAGATTTATATATTAAAACGAAAGGCATCAAATAATTTCTGTTCAATAGCATCATTATATATATTAAGGTTAAAGATAAGAAAGATTTATTTACAAAAAGGCTTCAGGCTTTTAATTTAATATATTTTTACGAATTTTGTGTAACGCACATATTAATTTTTACAAGATTACTGCAGGCAAACACTTAGCTGTGGTATTACTTTACTATCTAGTATACTGCTTACTGTGTAAAGCAATACGTAACGTAATGTACCAGCATTCGCTGAAAATGTGGGCAGATAGAAATGTGTAGGTACATTAAAGCTTACCCCGTACAAAAATCTATGACTCATCAGACACGTTTTATCTCAAAAGACAAATGGCGAGTCACTTTCTCCGAGGGACGGAGCCCGGGGATCGAACATAGGACCACAGTGTAGGTAGCATAACCTTAACATTAGTGAAGCTTACTGCCTCGGGTTAACTGCCCCTGTAATGTTTAGCTTACGCTATCTAGTTTATAAGAAAAATCATAATTTTTAAGAAAAATAATATCGATAGTTTTTTAAATCACATCACTAGCAACTCTCCCATTTATATTCGCGGCCAAGGAAATAGCAGCATAGTATAACTATTCGCTTATTTATCTAAAGCATCCCTTAGTTGGGGTAAGGTTTGCTTCCGATACCGAAGCAATATACGATATTGAGTCAATAAATACATTCCTTTATTACTTCCATTTATTGGCTCGGTACCATATTACAATAAAAAGGAATTTTAAATTGCTCAAGTTGAATCGAATTAACATCGACTCTGTATTGTTGATGTATTTTTTAAGGTTTCATTTTATCATTGATGGTTAGGGACTACTGCGTAAGTGCAAATAATTATTTGCTTTAAAACATGATTTTAATAAAATTCAGGTACTTTGGTATAAACAGCTCAATTTATCCAGAAAACTGTATTTTATACCGGGGACTGTATTTTATACCGGGGCTGTAACACTAGGAATATCATGAAAATAAGAAGGAATGTTAAAAGTTACGTTACATAATATCTCATATAAATTTAGAGCCTGTGGTGCCATTGTAACTTATATACCTGTACTATTTATTTTTCGCTAAACACATGCGAGTGAACTTTAGAAATTTAAGAAAAAACGGAAAGAAAAATTTGACTGCGTTCAGGAATCAAACCTGCGACCTCAGGATAACCAGTCCAACTTATATACCCCTAAAAAAAATTGCTTAATTATTACCTACTATAGATATTTCTTTTAGAATAACCACCAGTCCTTCCATTTAAGTAAACTCTCTTTGGGGTCGGTCCGTTATATTCAAGAATCTTATTCGGCATGGAGGTTGCACCTGGAGCAAAAGATCTGTATCCACCGGTTTCTATTTAGTGTATCTCTAACAACCATCTAGGAATTGAGGGAATGGAATCTTCTATTTTCGATTGGTTCATCTAGTAGGTGAATGGCTGCGCGTCTTTTGCATTCACCATTGGATAAACATCACAAATAAAATCGTTGAGTTGGTACTCCATGATACTTACCAGAAACATTAAATGGTTTCAAATGCCAGATAAACCTGACAGGCTAGGTATTTTGATTGTAATATGGAAACCGATAACATCTTAACAACTGTTCTACCTTTATCAGGTTAAGCGTGAAAGCTTTGAGAATCGAGAAAACGCGGGAAATTAAAAGGAAAATGATAGCTTTAGAACCTATGTGGAAACATACGGTAAGAATTTTGTTTTTAATCAGGTACTACATAGCAAAGTAATAAAATTACAATTCGTCAACCACAGCATCCCTGAAGTTGTGGGCAGACAGCTAGTCTATATGAGTACATATACTCCCTTGTTCATAAACGTATTTTAGCTAAAGTGTTGCTAATCTCTCCTTTGTCTTTTTTTCATCCTGCACATTTGACATTGCAAGTGACAAAGACAAAGCATTCTATAGCTAAAACGTATCCAATGTACGTTTTGATAATCTATACTAATATTATAAAACTGAAGAGTTTAAAGTTTAAGCTTTAGGCTATATAACATCACGCTAAGATGAATAAGAGAGGGTAGGTATTATTGCAACCGCGCGAAGCCGGTGGCTTGACCTCTGGTTTTTGTCTATAGGCTGCGGTCATGACGATTTGCATATGTCACCTTCCTTATGTAAAAAAAAACCAGGCGTTATTAAACAAATTATCAGACTGTATGTTTACATCTAAGTTACATCCCCAGGTCACGCAACGTCAGTATTTCAACGCGGATCGTACAGTATTAAGAGTGGTGATTACAACGATTAGCCCCCATTCTGCTGGATTGCTTCACTTGCTTGTAATAGAGGGATCTAGATATTTTAATTAAGGAGGATTATTTTAATGAAGTTACTGAACAATGGCGGTGGTGAAGCCTCTTAATGTTGGTTCTTCATTATTTTGTTCCTCTGAATGCCTAATGGCTGATGTGTATCGCTAGCACTAATTTGACTTGCCGGGCGTCCAAAAAGCTCTTGCTTGGCCTAATAAGAATTAGCGCGGCCATGACTGGTCGAAGCAATATTTAAAAGAAAAAAAGTTTCTTTTAAATAATCGATGAAAAATAGACATAAAATATGACGATCATTACTCTCTTACCTGTCAACTGCGAACACACGATTTTATAATAATTAAAAATCTGTGTCTTTGCATTGAGTTTTGTGCCCGTTAACCTAATTCTAGAGTTATCGGACCATCCGAATAAGCTGGTGGGGATCAATTTACCGTCAAAGAAGCCGCCAGCGTATAGAAGTAAGAAACACCAAACCTGACCACGTGCGTCGTCAAGGTCAATAACCAGATCTGCGGTACCTCGGTCGGTACGGTCTCCATTTGGTGAGTAGCTTGCACGTTTGTTATTGGGGTGTTCGGTCCAGGAGGATAGGTGATCTGGTGCCGAAATTTTGAGAGTGATCACCTTACTATACTCAGGATTTATAATCCGCCTGGGGTGGACTATTTACACGTCCCACCAGGCGGTCACACCATTAAAATAAGTAACGGTAAATACAATAACACGTCGTGAGCACGGCGGATACAAATTACAGCGTGTTAATTGTCAGCTGTGTGTAACAGTAGTGTAGGAAATAAAATAGTAATACTATTTTTTTAATAAGTGTGTAGCGTATGTAGCGTCCACTACATTAAGGCGCCAACTAGTGGAACACAGATGAAACCTCACAGTACTTGTCTAGTACGATAGATGGCGTGCATTCGAATTACATCGCACATGCGAAGATTTCTCAAGAGTTGGCATATATACAACTTCCCAACGTCAATCGTTGGGCCGCGGCCTGCCAGGCGCTACCACCTCGCCTGGTCGGAGGATCCTCCCTTTTCGCCGGAGGAACACTTCCACCCGTTCAACAAGTAGTATAATCTTCGCACCTATATTTTACTGAGTATATGTATAGTACAAATTCATGTAATACAGGGAGGTAAATTGAATTGTAATTAGAAATATTTCGAAATCTCCCGAACTAAGAATTAAGCCTGGCACTGTACAGATAGCAACATATCATACCGCATTATACACTTGAGAATTTGAAAGTAACTTACTTCAAAAGATAAAATATGGACAAGGTGGAAACTTACCTCTAAAGCGCTTCTTAAGGAAATATTAGAGTAAATATTCGTGATACCGCGTCAGCCATAACGTGGCCATTTCCTAAACGCCACGCTGAAAAACGTCCGCGTCGTGAAAACGGCGGATACAAATTACAGCGTGTTCATTGTTTATTGTGTGCCACCGTGTTGTATGTAGACAATGTTATATAAGACATGTATTCAGAGTGAGTATATTCATGATGACATAAGCACGCAGTATTCTAACAAGCGTAAATATTCGTGATTCCCCAGGCTTTATTTAATAATATTATTATTTCAACTTCAGGTCTGGCCAAAATGATGTGTCCGATTAACATCACTTTTAGGGTTCCGTACCTTAAAAGGAAAAAAGGAACCCTTATAGGATCACTCGTGCGTCTGTCTGTCTGTCTGTCTGTCCGTCTGTCACAGCCAATTTTCTCCGAAACTACTTGACCGATTGAGTTGAAATTTGATGAATATATATATGTAAATTGGTGACCCAAAGATGAACACGTCAAGTAAAATAATAAATCTTAAACAGGGGGGCCACAATAATTCGTAAACTGTGTCTTGTGATATATCAAATGAAAGAGGTTGTTGTCAGCATCTCAGATATTTTTTTTTATAATTTTTGCATGAACAAATTTGAAGATATTTATGAAAAACGACGAAAATTGACCATTCCCCCCCCCTATCTCCGAAACTACTGAACTTAAAATTTTGAAAAAAATGTGGAAAATAGTTCTGTGCCTATAGATTACTGGAAAACCTATAAGAAGTTTGTGTATTCAAATTAAATCGAAAATTCTTAAAAATATAACCCCCCCCTGCCGGTACCACCGTAACCGCTATGTCCCTGCATTTTAAATCTGTAACATTTTCGAAAATATTTATTTAAATTACGGAACCTCACCACGCGAGTCGAACTCGCACTTGTCCGGTTTTTTTTATATTCCATGACAACAGGGTTTACCGTAATAAACTGTACATACCGTGGACTTTGAAATGTGTTCAAGCTGAATTATAAAATATAATCTAGGGGATCGTGCATGTACGTATATAGACATACCTCACAAAATACCAGATACTGCAGGACAAGATAAAGACTTACCTCTATATCGTTGTTTGAGGCAACATTAGCGTAAGTATTCGTGTTACCTAAACCAACCATAACCCTAACTAAACCATTTCCTAAACGTCACGCTAAAAAACCTTTGCGTCGTGAACGCGGCGGATACAAATTACAGCGTGTTCATTGTTTATTGTGTGCTACCGAGGTGGGAAATGTTATGTAATACAATAATTTTACAATACAATAATAATATTTTCCATTACACAATTACATAGTTTGACATTTTCCAGTATTGAGTCTCCTTTTATGCAAAATTTGCTTTTGTTAGGAGAACCCGCTCTTTTCTAATTACAAACATACATTTACTATGATGTAATATTAACTATATGTAATAATATACATATATTGAGTATATTCATTGTTATATAAGCACGCATAATAATATACTTACAAGCGTATATATAGCACTAGTAGCGTACATATAGCAATATTCGTGATTCCCCTGGAGGAATCAAATACTGATATTTGGTTAAGCTACTTATACAATAATATTGTTATACAACTTCAGGGCGGTTGATGATTAGATCATCATGCTATCATTTGGATACTATTTATTCCATGACAAGTGTGTTCCATAATAAACTGTACACACTGTAAACTTTGTGTAAATATTCGTGATACCGCGTCAGCCATAACGTGGCCACTTCCTAAACGTCACGCTGAAAAACGGTTGCGTCGTGAACGCGGCGGATACAAATTACAGCGCGTTCATTGTTTATTGTGTGCTACCGTGGTGTATGTGTAAGAAATTAAATAATATTCAACATTGTGTATGTAACACTATATTAATGTAGTGTTACAATATGGGTAAGCAGAAGTTTATACATGCACTCGTGCATATAATAATCATGGGCAGTTAATATAATTTAAATTTTTATCCGGCAAATAATCATACAATCCAAATGGATGTTAAGTTGTAACTGCTGTCTATAGACATCTACACAAAAATCTGGGGTAAAAATGCAGATGTGTTGCGACCCCTGAAACCTTAGTTGCTATATCTTTCCAATAGTTATTACGAGGCCATACATTACTATCTAACCGGAACACGATAGTGCTGAACGCTACTATTTGGCGGCAGATGGATTAGGTAATGCGGTGGTGTCTACGCCTTCAAGTCGCTACACCGGAACTCTACCATCAGGATTATAAGTCGCATGCACGTATTAGGTGACCAGACTTTCATCTAGTACATTATTAATCTGTTATTACGTCACAGTGAGTTAAAAAAAATCCTATATAAAAATATTTATGTAAGGCACATATCATCTTTGATATTCACCTCAAAATATTGAATTAATTGTGACATACCGGAAATTAAAAAGAAACTCAAAGAAAATTTTATCGATTGAGCTGTGTGGTACCTACAGTTCAAAAGTTTACCAATTTCCAATTCTGTTGTGTTTCCCGTTCATCTCAAAATTAAGTCTAACATCTATATGAACTGTTAGGGATACTTTCAGACAAACAATTGATAATTTTATAGCAGAAATAAACTAAAATAGAAAATCTCTGATACAATGTACTGTGTACATACACATACAATTTACTTTTACTGGTGGTAGAGCTCCAGTGACGGAGCTAGCGGGCGTAGGCACCACCGCATTACCTAATAAACTTGCCGCTAAATGGTGGTGTTCAGCACTATCGTGTTCCTGTTAGGTGGTAATGTACTGTAATTTCCGGCACAGAGGCATAACACCTTAGGCCTCAGGAGTGGTAACGCATCTGCATTTTGACCTTGGTCTCTATGTGAGTGTCTATAGGCTGCAGTCATCACTTAACATCAATGTGAACGCATGCTAGTTTACCACTTCCATTATAAAAAATAAGTAAAGAGTTTGTAACTCTTAGTAAACTATCAGAATGAGACTGACACAATTGAACAAGAGCGGACAACGGTTAAGTGTATTGAAGCGACTGTATGCAGTGAACGACACGAAGCGGCAGGCTTATCTTTTAAGACGTCATACGCTTACACCGTACCAGTGAATGTGAATTGAAAGAAACATTTGTATAAAAAAAAGATACAAGACAATGGCTAAGTACAGTATGTTCGTTTTTTATAACAGGAAGTGGCAAACAAGCATATCATTCACATTGATGGAATAATATTTGACGACCCGATTAGTCCAGCGGTATGAGATGACCGTTTGATTCGAAAGGTCGCGGGTTCGATCCCCGCACCGGGCCAAATATTTGTAGGGCCTACAGATATTTGTTTCGGGTCTGGATGTTTGTGTATGTATTGTATGTGTACAACGGCACCCACGACACAGGCTTAAACCTACTATGGGGCTGTGAGTGTAAGCGTATATTTTTTTTATTTAGCTTATAAACATCTACATGAAACCAGAGGTTTTAATGTAGATGCGTTGCCACTCCTGAGGTATTATGCCTCTGTGCCGAAAATTACACTTACATCACCGGACCATCAGGTCAGGTACCGGAACACTATAGTGGTGAACACTATCGTATATCACTATCGGCTAGTAAATTAGGTAGTGCTTACGCCCGCTCTATATATCTGAATTCAACCATACTTTCATAACACATAAATAGTTTTCTTATTAAGCCGTACTGGCCACGTTTTGAAATTTAACGGCTCAACATTGTCGCAAGCATAACCTTACGTAGCTAGTCCATATGGAGGGTGGTCAATGCATTAATTTTAGTAAAAATCTACCATTCGAAGATTATTTTTTATCCCATATGTGGTAGTTCGTGAGCCTATTGGGCCCATTCTTTATCATCATATTTTTTTTTTTTTTTTATGTAATCGAATTGACAAACAAGCATGCAGTTCACATTGATGCTAAGTGACGACTGCAGCCTATACACACCCACACAAAGACCACGATCAAAATGCAGATGCGTTACCACTCCTGAGGCCTAAGGTGTTATGCCTCTGTGCCGGAAATTACAGGGCCGTACATTACCACCTGACCGGAACACGATAGTGCTGAATACTACCATTTAGCGACAAGTATATTAGGTAATGCGGTGGTGCCTACGCCCGCGAGCTCCGTCACTGGAGCTCTACTACCAGTAAAATCAATCAAAAATTATTATCATCATCAGCTATAAGACGTACGTACTGGACGAAAGTCGCCCCAAGATCGCCACAACGTACCGTCCTGGGCCACTCTTATACAGCGAATACTTGAGACCTTCACGTTGGTCAATTTCGTGGGAGGCGGCCAACGCTTCGTATCAACAAGAAGTACATAATTGGTTTACAGTAAATAATCTTGCATTAAATAGTAAAAAAACTAAATGTATTCGTTTTACTCTTCGAAATGTCAAAAGTAAAGAAGGGGAAATATTCTTCAACAATAATAAAACACAATTTGTTAGTGAAGCTCTCTTCTTGGGTATAACGCTTGATTCAAAATTGCAATGGGGTCCTCATATTAAACTGTTAGGAAAACGTCTAAGTTCTGCTGCTTATGCCGTCAGGAAGATTAGACAGTTAACGGATGTCGACACTGCGAGACTCGTTTATTTCAACTACTTTCACAGTGTCATGTCCTACGGTATTTTGTTGTGGGGTCGGGCAGCTGAAATTGATTCAATATTTATATTACAAAAGAGAGCTATTAGAGCGATATATAACTTAAATAGTCGTGACTCCTTGAAAGAATTATTCAAGCAAATAAATATAATGACGGTCCCTTGCCAATATATTTATGAAAATATATTGTATGCTAGGAAACACTTGCACTTATTTAAGAAAATTAATGATATACATACTTATAATACCAGAAATAAAAATAAATTAGTATTTCCAAGTTTTCGCCTGTAGAAAACACATACATGTTTCTTAACATGTTGTATACAGTTTTATAACAAAATTCCGCCCAACATTCTTGAACTTACAGATAATAAATTCAAGTCATGTATTAAACGCACACTATGTAAAAATGCGTACTATAGACTCGATGACTATTTAAGGATAGAGATGCCTGGACAAATGCTGGTCTAGCTTCACAAGACTAAACGATAATCTTTTGAAATGAATGTGCACTGTACTTGATATTGTAAAACATAGTTATAAGTGTCATATTGTGAAAATAGTTTTAAGGAACATAGTTTGAAAAGACCCTACTGAGTTTTGTTTTGGCAGGTTTTTTCTCAGTAATGTGGGCTTTGGAACTCTGCCAGTGAATGACAAAGAATGTCCCATATTTTTTTTGTTTAGTCTTATCTTGCCGTTTGTAAAAGAGAGTATGGAACATTCTGTTGAAACCTATTTTTATTATTAGGTATATAACATATTAATCAACGTATCAGTTGTTATTCGCTTTAATTTTATATTTGTAATTTGACCTATCACAAGCAAATTCTATTATTTCCAAGTGATTAAATGAATTTTTGAGTTTTGAGTTTTTGAGTTTTTATCCCGGTACGTGGTCGCCACTCGAGAACTCTTCTACCTCAACGACCGTTGGTTCTTCGAGCTATGCGCTGCACGCTGCCACAGAGTTTCATTATTTGGCTACTTCGGTTCTATGCAGATCTCCTCATTTAGCAGGGTTACCTAGCTCTTTCCATCACCCTACGTAAACCTTGAGCCTTCTTAGAAAGCCCATGATGAGCGACCACTTTTCAATTACGTATGTCATCACTGGCAAAGAACTTCGTCATAAGATCCTGGCATAAATTGGATTGGAAGTTCTCTCTCTTCGTAGTATCAGAATCAGAATCAGAAACTCATTTATACATTTAGGGTGACAGGCACCTCTTATGACACGTCAAAAACAAACAAAATAAATTAAAGTGAATAACAATTGATATACATGTCAAACAAGATAAAAAAATTATGTAAAGTCAAGAATATCACTAAGATAAAACTAAATGTAATAAACTAATGTAAAAAGTATATCAGTAGAATGTCTCATTTCCCCTTTACAAACTGATAACAAAGAATAAAGGAAAAGAAAAAGAGTCATTCTTTGTCATTCACCGGAAAAGTTCCAAAGGCCAATATGACCTGAGAAAAACTTGCCGGAAAAAACTCAGTCGGCTCTTTTAAAAATATCTCTTAGGCATATTTTTACAATTTTCCATAATTAAACAAGCTTAAAATTAACAATATAATATCAACATCACACTTTGATTATTACATTTAAAACACCCTTGTGGAGCTAGATCAGCATTTAGCCAAACATTTCTATCCTTGAGATAGTCCTCGAGTTTATAGTAAGCCTTTTTACATAGAGTGCGTTTAATTAATGCTTTGAATTTACTATCGGTGGGTTCAGCAATTTCGGATGGGATCTTGTTATAAAATTCTACACTATATTTTAGGAAAGATGTATTAGTTTTCATCAGTCGAAAACTTGGCAGAGACAACTTGTTCTTATTCCTCGTATTATAACTATGCCTATCGGAGATTTTATCAATCAGATGTAAATTTTTCCTCGCGAAAAGTATATTTTCATAGATGTAATGGCAAGGGACTGTCATTATATTTATTTCTTTAAATACGAGTAGTTCTTTCAAAGAATCACGACTACGTAAGTTATACACCGCTCTAATGGCCCTCTTCTGTAATACAAAAATTGATTGTATGTCAGCCGCTCGACCTTACAATAAAATACCAACAGGACATGATACTGTGAAAATAGCTAAAATAAAAAAGTCTTGCAGTGTCTATATCAGTTAATTGCCTAATTTTTCTAACAGCATAAGCTGCGGCACTCAGACGTTTCGCTAACTGCCTAATATGTGGTCCCCATTGTAACTTCGAGTCAAGCGTTATTCCCAAGAAGGTAGCGTCATCAACGAATTGAATTTTGTCATTGTTTATAAAAATGTCGCCTTCTTTACTTTTTACATTAGGGAGGGTAAAACGGATACATTTGGTTTTTTTACTATTCAGTGCAAGATTATTGACAGTAAACCATTTATGTACTTCTCCTATGACCTTATTTACAGTATCGTAATCTGGATTTCGTCTGTTCACTTTAAAAACTATTGAAGTATCGTCTGCAAATAAAGAGCTAATAGTCGTAGCGGCTTCCTACGTACTGGACCACTGCATAATTTCTCAAGAGTATTAAAAATTTTTACTGGTGGTAGAGCTCCAGTGACGGAGCTCGCTGGCGTAGGCACCACCGCATTACCTGATTTACTTGCCGCTAAATGGTAGTGTTCAACACTATCGTGTTCCGGTCAGGTGGTAATGTACGGCCCTGTAATTTCCGGCACAGAGGCATAACACCTTAGGCCTCAGGAGTGGTAACGCATTTGCATTTTGACCTTGGTCTTTGTGTGGGTGTCTATAGGCTGCAGTCATCACTTAACATCAATGTGAACTGTATGCTTGTTTGCCACTTCAATCACATAAAAAAAAAAAAAACCTTAAAAAACTAAACATAATATAAGTCAACCTCCTTAAACTATTTTTTCTTGCAAACTGTAAACACATTACAATACGGTGTAACAGGAACTCGTTTCACCGAAATTCGTTCCGATAAACTGTACAACTCAGGGAACAGAAGTTGTGAGTAGTGTTGGGTTCCCTTATTTTTAAGGACGCGGTCAAACTTTTGGAAAACGAATTTCATTCGGCGAATGGCCGCGACAATTTTATCTCTTGCTAAAGTTTTAACGTTGCATGAGGCCAAAAGTTTTTATGGCATGATAAGTCAAATAAAGAAAAAGTTTTCTCGGATACCAGGTTGTATCGGTATGTTTAGGAATGTGTTGTTTTAAAACACATTAAGACTAGTTACTATAGTTGGAGTCTGCTGGCTCTTCACATTTTGACAAAAGCCTCTCTATAAGGGGGATAACACATCGCCACGCTTGGTATGTGGATTGAGGTAGTTTTATTGCGGGACGCTGTTGCCCATCCCGCGTTATTGCATTTGCTACCGCTTTATTACAAAGGTTTGACCGCCATTGTTCGGTTTCCTGACTGCACTAGTGGAAGGATCCCTTACCTGTGAAAGCCGAAAAAATATGATTATGTAGGTAAATGTACGATTTTTTTTTATTGTTTTTTTTTTACGTAATGGAAGTGGTAAACAAGCATGCAGTTCACATTGATGTTAAGTGATGACTGCAGCCTATAGACACCCACACAAAGACCAAGGTCAAATGCAGCCTACGCCCGCGAGCTCCGTCACTGGAGCTCTACCACCAGTAAGTTTCATACAACATTATTTTAATACATATTTATTACTGGTGGTAGAGCTCCAGTGACGGAGCTCGCGGGCGTAGGCACCACCGCATTACCTAATATACTTGCCGCTAAATGGTAGTGTTCAGCACTATCGTGTTCCGGTCAGGTGGTAATGTACGGCCCTGTAATTTCCGGCACGGAGGCACAATAACTTAGGCCTCAGAAGTGGTAACGCATCTGCATTTTGACCTCTGGTCTTTATGTGGGTGTTTATAGGCTGCAGTCATCACTTAACATTAATGTGATTACAAAGAAAAAAAAAACATACATATTTGAAAAATAGTTGGAAAAAGAATTTCTGCTTCAATTTAATCCATCCACTGACTTAAAGAATTTAACAAAATCAAACATGTATGTGTGTGCACCTCGCTTCCGATCGGTCGGCATGGAGGTCATTGGGGGAGGCCTATGTTCAGAAGTGGACGTCCTATGGCTGATATGATGATGTATGTATGTATTCTCACACCAAGTCTCCTAAGGCAGATAGTGTAGAGCGCTAGATATTCCGATTCTGACACACTTGGTGCTTCTACATTCATAATTTTCTTTATGACTACATGCACGCCGATTCCTAGACTCTACCATCAAACTAAACCCCACAATTTAACTAAATCTTGGTGAGCATAATGTTTAATTAATCAACGCCCACGCTTACTTATTTATACTCCAAGATTCAAATCAGATACTCATTGAAGTAGTAAGAAAAGTAAGTCAACTAAAGCAGAAAGTAACTCAAAAGGATAAACATCTCGCCTCCAGCTAAATATGTCAGCGCTGCAGATTGCGGAGGGACCTTTGAAATGTTCTGTGATTAAATCATGACCCTTTATAAAGATCAGGTATTTTGTTGGTGTATTTTCTATAGCGTGATACGAATAGTAAAGAGATTTGACCAGCCAACGTATTACTGGGATTGAAATATCTGAATTAACTTTTCGATTAATCGGCCAAATCTCGACAAATAACGAAAGATTCTGGTGGTTATTTTCGCAGAATCGAAGAAACTGTAATTACCTTAACCTAGCCTTGAGTTCACTTTATACTCCAGAGTGAATTGGGCTCATTGCGAATTTACTATTTAAAAATATTTGTTCAGTCGTCCAATTTTATTCCAAAAACCATTGGAAATTTGAATTAAAATCTTTTATGTGATTTTAGTAACAAAGACGGAAGCTTAGTGTGTAACAGTCTTAAAGAAGTCTTTTCACTCCTGCGGTCTAATTGCCACTGCTTAGAAATAACGGGGCCATATATAATCATCGACCCGGAATATTATAGTCCTGAATACATATGATATATGAGAGTAGATAAAAATCACTTAAATAATACAAAACTTCAACTACTTTCCATTATATTTTTTTATATGTAAAGAAGGTGGCAAACAAGCATGCAGGTCACATTGATGTTAAGTGATGACTGCAGCCTATGACACACAGACTAGAGGTAAAAATGCAGATTCATTGCCCTGAGACCTTAGTTATAATGTCTGTGTGATAGTTATTACGGGGTCATACTATCTTTCTTTAATTAAATATCAAAGCATATGCAAAGAAGAAGGTATCGTATTTTGTTCCTAATCGCATATGTCTCATGTGTTTACAAACGCCCTAAGCCGACCATTGGACCAGCAAGGGTCTCTCTAAGGCAGTTGCGTTTGCCACTTGCCCGGTGAAGGAGGCTAGTGTCGTTTCGAGACGATCCCCTTAAATAAGTCTAAAATAAAATCGTATTTGTAAGCCATTATTTACGTTTATTTTCTATTTTTATGACGAACTCGTTTATACATAGAATTGTGGAGGAACGGGTGGAAGTGTTCCTCCGGCGAAAAGGGAGGATCCTCCGGCCAGGCGAGGTGAAAGCGCCTGGCGGGCCGCGGCCTAACGGTTGACGTTGGGAAGTTGTATATATGCCAACTCTTGAGAAATCTTCCTATGTGCGATGTAATTCGAATGCACGCCATCTACCGTACTGGACAAGTACTATGAGGTTTTTCATATGTGTTCCAGTAGTTGGTGCCTTAATGTAGTGGACGCTACAGAATAAAATAATTGCTTCAAGTATAGTACAAGTAACTGCCTCAGAATCCTAGTAGTAGCAGGCCACTACTACTACTGGGGCCCTTGGGTTCGATTCCCAGGTTGAGGTCTATTAGAGATAAGGGTGTAAAATCTCGTGTGAGATTTTTACATTTTCTCGAATTTCCAGTACTTCGGAGTTTGGTAATGTGCCCGGAGATGTCAATAGGCTCGCCACCTGTTACATGGGTCAAGACGTAACCGGCGAATTGTGGGTATTTGCATGTATGCTTGAATGCATGCATTTACCTGCTGCCTCTTCGGGGATTACAGGTGTGAAGTTACGTATAACAAGTACCCCAGTAGTTTGTCCAACATTGTGACATTGTCCTTTTGAGTCTCATTACTTCAACACTGTCTGTACAACGAACTAAATAAAAACAAAACTGCAAGTTCTGTAAATTGTTTCAATAGAAACGATAAGCTTTCAAGATCTAATCGTCGTGTTAGGAGAACAATAGTTTAATTGCCGTTCAAGTATCAGCAATTAAGTACAATCTGAGATCGAAGTGCGCAAAGTTTATAGTGCTTTGAAGATAGTCGTGTTGATATGTAGGCGTACACTGTTTCCTAGTTTAGTTGTTTAGCTGTGAACTCGTATATTTAAAATATTAAAATAGTGACTGCCTCAGGAGCCTAGTGGAAGCAGGTTACTACACACACACAAACACACACACACACACACACACACACACACACACACACACACACAGGGAATCAACACAGGGTTCGATTCCCGGGTAGGGGGCTATCAGAGATAATGATGTAAAGTCATTTATCTCCGGTTCTATTGTGATTTTTCAATTTTCTGGAAATATCCCAGGCTCGCCACCTGTTACATGGGCCATGTTACTTTAGTCATTAAAGGGTACTGAATTTTTTGAAATCTCGTGGTAGAGACCAAATATTTTATTATTTTAAAATTGATGACTAGTTAGGAAATAAATGAGTACATTCAATATATATTCAATGCGAATGTGGATGGTTGCAGAGGCCCAGGAAGACCAAGACTGACCTACCACGACCAAATAGGTCGAGTTCTGTCTAATGGTGGGGTCAAAAGTCTTAGGAATCGGCGTGCATGTATGAAGAGAATGATGAAGGTAGACGAGGCACGAGAGGTATGTCAGGAACGAGATATCTGGCGTACACTCTCTGCCTACCCCGTTAGGGACCTGGCGTGAAGATACATACATACATACATTCAATATAGTTCCATAGGAACACCGTTGCGTTATCAGAATAATTGCAACATAAATAATAAAATTGAAAGTATTTCATCAAGTCGTACGCAGTGTAACCAATCACTAACAATGTTATTCGGACGTGTCTACTGGGAAATTATTAGCCTGGCTTCCTGTACTGTCAATAATTACCCTTTGAAACTTACTCTTACTTGGTTTGGTTAAGTTCCTGAGCTTATTCCTGGGAGCCATTCTATTAATGATCACAACTTGCACACGTGGAGGATAAGGCAGAAATCAATTTGTGACTTAGTTTTCAAGGTTACTAGATTTGACTTCGATAACTTTTTTTAATGTATTTGGCAAATAAGTTCACATCGATGTGAAGTGATGACTGTAGCCTATAGACACTTACACAATGACCAGAGGTCAAAATACAGATGCGTTGCCCTGAGCCCTGCCAACCCTGAGACCTTAATTGTCATGTCTCTGTGATAGATATTACGGGGCCATTCATTATTCATCTGACCGGAATGTTACTGCTGAACACTACCATTTAGCGGCAGATAGATTAGGTAACGCGGTGGTGCCTACGCCCTCAAGCTCCTACACTGGCACTCTACCACCATGTAAAATTTCAACGTAACTTCACGCCTGTAATCCTCGAAGGTGTAGGCAGAGGTAAATGCACGCATTCAAGCATTCACCCACGATTCACGGGTTTCGTTTTGGCCCCATGTAACAGGTTACCAAACTCCGAGGTACTTATTACCTACTGGGGAAACTTCCAGAAAATGGAAAAGTCCCAATATAGCCAAAGGTTGCTTACTGCCTAGCCGCTAATATTGTCACAATTTGGAAAAATTACTATTATTGATACTTGTTGGTAACACGCATGGCCTCGCGGCTGGTGTAGATCGTAAGCGATCTACTCGGTTAAGCGATACGGGTGCGGTCGGGTTTGTGATGGGTGACCGCTAGTGGCAAATTAAATTAAATTAGTTTCCGTGCTTCGGGGGACACGTTAAGCCGTCGGTCCCGGTTGCTATCGTCTCGACGTGACGACCTAAACGCCCACTGCTAAAAAATTTTGGAAGAGAATTCTTCCACTACTGCAGTCAGTCAACCGAACAATGGTGTTAAAAGTTAAAGAAAAAACGGAAAGCAAAATTTGACTTCGGGCAGGAATCGAACCTGCGACCTGCAAATAGCATATCCCCCTATGCGGAGGTTTCGCTTTTGGTCCAGCAGTGGACATGTCCTATGCAGAGATTTTGGTCTGCCAGTGGACATCCTTCGGCTGATATTATGTTGATGATTCAAAGATATAGAAATAATTTTTAATTTCAAATTAGGCGCGTCCTCACAGAACGAGCCGCCTCGCGCGGCAATTGCGTACGAACAGCTTTGCTGGGCATGGCTCGGGCGCTCGGTCGCCTGCGATAACCAAGGCACGTCCACACAGTACTGGCTGCCTCGCGCGGCAAATCTCGCACGTCCAACACTAGATGGCTCGGGCGCTCGGTCGCCCGCGCTAACCGAGGCACGTCCACACAGCACTAGCTGCCTCACGTGGCAAATCTCGCGAGGCTGCTCGCTCTGTGTGAACACGCCCAACATTAGATGGCTTGGGCGCTCGGTCAGCCGCGCTAACCGAGGCACAGCCTCGCGAGGCATTTGCCGCGCGAGACAGCTAGCTCTGTGTGGACGCCTAGAATAATGACAACAGGAAATTGAGGACAAAATGAATATGTTATTAATGCAACTGCAGACTAAGAGAATGTTAAACTATGCATACCGTGTTAGTGCGTGATTACTCTCTGAGGACCAAGATAAGACTCTGTACATTTTGTACATTGAAAATATTGAAACAATAAATACCAGCGGATGTTACTAGATCGATACCGAACACAAATTTGTAATAATAAGTCCCGACGCCCAGCGTCCCGATGCCCAGCATCCCGACGCCCAGAGGCCCGACGTCCTGCGTCCCAACGCCCAGCGTTCCAACGCTTAGCGTCCCGACGTCCAGAGGTCCGACGCCCAGCGTACCGACGCCCAGCGTCCCGACGCCCAGCGCCCCGACGCCCAGCGTGCCGACGCCCAGCGTCCCGACGCACAGCGTCCCGATGCTCTGCGTCCCGATGCCCAGCATCCCGACGTCGAAGGTCTCGACGCTCAGCGTTCCGACGTCAAGCGTCCCGACGCCTGACTATATTTTGGGATTACTGATGGTAGAGCTCCTGTGTCGGAGTTCGCGAGCGTAGGCCGCATCACCTAAACTATTTGTCGCTAAATGGTAGTGTTCAGCACTATCGTGTTTCGGTCAGGTGATATTGTATGACCCTGTAATTTCCGGCATAGAGGCATAATACCTTAGGCCTCAGGAGTGGCAACACATCTACACTGAAATCTTTGGTTTCATGTAGGCTACAGTATTGTCAACTGTACGCTTGTTTGCCACATGACATACAAAAATGATCTTCATAAAATAGTCAACAATCTGCAAGTCACTCTGTGAATCTCAAAAAATATTTTCACACACTATAATACCAATGGAATATAAATCCGCTTAAAATATCAAAAGTCAGTATAATAGTCTCAAGTCAAACAGTTCAGCGATGTATTTACCCTTGTGAGTTCACAAGATTTATAATGTAAACTCTGTGAGTTGACTTTCTTTGTGTCACACTGTTACCCGCTTTAAAATGGCACTGGAGTTGCAAGTCAAGGAAGATAGCGATTTTTAAAGAAAAATGGAAAGAAAAATTTGACTTCAGGCGAGGCTCGAACTCGCGACCTACTGGGAATCTAGTCCAGCCGCTCTTCCAATTGAGCTACTGAAGCCCTGCCCGATTTGTCAAATCTTTCCTTCACATCTATTGCATTGCTTTATGGTAGCAGCAGCGCCATCTATTACCAACTATGCTAGTTAGGCAACCGATATAATAGACTTTTCAGTTTATTGAATATCGTAAAGAAGTCGCTTTTACCCTTAATAATTGTTTTATATTATTTCGCATTAACACATGCTTGTGAAATATATTTTATTTTTAAAGAAAAATGGAAAGAAAAATTTGACTTCAGGCGAGGCTCGAACTCGCGACCTACTGGGAATCTAGTCCAGCCGCTCTTCCAATTGAGCTACTGAAGCCCTGCCCGATTTGTCAAATCTTTCCTTCACATCTATTGCATTGCTTTATGGTAGCAGCAGCGCCATCTATTACCAACTATGCTAGTTAGGCAACCGATATAATAGACTTTTCAGTTTATTGAATATCGTAAAGAAGTCGCTTTTACCCTTAATAATTGTTTTATATTATTTCGCATTAACACATGCTTGTGAAATATATTTTATTTTTAAAGAAAAATGGAAAGAAAAATTTGACTTCAGGCGAGGCTCGAACTCGCGACCTACTGGGAATCTAGTCCAGCCGCTCTTCCAATTGAGCTACTGAAGCCCTGCCCGATTTGTCAAATCTTTCCTTCACATCTATTGCATTGCTTTATGGTAGCAGCAGCGCCATCTATTACCAACTATGCTAGTTAGGCAACCGATATAATAGACTTTTCAGTTTATTGAATATCGTAAAGAAGTCGCTTTTACCCTTAATAATTGTTTTATATTATTTCGCATTAACACATGCTTGTGAAATATATTTTATTTTTAAAGAAAAATGGAAAGAAAAATTTGACTTCAGGCGAGGCTCGAACTCGCGACCTACTGGGAATCTAGTCCAGCCGCTCTTCCAATTGAGCTACTGAAGCCCTGCCCGATTTGTCAAATCTTTCCTTCACATCTATTGCATTGCTTTATGGTAGCAGCAGCGCCATCTATTACCAACTATGCTAGTTAGGCAACCGATATAATAGACTTTTCAGTTTATTGAATATCGTAAAGAAGTCGCTTTTACCCTTAATAATTGTTTTATATTATTTCGCATTAACACATGCTTGTGAAATATATTTTATTTTTAAAGAAAAATGGAAAGAAAAATTTGACTTCAGGCGAGGCTCGAACTCGCGACCTACTGGGAATCTAGTCCAGCCGCTCTTCCAATTGAGCTACTGAAGCCCTGCCCGATTTGTCAAATCTTTCCTTCACATCTATTGCATTGCTTTATGGTAGCAGCAGCGCCATCTATTACCAACTATGCTAGTTAGGCAACCGATATAATAGACTTTTCAGTTTATTGAATATCGTAAAGAAGTCGCTTTTACCCTTAATAATTGTTTTATATTATTTCGCATTAACACATGCTTTTGAAATATATTTTATTTTTAAAGAAAAATGGAAAGAAAAATTTGACTTCAGGCGAGGCTCGAACTCGCGACCTACTGGGAATCTAGTCCAGCCGCTCTTCCAATTGAGCTACTGAAGCCAGGAAGGAATAACGCCCACGGGCTAGAGGAGTGCGTGGCGCGGAACGCAACGGCTTGTTTTTCGGGTTTATAACTAACGAGTAGTTTATAAAGTTAAGAGAGGAAGAGAATTGGCTCTACAAAAATGATTACTTTTTCATTACGGACAGACAAACGGACAGACAAATCCACGAGCTGTTATGTAAGGGTCTTATTTTCTTTCATTTTGGGATACGGAACTCTAAGAAAAATATTTTATTTTGAACTCAATATTTGCTTTGATTTATTTTGTCCTGCTCTAATCTTTTGTATTGTACCACACTCAAACTTGAGAACGGTTTAAATTGCTTTTTCAGACACAGCGTCTATTCGAAGTACTAACAACAGTTTCTTCGCGATATTAGTCTCGGATCAAGTTTAAACGGTTTTTGTCGGAAAAACAAAAGAAAAATAGTTACTTTGTATGCAAAGATGAACGGAAGATTTCCAGTCCACAGATCCCTTTAACTCAAAATCAATCTAGACCGATACATAAATACTGTTAATACATTAGGTACATGTCATTCTATTTGGAACAAAATTAGGCATTTAATAGGTTGGGGAAAAAGTCTTTTCGCATTATAGTATGTATGAACTTGTAATAAAATCTCTTTGGCTGTAGCATTTGTATCTGGCTGGTTTGGGTATCATTGAAAGTTAAAATTTTAAAGATCATAATTCCAAATTCAAATTAGGCAAATGTGTGATTTTCATTTGTTTTTCGTACTGTCAAGATGAGTGAATCTAATGAAGAATTTCGATACATTTTAAAATTTTACTACAAAAAAGGTACAAATGCAACGCAAGCCGCGAAAAAAATTTGCGATGTTTATGGACCTAGTGCAGTATCTATGAGAGTAGCACAAATTTGGTTTAAGCGTTTTCAATCCGGAAATTTTGATGTCAAAGATGCACCTCTCTCTGGTCGCCCTATTACGGATAAAATGAATGCCATTTTTGAAAAAGTGGAGCAAGACCGACATATCAGTAGTTACGACGTAGCTGAAGAACTGAGAATTAATCACAAAACAGTTTTGGCGCATTTGAAAAAAGCTGGGTACAAAAAAAGCTCGATATTTGGGTACCTCACGAGCTCACTGAAAGAAACCTAATGAAGTGTACTCGTTTGTGATTCTTTATTACGACGTAATGAAACCGAATCATTTTTGAAGAAGCTGATAACTGGTGATGAAAAGTGGATCACGTACGACAAGAACGTGCGAAAAAGGTCGTGGTCAAAGGCCGGTCAGACTTCACAGACTGTGGCGAAACCCGGGTTAACTCGCAATAAGGTGATGTTGTGTGTGTGGTGGGATTGGAAGGGCATTATTCATTATGAGCTATTACCACCAGGCAGGACTATCGATTTTGAACTCTACTGCAAACAACTGATGAGATTAAAGCAAGAAGTTGAGAGAAAGCGGCCGGAATTGATCAACAGAAGGGGTGTGGTGTTTCATCATGATAACGCTAGACCTCACACATCTATAGCCACTCAGCAAAAATTAAGAGAGTTTGGCTGGGAGGTGTTAATGCATCCGCCGTATAGTCCTGACCTTGCACCTTCAGATTTCCACCGGTTTCGGTCTCTTCAGAATTCTTTATGAAATGTTAGGTTAACATCACGAGAGGACTGCCAAATCCACTTGTCGCGGTATTTTGATGAGAAGTCCCAAAATTTTTATAGCAATGGGATCATGTCCCTACTTACAAAATGGCAAAAGGTTATCGAACAAAATGGTACATACATACTTTAGTTAAATTTAAATAAACTATATTAAATAATGTTTTGAATTACCTTAAAAAATGCGAAGAAACTTTTTCCCCAACCTGTATTTCAAGTGATAATAAACTAGTATTTTAAGAGCCTGCGACGCCCAGACCTTCGTAATATTATAAAACCTGGAAATTCTTTTATATATGTCCCCTATACAGGTATAAACAAAACCAAAATATACAACCTGGGTAGCGGTGGCTTTGGCAGGTAACAGGTAGTAAAGGTGAGTGAAGAGGTGAGTTTCAAATTTGTGATAGTATAAAACTTAGTTTTCATATATTTTAACTTACAATCATATTAGAAACCGCCTCGTCTATCGGCGGACACTTTGGACGGTGGCAACCCCTTGCCAGACACCCTCACAGTCTAATTATTTATAAATCTACTTTCGTCATAGTATAAAATCTGACTTTTATATATGTTATTCAGAAAACTATACGAATAATGTTTCCACAATTCCCAGTCACTTTCGATGGTTCCCCTATCTTCCCAGGCACATTGAAGTCTACTCCAGGCGTGCGCGCGATAAATAAACATGTACGTTGGTGCGAGTGAAATAGCATGATCGGTCCACGGCGATCTCTTTTGGCGCATCAGCTGTCTCGTACTCCGTAATATATATTGTGTAGTGTGAACTGTTATACGTACAGAAACCGTTGAATAATAATTTGTTATAAAAGTGAGGGAAAATTAATTTTGTTCTGAAGAGACATTAAAGAAATGTCAAACTGACGATCCGCTTAGCCCAGCGGTGTGAGATGACCGTTTAATTCGAAGGGTCACCGGTTCGATCTCCGCACCGGGACCAATATTTGTATGGGCTACAGATATTTGTTTCGGGTCTGAGTGTTTGTGTATGTGTTATATGTGTATAACGGTACCCACGACACAGGTCTATACCTTCTGTGGGGCTGTGAGTGTAAGCGTAAGCGTATTTTTATAACTGAAGGTCAGAAAAAAACATAACCTTAAATATGCGAACATTATTTTACCTGATAAATATACAGATGGAGGTTATTACCGAAAATGCCATAAAACATTCACAGTCGTACTACAATTCTGAGCCTGCAGATTTTCAAAAAGAAAAAAGAGTAAACAAGAAGTCGTTCAGTGTAGACAACTCATCGCCAGATACACCGGTAGTACCTGAGTTAACTACTGAACTCGCAACAAAATCTCCGACACTATTATACCAAACTTTATTTTTTTAATTTTGTTTTGTAATGGCTATAATTAAAAGAATTAAATTATACGATCTAAGTTATTTTCTCTCCTTATAGTAAAACCAACATACATAAAAATTGATCTCCTTAACTTTAAACTTTTGTATGTATGTATCTTGACGCCAAGTCCCTAACGGGGTAGGCAGCGAGTGTAGAGCGCCAAATATCCCGGTCCTAACAAACCTCTCGTGCCTCGTCTACCTTCATCATTCTCTTTATACATGCACGCCGATTCCTAAGACTTTTGACCCCACCATCATACAGAACTCGACCTATTTGGTCATGGTAGGTCAGTCTTGGTCTTCCAGGGCCTCTGCAACCATCCACATTCGCATTGTATATCTGTTTAGTCATTCGCTCATTCGACATTCTTTCTATATGCCCGAACCATCGGAGCATGCCTTTTTTCATTTTTACACCGATACTATAATTCACACAAAGCCTCTTTCTTACATCTTCATTACGAACGCGATCGGTGAGTGATACACCGCAGATCTTGCACAAAGATATCATCTTGACCGCGTTTAACTTACTTTCATGTTCTTTCCTGCATACCCAGCTCTCGCTTCCATATGAAAGCGTTGGAGTAAGTACAGCATTATGTACAGCTAGTCGAGCCCGCTGGCTGAGATGTTTAGATTCTAGCAGCTTACCCAACGCTCCATTCACGCAATTCCCAGCAAGCACTCTTCTTTCTATGTCGGTGGTGTACCTACCATCCTTGCTAAAAGCACATCAAGATATACAATTTCATCAACCTGTTCTTACACTGCATCATCTACTACTACCCTTGCATTTGTTCTCTGTTCATCTCTTTCAAATACTAATACTTTAATTTTATTTTACTGGTGGTAGAGCTCCAGTGACGGAGCTCGCGGGCGTAGGCACCACCGCATTACCTAATATACTTGCCGCTAAATGGTAGTGATCAACACTATCGTGTTCCGGTCAGGTGGTAATGTACGGCCCTATAATTTCCGGCACAGAGGCATAACACCTAATACCTCAGGAGTGGTAACGCATCTGCATTTTGACCTTGGTCTTTGTGTGGGTGTCTATAGGCTGCAGTCATCACTTAACATCAATGTGAACTGCATGCTTGTTTACCACTTCCATTACATTAAAAAAAAAAAAAAAATCTACATTCAATTTTAAGCCTTTCTTCACAATCCTCTTTCATGACTGTGACTAGTGCTTGTAGCCCAGATGGTGTAGAGCTAACAATTACCGCATCATCTGCGCAAAGCAGACAGTTCACCACTAAGTCACCCATACGAACTTCCACATCCATCTACTTCACCCTCTGGAGGCATTTGTCCAGATATATCATAAACAGCCTAAACGAAAGCACGCAACCCTGTCTGACACCGATGTTAACATCAAACCAGGGTGACATGTTACCATCTACCCGTACACATGCTTTAACTTTAAACTTCTAGAATTGAATTTTATCATCGACTGCCGATTTTTCTTATTATTTTCTGCACAATACTTAAAATTAATAGATATATTTTACAACTTTATTAAATCATACTCGTAACTTGATTCCATAAAATTCAAATTACAGTTAAATGCAAAATTTAATGATAATTTGCAAAAGTCAATAGCGTAATGAATCGCATTCAATTTTGACTAGTTGTGCCCGCGACTTCGCCCGCGTGAGAATTTATGATTGTTCAGTACCTACCCGGATGAAGTCGTGGGCGCAGCTGTTATAAAAGTAGTATCGTTGCAGCCGTTCCCAAGATATGCCCCGCCAAACAGACAGACAAAAATTGTAAAAAATGATATTTTGGTATATGTATATGTGCATTTAGTAAAAAGCGGTTATTTTAATATTACAAACAGACACTCCAATTTTATTTGTTTGTATAGATTTTATATTTTGTTGATATAAAAATATCATTAATTTATTTTTTTTAATTTAACTGTAATAATCGGTTATAAATCTACATAATTAATTTTTTTGATAAATTTAGAGTATAGATCGTGCTATCTCACTCGCACCAACGTACTTAAATATTCATCGCGCGCACGCCTGGAGTAGACTTCAATGTGCCTGGGAAGATAGGGGAACCATCGAAAGTGACTGGGAATTGTGGAAACATTATTCGTATAGTTTTCTGAATAACATATATAAAAGTCAGATTTTATACTATGACGAAAGTAGATTTATAAATAATTATACTGTGAGGGTGTCTGGCAAGGGGTTGCCACCGTCCAAAGTGTCCGCCGATAGACGAGGCGGTTTCTAATATGATTGTAAGTTAAAATATATGAAAACTAAGTTTTATACTATCACAAATTTGAAACACAATTTTACTCACATTTACTACCTGTTACCTGCCAAAGCCACCGCGACCCAGGTTGTATATTTTGGTTGTGCTTATACCTGTATAGGGGACATGTATAGAAGAATTTCCAGGTTTTATAATATAACGAAGGTCAGAATATAGGATCAAATTGTTTGTAAATTTTTGCTGTCAATTTTTTTGAATGTAATCTTGTGGTAGAGTGAAAACTGATTTTATCAGTGATTCACATACCTACGTGTCATATAATTTCCTTTCAACTTTTATTCTCAAATAAAAATCAGCGTGTTCTTTCTCTTATTCTCTTATAAATATAGGACTTATAAGCAACCGGCGCTCCGTTTTTATGTGTATCCGGAAAGCCGGAATTGCGAAATTTGTTCTGAAAAAAAAAAAATATAATATATAAATATTGTATCATCGGCTTTATATTATAATCTGTTGAAAATAGGACCCGGCAGACAGTTTTTTTTATGTATTGTATATGTATAGTAAAATAAACACGTTCGTTTTCTTTACACTGTGATACAATTAATTAAATTAAAATATACCGAAAACTATATTGTCGCCGTATAAAAGATACAGTCTCGTAGCATTTTGCTGACCATTTTCATTAAATTCTCACAGCAATCTATTCTTTGTTGTCCAAATAAGATAAAGGCTGTATCGAGGTCGAGCGACTTACTAGAAAACGCACTTGCCTTTGTTCCTAGGTCGGAGTTGAAATTTTTAGACTTAAATTAGGTCAAGACGTCGAGCCATGCTCTTAACGTTGGATTTTATTATTTGCATTTCATATTAAATATTTTCCTCTATGTATGCACTTCCACTTGTAAATATGAAACGACTTTAAGCTATTCACAGCGGTGTATTTCAACAACTGTTTATATTAATCCTCACAGTTCCCATGTGGTTAGAATATGATTGTTTTCTATAAACTGGTTTCATGGAAACAGTCTGAGGGTAGAAATGCCTTTGTGTGTGAACACTGAGTTGGTAAATAAGTGGTGTTGGATTCTGTCAATTGGGAGGACTCTATGTCTGCCGAGTATTAGATTTTTTTCTTTAAAGATCACAAATGAAATTGGCATCTGGTTAGCGCTCTTTTTATTACATAATTAGCTTGACAAACATTCTGACTTGATGGGAGACTGGCTACTTGATGGGAAGTGGTTACCGCGCAACACTTGATGTTTCAAATTTGCTGCAAGCCTTGTCAGATTTTACTGATGCCTATTTAAAAAAAATCCTAGTTATTATAGCGCTGAGGAATCACCTCGAAGGGGAATAGGCATGGTAGATGCCTAAGTCTAAGTCTTTGTGGGCCTCTGCAACCATCTACATTCGCATTACATGTGTTTAGTCATTCACTCATTCGACATTATTTCGTCATGCCCGAACCATCGGAGCATGCTTTTTTCATCTTTACACCGATGCTCTCATTCACACAAAACCACTTTTTATCATTTTTACCAGGAACGCGATCGCGATTAGCGGTACACCGTAATTTTCGAACACTAAAGTGTAAAATAAATAAGGTGTAATGGTCAGGTGGTAATGTACGGCCCTGTAATTTTCGGCACAGAAGCATAACACCTTAGGCCTCAGGAATGGTAAGGCATCTGCATTTTGACCTTAGTCTTTATGTGGGTGTCATAGGCTGCATTCATCACTTAACATCAATGTGAAATGCATGCTTGTATGCCACTTCCGTTACATAAATAAAATTAAACCATTGCTAAAAGTTAGTTAATACTATCTAATAAAACCATCCACGATCTGGCTTAAAATTATCAAGAAAGTTAGTACCGGTACTTTAAAGGCTCGATTTGAATCCACGTTTGGTTAGTCAAGTCACGATCCGTAGAATAAAACGGTTGAAAATTTTAAAATGGTTCGTGATCCTGTTCGCTTTCATTGTCTTTTTGAATGCGGATGTTAAAACGTTAATTTGTTAATCCGAGTATAATGCTAATTTAAAAATCTATTTAGTTTGAACTATTCTTTAAACTTTTTTATTTGTAAAGTTACGTCATTGAAATGCCTTATTATTTTATGTACCTTTCATAAAACCCTAATAGCCCCCACTGACGATCAGTTAAACTGATCAGTCTGACTGACGTTAAACTAAAATTTGATCGTCAATGGCGAATCATAAATCCACAATTTTAACTGAAGACGCGCCCGGAATTTTTCCGTACATTTCATAATCCAACCAGTGTTGCCAACTTAGTGGATTTTCCACTAAAGTTGGTGGTTTCAATCGCCCATTATTTTGGTCGACTAATAATATTACGCGTCAGATATTTTATAAGCTGAAAAAAACTTTTTTTTATGATATGAAGTGGAATAACAAGCATACAGTTTACATTGACGGTACGTAAGCCTGTAGCCTATAAACAACAACACGCAACCAGATATTTAAATGTAGATGCGTTGCCACTCCTGGGGTCTAAGGTATTAAGACTCTGTGCCGGAAATTATGGTGCCGTACAACACGTATCAGTGCATATCAGTCCGTACTAATAAATAGCTTCATTTGGTTGACCGTTATATAACGGGTATTTGATTACGGTCGAATGGACCATGGACAGGACATGGAAGTGTCCATGGTCCATTTGAAAGCTATCAAAAAACGTCTACGTCCCAAAGGACCGTAGGGACGCGATTTTTGTACCTACTTATTGTACGTTACGATGGTCTAACAAAACAAAGTAATATATTTTATATCACATTATACTAATATATTACAAGAGAACTATTAAATGCAAGTAATATATATAACTATTTATTACATACATAAAAACGTAATGTAACTTCACGCCTGTAATCCCCAAAGGGGTAGGCAGAGGTAAATGCATGCATTCAAGCGTACATGCAAACACCCACGATTCGCCGGTTACGTTTTTGGCCCATCAACAGGTGGCGAGACTGTTGCCCTCTCCTGGCACATTATCAAACTCCGCGGTACTGGGAAACTTCCAGAAAATGGAAAAATCTCAATAGAACCAGAGATAAAGGATTTTAAACCATTATCTCTGATAGCCCTGACCCGGGAATCGAACCCAGGACCTCCAGCGTAGTAGGTAATGTTATATACATAATAAATAGTTTCATGTATTTATATAATACATAACTATTTATTATATTCCATCAAACTAATATATTATACCAAACTAATATATTATAGCCAAAAAATAGCATAACGTTGTAACGAGTTATTGATAAATACCCGTTTAGTGGTTTTCTGGTGATTTTAAAGGGTGAATCTGGGGAAGAGCTAACATAACTGTTGCCAACACTGAATCACACTGAATCAAACGGTCAAGGTCAGGCGTCAACTAAGGTAGGTACGGCTAATATCGTCCACATTTTCAAATTTCTTGATTTTAATATTTGAATTGATTATTTCAAAAACAACATAAGTCACATTGAATTAACTTAGCAGGACAGACAAAACAGTATTATAAGTTAAACGAACATTGAAAACATGTATGTAGACATAATTTTCTTGTTTTCACAATAAAGGTGGACATTTATATTATGTTATTTTTACATTCATTCTGGAAAAAATGGGTCTAGCATTAATAAACGAAAATACGTATACATAGTAACTTAATTTCATTTATCTCACTTTCCTTTTATATTAAAAAAAAAACATACAAAAATTGTGTTTACAACTCTTCAATCTCTTCTGTAACTGTAGTCGGTCAATAATAAATAGTGTTTTAAAAATCCATAAACTGTATGATGGTTCCAACTTTTTGATGTCAGTCCCTTTTTTCGGATTCCGTACCTTAAAGGTTATAGGGTCCCTATTACTAAGCCTCCGCTGTCTGTCTGTCTGTCTATCTGTCTGTCTGTCCGTCTGTCCGTCCGTCCGTCTGTCACTAGGCAGTAGCCTTTTGCCAGACGGAGTGTAGTAGCAGAGTCTCATTTTCACAAATTATGTATTTCCGTTGCCGCTTTACATAGAGCAGACACACAGATGCACGAGCCACCGGCCACGATGGACCGGAGGGAAGTAGCCATATGCAGGCTTTGCAAGCCCAAATGGTCATACGCGTATAATAAAAACTAGTTGTAGCCAGACTGCTCATTAGACTAAATCTAGCTGTGCGGCTGAACTGACGTCCTGAATAATACCGATTTGCTCTGTTTCTTTGCTGTAAAAAGAAATCTGCCCCATCAAGTTTACAAATAGATAGCGTTACCTTACAAATGTAAGTATATTTTATTCACAAAATTATTATTTTATTCTGAAAGCTTTAAAATACGATAATATCGCTCGTGTTGTTTTGGACTGATGTAAACAACACAGACTGATAGATGTACCACATACGATACGCGGATCAGTCGAGCGACTGATCCGAGTTTGTTTCCGAGAAGCCACTGTCTCCGAGATGTTTAATTTTTATTTATTTATTTATTTATTTCAGGCAACAAATGTAAGACTATAAGAAAAACAAAGGCCCATATAAATATATACCTTACAGACTAACATACATAATAATAACACTATGAACTAACACTACACGTGATTACGGCGACGTGATGCGCGGTTTTTCTGCATCTGTGTTTAAATGTGTGTGAAATTGTTTATGTATTTTGTTAAGAACAAGTTGTGAGTTTCGTAATGATAGACGATTTTTGTTGTGCGTGTGTGCGTCAAATTCACCCAAAAACAAATTCCCCTCCGCAAAAAATGACAGAATGTTTTGCATCGGTAAGAAACGCTATGGCTTCTTCCCTCCGGTCGGCCGGTGGACCGTGTTCGGCCGGTGGACCGTGTTGCTCTATGCCGCTATAACACCAAATACAAAAAATAAAAATGTTAAGGGCGATGGGTGCCCATACAATAAACGAGTTTATTTTGTATTTTTGTATGTTAAGAAGTGGCAAACAAGCATATAGTT
This sequence comes from Macrosoma leucophasiata, assembly GCA_036365455.1. NCBI lineage: Eukaryota > Metazoa > Arthropoda > Insecta > Lepidoptera > Hedylidae > Macrosoma > Macrosoma leucophasiata. The sequence goes on from JAWQUS010000021.1 coordinate 16,846,664, forward strand.
TACATTGATGGTAAATAATACTGTTGCGGCGGCAAATGAAGAATATTAGAATACAGATAAATACATCGAAGCCTATAAAGGTAAAGGATAAAGGGTACCTTGACGATGGTGGATGAACTCCTCGGCACTGAACTGCGCGGTGGGTTGCTACTGCAGCCACTGTACAGCTTTGGGATATTATCGTGAATCGTGATTTTTATACCGCTTACCGCTCATATTACGTATCGCTGACCGCCATTTTGTGCATATTCTGCAGTGACGAGTTTTTCGTAGTAATATTTCGTAGGCATATATTTAATACGCATTTTTTTGTCTTTTATTCTGAACATATTTAATTTAATATGGCAAAGAAAATGCAAGACGTCGCTGTTGAGATCGATAGGAAGTTATTGCTGTTGGAAAACAAATGTAATTGTCTGTTCGAATGTCTACAAAAAATTAACGATTTGTCAATTAACGCTAAAACAAACGATTTATTAGAAGAGGAATTTTTGGATTCCTGTAGTAACATTGTAACGCTTCGTACTGAATTTCGTCAGGTAGTAGAAGATTATAATGAACGTTTGATGGATTTAGATTAAAAAAAGATGCCTGATTTTAAATATCTTAGTTCTTTCGAAGGATTATTTAGCAAAGTGAAACGACTAAATAATACTCTTTGTTCTTCAAATTATGGGAAAAATAACGACAGTGGTGATGCAGTGAAGAAAGTTTTTTCCAGATTACCGCCAATAGAATTAATATCGTTTAACGGAAATATTAAGGAGTGGCCGTTATTTTTTGCTAGCTTTAAATCTAACGTTCACGATAATCCGTCCCTTACCGATGCGGAGAAATTATATGTACGAAAATGTAGCGTTGTGCTCCTACCTTCTTATCAGCGAGATGCGCTCGCGTAACATGTTAGCTACGAGTGCTACGACCTGTTTATTAGCTACAGCGCAGGTTCTCGCGTATGATGGTGACAACTCTTTGGTTAATATTCGAGTATTGCTGGATTCGGCAAGCCAGTCTCATTTTATTACGACCAATTGCTGCAAGCGTTTAAATATTAAACCGCATAATATAGAACGAACGCTTGTAAAAGGATTTGGGGGTTCCGAAAAAATTGTTAAGGGTTCTGCACATTTAAATTTTACTTCCCGCTTTAATACGCAACTTAATTACAATATCAACGCTTTAATTGTCGATCAAATCACGGATACTCTTCCATCCGTAGTTGTCGACAGATCCGCTTTATCATATTCAAATGAATTACCGCTTGCAGACTTGACATTTGATACGCCTGGTCCCACAGACGTTTTAATAGGCGCTTCTTTCTTGTCACACCTACAGTAGAATGTGTTCTCTACGATCTCGCGCTACGCAAATCTTCGTGGAATAGATTATTACGCGCGATTGTATATGTTTTCAGATTTTGTAAATTATTACCACGTAATGAAAAACCGACTATAACCGCTAAAGATTTAGAATTCGCAGAATTAAAATTGCTTCAAATTTTACAACGCAAATATTTTTCGCAGGAACTCATTCAATTACAAGATAATGAATCATGCTCCAATGTTTTTAATAAGCTTCGTGCTTTCTTAGACCGCGACGGTTTAATCAGAGTAGGAGGCCGGTTAGGTAATTCTGATTTATCATATGATCAGAAACATCCCATAATTTTACCACGGAATGATCATATAGTTTCTTTATTAATTGATCATTATCATCGCATAAATATGCACGCTGGACCAGAACATTTAATGTTTCGCTTTTGAGACAAAATTACTGGATTTTGTCCGCTCGTAGAATTGTACGTCAGCGTGTACACCTCTGTTACCACTGCTATCGTATGAAACCGCGTTCTGTTTGTCCTAGTAATGATAGTTCAGTACAAGTTGTTTCTGTGGGAACTGCGACCGGCGTATACCTACGTCCGGTTGTACGTGTATGTCCTATTCCACAGCATTAATTTCTTGTCCATCCACGCTAAACTAATTACTATTCTATATATTTATTATATTATAACTTATTTACTTTATTTTTTATTTTTTTTCTTTTTCTCACAAGCATTATTTTAAAGGTGAACCTTTAAGGGGGGGTGGAAATGTTACCGCCAAAATTTATACACCGTATTAGCCGCGCGCGCGCATCGCATTGTCGCCTTCCTTCCCCCTGCCCTCTGTCTTCCGTCCTCCTTCGTCCTTGCTCCTGTTAGACGGTGGAGATGCGACGGACATGCGTCGTTACAAGCCCGTTGAACGCGAACGCGAACACGACACACACCGCACCGCATACCGCTAACCCGCGACCGCTATAACATCGGCTGCAGTAGCAGCCCCCGCGAAGTGCACTTCAGTTCGGAAGGAGTCCACCATCCATCAAAGGTACCAACATCCCATCTTTTCCCCCTCACTACCAATCTTCGGTATTCTAAACCGCTTAACTTTACGCCGCACCAAATACTGTAACACAAACATATGTAAACATCTACATGAGACTGTAGGTTTCAATACAAATGCGTTGCCACTCCTGAGGTCTAAGGTATTATGCCTGTGGGCTGGAAATTACAAGGCCGTACATTACCACCTGACCGGGACACGATAGTGCTACACACTACCATTTAGCGGCAAGTAGATTAGGTAATGCGGTGGTGCCTACGTCCGCGAGCTCCGTCACTGGAGCTCTACCACCAGTTTAAAAATTTGTATTGTTCAGTATTGTTGCTCAATATTAATAACAGAAAGAATGATGTCAAACTGATTTCAAAGAACTTTTTTTTGTAAGTAACAGGCCATCGGTGTCTTGTTTTTGTACTATATTGACATAATTATAAATTATAATAAATCCTGATTCTGATTCCGATTCAAATATTTTTACTTTAAACAAATTAGCACACCATAATTAATTTACAAGGATTTCCAAAAACCCGGCCCTCTATTATAGACAATTACCTTAGATTTAGCATCAGTTCAATTTGACATTAGCATCAGTTCGTGAATGGGGAAATCTAGTTGGCGTAAATCGTTTGGAGTGACGCCACAGTTTTATGACAAAAGTTTTACGAAAAATTGACCGTCAATGTGGGCTATAAGATTACCATGCAGTGCAATTATATTGTGTAACGTATTTATATTGTTTTACTTATAAGCTAAAATCTTCAAAAACACACAGATAACGCACGAGTGTTCTTGTAAAGGTTCTGATTTTTCTTTTTGAGGTACATGACCCTGCAAAGAAGGTAAGTGTAGTTTTTGTAATGACGTCACTTCAAGAAAAGTAAAATTATAAATTTTGGAATAATCCACGAAGGCCGTATCTCATTATAGTGATTGAACAAATTATCGCTGAACTTAAACATAAAAAAAAGCCAACATTTTTTCCCCGGTATTTAAGTGTCATAAAATGATTGATTAAAATAAAAAGATCCGCACGAATTGACAACCTCCTCTTTTTTTTGAAGTCGGTTATAAATATCGAAAACCTTTCAAATGTGCTATGAAATTTGAAGAGTTCCCTCGATTTCTCCAGGATTCCATCATCAAATATTGACATGGCTACAATGGGACCAACTCTGCAATGTTTCAAACAAAAAAAATATCCAAATTGGTATTGGCCTTTTCAAATTATCAGTGAACATACATAAAAAAAAAAGATCCGGACGAATTGAGAACCTCCTCTTTTTTTTGAAGAAGGTTAATAAATTTATAAATGTTCAGTATGAAAAGGGCCCGCAAACGAGACAAATATAACTCTGTTTCATCTTTGGAGGCAAAAACAAACTAATAATGAAAATGTATTTCAAAAGAGTTAAAATACGCGCTCGGTTCAATGGTTATCAAACGTTATAATCTTACTCAATGAAAGTTTATTATAAAAATTAATTACTTGAACAAACAAACGGGTCGCCTAGCTTGTAACTCCTTAAAACAAACTCGATCCCCGTAAGGGCACAGTTCAAAAGCGAATTTAGTCAATACACATAAATATTTGATGTCCTCAAACTGAAACATATGCTCTTCGTTTGTACGAAATTTATTGAAAAGGTGAAAGGAAAAAAATAAAAAGCTCCATTTATAAGAACGATGTTACCTTACTCTCGAAAGGTAGTAAATGACAAGTTTCGAACTTGTCACTTATAACCTTCTACACTTTCGTGAAATGTTCTTATTAATCAGACTTCGTAAGCCTTACGAAGTTAACTTTTGTGGAAATCTTAAGTAACTTTATCAGTTTATTATAGTCAGAGTTAACATATGCACCATATAATCGTATTTCCATTTAAATTATAATATATTTTCATAATTATTATAATAAGTTACCAGTAATACGAGTAAACCATATTTTTTTTACCAGGTGAAAATGTGTTACGCATACCCACCCTTGGGGAGAGGGGTTGGTTATGTGGGACTCCGGGAAAGGACATCCGTCTACCCACTAAAAACCCCTGGGTGTTTCGACTCGTCCGCCGTCAGTGGCGGGGTCACGGGAACGCTATCGCACACATCCGCGACCCCACCGGCGGCTGCTCGCTGTCGAGTCCTCCTCGGAGCCTTTCGGCTCCAACCACTACTAGTGGCGTGCGGAACACCTGCACGCCAGCCAGCCCGGGACCTCTCCAGTTGGGCGATGAACTTCCCCTAGTCCGTCGCCCGAAGGTCCTCCATGCCCCGACCACTCACAACACCAGGCGTCCCAAGACGCCCGGGTGGAGGGGTCCAGGGGCACACAGTCCGGCCCTGGGGGAGCGTCGAAGAAATTTTGGTTCCCTCGTCCGCCTCCCCACGGCCCCACCACGTCCCTATCGAGCGGCGGGACCACCGCTAGGCGGCTGGGGATAGGGTGCAGGGCCAATGTCATACCCATACACCTCTTCCCCAGCCGTCTTCCCACCACGTCCCCATCTGACGGCGGGACCACCGTTAGGCGGCTGGGGATAGGATGCAGGGCCAACGAAATACCCGTACCGTCCCCAGCCGTCTCCTCTCCACGGCAGCGAGTGGCGGGCTGAGCCGCGCCAAACGCCGCCCCCTCTCTGGGTTCCTCTTGGGTTCGCCGGTGTGAGGATGACCACCGGGTACTGAGCCCCCCCGCCACGACAAGGCGGAAACCCTCGGGGGGGAATACGAGTAAATATCTAATACATACCGTATCTAATCCTAATCTACGTCGTTATATTTCTCCTCCAACAACCCATACAATTCTGTTACAAATAAATAATTAAAAAATACAGATATTTTTAAAAAAATTGCATTCGAAGGAAACGTACTACTTTGAAACTATCACTTGTTTGGAGTAAACTGTCTCCTTTGGTCCCATATCAACCTTTGCCTGAAGTCTTTAATTTAGATTTAGATCTAAATTAAATATGAGTTTTGAACAAAAAGGACTGTTTACATTCTTTTATGTTTTTTATAAAATGATGACATTTAAGCTCCTAAAAATAAAATTTTATGTTTACTTTGAAAAGGGTCCAATTTTGACATAATTAAAACCCAAAACTCTGTTTGTCTCAACGCTGGAGGCGAAACAGACTGAAAATGAGCTTCAACAAAGTTTAAAAACAAGCTTGGATCAAAGGTTATCAAATGTTTAAATATATCTGAACAAAAGTTAATATAAAAATTCATTACTTGAACAAACAAACAGGTCGCCTGACTTCTAACTCCTTAAAACAAACTCGATCCTCGTGAGGACGCAGTTCAAAAGCGAAGTTACTCATTACTCATTACACATAAATATATGATTCCCCCAAAATGAAACGTATGCTTTGTACGAAGTTTATTGAAAAGCTGAAAGGGGAAAAAAATAACAAGCTACATTTAATATGAACGATGTTAGCACGTTTACTCTCAAAAGGTTATAAATGATAAGATCGTTGTCTTTACTTTCGTGAAATGTTGTTATAAATAAGACTTTGTAAGCCTTACGTAGTAAACTTTTGTGAAAATCTGAAGTAACTTAACCAGTGTATTTAAGCGAGAGTTGCCAGCACGCTCGCACATTTTCGTTTTAATTAATGTCGACATTTACACACAGAATCGCACATTTACAGACAGATTTACAGACGAGCCACGTCTGGTTTCTTGTGCAATAGATGCTTTTAAGTTACCTTAATAAAAATTTGTTGGAAAGAAATGAACAGAGAACAACAAGGAAAGTGATAAACGACGTAAAGTTAGAATAGGTCGATAAAATGTTATATGTTCGAATGTGTCGTGAACTTTAGCAGGTATGGCAGATACACCAAAGAAGACAAAGAAAAGGAGCAAGTGGGCTTGTCTAGTAACATCTGTATTCTGTACTTAGGTACTCCTCGAACGCAATATTATGGAATCAAGTTCTAAGTTAGCAGAAAAAGGCAAAAGTAAGTTTTGACGCGGTAAGGCTCATATCTTGCGCAATGAGATCATTGCGCAAGATGCGCCGTTCATCGATTGGGTTAATAAAAGTGTGAAAAAGGCTTCTTTGAATAAAAATAGTTGTACACTGTTTAAAACGTCATGATGCAATTGTCATTGTTTATGTAAAGAATCTGAAAGAATCAAATGACCTAATAACAAAACAGATATACAAAGCTATAGATGGTTGCAGAAAAGTGAGACTATAAAAAAACGATGCTAATCTATTGAACCGCCAGAAAACTAAGTTGTTTTTAGAAAATTACACATCTTTAGGTACATCACTACCCGACTAGAACATAATAGCGTTGAGTGCTATCATCATTAGAGATAGATAAACGCAGTGAGGAACTTAACCATCATTCGTGATCATATCCAAGATTGAAGATCTACTAAGAATACACCTAGAAGACATTTTCTATTTACGCCAACAAAGTATCTCGAGCAGTTTATTGGTCACTTTATCGAAGACATCTCCAAGGAGTAGTACAAAATGCGGAACTGAACCGGGAAAATGGGTCGTCGCCCCGACATTCGTCGCAGACTGGCAGGTGCACGGGAATGCGATTCGAGGTATTTCTTTAAAGTACGCCAAGGCTTGAAGCCCCTACTACTTGTTAAGAGCCTTAAGAGGATTAAAGAATAAAAAAATACAAATAAACAGAGAAAACGTTTCGGATTTTTCTAAGACTTTTACCGATATCAGTTTTATGTAAATTTTATGTAACAAAAGTGGCAAACAAGCATTACAAATTACATATCCTTAGATCACTATCCGACTACAACATACATTACCTGATAGCGCTGAGTGCTATCATAGTTAGAGATATTTTATGTTTAAAGAAAAATGGAAAGAAAAATGTGACTTCAGGCGAGACTCGAACTCGCGACCTACTGGGAATCTAGTCCAGCCGCTCTTCCAATTGAGCTACTGAAGCCCTGCCCTAAAGCAATGCAATAGATGTGAAGGAAAGATTTGACAAATCGGGCAGGGCTTCAGTAGCTCAATTGGAAGAGCGGCTGGACTAGATTCCCAGTAGGTCGCGAGTTCGAGTCTCGCCTGAAGACAAATTTTTCTTTCCATTTTTCTTTAAAAATAAAATATATTTCACAAGCATGTGTTAATGCGAAATAATATAAAAACAATTATTAAGGGTAAAAGCGACTTCTTTACGATATTCAATAAACTGAAAAGTCTATTATATCGGTTGCCTAACTAGCATAGTTGGTAATAGATGGCGCTGCTGCTACCATAAAGCAATGCAATAGATGTGAAGGAAAGATTTGACAAATCGGGCAGGGCTTCAGTAGCTCAATTGGAAGAGAGGCTGGACTAGATTCCCAGTAGGTCGCGAGTTCAAGTCTCGCCTGAAGTCAAATTTTTCTTTCCATTTTTCTTTAAAAATAAAATATATTTCACAAGCATGTGTTAATGCGAAATAATATAAAAACAATAGTTAGAGATATTAAACACAGTGAGAAACTAAAGCATTATTCGTGACCAAAACCAACATTGAAGTAGATCTTCAAACTACTTGTTAAGAGCCTTAAGAGGATTAAAGTTGAAATAAAAATAGGGGAAAAATTGACGATTGTAACTATTTTATTAGTTAAGTTGGTATGTATGTATATACGCCAAGTCCCTTACGGGGCAGGTAGAGAGTATTAAGCGCCAGATATCCCGGTCCTGATACACCTTTTTACTGGTGGTAGAGCTCCAGTAACGGAGTTCGCGAGCGTAGGAACCACCGCATTACCTATACTTGCCACTATATCCCGGTCCTGATACACCTTTTTACTGGTGGTAGAGATCCGTCACTGGAGCTCAACCACCAGTGAAACTCTCCACCAATTTTCATTCACCACCGTTATAATAAATGAACATGGAACTTTTGACCGATAATTTGGAGTAAACATTAGCTAATGTGACGATATTTTTATGTCAAAAAGGTGACAAACAAGCATTCAGTTCATATTGATGTGAAGTGAGCCTGCAACTTAAGATACCCACATAAAGAACAGAAGTCAGAATGCAGATGCGTTGCCACCCTTGAGACCTTAGTTATTTTGTATGTGAGATAATTAATATTGAAGTATCACTAGCTTATAAATTAATTATCTATGTTATAATAATAATAAAAATGACAACCCATTATACCTGCCACTGCTGAGCACGAGTCTCTCCCCTTTTTGGGGGGAGGCCTGGAGCTGACTCCATCACGCTGCTCCAATGCGCATTGGTGGAGGTGGGTTGGGTTAGTGGCCAACCCGCTGTCAGATGTTTTCAAACCGCCCCATAAGGCCTCCGACAAGGTTTAACGACTGCTATCTATCGATAGCAACCGGGACCGACGGCTTACCGTGCCCTCCGAAGCACGGAAAACGCGCATTTAATTTGCCACTAGCGGTCACCCATCCCATTACTCGACCATGCGCGCTTCTTATTTATGTTATTAGAGTATAATTTGTAGAATTAACGAAAACGCGTAAAACATAATCCCGATCATGAGCCGATTTTTGACGAGAGAGAACATATAGTTGCGTCGCAAATGTATCCACCGCATGAGCACTTGAAACTTAATGTTTGTAAGCTCAAAGATGTTTATTTTTGTTGCCTCAAAAGAAGTTTTGGTGGATACTCTTTCAAGTTTGCCTTGCAAAGTTTAAAACGGTTCCAACATAACAAATGCTGCACCACACATGGTCGTATGCGTTTAACTTGAGCTAAATCTAGATACAGATGTATGTTATTAATTTTGAAGCTGAAGTATACCAATATTGCTGAGGCTAAGTGGAAGTAGTTCACTGCTCCCATGTCTGTTTTTTTGTTGGACGAGTTGATCGGTCAACTTCAAATGAAAGAAGTAGTAATTGTTTTATATTATTTCGCATTAACACATGCTTGTGAAATATATTTTATTTTAAAGAAAAATGGAAAGAAAAATTTGACTTCAAGCGAGACTCGAAATCGCGGCCTACTGGGAATCTAGTCCAGCCGCTCTTCCAATTGAGCTACTGAAGTCCTGCCCGATTTGTCAAATCTTTCCTTCACATCTATTGCATTGCTTTATGGTAGCAGTAGCGCCATCTATTACCAACTATGCTAGTTAGGCAATAATATAAAACAATTATTAAGGGTAAAAGCGACTTCTTTACGATATTCAATAAACTGCAAAGTCTATTATATCGGTTGCCTAACTAGCATAGTTGGTAATAGATGGCGCTGCTGCTACCATAAAGCAATGCAATAGATGTGAAGGAAAGATTTGACAAATCGGGCAGGACTTCAGTAACTTAATTGGAAGAGCGGCTGGACTAGATTCCCAGTAGGCCGCGATTTCGAGTCTCGCTTGAAGTCAAATTTTTCTTTCCATTTTTCTTTAAAATAGAATGGAAGAAGTAGTTTTAGAATTTTCCGTTTGAAAAAATTATAGTTCCATTTTCATAGTTCATCAAATATGTGCGTGAACAAATAACCAAAATGTTATTTTGTGAGTTCAACTTGATTTGCAGATATTTTACAGGATTTACAGGTATTGCGATGATATTACTTTGACTTTGTGTATATATGCTGTATGTGTGCTGTATGTTTTTGTAGCGGCATTCTAGAAAAATGAAAAATCTAGTCTAGGGCTGTGATTTATAACATACTCGTACATAATTGTTTTTATATTATTTCGCATTAACACATGCTAAATAATATAAAAACATGCTAGGCTATGGTTGCCTAACAAGCATAGTTGGTAATAGATGGCACTGCTGATACCATAAAGCAATGCAATAGATGTGAAGGAAAGATTTGACAAATCGGGCAGGACTTCAGTAGCTCAATTGGAAGAGCGGCTGGACTAGATTCCCAGTAGGTCGCGAGTTCGAGTCTCGCCTGAAGTCATATTTTTCTTTCCATTTTTCTTGAAAAATAAAATATACTCGTGCATATGCTTTTACACTGATTTCGTGTTATTATAAACTAATAATATAATTAACAAGCACTGTTATGTGATACTACTGGTGGTAGAGTTTCAGTGTAGGAGCTCGACGAGAGCACCACCGCATTACCTAATCTTTCTGCCATCAAATGGTATTATTCAGCACTATCGTGTTCCGGTTAGATGATAATGTATGGCCATGTAATAACTATCTCAGAAACATAACAACTAAGGTGTTAGGGATGGCAAGGCATCTGCATTTTGACATCACTTAACATCAATGTGAACTGCATGCTTGTTTGCCACCTTCATTACATAATGAGGCAAAATAAAATGAGTTAAACGCATCATAAATCTCATTTTTCATACCAAGATAACTTTTTTTTATGTCATGGAAGTGGAAAACAAGCATGTAGTTCACATTGATGTTAAGTGATGATTGCAGCCTAAAGACTAAGATCAAAATGCAGATGCGTTACCACTCCTGAGACCTAAGGTGTTATGCCTCTGGCCGGAAATTACAGGGCCGTACATTACCACCTGACCGGAACACAATAGTGCTGAACACTACAAGTATATTAGGTAATGCGGTGGTGCCTATGCCCGTGAACTCCATCACTGGAGCTCTACCACCAGTAAAAAGAACTGATTAAATACCATCAGTTCTAAAACGAAATGCTAAGCTTTCAACTATCACAAAACATTTGTAAGCATATTCCAAAAGTACTTATCGAATATTACACTTAGCAAATCGCACCAGTTTAGAACAGCCGAGTTCGCAGCTATAATTGTGGCCGCAACCGCAAAACCCGTACCAAACGTCTGACCGTTTAATTGGTGGTCTATTGATTGATAATTACTGCTTGTGATAATTACTGCACGACGTGTTTGCTGAGGGTCTGTATTGGTGCATTTGTCATTGATGTCATCAGCGTCACGTCTAGTTAATATCAGCTAAAGGAAGACTTGGAGGAAGAATTTAACGACCTAAGCTTAGGTCGTTAAATTTCAACCGTCCCAGATTCGGCAGGACCGTCCCGTAATGCTGGATGTAATCCTGCTATGTAAGAATTAATACAATAGTCCCGCAAAACGTTGGATGCGTCCCGTATGTCCATGCCAATTTTTTTTTCAAGCTACTACATAATGACACAGTCACACATACACATAAAACATACACTACACTACACCCACACACGCATGCCAACAACAGCGGAGCATCTACGTACCTTTATCAACACGCATTGTGTGAATTCAATTGAAAATTGTTTGCGTGTGTGTGTATGTGATCGTTTTGTTCCATTTTGATTTTTTTGAAAAAGTGTCACTCTAGTGATATTGTTTAGTATTGTTACCAACATTGAGTGACCAAATTTGTATGCTGCTATTGTTACTACCTTTATTTCAATATTTTCTATTGGCCATAGATATTCGCGGGGAGTCATGCATCTTTATCTATCACAGTAGTTTGTGTATCACTCACCGATCGCGTTCGTAATGAAGATGTAAGAAAGAGACTTTGTGTGAATGATAGTATCGGTGTAAAAATGAAAAAAGGCATGCTCCGATGGTTCGGGCATATAGAAAGAATGTCGAATGAGCGAATGACTAAACAGATATACAATGCGAATATGGATGGTTGCAGAGGCCCAGGAACACCAAGGCTGACCTACCATAACCAAATAGGTCGAGTTCTGTCTGATGGTGGGGTCAAAAGTCTTAGGAATCGGCGTGCATGTATGAAGAGAATGATGAAGTTAGACGAGGCACGAGAGGTTTGTCTGAACCGGGATATCTGGCGCTCTACACTCTCTGCCTACCCCGTTAGGGACCTGGCGTGAAGATACATACATAGAAGTTTGTGTATGTTTATTCCCCTCTCTCTAGTAGTTTATTGGGTACCTTAAATTTACCGCCAAACGCGCGCCCACGTAATTGATGCCGCGCGAGTGACGCGCTATTTTAAAATGAAGAAAAAAGAGGGTCGGTTTTTTCGCCACTCTTGAAGTCGCGGTCGCGGAAGAATATTCAGTCTGATCAGAAAAACGAAAGGAAGTGTGTGCTAGCTAGCGGTGCGGGCGGTAAAAGGGGGTGAGTTTAGGTTTTAAATTATTGTATATTTATGTGTATTTGGTTAGGACTCTTAATTAACACTGTAACTACTGGCAGGCATCTAAGCCGGGCGGCGACGGATAAAATTTTAGAATCAGCTAGCTACCGTGGGTGAATCCCATCCGACGTTACCGATTTAGGAACCGAGGAAGATTCCCCATCAGATATAATCCTTTTTTAAAATAAATAACTTCAGTATGTAAGTTTTGTGTTTTTATGTAATTTTGGTACGAATACCTACTGAAAAACCTTCATACTTCGCATTCACCATACCCTGTCTATCGACAAAAAGTCCCGCATGCTATTTTCAGAAAGATGGCCGCCTTACTAAGCTTTGTTGGCAATGTAATCAAAGAACTGACTTTGGTGGTTGGCGTGGTTGCATATTATATTATACTGCACAAGGACAACTAAAATATTCAATTTATGTATTAACAAAAATACGATAAAAAATGACACAGACGAATTTGATTATTATTATGTAAAATTTTGAGAAACGATGAAGTATTTAGTAATGTCCGACACAGAGGCATAACACCTTAGGCTTCAGGAGTGGCAACGCATCTGCATTTTTACCTCTGGTCATTGTGTATGTGTCTCATAGGCTGCAGTCATCACTTACCATCAATGTAAACTGCATGCTTGTTTGCCACTTTAATTAAATAAAAAAAACGATGGTGAAATATGGTCTACCAAGGATAATAAAACGTTTTAACACAAAGTACCAAAAAACGATTACTAATTTTCAACACTGTCTGAAACAGCCAAGTTTGCAACCACAATTGTAGTCAAAACCACTAAACTCGTACCAAACGGCTAGCCGTTTGATTGGTGGTCTATTGATTGAAGATCACAATAATTACTACACGATGTGTTTTACTGGTGGTAGAGCTCCATTGACATAGCTCGCGGGCGTAGGCGCCACCGCATTACCTTATATACTTGTCGCTAAATGGTAGTGTACAGCACTATCGTGTTCCGGTCAGGTGGTAATGTACGGACCTGTAATTTCCAGCACAGACTCATAACACCTTAGGTCTCAGGAGTGGTAACGAATCTGCATTTTGACCTTTGTCTTTGTGTAAGTGTCTATAGGCTACAGTCATCACTTAACATCAATGTGAACTGTGTGTTTGTTTACCACTTCATTTCATAAAAAAAACTGCCCTGAGTCTATTCTGGTACCTTTAACAATTAAATCAACTTGTCTTTGTCCAATTTTAAAATGAACAACCATTTAGTGGTCGGTTGTTTACATTAAAGTGGTCAGTTTCTGACAACCTTACAAACTATGCACCACTGTTGAATTCTTCCATCACGTCTTCTTATTGTTGAAACCATCTATTTGTGAAGATGACGGTGATGATTGATTAATGCACCAGAATAGACTCAGGGCAGAATATTATGTGTTACGTTTGTCAATAAATGTTAATGCGCAAATACAAATTAAATAAAATAAAAAATAAAATACGCTTACACTCACAGCCCCACAGTAGGTATAAACCTGTGTCGTGGGTGCCGTTGTACATATACAACACATACACAAACACCCAGACCCCAAACAAATTTCTGTAGGCCATACAAATATTTGTTCCGGTGCGGGGATCGAACCCGCGACCCTTCGAATCAAACGGTGGTTTCGCACCGCTGGACATACCGGGTCGTCGAATTAAAATTAATTAAAAATTACACAGATGAAGAATTACACAAATTTCAGGTAATTATTGACATTATTTGAGAGCATTGTACAAAATATACTTATAAGGGCACTTAAAAGCGTAATCCAGAATAATAAAAACTATGCTTACAAAATGCGTTCTCAGCTACAATTGTGGCCGCAACCGCGAGATTGTACCAAACGCCTGACGGTTTAATTGGCGGTTGGTCTATTGATTAATAATTACTGATAGTGGTAATTACTGCTTGTAGTCACTGAGAGTCCAATGTGATGCTTATCAAGAAATATGATTATAAATTCAAATGCTTCAATGGAACAATATTATTATTGGAAAATAGAATAGAAATAATAATATAATAATAATGGCAACCCATTATACGTCCCACTGCTGGGCATGAGACTCTTCCCTTTTTAGGAGGAGGATAGAATAGTAATTAAAGAAAAAACAAATCATTATCAATTATATCCTGACATAAAGATGGTTTCGAATAATAGTGGAAGCAAAATATAAGAACTCCATCTAAGATGGTAAATCAGGCAGACTGATCTTGGCGGTTACAAATCTTAATACATAATATTCAATTCCTAACACAGACTTCTCGTAATTATGTACCTAACTAGCTGTTGCCCGCGGCTTAGCCCGCGTGGATGTCGTTTTGTAAAAAAAATTTCCTGAATTTTATTATTTGGTTTATTTGCTATAAACCTGACGGAGTCCGAGACCTTTCCAACGAATGCAAAACCGTGGAAATCGGTTCATGCGTTCTGGAGCTACAGCGTCAGGAAGGAAAACCCGACTTATTTTTATATTAAAGATTGGTGTTTTATGAGACTGTAAACTTATGTAACCATTCAAATACCACAGCAATTTTCAACGCGTATTCCAAAGTAGGTACCAAAAATTATACTTATTTTTATCTTTCGCAATAACATATGCGAGTAAACTTCAGAAAATAAAGAAAAATGGGAAAGAGAAATTTTACTCCGGGCAGGAATCTAACCTGCGACTTCAGGATAACCAGTCCAGCCGCTTTACCACTAAGCTACCAAAGTCCCTCACCGATATGTCAAATTTTGCCTTCCGCTTTTGATTTTTAACCGATTAACGAGTCGGTGAACGACATCCATTGATAACTAATGAATAGCTATACAACCGATATGATAAACTTTGCAGTTTAAGCGGCTGGACTGGTTATCTTGAGGTCGCAGGTTCGATTCCTCCCCGAAGTCAATTATTTTTTCCCATTTTCCTTTATTTACTTAATCGTACCTACTATAACGTAGGTAATGACAAAGAATGACTCTTTTTCTTTTCTTTTTACTCTTTGTTATCAGTTTGTAAAGGGGAAAAGAGACATTCTACTGATATACTTTTACATTAGTTTATTACATTTAGTTTTATCTTAGTGACATTCTTGACTTTACATATATTTTTTATCTTGTTTGACATGTATATCAATTGTTATTCGCTTTAATTTATTTTGTTTTTGACGTGTCATAAGAGGTGCCTGTCACCCTAAATGAATAAATGAGTTTCTGATTCTGATTCTGATTCTGATTCTAATTGATTGTCAAGTGGCCAGAGTGCTAACCCCAGATCAAACATGATAATTTCCATTCTGCACCATAAATATACAAAATAACCACGAACGAAGCTACATGTGTTAATATTACACGGCACAGTCTTGAAATTATTTTTATTCTTTAGACGATTCTAAGAACCATGTGTTTTCATGTGAAAAGAGTGGAAAGTGACCTTGCCTATAAATATTAGCAACACCAGGTTGCCAGTGCAATGCTAGCCTGAATGAATATTTTAACCCCAGTTTTAAAGAACTCTATATTGTAGTGCTGAGGGATATCAGAGGTAAGTTCGTATTAGACTCAAAAACTTTTAAAGACCACAAAACATTCGAACGCGAACCTATCTTAAAGTACGAAAAATACGCTTACTAATCGCAATACTAGGCCAAAACAGCTGAGTTTGCAGCCACAATTGAGGCCACAACCCCTATTAAATAACCAACCGTTTAATTGGTGGTCTATTGATTGATAATTACTGATAACGATAATTACTGCGCGTGTTTGCTGGGCGTCCAATTTGTTGAGTGACAAGAAATCCCTTACGGACTATTGAATATCACATTTCGTTATTCACAACATGAGGAAGTGGAGGAAGAATTCAGCAATGGAAGCTTAGTTGGTAAAGCGATCATAGTACTGATTTCTGAGATTTTAAATTTTGATATGCATAACGAACCTTCATTACTTTAATGCATAGAATACGTCCAAAAATCATTAAGATCACTTCAGTACTGAAGGTGGAGTCAAAAGTCTTTAAAATTAGCGTGCATGTATCAAGAGAGTGATAAATGAAAAAGATGCACTGGAAGTGTGTAAAACCGGGATATTAGTCGTTCCACGCTTGGTGTAAAGGTATTTAATCTAGTAATCATTAACCGGACAAGCTTTTTAAGACCACAAAACATTTAAAATACATCGCAATATTAGGCCGGAACAGTTGAGTTCGCAGCCATAATTCTCGGCAAATCCACAAAACGCGTACCAAATGTCTAACAGCTTAATTGGTGGTCCATTGATTGATAATTATTGATCGCAATTACTGCACGTGTTCGCTGAGTGTCCGATTCGAACGGGAACAAACGAACACCGATACCTCATTTACCTAAATGAAGTGAAACAGCCGGATTAAATTGAATAGTAAAATGATTGAAGTTGTGTTTATTAATTTAAAGTAGGTTTATGCGGGTGAGGTGCGGCTCCATCTGAAATACTGCTCTCATTTGTGGGCGGGAGCCCCAAATACCAGCTTGGTCCAATTGACTCTCTACAAAGACGCGCCGTTCGTATCGTTATTGATCCAGGACTTACTGACAGGCTCGAACATCTGACATTGGGTGCCTGTGCGTGTTATACCGTCTCTACAATGGTGGGTGCCCTGTCGAACACCGTTCTACCCGCCAAAGAAAGAAGTTTCACCCTCATCGACTGGACACCTGGCAGTGCTCAACGTTGGGGTTTTCTCGTTTCTGCCCAGAACGTGTAAATTGTGAAACGAATTTCCCTCTGAGGTGTTCCTTCGGTGCTAGGATATGGGGTTCTTCAAAAATGGCGTCAAAAGAGTCCTTCAGGGCTGGCAGCATGTTGCTTGGTGTTGCAAACATTCATAGGCGACGGTGACCACTTTCCATCAGGTGCCCCGTCTGCTTGTCTGTCAACTTAATGACATAAAGAAAAGATAGATTAGGTAAAGCCAAGAAACAATACATACAAAACGTTCAATAAGCTTGCTTGCACCCCTTTTTATTTTACGAGGGCTTATGTTGGAACTATAAAACAGTGTAATTTACTGTCCACATTCTATAGAATAAATATCGAGAATAATTGAAAATTAAGGGTCCATTCATTAAAGGTCATGTGACGATAATTATGAAAGATGATATTTTTAAAAGTATGCTAAGTAGAATTTTAATAATAATTAGTTTTATGTTGACATGAACTTTGATGCCAACCGTTGTCAAATTCAAAATTATTGAAACCACGAACACACATTGCATAAAACTATGTTAGGTTTACTGATATAGTTTTAAAGTCTTCTACTTCTTAAAGTTTTGTGCCCGAAGGTTAAAAACGGTACTCTATCACCAAAGTTGAGATTCACAGACCGCACTACGATTTTATTACGCACCACCCATGTTCTGAGTATTTTTGGGGGGAAGCCTTTGTCCAGCAGTGGACGTCTTTCAACTGGAGTGATGGTGGTGATGATGACTATATTATATTTGTATAATCCATTTTCGACAAGATAACTAACGAATACTACGCAAGAAAATAAATCTTCAAAACAAAGAATCCATGTCAAAACACAAGGCCGCAAATTAGCGTCCCTTTCAATACATATCTGCAAAGACCTTATACGTCCACAACACCCGGATATCTGAATAAGCGACGAAAACAACGAAAAGAATCTCAGCAACGTCAAAAGCAAACACATTTGCGAGAAAAGTAACGCAAAAAATGCCACAATAGGCGCGAATGTCTGCGAAACAAACAATTTGCCGTGACAAGGGAAAAGGGCCTATTTAAAGAACAAAGGCTTTAGGAAACGGACGTTTTGTAAGGAGCCAGAGATAAGTCGTTACCTTTTGTATAATATGTAAAGAAAAATAGAGCATTTAAAGCCGAAAGTCTCAAGGGTTTCTTGTTTTGCCGGAGGGTATGTATGACTGATCGGAATGACGATTAGATCGTTTTGCTTTTTCTATCGAATTCGTAAAAGATTTTCTTAAAGTTTAAAGGATAACGAGATATTTGGAAGCAATCTTGCAAATCGGTAGTATGATTTTCTTAACGAGCGCCCCGCCCTGACTTCGCACGGGCGCCATGTTACCTACTACTAAGACGGTACTAAATTATGGGGTTGCGAAAGTGGTTATTACCCCTTAAACCGTCCCTACTGTATATGTTTCATACATACTATCAACCCCAAAAACACATCCATAAGGGACGAATTTCTCAAAATCCCGTCTTAATGAGCATCTACGTTCAAAAAAGAACCCCCATGCATATTTGGATTTTCTAACACTTATATTTTATAAGATTTGGTGATGAGCGAGTGTCCTTTCGCTTTGATGTCTAAAAATATGGCATATCTAAAGAAAGCGTCAAGAAAATAAAACCTTTCTTGAACCTTCTACTGGTGGTAGAGCTCCAGTGACGGAGCTCGCGGGCGTAGGCACCACCGCATTACCTAATATACTTGCCGTTAAATGGTAGTGTTCAGCACTATCGTGTTTCGGTCAGGTGGTAATGTACGGCTCTGTAATTTCCGGCACAGAGGCATAACACCTAATGCCCCAGGAGTGGCAGCGCATTTGCATTTTGACCTCTGGTCATGGTGTGGGTGTCTATAGGCTGCAGTCATCACTTAACATCAATGTGAACTGCACACTTGTTTGCCACTTTTATTACATATAAAAAAAAAAAAATTGAATATAAATATTTTTTTGTGTTTTATACTGCAAAGTACTGTAAAAAATGTTTGATGACTGCTAAGATATTATTTATTTTGTTTATTAACTTTTCTGTTAGCCACTTGGCCAACTATTTGGCTGTGGGTGTATGTGTATTTTTTAAATATTATTAGTGAAAGACATATCATACATACTCACAAACTTTTGCATTTCTAATCAGTAAGATTACCAAGTTAGAAGCTAAGCTCAATATCAATGACTTTATTACCGAATTAACGTAATCTTTTGAACTTTTCTCAAGATTAATCCGAAATGTTTGAGACGGAACTCAATCCTTACACAAATTCCACCCTTTTGCTACCTTCCTGCTTATCGTAATGACAACCATTTGGAAGGAGCGTGTGTCCCGGTGTTACATAAATCTTGTGTCATATCTTTATAGGTGCTTTATTAAGCAATCCGCATCTAAAGAATCGCTGCAATATTTTTTATTTTAAAAGGTTCAAGTAAGGTTTTTTTGTTTGTAGGTATTCGTTTTATAATGTGTAGGTACAATAGGTCCGTTTATGTAATCTATCACAATTAAGTTAAACTGAATCGCTAAAATATTGTTTCATTTGTTAATAACGACAGCAGCTGTGAAAAATCAATCATGGTACACCCACTGGAAATTATTATAAAAATGTATTATTTAATTCAACCCCTAAAATATTTATTATTACATACATACAAAAAACACACGCGCAAAACGTGAAACGCAAAAAGTACACGTCTACACATACACACACACACAAATACACGCGCGCACCTACGAATTCATGCATACTCCCACAACACACACAATAAACAATAATTTTAAAAAATGTCCTGGATTCGATTCCCGGGTCGGGGACTATCAGAGATAACGGTTTAAAATCCTTTATCCCTGCTTCTATTGGGATTTTTCCATTTTCTGGAAGTTTCCCAGTACCCCGGAGTTTGGTAATGTGCCCGGAGATGGCAACAGGTTCGCCACCTGTTACGTGGGCCAAAACGTAACCGGCGAGTCGTGGGTGTTTGCATGTATGATTGAATGCATGCATTTACCTCTGCCTACCCCTTCGGGGATTACAGGCGTGAAGTTACGTAAAAAAATGTCTGCAATAATTCGAAACTTTTCAGGCGGAACTCAATCTTAACACAAGTTCCATCGTTTTGTTACCTCTCTCCTTTTAATATCTTAATATATATAAATCTCGTGTCACAATGTTTGTCCTCAATGGACTCCTAAACCACTTAACCGATTATAATAAAATTCGCACACCATGTGCAGTTCGATCCAACTTGAGAGATAGGATAGCTTACATTACGCTATGACTAATAGGAGCAGAGCAGCGCGGGCGAAGCCGGGGCGGGCCGCTAGTATATATATATATATATATATTTTTTTTTTTTTTGGTATTTGTCTTTATTGCAATCTGCTCTGTATGGAACATTCAGCAAACGGTTAAGAAATTTAGTAGTTGTCATTGAGGGCGATCAGTCCAGCGACATGTGCCCTTATTTGTTAATTAAGAATATTATACGTCATTGTTTGTGCCTCTTAATAGATCTAGAGGGCACTTTCTTTTCAGACGTTTAAATATTGAGTTATTCATTAAATGTGCGGCTAGTTTATTTGGATGACAACTAATTCGGTCTTTGTATGATATCGCCAAGTATTTAATTTCATCTTTGACTGCTCTTATTCCAAACTAGCTGTGCCCGCGACTTCGTCTACGTGAGAAAAAATATGATTGTTCAGTATCTACCCGGACGAAGTCGTGGGCGCAGCTAGTATAAAAGTAGCGTAAGTTACTCCTTATTACATCAGCTATCTGCCAATGAAAGTCCCGTCAAAATCGAAGACACCCAAATTCTATGTATTTGTATGTAGTTATGTATGTGTGTATGTATGGTTGTATGGAGATAAAAGTAGCTCAAGTTCCTCCATATCACATCAGCTATCTGCCAGTGAAAGTCCCGTCAAAATCGGAGACACTCCAATTCTTCTTATTTGTATGTAGGTATGTATGGATGTATGGAGATAGAAGGTAGCCTAAGTTACTCCTTGTTACATCAGCTACCTACCCGTGGAAGTGCCGTCAAAGTCGGATACACTCCAATCCTACTTATTTGTATGTAGATATGTATGTATGTATGGATGTATGGAGATAAAGGTAGCCTAAGTTACTCCTGATCACATCAGCTATCTGCCAGTGAAAGTCCTGTCAAAATCGGTCAAGCCGTTTCCAAGATTTGTCCCGCCAAACAGACAGACAGACAGACAAAAATAGTAAAAAATGTTGTTTTGGTATATGTATCGTGTATACATACATATGCGTTTAGTAAAATGCGGTTATTTTTATATTAAAAACAGACACTCCAATTTTATTTATTTGTACGTATATAGATTTATTATGGAAGCTACAATACAACATGAGACCTAAAAATTCTGTGAAAATTTCAAGCGTCTACATTATAGCGGTAACAGAAATACATAATTTGTTAGCTTTCTAGCTATCACTATTTATGAGATACAGCCTGGTGACAGACAGACGGACGGACGGACGGACAGACAGACAGACAGCGGAGGATTAGTTATCCGTAGGGTCCGTTTTTACCTATTAGGTACTAAACTCCCTAAACGATAGAACTAAGACACAGAATAGCTTAAAAATATTCGATACAATTCTTTAAATTGACATAACTTTTTTATTTCTGAACCGATTCACATGAAACAAACACTAAATGTTAAATGAAACTTATCACAATATGTTAATGAAAACCGCAAATCGAATAAGCCGTTTCTGATATTAGCGAGCACAAACACACAGACAAACAGACATTTTTCCGGGATAAAAAGTATCCAGTGTTGTGCGCCAAAGGTTAAAATATAATCATACCAAGTTTCATTGTAATCGGACCTCTAGCTTTTATGTGATGCTTGAACAAACAAACAGACAGACAGACAGACGGACAAAAAAAATTGTAATCACATATTTGTGATCGGTATCGATCTAATAACATGGATGGTATTTATTTTTTCAATATTTTTAATGTACAGAATTTACACTTCTACAGATTTATTATAAGTATATATTTTTTTTTTTTTTTTAGGTCTGGCTTTGTGTAGGCGGCCTGTCTCGAGACGGCACTAGTCTACTTCACCGGGCAATCGGCGAGCGCAGAGGGCGCTCCAGCCTAATTATAAGTATAGATTCGCGATGTAATCGTTGATTTGTTATGTACCAGGGAGCATAAGTAATCATCCTGAGTATTTTTGATTGGAATCTTTGTAATATTTCTATATTTGAATTTGAGGCAGTACCCCAGAGCTGTATTCCATAAGTCCAAATAGGTTTTAAGATACACTTGTACAGTAAGTTTGTTTTCAAGTGATAGTGGTGATTTTTTGTTAAGTAGCCAATACATTTTTCTTAACTGGAGTACTAGAGCTTTTCGTTACGTAAATATGGGCTTCTTCCAGGTAAGTCGCCGGTCCAAGGTATTTGGCTTCATTTGATTGAGGTATCTGAAGTGTATTAAACGTTACTGGAGGACATGTTTCGCGTTTCGTGGTAAAAGTCACTTGTACAGATTTGTTTTCGTTTGCTCTTATCCGCCAGGTAGTTAGCCATACAGTGATGTTATTTAAACAACGTTGCAACATGTTACTTGCTTCAGTCGGATCGTCATGGACTGTTAGTGTTGCTGATGGTGATTGTGTTTGGTGATGGTGGTGGCGTTGATGGCGATTGTAGTGGTGGCGGTGGTGGAGGTGGTAGTAGTGACAGTGATGATGGTGATGCCGGTGATGGTGAAGATGGTGGTGTTGGTGGCATTAGTGGGCAAAATGCACAACGTTAATATTCAATTTTTCTCTTCTGCCGGCTCTTACGGAGTGCCTATACTATGCATAGATCTATTTTTTATCTTTCATTCTCTGTAAGAAGCACAAATTGACTGAAACTTTACAAAACTTTATAATAATCTTATAAAAATTTATAATACTTTATATATAAAGTTTTGTATTACACTTTATAATACTTATTTGACGGCAGGTTGATATGGTAATACAATGATCCTTACGCGAGTTTTAATACTGAGACTGAACACGAGTAGAAAAATTAACGATATAACAAGTATGACTACTTTTTACTGGTGGTAGAGCTCCAGTGACGGAGCTCGCGGGCGTAGGCACCACCGCATTACCTAATTTACTTGCCGCTAAATGGTAGTGTTCAGCACTATCGTGTTCCGGTCAGGTGGTAATGTACGGCCCTGTAATTTCCGGCACAGAGGCATAACACCTTAGGCCTCAGGGGTGGTAACGCATTTGCATTTTGGCCTTGGTCTTCATGTGGGTGTCTATAGGCTGCAGTCATCACTTAACATCAAAGTGAACTGCATGCTTGTTTGCCACTTCCGTTACATAAAAAAAAAAAAAACTTAATATGAAAAGTTGTTTGACAACAATTTTAAAGAGCCCAATCATTTATAAGAACCAATTTGCTGAAAGCTTTCGGGTCGAAATTTACTTCACACACAATATACCACACGTTTGAAGTATAATACATATTCAATACGGGTAGGATTATTCTTTAGTTATATACTGCATGTAAAGCAATATATTTTTTTTTCAAAATACCTGAAATTTTAATTAGTGTATTTAATTTGTATGAAAAACATTATTTGAGTTCGGGTTCATTACACAATATTCAAAATATATGTCATATCATACGTCCTCCCATATTCCCCAAGCATACGAACAGTTAATATTTTGTTCTAACAAAACATTTATAAGTAGCTCACTCGGCAAACTTCCAAAAAGAATTCAAAATCAAAATTAGCCAAAGGCCAAATCGTAGAGCCATTTTCGAGTTTTCGCGAGATAAACGAACAGAAGAATTCTATAGATGACCATTTCATGGGTGAAAACAATTACTCATAAATATAATTTCAGAATTAACTGAATTAAAATGCTCAAAAATCCTCTGATAAACACAATTATTACCAGCGACGTAATTTTAAGGACTTCATTACTTTTTACTGGTGGTAGAGCTCCAGTGACGGAGCTCGCGGGCGTAGGCACTACCGTATTATCTAAGCCCTATCGTGTTCCGGTCAGGTGGTAATGTACGGCTCTGTGATTCCCGGGACAGAGGCATGACACCTCAGGCCTCAGGAGTGATAACGCATATGCATTTTGACCTTGGTCTTTGTGTGGGTGTCTATAGGCTACAGTCATCACTTAACATCAATGTGAACTGCACGCTTGTTTGCCACTTCCATAACATAAAAAAAAACAAAAATACAATTTATTGTCCTGAAAGCAATGATTTCCGAAACATTTACCCGAATGCACAAAATACATGTAATTTTGTATCCCCCTGTATACGTTAGTGCCTCTCTGTGCCTCGTCCCACGGCAAGGTCGTTAAATAGCTGTTGGAAAACTTTTCTAATTAGGCTAAGGGCATTAATCTTCTTGACGTCCCACGATTCGGTGTGACTGGCACAAGTTACCGAATTATATAAATAATTACCTAAGAATTGGTATCGATTGGTCGGCCACTTTTGAAGTTTCGTTGGTTTTTCTTGCTTGCCTTAAGTCTCTTGTGTTTACATTATTATAATGAATTACCTATTTTAAGAAATTTCTACTATTGTTAACGGAAGAATAATGGATGTGAAAATGTTAATTGGCAATTAATCTTGATGGGGTTTTATTTAACTTCTTACTTTTTTATGTAATGTCAGTGGCATACAAGCATGCTGTTCACATTCATGTTAAGTGATGAGTGCAAGCAGCCTATAGACACAAAGATCAGAGGTCAAAATGTAGAAGCGTTGCCAACTCCGAGAGCTTGTTTTATTTATTTATTCAACCATTTTTTTAACCGAGAGCTTTGTTGTTATGTCTCTGACATTGCGATGGTTATTAATATGTGGTTTAAGTTATTATGTTAGGTATATGGCCGAATACTCAAACGTCACTCAATGATAATTAACCCTCAAATATGCGCTATCTCTATCGTTTGAACGTGTTTTATGACTTAGGACTATAAAGTCCCGCTTAGATTTAAGTGACGTTTGAGTATTTGGCCGATAATGGTTTAAGTTATCACGGGGCCATACATGACCATATAACCGGAACACGATAGTGCTGAACACTACCATTTGGCGGCAGATAGATTAGGTAATGTGGTGGTGCCTACGCCCTCAAATTCCTACACTGGAACTATACCACCAGTAAACAGTTTTTTATTACTATCAATTTTAAATCAATTTATTACAAAAATTGTGCGATTAAATTGCTAAACATGTTATTGCAACAAACAGAATATGATTGTATTTACATAAAAACATGATAAAATTATAGGTTTGACAGCAGTGCGAACGCAAGCACCAACAAGACATTCATCGCAATACATATTTTATGCGACGAGTTGCGAAACATCATCATGTTTAATCACACAATACAAAGTTGATTAAATGAAGTATTGCAGCTTCGATATCGCACAATTTATGAAGACCGTGAAACAAACAAGCGAACACCGCTTTTTACGAAAACCTTTTCTGTACCAACGAGCGCTATAAAAAGCGGCTGCAAGTGTGACTGAGCGGAGATTAGATTAAATGGCATGTCAACATGCGGCTGTGATGGGAGCATTTGTGTAAAAAATATATGGTTGGTTTTTATTACATAAATTAACAAGCTTTGTGTGATGCGTTGAGCAAAACTGTATTAATTGGTTGAAAGAATGTAATGATATAAAAGACTTTTGAGATTTATGTTTAATATTCATTTTTCTCTTACAATATTTCTACTAGGCAATGCTAACAAACTTTCTTGATCAAAACATTGCAGCTTTTATATGGCATAATTGATGGAAAAACACGACACGAACATGTAAACGACGCTTTTAACAGGCATCTAAACTCGTTTTTTTTTTAAATAAGTGCTTTAAAAAACCGGTCAAGTGCGAGTAGGGCCACGCGCAAGGCAGAGTTCCGTAGTTTTTAGGTTTGAATAATGTACCTAATAAAAAAATATTTATGGACTTGTTCGAAATTTTCGATTAAAATACATTTGGTCGACTATTACACAAACTTGTAAAGCCAACTTAAGTGTGATAGTTTTTTTTTAATATCATTATATGCAGCTACTATGGCTGTAAAGTTTGAATTTCTAACAACAACCGTTTAGTTGGTAAAGGGTGGGGACACTTGACTCTAACGATAATTGGGACTTTAAAGCTTAATAAGTCACGAACAGTTAACTTAATGGAAAAATAACATTTGCACATCTCTCACATTTTTGAAAAACCTATCCAACAATATCGCACACTATATGGAAATCGAATTAAAAAAACAAAACCATTCGGCTAGTGCCTTAAATACCTTTTTTTTCATGTTTTTATACTACCACTTTTTTAAAAATGTCGAGTTTCTAGAACCAACAGTGTTTGTGCTAGACAGACGGACTTAGCGGAACTATTATAAAGGTTCCTTGTTTACTACGGAACCCTAAAAAACGGCTGCAAGTGTGACGAAGCGGAGATTAGATTATATGGCGTGTCAACATACGGCTGTGATGCGATGCCTCTTTGTAAAACCTACACGTTTTGTATTTTATTGTGTGAATTAAGCAGTATTGTCGTTCAACAACGCTGTGTTGATTGTTTGAAAGAATGCGGTGATATAAAAGGCTCCTAGCATTTGTTTTCTGTATACTTTTTTGAAGTCTATTTCATTACGTATATATTAATAATGTCAGTGATTTAGTATACAGTCTTATTACTTACTACCGGCCCGCCCCGGCTTCGTACGGGTGAAATGTAACCTACCCTTTTCTATCCGTCTTAGCCTTCCTTCATTAATGGGCTATCTAACATTGAAAGAATTTTCCAAATCGGAACAGTAGTTCCTGAGATTAGCGCGTTCAAGCAAACAAACAAACAAACTCTTCAGCTTTATAATAATAAAATAATATATGGTAAGTATAGGTGACTGATAAGCTAGTTATCAGTACTGCTAGCGCTTAGATCCTGGATTTGTCCCCCAGGTCAGTAAAAATTACGTCTCAACTTCAATTCCGTTACAGCATTGGAATTTATTTATGTTCACCCAAAAATCATTATATCAATACACATTTCGGTGGGAAATATGAATAATACTTATAAGATTGAAAATTCCCATCTCATAAAAATAAATTGTAAGCAGGTATGCTTGTTTCTTGTCATTTTAGTTTAATATACGCGAGATATATCCGAAAACTAGTTTTATTTCAATGTTTGTTTCTTTTGGTGACAACCCTAAACAAAAGTGAAAAACTTCACACAACACAAAGTTGATATCGCGCAATTGATGAAAAACATGAAACACACAAGTGAACCGCACTTTTTACAAGTATTTAAATGTGCCTTTCTGTATCAACGAGCGCTATAAAAAGCGGCTGCAAGCGTGATGGAGCGGTGATTAGACTATATAGCGTGTCAACATGCAACTGTGACGCGATGCTATTGAGTAAAAAATATATAGTTTATTTTTATTACATTAATTAACAAGCTTTGTGTTGACATGTTGAACAAATCTATGTTGATTGGTTGATAAAATGTTAATTAAAAGAATTTTTAGCATTGGTTTTTCATAGATAGGTATTCATTTTTCTTTTGCTGTAGACAGTATACACGGTATTTTTTTTACTTTACTGCTAGTCATAGTGGTACTGGATTCGATCACTGGTTCAGTAAAAAATTATAAATATGTCTGAATAGCTCTTCCGTTACTACACTTGATCGATTTCATGTATCCATGGTACATTTATAAATATCAATCAAAATACTGCAGAATTACGAATTGTAGTAAGATATACTTATTTTTTACCTAAAAAACCCTAAAAAAAATTACAGAACAGAAATTTGATCTTTTATTTTTTAAAGAAAAAATGGAAAGAAAAATTTGACTTCAGGCGAGGCTTGAACTCGCGACATACTGGGAATCTAGTCCAGCCGCTCCTCCAATTGAGCTACTGAAGCCCTGCCCGATTTATCAAATCCTTCCTTCACATCTATTGCATTGCTTTATGGTAGCAGCAGCGCCATCTATTACCAACTATGCTAGTTAGGCAACCGATATAATAGACTTTTCAGTTTATTGAATATCGTAAAGAAGTCGCTTTTACCCTTAATAATTGTTTTATATTATTTCGCATTAACACATGCTTGTGAAATATATTTTATTTTTTAAAGAAAAAATGGAAAGAAAAATTTGACTTCAGGCGAGGCTCGAACTCGCGACCTACCTACCATAAAGCAATGCAATAGCTACCATAAAGCAATGCAATAGATGTGAAGGAAGGATTTGATAAATCGGGCAGGGCTTCAGTAGCTCAATTGGAGGAGCGGCTGGACTAGATTCCCAGTAGGTCGCGAGTTCGAGCCTCGCCTGAAGTCAAATTTTTCTTTCTATTTTTTCTTTAAAAAATAAAATATATTTCACAAGCATGTGTTAATGCGAAATAATATAAAACAAGAAATTTGATCACTGAAGCATTGTAGCTTTGATATCGTACAATTGATGAAAAACATGACACAAATAAGCGAAAAACGCTTTATACAAGCTTCTAAATGTGCCTATCCGTTACGGTACCAACGAGCGCCATAAAAAGCGGCTGCAAGCGTGATAGAGCGGAGATTAGATATGGCGTGTCAACATGCGGCTGTGACGCGAAGCCTTCGTGCATAAACATACGTTATATAAATTAAAAACCTTTGCATAACGCGTTGAACAAATCGAAAAAATGTTACGATACAACAACCAGACAGTAGGGTGCTAAATAATAATAATGAAATAAGTCAACTTTAAAAGTGAAAATTTTATAAAGTAGGTAGGTAGTTTAATTTTCTAATTGGTTTTTCCTTCAAAATTTCGAACAAAAGATTTGTCAACTGGACTTAATAAGCATTCATTTTTCAAACGGAGGGTTCAAAAAGACAGTCTATGCAGACTACAACACTTACCCCCTTATTTAAAAACGTATTTTAGCTAAAGTGTTGCTAATCTCTCCTTTGTCTTTTTCTATCCTGCACATTATACAATGCAACTGACAAAGACAATGCATTCTATAGCTAAAACGTATCTAATGTACGTTTATGAATAAGTGGGTAAAGTCTATTAAGACTAGAACACTTCGATATGAGTTCAAAATATCCTCTACGATCACGAAATATACAAAAGATAATAAAAAAGCTCCTGAAACCTAGTTTCAAAGTTTTAATTCGTATTGAATTCCGAACACGAGCTGTGTCAATTGGGTTCGTCAACACTAATTTTCTTTTCGCATTCAAAAATATTCATTTAAACACCGGTCGTAGAACTGTAAACAATGCTATTGTTTCGGATCATCGCGGTCTACTATTTCGTTTCTTTTGTACCTTTTTTTATGTAATGGCAGTGGCAAACAAGCATGCAGTTCACATCAATGTTGAGTGATGACTACAGCTTATAGACACCCACACAAAAACAAGGTCAAAATGCAGATGCGTTACTACTCCTGAGGCCTAAAGTGTAATGCCTCTGTGCCGGTAATTATTATTATTACCGGACCGGAACACGATAGTGCTGAACACTACCATTTAGCGGCAAGTTTAATCTAACCATAGAATCATTCGAAACGTGACGAAGCAAAACCTGTGTTATCTGAATATTTTGTTTCTTTTTATTAATTATGTCACATGTCATGTTTAGGTAGCGGTGAAAGAATGTCTCCTTGTAGTACACAAAAAGTCTAAATGACAGCTATTGGATTGTTGTTATACCTAGATCTGAGAGGCATTAATAGTTTGACAGTTTAAGATATTGTTTAAGATAAAAGAATTAAAAAGAAGTAAAAATCCTCAATTAATTTGAAATTGTATTAATATCTAGCTG
Organism: Macrosoma leucophasiata; assembly: GCA_036365455.1. Taxonomy (NCBI): domain Eukaryota; kingdom Metazoa; phylum Arthropoda; class Insecta; order Lepidoptera; family Hedylidae; genus Macrosoma; species Macrosoma leucophasiata. The sequence continues at coordinate 16,876,718 of JAWQUS010000021.1, forward strand.
TTCTCTAGTACGAAATGATTAAAAGAACAAAACAAAATAATTAAAAATGATTAACATAAAAAAAAAACGTTAAATATTGAAGAATGCGACTGCATTGCATGTGTTGAACAAATTAAATTTAATAGTAATTTGCATGAGATAAATTACTAAATCAAATTTTAGATAACAGTATTTTATGTAATAGGTTGGGAAAAAAGTCTTTTCGCATTATAGTATGTATGAACTTGTAATAAAATCTCTTTGGCTGTAGTGTTTGTATCTGGATGGTTTTGGTATCATTGAAAGTTAAAATTTGGAGTTTTGGCGCGAACCTTGAAAGAGGCGTATGGTGCTCTTATTTTATTTCATTTTCTTGGTGTATTTTTAAGTTATATTGAATAAAGTTGGTGGCATTTTGTTTGATATAGGTTTATTACAGTGCCCGTGTATAGTGAAATAGAATAACAGTGCGAAAACACGAACTTTCACGTTGCCTCCAAAACTTCATTGTAAATGTTTTGGTAAAGTAGCCATCGCTTTACTCGAATAACTTGATTGTAACTCGCTTAACTGACAAATTATACTTGATAACTTACATATTATACTTGATGACTATATTATACTTACTTTTACGCTGCTTAAATAAATACGAAATATCGTTTTACTTGACACTGGCAGTATGCGTAATAGCGATGCCAAAAAAAAAAAAAAAAAAGTTAAAATTTTAAAGAACATAATTCCAAATACAAAATCGGCAAATGTGTGATTTTCATTTGTTTTTCGTACTGTCAAGATGAGTGAATCTAATGAAGAAGTTAGATACATTTTAAAATTTTACTACAAAAAAAATGCAACGCAAGCCGCGAAAAAAATTTGCGATGTTTATGGACCTAGTGCAGTGTCTGTGAGAGTAGCACAAATTTGGTTTAAGCGTTTTCTATCCGGAAATTTTGATGTCAAAGATGCACCTCGCTCTGGTCGCCCTATTACGGATAAAATGGATGCCATTTTTGAAAAAGTGGAGCAAGATCGACATATCAGTAGCTACGACGTAGCTGAAGAACTGAGAATTGATCACAAAACAGTTTTGGCGCATTTGAAAAAAGCTGGGTACAAAAAAAAAACTCGATATTTGGGTACCTCACGAGCTCACTGAAAGAAACCTAATGAACCGTGTACTCATTTGTGATTCTTTATTACGACGTAATGGAACCGATTCATTTTTGAAGAAGCTGATAACTGGTGATGAAAAGTGGATCACGTACGACAAGAACGTGCGAAAAAGGTCGTGGTCAAAGGCCGGTCAGGCTTCACAGACTGTGGCGAAACCCGGGTTAACTCGCAATAAGGTGATGTTGTGTGTGTGGTGGGATTGGAAGGGCATTATTCATTATGAGTTATTACCACCAGGCAGGACTATCGATTCTGCACTCTACTGCGAACAACTGATGAGATTAAAGCAAGAAGTTGAGAGAAAGCGGCCGGAATTGATCAACAGAAGGGGTGTGGTGTTTCATCATGATAACGCTAGACCTCACACATCTATAGCCACTCAGCAAAAATTAAGAGGGTTTGGCTGGGAGGTGTTAATGTATCCGCCGTATAGTCCTGACCTTGCACCTTCAGATTTCCACCTGTTTCGGTCTCTTCAGAATTCTTTATGCAATGTTAGGTTAACATCACGAGAGGACTGCCAAATCCACTTGTCGCGGTATTTTGATGAGAAGTCCCAAAATTTTTGTAGCAATGGGATCATGTACCTACCTACAAGATGGCAAAAGGTTATCGAACAAAATGGTACATACATACTTTAGTCAAATTTAAATAAACTATAATAAAAAATGTTTTGAATTATCTTAAAAAATGCGAAGAAACTTTTTCCCACCTTATAAATATACGAGTATTATTAATTGTGTTTGGAAAATAAAGGCTTATTAAATTATATTTATTCTTTTTTAGTTATTCGAATTAACAACACAGTCGACTAATCGAATCAAATGTTCTGATATAATAACTGCAAATAAAAGATAAAAGTTTGTTTGGTATTTCGCATGAAAATTCATTTTTTCACAGAGATTCTAAATGAAAATTTAACCTTTTTCAAGCAAATTGCGTGCCACGGCTTAAAAGCATTTATCGGTTCGCCGTCATTTAATTCCCTTGAAAGCCTACACAGGTGTTAATCATATCAGAAATAGGCCATGACTGCGCACGGGCGGTAGTACCGCTGTTAGCTACTAAATATTCGAATATTTTGTCTGAAATAAGAATGGAATGGAAGTGTATTTATTTAGAACTGAAAGTACTAAATGATTTAGAGTAACATAGCCTAGAAGGAACCCTTGTAGTTTCACTGTGTCCGTCTGTCCGTCCGTCCGTCTGTCCACAGCTGATGGTAGCTACGCTCACGAGCTCCGTCACAGGAGTTCTGTCAGCAATATAAAGTAATATATCATAAACATAAAATTTATACCTAAGTACATCACACTCTCACGTCAACCGTTGTGCGAACCAGTCAAAGTGCGTTCTTAACAGTTGTGTTATAACTAACTACCGACTTTTAAAAACATAAAAAATATGCGTAATAAATGTGATAATTGTGACAAAAACATAACAAAAAAATCACCTGCTTTAAAATGTGACAAGTGTGGTAAAATGGTGCATGCCAATCAAACCTGTACCATTATATTAGCTACACAATTAGATGCGTTGAGGAACGCAGAGGGTATCGGATGGACATGTCAAGAATGTCATCGGGAATCATCCAGACATCGGTATTTTATTGTCTCTGATGATGACTCTGAAGTTGAGGATGATAATACAACAGAAAGCTGCACGATTAACACCAAAAGTTTGCTAAAAATATCTCAAGGGAAATGAAAAAAGTAGTACGAAAAGAAATGGCGAGTTTTACCGAATCATTAGACTATTGTACGAAAAAAATCGAGGAATTGACTAACAGTTTAGATATTTTTAGCAATAAAATTAAAGACTTAGAAAAGACAAATATACATAATACCCATCTTGAATTAAAATTAGGCGCACTCGAACAGCATGTGCGTGATATTGAACAAAAACAATTAGAGAACAAAATCGAAATAACGCGGTTACCTTTCAAAGTTCAGGACAATACAAACACAATCACTAATAATACTATTGCGAAAAAAACTCAACCTCGACGTAGGTCAAATTAAAACCGTTAGACGTATAAGAGGGTGCAATGATCAAGAAGGAGTTATACAAATTGGCCTGGGACAAATAGAAGAAGTCAACATATGGGCTCGTGCCGGTAAAAAGGAAAATCTTAAAGCAAAGAACATATCACAAAACTTACCTCCAGAAATCTTAAAAAATAAAATAATTACAAGGCGAGCACTCACAGCGGCCAATAAAACTCTTCTTTGGAATGTGAGACAGAAACTTCAAGGTACTATATTCAAATATTGTCCCTGAAGGGAGATACTGACAAGCCTATCGCGATAAGGAACGAAGAGGACATCGCCAAGATTACCATCGAAAATACGTCCCGACGGTAATGGCTACCACAAGTATTGACATCAGTGGAGTACTGCTCAGATATTAATGACTTTTATACAACAATACCTAAAGATAAAATAACTCTTGCAATTGTGGTGCACATTAAGGAATTATTTCAAAACTTTAGCATTTCATTATAGGTATAACTAAAAATAAAAAATATAGGTAGGTAAAAAAAAAATATGTTATCCTAACAGAAGTAAATGTATTAGAAAACCTAGTGGAATGTACAACGTGTGTGTATAACGTTGGTGGCTAAACGATGCACAGCACGCTTTGTAAATATCGTGAAGGCGGAGGTATCCTAGTTTATATGAGTAAAAACACAATTTCACAATATTAAAACACACTCTTACACATAGTGAATCAAACTAACAAAAACTTTGGATATCAATCACACGTAGGTACTTGCATTGTATAGACCCCCTAATAATGATAAACACTTATTTATAAGCGATCTGTGTCAATTACTTTAAAAAAAGAATACCGATTTGGAGAATACGGATTGTACCTACTAGGAGTTAATAATATAAACCATAGGGCATACAATAGCATCAGAGACTACTACAGGAATAGCAATGCTGAGTGCGCATAACGAGTGCGATTTAACAACACATTAGAATAGAAACACGTAACAATTTAATAAACCGTAATAGTAGGTATAGATCACGTCTTTGTTAAGTCGCACACGTTAAAACTGTACTCGGCCACGATCCGTACTGTGATAGCCGACCACTCCATAGTCTTTTGCACGCATTGATTATGTTATTTCATATTAAACCGGTTCATATGCAAAGCGTACGCACACTTATAAATTTAGGTACCTATGTCGAGCATTGAGCGATGCGACAAAGCATCGAAGTGCAAAATTATATTGTGTAATGATAAATAAATGTACGTACATACAAATATATATAATTTACCTATTTTATATATGTAAGTACGTTTCGCATAATATCCTACATAGCAAGTGAGTGTCAAGTACTGATACAAACCTCATGTTTGGTTTACCAGTAATTCTTATTTTAAGCTTCATTTTGTAAATTAATGTGAATAAAAATAAAAAAAAAACATTTTAATTGAAATCATTTTGAAAATTGATATCACATGTCTTGATTGTTGCTTTCTAATCCTTCTCTACCTTAAAGAAATCTGTTAAAGTAAGAGAGGGATGTGAAATGTTACAATAACTTTAACTTTAACAAATATCTTGGTGGAACCCAGGCTAAATATTCCGAAGTTTAAATCGATAAACGCCTGCGATATACGGTTGCACGCACGAAAATGTGTCACGTTCCGCCTAAGCCGAGCGCGGAACAAGTGATAGAGAGGCACGGTCAGTCTGTGTTTGGCTTGTGACGCTTATAGATTCAATTCATAAAAGTATTAAATTTTTCATCGACGTTTTCTTATAAAGTTCATGTAAAATTATCGGTCGTAAACAGACAATTAATTTTTTTAATCCATGGGTACCAACAACATTGATTTGATGAAAGGTACAGGTACAATTCACAGCTAGAAAACGCCCAGCTGAACACAAATCCGCGTCACAAAAAAATTGTCACAGAGAAATGAATATAGTGTTCATGTGCATGTACTAGGGCGTTAAAAAAACTGGGTCTCTCCGAAGTTTCGCCCAGCTTGTAGCTCGGGGTTTTTATTTTCCACTTTAAGCGCAAAAACTTATAAAATGCGCTTGCGGTTATAAAATATAAGTGAAAAATTTTGTTTCCAGATTCCCAGTGGCCGCGAGTTCGAGTCTCGCCTGAAGTCAAATTTTTCTTTCCATTTTTCTTTAAATGTATTTCACAAGCATGTGTTAATGCGAAATAATATAAAACAATTATTAAGGGTTAAAGCGACTTCTTTACGATATTTAATAAGCTGCAAAGTTTATTGTATCCGTTGCTTAACTAGCATAGTGTGGCAATAAATGGCGCTACTGCCACCATAAGGCAATGCAATAAATGTGAAGGAAAGATTTGACAAATCGGGCAGGACATCGGTAGCTCAGTTGGAAGAGCGGCTGGACTAGATTCCCAGTGGCTGCGAGTTCGAGTCTCGCCTGAAGTCAAATTTTTCTTTAAAATAAATTTCTTTCCGTCAGTTAGCAAATGCTGGGAAACCTTTTCCCCAAGCACGAATGATTATGTAGTTATTTTGGCATGTTGACAGATAAAAATAATAATAATAATAATAAGGGGGCAGAGCAGCTTGTGGCGGGCTGTTGGTGAGTAGCAACACCACCCCCTACCATCATCTCGAGTTCCTCCGAGAGAACTGGGCTCTGCCTCGTCCGCCACACAGAGGTACGGCCGGACAGAGCATCAGGTCTCTCACCTCTGGCTTGCCTTCATTGGCCGGTCAGAGTGGGGCGCTAGAGGTATTGCATTTGCAGAAATTTGGATAATAGGCTGTTGTCTAAATTTCTGCAAGAGTCATACACTCGGGGGTGGAAGTGTCTAAAGGCATAATAGCGGGGAAGCCCGCTCTGAGCTCGAGATTACTCGCTCGTGATGGTGAAACCGGGGCCACACCTCTCGACACCCCCAGCCTCTCTCAACAGTGTTGCCCCCTGTCTACCATCGGGTTGGCTGTTTGGGGGGCCCACCAAGGAGAAGCGAGTCACAACCTGCCTAAAGTAGGATTCGATAAATTCTCGAAAGGGCCTCTACGTGTTGGACTTCTCATGTCTCCGCGCAAGCCTGACAAAGGTCCGGGGTTCAAATTAGACATCATGCTGACGAGAGACATAATAATAATAATGGCAACCCATTATACGTCCCACTGCTGGGCACGAGTCTCTCCTCTTTTTGGGGGGAGGCCTGAAGCTTACTCCACCACGCTGCTCCAATGCGGGTTGGTGGAGATACGGGTTAGTGGCCGACCCGTTGTCGGATGTTACGCCTACTACTGTTGACAGATACTATACTATAATCATAATAAGTGATATCTTAAGTGAGCTACTATGATGTATTTTTAAACGTTTTCAAAACGTCATTTTACATTGGTCGAAAGGATAGATATAATTGTAAATTATTAATTATATTAACAAATTCGATTATTCATGTTACAAAATACATGTCGTGATGTTTTTGCTCTACAATGCATCAAGTACTTACGTAAAGATGCTATAAGTATTTTTTTACTCCGTGAAGTAACAACAACATTGATTTGATGGAAGGTATAGGTACAATTACCCCCCAAGCCGACTCTTCATCGTGGGGGAAGGAGACAAAACCTTCCAACAAAAGAAGAGGAGATAAATAATTTACACTATTATCACAAACACAAAGAAATAGGTTGGAAGAGGCTTTTGCCGTCTGGCAAACGGATCTGCAGAAAAAAAACAAGAAATATTAAATTAACTTTAATAATAATATTAAGATACATTTTATATTATATATACTTTCTCTAAGTTTAACTAGATCTGTAAGTTTAGATCCGAATAAAGGGCTTTATTCGTATTCATTCATAGGTACAATTCATGGCTAGTAAATGTGAAACTGAACTCAAACCCGTGTCACAAAAAATATAGCTTTACATGTACACCAAACAGACCCAAAATTGTCACGGGGAAATGAATATACTGTGCATGTACTCTGTACTGTGGAAGTTAAAAAAAACTGGATCTGTTCAAAGTTTTTTCGTCCAGCTTGTAGCTCGGAGTTTTTATTTTCTACTTTAAACGCAAAAACTCATGAAATGCGCTTGCGGTTATATAATTTGGGTTACAAAGATTTATTTCGTTAAACTGAGTGAAAATTTTTGTTAAACGGGTTTTACTTTTCTTTCGGTCAGTTCGCAAATGCTCGAAAAGCTTTTTGGCAACCGCAAATGATTGTGGAGTTAATGTGGTATGGTTTCAGATTATTTAATATTAATAACAGATTTCTTCAGTAAGTTAAAATTAAATGACGTAATTTTTGTAACGTTTTTAAAATGTCATTTTACATCTACATTACTCGAAAGCAGGTAAAGGGGATACCTGCGATGGGCAGACTGATGATAATAATGGCAACCCATTATACGTCCCACTGCTGGGCACGAGTCTCTCCCCTGTTTGGGGGAGGCCTGGAGCTTACTCCACCACGCTGCTCCAATGCGGATTGGTGGAGGTGGGTAGGTTAGTGGCCAACCCACTGTCGGATGTTTTCAAACCGCCCCTAAGGCCTCCGACAAGGTTTAACGACTGCTATCCATCGATAGCAAACGAGACCGACGGCTTAACGTGCCCTCCGAAGCACGGAAACGCGCATTTAATTTGCCACTAGCGGTCACCCATCACACTACCCGACCGCGCCCGTAGTGCTTAACCGAGCAGATCGCTTCCGATCTACACCAGCCGCTGGGCCATGCGCGCTTTCAGACTGATGATGTAAAATGCAAATTACTTAGTGGTAGAGTTCCAGTGTCAGAGCACGGAGGCATAAAAACCACCGCATTACCTATGTGCCGCCAAAAAGTAGTATTGTTCCAGTTTGATGGTAATGTATGACCCTGTAATAACTATGAAAAAGGCAAAACAACTTAGGATACAGGGTGGCAATTTGCACTGTGACCATCGGTTTCTGTATAGGTGTATATACGCTGCAGTATTCACTTACGATCAATGATAAATGCATGCTTGTTTGCTACATTCTAAACGTAAATGTTCATATTTATTAACTGTTGTTGTGGTTCTCCATAAAAAATACTGTTGGTGATCAGTCGTGGTAGGTTGGTTTTTTTTTGTGTTTGCGTTGGTGAAATTAGCCTTTAACTGAAACAAACCCGTCTCAAATTAAAATTCTGGATCCGCGAATACATAAAGACAAAGTTAGTTAATCTTCGACATTGCATCGCCTTTGTGAATTGCACCACGATATTATTTCACAATCGAGTTAATTAATTTCGCAAGCCTGCCAAGCGCGAGTTAGTCTCGCCTTAGTGGATTCTGTACAATTAAAAAAAAAAACATTTTGCATCTTTAATTTCGTAGACTTTTATAAGTGCGGGTAATTTAACACCCTTTTTCTTAATCAGCTAAAATGTATGGAATGAACAATGAAAAAACGTGTTTCAGATTCTCACAATGGCATGTTTTATTTCATACTAGCTGACCTGGCGAACTTTTAGAATTAAATAGTTTGTTATTTATTTGACAATATAAACTTTTTGTATTGGATAATTACATTTTTGCTTATTCTTTTTTTATCATATTTGCACACCTCTTAAACCTTCCCTGGAATTGCAAAAATAATTCAAAACCAAATCGGTAGAGCCGCTCTCGAGTTTTAACGAGACAAACGAACAGAAATCAATTTTTAAGTAATAATATATAGTTGCCATACGATATTATTACAATTTGTAAAACCTTTTTTAATTTAAGTTTTTTAAATGTTTTCTTCTTACTGTAAAACGACGTCTCAAAAATGTATTCATGTACATTACACATCCTTGTTTAGGGAAATTATGTAAATAATAATAATAAATCCAACAATCAATCAAATAATTTCAAAATTATCAGGTATTGTAAAAATATGGTTAATCGCCTCAGTTAAGTTAAGTTAACTGTTCCATTTTTCTTTAAGTAAAATATATTTCACAAGCATGTGTTAATGCGAAATAATATAAAACAATTAAGTTAACTGCCTCAGTAGCGTAGCAGGCCACTACTATTACGCTGGAGGTCCTGGGTTCGATTCCCGGGTCGGGGAATTATCAGAGATAACGGTTTAAAATCCTTTATCTCTGCTTCTATCGGGATTTTTCCATTTTCTGGAAGTTTCCCAGTACCTCGGAGTTTGGTAATGTGCCCGGAGATGGCAACAGGTTCGCCACCTGTTACATGGGCCAAAACGTAACCGGCGAGTCGTGGGTGTTTGCATGCATGCTTGAATGCATGCATTTACCTCTGCCTACCCTTTCGGGGATTACAGGCGTGAAGTTACGTTTTTTTTTACGTTTTTTACGGTTAATCATCATTTCAGCCGAATAATGTCCACTTCTGGACCAAACCTATAAAGCCCCTAAAAAGTCTCCCTATGAAAGAAACATGGCATAATTGCCACGCTTGGCATGTGGATTGGTGAATCGCAGAGGTAGTAGTTTTCCCCGTTCAAATTGTCCATCACTGGTATAAGTCGAAGTTTGCTCAAATTGATGGACTGAAATGATAAAATGCTGAGAATGTTACCAGTTTATTTTCGAGGTACGGAACCCTATAGTTCTGGGAATAGCCTCTTGTTTAGTACATAAATGGTTTGCAGGCACTATTTGTCGGATATTGCAATGTCTAGACTATGCATCTTGAGAAATATGGCAACATTTTCTTCCGAGGATCGAGTTTTACCAAGTGTCTTAAATTTTACTAAGGAACGGGTATCTCAAATAAATCTGTTGTAAACATTGCTATGTGTATTTTATTTATTCATTTATATTATGTAGCTGTTAGTTAGTCTCGCTAAAACTTGAGAACGGCTGGACTGATTTGGCTAATTTTGGTTTTGAATTATTTTTGGAAATCCAGGGAAGGTTTAAAAGGTAAGTAAATATGAAGAAATCGAAGAGGAATAGTAAAAAACACAATTTCATTTTCCCGTACAAATAGTCCATATATAATCAAACCTTTGACGCGTACTTCATTCTGAGGCAATACGAAGTTTGCCACGGCAGCTAGTATAATATAGATATTAAACTTAATAGATAATTAGATTGTCATTTTCCGCCATGTCATAAAGGAAGTAATTGAGAGAAGGAGGGACTTTGGGGTGGTAGATTGGGAGCGTTGGGGAACCTAAGATACATCTTCTCGTCAAATTCTCAGCAGTGCCTCAAGAAGAAGGTCTTGTCAGTGATGACATACAAAACTGAAACATGGTTGCTATTGGCCTCCTGAGAAGGCACAATATCACGCAGAGAGCAATGGAGAGAACTATGTTCCCTGCGTGATTGAATGAGGAAATCCGCTTGAAAACCAAAGTAACTGATATAGACCGAATAGTGAAACTCAGTGGCAGTGCCATCGATTTTTCGAGCTATCCGATCCCGTTGGGGTAAGAAGAGTTCTCGAATGGTGACCGCATACTAGACCGACCACGAGGTGGACTGACGACCTAGTGAAGGTTGCGGGAAATCCCTGGACGAGGGCGGCCCGGGTCTGTTGTGGCAATCTTTGGAGAAGGCTTTTGTCCAGCTGTGGAAGAAAATAATTCCTATACATTATTTCTTCACTAAGTAGTATCCGTAAAGTTTCTATAAATCGAATCAGTCAACAAAATAACCACAACAATAAAATGTTCGGTTCATAAATGGTTTGCAGATATACTAGTACTTCGAATATAGCAATACCTAGACTCTGTGTAAAGAAACACGGGAAAATTGCCTCTCGTGGAGAATTACCAAGCGTCTTAAATCTTGCTCGAAAACTGGGCGTCGCGAGTAAATCAGCTTATGAACATAGGTAGTAGGTAAGTGATTTCAGTGCGGTTAATACCTATGTTATCTTTAGTTTAAGTATAATTAAAACACAGTGAGATTGAAGATTGAGACATTGGATTTAAGAATACAATTTATAGTTAAGTTTAGGCCCGTGTTTCCCGAAGGGGTAGAGAGAAGAAAAAACATGCATTTTAACTCACGAGCCAGTTGGTCCAGTTTTATGTGACGACCGTTTGAACCGAGGCTCACGGGTTCAATTCCCGTAACGGGATTATTTGTGGGTAGAGCTATATATGGATGTTTGTGTGTGTACAACGGCACCCACGACACAGATTTTTACCTAGCGTGGGGGCTGTGAGTGTAAATGTGTTTTTTAAGCATAGTACACGGTCGGATCCAACCGCCGACTATCACGTCCTTGGTCGGGTTGATGTGAAAATGGACAGTGTAGAAATCTGTTGACCCGACCAATTTTGGTTGAAATCAACGGCCTTGGTCGTGAGCGCATCCCTCGCGACAAGCTGCGTCTGCTCCGACCGTCTGGAACGCTGTCGGCCACGACGCCATGGACATAAATCTGAAATCTCTCTAAAGGCTGTATCACAAATATTAGTGAAGTGGCGGTACAGTGCCGGAACTGTGACGACACGGATATGTCTGAATCAGTCTTTTGCTTTGTGTCTGAAAGAACTGACAAGTTGACTCAACTGCCCGACCGTGTAGAACAAATACAAACATCGGTTGACCCGACCAATGACATGATGGTCGGTGGTTGATCCCGATCATAGAAGAGGTTTTATACGCACTATGACAAACATTAAAGTCAATTCATAATAAGCAAACAGGATATAGACAACAAAAATACGAGAGATCAAAACCGATGTTAATCTCAGCCTAAGATTTAGCTTTGCGCCAGAAATTAACTAACCGGAACACGGTAGAAGTGAAATTAATGCGAAATAGATTAGGAAATACGATGGTATTACGTCCCAAGCTCCCCCACTGATGCTCTGTGAAATAATAATGAGTACACAATTCCATCTCATTCCCTTTGTATTTGCAATTATAATATAATCGGGGAATGCATCGCCAAAATAAATATGTATAAGAAACATAAACGTAACTTCACGCCTGTAATCCCCGAAGGGGTAGGCAGAGGTAAATGCATGCATTCAAGCATACATGCAAATACCCACGACTCGCCGGTTACGTTTTGGCCCATGTAACAGGTGGCGAACCTGTTGCCACATTACCAAATTCCGAGGTACTGGGAAACTTCCAGAAAATGGAAAAATCCCAATAGAGAGATAAAGGATTTTAAACCGTTATCTCTGATAGTCCCCGACCCGGGAATCGTGGCCTGCTACCACTACGCTACGGAGGCAGTTAAGAAACATGGAACACATAAAAATTATTGCGTTGCATTTTCTACCTTAAACAAAAATAAATATATAACTAACTATTTTACTGGTGGTAGAGCTCCAGGGACGGAGCTCGCGGGCGTAGGCACCACCGCATTACCTAATATACTTGCCGCTAAATGGTAGTGTTCAGCACTATCGTGTTCCGGTCAGGTGGTAATGTACTGCCCTGTAATTTCCGACACAGGGACATAACACCTTTGGCCTCAGGAGTGGTAACGCATCTGCATTTTGACCTTGGTCTTTGTTTGGGTGTCTATAGGTTGCAGTCATCACTTAACATTAATGTGAACTGCAAGCTTGTTTGCCACTTCTACAACATGAAAAAAATAAAAATATTGCTTTGCATTTTCTATCTTAAACAAAAATAAATATAATATATTACTAACTGTATGTCTGTCCAAAATTTATAATTCCACCGCGACACGAAAAAACCGAAAGGACGTGATATAACCTTAAAATAAACGTCAATTTTAAAGTTATTTTTACAAAGTGACCATAGAATAAAATACGGTTATAAGATAAATTATTCACGCATCTTTTCGGACATTCCATGTTGCGGTAGAATTTGGACAGACAAGCAGGGAATCATGGGACATATAAATACAGGGAGATCAAAAGTTGATTCTCGTCCAAAATATGTAATAAAAATAGGTACTTACAATTTGACCAAATTATCTCGCGCGCACTCACAACAAACATATTATTATATAATTATTATATATTGGTAATATCGGTATGCGGCGATAAAGTGAGTGTAGTGACAATCACTACCGCATAATTTTATGTTCCTATTTTTGTAATGTGTCTTTGTCAATTAATTATGTGAAAACTCCTATTATATTTATTGTACCTAAATAACTAATTAGATGCGGAACCATGGCACAAGTCCGACACGCGCTTTAGATATACTCCATTGTTTCTATGCAGACTCGATGCCTACTCATGCGCTCGCGCACCGACAGCGGCCGGGCGACGGAGCTCGTCCGCCACGCCAGTCGGAATCACCTCGCGACGGCGAATGCACGCTTAATCTTGCTTCCGCATCTATCCCATTTTCTTACGCGTTTATTGCCCTGTTACTTTCTCTTTACGTTGTTATATGTTTTCTGTCATTCTTATCTCTGTCTCGAACTCTTCTTGTGCTCAGTAGACTCTTATGTGCTTTTGTTAACTCTTGTGTATGTGACTTATCCGTGAATAAACTATATTGTGGTTATTACCGGCCTATAATTTCGCTCCCTACGAGTTTAGCGGTAGGTAATACACTACAAACTGGTGACCCCGAATTTAGGACTCGCGAACTTTTGATAAAAATCGTTACTACGCAAAATAATTTCTACCGTCGCGTATCGCGTAAAATACATTCACGTTTTTTCAAAATGGAGCCGAAGCGAAATAATACGACACCGGGAAATGGCGGCGGCGACGTGTTCAAAGTTGGATTGAAGATTCCCCAGTTTTGGCCGCAAGATCCGGCGCTTTGGTTCGCCCAAATTGAGGGGCAGTTTATTGTCAGCGGGATTACAGCGGATGCTACAAAATTTTACCACGTTGTCGCGCAACTCGACCAGCAGTATGCCGCCGAAATTAAAGATGTCATCATATCTCCACCGGCTACTGGCAAGTACGAGAAATTAAAAGAGGAGTTAATAAAAAGATTGTCGGCGTCGCAAGAAAAGAAAGTAAAACAGTTGTTAGTCCATGAAGAATTAGGGGACCGTAAACCTTCCCAATTTTTACGTCATCTGAAAACGTTGGCAGGAGAAAATATTCCCGATTCATTTTTAAAAACGCTGTGGTCGAATCGTTTACCTAGCAATATACAAACCGTAATCGCGACGCAAACCGGAGAATTGGACGCGATTGCGGAATTGGCAGATAAGGTTTATGAAATCGCACCTTCAACACCGACGATAGCAAGGATCGACCCAGGTACCAGCAGTGCATTTGATGACATGGCGCGGCGAATCGACGAGCTAACACGACAGGTGGCAGCCATGTCGAGCGGTCAGGTACGTTACCCACGTTCTCGCAATAGACATACCTTTCATGGCGCAGATAAAAGGAGCCCCGTTCGTTACCGCAGCCGGTCACATTCGAAACACGTCGAGGGCTACTGTTTTTACCATAACAGATTCGGTGACCGAGCTCGCAGGTGTACGACGCCATGTACTTATCCGACGACTAGTGCAACGTCGTTAAACGGGAACGGCAGTCGGAAGTAGCGGCACACGACTGCCCATCAGCACCAGGCCGCCTTTTTGTTACTGATCGCTCAACTAAATTGTCATTTTTGATTGATACAGGGTCTGATCTCTGCGTGTATCCGCGCTCAGCACTTAGAGGGCCACGCGCCAGAGTAAACTACGAGCTATTCGCCGCAAATGGTTCCTGTATACCTACATATGGGTCGATCTGCCTACACCTCAACATTGGCCTGCGTCGTGATTTTAAATGGAGGTTCGTGGTAGCCGACGTTTCCAAAGCAATTATAGGTGCAGATTTTCTCAGATTTTATAATTTACTTGTAGATCTGAGGAACCACCGCTTGATCGACGGCCTTACTTCGCTATCTACATCTGCGCATCCGGCCGGTTCCTCAGCAAGTGAGATCGACTCTGTCAAGGCCGTATCTGGTGAAAGCGAGTATCACCAGCTTCTACGTGAGTATCCTGATATAACTCGCCCAGCAGGAACCCAGCGTGAGGTTAAACACAATACCACTCACCACATACGTACGACGCCTGGTCCACCTGTTGCAGCCCGTCCTCGACGCCTTCCACCAGACAAGCTAAAAATTGCTCAGAAGGAATTTGAGGAAATGTTGATGAATGGCACCGCGCGCAGGTCAGAGAGTTCATGGTCATCGCCGTTACACCTCGCGCCGAAAAAGGATAGTGGCTGGCGTCCTTGCGGTGACTACCGCGCACTAAACTCACGCACCATACCTGACAAATACCCCATCAGACACATTCAAGACTTTTCACAACAGCTAGCTGGCAGCGTGATTTATTCAAAAGTCGACCTCGTAAAGGCGTATTTTCAAATACCCGTAAATTCAGCCGATATTCCGAAGACGGCAATCACAACTCCGTTCGGACTTTTTGAATTTCCGTTTATGGCATTCGGACTGAGAAACGCAGCACAGTCATTTCAACGATTTATCGATGAGGTACTCAGAGATCTGCCTTTTTGCTACGGTTTTCTTGACGACATCCTAATCTTCAGCAGCTCCGAGCGCCAGCACCTGGAACACCTCCGGCAATTATTTCAACGCCTAACAGAATACGGAATGCTCATTAACACAGCAAAATGTGAGTTCGGCAAGGAAAAAATATTTTTCCTAGGCCACGAAGTCACCAAAGACGGCATTCGCCCGTTGCCTGACAAGGTAAAGGCATTACAGGACTACCCACAACCACAGACGGTGAAGGAGTTACGCCGATTTCTTGGCATGTTCAACTTTTACCGGCGTTTTGTTCCTGAAGCAGCAAAAATTCAAGCACCTCTCAACATTCTCCTGTCAGGCCCAAAGACGAAAGGTTCACAAAGCATCACAATGACCACGGAAATGATTGAAGCTTTCGAACATTGTAAAACAAGCCTCATGAACGCTACTATGTTAGTGCACCCTGAAACCGACGCAGAGTTAGCAATTTTTTCCGATGCATCAGATACGTCGATTGGAGCCACTCTGCAGCAGCGCACACATGGCCTGTGGAAACCGCTTGCATTCTTTTCACGGCGTCTAACGAATGCACAAAAGAAATACAGCCCCTACGACCGTGAGTTACTCGCCATATACGATGCCATAAGACATTTTCGACACATGGTCGAAGCACGACCATTTACAGTATACACCGACCACAAGCCATTGACCTCAGTATTCAAGTACAATCGTGAAAAATGCTCACCACGTCAATTTCGCTACTTGGACTACATTTCACAATTTACCACTGACATCCAGTATGTAGCCGGCAAGGAAAATGTTGTCGCCGATGCTTTCTCAAGAATCGAGGCTATTTCTGTTCCAATTGACTATGAAAGCCTTGCACAATCTCAGGCTACCGACACTGAACTGCAAGACCTTCTCACATGTGGAACCACGGCTCTGAACCTGAAAAAGATCGCAATGCCAGATCAAGATTGCAATGTATATTGCGATGTCACTCAGCACCCAAGACCGTACCTGACGACTGCCTTCAGGAAACAAGCATTTGATGCACTCCACCAATTAAGCCACCCTGGAGTGAAGGCAACACTGAAACTGGTCTCACAAAGATTCGTATGGCCAGGTATGAAGAAAGATTGTCGAAATTGGGCAAGAGAATGCACTGACTGCCAGAAATGTAAAATTTCACGCCATGTCCATTCACCCACTGCCAATTTCCCTGTCCCTTCTAACCGTTTCTCCCATGTCCATATGGACATAGTAGGGCCATTACCGTATTCTTGTGGTTACAGATACTGTTTGACGGTTATCGACCGTTTCACCCGTTGGCCTGAGGCGTACCCGCTAGTCGACATCACCGCCGAGTCATGTGCCCGCGCCTTCATCGCTGGCTGGGTGTCGCGCTTCGGCTGCCCTCACAAAATCACCACCGACCGAGGCCGGCAGTTCGAGTGCGAGCTCTTCCGCACCCTGGCGGCCATCTTGGGTATGCAGCATCGTCCCACTACGGCATACCATCCTGCCTGCAATGGTATGGTGGAACGTCTCCACCGCCAATTGAAGGCAGCAATCATGTGCCACTCATGTACCAACTGGACTGAGGTGCTTCCCTTAGTTCTACTGGGCATCCGCAGCGCGTGGAAGGAGGACGTCAAGTCATCCGCGGCAGAGTTAGTCTACGGGGAACCGCTACGCTTACCTGGAGAGTTCTTCGTACCAACCGATGACGCCACTCTAGACCTGTCAAACTTCACGTCGAGGCTCCGTCTGCACATGGCGAAGCTGGCACCAAAACCTGCAAGTAGACACCAGAATAAGACATTTTATATACCAAAAGACTTACCTACAGCAGAATATGTTTACCTTCGACGAGATGCTTCTCGGCGATCCCTCGAGCCACCGTACACTGGTCCATACGAAGTACTGGAGCGCAGAGACAAAACTCTTAAACTATCGATTCAGAACAGAGTAATCACGGTGTCCATAGATCGAGTGAAACCTGCCTACATCACAAAAGAGGACACAGAGATCGGCGAAGACAACGGTAGACAGCCATCCATAGAACTTCCACCTCCAGAAGACCCTATAAGAAAGACGAGAAGTGGTAGGACTGTTCGTTTCCCGGACTACTATCGACCTCCGTAGTTTCGGTCTCAGCGGTGGGGTAGTGTAGTGACAATCACTACCGCATAATTTTATGTTCCTATTTTTGTAATGTGTCTTTGTCAATTAATTATGTGAAAACTCCTATTATATTTATTGTACCTAAATAACTAATTAGATGCGGAACCATGGCACAAGTCCGACACGCGCTTTAGATATACTCCATTGTTTCTATGCAGACTCGATGCCTACTCATGCGCTCGCGCACCGACAGCGGCCGGGCGACGGAGCTCGTCCGCCACGCCAGTCGGAATCACCTCGCGACGGCGAATGCACGCTTAATCTTGCTTCCGCATCTATCCCATTTTCTTACGCGTTTATTGCCCTGTTACTTTCTCTTTACGTTGTTATATGTTTTCTGTCATTCTTATCTCTGTCTCGAACTCTTCTTGTGCTCAGTAGACTCTTATGTGCTTTTGTTAACTCTTGTGTATGTGACTTATCCGTGAATAAACTATATTGTGGTTATTACCGGCCTATAATTTCGCTCCCTACGAGTTTAGCGGTAGGTAATACACTACATGAGTATTTTTACCTACTATAAAAACTTGTCCTTGTTTTCTCCGCTACCGTCGCCTGGCCAAAAAAGGCGTTAAAAGAGTCACGTGACATCACGAAAGGTTAAGAATCTATAAGGTTCTTAAGTAGGTATACCTATTTGGAATTCAGCTTTTTGAAATAATACGTATATTATATCATAATGATACTTATCATGATCTGTGATGACTGAATGATTGTGTTCATAACTCACGAGCTTAACGAAAAAAGTGGTTATTATTTGTCATCTCAGTCTCTTAAATAAAAAATATCATACTGCAAAAAGTCACCGTGTTTATACTATCTAATTGTAAGTACGAAAAATAAATGTGGCATACCAGTACACGATTCTTTGTATTACGATTAATAGGCAGCGAACGCATCGTCGAAACCGAATACAATGAACATGTTAAATTTTTGCGCATTTATTCTAGCTTAAACAAAGATGAAATAACTGTAAAATGTGGCCGTTGTTTATGGACGCATGATGTTGCCATAATTAAATTTATTGCGCGTACATAACTGCCGTTCTGTTTTATTTATGTGTCTTATTTCCGATTTTGCGCGGTGTTCCGTGGGGAATTAAAGAGAGCCTTCACGCGCGGAGTAATTTGACATTATAAGTTTATTTTTTTTTAATTTTAGATATTATTATACTGGTGGTAGAGTTTCAGTGGTGTAACTCGAGGGCGTAGGCACCGCCGCATTACCTAATCTATCAAACGCCAAATGGTTCAGTGTTCCGGTTAGATGGTAATGTACGTCCACTAATTCGTTCGAATGAAAATAATTTCATTCATACTTCGACGTTATACATCTACTGACTGTCAAACCACCATATTTGTTTTATACCAAATAGCTCAATTTAATCTGAATTTAGTACAGTGTAGCTCGTCCTTTGTTTTCGCGCCACTGACAGCCGCGTTTATTACATATGAAACCCACATTTTGAAAAATCTCACGTGAGATTGGGAGATAAAATCTCACGACATCTCACCAGGGGGAGAGGGAGGGATAGAAAATTAAAAGAAACATCTCACGTAATTTACTTAAAACTAAGGAAATTGCATCTCTCAACTGTAAGAGATGCAATTTCTACTTTACCTACCAAAGTACCAAACCTGCATCCAATCGTCAAATTTTTCTTTCACATTTTAATTTTACCGTCTCTAGGACCGGTAAATTTTTCATTCCATTTTTTCTACATAGTTTTCAAATTTACTCGCATGTATTACTGTGAAAATTGCAATATTCAATAGACTCACTTTTAAAAATGTCAAGACTAATGTTATGGAATATAACTTCATATCTATAAATGCTTCAATTCACATTCATTCTTGTTCTATGATGCATAAATAAAGTGTCCAGACGAGTGTTAGTTTAAAATGTTTGCTTTAATTTTGGCAAAGCAACTGTATTAGTCACAGTGTGAGCAGTGAAAATATATTTCTTATTTACTTCCTGTTTTATTTTCAGTTGTATTCAGTGGCGCTGGTAGTGAAAAAAGAAAATAAGTGCGAGTCGGACTTGCGTCCACAAGGTTCCGTATAATTAACGAATTTCCTAAAACGGGTTGAGAGATAAGCCAGCTTTTCTATGTAAGGAAGGTGGCAAAAAAGGATGCGGCTCAGATTGATGTTAAATGATGACTGCAGCCTATAGACATCTACTTAAAAAATTTTTTACTGGTGGTAGAGCTCCAGTGACGGAGCTCGCGGGCGTAGGCACCACCGCATTACCTGATTTACTTGCCGCTAAATGGTAGTGTTCAGCACTATCGTGTTCCGGTCAGGTGGTAATGTACGGCCCTGTAATTTCCGGCACAGAGGCATAACACCTTAGGCCTCAGGAGTGGTAACGCATTTGCATTTTGATCTTGGCCTTTGTGTGGGTGTCTATAGGCTGCAGTCATAACTTAACATCAATGTGAACTGCATGCTTGTTTGCCACTTCAATTACGTTAAAAAAAAAAAAAAAAAAATCAGACAAATACGTTGCGTATTAAGTTGTTATGTCTCTGTGATAGTTATTACTGGACCATACATTACTATCTAACCGGAACACATTAGTGCTGAAAACTACCATTTGGCGGCAGATAGAGATAATTAGATGGTGCCTACGCCCGCGAGCTCTGTCATTAGAGCTCTACCACCATTTAACAGTAATATATTATGTCATAAAGTCGCAAAAAAGCTTATAGTTTTCATTGATGATGAATAATTCTAGCATATTAACAATGACATCGAACCAAAGATTTCAATGTACAATATTATTACGTACATTAAATGAATGAATGAATGAATGAATCGTGTATGTACGTTATTACTCCTGTGGCGTTGGATATAATGCGTCTGTGCCGGCAGTTAGCCTAGCCGTTCATTGCCACCTGATCGTAACACGATAGTGCTGAACACTACCATTTCGCTGCAATTTGATAAGGCAATGGTACCTACGCCTACGACCTCATTGGAGCTCTATCCCCAGTATACATAATCAGGCTGCAAGCAAAGGGGAACATTTAGGGATGTAGGAGTATGGGGATGTTCGGATTCCGTGGCTTATTTTTTTCGTTTCTATTACTTAGTACTTTTATTTGCGTGGGTACTATTTTTTTTTATATTATGGTAATGGCAAACAAGCATGCAGCTCACATCGATGTTAAGTGATGACTGCAGCCTATAGACACCCACACAAAGACCAAGGTCAAAATGCAGATGCGTTACCACTCCAGAGGCCTAAGGTGTTATGCCCCTGTGCCGGAAATTACAGGGCCGTACATTACCACCTGACCGGAACACGACAGTGCTGAACACTACCATTTAGCAACAAGTATGCTAATGCGGTAAGTATGGTAATGCGGTGGTGCTTACGCCCGCGAGCTCCGTCACTGGAGCTCTACCACCAGTAAAAAATACTTTATTAGTACATGCGTAGGGAAGTGACAATCTTATCGATCACTAACGATAGAATTTTCTTCTACTGGATGAGAATCTTTTCTCTAGTTCAGTCAGTCAACCAAAGAATGACGGTTCTGCGAGGCGGCCATCCCAATAGGATGGTAGTAAATAACACCGCGGGATGATCAGCAGCGTCTTGCGATAAAACTTCTGCCACTGCGATCGCCAATCCACCTGCCAAGCGTGGCGATTATGGCATATTCTCCCCGCGCAACACTGTGGCCGTCTTTGGGGAAGGCTTCGTCCAGAAGTGGACGTCATTCGGCTGGAGTGTTGTAGATTCACATGTGTTATTGCAAAATATACAATAATATGATTAAGAATCGAAACTGACTAAAAACATTAAATGTAATAATCACCAAACTAACCGTATTGTACTACTTTAGATCCATTATCATAAAATACTGCATCAACCAGATAAAGCGTTGTCAGTAACTCATAAAGTACAAAACAAAACAAGAGAAATAACCATAACAGAAAGTTTCCGATACGACTCCGTATCTTCATTAATAATCCGTGAAATTAATTTCCCAAGAACCGCGGAAATCAACTTTCTTACCGAAAAGTTTTAACGTGTATAAATAATAATTAACACGGCGATTGTGAAATGATTTATACAATGTTAATTAATGCTGGCTGTCAAAATACATTTCACAGAACATGCAAGTGTAAAGCGAGTTTAAATTTAATTTGTTTTCTATTAGTTATTCAATTGTCGTGGTGCAACGGTGCTGTGACTAAAGCGTGGATTAACTTAATAAAATACTTTTGTACATTTTGAGCAACGGCGTGCGATTAAACATGAGTTATTCGTATATGAGTAAGTCTGTATGTCGTCTTGAAGCGCGCATGGCCCAGCGGCTAGTTTAGATCGTAAGCGATCTACTCGGTTAAGCACTACGGGCGGGGTCGGGTGGTGTGATGGGTGACCGCTAGTGGTAAATTAAATGCGCGTTTTCGTGCTTCGGAGGGCACGTTAAGCCGTCGGTCCCGGTTGCTATAGATGGATAGCAGTCGTTAAACCTCGTCGGAGGCCTTATGGGCGGTTTGAAAACATCCGACAGCGGGTTGGCCATTAACCCACCCACCTCCACCAATCCGCATTGGAGCAGCGTGGTGGAGTAAGCTCCAGGCCTCCCCCCTAAAAAAGGGGAGAGACTCGTGGCCAGCAGTGCGACGTATAATGCGTTGGCATTATTATTATTATGGTCCCTTTAAATATATTTGAGATGTTTATATATATCTGAGATGTATTTAATGGTATCCCTAATGTACAGTACCTTATTATCTCCCGGTGTAGGATATGCCACCCCGAGGATCTTCATACGCTTAAAAGCAAGGCCATCACATTGACATAAGAGATGTTCCATTGTCTCCTCGTGCTCACCACAGGCTCTGCACAGTGAATCTTCATCCAGGTGAGTATCGTGAGTAGGTATGTCATAGATTTTGATTAGTGTGAACTAAGAATCACACTTCCTACTAATATTATAAATGTAAAAGTTTCTTTGTTTGGATTTTTGTCCCTCAATCACGAAACTACAGAACGGGTTTTGTTGAAATTTATTACACAGATAGGATAGCTGACTTAGATCATAGGATGCTTTATATCCCGAAAGAATGTTCCTGTGGGACGCCATGGGATGATTTGATGAGTTTTTACAGGTTACACGAAAAGCGACCAAGACGCGGGCGGAGCGGCGGGAAACAGCTAGATAATAATATGCCGATGTAAGCACTTTTCTGTTTGTAATGACACTAATACATATCAATTATACCTACACAAAGGAATCATATTTAAGTTATGAAGTACGAAACAAGAACAAGGGGAATAAGGAAATAAGAAAGGAAAATTTCCCGATAAGACTTGAAATGTTCATTAATAAATGGTGAAATTAATTTTCCGATAACCGTGAAAATGAACTTAATCAAAAATGTTAACACGTATATACTTCGTTTTTGTGTTAGGAAGGTGGCAAACAATCATGCAATTCACATTGATGTTAAGTGACGACTCTAGCATAGGCTAGAGTAGTGTAGATGTCTATAGAGACATCTACACAAAAACCAGAGGTCAAGAGCAGATGCGTTGCAACCCCTGAGACCTAAGGTGCCTTGTCTCTGTGATAGTTCTTACGGGGCCATACATTACCATCTAACCGGAACACCATAGTGCTTTTCACTACCATTTAGCGGCAGATAGATTAGGTAATGCGGTGGTGCCTATGCCCTCGAGCTCCTACACTTGGAACTCTACCACGAGTAAAAAATCTTGATAGTATAGATTCTTGTCTGCTTTCTTGTCTGCTTGATACTATAGATATCATGAAGGTGGCATATTAGCGACCACTTCACGTTTCCACTTCAGATGTAAGAAAGAGACTTTGTGTGAATGATAGTATCGGTGTAAAAATGAAAAAAGGCATGCTCCGATGGTTCGGGCATATAGAAAGAATGTCGAATGAGCGAATGACTAAACAGATATACAATGCGAATGTGGATGGTTGCAGAGGCCCAGGAAGACCAAGGCTGACCTACCATGACCAAATAGGTCGAATTCTGTCTAATGGTGGGGTCAAAAGTCTTAGGAATCGGCGTGCATGTATGAAGAGAATGATGAAGGTAGACGAGGCACGAGAGGTTTGTCTGAACCGGGATGTCTGGCGCTCTACACTCTCTGCCTACCCCGTTAGGGACCTGGCGTGAAGATACATACATACTTCACGTTTCCGGTAAGTGAATATCCCACCAAAAACATTTTCATCTAAAACTGCTCCAAGTAAAAAATTATAATGATAACTAGCTGTGCCCCAGACTTCGTCCGCGTGAGAATTTATGATTGTTCAGTATCTACCCGGACAAAGTCATGGGCGCAGCCAGTATAAAAGTAGCCTTAGTTACTCCTTTTAACATAAGCTATCTGGCAGTGAAAGTCCCGCCAAATTGGGTAAAGCCATTCCCGAGATTAGCCCCAACAAACAGACAGACAGACAAAAATTGTAATTTCCGGCACAAAGGTATAACACCTTAGGCCTCAGGGGAGGTAACGCATCTGCACTTCGACCTTGGAATGTGAACTGCATGCTTTGCCACTTCCATTGCATGAAAAAAAAAGTACTTTGTAAGGATACAAGCATGATATCAGGATATAAACAAACTGCTTTTTACTTTTATTTCTTGAAACACAATGTGCTCAGATACCAGCTCTTGGCAAGTCGTGTATCGAAACCACATTTAATTTCGTTTGTCTGCCAAATTCTGAAGATAAAACATGTTACATTGGTCGTTTTATGTTTATTTGATAAAGTATAAGATATACATACCATTTCTTTTACTTTGTGTAATGGAACTTATCTGTAATGGAAAATCTCCGGTATACGGCAATATTTTTTAACTTAAACTTAAGTCAAATGTGTGCTATAGATACCAAGGACACACAACAAGCATCAAAATATTTTTTTTAGTTTTCTATCTGTTATTACATCTAAACTACCTCAGTAGCCTAGTGGTAGCAGACCACTAATACTACACTGGGGTCCTGGGTTCGATTCCCGGGTCGGGGATATTAGAGATAACCGTGTAAAATCCTAGTTCAATTGGGTTTTTTCAATTTTCTGGAAGTTTCCCAGTACCACTCCACCAAAATTCAATACAAACGTTTAGTTTGGTTTCTATTACACAGACATCAATCTATGACGTGTATTTACATGTGCACCTGTGTGCGTAGCACGTAGAAAATACCAAGCGTCGCCCATAAGAGGGGGGAGGTTGGGTGAGGCGAGGCAAATGGGCGGGACGTCGAAGTGTCCATTCTATACGTAGTATTATTACATATTCTCTGCCGGTACCTCGTAGTTTGGTAATGTGCCCGCAGATGTCAAAAGGCTCGCCACCTGTTACATGGGCCAAAACGTAACCGGCGAATCATGGGTGTTTGCATGTATGTTTGAATGCATGCATATACCTCTACCTACCCCTTCAGGGATTACAAGCGTGAAGTTACGTATTACATCTAAATAAATTACAATATATTTCTAAGTTACATACAATAACTTGCATACAGTCGTGAAAATACAATGGGTTTCAGATAGCAAGTCTTGGCGAAGCTAGTATCGAGATTGCATTTACTTTCGCTAGTCTGCCAAATCCTATAAAGACACTTTGTTGCATCCATTGTATTTTACATTTATTGTTTTCTGTTAATCTGAGACCATGTTTAAATCTATACATCTATACATACATACAAATAAATAAAACTGGAGTGTCTGTTTGTAATATAAAAATAACTGCTTTTTACTAAATGCATATGTATCTATTATATACGGTACATATACCAAAACAACATTTTTTACAATTTTTGTCTGTCTGTCTGTTTGTTCCCGCTAATCTCGGGATGGACCGATTTCGACGAGGCTTTCACTGGCAGATAGCTTATGTAATAAGGAGTAACTTAGGCCACTTTTATACTAGCTGCGCCCTCAACTTCGCTTGGGTAGATACTGAATAACCATAAATTCTCACATTTCTCACATTTCTTTAGGACATGCTCATAAATCAACAGTCTTTTATTTTTGCGTGATTCCTAACGGCGGGTGAAAGGGAGCATGCTTCGAGCGCGTCTGCAGGCGTATTATGTTATTTGGTGGTCATAAATTTAAATAAAACAACAGCAATGGCTCATCAATGTCATACTTTCTTGCTGGTAATGGGCCGAAAACGTAACCGGCGAATCGTGGGTGTTTGCATATATGCTTGAATGCATGCATTCACCTCTGCCTACCCCTTCAGGGATTACATGCGTAAAGTTACGTATTTTGATATGAAGATTTTGATGACATAGAGTAATTAAGATTTAAATCATTAAGCTGGAAAAACATGGATTATAATTTTGAAACCGGCAAGTTTTTCCTGCAATAATACAGACAGCAAAAACCAAAACATAAAAACACCTCGATAAACGTGGAGTCGCCTCAAAAAAAATGTTTCGTTCCGTTTCCAGCAAAATTTATGTGTAGTCATTGTATTTCTTTTACTCCTTGAATAGAATAGAAATACTTAGTGAAGAACTTGCTTTTGTAAATCTTATTTTGTTCCGTTTTGTGGATCTTTGGATAAAGATGACAGAATTTTGAGACCCTTATTTATATTGCAGACCTGAAAATAAAAAGATTTAATTTTAATTTGAGGTGGCTTTTATTTGAATTCAAAAATCTTTCTTCTTCTGGTAGAGCTCCAGTGTCAGAGCTCGAGGGCGTAGGCACCACCGCATCACCTTTTTGCCGCTAAATGGTAGTGTTCAGCACTATCGTGTTTCGGTCAGGTGGTAATGTAGGGCCCTGTAATTTCCGGCACAGAGACAAAACACCTTAGGCCTCAGGTGTGGTAACGCATCTGCATCTTGACCTTGGCCTTCGGGTGGGTGTCTATAGGCTGCAGTCATCACTTACCATCAATGTAAACCACACAAAGACCAAGGTCAAAATGCATATGCGTTACCACTCCTGAGGCCTTAGGTATTATGCCTCTGTGCCGGCTTGAATTCTCATACATTCGATCCATACACGATTCGCCAGTTACCTTTAGGTCCATGTAACGGGTGGCGAGCCTATTGACATCTCTGGGAAAACTACCAAACTTCGAGGCACTGGGAAACTTCCCATTCCATAAAATGGAAAATATCCAATAGAACCAGAGATAAAGGATTTTACACCGTTATCTCTAATATCCCCCGACCCGAGGATCGAACCCTCCTGGGTTCGGATCCCAGCATAGTACTATTGGCCTGCTACCACTAGGCTACTGACGCAGTTATTATAATGAAACACAATTACAAATGAAAATTAATTTAGCTACCTCCAATGTGAAGTTCGCTGTTTCATTAAACATTATGCAGATTTAACTTTATTAAGTGTATTGTACTCTATGTTCATCTGCATCTAATTGCATATTAATATAAAAGCACACTTATCATATCTCATTTGAAACTCAATCTCCATCTGTTACATTCAATTTATTCCGATTTCCATTCCAATACACGAAATGAACCAGACGTCAATCATTCTATCCAATTCATTTTGCGAAATCTCCCTCCGATGGATACACCGTCCTTCCAATGCTATTCCCAAGAACTTTATCTTTCCAATTCTGACCCCTTATTAATAAAGATCCCGTAGAAGCAGTTCGGATGTATTTGACCTTCCATTTTGTTTTAGCTCACCTGTGATGTACAGTATTAAGATATATTAGATACCATTCTATAAAATGAATCGTATTTTTTTGTCTTATTTTGGATGGAACAGGTCTCTAAAAAAAGACTTGAAGTTTTTTAAGGTACTTAATTATGGTGGCAAACAAGCATGCAGCTTACATGAATGGTAAATGATAACTGCAGCCTATAGACATCTACACAAAAACTAGAGGTCAAGATGTAGATGCGTGGCCACTTCTGATGTCTTAGATGTTTTGCTTTTGTTCTAGAAATTACGTAACGTACGCCATACGGAAGACTATAGCGCTGAACATTAATGGCAGATAAGTTGGGTTGGTCCCTACACTCTGAAGCGCCAACACTGGAGCTCTACCACCAGTAAATTGGTTTTTGAAAGGATCATGGTAAGATTCGTACAGAAAAGATAATAAAGGTACAAAGTAAAATCGCTTTTAAATATTGTGTAGTGGACATCCCTACTTTCCTACTTAATATTATAAATGCGAAAGTAACTCTGTCTGTCTGTCTGTCTGTTACCTTTCCACGTCCAAACGACTGAACCGATTTTAATGAAATTTGGTACAGAGATAAAGTTGACTTTGAAAAAGAACGTAGGTATGCTACTTTTTAAGCGACATCCACGCGAGCGAATCCGCGGGCAACAGCTAGTTATTTATAAAACGACATCCAAGCGGGCGAAGCCGTTTTCAACAGCTAGTAGAAAATATTTTTTTATTTTCCGAAATATAAAGTTTAAAATTTAAGTTCAGTGTGGAGTACATCTACTGTTGCTAGAAAATATTATCTTATATACCGGTGATTTGAAAATATTTGAATTAGCAGGTAGTTCTTTGAGGTCCATAATCAAAGTGTTTTACTTCGTACCTTCTTTATCTATAAAAGTAATGTATACCATGATTCATATATTTTTCGCAACAACTTTAGAAACGAGTGCACTTTAGAAATTAATTAAAAAACGAAAAGAAAATCGGAAGTTCGATTCCTGCCCGAAGTCAATTTTATTTCCGTTTTTTTTTTAAATTTCTATCGATATAATCAGCGAGATTCTAATTATTGGTAATATGTCTAAAGAATGAAATAAGCTGTACTTAATTAAACAAATCCAATTAATACTCAAACTCAACTCAACTCAAACAGACTGCATATCTACAAAGTTTGTTTTGCACAATGGTTCGTAAAAATAACATAGCTTTATATTATTTTATTTATACAAAGTAGACGTACGAACAATGCTACACTACATTCGAAAATAGTTTTTTTTTGTCCCCAAAGGGTATGGCAATATAAAAGTTGCTTTATTGAAAACGGATTGGAATTTTCGTCAAGTTTCTTGGACCAATCAAAAATATGCAGAACCACTACCATTGAACAACTTGAAGATTGTATATCGTTTTATTTTGTTGAACATTTTGCAATAACATATGGGAGTGAATAGAAATTTTAAATTAAATTGTACGGCCCTGTAATTTCTGGCACAGAGGCATAACACCTTAGGCCTTAGAAGTGGTAACGCATCTGCATTTTGACCTTTGGTCTTTGTGTAAGTGTCTATAGGCTGCAGTTATCACTAAACATCAATGTGAACTACATGTTTGTTTGCCACTTTCATCACATAAAAAAAGAAAGAAAAATTTGACTTCCAGCGGGACAAATTTAAGTTTCTATTTTTTTTTTTAATGAAAAAATTCATTTCAAAGAATTGTATATTATAAACTCACACATTTCACCCTGACAAAAACTGCACTCATATTATAAAGTCGTGCTCTCAATGTAGCGAAAGTACGCTAATTGATAAATTAGTTATATTGCTCCCAGATCTCTCGGCTGATATGATGATGACGATTGACGTAGTCATGATTTCAACGCATAGAACAACTCGGCCCACCGGTCGCGGTGGACCGGAGGGGATCAGCCGTAGCGCTTATTACCGATGCAAAACAGTCTGTCATTTTTTGCGGGGGGAAATACCTGTGACACACACTCACACTGCAAAAATCGTCTATTGCTCCGAAACTCACACCTTGACTTTAACAAAATAAATAATCAATTTCACGCACACATTTAAATATCTCGGCGGCAGGCATAGGACCATTTAGTTTTGTACTTTGACAGAGGGGGAAACCTTGCATATGGCTACTGCCCTCCGGTCCATCGCGGCCGGTGGCCCGTGTTGCTCTATGTTTCAACGTCACTTATAAATATTACGATTTAATTAATTTGTTGAAATTAATTGTTCTATATTATTTCGCATTAACACATGCTTGTGAAAATATATTTTATTTTTAAAGAAAAATGGAAAGAAAAATTGACTTCAGGCGAGACTCGAACTCGCGGCCTACTGGGTATCTAGTCCAACCGCTCTTCTAATTGAGCTACTGAAGTCCTGCCCGATTTGTCAAATCTTTCCTTCACATCTATTGCATTGTTTTATGGTAGCAGCGCCATCTATTACCAACTATGCTAGTTAGGCAACCGATATAATAGACTTTTCAGTTTATTGAATATCGTATAGAAGTCGCTTTTTACCCTTAATAATTGTTTTATATTATTTCGCATTAACACATGCTTGTGAAAATATGTTTTGTTTTTAAAGAAAAAAAAAAGAACTGAAAAGTCTATTATATCGGTTGCCTAACTAGCATTGTTGAAATTAGTATCACGAGTTTCATGAAACTAATTATATCATGCATGACACTATATTCGTTATGTTCATTTTGCCTTAATTTGTCTGTTTATTCTTACAGACCAATCAGTAGATACATGGAAGCATGTTTCAAAATGTGTCGGGTGTTTTCATTATTATAGAAAAACAGTTTTCACTGGTGGTAGAGCTCCAGTGACTGAGCTCGCTAGCGTAGGCACCATCGCATTACCAAATATACTTGCCGCTGAATGGTAGTGTTCAGCACTATCGTGTTCCGGTCAGGTGGTAATGTACGGCTCTTTAATTTCCGGCACAGAGGCATAACACCTTAGGCCTCAGGAGTGGCAACGCATTTGCATTTTGGCCTTGGTCTTTGTGTGGGTGTCTATAGGCTGCAGTCATCACTTAACATCAACGTGAACTGCATGCTTGTTTGCCAGGTCCATTACATAAAAAAAAAGAAACAGACGCCCAACTCCCAGCAGTCTCCACAGCAAAAGGCATAAAATCGCTGTTTTAATTATTATACTTTGTGCCAAGTACTATTTTCCGCCTCGATTTTTCATAAATATTTTTTTTAATTTTGTGATTAATATTTTAGGGGTCCCTTGGCGCGAGGAAACTTTTAATATTCACACACAATATATTATAATTAAAAACGCAATTTCCCTGAAATAGCAAACATTCACTAGATTAATTAAATTATCTTAAAATTTCAGCTCACCTCAGCATTTAAGCAGCCACCCTTTGCGAATGACTTCAAAGCTCCTATTGAAAGCTTTATAGAACAATGTTTGCACGGTTCCGTACAATTTCTAACAAGCTTTTGGGGTTGCGTCTCATTTACAGAATTTGTGGGCATATTGCAATGTACAATGAGAGTAGCAAGGTAATGGACGATTATAAATTTATGCTTACAATCGTGTTCACCCAACTCTACGTCTCTTTGAATTAAGAAATAGTTAGTTCAGCTCCCGAACCGGTATTGTAGTTTAAATTGTGTTTGATACACCATACCCAGCCTCATAGCATGTTGAGCCCGGGCGGGGTGTACCGTGACATAAAGGTCTTGTCACGCTTAAGCTGCGTGTCCATTAGGCGCTCCTGGCGCGCGTGCCATGAACACACGCGCCAAGAGTGCGTTACGCGGAACGCGCTCCAATTATTTGAATGATACCAACTAAGCGCGAATGGCGCGCGAATGGCGCGCGTGGCATCTGTTCCAATGTTCGGTCGTTCAAGTAATATACAGTTTTATTTATGTCATAACATAAAGAACGTAACGAACACACAAAATAAAAAATGGCAAATGCAATGGCAAAATGTCCTAGACTGTTCTCCGGCTGATTTATGGAAGTTTCTTAAGTCTCTCGGATTCTCTAAGCCACAAACGAGTATTATATCCTCAAATCTCTCCTTAAATCTTCTCAATCAACATTTTGCTACTGCCTCAGTTCTTGAACCACTAGTCAAATCTAAAACTATCCTAAACATAACTTCCTTGCCGGTAAATTATTCATTCACTTTTTCTCCTGTAACTGTTGATGAGGTCAGAAAGATAATGGCATCCATCAAATCAAAGGCTATGGGTTGTGACAACATTAGTAGAACAATGATTTTTTTTATTATAGACTGTGTACTTCCTTTCTTCACTCATATCATCAATTTTTCGCTACATACGGGGTCTTTCCCTTTTATCTGGCGCAAAGCTTTTGTTACTCCTCTTCCGAAAATTTCTGACCCCCGTTCTGTAGATCACTATCGACCAATCTCCATCTTACCCTTTCTGTCCAAGGTCCTGGAAGCCGTTGTCCATAAGCAGTTCGCTCAACACATTTTTGATCACAACTTGGTTTCCCAATATCAGTCTGGCTTTCGAACCAGCCATAGTACGACAACTGCCCTGCTTAAAGTTACTGAAGACGTGAGAAACGGTATGGAAAACTCGCGGTTGACGGTATTAGTCCTTATCGATTTACCATCTGTATGCTGACGACTTGCAACTATATGCTCAGACAGAATCAGATAACTTACCTCACTGTATCTCTATCATCAACAAAAATTTGCAAGTAATATCACAGTGGAGCCAGGAATTTGGAGTTACGGTTAATTCTTGTAAGTGTCAAGCCATCATCTTGGGCAGTAGATTTTATATTAATAGCATTGATTTGAGTAATTTACCACCATTGATTTATAATAATTCGATTATTCAATTTTCACCATTTGTAAAAGATTTAGGACTATATCTCGACTCTACCTTGACTTGGAACAAACAAATTAGTAATGTAAGTAAAATTGTCATTTCCTCGCTGCGGTCACTTTATAGGTTTAAAAATTTTTTGCCTTTCATAACCAAGAAGCTTTTGGTGCAAGCTCTTATTTTACCGGCTATGGACTATGCAGATGTTTGCTATCCTGACTTGTCCCAGGAGCATTTGAACAAACTGGATCGCCTCCTTAATAGTTGTATACGTTTCATTTTCGGTCTGCGAAAGTTTGATCATATTTCCTCATATCGCGCCAAACTTAAATGGCTTCCCATTCGTCAGCGAAGATCTGTTAGAATACTTTCCTCATTGTTTAATGTTATTCATGATCCACGTTCTCCTAACTATCTCAACATTAATTTTCAAACACTGGGCGATTGTCATAATTTTAATCTCCGTTCCTCGGAAAATCTTATCCTGGCCGTTCCCTCTCACAACACTTGTTTTGTATCCAACTCTTACACCGTCTCGGCAATAAAGCTCTGGAACGCACTTCCCGTGGCTATCAGAAAATCTACTTGTAAATTCACCTTCAAGCGGAAAATTAGAGAACACTATTTGAATTTACTTTCTTAGAAGTCACAAGTTTGGCATTCATCGTTGGATTTTCCTTAAAATATTTGATTTGAATTGTATGTATGTGTTTGTATATATATATATATATATATATATATATATATATTCTATATTATATATACCATATGTATAGTTGCTGTATATATGTAATTTTTATTATATATCTATTTATATACTATATTTATTGATATAATTATTTGATCAAATCATTTTCCACTCATAATTTCTAAACTTAGACCCGTTTTGCACCTACATCGTCGCTCTCTTCATAACCCAAAGGTTGACTGGGAGATAATGCCTAGTGGCATTAAGTCCGCCTTTATGTACACCATCTTCGTGCATAAAAAGAGTAAATAAATAAATAAATAAAATAAATAAAAAATAATATCACGTCCGTCTCAAATGGCGCGCGCGCCACAACTGAGCTTCCTTTGATGCGCGGTAAAAAACCGACTCTAGATGGAACGGGCTGCTCTAAGTTTGAGCGTTCCAGCAAACAGATTGGCGCGCGTTCCAAAATGGTAGCCATTTCGCGCGGCCGGAACGCGCGCCAATGTTCGTCCTCTTGGAGCGTGTAGTCGATACGCAGCTTAACTCTTCTCTCTCATCTGCTCGCAGGCTTGTAGAATTGTAAAATTATAAAATTGTGTAACATAAATATTATATTATAGAAATAAACATACCTACTGAAGTTATCAAGCATGTTGTACCACGGGGAGGGAACCTGGCGATTTGTAATACAGGTCTATGTACCTATGTCAGACACCAGCTTCCCATAATATTGTACTTAAGTTACTCAGTAACTACTATGTACCTATTTTTAAATAATATACCTACTAAAGTGTCACATTAATGTATTGTGGGATGAAACAAACGATATATAAATAATAATAATAATAGCAACCCATTATACGTCCCACTGCTGGGCACGAGTTTCTCCCCTTTTTTGGGGGGAGGCCTGGAGCTTACTCCACCACGCTGCTCCAATGCGGATTGGTGGAGGTGTTGGGGTTAGTGGCCAACTCGCTACGATAAACGATAAAAACGTAACTTCACGCCTGTAATACCCGAAGGGGTAGGCAGAGGTAAATGCATGCATTCAAGCATACATGCAAACACCCACGATTCGCCGGTTACGTTTTGGCCCATGTAACAGGTGGCGAGCCTGTTGACATCTCCGGGCACATTACCAAGCTTTGAGGTACTGGGAAATTTCCAGAAAATGGAAAAATCCCAATAGAACCAGAGATAAAGGCTTTTTCACTCTCTATCTCTGATAACCCCCTACCCGAGAATCGAACCCAGGACCTCAGCGTAGTAGTAGTGGCCTGCTACCACTAGGCTACCGAGGCAGTTAAACGATATACTTATAATATTATTTATTTATTATACCTTTAAAAATACAAGTTAACTTTAAATAGATATGTCATCTATCTGTCCACATTTATTACTGATAGATACTTTTTTATGTAAAGAAGGTGGCAAACAAGCATGCAGCTCACATTGATGTTAAGTGATGACTGCAGCCTAGAGACGTCTACCCAAAACAAGAAGTCTAAATGCAGACGCGTTACCACCCTTGAAACCTACGTTGTTATGTCTCTGTGATAGTTATTACGGGGTCATACATTACCATCTAACCGGAACACGATAGTGCTGAACACTACCACTAGGCGGCAGATAGAGGAAATGCGGTGGTGCCGTGCGCCCGCGAGCTCCATCACTAGAGCTTTGCCACCAGTAAACAGATAAAAGCTCTTCCCAAAGATGTCTTCATAACCGGCCCTAAGCCATCTTAATCTAGCAATTGCCTATGACTTTCACCAGGACGTCGTCCACACCTTAGAAGACCTGCCCATGCTTCGTCTTTCGATACAAAGCACTCGAGAATCGTTTTCCCCAAACAACCGACTAAATTAGAGAGTAAGCAGTTAAAAAAAAATAATTGAAATTTTGCAGTACAGTACAGTACCAAAAAATGGCAACTAAGTATTTTTAGAACCGAATTTTTAAAAACCTTTATGTATCTACTTAGTTCACAAATAAATGACTATGATTACGAACAGGACTATTTTAATACTAACATATATATATATATATATATATATATATATATTTTATGTAATAAAAGTGGCAAACAAGCATGCAGTTCACATTGATGTTAAGTGATGAATGCAGCCTATAGACACCCACACAATGACCAGAGGTCAAAATGCAGATGCGCTGCCACTCCTGAGGCATTAGGTGATATGCCTCTGTGCCTGAAATTACAGGGCCGTACATTACCACCTGACCGGAACACGATAGTGCTGAACACTACCATTTAGCGGCAAGTATATTAGGTAATGCGGTGGTGCCTACGCCCGCGAGCTCCGTCACTGGAACTCTACCACCAGTAAGATTTTATCATGTATGCAACATGTATGTTATTTTTTAAACAGATCATTACATTAGTTACAGTATTTATTAATGTCATAAATCACGAGAAACAAATAGTAGTGGCCCCATATCGAAATAGTTAGGAATCTTAGGAATATGATGGTATTTGGCCAAAATAAAAGCGTGGGTCAATGTTACTTATGCGAAACTTTATTTTTTATCTGTCGGTCTGCCCTGACCCTCGGAAAACAAATTTCATGAATAAATTTTTCCTTTGTAAACAAATCGAGCGGGGTCATATTAAATTAAGGCGACCGGGCCCGCAATAAGGGCGTTAGGCTTGCTCCGCACTTGGCGTTTGTTTTTAATGACAAGTGATATTTTTTTTACGAGAACTACATAAGGTTTTTTTTTGTGTCATGTCTTTTTATCATCATGTCACATACTATGTTTACCAGTTTGTTATGTCAATAATCGAGGCACCGGTGCCAGAGTCCGGGCTATTACTAGGAATTTCCTCACAGAAAAAGCCAATAACCAATTTTTCCGATCTGGGGTTCGAACCAGGGACCTCAGGCTTCACCATCGCGATTGCGACCACTAGGCCAACAACAAGTAAAGCCGTCGGTCCTGCGCCCGATCTCTCTACGGTCGTGCTGGATTGCCGTCTCCCTCGGGCTATGAGAGTGCACCCGCGCAGTTGGCTAGTCTCCGTTTAGTTTGGCTGCCGTTAAATTCGGTCTGGAGGACGTTATTATTATGTCGATAACCTTTTCACCTCTTTAGGACTCAAATGTGTAATTAGTGAATCGTAAATATTTGCATTTTTTTATGTAAAAAAGGTGACAATCAAACTTGCAGTTCGCATGGATGTCACTAGTCAAGACCCGTCAAGACTAACTGACAAACGCTTTAACTGACATATTTGGGTTGGCAGCGCGTTGGCAACTCCCCTGGTGTTGCAAATGTTCATAGGCGACGGTGACCAATTACCATCAGGTGGCCCGTCTGCTTGTCTGTCAACTTAAAGACATAAAAAAAAAATACTTGAAGATTGCATTCTTTTAGTGGCCACTATAGTCATGATGAAGATCACCATTTCTTCTTACAATTCTTTCTACTTCTCCAGTTCTTGAGCTTCGAGAGGACGTTATCGTCCGCATAACAAAAGAAAATCAATTGTCCTATTTTTCTCGTGGCTCAACAGATGAAGGCTAATTTAATCTCTAAAAATAAATCCACAAAGCTGTAGTTAGTTTCATCCTTTTACTGCGTGATCGACAAAATAATGTACGCTAATTAAATTAATCAGTTGCTAATCATATTATAAATTAGAATTTTGGTCATTAATTACGTCATTAGCAACGTAATATTTATTACAAATTGAGCAATTTATATGTATGTCATTGGATAAATTGTTATTGCCACTGTAAATTGCAAATGTGGTTAATACAGTTCGATTTTTTTTTAAAAGCTTGGATATCTGTAAAAGATATTAACCCTGTAAAATAGTATCTATACTTATATACACACGTAAGAAATCATACTTCTGAAGCGTGACAATCTAATACTTATACTAGAAATAAAACAAAACAACAAAAAAAGTTATACAACTAACTCCAGACTGTCGCTTTTATCTGTCGGTGTGCGCACGCATGGTAGAAATTCACTCTGATCATTTTTTTGATACAAAAAATTACAAAACTGGCTAAAAAGCTCCCATAAAAAAAAGTGTGTGCCACAATCCCCGTTTAGGACCACGCCCCCGATGTTTCGGGGACAGATAGGCCCGGGGTACGAGGATTCGCCTCAATCCCCGAACCACCCTCCCCCCCCCTCTTTTGCGCTTCCAGGAGGGATGATGAAGATTCGTTCGTTCCTACCACTTGTCAGTCAACCTGACAATGGCTGTTAAATCATTTCAATAGTAAAGTGCTCATAAAAAAATATTGCACATCGAGCCTAGAAAGAAGACTTCGGCTTATTTCGGGTCTGTAGAGCGTTATCTCTTTCGCACCGTACTTATTTGACGTTTGTCGACCATTTTGATCAAGTTTTGACCAATGTCCGGTATTGGTCAAAACTTAATCAAAATGGTGTCAATGTCAGTGCTTACGTAGGCAGTGTGCAACAGAGATAACGCTCTACGAAGTCGAAACGAGCCAATCGTCTCTTTCGCAGGCACAATTTGGAATATTAATTGTTGAGTATAATAGCTATTGCATTACAATAGCTCGGAACAGATAACAGCATCCCACTATAAGACTATCGTAAGTTCCAATTCGCATTCCAAACATGTCGATTGTGCTATATTCTTCCATACGCACAACAATGTTATGGTTAAAGGGGAAGACTTTTGTCCAACAGTGGACGTCTTTCCGTCTTGCGATTGAATTAATCCTACTTACTATTATAAAGGCGAAAGTTTGTATGTATGGATGTATGGATGTTTGTTACTCTTTCACGTAAAAACTACTGAATGGATTTGAATGAAACTTTACCACAATATAGCTTATACATCAGAATAACACATAGGCTATAGCTTATACATCAGAATAACACATAGGCTACAATTTTTGAGGTTTTTAATGTGAGGTCGTAGAAAAAACACATTTTTTGCGCTTACATTGCAAACGCTGACTGAATCCTACAAGATAGATCAAAACAATTTACTACAGTATTGTACAACTTAAAAAGGTCTACAAAAAAGTCCGTGATGGTATATGTTTATCTCTTAGGAATAACCCACAATAACCATTTTTTATCCTTTACTTTGTACAAGAAATAATGGCTTATTTTTATATTGTAAACGGGACTTAATCGCGTACTATTTTAATCGAAGTATTTACCTCGACACTCGACGTTTCGGCCGTAATGCGACGGCCGTGGTCACGAGTAGACTGCTGCTCCATGGTGTCATCGTCTCGTACCCGCGCCAGTTCTTCGAACTACCCGCGGTTGGTCGTCATTATTTCGATTCAATACATTAAGGTCCCGACACACAACACTCACAACATCCGACGATTTATCCGACGATACATCCCGACGTCTACATTGCCCGATAACCGGATTCCACGAAACTGACAACCTATATCCATCCTCCCGGTTGAAATTTTTGTATTTTCTGATTTCAACCGCTTCACGTACCATCCTATTATAGTAGTGACGTTCAGTGGAGAGGATTTTCGGGTTGTGAAGTTCGATCCAGTGGTTTGGTCCCGACTCCAGTAGATGCTCCGCGATCGCTGACTTGTTCACCTGGCGATTCTTAACTGCTGCTATGTGCTCCTTAATTCGCTCAGCTATCGTGCGCTTAGTTTGACCGATATAGGAACTACCGCAACTGCAGTCGACCTTATAAACACCAGGTGTTTGAAACGGTATCACATCCTTAGCCGTTCTCACAAAACCCGCGATCTTAGACGGTGGCATGAAAACGGTCTTGATGGAAAAACGGTCCAGCACATCACCAACCTTATCCGTTATTCCTCTTATGTATGGTAAGAACACGGGTTGTCTTGAGACGTCTGGACGCTTTTCTCCCACTCTTCGCCGTGGTTGGTACTCTCCCACACGATATCCATTCCGCCGCAGTACCCCCTGAACATGCGATAATTCCTCGTCTATGAACTCAGGGTCACACAAGTCCCGTGCTCTGTTGAACAATGAAGTCACGACAGATTGCAGATGTCGAGGATGGTGGTGAGACATAGCATTCAGATACCTATCCGTGTGCGTCGGTTTCCTGTATACGGTGTGCGTTATGGATCCATTCTCTCTGACGATCACCTTCACGTCAAGAAAAGGCAAACATCTTCCTGATTCCAGCTCGAAAGTGAACCCTATGTTAGGATGCAGTGAGTTGAGATACTCCAGAAACTGTTTAACATCTTGCTCCCCACCCTTCAATATGCAAAATACATCATCGACATAGCGCTTCCACAACTTCACCTTCCACAGCTGCAGATCTATCATAGCCTCGATGTACTCCATCCAGATGTTGGCTAACACTGGTGCCACAGGACTACCCATGGCAACGCCATCCACCTGGAGGTAATATTGTCCACGGTACAGAAAGTAGTTGCCTTCAACACAATTTCGGAGTAAAACCATGTAGGACTCCGACAGGCCCTCGGCTCGGAGCCGCTCCCTGATCACCTCGAGGCATTCATGAATGGGTACATTAGTAAACAAAGATTCTACATCAAAGCTCACCAAAATCTCATCTGGTTCCAACTTCATGCCTCTAATGATATCGACGAAATGCCGAGAATCCTTCACGAAAGACGGCGCTTTTCCCACAAGAGGCTGCAGCACCGACGCAATGTACTTCGCTAGATCATATGTAGGTGAAGCAATCTGACTAACTATTGGGCGTAAGGGCACGCCAGATTTATGAACTTTGGGGAGCCCATATAATTTCGGTGGCTGTACGATCTTGGGTCTGTGCAAACGCTCAAATACATCTTCCGGGAAGAGATGTTCGTAATCTCTGACCATGGCTCTTACTCGACGTGTTACCCTGGCAGTTGGGTTATACGACACTGGTTTGTATACTTGGTCATTTTGCAACAAAACCCTCACCTTACTGTCATAGTCGTGAGTATCCATAACCACGGTTGAGTTCCCTTTATCCGCCTTAAGCACAAGAATATCCTCATTCCTGCAAATTGCATGAAGGGCTTCACGCTCATCCATGGTGATATTACTTTTCGGTAACTTTGCCCTTCTCAAAATGACTGCAACATCCTGCCTCAACACCTCAGCGTCACTAGGCGGCACCTTATTGTGAGTGTCGAGGTAAATACTTCGATTAAAATAGTACGCGATTAAGTCCCGTTTACAATATAAAAATATGAATACAAATCGTGAAAGTTTAAAACAAATAATGGCTTATTTACGAAGCGATTTTAAGCAATACAGTATTAATCCTTATCCTATTAAGTATCTTAAATACATTGTGCATTTAATAAAGATCAATATGGCTTTTTACAGCATGTAAATTAAATAAATATTTTCGAAGATATCACAGATTTAAAATGCAGAGTCATAGCAATTTCGGCGATAAATACCGTTTCGGTGATAAATACCGGCAGCGGCGCCAGGCGAACGGGGCGTGGGGGAAGCGGGGTAGGTGCGGTGGGGAAGAAGTGGCTCATCGCTGAGTGCGCGACCCGAACGCGGGCAGACGCGTGAGGGCAGAAGTCGTTGACGGTTGTGTCCGTTTTGCGAATTTTCAAGGCACTAGCGATTCCTTTTTGGTTAGGAGTTACACGTACAAATTAGGGCTCTGCAGTGCTTAGTTACCGTATTTCTTACTTATTACTAGACTAGACGGGACGAACCTGAAGTCCACGCGAACGAAGTCGCGGGCAAAAGCTAGTAATAAATATAATAATAATGGCAACCCATTATACGTCCCACTGCTGGACACGAGTCTCTCCCCTTTTTGGGGGGAGGCCTGGAGCTTACTCCACCACGCTGCTCCAATGCGGATTGGTGGAGGTGGGTGGGTTAGTGGCCAACCCACTGTCGGATGTTTTCAAACTGCCCATAAGGCCTCCGACAAGGTTTTAACGACTGCTATCCATCGATAGCAACCGGGACCGACGGCTTAACGTGCCCTCCGAAGCACGGAAACGCGCATTTAATTAGCCACTAGCGGTCACCCATCACACTACCCGACCGCGCCCGTAGTGCTTAACCGAGCAGATCGCTTACGATCTACACCAGCCGCTGGGCCATGCACGCTTCCTTGAATTAATGATGACATAAATAATAACAATAGACACATTTTTTCCTCAGAACTGGTGGTAGGCGATCTTCTTTCTCAACTGTATATAGGTTAGGATCCCACTGCATAATCATTTTGAGCATCCAGATATGCTGCAAACCTAATTTTTACGCATATTTTAATTTAGAGAATACGAGTATATATCCACTAGGTTGCCTATCAAAATTTGACCGCAAGTATTTTTAATTCAATTATTTTATCTTTAACAGCCAGCAACTCTTATTTGCGGCCGATTTAATTTGGCTCCCGTATATCATAATAATGAAAAAATAGCTTTATTTTGATATATAAATAATACATGTACGTTATGGACGTAAATAGTTATCGAGGCGGAACGAAAATATGTAGGGGCGGCTAAGTGCGCAACGGCAGCTGTGATTTTTCAGTCTTCATACATACTGCCGTGAAATTCACGATATTTTATTGAAAAAATAAGCATAATATGATTATAAAAAAAAATATCAAAATACATGTGGCCATTTTTTTATAGGCAACCTAGTGGATATATTTATATTCTCTAGATCATAATTAAGCGTTCAAATTAGGTTTGCAGCATATCTGGATGAACGAAATGATTCTGCAGTGGGATCCTAACTTAATACATGGACACACAAATTCGATCTTGACCGTTTCTTCTTGAAAAAAACCGGACAAGTGCGAGTTCGACTCGTGTGGTGAGGGTTCCGTAATTTAAATAAATATTTTCGAAAATATTACATATTTAAAACGCAGGGACATAGCGGTTACGGTGGTACCGGCAGGGGGGTTATATTATTAAGAATTTTCGATTTAATTTGAATACTCAAACTTCTTACAGGTTTTTCAGTAATCGATAGGCATAGAACTATTTTTCACATTTTTTTCAAAATTTTAACTTCAGTAGTTTCGGAGATAGGAGAGGGGGGAATGGTCAATTTTCGTCGTTTTTCTTAAATAACTTCAAATTTGTTTATGCAAAAATTATAAAAAATATATATCTGAGATGCTGACAACAACCTCTTTCATTTGATCACACGACACAGTTTACTAATATTTTTTTTTAATTTTCTGATTTACCTCCCGAAAGTGCCCCCCCTGTTTAAAATGTATTATTTTACTTGACGTGTTCATCTTTGGGTCACCAATTTACAAATATTCATCAAATTTCAAATCAATCGGTCGAGTAGTTTTGGAGCAAATTGGCTGTGACAGACGGACAGACAGACAGACAGACGCACGAGTGATCCTATTAGGGTTCCTTTTTTCCTTTTAAGGTACGGGACCCTAAAAATATAATCTTCATATTAAATTTCTATAATCTAAAGTTAGCGTTTGCCTTATGCCTGTTTGCAGGTTGGTTGCGATTTACCCAATGTTTTCTTGTTGACATCCGACATGGGTCGTTATTTACGCGAATAAATTGCTTGTTATTAGAGGATTATCTTTACTGAGCATACGTATATAATGAAACTGAATCAGACGTAAAGTTGGTACGTTTCTTTACTTTATTACTTAATACTGATAAATGGAAATTAAAAATTATAGTAATATAGAGATATAAATACACAGATATGGAAACATTCCTATGGAAATTTAAAACAGTAACTCCTGTGTTTTAGTTTAAAAAACATATACCTGTCATTATCATAAACAGACCGACTCGAATACAGAAAGGCCATCTCTCCTATCGTCAAGGATGATAATTATCTCGGAAATTATTTGTACCTCAATTTACAGTAAGTATATTGAAGTGAAGCGCGCATGGCCCGGCAGCTGGTGTAGATCATAGGCGATCTACTCGGTTAAGCACTACGGGCGAGGTTAAATGCGCGTTTCCGTCCTTCGGAGGGCACGCTAAGCCGTCGGTCCCGGTTGCTATCGATAGATAGCAGTCGTTTAACCTTGTTGAAGGCTATAAGGCCTTCAACAAGGTTTTTTGCCCATAACGGCGGTTTGAAAACATGCGACAGCGGGTTGGCCACTAACCCACCTACCTCCACCAATCCGCATTGGAGCAGCGTGGTGGAGTAAGCTTCAGGCCTCCCCCCAAAAAAAAGGGGTGAGACTCGTGCCCAGCAGTGGGTCGTATTATGGATTGCCATTATTTATTATTATATTTACTGGTGGTTTTTACTGGTGGTAGAGCTCCAGTGACGGAGCTCGCGGGCGTAGGCACCACCGCATTACCTGATTTACTTGCCGCTAAATGGTAGTGTTCAGCACTATCGTGTTCCGGTCAGGTGGTAATGTACGGCCCTGTAATTTCCGGCACAGAGGCATAACACCTTAGGCCTCAGGAGTGGTAACGCATTTGCATTTTGACCTTGGTCCTTGTGTGGGTGTCTATAGGCTGCAGTCATCACTTAACATCAATGTGAACTGCATGCTTGTTTGCCACTTCAATTACATAAAAAAAAAAAAAAAAAATATTGAAGTGTGGTGCAAATAATAATTATTGTAGTATTTACACAATACAATAGACTGTTCCCACTAACAATTTGGTAACCGACTATTAAGTGACATCATGTCGGAAATTCTGTATTACCTAATACAGAATTTCCTTCACTCTATTTCAGATTTATTACAGTGAAGAAATTAGTTTTCATTTATTCAGACCACGTCCCCTTCCTCTGTTTGATTCAGGTTATAAATGTTGACACAACAATATAAATTCGTCAAAATAAACAAACGCCAACCAAAGATTTGTAATATCTTGGGATTGTGGCATCTGCTGGTTTCATTTATTATTGAAACATTATCTGCTGTTTGTACACTCTCGAAAAGCAAGGCAAGACAAGGTAAGAGGAGTAGTTTTGAAAGATAAAAGTATTACACTTGTAAGATAGACAGAGTTTAGATAGCAGCAATCTACATAGTTTATAATGATAATTTTATTATGAACTGTAGTGCTTAAAGATACATACGTGAGTTACGTTGTTTTAGTAGCATCAATATATTAAACTTTTTACTTCACATATTTTTTTACCGCTTAAGGTATCAACACAACAAGCATATAGATATTTTGTACCTCTATCACGTATTGGTGAGATTTTAATGGAATATCTGGTACCGAAATCTAAGTGGATTTGTTTAAACTGCAATCTATTTTAGGGTTCTGTATCCAAGGCAAAAAATGGGACCCTGTTATTAAGACATAAAAAAATATTTATACTACTCGTATTAGGTCTTCATTATAACATAAACCACATTTTTTTATTTGATCACGGTTTGCAATACTTACAAACACGAAGCATCAAGAGAACACAAATCAAGAGGCGAGCGTGAATGTAAACAAGGTATTATTAATTTACGAGTACCAACTGAATATTGATAATGAATTTAATATTATCGCCCTAATAAGTTCTATTTGCTGAAGCGTAAAAACAATTACAGTTTTCATTAATATTAATTTATAGATACACATTTCCATGTCGAATAATGTTATGATTTAATTGTTTAAACGTTACGCTATTTCAAAATAAACACACTGAAGTTTTTGTTATCACATGGTGAGAACAATGTGCCGGCTCCTTTATATTCAAGTTCGC
The DNA here is from genome assembly GCA_036365455.1 of Macrosoma leucophasiata. NCBI lineage: Eukaryota > Metazoa > Arthropoda > Insecta > Lepidoptera > Hedylidae > Macrosoma > Macrosoma leucophasiata. Next base: position 16,921,325 of record JAWQUS010000021.1, read on the forward strand.
GAAAGTGCTCTTGCTGGTGTAATCATTTTACAGAACAATGGCGGTCAAACAGTTCCGACAGGGCGTTTGTTACGTCCCTCCCTTGTTACGTCCCACTGCTGGGCACGAGTTTCTCCCCTTTTTCAAGTTGGGAGCTTGCCCCAACACGCTGCCCAAAGCCTTCAAAGTTGCCTTCAAAGACCAAGGCGTTCGACAAGGTCAAACTACTGCTATCTATCGATAACAGCTGGGTCCCTCCGAAGCACGTAAACGCGCATTTTAATTTGCCACTAGCAGTCACCCATCACACACCCGACCACGCCCTTTTCACACAGCCGAGTTAATCCTTTGCGATCTACATCAACTGCAGGACCCCGCGAGCATTAGGACTGTAGTACATAATAATAACGCGAGAGAAGCAGCAGCGTCCTGCGATAAAGCCACCACCCCAGCGGTCGCCAATCCGCCAGCAAAGCGTGGCGATTATGGCATATTCTCTCCTAATGGCGCACTACTGTTGTGGGCGTTTGTGGGGAAGGCTGTGTTCAGCGGCAGCCATCTTTTCGCTATAATTATATACAACATATCTCTATATTTATACATATATAAAATTCTCGTGTCAAAATGTTAGTAATTTTCGTACCTCTAAGGGATAAGGGTGATTTTATTTTTATTTTTTTCTCGATTTCTTGGACATGTATTTTTAAATACTTTTCAGGCGATACGAATTCGTGCTTATAAATATCTACATTTAAACAATACATTCAAATGTTGCTGCATTGCCACTCCTGAGGCATGCAAATTTTCGTACCACCTGACTGGAACACGATAGTGCTGAACTGGACTGGATTGTGAGATGATCCCTGGGGTGGTGGATCGGGGCTTGAGGAGCTCCTCGTTTCCCAGGCATATCTGCCCCTGAGACATCGGGGGCGTGTTCGAAGCTGATGGGGAGGAGTAAACGCTTGTTTTTTTTAGAGTTTGCCTTTTTTTTGTTTCTTTTTAAAATTTTTAAGCAAGTGCTGAAACTACCATATAGCGTCAAGTAGCGATAAGGTAAGACGGTGGTTCCTGCCCCTACGAGCTCCATTCAGTGTCTCACTCCCATGAAATTATTTTTCTGATACAAAGTATGCTGGATTTAAGTAAAATGTATTGAAATTCAATTTGATTCAGTCAGCTAGTTTTGAAAGGCCCAATAATTATGTCCAAAATGATTCTCGATTCTCTTAATATGGATTTAATTGAATATTTAACTATGTGGGTGTCTATAGGCTGCAATCATCACTTAACATCAATGTGAACTGCATTCTTGTTTGCCACTTCCATTACATAAAAAAAGAAAAGTGTTCACTTCAAAATCTGTTTAAAATACGAGTTTTAGCCACAATGTTTTCTTCAATATATGTGACGTTACGTAAGCACGGAACTCGCGTCCACTGATTTAAATTCGCCGAACAAACCATGAGCGCTGTGCTCTGAATATCTGAGTTAGAATTTGAGGCTACAATTTAATACATTTTACGTAAGAGTGTAATTACTGCAATTCTGACACAACGCTCGCTGCATTTTATTAAAGCCACAAAACTGTATCTACCTATATAAATAAAAATGAATAGCTACATTTGTTGCTAAGCGTAAAACTCGAGAAAGGCTATAATCTTTTTGTGTCGCATTTAATTTATTTATAACTGTCCTTCAAAGGTTTGTGAAAAAAAAAATACAGATAGTTGCGCGAAAAATTAGAATTTTTACGAATACTTAATAACTTTTCTAATGTAAACCATCGTTTTCGATCGGAACAGTTGGATCGGTAGTAATTGATGATTGAAAATGGCATCAAATTACCAGTAACGATCTATATTGCACCCAAAGCCGGGGCGAGTCGCTAGTCTTTTTATATATAAGCATATATAAAGTAAACGTGTATGACGTACCATTTACTGGTGATGACGTTCGCGGGCCTAAGCAACAACGCATTACCTCCTACTTGCCGCTAAATGGTAGTGTTCAGCACTATCCATGGTTTTGTCCCAGTTAGGTGGTAATATACAGCCCAGTAATTGCCAGCACTGAGACTGTAATGAGACAAAAACTTCAGCCACAGCAATGCATGGCTGGGTATGCTAGTAATCTCTACTATACTATAATTACTATTTATACTAATATTATAAAGCTGAAGAGTTTGTTTGCTTGAACGCGCTAATCTCAGGAACTACTGGTCCGATTTCGGAAATTCATTCAGTATTAGATAACCCAATTATCGAGGAAGGCTTTAGGCATGACTAATAGAAGCGGAGCAACGCGAGCGAAACCAGGGCGGGCCGTTAGTAATATATAATGTCACAGCAGAAAAATAAGTGAACACATCATATCATCATCATCATTTTCAGCCTATAGACGTTTACTGCTGAATATAGGCCTCCCCCTGAGACTTCCACAATGACCTATTCTGGGCGATCTGCATCCAACGACTCCTCGCAACCTTGATTAGGTGGTCGGTCCATCTTGTACACGTGGTCGCCACTCGAGAACCTTTCGTACCCATCGATTATCAGTTCATCGAGCGATTTGGCGTGCCCATTGCCACTTCAACGTACTAATACTCCGGGCTATCTCGGTTACTTTGGTTTTTCTACGAATATCTTCGTTCCAGATTCTGTCCCGTAGATAAACTCCGAGTATAGCCCTCTCCATAGCTCGTTGAGCGACTTTGAGCTTTTTAATTAGACCAACACTAAAAGACCACATCTCAGAGCCATATGTCATCACTGGCAACACACATGCATTAAATACTTTAGTTTTTAAACAATAAGGAATATGGGACGAAAAAAACACATGTGTGACACAAAAGAATACATAGGCAAACCCAATTCGTTTCAAACTAGAAGTAAAAACCACAATTTACATCACACATTTGATTGTTTACAAACTATGCCAGTTTTGCGAGCCATTCGCTGTTCAACCCAAAACAATAAAAACGTCTTTTAGATCCTTTATAGCAACTACGTTTTACCGTGAGATGGTCGGGATAGTCGTAACTCCTTAATTCTTGGACATAACTCTCATTCTTATTTTATTCATACGGAATTTTATGACAAGAGAATGGTAATGAAGCATAAAGTTTGGGTCAAAGATTAACAACATTAAAAAAAAAAAAACAACGGACATCCGTCACGGTTAGGAGATTTTTTTTTTTATTTTATGACTCAGTTGTGTGTTTCGAAAGTATGAAGACCCACATTTTTTTATGTATACATCATACAGCGGTTCACAGAACACCAAGTTTGAAGTACCTATATAGTCTAACTAAACCGTTTAGGAATTTAGTTGCTGTGACATACGGACGGACGGACAGGGTGACAGATAATGAATCTTATAGACTCCGTTCCTCGGCTTTGGCTATGTTATCCTTAAAAAGATAATCAAGAATTTCACTAAGAATAAAACTAAAACTAAATTGAAAATTGATGAGCAAACCACATCAGGCGAATAATTCTGCTAACGTTATAAATCGTAAACTGTTATTGAATCGGGCTTTATTACCGCAGCTATCTTACTTTGAAGCGATTTAACCAATGACAGTGACAACTAGAACCGCGCATGGCCCCGCAGCTGGTGTAGATCGTAAGCGATCTACTCGGTTAAGCGATGCAGGCGCGGTCGGGTCTGTGATGGGTGACCGCTAGTAACAAAATTAAAAATGCGCGTTTCCGTGCTTCAGAGGGCACGTTAAGCCGTCGGTCCCGGTTGCTATCGATAGATAGCAGTCGTTAAACCTTGTCGGAGGCCTATTGGGCGGTTTGAAAACATCCGACAGCCGGTTGGCCACTAACCCGTATCTCCACCAACCCGCATTGGAGCAGCGTGGTGGAGTAAGCTCCAGGCCTCCCCCAAAAAGGAGAGAGTCTCGTGCCCAGCATTGGGACGTATAATAGGTTGCCATTATTATCATTATAATGACAATTAATTACGTTAGTAGAATTAGGTCCCAGCTCTACCACTTAAAGTCTCCATCCTCGACAGCTGGTACTGGTGGTAGAGTTCCAGTGCAGGAGCTCGAGGGCGTAGGCACCACCACATTAAAAGTCTGTGTTAATAGGCGTACTAAAAACTCGAGGACTATCTCAAGGATAGAAATGTTTGGCTAAATGCTGATCTAGCTCCACAAGGTTGTTAAATGTAATAATCAAAGTGTAATGTTTATATTATATTGTTAATTTAGAGTTTGTTTAAATAATGGAAAATTGTAATATTATGCCTAAGAGATAGTTTTAAAAGAGCCGACTGAGTTTTTTTGGCCTGGTTTTTCTCAGATCATTTTGGCCTTTGGAACTCTGCCGGTGAATGACGAAGAACATCTCTTTTTCTTTTCTTTTTACTCTTTGTTATCAGTTTTTAAAGGGGAAATGAGACATTGGTTGGGGAAAAAGTTTCTTCGCATTTTTTAAGATAATTCAAAACATTTTTTAAAATAGTTTATTTAAATTTAACTGAAGTATGTATGTACCATTTTGTTCGATAACCTTTTGCCATCTTGTAGGTGATCCCATTGCTATAAAAATTTTGGGACTTCTCATCAATATACCGCGACAAGTGGATTTGGCAGTCCTCTCGTGATGTTAACCTAACATTGCATAATGAATTCTGAAGAGACCGAAACAGATGGAAATCTGAAGGTGCAAGGTCAGGACTATACGGCGGATGCATTAACACCTCCCAGCCAAACTCTCTTAATTTTTGCTAAGTGGCTATAGATGTGTGAGGTCTAGCGTTATCATGATGAAACACCACACCCCTTCTGTTGATTAATTCCGGCCGCTTTCTCTCAACTTCTTGCTTTAATCTCATCAGTTGTTCGCAGTAGAGTTCAGAATCGATAGTCCTGCCTGGTGGTAATAGCTCATAATGAATAATGCCCTTCCAATCCCACCACACACACAACATCACCTTATTGCGAGTTAACCCGGGTTTCGCCACAGTCTGTGAAGCCTGACCGGCCTTTGACCACGACCTTTTTCGCACGTTCTTGTCGTACATGATCCACTTTTCATCACCAGTTATCAGCTTTTTCAAAAATGATTCGGTTTCATTACGTCGTAATAAAGAATCACAAATGAGTACACGGTTCATTAGGTTTCTTTAAGTGAGCTCGTGAGATACCCAAATATCGAGCTTTTTTTTGTACTCAGCTTTTTTCAAATGCGCCAAAATTGGCCAAATCTGTTTTGTGATCAATTTTCAGTTCTTCAGCTACGTCGTAACTACTGATATGTCGATCTTGCTCCACTTTTTCAAAAATGGCATCCATTTTATCCGTAATAGGGCGACCAGAGCGAGGTGCATCTTTGACATCAAAATTTCCGGATTGAAAACGCTTAAACCAAATTTGTGCTAGTCTCACAGACACTTCACTAGGTCCATAAATATCGCAAATTTTTTTCGCGGCTTGCGTTGCATTTTTACCTTTTTTGTAGTAAAATTTTAAAATGTATCGAATTTCTTCATTAGATTCACTCATCTTGACAGTACGAAAAACAAATGAAAATCACACATTTGCCTAATTTGAATTTGGAATTATGTTCTTTAAAATTTTAACTTTCAATGATACCAAAACCAGCCAGATACAAATACTACAGCCAAAGAGATTTTATTACAAGTTCATACATACTATAATGCGAAAAGACTTTTTCCCCAACCTATTATGTTGCTACTATTGCCGTAATATTTGAATTTCTAACATCAACCATTTAGTTTATAGAGGGGGGAACACTTGACTCTAACAAAAGTTGGCACTTTAAGGCCTTATAAGTCACGAATAGTGAATTAAATAGAAAAATTATATTAGGACATCCCTAACATTTTGGAAAGACCTATCCAACGATATCCCACACTATATAGAAAACGAAAAATAAAAAAATATCTGCGCGTTACATGTAGGTGTACCTTAAAAAAATAAAGTAATGTTTATATTCTACCACTTTGTCGGCGTGATTAAGGTGTATACTTGTGCCAAATTTCAAGTCTCTAGTACTAATCGTTTTTGCGCTAAACCGCGGACGGACAGACAGACAGACAAACAGATGGACATGGTGAAACAATAAGGGTTCCTTGTTTACTACGGAACCCTAAAAAAAACTTCCAACCCTAAATGGACGTAGTGTTCTTTATGTACCCAGATAATTCTCAACTGCGTCATTCTGCGTTTTTACTGCCGTGTGTTACTTGTTGCGTATGGTCGCTTTTATTTCAGTTTACGAGCAGTAGGCCGTAGTTTATTATTGAGGTGTACTTAGGTAACAATGTTTAGCATTGTTATTACTTATCAAATGCAAACAAAAAATATATCCACATTTAGGAAGGTATGTACATCCATTTATTAATGCCAAACAAAACAATGATGTACTTCTAGGTTGGCATTAGTAAATTGATGTGCCTACAATAGTGTCTACATAAATAGCTCTATATCAACAAATATATGTCAACCACTCTGCTGTAGTTATCTCTTAACATCCATCTGAACTATTCTGAACCACATGCTTGTATTCTACCTTCGTCACATAAAAAAGCGATTTGTTCCTTATTATAATTATTATTCGATGCACTTGAAAATGTATACTCGTTAACCGGGGAACATAAATGAAAAAAAGGTCCGTACGAATTGAGAACCTCCTCCTTTTTTCGAAGTCGGTTAAAATATAAACTACAAAACCAAACCAACTACGAATGAACTAAACGCCACATGCCGCAGCCGATAAGTCCAACAAACCAGCTCCACCACCCATATTTTTTTGAGGAGCGTCGAAGGAATTCTAATTCCCTCGTCGTCATAGTAACAAAAACATGACAATTTAAAATTTACTTTTGATTTCTATTGTGTCCGGGAAAGAGACCCGAGTCTGACTTTTACTTGACCGGGTAATTTTTTTTTTTTTTTTTTATGTAATGGAAGTGGTAAACAAGCATGCAGTTCACATTGATGTTAAGTGATGACTGCAGCCTATAGACACCCACACAAAGACCAAGGTCAAAATGCAGATGCGTTACCACTCCTGAGACCTAAGGTATTATGCCTCTGTGCCGGAAATTACAGGGCCGTACATTACCACCTGACCGGAACACGATAGTGTTGAACACTACCATTTAGCGGCAAGTATATTAGGTAATGCGGTGGTGCCTACGCCCGCGAGCTCCGTCACTGGAGCTCTACCTTATTATTTTTTGTTTTCCTGTAAGTAAAACAAAAAATAATAAAGTATACGAGTACAATTTTTTTTTTATTTTAAAAATTATGTTTATAATAATAATAACAATTTAACAACACCCGACTATAAAATCCTTAGAAACCACCAACGAACCTAACTCCGTATACCCCAGTTGACTTGTCAAAGAAACCATATCAACTCCACCACTCATCGGTTAACCCAAAATCGGAACAATGTCTCTCAATACTCAACCGCAACTGCCTTCGACCGTAAAACCGACGTAACGTTCTTTATATTCGGAAGTAATAAAATAAATTCTAGGTATAACTTCGTTTTAATGACGTATTCGTTTATTATTCGCGTTATTTCAGTTGAGGAGACTGAGACGTTCAAAGCAGTATTTTTATTTTACAATGTAAAAATTATAACTAATAATTAATTAAGTAAAAATAAAATTAACGTATTATCATCAATTCAAGATAATATTTACTGAATTAAAAGGTATGCATATAACTGAATTAAAAGGTAAGATAAATATATCGGTGTAAGGAAAAAAGTGTATTCCAAATTCAATCCAATTTGAAAGATAGGCTAGCTTAGCTGCATCTCAATTTATAGTCCCAATATTATGTAAGTACCTAAATTTCACCCATGTGAAGCCGGCGTAAGCCTCTAGTAGGTAATTCATATAAAACCCAATCGACCTCGAACGAACCAAAAGCCGCATACCACAGTTGATAAGTCGAACAAACCACACCACCCATCCGGTTGACCCAAAACCTTAACAATGTCTCTAAATCCTCAACCACAACTGGCCCAAACCTAAAACAGTAGTAATGTTCTTTATATCCGGAGATGATTCTTAACTCCGTCATTTTGTGTTTTATTGTAGTATCGTATGTTACTTGTTGCGTATGTACGCAGTTATCTGAGTTTACGACGCTGAGAGCAGTTTAAGTATCGAAGTATTGTACTGGTTCACCTTAGTTACAATGTTTTTGGAGTTGGAATTACAGGATCTAAGGGTCCTCTCCTAACAATACACTTTTCACACAGATCTATATTCTAAGTCGTAATCCCGACCTTAACTCAACCTTACTCAATGGAATTGGTATTCTTAGTTGTAACTAATAACATCAACTCGACATTCTGCTTCCGTTTGAGGTAAGAAGACAATCGTCAAACTCCAAACTACCTCATGACCTACGTTAAAGTTTCGGCCACTTTCTTGCGCTCACTAAGTTTTTCGTGTCGAAACTGTCTGGAAATGTAATTAAATATCATATTTTTCTATATATGGATTTTCAAGATTTTGTGAATTATCTATATGATAATCCGTGCACATGAGTTACTGTCAAAGTACAACTAAGAATATGGATTTCGAGGCGTCCTTATAAATTATCTTAAGCTGAGAGTGAGTCAAGCAATGTTTAAAGTAACGTCTTAGAATATGGGTGTAAGAGTTTTAGGAATAGATGTGCATGTATGAATAGAATGATGAATATAGAAGAAGCTACGCAGGTGTGTTAGGACCGGGATATCTGACGCTCCACACTTTCTGCCTACGTAGTAACGCATAGTTAGGTACATAACATAATAAATACATTCGACGATTGTTTACACAGTTTAGTTATATGAGTGCGGGTCGAGGATTACAAGCGATCTGCAATAATCGGCTCTGTCCCATTGTGTGAATGAGCCAGATTATTCCGCTTCGTATCGTGAGATCAGTTCACGCTGCAATTGATTCGTATGTACTCTATTCCATGTGAACTAAATACCTTTTTGCCAACTTCATTACATAAAAAATGCATAGGTATCTAACCTGGTTCTTTTTAATTATTATTGTTTTTTATTTGTGAACAACACGGTCCAAATGTGTTAGTAAACATACTAAATAACTTAACACTAATGTTAGTAACACAACAAAACAACAAAAACTAGGTTAATATTGGGGGAAATCAATAAAGAATATGTGTTCTTAATTGATCATCCTCTACACAAAAGCCTTCAGGATCGGAGAGCACAAATTCTCTGCCACTGTGCGCACTATACTATTATTGCTATCCCGTATTCTGCGTAGTAATGATGCTGTTTTCTTACGTAAGATAGCCGTAAAGCCATCTGTACGGACCACAAACATTTCGGAGGCACTGCAGTACCGGGTTAGCCCTATTAGTATTCTAAATATGTTATTGTACTGGATATGCATAACATTAACAAACCTTTTGGTACAGTTTTTATGTCGTGAAGGTGGCAAACAAGAATGCAGTTTACATTGATGTTAAGTGATGACTGCAGCCTATAGATACCCACCCGAAAAAAGTCACGAGGTCAAAATACAGATGCGTTACCACTTCTGAGGCCTAAGGTGTTATGCCTCTGTGCCGGGAATCACAGGGCCGTACATTATCACCTGACCGGCACACGATAGTGCTGAACACAACAATTTACCGGCAAGTATATTAGGTAATGTGGTGATGCCTACGCCCGCGAGTTCCGTCACTAGAGCTCTACCACCAATAAAAAAAGCCTATAGATACCCACTTAAAGATCCGAGGTCAAAATGCAGTAGCGTGCCACCCCTGACATTGTTATAGCTCTGTGATAGGTAACACGGACCCATACATTACTATCTAAACGGAATACGATAGTGATCTTTAAAATATGTGCACATTTCTTTTAACTAATATTTCACCAACTGTATCGGTACTGTAAGAATAGGAAGTAGGTAAAGACCTTATGTGTTTGAAAAAGCTTGAAGAAAGCCTTAGCGGTTCGGACTCGCACTTGGCCGGTTTAATATGTACAGTACTCAACAATTAATGTTGCACAACGAGCCTACGAAAGAGACGATCGGTTCGTTTCGACATCGTAGAGCGTTATCACTGCTGCACACTGCCTACGTAAGCACTGACAGTCCGGTATTGGTCAAAACTTAATCAAAATGGTCGACAAACGTCAAATAGGTAAGGTGCGTAAGAGATAACGATCTACAGACTCGAAATAAGCCGAAGTCTCCTTCCTAGGCTCAATGTGCAATATTTATTGTTGAGCACTGTAACTACCTACAAATTTTTAATTGAGAGATTTACTTAATTTTATTTAATGCACTGAAACTTGTTAAAATATGCAGATAATGTTTCACAACGGCAAATCAATATTTAAAATAAACTAATTACTGAAAAACAACATAGCTTTTATATTTAAAACAAAGTGGAACACGCAAAACTTTTGAACCCAAAACTATGAGTTCGCAAATACAATTTCGAACTAAAATCTGTCGCATACCTAAATAGTCAAACGTTAACCGAATTCAGTGTTGCCCTCACAAGTGTAAATGACACAAAATTTTATCTATTTTGGATGGAAGCCAATCTCACCTACGAGCGGTATTTCGAGAGCCAAACCGCATCTCATAGCTTCAAACTATGTTATAGCAATAAGGTGAAGAAGAGAGATTTAGCTTACAATATATTGTACGTGAAATTGATAAAACTAAATGCAAGTTTTATTCTTACAACTGTTTAGTTTTGTATTACACTATGTGTTCTAGCACATCGCGGACACTCCGCCGAAATTCCATACAAACGCAAAATTTGGTCTCTATTACACAGACATCAATCAGTGACGTGTATTTACACGTGCACCTGTGTGCGTAGCACATTGAAAATACCAAACGTCGCCCATAAGAGGGGAGGAGGTTGGGTGAGGCGGGGAAATCTGGTGGGACGTCGAAGTGTCCATTCTATACGTACTTACGTAGTATATTCTCTGGTTCCAGTGTAGGAGCTCGAGAGCGTAGGCGCCACCGCATTACCTGATCTATATTCCGCCAAATAGCAATGTTCTAGTACTGTCATGTTCCGGTTAGATGGTAATGGCACATTGACTATTATAGAGACATAATAACTTTGGGGGTGGTAATGCATCTGCATTTTGACCTCTGGTCTTTGTGTCGGTGTTGATAAGCTGCAGTCGTCACTTAACATCAATGTGAACTGCATGCTTGTGTGCCACCTTCATTACATAAAAAAATTAGATGTTTATAGACATACATATAAATATAAGCTGTATGTTTGTTTTCCACTTCATTACACAAAAAAATAAGCACTAAAAGGCTACTTAGGTTACCAAGTTTGCCAAACCCTGAAAATCTATTTCATTGTTTTATATTATTTCGCATTAACACATGCTTGTGAAATATATTTTATTTAAAGAAAAATGGAAAGAAAAATTTGACTTCAGGCGAGACTCGAACTCGCGGCCTACTGGGAATCTAGTCCAGCCGCTCTTCCAATTGAGCTACTGAAGTCCTGCCCGATTTGTCAAATCTTTCCTTCACATTTATTGCATTGCTTTATGGTAGCAGCAGCGCCATCTATTGCCAACTATGCTAGTTAGGCAACCGATATAATAGACCTTGCAGTTTATTGAATATCGTAAGGAAGTCGCTTTTACCCTTAATGATTGTTTTATGTTATTTCGCATTAACACATGCTTGTGAAATATATTTTATTTAAAGAAAAATGGAAAGAAAAATTTGCTGGACTAGATTCCCAGTAGGCCGCGAGTTCGAGTCTCGCCTGAAGTCAAATTTTTCTTTCCATTTTTCTTTAAATAAAATCTATTTCATATTTATTTATTAAAAACTCTTTAATAAGCACTGGTTTTAATCCTCATTACTTATACTATTTGTAGGAAAAGTGAAGAGTAGCATAAATAAGAGACAGATAACGAAGGACGACGATTCTTTTTAAGTGAATCGTTCGATGACATTTGGAGGGACAAGGGTCGTCTAAACTCAATATATTATTATTAAAGATAACAAATTGAAAGCGATATCGATATAAATAAAAATGAACCGCTCAATGTGTTGAAAAACGCAAGAACGGCTGGACCAAAATAATTCCTTATTTTCTGTATTTGTAATGAATTGATCGCAGGAGGTTTTTATGAAAGAAAAAAAAACTGATAGTTGCGCGGAAAATTATGATTTCTTAGAATACGTTACCACCATACTAATTTTTCCAATGTAAATCTAAAAGGCACTTGACATAATGGTCAGTCATCAATAAAATTATCTTTGAAACAGATGAATTGATGGTAATTTATGATTGAAAATAACATCTTATTAACAGTAATAATTCAAATTCAAATTCAAATTATTTATTGCGTTATGTCATATGGGTACATAGGTGGTATTGTACAATGACACCCTGTTAGGGTATAGCAACATAAGAGGGGAAGCTTATGTAATAAGGGGAAAGTTAAATATTATCATTTATTTAGATTAAACAATATCATTTGAAGGTGTCGCTCAAATAATCCTGAATATTATAGTAACATTTATCGATGAGTAATTGTTTGATATTTTTAATGAATGTGTTGTAGTTTGTTTTGTTTTTTAATGGTGTTGGTAATTTATTATATATTTTTATGCTCATAACAAAAGGACTTGACGAATGGCTGGCTAGACGGGAGGTAGGGAGCATTAGTCTATTTTGGTGTCGTAGTAGGTGATTTGTAGGGATGTCTGCGCATCTTGTGTAAAAGGCTGGACAGGTTTTAACAAATTTACATGTTTCTAGAATATATATGGAAGGTAATGTTAGCATTTTTAGCTCTTTAAAATGGGGTACACAACTGGTTTCTTGTCTTATGTTAGCTAATATTCGGATTAATTTTTCTTGCAATGTAAAGAGTGTAGGCATGTCCGTACTATTTCCCCACATAGTGGGGAAATAATACAATAAGGACAATAGTCTACATTGCACTTAAGTGAAGCGGAGGCGGGTAGCTAGTAAAAAATATTGCTAGAAAGAAAAATATTGTTTCAAGGCGGTTGGTCAGTGTAAACTTAACTTCACGCCTGTAATCCCCGAACATAGGGAATGGATGGAATGGAAAAATCCTAATAGAACCATAGGTAATGAGTTGGCGTTGAGATGGCGCTCTGCGAGTTAACATTGTGACAGATTATACCCGAGTGAACATAGCAATAAAAAATATTTAAGTGAACTGTTTTGATGAAAAAAGTGAAGATTATTAATTAAGTATATCTAATTCATCAGTGTGAATGTTATCTCAAAAAAACTCCCAGTGATTTTTAAATAATTAAAAAATAAAAGTTCCGCTGTGCTCTTCAACAATATTTACTTAGATATTGCACCAAACTTGCATTTAACGGAAACTTCATCAAGACCGTCATCAGGTGAGCGGAAGAACTCAACTTTCACAATTAAAGAAGTGATTTGATTTGCTCTGAAACAAAATAAATAATAACCGACCGTTACGTGGTAATTGTCCATATTCGCTGATACCATCTAGTGGAAGGTCATTGAACCATTCAGCTAAAACAAACAGGTGCGCAAGAGTGAAGTGAACTATACAACACAACTCTGGGACCTATCGGCACTAGAGGGCGCTATAACGAATAATGGCGTATGCAAGTGAGAATGTTACGGTTAGGAAAGTATTAACAAGAACAAGATCTGAGATGGACTTATCCACGATGTCGTTTGACGATACATTCCTGAGCCCAACTTTCTCAGAGGGATTAAATCTCTCAATAAGAAGCGTTCCAACAATAACTGCGAGTGATGTTGAAGAAATTATAAGTTTAAAACGAGAATTCGAAAAAAATAAACTTAAAAATGAAAGCGCGCATGAAGAAATCGCAAATTTAAACTTTGAATGTAAACATTTTAAAAAAGAATTAACAGAAAAAAAATAAACAAATAGAATTTCTTAAAAACATATACACGACATCGCTACCATCTTCGCCAGCTGATAAAATAACAACGACACGAATATATTCATTGACTACAGTAGCTAATAAATTGACACATATAAGAATGAAAATACCCCGCCTCTCACCAATAAATAACTATGCTAATAAATATAACGAGACACCAAAATGCAGGCAACGAACAATAATACAAAGTAAAAAACTCAATAACAAATTCGCACTGAACACAGAAGCTCTTCAAAATAAGCCCTCGTCTATCTTCTCTTCAATGACTGATTGTTTGATGGCACTGCCCGAGAATTCTGACAATCAAGTATATAACCAACCTGAGAACAACCTGTCAACAGATGGCGCTACCTGTAACTATAAAAGACAAAAGATGATTTATGTGATAGGCGACGATGAAGTTAGCGGGTTAGCATCCCAATTATCTTTAGATCGGAGAAATAAGAATGACTATACGTATGGTGTTTATGGTATTGTCAAACCGGGGGCTAAAAGTAGTGAAATATTTAAAACTTGTGAAAATATGAAGTCTGTTCTTGAAAATGGCGACATTGTAATTTTATCGACTGGATCAAATGACCACGATCGATATAAATTATTGTATAACGTGAGTAACATATTATATCTCTTGCGCAATTATAGTGTGTTTGTAACTATTGTACAGCAGAATCCGTACCTTAATGAACATAAATTGAATGAACAGTATAAATTGTTACTAAAAAAACATAGAAATGGTAGGTTAATAGAAATGACATATAAACACTATTTTAAAAATAACAAAAAAATGTTTATCAAATTATTAAGCTTTAAATTACACGTTCAAATTGAATTTTTAGTTTATAATATGTTGACTAAAACTGGAAAGGACTTACCAGCTTCTAGGCCTAATCATTTTGCAAAAACGACTGATACACAATATAAGAACACATTGCAGGGTCAAAACTGTAACAAAGTCCATAAAAAAGGCACTATTCCGTTTAATTTTCCAATAAAACAGTGTCGATTAGTTTTACCTAATACCACCACAGTAAATATGAAAAACACAAATTTATCAGTTAAATACCAAACATTGTTAAAAGTAAATTGTGTAACGTAGATTCTTCTAATGTTTTGCCAGGGCAGATTCAAACCAATAAGTTTTTTCGCTCCTTACCCTGAGATTATAATACTTCACCAAAATATAGCGGGAACGATAAATAAATCAGATGAGTTGTTCGCTACGTTATCAACATTTTCTGAAAGTGGTAATAAAATCGATGTGCTGTGCTTAACTGAAACCTTTATTAAAAAAGGAAAGGAGCAACTAATGAAAATTCATGGCTATCAATTAGTAGCTTCGTTTTGTTGAAACACAAAACGCGGAGGGTCATGCATAATTGTAAATAATAACCTTGAATGTCGAGTGATCACTTGTATGAAGGATTTAGTGGATAACTTTAGCTTCGAATGCTGTGGCGTTGAGTTGATACATCATAACATACAAATTATATGTATCTATCGAACCCCTAACAGCAATCCACAATTTTTTCTAGAGAAATTAGAGAAACTTTTACACAAAATTGCCAGTAGGTCCAAAAAAATAGTTTTGTGCGGCGATTTCATTGAGTCACCTACAAGACGATTGGCATGTCTAGACCAGTTGTAAAATCAAATACTTCTGCCGCAGTTCACTATCTAGGTCTTTCAGACCACGAAACTGCGCAATCTCTCGCAAAATTAAAAGAAAACGTGAAGTAATTAGTTGGTTTGAAAAGGCTTGAGATCTTAACACAGAAAATAAAAGAAAATTTTACAACTGTATATCTTCTTTATCTTTTAGCGAAGTTTATGATAAAAGCGATAGTAATAAATCATTTGAAGAATTTCATAACACTTTTTTGTTATTCCTTAATTTATGTTTCCCTATAATTAATGTTAAAAAAACAAATAAAAAAGCAATAGATCTTGGCTTACTCTTGGCTTAAGAAAATGTTGCGTAAAAAAAAGATGTCTTTACCTAAAATACATACAAAATCGGTATAATAAAACATCGAACAAACGATACTACAAAAATTACGACAAAATACTAAAGAAATGTTTACAAAAAGCACAACAATTACAAAACATAAAGTACATTAACAATAACAGAAACAAATGTAAAGCTATATGGGAAACAATAAACAATAATATTGGTGAAACAAATAGGACTTCTGAAATCGACAAAATATTATTTAATGACCAAATATATACGGACCCATCTGACATAAGTAAAATATTTAATGATTTTTATATTAATTTGACCAACGAGAATAATTTTAGATATAATGTAAATGACATCAATAAATCTGTCAATGTATGTAATACGAACACAATATTTTTAAAACCAACTGACTCTATGGAAGTTAAAAGAATTATTGATAATCTTAAAAATACCAAGTCCGTAGGGATTGATTGTATTAACACAGCCTGTTTAAAATTATGTTCTGAGCATATTTGTGAACCCTTGAGTTTTACTATCAATAAATCACTCGAGGAAGGTTCATATCCAGATATTTTAAAACAGTCAATAATAAAGCCACTTTTCAAAAAGGGGGATGCGTCAGATGTGAATAATTATCGTCCAGTTACTTTGATCCCAATATTATCCAAAATATTTGAAAAAATAATGTTTAAAAGACTTTTCGAATTTATTACGAGACAAAATTTACTAAAAAGAGAACAATTCGGTTTTCGTAAGAATAGTTCTACTTCGTTAGCATGTTTTGATTTGATCAAAACATTAACAGAAGCAATTAATGAGAACAAAGCAATTGCAGCAATCATTCTGGATATGGGCAAAGTGTTCGATTTTGTAGACCATAAGCTACTATTATACAAGTTAGATAAATACGAAATCAGGGGTATTACTAACCAATGGATCCAAATGTGTTGAAATCGCTAAAATAGTAAAAGGATATAAAATTTGTAGTCAATCTGATTTCAGAGCAAATAACTATGGCGTGCCACAAGGAAGTGTCCTTGGACCGTTATTGTTTTTAATAAATATAAACGATCTACCAAATGTAACGCAACACAAAACAGTATTATTTTCAAACGACACTACGCTGATAGTAAAATGTGACGACTTAAAGACGTACCAAAAAAATATTAACGAAGCTCTTGATAGTGTAGTTACGTGGTTAAAAAATAATAATCTTAAAATTAACATCAATAAAACGAATTTAATTCAATTTCAGACATACAGAAAAAACACATTGACCTCAATATAATTTACGATAAAAATAAAATTAATGAAGTTGACTCCACAAAGTTTTTAGGACTAGTGGTGGATAAAAATTGTAATTGGAAGGCTCACGTTGTCCTTGTTTGCGACAAACTGGATAAATTTGTATTTGCTATAAAACGATTGCGTCAAACTGTTTCGACGGAAGCAGCCCTAGCTGCATACCATGGCTATGTCTCCTCTGTACTTTCTTATGGTCTCTTGTTATGGGCAAACTCGGTGATAATTGATAAAGCTTTTCGTGTACAAAAAAAATGTGTAAGAGCCATTTGTGGAGCTTGGTGCTTGGATAGTTGTAAGCCTTTATTCCAGAAATTTCGTATCCTACCGCTAGCTTGCATGTACATCAGAGATCTCTGTGTATTTGTAAGGCAGTATCTATTTTATTTTAAACGTAATTCTGAATGTTCCAATAGGAGCGCTAGTGTAAGAAATCAATTTAAATTTAAATTGTACCAACCTAAGTGTAGATTTGAGTTACATAAAAGAAATGCTTCAATAAGTTACCCATTACGCTCAAGGAAATAAATATGCCACTGTTTAAGCGCAAACTGACTCAATGGCTTCAACAACATTGTTTTTATGATCTAAACGAATTCATGACATATAAATCAATATCGTTATTGATTAATATAATGTAATTACCTGACATAACCCTTTTTCTTTTTACATATTTAAACTATTGCAAAAAATCAAATCCATTTACTTAATTGATGACATATTCTGTTTATAAAATTTTGACTAATGTATTGATAAATGTGTAAAAGAATAATTAGCTAACAATAATATTGTAATATTCTAATACTAGTATCCATATATGATGATAATAATAATGACGACAATGTGATAATAATTTAATATGTATTGTAATTGTAATTTTAATTGTAATTTTATTTTAATGTAATTATGATTGAAAGGAGTTTTGACGTGACAACGTCTTAAATTGCGGCTCGGAATCACTCATGAAAAAGTGTAACGCCCGGTAACGTAACGATGAGTCACCGAACGAGAGAGAGGCCTGCCGGACCGGCGAATGCCTTTCTACCGAGAAAAAGACGTTGTCACGTAAAATCTTCGCCCGTAAAACCGACTTTACAGGCAACCAGTTTCTTTTTATAATATTAATTGTTTTACGTTTGGCATTACATTATTTTGGAAAAAAAAATTACACTCCATTGTCATGGTAGAATGTTGTAGTTCCCATAACTTAATTACTATAACATCTGCACCTGCATGTACTTACTACATTCTAGTAAATAAATGATTTGATTGATTGATTGTAAAGGACTTTATACTATTATCTTTGATAACCCCCTCCCCGGAGTGGAACCCAGGACCTCAGCGTAGTAGTAGTGGCCTGCTACCACTAGGTTACCGAGGCAATGGTCAGTGTAACACGATGAAACGCCTTTATTATTACCACTTCAGTCAATGAATGCAGAAGAAGGACGGGAGGTGTGTCAGGACCGCGATATCTGGTGTCCCTTTCTACTCTCTCTGCCTACCCCGTAAGGAACTTCGCATGAAGACACATACATTCATGATAACCCGGTTAGTCCAGCAGTGTGAGGGGACCGTTTGATTCAAAGGGTCGCGGGTTCGGTCCCCCACGGGACAAATATTTGTATGGCCTACTGATATTCATTTTGGGTCTGGGTGTTTGTGTATGTGTTGTGTGTGTACGACGGCACCCACGACACAAGTTTATACCTAGTGTAGGGTTGTGTATTTATTTACATAATACATACTCCATTCCATTCCATTCCACCTAAAAGGAACAAACGTTTTCAACAATCCATATGAGTCATTCTAAATAGGGTATTACTGTGTAATTAACACTGGCAGATCCGGCGGAATCCCAATAGGATTGGCCAAAGCGAGCTGCGGATTTCACAAGCGGTTGGTATACGGAAGGCAATGTTCTGATAAAGTGGGATTGATCCCGCAGACTGGATCCCGGATTGATCCTAAGCTTCCGATGAGGCGTGAAATTCACTCGAGTCAGCCAGTATTGAGTCTCGATCCCACGTACAAGTTCTGTTCAAAGTCTTTAAACGATTCTTGTTAAACTTTCAACTTTAATTGGATAGGGGACTTTTCAGATTCAATTTTGATATTGGTTTCTTGACTAGTGGCTCGCCCCGGCTTCGTACGGGTGCAATGAATTTAATGCAGCCTATGTCACTCAGTAAAGATGCAGCTTTCTAATGGCGAAAGAATTTTGAAATCGGTAGTATTTTTTGTGAAAACGTTACAAACATACTATTAGGTACATATAAAAACACTAATGTTTCCTCTCCCCTAAAAGCGATAACTCTATATAAAATCAATTTATTTACGTTACACGTCGATGTTTTGGTTAATTTCAAATTTCAACTTGAATCATTTTCTTCGAAAATAGTGACGCTATTTTCGAAGAAAATGACTGTGAAAGACGGACAAAAAGACGCTCGAGTGATTTCACTCAGAACCCAAAAAACTAACGTCACTTTCACTTTTACGAGTATAAAAGCACCTTACTGCATTGAATACGTTCTCCGTAAGCAAATACCGTTAAACTCCCTCATCTTTTCATTTCACCATCATCACCAAATAATATTCTGAAAATACGAGATCAAAACAAGAATAATTTAAGATGATAACAACAAAAAATACACTTAAGCATCTCAGAAAAACCAATAAGAAGGGGACACGAGATATGATCCACACAGAATTACCCATTTACAGAGAAAACCACTAAATATTCCATATATATGAGACCTCTACATCAGCTTAC
Source organism: Macrosoma leucophasiata (assembly GCA_036365455.1). NCBI lineage: Eukaryota > Metazoa > Arthropoda > Insecta > Lepidoptera > Hedylidae > Macrosoma > Macrosoma leucophasiata. The sequence continues at coordinate 16,941,304 of JAWQUS010000021.1, forward strand.
GCGAGGATCGAGCGGGCAATGACAGGGAAGAGTCAATTATACGCAAGGACGGCTTACAAGAGGGAGATCAATTCGGCCTTATCACGACTGAACAGCACAGTCCAAGGTACAGGCGATAGAGGGACACAGAAGAAACCTTCATGTTTTTACACCTGGAAGATTTCCAATCAGTTTCAATAGTGTTTTATTATATTTGCCTTTTTATCCATTTTACGCTAAGATGGTGCTGATCTATGTCAGCGACTTTCGTTCGCCGACGGATTTCTTTATTTCTGATGCGAATCAATAGGGAAACGTCGAGCATAGCCCTCTCCATTGACCGCTGAGTGACTCAGAGCTTCCGTACGATTCCCGTAGTGAGAAAAGACGTGGTCTCTCACTATGGGTCTCTAATAATTATATTTTTTTGGTTGCACATAGAACTGTATGCTTGTTGGCCACTTCAATAAGTAATAATATATACTTATATATATAATTAATTAATGATGGAATAAAAAAACTACATTGCATGTTATATTTCGCAAATCTGTATCCGCCTTAACATTGAATGTATCCATCCATGAGACCTGAGATTGAGCGCTATCGAAAGTAAATAAGCGCGCGTGACTTCCTCGTGATATGGGAGTTAAGGGAAATCACAAAGAAAACATGCTTCAACCCAGTTCTTAAACAAAACTTTTTAATTGTTCAAATATAAGATTATTTTTTGCGGCGATGCAAATCAAATATATCAATCCACGCAATTTATGTTTTAAGAAAATCAGATACACAGAGTAGTTTAAGATTAATGAAATACTCTAACGAAATATAATCAATAGCAGATACAAAATGAATTAGACGAGTATAGTTTTTGGAGTAGCAGGTACCAACATCTAAAAAGTTCCGGCGGTTAATAGACTATTATTGTTTCGCCTATCAACTCAAAGACTCCCGGATCGCGGAGTAGGTTTTTACTGGTGGTAGAGCTCCAGTGACGGAGCTCGCGGGCGTAGGCACCACCGCATTACCTAATTTACTTGTCGCTAAATGGTAGTGTTCAGCACTATCGTGTTTCGGTCAGGTGGTAATGTACGGCCCTGTAATTTCCGGCACAGAGGCATAACACCTTAGGCCTCAGGAGTGGTAACGCATTTGCATTTTTACCTTGGTCTTTGTGTGGATGTCTATAGGCTGCAGTCATTACTTAACATCAATGTGAACTGCATGCTTGTTTACCACTTCCATTAAATTAAAAAAAAGGTGAGTAAGATTTTCCATTTTATCATATCAGCCGAAAGATATCGACTCGACGAAAGTCATAATAGTCCGATAAGGTGAATATGCCATAGTCGCCACGTTAGGCTTATCGCAAGACGCTTCTGCCCATCTAGCGTTGTTGCACTTACTACCGCTCTATTGGAATGGTTTGACCGCCATTGTTCGGGCGACTGACTGCACTAGCGGAAGAATTCTCCACTAGAGGGCGATAGGGTCGTCACCTCCCGAGGTCGGCACTCATTGGTCGGGTTAACCAATGTTTGTATTTGTTCTACACGGTCGGGTAGTTGAGTCAACTTGTCAGTTCTTTCAGTCAGTCAGGCATTCAAATCGAAAGGATTCACACATAATCGTGCCGTCACAGTTCCGGCACAGTAGCGCCATTTGACTGATATGTGTGAATCAGCCTTTGTGTCTGTCGCGTCGGGCAGCATCTAGTAGACGGTCGGAGCCGACCACGGACGCAGCTTGTCGGGAGAGATGCGCTCACGACCAAGGCCGTTGACTTCAACCAAAATTCAACAGATTTCCACACTGTCCATTCTTACATCAACCCGACCAAGGACACGATGGTGGGCGGTTGAATCCGACCGTGTAGAAGGGGTTTAACGTTTTAACTAAAAATAAACTATTAGCCCGCTTTCCGCTTATGACTAATACAAAGAAAAACAGTGCGAGGTAGATAGTAGGAATAAACGCTTAATTGTAAGTCGCAGTAAGATCTCTCCGGGTTCAACTTTTGCGATGAATTTTTTTTTTAGTTATTTAACCATTACCACTTAACTAAAGTCTGTTTATACTTTGAAAGTGCTATTAAAATCGATTCAGATATAGAAATGTATTATGTTGAGTAATATTAAAAGTGATGGATGTGATGCAAAATTTGTATTACCCTTGATATAACAACCTAGGTCTCAGGGGTGGCAACGCATCTGTATTTTGATCTCCGGTTTTGTATAGATGCCTTCAGGTCGCAGTCCATCAATGTGTTACACACATAACATCAATGTGAGCTGCATGCTTATTTGCCAACTCCCTTATACCTATAGGAGATACTGGGCGGTAAAATTTCAGGAGATATATTATTAAGATGAATATAAGTCTGTACCTGAAGGTTCTTGTGATTGAATTCAGCCTGGCAAATGTGAATAGGTCATGATTTAATGGAATCAAAATACGTAACAAGAGAATTCTAGGTGTTTGCACATACTTGAACGTGCGTGGGTTGCTTACCTTAAAAATTAAAAAAATATATATATTTATTTATTTGATAGATCATATGCTTTACATTAAACCGTGGCCAGGACCCCCTTTTAAGTATACAATACCTGTTTTAGGCGGTCCTTCTCTTCCTTAGCAGTCACTATATAAAGATCCACGAAATATCTATGTTATATTAAAATTTAAACTGTATATTGCCTACTGTAAATCTTAGCTTATAATTTTTATTGAAAAATAAAGATGCTCGCGCGTTTATTGTATCTGTGTGTGTAGAGTGTGTGTGTGTGTGTGTGTGTGTGTATGTGTGTGTTTGTGTGTTTAATATTTAACAATTAATTCCGTTTCATCATAATTTATAGACTTTAGCCAATTAGTTATAACCTTATTGGAGCGACAGAGGGTTAGTGGATAAATATTTAGAATTTTATTTAAATGATTATATAAAAATGCTGATTGGCTATTAAATTGTCTCGTGGCATATGTGCTGTTTAATTTAGGTATCTGAGCTACTTTGTCTTTCCGTCTCTTAAGCAAGGAGTTTGGGTTAAAAGATAATTGCTTGTGTTTTCTCAATACCGTGTGGAGAATGTACAGTTTCCTAACTGAGAGGACATTAGAGATGGGATACAGTTCATTCGTAGGAAATAAGAAAGGTTGAAAATGCATAACTTTAAGCAAAGATCTTTGGGCCCTTTCTAGCTCTATAAATTTGGATTTTGTTGCCCCACCCCATACTGGTAAACAGTACATGAGGATAGACTGTACCAATGAAATGTAAACCCGATTTAGTATAGTTGGTCCAGCAACATGTCGAAGCTGTTTAAAAATCCATATAAATTTTCTTAGTCTGTTAACAATAAGATCTATAAAATGGTCGAATAGACAATGGCTGCCACATGGGTCAGACTAATAAACAGATTCTGATGGTGGGTACCGGTCTGTTTAGATTTATTGACCTATACCTATCACCTCTGAGTGTGAAAGACGGAATAAGTTTTTTTTTTTTCATTTAGAACAGCCACACTGAAATTCTGCAGCGGAGTTCTTCTCAGTAGTGACTGCACTTCGAACTCGGCTAAGTAAACCTCTTTTCTGACGAACAAATTCTTCCTTTTTCTTATTTTAATTCTGGGTTAAGGCAAGCGAGTATTTTTTTTTTTTAATATTAATTTATTATTTACTATACTGATTATTAATATTAGTAGTTGCTCACTAAACAGTAGCAAAGAACAAAAATGTTTTTCTCCATGTGTGCGACAGAAAACACGATACAAGTTAAACGTAGTAAACTTCTATGGGTAAGTGACCGAAAGCGTATTTTTGATTAATGACATAATCTGTAAATAATATACAGACTTGAAATAGAAAGGGAAAAGGTCAGTAAATGATCACATTGATGAATTTCTATAAAAAAGATAATTGGAATTGTGGAAATAGACGGCCATATAAAGTTTGTCGACCCACGCACTGGAATGGAAACGTAACAGTAGGTAGGCGAAAATATCTGAAAGAAAAACTCAGCGTTCTGTGAATCACAAGACATAATAATATAATATATTGTCTGTATTTTTCCGATGGACCAAAAGTATTCATCTTCACACAGTCATTATAAAGTACATGGGCCGTTAAGGAGACGCCGCGTTAAACTAAAAATCTGTAATGTGCCTTTCACGCCCCGCCAAGCCCCGCGCCATACACCCTGAATAATAGGGAATTTAAATTACGTAGGTATGTATTGTAAAAAGTATTTATACACAGATGTATTTTTTTTGTAGTAAAGTAATCTTTCGAGAAAAAATAATTTCTGAAACAAATAATTATTTTAAATTACATTTAGTAAGTACACTTTTACGCAACTAAATAAATACTTGTTTAATTTCTATGCATATAAATCTTATTATCATGAATATTGTAATTGCTCTTTAATATAACAAAATAAAATAATTTCTTATATTTACTTACTCCGATGGTTCGGGCATATAGAAAGAATGTCGAATGAGCGAATGACTAAACAGATATACAATGCGAATGTGGATGGTTGCAGAGGCCCAGGAAGACCAAGGCTGACCTACCATGACCAAATAGGTCGAGTTCTGTCTGATGGTGGGGTCAAAAGTCTTAGGAATCGGCGTGCATGTATGAAGAGAATGATGAAGGTAGACGAGGCACGAGAGGTTTGTCAGAACCGGGATGTCTGGCGCTCTACACTCTCTGCCTACCCCGTTAGGGACCTGGCGTGAAGATACATACATACATACTTATTGTGATATCAGTTATGCTCATTATTATAACGCAATAGCACAAAATAATAGCATAAATAGCAATTTAATAGCATAAATTAGATAATAACACGCTGAAACTCTTTAAAATAAAATGTGCATGAGGTAGGTAATTACTTATATTTTCTTGAATTTTTTAATTCCATAATTTTTATTATTATTTTTAAAGAAAAATGGAAAAAAAAACGACTTCAGGCGAGACTCGAATTCGCTCTGTTGGAAGGGCGGGTGGACTCAATCTAGTCGTAATTCCCAATAGTCGCGACTTCCGAGTCTCGCCTGAAGTCAAATTGTTCTTTCCATTTTTCTTTAAAAAATATATTTCATTAGCATGTTATATTGCGAAACATTATATAAAAATACATGACATTGTTTATCAGTTATCGGGCTTCTGCCGCTTAACACTTTTAAGGGGTGCTCTAAGGCTTCTAATGTCAGCAGTAGCATGTAGTGACAACTTTCAAATGCAAATGCTTAAATAATGTATGAGAACTTAATTAACACACTATAATGTAGGGTTTCCCTACATTCCCTTGGAGCTCATCATCACATCCCAACTCAGGCACCGACCGCCATTTTTAATGTTTTGAACCCTTTTCCCATAGAGCAACGCGAGCCACCGGCCGCGGCGAACTGCAGGGGAGTAGCCGCTATGTTTATTACCGATGCAAAACAGTCTGTCATTTTTTGCGGGGGGAAATACGTGCGACACACACGCACACTACAAAAATCGTCTCTTACTACGAAACTCACACCTTGACTTTAACAAAATACAGACACAATTTCACGCACACATTTAAACATCTAGGCGATAGGTATAGGACCATTTGGGCTTGTACTTTGACAGAGGGGAAAGCCTGCATATGACTACTCCCCTCCGATGTTGCTCTATGCTTTTTCCTTTACATTATAAGTGAGTGTCCAATCATCAATCATAAACTGACTTTTTAAAATCGGTCCTAATTAAAATTAACGGTGAAATAGAAATAAAAAACATCCGGATATAAAACCTCTCCCTTTTTAGAATTCAAGTCAGCAAAATGTTTCGTTTGTTGAATCTCGAGACCGTAATAGGTAAGCTGAGTCAGCTAAGTGCTAATCTTTGCTAACATTGAGAGGGTTGACGGTATAAGGGCAGTTAAAGTTTATGAAATGTTTTAATGTTTTGCATAAGTATCGTCTAATATAATACCTGTTAATTGTAATGTCTATCTAAGGTTTGATTACTTGAATTGGAACTCAATTTTTAACATACTTTCGTCCATTTTATTTGCATGAGATTAGTGGAATTGAATAACTGTAAATTGAATAATATTACTATCACCATGGGCCAGTATGGGCTCGACATGGGCCTCCTAAGAAGGCTTAAGGTCATGCAGAGAGCAATGGACCGAGTTGTGCTCCTCGTTTCCCGGCGAGTATGAAATGAGGAGATAGCTCACCAAATAGCTAAAACTCAAGTGACAGTGGTCAGTGGTCAAGACACGTAGCTCGAAGAACTGATAGCCGATAGTTCTCAAATAGTGACCGGGCACGGGAAGACAAAGGGTAGCAAGCCCCTCATTAAATGGACGGACGACTCAGTGAAGGTCGCAAGCAATCGCTGGATGAAGGTGGCCCAGGTCAACAGACGGTCTGTTGGGGCAATCTTTGGGGGAGTCCATGACGACGACGATTGCTATTATAATTAAATATATTATGCTCCTTTGCACTAACTGTAATTAAATATGAATCTCAACTCTCGATATTTGTGTAAGTGTCTATAGGCTGAAGTCATCACTTAACAATAATGTGAACTGCAGGCTTGTTTGTCACCTTCAATACATAAAAAAATTAAGTAAATTGTTTTATTGAAAGTTACTATGTTGTACTGCACTGTAGCAGCCTTTTTTTTAAACATGCTTAGGTATAAATTAAAAAGTAAATTACCAACAACAAAGCCCATTAAGACACTAAAATAGTTCAGACTTAAAAAATCTACAACGTTCTTGATAAATGGACTAACCATTTAATAATGTAAGATATTTACAATTCCGATGTTCACAACGCTATAAATCAACAGACTTTTAGACTGTAAACGCAAAAAAATGTTCCATTTTGGTCGTGTACTCACGTAATATTTACAAAGAAATCTATTATTCACGTCACATTTCCCACTCAACTAAGTTTCTACCCGCAATAAATTTATAACCTCAACGGTGTATTGATCTTATTTTTTATTAAACCCAACGGCGGCTTTCCCTTCGGCTATAGCAACTGCAAAACTTTCTCATATTATTTCTTCTTGTTTCCGAAGTTGCTTGGCGACATAGTAAAAATTCAATATTGAAATCCATACTTCAAAACTTGAGTGCACAAAAAAAAATCGGCGAACTAATTTGAACAGCGAGCGATAAAACTTGGCACCTCCAATGGCGCGGAGAAATAAAGGTAACTGTAAGGTGATTTATTTTTCCGAAGAAAATACTTTTCCACCGGTCTCATTCGAGACTTTTCATTGATATTGAGTTTTGTTCAGAGTTTGACGTAAGTACTCTGAAACGTTCCCAAGTAGAACCCGCGTCCTTAATAAGCTTTGGACTTTCTTTTTATTTTTACCTATTATACGTTTAAATAAATCGTTCGGAGTTTCCTTTCAAAACGTTCACGGGTGAATACATTTTTGTAAAGTTTGGCCGTTTGTTGTGCCCTGTCCTAATTTACTTAAGGTCTTTACATCTTTTCGATATCATTACGGTAGTGACAATTTTCTTTCGGGTTTGTTTTTGGGTTTCTTATTTCTTTTGCTGAAAGATTTGTATTCGGACCAATACTGTTTTTAGGGTTCCGTACCTTAAAAGGAAAAAAGGAACCCTTATAGGATCACTCGTGCGCGTGCGTCTGTCTGTCTGTCCGTCTGTCACAGCCAATTTGCTCCGAAACTACTTGACCGATAGAGTTGAAATTTGATGAATATATGTAAATTGGTGACCCAAAGATGAACACGTCAAGTAAAATAATAAATTTTAAACAGGAGGGCCACTTTCGGTGGGTAAATCAGAAAATTAAAAAAAAATATTCGTAAACTGTGTCGTGTGACATATCAAATGAAAGAGGTTGTTGTCAGCATCTCAGATATATCATATTGTCAGCATCTCATATTTTTTTATTTTTTTTACATAAACAAATTTGAAGTTATTTAAGAAAAACGACGAAAATTGACCATTCCCCCCACCCTATCTCCGAAACAACTGAACTTAAAATTTTGAAAAAAATGTGGAAAATAGTTCTTTGCCTATAGATTACTGAAAAACCTATAAGAAGTTTGAGTATTCATATTAAATCGAAAATTCTTAATAATATAACCCCCCCTGCCAGTACCACCGTAACCGCTATGTCCCTGCATTTTAAATCTGTAATATTTGCGAAAATATTAATTTAAATTATGGAATCCTCACCACGCGAGTCAAACTCGCACTTGTCCGGTTTTTTCTTAGTATTAACAATTTGAAACATTATAAGAACGTTTTGTTTCTTGCTTTTCTTTGCATGGACAGATTTTGTACTTTTCTTCTAACTAGTTTTCGCCTAAATAAAGATGTTCTATCACTCTACTTCATAGTGTGTATTTGAATTCAACAGCATATTATTTAAAACTCGTCACGTCTCGATGACTTGTACTTATAGTAGAGGAGTTCAAAAGAAAATTTTTGTATTCATCCAAGCGCGTCAGATTAAGATATGGGAGATACCTTTGAGTATCTCCACCGAATCTACGGTTACTTACTATATAGGGCCTTCCTTAGGGTTCCACCACGAGCTTGCCTCACATTCAAATGGTCAGAATTTTGAATGGGAGCTTTGATTGCTTTCTTCATATACCTACTTATTTAGCCGCTCTCAAATAACTGCAAAAATCCTCTCTTGTGCCCCTTATCATTATGTTTATTCCTTACATCGTTTAATTTCCTCTTGTTTTTGTATTTAAGGTGGCAAACAAGCATGCAGTTCACATTGATGTTAAGTGATGACTGCAGCCTATATATAAAGACAAAGACCAGAGGTCAAAATACAGATGCCCTGCCACGCCTGAGACTTTGGTTGTTTTGTCTCTGTGATAGTTATAATAGGGCCATACATAACCATCTAACCGGAACACGATAGTGCTGAACACTTTTGGTGATAGAGCTCCAGTGACGGAGCTCGCTGGCGTAGGCACCACCGCATTACCTATAAACTTGCCGCTAAATGGTAGTGTTCAGCACTATCGTGTTCCGATCAGGTGGTAATGTACGGCCCTGTAATTTCCGGCACAGAGGTATAACACCTTGAGGCCTCAGGAGTGGTAACACATCTGCATTTTGCCTTGGTCTTGTGTGAGTGTCTATAGGCTACAGTCATCACTTAACATCAATGTGAACTGCAAGCTTGTTTGCCACATCCATAACATAAAAAAAACACTACCATTTTATTATTTCAGATTAGGAAATGCGGTGGTGCCTACGTCGTCAAGCTCGTGCACTGGATCTCTACTACGTATATATTAAGGAGAATGATACTGTTCTGATATAATTTCTGAGCCCAGTGTTAACAGTGTACAAGTTATATCATTTTTAAAATAACTATAATATAAATCACTTGAAATTAGGGCAGTTTTTGAATTGCCATTAATTTAAGTATATCATAATAATATGGGAGCGTTGGGTAAGCTGCTAGAATCGAAACATCTCAGCCAGCGGGCTCGACTAGCCGTACATAATGCTGTACTTACTCCAACGCTTTTATATGGAAGCAAGAGCTGGGTATGCAGGAAAGAGCATGAAAGTAAGTTGAACGCGGTCGAGATGAGATCTTTGCGCAAGATCTGCGGTGTATCACTCACCGATCGCGTTCGTAATGAAGATGTAAGAAAGAGACTTTGTGTGAATGATAGTATCGGTGTAAAAATGAAAAAAGGCATGCTCCGATGGTTCGGGCATATAGAAAGAATGTCGAATGAGCGAATGACTAAACAGATATACAATGCGAATGTGGATGGTTGCAGAGGCCCAGGAAGACCAAGACTGACCTACCATGACCAAATAGGTCGAGTTCTGTCTGATGGTGGGGTCAAAAGTCTTAGGAATCGGCGTGCATGTATGAAGAGAATGATGAAGGTAGACGAGGCACGAGAGGTTTGTCAGAACCGGGATATCTGGCGCTCTACACTCTCTGCCTACCCCGTTAGGGACCTGGCGTGAAGATACATTATTATAATAATATGTTTAAGTAAAAGTTGGGTTAGATTGCTAATTGTTAACTATATTACAAAATGTACTGTGTAACCAGTACCGAGCCAGTAACGATTTTGTGACCCCAAAATTACCCGTCTCCTTTGCTCATAAATTAACTTCACTGGTGGTAGAGCTCCAGTGACGGAGCTCGAGGGCGTAGGCACCACCGCATTACCTAATATACTTGCCGCTAAATGGTAGTGTTCAGCACTATCATGTTCCGGTCAGGTGGTAATGTACGGCTCTGTTATTTCCGGCACAGAGGCATAACACCTAATGCCTCAGGAGTGGCAGCGCATCTGCATTTTGACGTCTGGTCATTGTGTGGGTGTCTATAGGCTGCAGTCATCACTTAACATCAATGTGAACTGCACGCTTGTTTGCCACTTTTATTACATAAAAAAAAAAAAAAATTGTATTAATATTTTCATTTTAAGAATTTTCAATAAACAACATTGTTCTCAGATCGAAGCAAATGAGACGCCTCGTCAATTAATCGTGATCGTATTTAATTAATACTCGATAGCAATTTCACCGTGAAAATCGTGAAAGGATTTATTGTACAACCAAATAATATAATAGCAAGTAAAATCGCTACTCAACATAAATTAATAAGAAGTATCATTAATTTTCGCGAAAATGGCAATTTCACTTCACAATTAATTTGTCCTTAAACAATTTGTTAATATCTGAAATATGTATTGTTATGAATTTTGTAGATCGATGTAGTGTACATTGATGAATTTACATAGATAAATACGTGGTATGATTGTTTTTATAATATTTAGCATTAACACATGCTTGTGAAATATATTTTATTTTTTTAAAGAAAAATAGAAAGAAAAATTTGACTTCAGGCGAGACTCGAACTCGCGACCTACTGGGAATCTAGTCCAGCCGCTCTTCCAATTAAGCTACTGAAGCCCTGCCCGATTTGTCAAATCTTTCCTTCACATCTATTGCATTGCTTTATGGTAGCAGCAGCGCCATCTATTACCAACTATGCTAGTTAGGCAACCGATATAATAGACTTTTCAGTTTATTGAATATCGTAAAGAAGTCGCTTTTACCCTTAATAATTGTTTTTATATTATTTAGCATTAACACATGCTTGTGAAATATATTTTATTTTTTTATAGAAAAATGGAAAGAAAAATTTGACTTCAGGAAGGACTCGAACTCGCGACCTACTGGGAATCTAGTCCAGCCGCTCTTCCAATTGAGCTACTGAAGCCCTGCCCGATTTGTCAAATCTTTCCTTCACATCTATTGCATTGCTTTATGGTAGCAGCAGCGCCATCTATTACCAACTATGCTAGTTAGGCAACGTGGTATGACTCTGTATGTTATGTCCTAAACGAAACAAACAAGCTTACACCTTATAATTTATGAACACATAAGACATATGCGATTAGAGGTTGTTTCGTATTGGTATGATTATGATTTACTACATTCATGATATATATATATATATATATATATATATATATATTTAATTTAAATACGCTTACACTCACAGCCCCACAGTAGGTATAAACCTGTGTCGTGGGAGTCGTTATATACAAACAACACATACACGAACACCCAGACCCGAAACAATTATCTGTAGGCCATACAAACATTTGTCCCGGTGCGGGGATCGAACACGCGACCCTTCGAATCAAACGGTCATCTCAGACCGCTGGACCAACCGGGTCGTCGAATCAATATCAAAAACCGGTCAAGTCGGACTCTCGTGTACAGGTATCCGTATAATTGACACATTTATTGTGTCACCTGGGTTCCATTCTTTTGTGTTGCGGAACCATAAAAAAGCGAACATATCGAAAGAACAGTATCTACCAATGCTATTATATATTTACTAGCAGTCCCCGCGACTTCATCCGCGTGAGAATGTATGATTTTTCAGTATCTACCCGGACGAAGTCGTGGGCGAAGCTAGTATAAAAGTAGCCTAAGTCACTCCTTATTACATAAGCTATCTGCCAGTCAAAGTCCCGTCGAAATCGGTCCAGCCGTTCCTGAGATTAGCCGAATCAAACAGACAGACAGACAGACAAAATTTAAAAAAATGTTGTTTTGGTATATGTACCTTGTATAGACACATATGCATTTAGCAAAAAGCGGTTATTTTTATATTACAAACAGACACTCCAATTTTATTTATTTGTATAACTGACGGAGCTAGCTATGACGAGCTTCAAACTTGCTCTTTATTTATCATCAGGGCACCATTGCACTGCCATTACACAAATGTGAATAAAACTTTCACATTTGCGCAAACTCCTTTATCTGTTAAAGTGGCCGTTTCAAGGCGTGTTTGACGGGCCCCATTAATTTGCCCCATAACCGTGATGAGGCGGCATCGCGTGATAAAGTGCCCTCTAGAGTTACCCGGATGAACCTTCGCGAGTCATGGAAGGAAAGCTTTTTGTTGCTAAATTCTCATTTTGAGACTTGTAATGAAAATGGATACAGTTAATGTACCGCTAAGTGCCAGACTTGAGGTACCTGGGCCTGTTTTGGTTATATTGATAAATTTACTACTTAAACATGTTTCCTTCTATATAAAGGAATATGGCCACCCGGTTGGTCCAGCGGTGTGAGTTGACCGTTTAATTCGAAGGGTCGCCAGTTCGATCCCCGCACCGGGACAAATATTAGTATGGGCTACAGATATTTGTTTCAGGTCTGGGTGTCTGTGTATGTGATGTTTGTATATAACGGCACCCACGACACAGGTTTTATACCTTCTGTGGGGCTGTGAGTGTATGCGTATTTTATTTCTAAAAAAAAAAATTAACCTTTCTGTTATTTTTATGTAACTAAGAAACAAGCGTACAATAATGTTTTCAAAAGAGGCTACTGCGCAGTTTTCTTACATTTTTATACTCATTTTAATTTTGAATTCATTTCAATAATATTATTTATGGGAACAGGTAGTACCAACGCCCACAATTTCAATCATAAATACAATAAATTGCTATGAGAAGCATTGTATTTGATTTTTTCTAATATACGTATCTGCTGCAGTATTGGCTGGATATCTATTTAAATGTATGCTTTCCAGTTTCATGTCTTTAAAAATCAAAATACCAAGGAAGGCAGTATGTAGACAACTACAATTAAAATACGTGGACAAGCTCAAAACTCCCTCTTATACATTAAGGGACAACATAACACCGCCATTACACAAATGTGAATAAAACTTTCACATTTGCGCAAACTCCTTTATCTGTTAAAGTGGCCGTTTCAGGGCGTGTTTGAAGGGCCCCATTAATTTGCCCCATAACCGTGATGAGACGGCATCGCGTGATAAAGTGCCCTCTAGAGTTACCCGGACGAACCTTCGCGAGTGTTATCGCGGAAGGAAAGCTTGTTGTTGCTTCATTTTCGTTTTGAAACTTGTAATGACAATGGATACAATTAATGTACGACTAAGTGCCTGGCTTGAGTTACCTGTGAGGGACTGATTAATTTACGGCTGACACGTGTTTGGGCGAAAATAATGCGATCCCGTTGACTTGTGATATTATTGTCATATCACATGTCAGAATACCAAACGTCGCCTATAAGTGGGGAGGAGGTTGGGTGAGGCGGGGAAATCGGACGGGACGTCGAAGTGTCCATTCTATACGTAGTATTATCACATATCCTCTGACGCAGATGACAAATAGACACTGCAGACTACAGTCTGAGGCCATGCTAGTTATCAATTCACACCCGTTTAACTTCTGAAGATTTAGCGACAGATATTTATTTTAGTCATGAAGTGGTAAAACAAGCGTACAAGTTCACATTGATGACAATTGAATGGTATAACCAGTAAACATCTAAATAAAAACAGTGATTTCAAAGTAGATGCGTTATCACTCCTCGAGGTCTACGTTGTTATGTCTGTAAATTACAGTGCCGCATATTACCACCTGATTAGAACACTGTAGCGTAATGCAGTGGTGTTTGCGCCCGCGAGCTCCATCACTGGAGCTTTAAGCGCCCCAACGCACAATTTCTTCTAGTAAGCGCCCTAACGCTTTAGCGGTTAGCCGCGGGAGCGGGTAGCCGCGCGGCTTACCGATTTTACAATTTCATATGCAACCGCCTGTTATGTTTAGTGCGCGTGCAACCGCCTGTTATTGTAACAGGCGGTTGCATACTAAAATGTAAAAGCGGCTAGCCGCGCGGCTACCCGCTCCCGCGGCTAATGCGTTAGGGCGCCTACTAGTAGAAATAACGAAATGCGGCGATTTCTACATACATGAATTATAAGGGTAAAGTTCTAACAATAAACTGAGTAAGCAGCGGCCGTTCTGCCACTTGACTCTTTTATATTATAAACACTAATATTATAAAAATTAATCATTTTTCTGTAAATTTGCTGTCAGTAGATAAATCTTTAGCGGAAATATTCGAATATCTAGTGAAATTTAATTCAGTGAAAAAAAAAAAACGTTTTTTTCACTACTGTGGCAAATACTGTGATGTGAAATATATCCATTGTGCAGATTGGAATCACTGAGAAGAATCCCAAGTTTGAATACCTGAAAGAATGTGTCACTTTGCATGAAACCAGATGCAACTTAAAATACAACTGTCCGCATGTCCAAAGTCATGTGATCCGAGTTATTATAAATAAACAAACACGAAATGACATAAAACCCATTATATTTTCTGCTTTGAAATTTAAATTACAAAGTAAAACTTGAAGTCAAGTTTTTCATATCTTCGTTGTAATCTCTTTTAAGGCTTTCCTTTCGCATTACTATGATGGACTGAAATTAATTTCTTTGGTATATTATCATTTTTTTTATGTGATGTAAGTGGCAAGCAAGCATGCAGCTCACATTGATGTTAAGTGATGACTGCAGCCTATAGACACCCACACAAAGACCAAGGTGAAAATGCAGATGCGTTACCACTCCTGAAGCCTAATGTGTTATGCCGCTGTGCCGGAAATTACAGGGCCGTACATTACCACCTGACCGGAACACGATAGTTGTGAACACTGCCATTAAGCCGCATGTATATTAGGTAATGCGGTGGTGCCTACGCCCGCGAGCTCCGTCGCTGGAGCTTTACCACCAACAAATATTTTTTATCTCAACTTTTTCAACATATTTTAATTCGTATTGAAAAAAAGTGCTACAAACTATAAATATCATTATTTTAAGCAAAATGTTTCACTTTTCCCGAAAATGAAGGAAAGTGAATAATTTAAGGTAATTTTATACAATTTTTGGCGACAGTCGACCACTGAGAAGTTTGTAAAGGAATAAATTATTAACAGACCGCAAAGTTGTGACAGACGCCACTATTGGAGTTGTGAGGGAAATTTTAAAGTTTGTTGAAAGTCAAACTTGTGCCGAGTTTAACGATTTTAATTATCTCATCATCCGCAACAGTTTAAGTTCTCCTTTATTTTCAACTATGAATGTGCCATCTTGTTTTTTATGTAATAAAAGTGGCAAGAAAGCACATTGACGTTAAGTGATTTCTCTGGTCTTTGTGTGTGTCTATAGGCTGCAGTATAGACACCCACACAAAGGCCAGAGGTACAAATGCAGATGCGTTACCACTTCTGAAGCCCAAGGTGTTATGCCTCTGTGCCAGAAATTACAGGCACCGAAACACGATAGTGCTGAACACTACTGTTTAGCGGCAAGTATATTAGGTAATGCGGTGGTGTAAACTCCCACGAGATCCGCCACTGGAGTTCTACCACCGATAAAAACCAGTTAGAAAACTTATCTTGTATTAACTTTGAGTACTTTGGTTTACAGTTGTGCAATTAAAGTTATTTCATACTAGCTGTTGCCCGCGGCTTTGCCTGCGTGGATGTCGTTTTTTAAATAACTAAGTAGCCTATGTTCTTTTTAAAGTCAGCTCTATCTCTGTACCAAATTTCAGGTCAGTCGTTTAGACGTGAAAAGGTAACAGACAGACAGACAAAGTTACTTTCGCATTTATAATAATAGTTGGGAAGTAGGGATTTCCTTATTTAATTTCACATTTTATTGCGAACCTAAACTGAATAGCTTATATTGCGTTGTCTTATTTCTTCTCATGCAGCAGAATATAAACAAATGAAACAGATATTTTGGCAGTTCCTAAATTGAATAACAATAACACGTCATGGTGCCGCTCCAGCAGACGAATCACCGAAACCTATATAGAATTCTCGGTTAAACCAAATTAACACAAAACAAATTCATTTCGCTAATCACGTTTCTAAATATAAATACGCTATACCCAACCCTATTGGATAAATTAATGATAGCTGTCAGAGTTTCGAGAATACTCGGCAAGACAAGAATACACAAAAGTGGGAGCAAGGTAAAGCCCATCATTCACTCGCAGCAACAATGGGGCAATAAAATGTAGGTACACGAGATACACGCGACCGCGTATATTTGTGGCGCTTGAAGATGTTTACCGAGATGATATACGAGCTTGTAGAAATCATATTTGCGGATTTTCTCGCATACGGGGCACATCACTACTCACTACTTCCAACTTCTTCACGTACCCGACGTTGCAGTCACTTTCCAGCTACCGTGGGCACGGGTAGATTAATTCGGCGATGTTCAGCCTGGTCTTATATACGATAGCTGTGACAGAACAAAACCCTAGTGCGATGTAAGCTACTGCTAGACGTAAAACGTCTTAGAAACAGATGGCGCTAATATGTTAAGACAACGTAGTTTCATATTATTTCAATAGATGGCGCTACTAGTAGGAGTTGGGAGTAGTTGTTTACGCGATTAAATCCACAAATATGATTTTAACAATGCATGATGACTTGTCAGCTGACTTTAAATGCTGATGATACATGTCTTTTTTACTTCGGCAACTCTTTTCAAGAACTACTAACTAACGCTCAGCTTGACTTGGATATACTAAATGAATGGTTTTCACTCAATTTACTAAGTATAAACACAAAAAAAAACTTCTTTCATGATTTTAGCTGCAAAAAATAAGCCCATTCCAGATTTTCATTCCCTCAAAATAAACAATGAATTAATTCAAAGATCATACCAAGAAAAATATTTAGGTTTGTTATTAGATGACAAACTTACGCGGAGACCACATATAGAGTCACTAAAAACAAAATTATCGAAGGTCCTAGGAGCTATTTGTAGTAACAAACTGTATTCCCAAAAAAGTTAAAACTATTATCTATAACTCTTTAGTTAAATCTCTTATTGAGTATCTGAGTGAGGTATGGGGATCAGCAGCACCAACTAACTTAATACCATTACAAATAATACAAAACAAACAACTTGCAAATAATAGAAAATCGATTACATCTATACAAATAAATAAAATTGGAGTGTCTGTTTGTATACAAAACAAAATAATCAAAGTGTTGTTTCATTATCATTATAGAACACCTACAGACAAACTATATGAAAAAACGAAATTATTTAACATTATACAAATTTTTAAATATAAAACCTGTGTTTTAATAAAAAACATAGTTTCTAATAAAATAAATTCAAATATAAAATTTGTGACAAAACAAAATGCACATGGCTTGAGAAATAAACATAAATTAAGCACTATTATACCTAGAACAAACCACGGAAAAAAAAGTATTTTATTTGAAGGCGTCCAACTATTCAATAAATTACCTAATGAAATAAAGGAATGTGATAGCGTTGCAATGTTTAAAACAAACGTAAATTGTGTATTACCAAATTGTAAATCACTATTGTTTCCAACGATATAAAATAGGAAAATTCCTGTTAATTTTTTTTTCTCTTCTCATGTTCTCAAAGTCAAACTATTTATTTATCATTCAGGATTTCAAGCATCACTTATGATATGTCAGAAATTAATAACTATTGGTTGAGGAAAAAGTTTCTTCGTATTTTTTAAGATAATTCAAAACATTTTTTAATATAGTTTATTTAAATTTAACTAAAGTATGTATGTAACATTTTGTTCGATAACCTTTTTCCATCTTGTAGGTAGGGAGGAACATGATCCCATTGCTATAAAAATTTTGGGACTTCTCATCAAAATACCGCGACAAGTGGATTTGGCAGTCCTCTCGTGATGTTAACCTAACATTGCATAAAGAATTCTGAAGAGACCGAAACAGGTGGAAATCTGAGGGTGAAAGGTCAGGACTATACGGCGGATGCATTAACACCTCCCTGCCAAACTCTCTTAATTTTTGATGAGTGGCTAGATGATGATGATAAATGTGTGAGGTCTAGCGTTATCATGATGAAACACCACACCCCTTCTGTTGATCAATTCCGGCCGCTTTCTCTCAACTTCTTGCTTTAATCTCATCAGTTGTTCGCAGTAGAGTTCAGGATCGATAGTCCTGCCTGGTGCTAATAGCTCATAATGAATAATGCCCTTCCAATCCCACCACACACACAACATCACCTTATTGCGAGTTAACCCGGGTTTCGCCACAGTCTGTGAAGCCTGACCGGCCTTTGACCACGACCTTTTTCGCACGTTCTTGTCGTACGTGATCCACTTTTCATCACCAGTTATCAGCTTCTTCAAAAATGATTCGGTTTCATTACGTCGTAATAAAGAATCACAAATGAGTACACGGTTCATTAGGTTTCTTTCAGTGAGCTCGTGAGGTACCCAAATATCGAGCTTTTTTTTGTACCCAGCTTTTTTCAAATGCGCCAAAAGTGGCCAAAACTGTTTTGTGATCAATTCTCAGTTCTTCAGCTACGTCGTAACTACTGATATGTCGATCTTGCTCCACTTTTTCAAAAATGGCATCCATTTTATCCGTAATAAACATGTCAAACATGACCAGAGCGAGGTGCATCTTTGACATCAAAATTTCCGGATTGAAAACGCCTAAACCAAATTTGTGCTACTCTCACAGACATTACACTAGGTCCATAAACATCGCAAATTTTTTTGCGGCTTGCGTTGCATTTTTACCTTTTTTGTAGTAGAATTTTAAAATGTAACGAATTTCTTCATTAGATTCTCTCATCTTGACAGTACGAAAAACAAATGAAAATCACACATTTGCCTAATTTGAATTTGGAATTATGTTCTTTAAAATTTAAACTTTCAATGATACCAAAACCAGCCAGATACAAATACTACAGCCAATGAGATTTTATTACAAGTTCATACATACAATAATGCGAAAAGACTTTTTCCCCAACCTATTATATTATATTTAGTTTTATCTTAGTAATATTCATGACTACACACATATTTCTTTTCTTGTTTGACATGTTTATCAATTGTTATTCACTTTAATTTATTTTGTTTGTTTTTGACGTTTGTAGAGGTGCCTGTCACCCTAGATGAATAAATGAGTTTCTGATTCTGATTCTGATTACCTAGTCTATCTGCCACCAAATTGAACCGTTCAGCACAATCGTGTTCCGGTTATATAGTAATGTCTGGTCCTGTAATAACTATCACAGAGACATAACAACTTAGGTCTCAGGGGTGGCAACGCATCTAGTATTTTGACCTCTGGTTTTTGTGCAGCTGTCTAAAGGCTGCAGTCATCACTTAAAAGCTGCATACTTGTTTGCCAACCTCCTTACATAAGAAACCGGTCAAGTGCGTGTCGGGTCACGCGCAGTGTAAGGTTCCGTAGTTTTTAGATTTCAATAAAATGACATGTAATGAAATAAATAAATAAATATTTTCTATGGAGTTGCCAAGCTAACTTAAGTTGAAATTCACCAGTCTTTTATTTACCAAGACATAAATTTCTGGTAAAAAAATTACCTTGTAACGGAAATATCTTTACTTAACCGACTGTACACTACTTAACAGCTTAGGTTTTATTGCGATACACTTATCATTTATTACAGTACACGATACACTTGCAATTGGAGAATTTAATTGGTTTTCTTTTAACAGAGTTTAATCTAATAACGTTTGTACTGAATTTGACTCTTTGATCAGTAGTTCTTTTGTTAGAATAAGGGCAATACATATCAAAAGTAGAGTTGGTCATAGTTGAAGTGATCACACAAAGTCTTAAAGGATGAAAGTTACAGAAAGAAAAAAAATCAGTGAGATTAATAATAATATGACTCATTTATTATGACTTTTATCATAATATCCAACTGCCATGTTTATTTTGTGTAACAAAGTAAGCAACAATTCTAAAATAAGAAAGGTAATTCTAATGTCTCAATTGAGTACATTTTTTGTACTACCTATACTAGGTACTAATGTTGGCAGTGACACACTAAAAAATGGTTGATTAGAGTAGACGGACAGACGGACTGACGGACAGAGGGACAGACGGACAGATGGACACACGGACAGATGAACTGACGGACAGACAGACAGACTGACCGACAGACAGACGGACGGACCGACAGACAGACGGACCGACAGACAGACGCACCGACAGACAGACGGACGGACGGACAGACATGATATGGACGCTCATAAAGGACTCCTTAGTTTTTTCCATACAACTCGTACATGAAAACTGACATTTCCTCTTAACTTACATTCACTACTTATTTTTAACTTTAATTGTAGAACAACTGTAAACCAAAGTGACTGACAAGATAACTTTTTTAACGAGATGTCACATTCATAGTTGAAAACAAAAGAAAATTTTTAACCAGATGAATTTTAAAAGTCAAACTTGGGCCAAGTTTAACAATTTTAATGATTTTTAAAATCGTTAAACTTGGCACAAGTTTGACTTTTAAATAGCGGCTACAGACTCACGCGAGAAGTCTCGCCGAGAAATTGCGCGAGATCCGAGAAGGCTGTCGGCTCTACACTCTCGGCACGAAAAGCCGCGAAAGCCCGTAACACGAGTGTGAATGTTGTTCACGCATTTTCGTTCACACTTCGCGCCGTTCACCAATCAGTGTCAGTAATTGGCCCGCGACAAAGGTTTTTCGGCGCGCAAACGTGAACGCATCCACACTCGCAGTTTTCTGCAGTAGCGCACAAGATAACAAATGGAAATCGCGTCGTCGTCCCTCATAGCCATGAACAAGACTGTGAAGCTTTGCGAGTGGGGAAGGACACAGTTCACGCGCGGATTTCGGCGTGAAATTGTTTGAGCGACGTCACACGCGAGTATAGAGCCGGCTTAATGTAAACCAACTTTCGCAACTCCAATAGTGGGGTTCTTCATAATTTTGGGGTCTATTAATAATTTATTCCCTTACAAACTTCTCAGTGGGCGACTGTCGCCAAAAATTGTATAAATATACCTTTAATTATTAACTTTGCTTAATTTTAGGGTAAGTTAAGTACTTGAAAATGGAAAATCGTGGGTGTTAGCATGTATGATTGAATGCATGCATTTACCTCTCACTAGCCTTTCGAGGATTACAGGCGTGCAATTTACATTTTATTTATGCATGTCAAGAAAAAAGCTGGAAATTTTGCTTCTAATACCATATATAAACAAGGACTTTAACCTTAAAAAGAAACTGATATCTATACATATAATAAAACAGTAGAATCCGCGTGTCTGTACATTGTATATATTTACGAAAAACCAATTGGGGGCGATGTTAAAATAGTATCAGAAAACTTTTCAATGATTTATAAATGTTTTGTCTGTCTGTTTGTCTCTTTGTCCAGGCTAATCTCCGAAGATACTAGACGGATTCGAATGAAACTTTTTGTGGTGTATAATATAGATACTAAGCCTGGCCAACATTTAGGCTACTTTTTACTGCGGCAAAATCACTCATTCCCACGGGAATCTCTACATTTAATTTCATTTTCCTATACAAATAGTCCGTATCTATCAAACCTTTCACACATTATTTCATTGTGAGGCAATACGAAGTTTGCCGGGTCAGCTAGTTTCAAATAAACAAAAAGAATGCCTCGAAATATGCGAATCTTTTAGGATTTTTTTTTCGATATAATCTATGGAGGCACAAAATGAATAAAAAAGACTTCAATAAAATCTATATATTACATTTCAGTAATTATTTAGTCGCATACTTTAAAAAAATAAGCAAAAGTTAGAAATCCAAAATGTAGTATTTTTCAAAAAATACTTTGCAAAATAATATGTTGTTGATGTAGGTAAATATAAACATATAAGTACATTTTGGGAAAATTGTGGGAGACTGGTGCCTAAACTACGCAGAGCCACCACCACCACAGCCACAATAACATAACACCAGCTCTGCCCCCCTACGAAAGGATTATAGAACATTTATCATTCTTTGCGTAGCCTAAAGCGTATTTTCGATATTAATGCCTGGTTTTGGACCTAGGAAGATTAATAGATAGACACACTAATGGGCACAGGTATTCATTACACTAATGTACTGTTAAAAAGGATCGTGCGTGATATAGACGTGCTAGTGTTTTGTAAAGGCTTTATCGTGAAAGCTTTTTGTTAGTACATTTTATTATTTTCATTATTTACTGGTACTTAAGGCTGATTAATCTGATTTTTTTGTTACTCATGTGATTTTTTTAACCGACTTCAAAAAGGAGGAGGTTCTCTATTTTGCCTGTATGTTTTTTTTTGTGAGTATGTTACGCGATTTCTCTGGCGTTTGCAAAATTTTTTTTTAGTTTACGAAGATTGCAAACAAGCATGCAGTTCACATGGATGTTAAGTGATGACTGCAAGCTATAAAAATCTACACAAAAACTACAGGTCAAAATGTAGATGCGTTGCCTCCCTCAAGACCTTAGGTGATACGTCTCTATGATAGTCATTACGGGGGATGCATGACCATCTAACCGGAAACACGATAGTGCTGAACACCACCATTTAGCGGCAGATAGATTAGGTAATGCGGTGGTGCCTACGCCCTCGAGCTCCTTCACTTGAAACTTTTTTTTTATGTAATGGAAATGGCAAACAAGCATGCAGTTCACATTGATGTTATGTGATGACTGCAGCCTATAGACGGGTGTCTATAGGCTGCGGGGATACATGACCATCTAACCGGAAACACGATAGTGCTGAACACCACCATTTAGCGGCAGATAGATAAGGTAATGCGGTGGTGCCTACGCCCTCGAGCTCGTTCACTTGAAATTTTTTTTTTATGTAATGGAAGTGGCAAACAAGCACGCAGTTCACATTGATGTTATGTGATGACTGCAGCCTATAGACACCCACACAAAGACCAAGGTCAAAATGCAGATGCGTTACCACTCCTGAGGCCTGAGGTGTCATGCCTCTGTGTCGGAAATTATAGGGCTGTACATTACCACCTGACCGGAACACGATAGTGCTGAACACTACCATTTAGCGGCAAGTATATTAGGTAATGCGGTGGTGCCTACGCCCTCAAGCTCCTGCACTTGAAACTACCACCAGTAAACTTTTCTTTTAGCACATTATCATTATTTGTTTGTTGACTTTAAATTAAGGTTAAGAAGGCATTAACCTTGTTTCAAATAACATTGGAATATTTTTAAATTCATCAAAGACATCGGTTACTTGGCGAGGAAAAATATTTAATTTCAAAGCGACTCCGAGAAAATCTTGGGCAAGGAAATACGCCGAATTAAACAGATCAAAACGTTATTTCTCGACACCCGAGAATTTATCCACACCTCCAGACTGACCTTTGTAATTCACAGTTTTTTTTCTTTTCCCCAAGAATAATTGGGGTCATATTTTATTTCAGTGCTATCTCGAAATTAAAAGGAAAAGAAATTATTCGGCTAACCCGTCGTGATGACGTCAGTAACAAAAATATATTGTTGAAGCCAGGTTTGCATTTGTACATTGTTATTTGCTTGGTTGTAATTTTTGTGAAAAATAATATCCAGCCCGTAATCATTTAGGTAAATATGTGAGTGTACCTTCGACCTGTGGGTGCCGATCACCTAGTAGTAATACACGAATGCCTCCCAAACCCGCGAGAATGGACCGCATTGGACTTGATTAATAACATTTTTTGTAATAACATATGCGAGTGAACTTTAGAAAATAAATAAAAATGGGAAAGAAAAGTTTTCTGCCACAAATCAAATTTTTTATTCGCATTATTTTATTTTATTTGCTTGTCGGACTCCTCTACACACGCACATATTTGGAGTTCGGAGCGTGCCGAATCCGCTGCCCACTCCGTACCAAATCCGGACGTGTGTTACGACTATTTTGTCAGTTTCGTACCGTTTTTGCTCAAAAGTGCAGACGAGAACAAAGAGAAGTAAAAGTTGGTACAAAACCAACAACATAACGTCATAATCGAAAGCATAAGGTCCGGTATCCACCAAAGCGCAGAAGAGACGAGAGATGTTTTTTTAATAAACCAATCCGATTTCGTTTGTTTTTATGCAATGAAAGAGGCAACAAGCATGCAGTTCACATTAATGTTAAGTGATGACTGTAGCCTATAGACACCCACACAAAGACCAAGGTCAAAGTGCAGATGCGTTACCACTTCTGAGGCCTAAGGTGTTACGCCTCTGTCGGAAATTACAGGGCCGTACATTATCACCTGACCGGAACACGATAGTGCTGAACACTACCATTTAGCGGTAAGCATATTAGGTAATCCGGTGGTGCCTACGCCCGCGAGCTCCGTCACTGGAGCTCTACCAGTTTTTCGTTATTTCCACATAATCTCTCCGCTTAGCTCGAGTGGAAATGGATCAAGCGAAGAGCAGAGGAGATGTCTTATTTTATTAATTTGACTGGCTTCGATCTCTCATATCTCACAGCACATATTTGCCTCACAAGGCTCACATCTCCTGTCCGCCACACTTCTCTCCGCCTTGGTAGAAATAAACTGTCAGCTTTGCAGCATATCTCCTCTCGTCTCCTCTCCGCTTTTCCAACAAAGCGGAGGGATATTAGCTATATAGAATAGAATAGAAAATATTTTTATTTCGAATAGATCTTTACAGATACTTTCAAAACGTCAATAAATCATAAAATACCTAGAGTGAATAACCATTACATATAGCAAAAGCAAAATCATATATTAATAGTAAATTAAAATTAAAACAACTTGGTTAAAACATAATAATCACAAAATTTTTCAATTCCTTCAATGATGATAAATGAAGAAAAAGAAAAACGTATTCGTCAATATCAAAGTTATTCACTTAGCAGAACTCCAAGTACAGTCACCACTGAGAAGAACTCCGCTACCCAACAAACTCAACATATAATTATATTACGGCTTTATCAATCATAGTGCGACAGATATAATTCGTTCTCATATCATATTCTCCAGCTTCGAAGCAGCGTGAGCTATATAAAATCTAACATTCTGAGTTATCTGTTTTTCCCATTTTTTATTTCCAGCGACCCCTGGTATTTCGAGATGTTTCCGATAAATGTTAATAGGATCACACCCAATTACAAGGGACTTAAATACAACATGTGGAAAATTGTGGGTTTAGGTATGTACACCTGTGAGGTAGATATTTGGCACGGGAAGTGTGGAGCTTTTCATGAGTTTCTTTTTTAAGAGTTTCATGAAAGTATTGTATATGTAATGAAGGTGGCAAACAAGCGTGCTGTTCACATTGATGTTAATAGATGACATGACAAAGACTCAATTACCACACAGAGGTCAAAATGCAGATGCGTTGACACCCCTGAGACTTTAGTTGTTATGTCCATGTGGGGCCATACATAACCATCTAACCGGAATACGATAGTGCTGAACACTAACATTTAGCGACAGATTTATAATAATGCACATCAACTGGCGTTGGGACGTGACGACCCCACCGCCCACTAGCGGTAGAATTTTCTTCTACTTTAAGAGAATCCTTCCACTAGTACAGTCAGTAAACCAAACAATGGCGGGAAAGCTGTTCCAATGGGGCGGTAGTACGATAACGCAAGATGGGCAGCAGGATCCTGTGATAAAACTACCCCCTCTGCAATGGCCAACCCTCATGCTAAGGGTGACGATTCTGGCATGCTCCCTTATGGGGAGGCTTTGGTCCAACACTGGACATCCTTTGGTTGAAATGTTGATGGCACATCAAATACAAGTGCTAACAAGATATGATATACACTTGCCGCTAAATGGTAGTGTTCAGCACTATCGTGTCCGGTCAGGTGGTAATGTACGGCCCCGTCATTTCCGGCACAGTGGTATAACATCTTAAGCCTCAGGAATGGTAACGCATCTGCATTCTGACCTTGGTCTATGTGTGGGTGTCAATAGGATGCAGTTATCACTAAATATCAATGTGAAATGCATGCTTGTTGACCACTTCCATTTCATAAAATAAAAAACAAGGTAAAGATCATAATTTCAACTAGATATATAATAGGGCCATAATAGTCGAGGATAAAATACTCCTATTACATCTTTATTATACTAACAAATATATGGGCTCTTAGCAAACGTACAAAATTAACCCTAAAACGCGGGCGGCTCTTAATAACCAAGTGTTTGCGCGGGATGATAATAATATTTCCAGCGGTATATTAAGGGTTATATGACCCCATAAAGATATATAAGGTGCTTAAGTGTTGAGGTATAAGACAATATTTACGTTTAATCAGCTTATGTTAGTAACGATGTGACGTGAAAAATTAGCTTAATTTGAATTTACGAGTGGCAACAATTTGGTTGATCTAGTGATAGGCGATCAACTTTAATACCTAGGATTTCATTTTGTGGCATTAAAGTAATGGCGCATAGCTGGACATAGGCAAAATGTTCGTGCAATGTTTGATTTGGAAAGCTTTCTGTGATGTATCATCATCAAATTTACTAATAATCATCATCCCTCCCTCTGCACGTGAAGCGTAACGGTGGAAGGGGATGGTTCGGGGGGGGGGGGGGGGTTGAAACCTTCCTTCCCGGGGCCTATCTGCCCCCGAAGCGTCGAGGATGTGGTCGAATTGGGGGGATAGTGGCATGCAGAGAAACTCGCTGAGGGAGAGCGATTTTTTTTATTTTTATAATGTTTTTTTTTGGAGCTGTTTAGCCCGTGTATTTATGTATATTTTTTATTTTATATTTCTTTTTACCTCCTCAGCTATTTCCCCGCACCATCATTATTACTCCAACCGAAAGACGTTTACTGCTGGACAATGCCTTCTCCAAAGACGCCTACAACAGTATTGTACGTCTTTAGGGAAGGTGAGTTGGCGATCGTAGTGCCGGTAGTTTTATCGCAGAACGCTATTGCCCATCCTGCATTTTTATTTTTACTAATGCCCTATTGGAATGACTTGACCGCCATCACACTGCGGACACTCCACCAAATTCCAAATAAACACTTAATTCGGTCTATTACAGAAACATCAATCAGTGACGTGTATTTATACGTGCATCTGTGTGTGTAGCACGTAGAGAATACCAAACGTCGCCCATAAGAGGGGAGGAGGTTGGGTGAGGCGGGGCTATCGGGCGGGACGTCGAAGTATTCTTTCATGAACTCTGCCGCCATTGTAATTAATTTTTGGTCTCAGGTGTAATACGTATTAATTTTTAACCTCGTATTTTGTGTCGATGTCTATAAGCTGTACCACTTTACCACCATCGTTACATAAGATAAGAAACCTTTAAAGTTGAGAAATAACATAAAATTTATTTGAACCAAATTATGAACCACGCACATTACAGTGAGAAGGAAAGGAAGTTGCGTCGCAGGGCCGGTCGATAAATGGTCGACATTTGCCCGCGACGTCACCGTGGTCACTGTCGAGGCGACCGCAACTTCCGAGGCGCCACGACGTCACCGAGCCACAGCGACGGCAACAAAGGTATACACGTCAGAAAGGGTACGTGGAGTGGCAAAAAAATTAATTAATTAGTTAAAAAAAAAACAAATAAAATAAAAAAAAATCACTTTACTGGTGGTAGAGCTCCAGTGACGGAGCTCGCAGGCGTAGGCACCACCGCATTACCCAATATACTTGCCGCTAAATGGTAGTGTTCATCACTATCGTGTTCCGGTCAGGTGGTAATGTACGGCCCTGTATTTGCCGGCACGGCCCTGTATTTGCTTTCTTTGTGTGGGTGTCTATAGGCTGCAGTCATCACTTAACATCAATGTGAACTGCATGCTTGTTTGCCACTTCCATTACATTAAAAAAAAATCACTTAACATCAATGTGAACTGCACGCTTGTTTGCCACTTCCATTACATAAAAAAATACATGTATCAAAAAAAATATTTATAATAAAAAATAAAGCTCCAATGCTAAGCTTGGTGGCAATGGGACTAATTTCAAAGTAAACCCTTTCAAACGACGTAAAAAAATCTTAATTAGGCCACCATTGACGGAGTAATTGTTGCACATACATAAAAATAGCATACACATACAGTTAAACATAGAACCTCCTCCTTCTTTAAAGTCGATTTAAAAATACAAGCAAAGGAATTCAAAAACGATCGAAAATCTTATCCAAGTACCCTTATAACATTCAATACTGATCCAAACGATCATTGTTACGTCGTAATAATAAAACTCGAAACATAATCCTAACGTAAACGTCGATTACCTCAACCCCGAATATGTTGAAAAGGATGCCAAAATACCGAGCAAGCTGCTAATGTCATAAATGGTTCAGTTTTGTTTATTCATCTATACTTATGATAAAACTGTAGAAGTGTGAATTCTGTACATTAAAAATATAAAAAAAAATACCAGGGGATGTTACTAGATCGATACCGAACACAAATATGTGATTAGATTTTTTTTTGTCTGTCTGTCTGTCTGTCTGTTTGTTCAAGCATCACATAAAATCTAATGATCCGATTACAATGAAACTTGGTATGATTATACTTTAACCTTTGGCGCACAACGCTGGGTACTTTTTATCCCGGAAAAATGTCTTTTTGTCTCTGTGTTTGTGCACGCTAATTTGAGAAACGGCTTATTCGATCTGTCGTTTTCACTAGTATATTGTGGTAAGTTTTACTTAATATTAGTGTTTGTTTCATGTGAAACGGCTCAGAAATAAAAAAGTTATGTCAATTTAAAGAATCGTATCGAATATTTAAAGCTATTCTGTATCTTAGTTCTATCTTTTAGGAGCTTCGTACCTAAAAGGTAAAAACGGACTCTACGGATTACTAATCCACCGCTGTCTGTCCGTCCGTCCGTCTGTCTGTCACCAGGCTGTATCTCATAATTTTGATATTATGAGTCTAAAAATAAGAAAATGAAAATGTTAAGGGATCCAAGGGGGCATACAATAAAGGTGGTTTTTTTTTCGTATATTTATTTTTGCTCGATGATAACGCCAGCAAGTAGACGATTAAAGTTTTCACAGAATTTTTAGGTTCCATAATAAATCTATATATATATTAAAATAAATTGCTGTTCGTCATCAGTCTCGCTAAAACTCGAGAACGGCTGGACTGATTTGGCTAATTTTGGTTTTGAATGATTTTTGTAAGTCCAGGGAAGGTTTGAAACGTTAGAAAATAAGAAGAAATTGAAGGGAAGAAGTAAAAACCATAATTTCATTTTCCCATACAAAGTTGTCCGTATCTGCCAAACCTTTGACACATTATTTCTTTCTGAGGCAATACGAAGTTTGCCGGGTCAACTAGTTGATAATATATATATATATATATATATATATATATATTTATGTAATGGAAGTGGCAAACTTTCATGCAGTTCACATTGATGTTAAGTAATGACTGCAGCCTATAGACACCCACACAAAGACAAGGTCAAAATGCAGATGCGTTACCACTCCTGAGGCCTAAGGTGTTATCCCTCTGTGCCGGAAATAACTGGGCCGTACATTACCACCTGACCGGAATACGATAGTGCTAAACACTACCATTTAGAGGCAAGTATATTAGGTAATGCGGTGGTGCCTACGCCCGCCAGATCCGTGGAGCTCTACCGCCAGAAGAATTATCAAGAAAAGGAAATTGTAACATATACATTGCCTTGCCTCCGTTATTTACAATGGCGACTGTTTTTTTTTAATTATTTCATTAAGATTTGATTTAGACCTATTTGCATCCAATAATAAATAACTTATCCCTCCATATACTTATATCTGTAACACTCATTGTCTTGCAATTAAAAAGCACAAAGGCTCACCTATCCTTTTAAAACAATTTAACTCGCAAATTTAAAAACCGGGTCCTGTCTCAAATTACTGCGAAACATTCACAATTCAAGCCATTTTAACTTCGGCCCACAATAAAACGGCACGTGACTGGAGAACTTAACGGAGTTGTTACATAGGATATAGTGTTGTAGCAATTTTTGATACTACCAAATCCAGAAATGTAAGCGAATTGTGTATTTCAAAGTTACCATCAAGAAAATTTTGATAAAAAAAAGTAAAAAACATGAATTACTAGCTGTTTGTTGCCCGAAATTTCGTGCGCGTGGAATTCTTAACCAAAATAAATACAGTTTTTCATCCCGTACCTATTTTTGAAAAAAACAGCCAAGCCCGTCCCTGTATGTCAAAATTTCTCCTTTCCAAATTTTATTAAAATCGTTTTAGCCATCCGTGAAAATGGAACATACTTGTTTTTTATGTTTTGGAGGCAGCAAACAAACATGCAGTTCACATTGATGTTAAGTAATGACTGCAACCTATAGACTGACACAAAGACCAGAGGTCAAAATGCAAATGGGTTGCCACCCCCGAGACCTTACTTGTTCATATCTCTGCGATATGGCCGCGTAGGCCATAGCTAGAACCCTACATGGGCGAGTCCGATTCACACTAGGCCATTTTTTGATTCTTTGTTGTCGACGAATCTTTACATGTTAATCTAACAACAGGGAATAGTCCCAAAAATTACTGCAAACATTTACAATTCGACTCTTTTTAACTTCGGTCTATAATAAAACTGTACGTGACTGGAGACCTTTACGGAGTTGTTACATCGAGTATATACTGTGTAAGCAATTTTGTTACAACCAAATCTAGTGTAAGCAAACTTTATCTTATTGAAATAAAACTATTTTTACGGATTTATCTCGCGTATATTTAACTAAAATGATTTTTAAAATCAACCCGACCTTTCTTCGTAATTATTGTGTTAATCCTGAACGCTACGCAAGGCGTTTACGAAATCGATGGAGGTAGCTACATATAATTTTTTCAAACTTCTGTCAGACAAATGTCACCTCAGTCTGCCCGGGACCACGGAAGCTGAAAAGCGACCGAATCGTCGGGTTGATTTTAAAAATCATTTTAGTTTAATATACGCGAGATAAATCCGTAAAAATAGTTTTATTTCAATGAGTGTAGCTCGCGAAAACCTAAGAACATATCAAACTTTATCTTAGTTATTTTTCAAACCTCAAACTCAAAAATGTATTTAATCACTTGGAAATAATAGAATTTTCTTGTTTTAGGTCAATTTACAAATATAAAATTAAAGCGAATAACAACTGGTACGTTGATTAATATATCAAAGTAAACAAAAATAAAATAATAAAGGTAAAAAAAAATAATAATAATTAAAAACACTGGTGATAGAGATCCAGTGACAAGGTAGCGAGCTATTGTTTTTTCAACATTTGGCACATTACCAAACTTTGAGGAACCAGAGTTAAAGGATTTTACACCGTTATCTCTAACTCCCTCAGTAGCGTAGTGGTAGCAGGCCACTACTATTACGCAGGAGGTTGTAACGGAACCTACTCTCTCAAAAGGGGACTCTTCAGATAAAGGATATTTTCGAAGTTAAATCTAAATCAACAAGAATATAATATTGGCCAAGTGATGTCTAAAGGGACCCTACAAGTTGTTAAATGGTAGAAACCTTAAGTTCTTTAATAGAGGTAAGAATAAAGTTAGAAATGCGATAAGATTATTAAATATAACCCCAAAGAGTAAATTACTGAATACACAATATGATATTGGGGGGGAAAGTTAAGGAGCCCCAAACCATCGCCCCTTAGTGTGAGTACCAAACCAAGAATCTGTACTCTCCAGACGAGCTTGGAGTATATTTGGTAGATGAGCGTATAAATAACGCTTAAATAATTACCATACAATGATGGAATCACATTTATATCAACTGTTGTAAACCAACAGGTATAGAGGCAAAGCCTCAAATTGTAGATGATGTGTAAAGACAAAGTCTTTATAAGCTGACAAAGTCAGTAAGTTGTAGTAGACTGTTGTAAACAACAGATTATATGGCATAAGCCTCAAATTGCAGGTATTGTGTAAGACATAGTCTTAAGCTGACAAAGTCAGTATGTGGTAGTAGACTGTTGTAAACAACAGATAAAGTGGCATAAGCCTCAAATTGCAGGTATCGTGTAAGACATAGTCTTAATAAGCTGACAAAGTCAGTAGATCATATTTCAATATTAATATAGGCCATTAACAGGCAGTCAGGTAAAATATACTCATTTGAGTATTCCAATGATGAAGTTGATATGTATATTATCAATCTTCACAGACACCGTTAGGCGCAGTAATTGTTGCAGTAGTAGATCATGATCATAATATGGCATAGCCATTAAGTTGTTATACCGTAAACATAGTTTACTCATTCTGACATAGTCAGTAAATAAATATTTCAGGCAATGTCCTGTAATTATGGTTTAACCATATATGAGTATTACCTCATTGTATATTGTCAGTATCTGACATCGCAAATAAATGCAATATTGTAGTTTCCATAAGGTAGGTGCATAACACACAATAAATGTAGCGGTTCCATGACCGATCATCGCAACAAGGCGGATAATGATCTGTTGATCATATTATAATATTAAATATGTGTTGTGTTTGTTCTGAAGTAACACCTCTTCATCCAGATGGATATTATCTCCAACGTTAATGGAATCGACCTATAAGATAATGTATAAGTCAAAGCAAAACCAGACCCAAGGTACACCACAGGTGAAATTACAGCACCACAAAATAACATTTGCTAGGGGCTCTGCCCATTATCGCAAGAACAGGTAGTGTGTAACTCACAGCGCACAGGTACTAGCAAGCCAGACAACGTCGATGAGGATAGGCCGACCCACAACTGCTGATACCCACAGACTAGACCAAAGGTACACTAGGCGGAGACCGCGGAGACTACAAGACTACAAAAATAATATTTGCTAGGGCTCAACCCATTATCGCAAGAACAGGTAGTGAGTAGCTCCAGTATACAGGCCAGCTGTCAGTAAATATGTTTTAAATATTCCAAACTGAATGTCGAAAGTATATGAACAGAACATACAGAACAGTATAATGTATCAACAATACAGGTGTGATATTTATAGTGATTACCTGTATTGTGTTTATATAATGTTTATGGATTTATACATAAACCATGTATTCTGCACACTGCCTTTAGGCAAAACCTTATTAGGTTTCCAGATTCAAATGAGTTTTGTAGATCTCTATAAGTAGCAGATTATTATAAAATATGTTTAGTGTTGGTTGTTCTGAAGTAGGTACTACTACGTCCAGATGATAGTAAAGAAGAGTGTAGGTGTGGAATCGACCCATAGTACCCAAGTTAATGGTGTAGGTCGACCCACATAAGTTGCTAGCGCACTAGACCAAGATACACCCCAGGGAGTATACATCACCACAGTGTTTTTCAGGCTTGGCCCTACTTGTTTTTTATGTGATAAGTAACTCCAGTGCACTGGCATAGCCGCGGGACAACGTTGAGTGTCTTTCAGTCCTGGACGTCAGAAGTGATGTATGTAGCGAAGGAACGAGTCCAACGCCCCAACAAACCAGGTGTGTAATGCGTGTATTGTGTTAATAATGATAATGGTAAGTTCATTTTAATCCAGAGTCAATAATCGATAATATCGTTGTAGATATCATTATTCAATAATGACAACTAAAACGTCCATACTTATTTGCAGCCAATAATTAGTAAATATTTATAGACCAAAGTCAGTATATGATAAAACATATATATAAAACATAGGTATAAAACATAGGTATAAATTAACTAACAATGTCTATAGGCTAGATGAATTCTCATTACTTACTCGCAGTAACAAAGTATGTATATAAACAAACACCAAAATGTTCAAATTGATTTAAATAATGTATGTTGAACATTGATGCGGTAATATTTCAATAAAGTATTAATTAATCTCAGCTTCATTGCCAATAAAATAATATTCATCTTATATGAATGCAATAAAGCACTAACTGTGTAGTATTAATATAATCTACACGTTCCTTATTGTTATATGATCAATAACTCCAGCTATGCAACAACCACCTTGCTTTGTGATGCTATTTATCAGATTATAATAATACACATAAGGAATATGTCAATTAAGACAAACTATTTAAAATAATATAATTACTCCAAGCTTATGGGAAAATAGAAATTAAAAACCAATCGGTTAAATATTTACCTACCTAAAATGACTAACAAACATAGCGTGGGAACACTAAAGTAATAAAGGAGAATTTTATTACTTTTTCAAACTAAAGACGATGACCAGATGTTTGTACTTCCGCCTTTGTAGTGCGAACCCATAATCGTTAAAAATAATAAGCCTAACATTACACAATGGGTTCCTATTGTTTAACTCGAAAGTTAAAGCCATTTAGTTGCGAGAAATACACCAATGGACCACGTGTTGAACTGTTCATGTTGAAGACAATAGATAATCCATTGTTTTTTTATTTACGGTTATTATGTCCAGTTCTCTTTTATGGTCGACACATTTGCTAGCCATGCCTACCTCTAAACACTTGAGACAATATGCGTGGGAATTCTAGAGAGTTCCAAATATCTTTCTTATTATTGGTCCAGGAAATTGAATCCTGCATCATCAATACCTTTACTCACAAACAACTAGGTAAACTATCCTGATGAAATAACGTCCACTGACCATTTACTTATGTACGAACATCGAAGTTCGTTTAGCTGTAACCCTTTACATACATATAAAATACTCCTCATTAGCACTAATATTAACTGAATCGAACAGTTAACTTCAGTGTGAATATAATTTGTACATTCTTGAAATTATATACATAGAGTATGACTTTTAGTAGATAATTATTAAATTACCTACTACTCTATCGAAATCTACATACACCTATTTATTTGACAATTTACCAATATTATTACTAATGTAACTGAATCGAACAGTTTACTTAGTAAGTATTTCCTTAGATGTATTGTATATAATATTTTTATTAATTTGTCATTTTTAATATTATTACAAATACGACTGATTAGATAGTAACACTCTAATTGACCAGGGAATTGAACCCATAGTAATTAGTAATAACTTAAATCACACATTGTAAATATTTAATGACCAGTAAAAGATCATTTTGACTGACAATATTTTATCAATCTGTGGATTCCTAGATTTGTAACCTCATGAAAGTAATAATTTCACTTTCATTAAATGATAAATAATAATAATCATCATCATAATCATTTCAGCTGAAAGACGTCAGTGTTAGACACATTCTAAATAAATAATTCTCCACCTTAATTACGCTATTCACTAATTATAATTATTAGGCAACCATCAATTATGTGAACTACCTTAAATAATGAAATAGTGATTGAAAACCGAAATAATATGTAGGTATTTCAGATTATCAATTCAAATATCAAAACATCATCATCAACATATATTCTATGACCTACATTATTAAACTGAGAGTATGAAGTGCCAAATATCTCAATTCTTAGTTTCTGTCTGTAGTATGATGCTATTGAAACATAATTACCTGCCTTTTATACTAACGTTATTAAACAATTATTATTTCTCTGTAGTGTAACGCTATTGAGTCACTATTATTTACCTATAGTTTATTCAGTTTGTCTGTAATACAATTTTATCAGAGAATATTATTATCTACCTATAATATAATGCTGTTGAAGCAATATCATCTGCCTTCAACCTAATAGTATCAATATTCTGCTATCTGCCTGTAGTGTAATGCTATCAAAATATATTCTCCTGTAATCTAACATTATAACAACACTAATACATGACTGTAATTTAACGTCTATCTGCCTGTAGTGTAGCACCATAAAAACACTAATATCCACCTATAATTTAATATATTCGGAACACTGTAATGAATACAGAAAATAATCTAAATTCAGACAAATTATTGAATATTAACTCACGGTTAGTCGACGGCTCCCCGCTCTGCTGGTTGGTGATAATGCGCCTACGCATTACGTGGTGAAGATAACTCGATCGCTAATTTATACCTATTTATTTCTATACACAAATGCCTATTCTAATAATTAAATTCCAGAAGATTCCTAACTTAAAATAATAGTAAACTACGATACGTTTCAATTAAGAGTGCTTTATACTGCGTGTAATTGTGACTAAACTGGTACAACGTATTATAATGCCTACTTCTCCTTTTCCTAATCTGAAAATATAATTTCTAGTAAAAGACCTCTGGTTTCCCTATTGCATTTATACTACCTATGAATTCCTATCAAGTTTTGTTTAATTTAAATAAATGAATCTACTTTCTGTTCGCAAAACTAAATAAAGCTAATTTATATTGTAAGATTATATGAAGTACTTCATTTTGTATAAACACATCCTAAAAATCTCTCAATAAAAGAATAACCAGATAAATAATTAAACATAAAATAGGTAACCCTCAGTGAATTTAGTATAAAGTTATCGTTATTAACTAATGAGTTAAAATATTATATGAAATTAGTGTAACCTATTTTATATTTAAAATCACTCACCAAACGCCCCCGCTACCACTACCTACTTCGCTACAACCGTCCTAATCGTCGCCCTGGCTCTCTAACTACAACTGTCTCTCCTCTCCCGTCAACATCCCTTATATATCGATCCTTTTTTCTGAATTTGGGATACGGTGGGGATGTGGCTATGCTCGCATTTTTTATGAGCGTCCTATGGTTCTCAACATACCTTACCAATAGTGTATCTCAACTATTTAGTTATGATACCTATAAAACATAGGTATATATTCATATAGTAATATGCAAAAAAAAAATATCTATCGTGCTTTGATTAAATTCTATGTGACGGCATATGGATGTCGTTACAAGGTCCTGGGTTCGATTCCCGGGTCGGGTCTATCAGAGATAACGGTTAAAAATCCTTTATCTCTGCTTTTATTGGGATTTTTCCATTTTCTGGAAGTTTCCCAGTACCCCGGAGTATGGTAATGTGCCCGAAGATGGCAACAGGTTCGCCACCTGTTACATGGGCCAAAAAGTAACCGGCGAGTCGTGGGTGTTTGCATGTATGATTGAATGCATGCATTTACCTCTGCCTACCCCTTCGGGGATTACAGGCGTGAAGTTACGTATCTCTAATATCCTCGACCCGGGAATCGAACCCAGGATCCTAGTGTAATAGCAGTGGCCTGCTACAGTAGGCTACTGAGGCAATATTATACTCTTGTTGTTTTAGATTTCATTTCAAAAATAAATAACCTTTATTTGATGAATTCCCTTTTCAATGAAGGGGATTCCGTTACAATTTGGTGCCGTATATATTAAAGGGAAAGGTCACTCACTCAACACGAAATCTCAGAAATAGTAATTGCTAGGTGTTTCAAATGAGATGTTGCAAAAATGTATGGACTTCCGGCTATGTATTGTACACAATATCGTTAACAGGCAAAATCAATATAAAAACGTTTTTTACTGCATATTCTCACTTATTTTGCTTCATTTGCAGTTACAAAACATTATTTGCAGTTAACATTTTAACAAATTCTTTGCAATGAGGTTATGTTAGGTACCTACATTGAATTGAGTAGTAGGTAGATAATTTACAATCAGAGAACTACGACTTGTTTAGTAATTTTTCACGGATCTTAGTTTAAAATGTCTAGTTAGTAAATGTCGGCCAAACGTAGTAATGCACTAGTAAGATACAGATAGCATTAGTTTTGTTTTATCTACATACTATCCCAAGCATAGGGTGTATCGCCGCCATGTTGAACATAGTCGAAAATGATAAGATCGTTACAATTAAATGTGGTTGTAACTCTAAAATATTATTATATTCTTGAATAAATGATTTATATTTTTTTTGCATTATTTTTTAATTTACACATTTTTTGGAGTGTACGCATTGTAGCCGAGCTCACAACATCTACTTTACATGGTGGTTGTTTTTAGGACGAAGATGCTCACTAAGATGGCATTGTAATTTCCGGCACAGAGGCATAAGACCTTAGGCCTCAGGAGTGGTAACGCATCTGCATTTTGACCTTGGTCTTTGTGTGGGTGTCTATAGGCTGCAGTCATCACTTAACATCAATGTGAACTGCATGCTTGTTTACCACTTCCATTTCATAAAAAAAAAAAAAAAATTGTATAAAATTCAACCTCTAAAGGGTTTTTCTTGGGTAAAGTATGACATTTAGTCACTACTAGTGTTAGGAGTCTTAAACTTAGGGTGTAGGTGCTACATCAGAGATTTTGCGAAGTAAGGGTGTATTTTTGGGGTTGATAGTGTGTATGAAACATCAGAAACATAGGCTAGTACCGTATTAGTGGTAGTAATGTAGGTAACTTTGCATCCGTGCGAAGCCGGGGTGAGTTGCTAGTTAGTTATACTAATATGTACCGACAGTAAAACAGTTTTCACAAACATTTCGAACTTTAAAAAAATTAACACACATGTGTGGTTCACATTAAGTGGAATATAGACTATTTAATGAGTCTTAAAACCACACTAGAACTTTATCTTGTTCACTAAACACGTACTGGTGGTAGAGCTCCAGTGACGGAGCTCGCGGGCGTAGGCACCACCGCATTACCTAATATACTTGCCGCTAAATGGTAGTGTTCATCACTATCGTGTTCCGGTCAGGTGGTAATGTACGGCCCTGTAATTTCCGGCACAGAGGCATAACACCTAATGTCTCAAGAGTGGCAGCGCATCTGCATTTTGACCTCTGGTCATTGTGTGGTTGTCTATAGGCTGCAGTCATCACTTAACATCAATGTGAACTGCATGCTTGTTTGCCACTTTTATTAAATAAAAAAAAAAAACACACTGTATATTTAGTATAAGCATAATAATAAACATTAACCCCCTTATTCATAAGCATATTTTAGCTAGAGTGTTGGTAATCTCTCCTTTGTCTTTTTCTATCCTGCACATTTGACAAAGCAATTGACAAGGACAAAGCATTATGTAGCAAAAAGTATCTAATGTACGTTTATGAATAAGGGGGTAAAAGTATATCTTTAATATACCATACAATTATCAACATCGTTTCAAATGAACACGGATATAGAATAATTAACAAAGACATCATGCCATAAAGAGCTTCTAATTAAATTAATATGTTAAAACGTTTCTCGCGCCAAAACACGATCCTTTTACGACATTCGTATGTACCAAACATGTAAAGGTTGTTCAGATGAGCGATTGGTTTAAAACAAAAATAAGATTAGGTTAGTATTTAACATTCGTCCGAAAATTGAACAGTATTAAAACACATATTTAAAACAGGGGTCAGAATAAAATTATTACTACGCTGAGGTCCTGGGTTCGATTCCCGGGTAGGGGGTTATTAGAGATAATGGTGTAAAGTCCTTTATCTCTGATTCTATTGGGATATTTCCATTTTCTGGAAATTTCCCAGTAACTCGAAGTTTGGTATTGTGCCCGGAGATGTCAACAGGCTCGCCACCTGTTACATGGGCCAAAAACGTAACCGGCGAATCGTGGGTGTTTGCATGTATGCTTGAATGCATGCATTTACCTCTGCCTACCCCTTTGGGGAACACAGGCGTGAAGTTCCTTTTTTTTAATACCGTATTACTTTATGAGCAGTGGAATTTTTTAAAAATATATTTTGTGAAAAAAAAAGTCATATTTTCATAAAACAAAAAAGTAAAAACAATATTTTTCGGAACAAATCTGTTATCCTTTGTTATGCACTGCTTTTTATGCGTGTCATAAACAATTTCAGTTTGAATCAGCAAGTTAATATACGCTCGTCTGAACAACCATTACCACCTAATTGAACGAGTTACCATCCTAAGTGCCCCGTCAAAGTGTTAGGGGTTTCCAGTAAATTAGGTCTTGTTCAATATCCAAATGGAATTGAATACCTGTTGCAAAGGGAATTAAATATTAGCTGAACTTTGAAAGCGTTCGTTCAAAGTAACAGACGTGGGGTTGTCAATTTAAATACTGAAGACATTTATAAAGTCAAGTTTTTTAAACTTTTTTGTGGGTGTTTTCTAGTTTTTGAATATCATTTATTTTGAAAAGAATTATGTTTTTTTTTGTTATAGTTAACAAAAAAAAAACATAATTCTTTTGCAATATTGTATAATTATTTTTAAAATAAATCCACACGTATAAGGGCATATATATTTTTCTTAACTATAGCGTTATTGCATATTTTTTTTAAATAACACATAGGTGTGAATATAGAAATTAATGATAACATGGAAAAAATCATCTTCGGTACGCTCACCGTAAGCTTGTACAAGTCTAAATGTGCAAGCATATCGTAATACGTATTATTGAAATATAAAGTCTTAGGTCATCACTAGAATAGCTGCGTCTACACCGAATGCGAAGGCGAGCCTCCCGAGCAGATCGAGGCCGGCTCGTGAGTGAAATTCTCGGTCGGTGTGGACGTGGCTAGAGGTTGTGCGGGCGTACGGCGGTTCGGCTGACCATGGCTCGGGGACAGCGTTTGGCTCGCGAGCACGGAGCTTTAAAGCAATAACACGAGTATCTATTTTATAATTGCTCGGTAGAACTGATTGGCTCGGGATGCCTCGGCTTGTCTCGCGAGCCCCGCCTCGATGTTTCCTGTGAACTACGAGGCTGGTTCGGGAGCCAGCCTCAGCCGAGCCGCGCGCCCGAATGTGGCTCGCGAGCTCATTCGCCCGGCGTAGACGCGGCAATTATCATTGTTGTAGCGTCGTAGTAACCTCGTAGACCATCCGTAGCTGTATCGTAGCAACACGGCTGCAGAACTAGTTGCAGTAAGTACCCATCAAGAAAATATATTGCATATCGAGCCTACAAAAGAGACAATCGGCTCGTTTCGACTTCGAGAACCTAGCAGAAATACCACTCACACCTATGATACCGATTCTAGTTTGGCCATGTAATTAAGTGACAACTCTATAGTCATCTAGGGAAACATTTTTAAATTTAGAAAGCGCCACTATGAAACCTGAAAGTCAAAAACCCCCTAGTACTAACCACAACTCATTGATTGACTTACTGGTGGTAGAGGTCCAATGACAGAGCTCGCGGGCGTAGGCACCACCGCATTACATAATTTACTTGCTGCTAAATGGTAGTGGTCAGCACTATCGTGTTCCGGTCAGGTGGTAATGTTCGGCCCTGTAATTTCCGGCACAGAGGCATAACACCTTAGGCCTCAGGAGTGGTAACGCATCTGCATTTCGGCCTTGGTCTTCATGTGGGTGTGTATAGGCTGCAGTCATCACTTAACATCAATGTGAACTGCAGGCTTGTTTGCCACTACTATTACATAAAAAAAAAATGAACCCAGGACCTTGACATAGCAAAAATGGACTACTAGACGTATAAGGTAGTTCCTGTTTTAGCTATGTCTGCATTATTAACCAACGAAATAAAGTGCACGCCAAACTCCCAAAGACGCACTGAACTAACACCGAAGGAAAAAAATAAATTATTAATTCAACCCAATACCCTCACAGACGCCGATTCATTGTTAATGCGTCACGCATTATAAAGCAGTACATAAAGAAGAAGCAATTGAGATTAACGGTGCCCTTTAATTAGAAAAGTTGTGTTCCGGAAACACATACGTGTATGTGGAGTGGGCTTTATTTTTTTATTCGAAACAAGACATAACTTTTTACAAACAAGGAATTATTTTAGGAGTGTCTTACTGTAGTTAATAGGATATTTCTGCTTACTGTAATATGAAAATATACTTTTTTTTATAAAAAAAAAACTAGCGCACCGTGCGCGCTTTTCTACGCCACCAACTAAAAAAATACAGTGGCGCCATCTGTCTAAAATTGGTAGTGTCAACTCAAAAACCTTAGTGGGCTCATGCAAATCAACTCTGCTAAAGATTATCACAATGATCAAATGTATACGATTCTATGAAGGACATAAAGAATAGACAAATAATCCGATTCAACAGAGTAAGGCGCGGTATCCACCAAAACGGAGAGAAAACGAGAGGAGATAT
Source organism: Macrosoma leucophasiata (assembly GCA_036365455.1). Lineage (NCBI taxonomy): Eukaryota > Metazoa > Arthropoda > Insecta > Lepidoptera > Hedylidae > Macrosoma > Macrosoma leucophasiata. The sequence goes on from JAWQUS010000021.1 coordinate 16,983,355, forward strand.
GCTGCAAAGCTGGCAGGTTATTTCCATCAAAGTGGAGAGGAGAAGTGTAGCGGAGAGAAGATGTGAGCTGTCAGAGAACGAGACCAGACAAGACAACTTCTCCACTCTGCCGCCGCGCAGCTTGCTCGCTCGCCGCACAAAATAGTTTAGAAAAATGAGACATCTATTTTCCTCTCCACTTGATCTATTTCCACTCAGGCTAGGTGGAGAAGAGATGTGGAAAAAACGAAATCGGATTGGTTTATTTAAACACATCTCCTCTCGTCTCCTCTTTTCTCGGACAGATAAATCATCATCCCTCCCTCCGCACGTGAAGCGTAATAGAGGGGGGGGGGGGGGGGGTTCAAGTGTCCTACCTGCCCCCGAAGCATCAGGGACGTGCTCATTAACGGGATGTAGGCACGCAGGCTAAACCAGCCTACACACTTTTACTTTTCTTTTTTTAATGAGCTTCTTAACCATTTTATTTATTTTTTGTTTTTTTTTATTGTTGATTTACATCATTTTGGGCATATTCTCTATCTCTTCTCCGCTTTGTTGGATACCGGGCCTAAGAGACGACTCCGCGTGAGCGGGCGACATTTAGCCGACTATAGTGACGTCAAAGGTAATGGCGGTCGTAATTCGCGTAACTAGGTAATAAACAAAGATTAATTAGCGTTTTGGACAATTATTGCTGTTGTTACATCCGATCCTTTACTTTAGGCTTGTAACTGCTTGTTAGATTATAATATATTGACTATAACTACTGGAGGCCCACCTTGACTTTGCGATGTACCTAATTTCAGAAAATTTTATGTTTCTTATATTGTTATAACATTTATATTCACAGTCTTAAGTTTTCATAAGGAATCTTTTGACATCACAATATTGTCCGTGAAAAATTATAATAAAATGCAGTTTAAAATAAAAACAGCGACATCGCAAATACATTGAAAAAAATGAGTATTTGTTTGTATAGATACGAGTATAAGAGATTTAGTGTGAGACTGAACATAATTTGATTTCTGTTATAAATCTAATACACAAAATTCTCGTGAGTAACAATGTTTGCACAGTTTTTGTAACAATCCTCCTCCGAAACGGCTTTACCGATCATTATGAAATTTTCTCTGTATATTTGGTAGGTATGAGAATCGGATGTAGTCTACGTTTTATATCCCTAAATGGGATAATGGTAACGTGGTTCTTCCCAAATGTTTTTTTTTTTCAATCTTTTAAACAAATAATGATTTAATACCTCTAAGGCGACACGTAGTTCGTCGGGGCAGCTAGTTTGTCATAAAAAAGAAGACAATTTTTTAATGGTTCATAAATCAAGAATTATAAAAGCACCTTTTAAATACAGAGACTAATTTCGTATTTCCCCGTAATATAACAGGTGAGAGTTACGTCAAAGGTAATGGCGGTCGTAATTCGCGTAACTAGGTAATAAACAAAGAGTAATTACCGTTGTAGACGACTATTGCCGCATCCGTTCCTTTTCTTTACCTTTTAGCGGCCAGTTGATCTTAAATATATTCATGTTGTTGTTTACTGGTGGTAGAGCTCCAGTGACGGAGCTAGCGGGCGTAGGCACCACCGCATTACCTAATATACTTGCCGCTAAATGGTAGTGTTCAGTACTATCGTGTTTCGGTCAGGTGGTAATGTACGGCTCTGTAATTTCCGGCACAGAGGCATAACACCTAATGCCTCAGGAGTGGCAGCGCATTTGCATTTTGACCTCTGGTCATTGTGTGGGTGTCTATAGGCTGCAGTCATCACTTAACATCAATGTGAACTGCACGCTTGTTTGCCACTTTTATAACATAAAAAAAAAATGTAGTAAACTATAGTTTAAATAGTAAACCTGGAAATGATCGTTTATATTTAAGTGTAGATATTGCCCAACCTATCTGCCGGTATATTGAAGTGTTTAGCTCATTTTGTTTTTTTACTTAATGATAATTTGCGATCCTACATGTTTTTCAAATGCCTCTGGACTGGCAGAGTTTTGTGATGACAGTCTAACATCAAAAAAATCAGTTTGTGAAAGTGCTTTCAAATTTAGAAAGTTTTCAGTGTTACTTTTTTACTGGTGGTAGAGCTCCAGTGACGGAGCTCGCGGGCGTAGGCACCACCGCATTACCTGATTTACTTGCCGCTAAATGGTAGTGTTCAGCACTATCGTGTTCCGGTCAGGTGGTAATGTACGGCCCTGTAATTTCCGGCACAGAGGCATAACACCTTAGGCCTCAGGAGTGGCAACGCATCTGCATTTTGACATTGGTCTTTGTGTGGGTGTTTATAGGCTGCAGTCATCACTTAACATCAATGTGAACTGCATGCTTGTTTGCCACTTCAATTACATAAAAAAAAAAAAAAAAACTAATAATATTCAAAATAATACATAAAAAACAACAGTAGGTATGTGTCGACAATAAGTTTCATGTACAACATGTAACGGGAATAATGCGCACTCTTACACACCTCGATTAGAAAATCGAGTTATAATCATAACACAGGAACTGAAATAATATGTTTAAGTGTTTAATATTTTATATTTAAGATACAAGCTGTCCTCAATTTGTACGAACAGTATGCACATCCTGTGCATACTTACCCTACCTCTACTTACGACCGCACATAAAACACAAACCAACTCACATACGTACACTGTTGCAATGTGATGTAGTGTGACCTATTCATCACTCGCTAGTAATAAGATTAATTTTCACAATTATATTTCTTAAATTATTATTAATAATAAAATGCACATCTCAACGAGTTCTAATAAACTTGTGAAAACCAGCATTTTATTTTGGATAAATGTTATACTCATTTTCGTTTGTATAGACTGTTCACTAAATGGGTGACCATAATTTCCGAAATTGTAATCAATTTTGGGACAAAAATGTTACCTGTATCAAAAATGCCTAAAATCGATTCGATTGTCAATTCTGAACAATCTAGTTTCGGGTTGTACATTCATTCCCGTTACACGGTGTATACATTACATTTATAATTAATAAATATTTAGAGAAAAAGTTAAGTCAACAGTTTTAAGAGCACATTAAAAAACGAAAACCAATTTCATACTTCCCCGTAATATAACTGGTAAGAGTTACGTCAAAGGTAATGGCGGTCGTAATTCGCGTAACTAGGTAATAAACAAAGAGTAATTACCGTTCTGAACGATTATTGCCGCATCCGTTCCGTTGCTTTAGCTTTTAGCGGCTTGTTGATCATAAATTCATGTTTGATATTATTTCGCATTAACACATGCTTGTGAAATATATTTTATTTTTAAAGAAAAATGGAAAGAAAAATTTGACTTCAGGCGAGGCTCGAACTCGCGACCTACTGGGAATCTAGTCCAGCCGCTCTTCCAATTGAGCTACTGAAGCCCTGCCCGATTTGTCGAATTTTTCCTTCACATCTATTGCATTGCTTTATGGTAGCAGTAGCGCCATCTATTACCAACTATGCTAGTTAGGCAACCGATATAATAGACTTTTCAGTTTATTGAATATCGTAAAGAAGTCGCTTTTAACCTTAATAATTGTTTGATATTATTTCGCATTAACACATGCTTGTGAAATATATTTTATTTTTAAAGAAAAATGGAAAGAAAAATTTGACTTCAGGCGAGGCTCGAACTCGCGACCTACTGGGAATCTAGTCCAGCCGCTCTTCCAATTGAGCTACTGAAGCCCTGCCCGATTTGTCGAATTTTTCCTTCACATCTATTGCATTGCTTTATGGTAGCAGTAGCGCCATCTATTACCAACTATGCTAGTTAGGCAACCGATATAATAGACTTTTCAGTTTATTGAATATCGTAAAGAAGTCGCTTTTAACCTTAATAATTGTTTGATATTATTTCGCATTAACACATGCTTGTGAAATATATTTTATTTTTAAAGAAAAATGGAAAGAAAAATTTGACTTCAGGCGAGGCTCGAACTCGCGACCTACTGGGAATCTAGTCCAGCCGCTCTTCCAATTGAGCTACTGAAGCCCTGCCCGATTTGTCGAATTTTTCCTTCACATCTATTGCATTGCTTTATGGTAGCAGTAGCTGGACTAGATTCCCAGTAGGTCGCGAGTTCGAGCCTCGCCTGAAGTCAAATTTTTCTTTCCATTTTTCTTTAAAAATAAAATATATTTCACAAGCATGTGTTAATGCGAAATAATATCAAACAATTATTAAGGTTAAAAGCGACTTCTTTACGATATTCAATAAACTGAAAAGTCTATTATATCGGTTGCCTAACTAGCATAGTTGGTAATAGATGGCGCTACTGCTACCATAAAGCAATGCAATAGATGTGAAGGAAAAATTCGACAAATCGGGCAGGGCTTCAGTAGCTCAATTGGAAGAGCGGCTGGACTAGATTCCCAGTAGGTCGCGAGTTCGAGCCTCGCCTGAAGTCAAATTTTTCTTTCCATTTTTCTTTAAAAATAAAATATATTTCACAAGCATGTGTTAATGCGAAATAATATCAAACAATTATTAAGGTTAAAAGCGACTTCTTTACGATATTCAATAAACTGAAAAGTCTATTATATCGGTTGCCTAACTAGCATAGTTGGTAATAGATGGCGCTACTGCTACCATAAAGCAATGCAATAGATGTGAAGGAAAAATTCGACAAATCGGGCAGGGCTTCAGTAGCTCAATTGGAAGAGCGGCTGGACTAGATTCCCAGTAGGTCGCGAGTTCGAGCCTCGCCTGAAGTCAAATTTTTCTTTCCATTTTTCTTTAAAAATAAAATATATTTCACAAGCATGTGTTAATGCGAAATAATATCAAACAATTATTAAGGTTAAAAGCGACTTCTTTACGATATTCAATAAACTGAAAAGTCTATTATATCGGTTGCCTAACTAGCATAGTTGGTAATAGATGGCGCTACTGCTACCATAAAGCAATGCAATAGATGTGAAGGAAAAATTTCGACAAATCGGGCAGGGCTTCAGTAGCTCAATTGGAAGAGCGGCTGGACTAGATTCCCAGTAGGTCGCGAGTTCGAGCCTCGCCTGAAGTCAAATTTTTCTTTCCATTTTTCTTTAAAAATAAAATATAAATTCATGTATTATACAAAAGTAAAAGTTTTCACTGGTGGTAGAGCTCCAGTGATGGAGCTCGCGGGCGTAGGCGCCACCGCATTACCTAATATACTTGCCGTTAAATGGTAGTGTTCAGCACTATCGTGTTTCGGTCAGGTGGTAATGTACGGCTCTGTTATTTCCGGCACAGAGGCATAACACCTAATGCCTCAGGAGTGGCAGCGCATTTGCATTTTGACCTCTGGTCATTGTGTGGGTGTCTATAGGCTGCAGTCATCACTTAACATCAATGTGAACTGCACGCTTATTTGCCACTTTTATTACATAAAAAAAAAAGTATTACAACTGTAGTGACCCTTTTAGATTTAGATGTTGGCAATGCTTAATGTATCTACCGCTAAATGGTAGTGTTAAGCGTTGTTTTGGTACTAAATGACGATTTGTGGTCTTATACGATTATGTCCTTCAATTTCACTTTTGAGTGTAGCAAGGCATCAATATTCAGACATTTTATTTTTCATACAAGTCAAGTTAATTTAAACGTAACGTAACTTCACGCCTGTAATCCCTGAAGGGGTAGGCAGAGGAAAAATCCCAATAGAACCAGAGATAAAGGCTTTTTCACCATTATCTCTGATAACCTCCTACCCGGGAATCGAACCCAGGACCTCAGCGTAGTAGTAGTGGTAAAGTAATTTACTTAACTTATATGTCAATTCCTAATAATCACTAACATAATATGTTACGATAATACGACCACCACCTAAGGAGGCTCTCGCTTGGAAGTTGGATCAAGGGCTGGGTGCAAAACGCGGTACTCCTCGACACCCTAACCACCGACAGCTTGGACCCTGCTCCCGCTACCGGTGGCAACCTTTTTATATTTTTTTATATACGTGTTTTTTGTTTTTTTGATTTTTGTGAATGTACATGTAAAAAAGTATAAAATGAGAATTTCCATAAATGAGAGGAATAATAATATTAGATGATAAATTTTCAGTTCCAGTAAGAATTTAAAGTACACAATAATTGTAAAAACTTATGAAACACGTTAATACTCGTATTAAACAATTCAAATCAATATAATAACACTTCAAATTCAATAAACTACGAAAACAGACATTCCACGAATGGTACGTGAGGCTATTGAAATTAAAAAACACCCAAATTTCAATAGAGAAGATGGATGGCGATTATCAACATCATGGGATCCCATACTTAGCAAGATTCAATCCCAGCCGCAGCAGTCTGCAAGACCTCAAGATACCATAAGTAATTATTGTGTTAATCCTGAACGCTACGCAAGGCGTTTACGAAATCGATGGAGGTAGCTACATATAATTTTTTCAAACTTCTGTCAGACAAATGTCACCTCAGTCTGCCCGGGACCACGGAAGCTGAAAAGCGACCGAAACGTCGTGTTGATTTTAAAAATCATTTTAGTTTAATATACGCGAGATAAATCCGTAAAAATAGTTTTATTTCAATGAGTGTAGCTCGCGAAAACCTAAGAACATATCATGAAAACAGACAAGTTCCGCAGTCCAATAATAACAGAGTTACAACTGCAATGGACAAAGTTTTAACAATCGAGCGGTAGTAATGTCTCATAGAACTTTGTCCCTCTCAATATGTCATCCCAACTATGTTATTTACGTGGGACCTTCTGACAAACTTTTTGGTACGGATTCGGAAGCTTAACATTATTCATTCAATAGTTTTTAATAGTGAACTAAAAGGTTTTCACGTTTTATTTATGGCATGTTATTTATTTTTGTCATGAAGTAATTTTATTCGTTTCATTCCAAATATGAACGTTACTTCATGCCTGTAATCCCCGAAGGGGTAGGCAGAGGTAAATGCATGCATTCAAGCATACATGCAAATACCCACGATTTGCTGGTTACGGTTTGGCCCATGTAACAGGTGGCGAGCCTGTTGACATCTCCGGGCAAATTACAAAACTTCGAGGTACTGGGAAATTTCCAGCTCAATAGAATCAGAGATAAAGGACTTTATACCATTATCTCTGATAACCTCCTACCCGGGAATCGAACCCAGGATCTCAGCGTAGTAGTAGTAGAATGCTACCACTAGGCTACCGAGGCAGTTTATACCGCTTGCTTTCTTTTAGTTTAAACTAGCGGCCAGCCCCGGCTTCGCGCGGGTGTAATGTTACCTACCCTCTCCTATTCGTCTTATCGTGATGTTGCCTAAAGCCTTCTTCGAGAAATAGGTTATCTAACACTGAAAGAAATTTTCAAATCGGACCCGTAGTTCCTGAGATTAGCGCGTTCAAACAAACAAACTCTTCAGCTTTATAATATTAAGTATAGATAAGTAATAAGTATAGATTATGATTTTTTTTGACATAAAGCAATAAAAACATTTGAAGTGAACACTTTTTTGACAGCGTTGTGCTTTAAAAGTCGGTGAAACGAAAAAGCAACAGACACATAAGTTCGGAATAATTAACGTGGGAGAAAATGAGATAGGAAGCACACAGTAAAAAGAGACAGACACATAAATTCGTAAGATTTAGCGTGAGAGAAAAGATTTTCTTTTGTTTTCTTTCATTAATTTAAAGAATAAGTTATTATTTTAATGGTAAGAACATTTTATGAATTAGTACTTACGCCGCAAACTTACCATTATTGTCTTATCGCAAAACTCAAGTGTCTAGGACGAGAACTTATTTTTAGTAATCCATATCAATGACGCAGTAGGAAATACAATGAACTACCAAAACACGCGAAAGCAGTCCAATAATAACAAGTAACAACTGCAATGGACAAAGTTTTAACAATCGAGTGACAGTAATCTTTCATAGAACTTTATCGCTCTCAACGTGTCATTCCAACTATATTGTATGCGATGGACTTTCTGTCAATTTCTTTCGTACCGATTTAGAAGTTTAACTTTATCCATTATCTAAACACAAAAAAACCGGTCAAGTGCGTGTCGGGCCACGCGCAATGTTCCGTGAGTTCCGTCGTTTTTAGGTTTGATTATTGTAATGAAAAATATGTATTAATATTTTCTATGGAGTTGTTCAAAAATTTCGAGTATTACATTTGGTCGACTATTACTCGCAAACTTGTAAAGCCAACTTCAGTGAGATAGTTTTAATTTCAATTTCATTATAAAATATATGGGTATTGCCGTAACGTTTCAATTTCTAACAACAACCATTTAGTTGGTAGAGGTGGGGGACACTTGACTCTAACGAAAATTGCCACTTTAAAGGTTAATAAGTCACGAACAGTTAACTAAATCAAAAAAAGATTATACCACCCACACCCCTAACATTTTTGAAAGACCTATCCAACGATATCCCAGGCTATATAGAAAACGAATAATAAAAAAAATATCCACCAGTTATATGTAGGGGAGGTAGCCTAAATGATTTTATTTTTCATGTTTTTATTCTACCAAATTGTCGGCGTGGTTAAGGTGTATACTTGTGCCAAATTTCAAGTCTCTAGTACTAATCGTTTTTGCACTACACCGCGGATGGACAGACAGACGGACATTGCGAAACTATAAGGGTTCCTTGTTTACTACGGAACCGTAAAAAGAAGAAATATATTAATATGCTAAAGTAATGTAACATATCCAACGTAAATAAAGCTATAAAAGGACGATTCACATTGCGTGACCAGTATCATGGGGAGTCAAACGGATGCATTCTAGTTCACACAACACTCATCGACAGTCGCAACTGCTACTCTGTTTTCTCCCGCCAAATGGTAGTGTTAAGCAATAACTTCTTCTGGAATGGGGTGGGCAAAAAACTATTTTTGCTGTTTTTTTTATTTTGTGGGGTGGTTAAATTTTTAACGTTTGACTTTCAGAGAAAATTGTTTTAAAAAATCTATGTATTTTTGAAAGATCTGTCTACATAGACACCTTACACGTATCGGTTTGACGCAAAGAAAAACATGACGAATCTATAAGGACTCTGCTTTTTTTTTCAATTTGGCTGCGGAACCCTAACTTCGAAAGTGATGAAAAGTGTGCCCCCCCTCAACCGCTAGAAATAAAACTATGTAAACTACGAAATTTAGTGTGAACGAGGTGTTCTCAACAGTTTTTGAGCCACGATCTATTATCAAAAACTGAAAATATAACTTGGAAGATTCAGTCAAATTCCTTCACTGATGAATCAGAATAACACGTGGCCGCTTTTTGTACGGCCCTGTAATTTCCGGAACAGAAGCATAACACCTTAGGGCTCAGGAGTGGCAAAGTATCTGCATTTTGACCTCTGGTCATTGAGTCGGTGTCTATAGGCTGTAGTCATCACTTAACAACAAAGTGAACTGCATGCATGTTTGCCACTTCCATAACATAAAAAAAAAAAACAAAATGTATCGCAATATTCGCATTATGAAAGAATCCTACTCATAAAAACCCCTCTGCATTCCAACTTCGCCATCAGAAACAGGATCAGAGGAACAAAACTCCAAGTACTGTCCAAAAACAACTTGTTTACCTTGAATTCCTCAGAATTATTTTCATGATATCTGACCTTAAAAGACGTATTGCAATGCAAAGTGATAGAAGATACGACCATTGTATGCCAACATTACGAAATTCCAAGGTAAAATTCATTGGTCAAAGTATAATCTGTGAAATATTGCCTATTCATCGTGAAACGCTGGGAATTTCAACGTCATTATTCAAGATCTGTGATTAATATTTAACAGAGATTAGATGTTAAATCATTAATTTTCTTTCCACTCGACAAGGGACTGGCAGCAGTTTTATTTTGGGGTAAAATTGTAATTTTAACCGACCATTAATTATAGGTAATAAATTTATTTGATAACAAAATTATTTAGTGCTAGCCATGCTAGTACTTAACTGGAATTCAAAAGGAATATTAATGACAATGAAATAATTTCCTTTCTTGAATAATATTGTACCCTAGACTTATATTTACATAACTTTCATGAAAAGCACATACGTTGGGCCTAATGCAACGCAATACAAAATTGTTTTTGGTAGCACCACAGTTCCAGGGCACTCCGCTCGCCGTTGGTAAGAGTATTGGTATCCTGGGCGTTGACATATCGAACGAAGTGCAGTTCGGGAGTCACATTGAGTGTAAGACCAAGTTGGCATCCAAAAAGCTAGGGGTGCTTAACAAAGCGAGGCAGTATTTCACATCGGGGCAGCTATTACAGCTTTATAAGGCCCAAGTGCGGCCTCATCTGGAATACTGCTCTCATTTGTGAGCGGGAGCCTAAAATGCCAACTTGGTCCACATGACTCCCCGTTCGTATTGTTAACTACCCAGGACTTACTGACAGGCTCGAACATCTGAGCCTGCGCCGAGACATTGGAAGTCTTTTCGTTTTATACCGTCTCTACAATGGCGAGTGCTCTGTTGAACTGTTCGACATGGTGCCACCGTCTCTTTTCCTACACCGTACTACCCGCCGAAGAGAGAAGTTCCACCCTCACCGACTGGATACCTGGCAATATTCAACGGTGCAGTTCTCACGTTCGTTTTTGCCTAGAACGTGTAAATTGTGGAATGGGCTTCCCTCGGAGGTGTTCCCTCGGTGCTACAATATGGGGTTCTTCAAAAATGGCGTCAAAAGAATCCTTCAGGGCTGGCAGCGCGTTGGCGACGCCCCTGGTGTTGCAAATGTTCATAGGAGACGGTGACTACTTTCCATCAGGTGGCCCGTCTGCTTGTCTGTCAATCCTTTGACATAAAAAAAACGAAGTATAAATCTCTCGATCAGCCCATGGGTTATTTTTTCATAATAACAAACACACGACATATTCTACTTAGTTCAAATCATAGCAAGTTCATGAAAATCGGATAGCAGTCAATTCATTGTAATTTTATGATTGGAGGACAAAGTTCCTTATAGGGTAGGCAGAGAGTGTAAAGCGCCAGATATCCGACAAACTATAATATTAGCTGATTTTGATTATTTGTATTCCAATTTAGTTTTTATGTATTTAGATAATTCTTGACACTGATAAATATTGACATTAATGTTACTTCGAAGGAAAATAATGCTCAGGCCCCGTACCATCTTACTTACATCTTATATTAATTTAAGACCTGCCAAAATTTCGTCTCATTATGTTGACAACGCTTATAAAAATGAGACAAAGCTAAAAGTGATTCAGTTTAGGTTTGCAGTTAATGATCATGGTACGCCTACAATTTTAAAAATGGACACTTTTTAAATTTCTTAAGAAATACAAAGATAATAAAATTTTGCTATAAATCGAATTTTAAAAAACCAATAAAAAAATTAAAGCAAAATATTGGCAGACACTAAATTAAGCGTCGGGTACTACAAAAAGAACATAAACGAATTAAAAATTAATTGCATTAAAAGTTAGCCCTGGCATCGCTTTTCGGCAGATTAACTTGGCCACGGAAATAAATGGCGCTCCCTCGTCCCCCCCAGTTGGGGCAAAACAGGCGACGGCGGAAGTAATCTCTAGTTTGCCCCAGGTCAATACAGACCAGCATCGGTGAACGAGCAAACAATTAGCGAAAGTTAAACATAGATTCGACCCAAACTCGTAACTACAGACAATTCCTCATTTCGGTCACAAATGGATGGTGTTTATCTATGGAAGTGTCCGCTTGTACATGAAAGCGACGGAATTATATACGTTATTTAGAAATTTGGGACAAAGAATTATATTATACGTATAATTATATGAAATCCAGGGCTATAAGGGACTTATTACACGTCACGGTATTCAGGGTAAAATAGCAAGGGTCAGGGTAGTGTTATAACATTTAGGGAGTTACGGCCCTGATTGGAGCGACCGGAGCGGCCCGTATATTTGTACTGTGATTGAGTTAGGGTGCTGTCGACCATATAGTGTAATAAGCGGCAACCCGGCGCGAGGCTACGCCTATCCTTTCTGCCGGACCCTGAATACCGTGTCGTGTAATAGGCTTTTTAGGCCCCACCCTTCGAATAATAATGTATAGTAATGTAACTCTCACAGAACCATTGCTTCGATTTTGGTTAATTTACGCAAACAAACTAACTGCAATCTTAACAAACACACACTTTCGACTTTTTTTTTTTTTATTAACAATGCTGGCGTTCGATTGATCGCTACAAGGTCATTTCGCTGAGCGGCAAGGCAACGTGCAATAACCTGACGCGCTGCGGTGTGTTCTTTTATACCAACCCACGGTGTGTCTATTTACGTGGAACCATTTTTTGGTTTAGTTGCACTTCTTGACATTAATTTAGTTGGCCTCATTGCGTTGCCTAATCTATCTACTGCCAAATGGTAGTGTTCAGCCATAGAGCAACTCGGCCTACCGGTCGCAGAAGTGAGGGGGGCAGACCGGAGACTTTCGACTTTTTTTTTATTTTTTTTATTAACAATGCTGGCGTTCTATTGGTTGCTACAAGGTCACTTCGCTGAGCGGCAAGGCAACGTGCAATAACCTGACGCGCTGCGGTGTGTCCTTTTTATACCCAATCCACGGTGTGTCTATTTACGTGGAACCATTTTTTGGTTTAGTTGCACTTCTTGACATTAATTTAGTTGGCCTCATTGCGTTGCCTAATCTATCTACTGCCAAATGGTAGTGTTCAGCCATAGAGCAACTCGGCCTACCGGTCGCAGAAGTGAGGGGGGCAGACCGGAGGGGAGTAGGAAACACGTGTGTCGCACACTCACACTACAAAAATCGTCTATTACTACGAAACTCACACCTTGACTTTAACAAAATACATAAACAATTTCACGCACTCATTTAAATATCCGGGCAACATCATAGAACCATTCGGTCTTGTACTTTGACAGAGGGGAAAGCCCGCATATGGCTACTTCCCTCCGGCCCGCCGCGGCCGGTGGCCCGTGTTGCTCTATGTGTTCAGCACTATCATATTCCGGTTACAAGGTAGCTTAAAGGCGTGTAATTACTATTACGGGCTAAAAATTACTTATGATTTCGAGTTTTTTTCACTATTCCTATAACTTTTTATTAAATATGCGATGGATAGGTTACGTAACTTCACGCCTGTAATCCCCGAAGGGGTAGGCAGAGGTAAATGCATGCATTCAAGCATACATGCAAACACCCACGTTTCGCCGGTTACGTTTTTGGACCATGTAACAGGTGGCGAGCCTGTTGACATCTCCGGGCACATTACCAAACTTTGAGGTACTGGGAAATTTACAGAGCATGGAAAAATCCTAATTAAACCAGAGATAAAGGACTTTACACCATTATCTCTGATAACCCCTTACCTGGGAATCGAACCTAGGACCTCAGCGTAGTAGTAGTAGCCTGCTACCACTAGGCTACCGAGGCAGTTTGATTTTAATATCTTATCCTAGTTTAGTTGTATTTTTTGTGTCAGTCTCTTCACTCCATGTTCCCTACCTATCCCTGGCGAGAAGATATACAATATTTATATCTTCACTCCACTTCCTTATTATTCGTCTCTATTTTATTAAGCATTGCCACGGAGGACTCTACCAACGAAACTTTCTTTCAATTTTGTAGCACTAATTGTTCGTGCCTAGCTAAATAAATATTATTTACTCCCGTTCACAAATAGATGTGTTTGTTAAATTTCAACGACACTTCAAATTAGGTTTATTGTGAAGCTTTATTTTTAGTTTTATTTTTGTTTCGAGCTTTGTTTGTCATAAAATAAACACTCTATAAACAAACATTGGATGAACTGATTCGGAAATAATGATTTGCTTGAATGGAATATTATATATATTATATATGGAATGGTATATTGGTTGCAAACACGTACGATGATCATCAACATATTATTCATTTACCATCACTGTGAACAATCAGTTCACATTGATGGTACGTAAGTGAATATGTACCCCCTTATTCATTAACGTCTTTTAGCTAAAGTGTTGCTAATCTCTCCCTTGTCTTTTTCTTTCCTGCACATTTGACAATGCAACTGACAAAGATAAAGCATTCTATAGCTAAAACATATCTAATATGCGTTTATGAATAAGTCTTTATGCATCTACTCGAAAACCGATGGTCAAAATGCAGACGCATCATCCCTGAGGTCTATATTGTTGTGCTTCTGTGATCGTGCTGAACCACGATAGTGCTGAACCTTACTATTTGATGCCAGATAGATTAAGTAATGCCATGACACTAGAACTCGACCATCAGTAAAATTCAATCTCTTTGACTAAATTTTACTGGTGGATAATAAGCAAACGAATTGTATCAAATATAATTATATTATAATATATATTTATATATACATATATATATAAATCGTTTACCTACCGTTATCAAAATACTATACACCATATGGGTGATATTTCCTTCAACCTAACCATGTCTGGACGCTCTGGGTCTGGTCCCAAGTAGAGAGAGAAAGAGAGAGAGAGAGAGTGAGAAACAGAGAGAGAGAGAGAGTAACGTTGTGCCGGGCGCTACGACTGAATATCATATCAAACAAGAAGCGCGCATGGCCCCTCGGCTGGTGAAGATCGTAAGTGATTTACTTGGTTAAGCGATATGGGCGCGGTCGGGTGTGTGATGGGTGACCGCTAGTGACAAATTAAAATCTGCATTTCCTTGTTTCGGAGGGCACATTAAGCCGTCGGTCCCGTTTGCTATCGATAGATAGCAGTCGTTAATCCTTGCCGGAGGCCGGTTTGAAAACATCTGACAGCGGGTTGACCACTAAGCCGTATCTCCACCAACCCGCTTTGGAGCTGCGTGGTGGAGTAAGCTCCAAGTCTCCCCCCTAAAAGGGGAGAGACTTGTGCCCAGCAGTGGGATGTATAATTGAGTATTGTGGTTGTCATTATTAAGTCCTCAACCTCATCAGTATAGGCTATATTTTACCGTCTGTTTAACTGTTTACACACTCGCTTTAAAATTAAGAATTTCAGAATAATGAAACGGGAAAATAAACGTGAATCCCAAGCGGTATCGGAAACGTAATTGACCGGAATGCATAATGTAAATAACAAATAAAATATCATGTTTTTAAAGTACGTAGGGGGAAATGAGCTCTTGATTAAACTTTAACGCATTGGATAAATATGCTAAGATTCGCTGAGTTCGCTTTAAAAGGACATGGCGCATATTTTCCAGCTGGAAAAATTGAGTAAGTCAAATATAAGCAAGCTATCTCAACATCTAAGTGGTATCACAACCGCGACGTCTAAGTTAAGGATTGCCCATAAAAACGGAGAATAAGTAAGCTGGATTTTAGGCCTAGTGAGTCCCATAATAGTGCCCGGGTCTGGTAAAGTAATATATTTCATTTACCACAACCATTACCAATTATTTCTTGCAATGTATTTTTTAAGTTATGGAAATGGCAAACAAGCATGCAGTTCAAATTGATGTTAAGTGATGACTGCAGTCTATAGACACTTACACAAAGACCAAGGTCAAAATGCAGATGCGTTATCACTACTGAGGCCTAAGGTGTTATGCCTCTATGCCGGAAATTACAGGGCCATTTTATCAACCAAGTAGTTAAATGAAATGCCTACTTGAATAACAAATACAAAATAACACCTCCCTACACGTAAAGGGAGGTGTTTTTTTTATCTAACGTACACCATGATATAGGTTGTTTTTAAAAAATGTTGCAGGTTTTCAAAACCCATTTTCCGATTATGGTATCCTCTCGTCTGAGAGATATAAGTGAATTTTGTATTAATTAGTCAAGCGCCAGAACCGCCGAACTATAAAACACCGAAAAAAAAACGATAAAAAACGTAATTTTTATACGTCGTAATCACGGATCACATAACACAGCTGTAATAATAGAAACGAATAGAATAGAAACGTAACGAAAACGAATTGAATGCAGCTGCCGCACCTTAATTGACACTCAATGAACACGAAACTGAAAACAAACGCCAGTTACCAAAAAGCGATTTCAATAAAGCGACAATCAAAAGGCGGTAGTTGGTAATTAGCAGCAGGCATTTATCTGAATATAATTGCGACACAATAAAAATAAATTTTTATTTAAAAAAAAAGCATAACTTTTCATAATAGTGTAGGATAACGTAAAGAATTTTTTTTTTCATTCCATTAACGTGAGCATTGGACGCGTTTGGGCAGTCACGCCATGAAGTTGTTTTGTAAGTTTCCAATGCACCACGGGTTTTAAATTCCCTTATAAATATTTGACACATAAAACATAAAGAAAACTACCTAACATAACTTCTACTTTGTATTAACGTGATTATTAGACGCATTGAAATAGTTACGCCACGAAGTCGCTTAGCAAGTTTCCAATGCACCATGGGTTTTAAATTCCCTTATAAATATTTGCCATATAAAAAATAAAGAAAAATACCTAACATAACTTCTACTTTGTATTAACGTGATTATTAGACGCATTGAAATAGTTACGCCACGAAGTCGCTTAGCAAGTTTCCAATGCACCACGGGTTTTAAATTCCCTTATAAATATTTGACACATAAAACATAAAGAAAACTACCTAACATAACTTCTACTTTGTATTAACGTGATTATTAGACGCATTGAAATAGTTACGCCACGAAGTCGCTTAGCAAGTTTCCAATGCACCACGGGTTTTAAATTCCCTTATAAATATTTGCCATATAAAAAATAAAGAAAACTACCTAACATAACTTCTACTTTGCATGAACGCGATTATTAGACGCGTTGAAATAGTATGTATGTATGTATGTATGTATGTATCTTCACGCCAGGTCCCTAACGGGGTAGGCAGAGAGTGTAGAGCGCCAGACATCCCGGTTCTGACAAACCTCTCGTGCCTCGTCTACCTTCATCATTCTCTTCATACATGCACGCCGATTCCTAAATTGAAATAGTCACGCCACGAAGTCGTTTAACAAGTTTCCAATGCACCACGGGTGAACTGGTCCTCCAGTTAATTCATGTTTAAACTTCGTAAACGCTAATGGCACCCGTATTATTTTTGTTGGCATTGATATAGTTACTTAGGAATAAAGATCTCTCTTCATGAAACTTATTAGAATTTGAGTATTTTGTCAATACCAACTATTTAGCGTGTTAAATACCAATCACATGTCAAAAGAAAGGCAATGATTTCTTTGACGTGATCGATTCTTTTGGTGCAGACATGTGTGTGTGTCTGTTTGACTTCGATTTGTTCGATGAGTTTAGCACGGATAAATAAATAAAATAAAAATAAAATACGCTTACACTCGCAGCCTAACACTACGTATAAACTTGTGTCGTGAGTGTCGTTGTACACACACACACACCAGTCCCGAAGCAAATATTTGTAGGCCATACCAACTTTTGTCCAGGTACGCGATTATTAGACGCGTTGAAGCAGTCACGCCACGAAATCGCTTAGCAAGTTTCCAATGCACCACGGGTGAACTGGTCGTCCAGTTAATTCATGTTTAAACTTCGTAAACGCTAATGGAACCCGTATTATTTTAGTTGAAACTGAATTGGCTTCGGCATTTTCTTAGCGTTAATTGCTAGATATTATATCCATAGTGATTTGCGCATTCAACGCCTTTTTATGTATTGAAAGTGGCAAACAAGCATGCAGTTCACATTGATGTTAAGTGATGACTGCTGCCTTTAGACACTCACACAAAGACTAGAGGTCAAAATGCAGATGCGTTACCACTTCTGAGGCCTTAAGTGTTATGCCTCTGTGCCGGCAATTACAGATCCGTACATTACCACCTGACCGGAACACGATAGTGCTGAACACTACCATTTAGCGGGAAGTATATTAGGTAATGCGGTGGTGACTACGCCCGCGAGCTCCATCACTGGAGCTCTACCACCAATAGTGCATTGAGGTAATGAATGTAGGTAATGAAATTCAATGAATAGTATGTGAATATTCCAGAATGGCAACGCATCTGCATTTTGACCTCTGGTTTTTATGTACATGTCTACGGACTGCACTCATCACTTCACATATTTGTGAGCGCTTGCTTGCCACCTTCTTTTTATATAAAAAAAGGTTATAATAGTTCATAATGTAGATCCCTTGCTATTGAAAGAGAAAGAAATATAGAAAATACTTTTATTTAATCCACCTAAGACATATGAAAAGTTACAGAAAAAAGAAGCAAAGCGATCTAAAAAAAGAAAAATACATAATTATTAAACGGTATAGAATATATCAGGTCTCCGAGCTTAGGCAAAGACCAAAATAAGTAAAACACTTTGGTTACATATATATTTTTTGATAATATATTATGTATCTTATATCAAGAAAAAGAGAGTCACTTCTTTATTTCCCTATTCACGTCATGTAGACGTTTTGTACGTTTCCAATGCACTACGGCTTAATTGGTCGGCCTAGTTAGCTTTATAATATTATTAGTTATGTTTGTACTAAAGGTTAACCCCCTTATTCATACACGTATTTTAGCTAAAGTGTTGCTTATCTCTCCTTTGTCTTTTTCTATACTGCACATTTGACAATGCAACTGACAAAGACAAAACATTCTATAGCTAAAACGTATCTAATGTACGTTTATGTATAAGGGGGTTAATGTTTATAAATTGTCTATTTGAAACTATTTGGTATCGTTAAGTTACTTATTAAATAATCTGTGCTTGTAGACGACTGTTTTACTTTTTTATGTAATTGAGGTGTCATTGATGTTAAGTGATGACTGCAGCCTTTAGACACCCAAACAAAGACCATATATTAAAATGCAGATGCGTTGCCACCCCTGAGACCTTAGTTAATATGTCTCTGTGATAGTTATTACGGGGCCATACATTATCATCTAACCGGAACACGATAGCGCTGAACACTACCATTTAGCGGCAGATAGATTAGGTAATGCGGTGGTGCCTACGCCCTCGAGCTCCTACACTGGAACTTTAACACCAGAACGCTGCTCCAGCCCAAAAATAAGATGCCGATAAGTTGTCAGTTTGTAGCACTCTATGGGTCTTTAAAGGAATATACATAGAGCAACACCGGAGGGGAGTAGCCTAATGCAGGCTTTCCCCTTTGTCAAAGTACAAGCCGAAATGGGCCTATAGGTACCTGTCGGCTAGATATTTAAATGTGTGTGTGAAATTGTTTCTGTATTTTGTCATGTGTAAGTCAAGGTGTGAGTTTCGTAGTAATAGACGATTTTTGTAATGCGTGTGTGTCGCACGCATTTCCCCCCGCAAAAAATGACAGACTGTTTTGCATCGGTAATATACGATATGGCTACTCCCCTCCGGTCCGCAGCGACCGGTGGGCCGCGTTGCTCTATGGGAATATATAAACTAGCTTGAAGATATGGAAACAAACAGCTTTGTCGTATAACAATGGACAACCAGCCGTGGCAGCCGGCACCTGTCACCGTGGCTCCCGTTTAGCCTTCCGTGGAAATAATTGCTCCACAGTTTACCTACCATTATTGTAACTTGAAAAATTCTCAAACCCAAATGGAACTGATTCATTCGTCTTGATTAATCGAAGGCCTTGACACGTTTGGAATTAATTCGTGAATGCTTTTGTAAATTGATCGAATTTAAAGGCAAAAAAGACAGTTAAATATTCGTTGATTTGCTTTGAAGTTAACATTGAAATGAAGATTTCCGTAGCTGCCGGTGAATTCACTTATTACTTACCCGCTTTTATTAAGTCAACCTGTAACTACATAATGAGTTCTTGTTATTCTATTTTCAACTACTTTAAGAACATCCACACAAAAATGCGATGCGATGCGATGCGAAGCAGCATCGCAGAAACTTGCGATGCGACGTGCTGCGATGCGATTCAGGTGACCATACTTTCAACGCGCCGAACGAAATCGCATTGGGGCAATTCGCATCGCAAGTTGCTGCTTTGCGGCGTCGCTTCGCATCGCATCGCAGTTTTGTGTGGGTGCCCTTAAGCATAATACTGGTTTGATTTTTTTTACAAAATAGTATATGATAGACGAAATAACATCATTTTAAAAGCTGTTATGATGTAATATTTAGAAATTAAAGCTAAAAAGGGAAAGTAATATTTGACTTCGGGCCGGAATCGAACCTGCGACCTCAGGATAACCAGTCCAGCCGCTTTACTAATAAGCTACCGAAGCTTGACTGGCTATCCTGAGATCGCAGGTTCGATTCCTGCCCGAAGTCAAAATGTATCTTTCCGTTTTTTCTTTAATTTCTAAAGTTCACTCGCATGTGTTATTGCGAAAAATAAATATTACGACGTAATATTTTTTTGCTTTAGTAGTCTAGTTGCAGCAGGCCACTATTACTACGCTGGGATCCTGGATTCGATTTCCGGGTCAGGGCCAATCAGAAAAATTTCTCACTACCTCGGCGTTTGGTAATGTGACCGGAGATGTCAACAGGCTCGCCACCTGTTACATGGGCCAAAAACCTAACCGACGAATCGTGGGTGTTTACATGTATGCTTGAATACACGCATATCCCTCTGCCTACCCTTTCGGGAATTACAGGTGTGAAGTTACGTTAAATTATTATGTAATGAAGTGGCAAACATTCATAAAGATAACTTTTTTATGTAATGAAAGTGGCAAGCAAGCATGCAGTTCACATTGATGTTAAGTGATGACTGCAGCCTATAGACACCTACACAAAGACCATAGGTCAAAATGCAGATCCGTTACCACTTCTGAGGTCTAAGGTGTTATCCCTCTGTGCCGGAAATTACAGGTCCGTACATTAACCGGAATACGATAGTGCTGAACACTACCATTTAGCGGCAAGTATATTAGGTAATACGGTGGTGCCTATGCCATCATAGCTCTACCACCAGTATAATTGATTAAGCGGATACTGTACCCTAAAAACACTGCGTACAAAGTATATCTTTTACGTAAGTCATTAACAACAAGACTCGTTTGTAAAGTAAACGTAACAAAGGATTGTCAATACATTTCCGTTTGCATCGGCAATTTGCATTCTATACCCAATCAAAGAACTGATATTCCATTCCGAGACTAAGTGATGTTCCGCTACATTTCTCGTTATCATAGTTTTTTTCAATTAAAAGCTTGATGATCGTTTTCAATTCAGTTAGCTAGATTGGCAATATCGAGTTTTGCCTTCCCATTTCCCTTTGAGAATAGGGGTAAGCAAACAATAGTACCGAAGTAACACAGATGCCGGATATTGAAAGAAAAATAAACTATTCAGGTAGGTACATAAAATGTTATTACTAGTTTTTGCTAGCGACTTCGTCCGCGTTACTTTTAATAATTACACATTGTAGCCTATATGTTATTCCAATGTATGACCTATATTGCTGTAAAGTTTCATACAAATCCGTCCAGTAGTTTTTTCGTGAAAGAGTAAGAAACATTCATACACCCATCCATACTCACAAACATTCGCATTTATAGTAATCTATTAAATAAAATTCTCGTGTCACAGTTTTCGTTGCCATACTCCTCCGAAACGGCTGGATAGATTCTCATGAAATTTTGTGAGCATATTGGGTAGGTCTGAGAATCGGCCAACATCTATTTTTCATAACATTTTTTTTTATTTTCTAGGTCGATACGAAGTTAGCCGGTACAGCTAGTACTATATATATGTCTAAACTATTATTCAAATATTCGAACTACTATTCAAATTATAAGCTCCATATTTTTTTTTTGTTTTGGCTATATCTTACTTAATAGGTATACGTGCCATCTATAAAAAACTGGCTAAGTACGATTCGGACTCACGACAATAGGGCCCCGTACAGTTAAGAGGTTTCCTATGTTACCAACTAGTAACCGATGCTTTGAAAACGATTTTTGAGGTCTTTTTCTAAATTTTAGACAAATAAGTGAATGAAATAAATAACCGTTAAACTGTTCATTTTAATTTTAAGCAATTGGTCCAATCATATCGGAGAACATTAGCTGTTATAGACGGACAGACAGAAAGACACATGAGTGATTCAATAAGGATTCCGTCCTTCCTACACAGAACAGGGTACAGAACGTCAAAACACTAAATAAAATAAAAATAAAATGAAAAAGCCTTTTTTGCTTAATCTAAAAAATTTAATTACAACAAGTTTATGGATTACTAATATTAATTATCATGTAGATAAAAGTCATGCACACAGTAAAATTTTTACCCCTATAAAATTTTCTTTTTACGTCAATTCGTTTTTATCCAATAAACATACACAATCAATACAAAACCCTTAAAAGGCTGTCAATTCATGCAACCTGGCGACCACTAAGCGGCCTAAGTTCCCCACTGGACTTCGGTAGCTTACTGGTAAGGCGGCTGGACTGGTTATCCTGGAGTCGCAGGTGCAATGCCTGCCCGAAGGCATTTTTTTTTCAATTTCTAAAATTCATTCGCATGTGTAATTGCGTCACAAGTCTAGTTCAATCATAGCTTTATTTTCAATTAAATGCATGGGGATTGACCATTTTGTATCCAGCTCACGTAACATCGAGTTGGGCCTTCTCATTTCCCTTTGAGTACAAACGGGGTGAAGAAACGGTTAACGGATATTTGTTTAATCTGCTGTGTTTTTAAAGTAAGAGATTATGGCATGTTCAAAAACGTATCTTCACGCCTGTAATCTCCGAACGGTTAGATAGAGGTAAATGCATGCATTCAAACATACCTGCAAACACGTACGATTCGTCGGTTACGTTTCGGTCCAACCAACAGATATCCGGGTACCCACGGAAAAAGATGGAATAAAGATGGAATGGTAATGTGGGCGCCACAACTCACTTTCACCCGATCCCGCTCACCCATTTTACACACTTATAATATAAGCCACATCTCCCTAAAGCGTGTGTCAACAGTTCGAGACTTAGGCTTGACTTTGGATACAAAGCTAACACTTAATACACACATTAGTGAGCTCTCTTGCCGTGCATATAAGTCCCTCGGCTTTGTTATGAGACAAACATCTAGATTTCACGACCGGAACACCATTGTCTCATTATATAATTCATTTGTACGGAGCCTGTTAGAATATAACGCCATAATATGGGACCCTCATAAGAGTAACTATAAACTAATGATAGAAAAGGTGCAAAAAAAGTTTGCTCGATATCTCTATCAGAGAATGTCCGGATATTATCCATTTTTATATCCATCACATTTTATTGGGGGTATGGTAGGGATTGACACCTTGGAATTAAGGCGGAAGTGTGCAATCATGTCGCACTACTTCTTATTAGTTAACGGTAAAGTGGATAACTCTTCCGCTCTGTCTCGCTGTGCAATGTATGTCCCTGATCGTCTGGTGAGGCAGCATCGGCGACGGTTGTTCGAACTGCCCCCGGCGCACACGCGGGCGGCCCGCTCTGCGCAGACATACCAAGCTCTGAGTCTGTTCAACGCTCTGGTTGCCCAGAATCCGGATATCGATTTGTTTAACATTAGTGTAAGGGATTTTTTGAGTAAATGTGTAATGTTTTTAATGTATTTGTGATTAGTGTATGTACGTCATGTTAATTTTAAATGTATGTACTGTAATTTATCTTGTTGTGCGTTTTGGCTAAGCTGTCAGTACAAAAGAACCTGTTATAAAATAAATAAATAAATAACTATGTATGAACAAACACAGTTCGGCCGAACCATTCAGTCGCCCCTCGTAGCGTCGTGTAGACTGCTTCGAACGACGCAAAACGACGACTCTTGGTAAAATACCGTGTAGTTCCAATTTTAACATGTAATATAAAATGTCAGACCTCAAGTATAAAGCGCGGAGGTATATCTTTCCATCGGGAAAGATATACCTCCTCCTCCTCCTATATAAGTCATAAATAATATTTGTAAAAAACATAAAAATGTACAAAGGAATATGAATATTCGAACTTAAACTGCATTATTTAAACGTTACTGCTAGCGAATACATTGTTCGTTATGCACTCGCTTAATTAACGCTATTACTGTCTCCGCTTGCAATGTACAGCATGTAATGCGTCCGCTACACTTCGACTACTGACGTGCGAGCTCATTGTGAGTATATTGTTGTGTGCGTGCGAGTGTTTATTGTCTACGGGCATTGTCTTAGTATACAAACTTACGCAAACGAATAGCGGTCCTGAGGATTTATGTGTAAGTGATTGTCGAGATGGTGTTACATTTGTGTTAGAAATTGAATGGTGGGAGAAAAGCGGCGACACTGGTTCTAATACTAAATTGAAGCAAAGGCCTTTCCATCCTTACTTATCTATTCCGTGCGGGTACCTTTATTACCAAACCCCATGGTACCGGGAAACTTCCAGTAAATTGAAAAATCCCTATAGATCCAAAGATGCAAAAAAAAATGTGTGCATTTCGCTCGTGGTAGGAGTGAAACCTTCAAAAACTTTAGCTTTGGGCCGTACAATGCGTCCCATATCATTTTTCTCCCACGTTAAATCTTAACCCCCTTATTCATAAACGTTCATTAGATACGTTTTAGCTATAGAATGCTTTGGCTTTGTCAGTTGCATTGTCAAAGTAAAAATGTATGTATCCTCACGCCAAGTCCCTTATGAGGTAGGCAGAGAGTGTGGAGATAGCCAGATATCCCGGTCCTGACACACCTCCCGTGCTTTATCACTTTCTTCTACATTCGTCATTATCTTCATACATGCACGCCGATTCCTAAGACTTTTGACCCCACCCTCAGAACTTGACCTATTTGGTCATGGTAGGTCAGTCAGTCAGTCAGTCAGTCAGACGTCAGTCTTGGTCTTCCTGGGCCTCTGCAACCATATACATTCGTATTGTATATCTGTTTAGTCATTCGCTCATTCGACGTTCTTTCTAGATATATGCCCGATTGAAGAAGATTGCACATCAAAAAATAAAATATACATTCCAATGAAACTATCACACTTGAATTGAACTCTAATTAAAATTCAAATACAGCAGAGAATTTAACAAATACCCGCTTACCATGATTGTTTGCTCACGCAGTTTGTTCTCAAAGGGGAATGAGAAGGCGCAACGCAATAATACGTGCGCTGGATTCAAAGGACTCGATCTCCAGGCTTATAATTAAAAATACCCAATGCAAGTTGGACTCGCACGCTGAGTATTCTGTACAATTCATAAATTATCTATGTTAGGTTTTTTTCAATGTAATGAAGGTGACAAACAAACATGCTGTTCATATTGATGTTAAGTGATGACTACGGCCTACAGAGACTTACACAAAGACCAGAGATCAAAATACAGATGCGTTGCCCTAAGATCTTAGTTGTTACGGGGCCATACAAAGGCAGTTCACAGTACTCAACAATTAATATGTACATTGTACATCGAGCTTGCAAAAGAGACGATCGGCTTGTTTCGACTTCGCAGATCGTTATCTCAGTTGCATACTGCCTACGTAAGCACTGACAGTGCGGTATTGGTCAAAGCTTGATCAAAATGATTGATAAACTTCAAATAGGTACGGTGCAAAAAAGATAAAGCTATAAAGACCCGAAATAATCCGAAGTCTCCTTCCTAGGCTCGATGTGCAATATTTATTGTTGAGCACTGTAAATACACAGATAGGTACTTTAAATGTCATTGATTTCCTATGGATTTCACTCTTTTTTATGTAAGAAAGGTGGCAACATTGCTGTTGAGTGATAACTGCAGCCTATAGACATCCATACAAAAACCATAGGTCAAAATATGAATTGACAATCTTTTGTTGCTAGAAGGAAGACCCAATTTCCTTTATTAATGAATGACAAGTTGTTTTGCAAGTAATATCGAAGTTAATAGATACGCATTTTACAACAATACTGTTATTATAATTAGAGTAACAGAGCTTTCACGTTAGGGCAGGCAATCTGAGATCGATTAATCGGAAACTATTTATAATTTTTTCGATAAATTTACACGTACACATCTATCCAAAAACGGTTAAGTATTTTTTGTAGATATATTTCTGTGCTTAATTGTCTACCTACCTTCATACGGTCTAGCAATCAAAGGTACCTGCAAGTATATTTTTTAAAATAATATCATTAGCCGATGCGCATCATAAGCCGTTGAATCTCAGCGTACAAATTCTATACAAACCTTTGCAAATATAAAGACACCACAAAAACCGTAAATACACAATGGGAACAATACGTTTTATCTCCAATCTAGTACGTCGTGAGTTTAAACATGACTTTTACAGTCGGCTCTCATTTTCTCTAGCGCATAAATGGTGTTTCATTTCCTCACCGTCGGCAAATAAAGGGTGCTACTCAATTGAAACCGACGTTGATGTAGTTTGCTAGATGTGTTTCATATTATAATTTCAGTCTGTTAAAGTTGTTATATTGATTAGTGAAAAAATTGAGTTTAGTTAAGTATTTAATTATTTATTGAACTTATTCAGGTAAATTATAAAATCGAGATTTAAAGAAACTGCCTCGGTAGCCTAGTGGTAGCAGCGGTGTAAAGTCCGTCTCTGGTTCTATTGGGGTTTTTCCATTTTCTGAAAATTTCCCTGTACCACTTGTTACATGGGCCAAAAACGTTACCGCCGAATCATGTGAATCAATGCATGTATACTTGAATGCATGCATTTACCTCTGCCTACCCCTTCGGGGATTACAGGCGTTAAGTTCCGAAGTTACGAGATTTAAAGTATGAACCGTCAAAGGTAAAACTACATGTTTATGGTAGTGTTAGTGTACTTGTACATAGCAAAGTTGATGATAATAATCATCATTATCATTTCAGCCGAAAGATGTCCACTCCTGAACCAAAGCCAAAGCCCCACAAGGGGGGAATGCCATAATCGCCACGCTTGGCATACGGCGATCGCATTGGCGGTAGTTTTATTGTTATAATAGTAGTAATAGTTTGACCGCCATTGATCAGTTGACTGACTGCAATGGTGGGTTTTTTTTTTCACTGTTAACCCAATTAAATTATGCCGCGATACTACAACAGTATGCTAGTTTAAACGAACACTACAACATTTATGCCACTGAACGTGATTCAGCGTGGAATCAAATCGATATTCGTATATGAGAAAAGTAGCAAGCATGCAGTTCACGTGGATGTTAAGTGATGACTACAACCTATAGACATCTTCATAAAAAGCATAAGTCAAAATGAAGATGCATTGCAACCCCTAAGATCTGAGTAGTTATGTCTCTGTTATAGTTTTCACAACGTAACACGATAGTGCTGAACACTACAATTTGGTGGCAGATAGATTAAGTAATGCGGTGGGGCCTACGCCTTCGAGTCCCTAGTCTCTGCCACCAGTAAAATCCGATATCATTTAACGTTTCCAGTAAATCAATATCCACACATTGTTTACTGAAATTCACTCAATGGATATTATTCCCTGCAGTTGTAGCTGGATTTACACACGGACGTTCAGCCTTTGTCTCGGCAAGACTAAATATGTCATTGTACAATCGAATAGCAATACGATCATCATCATTCATCATTCCGTCCAATCATATTTTTGAAGTAAAACTTCTTTTGGCGTGATTGGAAAAACTTTACGGTAGAGCACCAGTGACGGAGCTCGCGGGCGTAGGCACCACCGCATTACCTAAAATACTTGCCGCTAAATGGCAGTGTTCAGCACTATCGTGTTCCGGTCAGGTGGTAATGTATGGCCCTGTGGAGGAACGGGTGGAAGTGTTCCTCCGACGAAAAGGGAGGATTCTCCGACCAGGCGAGGTGGTAGCACCTGGCGGGCCGCGGCCCAACGATTGACGTTGGGAAGTTGTATATATGCCAACTCTTGAGAAATCTTCGCATGTACGATGTAATTCGATTGCTTGCCATCCATCGATCTATCGTACTAGACGAGTACTGTGAGGTTTTCATATGTGTTCCACTAGTTGGCGCCTTAATGTAGTTGACGCTACAGCCCTGTAATTTCCGGCATAGAAGCATAACACCTTAGGCCTTAGGAGTGGTAGAGCATCTGCATTTTGATATTGGTCTTTGTGTGGGTATCTATAGGCTGCAGTCATCACTTAACATCAATGTGAACTGCATGCTTGTTTTTAACACACCCATTACATAAATAAAACTGATGAGAGTGAATTTTTAAGATGCGCGCGCACGCCTACGTGTAAGTGACATTCTGAAGTTGCTGAACATATAATAGCAAGAAACAGTCTGAAGATGCTAAACCAACCTTGGTTACTATGTTTACTGTATGTAACCATTCTTTAAATTCGTTACATTTATAGCTATTTCGTATCTACATTTTGTATTTTAACTATTTTTTTATTATATAGGTACTCTTGTATACTGGAAAAATAATTCTATAGGTATGTTAATTCTTTAGTCTGAGTTATCCCTACTATTAATATTATAAATGCGAAAGTAACTCTGTCTGTCTGTCTGTCTGTTACCTTTTCACGTCCAAACGACTGAACCGATTTTAATGAAATTTGGTACAGAGATAGAGCTGAATTTGAGAAAGAACATAGGCTACTTAGTTATTTATAAAACGACATCCAAGCGGGCGATGCCGCGGGCAACAGCTAGTATCTACTATATTTCTATATAAAGTTTTAACCTTCATATCAAACCGCTTAAGTTTTTTTTATGTAATGGAAGCGGCATACAAGCATGCAGTTCACATTGATGTTAAGTGACGACTGCAGCCTATAGACACTAACACAAAGACCAAGGTCAAAATGCAGACGCGTTACCACTCCTGAGGCCTAAGGTGTTATGCCTCTGTGCCAGAAATTACAGTGCCACAGTAAATAGATACAAACAGTATGGTAACTAAGCCCATTTTATAAAATATTTACCTACACTCCATTGAAGCAACAGGGTTGTCACGAAATTTTTTAAATAATGGTGTTATTATTTTAGCATTTACTGACGTTTAGTCAATCGTATTGGGATGTTGAATATTTTTTTATTGGTTACCCTGTAATTGTATTGGATAAATAAATACCATTTGTCTTTGAAATACACAGTCAATAATTACTTAAAAGTTGTAAAGATACAACGATTCAAAATATTGCGAATTGTGAAATGACTCGAAACGGCCTAAACGACCCGGTTAGTCCAGCGGTGCGAAACCACAACCAAACCAAACAAATTCAAATTCAAATTTAAATCATTTATTTCAAATTGGTCTACAAGGACACTTTTGCATTGTCGGGTTATAAGCTACCTAGAGAGAATGACTTATAATAATAATCCAATAGGTATTAATAAATACCAATAATAATATGTAACCGATACGTGAACTATCAAATTTTTCAATTACTTCATAGAAGAAAAAGAAAAATCTGTTCGTCATAATCATAGTCATTCACTTAGCAGAGTTCCAAGTGCAGGCACTACTGAGAAGAACTCCGCTACCCAACAAACTCAGCGTGATGCTCTTTTGTCAAAACCTTAGATTTAATACAAATATTATTACTTAGAATAAAGATAATGTGAACGTCCATGGCATATAAATATTTGCATATAAACACATACGCAAATACCCATCAACATCTTAATATCGTGATAGAATATAACACCCGCAAATCACAACAGACCAGTCCCCACAATCAGCACCCGTTCACGAGTATGACGCATGTGGCAGCCATTGCTCTCCTCGACCATTTTGAAGGGAAGTGAGCAATCCGTCACACGGCGCCGCCGAATGCAAGGACATTAAAGTGAGCATGACTGTTATGATTACCAGTGCATACATAGCATTATAAATGAAAAGAATCTGTTTGTGGCCAGAGCATACACAATATCAATATCCATTAACATAAGTACAATTTTATGAAATAGCCTGGCAGCGATCGCTATAATCCCAAGATGTACTATCATTGAGTTATTCACAAATTTTATAGTAATTACATTTGTATAAACGTTCTTTAATTACTTTTTTAAATTCATTAACAGATAGACTTTGAACATTTTTTGGGACTTTATTATAGAATCGTATACACTGACCTCTGAAACAATTACTTACTCTATGCAGTCGTGTTACATGCCTTGACAACTTGCATTTGTTCCTTGTGTTCATATTATGATCAATGGTTCGCGTAGGAAACTCATTAATATTTTTCCGGACATAAAATAAGTTTTCGTATATATATTGACAAGCAACAATCAAAGTGTTTATTTCCTTAAATTTATCTCTCAGAGACACTCTCGGGCTTAGCCCGTAGATAGCACGTACTGCTCTCTTTTGCAAAACAAATATAGAATTGACGTCGGCGGAA
Source organism: Macrosoma leucophasiata (assembly GCA_036365455.1). NCBI lineage: Eukaryota > Metazoa > Arthropoda > Insecta > Lepidoptera > Hedylidae > Macrosoma > Macrosoma leucophasiata. The sequence goes on from JAWQUS010000021.1 coordinate 17,013,515, forward strand.
TTTCCCCATAGCAAAATGCCATAGGACATTAAACTATGAAAGTAACTAAAGTAGACCAGCCGAGCCGTCTCCACGTCCGTCAATAATCTTATCTTCTTTACTGCAAATGCTGCTGAGCTAAGTCTACTGGCCAATTTGGCAATATGGGGGCCCCATTGCAATTTAGCATCCACGGTAATGCCAAGAAATACCGTGGCGTCTACTAACTCCAATACTTCCTCATTTATTTTGACATTGGTGTCCACAAGTTTTACATTAGGAGTGGTGAACTTAATACATTTTGTCTTTTTACTATTCAACAATAAGTTATTGGCACTAAACCAATGTACTACATTAGAGAGATTATTAGTTATCACATCGTCAAATAAAGCCTGTTGTCTTTTAATTTTAAAAATTTAAGAAGTGTCGTCAGCAAACCATACCATATCTTGACTATCGTTGATGATGTACGGCAAGTCATTTATATAGACTAAAAAAAGAAACGGTCCTTGAATAGAGCCTTGCGGGACCCCCATATCCATTGAAGCCCCGGGAGATCTCTTTCCATTGACATCAACATACATTGTTCTATTGCTTAAATATGAAGTCATAAGCTCAAGAGCGGTATCGTGAACGCCATAGTGATATAATTTTCTGACCAAAGTTTTATGTTGCACACAGTCAAATGCTTTGGATAAGTCACAGAATACCCCTAGAGCATCGTGCAATTCTTCCCAAGCTTCGAATATATGTTTTATAAGCTCAACACCTGCGTCAGTAGTTGAACGACCCCTGGTGAATCCAAATTGCCGAACGTGTAATAGTTTATTGTGATAAAAATAGGCTAGTAACTGGTTTAACATTAATTTTTCAAAAATTTTACTAAATGTGGGTAGTACTGATATAGGTCTAAAATTCGTGGGGTTACTTGTACTACCATATTTAAAAAGGGGAATCACCTTACTATGTTTCATTAAGTCAGGAAATATACCACTTACAATACGCATTAAGCATAGCCGCTAGGTAAGGTGCGATTATGTCCAATATTCTTAATGCAAGTTTAACAGATAAACCACAAAAATCAGTTGTATTCTTAATGTTAATATATTTAAAAGCATTGATTACATCTAAAGTGTTTACTAATTTAAAACTAAATCTAGTGCTACTTTCCTGTACATTTTGTTTCAATAATGATTCGGCGACGGTAGGAGAAGAAATCAGATGTTTAGTTGTAGAAACTGGAATATTAGCAAAAAATGTTTCAAATGCTGACGCAACTTCCTCGTCAGTAGTAACTTGTTTATTGTCAATCATTTATTTAAAATCAGAATTGCGTTCAACGTTTTTTCCACATTCACTTTTGATTACGTTCCATGTCGCTTTAATTTTGTTACTTGAGTTTTTAATTTTACTTTTAATGTGTAATGCCTTGGCTGCAAAACACACTCTCTTAAATATTTTCGAATACATTTTAACAAATTTTTTAAAAGATAATGTGTGATTAAAAGATTCGACTGGTCCATCAGTTTCAACGCCCACAAGAACCATGAAAACGACACCCATGACGAAAAAGTTGATTATTTCATGATTTCGCCATCTTGGATTTACATTTTGACAGCACCATCAGTTTCAACACCCACAAGAACCATGAAAACGACACCCATGACGAAAAAGTTGATAATTTCATGCAGCCGCCATCTTGGATTTACATTTTGACAGAACCATCACTTTCAACACCCACAAGAACCATGAAAATGACACCCATGACGAAAAAGTTGATAATTTCATGCAGCCGCCATCTACCATCTAAATAAATAAAAAAAACAACCTCGAAAACCATTAAACCACACCCATGACACACATGACCCAACATGAAAAATCTTATTTAACACGAAGTGACAATTGAAGTACCAACAAATTATAATAATAACTAGCTGCCTCGACGAACTTCATATTGCTATAGAGGTAAGTATAAAATAATTAAATGTCCAAAAATTCGAAAAAAAATTTGGTGAGTCACCCTTACCGTTTAGGAATATAAAAAATGGACATCAACCGATTCTCATACCTACCAACGATACATACAAAATTTCATAATGATCGGTCTAGCCGCTGCGGAGGAGTAGGTATTGTTACAAACACTGTGACACGTGAATTTTATAAAAAAAACATGTTAAACTTAAAACAATACATCATTCTTACCTCTCAAAATCATTAGGAAGTTTAAAAAACGAAAGTTCCGGTTTTGATGATGAGTTCAAACAGCCGTATACCACGCAATACATTCGTGGCATCTTTGACACACTCGTGGAAACAAAACAAATATGTGTGTACGTGACCGCTTGTCTCGACGCGACACTCGCTACTGTAGCACTGCGAGAACCGCTTAGAGGCCTCGTAGATGCGCATGTTTGTATGCTTGTGCCGTGTTGAACGCTTTGTTCGTAGTTACCTCACTGTTCTATATGTACATTGTGCTGGCTCATCTTACTCCACCACGCTCAGCTTACTCCACCACGCTGCACCAATGCGGATTGGTGGAGGTGGGTGGGTTAGTGGCCAACCCACTGTCGGATGTTTTCAAACCGCCCATAAGGCCTCCGACAAGGTTTAACGACTACTATCCATCGATAGCAACCGGGACCGACGGCTTAACGTGCTCTCCGAAGCACGGAAACGCGCATTTAATTTACCACTAGTGGTCACCCATCACACTACCCGACCGCGCTCGTAGTGCTTAACCGAACAGATCGCTTATGATCTACACCAGCCGCTGGGCCATGCCCGCTTCCATGTTATTATAGTCATTATAATTTTCTTTCCTCGCCATGTCTTAATGCTACAACTCCCCTCAGGTAACATACACGAGCCCATTTATGAAAACAATATTTCTAAACGAGAAAACTAAAGTTTTCACATTAGCAAAAGGTTTATTAAAGCAAGAGATTCGGCGAATACTTGTTTTCCCTTAAAAAGGGTCGACCCCTAGCCCTAACTTTTCAGGATAGATTAGGGAGGGCTGAACAATTAAGCCTAAAGTTTGTGACAATAATTAATGACTTGACACTTATACGATAAAGCCTTACCTTGAGATAAAGGTATCAAGGTTCCATCTCATCGTGTGTGGTCACAATTAGGATGAATTATCGTCCTGTTTTAGAGTTGTAACACCTTTTGTGGTAATGAGTAATCCTACAGATGTCTTAAATGTGTCAGATTATAAATTATTATTAATACATTTTCTACGTTCGTATGACTACATTTTTAGCTGCATTGGTGTGACAATGATTGTAAATGAATTATGTGGCTTCTAAATCTATTTAAATAATAATGAATCACTAAATGTGTAACTAAGCGCAAAACTCAAGAACGGCGGGACCAATTTCGCTAATTCCTTTTTTGATGTATTTGTGACTGTCCGTAGAAGGTTCGTATGTAATAATGGCAGCCCTGGATACGTCCCACTGCTGGGCATGAGGCTCTACCCTTTTTGGGAGGAGGCCTGGAGCTTACTCCACCACGCTGCTCCAATGTGGGTTGGTGGAGATAAGGGTTAGTGGCCAACCCGCTTTCGGATGTTTTTCAAACTGCCCAAAAGAACTCCGACAAGGTTTAACGACGAAGAAAATATATACGAGAAGTTGTGGAGAAAATGATAAATTTTATGAAAACTTAACCACTTTAACTACTATTGTGAAAATAACTATAACTGATCACAATAATATAATATACTAGCTGTGCCCGCGACTTCATTCGCGTGATAATTTATGATTGTTCAGTATCTACCCGGACGAATTCGTGGGCGCAGCTAGTATAAAAGCCTAAGTTACGCCTAATTACATAAGCTATCTGCCAGCGAGATTAGCGGGAACCAACAGACAGACAGACAAAAATGGTAAAAAATGTTGTTTTGGTATATGTACCGTGTATACATACATATACATTTAGTAAAAAGCGGTTATTTTTATATTACAAACAGACAATCCAATTTTATTTATTTGTATAGATGTACAGACATAGATGTATAAATAATATACTTGCCACTAAATGACAGTGTTCAGCACGATCGTGTCCCGATCAGGTGGTAAGGGAGGCCCTGTAATTTCCGGCACAGAGGCATAACACCTTAGGCCTCAAGAGTGGCAACGGATCTACATTTTGACCTCTGGTTATTGTATGGATGTCTATAGACTGCAGTCATCACTTAACATCAATGTGAACTGCATGCTTGGTTGCCAATTTCATTACATAAAAAAAAGCAATGGTGAATTGCACGAACTATATAGGTCGCGCCAGGTAAAAAGAACGCTGGCGGTCAAGCTGCGCAGTAGACGATTTGTCGATCTATTTGGTGGTATGAGGTACGGCGTTTTCAATCTGCCTACCAATACACGAAACCGCAAGCGAAAGCTAGATCAAAAATAAACCAATAGGGCTAGTACTTTCGTGCGCGAGTGTACCGATGCGCGAACACATCCCTTCTACTTTCTTCCAGCGTTCTTTTTACGTGGCGCGACCTATAACAATGATTCGTTATACAAACAACGTCAGGTAAGCGGTTACCTAACCTAGCGGTTACCTACCTAATTAAATCAAAATACAATTGAAGCCATCACAATAACCAGATCTCGGATGACAAAAGCAATTTCAAACAAACGTACCCGTTTTACCTTTCCAAAGGTTCCTGTCTAAATAATTGCCGGTCATAGTCTTTTCTCGAGAGGGTTGATTGTTTGATTTCTGTAATTACTTAGAACTAACCAACCAGTTGGTAAAACCAGTGTTTCTGACGAGATACTATACCCGGACTTTTTTTTTTTTTTTTTTTATGACATCGCTATTACGCATATTGCCAGTGTCAAGTAAAACGATATTTCATATTTATTTAAGTAGCGTAAAAGTTAGTATAATTTAGTCATCAAGTATCAAGTATCAAGTATCAAGTATAAAAGTTATCAAGTATAATATGTCAGTCAAGTGAGTTACAATCAAGTTATTCGAGTAAAGCGATGGCTACTTTACCAGAACATTTACAATGAAGTTTTGGAGGCAACCTGAAAGGTCGTGTTTTCGCACTGTTATTCTATTTCACTATACACGGGCACTGTAATAAACCTATATCAAAAAAAATGCCACCAATTTTATTAAATATAACTTAAAAATACACCAAGAAAATGAAATAAAATAAGAGCACCATACGCCTCTTTCAAGGTCTACCCGGACTTTTAATTCGATTCCCAATTTGACATTAGCTACTGTCACCTTGTAAAATAATGATACCACATTAAACAGAATAGTTACGGACCCAATAATCGATATAAAATCGCGATTTTATGTTTATGTAATTATAATATTGGTGTGCCAGTTTTAAGATTTATTGTTCGATTATATTGAAAAAAATACATTATTATTTACAATAATTATTTATTCATCAGTAACCATTGCATTATTTTATTAGAAGTTAATGTTTTTAAAAAACAAAACTTACAATAAAAGAGTCCCTGATATCCCGTAAGAACTTTCTACGAATAAATAGGGCATCCTAACACTGAAATAGACCGCATTCTATATTAACCAAATTTATTCGTAGAAAAGAACGTAACTTCGCGATTCGATCGTAAAACGCCTGTAATCCCCGAAGGGGTAGGCAGAGGTAAATGCACACATTCAAGCATACATGCAAACACCCACGATTCGCCGGCTACGTTTTGGCCCATGTAACAGGTGGCGAACCTGTTGACATCTCCGGGCACATTACCAAACTTCGAGGTTATGGGCAATTGCCTGAAAATGGAAAAATGCCAACAGAAGCAAAGGATTTTACACCATAATCTCTGATAGTCCGCTGCCCAGGAATCGAACCCAGGACCCCAGCGTATTAGTAGTGGCCTGATTCGACAAGGCTACTGAGTTAAAAGAACGTCTAATTTAGAAATAATTTTAAAGATCACGAGACACATATATCTTCATGACCTCAGGACCATAATGGGATTGAAAAGTTAACGAATGAAATTGCGTGGGTTGTAAGAATCATGAGTCCTTTTTCTGTTTACCAGTCATGTATGTCATAATGATGATTTATGGACAATTTTTATTCCGTAAACTCACATTTTGATATCAAAAAATCATTTTGATATCAAAAAATCATTTTGATATCAAAATGTGAGAAGAAAATTTTCTTGTTATGCGCTATTTGATGCCATGTACGGCCCTGTAATTTCAGGCACAGAGGCATATCACCTAATGCCTCAGGAGTGGCAGCGCATCTGCATTTTGACCTCGGGTCATTGTGTGGATGTCTATAGGCTGCAGTCATCACTTAACATCAATGTGAACTGCATGCTTGTTTGCCACGTTTGTTACAAAAAAAAAATTGATGATGTTTGGCTATGTGAGAGCAGGGTCAAACAAAATGATATTTCATGGCAGAAAATAAACTGTTTTATCCAAGGAGATGGTCCACCTATTTACTCGGGATTCTGGTTGTTTTATACACGTATGTATAAATATTATTATGTTTTTAGGGTTCCGTAGTAAACAAGGAACCCTTGTAGTTTCGCCATGTCCGTCTGTCTGTCTGTCTGTCTGTCTGTCCGTCCTCGGTTTAGCGCGAAACCTATAAGTACTAGAAGCTTGAAATTTGGTACAATTATACAACTTAATTAGGCCGACAAAGTGGTAGAATAAAAATATATTTTTTTTAATTTAGGGTACGCGAGGATATATTTTTTATTTTTCGTTTTCTATACAGTGTGGGATATCGTTGGATAGGTCTTTCAAAAATATTAGGGGTGTGTAAAAATCATTTTTCGATTCAGTTAATTGTTCGTGACTTATTAAGCTTTAAAGGGCCAATTTTCGTTAGAGTCAAGTGTCCCACTCCCTACCGACTAAACGGTTGTTGTTAGAAATTCAAATGTTACGGCAATAGAAGCCTATACATATAATGAAATTAAAAGGAAAACTATCACACTTAATGTGGCTTTACAGGTTTGCGAGTTATAGTCGACCAAATGTATTTTACTCGAAAATTTCAAACAACTCCATAGAAAAAAAAAATTTTTTTTATTACTATTCTTACTCTGTAAATGCACTAAATATGGAACCCTACACTGCGCGTGGCCCGACACGCACGTTTTTTTTTAGCTAATGTAGCCATACGGCTACTTAAAATTCAAAATGAAATATAATATGTAAGGCTTCAAACGATATACGGTTACGGTTGACGACCCGGTTAGTACAGCGGTCTGATATGACCGTCTGATTCGAAGGGTCGCGGGTTCGATCCCCGCATCGGTACAAATATTTGTTTGGCCTACAGATATTTGTTTCGGGACTGTGTTTGTGTATGTGTTGTATGTATAAGACGGCACCCACGACATAGGTTTATACCTACTGGGGGTGAGTGTAAGCGAATTTATTTTTTTTATTTACAAAATTATTTATCGAATCATATTAAAGATTCTTATCTTATAATGCCAATTCTTGATACACTCCACTGCTGCCCCTCAATTTGTCGCTAGAAAAGTTGCTCCTGGTCCTGTATAATTTGAAGTTTTTTTTGACGTTTTTCTATTGCTGGTAATTGAACACTACAGCCTATGGCCTATAGATAGCTTCGGAAGTGAATGCATGCATTCAAGCACACGTATTGTCTCATGTAATAGTAGCATATTGACGTCTCCTGGCATATAATCAAACTCTGATGATGGCACTGGGAAACTACCAGAAAATGGAATAATTCCAATAAATTGTGCTTACCTACCTACCGTCCAGGTCGTACCTCGGGACCCGGTGGTCGAACAGCAATAAGCAGGTGACCTATTGCAATAAGCTATTGATCCTATTAAGCTCTTATGTCATTTTTTTTCAAACGCCGAAGCCGAAGCTTATTAACCGAGTTCAAATAACGAGAAGGTTCTCAATTCGGCCGTTTTTTTTTATGTATGTACGCGAATTTCGCCGAGATTTCTGGACCAATTTAAGTAATTCTTTTTTGTTTGATGCGGAATATTTCGAATTGGTCCCATAAAAATTTAATTCAGATAGGCTAATTAGTTTTTATTTTATGAGCATTTTTTTACTTACTTTCACCTCAGACTAGAGGAATAAGAATAGACGGTGAGTTGTCATACAGTGAGTTGAATCCACTGACGTCCTAGATAGGCCTAATGCGCATGACAACAAGATGACAACAAGTGACAATGACACATTTACTCATCGACGACACAACACAGCTGATTTACTCCTTCGTGGATACATTTTTATCATTGATTTCGTATAGTCGTGTTCAATTTGGTATCTCATTGTCATGAAGCTAAAAGAGTCAGATTTTATAAATATAACTACGTTACGAGAACCGACTTCAAAACTGAAAAGTAAGAAATAATAAAGATTTAATTGTAATTATATACTACCTATTATTTATATGTGCTATTTACTAATAGGTTTGACGTCGGTGCCAAGCCAAAATTACTAAAGTAGGCATTTCATTGTATTAAAACGTAACTTCACGCCTGAAATCCCCGAAGGGGTAGGTAAATGCATGAATTCAAGCATACATGCAAACACCAACGAATCGCCGGTTACGTTTTGTTCAGTGTATTAATTTGCTCGTATTCATATTTAAGTGATTAAAATATAATTATTTGTTTATGGCTTGGCATCGACTTCAAACCTATTGGTAAATAGCACATATAAATAATAGGTAGTATATAATTAATAATTAATTCTTTATTATTTCTTACTTTCCAGTTTTGAAGTCGGTTTTTCTTAACGTAGTTATATTTATTTTACTTTAAATAATCAACATTTTAATTTTATCTCGGCCGGACCCTCACGAATTTTAATTTGCGAAGCATATAATTTGTTATTATCTTCTTCTCTAATCCTTAATAATCTGCTTTTAATAAATTAAATTGAGCTAGAAAAGTTTTTGTCTCGTTAAGAATGAATAACAATTAATTACTTAGTGGGATCTTCATGGGGTTTAAATTACAAAATTTGTACTTATTTTTTATGCGAATACACTGCTACTGGTTGTTTTAAAATAAAAATTAGCACAAACGTTCTTGAAGACACTGTAGGTGTTCTGTAATTTTATAGTCAGAGAATTTCTTCTTTGTAAAGACTACGTAACTTCACGCCTGTAATCCCCGAAGGGGTAGGCAGAGGTAAATGCATGCATTCAATCATACATGCAAACACCCACGACTCGCCGGTTACGTTTTGGCCCATGTAACAGGTGGCGAACCTGTTGCCATCTCCGGGCACATTACCAAACTCCGGGGTACTGGGAAACTTCCAGAAAATGGAAAAATCCCAATAGAAGCAGAGATAAAGGATTTTTAACCGTTATCTCTGATAGTCCCCGACCCGGGAATCGAACCCAGGACCTCCTGCGTAATAGTAGTGGCCTGCTACCACTACGCTACTGAGGCAGGTGTAAAGACTACAACTCACCAAAATAGCGTTGCGAAGCTTCATTCACCATTTTCTACATCAGATCTGCGTTTACTTTCATATGCTGCACATCTCAAACAAATAGCTCCCATCTTTGTTAACAATTAACCCAATAGGTTCGTGTAAATGCTTGCTTGAATTTTGATACCCAATGCAAAATTAATGTACAAAAGCTAGGGATGAAATAGTGATATGATACTATCAATATTCCATATTGTACACAGAGGCAATTTCTCCGATTCTCTCAGACTCAAAGAATGGGAAGCAACTCCTCATGTATCAATATGCCGGCCATAGCAATTTTACCTTTTTGCTAAAAAACATATTTTATCTTAAAGATACCTTGATCATAATTAATACCAACGTAAAACGTATAGAGTTATGGTTGAGAGCACTACCATTTCGCGAAGGTGTCAGTTGCATTGGAGAAACACATTCCAAAAGATTTTATGAGACATTATTCTTACGTAGACAAATTAAATTTATTGCTCTGAGATACAGAATAAAAACTTTATAACAATCCTAATAATTTATAATGATGCTTGGTTCTTCGAATACTGGTGGTAGAACTTCAGTGACGGAGTTCGCGGTTATAGGCACCACCACATTACCAAATGTACTTGCCGCTAAATGGTAGTGTTCAGCACCATCGTGGTCCGGTCAGGTGGTAATAATGTACGGTCCTGTAGTTTCTGGCACTGACGCATTACACCTCAGAAGTGTTAACACATCTGCATTTTGAGCTCTGGTCTTTGCGTGGGTGTCTATAGGCTATAGTCATCACTTAACATCAATGTGAACTGCATGTTTAAAATTTTGGAATAAATGCAAAACAATAAATTTTTCTCTTTCAATTTATGTTTCAAAAATACTTTTCTCTATAATGCTCACTTATATCGAGAATTGTAAATATACACATACAGACCGCTTGTTTTTGATCGAGGTTTTGATCCAGCGGTAAACGCACCTACTTCTAATGGAATGATGATGATGATGTCAGATCAGAGATGATGTTCGTTATAAAAAAACGTATATTTTGACATTTACATAAGAACCAGAGGTCAAGGCGCAAATGCATTGCCACCTCTGAAACCTAACTTGTCGGATAGTAAAGGGGCCACATACATATTACTATCTATATACATATATGAAAATCAATTGCTGTTCGTTAGTCTCGCTAAAACTCGAGAACGGATGGACCGATTTGGCTAATTTTGGTTTTAAATGATTTTTGGAAGTCCAGGAAAGGTTTAAATTGTAAGAAAATATTAAGAAATTGAAAGGAAATAGTAAAAACCACAATGTCATTTTTCCATAAAAATAGTCCGTATCTATCAAACCTTTGACACATTATTTCATTCTGAGGCAATACGTAGTTTGCCGGGTCAGCTAGTTATATAATAAACATCCAACCGGAACACGATTGTACTGTAAATCACAGATGGCAGGCAGATTAGATAATGCGGCGGTGTCTACGCTCTCGAGCCCCGACACTGGAACCAATGAAATGTATGAATGAGGTTATTATCCCTTAAATTACCAGATGACAACAAGCTTTAATTACTTCAATTCATTTAAACCTAAAACACGGGTATCCTCACAATAAAACAGCAATTACCACACATCATTGCACATCCCAACGTTCCATTTGTACACAAAGCCGTTGGGACACATAATTAAATATCCCGAACACCAAAAAGCTGGAGTCAGCGTAATAGTGTTACACTGCCGAAATTAGCATAGTTGAATTTTGATAAGCAGTAAAACACAGAACTTTCGAGAACTCGGAGCGGTATGTTCGAACCTTTCATTAAATATTCGTTAATGACACATTAATGCACAAAACCTCACACCATTAAGTGTCAGAAACGCCGTAAATTACTTTGGATTTAACGTTTTCATTCGTGTAAAACACTTGGCTCTCCAAGTTTCCCCAACTTTTGCTTTAATTGACCCTGTCTGAGTTAAGCAAGTTTGCGGCGAAACAATTATAGTTTGAGTCCAAGGAATGTTAACTAACAAAACGGTGCTGATATTCGTTTTCTTAGTTTTGTGATTCAATTACTATTTTGGAGCGGCGTGTGGTTAGTGTGTTTTTAGTTTTAATAATGCTTGGATTGTCCTTAAAACTATGACATTTTTGCTCAGTTCAGTAGACTTTTAGTAGTTAGCCATTATTATGCCGCTGGGGTCCTAGATTATTTTCTCGTGTCAAAAGGTAAGTTCAATAGAGATCATTCCATTTTGTGGATGTTTTTCAATACCGTCTTCGGACGTATATCCACTAGTCACTATTACATGAGACAACACGTATCGGTAAAGAAAAAAAAATTATGAGTATTTGCATGATGTATGATTGAATACATTCATATACCTCTTAATCTGGTGGTAGAGCTCCAGTGATGTAGCTCGCGGGCGTAGGCACCACCGCATTACCTAATATACTTGCCACTAAATGGTAGTGTTCAGCACTATCGTGTTCCGGTCAGGTGGTAATGTACGGTCCTGTTATTTCCGGCACAGAGGCATAACACCTTAAGCCTCAGGGGTGGTAACGCATCTGCATTTTGACCTTGGTCTTTGTGTGGGTGTCTATAGGCTGTAGTCCTCATTTAACATCAATGTGAACTGCGTGCTTGTTTGCCACTTCCAATACATAAAAAAAATCTGTCTAAGTTGCGGTATTTACTTACCATCGATGCAAACTGCTTGTTTGCTGCTGTCATTACATAAAACTCGCGTCAATAGGGTTGCCTCGATTTATATAGGACACGGGGAAAATGAGGAACCATGACATATGCACGGATATATGGAAACACATATGCATGTGTCACTATTTACACTAGTTACTTTATCTTTATAATTCTGAAATGCATGCTTAATTAAGCATGAAAACTACATCACAAAAATCGCCAAATTAAAACTAACGGAAATGATACTAACCACATATAAGTGTAGGTACGAACTGTTAACAGTTTAATTTTGAACATTCAAACACAAAGTGCGGTCAAACTTATTTAATTCCATTCGAGACAGAGTCGACAAGTCAAATATTTGACTTGGCCCGTTTAAACTAATACGACCCGGAAAAAGTGAAGAAGGACAAAATGCTTAAGCAATTTCCGAAATAGACGCGACGCCTTCCAGTGTTTCAGTTCGATAATTGTATGGGACTGTAAAGTATTTTGTTGAGTACAAGAATTTATGCAGATAAGTATCAAAAATTTAATTTGCATAAGTAATTGAGCTAATATTGTAAAATTTGAGATTTTGCTGATTTTATTTTGAAATTAGGGTAGCTTTGCAGATATAAAAACTTGTATTCATGCATACTTGAATGAAAACAACCACAACGCCGTAAAGTAAATAGGTGGAAAGACAACAAACTCCATGATAACACTGTCTATTTTCTCTCGAGAGATATGCCTATATCGTTTGATTTCCGAATGTCGCAAAGAAACCAGGTTATAGCAGGCCCAGTAGTAGCTTTTTTAACGAGTTAGAAATGTCTTAGCATTCAACCGCCTCTCTAGGGAGAGAGTTATAAAGTATTGATGATGATTTTCTTAAAAATTGCTGCTTCTATCACCAATTAATAAAATAATTATCGTCAAATTTGAACTGTGATGATATTTTAACAACTTGTTAACATTCGTTACACTTTTTATTATATCAATCGTTAATTTTAATATAGGCCAAAATTCTACATCTGCCCCATTTCTTTGAACAACGGTATAAGACTGATGACTTCTCAAAAAAATACTATAAAATGGAGTTAAATTATCACTTACAGAATATAAAAGATTTGGAGATAATAATGAAACAACTAGCTATAAGAAATTAAGTATCTAGTCAGACACAAGGGCTTTGTAGGGCCTAATTAATTACAGAAATCAAACGATGAACCCTTCTCGAGAAAAGACTATGACCGGCAATTATTTAGACAGGAACCTTTGGAAGGTAAAACGGGAAGGTTTGTTTGAAAATGCTTATGTCAACGGAGATCTGCTTATTGTGATAGCTTCAATTGTGTCTTGATTTAATTAATATTTGGTTACGTTTAATGTACTTGGTATAATGAATCATTGTTTTAGTTCTTGCAATTAACAGGTATGTTGTCATTTTTTTTATGTCAAAGGATTGACAGACTAGCAGACAGCCACCACTTTGATGTGGAAACACAGGTGGCCCATCTGATGGAAAGTGGTTACCGTCGCCTATGAATATTTACAACATCAGGGGAGATGCCAACGCGCTGCCAGCCCAGAAGTACTCTTTTGACGCCTGTTTTGAAGAACCCCATATTGTAGCGGCGGGGGAACACCTCAGTTTGCACGTTCTGGGCAAGAATGAACGCGCGAATCGGGCTGTTGAGCACTGCCAAGTGTCCAATCTGTTCGGGTAGAACTTCTCTTCGGCGGGTGGTGCCATGTAGGAATGTAGACGATGGCACCAGATCGAACAGTTCATCAGAGCACTCACCATGGTTAAAGCGGTAGCAAATGCACAGGCATCCAATATCTCTGCGGAGACTCAGATCTTCGAGTCTATCTGTGATTCCTGGGTCGTTACCTATAATAATACGTCACACTCAGTGGTGTGCATTAGTTACTTGGCGTTATTAAGGCGAAGGCGGTGTGAGCCACTCCCAACAGACTCGCGGCGCAAAGAGCCTCGCGTCCTCAAACAGATATTTACTGGTGGTAAAGTTCCAGTGTAGGGACTCGAGAGCGTAGGAAGATACCACCGCATTGCCTATTATCTGCCGCCTAATGGTAGTATTCAGCACTATGGTTATCCGGTTAGACGGTAATGTTTGGCCCTGTAATAACTATCATGTACACGCCATAGCAACTTAGGTCTCACGGGTGATAACACACCTGCATTGTCACCTCTTATTCCATCGATTATTTTCCACATTCGTTACATTAAAAAAAATAAAATACTAACCCATCGGAAAGTCCAAAGTTAATTGATTCACAAAACTAAGAAAACGGATATTAGCACCATTTTGTTAGTTAACATTCATTGGAATCTAACTAAAATTGTTTCGCCGCAAACTTGCTTTACTCAGACAGGGTCAATTAAAGCAAAAATTGGGGAAACTTGGAGAGCCAAATGTTTTACACGAATGAAAACGTTAAATCCAAAGTAATTTACGGCGTTCCTGACACCTAATTGTGTGAGGTTTTGTGCATTAATGTGTAATTAACGAATATTTAATGAAAGGTTTGAACATACGGCTCCGAGTTCTCGAAAGTTCTGTGTTTTACTGATTATCAAAATTCAACTATGCTAATTTCGGCAGTGTAACACTATTACGGTGACTCCAGCTTTTTGGTGTTCGGAATATTTAATTATGTGTCCCAACGGTATTGTGTACAAATGGAACGTTGGGATGTGCAATGGTGTGTGGTAATTCCTATTTTATTATGTGGATACCCGTGTTCGTAGGTTTAAATGTGCTGAAGATATTAAAGCTGGTTGTCGCCTAGTAATTAAATTGATATCATCTCATTCCTATTATTCATTTACTAGACGTAGAGTTCTAGTGTCAGGGCTCGTGGGAGTAGCACCACCGCATTACTTAATTTATCTGCCGTGAACTGGTGATGTTTTGCACTATCGTGTTACGGTTAGATGGTAATGTATGGCCCAGTTATTACCATTTTGAGGTCATTTTTTATGTAAAGAAAGTGGCAAACAAGCATTTAGTTCACATTGATGTTAAGTGGTGACTGCAGCCTATAAACACCCACCTACACAAAGACCAAGGTCAGAATGCAGATGCGTTACCACTCCTGAGGCCTAAGGTGTTATGCCCCTGTGCCAAATTACAGGGCCATACATTACCACCTGACCGGAACACGATAGTGCTGAACACTGCCATTTAGCGGCAAGTATAGTAGGTAATGCGGTGGTGCCTACGCCCGCGTGCTCCGTCACTGGAGTCAAATTTTTTACTCCGTCACCAGTAAATAAATTTTTTTGTGTAGATGTCTATAGGCTGCAGTCATGTCATCCATGTTAAGGTGATTTACACACGGGACACGAATTGCGATGGAGACGAGTAAACTAGTCTGTACGGTCGGGCGGTGTAGTGTGAATGGTATCAACTTATTTAATAGAGAGGCCAAGCGACATGAAATCCACTTCACCGCCTACCGTGGCGCCGCGCGATCCTGTGTGTAAATCACCTAGATGATTTGTTTGCCACACTTATCAATTTAAAAAAATCACCATCTTCTTTTGCTCGAGTCGATGCTGCTACAAATTCCATCTTTTGAGAATTGTTCATGCTACATTACCCTGTTATATGCATTCTGTTACCGTATCCAATCTCAATATTTTAGTTTGTAAAGCGCCCATAGCACTGACCCGGATATATTTTTTTTTTCCAAAATCTTTTTATTATTATTTCAACCAAGGATCTGGAGATACATCCGAAAGTATTTTCAAAGTTGGACGTTCTGAAGGAGCTCAGCGTTCTGCTAGATCGCTTTGATAGCACCTCCCAACAGAGATGCGCATACGGGCCTCATAAAGATCGTGCCCATTACCTGTAACATTTGAATAATATACCTGTGACTGTTAAGCAAAATAAACAATAAAAAAATGTCCAACAATGTAGACTTTCGGCTGACATAATGGTGATTGGTTTTCCCCAAGACCCACATAGACATAAACCATATTCCAACTGACGAAGTAATGTCAAACTTACTTTATCCATCCTTCAAAATAGCACACGTATTATATGGGAGATTGGATATGTTATACTTATCCACTTG
Organism: Macrosoma leucophasiata; assembly: GCA_036365455.1. Taxonomy (NCBI): domain Eukaryota; kingdom Metazoa; phylum Arthropoda; class Insecta; order Lepidoptera; family Hedylidae; genus Macrosoma; species Macrosoma leucophasiata. Next base: position 17,029,744 of record JAWQUS010000021.1, read on the forward strand.
AAACTGGATAAATGTACAGGGTAAAAGTAACTAACCTAACACTGTTCTTTGATTCACACGTACATGACATGACGCAGTCGGTAGGATACGAACCTACGCTCCCAGTGGGAATTTGATTTCCAATCAGAATTAGCATGGGCGTATGCTCTCCAAAAACGAACAACTTACAATAAATTCATACCCCCGTTGTACTTGTATTATATATTTCAGAACGTACATGAAAGCAAACTACGTAACAAGTCAGTGGCAGTGAGCCAAAGGTTCAGCAGCTGTTATGTATTAAGTACACTTATATTTATTATTATTAATAGTGAATAGTGAACTGGCTGTGATTATGCACAGACACACCATCATTTATAATTATGGTTATTGTGATCTCTCCAAATATGGGCCTTGCTTAATACCTATAATCTGGTTGGAGTAAAATTATCCTGATATTTTATTGGTGGTAGAACTCCAGTGACGGAGCTCGCGGGCGTAACCACCACCGAATTACCTAACATACTTGCCGCTAAATGGTAGTGTTCAGCACTATCGTATTCCGGTCAGGTGGTAATGTACGGCCCTGTAATTTCCGGCACAGAGGCATAACACCTTAGGGCTCAGGAGTGGTAACGCATCTGTATTTTGACCTTGGTCTTTGTGTGGGTGTCTATAGGCTGCAGTCATCACTTAACATCAATGTGAACTGCATGCTTGGTTACCACTTCCGTTACATAAAAAAAATAAAGTTATGGGGCTCATGAGCATAGACACCACACCATTACCTAATCCAATTGCCGCTAAATGGCAGTTTTTCGCACTGTTATCACACTTTTATTTAGTTTTTAATTTTTTTCCAATTATTAGTGTAAATATCGTTAAGTATATGACTCGATGTTACTTTTAAGAAGATTTATATCGAAATTTGAGACAGTCAACACAAAATTAGCAGTTAGGGGTAAAATAAGCCTTTTTGTAAGAGTAAATAAAATAAATGTAAGAAAAATGAATGTAAAATTGTAATTGTTACATATTATTTCGTATAATTATCATAATAATTCAGGGTGAATAAAGGCTATTTTAATTTAATTAATTAATTTAAAAAATATTTAAAAACTTTTTGTATACTTAGCCATTATTATAATCTTTTAAGTTTGTCCGATTTTTTTTTACAACTTGAAAACCCTGAGGATCTAACCCCAAAATAATAAACATTTCAATTCTACCTCGGCCGCAGCCTCTCGAATCTTAATTTTCGAAGCATATAATTTGTTATTTTCTTCTCATCCTTAACAATCTGCTTTAAATAAATTAAATTGGGCTAGAAATGTTTTCTGTTAAAAACAAATTTTAATTAAATGGAATATTCATGGGTTTGAGTTTTGTAAATTAGTGCTTATTTTTTTTTTTCGATATAATATTCTCGTGTCTACTCCTCCGAAACGACTTGACCGATTCTCATGAAATTTTGTAAGTATATTGAGTAGGTCTAAGAATCGGCCAACATCTATGTTTCATACCCCTAAGTGACAAGAGTGATTCTCAAAAATTTTTTTTCAATTTCTTGGCCTTTTTTATAATGTTTCCAAGGCAATAGGAAGCTCGTCGGGACAGCTAGTTTTTCTACATTTATGAACAAGAATATACCTACTACATTCTTTTAGGCATTTGTATTCTTTTATGGTATTTAGAGAAACTTTCTTCTTTACGCTGACTACACCTAAAATGTCATCGCGAAGCAGACCATAATTTTCCAAAACATCAGATAACATTTTTCTTTCAAAAGCTACACATTTCAGCGATATCTCTCATCTATATAATAACCCAAAAATTGCTTCTTTTTGATACTCAATGCAAAATTTGCGTACAAAAGCCAAATAATATCATATCAGTATCTCATCGCTAGCTCCAAATTGCATACCCAGAGGCAATTTCTCCGATTCTCTCAAACACAAATAAAAGTCACTCCTAATGGATCAATAAGCTGGACAAAGCAATTGTATCTTTTTGTTAAAAAAAACACATTGAACTGCCGCTCGCCTCTACTTGTAAGTCAAGATGTCATGATCGCAATTTATGCCGACGTAAAATGTGTAGGGTTATGGTTGAGAGCACTACAATTTCGCTAAGGTGTCGTTGACACCAGAAGAACACTTTTCAAAGGATTTTATGAGACATTATTCTTATACACAAATACTCGTAGAATGTATTGCTTTAAGATACAGACAACGAACTTTGTCAGAATCCTAATGATGCTTGGTGCTTTGAATACAAGTTTAATATTTTGCCATTTATGCAAACCAAGAAAATTATTCTCTTTTAATTTATCTTACAAAAATACTTTTTCTTATACTTAATGCTCAATTCAAACTCTTGTATTGAAAGTGATATAATAGCATTCTACGTATATTTACGTACGCCTCTTTAAATATAAAAGATTGCCTATTTGAAAACGTTCATAAGAAAAATTTTAATTGCCCAAGAAAATATTTTCATATATCGAAATCTCTCAAAGGTGTTAAAGCCCAAAGATGTTAGGCTCGATGCTAATATATGGGACAAAAAACTGACAATACCCCTCTGGGATATTACGAAAATACACGCAATTTATGCCACAAATAAAGTACTAAGAAATGATTCCTCCATCAATTATCACTCCATCGCTTAGTTGTAATAGATAAACTATTTTTACTGGTGGTAGAGCTCCAGTGACGGTGCTCGCGGGCGTAGGCACCACCGCATTACCTAATATACTTGCCGCTAAATGGTAGTGTCCAGCACTATCGGGTTCCGGTCAGGTGGTTATGTACGGACCTGTAATTCCCGGAACAGAGGCATAACACCTTAGGCCTCAGGAGTGGTAACGCATCTGCATTTTGATCTCGGTCTTTGTGTGGGTGTCTATAGGCTGCAGTCATCACTTAACATCAATGTGAACTGCATGCTTGTTTGCCACATCCATAACATTAAAAAAAAATCTCTTATTTAAAAAGAATATATATTTTGTCTAACCAAAGTAATTTTATGCTGCCAACGTTCACCGGTTCCGATAATTGAGCCCTTCAAGCGGGCTCTTTAGTGCACTACAATTTTCCTAAGTGTCAATTGCAGTTTTGTTCAGGTTATGATGTGAGCTTCGACGTTTTCTTGTTTAGACACGGTCGTTCACTAGGATGTTGTCATTGTTTTCAGTAGCTTTTACGCTCTTTTGACTCATTTTCGTAAATCTCTATGTATTAGCACAAATATTTATCGTATCCGAGACAAATATTCATAGGTAGTTTTGGAAGTATGTGGTCATAAAAAAAATAAAACACGGATCGAAAGAAAAGATATATTTGGAGTAGACTTTTATCCAACGGTTTTTCAGATATTTTTTGTAATGAATGTGGCAAACAAGCATGCAGTATACATTTCTTGGTGTTAAGTGATGACTGCAGCCTATAGAGACCCACACAAAGACCGGTTATGCCTCTGTGTCGGAAATTACAGGTCCGTACATTGACACCTGAACGGAACACGATAGTACTGAACACTACCATGCGGTAATGCGGTGGTGCCTACGCCTGCGAACTCCGTCACTGGAGTTCTATTAAAAATTATTATAAGATGACATGTTGATGACGATGGCTGAAATGATGATGGACCTGAATGGTCGTAATCATCGTCATCAATCTAAACTAATATTATAAAGAGGTAATATTTTTTTGTTTATTTGTTTTGAATAGGCTCAATAACTACTGGACCGATTTAAAAAAATCTGTATTCGAAAGCTACATTATCCACGGGTAACATGGGCTATATTTTATTTTGGAAAAAATAAGGTTCCGTAAGATATTTGGGTTTTTCAGACACTAGGTGTAAAAAATCAACCAGAAAAGTTACTTATTTTGCGTACGCTGCCTACACTATAAAAGATATCGAGGAAGACTTTAGGCTATATCTATGTATAATCATCACGCTAAGACGAATAGGAGAGGGTAGGCAACATTACACCGCGCGAAGCCGGGGCGAGCCGCTAGTCTCGTTATAATTTTCGGATTGATGAGAGCAAACATTTTTACAGTATCTCAAAACATAACAACAAAGCATATTCAGAAATGTATGAAACCTATACCCACTAGGTATATGAACAGTATGTTTAATAACAGTTAAAATTATTCTACATTGTATTTAGCAATCAAATGTTTTTTTGGTATTCATACAACCAAGTTTTTACAAATGCCCAATTTATTTAACTTTAATTTCAAGCAGCAAATTTTTTGCAATATAATGAGATATAACAATTCCACCAGATTCTGTTGAAATCAATAATCCTCGAATTCTATTGTTGGTAATTCCCATTTTATAGAAAAAAGAAAGAAATAGTGAGGTACAACTTGCCTGTTTAATTTCATCAATACAATTAATTTTTATTGATTATACAAAGGAGATGTTGCGAGCTCAGCTCTGGTTCGTACACTACCTCAAAAAATGGGTAAATTAAAGAAGAATCCGAAAAAAATACAATTAATTTATTCAAGAATATATTTTAGAGTTACAACCACATTTAATTCAAACGATTCTATCATTTTCAATATGAATATTAGTGGCATTTGTCAAAATGACATCGCCCGCCACATTCGCCATCTTGGTTTTGAGTTGCAATTCTGTTAAGTAACTGCAAACAAAGCTAAATAAGTGAATATATGTAGTAGAAAACGATTTTTATATTGTTTTTGCCTGTTAATGATATTGTGTACAATACATGGCCGGAGGTCCATACATTTTTGCAACATCTCCTTTATCTATGATTAAATCAAAGAAATTTTATGTTTTCTTAATCCCTGGAAATATTAACGTCTTAGTCATACTGTATAATTTGAGGATACAGAATTAAACTCCTTTTATCATATCAAAGTAGATGAACTTCGTAACACTTCTATCGATAGGGCGTTAGCGCTTTCAATACAAAAGCCGGCTGCGGTCTTCAGGTCTTCAGAGCACTTCAATTTTCCTAAGTGTCAATTGCAGTTTTGTTCAACCGATATTATGAGCTTCGATATCCCCTTGTTTAGACACGTACGCTTTTATGACGACATTGTCCTGAAGTTTTTTTATGATTTTAAAGAGTTTTCGCTTAAACTGGATAGTTTGTGGCGTAAGAAGGATTTATTTCACTGGTGGTAGAGCTTTAGTGACAGAGCTCGCGGGTGTAGGCACCACCGCATTACCTCTGTCTGCCGCTAAATGGTAGTGTTCAGCACTATCGTGTTTCGGTCAGATGGTAATGTATGGCCCGGTAATAACTATCACAGAGACATAACAACTTAGGTCTCAGGGGTGGCAACGCATCTGCATTTTAACCTCTGTTTTTTATGTAGATGTCTATAGGCTGCTGTCATCACTTAACATCAATGTGAGCTGCATGCTTGTTTGCCACCTTCATTACATAAAAAAATGGATTTTGTACTCTCTTTTACTAACGGCAAGATAAGACTAAACAACTACTGAATAATATTTAAATTATGTTTCGATCTAAAGCGCTTACCTATTTATAAATTGAAAAGAATATAAATCAAAAGAATTTCCCTCCAAATGTATTCTCTTCGTACTTTCGAGTTGGGAAAATAATTATGATGAGTTAACGTTAAATAGGCTGTGAAGCATCAAAACGTGAAAAAAATAATTATGCATTATTTATAATGAATTTATTATAAGTTGTTTTTATGTAGATGTCTATAGGCTGCAGTCATCACTTAACATCAATGTGAGCTGCATGCTTGTTTGCCACCTTCATTACATAAAAAAATTGATTTCGTACTCTCTTTTACTAACGGCAAGATAAGACTAAACAACTACTGAATTATATTTAAATTATGTTTCGATCTAAAGCGCTTACCTATTTATAAATTGAAAAGAATATAAATCAAAAGAATTTCCCTCCAAATGTATTCTCTTCGTACTTTCGAGTTGGGAAAATAATTATGATGAGGTAACGTCAAATAGGCTACGAAGCATCAAAACGTGAAAAAAATAATTATGCATTATTTATAATGAATTTATTATAAGTTGTTTTTATGTAAATGTCTATAGGCTGCAGTCATCACTTAACATCAATGTGAGCTGCATGCTTGTTTGCCACCTTCATTACATAAAAAAATGGATTTTGTCGTCCAAAGTTTGCCATAATTAGTACATACGAACCTATTTAATGATTATACATTTGGGTTAAAATATACTTTTTTTATTTCATAGATTGACAGACAAGCAAACGGGCCACCTGATTGAAAGTAGTCACCGTCGCCTATGAACATTTGCAACACCAGGGGAGTTACTAAGGCGCTGCCAGCCCTAATGGACTCTTTTGACGCCATTTTTGAAGAACCCCAAGAAGGGGAGAGTCGGGCCCAGCAGTGGGACGTTTCAAGGGTTGCCATTATTAAATGTGTCTTCACGGCAACTCCCTTAAGGGATAGGCAGAGAGTGTCCAGCGCCAGATGCCCCGTCCTGTCACACCTCTCGTGCTTCTATTCATTCTCTTTATACATGCACGCCGTTCTTAGGGCTTTTGACCCCACCCTCAGGCGGTAGGTATATATTTTCATTATTCCATTATTTAATGGATGTCAATAATGTAGTTTTCACTTGATAGTGTAGTTGTTCTACTTGATAGTATAGGTTTTAGTAATCACACTAACAAATGAAGAAGAGAATGATGAAAGTAGATAAATTTACTGGTGGTAGAGCTCCAGTGACGGAGCTCGCGGGCGTAGGCACCACCGCATTACCTAATATACTTGCCGCCAAATGGTAGTGTTCAGCACTATCGTGTTCCGGTCAGGTGGTAATGTAGGGCCCTGTAATTTCCGGCACAGAGGCATAACACCTTAGGCCTCAGGAGTGGCAACGCATCTGCATTTTGACCTTGGTCTTTGTGTGGGTGTCTATAGTCATCACTTAACATCAATGTGAACTGCATGCTTGTTTGCCACTTCCATAACATAAAAAAAAAAATTATAAGTAGACGAGGCACAAGAGGTTTGTCAGAACCGGGATATCTGGCGCTCTACACTCTCTGCCTACCCCGTTAGGTACCTGGCGTGATGATACATACATACATACACTAACATAATATGCACAACATCTTTACCTACTAAAATTTGTAGTGACGCAACAAGAAGATTGTTTGTAATAAGTAAATTGGATCTCAGTATACCTACTCAGCATACCTAGTTCGCTTTTAAGTTAATGTTTGTCTCTAAATTAAGCCTGTATAACTTAACTCGTCAGGAAGCAGCCGTATGGAGCAGTCTCGTTTAGGCTTGGAACCGCTCCAAAATAGCTGCTAGATTGTTAATGAAAACATATCTATTTGGAACTTCGTATAAAAATACCTTTAATTTAAGGAATACTAGCTGCTGAAGTAAATCCATTGAGTACTTTTTTAGTTTAGCCCGGACATACATACAGACGAACAGACAAAAAATCTGAAAACTGTATTTTTGGCTTCGATATCTATTGCAGATCACGTCCCAAGTATTCTTTTAAAAAATATCCAATGTACAGTTTTGACTTTCCTACGATTTTATTAAATGTAGAGATTCCCGTGGGAATTAGTGATTTTCCCGTACTAAAAAGTAGCCTGAATGTTGGCCAGGCTTAGTATCTATACACCACAAAAAGTTTCATTCGAATCCGTCCAGTATCTTTGGAGATTAGCCTGGACATAGGGACAAACAGATAAACAGACAGACAAAAAAATTAAAAATCATTTAAAAGAGTTCTAATACTATTTTTACATCGCCCCCAATTAGTTTTTCGTAAATATATGTATACAATGTACAGACAGGTGGATTTAATTGTTTTATTATATGTATATATATATATATAGACGACTATCACGTAGAGCAGAATAGGAGACGTAGAGCATTTTTTAAAATGTTATGGAAGAACAAGTATGCTGTTCAAATTGATGTTGAGTGATGACTGCAGCCTATAGACACCCACACAAACACCAAGGTCAAAATGCTGATGCGTTACCACTCCTGGGGCCTAAGGTGTTATGCCTCTGTGCCGGAAATTACAGGGCCGTACATGCCGCCTGACCAGAACACTATAGTGCTGAACACTACCATTTAGCGGGAAGTATATTAGGTAATGCGGTGGTGCCTACGCCCGCGAGCTCCGTCACTGGAGCTCTACCACCTGTAAGACCTTTTAATTTCTATCATATTTATATTGTTCTAAGTAAACGTCTTCTTCATATCCTCATATCAGCAACAAATTTGACGACCCAGTTAGTCCAGCGGTGTAAGACGACCTTTTGATTCGAAGGATTGCGCGTTCGATCCTCGAACCGGGACAAATATTATTTTTATCCAACGGCAAGATAAGACTAAACAACTACTGAATAATATTTAAATTATGTTTCGATCTAAAGCGCTTACCTATTTATAAATTGAAAAGAATATAAATTAAAAGAATTCCCCTCCAAATGTATTCTCTTCGTACTTTCGAGTTGGGAAAATAATTATGATGAGGTAACGTCAAATAGGATGTGAAGCATCAAAACTATAATGATATTATTATAAGTTGTCGGGGCACGCGGCTGAATTAAAGAATAAACTTTCATAAATTTACTATACCAACGTCCAACGTTGAAGAATTGCAACCGGCTGTTTGGATCAAGTCTTATTAACAGCTATAGTAAATACTTATAGCACAGTCTTAAGAAAACGAACGTGTTATATGTACCTACTTATACTGTGCTTATAGTATGGAACTGAGATTTTTATATTTTGCCAACAAACTGCTTCATCAGTTTGAGGAGATTTTAGTATAAGTTAACTTAATTATACAACGTGTAACAGGATTAAATATACAACCCGATACTAGTTTGTTCGGAATTGACAACTTAAGCGATTTCAGATATTTTTAATATAGGTAATAATTTGTCCCAAAAGTAATTAAAATTAAATAAATTATGGTTACCCATTTGGTGAACAGAACTTGAACTCGTTGAGACGTGTATTTTATTATAAAAAATAATTTAAGAAATAAAATAGAAAAAATGAATCTTATTATTAACCAGTGTTAGATAAAGGTGTGCTTGTGTGAGTAGGTTTGTGTTTTATGTGCGGCTGTAGGTAAAGGTAGGGTAAGTATGCGTAGGGTGTGCATACCTACTGTTCGTACAAATTGAGGACAACTTGTTTATTAAATAAGAAATAATAAATACATAAACATGTCATTTCAGTTCATTTATTATGACTATAACTCGATTTTATTTTCGGGGTGTTTGACAGTGTGCGTATACCCGTGACATGTTGTATATGTGTGGCCGAATAAATAAAATAAAAATCGAACGAATTCGATTATTTCAATATATTTTTTCATACTTTTTCTATACCTAGTGTGAGTGTAAGAGCTATAATAAGCAATAATCAGCATTCAACACGGCCAACAAATTGTAAAGTTACAAATCACGCCCCGGAAGCGGCTCGCGTGAGAATTACTATCGGGTTAAATTTCCAGCCATAGTAATGTTAGTTCTATTGCCTACAAAATAGAACACATGTTTAATAGACGATAACACTGATACGGTATCAGTGGAAACATTGTTCAATTTGCTTGTTAGTCGGGATGTTTACGCAGGGCAGCATTATCAAGTGTTTGATGGATATTGTGATTTGCTCTGGGATTTTTTTCGGTTACAAGTCTGAAAACCAGCCAAGTGCTAGTCGGGCTCGCGCACGAAGTGTTTCTTACCATCATGTTTAATTTTTTTTTAGCAAAAATACGAAAAATTACTTAACTTGTTTGCATATATTTATTTGTCATATTATTTGCTTGACGTTTTTTGTCATACTGCATTGATAGTCTCATAATTTTTCTTCGGAGTTCTTTTAGTCTAATAAAATTTTGAGTCGCAATTAAAATACGATTTTATGCAACCCAATATAGACTACAACCGATTCTTATACCTACCAAATAAACACACAACATTTCGTAATTATCGATTCAGCTGTTTCCGAAATAAATAATAAAATTTCGCAAAAATGTTGTATGACAGAATGGTTTCCCTTTAAAATTAAATTTTAAATTAAACTCTTTCCAGAATATCATCGTACAATAACTTTTTAGTTCTATAGGTTTTTGTCACTTTGTTCTCGATGGACGCCTAAACTACTGAACCGATTTTAATTAAATTTGCTCATCGTGTGCAATTTGATCCAACTTAAGAGATAGAACAGTTTCTATCTCAATTTATAGTCGCAATAATGTTAATATATTCTTTTTTTTTTTATACAAAGACTATCTTATACACCATTAATATAATTGACAATCCGTCATTATGAACCTACATAACCACAAATGTAGAAAAAACTATATAACCATGCCAAACTTCATATATATATGTATCTTTACGCCTAACGGGGTAGGCAGAGAGTGTGGAGCGCCAGATATCGCGGTCCTGACACACCTCCCGTGATTCATCTACCTTCATCATTCACTTCATACACGCACGCCGATTCCTAAGACTTTTGACCCCACCATCAGACAGAACCGACCTATTTGGTCATGGTAAGTCAGTCTTGTAGGTATATCTGTTTAGTCATTCGCTCATTCGACATTCTTTCTATATGCCCGAACCATTGAAGCATGCCTTTTTTCATTTTTACACCGATTTTATCATTATCACAAAGCCGCTTTTTAACATCTTATTTTTCATTTGAAAAATCTTTTCATACATAATGTATGTGTATTGTGTGTATGTTATCTTCACACCAAGTTCCTGACGGGGTAGGCTGATAGTGTAAAGCGCCAGATATCCCAGTATTGACACACCTCCCGTGCTTCTTCTGAATTCAAAATTCTCTTCATACATGCACGCCTATTGCTAAGGCTTTAAAAAACCCCACCCTCAGACAGCTTCATTGTTCAAAGGTCTTTAACTAAAATATATACATGTAAGAATTATCGTATAGTTATCTAATCTTAATCTAAACGAATATTATAAAGAGGTAATATTTTTTTGTTTGTTTGTTTGTAATGAATAGGCTCAAAAACCACAAGACCGATTTAAAAAAATTTTTGACTATTCAAAAACTACATTATCCACGGGTAACATAAGCTATATTTTATTTTGGAAAACATAGGGTTCCGTAAGATATTTGGGTTTTTCAGACACAAGGTGTAAAAAATCAACCAGAAAAGTTACTTATTTTGCGTACGCTACCTAAACTATAAAAGATATCGAGGAAGAGTTTAGGCTATATCTATGTTTAATCATCACGCTAAGACAAATAGGCGAGGGTAGGCAACATTGCACCGCGCGAAGCCGGGGCGGGCCGCTAGTCTATAATATATAGAAATAGTTGTTGTTCGTTAGTTTCCCTAATATTGTGAGTGTAAGCGTATTTTTTTATATTTACTGTAATGCGATACGAATATGCGACGGGTCAGCTTGTCAACGATAAAAATTTGATGATGATACAATGACTCTTGAAAAAAATGATATAATATAACAGAAGTAAATATGTATCAATTGTTATTTATAAGTGAGAAGTGTAACAAGTATGGCGCATAAAGTCGCAATAGTGACTGGGTCTAATCAAGGTATAGGATTAGCTACTGTCAAAGAGTTGTGTAAAAGAGGCGTAGGTGTAGTATATTTAACTGCTCGTAGCGTAGAACGGGGGAAACAAGCAGTGGATGAACTGAAAAAAAATGGCTACCATCCACATTTTCATCAATTAGAAGTAACTGATAAAAAAAGTGTAAAGGCTTTCGCTGATCACCTGAAAAAAAATCACGATGGTATAGATATTCTCATTAACAACGCTGGAGTATCCACTCAAAATTTCTCAAAAACAACCTTTGAAGATTCCAAACGCGTTGTAGATACTAATTATTTTGGCATCCTCAACATTCAAGAATATTTATTCCCACTTCTAAAGGACGATGCAAGAGTTATCAATATATCCAGCAATTGTGGCCATATTTCCAATCTCAAGAACAAGTACTGGATTGATCGTCTTACTAAAGATGACTTAAAACTTGAAGATGTAAACGCATTTGTAGATTGGTATTTAGAATCCGTGAAGAATGACACACTAAGGGAAGAAGATTTTGCCGAAAAATCGGTGATCGCTTACAGAATATCAAAAGTAGCGGTTTGTGCTTTGACTAGGGTTCAACAAAAGCGAGTGAATCGAGGAATTTCAGTTAATTCTTTGCATCCTGGTTTCGTCCGAACTTCCATGACTAAAGGATTTGGAGAATTAACTATAGAAGAAGCAGGTATAGCACCAACGTATTTGGCATTGGATATTGATCAGTCAGCGAAAGGTAAATATTTTTGGTTTGACAAAACTGAAAAAGATTGGGCAGATTCAAAACAGGGTTTATATGGAAAGACTGACGCTTTTCTAGAAATGCTCGAAAAAAGTGGACAAATCTATTAATTCGGCATACGTCATCTTCTTCTTAGTATACAAAATTCTTGTGTTTGTAATAATACTCCTCCGAAACGGCTGGACGTGAAATTTTGCGTATATATTTCATAAATCTGAGAATCTGTCTGTAGTCTAATTTTTGTAATAGTAAATGGTAAGGGTGATAGTCGCTAAAATTTTTGAAAAGAATTTTTTTTATACTTATATCTAAGGCGATATACGAGGTTCATCCGAGCAGCTACTAATTTTGTAAGATTAAAGTTAAGTGGCTATGAAAAAATGTTTTATTATACGTCTCTACACACTTGAAAGCTTACTTTGTTTCTTATTTACTTTGTATGTATACATGTCATGTCATGTAAAATTTTTTCCTTATCATAACAGTAAATTTCATCTCTTTAATTTTATATACTTACAAAGATAACTAACAATACAACCCTTCAGATGCAAGGATATGCTGTGATGAGTAAAACGCTTACTTGTGAACAAATAGAAAAATTCTCTAGGCGACTTCTACAAATTTCGTCCTAATAGTTTCGGGAATAAAAAAAGGAAATAAATAGTTATTAAAAGGTGGTCGCCTTTAGCTTTGAGGTGGTTATGAATATAATTGGAAAAGGCAAAATAGAAATAACACAAAACTATGGCGTTGTGCGAAAAGAACACGTGTAATGCATCTCTAATAAAAGAAAAAAAAAGTCTTTTATTTCAATTTCACCCGAATGTACTCTATGTATGGATTTTTAACAATGACCGGCCCGTTGGGACGTAGATGATTTTTGATTACGGCCGAATGGACTCCATTCTTTTTGGTCCGTTCATACTAAGTACCCAAGTAAGATTTTCGATCTGTTATTTTGTTTTTTTTTTTTTGTTTGGTTGTGGGCAAGAACAGGTACACATAGAATGGATGGACAAGATATAAACGACTGTAAATGACAATACAGGTTGTAGTGGTTAATAGAAATGTCGAAAAATATTCAAAATATTCTTTCAACATCACAAAAAAAATCAGTCAAACTGTGTCATAATACTTTCTAGATCACTGTTGTCGTACAACGATTGATACAAATAGTTTTTATGTGAAACAAAACAATAATAAAATAATTATATTTTAATACAAATAGTTTTTCAATAATAAAATAATTACACCTCATAACAGCTGTTTTGTAACGACACTATGACAAATTATTCAATTTGATTTTTGCATGCACGCTTGGAATACTGCGGCATAGTGCCCCACTAATTCATTTTAATAAAATCAACGACGATTTGCAACATCGTCTTCAAGTATGTTATTAGTCAAGGTTACACAAAATTATCTTGAATTTCCACCAACTAACTTGCCTTGAACAACACATTTACGTAAAAGATAAGATATTACACAATGATATTCCTACTAATCAAAGATAAAATTAGATATCAGTATAATGATAGGAGACCTGTTGAAAAAAAATATATAATGTATTAGAAGTAAGTATATATCAATTGTTAATTATAAGTGAGAAGTGTAACAAGTACCTATGGCGCATAAAGTCGCAGTAGTGACTGGGTCTAATCAAGGCATAGGCTTTGGCACTGTCAAAGAGTTGTGTAAAAGAGGCGTAGGTGTAGTATATTTAACTGCTCGTAGCGTAGAACGGGGGAAACAAGCAGTGGATGAACTGAAAAAAAATGGCTACCATCCACATTTTCATCAATTAGAAGTAACTGACAAAAGAAGTGTAAAGGCTTTCGCTGATCATTTGAAAAAACAGCACGATGGTATGGATATTCTCATCAACAACGCTGCAGTATCCACAGAGAGTTTCTCAACAACAACCTATGAAGATTCAAAACGCGTTGTAGATACTAATTATTTTGGCATCCTCAACATTCAAGAATATTTATTCCCACTTCTAAAGGACGATGCAAGAGTTATCAATATATCCAGCAATTGTGGCCATATTTCCAATCTCAAGAACGAGTATTGGATTGATCGTCTTACTAAAGATGACATAAGAATCGAAGATGTAAACGAATTTATAGATTGGTATTTAGAATCTGTGAAGAATAACACACTCAGGGAAGAAGATTTTCCTGAAACATCTGTGCTCGCATACAGAATATCTAAAGTAGCAGTTTGTGCTTTGACTAGAGTACAACAAAAGCAAGTGAATCGTGGCATTTCAGTGAATTCATTGCATCCTGGTTTCGTTCAAACATCCATGACGAAAGGACTTGGTACATTGACAAAAGAAGAAGCAGGTATAGCACCAGTATATTTGGCATTGGATGTTGCGCAGTCAGTGAAAGGAAAATATTTTTGGTATGACAAGTCTGAAAAAGATTGGACAGATTCTAAACAGGGCTTGTATAGTGTTGGTAAATTAAAAGATATGCTTGAAGAAATTGGACAAATGTTTTAATTCTTCGTCATTAATTTGTAGCATTAAACGTTTGAAGATAGTAATATGTTTATTATTACACTGTTACGTAGTGCGAAGCCTCATTTTTTTTTACCTTATTGTGTTTTCATTAATTAAAAGTTACACTTCCTTATATTTCACCAGTTTACAAATAATTTTGTTTAAGTAGGATTAATTCGAGGACAATTCGAGGACGATATTATAGTCATGGCAGAGTCGCTGGAAGATCTCAGCACAATGCTCGAAAACCTCAATCGAGTGTCCCAAAGAGTGGGCCTTAAAATGAACATGGATAAGACCAAGGTCATGTGCAATAACCTTGTATCGCCCACTCCAGTGTCCGTTGGGAACTCGATCCTCGAAGTTGTCGACGAATATGTCTATTTAGGACACACCATACATACTAGGCAAATCGAACTTCGAGAAAGAGGTTATTCGCCGAATCCGATCCTCGGCTAGGCAGCGTTCGGGAAGTTAAGGAGCGTTTTCTCGTCTAACATCCCGCAGTCCTTGAAGACAAAAGTCTTTAATCAGTGCGTTTTACCGGTGATGACCTACGGTGCCGAGACGTGGTCCCTCACTATGGGTCTCGTACGAAAGCTCCAAGTAACTCAGCGGTCAATGGAAAGGGCTATGCTCGGCGTTCCCCTATTGGATCGAATCAGAAATGAGGAGATCCGTAGGCGAACGAAAGTCGCTGACATAGCCAAGCAGATTTCCAAGCTGAGGTGGCAATGGGCAGGGCACATAGCTCGGAGAACCGATAGCCGCTGGGGCAGAAAGGTTCTCGAGTGGAGACCACGTATCGGCAAACGCAGCGTAAGACGTCCACCTGCAAGATGATCAAAGCTGCAGGTAACCGCTGGATACACGTCGCTTCCGATCGGTCGGCATGGAGGTCATTGGGGGAGGCCTATGTTCAGCAGTGGATGTCCTATGGCTGATATGATGATGAGGATTAATTCAAAGTTCTAACAACATTTAATAAGTACTTGGTATCTCTCGTCAGAAGGGGGAATCAATTTGAACCCCGGACCTTTAGCAGGCTTGAACTGAGACATCGGTCCATCACGTAGAGCCCCTTTCGAGAATTTCGATTTTATTTATAGGCCTTTCTCCACTAGATATATCAATAGTTGATATAGACACAAACAGGTCCAGCTAGTAGCGCGGCTACGGGGTACCACCCGAGTGGGGATGACACTCAGCAGTAAATCGTTCTAATCAATAGGTATGTGTGTGTATCCCACCAATATAATTGCTATAAGACGGAAACACCTTTTAAATTGAGCCAGAATTATCTCTAATTGAGTTCATATTTTCCGTTTCATCAAGTAAATTAAAAACATAAATATACTCTTTCGTAATAATTTATTAATATGATTAAACCTATTTATGTCTTGGCATGACATGACATATATTCATTACGACCCAGTAGTTTTAAACGATGAATCAATGTTTGCAAAATTATTGCAATATAGCTTTTATTACAACTGGATATGTTGCATAGTTTTACATGTATCAGTTCTTCTTAGAGTGTTATCGGATAGCAGTTATTATGTTTTGAAGTGACAAGATCATTACAACTGCTGAGATAACGTTAAGGTCAAGCTATCCTTAACAATGAAAATACAACATCATGAATAAGATTGTACATAATCTATACTACCTATACTTCTATACTAATACCTATTATAAAGAGGCAACATTTGTGTTTTAGTATGTATGTTTGGGACGTTACACACAAAAACTAAAGACCGATTTTAGGAATTATTTCACCATTAGAAAGCTACTTCATCATCTAGTGACATGGGTTATATTACATTTAAAAAAAAATTGCGACTCCTAATAAATATTATAAAATGATTATAAATTACCTAAAATAACACCTAAACCATGTACATGAAAGCAGTAAAACTTTGAACTTTGAATATTCAGAAACATTACCCAGACTTGGGCTTTAACACAACGTCAGTTATTAAAACTTAGATCATGCCAGAGGGGAATCGAAAGAAGTATGACAGGCGTCACAATAAAACATCGCAAAAGAGGTGGGTAAGACACGTGACATTAATGATTGGCGAGTGCTATATTTTGTACTTTATTTGCGACATTATTATATATGCTTGCGCTGTTTTAGATACACCAGCATACATGTCAAGAGAGTGATGAAAATAGAAAATACAGACTTTTTGGATTTCACGCTAGCTGCTAATATTCTATTCCGTGCGTTTTCAAATATTTTGTTTTTATATTTTACACTTAAACTTTTGGCATCATAATAATGCCAAAAGTTTAAGTTTCAAACTGTAATCTATTGTTGTGTTACTTCCGAGTTCATAAAAATATATGACTTAAGGTAGTCGTTCACTTCCCCTTAAACAATTATCTACATTTGATATGATTCATCAAAATCCGCACAAGACATACTTAAATGGAGTCTTTCTAATAATAGTTCTAATTATAAACATGGCGCTCAAAGTTGCAGTAGTCACTGGCTCTAACAAAGGTATAGGATTTGCTACAGTCAAAGAATTGTGTAAACGAGGCGTTGAAATTGTGTACTTAACTTCACGGGACCTCTCGCGCGGGAAACAAGCTATTGAAGATTTGAAGAAAGACGGCTTTAACCCTATATTGTACCAATTGGAAGTGACCGATAAAATCAATGTAAAATCATTTGCCGAATATTTGAAAAAACAGCACGGTGGTATAGATATTTTGATAAACAACGCCGGCGTTATTACTAGAAATTTCACAAAAACCACATACGAGGACTCCAAACACGTAATTGATGTCAATTATTTTAGTATCCTCAATGTACAAGAATACCTATTCCCAATACTAAAAGATAATGCAAGAGTTATTAATATTGTAAGTGATTGTGGTCACATTTCCAATCTAGAGAACAAATATTGGATTGATCGTCTCACTCACGAAAATCTTTGTGTTGAAGATATAAATGCATTTGTGAATTGGTTTTTGGAGTCAGTGAAAAATAATAATCTTAAAGAAGATGACTTTGTGGAGATGCCGATGCTTGCATATAGAATATCTAAAATTGCCCTGTGTGCTTTAACAAGAGTTCAACAAAAGCAGGTGGATCGTGGAATATCAGTGAACTCCTTGCATCCTGGTTTCGTCCAAACTTCGATGACTAAAGGAGTTGGTCAGCTGACAATGAATGAAGCAGGTATAGCACCAGCGTACTTAGCTCTAGATGTGAATCAATCTGTAAAAGGAAAATACTTCTGGTTTGATAGGACTGAAAAGGACTGGGCAGATCCAAAACTTAAATTGCATTGTGTGTTTGAATGTGTCCGAAAATTGCTAGAAGAGAGTGGCCAATTGTAAATATAAAATTAAACAACAACTTTTTTCTAGTTAAGGTTTTACGTTTCTTCGAGTTTATGAACCAATTTTATAACAGGCAAAAGTAATACATATGTACTTCACGCCAGGCAGAGAGAGTGGAGCGCTAGATATCCCAAAGAGAATCCAAATTCAAACACAACGTTAACACATACATCATACGAGAATAACACTGTGCAAAAGGATTAAAACATTTTGAAATATTTTGTGCAATAGCAATGAGATTTTAAAGTTTTCTTTATTGATAACTAACCTAGGTTAATAATATTGCATTACTTTTGAAATATATATGGAACTCTGCAAAAAAGACTTTTAATTTATAATCTATATACAAATAGTGAATCTTTAATGAACTTCTATTATATCTATAATCTTTAGTGAACCTTATCACTAATCTAGCCTAATGGTTTCACAGTTTTTTACAAGTTCAAAGCGCATAATTTTATTTCTTGTTCAGCCTTTGTGAGTCAATTTCTCCTGCACACCACAATTAATTATTCATTGTTGGATTAGTAGGTACCTACTCAATGTAGTGGACTGTCCAGATCGATTAACTATAATTAATTAACATTATATTTAACATAAATATAAAATATTTATAATAATAATAATTTATTCATTCGGATCGATTACAGTTCCATTTGTTTGTAATCTCCAATCCAGTATCTCCAGATAAGCGATTCTATTTTACTGGCTGTCACCAGTAATAAACAGTTGGAGATACCTCTGATTCTGTACATTAGTGAAGTTATCTTTTGTCGCATTACTGTCTGGAAAGATGAAACACCAAACTCAGCGAACATGCCAGAAGCACTACAGAACCTTGGCAGTCCCATAAGTGATCTAAACCCATTGTCATAATGGACTGTGATAGTTTTGGCTGCCATCTTCGTGTAACTGACCCACAGACTACATGAGTAGAAAGATTGGGTAAATTATTTGAGTAAAGTAACTTTAACGTCACCAGAGTTTCGTGCAAATCTGCGTGCAACTGTATTTTATCTTATTATTTTTTTATTTATATAACGCCTTAAAAAATAATATAGTCTAACAGCCAACGTTCTCCGCCTCCTGTCTACATGAACCACGGAGTTACACCGTACCCTAAATACTTTAATATTCAAACTCAAGTTATTTGAATATAAAAATTAAATAAATGTAATAATAACAGCCGTTTTTATTCCCCTCTTTATTCCCGAAGTTACTACGCATATTTTTTTTTAAAACAAACAGGTATAGTTATTCATCCGTAAATTACCATTTTTTTAATGTTATGTTCTGATTCTGATTCTGATTCTGATTCTGAACCTATATCACGCTTTTTGCGCTGCTCTAATTACTGATACAAAGAAAAGAAACTTGCAATTTATTTTTGTTTCATTTTGTAATGACGGTAGCAAACAAGCATGCAGTTCACATTGTTCACTATAGACACCTACAGAAAGACCAGAGGTCGAAATGCAGGAGCGTTGCCACCCCTGAGACCTTACTTATTAATATTAGGTCTCTGTTATAGCTATTACGGAGCCATACATCTAACCGGAACACGATAGTGCTGAACACTACTGTTTAGCGGCTGATAAATTAGATAATGCGGTGGTGCCTACACGTGCCATTACATTTATAGCGAACATTATCTATTGTTATGTCTCTATATTGTTAATTCTCAGTTCACGAGCTTGTGATAAGTCCTACACTGTACCTTAACAATTATCTTTATCTGATACCTATATGATATCTACAATGCAATGCTAACAACCGGCCTTTTTGGATCAGTCTTAAAAATGACGTCCAGAGTTGCAGTCGTTACCGGGTCTAACAAAGGTATAGGATTTGCTATAGTCAAGGAGTTATGTAAACGAGGCGTTGAAGTTGTGTTCTTAACTTCACGAGACATCGCGCGTGGGAAACAAGCTATTGAAGAATTAAAAAAAGAAGGCTTTAACCCTTTATTCCACCAATTAGATGTAACTGATAAAATCAGTGTGAAAACTTTTGCTGATTATTTGAAAAAACAGCACGGAGGCATAGATATTTTGATTAACAATGCTGCAGTGATCCCACAAAATTTCCGCGAGAATATCTATGAAGAATCGAAGTACGTGATTGATACAAATTACTACAGCTGCTTCATTGTTCAAGAATATTTGTTTCCAATTTTGAATGACAACGCAAGAGTCATAAACATTTCAAGCGACTGTGGTCATATTACTAATCTTAAAAATAAATACTGGATTGATCGTCTAATAAAAGAAGGTGTTAAAGTGGAGGACATAAATGCATTTGTTAATTGGTTTTTGGATTCGGTGAAGAATAATACAGTGAAAAGTGAAGATTTTAAGGTGACTGCAATTCTTGCTTACAGGATTTCAAAAGTAGCTCTTAGCGCGTTGACTAGAATCCAGCAAAGAGAAGTGGGTCGTGGAATTTCTGTGAATTCCTTGCATCCTGGATTTGTGCAGACTTCTATGACTAAAGGACTTGGTTTATTGACGATTGAGCAAGCGGCACAAGCCCCAGTATTTTTAGCTCTCGACATAGATCAGTCTGTAAAAGGTAAATATTTCTGGTTTGATAAAACAGAAAAGGAGTGGACAGATACAACTTTAGAATTATTTTCAGCGGAAGATTTTAAGAACTTCGAAAGAAATATAAAAGAAACGTTCGGTGCTACGTAATACATATTTTATAAATTTTGGGTTGAGTGTATTTTGAATTAATTTTATGATTTTTTGTTAATTTTGGTACATATTTAAAAATAATGAGTAAATAAATTTTGAATTTATTTATTTTGTCGCCTTTGTGTACAGGGAATTATAGGTCTAACTTACTGTAATCATAGCTAGCTCTTTTGTATACGAATGAATATCGTAAACCAATATTATTGGAATGAACCGGATCTAAAATATTTTCTACATACCTACTGACCCTTTTGAATTAATGTTTCCTCTTCAAAATTAATGTTCACAAGCAACGACGAAATAGGCTGTCCTGTTTCTGAAATAGATTGTTGCACTTACAAATTTTATTAACAATCTTATTGTTACCTTATTTCGAGGTTAGTAAATATCACTTTCGCTTGCCATGCCTTTCAAAGGGGCGGTCAAGTCGGTAGTTGGAAATGTATAACAGTTCACAGTATTAACTGAGTTGTTTCCTGGGTTGAATCGTTGACACCTCCACTCCATTTGATAAGGCAATGTCATTGTTGTATTGTTTGTTCGTGAAAATGTTAATCAAAAACACACATATATAAAAAGACATAAAACACATATTTATTTTTTAAGCCATGAAGTGAACAAGCAAGCTGAAACAAGCATACAGTTCACTCCCACATCCCACTGCAGAATCATTTCGTTCATCCAAATATGCTGCAAACCTAATTTTACGCATATTTATAATCTAGAGAATATAAGTATATATCCACATATAATATTAGGAAAAAAGGCATGCTCCGATGGTTCGGGCATATAGAAAGAATGTCGAATGAGCGAATGACTAAACAGATATACAATGCGAATGTGGATGGTTGCAGAGGCCCAGGAAGACCAAGGCTGACCTACCATGACCAAATAGGTCGAGTTCTCTCTGATGGTGGGGTCAAAAGTCTTAGGAATCGGCGTGCATGTATGAAGAGAATGATGAAGGTAGACGAGGCACGAGAGGTTTGTCTGAACCGGGATATCTGGCGCTCTACACTCTCTGCCTACCCCGTTAGGGACCTGGCGTGAAGATACATACATACATACACATATAATATTCCTTATTTATTTTTATTATGCTAATTAAAAATAAATTAGTAGCAAGCTAAACGTAATAAGCCAAAAAAATCGATTCTAATCCTATCCCATCCAATTAGGTAAATATATGATTTATATTTATTTACCTAAATAAAATAAAGTTACTTGGCTTTAGCATATCAAACAACGTAAACAAAATATTCATTTCTGTTATGACCTGCGTCAAATAGAGGAAAACGAATATAAACCACAAATCTTTTATTCACATAAAACGTCTCTCATAGAAAACTGTAAGATCAATACCCATTCAGTGCCTTACCAATTATTTTCCCGGTTCCTCATCTCTCATTTCGTTAGTAAATAGAAGAGTATCGATGCTGGGTAGACTTTGAAACTTATTAGTTTACGTAATCCAATACGTTGTTTGGTTTATGAAGGAAGAACACAAACGCGGCAGTTAGGTTTTATGTTCTTCGTATACTCTCGCTTCGCACAGATCGTGGTCCACGACTAAATAATTGGACTGTCAACTAGGATACGGTTGTTT
Organism: Macrosoma leucophasiata; assembly: GCA_036365455.1. Classification (NCBI taxonomy): domain Eukaryota; kingdom Metazoa; phylum Arthropoda; class Insecta; order Lepidoptera; family Hedylidae; genus Macrosoma; species Macrosoma leucophasiata. Next base: position 17,052,233 of record JAWQUS010000021.1, read on the forward strand.
CTAAGTATATTGTTTTGTTCAGCAAAAACAATTTCATGTTACGTCTCGGAAAGTTTTAATAGATTTCCGACCGGACTACCGGTTATTATACGGACTTTTACTGAGGTCCATTTTTTTTTTTTTTTTTTTTAATGTAATGGAGGTGGTAATCAAGCATGCAGTTCACATTGATGTTAAGTGATGACTGCAGCCTATAGACACCCACACAAAGACCAAGGTCAAAATGCAGATGCGTTACCACTCCTGAGGCCTAAGGTCTTATGCCTCTGTGCCGGAAATTACAGGGCCGTACATCCATACTGAAAGATTATTTTTTTATGTAATGAGTGGCAAACAAGCATGCAGCTCACATTGATGATATGTGATGACTGCAGCTTATAGACACCCACACATAGACCAAGGTCAAAATGCAGATGCATTACCACTACTGAGGCCTTATGGCTCTGTGTTGGAAATTACAGGGCCTTACATTACCACCCGACCGGAACACGATCGTGCTGAACACTACCATTTATCGCCAAGTATATTAGGCAATGCAGTGGTACCTACGCCCGCGAGCTCCGCTATAGCTCACTGGAGCTCTACCACCAGTAAGAAGAAGATAAAATATTTTAAGTTCATTCAGAAAAGCTAGTTACGGGATTAATATTATATAGGCAAACTGCGCCAGTAGCTTAGTGGTAGCAGGCCACTACTACTTCGCTGGGGTCCCGGGTTCGATTCCTGGGTCGGGGGATATTAGAGATAACGGTGTAAAATCCTTTATACTTTAACCCCCCTCAAAAGATTACTTTTGTCGGCCTAAAAAAAAAACGTATCTTCACGCCTGTAATCCCCGTAGGGGTAGGCAGAGGTAAATGCATGCATTCAATCATACATGCAAACACCCACGATTCGCCGGTTACGTTTTGGCACATGTAACAGGTGGCGAGCCTGTTGACATCTCCGGGCACATAACATGGGGGTCAATCCCCGCACCAGGACAAATGTTTGTATAATAATAATAATGGCAACCCATTATACGTCCCACTGCCGGGCACGAGTCTCTCCCCTTTTTGGGAGGAGGCCTGAAGCTTACATCACCACGCTGCTCCAATGCGGATTGGTGGAGGTGGATGGGTTATTGGCCAACCCGCTGTCGGATGTTTTCAAACACCCATAAGGCCTCCGACAAGGTTTAACCACTGCTATCTATCGATAGCAACCGGGACCGATGGATTAACGTGCCCTCCGAAGCACAGAAACGCGCATTTAATTTGCCACTAGCGGTCACCCATCACACTACCCGACCGCGCCCGTAGTGCTTAACCGAGAAGATCGCTTACGATCTACACCAGCCGCCGGCCATGCGCGTATCAGATATTTGTTTCGGGTCTGGGTGTTCGTGTATGTGTTGTTTGTATACTCGTATAACGGCACCCACGACACAGGTTTATACCTACTGTAGGGCAGTGAGTGTAAGCGTAAAAACAACTAATTTCGGGGTACTGGAAAATTGCCAGAAAATGGGAAAATCCCTTTAGATCCAGAGATAAAGGATTTTACACCTGGACACCTGAATCGAACCCAGGACCTCAGCGCATCAGAAGCGGCCTGCTACCACTTGACTACTGAGGTAGTTCATTACATAAATGCTTAATTCATTTATTTGAAAATAAATAATATAAAATAATTGTTTTTTTTTTATGTAATTGAAGTGGTAAACAAGCATGCAGTTCACATTGATGTTAAGTGATGACCGCAGCCTATAGACACCAACACAAAGACCAAGGTCAAAATGAAGATGCGTTACCACTCCTGAGGCCTAAGGTGTTATGCCTCTGTGCCGGAAATTACAGGGCCGTTACCACCTGACCGGAACACGATAGTGCTGAACACTACCACTTAGCGGCAAGTATATTAGGTAATGCGGTGGTGCCTACGCCCGCGAGCTCCGTCACTAGAGCTCTACCACCAGAAACACCATATGCCACCATTAACACATACTTGTGAAATAAATAAAATAAAATAATCAATAGCTGATGTAAATTTGTTCTAGATTATTCTAACATCATGTTTTGTAAAGTCACGCTTATCGGTATAAGTAATATTTATTTCTAGTGTTTACCACATATTATAACACTAACATCATTATATTTAATCTAAGCACTAATTAGCGTCAACATGTTTCCGTATTTCTCAAGTATCTAATCATCTTCAAAGTTATCTATAGATAGCACATCCACTAATGTATCTAATAATACGAGTATATATTATGTGTTTGCACATTGATTATAATATATTATAAGTAAATTTTCACTTTATTTTTACAGATACACGAGATTTTTACAGATCTAGAAAAAAAATTGTGGAACGATTAGTATCAAATATTTGATTACTTTATGTCAGCTATACTCTAACCCCCTTATTCATAAACGTACTTTAGATACATTTTAGCTACAAAATGCTTTGTCTTTGTCAGTTGCATTGTCAAATGTGCAGGATAGAAAGAGACAAAGCAGAGATTAGCAACACTTTAGCTAAAATACGTTTATGAATAAGGGGGTAAGTGTGTTCCGCGGAATCCTAGGGTTCCGTGATACCTCTGTCGGGGTTCCGCAAGAATTTAGAAAAAAAAATCAAAACACCTCTCTCTGGTCGCTCCGCGGCCGCACAAAACGCTATGAACGTTAGTTATTTATTTATTTGTATTGGTAGAAACATGTGTACAATAGCTGGTACAATATCTCTTAAGTTTGGTATCAACAATTTTATACTTGTACAACCCGTTCGCTCTAAGTTTGCCGGTCTGTGGAATGCGCGTACCCTCCCCCACGTGACAACAAAACTTACAATGTATCATTGTTTTACCCAAATATGTACGTACACAATTTTATTGTTACAATTAAATAAAAAATATTTTTATATGATGTATTGCTGACGCTACTTTTCGAATACGTCAGCACTATCGTGTACCGGTCAGATGTTAATGTAGGGCTCTGTAATTTCCGGCACAGAGGCATAACACCTAATGCCTCAGGAGTGGTAGCGTATCTGCATTTTGACCTTAGGTCATTGTGTGGGTGTCTATAGACTGCAGTCATCACTTAACATCAATGTGAACTGCACGCTTGTTTGCCACTTTTATTAAATTAAAAAAAAAAACATTATTTTTTTTATATCAGAAAGTGGCAAAGAAGCATACTTACGGCTTACATTGATGGCAAGTGTAGCCTAGGAACATCGACATGCAAACAGAGATTTGAATTATTTTACACTCCGGAGGCCTAAGATTTTACACGTCTATGCCTAAATTACAGGGCCGTACTACCACCTGTTCGAAATACGATAGTGCTGAACTATCGTGGCATTAGCGCTACCATTTAACGAGTTTAAAAATTCTTACACTTCACTATAATTAAAAGGCACCGCTAAAAAGTCTTAACGTAAAAAAATCTGCAATTTTTCAATAATTAATTTAATTCCGCGTTTCAATACTTCCATGTAGAGAGACAAGAAATAAAAATATTAAAAAGAAACCCGTCACAACTATAAATAAAGCGCGAATATATTCAATTTTAACTGCCTCGGTAGCCTAGTGGTAGCAGGCCACTACAACTGCGCTGAGGTCCTGGGTTCGATTCCCGGGTTATCAGAGGTAATGGTGGAAAAGCCTTTATCTCTGGTTCTATTGGGATTTTTCAATTTTCTGGAAATTTCCCAGCACCTCGAAGTTTGGTTATGTGCCCGGAGATGTCAATAAGCTCGCCACCTGTTACATGGGCCAAAACGTAACCGGCGAATCGTGGGTGTTTGCATGTATGCTTGAATGCATGCATTTACCTCTGCCTACCCCTTCGGGGACTACAGGCGTGAAGTTAAGTTACGTTTCGAATATATTCAAATGTGAACGTATAGAATATCAGTTCAATTGTCTACCGCATGCATCGTTCATATTTCATTGTTAGAAGTTCGATGGAGTGGTAAATCATACTCCATCTTGATTTGGGACGGGATAGAATTTTTATTCGGTGAATAGAACAATGGGATACTATATATCTTAATATCGGATCGACGGTGTTGTTTGCTGGTACTTCCTTCGTCGTTATTTAATGTTATATCTTTTGATCACCGATAATTTTCAGCTAATTTTGTACTGGTGGTAGAGCTCTAGTGACAGAGCTCGCGGGCGTAGGCACCACCACATTACCTAACATACTTGCCGCTAAATGGTAGTGTTCAGCACTATCGTGTTCCGGTCAGGTGGTAATGTACGGCTCTGTAATTTCCGGCACAGAGGCATAACACCTAATGCCCCAGGAGTGGCAGCGCATCTGCATTTTGACCTCTGGTCATTGTGTGGGTGTCTATAGGCTGCAGTCATCACTTAACATCAATGTGAACTACACGCTTGTTTGACACTTTTATTAAATAAAAAATAACAAAGCTGACGGCGCGTTCACCACTGAAAAAGAAAAACAATTTACTGTAGTACCACAGTTCCAGGACACTCTACCCACCAAAAAGCTAGGCTTTACAAAGCGAGGCAGTATTTCACTTTGAGGCAGCTTTTTTTTTCATGTAATGGAAGTCGCAAACATGTATGCAGTTCACATAGATGTTAAGTGATGAACTGCATCTTATAGACACCCACTAAAAGAACAAGGTCAAAATGCAGATGCGGTACCACTCCTGAGGCCTAAGGTGTTATGCCTCTGTGCCGGAAATTACGGGGCCGTACATTACCACCTGACTGGAACACGATAGTTCTGAACACTACCATTTAGCGGCAAGTATATAAGGTAATACGGTGGTGCCTATGCCCGCTACGCTACAGTCCCTACAAAGACATGCCGTTCGTATTGTTTACGACCCAGGACTCACTGACAGGTTCGAAAACCTGAGCTTGCGCAAAGACATCGTAAGTCTGTTCGTCTTTTACCGTCTCGACAATGGTGATTGCTCTGTTAAACTTTTCGATATGGTGCCACCGACTCATTTCTTACATCGCACTGCCCGCCGAAGAGAATAATTCCACAGTCACCGCCTGGACACTTGGCAGTGCTCAACCATGCGATTTTACGTCCAAAAAGTGTAAATTGTGGAATAAACTTCCCTCTTTTTTCGTATTAATTTTTGAAGTTTTTCTTTTTCTTCATTTATCATCATTGAAGGAATTGAAAAATTTTGTGATTATTATGTTTTAACCAAGTAGTTTAAATTCAAATTTTTAATTTACTATTAATACATGATTTTGCTTTTACTTTAAGTAATGGTCATTCACTCTAGGTATTTTATGAATTGTTGACGTTTTGAAAGTATCTGTAAAGATCTATTCGAAATAAAAATATTTTCTATTCCTATTTCTGAGTTGTTCCTTTCGTAGTTTTCCAGAAATCGTGATAAGCCGTTTACAACCCTCAAAATGCTGAAAACATCGGTGGAAGTAAGTTGGTAGTATGTGCATTTTAAAATAAAAAGAGATTCTTATTTCCTGGCAAAGCGATATTTATTTCAAACTTACATTTTCTCCTTACACAGACACGTCGATGTAATCGCCATATTGGCCACACGCAAAGAGAGAGAAATCACACAGTTCGCCGGAAATTCTACTGCGTAATGTTGCATAAAAAACAGTAATTGCAGACCATAGCAATAAGTTTTTAGCGCGCATTCACATGATTGAAATTTAACAATACATATTAGACAATTTATTTTTGTTTTGAGTTACAGAATCCTAAAAATGAAAAAGAATCCTACTCCTGATATATGGAGTTATATAAAGTATTATAACTTTAGTAAACACACTAAACTTGATCTTTGTTTATATTCTGAGGTGAAATCATTTGAATCCATGTCATTTTAATAAAATACTTTATTTGACCTGCTTCTTGATAAAACTATTGTGGAGTTGGAGTTTAAATTTGCATTTTCGTAGAGTATTCCCCACAAAAATAACAGGGAATATTAAAGTAAGTCTCATTTCAGTACGCCCAACTGATTTTAAATGAAGAACCCAAGAAAATACGACTGTTTCGTAACAAAATTAAGATTTAAGGGATTTTTAATTTTGTGAGTTGTCTTATCGCGGTCTACACGGTTCAAAGTGTGTGTTTAGGCGCGTGTGAAATATAAGAAAAACGCACATAACCATCTTTACTGGTAAAAAAAGGAATGGTTCAGTAAATTCAGTGTGACCAGATTTACTGGTGTTAGATTTCCAGTGGCGTAGGCACCACCGAATTACCTAATCTGTCTGCCGCCAAAATTTTATTGTTCAGCACTATCGTGTTCCGGTTAGATGGTAATGTATGACCCACAGTATAGGTCGCGCCACGTAAAAAGAACGCTGGAAGAAAGTAGAAGGGATGTGTTCGCGCATCGGTACACTCGCGCACGAAAGTACTAGCCCTATTGGTTTATTTTTGATCTAGCTTTCGCTTGCGGTTTCGTGTATTGGTAGGCAGATTGAAAACGCCGCACCTCATACCACCAAATATCGTCTACTGCGCAGCTTGACCGCCAGCGTTCTTTTTACCTGGCGCGACCTATAACTATCAGAGAGACATAATAACTATGGTGTCAGGGGTGGCAACGCATTTGCATTTTGACCAGGACCTCTTGTTTTTGTGTAGGTATTAATAGGCTGCAGTGATCACTCAACATCCATATGAAATGTATGCTTGTTTAGCACTTTCGTTACATAAGAAAAAAATGCAGAAAAAAAGGCCTAAAATTCTGCTAGAATCTGCGAAACACCTTTTATTGCACATCGGTTTTTTTATGTTACAGGCGTCGAAGTGTAGATGCGTTGCCACCCTTGAGACCTTAGGTGTTCTGTCTCTGTGATAGTTATTACGGGGCCATACAATACCATCTAACCGGAACACGATAGTGCTGAACACTACCATTTGCCTACGCCTTCGAGCTCCTACACTGGCACTCTACCACCAGTAAACCGGTTGCCCAACTTGTATTGTTAGTAATACTCGTAGATGTCGCTACTGCCTCCCCAAGGTGATGCAATAAATATGAAGGCCTGCCTGAATTTAAGTATGTGGAGTTTGGAAGCTCAGTTGGGAGAACGGTTGGACTAGAGAATCCAAGTGGCCGCAGGTTCAAGTCCAAATTGAAGCTAATTTTTTCTTTCAATTCTTTGCTACAAATACACAAAACTACACAAACTTACTACTACAAAAATACACACGTAACTTCACGCCTGTAATCCTCGAAGGGGTAGGCAGAGATAAATGCATGCATTCAAGCATACATGCAAACACCCACGATTCGCCGGTTACGTTTTGGCCCATGTAACAAGTGGCGAGCCTGTTGACATCTCCGGGCACTTTACCAAACTTCGAGGTACTGGGAAATTTCCAGAAAATGGAAAAATCCCAATAGAACCAGTGATAAAGGACTTTACACCATTATCTCTGATAACCCCCAACCCGGGAATCGAACCCAGGACCTTTTTTTTTTTTTATGTCATTATGTTGACAGACAAGCAGACGGGCCACCTGATGGTAAGTGGTCACCGTCGCCTATGGACATTTGCAACACCAGGGGAGTTGCCAACGCGCTGCCAGCCCTGAAGGACTCTTTTGACGCCATTTTTGAAGAACCCCATATTGTAGCACCGAGGGAACACCTCAGAGGGAAGTTCGTTCCACAATTTACACGTTCTGGGCAGAAACGAACGAGAAAACCGCACCGTTGAACATTGCCAAGTGTCCAGTCGGTGAGGGTGAAACTTTTCTCTTCGGCGGGTAGTACGGTGTAGAAAAAGAGACGGTGGCACCATGTCGAACAGTTCGACAGAGCACTCACCATTGTAGAGACGGTATAACACGCACAGACTACCAATATCTCTGCGCAGGCTCAGATCTTCGAGCCTGTCTGTAAGTCCCGGATCGTTAACAATACGAACGGCGCGTTTTTGTAGGGAGTCAAGTGGACCAAGCTGGTACTTGGGGGCTCCCGCCCACAAATGAGAGCAGTATTCCAGATGGGGCCGCACTTGGGCCTTATAAAGCTGTAGTAGCTGCCCCGATGTGAAATACTGCCTCGCTTTGTTAAGCACCCCCAACCTCAGCGTAGTAGTAGTGGCCTGCTACCACTAGGCTACCAAGGCAAAAATACACAGTTTAGCAGAATCCGTCGAAAGTCGAAAAAAAACTTTTGCTCCTTCTTGATGAATATCTCCGTTAAATACGAAGTTGGACTTAATATAACATAACGAGCAAAGAAAAAAAAGCATGCTCCATTTCTATGCTCATCTAGGGAAAAAATTGGCAGTGATGGACAGCGAGATGCACCAGTAATCTTACTTGGGTTGTTTATCCTTGTGAGGTATGAAGTTTTAATAATAAATAATGGATTTTCAATTCATTAATCGTTACTAAAGGACATATTACACGGCACGGTATTCAGGGTACGGTAGCAAGGGTCAGGGTAGTGTAATAACATTTAGGGAGTTAGGGCCCTAATTAGGGCGACCGGAGCGGCCCGTGTATTTGTACTGTGATTGTGTTAGGGCGCTGTCGACCGGATAGTGTAATAAGCGGCAACCCGGCCCGAGGCCACGCCCACCCTTTCTGCCGGACCCTGAATACCGTGTCGTGTTAAATTTAATAGCCTTTTAAGTCTGAGGTCGCAATAGGGTTCTTTCACTTACATTAATTAGATTTTCAACGCAATGTTTTTCAATATTTCTTTTTTAATAATTTCATATCTATTCAAGAAGAATACTTAAAATGAAGTAATAGTAGAAGAGTTGAAGATTGTTTTCGAAGATTACGGACGAACCCGTTTCAAAGAATTTTCATTAGACCAAAGTGGATTTCATTTCCAAGAGTACAGGAGCTCAAACTTGTGAGGCGAGATTAATAAATTTCCATTTTCATAATCAATAAATGTATAAATATCATCTTTACAAACATTGAGTGTATTGTTTATCGTTTGAAAACCTTTTAATTTTGAAAATGTGATGAGAATATTTAGGGTTGAACTTATTGAAATTATTTGAAAGGATGGTAATGGGAAATGATCAAATAAATACGTTTTTTGGACTTTAAGAATTTTGAACCGCGAATACCTACGTATGCTCAAAACTTCAGTTTATACTGATAATAATTCATAATTTTATCTGTAATGGGCCTTAGGCTCAGTGTTGATTCTCGGGTCAAAAGGTAAATGCTATCACACTTCTTCTATTCTTTTATTACCAACCCCTATTTTTAATAGCGGTATTGGTTGTAAACTTAACTAGGCGATACGAAATTCATCGGGACAGTTAGTTATTCAAACTTCTATGCTAATATTATGAAGAGGTAAAGTTTGAAACTTTGATTGTTTGTTTGTTTGTAGGGGCTAATCTTCGGAAATACTGAATGGATTATGAAAATTATTTCACAATCAGAAAGCTATACTATTCAGGAGAGCTATAGGATATATTTTATTATCATTGTAGTAATGCAGGTAGCATTGCACCTGCGAAGCCGGGGCATGCCGCTAGTCTGTGATATAGATAGCGTCGCGGCTAAGGTTAATTGCGCCCGTGCGAAGCCGGGGCGGGACGCTATTTTATAACATTGATATAAAATAGTATCCATTAATTCACAAACCTTTACCAATTTTATTATATCCTTGTTATAAACATGCAAACTCTATGAATACGAAAAAACTTTTTATAAAAACCATTGTATCAATACAACAGTTTATGGCTAACGTTCAGTGGATTTTTCTAGTTGTTGTAATAGTTTTTAGTGAGAGCTGTTATTTCTATGCGTTGTATGGATACAACGGATCATTTTATAGTGGAGAGCGATACAATATTTCATTGTGATGTGTGATTTATACGCTGTCCCATGTTAGAATTGTCCAAACAAATTGATTCAATATGTCTTTCTGTCCAACATACAATTATTTGTGTTGTTCGGCTATTAGTGTTGATATTTTTGAACGATAACGTTTTTGTTATGAGACGTCTTAATAGAACGGCAACAGGCGTCTGAAAAACTAAAACTTTACTTAAGTCATACCGGTAGTGATAGAGCTCCAGTGACGGAGCTCTAGGGCGAAGGGACTGGAGAGATCTGCGGCAGATTCGCGCCGCCTTTTAATAGTAGGGGAGCCCAAGAGGGGATTTTTTAATTAACTGCAGCACGTCAGATTAAGATGAAGGAGGTAACTTGCACCCCGATCAGTACCTCCACCAAATCTAAGATTTCCATAAAGGACCGAACCCTTAGGGTTTCCGCCACCAGCTTGCCTCGCATCCAAATCGTCAGAATTTTGGATGGCAGCTTTGATTGGGTTCACTTTACATCCTCTCTGAGTATCTGACATTAATGAGCAATTATTCACCTTCATTTTTGAAGGAATCAAATGTTTTTGAAAAGGGCGTGGCATCAACGTCATGGGTGAAGAGCGTGTCGGATATTCTGAGAAGGTGTAAAATTTGCCCAAACAATGCTCCTATCCAGATTTCAGACGATTCGGAAGATTAGTAAGATCGTAGCGACCTTTTGAATTTTTTAAAGGCCTACCATTTGGGCATGGCTCTATATACAAACTTGAGATTTAATGGAGGTAACCAACAGGGTGGAAAGTATCTCCCATATCTTATCCTGACGCGCTCGAGTAAATACAAAAATAGCATCATGCCTCCCCTTACTATAAAACATTTTGGTCAAAAGTATGTACCTGCGGACAAAAACACTTCCAGATTAAAGTTAGGCGGTACGAAACTGATGCTTTCGATTATGACAAGATTTTTTTTATTGTGGGCTACATTGTTGTCTTAACTAAAAGAATCAATCATTTGTAGTCGAACTAGGCAAAGCCTGTATCTCGACTATCAGCGCCAATTCCCCGAGAAAATGCTTAATATAAATATACAAATGTTTGCCCGTTTTGTGTTACAATTTTTAACGTGTACTTATTCTTATATATTTGTAATAGGTATATTAACTAGCTTTGACTTATACCTAATTTTATTGGTACATGTGCTACATACGTCTTATATGCTTAAAGGTGTGTGTTTGTGTGTGTGTGTGTGTATGTGTGTGTGTGTATGTGTGTGTGTGTGTGTGTGTGTGTGTGTGTGTGTGTGTGTGTGTGTGTGTGTGTGTGTGTGTGTGTGTGTGAGAATGTTTATATGTATATTTACGCCAGATTCCTAACGGGGTAGGCGGAGAGTGTAGAGCGCCAGATATCCCGGTCCTGACATACCTCTCGTGCCTCGTCTACCGTCATCAATCTCTTCATACATGCACGCCGTTTCCTAAGACTTTTGACCCCACCATCAGACAGAACTCGACCTATTTGGTCGTGATAGGTCAGTCTGATGAGATCTTTGGGGAGACATAGTCCAGGAGTGGACTGGACAGCTAAAATGATGAAGCAAAGAAACAACGTTTATTAATGTACCTAATGAAAGTGTCAAACAAGCATGCAGTTCACATTGATGTTAAGTGATGACTGCAGCCTATAGGCACTTACACGAAGACCAAGGTCAAAATGCAGATGCATTACCACTCCTGAGGCCTAAGGTGTTATGCCTCACTGCCGGAAATTACAGGGCCGTACTTTACCACCTGACTGGAACACGATAATGCTGAATTCAACCATTTAGCGGTAAGTAAATCAGGGAATTCGGTGGTGCCTACGCCCGCAAGCTCCGTCACTGGAGCTCTACTACCAGTGATAAACTTGCGAATAATGTTCCATATACGTAATGGGTATTACGAGAGCTGCAATTTGTATGCATTGTATGGACGCGACGGGTCATTTTACAGCGGCGAGCGATACAATACTTCATAGTGATGGGTGATTCATGCGCTGTTCCGCTTTAGAATTGGACAAACAAATTGATTCAATATGTCGTACTGTCTAAACTAGTATTATTTAGGTACAATTGTGTGTTTGTTCTGGACGGCGATTCTGTTTTGTTATTTTATGACGTCTTATTAGAACGTTATACCACAGTATAAGTACATACAGTAGTTTATCGCTTTTGAAGTTTAGCAATATGCCGCGTATTTATGGATGACATAAAAACGCAAATTCATTAAGGTTGTCACGTTTTTGTTTTTTATTTACGTTGTCTGTAAAGCGGCAGTTTACGTTGAACATATATAAAAAATCCTAAAAACATTACGCCAGTAATCCCCTTAGGGGCAGGTAGAGGTAAATGGATTCATGCATACATCCTCGATTCGCCGGTCACGTTTTGGCCCATGTAACAGGCGGCGAGCCTATTGACATCTCCGGGCACTTTACCAAACTTTGAGGTACTGGGAAGCCTCCAGAAAATGGAAAAATCTATCAAACTATAAGTATCTCAACCTATCAAAATTTTCCAGTCTATCATCAATCTACCAGTATTCCAGTTGGGCGGTCTATCAGTACGCCAGAATTCTAACAATTATAATGTACCGATCCTAATATTCATCCATACGTTTTTAACTCCGTCCAATATAATCCTCCATACAAACAAAAAAAATGTTTAGAGTTTTTTTTAAAGATTTTTTCGTTTTAAGTGAAGTAAGTATGTACATAAAGTGTAAAATATAACACACATTATTAAAAATTAAAATTAGAATAAAATATTAACAGTAAAGTTGACATCAAATTTTTCAATAACATCTTTCCAAAAACTTAGTAAAAGTAATTTAAAATCTCGCACCCCTTATCGCTAAGTACCAAGTAGATGACAGTTTTTATATGGGCTACTTGGTACCGCCCCCTCCGTCCCTCGCGTCGCACGCCCCGCACGATTGCTCTGACATTACACGTTCGTTGGATGACTGTAGGTAGTTAACACGTTCGTTTTCTTTAAACTGAGGTTATACGTAGAACAAGGGGCCGTCCGCCTGTCGAAATTGCTGTTTTCATTGTCAATGCTGTCAAATCTCAATTTTTACTTTTGTTTGGGCTAGACCCCAAAGAGTTACTGATAAATAAAAATCTGATAAACTGATAAAAACTTGTATATTAAAAACTGACCAAAAATAACTAACTGATAATGATATGAATGAAATGTGAGAACGCGCGGCGAACTTGATTACCTAATGCGAACTGAATATAATAATAAACTACCGTTATCGCTTGTTTACCACCTACGAAAGCAGGAACATCAATCAGACTACTTTTCAATTCACTACTACTTCTAAAGGAGCTACAAACCGACTTGTAAAATTGACAGCAATATCGAGGGGCGAACGGCCTCCAGACGTCAAAATTGTTTTATTTTGTTGGATCATAACATAGGCGACCGAAATATTTTTAAAGCAAAAGTTTAACTCAAGCGGGATTTGAATGGAAATCCAGTGGCTCTCGCAACTATAAAACCGAAGTCCACATCTGACTGTCGAATCTTTCCTATTCATTTACTGCATTGCCTTGGAGTGGCAGTAGCGACCTGTATTGCTTACCCCTAGTTTGCACTAAAAACATTAAACATGATGATGTTTCGCAACTCGTCGCATAAAGTATGTAATGCGATGAATGTCTTGCTGGTGCAAGCGTTCGCACTGCTGTCAAACCTATCATTGTGACATGTTTTTATATAAATGTTTCATCAATGCAAACTCACGGTAACAATGCTAGTTATGTAACCGACACAACAAACTTTTCAGTAAAGAGGGCGCTTTACCATTAATAATTCTATTGTTTTGTTGATTTTTTCACAACAACACATACGAGTGAAGTAATTTAAAAAAAAAATGATTTCAGTGGGAATTTTAATCAGGGATTTTTTTTCTTTAAAAGATGTTAAAGATGATCATTGTTTTTTGCAGTTAGTGATACTTTTGCGTCCATCACATTTATCTCATCATGCTGGTGATTTGAGACTTGGCGATACTTTAACAAGAATACAGTTCACATTTATCCTAAATAAATCATTAACCAATGTGTAATGATCTGAAGAGAAAATATACCAGTGCGGGTGCATCCGACTTTCATTGAGCGGGTTGTCGCCAAAATTTTATAAAGCGCATCTAAATCCCAGGAAACAGATAGGTGATAAAGAAATGTATACTAAGAAAACTAATAGAAACCACAAAAAAATAGATCGAGAGAAAAATTAATTCGTATTTTTAATTCCACCCGGTCCTACAAATATATACGTCACCGTAGTAAATCCAAAAATATTTTTGTAAATAAAATTTGTTACTTGAAAGATAATAATTCTATAAAAAAGTACCCCTTTACACTGGGGCTCCAAAACTAGCAATGTATTTTATACTCAATGTTTATTATAATATCAATGGAAAACCATCCTTAAAAATAAACGGACAAAACAGTAACAACCCTTCTCTTTGACGTTGTTGTTATCTTAATAAACAAAATTAACGCTCGAGTGCGCCTTTAGCCCGAATAACATCTCCATCTCAAGCAAAAGTCAGTAATTTCCCTTAACTAAAGAGCAGGCCATTATGTCGTCATTACAGTGTACCTACTTCGCGTAACGCGCCCAGTCTACCGAAAGAAGTTATTAGAGACGATGTTACGAGAATCGTGAACTTCCACGGTTAATTGATGTGAGCTCATGATATGTAACTTAACGCCTTGGTTCCCGGTTCCGTATTCCAAGAGGAAAAAATAAATTGTAATAGGATTATTCGCGCGTCTGTATATAATTCTGTCACATGTTCACTCTTGCCTGCAAAAGCTACTATGTTTTTTTTAATTTTATTTTGATCGTTATATCATACCAAAACACTGATACATTTTATTGGAAAACTTTTCAAAACGAATACAAGTATTTTAAACACTCAGTTTAATAAATATGTTCCTAGTTCTATTTAAAAGATATGTTCAAAAAACAATCAACTGATGTTGAATATGAAAGCAAATTTGATTGAAATATGTAACAATGCAAAACGATCCTTTATAATAAACAGACAACACAGTAACAACACCAATATAAACACCCTTCTATTTGACGTTGTTATTATCTTAATAAACAAAATTAACGCTCGAGTGCGCATTTTGCTCGAAAAACATCTTCATCTAAAGCAAAAGTCAGTTATTTCCCTTAACTAAAGGGCAGGCCATTATGACGTCATTACAGTATACCTACTTCAGACAGAGTAGTACTTCAGTACAGAGAAACGTTTTAATATTAATATCTAAATCTATAATAAAAAAATAAGTCGGGTTTTCCTTCCTGACGCTGTAATTCCAGAACGCACCAACCGATTTCCACGGTTTTGCATTTGTTGAAAAGGTCTCGGGCTCCGTGAGGTTTATAGCAAAGAAAATTCAGGAAAAAAATATTTATAAAACGACATCCACGCGGGCGAAGCCGCGGCCAGCAGCTAGTCTTTTATAATTAATTTAAAATTTTCCTTATTAAATCTTTTTACTGGTGGAAGAGCTCCAGTGATGGAGCTCGCGGGCGTAGGCACCACCGCATTATTTTATTTATTTATTTCAGGCAACAATTGTACAGTTAAAGTAAAACAAAAGGCTCATACAAATATATACCTTAAAAACTAACATACACATTTATTTAAACTAACACAAATTGTCACGTGAAGACGGCGACGTGATACGCGGTTTGTCTGCAGGAAGTTGTCCCCGGAATTTCCGAAATAATACCCCCTGCGGCCAGAAATCCTCCTTTGTATAAGTCGGCAGGTCATGTGTCGGGACCCCTAACCAAAAAATAATTGAAATTATAATATATATGATATCGAACTTTTGAACATTATGGTAACTGAAGTTAGCAAACGTATTATGGATAATGATTTTTTGACAAAAAGTATATGTGATGTAAGGGGCTTCCCTTACCAGAACCCCGCCATTGACGCAGTTCTAAAAATAGATGTGCCTGATATATAATTCACATGTTCATACAAAGATCAAAAGCTGATAATGTTGCTTTCCAAAAATGTAATAACGCTCACGTCACGTCGTTTACGTCGATCTTTATTAGGTGCTACAGAAGGTACGAGAAGCTTACCGAAATACAAGTTCCTATGTGGAGTATTCGCAGATACAGTATTTTCAATTATAGTATTTCTCATTTCAATTATATTACAGTGTGGGTCCTCTCAGACTCAGGGGTCGGAGAAGTGCTATTGAGATAGTATATACCAGACCAAAACCAAAAAAGAGGTCAAATTGCAGATGCGTTTCCACCCTGAGACCTAAATTGTTATATCCTTTTGATTTTATTTATGTTATGGAAGTGGCAAACAAGCATGCAGATCACATTGATGTTAAGTGATGACTGCAGCCTTTAGACACTCACACAAAGACCAAGGTCAAAACGCAGATGCGTTGCCACTCCTGAGACCCTATCCTGAATCTATAGTTGATTTATGAAAAGATTGTCAATTTTCCGTCTAGCTCTTGTTGTTTGGCGTCGGGACGTGACGTCCCCACCGCCCAGTAACGGAAGAATTTTCTTCTACTGATAGATAATTCTTCCACTAATTTAGCCTCCCCATAAGAGGGATATGCAGCCATAATTACCACGCTTCGCATGCGGATTGGCGATCGCAGTGGCAGTAATTTTATCGTAGGATGCTGCTATCCATCTTGCGTTATTGCATTTACTACCGCCCATTATCATGGTTTGACATTATTCAGCTGACTGACTGCACTAGCGGAAGAATTCTCCTCCACTAGAGGGCAATATCCATGGATTTAATTTATTCTAAGTAATTAAAATTACCTGCTATGATATCAAAACCAAGATTAGAAAGTTACTTTTAAATTAACATTACTCTTCACAAAATTTCAAAATTACGACTGCTGAATACTTGGCCCATATCCAACAAACTACTTTCTAAGCCTTTATTATGGACGTAACTTAAGTAAAGTACATAAAGTACAGTCTCACCACAAAGTGGTGTCTGCGCCACAAGTCAACATTCCAAATCTGTACCGCTCCATTCAATCGTGCGCGAGTGTTCAAAATGTATGCGCATATATTCACCGTCGTTAGAGTCCCACTTTCGTGGATACTATGATATTGCATTCACTAGATGAGACTTTTTATGTTTAGTAAAGTAATAACTTGCAGATAGAGATCTACTAATGTACATCGAGGTCGTAGACTACATTACTGTGTCGTATTCTATTTATATGGTAAAATACGAGTATGAGCGTGGGTCGAAAAGATCTTAGATATCAGTGCCTTTTGGTAGATGCCTAATATCTATAGCCAAAAAAATAATTGATCATGTCCATTTATTGCCATTCAAATGCTGTGCAAAACATGATCAGTCATCAATTCTTAGCCACCTTAGAATGCGAATGCCGATAACTTTTACCAAATGGATGATAATTGATCTAGCTCGTAGAAGGTTTACTTATATTTCGTCTTCATTTATAGCGTCTATTTTGATTTGAAGTAAGAAAACTCCAAGGATAGTTTTTGAGTGACCACGCTGAAAATTCGTATGTTGGATTTGTTTGCAGATCGTGAGGATCGTTGGTTTTTATCAGACATCTAAGACAAACCATACAAGCAGCTGGGCCATCTTAAAGAAAGTGATTACCATTTATACGGCCCTGTAATTTCCGGCACAGAGGTATAACTCCTTAGGCCTTAATATTGTAATACCAAGGGAGTAACCAATGTACTGCCATCCCGGAAAGACTCTTTTAATGCCAGTTTTAAAGGACCCAATATTGCAGCATTTGAAGAACACCTTTGAGAGTAGATTCGTTCATCTGCCAAGAGACCTTAAATATTTAGGTATATAGATGCATATGAGCTTTCTTACGTCGTCAAGGTGAACTATATTCTATACTTATAAAAAATAAATTTTATTACATTGCTATTGTCGTTTTCATGTCGATTTGAAGCTCCTTTAAAAGCAGTAGTGACACTCTGATCGTTTTTCATGCTTTCATAGGTGAGAAACAAGCGATAATGGTAGATTATTTCGATTATTGTTACTCGTATTTAGTTAAAGCAAAAATCGACATTAAAATTTGACTGCAATGACAACGACAATAGCAATGTCGTTAAGCGGTCGCACCCCAGGTGGTAATGTACGGCCCTGTAATTTCCGGCACAGAGGCAGAACACCTTAGGCCTTAAGAGTGGTATCGCATCTGAATTTAGACCTTTATCTTTATGTGAGTGTCTATAGGCTACAGTCATTACTTAACATCAATGTGAACTGCATGCTTGTTTGCCACTTCCATAACTTAAAAACCACTTCCAGCAAATGTATGTACGTGAAATATTATTCGAAAGGAAATCCAGAATTTATATTCTAACTGCGAGTGGTGATAATTGAAATTTTATATTGACCAATATTCGATTGAATTTGAATGAAGCTGATGTTATTTTGTATCGTTCTGAAATTTCGGGTTTTTTCCATAATAAGCCAAACTAAATAAGGAATTTGTTTACTTCTTGATCTCCAACGTAAAACAAGGTTTCATCGTGTATATCTCTGATTTATTTTTATTAAACACAGTCAAAGTCAGAGTGATCACTGCCTTTCTTAAAGATTAGCCCCCTTATTCATAAACGTATTTTATCTAAAGTGTTGCTAATCTCTCCTTTGTCTTTTTCTATCCTGTACATTTGACAAAGCAACTGACAAAGACCAAGCATTCTATAGCTAAACCGTATCTAATGTACGCTTATGAATAAGGGGGTTAGCTATTTATCTACAAGACTACATAGATTGATACTCGATCTTACCTTACTTATGGCCGAATAATCAGACGTCACTCAATTCTAAGCAACCCTCAAATGTGCGCTATCTCTATCATTTGAATGTGTTTTATAAAGACGGACGACTTTTAAGTCCCACTTAGATTTAAGTGACGTTTGAGTATTTGGCCGTAAGCTATTAAGATCGCACTGTTGAAGGCTAATTTTCTATCTCTCTCGCTCTCTATTTATGTGAAGATTACAGATTACAGAAAACAAGCATAAAGTTAACGTTGATGGTAAGTGAACATGGATAGCCTATAAACATCTTCATAAAACCAATGATTTCAACATACAAAAAAATGTTCCATAATTTTTTAGTTCTTTAAACTGCCTCGGTAGCCTAGTGGTAGCAGGCCACTACTATTACGCTGGAGGTCCTGGGTTCGATTCCCGGGTCGGGGACTATCAGAGATAACGGTTTAAAATCCTTTATCTCTGGTTCTATTGGGATATTTCCATTTTCTGGAAATTTCCCAGTACCTCGAAGTTTGGTAATGTGCTCGGAGATGGCAACCGGCTCGCCACTTGTTACATGGGCCAAAACGTAACAGGCGAATCGTGGGTGTTTGCATGTATACTTGAATGCATGCATTTACCTCTGCCTACCCCTTCGGGGATTACAGGCGTGAAGTTACGTATACAAAAAAATTGGCTGTACCTTAACTCTTAAGCCAATTTTTTGTATGTTCCTTATTTTTTGTCAATGGCCTTGATTTTTCGCTATCGTCTGGATAGCGAAAATCAAGCCCATTGAACAAATTATTGGAGATCTACCACGACATACTCGTATATTACAACTTTAGTCCAAGTCGGAAAATTAAGTAGCAATGCTTGCATCCGAAATGTTATATCGGGCAATAATCAAGTAATTTCCTACAGTAACATAGAAATAAAAGCAAAATTCACCTTGCAAGGCTTCTACCATGATTGCCTCAGTGCCTTCCACCAATTACAGCTAATAAAGGAATAATTGAGTCGGTTGGCTGTAAGTTTAAAACAAAGCTAGACAGCATTATTTAGTGCTTGTGTTTTTGTTTAGTGCTAGCTTTCAATCCAGACTTCATTTGATTGAAGTCTTAAAACGTACTGTACAGTTAAATATAGTTAAGTGTTACCCCCACCCGAAGCAGTTGTGTTACAAATTTGATTTTTTATTGCAATTTAATTTCTTTCTTAAGAAAAAACTTAAAGTATAATGATTGTAGGTATCTGCTATTACGGGTGGTGGAGGTCCACCACCACCACCGCATTACCTAATATACTTGCCGCTAAGTGGTAGTGTTCAACACTATCGTGTTCCGGTCAGGTAGTAATGTACGGCCCTGTAATTGCCGGGACAGAGGCATAACACCTTAGGCCTCAGGAGTGGTAACGCATCTACATTTTGACCTTGGTTTTGTGTGGGTGTCTATAGGCTACAGTCATCACTTTAACATCAATGTGAACTGCATGCTTGTTTAACACTTCCATTACATAAAAATCTGCACATATGCTTTAATGAATGAATTTACCTCTACTTACTCCTTCAGAGAAAAGATGCGTGAAGTTAAGTTTTATTTATAACGGTCTATAAACGGCTTATAATTTGCATCGATACGTTACAATATGACATAATCGTATATTTCCAGTTTCATCCTTCCCCTCCCATAAAAATATTATTTATTGACATATCCGGGTTACCTTTCCCGATGCGCGCCGATATTAAATATTACTATCCCCTGTTGGGACAATTTGAAAAATGGTCACACCTTTATGTATTGAGCGAAATTAATGCAAATAGTTCCTAACATCACGTATTTTGTTTAGATAGTTAAACACACTTGATCCATAGTTTATTTCGGGTTTGTCGGTATGTATAATTGTTATTGTATTAGAAATTATAAATGAATATAATTTTATCAAGATTTATTGAAAACATTATATAGGCTTAGGCCTTATCTACTTATTTATTAATTTAACTCTAGAGAGATCATCTTCGTCCGCTAGATGTATATAATTTAACATTATTACTGTTCAGTACTACAAAATTATTTTACGGTTAGGCAGCGTTCGGAAAGCTACGATTCATCTTCTCGTCCGAATTACCGCAGTGTCTCAAGAAAAAGGTCTTTGTTGTGTCTTGAAAAAGGTGTTTGTTTTGCCAGTGATGACTTATGGGACAGAAACGTGGTCGCTCACTATGGGTCTCATAAGAAGGCTAAAGGTCACTCACAGAGTAATGGAGAGAGCTATGCTTGGAGTTTCTCTGCGAGATCGAATCAGAAATGAGGAGATCCGCATGAGAACCAAAGTTACCGACATAGCTCATCGAATAGCGAGACTCAAGTGGCAGTGGGCAGGGCACATAGCTCGAAGAACTGACGGCCGTTGGGGCAGAGCAGTTTTCAAGTGGCGAACGCGTACCGGAAAACGAAGCGTAGGTAGGCCCCCATAAGATGGAATGAAGATCATCTACGGAAAAACCAGAGGTCAATATGCAGATACATTGCCAACCCTGAGACTTTAGATGTTATGTCTCTATAATAGTTATTACGGGGCCATACATTACCATCTAACCGGAACACGGTAGTGCTAAACACTACAATTTGGCGGCAGATAGAGGCAATGCGGTGGCGCCTACTTACGACCGCGAGCTCCGTCACCTAGAGCTCTACCACCAGTGAATGGGAGTTTTTTTTTTAATATCCTATTATTATCTCGTATTTTTACGAGTTCCTCGAAATTCTTTTTTTTATGAACTTATTTTTTTCATATATTCGAAAGGCATTTTAATAGGTTGGGGAAAAAGTTTTTTCGCATTATAGTATGTATGAACTTGTAATAAAATCTCTTTGGCTGTAGTATTTGTATCTGGCTGGTTTTGGTATCATTGAAAGTTAAAATTTTAAAGAACATAATTCCAAATTCAAATAGGCAAATGTGTGATTTTCATTTGTTTCTCGTACTGTCAAGATGAGTGAATCTAATGAAGAAATTCGATACATTTTAAAATTTTACTACAAAAAAGGTAAAAATGCAACGCAAGCCGCGAAAAAAAATTGCGATGTTTATGGACCCAGTGCAGTGTCTGTGAGAGTAGCAAAAGATTGGTTTAAGCGTTTTTAATCCGGAAATTTTGATGTCAAAGATGCACCTCGCTCTGGTCGCCCTATTACGAATAAAATGGATGCCGTTTTTTAAAAAGTGGAGCAATATCGACATATCAGTATTTACGACTAGCTGAAGAACTGAGAATTGATCACAAAACAGTTTTGGCGCATTTGAAAAAAGCTGGGTACAAAAAAAAGCTCGATATTTGGTTACCTCACGAGCTCACTGAAAGAAACCTAATGAACCGTGTACTCATTTGTGATTCGTTATTACGACGTAATGAAACCGAATCATTTTTGAAGAAGCTGATAACTGGTGATGAAAAGTGGATCACGTACGACAAGAACGTGCGAAAAAGGTCGTGGTCAAAGGCCGGTCAGGCTTCACAGACTGTGGCGAAACCCGGGTTAATTCGCAATAAGGTGATGTTGTGTGTGTGGTGGGATTGGAAGGGCATTATTCATTATGAGCTATTACCACCAGGCAGGACTATCGATTGTGAACTCTACTGCGAACAACTGATGAGATTAAAGCAAGAAGTTGAGAGAAAGCGGCCGGAATTGATCAACAGAAGGAGTATGGTGTTTCATCATGATAACGCTAGACCTCACACATCTATAGCCACTCAGCAAAAATTAAGAGAGTTTGGCTGGGAGGTGTTAATGCATCCGCCGTATAGTCTTGACCTTGCACCTTCAGATTTCCACCTGTTTCGGTCTCTTCAGAATTCTTTATGCAATGTTAGGTTAACATCACGAGAGGACTACCAAATCCACTTGTCGCGCGGTATTTTGATGAGTAGTCCCAAAGATCATGTCCCTACCTACAAGATGGCAAAAGGTTATCGAACAAAATGGTACATACATACTTTAGTTAAATTTAAATAAACTATATTAAAAAATGTTTTGAATTATCTTAAAAAATGCGAAGAAACTTTTTCCCCAACCTATTTCAATGAGGGTATGATTTGTTATCATTTAAAACCCAACATAATCTACTCAACCAACTCAAATTGAATAATTTTAGCTTAAAACCTTAGTTTTAATAAAAAAAATTGAAAAATTGAATTAGAATACGTAGGTAAAATATCGGAAGTCCGACACACACACACTGAATTAAGAAATACTTAAACGTCATACATAAGTATGTTACAACTTAAGTCAATCTCCACATACATTCAAAACAAAAGTTGTTGAAAAACATCTTCAGTATAAATGATAGGTAAAATGTAAATTATGTTTGTTCGGGACTCGCTCCTAAACGCTTGAATGTGAAACGTGTGACATGCGGATATCTTATGATTTATTGGGAAAAACTGAGCAGAATAGCGAAGAGAGAATAGCGGATGAACGTTAGTTTATAGGTACACACGATTTGGAAATAGTTAAAATGTTTGTCTACCCGAGACCAAGGAAACTTAAGGATGATTTTAAATAATCATTTTAATTTAACATACGCGAGATAAAAAAAATGTAACAAAAGAATTGTAAATTAGAAGAGCGGAGCCCTTTTTAGCGGAGCGGACTCCAGCCTATTTGGGTCATGAAAGATTTTTGATATTGAAATAAAGATTATTTATTATTTATTTATTATTTATCTCTGTTTCTATTGGGATTTTTCCATTTTCTGGAAATTTCCCAGTACCTCAAAGTTTGGTAATGTGCCCGGAGATGTCAACAGGCTCGCCACCTGTTACATGGGCCAAAACGTAACCGGCGAATCGTGGGTGTTTGCATGTATGCTTGAATGCATGCATTTACCTCTGCCTACCCCTTCGGGGATTACAGGCGTGAAGTTACGTTAGTTACGTATTTATTATAATTATTTATTTATTATAAGTACAGAAAATAGCTTTATTGCATAACGTACAACTAAGAAATATTCGGTTTCGTTCTATCACCGAGGTTTAATTAACAACTGTCTTATAGGCCTCATAGAAGCAACGCATCTACACTTTGACTTCTTACATTTGTTGCTTAAACGTCTACAGGCACCATCCTGTAATAATTAAATATCATCTAATAAATCAACTTAAGTCGTTAAAAAACTAATAATACACTAATTTCTAATAGACAGTAGTATTTACTAAACTAATCTTCACAATCAGTCAGTAACCAAACACTTAGAAAAATATTTTTATTAAAGAAATATAAAATAGGACTTTTTAAATTATTACAACTTGTATTATAGCTGCAATATTTTACTGGTGGTAGAGCTCCAGTGCCGGAGCTCTCGTGCGTAGGCACCACCGCATTACCTAATATACTTACCGCCAAATGGTAGTGTTCAGCGCTATCCTGTTCCGGCCCTGTAATTTTCGGCACAGAGGCATAACACCTCAGGCCTCAGGAGTGGCAACGCATCTGCATTTTGACCTCGGGTCATTGTGTGGGTGTCTATAGGCTGCAGTCATCACATGTTCGAGCATAGCGCCTGCTCGACTTTATTAGCAACAATCTGTCGCACACCATTTAGCTAAAACTGTTTCATAAGTTTTTATATCAAAAATCATAGTCATATTCATTGTGTCTTCCACCTTTGTTCATATCGGAGACAATACACGTATTTTCATCACATTTTGGATTTTTTATTGAATAGTTGGCAAAGTCGCCAACAGTTTGGTCCTTCGAGCCGGATTTTAAGGAAGCGGAGAATAATATGAAAAATTAATAATTTTTGGAATTGCCGTGAGGTTACTTCGCCAGCAACGTGGACATACAAATTTCTACAATTTTACGGTGTTAAGTTTAATTTCGTAAATATATCAGCACCCAACACTCGATCAGGTAGTATTTAACCATATTTAAGAATGTTTAAAAGGTTAGTGCGATTTTATCTGATTTTTTGTTAATTTAACCTCTGCGCATACTTGTGTTAAACGTGTAAAAATAATCACATTGTTATTACAATTATACGTATTCTATTATTATTTAGGTACAGTAGTTATTTTACTACATTTATATTTGTATATTTGGTTATTTATTGCATAGTGCATAGGTAGGTAATATTAACTCTTAGTTGGTGTTAGATTGATTTGAAACTATACTTTTGCGAATAAAACCGTAATTATCCATTATAATGTCCTTATTAAATTCAAATATTTCATCACATTCACACATTTCGTATTTTCATCACATTTTGGAATTTTTATTGAAGAGTTGGCAAAGTCCCCAACATCACTTAACATCACGAACTGCATGCTTGTTTGCCAATTTAGTTACATATTAACTGCCTCAGTAGCGTAGTGGTAGCAGGCCACTACTATTGCGCTGGAGGTCCTGGGTTCGATTCCCGGGTCGGGGACTATCAGAGATAACGGTTTAAAATCCTTTATCTCTGCTTCTATTGGGATTTTTCCATTTTCTGGAAGTTTCCCAGTACGCCGGAGTTTGGTAATGTGCCCGGAGATGGCAACAGGTTCGCCACCTGTTACATGGGCCAAAACGTAACCGGCGAGTCGTGGGTGTTTGCATGTATGATTGAATGCATGCATTTACCTCTGCCTACCCCTTCGGGGATTACAGGCGTGAAGTTACGTTTTTAGTTACATAATAAAAAAACTATCTTCACCTAATTGTATTTTATTGGTTACTGACTGACGTCAGTAACCAATAAAATACAATTACACCTAGAAAAATAACTTTATTTAAGAAATATAAAATAGGACCTTTTAAAGGATTACAACTTGTATTATAGCTGCAATATATCTGACGTTGCTCAGCTCGTAGTGATAGCTGTGCTGCGGCTTGGCCGCCGGTCAACTCATTATCGTGGCTCGTCGAGACGATATACTTTGAAAGATATACTATGTGTGCATGTGTATATGGATTTATGGATCTAAAAGTCTTGAGGGTATTCCAACCTGAAGATATATAAGTGTTTCATACAAAGTAGACGGTTATAGCGTGGTTTTTACATCTAGATATTTTTAAACTTTCTTTTCCGATTCAAGTCCAATATTTATGTACTATTTTTTTTTTTTTTTAATGTAATAAAAGTTGCAAACAAGCATGCAGTTCACATTGATGTTAAGTGATGACTGCAGCCTATAGACACCCACACAATGACCAGAGGTCAAAATGCAGATGCGCTGCCACTTCTGAGGCATTAGGTGATATGCCTCTGTGCCTGAAATTACAGGGCCGTACATTACCACCTGACCGGAACACGATAGTGCTGAACACTACCATTTAGCGGCAAGTATATTAGGTAATGCGGTGGTGCCTACGCCCGCGAGCTCCGTCACTGGAACTCTACCACCAGTAAAATTACTATTATTAAAACGTAACTTCACGCCTGTAATCATGTAATCACCGAAGGAGTAGGCAGAGGTAAATGCATGCATTCAAGCATACATGCTCACACCTACGATTCGCCGGTTATGTTTTGGCCCATGTAACAGGTGGCGAGCCTATTGACATCTCCGGGCACATTACCAGATATTAAATAGATTCTATTAATGGGTAGATTTAATTTAAATTTATATACCTACTCTACAATTTGCATACCCTTGTGAATGAATACAAGTAAAAATCACTTCAATTCGTACTCTCATAGAAGCCATACGAGTAACATTTGGTGCATTTAACCATGTAGCTGCAATATACCTGACGTTGCTCAACTCACAGTGTAAGATAGTTGCGGCTTGGCCGCGGGTCAACTCATTATCGTGGTTCGTCGAGACGATATACTTCGGAAGATATACTGTATGTGCATGTGTATGCATAAAACCAACATGGCGAATATGGCGGCGATGTCATTTTGACATATTCATGTGATGCTCTAGTAAGATACAGATAGCATTAGTTTTGTTTAATCTGCATAGGTACTATCCCAAGCGTCGGATGTATCGCCGCCATGTTAAACATGGTTGAATATAATAAAATCGTTTGAATTAAATGTGGTTGTAACTCTAAAATGTATTCTTGAATAAATTAGTTGTATTTTTTTCGGATTCCTCTTTAATTTACCCATTTTTTGAGGACGTGTACGAACCAGAATCGTGCTCGCATCATCGCCTTTTATAATTATTTAGTAGATATAAAATCCTAAGTAATGTTCTTCTATGCTTTCACTATTTTTATTGATTTTGATATTATGCTGAAAGTAAACTCTAATTGCAAGGCGTAAGGTCCAAACTTTAATTCTCGAATCAAAGAGTAGATAGTTTTGAGATCTGTTTTTTAAAAAAATCTATGAATATTCTCAGATTTTGTTTCCTATTATTAAGTAGGTAGATTTAATTTGTAGGTTTATGATTTTAAGATTATAGTACCCTCCAAAATTAATACTAGAAAATATCACTTCAATTTATAGCAACATTGAAACTATACGAGCTACATCTAATCGCGTATAGCTGCAATACACCTGACGTTGTTCAACTCGCAGTCTATATTGGACTTATTACACGGCACGGTATTCAGGGTACGCTAGCAAAGGTCAGAGTAGTGTAATAACATTGAGGTAGTTAGGGCCCTAATTAGGGCGACTCGGTCAGCCTAACGCCCTAACTACACACAGTACAAATATGAACAGTATGGAAACGTGCGCATCGACACTCGAGTAGC
This sequence comes from Macrosoma leucophasiata, assembly GCA_036365455.1. NCBI lineage: Eukaryota > Metazoa > Arthropoda > Insecta > Lepidoptera > Hedylidae > Macrosoma > Macrosoma leucophasiata. The sequence continues at coordinate 17,079,566 of JAWQUS010000021.1, forward strand.
GAGTGACTCTGAGCTGCAGCAACGTTTTGTACATAGTTTCCATACTGTTCATATGTGTATTGTGACTGAGTTAGGGCCCTGTCGACCGGATAGTGTAATAAGCAGCAACCCGGCGCGAGGCCACGCCCACCCTTTCTGCCGGACCCTGAATACCGTGTCGTGTAATAGCCTTTTAAGATAGCTGTGGCTTTGTCCGCCGGTCAATTCATTATCGCGGCATGTTCGAGACGACAACTGTGTTTATTCCTTTGCGTTTCTCCGAAAAATAGGATACAGCTTTGAAAGTTTGAGAGATTTACTCGTAGTAAAACGTATAAAGGCCGGTTGTAACCCCTTACATTGTGACACAAAAGCTAGTGGGTTTGTGGTATCTGCGACGTGCCGATTGGTTCGCGGTCGAATGTCTGTCGGTATCGGATGGGATATTGTATCGGTAGTAAAATGCGCTTCAGTTTGTTTAGGTTCCGCATCAATTTTAAGCTTACAAGTTCAGGTATTAACAATTTCCTATTTTTTTTAAAGATAGTAGCAAACAAGCCTGCAGCTCACGTTTAAGTCACTTAAGTGATGACTGCAGCCTATAGAAAATGCAGATGCGTTCCCACCTTTGACCTGAGTTGTTACGTCTCATCTTCGACTATATACCCGTCTCATGCAAGCATACATATATACCTCTTGACTTAAAATTGATGCGAATATTTTAACTTTTTCGAAATTGTCATGGCATCAAAATCGTGAGTCAAGAATGTGTCACGTATTTTAAATGAATGTAAAATGTGTCCGAACAAACCTTTTCTAAAATTCAGATGATTGAACTGGTGTCGACTTTTTAAAAGAAAACAGTTTTAAAATGGGGTCAGTACTGACCAACGCGGCACGAACGGGTATTTGTCGACCACGAGTGACCGATGAGGCCTAAACAGGAATATAGGTTTTTTTTTAGCTTTTAACGTTTTAAGGTAAGACCTAAATTTGTAATATACCTATAATCCGCACTTGAAAAAAATAGGAATTATCTTTTTCCTATTTTTTTATGTAAGGATAGTGGCAAACAAGTCTGCAGCTCACGTTTAAGTCAGTTAAGTGATGACTGCAGCCTATAGAAAATGCAGATGCATTCCCACCTGAGTTGTTATGTCTCATCTTAATAATAATAAGTAATAATAATAAGAAACATTTACTTGACACACAGCGAGACACATAAAACAGACATAAAACGTAACAGGTAACAGAGAAAAGACAACACATTTTCTAAAACTTAATACATATCTATACACGTAATATGTGTCTCACGGCTGCCAAAAAGGTGTCCTGTTCAGCAAATGTCAGGTACCTTCATATAAAAGGTACCTTAAAAAAACCTAAAGGTATTATTTTTTTATTTTATTATAAGAGGTTAAATAACATAAAAGCCTAATTTAGTATCTTATCAGTTTTTTAATGTATTTTTCTCTTATTATTATATTTTTTTTTTTTTGAAAGAAACCAACTTGATATGATACATAATGGAAGGTGATCCCCAAGATACAGGTCGACCTAGTTTGGGGATCATTGATTATAAGTTCGAAATGTAACATGTGTAATGTATGGAAATAAAGATTTTTATTTTTTATTTTTTTTTTATTTTTTTTTATCCAAAAGCAAGTGGATTTGCGGTATCAACGACGTGCTGATTGGTCCGCGGTCGAATATCTCTTGGGGCTTGGACTAGATATTGTATCGGTAAATTACAATTGTAATAGCCCCCACTGACGATCAGTTAAACTGATCAGTCGGACTGACGTAAAACTAAAATTTGATCGTCAATGGCGAATCATAAATCCACAGTTTTAACTGAAGACGCGCCCGGATTTTTTCCGTACATTTCATAATCCAATCAGTGTTGCCAACTTAGTGGATTTTCCACTTAAGTTGGTGGTTTCAATCGCCTATTATTTTGGTCGGCTAATAATATCACGCGTCAGATATTTTATTAGATGAAATAAACTTTTTTTTATGATATGAAGTGGAAAACAAGCATACAGTTTACATTGTAGCCGCAGTTGCGCAGTTGCAGTTTACGTAAGCCTGTAGCCTATAAACAACAACACGAAACCAGAGATTTAAATGTAGATGCGTTGCCACTCCTGGGCTCTAAGGTATTATGACTCTGTGCCGGAAATTATGGTGCCGTTCAACACGTATCAGTGCATATCAGTTCGTACTAATAAATAGCTTCATTTGGTTGACCGTTATATAACGGGTATTTGATGACGGTCGAATGGACCATGGACAGGACATGGAAGTGTCCATGGTCCATTTGAAAGGTATCAAAAAACGTCTACGTCCCAAAGGACCGTAGGGACGCGATTTTAGTACCTACTTATTGTACGTTACGACGGTCTAACAAAACAAAGTAATATATTTTATATCACATTATACTAATATATTACAAGATAACTATTAAATACTAGTAATATATATAATTATTTATTATATACATAAAAACGTAACGTAACTTCACGCCTGTAATCCCCAAAGGGGTAGGCAGAGGTAAATGCATGCATTCAAGCATACATGCAAATACCCACGATTCGCCGGTTACGTTTTTGGCCCATCAACAGGTGGCGAGACTGTTGCCCTCTCCGGGCACATTATCAAACTCCGGGGTACTGGGAAACTACCAGAAAATGGAAAATCTCAATAGAACCAGAGATAAAAGATTTTAAACCAGTATCTCTGATAGCCCCGACCCGGGAATAGAACCCAGGACCTCCAGCGTAGTAGTAGTGGATATATGATATACATAATAAATAGTTTTGTATATTTATATAATACATAACTATTTATTATATTCTATCAAACTAATATATTATAGGCAAAAAATAGCATAACGTTGTAATGAGTTATCGATAAATAGAAGTTTAGTGGTTTTCTGGTGATTTTAGAGGGTGAATCTGGGGAAGAGCTAACATAACTGTTGCCAACACTGAATCACACTGAATCAAACGGTCAAGGTCAGGCGTCAACTAAGGTAGGTACGGCTAATATCATCCACGTTTTCAAATAACTTAATTAAAAAAAAAATCTTGATTTTAATATTAGAATTGATTATTTGAAAAAACAACATAAGTCACGTTGAATTAACTTAGCAGGACAGACAAAACAGTTTTTTATGTTAAACGAACATTGAAAACATGTATGTAGATATAATTTGGTTGTTTTCACAATAAAGGTGGACATTTATATTATGTTATTTTTACATTAATTCTGGAAAAAATGGGTCTAGCATTAATAAATGAAAATACGTATACATATAATATATACATATATACACTATTTTATATATCACACTTTCCTTTTTTATTAAAAAAAACATTTTCATCTCTTCAATCTCTTCTGTCACTGTAGTCGGTCAAGAATAAATAGTGTTATAAGAATCCATAAACTGTATGATGGTTCCAACTATTTGATGTCAGTCCCTTTTTCGGATTTCGTACCTTAAAGGTTAAAACGGGACCCTATTACTAAGCCTCCGCTGTCTGTCTCTCTGCTTGTCTGTCTGTCTGTCTGTCTGCTTGTCTGTCTGTCTATCAGTCTGTCCGTCTGTCTGTCACTAGGCAGTAGCCTAGTGGCAGACGGAGTGTAGTAGGAAAGTCTCATTTTCACAAATTATGTATTTCCGTTGCCGCTTTACATAGAGCAGACACACAGATGCACCGGCCACGACGGACCGGAGGGGAGTAGCCATATGCAGGCTTTGCAAGCCCAAATGGTCATACGCGTATAATAAAAACTAGTTGCAGCCAGACTGCTCATTAGACTAAATCTAGCTGTGCGACTGAACTGACGTTCTGAATAATACCGATTTGCTAAGTTTCTTTGCTGTAAAAAGAAATCTGCCCCATCAAGTTTACAAAAAGATAGCGTTACCTTACAAATGTAAGTAAATTTTATTCACAAAATTATTATTATATTCTTGAAAACTTAAAAATACGATAATATCGCTCGTGTTGTTTTTTGGACTGATGTAAACAACACAGATTGATAGATGTACCATATACGATACGCGGATCGGTCGAGCGACTGATCCGAGTTTGTTTCCGAGAAGCCGCTGTCTCCGAGATGTTTAAATGTGTGTGAAATTGTTTATGTATTTTGTTAAAGACAAGTTGTTAGTTTCGTAATGATAGACGATTTTTGTTGTGCGTGGGTGCGTCAATTCCCCCAAAAACAAATTCCCCTCTGCAAAAAATGACAGACTGTTTTGCATCGGTAAGAAACGCTATGGCTTCTTCCCTCCGGTCGGCCGGTGGACCGTGTTGCTCTATGCCGCTATAACAACAAATACAAAAAATAAAAATATTAAGGGGGATGAGTGCCCATACAATAAACGAGTTTATTTTGTATTTTTGTATGTTTAGAAGTGGCAAACAAGCATGCTGTTTACATTGATGGTAAATAATACTGTAGCCTTTAAACATCTACATAAGACTGTAGGTTTCAATGCAAATGCGTTGCCACTCCTGAGGTCTAAGGTATTATGCCTGTGGGCCGGAAATTACAAGGCCGTACATTACCACCTGACCGGAACACGATAGTGCTAAACACTACCATTTAGCGGCAACTAGATTAGGTAATGCGTTGGTGCCTACGCCCGCGAGCTTCGTCACTGGAGCTCTGCCACCAATTTAAAAATTTGTATTGTTCAGTATTGTTGCTCAATATTAATAACAAAAAGAATGATGTCAAACTGATTTCAAATAACTTTTTTGTAAGTAACAGGCCATCGTTGTCTTGTTTTTGTACAATATTGACATAATTATAAATTATAATAAATCCTAATTCAGATTCCGATTCAAATATTTTTACTTTAAACAAATTAGCACACCATAATTAATTTACAAGGATTTCCAAAAACCTGGCCCTCTATTAGAGACAATTACCTTAGATTTAGCATCAGTTCAATTTGACACTAGCTTCAGTTCGTGAATGGGGAAATCTAGTTGGCGTAAATCGTTTGGAGTGACGCCACAGTTTTATGACAATGGTTTTACGAAAAATTGACCGTCAATGGGGGCTATAAGTCTGCACCCCAATTATTTGAAGGCACTATAGTCTGGGAACTCATTATGAACTTGTTAGTTATAGTTTGATACCAGATCCATTGTACTTTATTGCAAATTTAAGTGTGAAAATCCTACGAATAACTAAGTTTAAAGAAGAGTCCCTCATACAAAGCACGATAAAAAGATGGCACCACGAACACGGTTCGTTGCTATGGGCTTAACATTGACAGTAAGGAAGGCATGGCAACATAAAAAACACCAAAAAAAAAATTACATTGACACCTATTGACACTGAAAAATGTTATTCGAGTTATTCGTCATCTCGCACAACAAATATTCGCAGGATCGGGCGACTTGGCACCTTTTGAATTCACCTCATATTTCTGACGTCAACTCATATGCTCATACAAAGTACAGCCAGGTAAATATATATAAGTATATTTTACTCAATGAAAGAAATAAACCATGTGTTGCTGAAAAGAAGATTTATTGTAAGTTTTTTTGTACAAAGACTATCTTATCTAGATAATATAAAACAATATAAACCCAAACCTGAAAAGAAGAAACGACAATTAAAGTTTATTCTTTCACTTTTAAAACATAAAATAATATTCTATTATAATTTTCATTGATAATGCAATTGTCAATCCACTCGTATTTGAATCTGTCTCTGACATTCTGCATTCGTTTCTTCTTTAAAACTAGACAACTAAAAAGTTTAAAACTATAAACCAAACTTCATGGTTAATAAACACGCAGAGTGTGAAGAAAGAAATATAATAGTATTTCTTTACATATATTTGAAATTAAATTTTAGATAAATATTGTTACTGCTACTAACTACTGTTGTTTTATATCTGAAACAGATTCGGTCGTACACTATATTGACTAAAAATCGGTCGTACACTATATTGACTAAAAATCGGTCCTACACTATATTGACTAAAAATCGGTCCTACACTATATTGACTATTATTGTATGTTATAGGTAGTAGTTATAGTAAGAAGCCAAATTCTTTTGCGATATTGTAGATTCTATTTCATATTTTGGATTGAAATGTATATCTAAAATTATGATATAATAATATTTTGTTTTGTTTTAAAGACCAACTATAAAATGTTAAACGTTTTTAAAAAGGATTTTAGTCGTTGACTGTACATGGTCACCTCACAATTTCATGGTCGGGCGAGTTGACGACAGAAATATATTAAATTTAAAAGGTGCCAAGTCACCCGATCGTGCTAGTTTTCGTCGTGCGAGATGACGAATAAGTAATTCACAGACAACACCCTTAGCAACAACTTACTTTTATAAAGCATATTTTATAATATTTGAAAATATCATGAGTAATATAGCGAGCAAAAAGTCCATAACAAAAAAAAACACCTATATTAAATATTTGCCTTTATCGGTATTAAATAACACCATACAATCATTCAACATCAATGTTAAGCGCAAAAGTGCAGTTCGTAAGAATTGTAAGCCCCACTTGCCTTGGCGAGTGCGGCCCAAACCTTATTACTGCGGTTAATCCTCTTACCAGGGCCGCCCTCTGAGCTTGTTCTTGTTTTTGAAGATAACGTCTCACCTGTATTTATAACTGAATAGGGGATAAATCCACAATTTGCTAGGTTTTCTAGTTAACATGCTTTTAGGGTTCCGTACCTTAAAAGGAAAAAAGGAACCCTTATAGGATCACTTGTGCGCGTGCGTCTGTCTGTCTGTCCGTCTGTCACAGCCAATTTGCTCCGAAACTACTTGACCGATTGAGTTGAAATTTGATGAATATATGTAAATTGGTGACCCAAAGATGAACACGTCAAGTAAAAAAATAAATTTTAAACAGGGGGGCCACATTCGGAGGGTAAATCAGAAAATTAAAAAATAGAATTCGTAAACTGTGTCGTGTGACACATTAAATGAAAGAGGTTGTTGTCAGCATCTCAGATATATATATTTTCATAATTTTTGCATATACAAATTTGAAGTTATTTAAGAAAAACGACGAAAATTGACCATTCCCCCTCCCCCCGTATCACCGAAACTACTCAACTTAAAATTTTGAAAAAAATGTGGAAAATAGTTCTTTGCCTATAGATTACTGGAAAGCCTATAAGAAGTTTTAGTATTCAAATTAAATCGAAAATTCTTAATAATATAACCCCCCCTGCCGGTACCACCGTAACCGCTATGTCCCTGCATTTTAAATCTGTAATATTTCCGAAAATATTTATTTAAATTACGGAACCCTCACCACGCGAGTCGAACTCGCACTTGTCCGGTTTTAATATTTTTACTGTATACGTTGTCCCTATTTCTTCTTTGAGGACAAACCCTTAGACCTATACATGACACATATTATTAATATATTTATGGCTTATTTTATTTTAATCATTACGATTTTCACTATTTTACCCATCACGCCTTTTTATGATAGATAAGGGTAGTTCTTTTGTTAGCAGAGTATCAAAATACACTGAATTTATTTTTAGAGAAGCAATTGACATTCTGGAAAAGCACCGTTGTCAGCATCCACTCGTATTAATACGAGTCCAAGATAGGATTTTAGGATTTACTTAAGCGCGTCAGATTAAGATATGAGAGATGCCTTGCGCCTGGTAGACTACCTCCAACAAATCTAAGGTTTCAGTATAGGGCCTTACCCTTAGGACTACCACCACAACCTCGCCTCACATCCAAATTTTCAGAATTTTGGATGGGAGCTTTGATTGAGTTCACATATCATCTTTGCCGCCTATTTGACGTACTCGAATAATTCTTCACCTTCATTTTAAAGAGGGTCAAACAATTTGTAAATTGTCATGGCATCAAGTCAAGAGTCAAAAATGCGTCACATATTTTAAGAGAATGTCAAATGTGTCCGAACAGACCTGTTTTCCAAAATTCAGATGATTGAACTGGTGTCGACTTTTTAAAATAAAACACTCGTAAATTGTGGTCAGCACTGACCGTCGCGGCACGAACGGAATATCTAATTATCGACCACGAGTGACTGATGAGGCCTGTATGGGAAGATACGTTTTTTTCTTGGCTTTTAACGTGTTAAGGTAAGAGCAAAATTTGTAATATATAAGCCGCACTTGACCCAGGCAGAGGACTGCAAAGACCTTATTACCGTGGTTAATCCTCTAACGAGGGCCGCCCGTTAATCTTGTGCGTATTTTTTTTGATAATCTTACCTGTATTTACCCAAGATTAACCTATTTCGATCGTGAACGTTAATAGCCTTTTAGGGTTCTTTAGCTACAAGGAACTCCTATAGATTCACCATGTTCCGCCTGTCCGCAGCTTAGCTCAGAGACTCTTAGACCTAGAAAGCTGTATTTTCGTATGAATATTAGTTACGGCGTCCGTACTCCTGGCGTTGGTACGTTGCGACCCCACCACCCACTAGCGGAAGAATTAATTCTACTGGAAGAGATTTCTTCCACTAGTGCAGTCAGTCAACCGAACAATGGCGGTCAAAGCATTCCAATAGTAGTAAAAATAACAACGCGGTATGGGCAGCTACGTCCCACGATAAAACTACCGGACCGGACTAGGGGAAGTCCCCTACATGCCAAATGGGTTTATTTTTCTTGCAAATCCCATAGTGTAATGTATTGTTGGATAAGCCTTCAGAATATGGACGGATGGACGGACGGACGTACTACGGACTTAGCTGGTATGCATTATGGAAATTATGAAATTCGAATTAATTTTGTTATAAAACGTCTTATTTGTGTAAGTACTATCTGATAATAGGAAAATCATCTGAATTGGTTAAACGAAAACGGTTAGTTTCGTGTGAAGTGTTGGGAGTGGTTTATTTCAATTGCAGTTTGATTACTCTCTGTAGTCAAAATATGATGTGATTTTCAATATGTGCAGCTGGCTCAAATTTAATCTTTAGCCATTCTAACCTTATCATATCAAATGTCCATGTTACACCCACTTCTGTTATGGTCGAGGGTACTACACTCGAAGTTGTTGACGATTACGTATACCTGGGACAAACTGTCCAGTTAAGTTGGTCCAACTTCGAGAAAGAGGTCAATCGCCGAATCTATTTTGGTTGGGCAGCGTTCGGGAAGCTATGATACATCTTCTCGTCCGACTTACCGCAGTGTCTCAAGAAAAAGGTTTTTGACCAATGTGTGTTGCCAGTGATGACATATGGGACAGAAACGTGGTCGCTCACTATGGGCCTCATAATAAGGCTCAAGGTCACTCAGAGAGCAATGAAGAGGGCTATTCTCGGAGTTTCTCTGCGAGATCTAATCAGAAATGAGGATCCGCATGAGAACCAAGGTTACCGACATAGCTTACCGAATAACGAGACTCAAGTGGCAGTGGGCAGGGCACATAGCTCGAAGAACTGACGGCCGTTGGGGCAGAGCAGTTCTAGAGTGGCGACCACGTACCGGGAAACGAAGCGTAGGCAGGCCTCCCACAAGATGGACCGACGACCTGGTGAAGGTCGCGGGCAATCGCTGGATGAGGGCGGCCCGTTCGTTGTGGCAATCTTTGGGGGAGGCCTTTGTTCAGCAGTGGACGTCTTTTGGCTGAAATGATGATGACGATAATGATTCTAACCGTTTTTATTCTTCTCTGGCCAATAGCGTGGGAAAGACAAAACCCAACTAACCTACATCATTTTTTTCACACGATAGCCATAAAATTACGTGCAGAATTTAACGCCGTTTGAGTTACAAAGCAAAGGCTTTTGCTGCGGAAATATTTCATTTTATCCTTTGAGGGCGATACGTTGTTATGAAAACAGGACTTGCGTGAAGTTTCCGGGGCCCATTCACGGCAGAAGGAAACATCGGCGAGATTTATTAAATTCAACCGAAAATCCCTGAGGCAAGGCTCTGTCGCTATTCGAAAACGAATATTGTAAAAGGAAACCGTGTGGGAGAAATGAGAGGAATTATTTGGGAAATTTCATATAAAATTTATCTGAATGCGACTGCGGTTCGGGTTTGGGGTATCGTGAATAATTTTGACATACGTAGACGGATTAACGTATAATCTTCAAATTGTACAGGTTGTTTGCTGTGATTTATCACCTTGGTTCTCATCATGAAATGCAATACCTGTGATGTAAGAGTTTCCTTTCGAATTTAATAAGAATATTTGTGGGTAGGTATCAGATTCAATGTAATTTTTTTAGTAATTTATTGTACGCGAATACCATAAAATGACGTGCGGAATTTAACGCCGTTTAAGTTAAGCAAAGGCTATTCCTGTGGAAATATTTCATTTTATCCTTTGAGGGCGATACATTGTTATGAAAACAGGACTTGCGTGAAGTTTTCGGGGCCCATTCACGGCAGAAGGAAACATCGGCGAGATTTATTAAATTCAACCGAAAATCCCCGAGGCAAAGCTCTGTCGCTGTGCGAAAACGAATATTGTAAAAGGAAACCGTGGAAGTAGAAGGAGAAATGACAGGAATTATTTGAAATACTTAATTCATATAACATTTAGAGTTCCTCCAAGGAATAAAAGTTTAAATCAAGACTCATTATTTCATACTAGCTGGCCCGGCGAACTTTGTATCGCTTTAAAGTAAAAATAAAAAATACACTACAGTTTTAGCGAAAGTAACAAACAGCAATTGATTTTTGAAAATTTCCTGGCTTGTCCAGTTTCGGTAATACATCAATGACATTTATTAAAAATTGCATGTGTACGTCATAGTGGCGGGCATTGACAATTGAATTTATAAAATTATTGATTTTATTTCACGAATTATCAAAGAATACGAATTTTGCGTATACATGTTGTCGACTCAGAATATTTAATTTTTTACGATCTTTAATTGTAAATAGGTTTCGATCGAGTCTACCGTAGATCTGTGGCAGAAAATATGGCATGTACCTAATGTCTGTGCTTAGGTTCATAATGGCGGATGTGAAAAATTGAATATTAACGTTGTGCATTTTTAACCACTAATGCCACCAACACTACTTGAACACTACTACCACCATCACCACCATCGTTACCACCACCACCACTGTCACCGCTACCACTTCCACCATTACAAACGCCACTAACGCCATCAACGCCACCACCAACACCAACATCACCAAACACCTACGCCACCAAAACCACCACAACCAATGCCTCCAAAACTACCAACAACACCAACGCCACTAATGCCTCCATCGCGACTAAAAACCACCACCATCTCCACCAACCACCAATGCCACCAACACCACTAACGTCATCAAATAAAAAAATAGACGTTTAAAATTCTGTAAAAATTTTAAACGTCTATTTGCTATGTACCGTATATGTTGCTGTAAATATTAATATCGAGCAAATATATACGAAAAAAAAACACGTTTATTGTATGCACCCCTTAACATTTTCATTTTCTTATTTTTAGTAACTAATTTTGTCTTTATAGCCGTAACAAAAATACATAATTTGTGAAAATGTTAGCTTTCTAGCTATCACTATTTATGAGATACAACCTGGTGTCACACTGACGGGCAGACGGACAGACAGACAGGCAGCGGTAGATTAGTAATCCGTGGGGTCCGTTTTTACCTTTTAGGTACTAAACCCCCTAAAAGATAGAACTAAGATACAGAATAGCTTAAAAATATTCGACACGATTCTTTAAATTGACAACTTTTTTATTTTTGAACCGATTCACATGAAACAAACACTAAATATTAAGTAAAACTTGCCACAGTATATTGGTGAACCGCAGATCGAATACGCTGTTTCTGAAATTAGCATGCACAAACACACAGACAAAGAGACATTTTTCCGGGATAAAAGTACCCAGTGTTGTGCGCCAAAGGTTAAAGTATAATCATACCAAGTTTCATTGTAATCGGACCGGTAGTTTTTATGTGATGCTTGAACAAACAGACAGACAGACAGACAGACAGACAAAAATTTTTCGAATCACATATTTGGGTTCGGTATCGATCTAGTGACATCCCCTGGTATTTATTTTTTCAATATTCTTAATGTACAGAATTTTCACTTATACAGCTTTATTTTATGTAGGTTTATAGATTTCTTACAAATATCTAATTGTCATCCATACTTCATTACATAGCTGTCATTATACGTCAATTACATAGCTGTCATTTGCGTTTTGTTATTCCAAGTCTGATTCTTTTTTGTTGTTATACCACGTTTTATAGTGACTGACGTTTCATGTCAAGTCACACGGGAATGCTGTCGAACGGGATAAAAAGTCCTATGTCCTTCTCCTGGCTCTAAACTACCTCCCTGCCAATTTTCAGCTAAATCGGTTCAGCCGTTCTTGAGTTATAAATAGTGTAACTAACACGACTTTCTTTTATATATATAGATGTTTTGTTTTCTAGTATGTCTCTTCACAATTTTTATTTCTTACCTCAGTCATCCACGATACATATAAAATAAGTAAAGCGGTTTACAAAATAAACTGCTACTGCGTTTCAAGTACGTAGGGACGGACGGACAGACAGATAGACATGACGAATCTATAATGTAAATATAAAATATGGTTCCGATTTTTACCCTTTGGGTATGGAAGTCGAAAAAGGTCTACCTAACTTATTTAAATTCCTTTGGAGAGTAGCAACAATTAAATCTACCCGAATGTTAAGTGAATTCTGCAATCATGAAATCAGATACCTCAATCCAGTGCCACTCTTGTTAATATCTTTTTTGCTAAATATTACAAAATCAAACATAAACATCGAAATGAGACTTGATAATGCTATTCACTGAATACTATGTATCGGCAGATTAATTAAGCCAAAACGTAAGCCCTCAAACTCCAAAACTGGAAATATACCAGTAAATGAATTACCAATTCTCTACCATTAGTATAATTGATATTTTTCACCAGCACAATAAAACACTACGTTTACAAACGGTAAACGCGTTCAGTGTGCTTTAGCTTTTGCCGAAAAAATGTCAGTCCCTAAAACAGCCTCTAGAGTTTCCACTGTGATTATCTCGAATAGATGTAATTCATTTGACGCGACTTGCCCTGTCCTCTTAATTACACCCGACCAAATTAAAGCCCCAAAGGAAATTGTCTTGACACCTAACAACCGATAAGGTTTGTAGTAAAGGTAACGACGTCCGACTGCCGATAGTTGATTTGTTCATCGGTTCTGAAGATTCCAAAGATATGTTTTGTAATGGAAGCGATTTTTTTTAAGTAATGTAAGTGGCAAACAAGCCTGCAGTTCTTAATGATGTTAAGTGATGACTACAGCCTATTGGCACGGACACAATGACCAGATGTCAAAATGCAGATGTGTTGCTACTCCTGAGGCCTAAGGTGTTATGCTTCTGTTCCGGAAATTACAGGGCCGTACGTTACCACCTGACCGGAACACGATAGTGCTGAACACTACCATTTAGCGGCAAGTATATTAGGTAATGCGGTGGTGCCTACGCCCGCGAGCTCCGTCACTGGAGCTCTACCACCAGTAAAAAATCAGTGATTGTGAATCAATCACTGTTCCAATGAATAACTTAAACTCAAGCCTATATTCCCTATAGGTAAATGTAGGTAGGTAACCCACGACTTGTCCAACATAATAGGTGGTAAATAAAAACAGTCCTTTTTTTACATTATTCTTTACTTTCACAACGTAATCATGCTCTTATCATCACGCTTTAAAATAAATAGAATTCGTCACTGCCAAACAAAAACCTCCGTCAAAAATTACCACAATGGTCCTGGGGCACCTTTATTCAGCGTTTACCCGCGACCTTCGCTAGGCCGTCGGTCCTCCTTGTGAGGGGACCTGCCAGCACGTCCAGAAGAGTACACGCGGTCGCCACACGTGAAGTTGAATGGGCGTCGATAAAAAATTTAAACCCTAATTTTATTTCATCAATCTTATCGCTATTAATAAATGATTTCTTAAACGAATTTACCGGGAAAGAATATCAGCCAAACAGCCTACCAACCAAGATATAAACAACGACAAAAACCTCCGGAATCTGGCCGGGATCCGGATCGGAACTTACGCAATCACATGCACGGAAATGGAATTTTAAATTCGCACATTGTACTTAACGGTCTCGACTCGCCGGATGGTGGCACACTGACTCTGAGATTTGGGTTTAAAGGGGTTAGAATTTTAGAATAATATAAAAATATTGTGCAAACGAGCAAATGTTGTTGGTTTGTTTTTGATTAATAATAGCTACAGTATTACGATGCTTTGGTTACTTTCTGAAAGACTATTGGAAAGACTCTACACAATAAACAAACACAGAAAAGTTTATTTGAATTTTGAATGTAAGAACCTGTATTATAGTTGTTGCAGCTTATTAGACAGGTGAACTGAAAATCACCAATACTATTCAACTTGGCTACATAACATTTGTGTGTAGATATTCACAACAGAGTCGTTAGTTTCTTTATTTAAATTAAACATAGTACCTTTCTATTTAAAAAAAAAACATTATTCATTAATTTTCTAGTAAATTATTCAGCGCAAGTCTGGTATATCAGAGAAAATTAAAAAAAAAAATTTAAAAAAAAATTCAGGTGGGACTTGAACCCGCGACCACTGATATTCCTAGTCCAGACGCTCTCCCAACTAAGCTACTGAAGTCTAAACCCGACTCTCGAATTTTCCCTTTACATTTATTGCAGTGCCCTGGGGTGTCAGTAGCGACATCTATTGCTAACAATGCTAATTAGGTAACAGACACAAAAAACATTTCAGTTTAGTAAAGATCGATATTCCTTCCATTTTTCTTTAAAAATATTTAAGTCGCAAGTGTTAATGGAAGCGCGCATGGCCCGACTGTGTAGATCATAAGCGATCTACTCGGTTAAGTACTACGGGCGCGGTGATGGGTGACCGCTAGTGGCAAATTAAATGCGCGTTTCCGTGCTTCGGAGGGCACGTTAAGCCGTCGGTGCCGGTGCTTATGGGCGGTTTGAAAATATCCTACAGCGGGTTGGCCACTAACCCACCCACCTCCACCAACCCGCATTGGAGCAGCGTGGTGGAGTAAGCTCCAGTACTCCCCCCAAAAAAGGGAAGAGACTCGTGCCCAGCAGTGGGACGTATAATGGGTTACTATTACTATTAAGTGTCATTGCGAAATCCAATAAAATAAATCAAAATTCAGATTTCTTACTCATGGCCATCTATTTATTCAGTACCGATGATTCTTAGTTATCTATCATACCCAGTATATTCCAAGCCTAACGTGCCTAGTCCACGAATGATTCCGTCCATGCACTTAGGGGGGCGTAAAACTGAATACGCAACCGCATTCATCCTGCACTCTGTAAAATATTTAGAGTTTGTCTGACGCTCTACATCCGACAAGGATAGTCTTTTGAGGTCAAAAGGCTGGATTGGGATATTTTAAGTGAAAGTTACTCTGTGTCAACGTGGTACGTATAATATGTCTGTGTTTTGTAACATATTTTGTTATGTAACGAAGACGCCAAACAAACTTGCAGTTCACGTGGATGTTAAGTTACAGCTTATAGATATGACACAAAATGTGACGTATACACAAATGTCAGATACGTTACCACCCTTGAGGCTTAAGTTGTTTTGTTTCTGTAATAGAAACACCATGTGGGAACTTCTATGCTCTTCATGTAAATCAACTCAATTTTTTTTTTAATGAGACAGTTATATACATACACGTACCACCACTTCAGCCGTAAGATGGTCACTACTGGACTAGCCTTTCCCAAAGATACCCACAAGTGTGTATTAAGTCAGTACCGGAGAATATGCCATAATTTCCACGCTTGGAATGAAATGGCGATAATTTTATCGCGAGATGCTACTGCCCACCCCACGTTATATTTACTTTATATTTGTATTTACTACCGCCCTGTTTGGATTGGCTTTAACGCTATTTTTCAGTTGACTGACACTCTAGCAGAAGAAATCTCCAGATCTCTCCAGAAATTCACTAGTTAGCGTTGAGGTCATGACGTCTCGACGCCGAAGATACACATACAAACTTCCACATTTTTACGAAAACTAGATATAAATATTGGTAACGTATGAGTTGGCAAGTCAAAATTGTATGGATTTCATAGTCCGAGAGTTCAAAATAGTAATACAATCGAAATCAAAAATACATAACTTTGATAAGCGACACAATCGATGGCGTCATTGAAGAGACGTCGAGCTATTGCTATTTTATTTTATCAGGCGCACTCAGACATTATGAAGAGAACATCGTTAAAATTTCTCAATTCAAACTTGTTAACGAGTTTAAATCGGGTACAATACATAATGAAGTGTCTTTAAGGTATTAAACAAGAACAATTTCATTTTAACATCAACCACTCGACTAGCTCAATGTAAATAATAAATACGTTGGTGCAATTCTAAGGAGGTACGGTAGGATGCAATATTAACGTAACTCCTTCAAGTTTCTTTTTATATTAAATTATTCTAAAAGGTCAAGGAATTATTCAAAACGATAATTAACACAATACATAGATTTACTTTTGTGGGTTGAAGAGTAGTTCTCCAATGTGAATGTCGATCTGCCTGCTGTCAGCGGTTGCAACTTTTTTGAGTTTGAGTTTTGAGTTTGACAAGAGGCTTTAAAAAAAAGATCAAAGAAATTGCCAGTTTTAGGACGTGTTCAAAGTATGACATCTCCGCAAATAAAGCAAGGTGGTCTGCCGGTTCCAAGTGGTTGCATTTCAGAGTTATGAGTATAAGTCACTACTGCCTTGAAACTTCCGATAGAAGATAAATCTCATTCACTGGGATCAAACCACAGCGTAGCAGTAGTGGCCTGTTACCACTAGACAACTGAGGCAGCTTAACATCATCATTCCAGCCGAAAGACATCCACTTCTGGACAAAATCCTACACCAAAGATGGGCATCTTCAATAATCAATATCATCATCGATCAATAGCGTCGTGCGGCACGGGGGGAAAATTTGCCATAATCGCCACGCTTGGCAAGTGGATTGGTGAACGCAGTGGCGGTAGTTTTATCTCAGGACGCTGCAGCCCATCTCGCTTAATTGTATTTACTGCCGCCTTCTTCGAATGGATCGCCATTGTTCGGTTGACTAATTGCATGAGCAAAAGAATACTTCTCCACTAGTGGTCTTCCCGTCCCGTCGCCAACCAACTTCGCATAATATTATCTAGGTAATTATTCGCGACTGCTTATGACTTGGACCGCATAATCAAATACTCCTCTCGATGAGTATCGAGTTAGAACTGGATTAAACAGTGTTTAGTCTCGACTAATGAAAAGGGTCCGATTATATTACGATATATTTTATTAAAATCATTCTGGAATCGTATTAATAAATAGTTAAGTAAATAGCTGGATCTATCTGAATATATAAAAATCAATTGCTGATCGTTAGTCTCGTTAAAACTCGAGAACGGCTTCACCGATTTGGCTAATTTTGATTTTGAATGATTTTTGGAAGTCCAGGGAAGGTTTAAAAGGTAAGAAAATATGAAGAAATTGAAGGGAAATAGTAAAAACCACAATTTTATTTTTCCATACAAATAGTCTGTATCTATCAAACCTTTGACACATTATTTCATTCTGAGACAATACGAAGTTTGCCGGTTCAGCTAGTAATATATAAAATTCTCGTGTCACAGTGTCTGTAACAATACTCCTCTGAAACGGCTGAACCGATTCTCATGAAATTTTGTGTGCCTATTGGGTTGATCTGAGAATCGACCAACATCTGTTTTTCATACCTCTAAGTGATAAAGGTGATTCTCAGAATCGGTGAGAGAGAAGCAGATGAGAATCGGTTGTATTTTATT
Source organism: Macrosoma leucophasiata (assembly GCA_036365455.1). Classification (NCBI taxonomy): domain Eukaryota; kingdom Metazoa; phylum Arthropoda; class Insecta; order Lepidoptera; family Hedylidae; genus Macrosoma; species Macrosoma leucophasiata. The sequence goes on from JAWQUS010000021.1 coordinate 17,097,398, forward strand.
TTTATATCCCTAATTGGTAGGATGATTCTCACCAGAGAACACTGTGACACGAGAATTTTATATATTACTATAAAAACCTTTTTTTCGGTTAATTTTTTTTACCTCTTAGGAGATTCGACGTTCGTCGGGGCAGCTAGTCTAATCTATATAATAATGTATGAAAATGAATCACCAAAATGTTCATACGCGCATGTTTTTGTAATCAAATTCCTCCGAAACGACTGAACCGATTCTTATGTTCTTTTTACTTTAATTTATAAACTTACGCGCATGTTTTGTTCGGAAAAATAAAAATATGCCAATAATTTTCATACTTGAATACAATATAAAATACTGTTTGGGCATTACCTTATACAAGAAAAGTTAAATAATTAAGTAACTCTTACTCCTACAAAGAAAAAAAAACGAGTACATTCTTACAACATTCCACTAGTCTAATCTGTTTGCCAAATCCAAGACTTTTCCAATCGGATTATCTACGTAAAACGAACTATTCATGTGCTATTCAGAGAAAAGCAATCTATCTAATTTTAGTCGATTAAATCCTTTTAGTCGAGCCTGAACGTTTTAATCAGCATGATGGAGTTTCAATACCTAAAACCTTAAATCTGAGTAGTCTGCTAAGTAGATGAAGAAAATAAATAAGTGCCCTTAACAGATAAGAGTACAAAGGATTATGTAATAATAAAAATAACCTGTAAAAATCTCTAGGGGTATATTCCAAGGAGACAGCTTGAGCCCATTATGGTTTTGCCTAGCCTTGAATCCTCTAAGTGCATTACTAGAGGCTTCGGGGCTTGGCTATCGGCTACGTAGAAATGGGCGGGCGATATCTCACTTATTATACATGGATGACTTGAAATTGTTCGTTTCTAATAATTTGCTACTGACGGAACTACTGAAGATCACTGAAAACTTTAGTAGTGCCATCAGAATGGAATTTGGAATCGAAAAATGTGCAGTTATGCATGTACAACGAGGACAGTAATAGAGACCAAATTAAGCGTTTGTATGGAATTTTGGCGGAGTGTCCACGGTGTGGCGGAGCTTGTCCGCCGCACCCTTCGACCTAACCTGACTATGCCATAAAATTTGTAAATATTTCTTTTTCAACTATTATTTATAAAGTGATGCGTTATGAAATGAATAGTTTTGTAATAATCTGTTTGCAAAGTGAATTATTTATGTTGTGATATACTCGTAGTAGTGGAAAGTTGAGATGTGAAACGAAATCGTTTCGAAACGTTAGTTTTGTAATGAAGAGTTTTGAAACGTTTGCGGGAAAATGAACGGGTACCGGTCCCGAAATCAGTAACAGATAATATAATAATTGACTGCCAGTAATCAAATGGTTCACGAAAACACGGTAATATTTGATATGATCCGGTCTGGAATATTATACTTGCTTCCTGCTTATAACATACATGAAAGCATTTGTACAAATCTTTAATAAGGTTGGGGAAAAAGTATCTTCGCATTTTTTAAGATAATTCAAAACATTTTTTAATACAGTTTATTTAAATTTAAATAAAGTACGTACCATTTTGTTCGATAACCTTTTGCCATCTTGTAGGTAGGGACATGATCCAATTGCTATAAAAATTTTGGGACTTCTCATCAAAATATCGCGACAAGTGGATTTGACAGTCCTCTCGTGATGTTAACCTAACATTGCATAAAGAATTCTGAAGAGACCGAAACAGGTGGAAATCTGAAGGTGCAAGGTCAGGACTATACGGCGGATGCATTAACACCTCCCAGCCAAACTCTCTTAATTTTTGCTGAGTGGCTATAGATGTGTGAGGTCTAGCGTTATCATGATGAAACACCACACCCCGTCTGTTGATCAATTCCGGCCGCTTTCTCTCAACTTCTTGCTTTAATCTCATCAGTTGTTCGCAGTAGAGTTCAGAATCGATAGTCCTGCCTGGTGGTAATAGCTCATAATGAATAATGCCCTTCCAATCCCACCACACACACAACATCACCTTATTGCGAGTTAACCCGGGTTTCGCCACAGTCTGTGAAGCCTGACCGGCCTTTGACCACGACCTTTTTCGCACGTTCTTGTCGTACGTGATCCACTTTACATCACCAGTTATCAGCTTCTTCAAAAATGATTCGGTTTCATTACGTCGTAATAAAGAATCACAAATGAGTACACGGTTCATTAGGTTTCTGTCAGTGAGCTCGTGAGGTAACCAAATATCGAGCTTTTTTTTGTACCCAGCTTTTTTCAAATGCGCCAAAACTGTTTTGTGATCAATTCTCAGTTCTTCAGCTACGTCGTAACTACTGATATGTCGATCTTGCTCCACTTTTTCAAAAATGGCATCCATTTTATCCGTAATAGGGCGACCAGAGCGAGGTGCATCTTTGACATAAAAATTTCCGGATTGAAAACGCTTAAACCAAATTTGTGCTACTCTCACAGACACTGCACTAGGTCCATAAACATCGCAAATTTGTTTCGCGGCTTGCGTTTCATTTTAACATTTTTGTAGTAAAATTTTAAAATGTATCGAATTTCTTCATTAGATTCATTCATCTTGTCAGTACGAAAAACAAATGAAAATCACACATTTGCCTAATTTGAATTTGGAATTATGTTCTTTAAAATTTTAACTTACAATGATACCAAAACCAGCCAGATACAAATACTACAGTCAAAGAGATGTTATTACAAGTTCATACATACTGTAATGCGAAAAGACTTTTCCCCAACCTATTACATTATGACGTATACTGTACGTAATAAACTAACGAAGTGAAGTATTTTTGCGTGCAAGTTTTTTTACAAAGTCTAATAAAATTATTATTGGCAATTGACAATCCAGTTAGTCGAGCTGTGAGAGACGACCGTTTGTCTCGAAGGATCGCGGGTTCGATCCAGACAAAGACCAAGGTCAAAATGCAGATGCGTTACCACTCCTGAGGCCTAAGATGTTATTTATGCCTCTGTGCCGGAAATCATAGGGCCATACATACTTGACCGAAACACAATAGTGCTGAACACTACCATTTAGCGGCAAGTTTGCGGTAATGCGGTGGTGCCTACGCTCGCGTGCTCCGTCACTGGAGCTCTACCACCATAATTACATAATCATGTTATAAAATATCTATATTCTTATTTTTTAATAAAAGTCAGATTTATCTTCTTTTACGAAATACTGGAACATCAATCATGCCGCGAAACTGGTGTTGAAATGATAATAAAATATATTATTCAGTTTAGGATAGAGCAACACGGGCCACCGGCCGCGGCGAACCGGAGAGGAGTAGTAGGAGGAGAGCGTTGTAGATATTAAACTAATTTAACTTTTACTGGTGGTAGAGCTCCAGTGACGGAGCTCGCGGGCGTAGGCACCACCGCATTACCTAATATACTTGCCGCTAAATGGTAGTGTTCAGCACTATCGTGTTCCGGTCAGGTGGTAATGTACGGCCCTGTAATTTCCGGCACAGAGGCATAACACCTTACGCCTCAGGAGTGGTAACGCATCTGCATTTTGACCTTGGTCTTTCTGTGGGTGTCTATAGGCTGCAGTCATCACTTAACATCAATGTGAACTGCATGCTTGCTTACAAATTCCATAACATAAAAAAAAGAAATAAAAAAAACTTGCGGATTTTCTCGCGTATACAACACTCCCAAACTTCTTACACCCGACGTTTTCTCGTGTTGTATACGCGAGAAAATCCGCAAGTTTAATTCTTACAATGTATGAAGCTCGCGAAAACCCACGAAAACGTTATAGCTATAGCGTTTATTACCGATGCAAAACAGTCCGTCATTTTTTGCGGGGGGAGAAATGCGTGTGACACACACACCCACCCACTACAGAAATCGTGTTTTACCACAAATATCACACTTTGACTTCAAAAAAATACATAAACAATTTCACGCACACATTTAAACATCTAGGCGACAAGCATAGGCCCACTTTGGCTTGTACTTTGAGAGAGGGGAAAGCCTGTATACTCGTATGGCTACTCCCCTCCGGTTCGCCGCGGCCGGTGGCCTGTGTTGCTCTATGTTCTTTATAAGGCTTTTAGGGTAGTATTCTTTTATTTTTTTTGAAGTGAGACGCACGCTACTCCAGCGTCGATGCGCATGTTTGTGTATGTGTGGCGTTTCGAACGTTTTGTACGTAGTTTCCATGCTGTTCATATTTATAATGTGGCTATACATTACCGTCTAACCGGACCACGATATGATAGGGCTGAATTTTAACGTCTGCTTTTTGTGTAAATGTTTATAGGCTGCAGTCATCACTTGACATCCATATGAACCAGGTACATGTTTGTTTCCTACTGTCTTCACATAAAATAATCACATACCTATTTTTCTTGTATTATTTTTTATATTTATTTGCACTTGCTAAACATGTTATTGCAACAAAAATACAATGCCTAGTAGCAATATTTTTACTTTCATAAAATTCAACCCAAGCCAAGTTACCGACCCAAGCTAGGTAGTATAAAAACATTTAAATTTCTTCCCAAAGAAAATTGAGCTTTTCCTAAGATATTCTACAGAAGTGTGGCAGCAGACATAGGTCGCAGGTAGGTACGGCCCAGGGGAGCGAATCAATCTTGGCGGGCTTCAGTCAGGCACATCAAGTGAATATCAATCACGTAAATCGAAGAAAATGGTAATCATAGTTAAATGGTACAGGTGATTGAAGAATTTGTGGTTGTTGTGGATTAGGTAGTTGTAATATTTATGTATTTATTTTGCTTGTCACATGGTTACATAGAGGTCTTAAATATGAATCTTAAGAGCTATTACATGTAACACCCCGTAGGGGCATCGCAAGGTTCGCGTCTTTATATAGTATTATTTATATACAAAACGTAGTAAAATAATAGAATAACACTATTGATAGGTTAAGTTTATGGTTTTTAGCTTTGAATAATTTAACTTTTGATTATTGCTATTGTGTTTTTAACGTCTTATTGTTAACGTCTTGGATGGGATTGATCTAGAAAGGCTGCATGCACAGTAGATAGCTGCATGCACGAGGTGAATCGATAATTTAAATTAACCCTGTATATGAACTGCAATTTCATAATCAACCGGTTGACAGCCCCGCAACCCATATAGAGGATGGTCAATTGTTAAAACAATTGTGCCTGGTTTTGGGACTGTCAACCTAATATGTCTTATACAACATCAAGGTCACTAAAATTCATCGTAACTCAAAAGTAAACTACACACTACTACCGTGATATTAGGTTATATATCGAAAATCCTCACTCGTGTGTGGATCATCCGCTCCAAAGCCTCGTCCAATATCCGAATTCGATTTCAATTTAATTTAAAACTCACGCTAGAATTTTTTAAAAGTGAAATGCGTAGTTCTCTAAAAACATTGGTTAACAAATTATTTACGATCCTAATCTGATAGAACCAGGGCAATAAAAGTTCACTTAAAGTACTGTATGTATGTATATTCATGCCAAGTCCGTTACAGGGTATGCAGAGAATGTGGAGCGCCAGATATCCTGGTCCTGACACACCTCCCGTGCTTCTTCTACATTCATCATTTTCTGCATACATGCACGCCGAGTCCTAAGACTTTTGACTCCACCCTCAGACAGTACTCGACCTATTTGGTCATAGTAGGTTAGTCTTGGTCTTCCTAAAAGTACTGCTTTGTACTTACCTCGAGAAGCCAACACTACCTAACGTATTCAGTGTTCCTGGTATTCTGAAGGCTTTTAAATTATTGTTAAAAGCCATGAACATTTAATCTTTTTTTGTGGCGCAAAAGTGAAAGGTCACTCTCTTATCACGAATTTTCAGAAACTACAAGTGCTAGGAGTTTCAAATTTTGCATGAGGGTTCTTTTTCAGGATGTAAGTGCTTACTAAGACGGGATTTCTGTCTCAGTAGCCTAGTGGTAGCAGGCTACTACTACTACGCTAGGGCCCTGAGTTCGATGCCCGGGTCAAGGGCCATCAGAGATAATGGTGTTAAGTCCTCTAACTTAGGTTTTATTGGGATATTTGCATTTTCTGAAAATTTCCCAGTACATCGAATTTTGGTAATGTGGCTGGAGATGTCAACGGGCTCGCCAACTTTACATGGGCCAAAACGTAACCGGCGAATCGTGGGTGTTTGCATGTATGCTTGAATGCATACATTTACCTCTGCCTACCCCTTCGGGGATTACAGGCGTGAAGTTATGTTTTTCGATCCTTAAGGGTGTTGTTTTTGGGGTTAACAGTTCGTATGAAATTTCGTGACTACAAGTGCTAAAAGTGTAATATTTTGCAAAGGGATTCCTTTAAGGACGTAAGTGCTACCTAAGATGGGATTTTGCGAAATTAAACCCCTAAGGGTGAATTTAGGGTAATATGACGTATGAAACAGAAACAGTACGGTAGTTTTAAGGGACAATAACCGCTTTCGTGACCATATTAGTAGTAGTAACGTAGATAACATTGTATCCGTGCGAAGCCAGGTGGAGCCACTAGTATTAGTATAGATTTATTTTGCAAATGATTCCGGAATTACGCATTCACAAATGTTTAATAATAATTGATCGAGTGGAATACATTTCATGCTATAATCGTGATTGATCAGCATTTGCTCTAATAAATATTAGCAGAATTTTAATGTGAAAATGTGATATCATTAAATTTTCCTGTTTGTACCGATATTTTCATTTTAATATTATAATAACGTATTTTACTTGTGGAGCTAAACAATGCATTTATAAGAAAAAGTTCAGCAATTGACATGTCTACTTTGAAAAATAGAAAAGAGGGCACATAGCTCGAAGAACTGATGACCATTGGGGCACAAGAGTTATTGAGTGACCGCGTACCGGAAAACCAAGTGTAGGCAGGAGGCGTGCCTACACTGCCACAAGATGGACCGAGGACCTGGTGAAGGTCGTGGGCAAATGCTGGATGAAGGCGGCCCAGGACCGTTCGTTGTGACAATGTTTGGGGAAGGCCTTTGTTCAGCAGTGGACGTCTTTTGGTTGAATGCTTAACTACTTTTCATAATATGATGATTATTGTAGTGTGAAAACGTAAAACGCAACTTCATGCCTGTAATCCCCGAAGGGGTAGGCAGAGGTAGACTGCATGCATTCCATCATACATGCAAACACCCACGACTCGCGGGTTACGTATTGGCCCATGTAACATGGTGGCGAACCTGTTGCCATCTCCGGGCCCATTACCAAACTCCGAGGTACTGGGAAACTTCAAGAAAATGGAAAAAATCCCAACAGAACCAGATATAAAGGATTTTAAACCGTTATCTCTGACAGTCCCCGACCCGGGAATCGAACCCAGGACCCCCAGCGCTGTAGTAGTGGCCTGCTATCACTAGGCTACTGAGGCAGTTATACGATCCTAATATCTAGACAACTGAATTGTTATCATCGTGACTTACGGGCCCAAATATTCTCAGCTCTTAAAACACAGACTCAAGTCATATAAATCTAATCATAACAAACAAACAGCAATAAAGAATTATTGTTAGCAAATAATAACACTAATATGAACCAATTTTCTGGGGACATAACTTATGGATCTTATATAGTATTGCGTTCCATTTCGCAATATACACACGGATGAGAAATTGATATATAAACGCAACGTTTACGAGATGAGTCCTACCACGCTTTCTCAGGCTTAAAAATCGAGTAATTTTACCTGGATTACATAGAAATATATTGAATTAAATTCCATCAAATCTAATCAAATTCGATCAAATTGTGTTTTTCCATAATATTATTTACCCTTCAGATCGTAGCCTAACCAGTTCAGCTTATATTTTATCTGTCACTTGAATAAAACTTGGACTAACCCTGAATTAATTATTAAGTTATTTATTGTTATAATGCTAATAAGTCAAAACAAACTGTTTGTTTCAAAATAAAAAAAAAATTACACTACCCGTTATACATTTCACTCAACAAAACATAAATATTCAGGGTCTGGAAAGCAAATCTAATACGGCTGCCGCCATTCAACTCCAATATTTATATTACGTTATGGTTTTCTGTTGCAAGTACAGGGTACATAAATAAGAGCGTTCTGCCATATTCATCGGACATAATATATAATTATATATTATGTCCCATGAATATGGTAGAAGAAACTCATTAGGAAGAAATATACAAAACTGTATAAGCTACGATACCTACAAAATCTTAGCAAAACAAAAAAAAATGTGGCGTTTTTTGTACTTGAGTAGCTGTATGTTTGGTATTTTCTATTATTATTACAGGAAATCGAAGATACATGAACGTGTGCGTGAAAGTTTGATGAGATCACACTCGGCTACCGAATATACTATGGATGTAATGCATACTTATTTATTTTGACTTCAACCCCAAGTGTATACTTGACCGTTCGAATAGTATAGGATTGGTTGCGTAAACACATCGAGATTTACTTATGGTTGCGTTTGTGGTTGTCTAAAGACGAAATCTTCTTCACTTTTTAATTGGTAATAGAACTCAAGTGATCCATTGCTCCCAAAGTCCACTTCGGGAGTGTAGGCACCATTGGAATAACTACCGCTACCGTTAAATGTAAATGTCGAGCACTGCCGGCATTTTACGGCTAGGTGGTAATAGGTATATGGCCCTGCAAAAAGCTATTCAAAGACGAAACAGCTTCAACAAAGAGAACAAAACACCTATTAAGGCGAAGATTAGCCTATTAGCCTATAGGTATTTATTAAGCATCACACATAAAAAAATCTAAGACAACTCAGTAAGCAAATCTCTCTATTCTATGCTATATACACTTTTTACTTACTTTTTTGCAGATGTTAATCTGAGCTATATATACTATATGAATAGTTTGTTAATACACATAATATGTTTACATATTATTAAAACAGGAAACGAAACTACACAAATGGGTGCGTAAAACTTTGATGAAATCTCGCGGACGTCCAATATCCGATAGATGTAGTGCATACCTGTGCCATTGACTCCAACCGAACTTATTTGTTCGGCTCGTAATGGAATTGGTTGTGTAAAACTATCGATGTTTACGATCACTTACATGGTTGTTTGATTTGATATTTCTGTATTGTTTACTACTCTACAATAGAGTGTTAAAAAAAACTGCATACCTGACATTCGAATAGCGATAAAGACACTTTTACGTAGCCTGCTGTAAATGCCACTATTCCATGCCATTACATACTAGTCGCTAATTATTATTTTTTTTTGTCTCGTTAACAGGCAAGCGTATTTAATACTGATTGTGCCTTCGCATTTTGAAACACGATTGTAGATATAAAACTAAAAAAAAAAGTACTTCTGACACGATCCTATCAAACCCAAGATTTCAAGTTTGCTTACCAACGGTCTGTATTACTAAAGCTTAACTTACACGCGAATGTGATATTACAACATATTCGTAGAGATTTGTCTGACTTTGATTGTTTACATACAAGTAGTTGTACACATACAAACATTTATATTACAGAAAACGAAAAAAGCAAACTTGTGCTTAAATGTTTAGTGAGCTCCCACAACTATCCAATATCCGACAGATGTAGTACATACCTGTTCCTATTGACTCTGACTGCACTTGTTTGTTCGACCAGTAATGGAATTGGTTGCGTAAAAGTATCCAGAAATGTTTACGTTCACTTACGTGCATGTTTTGATTTGATATTTTTATATTGTTAACTACTCTATAGTGTTTAATATTTACAACATCATGGCAAGTACTCATTTTTATAGAGATTATAGACACATGAGTAATATTGCAATATTTTTATAGACCTGAACTGAATTTGACCTTTACTTTCTGTATATAATAGTTTGTACATACCTGCGTATTATTATTGGCCTCGAAGTTATTTTTTTCTTATCATAAAACATATTGTATACCCAGTGTGATAAATTGTTGTTAAGTACTTAATTTAAGCAATATTATCTGCGAAATGTACACAATTTTTGACAATAAACAAATATTTTATTCTGTTTCTATTCTATTCTATTCTATTCTATTCTATTCTATTCTATTCTATTCTATTCTATTCTATTCTATTCTATTCTATTCTATTCTATTCTATTCTATTCTATTCTATTCTATTCTATTCTATTCTATTCTATTCTATTCTATTCTATTCTATTCTATTCTATTCTATTCTATTCTATTCTATTCTATTCTATTCTATTCTATTCTATTCTATTCTATTCTATTCTATTCTATTCTATTCTATTCTATTCTATTCTATTCTATTCTATTCTATTCTATTCTATTCTATTCTATTCTATTCTATTCTATTCTATTCTATTCTATTCTATTCTATTCTATTCTATTCTATTCTATTCTATTCTATTCTATTCTATTCTATTCTATTCTATTCTATTCTATTCCTTATTACACGACACGGTATATATGGCGGTATACACGGTATGTATGCCATATATGGCAGGAACTAAAAATAAATAAACGAACCTCTGCGTGAAAGTTTGATAGGATCTCGCGGCTTCCCAATATCCAACAGATGTTATATATATACCTGTTTCTATTGACTCCGCCTATACTTGGTTTTTCGAACAGTAATGGAATTAGTTGCGTAAAAGTATCGAAAAAAGTCCACGTTCTCTTAATGTTTGATTTGGTATTTTATGTTGATAAAGATGACACAATGTAATAAATAAAAACCACCCTTGAATTTTCCCATCCAGGTAGGCACCGTGTACAAGCGTCCATATTATACCCACGTTTTGCATCTTAAGGCTGGATTGCATAATCTTATATGAACTTTAACAAATTTGTTAAGTAAAAAAAGGGATCGCATTTCAAAATTGTTAAATGACGTCATGACTTTACCTGTATAATTGGCCAAGAAGCGCTGATTAAAGTTATTGTTAATCTATACTAGTATTATAAAGCTGAAGAGTTTGTTTGTTTGCTTGAACTCGCTAATCTCAGGAACTACTGGTCCGATTTGGAAAATTATTTCAGTGTTAGATAGCCCATTTATCGAGGAAGGCTTAAACATCTAAGAAGAACAGGAGAGGGTAGGTAACATAGAAACCGCGCGAAGCCGGGGCGGGCCGCTATGTCAAATATCTGTCAAATATTGTTACGTCACTTGTCACCCTGGTAATTTTAATAATGTCAAAAATACGTTGAATTAACACAGCCTGTAGTAACTGATAAAGTAAATTATTTCTTTCTTTCTTTCTATCAATGTTAGCCTGTTAGCCTCGGTTGCACCACGATCTTTGCTAAAGTTAAAGTTATTGTTACAATTTGTTGGTGGTAGAGCTCCAGTGACGGAGCTCGCGGGCGTAGGCACCACCGCATTACCTAATATACTTGCCGCTAAATGGTAGTGTTCAGCACTATCGTGTTCCGGTCAGGTGGTAATGTACGGCCCTGTAATTTCCGGCACAGAGGCATAACATCTTAGGCCTCAGGAGTGGTAACGCATCTGCATTTTGACCTTGGTCTTTGTGTGGGTGTCTATAGGCTGCAGTCATCACTTAACATCAATATGAACTGCATAACTTTTTGCCACTTTAATTACAGAATAAAAAAATAACTTTAACTTTAGCAAATATCGTGGTTCAACCAAGACTTAGTGTTAAATTTTGTCAATAACCGTCACTTTAACAAATAGGTATTTTGGTTAGACATGCCACGAATATTCGGCCATTATTCGGTATTCGGCCTATTCGGCCACTTTTGTAACATTCGGTATTCGGCCGAATACCGAATAATAAATCATGGAAATCGTACATGACTATAAATTTACCAATAATAAGTTATATTAAACAAAAACATCATTTTCGGCATTTGTTAACAGTAAACGATTGCGCTTTTCTTCATAAATAATACCTGCTTCTGAAAAAAATCTTTCACCATACACAATACTGCCAGGAGACGATAGATACATCTTAGCAAATTTCGTCAGGACTGTGAATGCCTTTGCCTTTGCTCACTATCATTTTTATTGGGTCTGACGTCCTATTTAGGCGAGCAGTTTTCAAAGATAAATTTCATTTGAACGCGGAACTTTAACTGTAACTATCTTCCTCGTTTTGCTGATTATTTATGCACACGTCTGCAATCAAATATTCGGCCATTCTACCAAGGAGGAAGCCGAATATTCGTTATTCGGTTATTCGGCCAAATCATTATTCGTGGCAACTCTAATTTTGGTGCAACCAAAGCTTCTCTTCAAGAAGTCTTTTTTAAACCCTATGAAAGAGGTCAGGCTTTTGATAACATACCCTAACTTCGAAGACCTACGCAATCGGAACAATCCCAATACTTCTTACCCTCACAGATGAAATACCTCAGAGAGCACTACTTATTAACTCTACATACCATACCTTCGGACATGAGGGATCAAGACTATGAGTACATACTGTATATTGAAATAATAAATTAACCAATTCCACAAGTCTCCAGGTGATTTCTCCTTCATTTTTTTCCTAAAATTCTTTAATAATTCTCTCGAGTTCACGACGTGATATATCGCTTCTACGTGATAAGGCGAAACCGAAGTATTGTGGCGACGGTTGAAAAATTACACCGTTTAAAGTAAGACACTTAGGACGGAGTAATAAACCTTTTTATTTTGTTTTATCGGGGTGTGTTTCATTAAATTGTTTTTTTGTTAACGATACCGCTTAGTGAATGGATTAGTTAATAAAATGATAAAGCTTTTGTTTGCTTTGTGAATACTAAAACATGTTTATTTTCCTCGAGGAAAGGACAGAAACTTCCTAAAAACGTTTTGTGTTTTAACATAGTGTACTAGCGGCCCGCACCAGCCGGTGCCTAAATCTTAAGTATTTACTCGGGTGCAATTTAGGTACTTACTATTAAAACTATAAATTGAGGTTAATATTGAAACTATAAATTGAAATATATCTCTATATCTATCTGGTAAGTTGGATCAAACTGCACACGGTGTGCAAGTTTGATTAAAATCGGTTAAGTAGTGTGGGAGTCCATCGCGGTCAAACACACGTAATTTATATATAATATGTAACAGGATTAAATGTACAACCCGAAACTAGTTCGTTTAGTTGTTGTTTGTTTGTTTAGTTAGCCCAATTGGGCTTCAGTAGCTCAATTGGAAGAGCGGCTGGACTAGATTCCCAGTAGGTCGCGAGTTCGAGTCTCGCCTGAAGTCAATTTTTCTTTCCATTTTTTTTTTAAATAAAATATATTTCACAAGCACGTGTTAATGCAAAATAATATAAAACAATTATTAAGGGTAAAAGCGACTTCTTTACGATATTCAATAAACTGAAAAGTCTATTATATCGGTTGCCTAACTAGCATAGTTGGTAATAGATGGCGCTGCTGCTACCATAAAGCAATGCAATAGATGTGAAGGAAATATTCGACAAATCGGGCAGGGCTTCAGTAGCTCAATTGGAAGAGCGGCTGGATTAGATTCCCGTCGCGAGTTCGAGTCTCGCCTGAAGTCAAATTTTTCTTTCCATTTTTCTTTAAAAACGAAACTAGTTTGTTCAGAATCTATAACCGAATCGATTTTAGGCATTTTTAATATAGGTTATATTTTGTCCCAAAATTAATTACAATTAAGGAAATTATGGTCACCCATTTGGTGGACAGTCAATACAAACAAAAATGAGACTAACGTCTATCCAAACTGAAATGCTAGTCTCAACAGTTTTATTAGAACTCGTTGAGATGTGTATTTTAATATTAATAATAATTTAAGAAATAAAATAGTGAAAATGTATTTTATTACTAGCGAGTGGCGATAGGGGTACGTACGCAGGTTACGCTACATTACATTGCGACAGTGTGCGTGTGTGCCCTCCCGAGGGTTTCCGTCTTGTCGTGGCGGGGGGGCTCAGTACCCGGTGGTCATCCTCACACCGGCGAAGCCAAGAGGAACCCAGAGAGGGAGCGGCGTTTGGCGTGGCTCAGCCCGCCACTCGCTGCCGTGGAGAGGAGACGGCTGGGGAGGAGGTGTACGGGTAATTCGTTGGCCCTGGACCCTATCCCCAGCCGCCTAACGGTGGTCCCGCCATCAGATGGGGACGTGGTGGGAAGGCGGCTGGGGAAGAGGTGTATGGGTATGTCATTGGTCCTGCACCCTATCCCCAGCCGCCTAGTGGTGGTCCCGCCGCTTGATAAGGACGTGGTGGGGCCGTGGGGGGCGGACGAGGGAACCAAAATTTCTTCGACGCTCCCCCAGGGCCGGACTGTGTGCCCCTGGACCCCTCCACCCGGGCGTCTTGGGACGCCTGGTTTTGAGAGTGGTCGGGACAGGGACCTTCGGGTGACGAACTAGGGGAAGTTCATCGCCCGACTGGAGAGGTCCCGGGCTGGCTAGCGTGCTGGTGTTCCGCAAGCCACTAGTAGTGGTTGGAGCCGAAAGGCTCCGAGGAGGGCTCGACAGCGAGCAGCCGCCGGTGGGGTCGCGGATGTGTGCGATAGCGTTCCCGTGACCCCGCCACTGATGGCGGACGAGTCGGAACACCTAGGGATTTTTAATGGGTAGACGGATGTCCTTTCCCGGAGTCCCACATAACCCACCCCTCTCCCCAATGGTGGGTATGCGTAACACATATTCCCCTGGTAAAAAAAAAAAGTTTGCGTGTGTGAGTTGGTTTGTGTTTTATGTGCGGTCGTAGGTAGAGGTAGGGTAAGTATGCACAGGATGTGCATACTGTTCGTACAAATTGAGGACAACTTGTATCTTAAATATTAAATATTAAATACTTAAACATATTATTTCAGTTCCTGTATTATGATTATAACTCGATTTTCTAATTGAGGTGTTAAAGGGTGTGCATTATTCCCGTTACATGTTGTATATAAAGAAGATATAAGAAAAAAGTACTAGTTTAATCTTCCAAAATAAACCAATGTTGAATCTTTGTTTTTATATTATTTCGCATTAACACATACACATGCTTGTAAAATATATTTTATTTTTAAAAGTAAAATATATTTCACAAGCATGTGTTGTGAAATATATGTTGTGAAATATATTTTATTTTTAAAAATAAAATATATTTCACAAGCATGTGTTAATGCGAAATAATATAAAAACAATTATTAAGGGTAAAAGCGACTTCTTTACGATATTCAATAAACTGAAAAGTCTATTATATCGGTTGCCTAACTAGCATAGTTGGTAATAGATGGCGCTGCTGCTACCATAAAGCAATGCAATAGATGTGAAGGAAAGATTTGACAAATCGGGCAGGACTTCAGTAGCTCAATTGGAAGAGCGGCTGGACTAGATTCCCAGTAGGCCGCCAGTTCGAGTCTCGCCTGAAATCAAATTGTTCTTTCCATTTTTCTTTAAAAATAAAATACAATGTTGAATCTGACTAAACTAATTAGGTACAAAATGTTTTATCTGATACTGATACTTGATTAAAACAATGAATGAATGAATGAATACACTTTATTGTACACCAGAAAATTTACAACAGTTATTATACAAAATAGCAATTAGTACAAAAGGCGGCCTTATCGCAAAGCTGCGATTTCTTCGAGGCAACCTTTGGGTCAGGAATAATAAAAAAAAAGAAAATTTAACGTCGGTAGGGTGTACTAATCACACAAATATATATAAATATTACAAACTTATTTTTACTGGTGGTAGAGCTCCAGTGACGGAGCTCACGGGCGTAGGCACCACCGCATTACCTAATATACTTGCCGCTAAATGGTAGTGTTCAGCACTATCGTGTTCCGGTCAGGTGGTAATGTACGGCCCTGTAATTTCCGGCACAGAGGCATAACACCTTAGGCCTCAGGAGTGGTAACGCATCTGCATTTTGACCTTGGTCTTCGTGTCAATAGGCTGCAGTCATCACTTAACATCAATGTGAACTGCATACTTGTTTGCCACTTCCATTACATAAAAAAAAAAAAAAACTTAACCGAAGTGGTAATGACCATTTGACAGAAGGATAAAAAAGATAAAAGTTGGAAAACAATCCTATGCATCAAAAGCTAGAATAACAGGTTACTTTCGATCCGCTCCCAAACGAACAACTTCATTATTACGGGTTATATTAGAGGTTTTTGTGTAGATCAATAGGTTTTTACTGGTAGTGGAGCTCCAGTGACGGAGCTCGCGGGCGTGCACTACCGCATTACCTAATATACTTGCCGCTAAATGGTAGTGTTTAGCACTATCGTTTTCCAGTCAGAATCAGAATCAGAATCAGAAACTCATTTATTCATTTAGGGTGACAGGCACCTCTTATGACACGTCAAAAACAAACAAAATAAATTAAAGCGAAATAACAATTGATATACATGTCAAACAAGATAAAAAATATATTGTAAAGTCAAGAATATCACTAAGATAAAACTAAATGTAATAAACTAATGTAAAAGTATATCAGTAGAATGTCTCTTTTCCCCTTTACAAACTGATAACAAAGAGTAAAAAGAAAAGAAAAAGAGTCATTCTTTGTCATTCACCGGCAAAGATCCAAAGGCCAATATGATCTGAGAAAAACTTGCCGGAAAAAACTCAGTCGGCTCTTTTAAAAATATCTCTTAGGCATATTAGTCAGGTGGTAATGTACGGCCCTATAATTCCCGGCACAGAGACATAACTCCTTAAGCCTAAGTGGTAACGTATCTGCATTTTGACCTCTGGCTTACCTGTGGATGTCTTTAGGCTGCAGCCATCACTTAACATAAATGTGAGCTGCATGCTTGTTTGCCACTTTCAAAACATAAAAAAAGAGTTATCAATAAGGTAATCACATAACTTGTTAGGATATCTTCTTGAAAAACTGAAAAGCAGTTGCCTGTGTCTCCTATATTAGTCCACAACGACACGGCGTACCAACTTGCTTTATACCCCGATGTCGTGACTTGGGGACATACAGCTACTAAAGAGATAGGAAACCAGCGGCGTAGCAGTTAGGCTGACGTTAAGTGATTATCCCTTGAAATCTGATACAACTGCGATTATCATGAAGACTGGTTATCGCTTGCAGTTGTATTAGTATTTATTATTGTAATATGATCAATAATACAAAAGCTGACACTGACAAACAGACTGTAAAATAAACTTTTAAAAGGTTAAAATTGAAGGATTTAAAACGTAACTGCACGCCTGTAGTCCCCGAAGGGGTAGGCAGAGGTAAATGCATGCATTCAAGCATACATGCAAACACCCACGACTCGCCGGTTATGTTTTGGTCCATGTATCAGGCGAACCTGTTGCCATCTCCGGCCACATTACCAAACTCCGAGGTACTTGGAAACTTCCAGAAAATGGAAAAATCCCAATAGAACCAGAGATAAAGGATTTCAAACCGTTAACTCTGATAGATAAACAAGAAAAAGAAAAAATAACCATAAGTAGTAAGATACATATTAGAGAAATACACTCACAAAATTAAAAATACTCCCCCTTATTCATAAACGTACATTAGATACGTTTTAGCTATAGAATGCTTTGTCTTTGTCAGTTGCATTGTCAAATGTGCAGGATAGAAAAAGACAAAGGAGAGATAAGCAACACTTTAGCTAAAATGCTTTTATGAATAAGGAGGCCTATCGTTCCAAATAAAATATGCAACTGTAACATATTATTCAACAGTTTATTCACTACAGTTGCGTATGATTATTAATTGCGATCATTATACTCGGTAATTAGGTACATGCGGTATTTATGGGTGCATAAACATTATGTTATGGTAATTTCACTAATTTTAATTCGTACAGCAATGGGAACAATGGGCCGGATGACATTACTTTGAACGTTGCAGCTTTGATGTTCTGTACGAACATTGGCAAATGCCCAATGAATTTCTATTGAACGTTATCAAAGGTTATTTTGAATGGTAATTTTATTATTTACTGGCTGTCCCCGCGACTTCGTCCGCGTGAGAATTTATGATTGTTCAGTATCTACTCGGACGAAGTCGTGAGCGCAGCTAGTATAAAAGTAGCCCAAGTTACTCCTTATCACATCAGCTATCTGCCAGTGAAAGTCCCGTCAAAATCGGAGACACACAAATTCTTTTTATTTGTATGTAGGTATGTATGTATGGATGTATGGAGATAAAAGTAGCCTAAGTTACTTCTTATTACATCAGCTATCTGCCAGTGAAAGTCCCGTCAAAATCGGTTATTTTTATATTACAGACACTCCGATTTTATTTATTTATATGTATAGATATAGATTACAACCGTCCGCTTCAACTAGCTTAACTGTTCCTGATGCAAAGTTGATATGTGTTATCAACCAAGCTTTCAGTTTGCAGCGGGATTATGTACGAAGGGAACGGTGCATAAAACCTTAAGCCATCGTGCGTCACTATTCAAGCTCACAAAAAGTTAGCATCTGCGTTACATTTAATCTGGTTGAGGAGATAGGTGAAAAATCGGTCAAGTGCGTAATGGGCCACGCGCAGTGTAGGGTTCCGTCGTTTTTAGGTTTGATTAATGTAATGAAAAGTAAGTTATATTTTCTGTGGAGTTGTTAAAAATTTTCGAGTAAAATACATTTGGTCGACTATTATTCGCAAACTTGTAAAGTCAACTTAAGTGTGATAGTTTTCCTTTTAATTTCGTTATATATAGCTACTATTGCCGTAACGTTTGAATTTCTTACAACAACCGTTTAGTTGATAGACGGGGGACACACTTGATTCTAACGAAAATTGGCACTTTAAAGCTTAACAAGTCTCGAACAGATAACTAAATCGAAAAATGACGTTAGCACACCCCTAACAAGTTTATAAGACCTTTCTAACGATATCCCACGCTATATAGAAAACGTAAAATATATGTATACCCACGTTACATATAGGGGAGGTACCCTAAATAAAAAAAAATGTCATGTTTTTATTCTACAACTTTGTTGGCATAATAAAGATGAATACTTGTGCCAAATTTCAAGTCTCCAGTACTAATGGTTTTTGCGCTTAACCGCGGACGGACAGACAGACAGACGGACAGGGCGAAAGTATAAGGGTTCCTTGTTTACTACGGAACCTTTTACTAAGGAACGCTTGGCAAATCATTGAAGTTTTTTTTTCATTCACTTTTCGCCCATATAAACGTAGTGTGTTGTTACATATCCTATAGCGTGATAAATAAGCTATCCAACGTAAAAACTATTCTGTTAAAAACTAACCCCCTTATTCATAAACGTATTTTAGCCAAAGTGTTGCTAATCTCTCCTTTGCCTCTTTCTATCCTGCACATTTGACAATGCAACTGACAAAGACAAAGCATTCTATAGCTAAAACGTATCTAATGTGCGTTTATGAATAAGGGGGTAAATTCCTAAAATAAAATGTGTACGTAAACTGTATTATGTTTTTGAATAAATGCCGACAGGACACTGACGCAGCCACAACAAAATAATTGTTCAACGAAACACAAACTCCAATATTTGAACATTAAAAATGCGATTAACCGGCCATACCCAAAACAAACACCGCAACATTCTGCAAATGTTAATTTATTAATTACATAAAACATAATTTCACGCCGTGAACAGTAAACAAATTCGTTTAATAATCATAAATAACTATTCGATAATGAATTCGGGATGATCCCAACTCTGTCCTGTACGCCATACACACAATTTAATAATACTGTTCACGCACTTGTTAATACATTCATCCGCTTAAAGGATTATGGGACAATGGTAATGTGATTTGTTTTGATATTATTCTAGCATTTGTAACGAGTATGAAAATGGTGCTTGCTTTTGCAGGCACGTGGCAATTTTTTTGTATTACGGATGGTAGAGCTCCAGTGACGGAGCTCGCGGGCGTAGTCACCACCGCATTACCTCATATACTTGCCGCGAAATGGTGGTGTTCAGCACTATCGCGATCCGGTCAGGTGGTAATGTACAGCCCTGTAATTTCCGGCACAGAGGCATAACACCTTAAGCCTCAGGAGTGGTAACGCATCTGCATTTTGACCTTGGTCTTTGTGTGGGTGTCTATAGCCTGCAGTCATCGCTTAACATCAATGTGAACTGCACGCTTGTTTGCCACTTCCATTGCATAAAAAAACTGTCTGAGGTGTCACATGTGGAACGTGAATTAATTAGAACTTGAAGTTCCTCTTCAAGTTCTAATGAATCACCTTTACAATCCATTGTTAATTTTAAAAAATATCAGAAACACACATACACATGAACACGACAAAACAATGCACGCATACACAGCAAACGCGCGCGAGAGAGAGAGAGAACGAATAAGTCGAATCCTGTAAGTACTCGGCCTGCCCCCTCTCCAAGCGTTACGCAGTATAGCAAAAGAGTCGTGAGGATTTTTCGTGACGCTCACCTAGCCCCCTTAGCCAACGTACCGCGCGATAAGGAATTTCGTTCCAAAAGTTTCCACTTCGTAAAGCTTATCGAAAGCGCTGGAGCACCTTCCGCGCTCGCCGATTGCCCGGTGTGGTCGACTAGTTGCCTCCCGAGACGTGCCGCCCATATAAGTAGCTATATATTATTTTTTATAGTATTATTATTTAATAATTAATATTGTCAACCAGATTTGTTTTTGTTTTCGATAGCTAGTTACTATTTTTTGTTATTGCACCTCTTCGACAGCTTTATTTAGCCCTAAGGTGCCAACCTTAGGGCTAAATAAAGCTGTCGAAGAGGTGCCACTAGGCGTTAAGTCCGCCTTATGTACATTTATTATGTGCACAAAAGTTTAAATAAATAAATAAGTCCGTTCTAAAAAAAAAGAAGGCTTCGGTATGGAGTCTAAGCGTTATTTACTAAATGGATGACCATAATGAACTTAATTCTAATTTATTTTGCGATAAAATATTACCCATATTCAAAATGCCTAAACTCGATTCAGTCATCGATTCTGAACAAACTAGTTTCGGATTGTACATTTAATCCTGTTACACGTTGTATATACTCAGATATCTCAAAAAGCCGGCCAAGACTATCCCAAGAAACAACCTCCCCCCCTGGCTGACGCCCTAAGCCGAGGTCCGTACCTCATTCGGAGGTGCCTTTAGGCTCGTCGCCACCCTCTCCCGACGCAGTGGGCACTACAGTGCGTCCGCATGGCACTCGCACTGAAGTGCCCACTCCGTCAATCCAGGCCAAGCTCCCATAGGAGCTATGCGCCTCTCAAGTCCGGTTACACTGTAGAGGTACTTTGCCAAAAGTAACACTGTCCATTCGAAAAAAAAAACATTTTACGGTATCAGATAACTTCATCCGACCGCTTCAACCAGATATCCTGATGCTTAGCTGATATGTACACAATCAACCAAGCTTTCAGTTTGCAGCGGGATTAAGTACGAAGGGAACGGTGCATAAAACTTTAAGCCACCGTGTGTCACTATTCAAGCTTACTAAAAGTTAGTTAGCATCGACGTTTAATCCGGTTGATGTCTTTTATCGTGAGCATGCGTGGAAAGTAAAGCGCCTGAAGTTTTTAAAGTGCAAAAGATGTATTTTAATTTTATTTTATGGAAGCAAACAAGCATGCAGCTCACAAGTGATGACTGCAGCCTATAGACATTTACACAAAAACCAGAAATCAAAATAGCAACGCATCTAGCGTTGCCACCCGTGAGACTAATTGTTATGTCTCTGTGATAGCTTTGTCTCTGTGTTTGACGACCCGGTTAGTCCAGCGGTGCGAAACCACCGTTTGATTCGAAGGGTCGCGGGTTCGATCCCCGCACCGGAACAAATATGGCATACAGATATTTGTTTCGGGTCTGGGTGTTTGTGTATGTGTTGTATGTGTGCAACGGCAGGATTTATACCTACTGTGGGGCTGTGAGTGTAAGCGTATTTTATTTTATAGTTATTACGGGGCCATACATTACCCTCTAATCTGAATAGGATAGTGCCAAACACTATCATTTAGCGGCAGATAAGTTATGTAATGCGGTGGTGCCTTCCCCTCGTTCTCCTACGCTTGGAACTCTACCACCAGTAGAATGACATTTTTATCAAATTATATACGTTTGCATTTTCCGCATCTTTCATGCGAATTCCAAACAAAGCAAAATCATCAGTATTACCTACACGAAAAAAAAAAAAAAAACAAGTTAATAACCACCATTGTTTAGCAAAACTAAATAGTAAAATGTTGTATCGTAAAGGAAAATTATTCCTCCTTGAGCACGTCTCGCATTGTACCCTTCACGTAACCCTACAAAACATACAGAACCATAAAATTAGATCAACCTTTCTCAAGCCAGCATTCGTTCCATAACGTTATAGATTTGATTAAAAAATGTTGGTTTAGGAGCAAACAAATGAATGAAAAAAGAGCCTTTCCAGTTATCCCTCGACCGGCGAAATTAGGACTTATAAGGAGGGCTCTTTGGACGTAATTACTGTATTGAAGCCAAATGAAAGGTCCCTTTTTGGGCTCCAGGTACTCTGAAAGCGGGTTTATTCTATCATTAGGACATAAAACTTTGAGAGCGCTCACTTTTTTTTTCTATTGGACCAATAAACAGAAAATTTTAAAGATTTGTTAGGTATTTCTATGTCATTATAGCAAATAAGCATCCATTTTTATCCGACGAAAAACAAAGAGGTTAAAAATTTGAACGTTGTACTATTTTTGTCACCCAATTTTTTTTTTCAGTTAAACCAGTAGGGTATCGATGTTGTACTATTTCTTGTATTTCCACGAAAAATGTGCCTTGCCTATTAATGACTCCTTCAAGGTGAGATGACAACTGATTCTGAGAGTTGTATCGGTAACATTGTGTACTAACTGCTCTGTTTGATAATAATTGACCTGTCAATCAAATTGACTTACGAAAGCACTTATTATACTTGACAGTTGCTCTGAGCTATTTTCCCACAGGAAATGTTTGTTGTAGAGTTATAATTATCATAATGCAGCAGCATATTTTTCTGGTGGCCTGAGGGATTGACATGAAGCAAAAACTTGGGTTGGGACCCTATGAAATTTGGCACACTTATACCATCACTAATTCTCTACTGAATCCAGCAAACATTGACAAATATCAGACCGAATCTAGTTCGCAGTAAAGGATAATATGTATAGCGCATCTCAAGGGATGTGTTAACCTGAAACTGATATTAAGTTTTATCGGTGTCAACCGTCCCATAACTTTCCTGATATATAAAACTTGGGAAACAGTGAATTGATATTGATCCTTTTCCCCTTCGCTTGAACGTCGAGTTTTATCAGATGGCAACAATTGAAATGGGTGGATTCTGTTAAACGTATGTAGAAATGAAAGAAAAATGAAAAAAAAAAACCGAAAACCAAAATATTTGGCTTAGGTAGCTTACTGGTTGGACTGATTATCCTGAGGTCGCAAAGTTTGATACCTGCCCGAAGTAAAAAAAAAACTTTTCATTTCTTCTTTAATTTCTAAATTCACTCGCGTTGTGCTCGCGTTGCGATGAAACAAAAATATAAGAGTTATAGGAGTTTAGTTGCTATAAATATAGAGCTAAATTGTGTTAACGACAACTTGTGTTTGTTGTATTGCATTTATAAACAGCTAAAATATTATGTATTGTTTCCTATACGAGTACGTATGTACAATAAATATGTTTTATGTTTTGATCAGTTCACATTGATGTAATACATTTTGACACAAAAATACATGAAAACGAGAGGTTTCACTGGTAGAAGAGCTCCGGAGACGGATCTCGCAGTAGGCACCTCCATATTACTAATCCATAGATAAATATAAACTTTTGAAAGATTCTTATACTATTATTTTACAGGTATTTATTCAATTTATGCACTGTAGCAGAAAATTGTTAATGTTCAATTCATAACAACAAATACGATAGAGTCTGTTTTGCGATGATTGATTGCCTGTTGGTTTGCATAATAATTTTCATGTTTCCCGCGAATTTTGATGCCAAATATGACTTTTACTATTTCTCATACATATGTATCTACGGTATAAATAAGAATGATATCCACTGTTCTTTACACAAGCATTGTATTAATCTTAGCAGATGGTATACTAAAACGAAACTAAAATGAACACGACATAACATAACCTCAAACTGCCGAAAGCCGAATTTAAAAATAGTCTCCAAAATGGCCGAAAACTGGAGTGTCCGTTCCGTTAACGAACCTCTTTGTTACACCTGCCGAATCGAATTTTTGAGGGCCATTATTTTAGGCTTTGCTGACCATTGCCGTCTCATGGTTTAAAAAAAAATAAATCGAATAAGATAACTCGTAACTGAAGCGCTATAGAGGGATATTCATGCCATTTTCTAATGTGTCGCAAGAAATTTTAGTTTAGATTTATGCATGTGTACTTGTTGGGCATTCTCATGGGCTTTATGGTGTCTAACTAGGCAATTGAATGTATAATGAAAATCATGTACAGTTGTCAACAATAAATAATGCACATCGATCTTAGGAAGGAGACTTCGGCTTATTTCGGGTCTGTTGAGCGTTATCTCTTTCGCACCGTACCTATTTGACGTTTGTACAAGCCCAAATGGGCCTTTCCTGTAACCTGTCGCCTAGATGTTTAAATATGTGCGTGAAATTGTTTCTGTATTTTGTTAAAGGCAAGCTGTGAGTTTCGTAGTAATAGACGACTTTTCTGGTGTGCGTGTGTGTCGCACGCATTTCCCCCCGAAGCAAGAAATAACAGCCTGTTTCGCGTCGGTAATACACGACACGCTATGGATACTCCCCTCCGGTCCGCCGCGACCTGTGGGCCGCGTTGCTCTATGAAACGAGCCGATCGTCTCTTTCGTAGGCTCGATGTGCATTATTAATTGTTGAGTACTGTACCTACTTGTAGACATTAACTGAAGGACTGTGAATCTCCAGGAGCAACAGTAATGATTAATCATAATAATATGCAATATTACTAAATTGATTATCTACCTACCACTTTTCTCATATGAAATCACCTTCATCATAAAATTTTAAGAAAGTTAACTTCACGCCTGTAATCCCCGAAGGGGTAGGCAGAGGTAAATGCATGCATTCAATCATACGCCGGTTATATTTTGGGCCATGTAACAGGTGGTGAGCCCATTAACATCCCTGGGCACAAAACCATACTTCGAAGTACTGGGAAACTTTTAGAAAATGGATAAATCCCAATAGAGATTTTACACCGTTATCTCTAATATCCCCGACCTAGGAATCGAACCCAGGACCCCAGCTTAGTAGTCGTGGCCTGCTACTACTGGGCTACTGAGGCAGTTATCGACATATAAGATTCATTTTAAATTTTACACGACCGATATTGAAAATTTACCATATAGCTTTATATCCCGATCTCCCAACTCTATAATCCTCACTTACCTATGAATTTAGCGCACAAACGGACTCATTGAGGCGGAGGGTCGATGTGACAGGAAACTTCGCGTCGAGCAAATTCCAGCTTCTAACTACGTCAGCGATGTCGAATTTAATTCCCATCTGACTTCGCTGTGACAGTCAGGCGGTTAAGGAGACGGTAGAATAGTTAAATTTAGTATTTTTTATCAATTGAAATTATAATATAATGTATTAATATATTTATTTTTATTTTTACTGCTATTTAATTTTACTGGTGGTAGAGCTCCAGTGACGGAGCTCGCGGACGTAGGCACCACCGCATTACCTAATATACTTGCCGCTAAATGGTAGTGTTCAGCACTATCGTGTCCCGGTCAGGTGGTAATGTACGGCCCTGTGATTTCCCGCACAGAGACAACATCTTAGGCCACAGGTGGTAACGCATCTGCATTTTGACCTTGGTCTTTGTCAATAACAGTGCGATAACACGGCCTTTCAGGTTGCCTCCAAATCTTAATTGTAAATGTTCTGGTAAAGTAGCCATCGCTTTACTCGAATTACTGACTGTGACTCACTTGACTGACATAATAAATAATTAACTGACTGACTATATTATATTAACATCTTAAATCGTTTTACTTGATACTGGCAATATGCGTAATAGCGATGCCATTATAAATTAAAAAAAAAACACAGATGACGTTTAAGGCATACAATATCCTTTTTAAGTTATGATGATTGCAAACAAGTATGCCGTTCTTACTGGTGGTTATACATTATAAGCAGTTATATAAACATATTTTTTCACCGATAATCATCTATGATATGGCCTCCCCCCAAAAAAGGGGAGAGACTCGTGCCCAGCAGTGGGACGTATAATGGGTTGCCATTATTATTATTATTATTAACCGGCGCGTGTACAGGCTGTTTTACTCACGTGTGCGGTGAACGGATATGGCAGCTCGATTTTAGGTTACTTGTGACGTTATGCCTCATTTTATTGCGAGGCTGGTTTTACGGGTGGCGTTTCTACTGCCTTAATACCCAAATGACAGTCATATTGTCACTTGCTAAGCCGTCGTTAGCCTTTTACAAGGCTGTAATTGTATGAAATTTAGTAAACACAAAGGTACAGGACTTTTACAAAAAAGAGCTGTTTGGTTCTGCAAACTTTCTGCCTAACGCTCAACATACTTGATAATTTAGATGAATATAATATTTTGTCTTAACATTGCGATTTACAACTATGTGTATTTGTGAATTTACATAAATTACTAAATACCTCGAGCTTTTTTTTATGTAATGGAAGTGGTAAACAAGCATGCAGTTCACATTGATGTTAAGTGATGACTGCAGCCTATAGACCACCTATACAAAGACCAAGGTCAAAATGCAGATGCGTAACCACTCCTGAGGCCTAAGTTGTTATGCCTCTGTGCCGGAAATTATAGGGCCGTACATCACCACCTGACCGGAACACGATAGTGCTGAACATTACCATTTAGCGGCAATTTGAAGCGTAATTTATTGCATTTTTTATTATATATCATATTAAACGATAATATATACTTGAAAGCCTATTGAAGAATACTTTGTCAACAATATGATTACTTCGATCCTATATTAATGTTACCAAGCAACTCATTTTGAACGGGACAGTCCCCACAATTTTACTGTCTTCAAAATAAGTCAAAATGTCGCCCTTTGACCAAAACAAAGCATAAGCAGAAAATAATCTTTGGAAAAATTGTTTTTAGGGTTCCGTGCCTCAAAAGGAAAGTTGGAACTCGTTTTTATAAGATCAGTCGTGCGTCTGTCTGTCCGTTCGTTTATTCTAGTTGTTTTTTTACTAAAGTATTGGGCCGATTTACTCTGAAATTTGGTTAGCAATCAGTCACCCAAATATGAAAGTATAAAATAAATTAATTTCAAATAAAGGGGCCACTCTTTGAGGTAATTTGGAAAGTTCGATAGAGAACTTCCCTCTGAGGTGTTCCCTAGGTGCTACAATATGGGGTTCTTCAAAACTGGCGTCAAAAAAGTCCTTCAGGATTGGCAGCGCGTTGGCAACTCTCCTGGTGTTTCAAATGTTCATTGGCGACGGTGACCACTTTCCATCAGATGGCCCGTTTGCTTGTCTGTCAACCTTCAGACATAAAAAAATGTTTATACCTGGTGTGAGGCTGTGAGAAAATCGGATAAAAAATTTATTGGATTGTATATATTACAAAGCGAGAAGACCCTATAAAATATTTCGATTCATCCAAGTGTCATAATTCTGTACTTATTACTCGGAATGTGTTTGTAATATTTTTAATCTGTGGTTATTTTTATGCTGTTCAATCTAAAACTATGATGGTAACACCACCTGTATTCTGATTGGCGGTTGTCAATCGTGACGTTTTAGTTTCAACGAATTGAATAGCTTCCCGCGTATTTTGTTCGGGCCAATCGGAGTACCGGTGGGGATAAGAGTTCACGAGTGGAGGAAACCAGTTTTGTAAATCATTGATTGCTGTACGATTGAAAAAGAAACAAATCGATGTAAAAGTGTTGAGAAAAGTCTCTGGAGTTTTTATTATCACACAAGTCTTTGAAAAAAGTGACCAATAACAATATTAAATACTGTTAAAAAGTATAATATTGTTTGCATATATCATATATCTGCAGACATGTGCAATATATTTTAATGTGTCCTAAATAAACATAAATGAATGGTCCCATTACCCTCCCTCGTCCATTATGCGAAAGTTAACTTTGTCAATCAAAGTCCTAAAACTCGGGTATTTTTTCAATCAAACTCAGTAAACAGAATTACTTTTAGTCACTTTCACTCTGAATACTCCGATGTGATCATGTTTCTAAAGCAGTTGTTTAAAATGTTCGCTTTATCTCGCGCCGCGGACGCAGGCTCGCGATTTCGATTAAACCTTCAAAGGTTTCTGGTACATTTATTCGGGAAGTTAGTTATGAACGAGTTTGGGAGTTCCTAAGTTACCCCTACCACGTTTGCAGACAGTTCGTACTGAAAGTTTGAACAATGCGGGTTTCAACATTTTGTTCTGATTATAAAACTGGCATGTTAACATTATGTTGTACAGGGTTTTACTCATATAGCGATGATAGACACAAATGTCAACAAAAGCTGTTATTATTGTACACAGACCAATCAGCCTTCCTTTTATTGTACAATGCAGCGGATTTTTGTAGTTTAACGTCATTATTAAATTAAATAATTCTACCGTTTGAGAGGTTTTTATTTATTTGAATATAGTAAACATACAAAAAGGTAGGACAGGGTACATAGCTAGAAGAACTGACGGCCGTTGGGACAAACTTCTCGAATGGCGACCGTTTACCGGAAGACAAAGTGTAGACAGACCCCACGATGTGGACTGTGGGTTGTGGTAATCTTTGGCCCTCTTTTGATTGAAATGACGATGATGATAAAAACTGAACCATGGTTGCGGCAACTAACGAGCTGCGGTGCGTCCCTGCCACTGCTGATAAATGCAATCTCGATTTCGCGGGATCCCGATCTCCGTGTAATTGTTCGGGATCAATCCCGAAATATATGACGAGATCCCGTTCGAGATTGACGGGATTGGGTTTATACTTTTCCTTACCCATAAGACAAGTAGATCTGGCTTTAGAATACCAAATTACTATACCTACCAAAACTAAGAAAATGCGTCAAACTTTTTAGGAATTCTCCTACCAACAATGATATGGTTCACCAATATATTCAGCAAGAGTTTGGCAAAACAATTCAACTGGTTCTTGACTGCAAGACACGTTGGTCTAGCCTATGCAACATGATAGGTACGGTACATACATTAGAGTAGAGCAATGTGTAGCTAAGAACCACCTCTCACTCAGTTCCAACTCAGACTATTTTTTTACGGATGAAGAACATGCTGTCTTTATCGATTTGGAAAATACTTCAGGCAGTGAAATTGGCTGTTGACACGCTGTTGAGGTACTGTGACGTCGGGATACTGATTTAGTTAGTACAGAACATACGTTGCGTTGCATTATTCGAAATTTAGAAGACCTAAACACTTATCTCTCAGAAAAGTTGGCTTCTTCGATGAACAATCGAGCGTCAAATAAAAGCAACTGCAGCGGTATTATATTTGTCAGTAATAAAAAAGAAATGGATGTGAGTGTGGAGGGACAAGGGATCGATTTTGCACTTTGCATATAATTGCTTAGTCACTAGTCGTGCTGTTGCCAATCACTGTTGACTCGGAGAGGGCATTCTCAGCAGCTGGCTACATTTCAACGGACATTAGATGACAGTTCGCAGATATTAGGTACTCATGATACACTTTAGGTAACTGCGTTTTAATCGACTTTTCTTGTAATTTATTCATGTTATTTAAACTGTTATGTATATTAAAAGATCAAGGTTTTTGTTTTTTTTTCAAATAATATTTTGTTCTAATTAACTATCACTATCACAAACAAGTAGTTTACATAGTATTCAGTAATGTGATTATTATTATTTAATTAGACGAGATCTCGAAAATTTCGGCATTGAGTTTTCTAAACCCGAGGGATTTCGAATTTACAATATCGAGTTGGGATTGCATTCCCTAGCCGGTACACAACGGCGGACGGTGTCGCGCCGTGGACATGGGGCCACCCACTCCCGTAGACATGGGTCCACGGCGTAAAAGTACGTATAGGTACATGATAAACAAGATTTAAGTATAGTCGTTAAAAATTTGAATGTAACAGGAGAGTGAAAGAAAATTAATTTGGTTATGTTAACATTCATAGTACGGGCGCGCCTACTTAACAATCGTCCTATTCTTTCCCATCGTATCAAGGGTCAAATGCGAGGTATTTGAATCTCTAATAAGTCGATAATTATTTATCGAGCATTTAAATGCACTGTTGTGGAAAATTAGTAATCTGCAAACTATATTGCTTTTAATTTGTTGGTAGATACTTTGATTCATTTTAAGTTTGGAATTTCCCGCGAAAGTTGTCCACCAGTAGGCAACCGATGCCAGACATAACTCCATGAATTTGTATCAAGAAGGTTACGACATCCACCCGTTGTTCCACACGCTACTTTTAACCTTACGTTACGCTATAGCGAAACTGCAATTTTGACATAACCTCAAATTGCAGCAAACCGGATTCGAAAATGTTCTCCAAAATGGCTGAAAACTGAAGTGTCCGTTCCCATAACGAACCTCTTTGTTACACCTGCCGAACCGATTTTCTGGCGGCCATTATTTTAGGCGTCGCTGACCATTGCCGCCTCGTACAATAAAAAAAATAAACGAAAGAAGATAAATCGTAACAAGTATATTTTGGTGTTTTGGCGGGAACCTTGAAAGAGGCGTATGGTGCTCTTATTTTATTTATTTTCTTGGTGTATTTTTAAGTTATATTGAATAAAGTTGGTGGCATTTTGTTTGATATAGGTTTATTACAGTGCCCGTGTTTAGTGAAATAGAATAACAGTGCGAAAACACGACCTTTCAGGTTGCCTCCAAAACTTCATTGTAAATGTTCTGGTAAAGTAGCCATCGCTTTACTCGAATAACTTGATTGTAACTCACTTGACTAACATATTATACTTGATAACTTATATACTTAATACTTACATATTATACTTGATGACTATATCATACTAACTTTTACGCTGCTTAAATAAATACGAAATATCGTTTTACTTGACACTGGCAATATGCGTAATAGCGACGCCATAACATTAAAAATAAAAATAAAAAACAAGTATATTTATGTCATTTTATGATGTAGGTATCTCCATAGAGTTAGGTTTAGGAATATATTTTTTTATGTAATGAAAGTGGCAAACAAGCATGCAGTTCACATTGATGTTGAAGGCTACGGCTAGTGACGGAGCTCACGGGGGTAGGCACCACCGCATTACCTAATATGCTTGCCGCTAAATGGTAGTGTTCAGCACTATCGTGTTCCGGTCAGGTGGTAATGTACGGCCCTGTAATTTCCGGCACAGAGGCATAACACCTTAGGCCTCAGGAGTGGTAACGCGAGATGCAATTCGTTGCCACTCCTATCCTTTTATTATGCCTCTGTTTCGGATATTGAAAATATCTTCCAAATTTAAAATAAGATCTTATTTCTAAATATGAAATGAGATCTCAAGAGCATCTTAACCGTATCTATTTCATCTTGTACGTTAGATAATAATAATCTTGATTAGATATCGAATACAAAGCTATTGAATAACTCAAACGCTTCATATAATTTTCCTGTCAGACATCAATATGATTCGTGACATACTAATCTTGTAATGTCTATGATGTATTGTGGAACAATTAATTTACTATTATAAATATTTAATGTGATTTATATTATGATTACATCTGTAGACAAAATGGTGTTTTTATTAATGAAACCGCGTGGACAAACATTTGTTTTGTGTTCTATATTTGCGTGTCTGAAGACAAATTAAGATATTTTTGATGAAAAAATACACGGCTCATGTTTTTTTAATAACATAAGACGTTATCGTAATGGTACATGTGCGTGTTCATAGTGTGGAAATCTAAGTTTTTTATAATTATTGAGATAATAAGAATGGGTGCAAATAAGGTGGATTTGGACGCAGTGTTGAAGGAATTGGGGCCGTTTGGCAAATATAATGTATATAACTACGCCTTGATATTATTCTCATGTATTTTGTATGGGATGTACGGCTCTGTTTTCAATTTTGAAGCTATGGATATAAATTACAGGTATATAATATTAAAGTGACAGGGTATCATTCATACGCACGCTAAATCATATCACATTGTCGGTAAATATTCCGGTCAAGTGCATATGCATATGCATATCAGTTTAGACCTAAGGGGTGTAAGGTGTAAAGCATCTGCATTGAAATGTTCAGCTTTTTATAGCCAATATTTCCTATACGCTACAGTATTTACTTACCATCTTTTTCAAAGTTTGCCACTTCATGACTAATAAAATGTCATGTACTAAGTAATATTTTTTATTTTTCGCAGTAACACATGCGAGTAAATTTTGAAATTAAAGAAAAAATGCAGAGTAAGTAGCCTACGAACTCAGGATAACCAGTAGAGTTACTTCAACACTTAGCGGCTGTATTAGTTATCATTAGATCGTAGGTTTCATCCCTGCGCAAAGTCAAATTTTATTTCCATTTTTCTTAAATTATTGTTTAAATATGTTTAATATATCATATATTAAAGTGAGTGATAAATCTTTCTTTCAGATGTGAAATCCCAGAATGCGAGTTGCAAAACACGAGCTGGGTTCAGTATGCGATACCCACTGATAAGGAACAGTTCGTTAAATGCAAGCGGTACAATCTAACAAACGGAGAAGGATTTTGTACAACTGAATCTTTCGATACAGAAGTGGTGATAGAATGTGACAGTTATGTTTATAGTGATGAAGATTCTGTTGTTAAAGATGTAAGTAGCTTTAGGGTCATAACTCACTACAGCCACCCGGAACCCGATCAGCACCACCTCGTTGTCGACGGGTGGTGGTCCATGATGGGTGAACGACGCAATGTTATTTGTGAACCACTCGCGGACGGCGCGCTGTCTACATGAGAACGGCGCATTGGCAATGCAAAGTCAACACAAGACAAGCAAGTGAATGAAGTGAAGTGAAGCGGTCCACTCCCCGTCCGCGATTCATACATTACCATCTAACCGGAACACGATAGTGCTGAACTCTACTATTTGGCGGCAGATAGGTTAGGTTATGCGGCGGTCCCCCCCCGAGGGTTACCGCCTTGTCGTGGCGGGGGGGGCTCACTACCAGGTGGTTATCCCCACACCGGCGAAGCCTAGAGGAACCCAGAGAGGGGGCGGCGTTTGGCGTGGCTTTGCCCGCCACTCGATACTGTGGAGAGGAGACGGCTGGGGAGAGGTATACGGATATTTTGTTGGCCCTGCACCTTATCCCCAGCCGCCTAGCGGTGGTCCCGCCCGCTCGATAGGCACGTGGTGGGGCCGCAAGGGGGTGGCTGAGGGTTGAACTTCTTCGACGCGCCCGCTCCCTCGAGGCCAAACTGTGTGCCCCTCCACCCGAGCGTCTTGGGACGCCTGATGTTGTGAGTGGTCTGGGCAGGGACCTCCGGGCATCGGATTAGGGGTGTCCGACGCCCAAATGAAGGAAGGTCCCAAGCTGGGTGGCGTGCACGTCTTCCACACGCCACTAATGTTGTTTGGAGCCAAAGAACTCAACCTGTGAAAGGCTCGGATACGAGCAACCGCCAGCGGGGTTGCGGATGTGTGCGTAAGCGTTCCCGTGATGGCGGACGTGTTGGAACACCGCGGGGTTTTAGTGAGTACGAGTCTCACACTACGCGCCAACTTTTCCCCTGGACAGCTGGAGCCCATGAAGGTTCCCCGCGTAAAAAAAAGGTCATGCGGTGGTGCCTGCCCCCTCGAGCTCCTGCATTGGAACTCTACAAATTACTGTAAAAAATGTCTGGAGGTACATCAAATATAGGACATACAATTTAAATAGGTCCCTACATGATAGATAGTATACCTAAGTATCAATGCATGACTGTTTCATTTTTATTTTTTATTCTAGTTTAATCTTGCCTGTCAAAACTGGAAAAGAACACTTGTTGGTACAATAAATAACGCTGGACTGTTCATCTCTCTACCACTCACAGGATTGTTCTCAGACAAGTTTGGTAGGAGAATAGCTTTGTCAGTCACGGCTTTAATGAACGGGATATGCGGTATATCAAGATCTTTCTCGAATAGCTATTTAATGCTGCTTATTTTCGAGTTTCTGGAACGTGCTTTGGGAGCGGGTGCATATAGTACCGCATTTGTTTTGGGTGAGTGTTTTGTATTTTACATAGGTTTACTAGGATAAGCCTGGCGTTGGAACGTGAGGTCCCACCACCCACTAGCGGAAGAATGTTCTTCTACTACAAGATAATTCTTCCACTAGTACCTTCAAATTGGGTACCTTCAAAAAACCAAACCATTCTAATTGGGCGAAAGTAAGTCCTAAAACGCAACATGGGCAGCAGCGTCCCACGATAAAAGTCCTGCCACTGCGATTGTCAATCCGCGTGCCAAGTGTGGCGATTATGGCATATCCATATATTTCCATATTTAAAAATAAGAAAGATAACTTAATCTTACTTTAATTATACTAAACGCAAATGTTGCTTTCCCAGCAATGGAGCTAGTTGGACCAAGGGGACGCATATTTGGTAACACCCTCATAAACTTTGCATACGTTACTGGGCTTATGCTATTATCTGGCCTCTCCTGGTGGCTGCAGAACTGGAGGAAACTCCTCATTGTTATATACACACCATGCCTGCTTATATTCTCTTATCTTTGGATACTTAACGAAAGTCCTCGTTGGTTAATCAGCAAAGGACGTCATGATGAGGCTGTCGAGATTCTAAGAAAAGCAGCGAAAATAAATAATGTGAAATTATCAGAGAATTCTCTTTCAATGCTGAAAGAAACTGATGTCAGCAAACAAGGAAAAATACCAGTGTTGAACGCGATTAAGAAAGTTTTGAAATCAAACTTAATGTTGATCCGATTAAGTATATGTTCCTATATGTGGATTACATGCACTTTTATATATTACGGACTTTCCATTAACTCGGTTTCCTTAGCCGGTAACAAATTACGTAAATTTTATGCTGGTTGGATTCATAGAGATGCCGGCAAATTGTGTATGTTACTTTGTCGCAGAGAAGTTCGGAAGAAAAAAGACTTTGATTGTGACTTTCGCGTTAAGCGCATGTCTGTGTATTGGTCTAACATTTCTACCTAAGAGTGAGTTATTTTTATTTACCTTTATATTGATATTCAAAATTAAGTGAAGATATATAATTTAAGTGATTTTTTTTTTGTATGGCCCCGTACTAACTATCACAGAGATTCAACAACTAAGGTCTCAGGGGTGGCAACGCATCTACATTTTGACCGATGGTTTTTGTGTGGATGGCTGGTTTTCGATCAAGTCACGTGTCCTGCGAATTTACTTTTGCAATAAAAAAAGATCCGGATGAATTGCGAATCTCCTCCTTTTTTTTGAAGTCGGTTAAAAAGCGCACAACGCCACTAAAAAAGTTATCACTTCAAATTTCACTCGCATGTGTTTATTGCGAAAAATACAAATATGATAATTTAGTCCAATATTTTTCACTTTCTTTATCACGAATGAGGAAATGCTCGTAGGCATCTGTGCGGGATAAACAACGTGTAATAGGATTTAATGAACAACCGGAAACTTATTTGTTCAGAATCTATAACCGAATCGATATCAGGCATTTTTAATTTAAGTAATATTTTGTCTCAAAATTAATCACAATTAAAGAAATTATGGTCACCCATTTGGTGAACAATCAATACAAATGAAAATGAGTACGTCTATCAAAAATAATATGCTAGTCTCAACAAGTTCATTAGGACTTGTTGAGACGTACAATTTATTATAAATAATAATTCAAGCAATATAATTGTGAAAATGAATCTTATTACTAGCGAGTGTTAAATAGAGATGCGCAGGTAAAGCTACATCGCATTGCGACAGTACCGTATGTGAGCAGATTTGTGTTTTATGTGAGGCCGTTGGAAGAGGAAGGGTAAGTATGGGTGGGGTGTGCATAGTGTTCGTACAAATTGAGGACAAATTGTTTGTTAAATAAAAATATTAAATACATAAACATGTTATTTCAGTTCATATACGAGTATTATGATCATAACTCGATTTTCTAATCGGGGTCTTTGAGAGTGTGAATTATTTCCATTACACGTTGTACGTAGCTCTAGTATCTCGGGTATGCGCGAGTGTCAACGATTGTGTCAACGCGAGTGTCAACGCACGTGTGGAATCGCGCGTAAAACGCCTCATCTGGGCAGGCTCTAAGAACTGCAATCTAAACAGTCGAAGTTCGTTAACCAACTATGTTTAGTGTAATTATGCGTGCAACATTTGATAGACTTCAACTTCAAAGTAGGAAACTTGAGCTGCCTGACTTGATGAACTTACAAACTTACCAGTTCTAAACAATACAGTTTTATTAATTTAAAACTGGTTTATAGTTTCAGTTATACTGTGGTTGTAGTTTAGGTACACTTTTTGTTTGCTGTCGATAGATTTGTATATTGTTTACTACAGACAACGTCTGTTGGGACCTATGTATTACTTGTTTATTACCATATACAAGGTTACACTTAATAATGGCAACCCATTGTACGTCCCACTGCTGGGCACGAGTCTCTCCCCTTTAGTGGCTAACCCACTGTCGGATGTTTTCAAACCGCCCCATAAGGCCTCCGACAAGGTTTAACGACTGACATCTATCGATGGGACCGGGACCGACGGCTTAACGTCCCCTCCGAGGCACGGAAACGCAAGTTTAATTTGCCACTATCGGTCACCCATCACACTACCCGACCGCGCCCGTAGTGCTTAACCGAGTAGATCGCTTATGATCGCTTACACCAGCCGCGGGGTAATGCGCGCTTCAAGGTTTCACTTACCACAGGTTAAAATGTTACATTTCCTGTTTATTGAACCTGAAAATAAAGATCGAACTGTTAACGTGTTTGGCTCCGTAATAACTATCACGGAGACATAACAACTAAGGTGTTAACAACTAGAAGTGGCAACGCATCTGCATTTTGACCTCTGGTTTTTATGTAGATGTCTAAAGGCTACAGTCATCACTTAACATCCATGTAAACTGAATGGTTGATTGCCACACCTACGTTATAAAATTAAAAAAACTAAAAGGTAAAATTGAATTTCCAGATGAAATAATATGGCGAATGGTGTTATACTTATCAGGCAAGTTCAGTATTACGGTTGCCTATAGCACAGTCTACGTGTATGTATCCGAGGTGTTCCCGACGGAGCTCAGACAGCTGCTACTATCAGTATGCTCTACCGTTGGTCGGGTGGGCTCGGTTTTGGCCCCAATGACGCCATTGCTGGTGAGTTTCAGGATGTTATGAAAGTTTCCAACTTAGGTTCGATTGCGCCAAAATATTTGTTAAAGTACAGTTATCGTCAAATGATTCTCAGATCATATTGCCCTTTGGAACTCGGCCGGTGAATGACAAAGAATCGTGGGTGTATGCTTGAATGCATGCATTTACCTCTGCCTACCCCTTCTGGGATTACAGGCGTGATGTTACGTTTTTTTTTTAGTGATATTCTTGACTATACCTATATTTTTCATCTTGTTTGACATGTATATCAATTGTTATTCACTTTAATTGATTTTGTTTGTTTTTGACGTGTCATAAGAGGTGCCTGTCACCCTAAATGAATAAATGAGTTTCTGATTCTGATTCTAACATTAAGAATTACATTAAATTTAACATTTTTTGCAGAGTGCGTTGCACGAGCGTAGTTTTGACATGGTTAAAGCTACCAGGGTTGACGGGTTCCTGGATGACAGATAACTTTTAGGTTAACTTTAACCATCGCAGCTCGGCCAGTTTCGGTTAAAGTTACATTGATGACGTTATTTCATCATTTTTAAATGCTGCAACTAATTTTTTTTTTAATGAGTAAGATGCAACCGAGGCTTAAGAAAGCACGGTTCACATTTTAATTAGTTATGATGTTCCTTTTTGACAGTTAATATAAGAGATTTAAACCACAGTCTAGCTCTATTAAAGATTCTGCAACGGACGGAGTGGTTAAAGACTATTAAGTTAGGTAGGTACTATCTGGAGCTCTACCATACTGTCGAATGGTAGAGCTCCAGTGACAACTCCAGTGATATCGAAAACTTCCAGATATGCGAAATTTCCCAATAGCATTTGCTAGCCTTAGTAAACCGACCAACGAGTGCGAGTGAGTGAGCACTACGCCTATTTCACTACATAACGCGTTGGAAACGTACACTGATAAGCGAATTGGCAGGAGAAAAGCTTTGTTGCCAAATAAATGAGGTTTATTCTTTCAGGCACTCTCCAATGAAGATTTGCCAGCTATTTTCTTCGGTTGTTTTGCATTCGTGGCCAGTGGGCTAGTGTTTGCAACGCCGGAGACAATGAATGTGCAGCTGCCAGACTCTATTGAAGAGGCAGAGAAAATATCTCGAATTAAATAAACGTTCAGTCTTATAAAAATTTAAATAAATATTTAGACTGTTTAAGTGTACAGTGTGTTGCTTATCAAACAGTGAATGTTTTAAATTATACAATAATAATTATAATTATTTATCCATATAATCCTCCTTATAAAGAAACAGGTTGAAAAGTATTCTTCGTTGATTATTTATACTAATATTTAAAAAAAAAAGTTTTTTTTATGTTATGTCAGTGGTAAACAAGCATGCAGTTCATATTGATGTTAAGTGAAGACTGCAGCTTAAAGACACCCACACAAAGACCAAGGTCAAAATGCAGATGCGTTACCACTCCTGAGGATGAAGGTGTTATGCCTCTGTGCCGAAAATTACAAGGCCGTACATTACCACTTGACCGGAACAAGATAGTGCTGAACACTACCATTTAGCGGCAAGTATATAAGGTAACGCGGTGGTGCCTACGCCCGCGAGCTCCATCACTGGAGCTCTACCACCAGTAAACTTTGTTTTTAACTTTGTTTGTTTGTTTGTAGGTGATAATCTTCGGAAATACTGAATCATGAAAATTCTTTCACAATCAGAGAGCTACACAATTCAGGATATAGGATATAGGCTATATATAGCCTATATTTTATTATGATAGTAGTAATGTAGGTAGTAAGTGGTAGTAATGAAGCGCGCATGGCCCCGCGGCTGGTGTGGATCGTAAGCGATCTACTCGGTTAAGCACTACGGGCGCGGTCGGATAATGTAAAGGGTGAACAAGTGGCAAATTAAATGCGCGTTTCCGTGCTCCGGAGGGCACGTTAAGCCGTTGGGTCCCGCGGTTGCAGCAGTTGGTACAGCGGGTTGGCCACTAACCCACCCACCTCCACTCACATCACACTGCACCAATCCGCATTGTACAAGCGTGGTGGATGGGAAAAAGGGGAGAGACTCGTGCCCAGCAGTGGGACGTATAATGGGTTGCCATTAATATTGTAGGTAACATTGCACCCGTGCAAATCCGGGGCCGGCCGCAAGTTGTTAATAAACCAAGCATGCCTAAAAATTTCATGAAATTTGTGCTCATCATTACACCAATTGCTTAAAGAATCCAGCAAACATTGACAAACATGAGCCCGAATCTACTTTACAGTAAGGGACAATATCTATAGTGCATCTCAAGGGATGTGTTAACCTGAAACTGATATTAAGTTTTATCGATGTCAACCGTCCCATAACTTTCCTGGTATATAAAACTTGGGAAACAGTGAATTGATATTGATCCTTTTCTCCTTCGCTTGAACGTCGAGTTTTATCAGATGGCAACAATTGAAATGGGTGGATTCTGTTAAAGGAATTTAGTTGTTAGTTCTATGCAATTATTTTTGTAAAGGGTACATAGAGCAACACGGGCCACCGGCCGTATCGGACTGGAGGGGAGTAGCCATAGCGTTTATCACCGATGCAAAACAGTCTGTCATTTTTTGCGGGGGGAAATGCGTGCGACACACACGCACAATACAAAATCGTCTGTTACTACGAAACTCACACCTTGACTTTAACAAAATACAGAAACAATTTCACGCACACATTTTAAACAACTAGGCGACAGGTATAGGCCCATTTGGGATTGTACTTTGACAGAGGGGAAAGCCTGCATATGGCTCCTCCCCTCCGGTGTTGCTCTATGGGTAGATAAGACCATACGAAATTAGTTTAAACTGAATATACAGAGTTCATTTTAATTAGCACATCACCTCTTGCAGGCAAACAGCTTGCTTTTTTTACTGGTGGTAGAACTCCAGTGACGGAGCTCGCGGGCGTAGGCACCACCGCATTACCTAATATACTTGCCGCTAAATGGAAGTGTTCAGCACTATCGTGATCCCGTCAGGTGGTATTGTACGGCCCTGTAATTTCCGGTACAGAGGCATAACACCTTAGACCTTAGGCCTCAGGAGTAGTAACGCATCTGCATTTTGACCTTGGTCTATGTGTAAGTGTGTATAGACTACAGTCATCACTTAACATCAATGTGAACTGCATGCTTGTTTGCCACTTCCATAAAATCAAAATAAAAATGCAGGCCCTCTACATTAATCCCGACAACATTAATCACTTATGATCAAGACATATACTTTTGACTACCACGACATAAAAAAAACTAATGAATTTACATTCACAATATTTTCTATATTTGTACAAGATAAAAAAGTGAGTGCTCTCAATGTTTTATGTCCTTATGATAGAATTAACCCGCTTTCAGAGTACCTGAGAGCCCGAAAAGGGACCTTTCATTTGGCTCCAATACAGTAATTACGTCCAAAGAGCCCTCCTTAAAAGTCCTAATTTCACCGGTCGAGAGATAACTGGAAAGGGGCTTCATTCATTCATTTGTTTGCTCCTAAATCAACATTTTTTAATCAAATCTATTACGTTCTTATTGAACGAATGATGGGTTGAGAAAAAAGGTTGATCTAATTTTATGGTTCTGTATGTTTTGTAGAGTTACTTGAAAGGTACAATGCGAGACGTGATTAGGGAGGAATTATTTTCCTTTACGGTACAACGTTTTACTGTTTAGTTTTGCCAAACAATGGTAAATTTCACTTAGATTTTTTTCCTTTAATGCTATTGAGGATGTTTCTTTTTGGAATCCTCATGAAAGAAGCTGGTAAAGTAAACGTTTTTTTTAATGTAACGAGAGTGGCAAGCAAGCATGCAGTTCACATTGATGTTATGTGATGACTGCAGCCTATAAGACACCCACACAAAGACCCGAGGTCAAAATGCAGATGCCACTCACAAGGCCTAAGTTGTCATGCCTCTGTGCCGGAAATTACAGGGCCGTACATTACTACCTGACCGGAACGCGATAGTAAGTACTGAACACTAACATTTAGCGGCAAGTAGGTATATATGGTAATGCGGTGGTGCCTACGCTCGCTCCGTCACTGCAGCTCTACCACCATTAAACGTTTTTTAATGTGATGAAAATGACGACGGTTCGATTCCCGTATCGGGACAAATATTTGTACGACCTACAGATGTTTGTTTCGGGTCTGGATGTGTATGTATGTGTGTGAGTGTTTAATGAAGGGCTATGAGTGTAATTTATTTATTTTAATTTATTTATTAATCAACTACCACCCCGTCACAACTTGACCATCATATTGAAGTCAGTATGGAATTAAATTCGTCATCGTTGACGTTGGAATCCGGGATTTGCTCGACGCGGAGTTTCCTGTCACATCGACTATCCGCCTCAATGAATCCGATTGTGCACTAAATTGATACAGTAATTGAGGATTATGGAGTTGGGAGATCGATTTCGGTCAGGTGTTAATGTACGGCCCTGCAATTTCCGGCACAGAGCTTTTTTCAAGACTTTTGTGCTGGTCTAAGCTTAAAATTTCCGTCAACCCAGAACGCTTTGTTTCGGAACACGATATCGCTGAACACAACCATTCAACGCCGAGTAGATAAGGTAATGCGGTGGTGGCTTCGCCTGCGAGCTCTATCATCCGAAATTAAAAAAAAAGAATTAAAAAAAAAATTTAAAAAAACCACCAGAAAAAAAAACAATAATAAAAAAATCCACTAGACAATTTAACTACATATATTTGACTTAGCAGTTCCCACAAATTCGTCCACGTCGCGTGATGTTATATGTATAGCCTAAAGTCTTCCTCGATAAATGGACTATCTCTAACTAATGTCTGAATTAACGAATATTATCTGAATAACATAATTTTTCAAATCGGTTTAGTACCTAGTTTCTGAGAATAGCGCGTTCAATTCAAATCAATCAAACTCTTTAGCTTTGTGTATCTATATTCTATATGGACATAACTCTACAACAATAAACCTCAGCGAACATACAACCCCATAATCCAAAGTGAGATGATGACGTACGTCACGGCGCATATCTCGGTAACAATGGGTATTTGAGTTCAGTAATCGACGTCCACTGAGTATACGACACATGGTCACCACTAAAACTTCGGAGTTGCTATAAATAAAACCGATCGATGATAGTGTTGGCACTACTTTTAGTACTAGCAATGAGTTAGCAAAAATGTCTCTTAATTTTATTCTTCATAATTTATCTTCATCGACTACCAAGGAGCAAACACCCACGATTCGCCGGTTACGTTTTGCGGCCCATGTAACAGGTGGCGAGCCTGTTGACATCCCCGG
This sequence comes from Macrosoma leucophasiata, assembly GCA_036365455.1. Classification (NCBI taxonomy): domain Eukaryota; kingdom Metazoa; phylum Arthropoda; class Insecta; order Lepidoptera; family Hedylidae; genus Macrosoma; species Macrosoma leucophasiata. Next base: position 17,139,911 of record JAWQUS010000021.1, read on the forward strand.
GAATATAAACAAATTCCGAGATATTGAGAATCTTCCAGAAAATGGAAAAATACCAATAGAACTACAGTTAAAGTTTCTTACAGCGTTATCTCTAATAGCCTCCGTCCCGGGAATCCAACCCAGGATCCCAGCGTAGTAATAGTGGCCTGCTACCAGTAGGCTACTGAGGCAATTTAATTTTATAATAACGCAAAGCTTTAATTACACTCGCAAGCAGATCTATTGCTAATAAACTAAAAAGAAAAGAAAAAGAAATTATTTTTTACTTCTCAATACATAATAATAATTGAATAACTTCAAGTTATAAGTTTTCGCGATCAGACTACACGCACGTCCAAACTTCCATACGATCCATATGTGTGGATATAATAATACAATAATCTATACAAATCTGGATGTTGGAATTATATCTCCGTATAACAGTTCTGCAGATATATCGTAGCTATTCTAATGTGCTCTGTTTTATTGGCTACAATTATTAGAAAGAAAAAACATTTATTTGTACCAATGTAACAAGTAAGAAGATAATTATATGTGACAACGAGTAAAATTACATTAATACAAAATGGTTCTAACTCAGCATGTGCTGGTTGAAGAACAACCAGCGCTGATCAGTGAAAAATATAAAATTTTCGATGACAGGCAATATGGTTTTAGAAAAGGGCGCTCGACAGGTTTGGCAGTGTACCAGTGTGTCAGAGAAGTACTCAAGGTTGTCAACGACAAACAACCCGCCATTGGTGTACTGTTAGACATAAGCAAGGCCTACGATAGAGTTATATACTCCATCTTGCTGAGAAAACTTTATGATATAGGTATAAGGGGGCTAGCATACAATTGGTTCATATCTTACCTTCATCAAAGAGTACAATACGTAGATATTACATACAACGACCCACAGACTGGATTCATTAAGAAAATCAGATCTGATAGAAATATATTAAAGCAGTCAATACCCCAGGGGAGCGTACTGGGTTGTCTGCTATTTTTAATTTATATCAATGACCTTCCCAGTGTCTCTAATATTCCATGTGTTCTCTTCGCTGATGATGTTTCTCTAATCCTTCCTTGTCCGAATAACACCTCATTACATTCATTATTAAGGACCAACCTAAATATTATTACAAACTGGCTTCAATCTCATAACCTTGATATTAATTTCAATAAAACTAAAATTATGCAATTCAGACCGTACCAAAAACAACCTCTATTAATAAACTATCAATACTTAAACATCCCAATACAAACTGTTGACTCCCACTGCCTATTAGGTATCAATATAGATACACATCTAAACTGGAAGGAACATGTAGATAAAACAGTTAATAAACTATCTAGTTTTGTGTATGCACTTCGAGAGCTTAAAAAAACTACGGACCTAAAGACAACAACCTGCGCCTACTACGCATACGCAGACGCCTGGCTGCGCTACGGCATTGTACTTTGGGGGAACAGCAAGGATGCTAATAAAGTTCTTATTTTGCAAAAGAAATGTATCCGAATACTTGCTAATATAGATTCCATGACTAGCTGTAAATCGTACTTTATTAAATATAAAATAATGACCTTACCATCTTTGTATACATCAGAGATTTGTTCTCTTGTAAGAAATAACACAAACTGGTTCCCTCAACATTCTCGCCCCGAAAATCTAAGAGGTAAAGTAAAATTGGCAATAACCACATCAAAATTACAAATAGTTAATACCGGCCCTTACTCTATGTCTATAAAAATATACAATCAAATTCCAAATTCTATTAAACACATACAAAATAATAAATTATTTAAAAACAAATTAAATGAATTCTTAACACAAAAATGTTATTACACGTTGCAGGAGTTTTTTAGCGATAAGTAAAGATGAAAATAATAATAAAGATTGTACATATAAGTACCGACCAAATTGTTATTGCTATATTTTCTGTTTAATCGATGTCATGCAAAATTTTATAATAAAAATATATAAATTAATTAATACAATCACATACATTAAATAATATGAATAATAGTTCTGAATTTAAATGTCTTCGTTTGAGATTTATAGTCATAAGTTTATATTGTAATGTGGATTTCAAATTGAAACTGTAACCTTTCGTATGTATAGGAAATATTATATGTATATGAAAATTTCTCATAATTTTGCGGTGCCCCTACGGGGTGTTACATGTTTTGTAGTTACAAAATATTTAATTGTAAGACCTTATAACCATGTAACAAGCAAATAAATAAATAATAATAAATCTTCCGTTAGGACCACCAATTATATATTAATAAGTAAATAATAATAATAACAGAAAACAAAAAATAAATGAAGTACAATTTTACGAACAGACACATTTTACTATAGAAACATTATATAAAAAAAATATATGATACAAAACAGAATCAAATTGACAGTTAAGATTGACAATGTAACCAGTGTCATAGTGTCTGGCTGGGCGTCGGGACGCTGGGCGTCGCAACACTGAGCGTCGGGACGCTGGGCGTCGGGACGCTGGGCGTCGGAACGCTGGGCGTCGCAACACTGAGCGTCGGGACACTGGGCGTCGGGACGGTGGGCGTCGGGACGCTGGGCGTCGGGACGCTTAGCGTCGAAACGCTGGGTGTCGCAACACTGAGGGTCGAGACGCTCGACGTCGGGACGCTGGGCGTCGGGACGCTGGGCGTCGAGACGCTGGGCGTCGGGACGCTGAGCGTCGGGACGCTGGGCGTCGGGACGGTGGGCGTCGGGACGCTGGGCGTCGGGACGCTTAGCGTCGAGACGCTGGGCGTCGCAACACTGAGCGTCGAGACGCTCGACGTCGGGACGCTGGGCGTCGGGACGCCGGGCGTCGGGACGCCGGGCGTCGAGACGCTGGGCGTCGGGACGCTGGACGTCGGGACGCTGGGCGTCGCAACACTGAGCGTCGGGACGCTGGGCGTCGGGACGGTGGGCGTCGGGACGCTGGGCGTCGGGACGCTTAGCGTCGAGACGCTGGGCGTCGCAACACTGAGCGTCGGGACGCTGGGCGTCGGGACGCTGGGCGTCGGGACGCTGGGCGTCGGGACGCTGGGCGTCGGGACGCTGGGCGTCGGGACGCTGGGCGTCGGGACGCTGGGCGTCGGGACGCCGGGCGTCGGGACGCTGGGCGTCGCAACACTGAGCGTCGGGACACTGGGCGTCGGGACGGTGGGCGTCGGGACGCTGGGCGTCGGGACGCTTAGCGTCGAAACGCTGGGTGTCGCAACACTGAGGGTCGAGACGCTCGACGTCGGGACGCTGGGCGTCGGGACGCTGGGCGTCGAGACGCTGGGCGTCGGGACGCTGAGCGTCGGGACGCTGGGCGTCGGGACGCTGGGCGTCGCAACACTGAGCGTCGAGACGCTCGACGTCGGGACGCTGGGCGTCGGGACGCCGGGCGTCGGGACGCCGGGCGTCGAGACGCTGGGCGTCGGGACGCTGGGCGTCGGGACGCTGGGCGTCGCAACACTGAGCGTCGGGACGCTGGGCGTCGGGACGGTGGGCGTCGGGACGGTGGGCGTCGGGACGCTTAGCGTCGAGACGCTGGGCGTCGCAACACTGAGCGTCGAGACGCTGGGCGTCGGGACGCTGGGCGTCGAGACGCTGGGCGTCGGGACGCTGGGCGTCGGGACGCTGGGCGTCGGGACGCTGGGCGTCGGGACGCTGGGCGTCGCAACACTGAGCGTCGGGACGCTGGGCGTCGGGACGGTGGGCGTCGGGACGCTGGGCGTCGGGACGCTGGGCGTCGGGACGCTTAGCGTCGAGACGCTGGGCGTCGCAACACTGAGCGTCGAGACGCTGGGCGTCGGGACGCTGAGCGTCGAGACGCTGGGCGTCGGGACGCTGGGCGTCGGGACGCTGGGCGTCGGGACGCTGGGCGTCGGGACGCTGGGCGTCGGGACGCTGGGCGTCGGGACGCTGGGCGTCGGGACGCTGGGCGTCGGGACGCTGGGCGTCGGGACATTGGGCGTCGGGACGCTGGGCGTCGGGACGCTGGGCGTCGGGACGCTGGGTGTCGGGACGCTGGGCGTCGGGACGCTGGGCGTCGGGACGCTGGGCGTCGGGACGCTCGGCGTTGGGACGCTGGGGGTCGCAACACTGGGCGTCAAGCTCAGCGTCCCGACGCCCAGCGTTGTTTTTGTATGATCCAAAATTAAACAAAAGTTCTTTCCAAAAATTCTGCCCAAAGCCACTATTCCTCGCGAACGAAGTTGCACAGCTTGTTACATAATAAAAAACAAAATATGGATACATCAGGGCACGAAGTTACCACTGACAAAATTTCGAATTGAACTTGTCCAAGTCGCTTTTATTCACCGATCACAATTCAATATTAGTCTACAAGCATAAGCTAGTCAGAAGCCAATACCTATAGTAAACAAGAAGGCGTGCGAGCCAAGATAAGGGGGAGTAATATACTGCGTGATGCTTACCCGCTGATTATAATTGTTGTTAGCTGCACTCACCGATAAGTGCTAACAAGCTACGTATTACCTCTTGGCTGTTATTATAATGTAGACATGTTTGAAAGATGAGATATAGGACGGAAATTATTGAGATACTGGACAGAAATTATTTGGACATTCTCTTGGTCCTCCTTTATGTACTGGTATGATAATATATTCCTTATGTCCAAAAAACGCTCAGTTCAAAACAATGAATAAAAAAAAATCACCGAAATGATTGTACATAACTTCCAAACGATTGCATCAAATAAAATAAATCTTATAACCTTTAATTTTATATGTTCGTTATTGTCAGGATAAGGTATGTATAAAAAAAATCCTTCCCTACTTAATAATGTAATAATAATAAAATAAACTTTATTTTTCTCCACAAACATTAATTATAATGTTAATGAGATAAAATAAAAGTTTGTGAAGAACTGGCGCCTGTACTAGGTGTCAAAAGAACCTGAAAAACAGGTCATCAGGTCTCCCCATATTCAAATGACATCATGAAGCAAGAATTAAGGTGGTGCCTAATAGCTATTATATTGACTTGTCATTAAAAACATTATATACAATGTAAACAGAGTTTGTTATAGCATGCAAATAATATAAAAATGAGAAAATATAATTTGTTTGTTAAGGTAAGTATTAGTGTGTGTGTGTGTGTGTGTGTGTGTGTGGGGGGGTGTGTGTGTGTGTGTGTGTGTGGGTGTGTGGGTGTGTGTGTGTGTGTGTGTGTGTCAGTGTGATTGTGAGTGTGAGTTACCTGTGTCTAGTGTCTAGTCCTACGATAATTAATCTTGGAATCGGTTGTCAATTGATCTTACTCAAATGAACCACTAGACACAAGTAGATCTAAGTAAGTTTAATGTGAAATGGGTATGCAACATTAGTATATAATTAGATTATCTTAAAGGATGCATCAACTTTTCGGTTTCATCATATGTCAATGATTTTAGCCACAAACTTACAGTTTTTTTGCAAGTATACTTATTAAGAGGATATATTGAAAGTTTTGCATTAACAGCCTTATATAGAAAGGGTCCAAGATAACAAAAGAATCTTTAAATAAAAGCAGTTCTAACTGATGGTAGAGGTAAGTTGATCCTGTTATTACGAGTAGGTGGTGTTTGTTGAGTATAGGGATATAAGTTATGTTGCTTTAATATACAGTTCAGAATAAATAGCTGTCTAACCGTGAGAACATTACTCAATTTATATAAATCAATTGTTGGACAACGATATGTTTGGAAAAGACAGACCTTAAGAACTGCTCTTTGTGCTCGTTCAACTGTGATTAGTTGAACGAGCACAAAGACTTAATATTACAAATGCGATAGTAACTCTGTCTGTCCGTCTGGTACCTTTTCTTTACCACGTACTTTTCACATCCAAACGACTGAAACGATTTTAATGACATTTGGTACAGAGATTGAGCTGACTTTGAGAAAGAATATAGGCTATTTAGTTATTTATATAACGACATCCACGAGGGCGAAGCCGCGGGCAACAGCTAGTATTTAATAAATAAAAGCAAATATATAAAAATCTCCGATGGTGGTACAAAGCTTGCCGGGGTCTACTAGGTCATAATATTATAGTATCTATTAATTACAGCATGCTGTACCAACCAACTTTTTTAAAATCATATCTTATACTTCAATTTTATCTACGTCGAGTAAAACGAAAAAAATTTACAGACCTCTGTGTAAAAAATTAATTTATCACCATGGCATTGCTATTTCTGATTGTATGAGACTGAAGAAATGTAGGAGACATTATGAAAAAAATAAAATCAGATGAAGTAAAACTAGGCATTATTCCCAAAAATACCTCCAGGGAGCAATTAAAAATATATGTGCCACACCTCTCGAATCTCTAGATGGTATCTATTAATGAATTCTTTGTTAGCATGGGTGAAAAATTTCTTGAGAATATTGTTAAAAAATAACAATACGTGTACGTTTTTGTCACAACTTAATGTTTAAGATCTGTTGATTATTTCTATGCATTTATCCAGATTAGGATTAGTGTAGCGTAGCGCGTGTGGCCCCGCGGCGATCTACTCGGTTAAACGATACGGGCGCAGTCGCGTTGGGATGGATGACCGCTAGTGGCAAATTAAAATACGCGTTTCCGTGCTTTGGATGGCACGTTAAGCAGTCGGTCCCGGTTGCTATCGATAGATAGCAGTCGTTAAACCTTGTCGGAGGCTTTATGGGCGTTTTAAAACACCCGACAGCGGGTTGGCCACTAACCTTTACCTCCACCTATGCATTTATCCAGATTAGGATTAGTGTAGCGTAGCGTGTGTGGCCCCGCGGCTGGTGTACTCGTAGATCGGAAGCGATCTACTCGGTTGAACGATACGGGCGCAGTCGCGTTGGGATGGATGACCGCTAGTGGCAAATTAAAATACGCGTTTCCGTGCTTTGGATGGCACGTTAAGCAGTCGGTCCCGGTTGCTATCGATAGATAGCAGTCGTTAAACCTTGTCGGAGGCTTTATGGGCGGTTTAAAACACCCGACAGCGGGTTGGCCACTAACCTTTACCTCCACCAACCCGCATTGGAGCAGCGTGGTGGAGTAAGCTCCAGATCTCCTCCCAAGAAAGGGAAAGACTTATGCCCAGCAGTGGAACGTAATAAGGGTTGCCGTTGTTTAAGTAATTATATAAGTTTAGTGTAAACTTAAGAAGCTCAGCCGTGATCCATTGCTTGAAAGTTACTTTACTTTTGGGAATGTTAAACCTTAAAGGTTTTACTGGTAGTAAAGTTTCAGGGATTCGAAGGCGTAGGCACCACCGCATCATCTAATCTAACTACCGTCAAATGGTTGTAATCAGCACAGTTCAGCACTATCGTGTTCCGGTTAGGTAAATAGTAATGTATGGCCCCGTAAAAATTATCACAGATACATTACAACTAAGATCTCAGGTTTGGCAACGCATCTGCATTTTAATCTCTATTTTGTGTAGATATATATGTATAGGCTGCAATCTTCACTTAACATTTATATGAACTACATGTCTGCATGGGAAATTTGTATGTATCTTCACGCCAGGTCCCTAACGGGGTAGGCAGAGAGTGTAGAGCGCCAGACATCCCGGTTCTGACAAACCTCTCGTGCCTCGTCTACCTTCATCATTCTCTTCATACATGCACGCCGATTCCTAAGACTTTTGACCCCACCATCAGACAGAACTCGACCTATTTGGTCATGGTAGGTCAGCCTTGGTCTTCCTGGGCCTCTGCAACCATCCACATTCGCATTGTATATCTGTTTAGTCATTCGCTCATACGACATTCTTTCTATATGCCCGAACCATCGGAGCATGCCTTTTTTCATTTTTACACCGATACTATCATTCACACAAAGTCTCTTTCTTACATCTTCATTACGAAATTTGTAACTTGAAAAATTACTATAATCGATTCAACAACTTATGACGAGGGTAAACCTAAACGAAAAATTGGTAATTGGCTAGTAACGACCAGATTGTTTTCAGAATTAAATCTACAGGCATAAACTAATCTTCTGATACACTGAATACAGAACAACAAACATCCAATACAGTAAACAAGGCGTGCGTGCCGAGATAAGGGTAATATACTGCGATACTATGCCTCTGATTATAACTGTTATTTAACGGGTATAACGTACTGCCTTTTGACCGCTATTACAAGGTCCTCGAGGTTTGGAAAATTACTTAGGCACTTGATTAGGTATTTGAAGAATTGTTTTATTTTTAACCGACTTCAAAAACGAGGAGGTTCTCAATTCGCCTGTTCTTTTTTTGTGTGTAACATACGCGATTTCTTCGGCGTTTGTTTTTGTTATTTGCAAAATAATATAATTTTTTTTATTATTTTTTTCATGAAATTTGTAACTGTCTTAGGAGCCTAGTGGTAGCAGACCCCCACTATTATGCTGGCGTCCCGGATTCTATTCCCGGGTCGGGGCTATCAGAGAATGGTCTAAAATACTTTATCCCAGGTTCTATTAGGATTTTTCATTTTTTTTTTACTTTCCCATTACCTCGAAGTTTTGTAATGTGCCCAAAGATGTGAGAAAAGATGAAGACACAAGCTCACTATCTGTTACATGAGCTAAAAAGTAACCTGCGAATCGTGGATGTTTGCATGTACCTATGCTTGAATACATGCATTTACCTCTGTCTACCCCTTCGGGGATTACAGGCGAGAACTTACATTATGATATTTGCAAATTATTATGCTTGTTTGGTACACTTTGCTGATAAATTTTAGCACCAACAAATTTTCAACACAAACCCTTTAAAAGACCAATATCTTCACAAAAACAGGCACACTAAATGTCGAGCTATCATTTTAAACACCGTATTGCTGCTATAGAAATTTCAATTGCTTTTAAACGAGCAACTGCACAATGATACAGACAGCTCATTACGTCATCGCAACAAGCCAACTAATAAGCACCTGGATCATTAAAGTTGCAATGCAATATGAAAAGCTTCAATTGAAACTAATAACGTTTTGGTATCATTTATGTGGGAAATATTAAAGGATGTTCTAGATCGTTAAAATAATAAGCTATGGTTAAAATAGGTAACTTCACGACTGTAATCTTCGAAGGGGTAGGCAGAGGTAAATGCATGCATTTATATACCCACGACTCGCCAGTTATGTTTAACCCACGCAACAGGTGGCGAGCCTGTTAACATCTTCGTGCACATTACCAAACTTTGAAGTATTGGGAAATTTCCAGAAAATGGAAAAATCCCAATAAAACCGTAGATAAAGGACTTTACACCATTATCTCACATAACCCCCTACCCGGGAATCGAACCCAGGACCCCAGCGATGTAGAAGTGGACTATTACCACTAGGCTACTGAGGCCGTCAGTTGATTCACACGACTTAATTTGGATTTTCCAAATAAAGTCAACACACAACGCACGTACGATATTTAATACACAAAAGTCAATATTCATAAAAATAAAAAAGTACAATTCCATGCGACGACCACTTCAAACGTGACATTACCGCTATAGGAATTTAAATTTAAAGCGAGCAACTGCACAAATTGCTTTGATGAAGCGATCAACTGCACAAATTGCTTTGAAGCGATCAACTGCACAAATTGCTTTAAAGCGAGCAACTGCACAAATTGCTTTGAAACGAGCAACTGCACAAATTGCTTTGAAGCGAGCAATTGCACAAATTCCTTTGAAGCGAGCAACTGCACAAATTGCTTTGAAGCGATCAACTGCACAAATTGCTTTGAAGCGATCAACTGCACAAATTGCTTTAGAGCGAGCAACTGCACTATGGCAGTGACGGCTCACTAAATCAAGTAGTAGTAAGTTTGGTTTCTGTTACTCTTCTTTAATCCGTATAATTGTTTTGTGAAAATATTTAGACACTCCCCCCTTAATCATAAACGTACATTAGATACGTTTTAGCTTTATAATGCTTTGTCTTTGTCAGTTGCATTGTCGAATGTGCAGGATAGAAAAAGACAAAGGAAAGATTAGCAACACTTTAGCTAAAATACGTTTATGAATAAGAGGGTAAGTCTTGATTTTTACTGTCATTGATATAGCTACTACTATACTTCTGATATAGCTGATATAGCTAAAAATGTAGTTAGGGATCGTTGAATTATATTTTATGCCAGAATTTTTTCGCTTAGTTGACGTATCTAATTTACAGTTTTAATAATTATTAAAGGTACAATGGAAAAAAAACTGACTGTGAGAGGCCAAGCTCTGAAACTAGCTTGGACACTTTGCGTCAGTCTCTTCACTATCTAGTAAACTGACTAGGCTACTCAGAGGTTCGAATTATTTCTATCAACACCAGAATCATTAAAATTTTCTATGAACGAAACCAAATTAAAATCACTCATCGCACAAAGCCAATAGAAATAAAAATCATGCAGATACAATTCCGTACGACAACCATTTCACACGGCTCATAGCAGCTATAGGATTTTCAATTACTTTGAAGCGAGCAACTGCACAATGATACTCACGTCTCATTATGTCACCGAGCTCGTTACGTGGTTTATGTAAAACAAAGCACGGATACAACCGTGAATGCTTAATATATGAATATTACGTGTATTATCTTACCCCACCACTCTGCCCACAAAAATTCTCTTTCGGGATTACCTTCAGTAGTAAAGTGATAAGGCTACTCCTAGGTTCGATTCCCATTTCTATCAACACCAGAAATCATTAAAATTTTCTATGCACGAAACCAAAATATAGTCAACACTCATCGCACAAAGCCAATACAAATAATAATTATGCAGATACAATGCCGTACGACAACCAATTCAAACGTCTCATTGGCGCTACAGGATTTTCAATTACTTTGAAGCGAGCAACTGCAGAATGATACTTACGGCTCATTATGTCACCGAGCTTGTTACGTTGCTTATGTATATTATCCCGGATGTATATATAATATTACGTATATTATATATCCACTCCATCCATCCAAAATGTAAAAATGAAGTCATGTTTTTGTATATATTATTTCTAAGCTTCCGTCGTCCACGAATCGTCAAAGGTGTCTGTCAAGTGTCAACACCAAAAATCATTGTTCAAGTAGGTATATTTTGTGAATCAACAACCAACGCACGTTCGATATTTAATGCTGATTCTCTGAAAGGCAATACACATAAAAACCAAGCAGATACAATTCCAGGCGATAACTACTGAAAACGGCTTACTGCCGCAATAAGAATTTAAACTGCTTCGAAACGAGCAACTGCACAATGGTACTGACTTCTCATTATGTCACCAAGCTCGTTACCCGGCTTACCAACTAACAAGCACAAGAGTCATAAAGGTATGTATCATACATAGGGATCGTTAAAGAGACTTATTGGGCAAAATTGTTTCGCTTTATTGGCATAGATACCAAATTTATAATTGTTTTTCTAAGCTTACCCACTATAATCCCAATAGATCTATCAGCACATTATTCAGCCTAGAACGAACAAATAGCTACAATTCCTCAAACAAATTTCCAGTTAAGAACTGTCAACCTATGTGTTACATCAAAGTTCTGAAATGAACATTCGGCACCAGGATTGGCGATTTTTGACTACAAAAATGGAGCATAATTATATTTGGACTGTACAGAATTTATATATTCCAGATTTAAATTCAATCGAAAATTAAATCACAACGCACGTACAATGATATTTGGTACTGATACTCTAAAATGCCAAAACACATAAAAAAGATACGATTCCATTCGACAACCACTTCAAATTATGCCGGCTTATTTCCGCTATAGGAATTTCAATTGCTTTGAAGCGAGCAACTGCAGTTATGATACTAACGGCTCATTATATCACCGAGCTTGTTACGAGGCTCAATACCAACAAGCAAAGGACCATAAAGTTGGCTTGCAATACGAATCGTTTTAAGTGATACGTAATGTGTTAAATTCGGAGTTGCTAAAAATGTTTGTAATTTTCTCGCGAAGATTTTTTTGGTATTATTATGGGCGTTGTTGTTGCCTCTAAATGTAACTGTAAGCTCAAAACGAGTGTCAGATTATGCAAGAAATCTTAGATATTATTCAGTTCATAACATAATATTGTTTTTATTCTGTAATTAAGGTTATTCTAGAAAATAACATACATCGAAAGAAATGGTTTATATTGTGACTTCATCACAAAACAAAAAAAGAGAATAATATACATAATAGCCAATCTAATTTTTATAGCAATGGGATCATGTCCCTACCTACAAGATGGCAAAAGGTTATCGAACAAAATGGTACATACATATCTCAAAAAAATTGTCTCAAAAAATGCGAAGATACTTTTTCCCCAACCTAATATTTTATTTGTAGCTGTAAATTTGAGACACTTTGTATGTCAATCCCTTAAATTATCACTCTTTTATGATTTGGTAACAATAAAGAGAATACAAAGTAACTCCCCCAAAAATAAGTCCGTTCCAAATTAAAAGCCAATACTGTTGCGATGATTCACCAAAACGTTATCCTCGTTCAAGACTTGCAGATAGCTAAAGATCTCAATAACATTACAGTAACAATAGACCCTCAACATAGGTATCTATACAATGAACACTTGCTAAGCGACACAGGGGTAAACTACGATTGTTATATCGGCGACATTTATGGGGTAGTTCGAGTCATTATTGGAACGTATTTTTTATCCTGTTTCATAGTTATTCATAAGGTTTACTGGTTGAGCCTATTGAAGAGCTTATATTCTTATCGTTTTGGTCCGTATAACAGGTCGTCTATAAAAATGCGTACCACGCTAAGGCTTAATTTGATGGGTTAATAACAATTTGTACCTAATACTAAAATCTTGTGAATCGGCATGCATGTATGAAGAGAATGATGAAAGTAGACGAGGCACGAGAGGTTTGTCAGAACCGGGATATCTGGCGCTCTACACTCTCTGCCTACCCCGTTAGGGACCTGGCGTGAAGATACATACATACATACTAAAATCTTGTATGTATGTATCCTCGGCAGAAACCTGATCAATACCCGCAGCCTTACCACATTTCAAACTTCGTATCGCCCTTACAATCTCATCTATTGTTATATCCTCACAAGCCGGCACCGTCAAGTCAGCAACTCCGGCGTCAGGGTTGTGAGCATAATCATACATTTCCCCATAATACTCGCTCCATCGTTTTAACACATCTTGCGTGTTCTCAAGAATGTCACCCAACTTCGATTTTATTCTATTCATTCCAGAAACCGGAGAAGAGCTTCTAGACTTTTTCACCTCCCTCCAATAGAGTTTGATGTTAGTCTCAAAGCTCTTCGCCAGTCTCTCATCAGCTTCCACTTTATCTCTCTCACGCTTTTCATTCACTAAAATCTTGGTGTCATTCTTGAGCCGACGGTAAATTTCTCTCTTCTCATCTCTCATACCACTATTCATTTGCAAAGATGCTACATAATCCAGCCATGCTTTCTTCTTTCTTTCAACGGAGTCTTGCACCTCCTTGTCCCACCACGCATCCCCTTTCAAGGATTTGCGTATCTTTGCATAACCACATACTTCTTTCGCAACTTCCACCATACTATCTTTCATAACTTGCCAACATTCATCCACGTCCAAGTCCGTAAGACAAACCTTGTCTAACTTTTCACGGACTTGACGTTCATACACTCTCCTTGCACTAATGTCTTGTAACTTTTCACTCTTTATTCTTTCAAGTCCTCCGAAAGGCACACGGACACGCCAATGTCGCCATTTCTTGAACAGACCCCTAAACCGGCTTATTACCAAGTAGTGATCTGTATCAAGAGTGGGACCTCTGTAGGCTCTAGTGTCCATCAGGCTCTTCCGAAGACGACTATCAACCATGATCAAATCAATCATACTTTTTTGTTCATTTCTCCTCCATGTATACGTGTGAATGTCCTTATGACGGAATTCTGTGTTAGACACAAGGAGACTTCGTTTCAAGCATAAGTCAAGTATCAGCTTACCAGCATCATTTACTCTTCTATCACCATATGGACCTAGAACGGCCTCGTATCCTGGCCGCCTGGTCCCGACCCATCCATTCAAATCACCACACAAAATTACCCTTTCATTAGCTTCAACCATATCGAGAACTTCCCTTGTAGATTCCCAAAACTTCTCCAGGTCTTGGGTCGTCGCTGAGCTAATCGGTGCATAAGCTGCTACCAAAAACACCCTAGTGACGCCCAATTTAATTCGGACCCAGATTAGTCTCGGGTTCACCAAACCATAATCTTTCACTCCAGTGACTAAACGAGAGGACAGAAGGACGCCCACCCCCGCGCTGGCATGATCGCTCTGTTCCACAGAGCCATCGCGCCACCCGGGAGATCTTCGACCTCGCAGCCCTTTCGTTTAGTCTCTGTTACACACAAAACATCCAGGCGTCTCACACTCATTACGTTCGTCAACTCATTCATCTTCTCACAAATTCCACCTCTCACATTCCACGTGCCTATCTGGCACTCCTCACTCCTCGATCCGCCGTATCGGGCCCGGCGTGACAGGTGGCGGTCCCCATCGCCGCTTTGGCCGCTTTTCGTACCGACGGGGACGGGTCGGTACGCGTCGCCTCGGGGGGACGCCCTAACCCGCACTGCGGTACGCCTTCGTGCCAGAATTGCAGCCCCAAAGGACTGGCAGGGATCGCGACGTGCACGCTTCTGGCATGACCCCCAAAATCTTGTTATTGATATTTTCCATTTTTTTTTTCAATACTTAGACTTTTTTTATTTTTTGCTGCTTGCTAATGGGATACCTTTTATATGTAATTTATTTTTGCTATGACGAAATTTTTATGGATCAAGTATAATTTATAACAAATTAAAAAATATCCCCAAAAAAAAATTGAAATTATTCTTTATTGGAATACAACTTGATTTGTGTTATTACCGCATAATCCAAGAGTGGACAAAAAACGTATTTTTTTTTTATTTAAAAAACTATGATCCAATTTCATATAATCATATAGAAAAGCTTAGATAAATCCTATAATTTAGATACCGTTGCCTTAACCAAATCAACCCAATGACATTTCAAACGTCTCAAGACTTTATCCTCGAGGTCTGCGGGTTACAGCTCAATAGTCACTGTTACAATAGTCCTCTAATATTATCTGGTACATCTTCGCACAATGAACCGTTGCCTAGAGACACAAGGGCTTACTATAGTTATGACAGCGACATCTATGTAGTAGTGTTATCGTGTTCGCAATGTTGTATTAGACTAATATCCTGTTTCTTTTGTTATATTTATAGTATTGAAATAATACAAATGTCAAATTATACGTAACATAACACACTCGTAACATAACACTGATTTACTTTGTAATATTTTACTGGTGGTAGAGCTCCAGTGACGGAGCTCGCGGGCGTAGGCACCACCGCATTACCTAATATACTTGCCGCTAAATGGTAGTGTTCAGCACTTTCGTGTTCCGGTCAGGTGGTAATGTACGGCCCTGTAATTTCCGGCACAGAGGCATAACACCTTAGGCCTCAGGAGAGGCAACGCATCTGCATTTTGACCTTGGTCTTTGTGTGGGTGTCTATAGGCTGCAGTCATCACTTAACATCAACGTGAACTGCATGCTTGTTTGCCACTTCCATAACATAAAAAAAATATATATATATATATCTTTTAGTGTTTCCTTAATAGTACATACAAGTGTAGGCAGAGGTAAATGCTTGCATTCAAGCATACATGCAAACACCCACGATTCGCCGTAACAGGTGCCGAGCCTGTTGACATCTCCGGGCATATTACCAAGCTCCGAGGTACTAAGAAACTTCCCGGAAATGGAAAAATCCTAAAAAACCTGGGATAAAGAATTTTACACCATTATCTCTGATAACCCCTGACCCGGGAATTGAACCCAGGACCCCAGCATAGTAGTAGTGGCCCGCCACCACTAGGATACTGAGACAATTTTATTCAATACTTTCTACGAGATAACGCACCAAATTTATTCAAGAAGAAGGAAGTGGTCTGTGAGAATCTGTTAATTATAAATTGGTTGGATAAATCCAGCATTTGATGGGGTTAGTTCAAGTCGTGGTGACACCGTAAGCAATTCGCTGTGGGTGCTATATGCTATACGGGCAGCTAATCGGGACGGCAAATATTAGCCGGCTAACCGTATAGCTGCACATACACTTCACTTACTACGGCACTCAATGAATGAGGTGCCGTTTGAATATTGCTCCGACGATATTCTGGATTTTACTTGGAATTCGAACTAAAATTGAACTGTATTGAAACGATTCAAGTGAATTCTGGATCTCTACTGCTATTAGGGAGTATGTTTTTTAAATAATACATTGTAGGTAATAAGTTACTGAAATACAATGTTTATTATTAATGTAAGTTATTTGTGATCTTTGTTTGTTTTTTTTTTATTATGTAATGAAGGTGGCAATCAAGTTCAAGTTCACATTGATGTTAAGTGATGACTGCAGCCTATAGACACCCAGAGGCGGCGTAAAGGGTGGGCGGCGTGGGCCACCGCCTGCGGCCTCGCTTTGCAAAGGGCGCCTTAGGGGAAAGACCTAATAGGTACCTACTAAGCCTCCACCTGTTTATAAATCCCGCATTCAGTTTTTAAAAAGTTGCTCGCTTTATATCAGAGGGCCTCGCGAAATGTAGACACCCATACAAAGACCAACGTCAAAATGCAATTGCGTTACCACTTCTGAGGCCTAAGGTGTTATGCTTCTGTGCCGCAAATTACAGTACCGTACATTACCACCTGACGGGAACACGATAGTGCTGAACACTGCCATTTAGCGGCAAGTATAATACTAGGGACTGCGGTAGTACCTACGCGAGCTCTACCACCAGTAGAAATTGTTCCTTTATTTGTTCTTTTATGTTGAACGAAAAACTTTTCTATTTTCTTTCTTTCTTTCCCATCTATTCAATGAAGAAGGTGAATAAACAATGCCCACACTTGTAATACAAGTGTGAGCACCACCAGCTTAATACAAGTCTTGTATTAAGCCGGTTTGATAAACCAAACATTTGATGGGGTTAGTTGCAGTCGTAGCGACACCGCAAACAACTCTCTGCGGGTGCCATACGGGCGGTTAATCGGGACGGCAAATATTAGCCGGCTAACCGTATTACTCCATATACACTTCACTGGCTACGGCAACCAAGGTATTAGGTACCGTGTGAATATTGCAACGACGATATCTTAGATTTTATTTGAAATTCAAACTGAAATAGTATGTATGTATGTATCTTCACGCCAGGTCCCTAACGGGGTAGGCAGAGAGTGTAGAGCGCCAGACATCCCGGTAGTACGGTAGGTATATGTGTATTTCCCGCACGGAGCCATTATACCTTAGGACTCAGGAGTGGTAACGCATCTACACTGAAATCTCTGGTTTCATATACACGAGTATAGGCTCCAGTCTTACTTACTGTACTAACTGTACGCTTGTAAGCCACTTCATGACATAAAAAATAGGTATAGGTAACGCTGAAACCAAATATTTGATAGAGTTAGTTCGGCAAGTCGTTACTTCACCGCAATGCAATACCGCAAATAATGCAGGTGGCATACACAGAGGCTTACAGCGTTTAACAGCCTGGTATCTGTACAATACCTAGTACATGTAGACAAGTACATTGAAATCTCTGCTTGAATATAGGAAGTTGTTTAGAGACTATATGGATATTACTCATACTTTCACAATATTACTTACCATCAACGTGATCGAAAGGTGCCCACCGCCTCAATGGCTTAGTGGTAAAGCAGCTGGACAGGTTATCCTGATGCCTCAGGTTCTTTAGATACCTGAAGTAATTTTTTAAATCTTCTATTTAATTTCTAAATTCACTCGTACTTGATAACTTTTTGCCACTTCATTACATAAAAACTTAACATCTGTTTTCTAATCAAATCTATCACCCTTTCTGAATATGTGGCACAACATCAGCAACACACTTGCTATTTAATTTGAACAGGCGTTTTAAAGCTCAGTCGGATTCTTTCACTGCCTTGCAATTATTTGACAGGGATTTTGATGGGAATAGAGTGCAAGGCCAAGGCATACCCGTACATCTCTTCCCCAGAAGTCTCTTCTCCGCAGCAACGAGTGCTGAGCAGAACGACGCCAAACGCCGCTTCCTCTCTGGGTTCCTCTTGGTTTCACCTGTGTAGTTGTAACCACCGACTACTGAGCCCCCTCGCCACGACACCCTGGAGCACGACACCCCGCCACGGTGGAAACCCTGCCAGACTGGCACAACTCACTATACAATATCGTTCATAACATTACTTAACCAACAGTTTGTGTTTCCCTTTCCCGCTTATATCGAAATTAATGTTACCTACTAAAAAAACATAACTTCACGCCTGAAATCCCCGAAGGGGTAGGCAGAGGTAAATGCATGAATTCAAGCAAACACCCACGATTCACCGGTTACGTTTTGACCCATGAAACAGGTGGCGAGCCTGTTGACATCTCCGGGCACAGTACCAAACTTCGAGGTACTGAGAAATTTCCAGAAATATGGGACAAATCCCAATAGAACCAGAGATAAAGGACTTCACACCATTATCTCTGATAATCCCCTACTACCCGGCAATCGAACCCAGGACTTCAGCGTAGTAGTAGTGGCTTGCTACCACTAGGCTACCGAGACAGTATTAATGTTACTACAAAGCAAATTATACAATGGCAAATGAATGGCATGAACGTTTGCTTAAATTAAGTACAATTTACAATTCAACAGAAATAAACAACTTACAGAGTTGAAGCTAATAAAACTGCCCGGGCAAACCGTCTCGCTACAGGACAGAATCCATTGGATCGAATTAACACAATGAGCCGTAATTGGTTCAATTATGCGTCAAGTCAATTTGATAAATAAAATGGTCTGGTTTCTTTCGTAACTTCATGCCTGTAGATCCCGCAAAAGGGTTGGCAAGGTAATTTAATGAATCCATATAATCGTCATCATTTCAGCCGAAAGGCATTTAATAATGGCAACCTATTATACGTCCAACTGCTGGGTGCGAGTCTCTCCCTTTTTTGGGGGGAGGCCTGGAGCTTACTGCTGCTCCAATGCGGATTGGTGGAGATACGGGGTAGTGGGTTGACGCTGTCGGATGTTTTCGAACCGCCTATAAGGCCTCCGACAAGGTTTAACGACTGTTATCTATCGATAGCAACCGAGACCGACGGCT
Source organism: Macrosoma leucophasiata (assembly GCA_036365455.1). Classification (NCBI taxonomy): domain Eukaryota; kingdom Metazoa; phylum Arthropoda; class Insecta; order Lepidoptera; family Hedylidae; genus Macrosoma; species Macrosoma leucophasiata. The sequence goes on from JAWQUS010000021.1 coordinate 17,159,079, forward strand.
TAACGTGCCCTCCGAAGCACGGAAACGCGCATTTTAATTTGCCACTAGCGGTCACCCATCACACACCCGACCGAGCCCGTAGTACTTAACCGAGTAGATCGCTTACGATCTACACCAGCCGCGGGGCCATGAGCGCTTCATCATGAAAGGCATTTACTTCTAGTCAAAAGCCTCCTCCAAACATGCCCACAAAAAACGTTCTTTTTCAGCAAATGGTTGTCGGTTCTTCGAGTTATGTGTCCTGCCCGCTGCCACTTGAATTTACCTACCTTGATTCCTTATGCGGATCGCCTCATTTTGACTCAATCTCATAGGTGAACTCCGGGTATAGCCCTCTCCACTATCCCTTACATAGTACTGCCCTCTGCATGATCTTGATCTTTCTTGAGGCTCATAGTGAGGGCTCGGAAAAGGCCATTATGGAGTTCATATTGCCTTATTAATATCAATTCATGAAAATGACCATAGAGTCCTTCCAGTAGGTATAAACGAAATTCAGCCCCAGTAAAGTCGAATTTAATTTATACGTATTTTAATTTCACATACCTAATAAAAGTTCCAAACTCTTGAGGTACTTAACATTTTACTAATCGCAAAAATAACTTATATTTTTATTGTACAATTTATTTTTCGTAATAACACATGCGAGTGAACTTTAGAAATTAAAGAAAAAAAATCGGAAAGAAAAATTTGACTTCAGGCAGGACTCGTACCTGCGTCCTCAGGATAACCAGTCCAGCTGCTTTACCACTAAGCTACCGAAGTCCCACAATTTATTATATTTCTATTGACAAATTTGTCTTTATTTGGATAACGTTAATGAGAACCTCAATATATTTTTAACATGAGTATTAAGGAGTGCGTCATGGTACCTATAGATCTAAAAATATATTAATTATAAGTAAACCAAGCGTATAAACCAGAGAATAATTATGTTTATTACTACGTAATAAAAAATGCACAGTTTTTGATCTCTACATACTAATTTAGGGAAATACTGTCGTTAAATTATAAATTCGAAAGACTCAAATTAGTTTCATTTTGGACAGACATAAAATTAAATATGGTAAGAAAGTTGACATCTGAAATCAAAAAACATTTTGCTGAATGGACAGAATATCCGAATGAAAAATGTATTAATACACAGTAGAGTCGATTGGATAGGCGTTATCGGAATCTTTGTCCGCTGCCAAATGAACTCATTAATCTCATTATTGTGTACCGATTATGTAGACTATTCATTACAGTAATTGACCACTCGAATGGTGTTAAAACATGTTTATCGAATGAAATACACTTGCGATGATATTAAAGTACTTCACATGATTGGAAATACTACATCGTGGTAAGTCCTTCACCTCAAGAAACTTACGAACCATGAGTGTTTCCACTTAGGGCGTCCACACAAAGCTGCGATTTTATGCGATTTTTTATTTTTTAAATATATATATATATATATACATGTGTGTGTGTGTGTGTGTGTGTATATATATATATATATATCTCTCTCTCCGATTTCGACGGGACTTTCACTGGCAGATAGCTGATGTGATAAGGAGTAATTTGACTACTTTTATCTCCATACAACCATACATACATACATACCTACATACAAATAAATAGAATTTGAGTGTCTCCGATTTCGACGGGACTTTCACTGGCAGATAGCTGATGTAATAAGGAGTAACTTAGGCTACTTTAATACTAGCTGCGCCCACGATTTCGTCCGGGTAGATACTGAACAATCATATTTTTTGTCACGTGAACGAAGTCGCGGGCACAGCTAGTTAAAAATAAAACAGGACATTCGTTAAATCTAAAACTACACAGGTAAAGTAATATTCAAAGTTAAAGAAAATAGGTACTGACTTATACCACAGCCTAAAGAAAACGAACGTATCTTATTTAAAGAAAAATGGAAAGAAAAATTTGACTTCAGGCGAGACTCGAACTCGCGGCCGACTGGGAATCTAGTCCAGCCGCTCTTCCAATAGAGCTACTGAAGATTTGACAAATCGGGCAGGACTTCAGTAGCTCAATTGGAAGAGCGGCTGGACTAGATTCCGAGTCTCACCTGAAGTCAAATTTTTCATTCCATTTTTCTTTAAATAAAATATATTTCACAAGCATGTGTAAATGCGAAATAATATAAAACGAAAACGAACGTGTTAAATACGGTCAAATAAATTATCCAATATGTTAATAGACTAATATAAACACATCAGCTCTTAACCCTGTGATAATGAATAGTTAATGAGTTCTATCTATATAAATGCCAAAAACCATTGACACACAATCAACAGAACTATTCCAGTCACGGTGCATCGTTATTAAAAATCACTACACGTGCACACTTCCAAAGACGAATTAACAATTATCAAACCATTTCGCTCTTTCACATGGATGCAAGTAAATATAACAAATCCCGTCTCTTTCCAGCAATCAAGGAACACCCGATATTATGCAGTGTTGTCGCTGGTTCTTGTTTATTTTTATTCACACGCGTGCGTACGTGTGTAGACTATAGTTGTGTGTGCTTGTGATATTTTTGATGTCCGATTCTGATTTGTTTTACGTTAGATAAACGTAGTAATAAGTGTCAAATAAAAAAAGCTGTGACATACGCATGCGCTAAAATACGTCAAATTCGCGTCAGACAAAACAACATGTGGTGTGTAGAAGCAGAAAAAGCTTTGTTAGTGTAGAAATCGTGATACAAAAATACCGGTTTAGGGATTTGGGACAATGGTTAAAGATAACACAGTGGTTGGTTTAGATGCTATATTACAAGAACTGGGACCGTTCGGAAAATACAATGTCGTGAATTATGCGTTGTTGTTATTCCCTATTTATTTGGCGGGCATGTATGGATCTGTGTATGTGTTTGAAGCTCCAGATATAGATTACAGGTATGTTTGATTTTTATTGAGTTTATATCGTATGTAGTAACCTAGTAACCAAGTCATATCTATATTGATAAGACAGTTGATAATATTATTATAGTATTAATTTGATTAGAAACGATGTACAACCATCAATTATTTAAAGTTATTCGTATAATGTTAAAATGTGTACGTATTTTGTTTTATTTTAATAATGTGTCATGTTCTCATCTGTAATATTGACACCACGCATGCGCGAATATTTCGGCAAGGGATGTCTTCACACGATTTCGTCATCCCTTAATTTATTTTTGTGGTTACCAATGTTATTCCATTTGTTATATTATTATAAATTATTAATAATGTGTACATGGGCATACTGAATGTTCCTGGATCTTGGCACATTTTTTTTATGTAAGAAGTGGCAAATAAGCATGCAGTTCACATTGATGTTAAGTGATGAATGCGGCTTATAGACACTTACACAAAGACCAAGGTCAAAATGCAGATGCGTTACCACTCCTGAGGCCTAAGGTGTTATGCCTGTGCAGGAAATTAAAGGCTCGTACGTTACCACCTGACCGAAACATTACACACATAAATAATACACGTAACTAAATAACCGTTGAATCGCAATCTCATCGTTTCGATACCTTACTCTAACATTGGCCGCGTGACATTGCTTGAGGCTAGTAAATGCGTGGATTTGGTTGCAATTTAACAGCGATTTTGTTATCAGAATTAGGCTCCTGGCTTATGCACGTGTTTAAAACCACCACACGCGCTCTTCTCGTGTGATATCAAGTGTCACAATTTACGACCAATAAACGTTATCGTAAGGACGTTTTATTTATTTTTGCTGTATGTGTAAGGGTAACTGATAATAGGTTCAACGATCGGTTAGTCAATTGCCTAAGAGACTGATTTATAGGGTATCTGACTTATTTTTACAGTTGCGGATGTAGCGTCACATTATTCAGTGTAATAATATAAACATCCGGATCCGGACGCCGCAAGCTTAGCGGTGGCGCGTCAGTTGTCCCATAACATAGAGCAACTCGGCCCACCGGTCGCGGCGGACCGGAGGGGCGTAGCCGTAGCCACAGTACACATATGAACAGTATGGAAACTACGTACAAAACGTTCGAAATGGCAAACTAACACAAACATGCGCATCGACGTTCGATATAGCGAGTGACTCAGTACTGCAGCACCGCGAGAATCGCTTAGAGGCCTCGTCGATGCGCATGTTTGTGTGAGTGCGACGTTTCAAGGTTTTGTACGTAGTTTCCACACTTTTCATATTTGCAATGTGCCATAGCATTAATTACCGATGCAAAACAGTCTGTCATTTTTTGCGGGGGGATATACGTGTGACACACACTCACACTACAAAGATCGTCTATTACTACGAAACTCACACCTTGACTTTAACAAAATACATGTACAATTTCACGCACACATTTAAATATATGGGCGACATGTATAGGACCATTTGGTCTTTACCTTGACAGAGGGGAAAGCCTGCATATGGCTACTCCCCTCCGGTCCGCCGTGGCCGGTGGCCCGTGTTGCTCTTTGTCTCATAACCATAGAGCCGCGCATACGCACCTCAACCCGCCTAAATTAACCGCTACAATGTAACTCTGTAAATTCCGCATTATTTGGTGGATGGTGGACATGGACCTTTCATTTCCATCCTCAACTGAATGAACACGCAACCTTCAATATTGCAACCTTAAAAGAAACGCCAATCGTACCTCGAAATGAATAATGCAACCCTATCAAGGTCACTCGTGCATTTGTCTTACTGTGTATCATCACAGACATTTGGTACAAACCTTTGAGTGACGTGACGGATGTCAAAACAGGTGCAACTGTTCTTGTGCTATTTCTTACGTTAAATTATAAATATAGTTGTTCCGGTTAACATTTTATTACGCTACGTCGTAACTACTGATATGTCGATCTTGCTCCACTTCTTCAAAAATGGCATCCATTTTATCCGTAATAGGGCGACCAGAGCGAGGTGCATCTTTGACATCAAAATTTCCGGATTGAAAACGCTTAAACCAAGTGCTACTCTCACACTGCTACAGACACTGCACTAGGTCCATAAACATCGCACATTTTTTTCGCGGCTTGCGTTGCATTTTTACCTTTTTTGTTGTAATATTTTAAAATGTATCGAATTTCTTCATTAGATTCACTCATCTTGACAGTACGAAAAACAAATGAAAATCACACATTTGCCTAATTTGAATTTGGAATTATGTTCTTTAAAATTTCAACTTTCAATGATACCAAAACCAGCCAGATACAAATACTACAGCCGAAGAGATTTTATTACAAGTTCATACATACTATAATGCGAAAAGACTTTTTCCCCAACCTATTATTATTATTGCTACCTATTTTGTTGTGATATACTATCGTGTAACTGATTGACATCCGTGGAACACCCACAGGGACCCAGATGAAAACCAGCGTCAAGTAGATAGATAACATCTGCTTGGCATAAGCTGATCTGGGTACCCATTCGGATCGACATTGAGACATACTTGTCTTCATACCTACGTACCTGTCGGTTATACCTTATTATTTTTATCTATTGTCTAATGTTGTTGTTTGTTGTTACTTGTTACATGTTATACTTTGTTTCTCTGTTGTCTCCGAATAAATGAATTGTATTCTATTCTTCTTCTATTCTATTCTATTCTTTATTATATCATTGGCCCCATGTGAATCTTCGACATAGAAACCACTTTTGGGAGATTACTTGGGACAATAAAGATCTTACAGTTCAGGAGTAGCAACGTATCCACAAAAAAATCAGCTTGTATTTATATGCAAGACTGCATCCAAATATGACGTAGGTAACCAAACACATTTTTCAATAGTTACTTGCTAGAGTTTACTACTAATTTACAACTCCATCCATTATATTTAGTTCCCAAGCGTATGCGAATTTCGAGTCACATACCCGGTCCTCACGGTAAACACTGACTGTTTGCCGGAGCAACACAATTTGACCGCTCCATTCAGGCAGCCTTTGGGGACCAAACACGACGTAGGAAACCTAAAACAGGACCTAGATGTGTATTTGTGGATCGCCGAGCAACAGAAATTAATGTTTGGCATGTCCATCCACTACAACTGTATATTTAGCTTTTAGTATTAACAGGTTCCCAGTCCCACGAATCACATGTAAGCATAGCTATTGTGTTTGCAATGGCACAGGGAAAGGGTTAAATATGGTCGGAATTAGGGTTGTCGAGCGCCCGGACAAAGCTGGTCATAGTTAGGCCTTTTGATTGCGTGTCCGGTCAAAGTATATGGTGTTCGGCTTTTGTTAGGCTTTTTACATTTCTTAAACGAGCGAGCGCCAAGCACAGCTGAACGCTTCTATCACGGGTGTCTGGCCTTTTTACCCACATGTCCGGTTAAAACTTGATGGTCTGGCTATTAGGTTCTAATAGCGACCTGGCAACCCTAGTCGGAATGAACTGCGGATTAAACAGTTCACTAAATCTTCTTATTGCATGTTGAAATAAAACTATTTTTACGGATTTATCTCGCGTATATTAAACTAAAATGATTTTTTAAAATCAACCCGACGTTTCGGTCGCTTTTCAGCTTCCGTGGTCCCGGGCAGACTGAGGTGACATTTGTCTGACAGAAGTTTGAAAAATTATATGTAGCTACCTCCATCGATTTCGTAAACGCCTTGCGTAGCGTTCAGGATTAACACAATAATTACTTATGGTATCTTGAGGTCTTGCAGACTGCTGCGGCTGGGATTTAATCTTGCTAAGTATGGGATCCCATGATGTTGATAATCGCCATCCATCTTCTCTATTGAAATTTGGGTGTTTTTTAATTTCAATAGCCTCGCGTACCATTCGTGGAATGGGTTTGTGTTCTCTAGCGAGTATTTGAATTTTATCAAACCGGATGTAATGGTTTGGCTTATCCGCTATGTGTTCACAGACTGCAGACCTCCCTGTTCTTCGGTTTTTGACATCAGCAATGTGCTCTTTAACGCGGGTGGATACAGCTCTCAGCGAGATAAATCCGTAAAAATAGTTTTATTTCAATGAGTGTAGCTCGCGAAAACCTAAGAACATATCTTCTTATTGCATGGTTTGATTAGTTGGATGAGTTGTGTACCTATGAGCCAAAGTTTGAGTGAATAGGACAATCATTTCGATACCTACAACAGAGTGCGATAGCCAGTATTTCAATAATATTTCAATCGACACTGCTCGTTGGTGCTTTGAATTAGTTCAGATTGTTCGCGGTCAGTGGACTACACAACTGAACTACTTAACTTAGAACTACTTGTATTGTTACTGAACTAGAGAACGATAGCCGACGACCAACTGAACTAGTTCATTTGAAGAACTCATTTGTGAACTAATACATCCTTTTTTAGTTCATAATTTTCAACTCCATCCAATATATTTAGTTCCTAGGCTTATGCGAATTTCGAGTCACATACCCGGTCCTCACGATGAACAGTGACTGTTTGCCGGAGCGACACAATTTGACCGCTCGGCTCCACTCAGGCGGGCTTAAGGGACCAAACGTGACGTTGATAACCTCAAACAGGGACTAGATGTGTGTTTGTGTGTTTGTGGAACGCCAAGTAACTTAAATTAATGTTTGACATGTCCATTTATAAATACAGTCCACTACACGATGAAAATTATACCGGTTTACGCTATTTATTTTAATAATGATGTTTTAAACATTTTTTATATTGCGAATTCATATCACAAAATTCAAGCAGTCGACTTTGCCCCATTAGTCGGGCCTGGCGGGGCAAAGTGGAATAATTTATATCACATGTAGACAGTGTCGTAGTGGATAGTAGGAAATGATTGTTATTTGTGAAGAAACTTAGTAAATAGTTGTTGTGTAAAGCCTTCTATAACCTAAGTGAATTTCATAATATTTAATTATAATATACCTACATAATGATATCAGAATTGTAATCTCAATTAATGGGTCCGCGGTGTGCTACTAGTAAGTGGTTGGAACCTTCTGAATTCGGACTTGGGGCTGACCGTCGCCCCAATGGAGAGGGCTCCCGAGCTGGATGGCGTGCATTTTTTCCGCTCGCCACCTTGCTTTTGTTACAGCTAAAACGCTCTGTGGAGGGCTCGGAAACGAACAGTTACCGGTGGGGTCGCGTATTTGTCTTCAAACTTCAATAACATCATCCATGTAAATGGCGAGAGAATTTTGAAATAATAATGATTATAATTAATTACCTGACAAGAATCTATAAACAATGTCATGATATGGCATGTTTTATACTTATCTATAGGTACATGAGTATTTAAGTACATATTATAATATTAATAATAGGTATTCACTTGTAACCGGAACAATCAACGGTTGATAGGGATATAAATAAGTGGTGTAGGTACAATCTAACAAAAGGAAATAGACGTCATAATCAAAATAAATATCACGCTTTACACGAGTGATACTCTAGCCTTAAGTCCATTAAGTCTGATATTTACAAAGCCGTAGTGTCAATAAAACTATAAACTGCTACATTCTATCTCGAAAACCAGTATTATCTGAGTCAAGATCGTAATATGAACTTAGCAAGGATAAACGCATTCATAATTGTAATTTACGAGTAAGGCCCGCGTCGTGCGTCTACATTTCTACAAAAATAAAATAATCTGTATAGGTACGTCATGAGGCCTGCACAAAAAATTAAATTTAAAATTTCTGTATATTGTTCATAATAAATAATCATTACTTAATCAATCTAGACTTAAGCTAATGATAATTAAGCTTATAACTAGGTACAAGAGTACTTAACTCTGCAATCCTATTCTTTGTGTTTATACAATTCTAAAACTTAAGGATAATAATAATATGATGCTGTACAACGTTAGGTCTGTCCTCAGCCGCTTAAATGTGGTCCTCCTGCTCCCCCGGGGTCGAACTGTGTGCCCATCGATCCCTCCGCCCGGGTGGTATGGGACGCCTGGTGTAGTGACTCACTCACTACTAGTAAGTGGTCGGATAGGGACCTACGGGATTCGGACAACAGTCAACTACAAAAATCACTTTTAAAAACGTTTAATATTTGATGGTTGGTCTTCATAATTCTAGTACCTATGTACATATATGAATCTTCACGCCATGTCCCTAACGGGGTAGGCAGAGAGTGTTGAGCGCCAGATATCCCAGTCCTGACATCTACCTCCATCATTCTATTCATACATGCACGCCGATTTCTAAAACTTTTGACCGCACCATCAAACAGAACTCGATCTATTTGGTCATGGAAGCTCAGCCTTGGTCTCCCTAGGCCTCTGCTACCATACACATTCGCATTGTATATCTGTTTAGTCATTCGATCATTCGACATTCTTTCTATATGCCCGAACCATCGGAGCATGTCTTTTCTCATTATTACATCGATACTATCATTCACACAAAGACTCTGTAGTGCATATCAATAAAAATATGAAATAGAATCTACAATATCACAAAAGATTTTGGCTGGTTTAACTACTTCTTAAAACATACAATAATTGTCAATATAGTGTACGATCTATTTTTTTTTTATTTTTATGTATAAATCTGTTTTAGATATAGAAAAAAACGGTAGTTAGTCAGAAGCAGTAGCAGAGTCGTTTCTAAAATTTAATTTAAAAATTATTTACCTGACTGTACTTTGTATGAGCGTGCGAGTTGACGACAGAAATATTAGATAAAATCTCAAGGGGTGCCAAGTCGCCCGATCGTGTGAATTTTTGTCGTGCGAGATGACTAATAACTCGCCGGTGGGATGGCGGATGTGTCTACAAACTTCAAACTTCATTTACTTATAGGTATTATCCAAAATAATTATTATCAACAACAGCCCCCGTAATAACAATCAAGGAGGCAAACTAACCTGAGCCTGTAAGAAAGCAACGCATTTTGACCGCATTTTTTGTAGGTGTTTGCAAGCTGCAGTATTCACTGACCATCAATGTGAACTGCATGTTTGACATCATCATAACATTAAAAGACACTTGACCGGGCCGGGACAAAATCGTCATAATTTATTCGTCATTGGATTATTGTTAAGCGTTAGTGTATCAGGTATGTCATTATCATCAATCAACCTTGCTTCCATAAGTAAGTGATTGTGCATCAATAGTCCAAAATGTATAATTAAATTAGATTTTAATATTTCTCCACGGAGTTTATCACAACGAGACAAATCGTCGCGAACATAATCGGTTTTTTTCGAACGCACGACGTATTTTTTTGCCGCATCTGAAGCAGAAAATATTTAACCTTTTCGTACAGTCCATAAATTTCAACTGGGATGTTTTACAGCATGATAAACAAGAGTGACTCTTTCTGTGGCTTTTTCTTTAATATTTCGAGAGACTTGAATAGACAACTTACTACGACAAAAAGAAAATTAACTACTGGCATCTTTTGCTTCAGACATCGTCTTTTGATTTCCATTTAGGTACATAGGTCGATTTATATGTATGTATGTATCTAAACGCCATACTTTTTAGACCCCTACACTACTCAGGAAGCCTCCAGCCACACCGCGGACACTCCGCCAAAATTCCATACAAACGCTTGATTTGGTCTCTATTACACAGACATCAATCAGTGACGTGTATTTACACCTATGTGCGTAGCACGTAAAGAGTCGCCGTCGTCCATAAGAGCGGGAGCGGGACGTCGAAGTGTCCATTCTATACGTAGTATTATTACATATTCTCTGCTCCAGCTGAAGCTTAAGAACGTAGGCACCACTTTATATTATGATGGTTTCCTGGACTTCCAAAAATAATTCAAAATCAAATTAAGCCAAATCGGTACAGTCGTTCTCGAGTTTTAGCATGACCTACGAACAGTAACTGATTTTTATGAAATACTAGCTGTGCCCGCGAATTCGCGCGCGTGAGAATTTTTGATTGTTCAGTAGGTATATACCCGGACGAAGTCGTGGGCGTAGCTAGTATAAAAGTAGCCTAAGTTACTCCTTATAACATCAGCTATCTGTCAGTGAAAGTCCCGTCAAAATCGGCCCAGCCATTCCCAAAATTAGCCCCGCTAAACAGACAGACAGACAAAAATGGTAAAAAATGTTGTTTTGGTATATGTACCGTGTATACATACATATGCATTTAGTAAAAAGCGGTTATTTTTGTATTACACACAGACACTCCAATTTTATTTGTTTGTGTAGATATATAGATGTTCAGGAATCCTCAAAACCTCTATAACAAACCAAAACAATGTTCTATACTTCGACTAATCTCGAGTGCAAATCGCCAAGGAACAATTGAAAGGCAGCCTCTGTATCACGCGTCGGCACACGCATTTACATACATTTGCATGAGACTGCGACCGAGCAATGTCTGTTGACATACAATACTAGGATCTGCATTTGTGATGGATTGAATTGGATTGAGTTGTGATTATGACTATCTTGTGTATCTTGAGGTGTTTACCATTAAAATTAAAGTGTACACCGTGTATTTTTTTTGTAAGTTCTGTACATAATCATTTAAACGTAACTTCACGCCTGTAATCCCCGAAGGGGTGGGCAGAGGTAAATGAATTCATTCAAGCATATATGCAAACACCCTCGATTCGTCGGTTACGTTTTGGCCCATGTAATACGTGGCGAGCCTGTTGACATTTCCGGGCACATTACCAAACTTCAAGATAGTGGGAAATTTCCAGAAAATGGAAAAATCCCAATAGAATCAGAGATAAGGACTTGTCACCATTATCTCTAAAAGCCCCTATTCGGGAATTGAACCCAGGACCCCAGCTTAGTAGTAGTGGCCTGCTACCACTAGGCTACTGAGGCAGTTCACTTGTTTCATAGACAAAATCATTTGTTTACAAGCTGGCGTCATCATTTAATGACATAAAATAACAGAATTGGAGTTAGGTTTATCGGCTTGTCCATTGTCGACCCTTAGACAAAGCGTCCTCACTCTACCAAAGATTCCCAATTAAATTAACCAATTAACAGACCTCCTATTTCACGGCGATTACCGAAACAACGTTTGCTATCAATCTGAACTACAATACCGGAGACGCTACAGTAAAGACCTACGCACACTAGTTACGGCCGCACTGTTACCGTTATCGTCAATCCTGGTTGCAATGAAGCGTTACTAGACTAACGGCCAAATACTCTAACGTCACTTAAATCTAAGTAGGACTTAAAAGTCTTCTGTTTTAATTCAACACGTTCAAACTATAGAGATAGCGCACATTTGAGGGCTGCTTATAATTGAGTGACGTTTGAGTATTCGGCCATGACACCCATATTCTAAGTCTAAATCTCGACCTCAACTCAACCTTACTCAATGGAATTGGTATTCTTAGTTGTAACTAATAACGTCAACTCGATATTCTGCCTCCGTTTGAGGTAAGAAAACAATGTTTGCTATCAATCTAAACTACAAAACCCGAGACGCTACAGTAAAGATCTACGCACACTAGTTACGACCGAAATGTGACCGTTAACGTCAATCCTGGTTGCAATGAAGCGTTACTAGACCAAGATTCTATGTGCGCATGGCTTTTCATTCACTCATGCTTGTTTCCTTAATTCCCAATTAAATTAACCAATTAACAGACCTCCTATTTCACGGAGATTACCGAAACAACGTTTGCTATCAATAACTAACTAAACTACAATACCGGAGACGCTACAGTAAAGATCTACGCACACTTATCAAAGTCGAACTGCGACCGATATTGTGACCATGCTGCCTGAGCGTAGACTTGCTCAGTTTAGCCATAGCCAATGCTCTTCTTCACATTGATATTCCTATCATACACAAATACAACATCGGGATGTAGCCACTGAGAGAGAAATAGGGGTGTGACGCTGGTACACCTCCTCGTGTGTTGCACATCCATTGACCCGGGGTGATTCCTTGGATTGGTCTGGGACTTGGATGTGCAACCGGTGCACTCTGGGCGACGTTTCGCCGGGCGCACTGTGTACGATCATGGCGACATTGGATGAGCTCTAATGACGCCGTGACCGGATACAGAAGCGTGAGCGGACGTCGGCGAAGATATCAGCAACATTCGGCGCCCAGTCCCAGGTGCTGGGTGGTCCCTACCCAAATTCCTGTGTTCCTTAACGTTATGCTGGGAGGCACCAAGCTGATACTGGGACGCCAAGCGCCTCTGGCGCCGGTGACACCGGTACGGCACAGTACTCAGACCGGCAGAACAGAGTAGAATCCTTTCCTGTCTATATCCATCAATTACCCAATCCCGTTCCAGTCCTCACACCCCCCCTCTCCGCTGTGCGATGGAGTGGTCCTGTCGTCACGGGCATGTCATCACAAGGTCGGCTGATGGCGTGTTTTTTTTTTTTTTTGTTAAAGACCACCCGCGTGTTTGTGCCGTGCGCGGGGACCCAGTACGGGGGGATGACGGGATCCTGGTATGCTGAGCCTCTGTTCGACCGACGGGGCAACACGCTACTTTGGCCCGAATTTCCTCCAACACGGGAGGCCACGATGCAGCCAGTCGTGGTCAATCGGCTGTGGCGTCCGGTCAGACGGTCGCCGGTGAGCTTCCTGATGGGATGGGGTCCGCAGGCGGTGTCGGTAGGCCTTAGGTCAATTGGCACGCGGTCTCGAGGGCAACGCCCAGAGGGGAGCTAAATCCATCTGATAGCCCTGGTGCTACCGCAGCATCCCCATTTGAGGGCTCCATGGAGGGTGGGGAGTCAGGTGGATGATGATTTGTTTTTTTGTTAATGATGGATCCTAAACAAATCAAAAAAAAAGGGGGGTGGACCGACTCGGGACATCCGGTAAAAGGGCCCTCGGGTAAAACCAGGGTTGAAAAGGGGGGAAGCCTGATGTTGGGCAGGCTCCGAGCTGACACCGGGAAGCCAGGCGCTTCGGCGCCGGTGGACAGGGACGGCATGGTGGCCCGACCGGCTGAAGGTGGACCTATTATGGTTGGTGGGTCCTCGTCTGAGGGTGCGGTGGTAACCGCTTCTCCCAACGATGGGGCCCCTAGCAAAAAGGCCAACTCACGTAGGCGTAGGGTGAGAAGGCAGACAGGGGCTGCGCGTCGCGATAAAAAAGCTCATCAGGGAGATACTGGCGCTACGGCTGTCGGGACTTCCAAGAGGCGGCGGGATGTGAGCGAAGAGGGCGGGGGCTATCCTGATTCCAACAAGAAGCGAGACCTTAGGGATACCTTCAGGGAGACTCTTGTCGGAGTAAGGATGGCGATCGTCCCGGAGCAATATCCTGCTGACTCGATGGCTGAAGAGGATTTTGTGGCGCTGCAGGCAATGCTATGGGAGAGGCTGATTGCTCAGCCGGATCCGTTGCCAGTTATCATTCTGGGCAATATCATAGCGGGGGCACTGCATGTGCAGTGTGAAGACCAGCGCTCAGCAACCTGGCTGAGTGCCCAGGATGGCATGTCTATCAAGGGCACTTCGTACAGGGTGGTGAACGCCAAGGACCTGCCCAAACCGGTGAAGATGGCCTGGAGGACTAGGAATGCCGGCAAACTTGAGCTCGCGTCAGTCCTAGGGGTAATCCAGCGCATCCATCCGAAGGTACAGGCCAAAAAGTGGAGGGTTGTGGAGACGGTCACCGAGGGAATCAGTGCTCGGCACATTGTCCTGATGGATAAAGTGTCGGCGGATTACATCGCTGAACGTGGCTTCACCCTCACAACAGGGCTGGACCGCAGCCACTTTAAGCTGCTGTCAGACTCCGGGCCGAGGGGGGAGCCGAGCTCAAAACCTACTGAGTTGGTTCCACAGCCCGGTCCCTCATCGGCACTGAGGCCCGGGACGGAGGTGAAGGCGGCTGCAGAGCCGGCTGAGGGCGATGCTCTTGCTGCCCTCTTCAAGAGAGCAGCTGCAGTATGCGCTGAAGGCGGGTCGGGATCAGGGAAAGAGGAGGCTGAACCACCCCGGGGAAGAGCGACCTCATCGCCGCTGACTACCCAGTCGGGGGCGGTAGAAGACGCAAGTGAAGAGGAGCTGGAGGAGGCGACATGTCTTGACGTGAGCGTCACCTCCGCCCTTGAAGATCTTCTGTCGGAGGACCAGTAATGGTCTTCTGACAGCCACCACAAGCATAGCAGGCCTAAGGTGCGTACAGATTAACCTTCACCATTCTAAGGCTGCCACAGCTCTTCTGGCAAGGCAGTTAAAGATGGGCAAATTTGACATAGCGTTGATTCAGGAACCCTATTTATATAGGGGACAGATCAAAGGCTTAGGTAACTGTGGCGGCTTCATTTACTATAAATGTGCCACCGGTGACATGAGAACATGCATATATGTTAGGGATAGTTTAAATGTCATTCCACTAAATGCATTATGTTCTAGGGACCTTACGGTGGTTAAGGTCGAGGCTGGTAGGGGAAATTCGAGAAGAACAGCTACCCTTGCTTCTGCTTATTTCCCCTACGAGAAAGAAGAGCCGGCGTCCGCTGAATTCAGGACACTGGTAGACAACTGCAACCACGAGAACCTTGACCTCATCGTGGGCTGCGACGCGAACTCTCACCACATCGCTTGGGGGAGCTCGGATATAAATCGAAGGGGAGAGAAGTTACTAGACTTTGTGGTAAGTTCAAATCTTCAAATCCTTAATAAGGGCAATAAGCCTACATTTGTAAATGCTCGAAGAGCAGAGGTCATAGATGTTACGCTAGCCACCAATAGGGCCAGCAAAAACATTGACAACTGGCATGTGTCAGGTGAAGTTTCCTTATCGGATCACAACTACATATGCTTTACGTATCGCACAGTAAAGCCCACGGATGCAGCTGTACGAAGAAGGAATCCCCGGCACACTGACTGGACGTCGTTTAGACGTGACCTAAAAGTAGAACTAGGGAATCTAACAGGTAAACTGAACTCAGCCTTGGATATTGAATTCGAAGCAGAGAGGTTGTGCAAAGCCATTGTGACCTCGTGGGTAAGCAATTGCCCAGAGCATAAGGTAATTAGTAAAAAGGAACCATGGTGGACTCCTGAGGTAGCGAAGAGCCGTCAGGAGGCCAGACGGGCCTTCAACACTGCCAAAGCTTGTAAGAACTTTGAAATATATTCGAGGGCCCTTACACTGTACAGCAATGCAGTTAGGAAGGCAAAACGCAGGGCTTGGAGAGATCACTGTAGTAGAATTACTAGTGCCCCAGAAGGGATGCGACTCTCGAAGGCGTTGTCGACAACCAAAGACTGTCCACTTACGACGGTCCGCAAACATGACGGTCGACTAACCGAATCCGGGAGGGATACGTTAGAGGTAATGCTAAACACACACTTTCCGGACTCTATTGCTCTACATGATGATGAAGATGTGATTCATGCAGAAGAAGTGCAGTGCCACACTCGTAAACATGACTGGATGACTGCGAAAAAGGTAGTAGACGATAAAAAGATTGCCTGGGCCATGGGAACCTTCCAGCCATTCAAATCCCCTGGCCCGGATGGAATCTATCCTGTAATGCTACAACAAGGTATGCCTATACTTAATAAACATCTTTGTAGGTTATACAGGGCTTGTATCGCCTTTGGTTATATACCGAAGGCTTGGAGACAGGTAAATGTGGTATTTATACCAAAACCGGGTAAGGCAGACTATGAGGAGGCTAAATCATATAGACCTATTAGTCTTCAATCATTTCTGCTTAAGGCAATGGAAAAATTAGTGGATAGACACATACGGGAGGGTCCACTAAAGAAGAAACCATTGCAGAGACTTCAGTGCGCCTATCAGCCTGGTAAGTCAACTGAAACTGCACTACATTATGTGGTAAGTCGTGCTGAGGCAGCCCTAGAAAATAAAGAAATATGCCTAGGAGCATTCCTGGATGTGGAAGGAGCATTTGATCGCACCACCTTCCTATCCATCAGAAGGGCTGCAACAGAGCATGGTATTAATGATACCCTTTGCAAATGGATCGAATGCATGCTAAAGGGGAGGATAATAAACTCTACTGTAATGGGTGAGTCCATAAAGGCGAAAACAACGAGAGGGTGCCCGCAAGGGGGGGTTCTATCACCGCTTTTGTGGAGCCTCGTTGTAAATTCGCTCTTGGTTGAGCTCAACGAGGGTGCTTTTTATACAGTGGGCTATGCGGACGACCTGGCCATTATGGTCAATGGTAAGTTTCCGGGTACTGTATCAACTCTAATGCAGAAAGCACTGATGATGGTTGAACACTGGTGTAAACACAATAGTTTGACTATCAACCCGTCTAAAACTACGATAATACCGTTTACAAGACGAAGGGCTCTAACAGAACTAAGGAGACTAACTCTTTATAATGTGGAGCTGGAATGGTCCACAGAGGTAAAGTATTTAGGTGTAACACTAGATAAAAAGCTCACGTGGAAGGGCCATGTTAACTGTATTACCCAAAAGGCTCTTAGAATTTTTGGCTGGTGCAGATCAACGTATGGCAAAACCTGGGGTCTGAAACCACAGGTAATAAAATGGTTGTATACAGTAATGGTTCGACCCATTCTGTTATATGGTAGTATAGTGTGGTGGCCAAGAACCAAACTGACGACATGTAGAGAACTTCTACGAAAGATACAGAGAACGGCATGCATGGCCATTTCTGGTGCTTTCCGCACTACACCCACAGCGGCCTTGGAAATCATTTTGGGACTTGAACCACTTCACATAACAGTTGAGGTCGAAGCTAGGAAAGCACTCCATAGACTGGCGACAGCTGGTTATTGGCACAGCTCCATGCCGAGATTGCAACACACGCGATTCAAGACCAACACTGGGCTTGATAGAGTACTGCACATGGTAAGTGACAAATGTCTAACTACGTTTGTATTCCATAGGAACTACAACGTCACCATCCCGACAAGGGAGGAGTGGAAAAGGGGAATGCGCTCTCTTGGATCCAACAGCGTAATCTGGTATACTGATGGATCCAAGATGACTGCTGGTACAGGGGCTGGAGTATACAGCTGTGACTACGAGTGTAGTCAAAGTATGGGTAAATATGCCACAGTTTTCCAAGCAGAGGCTTATGCGATTGTGGCATGTGCCAAGGAGAGTCTGTCAAGAGGTGCAGCCGGGAAAGACATTTACATTCTCAGCGATAGCCAGGCAGCTCTGAAAGCCCTGACATCGTTTAGGGTTAACTCGAGGCTGATACTTGAAGGTGTGCAAACCCTTAATAAATTAGGTAAGCACAACAGAGTTAGGCTAATATGGGTGCCGGGGCATGAAGGCATCAGGGGCAATGAAAGGGCCGATGAACTAGCTAGACTTGGTTCCAATACCAAACTAGTGGGTCCTGAGCCATTCGTGGGAATTTCAGCAAGCACCACATACACTGCCTTAAGGGCGTATGCCGCAGAACGACATCTGAAGGAATGGACGAACGTCCAGGGACAGGTACATTCGAAAAGGTTTCTAGGGGTCGACACGATCTACAATAAGAACATCCTACGATTAAATAGGCAAGATTTGCGAATGATTGTGGGAGTTTTCACAGGCCATTTCGGCACGAGGCAGCACCTACAGCGGATGCACCTGGGTGAAGATTCACTGTGCAGAGCTTGTGGTTAGCACGAGGAGACAATGGAACATCTCTTATGCCAATGTGATGGCCTTGCTGGTAAGCGTATGAAGATCCTCGGGGTGGCATATCCTACACCGGGAGATTATAAGGTACTGTACATCAGGGACACCATCAAATATATCTCAGATATATTTAAAGGGACCATGGATGGAAGTATATAGGGTCTTGGGGGTGAACACAAAAGATCCCAATGGGTCGAAGTGTCCCAGTGTAACAGCTGGCCCCACAATAAGATAAGATAAGATAAGAGAGAGAAATAAGTGACTCAAGTATCCCCAAATCATTTTTTTAATGTGTTGTGTGTGTGTGTGTGAAAATGCGTTACGCATACCCACCCTTGGGGAGAAGGGTGAGTTATGGGGGACTCCG
Organism: Macrosoma leucophasiata; assembly: GCA_036365455.1. Taxonomy (NCBI): domain Eukaryota; kingdom Metazoa; phylum Arthropoda; class Insecta; order Lepidoptera; family Hedylidae; genus Macrosoma; species Macrosoma leucophasiata. The sequence continues at coordinate 17,177,951 of JAWQUS010000021.1, forward strand.
GGTAAGGATATCCCCTACCCCCTAAAAACTCCTGGGTGTTCCGAATCGTCCGCCATAAGTGGCGAGGTCACGGGAACGCTATCGCACGCATCCGCGACCCCACCCGCGGCTGCTCGTTGCCGAGCACTACTAGTGACCACAGTAGTACTGGCGTGCGGGACACCTGCACGCCATCCAGCCAGTAATACTGTAGCGTATAAAGTTTATAGTATCACCATCTACATAAAACCAGAGATTTCAATATTACAAGAAAGAAAAATCAATAGCTGCGATCAATATTTGCTTGCGAACTTATCTGTAAGTGTATTTATATCTTTGTTTTTGTTTTTTCGTTTTAATTTTGTTAATATTGTAGGTATTTCAAGGTGTTGCCTAATCCGTCTGCTTATTTATTTATTTAATCGTTTTATTCACTTATTATCATTAGACACACCACATACCTATTTATATAATTATTGGACCTTTGACATCCGTGACCATGCATCCAATGGTTCCAGTCGAAAACCAGCGTCAGGTACTTATACCTTATAGGTACCTGACATCATGCTGAACTGCATACCTTTTTGGCGCAGCCGTGCGACACATATGCCTTATTATTATTATAAATTTAATATAGGTGGTTAATTTACATAAAATTATTATTTTAGTTAATTATTTAGGTACTTACTTTGTTTCTATTTTTTATTTAATCTTTTAATTTTAATCTTTTTTAAATTTAATTTTGTTGTGTATACATGCTGTACAAACCTATGTGTCCTGGCTAAGCGCTAAATAAAAATTTCATTTTCATTTTCAATAGTCTAAAATATAATCAATATCCAAGATTTCAATATAGATGCGTTGCCACTCTTTCGGCCTAAGGTTATGCCTATGTGCCTGCAAACTACAGAGCCGTATACCACCTGACCGGAACATGATAGTTACCATTTAGCGGCAAGTAGGTTGGGTAATGCGGTGGTGCCTGTAAAAAAATCATTCCACTAAATCTAACGTAACTTAACGCCTGTAGTGCCCAAAAGGGTAGACAGGGGCAATTTATTAGTTATTCAAATGTAACTCATAGTTTCTGTTAATGGCAACCGATTAATTAAATTTAACCAACGTGATACAATTAATATTAGTGCAATGATGGACACTCGTGATTGATCGTGCCGACATCAGAACAGCTGTAAATGATGGCGTATGTGATAATATATAAGGGCTTCGAATGTTGGTATTGTATAAGGACGATACCTAAATATCTTGTATCAGTTGCCTATATCTTAGCGACACTCATACGTAATTACCGGTCGGTTTAATATGGCATTAATGTTAGGTTATACATACAAGTGAACTGCAAGATTGTTACTTTGCAACTACAAAAACATTAGTATTTTTCCCAACTTCGTCTGAACTGCTCCTAGGTTGATTTGAACTTATTAGAATAGAAAAAAAAACCGGCGCAGGGCCCACATTTAAACATTTAAGCGACACGCATAGGCCCACTTGGTCTTGTACTTTGACAGAGGGGAAAGCCTGCATATGGCTACTCCCCTCCGGTCCGCCGCGGCCGGTGGCCCGTGTTATGGTACAGACCAACTCTTTCGGGAGATCGATGGAGGTGCGTAAATCAGCCGGACGATAAATCTCACCGACCGATAAGTGTGCTCCATCAGTACGTATCGTATTGCGTGTCCGTGTTTTTGGTGATATATTTCACAAGTTAAAATACACTTATTTTATTTCCAAATATAAAAATTAATATCTGCACGCCAAGACCACGGTTAATTCGGACTAATGCCACAGTCTAAAGAAAACGATCGTGTTAATTATGTACTGTGCTAATACTTTAATAGTTAAGTTAGTTAATAAAAATTAACGCAACCCAAGACGTTTACGCAATAGATGAAAGTATATATACAATGTATATATATATACATTGTAATTTTTCAAACTACTGTCAGAAAATTTTTAATGTCATCTCAGTTTGCCCGAGACCACGGAAGCTGAAAAGCGACAGAAAGTTGGGGTTGATTTCAAATAATCATAATTCCGAACATTCATTTTATTTATATAAGAAAACAAAAGAATTCGTCGTAGTGATCCTAACTATTACCAGTACTCTACTACCTAAATAAATAAAAAACCGCTAAACCGCTTTTGTCCTTGTGTTCTTTGATTTATCTTGTCCTTTCGTACCGTGAGAATAACAAAAACCTGACTGTCGTTATAACTTAAGAAGCAAGCTGCGCTGATGGTTTTGTTTACGAGTAAAACAATAAATATAATGCTACTTACACCTTAAACCCAAGGCCAATGGAGCGTGCAGACCAACTGGAGACAGATGGGTCGTTATGCGTAAATCAACCGGGTGATAAATCTGACCAACCGATAAGTAAACTACGGTAGCACGTTTCATATTGCCTGTCCCTGTTTTTTGATGATAAAACAAATATTCAGAACTTTGGATGTATTTGTATTTAAAACTATCTGTTGCCCGCGGCTCCGCCCGCGTGTAGGTCGCTTTTCGCGTAACCTCTGGAAACTCATTAAATTACAACTCATACATTTTTTGGGGATAAAAACTATCCTATGTATTCATGTTACCCTCTATGTGTGTGCCAAATTTCATGAAAATCGCTTCAGCAGTTTTTGCGTGACGAAGTAACAAACAAACAAACATACAAACTTTCGCATTTATAATATTAGTAGAATTGTGGTTGTTAATCACCTGATCATAATTTAGTAGCAATAGTTTAAATTTTAACTGCAGATTTTTTTATGTAACGAAGGCGACAAACAAGCATTCAGCTCAAATGGATGTTAAGTGATATCTGTTAACTGTAATCGGTCGAAAAGCGCTGGTTAAAGTAATTGTTAGTATAAATTATCTGTCAGATTAACAACATCTTCACTAGTAATTTTCGCAATGTCAAAAATACGCTGGCGCATTGCATTCCGCAGTAACTAATCAATGTTACTGCTATTGTTAAATTTGACACCAAACATAACTTTTACAAATATGTTGGTACCTACTTTTACCTTCAAACTAAAAAGGCTCTTACACGACACGGTATTCAGGGTCCGGCAGAAAGGGTAGGCGTGGTCTCGCACCGGCTCCGGTCGCCCTAATTAGGGCCCTAACTCCCTAAATGTTATTACACTACCCTGACCCTTGCTATCGTACCCTGAATACCGTGCTGTGTAATAAGTCCTTAAGAGAGCATACAAACCAGCTCTTCTGGGAGACAGATGGATCGTTGTGCGTAAATCAGTCCAATGATAAATCGCACCAACCGATAAGTAGGTATTTTACGTCAGCACGTTTCATATTGCCTGTCCGTGTTTTTGTTGATATATTTCAGTTCCAATAAGGATCCCTTGTATTATCATATTATTCTGTTCGTGTTCAGATCGGTCTAAATTTTTGCAACATTATCCGATTAAGTGTGGCCGGCAATTTTTATGACCTCTCGGAACCTAATTTGGTCATTCACAAGACACGCCTGAATCACGCACGCCCGGTAGATACCTACCTACTATAGTAAAATTTTTCCTTAATTTACGATGGTCAAAAACGCACAACGTTTATTTTATTATTATTATTCAAGTTTTCACTTCTGCCGGCACTCCCGAAGTGCAACCCGTTGTTTCTTATTATTCTCATTTTTATTATTAAAAATAAAATTGAATGGCCCCATTATTTTCACATAAAGGCAAATGTAATTTTTACAAATTTTAAATGTAATATCGTATCGCTCGGTCAGATTTATAGTCCCGCTGATTTACGCATACCGTCAACCGTTTCCCGAAAATTAGCTTTATAAAAAACGAATGCAATATTTACATTAAAGTACAAGATAGATGCCTCCCCCCAAAAAAGGGGAGAGACTCGAGAGACGTATAATGGGTTGCCATTATTATTTATTATTATAAAAGATAGATGCAATGTTTACATCTCTAATATAATCCTAGAGATGTGTGTTTGTAACACGAGAATTTAATCAATACTCCTCCGAAACGGCTTGACCGATTATGAATGTATGATGTTAGGTATGAGAATCGGTTGTAGAATATTTTTTTACGCCAAAGTGGCGAGTGTTGCTTACCGCAACTTTTTGTTTCTTATTTTTGGGATTACTTTTTTTAAATATACTAAAGGTTTCATGTACAATTTGATTTTTTTTAATAAAGAAGAAGGGATAAATCATCGGGACAATAAATCTCACCGAGTGATACGAACTCTACGTCACCTACGATTATGAATTTGTCTGTTCGTATTTTTATTTACTGGATATTTAAAATAAAACTTTTCGTGCTGTAGGTATGGCGTAGCCCCCAGTGTCCGTATGCAAATAAATCAGTCACCTATCGTCGCATCCGATCACTAGCCATTCTCCATTTACGTAGCCGTCAGATTACTACAAAATATTTCGAAATGCTCATGCCCATTTGGTGGCAATTACAATCATGACGTTTATTTCAAAAATATAATTAATCGTTTTTTATGTAACAAAGGTGGCAAACAAGCGTGCATTTCACATGGATGTTAAGTGACGACTGCAGCCTTTGGGCTTTAATACAAAAACCAAAGGTCAAAATGCAGATGCGTTGCCACCCCTAACATGTTATGTCTCTGTGACAGTTACTACCCCATAACTCAAATAACCATAAAAGCCCAATAATCAGTCGTCCCGGGGTCACCCGTGATCTCAGGGTGGCGGTAGAGGCCTGCTATTTCTAGACGGTCGATATGAGGCATTCCAACTTCACCTTAAAAAAAAATTATAAAGAAATCATCTAAAAAAAACCTGCGACGTATAGATAGAGCAATCACTAGAAAAATTAAACTTTATGGTGGTAGAGCTCCAGTGATGGAGCTCGCGGGCGTAGGCACCACCGCATTACCTAATATACTTGCCGCTTAATGGTAGTGTTCAGCACTATCGTGTTCCGATCAGGTGGTAATGTACGGCCCTGTAATTTCCGGTACAGAGGCATAACATAACACCTTAGGCCTCAGGAGTGGTAACGCATCTGCATTTTGACCTTGGTCTTTGTGTGTCTATAGGCTGCAGTCATCACCTAACATCAATGTGAACTGCATGCTTGTTTGCCACTTCCATTACATTAAAAAATATATATTTCATTAGTCAAATACGTACCCAATTCTATTTAAATTCATTGTTACAGATGCAATATCAGCCAGTGCGAGCATCTCAATGCCACAGACTGGCTGGAGTACGCGGTACCGTCGGAAAAGGGGAAGATTATGAAATGCAAGCGCTACTATGCCAACGAGAGCGGCGCGTGCGCAGCTGATGCTTTCAATAAAAGTGTTCAGTTAGACTGCGACAGTTTTGTATACTCTGATCAAGATTCTGCAGTGCGTGACGTAAGTATAATATATGATGCGAGAGACAGGTTGAATACTTACACAGTAAAATAAAGTCATTCCGGACTTAAAAACCCTGAACAGCTGATTTTGGATGATACCAAGAATATTTTTTTTCCAAATCAATAATTAATTAATGTTCTCGGTTTTTTCGTAAGAGGATCAACCATAGACAGAAGATAATGTATTTATTTTTTCGTAGAGGTTCAGTAGGGAGAATGGTGCATTAAAACATTTCTCATTCGTCTTTTTAATTATGTCACGAAAAAGGAAAATAAGCATACAGCATTCATTTCTTCTATGTGTTTCTGACTTCACAAAATATATTTAAAATAATTCGGTTTTTTTGAAAACTACGCGTTCATCATTATGCCATACCAGATGATGTGTTTATGTTATTTGTTTCTCAGTGAATATACGGCTTTATCATCTGATTATAAAGCCCGGGTTCAATGTATATTATGATGTCGTAACCACTGTGCATATTATGCTGTTTTACAAAACGACTAGTCAGTTTCTAGAGGTGAATATAGACACTGCGAAGGATGCAATGAGAGCCATGAACTGAGCACGGACGTTCATATTCGTGGTGAGGAAGTGTTTATTTGAGGAAAAATTATATCGAGTTATGCGTTGTAAGACGTGTGCAGCGCCAAAATATCTATATCCACCCTAATAGAGCGTTACACTAGGTATGTACCAACCGTGGGTCTACCCGCCATTTGCTACTACAGTGAGGAGATGATTGGGGAAGAGGTGTACGGGTACGTCGTTAGCCCTGCAACCTAAGTCCAGCTGCCTCAACGTCATTGAATAGAAGTATTACAAAATATATTGTCACCGATACTATCCCTTAAAGTTATAAAGCGGCCAGCCGTTTTTCGAAACGGCATAATATACATTATAGCCACGACATATCTATCAGTTTACAAAAGATAGTGCGAGTCAAGTATTTTACAATTGAACGTGATAATCGTGATAACGTTATCACCACGCCCCCAGCACGCGTGCGCTCATTTGTCACGCTATATGTCACGCTACACATTTGATAGTACAATTTAAGCGGGCAATAAACAATGTTTTCTTTCGTCTTGGTCCCGTTTTTCACCAGGCGTAAAGTTATTTGCCTATATACGTAGGATATATTTACATAACTTCACATCTGGATACAGGGTTATCATAAGTTAGCGCAACACCTATTGTAGCCTATCTACGAATATCCGTTAAGATTCTGCGACTTTTTAAAATTTAAAGGAGATGTTGCAAAAATTTATGGACCTCCGGCCATGTATTGTACACAATATCATTAAACAGGCAAAATCAATATAAAAACGTTTTTTACTGCATATTTTCACTTATTCAGCTTTGTTTGCAGTTACAAAACAAACATAATTTGCAGTTAGAATTGCAACTCAAAACTAACATGGCGAATATGACGGGCGATGTCATTTTGACATTTTCATTTTTTAAATTGTATTCTGATTATAGAACTTGGAGAAAAAAAGTAATATTTTCTAAATACTATCAAAGTCCATTGATCCCAAGTGTCGGCTGTATCGCCGCCATGTTTAACATAGTTGAAAATGATAAAATCGTTTGAATTAAATGTGGTTGTAACTCTAAAATATATTCTTGAATAAGTTAATTGTATTTTTTTTGGATTCTTCTTTAATTTACCCATTTTTTGAGGACGTCTACGAACCAGGACCGAGCTCGCAACATCTCCTTTTCCTATATTTTTTTATTTTGCCTCTGAACTAGTATTTGCTTTGAGCGTAGGTATGCCACGCACCTTTACCCGGGTAAAATATCGCCACTTGCAGCGGGGAGCGGGGTTGCGGAGTGATGCAGCGGCGTCAATGCTCTTTTAAAGTTTTGGAATATATTTTGTTTATTTATTTTTTTGCATTGACGGCTGTTGCGATGGGTTACGACACTTACCACAGCCACACCGCGGACACTCCGCCAAAATTCCATACAAACGCTTAATTTGGTCTCTATTATACAGATATCAATCAGTGACGTGTATTTACACGTGCACCTGTGTGCGTAGCACGTAGAAAATACCAACCGTCACCCATAAGAGGGGAAAAGGTTGTGTGATGCTGGAAAATCGAGCGGGACGTCGAAGTGTCCATTTTATACGTAGTATTATTACATATTCTCTGCCATAGCTATCATCAACTAAGTGCCGCTCAACTATATGAAGCTTAATGTGTACGGACGAAACGTAACTGGCGGTTGGTGGATTCATCACGTACACTTAGAATACATGCATTAAAATTTACCTCTACTTACACAGGATTAATTGAAATTAGCGCATCACCTCTTGCAGGCAGCATCTCTATCCGTTCCAACAACATTTGTTCTGCGACTTTTTACAAATCTTGATAAATAACTAAAGAAAAAATAAACAAATAAAAATATTTCAAAAGTTTAAAAGAGTTAGTAGTAAGTTAAGAGAAGTAAGTTTAAAACATGCATTGCGGAACGAACTTCCCACATAACTGTTCCTTCCGTGCTACGTCAACAGAGTCTTTCAAGACTCGACCCTTTGATGATTATTATTTTGTATTTTACTTGAGAACTCCCCTCCCCATACGCTATAAAATAGACGTTTGGGGTACCTTCATTATTAGTTTATTAACGTTCTTAATTACTATACATATTTGACAGAGATTTGATGATTAATATAAAACATAAATAGCGTTTTATTTTAAAGAAAAATGGAAAGAAAATTTGACTTCAGGTGAGACTCGAACTCGCGGCCTACTGGGAATCTAGTCCAGCCGCTCTTCCAATTGAGCTACTTACGCGCGATGGCGCTACTGCTACCATAAAGCAAGGCAATAAATGTGAAGGAAATATTTGACAAATCGGGCAGTACTTCAGTAGCTCAATTGGAAGAGCGGCTGGACTAGATTCCCAGTAGGCCGCGAGTTCGAGTCTCGCCTGAAGCCAATTTTTTCTTTCCATTTTTCTTTAAAATAAAATATATTTCACAAGCATGTGTTAATGCGAAATAATATAAAAACAATTATAAATAGCGTTGGTTTTAATTATGATGTCCATGTGTCCGATATTTTGATGAAATATTCCTCAAGTATTATTTTTGTTACAGTTCGAGCTCGCATGTCAGGACTGGAAGAGGACACTAATAGGCACAGTCCACAATGCCGGCCTCTTCATCTCATTGCCACTGACTGGCATAATTTCGGACAAGTTCGGTCGGAAACTGGCACTGTCTGTTGCGTCGCTCATGAATGCAACATTCGGGTTCCTTAGATCGTTCTCCACTAGTTATGTAATGATGCTGGTGCTGGAATTCTTGGAAGCTAGCTTGGGTGCCGGCGCTTATAGTACTGCTTTTGTATTGGGTGAGAATTTCTTTATTATTAGAGAAAAGTTCAGTATGCGTTAGTAGTGAACGAAGGAAAAAATATTTCACTAGCATGTGTTATTGCGAAAAATAATATGAAATTATTAAAGGAAGAATAGTCACAAAATAAACATGACACACCCAGACTCAAATCAAATATCAACGTCCAAACAATTGTTATTAAACAATTATTTGTATGAATCACGTGGTGGTCACACGCTGCGAGACTAATCGGGTCGTTGGTATCTAACTGGGATGTTGACTAATTATTATTATTTTTAAAATTAAGAATACCTAATCTATGTAAAACGGGCTTTTACACCAACAGATACATACAAAAAAGTTAAAGCTTATCTTTCTTTACAGCCATGGAGCTCGTAGGTCCAAAGGGGCGTGTATTCGGAAACACGCTCATAAACACAGTATACGTACTGGGTCTGATGACTCTGGCCGGCCTGTCCTGGTGGCTTCAAAGCTGGAGGCATCTTCTCCGGATCATATACTCTCCGGCTCTCCTCGTCTTCTCCTACCTCTGGATCCTCAATGAGAGCGTTCGATGGCTGCTCAGCAAAGGAAAACACGAGGAAGCTACTGCAATTTTAAAGAAAGCAGCCAAAATGAACAAGGTCGACTTATCTGAACAAGTGTTATCGCCTCTATACGAGCTGGAAAAAATTGCGGTTCCCGATCCAGACGCCAATAAAGACAAATCTTTACCGGCCCACGTCAAAGAGAAAGGACCCTCCAATTTCGTGAAAGTGATCAAATCTAATATAATAAGGAAAAGACTGCTTGTGTGTTCGTTCTTATGGATAACATGTACGTTCGTGTATTACGGTCTCTCAATAAACTCGGTGTCGCTAGCCGGTAATAAGTATGTGAACTTTATGCTGGTTGCTTTCGTTGAGATACCGGCGAACTTTGTGTGTTTGTTGGTGTTAGATAAATTTGGAAGAAAGAAGGTGATGATCATCACTTACGTGCTGAGCGCGTGCTTGTGTATAAGCCTCTCATTATTGCCAAAAGGTATGTACCTTAATTGTGTTTAATTAATATAATATATGCATAATAATAACATTATGAAAAATATTTTGATAAGTCAAAACTAGCTGATATTCTCTTTCCTAAACTCGATGTGCAATATCTCTTGAACACTGTATTTTTACTTTTTTACAGCCGCACTAATCTGCTCACTCTATAGAGAAAATAAACGTAAACTAAAACTACAACAATAAAATGAACCAACACTGTTTTATAACCACAGAATGACTCGGTCAGAAATTTAGTTTTAAAGATCCCTTTTGAGGGAAACATCATAAACAGCACTAAAACTAGATTCATGATTTTACAATATGTAATACAAGCTTAAACACAATTAGTTCAACAAACAAAAACAGCCTGTCTTTCAAAGCAACACAGTAGAAATTAACGAAATAATCAAGCTAATGTATTGCGATTAGGAATTAAGCTGGGGATTTTACAAGAGCGTCACAGCGCGTGCACATAAAGCGAGCCCAGTCAAATTTTACTGACCAATCCAATTTAGGAAATTAGGTCAGAAGCATTTGGCTTGAGTTTTCAATGCGACAGCAATTCCCGAACCACTCACAGTCAATAAAATTTCACATCAAACACGATTCCGCGAACAATGACTCTGATAATCCTAACAACAGTTTACGCAAAATTGAAGCCGCCCGCTGCCTTCTCGACTTCCACGGGAATTTTGTCGCCTGTTTATTTAGTGATCAATGTTTACCCAACAGCCTGAATTAATGGAATATTCAAGTTAAGCCGATTTCAGTACCCGTTCACTGTTTAGATGTGGCTTTGGACCTGATACCGTCTTCGAGTGGCTTAACTGAGTAAGCGGAAATTGGTTTTAAACAAAAACACGCTTTACGCGAACACAAAAAGGTTGTTATTTTGAAACCGCTCAATGATGTTAAGTTAGATGGACTTGAAAACGAATTGCTGATAAAACATCATAATTTTCGCTGCTCAAGAAAACTTGAGAGCTCTAGACGGTTGTTTAGCAAACATTGCATGAATAAATGAATGAGTTACAGGAAAACGTATTTGATGTAGCGTTATTGCAATTTTGATATCTCTGATAGCTTTGAAATATTAACTCGAGATGAAAGACATATTCATTGCTAAGAAAGTTGGAATATTTATAAACTAAAACGTGGTTTAGATAAACCAACATTCTGCATGTCGAGAATCATGATAGGTTAAAACCATCAGATGGTTTCTATTTTATTATTCTCTATAACGACATATTTACTTTACAGTTAGATATTACTATGTAAGAGGTCCAAGGGGGCATACAATAAACGTGTTTTTTTTCGTATATTTTGCTCGATATTAACAACGGTACATAGCAAGTAGATGCTTAAAATTTTCAGGTCTTATGTTGTACCTATATTACCTTCTGTTTGCGCTGCACTATCGTCGAATGACGCGGGCATCGCCGCGACGGCCATCTGAACCGGTTTGGTCGTGGGTTCGCGGCCGGCCCCGCTCCCCCGAGCCGCGACGAGTACTCGAACATTCTATATGTTTCATCGCTACTGCGCGCAGTGTCTTTCGCGCCTACCTTTATACTATTTCTAATAACAAATAACTATTGGTGCTCTAAATAAATTCAGTTTTACTGCAAAGTTTCGCTTTTACTACATACTACAAGCCCGATAGTTAACATGGTGACCCCGACGTGATATATGCGACGTGATATATGCGACGTGATATATGCAACGTGATCCAGCCAGTCCCTGCTTCAAGCCAGCCGGTCAGCCTATCGCACCGCAGCCAGGTTTAACCAGAAACCAGCCGGTCAGCCTATCGCACCGCAGCCAGGTTTAGCCAGGGAAGTGCACCTTTCCTTTTCCTTTTTTTTTTCTTGCTAATATCCGTCTAGCATTCCTATCTTCTCTTGATTGTATTAGTGTTTGCCAGTCTCTATTAATTATTTGCAAGTGAGCAAGCAATTCAAGTTCAAGCTGCTTCACCTTAAATAATTTTTGCAAATCATTTCGCTTAACCTCATTTTGCGTTCGCTAAATCATCTACCTACATGCGCACATCTATCATTTTTCTTTGTTCCTCAACAGTTATTTTATTACAATTGCAACTATTTCCAATAATTAAATATTAAAATAGCCTATTGCCAATTGATTTTAATAATTAAAGCTGGCTTACTCTTAGATTTTCGTGGGCTAATTAAATAATTAAGTAAGGTTCACTCCCATCCTAGTAATTTTCAGTACGTAATTAATATTAATCAACGCAATTAATATTTTGAACTAGATTGGTGGCGAGTGCGACGGTCAAGGTTACGTACCTATTGTTCGCACAGCTGATCCGCAACGTGCATGCCTACCGATAATTACGTCACATCGAGCTGCCGAACGCCGGCGCATACCTACTGGGAGAGCATAAGCCGTGCTCATTCACGTATTCATTTTACATATTTATTTAATTGTTTATCCATTTGAATCCCTTTATTTTGATTTTGTATCTCAATATGACAGATAAATCTTCCCTTGTTACCACTAGAAGCTCAATTAAAGGTCGAGTGACTAAATTTAAAAATTATATTGATAAATTATGTAACAGCGATTGTTTGTCTTCTGAGCAAATGGATGAACTCGCATTGAGGTTGGACCGGTTTCGCTCCTTATTCACGCAATTTGACGAAGTGCAAACGCAAATTGAAAGTTTGAGTCCAACGTCATTGCAGTCTGAGATTGATGCACGCGAGGAGGTAGAACAGGACTTTTTCTGTTTAATATCTACGGCCCAAAGGTTGTCTGATAAGCCAACTGACAAATTTCCTAGTGTAAAATCGGAAGTCATGTCTGGTTGCAATCATAATTTAAGTTTTAAGCTGCCCATGATTAAAATTGCTAATTTTGATGGTTCGTATTTTAAGTGGCTCGAGTTTAGAGATACATTTATGTCACTCATTCATTGTAATGATCAAATTAAGGCGATTCATAAATTTCATTATTTGAACTCGTACTTAGAGGGCGAAGCTTCACTCGTGTTAAGTAATTTAGAAGTAACAGAGGCTAATTACGACGTAGCCTGGCATCTCCTCTGCGAAAGATACGACAGTAAAAAACAGCTGATTAATAATCACCTTAACTCGTTGTTCAATCTCCAGCCAATAAGTCGTGAGTCGGCTAAGAGTTTACGATACCTGGTCGACCACGTATCTAAAAACTTACGAGCTCTAAATACACTGGGACAGCCCACGGATAAATGGGACACTATAATAATTCACATGGTTTCAGCAAAGTTAGATGCCAACACTAATTTTAAATGGGAGGAATTTAAAACCAGTTTTGATGATATGCCTTCTCTCACTGATTTTAATAAATTTTTAAAGGGTCGCGCCGACATTTTGGAATCGGTGCAAAGAAATAAATTAGAGAAGATCAATAATACTCCGAAAAACGATTTTATCAAATCACATAAGTCTCCCGTAAAATCTTTTCAAATTTCAGCCCCTCCTGGTGTCTCTTCTGCTGGTGCCCATGTTTCGTGTATCTTCTGTAGCGGCGGGCATCGCATCTACGATTGCTCGTCGTTTCGTTGCAAGTCAGTTGAAGAGAGGATATCCGAGGCGGTGAAGTTAAACCTTTGTCTCAATTGTTTACGTAAAGGCCATTCGGCGTATCGCTGTAGGTTAGGTTGTTGTTTAAAATGTAAGAAGCGACACAATACTTTATTGCATAGAGAAATTCCTCAGGCTGCTAATATACCCGTAGACATGCCACCGCAGCCAGACACTCAAGTCACGGCCGGCATGGCGACATTTAACACTACGCACATTTTGCTGTCTACGGCACTCGTCGAGGTTTTTAATCCCGACACTAATATCAGTGTAACCGCTCGTGCCCTACTAGATAGCGGGAGTCAAGCATCTCTTATTACTGCTAGCTTGAAACAACAGCTACAGTTGACTCCTCAGCTCAATAAAACAAATATAGTAGGTTTAGGTAATATTCCTTTATCAATTATTCCCGAGCGATGCACAATTCAACTGCGATCGAAACACGATGAGCGGTTCAAACATAATTCGTCATGCTTAGTTTTACCTACTATCACGAGTAATATACCGCACAAGTATATTGATATTTCTAAGCTTAATTTTCCACGCAACATACAGCTCGCAGATCCCAAGTTTAATCAGCCCGCTCCAATCGATATATTGATCGGTGCTGATATTTTTTGGCATTTGATTGGATCCGAGCAGATTGTGTTAGGTAATAATTTACCGATAATTCGTAAGACGAAATTAGGCTGGGTACTGGCAGGCCCTATGTATGAGAAATCTATGCCACGGCATATTTCTTTTAATTCATTCGTGCAGTGTAATCATCTATCTACTAACGATACTCTTCACGAGGAATTATCTAAATTTTGGCAGCTCGAACAAATTCCCCAGCCTACACGACAATACACAGATATTGAATCTGAATGTGAACAACATTTTATATCGCACACACACCGCGACGAGAATGGTCGGTTCTGTGTGCGCCTTCCTTTGATTACCGAGCCTGACTGTTTAGGTAATTCGTTTCAGTTCGCTAAAAAACGTTTCATATGCTTAGAGAAAAGATTAAAAAATAACCCTAAGCTTAAATCGCTTTATAAAGATTTTATCATTGAATATTTAAACCTAGGACATCTATCTGAGTCTAAAATTAATTTTCCAGATCCATCTTTTTACGTGCCTCATCACGCTGTTCTCAAGCCGTCAAGCGAATCCACTAAGATACGCGTTGTATTCAACGGCAGCGCCCCAACCACATCTGGCTACTCGGTTAACGATCTTCAGATGGTTGGTCCTCATATTCAGGATTCACTATTTAATATTTTATTAAGGTTTCGAACATACAAATTCGTCTTGACTGGTGACATTGAAAAATTTTATAGAAACGTTTCAGTCCAAGAGTGTGATCGTAATTTACAATTACTATTATGGCGGGATGATGAGACGGAACGCTTAAAAACATATCGGTTAAATACCGTTACCTATGGCTATTCCAGTGCCAGCTTTTTAAGCACCCGCTGCTTGTGGCAGTTAGGTGAGGATTGTGTCGACAGTAAAATAAAAACAATAATACAAAACGATTTTCTGGTCGACGATTTACTGACAGGGTCGGACTCAGAGAATGAATTATTCAGTATTAAAAAGTCCGTCGAACAGGTTTTATCTAGTGGTTGTTTTACCATACGAAAATATCGTACAAATTCTAAAATTCTATCTCAGGATAGCCAAGGCCCTATTCCTCAAGGAAGTCTTATTATCAGTTCTTCATCACACACCTTAGGAGTAGGCTGGAATTCAGTATCTGACGTCATTCATTTTCCCACAAAATATTCTGCGAAGGATGACTGTCCCACTAAGAGATCTATTTTATCAGACTCATGTAAGATTTTTGATCCCCTTGGCCTTTTAAGTGCACTTACAATCATTCCTAAAATTCTTATCCAAAAATTGTGGATGGCTAAAATTGATTGGGACGAGCCCGTACCTGAACACATTAAACAGTCGTGGCAATATTTTGTTAACGGTTTGTCTTCTTTGACAACCCTTCAAATACCGCGATATGTATTATACGATTCTACTAATGCGATCGAAATGCATTGTTTTTGTGATAGCAGTTTGAATGCCTACGCTACATGTATTTACCTAAAATCTTTTAATATGAATGGTGAAGTTGTCGTTCGCCTTTTATGTGCGAAGGCGCGCGTAAGTCCAGTGGCACCAGTTACTATACCGCGTTTAGAATTATGTGCCGCAGTGCTAGGAGCGCAGCTCGCCACAGCGGTCGTTAGAACGTTGCGCTGTCAGATAGCACGTACCTATTATTGGTCTGACTCATCTATTGTTCTTTCGTGGCTTAAAACTGACCATAATAAATTAAAGACTTTTGTTTCTAATAGGGTGGCTCTCATATCTGAGTTAACCGCAGGTTCCGAATGGCGCCATGTTCCCTCTGCATTTAATCCCGCCGATTTGGCATCGCGCGGTGTTGATGCACATCAACTAAATAATTTAAACCTGTGGTGGAACGGTCCGTCATTTCTATATGAACCCGAATGCAACTGGCCTCAACTAAAGACTACTGATTGTGATGACATTCCTGAATTAAAGGTTAAAGTAATGTGCACGCATGAGAATCAAAATAATTTAAAAAATTTAATTAACTTAGAAAAATATTCTAAACTTAAACCTATACAAAGATCATTAGCTTATCTTTTGAGATTTATATACAATTGTCGCAATAAATACGATAAACGTTCGGGAGATTTGCAGCCTGAGGAACTTGAATCCTCATTTAAACAATTAGTTAAATTTTCACAGGCAGACAGTTTTGAATTTGAATTAAAAACTCTACGCAATAAGCAATCTCTCAACTCTAAAAATTATTTGATTTCTTTGAATCCTTTTCTCGACACCGAAGGTATTTTACGTGTAGGTGGTCGATTAACTTCATCTTTCTATTCTTTTGAAAAGCGTCATCCTATGATTTTACATTGTAAAAGCCGACTTACGAAGCTGTTGTTTCAACAAGAGCACTTGCGTCTTCTCCACGCCGGCCCGCAACTGCTGCTGAGCTCGATCAGGGAGTTCGTGTGGGCGGTCGGCGGGCGAGACCTGGCGCGCACGGTCGCGCGGCAATGTGTCGTGTGTCGCCGTGTCGCCGCTAAGGCCGCTGCTCCCCTCATGGGCGTATTACCATCGGAGCGTATTACGCCTGATTTTCCCTTCATTAGTGTCGGTGTCGATTTTGCTGGACCTTTTTTGATAACCGATAGAAAGGGAAGAGGATGCAAAATTACCAAGTGCTATCTAGCCATTTTTATTTGCACTAGATTTAAATGTGTACACTTAGAGGCCGTAAGTCAATTGTCAAAGGACGCCTTTATTTTATCTTTACGCCGTTTTATCTCTCGCAGAGGAAAACCGAGAGAAATTTTATGCGATAACGGTCGCAATTTTGTAGCAGCAGCCAAAGAAATTAGCGATTTTATAAATTTAAATTCTTCTTCTATATGTAATTTTGCATCAAATGAAGGGATTAAATTCAAATTTCAGCCGGCTTATGCTCCTCATTTTGGGGGTTTATGGGAGGCAGGCGTTAAATCCGCCAAATTTCATTTGAAAAGGATCCTAGGCTGTAGCCATCTTACATTTGAGGAACTGGCAACACTTTTTAATCAAGTAGAGGCTATCCTAAACAGCCGTCCTTTATGTCCCATCTCTTCCTCACCTAATGACTTCCAACCTCTGACTCCAGGTCACTTCCTCATCGGCCGATCGTTGACGTCTCTGCCATCGCCTTGCTTGCAGAATCTTAATCCAAACCGGCTGGACCAATTTCAGAGGCTAGAATCTATGAGGCAGCATTTTTGGAAGCGCTGGCAGATGGAGTACGTGACGGAGTTGCAGCAACGCACGAAGTGGAAGGTTCCTGGCAGATCTCTTCAACTGGGTGATTTGGTGCTCGTCAAAGAAGAGAACGCTCCCCCTCTACACTGGCGACTTGGACGTATCTCCAAGTTATTTCCCGGCTCCGATGGCATATCCCGTGTGGCTGACGTCACCACTACATCGGGTATTTACAGGCGAGGTGTCAAGTACCTCTGCCCTTTATTGGAAGACCAGTAGAAGATACCTTGAAGCCTTACACCTTCAGGGGCCCCCAGTATGTTTGCGCTGCACTATCGTCGAATGACGCGGGCATCGCCGCGACGGCCATCTGAACCGGTTTGGTCGTGGGTTCGCGGCCGGCCCCGCTCCCCCGAGCCGCGACGAGTACTCGAACATTCTATATGTTTCATCGCTACTGCGCGCAGTGTCTTTCGCGCCTACCTTTATACTATTTCTAATAACAAATAACTATTGGTGCTCTAAATAAATTCAGTTTTACTGCAAAGTTTCGCTTTTACTACATACTACAAGCCCGATAGTTAACACCTTCCATAATAAATAATTAATAATTCTATAATAAATAATTAATTACACATCTTTTCATGGACGTTTGTAAACATAGAAGTGTCTCATGAAAGCTCATCAAATGTGTCTTGCAGAACTTCAATATTGCATAGTACTACACCTCCCCTGTTTCGAGGAACAAACAAAGCTTGGGAGTCATCGTGTACTAGAAATGTTTTTTTTTTATTAAGAAATAAATATATCGTTCCCATATTTTTGACTAATTATTATTACACTTCTTTAGTACTTTGCGTGACTTCACGTCTGTAATCCCCGAAGGGGTAGGCTATTTTTTTTTTTTTGAATGCATGTATTCAAGCTTACGTGCAAACACCCACGATTCGCGGGTTACGTTTTGGCCAATATAACAGGTGACGAGCTTGTTGACATCTCCGAGCATATTATCAAACTCCTAGGTACTTGGTAACTTCCAGAAAATGGAAAATCCCAATAGGATGGGCAAGGATTTCACACCGTTATCTCTGATAGCCCCGACCCGGGAATCAAATCCAGGACCCCAGCGTAGAAGTAGCGGCTTGCTACCACTAGGCTACTGAGGCAGTTTAATAATTTGATATAGATACAAAATCACCTTTATATAGTACCTTTATATGTTTTCTTGATAAGTAATGTATTATAATATGTTTATGACAGTATTGCTTATTTACTTAACAATTATAGAAATAAGGAAGCATGATAGCATTATTTAATTAATCTTTGTGTTACTATAATGGCAGGTACGGGAATTAATGGAGTTAAGGCACTCCTTAACTTAACTTTTATTTGTCACTTGTACACCACGGAACCCTCAAAACAAGGTTATGCTTTTGAAAAAACATCTCGTCAAAACGAATTTTCGTTGAAAGTTTTCATTGAGATTTAAAGACTATATTATTACATACTTAGTTTTTTCATACTCTTGCTTTAAAAGACACAAGTAATTTTACCACTTTAGCAATCCATCTTGTAATCTATTGATTAAAAAAAAAAGGTTTTTGGAACCTCAATGTAATTTTTAAGGACTTTTTTCTTTTGTAGTGTTAAGTTCAACTCAATCTTCGCCCCACAGGACAGAAGTGGTGGCCCCTATTGCTGTTCCTGTCTGGAAAGTTCTCGATCACCGTCGCGTACAGTTCGGTCTACATTTATGTATCCGAGGTGTTCCCGACCAACGTGCGACAGTCTTTGCTGGCTGTCTGCTCGTCTTTGGGTCGCATCGGGTCTACTATGGCGCCGTTAACACCTTTACTAGTAAGTGTTATCCTCAGTATCATTGAAAAGAGATAATTGTGTCTATAAAACCTGTTTTCATTCTATTGCGATAAATATTTGCAATGTTCTCTTTCTTATTTTCATCGATTCTGTTCAAATAGTTTGTACCCTGAAAAGTTACCACGTTACAAGGGATAAGAGTTACGAGACAGAAAGAGAGGCACAATCTATATTGCACTATATTGCGTCTTTTTTTATGTCAAATGATTGGCAGACAAGCAGACGTGCCACCTGATGGAAAGTAGTCACCGTCGCCTATGAACATTTGCAACAACAGGGGAGTCGCCAACGCGCTGTCAGCCCCGAAGGACTCTTTTGACGCCATTTTTGAAGAACCCCATATTGTAGCACCGAGGGAACACATCAGAGGGAAATTCATTCCACAATTTACTCGTTCTGGGCGAAAACAACGAACATTGTAACAATTAAAAGGAGATGTTGCGTGCTCGGCTCTGGTTCGTACACGTCCTCAAAAAATGGGTAAATTAAAGAAGAATCCGAAAAAAATACAATTAATTTATTCAAGAACATATTTTAGAGTTACAACTACATTTAATTCAAACGATTTTATCATTTTCAACTATGTTAAACATGCCGGCGATACAGCCGACACTTGGGATCAATCGATTTCGATAGTATTTAGATAATATTACTTTTTTCTCCTAGTACTTCAAAATCAAAATACAATTTAAAAAATGAAAATGTCAAAATGACATCGCCCGCCATATTCGCCATGTTGGTTTTGAGTTGCAATTCTAACTGCAAATAATATTTTGTAACTGCAAACAAAGCTAAATAAGTGAAAATATACAGTAAAAAACGTTTTTATATTGATTTTGCCTGTTTAATGATATTATGTACAATACATGGCCGGAGGTCCATACATTTTTGCAACATCTCCTTTACAGATGAGATTACAGACCACACGACTTTACTTTCAGCGAAGTATGCTAATAATTGTTAGTAAAGTATGAGTTTTAACTGTTCTAAACGTTCTTTGCCGAAAGTAAAGTCGTAGTATGGTCTGTGAATCTCGCCCTTATTTACTTGTTTTTTTTTGTAGTGGACTTGGATTGGATTGGCAAACACACATGCAGTTCACATTCATGTTAAGTCATGACTGCAGCCTATAGACACCCACACAAAGACCAAATTCAAAATGCAGATGCGTTACCTCTCCTGAGGCCTAAGGTGTTATGCCTCTGTGCCGGAAATTACAGGGCCGTACATTACCACCTGACCGGAACATGATAGTGCTGAACACTACTATTTAGCGGCAAGTAAATTAGGTAATGCGGTGGTGCCTACGCCCTCGAGCTTCGACACTGGAGCTCTACACCAGTACAAACTTTGAATGATTGAATGATGAAAAAAAAATTATTTTAAAGACTTGTAATTAGACGTTTTAATTATTCTATGATAGTAGTGGCACCGAAGCAGTTCAATGGAAACTGAAGTACAGATTTTTTCTACAGGCACTGTACTACGACAATCTGCCGGCGATATTCTTCGGCAGCATGGCCTTGGTAGCCAGTGTCCTGGTCTTCACGCTGCCAGAAACCATCAACGTGCCCCTTCCAGACACGATAGAAGAGGCTGAAAGACTGTCAAGTAATAAGAAGAGGAAAGAAAGGAAAGAAGCGATTAGGATAGAGTAAGAAGCATGTAACTTGTGACCCGACAAGAAAATAAGTTTATGTACCAGTGAAGAATAATAACAACGCTGGTGTAAAATTAAAAAGTGCTGTGAATTTATCCGATACAAAATAATCAGCCATTGACTTAATGGTCGTAATTGTATTTATTTCTGCTTAGAAATTTATACAATTTGATGATCGCTATAATTTTATTTACCGGCCATAATAGAAATAGTAATATGGCTATTGCTTTTATATTTTATATCCTTGGTAGAGCTCCAGTGACAGAGCTCGCGGGCGTAGGCACCACCGCATTACCTAATATACTTGCCGCTAAATGGTAGTGTTCAGCACTATCGTGTTCCGGTCAGGTGGTAATGTACGGCCCTGTAATTTCCGGCACAGAGGCATAACACCTTAGGCCTCAGGAGTGGTAACGCATCTGCATTTTTACCTCTGGGTCATTGTGTGGGTGTCTATAGGCTGCAGTTATCACTTAACATCAATGTGAACTGTATGCTTGTTTGCCACTTTTAAAACATAAAAAAAAATATATATGGTTGCTGCTGCTATTGCGGTTCGATACGACGAGATAAGATCAGAACCATACTATGACAAAGCAAATTACGAGCCGAGTTCAAGGGAACCCGAGTTACAGATTTCCTTGCCAGGTAACTCCAGGGCATCTGTAACATGTGACTTAGGGCTAGAGGTGGTTCTTCTGCGATATCCAATCATTTATTGAAGTCCGTATTTCTAACTTCATATTATAATGAAGTTTTATCTCCTTACCCTCATGAAGTTATAAGAAGCTTTTTATGACCATCTTATTCATAAGAATAAAGGAGACGTTCCAAAATATATGGAGCTTTGGCCCGCACCTTGCACACTAGGTATATTCAGTGCCGGATTAGCCATATAGCAGGAGTAGCAAATGCTACGGGCCCCGCGCCATTGGGGGCCCCGTGCCTGTGCCCAAAAAAAAACACAAATATGTAATACACCTTAGCTATTCTCAAAGGGAGCGTTGAACACTAATTATATAGGTTACCTATATTATTATGTTGCAAGTTGGCAATACCACAATACTTACAGGGGGAATCCCCTAAATTTGTTTTCGATTCCTTTTCGTAAATGTTGTTTTATTTACATCCTAAATTTCAGTAGGCAATGTAACTCTAGGGCCCCATGGTCACATTTGCTACGGGCCCCGCACCGGCTTTATCCGGCACTGGGTATATTGAGAGAAGAAGCATAAAATACCAAATCATTTTCAGCTATTCAAATCGATTATACCTTCAATTATTTGTTGTAAGTACTTATATTTCAAAAACATGAATGTCATAGTAGCAATATGGTGACATATTGTTGTCTTATAAAAAGTACATAAAATAAATATTTCCGACAAAAAACTACGGTTCAAATTATTTTTTGATTATTTTTACATGATTCTTCGTATTTTTCTCTATCTTTTGATATAGTGTATAGGTCGCGCCACGTAAAAAGAACGCTGGATGAAAGTAGAAGGTATGTGTTCGCGCATCGATACACTCGCGCACGAAAGTACTAGCCCTATTGGTTTATTTTTGATCTAGCTTTCGCTTGCGGTTTCGTGTATTGGTAGGCAGATTGAAAACTATATTACATAGAATAACATAAAGTGAAATAAAAACACATGACGCGCAGCTTGACCGCCAGCGTTCTTTTTACCTGGCGCGACCTATACAAGGTGCGGGCCCAACGTGGCACTTGTCTTTTCTTTGTAAAATGTATTAAAATTGACTACAATGTATTTATTACAGAACCCGGCAAACTTCGTATTGCCTCACAATGAAATAATGTATCATAGGTTTGATAGATACGGACTATTTGTATGGAAAAATGAAATTGTGGTTACTATTTCCCTTCAATTTCTTCATATTTTTTACCTTTTAAACCTTCTCTGGATTTCCAAAAATCATTCAAAACCAAAAGTAGCCAAATCGGTAAAGCCGTTCTCGAGTTTTAGCGAGACTAACGAACAGCAATTGATTTTTATATATATATATATATATATATATATATATATAACTAAAAATTGTTACATCTATATATATATATATATATATATATATATATATATAGATGTAACAATTTTTAGTGTCACGATGAGCTTCTGAACCTAGTATTACTCGATACTCGTATGCTGATGATCTTATAATATTGACCTCGACAACTTCACCTAGCCAAACATATCCATAGTTTCTATGCGCGCTTGGTCTATATTGCTCATTGTAGTCCAGAAGGCGTATTCACTATTTATCTCGATTGACATCATCAATTGCCACTTCACAATTAGACTTCTGAGACAGTTAAAAACAGACAATTTTTTATATTTTAATATCTGAAATCAAGGACTGTGATATAATATTTATAATTAGCATGGTTTCAGATATTACATTTTTATATTCTCAGTTCTTTCAGTCCAGTCTCAAGTTTGAGCCTAACACGAGCCTTCTCAGGGTTTGATTAAAAGACAAACCAAGGATTTTGACTTTTTTAAAGAAAATTTACATACATATTTGGGCTTCAAGACTATTTCTATCATTCGCCCAAAGTGTTGGTCCCCAAGCGCTTGAATATTAATCAAAGTTAAAAAAAGACTTATGGCCGAATACTCAAACGGCACTTCATTTTGAGTTACCCTCAAATACAAGCTATCTCTGTTGTTTGCACGTGTTATGTAGAGACAAAAGACTTTCAAGTCCAACTTAGATTTGAGTGACGTTTCAGTATTTGGACATTACTCATTTAATATGTAGTAGGTATATATTAGGTTGGGGAAAAAGTTTCTTCGCATTTTTTAAGATAATTCAAAACATTTTTTAATATAGTTTATTTAAATTTAACTGATGTATGTATGTACCATTTTGTTCGATAACCTTTTGCCATCTTGTAAGTAGGGACATGATCCTATTGCTATAAAAATTTTTGGGACTTCTCATCAAAATACCGCGACAAGTGGATTTGGTAGTCCTCTCGTGATGTTAACCTAACATTGCATAAAGAATTCTGAAGAGACCGAAATAGGTGGAAATCTGAAGGTGCAAGGTTAGGACTATACGGCGGATGCATGAACACTTCCCAGCCAAACTCTCTTAATTTTTGCTGAGTGGCTATAGATGTGTGAGGTCTAGCGTTATCATGATGAAACACCACACCCCTTCTGTTGATCAATTCCGGCCGCTTTCTCTCAACTTCTTGCTTTAATCTCATCAGTTGTTCGCAGTAGAGTTCAGAATCGATAGTCCTGCCTGGTGGTAAAAGCTCATAATGAATAATACCCTTCAAATCCCACCACACACACAACATCACCTTATTGCGAGTTAACCCGGGTTTCGCCACAGTCTGTGAAGCCTGACCGGCCTTTGACCACGACCTTTTTCGCACGTCCTTGTCGTACGTGATCCACTTTTCATCACCAGTTATCAGCTTCTTCAAAAATGACTCGGTTTCATTACGTCGTAATAAAGAATCACAAATGAGTACACGGTTCATTAGGTTTCTTTCAGTGAGCTCGTGAGGTACCCAAATATCGAGCTTTTTTTTGTACCCAGCTTTTTTCGAATGCGCCACTGTTTTGTGATCAATTCTCAGTTCTTCAGCTACGTCGTAACTACTGCAATGTCAATCTAGCTCCACTTTTCAAAAATGGCATCCATTTTATCCGTAATAGGGCGACTAGAGCGAGGTGCATCTTTGACATCAAAATTTCCGGATTGAAAACGCTTAAACCAAATTTGTGCTACTCCCACAGACACTGCACTAGATTCATAAACATCGCAATTTTTTTTCGCGGCTTGCGTTGCATTTTTACCTTTTTTGTAGAAAAATTTTAAAATGTATCGAATTTCTTCATTAGATTTACTCATCTTGACAGTACGAAAAACAAATGAAAATCACACATTTGTCTAATTTGAATTTGGAATTATGTTCTTTAAAATTTTAACTTTCAATGATACCAAAACCAACCAGATACAAATACTACAGCCAAAGAGATTTTATTACAAGTTCATACATACTATAATGCGAAAAGACTTTTTCCCCAACCTATTATTTCAAGTAGATAGTAAAAAATTGTGAATTACAGCAATAAAGTAAGCAAGCAATAAAATAAATGTAATTTTTAATCACAGAAATCTAATTATAAAGATACTGAAAATGCCACAATCGCGTGAACTTGTCGTCACTTTGTGTCGATTTGACACCAATTCCAGTGAGTGAATAATTGATAGACAAGCCTATAGAATTCCTGAACGTTTTATGCGACATACTATGTCTATTGTCTTGTTATTTAGATTTCTGTGGTGTAAGCTTTATTCTCTTCATATTTTTGACTATATTCTTTGTAACAATCAAACAACGCGTTGAATGTTTAGCTCAAAATAAAAAAATATTACCTATATTAAGTTATTAGGTATTCATTAGTTGCATAGCTAACATAGATGGTACCTGTGGCGGATGAGCAACAAAAAGAGGAATTAAGTACTCCGATTCTTTTGCGTTTGCACGTCTAAACCGCTAACTACAGTACTCAACAATTAATATTGCACATCGAGCCTGCGAAAGAAACGATCGGCTCGTTTAGATTTCGTAGAGCGTTATCTCTATTGCACACTACCTACGTAAGCACTGACAATCCGGTATTGGTCAAAACTTGATCAAAATGGTCGACAAACGTCAAATAGGTACGATGGGAAAGAGATAACGCTCTACAGACCCGAAATAAGGCGAAGTCTCCTTCCTAGGCTCGATGTGCAATATTTATTGTTGAGCACTGTAATTTTGGTTGGGTGGCACCCGGTGCGAGCTGCCTCCCCATAGCTACGCCACTGGATATAAAGTCCTCAATGTTCAGACAGTGCGTTTTTTTATTGATTCACAAAATCCACCGATCTTACAAATACAATTTATGTTTATTATGTTAAAACAGTAGGTAACAAACATTTCTACGCCTGAAATACTGAAACTTCATTTATTTATTTTACACGTACTTAAAAGTTCATCTGCAAAACATGTAATTAAAATAAGCGATGGCTTAATTATTTCAGAAGTATTCTTATATTTTTACAGAAATATGAATAATAAGACAATAGAAGAGCTATGATAGAATAGAATGTACTTATTTTGAACCTTCACGAACGCATTTATGGCTCAATTTTTCATTATAGTCTTTTCATTATCTGCGTAAAAACTATTAAGAAATTTGAGTACGTTGTTATTGTCAAAGTATGTAGATTAGCTACATAAGAAGAAGTAGCTACGTAACATGTATTTTGTCTTGTTATTTAGATTTCTATACATATATTTCCCTGACGTTTAAGATAATTGAACTTACAACCTTGGTATATAATGTTAAGGCAATATTTTAAAGCATCTACGAAATCTTTAATAACCTTAAACTAAAATGTCACTTAGTAAATTGTATTTATGAAAAAGTCGTGCTGTCTCTATCCTTACCGTAAAGCATGGCATAAGTAAAAATGGATCCAGCTCTACGAATACCTATCTTCTTAATATATCGTACCTTTAGAATTGAAGTGGCACATCTCAAAAAATTAAGAAAATGACTTTTATACCTCAAGCGACTTAAAAACATGTAATCTTACCCCCTTATTCATAAACGTACATTAGATACGTTTTAGCTATAGAATGCATTGTCTTTGTCAGTTGCATTGTCAAATGTGCAGGGTAGAAAAAGACAAAGGAGAGATTAGCAACACTTTAGCTAAAATATGTTTATGAATAAGGGGATTAATTTTTAGAGATATGACACTTCAACTCTAAAGGTGCGATATATAAATTACCTGTCACAGTGTTTGTCCGCGATGGACTCCTTAACTGCTCAACCGATTTTAATCCAACTTGCACTCAGTGTGCAGTATGATACAACTTACCAGATAGGATAGCATACGTATCTCAATTTATAGTTGGAATATTAAGCTATAACTATCAGTGTGATCCTTTTCTCTGCCTAACATAAAATAAAATTAGAAAAGCGAACAAGCATGCAGTTCACATGGATGCTAGGTGACGACTGCAATCCAAGTACAAACATCTACATAAAAACCAAAGCTCAAAATGCAGCTGCGTTGCCACCCCTGAGGTCTAAGATGTTTTGCCTCTGTGATAGAAATTACGGGGCCATACATTTATTTTTTAAGATGTGAAGTTGAAGAAAGAAGTTGTCCTCGATGTACAAATTAGATTTTACATTTTTCTCAAGCTCATAATTCCATTATTTTTGTAATTATATTTTTGTATGATACTAATTTACTGATGTAGGTATTATTATTTATATCTTAAATATTGCTCAATTAAGTACATTACAAATTATCTATCTATCTGTTCTATAGTTTATTTTTTTAAATGCACGTTTTTATTCATTGTGAACCTATACCATATTTTAGTACTTGCCTTTTACACAACAAATCCTATATTAGCAGCATTATTCGTGATTGTGAATTTAATAATCGTACCTATGTATTTGATAAACCTATTCTTATAAAGTCCATGTGTCTTTCTTTTACAATAATAAAACAATGATTACCAAAGACCTTTTGTTTCTTTATCTGCAAATTCATCATAGCTATTTGTTTCTTAAGACAAACGCTAAATAATGTATGTATCTTCACGCCAGGTCCCTAACGGGGTAGGCAGAGAGTGTAGAGCGCCAGACATCCCGGTTCTGACAAACCTCTCGTGCCTCGTCTACCTTCATCATTCTCTTCATACATGCACGCCGATTCCTAAGACTTTTGACCCCACCATCAGACAGAACTCGACCTATTTGGTCATGGCAGGTCAGCCTTGGTCTTCCTGGGCCTCTGCAACCATCCACATTCGCATTGTATATCTGTTTAGTCATTCGCTCATTCGACATTCTTTCTATATGCCCGAACCATCGGAGCATGCCTTTTTTCATTTATATAAATAATGTATGAAAAACAATAATTAGCAAAATCTTTTCAATGTTGCAAAGATACAAATGAAATACATAAAAACTCAAAAAAAAAGTAACAAATTATTATAGTTTAATATAAAACTTAAAATTTTTGCGTAAGTAAATGTAATTGCCGAAAGTAAAATCTGAAACGTTTAAATTAAATTAAAAACTTTCCTGTTAGAACTGAATCATTTGGAGTAGGCGCCCATAGGCGCCAAACAAATTAGCAAAGCACAAAGTTGCGTTGCGTAGCAACCGTTTAGGCGCCGTACTTCTCCTCTTTTGTTTTTTCTTCTGCTGACAAAAGAGATCCTATCCTCCACCGCAAGCTCACGCATGATCTATATGGATATTTCAGGATACCTAATGGAATAGTTGTACCAATAATATTCAACTACACAGATTATTTCAGTTGAGTTTTGGCGGGAACCTTGAAAGAGGCGTGTGGTGCTCTTATTCTTTATCATTTTCTTGGTGTATTTTTGAGTTATATTAAATAAAGTTGGTGGCATTTTGTTTGATATAAGCTCATTATAGTGCTCGTGTATAGTGAAATAGAATAACAGTGCGAAAACACGTTTTTTCGGGTTGCCTCCAAAACTTCATTTTAAATGTTCTGGTAAAGTAGCCATCGCTTTACTAGAATTACTGATTGTGACTGACTGACCGACTTATAATTGACCGACTGACTGATCTTACTTTTACGCTGCTTGACAATACGAAATATGATTTTACTTGACACTGGCAATATGCGTAATAGCGATGCCAAAATACTAAAAAAAAAAAAAAAATATATCAGTTAGTTACTTTTTTTAAATTATTATTGCATCGCTATTACTCATATTGCCAGTGTCAAGTAAAACGATAATTCGTATTTATTTAAACAGCGTAAAAGTTAGTATTATAAAGTCAGTCAATTATTTATTAAGTATTAATAAGTATGTCAGTCAAGTGAGTTACAGTCAGTTATTCGAGTAAAGCGATGGCTACTTCACCAGAACATTTACAATGGAGTTTTGGAGGCAACCTGAAAGGTCGTGTTTTCGCACTGTTATTCTATTTCACTATACAAGGGGCACTGTAATAAACCTATATCAAACAACATGCCACTAACTTTATTGAATATAACTTTAAAATACGCCAAGAAAATGAAATAAAATAAGAGCACCATACGCCTCTTTCAAGGTTCCCGCCAAAACTCCCAGTTAGTTACCTACTTACTGTAATAATTCGAAGATTACAGATAGAATATAGGGTTTTCCAATAGGGACGGGTTGATTTTGACAGCTCGTGGCGACCATATTGTTATTTTACTTTCTAATAAAATATCGTCTTTTAATCAGTCACTGAAGACAAATCATCATGGCAAGTTACAGCGTCGAGCTTCCTAATAAAACTTAAACCTTATTGATATCTCAACCACTTGTTTCATTTAATTATTATTTTAAAATCGACCTGTTCTTATTGGAAAACCCTATACATAATTTATAAACTTTAGAACAGTGATTCCCAAAGTGGTCCATATTCCATCCATCCACTGGGATCCATGGGACTCGATGGGGGTCTACGTAGGCGTGAATAAAATTTGGAAATATGGGAATGTGATATAAATGTAGCAAAGGGGTTCACTGAAACCAGAAAAAAAAATAAAAAGAGTCTACAAGCAAAAAATAATTTGGGAACCTCTGCTTTAGAACATTTCTAGCGCCTACTAAAAATATGACCGCAATAAAATTATTTCAACATTATACATATTTGCGTATTGGAATTCAAAAGTAAGTAGGTTTGTGATATCACAGGAATTATAGACTCTTCACCAAAGAGTTCTTCACGCTAGCTTTTGTCCACCGCAGGCGTTCGATGAGCGCAGTGCAGACGCCGCCGCCGCGAGAACGCAACGATTTTTATTACATCCGTGTTGAATGTTTGGGCAGGCTTTTATATCTACGGCATCGTACATCTTTCGGTAGAATGTGGGATTGAATGTTGATGAAATTAAAAAATGTAATAGTGCTTACCTTCATCCGTAAACTCCACCTGTTGTACCTACTCTACTTCCAGTCAATAAAAGCACCGCTTTTGTGACAATATTAATCTCTCATCATCACTTCAGCCACAAAACGTCCACTGCTGGACAAAAGCCTTTCCCATAAGAGGGAATATGCCATAATCGCTACTACTCCTGAGGCCTAAGGTGTTATGCCTCTGTGCCGGAAATTAATAATTTTACTATGCTATGTTATCCTTGGTCAGATTCTTACATTAGTAACTAGGTATATGAATAATTCATAACAAACGAATCTCGTGAATCATAAAATCGACACGTTTTTATCAACACTCTATATTCATCTCACTTCTTAATATACTATGTGTATCATGAATAAATAATTTAAAAAACTACCAATGACCTCTGCGGGTTGTTTGAAATCGAAAAAAATTGTTCTTGAACAAGACTTTTTGTACTTTATTCATTGAGTTGTAACTTAAGGTACTAGATACATAATAATGTCCACATCGTTTGGTGATGGTCTATAACAAAACTTCACGCCTGTATTTCTCAGAAGGATAGGCGAAATTACCGGATTTAGAGGTAAAGTCGTTATGTTGGCATCAAATAGGGACCAAAAACAGGATGCAAGCATTAAGATGTTGTTTAATAACAAAAAGTCCAATTTTTGGCTTTGAATCTTGAAGACTGCGGAAAGCCCAATACAAATGTCGCCCCCTTTTTTAAGGGGATGAGGACAGATTAAAAAGTTATACGTAAGTATTGTTTGTTAGGCTCAAAGAGGTCGCATAACGAGTTTTAACTTTCTGTCTTGAAAAATGTGGAATATTCCAAACAAATTTCCACCCCCTATTTTAGGGGAGTGGGGCAGGTTGCCAAAAAAATCATTCAATAAGTAAACGTTGTTTTTTTTATAACAAAGAGTCCGCACACCAATCTTTGCCTTTCCAGCTTGAACACTGCGGTAAGCAACTGCGGAATGATCCATACAAATTTCTACCCCCAATTTTAGGGGGTGGGGGAAAATAAGGAGACAAAAAGTAGCCTATGTTCTTTCTCAAAGTCAGCTCTATGTTTGTACCAAATTTCATTAAAATCAGTTCAGTCGTTTGGACGTGAAAAGGTAACAGACAGACAGACAAAGTTACTTTCGCATTTATAATATTAGTAGGATGAGTAGGAAGTAAGAAAGTAGGGATAAGTATACAAGTACTAAGTATAACTTAATATTTATTTATTGTTTCTGTGTTTTGTTTCTTAATAAATAATTCGCATTGGTTCGCACGCTGTTATGCCGTGGCAGTAGGGTTGCCAGGCGTCCGGATAAGGCCGGACATAGTTAGGCCTTTTGACCTCGTGTCCGGTCAAAATATACGAAGTCCGGCTTTTGTTAGGCTTTTTACATTTCTTAAACGAGCGAGCGCCGAGCACAGGTGAACACTTCTATCGCGGGTGTCCGGCCTTTTTACCCAAACGTCCGGCTAATCTTGACGGTCTGTTCGGTTATTAGGTTCAGCGACCTGGCAACCCTACGTGGCAGTATGCAGTTCAAGGACGAACGGAATGGGAATCGTATGTTCAGTTCACCAGTCCCGTCTTATTTTTTGCCACCAATACCAACATCGTACGATTTCGAGTCACTTAACCTATTTTTTATAACAATAGAATGGCCAATATTACCAGTTTCAACTACAGTTATGAAGTAGCTATATTGACAACACTGATTTCAAAAATGGGGATGTAACACTAGAATTGGAATAGAATATGGCCATAATGGCCACTCTTGGCAGGCGGATTGGCGATCGCAATAGCGGTAGTTTAATCGCGGAAACCTGCTGGGTAGCATCCCGTGTTGTTATTTTCATCACCGCCATATTGAAATGGTTTGACCGACATTTTTCGGTTGAGACCGTATATTGCCTTGCCGTCTTTCACCAGATGCAGTGCAGCACTACGCTCTGTGTCTGACTAGAAGCTGTGCTTTAACTGGATGGATGCAAGATATTACGGGATGCATTCAACGAAACGTAAATGCCATATTATTGCTACAACAGAGGCATGGTCCTCAGTGGTGGCAACGCAATTAAAATATCTAGTTTTAATGTAAAATTTTCAGGCTACTTACAATATACAATATATTACATTTACCATCAATGTGAACTGCATGCATGTTGTCTCCTAATGGGATAGTAAAACACGTTACAGGGGACATTGCTGGACGCTTTCAGTGTAGCACACCGCGGACACTCCGCCAAAATTCCATACAAACGCTTAATTTGGTTTCTATTACACAGACATCAATCAATGACGTGTATTTACACCCGCACCTGTGAGCGTAGCACGTACAAAATACCAACCGTCGCCCATAAGAGGGGAGGAGATTGAGTGATGCGGGGAAATCGGGCGGGACGTCGAAATGTCCATTCTATACGTAGTCAGAGAATATGTAATAATACTAACGTAGTATTATTACATATTCCCTGACATTAGGTACATAAAAACCCAGGACTGTCTCGCACAAAGCGGGACGGTTGGCCATTACGGAAAGGCCAAAAACTGCTGCTGGTTTTTGGCAACATGGTCGACCTTAGAAACAAAACTCACTATCTGCGAATTATGGTGGCGTGTCTAATGAGATAAAAAGTCAAGGCGACGTCGACGAAGTGGAATGAGCGCGTGATACACGTGCGATGAGACAGCGTAAAATGAAGTGTACCTACCTACCAACTGAAATTGAAATATATGAATAAACTGAATAATTATTATCAAAAAAAAGTTGAACTGTCAGCAAAAAAAAACCTAACACCGAACTGTGCGGCACCGCCTAACCTAACCTGGCAAACTCGGGGACGCCCACGGCACAGTAAAAATATGAACAGTATGGAAACTAGGTACAAAACGTTGAAACGGCACACTCGCACAAACATACACTAACACTCTACACTCTCTGTCACGGTTACCATAAACAATATCTCCATAGATTGAAAATCACTCCCTCGGACAAATGTCCCTGTGATGACACTTCAATTCAAAGCATCCACCATCTGCTAACTGATTGTCCTCGCTACAGTAACGCTCGCTTCACTTACATAAACACATGCAATATGCTCAATATAGACCCATTCAAATTAGAAAGCATCCTACAAAAAGAAAGTACAAGAAACACATTCAATCAGTTCACTAAACACATTGTCAACACCTTAAAGCAGTTCAACAATACATGAGATATCATCACATAATAACTAAACTCAAAATACATATCTAACCCACTCTATACACACCTTTCATCTTGATACTGACTTAAGTCGCCCGTAAACCGTAGCGAGGACTTCTGTCAAGTCATCCACAACATTACTTACTCCTCTTGTTTAATTATACAAAGGAGACAAAAAAACACTCTCTGTCTACCCCGTTAGGGACCTGCCGTGAAGATACATACTTACATACACACAAACATGCGCATCGACGCGGCCTCTAAGCGGTACCCGCGATGCTGCATTTACTGCCTGCTACCTACTGTCTAACTAACGAACATCGTAATGGTATATTATTATATTAAGTCTCACAATTGCGGAATTTCGCATTTCGAAATTTAGTAGCGGAGTGGTTAAAACCATTATTAAGATAAAGGCTTTATATCGAGTTTGTATTGGGAAGTGAGTGATGTACATTATAATTTTATCTCAATAATTAGTATCAGGAGAATATTTTATATTAAGTTTAATATACTTTTAATGTTTTTGTACATTGTAACTCATCGACAAACAACGAAGACGATAAATAAATACTATCACTCATTCATAGACGTGTGTTCTATACCTAATAGCTAAGTCATTCTGTAAGACAAACTGTTTACTGCTAGTAGAGTTACAAGTTCCAATGTAGGAACTTGGGGGCCTAGGCAACACCGCATTACCTAATCTATCTGCCGCCAAGTGGTAGTGTTCAGCACTATCGTATTCCGGTTAGATGGTAACATTACCACCATGTGTAATAATTTTCTCAAAGCCATAACTACGGGCTCAGAGGTGGCAACGCATCTGCATTTTGACCTGCGGTTTTTGTGCGGGTAGGCTACAGCCATCTCTTAATATACATGTGAACTGTATGCTTGTTTGCCGTGCATTACATAAAAAATAAAAAATAATTAAGAGTAGGTATAAACTTAATTAAGAATTACTTATCAAAAACATTGGTATTGGGTCAGCACCAAAATAACTTGATGCAGATAAATGCAATGTACTTGTTTAATACATTCTAAAAATAACAATAATGCAATACTGCACGTTGTATTAATAAATAATTCTGTATAAAGTAACGACCTGAGGTTAAAGGTGAACGCACACTTAACGGAGCCGAACGCGCCGACGGAGCCGAAGGAGCCGAATTTTAGATTCTTTATAATTTTTTTTTATGTTACGGAAGTGGCAAACAAGCATGCAGTTCACATTGATGTTAAGTGATGCAGATGCGTTACCACTCCCGAGGCCTAAGGTTTTATGCCTCTGTGCCGGAAATTACAGGGCCGTACATTACCACCTGACCGGAACACGATAGTGCTGAACACTACCATTTAGCGGCAAGTATATTAGGTAATGCGGTGGTGCCTACGCCCGCGAGCTCCGTCACTGGAGCTCTCTACCACCAGTAAAAAAACATAACATATGAAATCGTACGAAACTTCGCACACTAAGTCTTGCCCGCGTCGATTCGTGTGAATCGGCGGAATCCAAGAAGACACGAGACGGCCGATATGCTCGCATTGTATCAGTTGAGTGCGTGAGAGTACTTTACTACTTTTTCATTTTAAAAATGAGAGTTTCTTATTTGATAGAAATAGTACCTACGTGATTATGAAGAACTGTACAATCTGTAATCGTGCGACAGGTGTAAAGAAAATAGAAACTATTTCTTCGGCGCGGTCGATTCTTTCCGTGTGAATGTATAAGCGAGGCTTATTTGACTTCGGCTCGTTCGGCTCCGATAAGTGTGCGTTCACCTTACACGGTGACTCACGATCACTTAACTTGGGAGGCACAATCAGAAATATTATTTGTTGTACATAATGTTGTTAATTTAATCCGATAACTGGAATTCTACAGTGAAAACGGGCGATTTTTTCGACACTTTCATAAATAAACGTGTGCCTTCAAAATTATGTAAGAAAATGTCTTATCTATATCTATCTATAAAAATCAATTGCTGTTCGTTAGTCTTGCTAAAACTCGAGAACGGCTGGACGGCTAATTTTGGTTTCGAATGATTTTTGGAAGTCCAGGAAAGGTTTAAAAGGTAAGAAAATATGATAAAAGTGAAGGGAAATAGTAAAAACCACAATTTTATTTTCCCATACAAATAGTCCGTATATATCAAACATTTGACACATTATTTCATTCTCAGGCAATACAAAGTTTGCCGGTTCAGCTACTGGTTAATATTATATTTCTCTTCTGCGTTATGTTTACCCTTGTTAGAGAAAACGTAATAATCTTCTTTACCCTACCTACCTACCTTTAAGTTTGTTCGATAGTTTTAAAAAATTAAATTATTATTTTAATAGGTATTGCATTTGCACCGGTGTTGTATTTTTAAAATACATATAGGTCATTTATTTTGTACTCTTATATTTTCTACCAAATTATTTCTGCCATGTCTGTGTAGATGATGATGATGATGATGAACTTCTTAGCCCTAACCAACGATTCAAGGACTTATAAATAATCTACAAATCGTCGATCAACCGTTTTGTTTTAAATTTAATCCCAAGCTTATCTCATATGCAGCGAATGCAATGCAATGCAACCATGTGGTGTTCATCTACCAACTTAAAAACGACAGAAATGAATTTGAGAAAAAAATTATAATCGCTTTACATTGCGGCATAGTCAGAAGGTAGGACGTTATAAATTGTTTAGTAAACAGAGATGTATAACGACCAGACGATGTAATTTTCTAAAGAGAGAATCCAGCGTACGCGCGTCGTACGATAAAAATTACATAGTCGAGACGGCGTCGCGTACCAATGAGTGTTCAGTGCCGGCAGACACCACACGCGATCCGGTCGGTGATCCTCGGAATTAGTTAACGTATTATATTTGCGCCAATTGTTTTCTTTTTTCACTCAAAAACTGTGAGTTTCGTGAAACACGTGCAGTTTGAGGTTAGACGTGAAGTGGATTCATAACAGTAAGTACTTTATTCACTAATTCTCTTCGAAGATTCAAGTGTATCGTGAAATGTTAAGAAAAAATGGTTAAATGTGTCAGCGAAACCGAAGAGCATGTGCATTAATTAGATTGTACACATGCCGACGTTCGATGTCCAGTTGTGCAAGCGATTTCAGGCTGAATTCCCGTTACATAAAAGCGGTTACTCCCTAAAATACTCCTAACTGTAATAGACTCTACAATACAAAAGTATGGTTTGTTTTGAGTTGCGTGTTATAAGACTTCCCAACGTCAAATTTATAACATCAAACGCTTTTGCAGAAACTGATTTATGTACTTACCGAGACCAATGCAGTTATGGAGAAGTTTCACGTGTTATTTTTGTAACAACCGGTAGTTTTTACTAACAACTGTGTATTCTCTAATCAATAGGGTTCAGTCAATTCATATCTGCATTGCCGTTACTCGATTCGCTAATTACATCTGTTAACGCTTATGTTAACAATGTTAATTCAATTACAATTGCCTTGATTCACCTAAATACGCTCTCATTCTATGGTTATAAAACATGATTGCTTCCTTCAAATTCATTTTGATTACTTTTTTTTTTTTTTTTTTTATGTAATGGAAGTGGTAAACAAGTATGCAGTTCACGTTGATGTTAAGTGATGACTGCAGCCTATAGACACCCACACAAAGACTGAGGTCAAAATGCAGATGCGTTACCACTCCTGAGGCCTAAGGTGTTACGCCTCTGTGCCGGAAATTACAGGGCCGTACATTACCACCTGACCGGAACACGATAGGTGCCTACGCCCGCGAGCTCCGTCACTGGAGCTCTACCACAAGTAAAGTAAAAGTACTTCTAGTTTTTATTTCACTGCATTGTGATCTGTTGAATACACGATTTCTCCGTCCAATACAATTTGTAGCGACATTAATAATATTATCCAGAGCACTGCATTCGATTTTCCTTGAACAGGTAAATGAACTTAACGTTTTTTTTAACCCGTCGACAATGGATGGGTGACAATACCCCGTGTCTATTGTTAAGAATTTACCAAAGTTGACAATGGACAGAAAATCTTCGATGCATTACAATGATTTATCGTCTATCTGTTCTTTGCTTGTTTTTTTTGAAAATACAACGTCAAGATGTGATCTCAAAACAATGAATGGAGTCTGAAATCTAAAAATTGAATCTATATAGGTACCTACAAATAGAAAAAATCATCTTTGTGTGAACCATAAAGTGATGTTTACTACATAAAGTTTACCAACGTTGATACTATAAATTTACATATTTTATACATTAAAATGCATGATTGCAATCTAATATATTAGTTTATACAACATATTCTACTTATTGTAAGGATGCAGCGGTGCAAATAAAAGATGTTGTTTTGTCCTGCACTCTGATCATACACAATGAATATTTTATATTATTATGTCTAAAATGGTGCACACTACTATTACTAATTATTATATCTAAATAGGTACCTACCCTAATACACCGCCATTATTTTACATACCCTAGATATCTATAGCAACCTACATAAGATATCTGAAACATCAATTGTTTAAATAGAAAGAAAAGCATTTAATTTTATTTTTTTAAAGCTTCGTTCTATTTTTATGAAAATATTATTTTTTAATTAAATTAATAGCAATGAATATTTATGTTAATAACTTTAAATACTTTTTTATGAATAGTTTAAAATTTATTGTCTTTAATTATTCGTACATTTGGTGAGTTATCTTCAACTACTCTAACCACTTTCGTTTTTAACAATCATTACATTTGCGTACAAAAGGATTTAATATTTTTATCGTTATTAAATTTTTTAGCATTCTCAGTAACCAAGTTTCTCAACCTCTTCCAGTTTGCAAAATTAACAGTTACTTATAAAAATGCAATTGTTACGCTTTCATGCGAAAACTGCTTCACCTATCGCCATTAAACTTTGTACACACTCCAGGAGGTGTAAGAAATGTATATCTTGCCAGCATAGAGCGTTATAATTCTATGCTTGCCAGTATCTTGATACCGGGCCAGTAAGGCCTCTCACCAAGGCGGAGAGGAGACATCTCTTCTCATCTTCACTTGACTCATTTCCACTCTAGCTAAGCCCAGAAGAGATTTGGAAATAACTATAAATCGGATTGGTTTATTCAAACACATCTCTTCTCGTATCTCTTCCTCTCCCCTCCCCTCCTCCTACATTTGATCCATTTCTACTCGAGCTAAGCGTAGAAGAGATGTGGAAATAACTTCAAATAACTATAAATCACTATAAATCAGATTGGTTTATTCAAAAACATCGCCTCTCGTCTCCCCTCTCCGCTTTGGTGGATACCGGGCCTTAAGAAAGTCCGCTATTTTATTGTCACGTCAAGCCAGTCACATTAAACGTCGTGCAATTTTAATTAAACTAGATCCGCAATCATTTTGACTACATTGTTATCAATTTCACCGAAGAAGTATCACGCGAAAATCACACGACATACATTGATGAGATTTTGCATGAGATAAAACTTTTAGCACAGAATATCAGAACTTATACGGCGATTTTTTAACAGAATTGTATGAGAATGGATTTTGTGTAATTTAACTTTGATTGTACATAGAGAGTAATAACCCATCTGCGTTGAGCCTTTTATTTTTTATACTTTTAAGAAACGATAGTAGAGTAGAACAAGGA
Organism: Macrosoma leucophasiata; assembly: GCA_036365455.1. Lineage (NCBI taxonomy): Eukaryota > Metazoa > Arthropoda > Insecta > Lepidoptera > Hedylidae > Macrosoma > Macrosoma leucophasiata. The sequence continues at coordinate 17,216,488 of JAWQUS010000021.1, forward strand.
AATGCAGCTAACTAAAGTTAGCGCTCGTTAGCTCATTTCTAGACCTTACTATCCATAGTTTACTGGTTTGGCTAAACTTGGCATAATGCAATTAACAGAGGAATAAGGGTTTTACTCCATTAACTCTGATAGCCCAAAGAATAGAAGCCAGGACCTGTGGCCTGCTACCACTAAGCTACTGAGACAGTTAATATAAAAGCAGCAGGTTCACTGATGGTGTAGGTCCATAGGTCAAAATGCAGACACGTCACCACACTTGAGCTATAAGCTTTATTTTATTCCACAGATTAGCAACAACCTGGGGTGCCTGACCACGGCATTACTTAATCTTTGTGCCACCGAGTAGTAGTGTCACAGTACAAATATGAACAGTATGGAAACTATGTACAAAACGTTCGAAATGGCACACTCACACAAACATGTGCATCGACGCTCGAGTAGCGAGTGACTCACGCTACTGCAACAGCACAGCGAGCACCGCTTAGGGACTTACACTCAAATACTCAAACGTCACTCAATTTTAAGCAACCCTCAAATGAGCGCTATTTCTATCGTTTGAACGTGTTTTATAAAGACAGAAGACTTAAGTCTTACTTAGATTTGAGTGACGTTTGAGTATTTGGCCGTTACACACATATTATAAGGCGTTACTTGAAACATTGATTGACTCACACAGCTTAAGATACTTTATGAGGACGCCTAGAAATCTATATTCTTAGTTGTATTTTGACAGTAACTCATGTGTACGGATTATCATATAGATTAATTCACAAAGTCTTGAAAATCCATCTTTAAAGAAAAATATGATATTCAATTACATTTCCAGATAGATTCGACACGAAAAACGTATTGAGCGCAAGAATATGGTGTAAATGTAAATACTTCTCGAAACATCAATCAATTTTGCATGGTGGTAAGGTCCCTTAAAGGGCCTGCCTGGCTAGCTACCACCCTCAGGTCGTAATCTGCCGCCAAGCGTCTTCGGACATGTTCCGGCTTCCGAGCCTGAGAGCCAGTCCCCCCCCCCCTTAAGAGTCCTTCAGGGCTGGCAGCGCGTTGGCAACTCTCCTGGTGTTGCAAATGTCCATAGGCGACGGTGACCACTTACCATCAGGTGGCCCGTCTGCTTGTCTGTCAACTTAATGACATAAAATAATAATAATAAAAAAAAAACATCAAGGTAGGTCGTGAATTGCTTTCTTACTTCAAACGGAGGCAGAATGTCGAGTTAACATTCTTCGCAACCACTAAGAATACCAATTCCACTGAGTAAGGTTGAGTTAAGGTCGAGATTACGACTAGAATATGGGTGTTAGGGCCTTGTCGATGAGCATGTTTATGTGAGTGTACCGTTTCGAATGTTTTGTACGTAGTTTCCATACTGTTGATATTTGTTCTATGGTAGTGTTCGGCAATATCGTATTCCGATTAGTTAGTCATAGTACTTTATATCACAGAGGCAAAACACCTAGGACTTGTATTTATATTTTCACGTGATTTTTAGTTAAAGTATCAAAAGACTGCAATATCAATGCAAACTGCTCAATTGCCACTTAGACATAAAAAAATCTAGTGTCCTCTTACCACGAATGTAAAATGGTTGATGGTAAAAAAACGAATCAAGCAAATTAAAGTTAATTTAGAATTGCACATAAAACTAACGTACGGTAGGTAATAACCAGTCATTATGTTAATATTGAAATTAAGCGCGAGTTCAACTGGCGTGGGTAATGCGGTGTCGTAACTTCTGGTAACTTCTTAGGGTCGATTGTAGTTTGTTTTAGGTCATGGTCACTATTTAACGTTCGTCGAGATCGACACTTATAGTCAATATTTATTTTGTTTCTATGGTATATATAGTTTTTAGGTTGACGACGTTCGTTTCCGATTTGGGAGCAATAAATTTTTTACCAAAAAGAGACAACAACAACGACAACATTGCTCTTTATTGTTCACAAGGGAAAATACTTACTTAAGACAAGATAATTACGTAAGACAAAAGAGTAAAAAAACCGGTCTTATTGCCAAAAGAGCAATTTCTTCCAGACATCCTAAATAAATAAGGAGAACAAAACGAAAGAAACAAATAGTAGGGTGCACAAGAAACAAGAAAATTAAGTATTACTTACATCATCATTTCAGCCGAAAGACGTCCACTGCTGAACAAAGGCCTCCCCCAAAGAATGCCACAACGAACGGTCCTGGGCCGCCCTCATCCAACGATTGCCCGCGACCTTCACCAGGTCGTCGGTCCACCTCGTGGGGGGCCTGCCTACGCTTCGTCTTCCGGTGGTCACCACTCCAGAACTCTTCTGCCCCAACGGCCGTCAGTTCTGCGAGCTATGTGCCCTGCCCACTGCCACTTGAGTTTCGCTATTCGGTGGGCTATGTCGGTGACGGTTCTCATGCGGATCTCCTCGTTTCTGATTCGATCTCGCAGATAAACTCCGAGCATAGCCCGCTCCATTGCTCTCTGAGTGACCATAGTGAGCGACCACGTTTCAGTTCCGTATGTCATCACTGGCAACACACATTCAAGACTTTCTTCTTCAGATACTGCGGTAAATTGGACGAGAAGATATAACGCAGCTTCCCGAACGCTGCCCATCCGAGTTGGATTCGGCGATTGACCTCTTTCTCGAAGTTGGACCTATCTAACTGGACCGTTTGTCCCAGGTATACATAATCGTCAACAACTTCGAGTGTAGTATCCTCGACCATAACAGGAGTGGGCGTAACGAGGACATTCGACATTATCTTCGTCTTGTCCATGTTCATTTTAAGGCCCACTCGTTGGGAGGCCCTACTGAGGCCATTGAGCATTGTGCCAAGGTCTTCCAGGGTCTCAGCCATGACTGCGATATTATCCGCAAATCGGAGGTGGGAGATGTACTCGCCGTTAATGTTGATGCCGAGTCCGTTCCAGTCCAGAAGCTTGAAGACGGGCGTCGGGATGTGACGACCCCATCGCCCGCTAGCGGAAGAATTCTCTTCTACTGGAAGGGAATTCTTCATCTAGTGCAGTCAGTCAACCGAACAATGGCGGTCAAACCAGGGCGGTAGGAGTATCCGGGATGGGCAGCAGCGTTCTGTGATAAAATTGCCGCCACTGCGATCGCCAACCCGCATGCCAAGCATGGCGATTATGGCAAATCACCCCAAATGCTTCACAACAAAACACAACGGCCCCTAGTCCCCGGTAGCTCCGCTATTCCTGACCATGGTGGTACCGGTCATGGTAACGACGGGGCAGGGAGTGCTAAGAATCACCGGGAGATGCCAGGGTACCACACCCGACGACAACTGGCCCTGGCATACAACGTACGGACACTGCGGACTGACGAGAAAGTCATGGAACTGGAGGAAGAATTGAGCGGGTTACGATGGCACATTATAGGGTTATCGGAAGTCCGAAGACAGGGGGAGGACTCGATAACCCTCAAGTCTGGTAACCTGCTCTATTTCCGGGAGGGCGAACAACTGTCCCAGGGTGGTGTCGGATTCATCGTCCACAAGTCCCTCGTGAACAACGTTGTCTAGATCGAGTGTGTCGTCGAGAGTGGCGTACCTTATACTCAGAATTACCAAACGGTATTCGCTGAAGGTCATACAGGTCTACGCCTCGACCTCTGCACACTCCGATGATGAGATAGAAACTATGTATGAGGACATTTCCAAAGCCATACATAGTTCTAAGACCCACTACGTTGTCATGGGGGATTTCAACGCGAAATTGGGCGTTCGAGGTGATTATGAGCTGAAAGTGGGACGATTTGGATATGGGCGACGAAACATCAGGGGCCAGACTCTGGCTGACTTCATGGAGAAAGAGAGCCTCTGCATGATGAACTCTTTCTTCAAGAAGCGGGAGTGCCGGAAGTGGACCTGGATCAGTCCTGATGGTGCGACTAAAAATGAGATAGATTTCATTATGTCCACGAGGCGGCATATATTCAGTGTTGTCTCTGTGATCAATTCGGTAAAAACCGGGAGTGATCAACGATTGGTAAGAGGCACACTGAATATAAAATTGATATAACTGAAATCCAAAACCCCGAGAGCTTTCAACTCGAGCTACAAAATCGCTTTGAATGCCTGAGCGAGTGCGTAGATATGGACGATTACAATAACAGGTTCGTGGAAACTGTCCGCACGGCGGGGTCTAAGTTTTTCAAGACCCGCGCCACGAATAAAACCAAAAAGATCTCCAGCCCAACTCTCAAGCTCATGGAAGAGAGGCGCGGTATGGTTTTGAAGACATCTGAAGATGCTTTAGTGTACAGGCGGCTCAACAGACAGATCTCCAAGTCATTGACTCGCGACCGTCGGCACTTTAATACTGATAGTATTAAAGCAGCCATAGAGCGGCACAAGGGCTCTAAAGTGTTCGCCAAAGATCTGTCCTTAGGGCAAAGCCGTCTCACTAAGCTGAAGACAGAGGACAACAGAATTATAACTTACCAGCAGACAACAGAATTAACCGTTACTTACATTATATCTAACTAATATAAGGAACTATCCAGAGCACGGTGCAACGACAGCGATGAGTTGAATGGAAAAAAAAACGAAAATGAAAGTTAACAAATCTATAAAGGAAAGGAGAAAATTAATAAATGTGATTTTTTACCATTGGCGACTAACTGAATGAGAATATCCTATAGGAATTGTAATGTTCATGACCCTCTCAATACTGCCTGTAAATGACAAACAAGCATACATTTTGTGTGCCAACATCGTACCTACCATAAAAAGTGATCTCAAATTGTAGAGGTTGATAGAATAAATATTAATGAACTGCCTCATAATCTAATATACATATAATAAAACAGTAAAACGCGCGTGTCTGAACATTGTATATATTTACGAAAAACTAATTGGGGGCGTTGTTGAAATAGTATTAGAACACTTTTCAATAATTTTTAATTTTATTGTCTGTCTGTTTGTCTGTTTGTCCCTTTGTCCAGCCTAATCTCCGAAGATACTGGACGGATTTCCACCACCGATTGAACTATCGAATATGGGTTTTACCAGCTCCCCAAATCATCACTGCATCAAGACCGTAGAAATTGGGTATATAACGCTGAGACAAATTACGATCCGGGCGAAATGACCATGTCGCTTTGTTTTCTTCAGAGCAAAACAAATTTATGATACCGTCCCTGAAAGCGTTGGGCAAAACAAGGGTAAAATGTTTTTCTCCTGGATTTTGGATGGTCCTGGTGGAACAGGAAAAACATTTGTTATCACTGGCATACTTGTAGAGGTCAGGAGGCAAGGCAAAATTGCTATTGCTGTAGCGTCGTGGGGAATTGCTGCCACACTGCTTCCGGATAGCAAGACAGTACATGCCATGTTTAAAATTCCCATATATTTAGAGAGCGCCGAAATGCCTGTTTTTGCTGTGTCATGTAACAGTGATAAGGGACACGTGCTCAAGGATTGCTCTCTGATTGTATGGGATGAGTGTACGATGGCCAATAGAAAGGCAGTTGAGGCCGTGGACAGAACCCTGCAGGACATCCGAAACGCTTCCCGTGGTGACGCGAAGATCGAGGGCTGATGAGATGAATGCTTTGTTGAAACGATCTTAACGAGTTCGTACCTACGCTGCGCTTGACCATTAATAGGAGAGCTCGGCTCGACGACGCACAGCACGTGCTCAAGAATTTTCCGATGTCCTTCTAAGTCTTCGCGAAAGCACTCTACCGGCAGAGAGAGGTGGCTGAGTGGTATCCAGCTTAGAAGAACTCATTCTCGGTGTCTACAGAATCCAAAAATGATCAGGATGCAGCAATTAATAGGCAATGAAGTGGTCTATACCTCCATAAATACTGTCGTCGAGCAAGATGACGCCACACATTATCCCGTTGTATATCGGGACCCGGCATTGGCGAGGCAGTATTTATACCACGCATTCCCCCATACCGCATAACTACACATTCCAGTTCAAGCGCGTACAGTTGAATGTTTGCTTGATGACCATCAATAAGTCGCAGGAGCATACAATGAGCAACTGTACGTCGCTTGCTACCGCGTTACCAGTCCTGTCTCTCTTTACATTTTGGCTCCTGGCAGAATAACTACCAACGTAGTTTATAGGAAAGTGTTGTAAGGTTTGATACCTTTGTACGTATTTTTACTCTTTTGTGTCCGGGAATATATTCCTGCATTATTTTGTCTATTTCCTTCAGCCATATCTTATGACTGAACTCAGCAGGATTCCCATATGACTCCCTTCACTTGCTTCGCTTGCAAAAAAACTTATACTTTTAACTTAATACTAATATATTTTAAAAGTTGTTTGCTTACAATGCAAAAGCGCCACTGGCATCTTAGGTATGTTTGGTGCTGTAGAGCTTTCACGCAGACGACGTTGCGGGCAGCTGCTAGTGCTTAATGTGCACATAATTATACAATATTCGATTCACAAGTAATAAAAGAATACATAATATCATTGGAAGCTCTGATCTTTCTAGTGTCTATTTAGGTTCAGCATTATAATGCTGAAATCGATTCATCACTTATCATCCATACCTCAAGAGAGTAATACATTTCAAGATTCCAATTGTAAATTATCTAAAATAGACCTAATCGACTTCAAGACGTGAATTAAGGAAATTTAATGACGCAACATTTATATTAAAGATAGATCATGTAATGGAGTAAATCAGATATTGATAAGATATGTAACCATTACAATAATTTATTGCCAGTAATAACGATATGTAAATAGATAGTTAAATCGGATCCAGGCTTAATGAAAGATATCTTTATAAGTAAAACATTACGGCTGGCATTATTGGCAGGCCTTAGAGATGGCAAGTGTAGCAACGCATCTGCATATTGACGTCTGGTTTTTGTAAAGATGGCTTTAGGCTGCAGTCATCACTTACCATCATAGCAACACGGGCCACCGGCCGCGGCGGACTGGAGGGGAGTAGCCATAGCGTTTATTACCGATGCAAAACAGTCTGTTATTTTTTCGGGGGGAAATGCGTGCGCACACACGCACACTACAAAAATAGACGATTATTTTCGATTTCCATTACTACGAAACTCACACCTTGATTTTAACAAAATACAGAAACAATTTCACGCACACATTTAAACATCTAGGCGACAGGTATGGGCTCATATGGGCTTGTACTTTGACAGAGGGGAAAGCCTGCATATGGGTCTCTGGACTCCCCTCCGGTGTTGCTCTATGCTTACCATCAATTTTTTATGTTATGAGTAAATCCGTCTAACATTACCAATCGGTTTCTTTGGTGATTTCACGGTCGTGATCCTCGTGATGCCAAATAAATGGGTATTAAAGCCATGGACGTAAAATAATTGGTTGTATATTTTGACATTGGTTGGTCATTAACCCCGACTTCAATTGATCGCCATGATACGGTAAATGGTCGTTACCATGACGTTTTATTGCGATTTAATTTTTATGAACTGTCAAAATTTTGTTTCATTGTTTATACGACGCACGTATAAAGAAACGAGACAAAGCTTTTAATCAGGCGCTTAATAGAAGCTCGGGTCCGAGGATGGTTAAATCCTTTATCTCGGGTTGTTTTGGACTTTTTTCACTTTTTGCTAGTTTTCCCAGTATCTCGGAGTTTGGTAATGTGACCGGAGGTGTCAACAGGCTACCTATTATATGGGCCAAAACGAAATCAAGCAATCGTGGGTGTTTGCATGTCTGCTTAGATACATGCATTTAGCTTTGCCTACACCTTCGGTGATTACGGTCGGGAAGTTACATATTTTTTTTATAATTTCGCCGTGTTCATTGTATCACCGAAAGAGTTAAAAAATCAAAATTAATGATACATTGAGACCAACACACGCTTCAAAAATAGATACCCATGTTACAAATTGCAGTGTGCAATATTACGAAACTGCAGTACCTACCTACTCTCGAAACCGGAATTATAACTAGATTTTAACTTATTGAATTCGAAGGTTAGCCACTTAGACCAGTCCAAAAATATGTCATCAATGTGAGTCGTCAGATAACAGATAACTGCGTAATGTAGTTGTATCTATTACGATAAATTTTACGAAGATAGCTTTATTTACTACTCTATCAAAATGTGTCAATACAACACATTTTTTATCTGATAAGATATATGTATGAATAGGAATTCATGAGCTCCGTCACTTATCACAGAGACATGACACCTTAGGTCTTAGACGTATTTGCATTTTGACCTCTGGTTTTGTGTAGATGTCTATAGGCTTCTATCATCACTTAACATACATATTATTCGCCGCGACCGGTGGGCCGAGTTGCTCTATGGTAGCAGCCAATCTTGCGTTATTGCACTTAGGCTGGGATGCACCACGACTTTTGTTAAAATTTCACGTCCTCTTCTAACTTTTCAAAAGTCTTGGTGCAACCCAGTTTTAGTACTGCCCCATTAGAATGGTTTGACCGCCATTGTTCGGTTGACTGGCTGCACTATTGGAAGAATTCTCTTCCAGTACAAGAAAATTCTTCAGCTAGTGGGCGGTAGGGTCGTCACGTCCCAACGCCAGCAGACCAGCTATTAATAGATTATTGACGCCTAAAATTATAATAGGATTGTGTCTCTTGGTACTTTCGACGAATCACTGCTTATTATTTTTTTTATGTTATTTAAGTGGCAAACAAGCATGCAGTTCACATTGATGTTAAGTGATGACTGCAGCCTATAGACACCCACACAAAGACCAAGGTCAAAATGCAGATGCGTTACCACTCCTGAGGCTTAAGGTGTTATGCCTCTGTGCCAGAAATTACAAGGCCGAACATTACCACCTGATCGGAAGACGATAGTGCTGAAGACTACCATTTAGCGGCAAGTATATTAGGTAATGCGGTGGTGCCTACGCCCGCGAGCTCCGTCACTGGAGCTCTACCACCAGTAAAAATATGTAGGTAGATGTGAACTTTACAGAACCTATTGGCATAAAATCATAAGTTACCTATTTGTGTAATCACTCTGATAACGTGACAGAAACTGATGAAAATACTTGAGAACCTTGTAACAAATATAGAAATATATATTAACAAGTTAATTTAAAAGCTTAATAAATTAATTGAACTTAAGAATTCTACAGTTATATTATAGATGGAATTATTAGGGTAGTCAACCATTCGCATAGGTCCTCAAATGCCTGGCTTTATAAATTTGTTCGAATTATTTAATATATTCCCAAAATAAATCTTTTTAAAATACGAGATACGACGTATACTAGGTAAATCAGAAAATAAGCTGAGTGGAACTTTTTTCTGGTAGGTTTCGGCGACGGAGCTCGACGTTTCGCTGGGCACCGCAGAATTACTTAATCTAAGGAATTTAAAGAAAAACACGCAAAGAAAATTTGACTTCTAGCAGGAAAAAAAATAATTCTTTCCGTTTTTTCCTTTAAATTCTAAAGTTCACTCGCATGTGTTATTGCGAAAAAAAATAGTATATATATAATTAAATCATTAATTTATTATAATGTGTGGCCCCATAATAATTATCACAAAGGCGGAACAACTTGGGTCCTTGGAAATATGACCTACGATTTTTCTGTAGATGTCTATAGACTGCAGTATTCTCTTATCATTTATAAACTGCATGGTTGTTTCCCACCATCATTACATTTAAATGTCATCTTATCTATACAAATAAATAAAATTGTAGTGTCTGTTTGTAATATAAAAATAACCGCTTTTTACTCAATGAATATGTATGTATACACGGTACATATACCAATACCAAAACAACATTTTTTACAATTTTTGTCTGTCTGTCTGTCTTTTTGGGCTAATCTTGGGAACGGCTGGACCGATTTTGACGCGACTTTCACTGGCAGATAGCTGATGTAATCAGGAGTAACTTAGGCTACTTTTATACTTGCTGCGCCCACGACTTCGTCCGGGTAGATACATCATAAATTACACATTCTTTCATTGTGAGGCAATACGAAGTTTGCCGGGACACCTAGTATTCAATATTTTAGTGGCAGATTGACCGCGTTCGTAACCTCTTCCAAATATTTTATCAGTCTTATTTAAGGTTAATTGGTTTAGCCGTTACAATCGATTTACAGTTCTAGATGAACAAATAAAAACACGTTATTTGTAGCAATCCACTTTTTAGGGTTCCGTAGTAAAATCCTTATAGTTTCGCCAGGTCCGTCTGTCTGTCTGTCTGTCTGTCCGTCCGCGGTTTAGCGCAAAAACTATTGAATAGAATAGAATAGAAAAACTTTATTTGTAACAACAACATAATCACTAAAACAAAGAACACAAAAACAAGATTGTTACAAAAAGGTCATCAATTCAGCATAAAGCCGGTCTTACGAGCGGCGCTGGTCTTCCATTGGGGCCGATTTTGTGACATAAATTAACCTAAATTACGCCAGCAAAACGTCTGTCATCTACAATAGACAATTTTTAAAAATTGGCTGATGCATGGTACACGTAACAACGATGTATGCTTTAAATAATATATTATAACAAAAAACAAAGATAACTAAATAAAATAATAGACGTTGTAAGAAATAGTGTACCGTTGTAACGTGTTATCGTTAGTTGCCGTTGCGAACAGTTGTAATGCCATTGGCAATCTTGACATTTGACTTAATTACAATGAAGAAGCTCAATGGAGGGAGTTTTGGCGGGAACCTTGAAAGAGGCGTATGGTGCTCTTATGTTATTTCATTTTCTTGGTGTATTTTTAAGTTATATTGAATAAAATTGGTGGCATTTTGTTTGATATAGGTTTATTACAGTGCCCGTGTATAGTGAAATAGAATAACAGTGCGAAAACACGACCTTTCAGGTTGCCTCCAAAACTTCAACGTAAATGTTCTGGTAAAGTAGCCATCGCTTTACTCGAATAACTTGACTGTAACTCACATGACTGACATATTATACTTGATACTTACTTATCATACTTGATGACTATATTATGCTGGCTTTTACGCAGCTTGGATAAATACGAAGTATCGTTTTACTTGACACTGGCAATATGCGTAATAGCGATGCCATAATACCAAAAAAAAAAAAAGCTCAATGGAAGAATTACAATTTTATCGAATAGTGAAGAAAAGAAAGTGCAAATAAAATAATAAAAGGAAGCAATAATACCTAATAAAAACTATATACCTATCGCAATATAAACCAAAAAGTTACATAATGTATACATGTCCTCAACTACAGTTAAGTTAAATTAATAGAAAAGTTAATTCTGTATTTTGTCCGTGCGACATCATAAAACACTAGTATATAATTCTCCTCCGACTTCTGATGACGAAATATAAACTTTTAAATCGCGTGCTTAAAGCCATGTATACTTTGCAGGTTTCTTATAGGCGGTGGAATGTTATTCCAACATTTCCAACATTTATTGGTACTAGAGAATTTGGCACAAGTATACACCTTAATCACGCCGACAAAGTAGTAGAAGTAAAAACATGAAAAATAAAATTATTTAGGGTACCTCGCCTACATGTAACGCGCGGATATTTTTCGTTTTCTATATAGTGTGGGATATCGTTGGATAGGTCTTTCAAAATGTAACGGGTGTGCAAACATAATTTCTGGATTTAGTTAACTGTTCGTGACTTATTAAACTTTAAAGTGCCAATTTTCGTTTGAGTCAAGTGTCCCCCCCGCCCCCCTTTACCAACTAAACGGTTGTTGATAGAAATTCAAACGTTACGGCAATAGTAGCTACATATAACGAAATTTAAAGGAAAACTATCATACCTAAGTTGGCTTTACAAGCTTGCGAGTAATAGTCAACCAAATGTAATACTTGAAATTTTTTAACAACTCCATAGAACATATTTATACCTATATTTTTTTCATTACATTAATCAAACCTAAAACTACGGAACCCTACACTGCGCGTGGCCCGATACACACTTGACCGGTTTTTTGTAAGAACTTTGTGATTTGAAATAACGCTATCCGCTACTAAACATTAGCTAAAATGTAAAGTTATTCAACCCTAATGACTCGCCCCGGTTTTGCACGAGTGCAATGAATGTTACCTATATACTAACGTTACCCCTTATTCATAAACGTATTTTAGCTAGTGTTGCTAATCTCTCCTTTGTCTTTTTCTATCCTGCACATTTGACAATGCAACTGACAAAGACAAAGCATTCTATAGCTAAAACGTATCTAATGTACATTTATGAATAAGAGGGTTAGTACCTAATTTATGCCAATCACTGAAGACGCAGCTATCGAACGAAGAAAGAATTTTTGAAATCGGTTTAGTAGTTTTTGTGTGAAAACGTTACAATCAAACATACAAAAACACTATTCCTCTTTATAATATTAGTACAGAAGTATACATTAAAAATATAGTCTTGTTAGTCTAAAGATGATTTTCTCCATAACATGCAGTCGATTGTAGAATCACCGACAGCACAAGCTACACACTTCAACCTTTTGTCCTTGTAATAAAGACTTTATTACTGAAATAAATAGATGTTATATTGTCACAACAAAAAACAACACATGGCATGCATGAAGACCACCAGTGATGTTGTTTTTAACCTCACGTGCATTATTTGAATCTCACAGTCCCACAATGACTTCTGTTACTTCAGTTATTTTGGTATTTCCGCCTCGCAATTTTCGAGGGTAGTTATTATCAGAATAATTTAATATAGATAAGAAAAGATAAGATAAGAAACATTTATTTGACACACAGCGAGACACATAAAACAGACATAAAACGTAACAGGTAACAGAGAAAAGACAACACATTTTCTAAAAATTATTACATACCTATACACGTAATATGTGTCTCACGGCTGCCAAAAAGGTGTCCTGTTCAGCAAATGTCAGGTACCTTCATATAAAAGGTACCTGACGCTGGTTTTCAACAGGACCCTTAGTGAGTGAACCACGGATGTCAAATTTATAATAAAGGATAATTGTACTAATACTTATACAAGGTACATACATACGGATATAAAACAGATAATAAGCCATTAAAATAACATACTTAATTAAACGATAAATGTAATACATACTAGTAGGTACAAACAATAATAAATAGATTAATACCAAAGTAAATAAAATATAAGTAGATAAAAAAATATAGCTGTTTCCCGCGACTTCATCTCATTATCTAAATCCTTTCTCAGCATTCTAGCTATATCAATGTAAAATTACATCTCGATCGTCAAAGCGGTTTTGTCGTGATAAAAGCGTTATAGTTAAAAAAATCTTTTATTGTTCACTTTACAAATTTAGATACTTAAACAAAGAATCTAAGACAATTTTGAATCAATCAACTTCATGCTAATTTCCCGAGCCGAACACAAATTAAAGGATTTCCAGTAGCATTGAACAAATTAATACTTACCTGAGAGGGATTTGGTTATGGAAACCTATTGTTGGCTTTGGGGTTTGAGATTGGTTTATAACTAAAAACTCGTTCGTGAGACGTCACTAGTTTCATGATATCGTAACCCTTGTTGTGTCCAAAATCCCGGCTACATGGCAATAATCACGTGTAGAGATGAATGCTCTTTCTTTCTAGAAATAATATTTCAAAAGACGCGAAATGAAGATAGTCAAACCTTAAAAATAACATTTGAAGTTATTGTTTTGAGTGTATTGTATCAATATTTGCCGTATTTATAATGACTCAGTGTGAGATTGAATAAAAAAGTAAATCATGTGACTACTAAATTGTTGTGCTTCTTAACAGAAATAACAGGACCACCCGACCGGAACACGATAGCAATGAACTCTATAGAAATCCCTTAAATGAGTCTTCAGACAATTTAATTTGCAAATAATGACAATTTCACTTAAATTAGAAAACCTTCAGAAAACTATACTAAGTAGATATCAATAGAAGCGTTGATTCAAATGAGTCGATGACGAGACAGTGGACAAAGAGGTCACTTGAGTGAACAGTAAAAACGTCAATGATATATTAGTAAGGAATGTGAAAAGAACTGTAAGAAAATAATCTGTACACTGTACAGTATAATAATTTCAGTTCAAACGTGCTGATATTGGTCTTCAAACTAAGAAAATATGTAAAAAATACCTACTGACAAGATCGAAGGGGCAAGGCGAGAAGAAACACCCAGCGGAATGAATTATGTCTTGAACGAAATACTAGGTTGAAATAGCTCTCTCCCTAAGATGATGTGTGAGTTTAATGAGGATAAAATTTATTTTCCTGCGATATATCAATATCATTCTTTTCAAATATATGCAATACAAAGAAACAGTCCATATGCTGTATTCACTGAATTGAAACCTCCTGAAAAAGAAAATTTAAAGCAAACTCTTTTTCGAAGGGAAATGCTGATCACAGCTCTTTTCTTATCACTCGTCTGGAGTGATTGGTGCATTTTAACTTCCGACTAACTCCTACATACACGTACAGCAAGGGATCATTGGTTAAATTCCCTCACAAACTCAACATCAAAGATCTAAGTGTATCTCCTCCACTCTCCAGTCTTCGCTGAGGTAATACCTTTTAAAAATAGAAACACAACACTACGTGTCGTTCGATCGCTCTTTGACAAAATTGTTCAATCGATTGATTGGTTCAAAGTCTTGACAAAATTGTTCACTATGTCATAACGGCTTAGCAGTTCAAATGACCCATTGGATCAGATTTGAAGATATGGTAATTTCTATTCGAACGATACAAACCAAAACGGAGAGGGGGGTACACAGTATGCTCGTATGAACAGGCTCATAGAATTTCATACGCTTCAAAACGGTATCCTGCATAGGACCGAAATAAATGTTGTGAAAATTTTACTGTCTGAGAACGTTGTAAAATGTAAAATTTACTTACTTAAGTAAACAAAACTGTTCCTTAACGTCGAGTCTATAATGAAGTGCAGAGAGTTCAGATATTTATAGATGAGCCTCCGATGCCAGCGTCCCACTTTAGATCACAGATCAGCGCTGCATATCGATAGGTATACGGTCGCATTGTTCATGATTACTATTTGGATTTAATGTAAACAAGCAATGTTTACAGGTTCAGCCCTAGGTATTTCCGATTCATATATTCTTACACACTTACAAATATTTAGAATTGATACAAATGCTATAAATATTTCTATTAAACTTTCGTACGATTCTCATAGGGATCTCACCCTTTACTTAGCTTTAAAAAAAAATATGACAAGCTGAAATTATGTTGATATGAATATTTGCGTAATTGTTATTGATCTTCAGGAGGCATCACACTCTTTTTTTTCCGACAGGCGAACACAACTCTAAGGAAAAATTCTTGAATGTTCCAGAAACAACTAAAGCTGGCTTTTAATTTAATATTTTTTCACAGATAACGAAAAAACTGATACAAACAGCTTAACATGCCAAGGCATGAAAATTGAGGTAATTTTTATTGAGGCTGTTAGCAATGTAAGATCCTTATCGCTCTCAGTTCCTAATCTGCAATAAAAAAGTGATGGAGTATAAAATATTGACAGATAGTAAACCTCTTCATATCTCGTAAAAATCGTGACACGTGCTACATTTCCCAACACAACAATACACGATAAAGGCATGGACCATATTGCATTTTGCCATGTTTTGACGTATAGCAAACGTCAAGGCCAACTTCGTACATATTTTGACGGTACTGAAGTTTATATTTCGTCGTCATAGGTCAAAACAATAAGAGATGGTGGTATAGCGCAGGTAAACTGGACTTGGATTGGAAGTGATGACACAATGTCAGTGGAGAAATAAGGTAATTAATCAATTGCCACACGTTTGGCTGACGCTTCACGAGATCAAAGGGCTATTCTATTGGCACAGTCCCGCACAGAACGTGGCAATTCTGGTGGTTCTGAAACGGTGCTCGTTGTTAAGGCCCATTAAATACAAACCCTCGAATATACCTGATCATCGTTACCTTTCGTTACAAATATCGTTACAAATTGTAAAATGGATATACTATATATAAGTATCACGATTTTTTTAAGTATCTTAGATTTTGAAAAACATTGTTATTATTATTTTATCTCTTACTCTGTAACTACGGAACCCTACACTGCGCGTGGCCCGACAAGCAATTGACCGGTTTTTCATATAAAATTGCATTAGCCCAACGTATATTAGAATAGAATTTTCTCCACCAACGCCGTAATAACCGTAAAATGAAACAACGAACCAACTGACAATCAAGAAACGTGTCAATTATAAGACTCAAGGAGACTGCGCTGCGCATGCGCCGAGAGAGTGGGCTATACGTGTACATGATAATGTTTAATGCAAATGATCGATTGTTTCTATCGTCAGTAATTTATATTCACCAATTGTTGTTCGTTGGGTTAGATCTCGATTTAGGAACGATCTTCTTTTCAAGATTGTTTTTTCACAGTGCATGTATTTTTCTAGTGTCTGGATACTGGATAGTTCTTGAAAGAACATATTTTCGTAAGGAATTTGTACTTTTATATATATTTTTTAATAATGAATGAGGTCAATTACCTATAAACAATATTTGCTTTAAAAATCGACGCCGTTCCGTTCGCGTCTTTAATTGCGCACGTATAATAATATAATAATATACCCTGTATACCCTCTGTCTGTACCCTATGTCACGCATACACTATGCCCTTGCCCTCTGCGATAAGAACTGTTTTTCATTAATAATCATAGCTATTACAATAGTTGTTACTACCTACTTGTTATATTTTTTTTATGTAATGGAAGGGGCAAACAAGCATGCAGTTCACATTGATGTTAAGTGATGACTGCAGCCTATAGACACCCACACGAAGACCAAGGTCAAAATGCAGATGCGTTATCACTAGGGTTGTCACCTCTCCCGGAATTCCGGGAGTCTCACGGATTCGAGCTCTGAAAATTAAAATCTCCCGTCTCCCGGAAGGAATTAAAAATATACTATATTCTCCCGGAATAACAAGTTGTTCAAATGTAATGACACGCCATGTCGAAATGGCTAAGAGCGGCGTAAATTCTCGGGAGCATTCTTGCAGCCTTCTCGCCACTGATGCCACTACTCGCCAGTGTGTAGCTAGCTGGATTTGTATAAACTGATTTGCGTGCGTGTAGGTACCTACTTTATTTTATTGTCTCTTTCTGAGCCACGTCCGTGAGAGATTGCGTCGTCTTTGTCTCACTCATTTTCGTTCCTCATTTGTTTGTTTTATGATTCATTCGTTCGCTTATTAGTCTGTATCTAACAGCAATCCATGCACTTGTGTCGTATTTTGATTTTAATACAATTATTTCTATGTTGTTATTAATTCAAAATAAAATAAAAAGTTATTAGGTACATTCAATGTTTTTTTTCTCCCGGATTTAGACAGCTAAGAGGTCACCTTAGTCTAAGTGGTAACCCTAGTTACCACTCCTGAGGCCTAAGGTGTTATGCCTCTGTGTCGGATATTACAGGGTCGTACATTAATTAACCTGCTGTCAGACAACTGTCACCTCAGTCTGCCCGAAACCACGGCATTACGGAACCTGAAAAGCGACCGAAACGTCGGGTTCGATTTTAAATAAACATTTAAGTTGGAGAAAGGCTTACAATTGAATGTGGATAAAACTAAAGTATTAGTATTTGAAAGAGATGAGCAGAGAACAAATGCAAGGGTAGTAGTAGATGTAGTGTTAGAGCAGGTGGATGAAATTGTATATCTTGGATGTGCTTTTAGCAAGGATGGTAGGTACACCACTGACATAGAAAGAAGAGTGCTTGCTGGGAATTGCGTGAATGGAGCGTTGGGTAAGCTGCTAGAATCTAAACATCTCAGCCAGCGGGCGCGACTAGCCGTACATAATGCTGTACTTTCTCCAACGTTTTTATATGGAAGCGAGAGCTGGGTATGCAGAAAAGAGCATGAAAGTAAGTTGAACGCGGTCGAGATGAGATCATTACGCAAGATCTGCGGTGTATCACTCACCGATCGCGTTCGTAATGAAGATGTAAGAAAGAGGCTTTGTGTGAATGATAGTATCAGTGTAAAAATGAAAAAAGGCATGCTCCGATGGTTCATGCATATAGAAAGAATGTCGAATGAGCGAATGACTAAACAGATATACAATGCGAATGTGGATGGTTGCAGAGGCCCAGGAAGACCAAGACTGACCTACCATCAAAAATAGGTCGAGTTCTGTCTGATGGTGGGATCAAAAGTCTTAGGAATCGGCGTGCATGTATGAAGAGAATGATGAAAGTAGACGAGGCACGAGAGGTTTGTCAGAACCGGGATATCTGGCGCTCTACACTCTCTGCCTACCCCGTTAGGGACCTGGCGTGATAATACATACATTTTTAAAGCCGAAAACTACTTTTCAAAAGTAAGTATAAACTTTCGGGAATATTTTTTCTAAGTAATACTTAGTGAAAACTGCATTAAAATCGGTTACGTGGTTTAAAAGAAGAAAGCTTAGGAACAGACAAACAGAGGTGGAGAGCGACTTTGTTTTATACTATATTATGTCAGAAAATATGTAATAATACTACGACTATGTGTGATGATGACTTTACATTACTATATTGTTACTTGCTACAAGACTACATAGATTAAGGAGACGTTCCAAAATGTATGAAGCTTGGGCCCGCACCATGTACACTATACTGAGAGATGAAGCATAAAATACTTTATCATTTTCAGCTATTCAAATCGTTTATTAAATCTTCAATTAATTGTCGTAATCATATTTCGAAAACAAGAATGTCATAGTAGCGATATGTCGACATATTGCTTGTCATACAAAAATTACGTAAAATAAATATTTCAGACAAATAAACAACGATTCAAATTATTTTTTGAGTATTTTTCCATGATTCTACGTAATTTTCTCTATCTTTTGATATAGTGTACAAGGTGCGGGCCCAACGTGGAATTCTCCTTTTCTACCAAAAGCTAATTTAATGAATTTGTGTGATAAGCGAACATCAAACAGTAGTGATAAGTTTTTGTTGGCCCTAAGTTATTGTATGCGGTTACACACATCCGCCATTTTTTATCAGTTTTTTTAT
Organism: Macrosoma leucophasiata; assembly: GCA_036365455.1. Taxonomy (NCBI): domain Eukaryota; kingdom Metazoa; phylum Arthropoda; class Insecta; order Lepidoptera; family Hedylidae; genus Macrosoma; species Macrosoma leucophasiata. The sequence continues at coordinate 17,235,486 of JAWQUS010000021.1, forward strand.
TCAGTTCAAATTATGATAAAAATCTGAAATATAATAGAAAATTGGTTTTTGTGCAGGTGTCTTTAGGTGGCAGTCATCACTTAAGATCTTTGGGAATTGTAGCTTGTTTGCTCCCTGCGTTACATAAACAAATATATATTTTCAGTTATCCTATTATTATCAGTACATATTTATCCTATTATTAGCTTTTTAACTGCATTACAGTTATTTTAAATATATATACGTCAATAAATCAGGCGTAAGTATGTAAATTACCGCATCTGTAGGCTGTTGTATAAAGTTTAAAATGTATAGCTAAATATCAAGGATCCTATTCTCATAGCCAACGTTCAATATTACTAAAATTAAAACAACGTACAACGTAACTTTACACCTATATGCCCTGAAGGGACAAGCGAAGACAAATGCATGCATTGGGGTTGCAAACCTACGATTCGTCAGTTTCGTCAATTTCCAAGTACCTAATACGTGGCGATTGATATTATTGAAGAAAAGAAAAAGAGAAATAGAAGAAAGAAATTATCAAGAGAATCAAAAATGTACATTAACTTCTATTCTCTTTTAATGTTACTGTTATAGTTCAAAGGTTTTTAAAACGGTCAAGTACCTACGTGGCTAATACAAAATGACATCATTTGAACCTAGTGATAAATATTTCAAATTAAATTAAAAAAAAACAAAACGGAATTTTGTCCTTTGAACTCCAGAATAAGCCCCTCAGGGTCAGTCAATCGGTAATGGTTAATGTTGTGCTTATTATAAACAGTAAATTCGTTTATTTAACCGCATGATTCGCTTGAAATGATAACGGTTGAATGGAGCATTGTAATGACTACATGAGCGAAATTATTGAGAACATTAAACATGTACAGTGAGTATAATGTATATGCTAGTAATTTTATGAACTGCCTCAGTAGTCTAGTACTACGCTGAGGTCCTGGGTTCGATTTCCGGATCGGGTTATCAGGAGTAGGTTGTGCTATTTTTTATGTGATTTTTTGTTCTCTTTTTTTCTGTAACCAACCCGTGTTTGCTTTATGCACCAAATAAAGTTTTACTTACTAGATAGTGGCTTAAAATCCTTTATCTCTGGTTAGGGCTGGCAGCGCGTTGGCAATTCCCCTGGTGTTGCAAATGTTCATAGGCGACGGGTACCACTTTCTATCATGTGGCCCGTCTGCTTGTCTGTCATCCTAATGACATAAAAACAAGTTCAGTTTTCTTCCATTTTTCGGAAGTTTCCCTGTACCTCGGTGCTTGGTAATGTGTCCGGAGATGTCAACAAGTTCGCCTGTTACATGGGCCAGAACGTATCCTGAGTGCAAGGGAAATACCCTGCAGATTGTGATTTCCTTGCAAGTTTCGAAAGTTTGCGGCATAAACGGAATTATCTTTTGATAGCGTTGACTTAGGAGTTAGATTTTTCACAGCTCTAAACAACAGTAGACTTAGTATTTGAGAAATAGGATCTTAACAGACAGACGGACGGACGGACAACAAAGTGATCCTATAAGGGCTCAGTTTTTTCCTTTCGAGATACGGAACCCTAAAAATAACATTTCTCCAACAAATAGAACAAAAATATTATGAGCACAGGCTAGATAATTAACACTGTTCAATGTAAATAATGCAAATGAATATTATATTATTATCAGAACATTACGTTTCATACAATTTCAATATCGAAACCTTCACAACATACAAAAAACCTTGACCTGACTCCTCAATATAATACGAGTGTTATCGCCATTATTATGGCTTATCTTCTGCTCGAAATTTCTTTTTTTAATTTTGTGCCAGTACCTATCTAAGTATAATAGGTTTTTCATATAACGAAAGCGGCAAACAAGCATGCTGCTCACATGGATGTTAATGATGACTGCAGCCTATAGACATCTACACAAAAACCAGAGGTCAAAATGCATGTGCGTGGCCACCCCTAAAACCTAAGATGTTACACCTCTGTGCCGGAAATTACAGGGCCGTACATTACCACTTACCACCTGACCGGAACCATTTAGCGGCAAGCATATTAGGTAATGCGGTGGTGCCTACGCATGCGAGCTCCGTCACTGGAGCTCTACCACCAGTAAAATGTGAAGAGTTTGATGCGTTGTCACTCCCGAGGCCTAAGGTGTTACACTTCTGTGCCATTGCAGGCCCGTGAATTAGATGCAGGCTGCCCATTAAGCGGCGAATAGATTAGATAATGCGGTGGTACTTAAGCTCCAGAGCTTCGCCACTTTAGCTCTACCACCAGGGAAAAGTTTTTAATGCATACGATTTTAAAATGTCATATAACATATCGGTAAGCCGTGCAAATATTAATCCCGGGACCGAACCTGTAACCCACGGTTCAAATAGTCGTTATACACCGCCGGAGCTACTGGATCGTTCACTATACAGGTTAGGTTTTGTTCAACATTATTAAAACAGACTATAGCTAATTATATAGTGAATTATATGCAATCGATCAATTCGAATCGGTCAGTCCTGTACGTAACCAGTGGAGCGCACTTCCGCGGTCAAACCCTGAAGGTCGGGGATCGGATGACTGCGGTTGACGTGGTACATTGTAGGTATACCATAGAGATGTCAGTTATATCGCTAATAATGTATTTGCGTAATATTGTGTAATGGAAGTGGCAAACAAGCAAGCAGTTCACATTGATGTTAAGTGATGACTACAGCCACACAAAGACCAAGGTTAAAATCCAGATGCGTTACCACTCCTGAGGCCTAAGATGTTATGCCTCTGTGCCGGAAATCACAAGGCCATACATTACCACCTGACCGGAACGCGATAGTGCTGAGCACTACCATTTAGCGGCAAGTATATCAGATAATGCGGTGGTGCCGTCACTAGGGTTCTACCACCAGTTATCATTCCATTTTTTTATGCCCGACATAAAAAATCAAATTATCCCATGTAATTCGATTACGATTTTGCACTTATTCAAAAAGGGGATAATGAATCGTTATGCTACATAATGTTACTGGTGGTAGAGCTCCAGTGATGGAGCTCGTGGACGTAGGCACCACCGGCCTAATTTACTTGCCGCATCATAGTTCACTACACTACTATGAGGCGGCAAGTAGATTAGGCCGGTGGTGCCTACGTCCACGAGTCCTTTATAATAAACAAGCGGCCCGCCCCGGTTTAGTGCGGGTGCAATGTTATGTTACCTACCCTCTCCTATTCATCGTAGCGTGATTTTATATAGCCTAAAGCCTTCCTCGATAAATGGGCTATTTAACACTGAATTATTTTTATATCGAACCAGTAGTTCGTGAGATTAGCGCGTTCAAACAAACAAACAAACTCTTCAGCTTTATAATATTAAGTATAGATAATAATAATATGGTTATAAATAAATAAATGAAATAATATGTTAATTATAAGTATAAAACATATTTAGATAATACAAAACGTCCTCGTTTCCCCAACGGCTAGCCGTAATGTAATACGGCGGTTTAAAAAAAAAAGACAGTAAAGATAGACAAAAAAAAATAATTTCCTTGCCCCCTCCCCAAGATGGCCTCGGTATTTCGAAAATCGAAAATTCGTTAATTGTACGGAAACAAGTCCGACTCGCACTTGGCCGCTTTTTTATATTAAAATATATGAACCTTGAAGATGATGCTGATGATGAATGATCTTTTTTGTAACAGCAAATTTTCCATTATTCCATAGAAATATTAAAAACACGTGCTCTGAAATGCGTATCGTAGACCGTTGCGTATTCGATACGAGTACTTACACGATTGTAAAATTACTGTTGCATTGCGTCTGATTAAATTCTTCTTGTGATTTTCTCACGTGGCTCAATTTGTTATGGCATGTTTTTAGGATTCCAATAGAAAAACGCGACCAAGTGCGTGTCGGACCACGGACAATGTAGGGTTCCGTTTTCAGTTGATTTCGTTTTTAGCTCAGTTAGGAAAAATGGTGTTATTTCGAAAAAATCAATAAAATTAAACAACGATTTTTTGATTTAATTTATTTTCATAACGTGTACTTACTTAATTGTTTTATATTATTTCGCATTAACACATGCTTGTGTAATATATTTTATTTTTAAAGAAAAATGGAAAGAAAAATTTGACTTCAGGCGAGACTCGAACTCGTGACCTACTGGGAATCTAGTCCAGCCGCTCTTCCAATTGAGCTACTGAAGCCCTGCCCGATTTGTCAAATCTTTCCTTCATTGCATTGCTTTATGGTAGCAGCAGCGCCATCTATTACCAACTGTACTTACTTACATACTACTTGGGCCACACATTGATATAATACATGTTGATACATTAAAATTCTACTCAATCTACCAAGTACTTTACTTGACCAAGTAAGCTACTTCTTTACTTGAAAAAAATCACCTGTGACAGACGGACAGATAGACAGACACACGGATCATCCAGAGCCAAATCTGGTAGTAGCGCGATGTTACCACCAAGCATCACACCTTTTGATATTCGATAAAGGTACTTTATTTTTAAATTGAAATGGCATCGCTATTACCTACACATATTGCCAGTGTCAAGTTAAACGAAACTTCATATTGGTAATAAGCAGCGTAAAATTATGAGTAAGAGTCAGTCAGTCAGTCAAAGTCAGTCAGAGTCGCAGTCAGTTATTTGAGTAAAGCGATGGGTACTTTACCAGAACATTTACAATGAAGTTTTGGAGGCAACCCGAAAGGCCGTGTTTTCGCACTGTTATTCTATTTCACTATACACGGGCACTGTATTAAACCTATATCAAACAAAATGCCCCCAACTTTATTTAATACTAGCTATGCCCGCGACTTCGCCCGCGAGAGAATGTATGATTGTTCAGTATCTACCCGGACGAAGTCGTGGACGCAGCTAGTACAAAAGTAGCCTAAGTTACTCCTTATTACATTAGCTATCTGCCAGTGAAAGTCCCGTCAAAATCGGTCCAGCCGTTTCCAAGATTAGCCCCGCCAAACAGACAGACAGACAAACAAAAATTGAATAAAATGTTGTTTTGGTATATGTACCGTGTATACATACATATGCATTTAGTAAAAAGCGGTTATTTTAATATTACAAACAGACACTCCAATTTTATTTATTTGTATGTATGTATAGATGAGGAATTCGTACCTTACATTTTAGGTACGGTTCTTTATGGGAATATTTTTTCCTTCCCCAATTATGGTGTTAGATACCGTAGATTTTAGGCATGCTTAAATTATGAGGATTTCTAACTGACCTATGGATGCGGGGTATGACCGGTTGCCCTGAAGCCTAGTGGAGGAGATAGTTACTGGACCCCTCCGTAAGCTGTCTACTAAGGTACCATCTTAAGGATTTGTAGAAAGGATTAGGGTTACCGGCATTACCATGCCCGGGTAATAGAAATAGAAATAGAAATAGTTTATTTTTTGACACACACACACACACTAGATAAACAAATGATAATAATAATAAAGAAAAAAAAAACTGTAATAAAAACAGAAACAACTTAACACAACTACCGGCATGATGTATGTGTGAGACCAAAAAAATGGTACCTATCTCAGCTGATTGCTGTAGTTGGCACTACAGCGCTGGTGTTCTGATAGGACCACCGTAAGTGGGTACAGGTAATTAAGTAAATTATAAATTAAATCAAAAAGGGAGCAGTAATCATCACCCCTCGAACCCATTTCATATCCACACGACCCTGTTTTCTTGACAGTTTGGTACTTACTTGATAACATTGGTAAAAAACATTTAATAATAATGTGTAAATTATAATTTAAAATTATATATATTAAATAACAATAACAAATATCAGTGTACCAAACAACAGTTTTTAGGGTTCTGTAGTAAACAAGGAACCCTTATAGTTTCGCCATGTCCGTCTGTCTGTCTGTCTGTCCGACCGCGGTTTAGCGCAAAAACTATTAGTACTAGAGACTTGAAATTTGGCACAAGTATACATCTTAATCACGGCGACAAAGTGGTATAAGAATAAAAACATGAAAAATGAATTATTTTGGGTAACCTCGCCTACATGTTACGCGCGGATGATTTTTTTATTTTTGATTTTCATATAGTGTAAAATATTGTTGGATAGGTCTTTCAAAAATGTTGGGGGTGTGCAAACATCATTTTTCGATTTAGTTAACTGTTCGTGACTTATAAAGCTTGAAAGTGGAAATTTTCGTTACGAGTCAAGTGTCGTCGCCCCCCCCCCCTCCTCCCCCCCTACCAACTAAACGATTGTTGTTAGAAATGCAAACGTTACGGCAGTAGTAGCTATATATAATGAAATTAAAAGGAAAACTATCACACTTATGTTGGAATTACAAGTTTGCGAGTAATAGTCGACCAAATGTATTTCACTCGAAAATTTCAAACAACTCCATAGAAAATATTTATTTATTTTTTTGATTACATTTCTTACTCTGTATCTACGGAACCCTACATTGCGCGTGGCCCGACACGCACTTGACCGGTTTTTATTCATGCTCATGTATAAAACCGGGGTTGGAGAAAAATAAATTTCTGCGAGCCGGTTGATGACCAATCAACCGGCTTTCAATACATACATTTAGTAAAGTTAAGTTTTTAAAAGTTATTTTTTTAACTTCTACTTCAAACAAACACGCCAATTTTATTTATTTGTATAGATATGTATAGATAATTCAAAAATACACCAAGAAAACGAAATAAAATAAGACCACCACCTCTTTCAAGGTTCCCGCCAAAAAACCTTCATTATACTTTAACCTTTTGGTAAAATTGGTTTTCAAAATGGTATATTTTTGTGAAATCCTTGATTCCCACTTATGATCGTGCACTCCGCTACATCGTGATCAATTAATTTAGTCCGTTTAGATCTATACGTGTTTTCTGAATCATTGGCACTTTGTTTTAATAGAGACTGTATCACATTTGAAGTAACTTGAAATATACTGGTGGTAGAGCTTTGGTGACGGAGGTCGCGGGCGTAGGCACCACCGCATTACCTAATATCCTTGCCGCTTAATGGTAGTGTTCAACACTATCGTGTTCCGGTCAGGTGATAATGTACGGCCCTGTAATTTCCGGCACAGAGGCATAACACCTTAGGCCTCAGGAGTGGTAACGCATCTGCATTTTGACCTTGGTCTTTGTGTGTGTCTATAGGCTGCAGTCATCACTTAATATCAATGTGAACTGCATGCTTGTTACGATTTCCATTACATAAAAAAAAATCCTCTCCACGAATGAGTGGGTCGTGACGTCCCGACGCCATTCCTTTATTCAGATTAAATTATTATAAACGCTGAAAAATAATTACTATAATTTTTAAGATGGACGGATATGTTCGTCACAGAATTATCCAACCATTCAACGTATCACACAATAACAATAGACAGTGGGCCTGTGGGAACTATACGGCATCATTATAACTATATTATTTAAATAAAATTACAGGAAGTTTAACTTTTGCTGAACGTTGGCTAACAGGATAATTATATGTAATGTAAGTGGCATATAAGCATGAAGTTCACATTGACGTTAAGTGATGACTGCAGCTTATCGACACTAACACAAAGACCAGGGGTGCGACCGCCTATCGACATTGCTATTGTCGTTGTCATTGCTGTCAAAATTTCATGTCGATTTTTGCTTTAACTAAATAACAATAATCGAAATAATCTACCATTCTCGCTTGTTTCTCACCTACGAAAGCAAGAAAAACGATCAGATTATCACTACTGCTTTTAAAGGAGCTACAAATCGACATGAGATTTTGACAGCAATGACTACGACAATAGCAATGTCGATAGGCGGTCGCACCCCAGGTGTCAAAATGCAGATGTGTTATAAATATTGAATTTTATTTTCTTGGTGGTAGAGTTCCAGTGCTAGGTCTCGAGGCCGTAGGCATCATCGCATTATATAATCTAGCTTCCGCCAAGTGATAATGTTCAGCACTATCGTGTTCCGTTTTGATGGTGATGTATGGCCAGGTACAGTATATATATATACATACTTTATTTAATATAACTCAAATATACACCACGAAAATGAAATAAAATAAGATCAACATTGGCACAAGTATACCTTAATCACGCCGACAAAGTTGTATCCAACGAGTAAAAACATGAAAAATAATAATCTTTTGGGTACATACCCTATATGTAACGCGTGAATAATTTTTTTATTTTTCATTTTCTATATAGTGTGGGATGGGTGTGAATGTATCGTTGGACAGGTCTCTCAAAAATGTTAAGGGTGTGCTAACATTATTTTTATTTAGTTAACTGTTCGTGACTTATTAAGCTTTTAAGTGGCAATTTTCGTTTAGAGTCAAGTAGTCTACCAACTAAATGGTTGTTGTTAGAAATTCAAACGTTACGGCAATAGTAGCTACATATAACGAAATTAAAAGGAAAACTTTCACACCTAAGTTGGCTTTACAAGTTTACGAGTAATAGTCGACCAAATGTATTACTCGAAATTTTTGAATTACGGAACCCTACACTGCGCGTGGCCCGACACGCACTTGACCGGTTTTTTTAATTTCAATACCTATTTTACTCGCATGTGTCATTACGAAAAATAAAATATAATTCAAATGTTAATGGCAGCGATGCAGAATTTCTAGATGCATGCTGTTTTTTGTAAATATAGAAGTAAGCATATACCTATAGCGTAGGTATAAGATACCTATAGCTTAGTTTAGTTGTAATTTTTTGCTTGTAAATATAGATTTTAAAATAATTTGTATGTAAATATATTCAAATGTCAAAATAAATACTACCATTTAGCGGCAAAGAGAATAGGTTATTCCATAGTACCTACGCCCTCGTAATTAAGATTAAAGGTTTAAATTGCCCACTACACGCAATTAGCGAGGACTAAACTCATCAATTGACCCCGCCAATCTAGAACTAGTTAAGGAACTTAATTAATTAACCCATTTAGTATAAGGTTGGATGTTAGCACAAACAATTTGCGATGAAAAATATACTCAAAGTCTAAAACCTGTATTACCCTCAACAAGAAATATAACAAACTAGCTGACCCGGCAAACTTCGTATTGCCTCACAATGAAATAATGTGTCAAAGGTTTGATAGATACGGACTATTTGTATAGGAAAATGAAATTAAATGTAAAGATTCCCGTGGGAATGAGTGATTTTCCCGTAGTAAAAAGTAGCCTAAATGTTGGCTAGGCTTAGTATCTATACACCACAAAAAGTTTCATTCGAATCCGTCCAGTATCTTCGGAGCTTAGCCTGGACAAAGGGACAAACAGACTGACAATTTTTTTTAAAATCATTGATAAGTGTTCTAATACTATTTTAACATCGCCTCCAATTAGTTTTTCGTAAATATATACAATGTACAGCCACGCGGATTTTACTGTTTTATTATATGTATATATATTATATGTATCCTAAGGTTGATCACCTTAGGAAGGAAATTTCGGCTTATTTCGGGTCTGTAGAGCGTTATCTCTTCCGCAAGTTACCTACGTGACATTTGTCGACCATTTTATCAAATTTTGACCTTTACCGGACTATCAGTGCTTACGTAGGCAGTGTGCTGTGGAGCAGAGACAACGCTCTACGAAGTCGAAACTAGCCGATTGTCTCTTTCGTAGGCGCGATGTGCAATTTCTTGTCCAGTTCTACGCATTTCCTACTGTACACGATATGAGCACTTTATGGAATTGTAATAAAATATATATTCGATTGATTTCGGAAAATAAGAGAGTGTCCTTACTGATAATTCATACATTATGACATATTTATATCTAAGTACCCACAGTTCGGTAGTTACGTATTTTAATGTAAATATCATAATACCACATTGTAATAGGTGCCTTGAAAACAAAAACCCTACATTTGGTAGCTCCATGTGGAATCTGTATTAGAGATACCGAATTTCATTTATTCAGACACAGAGATTGAACCCAGGAGATCAGGCGTAGCAGCAGTGACTTGCTGCTACCAATTCAACTGACTAACGGCCGAATATTTAAGCGTCACTTAATTTTAAGCAACCCTCAAATGTAAGCTATCTATGTCGTTTGATCGTGTTTTATAAAGACAGAGGACTTCTAAGTCCCACTTAGATTTAAGTTTCTTTGTAAACGTAACCGGTGAATCGTGGGTGTAGGCATGTATGCTTGAATGCACGCATTTAGCTCTGCCTACCGCTTCGGGGATTACAGGCGTGAAAATACGTTTTTTTGGATTTAAGTTACGTTTCAGTATTTGACCGTAAGCAATTATTTTTTGCAATGAAAAACATTGTCACTGACACTCTCAAAGGATATGTATGTATGTATGTATCTTCACGCCAGATCCCTAACGGGGTAGGCAGAGAGTGTAGAGCGCCAGATATCCCGGTTCAGACAAACCTCTCGTGCCTCGTCTACCTTCATCATTCTCTTCATACATGCACGCCGATTCCTAAGACTTTTGACCCCACCATCAGACAGAACTCGACCTATTTGGTCATGGTAGGTCAGCCTTGGTCTTCCTGGGCCTCTGTAACCATCCACATTCGCATTGTATATCTGTTTAGTCATTCGCTCATTCGACATTCTTTCTATATGCCCGAACCATCGGAGCATGCCTTTTTTCATATGGATATGTGCTTGAATAATGACAACAGAATCAAAAGACTCATGTTCAAACATGAAAAAACTAGAGAAAGTATTTGATTTTACCTACAAAATAGAAAATAAGTCGTTCGTTTACAAGCATTCAGTTCATCATATTTGAGAACGATGACTAATTTTATTTTAAATTCAACCGCACCCTTTACCGAATGCACTTCAAAATATTGGCTGCAGTCCACTCAACAATTCAACCGCGAGCCACTCAAATAAATCTGGCTCTATAAATCTCATTCGCTAAAGATTTTAAACCATTTTAAATCTTCCAGGTTCCGGACCTCGATATGGAAGCTAAGAAAGAAATCAATTTGGACTCGGTACTGGAGAGTCTGGGTCCGTATGGACGATACAACTTATTGAATTTCGTGCTGCTACTCTTCCCGGTGCTGCTGAGCAGTTTCTACGAGTGTGGCTTCATTTTCGAAGCACAGGAACAGATTTATAGGTGAGTTTGTTTATTAAAACTAATAGATATAGAATAAAAGTAGATAGATTCTGATAGATAAGGTAATGCGATGGTGCCTACGCCTTCGAGTCGACCTCTACCACCAGTAAGGGAAATGTAGTGAAAAAGCCTATATTACCTACATTACCGTTAAACCATTTTAACGATAGGGTTATCTTTTTAACATGTATAGATTGTGTATCGGAAATAGATAAAATGTTATCTATGCGTTTTGTATGAATGATGGATTTGGGATGAGTCTTGAAAAAATGTATCGATTTATCTATTTCGTTCGTTTAGTATAACTATTCAGCATTTTAATGGACGTACGTACGGGTTTTGTTTTGAAACGGTACTAGTATACTTCACCGGGTATTCACAGTCTGAATGAATTTACATAACTGCGTAAGAGTAGAGTAAGCCGGCCAACCGTCCCGGATTCTGCGGGACTGTTTCGTAATGGTGGATGTAATCCCGCTTTGCAAGAATTAAAAAATAGTCCCACAAAACGTTGGATGCGTCCCGCATGTCCCGCATTTTTTTTTTTTTTTTTTTTATGTAACGGAAGTGGCAAACTAGCATGCAGTTCACATTGATGTTAAGTGATGACTGCAGCCTATAGACACCCACATGAAGACCAAGGCCAAAATGTAGATGCGTTACCACCCCTGAGGCCTAAGGTGTTATGCCTCTGTGCCGGAAATTACAGGGCCGTACATTACCACCTGACCGGAACACGATAGTGCTGAACACTACCATTTAGCGGCAAGTAAATTAGGTAATGCGGTGGTGCCTACGCCCGCGAGCTCCGTCACTGGAGCTCTACCACCAGTAAATTGAATATATATATAATTGAATGCATTGACGTATTATGCCTATTTTTTTTCTACATAACCACACCGTCACACACATAAATAAAACATACACTACACTAACACCCACACACACATGCGAATAACAGCGGAGCATCTACGTATATCAACACACATTGTGTGAATTCGATTGAAAACTGTAATATTAATTTTTCGCAATAACACATGCGAGTGAACTTTAGAAATTAAAGAAAAAACGGAAAGAAAAAAATCGATTGAAATCTGTTTGTGTGTGTGTGTATGTGATCGCTTTATTCCATTTTGCATTTTTGTAAAAAAGTGTCACTCTAATGATAAATACTATTTTAAAATAGATGACTCTAGTATGTAACTTTTGTGTTTTTATGTAATTTTGGTACATACGTATACTGACAAAAATTCATACTTCGCATTCACCATACCCTAGCTATCCACAAAAAGTCCTGCAGGCTATCATCAGAGCGTTGACTGCCTTAGAGTAGAGTCCACTGCGGCTCCGATCCTCGGCTTAGTGGCTGTGCAACTTTCGCTCATCGGTTGTTCAATTTTGAAACAAGCCCCAATTCATCCCAAAATGTATCGTTATTTAATTAAAAAACCTCTCTCTTGTTGATTTTTTATGTTACATGAATCGATTATCAAAAATTATGTTATCTAAACTTACGAAAGTGTAAAGCAAGCGGGAGGCTTATACGTGCTAAAATTACGAAAAATACGCCGTAAACTAGTCAAATAGACAGAGGAGTTAATAATATAATAATAATTTAAATATATTTATTGACAAAAATCTCTTTTACATTATCGTGGTTGAGACTTCCCAGTAAGTTATCAAAGATACTTGAGTTGGGAATGTCTCGCTACTTCCCAAGTGGGTAACAATAGATTTTTCTATTTAAAACTATGTTATATTATAATAATAATAATATATGTTATATATAAATAAATACAAGTTAACGTAGATATGATAAGTTAAGGTTTTTTAGTTTAAGGTATTTAGTGTGTGTGTGTGTGTGTGTGTGTGTGTGTGTGTGTGTGTGTGTGTGTGTGTGTGTGTGTGTGTGTGTGTGTGTGTGTGCGTGCATGTTCGTGTGGGTGTGTGTGGTGTGCGCGTGGTGTTTTTTTGGTGTTGATAATATTCTCCAACTTTGTACAGGTTTATTTTGATTTTAGTACTACTTTAACCGGATTAGCAAACTTTCAGGACTTTTAACTTGGAGTTATAATGCATTTCATCTCTGCCATCTCCGGTAAATAGGTACAGACATGATTGTAGAAATTAAACTTGCGGATTTTCTCGTTCGGTCGCTTTCCAGCTACCGGGAAGCTGGAAAGTAGTAGTAGTAGTAGTAGCTGGAAAGCGACCGAAACGTCGGGTATAATGAGAAGTTTGGGAGTGTCGTATACGCGAGAAAATCCGCAAGTTTCATTTCTACAATGTATGAAGCTCGCGAAACCCTGCGAAAACGTTACAGCCATGATATTTAAAATTTAAACTGATCTCATATATCCTCTTTAAGATATCTCAACAAGCAATCATTCCATTGCAGACGCGTGAGTATCATTTTAATTTGAATGCTGATATGACTAACTCATGTCGTGCATGTTAAGTGATAATCAGATAACGTTATCGTGCGTTGTCTGTAACTGATATTATCTCGATCAATATAATAAAAAAGAGCTTGATATTAATCCATCTACAATATTTTATATATCCATCTTGATATTAACCATCCAGACGTCAAAATGCAGATGCGTTGTCACCCCTGAGACCTAAGTTGTTACGTCTCTGTAATAATATATCTTTTTTTTATGTATTGGAAGTGGCAAACAAGATGACTGCAGCCTATAGACACCCACACAAAGATCAAGGTCAAAACGCATGTGCGTTACCACTCCTGAGGCCTAAGATGTTATGCCCCTGTGCCGGAAATTACAGGGCCGTACATTACCACGGACCGGAACACGATAGTGCTGAACACTACCATTTAGCGGCAAGTATATTAGGTAATGCGGTGATGCCTACGCCCGCGAGCTCCGTCACTAGAGCTCTACCACCATTGAAATATGTACGAGGCCATACATTACCATGTAACCGGATGGCGCTGAACACTACCATTTGGCGGCAGATAGACTGTCTCGTGTCTACGCCCACGAGATCCTACAATAGGACCCCTACCGCCAGTAAAGTCAGTATGAGTGAGTGATAAACAGATTACGTTATCGTACGTTGTCTCTGCCTGATATTATCTCGATCGATGTTATTAAAAAGTGCTTAATATAAATACATCTACTTCTTAGCCGCATGTTGTTAAATTAGTAAGTGAATGTTCCAGTATCGCATATATTTTTTTAATTTTCCGTACTCGTAATTCATCAGCATTTGAAATGAGTTTGGGACAAAGACATTATATTAGACCCGCAATAGCCGCTAAGCGGTCCCTTCAACCGAGGGATGACTGTAGGCAGCAACGAATCCATTTGGTCGCCGCGTGCGTTGGTATATTTAAGTCAAAATAAACTATTTAATAAAAACCGAATTATTCCATATTAAATTTAACATTTTATAAAAAATAATAATTACATTCTTTATTTTCGCACAATTTTTCACCCCACAAAAAGCCGTAGAAACAAATGTTAAAGTAAACGCTTGTATTGTCAGTGTACTGATAGAAAATAAATATCGATGATAACTCTAAAATTCTTGGTATGACTAAAAGGTAATGTTAACGATACTAAACACGGCAATTGCTAAGGAATATAAATCCTCACCTTATCCATTAAAAGTGTATTGAACGCCAAAGCTTTTTATTTGAAGCTTCCCAAGGCAAAATTTCTATTAGCAAAACACAATAAATAAATTTTAACCCAAAATAGATATTGATTGAAAATCTTTGACAAAAGTACAATTTCAAAATGCAGTAAACGAAATTTTAAAAAAGTACAAAAGTTTGGATGGGCTGCTGACAATCCCGCCACGGAATTCCTAGAAAACCCGACATTTGTGTGAAAAGCCGGGATTAAAGCGAACTAAAACTTATGCACTTGCATTATATTAGCCCCGAAGTTATACCACTAGCCAGATATCCTTCGGGAACGGGCCGAAATGCCGAGAAAGGAGCTTTACGACGCACCGAGCGACCAACTTTAACATCCCGGGATCCTCAAATGTAATTGTGTGTCAAAAAGTTGATATTAACTCGGGGATTATAAATAGTTTGGTTTTGTCTAGTGTTTCTTTCTCTTCCGTTTTTTTATTTATTTATTTGGGGTTTGTTTACGTGTGAGGATACATGAAGAAAATATTTGATTATAAAAAAAACAAGATCCGAACGCATTGAGAACCTCCTCCTTTTTTCGAAGTCGGTTAATCGTATTCTATACTTAAATCGTTTAATGATGTCTTATTGCAATTTAATTTAGGCGCCGCCAAAATGTTATTTCATTTATCATAGATCACAGCGCGTATGAAGAAACGAGACAAAGCTAATAGCGATTCAGTTGAGGTTGACGATAAAGGGTCATGGGTACGGCCGCTGTTAAGTATTGGGGGTTAAATGACATCCCATGAATAAAGGAACTGAAGTTTATCGTATCTGTTGCATAGATAAACCAGTACTAGATAAACTAATTGATGAAAATGGTCCAAGACCGTTACCCCGAGGCCATTGTAACGGATAATGAAAGGAGATTTTCTATATATGTACTTTTGAATGTTTTATTATTTAAATGTTAAAGAAATATTTTTAGTATATTCTTAGGTTTTCGCGAGCTACACTCATTGAAATAAAACTAGTTTTCGGAAAACAAACTACAAACACTATAGAATATCGAAGCAAGGACTTTTGTTAATCCCTCAGGCCGCGAGAAAAATATAACAATTGATTGCTTATTGTTCTCTGACCCGATCCATTGCGGCTTCAAGGCTCACAACAAATATGGATGATGTTGGTATTGTAAGTTCCTTAAAGAAATATCATTTTTCTTTCAGATGCAAAATAGATGGCTGCGAGGAAAGATACAACGACACATCATGGCTCCAGTTCGCTATACCCATGGACCACGACAAGAACCGACCGCAATCCTGCGAGAGATACGCACCCATCAACGGCACCCTTGACCAGTGCGTCCCTGAAGCATTCTCCACCAACAAGACCATACCGTGCGAAAGTTTTGTCTACGAAGAAGGACGGTCTTTTGTCAAAGAGGTTTGTATTCTTTGCAATCTTTGAAAAAGAAACAATGTTAATAATATAAGTAGTTGAAAAAAAATTGGAATAGGGCTCTGGTGGTATTTATTCAGCTTCCAATAGCAAAGCTACAGATGTTAACATCATATCTTTAATTACGTAATTACACCGCCACTAGAGCGAAATGATCTTCGCTGCCGTGTTGGATTGATGGTTATAATATACTTTATAATAACTGGCATATACACTTACCCCCTTATTCATAAACGTACATTAGATACGTTTTAGCTATAGAATTCTTTGTCTGTTGCATTGTCAAATATGCAGGATAGAAAAGCACAAAGGAGAGATTAGCAACACTTTAGCTATAATACGTTTATGAATAAGGGGGTTAGGATCATAGACCATTACCTAATCTATATGTCCTTAAATGGTATTTGATCAGCACTATCTTGTTCCAGTTAGGTGGTTATGTATGGCCCCGTTATTACTATCACAGAGATAATACAACTTATGTCTCAGGAGGCGGTAACTCATCTGCATTTTGAACTCCGGTTTTTGTGTAGATATCTATAGGCAGCAGTCATCCATGTGAACTGCATTCTTGTAAGCCACCTTCTTTACATAAAAAATGGAAAATGATAAGTACGTTTCATAAGATTCAGGACTCCAACTAGTACCCGAGTCTTTAAACCGGAAACTTTATTAACATTATATTTATTATTACTTGCTGCTCCAACATTTATTCAATAATTGGTCGAAACCTTCAACATATTTTCATCATTCGTTAAAATTCTACTGATGTTCTGCAAGACAATAATCCTATTGTGTAGTTTGACAATGGTGCTATTGGAAAAACAGCATCAACTTTCATAAAATACTTAGTTACATATTCTCACGATGTTTATTTGTAATCTAACACATTTAAAAAAAAATGTTATTCCTCGAGTTATAAGTTTCGATGAAAAACATATTTAATTCATAAATTAGTGTACAGAACTCAAACCTTATCAAAATCCAGCATTTCTTTAATTTTGGATTTGTTATTGCCATACTCGTCGTGTTGCTACATCTGAACCTCGATTTTCATATTCTGAAATTAGTGAACAGACTGATAGCAATTTAAACTTGCATCTGACTTGCAATAACAAAAAACTACAATGCGGAAAAACATTTTGCTATCTAAAAAAGAACACAGTAGGTACATTGAGTAAGCATTGATTTGAGTTAAAAATTGCATCAAACGATTAAGAAATTAACAAATATTTATCTTCCAGTTCAATCTAGGCTGTCAAGAGTGGAAACGAGCATTGGTGGGCACAGTTCACAACACGGGCATGTTCGTAACGATGCTGTTTACTGGGGCCATATCTGACAGATATGGGAGGAAGGTGGCTATAGGAGTTGCTTCGTGTTCGAGCTGCATCTTCGGTATCATCAGAGGCTTTGCTCCGGATTATATCACGTATATGGTCCTACATTTCTTGGAGGCCGGATTCGGTGGAGGATTGTATCCGTCTGCTTATGTTTTGGGTGAGAATTTAAAAGCCTTATAAAATAATGTTTTTTAGAATTATTTTACACCTTAAAGTATGCAGAATGAACTGTTTTGTAATTTTGTGAGAAGACATTATTAGTTTTACAACAACTATTGTCAATTTTGTGGCAGGGCTTTCTTTACCATGTAATTCTGCAAATTGATTTTTTATCAATAACTAAAGAACAACCACTTTTGTATTCTAGACATACGAAACATCTTTAAATATTCAACTTAAAAATATCGTAATAAAGTAACTGCCTAATTATTGATGAATATAAATGAAGTTACTAGTAAACATTGTATGGTAACAGTAAAGTAACATTATTAGTTAAGCAAGGTCTATCAGATACGCCTCTTCTTATCAAACAATGAAAACAACTGTACACATGTGCTATGAAAGTTTCGTCTAATAGCTAATTCGTTTGATTATACTTTTGATTGATTGATGTTATTTTTGTATGAAAATGTCCATTAAATATGTGTCATATAGTTTATTAATACCTTTTTAGACTGTGTTTCAACTATCAAATCAACATACATTTTCAAACAACAACAATTCCCGCAATGAATATTTACGTTTCGTGAAACAGAATGGAAATGAAACCATAAAATCACACTGAGATTGTTTTGTCTCAGTTATTTCGCCCAATTCAAGGAAACATTCGTTTGAATAGACGAACTGGTAGAATGACTGACAAAACACAAAATAAAGCACTTGACGAAGAGAAATGTAATAATAAAGCAAACCAACTTTTGCTAGGCACGCTTTTTATTTCCAACACCCGTGTGAATCAGGGCAGTCATTAGAAATTCAGCCATAGCCATATTTGACAAACCCAATTAATTTGTTGCAGCTGTCGAGCTAGTTGGCCTCAAGCAACGTGTCATTGTGTCCGCCATGTGCAATATGACCTTCGTCGTCGGCGTTGTTATCCTGGCCGTCCTCGCCTGGTTCATCGATAACTGGCGCACTTACATCCTCGTCCTCTACAGCCCAGCAATCATCGTCGGTCTTTACGTCTGGTTCATGAACGAAAGCGCCAGATGGCTTCTGAGCAAAGGCAGAAAAGACGAAGCTATTAAAATTTTGAAAAGCGCCGCAAAGATAAACAATATGGATCCGAGAAAATTAGATCTAAACGCATTGAGTGATCCTTTGCTGAAGCAAGACACACAAAACATGGATAAGAAATCTCAGTTTTCGAAAGCGATAAGATCGTCTATTATATGGAAGAGACTATTGATCTGCTCATTCCTCTGGCTGACTTGTTCGTTGGTTTACTATGGACTGTCAATTAACTCGGTGTCATTGAGTGGGAACAGATACGTTAGTTTCATGTTAGTGGTAGTGGTGGAGATTCCCGCGTATATAGTGGTTGTGGTAGTATTGGATAAATACGGAAGGAAAAGAACTTTAATTGTGAACTACGTGTTGTGTGCTGTGACAAGCTTGCTATTCGCTTTTCTTCCGAAATGTAAGTAATTTGCAATTTTTTGGGCGTACCTTAATTAATTGGATTCAAATTTTATAATCCTTTAGCTGAAGCCTATGAACACGACAACTCTGTTTTGTTACGAGGTAAAAATGTCTTCTTCTTCAAATAATTATCTGAGTTCTGACTGTAGTAGGTACTTTGTGGTACTCTATAGTCATTATGAAATCACTCGTTAAAATAGTAATCAATACCGTCATACTTAATAAACTTTACAATACAGGTATGTATGGGTACTGCTGCTACTGCTACTGAAACTACGTTAATACAGATATTAGCAGTCTTAAATTTTAGATAGGGATGTTAAGTAATTGCTACCTTAGAATGGATTTTGCGAAATATGACTCGGAATATGAATTTTTGGGGTTGACAGTATGTATTATACAGAAACAACAGGGGGATATAACCGCTTTCGCAACCTTATGCGATCAACAAATATTTATTTTAACAGTATCTAACCTTTACGAAAGTAGTTTCAATAAGTACATACATCACTTTGCTTATTGCTCGAATTTTAGTTTACGAGTAGAGACTAGTACGGTATTAGTATTAGTGTCATAGATAGGTAATATTGCACCCGCGCAAAGCCGGGGCCGGGCTTCTATTATATGTAAAGATATAAACATATATCTTTACAAGATATATATTATAAACAACCTGTTCTCAAACTTAGAGCATACTGACAATCTCAGCTTCCGATTGTTTTACAATTCACAAACATCGTACCATAACACCAAAAAAAAGTTGTTAATGACAGTGTAAAAAAGTATCATCTAAAATTAATTGCTGGACACCAACAAACAAGTGTTTACTACAATGTCACTATACATGTGCAATCGTACTAATTACAGTGCAAACAGCTTCAGAGATAATAATTAACAGGATTTTTAAGCGTTATATATTTGACTGAATATGGTTCAGTACATCTATTTTTACTAAAAAAAATGTTATCTTTATCATGTAGTGAAAGGGTCGAAGTTAAATGTTAAGTCTTACAACCACTCCTGCTGCATTGGGGACCTCTTTGCCCCGAACGAACCCAGGGCCCCATATGGCGTCCTTAAATCCCTGGGTCGGAGAGTAAGTGTTATTGGAATTTATCCATATTTCGGAAAGCTCGGTGTTTGGTAGCCTAGAATTTGTCAATAGGCTCGGCCCCTTAATCATCCTATAACCAGGGTGAGACTCGAAAAATGGGTGCAGAGAAATAGATTTGAGTGAGATATCACGAAAATAATATATTTTTGTTGAATGTTCCATTTCAACCAAAATGCGGCGCTTGATCAATATATAATCGATCCGTATCACCGGTATCTCGACAACACTAACAACCCGTCTCGGTTTTAACGCCAGTGTCGCTTATTACATAATAATATATTATGTATCGATATTTAATCCACTTAATTTTCTGTTACACCTATTTGTGTTCATAGGCGGACTTTGGGAGACGTGAGAGCTATAAATTGGACTATTTTTATTTCTAACAGCTCCTTCCATACCACCTCTGGCGACGCCTATGAAAACATATACATATTATATAAATAAATCATCCAATGACCGAGTACCACTAGTACCACGATTTACGTAATTGTGATCGAATTTTTGTTCATTGCCATGTGGTCCCATAAAAAATGTAATTTGTTTCACCCAGTTCTTTTATTTTTCGAACATTTTTGTTACCTTGGACGATATAATTTTTATAAGTTGTAATAATCAAATCAGTAATGTCTTTGAATTCTTTTTTAAATATGCTGAACCCCAACATATAAGCGCGTGTCACACCGCGACCCAGTTTACGCTGCATTATGAAATGACGACACGTGTAAAGGAAGCACAGATATTTTATTTATGAGTACCACTTTCACAACTTTAAAAACAATTCTCCAAGTGAATACGTAGGGTTACTCGCAACCATTGTATGTATGTTTGTATTAGTCCTGTGCCTGTACCCTGATGGGTTAAGCAGAGCGCGTGGAGCAAATATCTCTGATCATGCACACCTCTCGTGCCTAGGCACGAGAGGTGTGCATGATCAGAGGTGTCCCGATGTCCACATAGCAACCCTAGGGTTGCATTATCTAGACATGTTTGGCTTTTTGGGTCGTTAGCAGCCAAATACCAATGGGCAACCTGTCTGGCTTTCAGTTGGTCTTTTATTTGTACAAAATCATACCTATGACGGAAATCAAAAAGGTGTATTGAAAATAAATAAGACGATGTTCGACTTTTGCGCACAGAAATATAATAAAATTCGTAAGCTATAAACAGAGCTGTGTAGATGCAAGAAATAACTGATAACCTGCCTGAAACATGATAGCGCCAAACATTGACATTTAGCGGCAGATAGATTACTTCATCACTGTACCACTCCACTAAAACATTTCATTTCTAGACATCTAACGAAATCTGACCCAAAAACAAATCATATCCAAAAACAGAATTGAATTTGCCAAATACATAATAACATTTGTGATGTCCGATGAAACAGATATAAACGCGATCGATCATCCGGAATAATATCCTAATTCCGAACTTTTATGAATTGTCCGGGCGTCGGGACGTGACGACCCCATCGCTCTCTACTGGAGGAGAATTCTTCCACTAGTACAGTCAGTCAACCGAACAATGGAGGTGAAACCATTCCAATAGCATCCGGCGATAGAACTACTGCCACGCGTACGCCAATCGGCCTGTAAAACGTGGCAATTATGGTACCTAAATTCTCCCCTAATTACGCTCAAAACTATTGTTAGCGTCTTTGGGGAAGGCCTTTCGGTTGGAGTGATGATGATGTGATGATAACGTACAATAGACATATACATTGCCTTCATACGCATTATGAGGTTAGCCGCCATGCGGCTAGCCGTACGGATGACCGCGGGATGCGGTTGCAAACGCGGCCAGCCGGATCACGGCTATCATGGGCAGCCGCCTTCGCAACCGCAACGTGCGATTGAAGAACCGTTGAGATTTGCAGCCATATCGATCCATTTCAAAGATTGACATGGAGATGTGGACGAAATTGCAGCTATTTACTACATTTGCAAATTGCTAGCCGGGTCTGGATTTCGATAATATTTTTTTCGGTATCGTATTCCATATCAACCTTCTTCTTCTACATAATTTTGCTTGCGGTCAGCCGGACGGCTAGCCGCATTGTGGGTAACCGTATAGTGCATATGTATATCTCTGTGATGGTTATTACCACACATTACCATCTAACCGTAACATGACAATGCTGAATACTACCACTACCAAACATTACCATTCGACGGTAGATAAATTCGGTAATGCAGTGGTTCCTACGCCCTCGAGCTCCTACACTAGAACTCTACCTCTGAAAGAAGTGTTTACCAATCTTAATATTGACCATAGAACTTCTAATGCTTGCTCGTTTATTTATTAAATTCAAGTGAAATTTGTTTATCTGTGTGTTACAACTAGTAAGTGTCTCTCGACACAACCAACATGATAATTTCTCTAAACAGATTCCGTTTGGTGTACACAGCGGACTGGTGGTCCATTGCTCTCTACCTGATCGGCAAATGGAGCGTCACATTGGCCTACAGCTCCGTCTACATCTACGTGTCGGAGGTCTTCCCGACAAACATGAGACAGACTTTGATTAGTTTCTGTTCTACTGCAGGCAGGATCGGCTCTTTGATTGCGCCTTTGACGCCACTGTTGGTGAGTTCTTACTCTATTATTCTATTACCACAGTCTAAGACCTGTTCCAACTTGTTTGAAGCGCGCATGGCCCCGCAGCTGGTGTAGATCCTAAGCGATCTACTCGATTAAGCGATACGGGCGCAGTCGGATGTGTGATGGGTGGGTAACCGCTAGTAGCAAATTAAAATGCGCGTTTCCGTGCTTCGGAGGGCACGTTAAGCCGTCGGTCCCGGTTGCTATCGATAGATAGCAGTCATTAAACCTTGTCGGAGGCCTTATGGGCGGTTTGAAAACATCCGACAGCGGGTTGGCCACTTATCCCGTATCTCCACCAACCCGAATTGGAGCAGCGTGGTGGAGTAAGCTCCAGGCCTCCCCCGAAAAAGGGGAGAGACTTGTGACCAGCAGTGGGTTGCCATTATTAAGACCTGTTTTAATAAACAGATCTCAGTCCCAGAACATGGAATATAGATCCCGTTTAGTATTGATATCGTCTCAAAGACGTCCGATTCGGCGGCGATCTGTCTATTTTTCTTAGGTATACTCTGCTATTACTATGAAAACCGATGCCATTTTTACAATAGACTTTGGGCGATTTAACTCAGGAATGCATCTCGTTTGCTTTTCATAAAATAATTTAAGGCGTAGTTTTTACTTTTCTTAGTCTAAAAGGACGTATTTCAGAATGGGCCGTTTGCAAAGATATTAATATTTTCGTTCTTTGCGATTTTTACCTGGTGTACCTACTCGTAACAAAGAATATATTTATTTGAGATTGAGGTATCAGTATCGAACAACTGACGACTGAGTTGGTACAATAGTGTGTGGCGATGGCTTAATCCGAGGGTAGGGTTCGATTCCCTCACCGAGACAAACATTTGTGTGGTCTACAGATATTTGTTATGGGTGTTTTTGTATATTTAAGACTGCACCTACGATACAGGTTATACCTAGTATTGGGCCTGTTAGTATGAGCGTATTTTATTTCATTTTTTAATACGATGTCTTTATTTTTTCAGTCGCAGTACCACAAATCCATGCCGACGGTGATATTCGGCGGGATGTGCCTGATATCAAGTTTCCTGGTACTGATGCTGCCTGAAACGAGGAACATGAGACTGCCGGATACCATCGAAGAAGCCGAAGAGCTCTCCAGAGTGAAGAACAGGGATAGAGATACTTAAATATAGAATTAAACAATCTGTGACAAAAATCCTGGTGTTACAATTGAAACTCAAAAGTGCGCCCTTTACCTTTGGACTTCAAAATTATATCTTCCAATTATGTTTATAAGACGTAAATAATAGATATACAAATAAATGTATGTTGAAGAAAAGCAGATTTTTTTTCAATAATTGTAAAGAAATGGTACCAAATGTAAATGATAACCAAAAACATTGCGTTGGTGTTGACCAAAAAGATGACTTTGTATCTATTTCTGAGTATTGTTTTCCAATCACTCTACAAAAATGTGCATTTAAGATCTTTAAAAGTATCGACACTACAATTATCACATTCAAAACTGCCAGACGATAAAATTATGGGACAAATATTACGTTATCGTATTAATATTGGTTAAGTTTGTTTGAAAGACAAATTATAACTGCATCGCGAAAGCTTATATGTCAATCCATTTACAATATTTGATTGATAACTTTGATCTGTCTGAGAATTCATCAGCAATAATTTTAAATACTTTGTCAGCATTATATATACACTTTTTTATTTAAGTTATGTTTTAGTAAAATGTTTACTAAAACATTTTACTTAAACCTTTGCAGCATTAACTTTACCTTCATAGTACTGTCTTAAATGTTGGTGAGTGAGTATATAATACTCTGTCAGCATTTTTACATTATTGTTCTCTCTTCAAGTTTTATTTTAAGTAACTGCTGCTTAATACCATTGAATACAATTTTATCTCTTTTATAGCATATTGCGTCATAAAACCTACAATGGACTTGTCTTCGTAATATTCTATTGTGACAACATTGTATTTACTTACAGTAACCACAATTTAAGCTTAGTATTGCAATCTGCAACTATTTTCACACAAATGTGTCTTTTCGATAAATTATATGACAATTCAGTTATGATTATGTACTTCTTTATTCGCATAATGATTTTAATACGAATATATAGATATTCGAATATATAGATAGCTATAGTTTTGATGAAGCCATAGCGATAACCTAGTATAACGAAATAATTTTGATGGCTACCCGAAAACATTTGCTAATTAAATGTACTAAGAAATGTATGTAACTGAGTTATATCTGTCATATTTATGTAATTGAGATTGTGCATAAACTTTGAATGATGTTTATTAACCATATGATTAAACTCACTATTGAAATTAATTGGTCATGTTTGTGAAGAATTAGTTTAAAATCGGTCTAAACTGAATCTAGACTTTGCTAATCGAATTAATCAAGTATCTCATAATTACGGTGTATTTCTACTTAAACACAATTTTAGGTAACAGCTTTACTGTTTTGTAAGGTTTTGATATCGTAGCATTAGCTACTTATGTTATATTTATAATATTTAGGCCCATCACTATTATTATGCGTATTAGCACTATAGCAGATATTAATATTATTATGTAATAATACTACTATAGTTTAAGATACGTTACTCCGAATAAGTTTTGTATAATTCCTTTTACCAATAGTATTACTAAGATGTGTTTAAAAGTGTAAAAAAATACCAATTTTAAATAAAAAACCTTTGCCTTGTTCCTAAATTGTTATTTTTAATTATTCGGTATTCGAATGGTTGTTTTAAAACATATTTCGTGGGAAAACGACAAGTTCTTGTCATTATTTTACGTACTTGAAAAACGAAAATGATTGATTGGTACAACAAACTGATTTCTTCAGTTTTTTTTTTTTCGAAATATTATTTAAAAGCCAATGATACTTACCATAATAGTTAAAAATATTTGAAGTGCTGGTGATCATATACGAGGTATATCACAAAATATTAAGTACTTACCTTATTTATTCCAATAATTTCAAGGAGAATTTTCGACAAAATGTAAATTACAGCATTTATATTATACATTAAAAAAAAATAGCATTTAATCACATCCATTCATGTTGGAAAATGTAATATCAAAATAATAAAAGAGACTGTGCAAAGATAATACTAATAACCGTTCTCATTCATTTAGATCAATAGTGTGTAATTAAATTTAGATACGTTTTCAGTATTCTTTCCTTCAATATTCTTCTTTATTAAATTTACATTACAACAAAAAAAAAATTCTTGTTTATGATTTGTATTCTAGGTATTCTAAATGGATATCACAAGTGGCATCTTATTTTTCCTTATATTCTAAGATACGGTTTTCTATCCATCAACTCTGTGATTCCTGATTTATTATCTTTCAGCCGATGCCTGACTTTAAGCAATTTTATTTACTGAAAGATATCCATCTCATTTGAAATTGATCAATCTTAATCAGTTTTAACTTTAATAATATTGTCAATTGTCCAAACTCTTGTCTAGACTTGCATTATGTCAATATAGACTATATGCAAATATGAATAAAGTTGAAAATATGAAATGAAATGTATGCTATGACAAAGATTAAAATCATTTAATTTGCTGATAGTGTACTGATGCTTATTAATTTTGCATGGAACATCTGTTGAACAAAATACTTTTCACTGATTTTCACCGTTTATAAGTAGTTTATAAGAAAGAAAATATTTGGATCTTTAGGTCTTTCGAAAAGTCCTAAAATAATATCTACCTACAGTGAATAACTATTACATGAAATAAAAGTGAAACAGATATTAATAAAAATTAAAATAATAATAGAAAATAACATTATAATTATTACTCATTTTTTCAATTCCTTCCTTCCAATAACAAGATAAAAAGAAAAAGAAAAAAATGTATGTCAAAATTAATTTTTTCACTTAGCTGAGTTCCAAATCCAGTCACTGCTGAGAAGAACTACCTACCGAACAAGCTCTTTTAAAATTATTACGTAAATCTAATAGTCCGAAAATGAGCATCCATAGTATATATTATATTGGTACAAAACTTTGGAAAATATTTTATATTGGAAAATTATATGACTTGAAAAATTTAATGACGAATAAGAACCAAATAAATTTAAGTAATTGGTACCTAGCCATTTTTTGATATAATGTATTAATAACTTGATGATATTATCAACAACTTGTGTTTTTGTGTTTAGTAGGTCCTATATTTGGCTTAATATTTAAATTTTGTATTGGAACAGCTGTTGTTGCTCAAAGCCCCGAAATGTAAACCATCCAAATAAATAATTAAAATTTGAGAATGTTATATTTCTTAATTGTTTACAAAGACTATTCTATGGTAAGGTTGTATTAATAAATAATTACTACAAATGTCTACTTTATAATATGGTCCATAAAGTGAATCCATTAACAATATCTCATGACTTAATTAATTCATAAGTTCAACAGTTTATAACTCCTTTATATGATACATATGTCCATGTCACTCAAGAATCTTATAATCTTTTAGTACAAACAAATCATTGTTAAATCTACAATTATTTACAATAAAACCTTTATAAACGAACCCAAGTTTTTTTTTAATTTGGGATACTCCCAAATAAACATCAAAACACGAATATCAAAAAAAGCTGATACGAAAATTCGACGCCTGGCCGTCGCAGAGCTATATTTCAATCATGTTTCAATACCGCGATTACGATTCATATGTAGGTAGGTAGGTAGGTAGGTACAACAAGTGTAGAGCTTTTCATTTTTTTTTTGATGATTCGGATTAATATCATATAATGTCCTCCGAAAAGAACGTTATCATTACATACCGTTTAGCAAAAAATTGTAGGTAAAAGTAATTGATTACCAAGGCAGATTACCAGATCAAGGTAAGATTTGTAAAAAATAAATTAAAAAGGTACAAGTAGTTCTTTAGGTTTTGAGTTCCAAGGGCAGCTCAAGGGTAGGCACCACCGCATTACCTAATCTATTTGCCGCCAAATAGTAGTGTTCAGCACCATCGTGTTCCGATTCGATGGTAATTTATGGCCCTGTAATAACTATGACAGAGACAATTAAGGTCTCCGGGGTGGCAACACATCTGCATTGTGACCTCTTGTGTTTTTTGGCGGGAACGCGGAAAAGAGCTACGTCGCTGCGTGATATTATTTTCGAAATTTGTGTATAGGCGCGTTTTTATGTGTAAAAATGGTGGGATTTGTATCATAAAACATTTGATAACGTTCACGAGTGTAGGAAAGTGATATCATGAAGTGAAAAGTGATTTTTCATGTTGCCTCCAAAACTTCGTAAAAGCTCCTAGTAAAGTCCCCATCACTTTACTGGAGCCATCTCATCATATTCCACATGGAAGCATCCAATCATCGTCATCTTCCATATGGATATTCATTATCATAATTTGGAGTTTTTTTTTCTTTTTTTATTCTCCGTTTAAAGAGCTTGGTCAAAGACCATGACGCTCCAATTAGGAGGGGTATCAGATTAATTCATGTGGAGTTGATTGCTTGTGAGATCGCAAGTTGTCAAATCTTTGGCTTTTTTCTAATGAACACCGGGAGTAGATACTGAATTTCAACTGAATCAATTTGAAATTTCGTAAAAACGTGTTATTATAAACCAGTGACCCAAAAATGAAAAAATTGTGAAAAGGAAATTAAAAAAAGTTTTGCTCACTTTATTGATATAAGCACCTAACTTTTAATGTGTGTAATCACTATATTATTATTGATATCGACATTTAAATACAGTTTAAAGACAGCCTTGTGATCCATGTCCTAGTGTATATATTGCACTTACCTGCCGGCGACCTATCTACATCATGTCACAACACTCAAAACTTTGGGTGCACAGGTTCCTTGATTTAGAAGATGGCCACGATTGAGCACGTAGCTGAGATACAGAAAACTGCTATGGCTGCCCTAAACCAGCGGATGGCAGAATTCGAAAGCTCACTTGAAGACAACTGCACCAAGTCCAGATCTCACTTCGCTAAGCAGGGACTTCGGTGTGTTTAAAGAACATGTGTGGTCTGTACTTAATATGGTGCAGCAACAAATTACAGGCCTTTGCAGGAGCATAGATATAATTGAAATGCGGCATCGTAGGAAGTTTTTGCTGCTTGGGGGAGTGCCTGAAAGTCCCAATGAGAATGCCACAACAACAGTGTCTTCTATTTTCACCAAACATCTTGGTCTCAATAACTTTAATCAATCTTCTCTTGTTGCATGCCATCATTTGGGGACTCATATCGAGGGCCGTATAAGACCTATTCTTATGCGGTTCACTGATAATGCCTTGAAGGGAATGGTCTGGAATACCAAGACAAAACTTAAGGGCACACAATTTGTTCTCTCGGAATTTTTGACTAAGCAGCGTCAAACTACTTTCTCGATGGCTCGGAAACTTTTTGGGATGGGCAACGTTTGGACACTTGACGGTACTATTTCTATCAAGCTTCCTGGCGGCAAGCGGCATCGAGTTGTTAATTATGACGATCTCATCACGCTCGCTACGGAACACGGAAAATCTCCGGATGATCTGATGGAGCCCGTTGCTAGATCTGAATCCTCGCAGGGTAAGGCACCGACAACTCTTGCGGCTACCAGGTCGAAGCGTGAGAAGGCAAGAAAATGAAAGTGTTCCATGTAATTTGTGACTGTTGAATGTTGTAATTGTTTAGCTGTCCTCGGTAATTTACTTTTAGATATATTATTAGTGAACCCATCCGCCATCAGTACGGATGTCGATCTGTGTTTGTCTTAGGTACACAACTATTTGTTTCTTTTTCAGGCATCTATAATTTATTCACTCTGTGTTGTTTACTTACATTTGTAAAAATAATTGTCATATCAATTGTTTTTTTTTTTTTATTTATTATGGCATCGCTATTGCGCATATTGCCAGTGTCAAGTAAAACGATATTTCGTATTTATTTAAGCAGCATCAAAGTTAGTATAATATCAAGTATAATATGTAAGTATCAAGTATATAAGTTATCAAGTATAATATGTCAGTCAAGTTAGTTACAGTCAAGTTAAGTCGAGTAAAGCGATGGCTACTTTACCAGAACATATACAATGAAGTTTTGGAGGCAACCTGAAAGGTCGTGTTTTCGTACTGTTATTCTATTTCACTATACACGGGCACTGTAATAAACCTATATCAAACAAAATGCCACCAACTTTATTCAATATAACTTAAAAATACACCAAGAAAATGAAATAAAACAAGAGCACCATACGCCTCTTTCAAGGTTCCCGCCAAAAAACTCTATCAATTGTTAAGTGCTTGTCACTTTTTTTAACAATGGGTGTGTTTGGAGCAATTGGGATCCTCTTGAATTAAGTAACCCAGTCAGCACAAAAGTAACTGGTTAATGTCGTCATGTATGCAATCTCGACCTTAACAAACTTTGGTACCTTCTCGTCATTGCCGCTATCTACTAAAGATGCCGTAGTAATAGAAACATTAGAAATGAAACTATTTTTAGGGATTTATCTCGCGTATATTAAACTAAAATGTTTCTTTGTTAACCGACTTCGAAAAAAGGAGGAGATTCTCAATTCGTCCGGATCTTTTTTTATGTATGTTCAGCGAAAATTTAAAAACGCCTGTACTGAATGGATGATTTTTTTTTTTTTTTACCATTATCTTTCATTCAGTTATCGATTATTCACTGAACATGCAGATTTGTGGGACCCAATTTGCTCTACCAGGCCCAATTGTCTGATATTTTTATTCGTCATCCTATTGTTGATTTTTTTATTGTGTATACCTACTGTATGTTTTCCCTTTTTTTTATATTTTTCATGTTTTTTTTTGTTTGTTTTGTCGCTTGTTAACGGTCGACCGGCAGGTTGTGATATGTTTTTTTTATTATTTATATACCTATACTGGGACACATTATTTTTCTATATATATATATATATATATATATATAGAAAAATAATATATATAGCAGGTTATTTCTGCCATTTATCTATTATTTATATTATTTTTATTTGTATAATATAGTTCGATGTCCGACGATGATAGCTTCTACTCAGCACATGATAGTTGCTCCATTTCTTGTTCATCCTTTGACGAAACCTTTTCTCTGAACCATATGTTAAATGAAAAACTGATGCAACACCCAAGTAGTTTAAATATTTGTCATGTTAATGCACAAAGCATCGCCCAACATCATTCGGAGCTTTTGAATATCTTTGCTGACGTTACGGTTCATGCAATTCTTATCTCAGAAAGTTGGCTCAAACCTGAACTTCCATCTGTTTCTTTCAGCTTGCCTGATTTTATCCTTATTCGCAATGATCGCATAGGTAAAAGAGCCGGGGGTGTTGCTATCTATTTGCGTAGTAGCATATCATTTAAAATTCTCACTTCTTCTTCTCCACTTTATGCAGGGAATCCTGAATATCTTTGTATTGAAATAACAGTGAAAGGTGTTAAAGCTGTGCTCTTTCATCGGAGTACAAACATCTTATATTAATGGGCGACTTCAATACTGATGTGTTGAAGCTCAATACTCGCTCTCGTATGTTGATGGCAATCCTGGATTCGTCGGATTTAAGTTTGCTCAATCTGAATCCAACACATCACAATTTTGATTCCGATGACTCTTGGCTTGACCTCATCTTGACAGCCTCATGTGATAAAGTTTTGAATTTTGGTCAATTTACAGCACCGTGTCTTTCGAGGCATGACATATATCTTTCTTACAATATCAAGCCTCCTAAGATTCAGCCGCCAATTGTGTACTTGCGCGATTTTGCTAGGATGGGTTTGGGAAAATTAGCATCTGACGCGTTGTCTGTAGAGTGGGCACAAATAGAGTTGGAGGCTACAGTTGATGATAAAGATTATTTTCTTAATAACACTATTTCTAAACTATATGATACTCATGCTCCACTTCGCGCTGTCCGTATCAAACGCCCTCCAGCTCCCTGGATTACCAGGGCTGTACGGATGGCAATGTCATGTCGTGATCGAGCCTTCCGGGTCTATGGAAGAGAACGCAGTGAGGAAAATTGGAGTTTGTATAAGCGGGCAAGAAACCGCTGCAATCAAATGGTAAGGGCAGCTAAACGCCGTTTTATCCATGATAATGTTATGTTTTCTTCACCAGCCGATGTATGGAAGTTTTTGAAATCAATCGGGTTTTCTAAATCATCCTTAAATATTTCCTCTTTAAATTAATCCATCAATGACTTGAACAACCACTTTGTTAAAGCTTTCCCTCTAAATCATAATATTAAATCTGAAACTCTTCGTTACCTTGCTTCCATACCAAATTTCACTAATAATATTTTTTCTTTCTCTCCTGTGACTATTGACGAGGTATCAAAGATTTTCAATTCACTAAAATCTAAAGCGGTTGGCTGTGATGGAATCGGTCGTGCTATGTTATTTCCTTTGTTTAACTTCATTTTACCTTCCCTTACCCACATTATTAATTTCTCCTTGGACAGTGGAACCTTTCCACTTATTTGGCGGAAAGCATTTATAACGCCAGTCCCAAAAATTACCAACCCCACTCTAATCAACCATTTTAGACCTATTTCCATATTACCATTTATGTCCAAGATTTTAGAGGTCGTGGTACATTCCCAATTAAGTAAGTATATTCTCAAACATAATTTAATTTCTCCCTTTCAGTCGACAGCTCTCCTCAAGGTAGTCGAAGATGTCAGGTCCGGTATGGATTGCACCCAATTAACCGTTCTTGTTCTCGTTCGACATTTTGGTTGCTATTCTTTCAAAAGTTGGAACCTCGTCGTTAGTCCAGGAATGGTTTTCCTCCTATCTTCATGGTCGTCAGCAGGCGGTCCGCGTCGATCGAGAATTATCCGATTGGTGTGACCTCTTCACTGGTGTGCCACAAGGCGGTATCTCTCCTCTGTTATTTTCACTTTTTATAAACTCAGTTACTCATAATCTCAACTGCTCTTACCATTTATATGCTGATGACTTACAGATTTATGCTCATTCTCATTTTGATGATATTAATCATGCCATTAGCATGTTGAAAGCTGACCTCACAGCTCTCTCTATTTGGTGTCATAAATTTGGTATCTCTGTGAACACCAGCAAATGCCAAGCAATAATCTTAGGTTGTCCGTATCATATGAGTAAACTTAACCTAAATGATATTTCTCCGCTGTTTTTTGATAATAACTTAATTTCTATATCTGATAATGTTAAGGATTTAAGTATATACTTAGACGCTACTCTTAGCTGGAACACCCAGGTTAATAATATTTGTAAGAATACGACTGCCACACTGCGTTCTCTATATAGGTTTAAGAATTTTCTGCCATGCAAAACAAAACTCCTCTTAGTGCAATCGCTTGTCCTTCCAGTCATTGATTATGGAGATGTTTGTTGCTCCGATGTATCTCAACAACTTCTAGACAAATTGGATCGTATCCTTAATAATTGCATCAGATTTATTTTCGGTCTCCGTAAATTCTTACCGCGCCAAACTCAATTGGCTTCCTATTCGTCAGAGAAGATCCATTAGAATCCTTTGTTTACCTTTCTCCATTCTTTACGATCCACTGTCTCCCCATTATCTTAAGTGTAAATTTAACTATCTTGGCAATTCCCATGACGTCAACCTTCGTTCTTCTGAAAATCTCATTCTAGCAGTCCCTTCTCACCGTACCGGTTTCATGTCTAACTCTTTCGCTGTTACAGCTATCAAGCTCTGGAACATGCTACCTTTCATTGTTAAAAAAGCTCCGAGTAAATTTATATTCAAACGTAATTTACAAAAATTCTTCCGGAATGCACGCACCGTCCTGACATCTGAATTTAATTTTATTTTTTGCTTATAAATCATCTTAACCATCGTGCTATCATGTTTATATATATATATAACCTACAATATATCTATATATATATATTGTAGGTTATAATATTATTTTTATATATATTATATATTTATATACATATCTATGTATAACAATGTTATGTTGTATTATGTATATATATATATTCATGTCATATATGTATTGTTAATTGTAAGTATATATACTTTTAATATTTGTTGTAATGTTGTTATAGATTTAATAATATTACATTATTTAGCTTTTAATTTATAGCACCCATTTCGTTGATCTCTTTTCTACCCAAAGGTTGACTGGTAGATAATGCCTTAGTTGAGTTAAGTCCACCTTATGTACAGTTCCTTCTTTTGTGCATTAAAGTTACATAAATAAATAAAATAAATAAATAAATCGTTTTTAAAATATTCCAGAACATAAAGGAAAGATGCCTTAATTAAAAATCTACGAAACTAAAATTATCTATAAACTTTGTAGGTAGTGACTAAGTGAATATCTTAAAATATTTATATAGGGACAACTTGTCACAGAAAACACAGATAAAACGTGCGGTCTAGTAATACGATGTAAACGCTGAAGTATAATGAATGCGCGTTAATATCCCATTAAAGTTTCTGCATGTTTATACTGTTCTTGTCGTTACAGCTTAAAGTCCGTTCACAGCTCACGACACGATTTCAGGATGGAGCGCCTTGTGCGCTCGCCGATTGCCCTTTGACATAGAGCACGGGCCACAGCCGCGGCGGACCGGAGGGAAGTAGCCATATGCAAGCTTTCCCCTCTGTCAAAGTACAAGCCCAAGTGGGCCCGAGATGTTTAAGTGTGTGCGTGAAATTGTTGATGTATTTTCTTAAAGTCAAGTTGTGAGTTTCGTAGTAATAGCCGATTATTGTGTTGTTACTGGTGGTAGAGCTCCAGTGACGGAGCTCGCGGGCGTAGACGCCACCGCATTACCTAATATACTTGCCGCTAAATGGTAGTGTTCAGTACTATCGTGTTCCGGTCAGATGGCGGCCTTGTCATTTCCGGCACAGAGGCATAACACAATGACATCAAAATACAGATGCGTTACCACTCCTGAAGTGGTAACGCATCTGTATTTTGACTTTGGTCTTTGTGTGGATGTCTATAGGCTGCAGTCATCACTAAACATCAATTTGAACTGCATGGTTGTTCATCACTTCCATTACATAAAAAAATGTTGTGTGCGTGTGTGTGTCACACAAATATCCCCCCGCAAAAAATGACAGATTGCTTTGCATCGGTAACACGCTACGGCTACTCTCCTCCTATCGGCCGTAGTGCTACTAGTGCCGTCTCGAAACGTGCCGCCTACATTTGTCAGTTCCAAAACAAAAATCACTCGATATCAAGTTCGCACGAAAGACCAATTTGAACGAAATTCCGTCTTTTTGTAAAGTGAATCGCAATACAACGTACGTTTTAGTCGCATTGATATAGTAATATTTTGATCATGTTTCAATACTGAAAGTGCGTATGATAAGTACACGGTGAAATTTTACGATCGCAATCTGAGTCGCCGATATTTACACTCCTTTTGATCGTGCCAAAAGGAGTCGTCCTAAACGATCCAGATGATGACACCACGTTGACCATCGCCAGCCAGGATGAATGATCACATTGAACATTCCAATAACACCCGACGAATTAGTCTCCGCGCCGGCATTTTTTTGTTTAAATGTGGATACTTACGACAAAGTCTCATTCAAAAATTTCTCTATCAAGAATCATCGATGTTACACAACTACCCTCAATGGTTATATTTGTTTACAAAACTCTACTGGTACTGTCCTTTGGTACAGGTTACCTTCTTCTTCTTAGTCGTGCACTCTTGGCAGAGTGGTCGTGGTCATGTATCGGTCACATTATCTTTCTCCGTCGTGATCGCGATGCGTCGCCATGTAGCTCGATGTCTGGCAGAGTGAGAGCAGTCATTGATGCTGGTACAGGTTACCATATGGATCAAAATGTTATTATGCCAGATATTCCTACCTCAGTTCACTGTAAATTAAATGCTTTGTGAAGTTTTCCTAAGAAATCCAAAAAGTGATCTATACTTTTTTTATGTAATGTAGGTGGCAAACAGACATGCAGCACAAATGATGTTAAGTGATAACAGCAGCCTATAGACATCTACGTAAAACCTAGAGGTCAAAATGCAGATACGTTGCCACCCCTGAGACCTAAGGTCTCTGTGATAGTTATTACGAGGCCATACATTACCATCTAACCGGAACACGATAGTGCCGAACACTACCATTTAGCGGCAGATAGGTTGGGTACTGCGATGGTGCCTACGCCCTCCATCCCCTACACATGGAACTCTACCACCAGTAAAATCACCAGTAGTGATCACTTTCAAACGTCACGCTCAAAAAAATTGACAATAACACAAAAAGTCGTATCGTATAAACATTCCCTATACACCTGTAGACGCACCAGTCCACACCTCCTTTCATCTTGGAGCTACCTAAATATTTAACCA
This sequence comes from Macrosoma leucophasiata, assembly GCA_036365455.1. Taxonomy (NCBI): domain Eukaryota; kingdom Metazoa; phylum Arthropoda; class Insecta; order Lepidoptera; family Hedylidae; genus Macrosoma; species Macrosoma leucophasiata. The sequence continues at coordinate 17,271,683 of JAWQUS010000021.1, forward strand.
AGCTTAAGTAATTACCTAAGTATGCGCAAGTCTTAACACGGTGTTAGCACGAAGCCTCATACGACAACACACAGTTTTATCGTTATTTTAAATTATCATAATGTTTATCACAACAAAAATTACGCATCGGTACACATTTTGACTTGACTTGACTTTCACCCTTATAATCCTTATTACAATGCTCAACAATAAAAATTGCACATCGAGCCTAGGAAAGAGACTTCGGCTTGTTTCGGGTCTGTAGAGCGTTATCTCTTTCGCACCCTACCTATTTGACGTTTATCGACCATTTTGAACAAGTTTTGACCAATACCGGACTGTCAGTGCTTACGTAGGCAGTGTGCAACAGAGATAACGCTCTACGAAGTCGAAACAAGCCGATCGTCTCTTTCGCAAGCTCGATGTGCAATATTGATCGTTGAGTACTGTACCTTGTCATCAGTCCAGCTGAAAGACGTTTACAGTTGGACAAGGCTTTCCCCAAAGACGCCCACAACAGTGTCGTCACACAAGTTAGTTTGAACATTTCATGATGTGAGCGTTAACCGACTATATTGACGAACGATTTCTTTACATTGATCTGGCCAAGGTTCATCATGATGTGGCCAATGGACAGTGAACATTCCATGCAATGCAACCATTTCATGAAATTGTATATCATTTCAAGATTTACTCTATTTAACGATATAGTTTCGACACATACACTGACTTATTAAATAATTTTATTGCCCTATCCACCCTGTATTTATAACTATCGGATATAGCAAATCTTATTTTAAGTATTTCCACCTAAAACAAAAAAGATTATCCAAAGCCCAGATTCTGAGATTTCAAAAATTAATTCCGAAGGAGGCTCAACGAAGGTCTGTAAAAAGAGCTATTTCATTAGAAAAATTAGGACTACGGTTTTTTTTTCGCTACAGCAACGTGATATTAATCTTATAAGAGATTCCGAGAAAATGTTTTATTCTAAGAGAGAAATGATTTATATTCAATCGCCACAATAGAATACGCGATGATCGGAATATCTGATACCTCTCAGGCGTTGAACTCTGGAATCGGGGCCACTGCGAAATACACAGGTTGATTTAAATAAAACAATTTTTACTGATTTGGCTCCCGTACTTTTTATCTTATATAACATTTTACGAGTAGTTAGAGATTTGCAAATAAATATAAATTTCATCTACTCAACTATCATCACAATCTAAAGTTTTAATTGTAATTATGTACTACCTATTATTTATATGTGCTATTTACTAATAGGTTTGAAGTCGGTGCCAAGCCTTAAACAAATAATTATATTTTAATCACTTGTATATGAATACGAGCAAATTAATACACTGAACAAAAAATAACCGGCGAATCGTGGGTGATTGCATGTATGCTTGAATTCATGCTTTTACCTCTGCCTACCCTTTCGGGGATTACAGGCGTGAAGTTACGTTTTAATACAATGAAATGCCTACTTTAGTGATTTTGGCTTGGCACCGACTTCAAACCTATTAGTAAATAACACATATAAATAATAGGTAGTATATAATTACAATTCAATCTTTATTATTTTTTACTTTTCAGTTTCAAGTCGGTTTTTCTTAACGTAGTTATATTTATTTGTTACTTTTTAGTTTATTGCTGCATTGTCAATTAGATTAATGTTCACTTTGCTAAATTTGTAAAATCTGACTTTTAGCTTCGTGTTAATTAGATAGGTACCTATTTGAAATTGTTTAGGTGTGTCGATACAAAATTATTACACGACTATACGAGAACCTTCTCGTTTTTGAACTCGGTTAATAATACATTTATTAAATAAATCTACTTGTAATATAGGTATATAAAAAGCAGTTTAAATTCATTAAGTGATTTACCGAAAACCTAAGAATATTATTTATCATTCAGAGTAGGTATCTGGGAAGTCCCTTGGAGAGAAAATAAGTATCCTAAACATTAAAGTTAAACATTACCTACTCAATTCAAATATTTCATTTAAAAACAAACACATCTGCATCTTTCCTCGGAGCAAAAAATCGTAATCGAAAAAATAAAAATCAAAGCTTAGAATTTTATGTAGAGCATTTCAAATAGGAAAAATAACTCCCAAATACATAACTGCATCTTAAATTTATAGACCAGGACATAGCCAAGTACGTACAAAACACATGAACAAAATATTCGATTTATTTAAAAAAAAAAACTCAAATATTTTCTTTGCATTAAATTTGCTATCTTCAATATTTAAGTTTATCATGCCAAGAGCTTTCTTTTAACTCATCCTGTATACGTCTCAAATCTATACTAACTTATCCATGCAGGATGTGCCTAGACAAGACTAAGCGAAAAAAGTTTCCGCCACTTTAGTATCTAACTATCAAAAGTAACTTATCTTTTAACTTACCTCTTCCGATGTTAAGGTCGCGCCGCACTGGATATAAGAAATTAAAGACAATAGTAATATTATATTTATCACATTTTAGTTTTCGCAATTACACATGCACGTCTCTCATAAAAATTTAAAAAATGGAAACAAAACCAAATGCAGACTCATGCGTGAAGCATTCCATAGCATTACAATTGAAAACTCGACTAGTGTAGTAAATCTGCGGTGTATCACTCACCGATCGCGTTCGTAATGAAGATGTAAGAAAGAGGCTTTGTGTGAATGATAGTATCGGTGTAAAAATGAAAAAAGGCGTGCTCCGATGGTTCGGGCATATAGAAAGAATGTCGAATGAGCGAATGACTAAACAGATATACAATGCGAATGTGGATGGTTGCAGAGGCCCAGGAAGACCAAGACTGACCTACCATGACCAAATAGGTCGAGTTCTGTCTGATGGTGGGATCAAAAGTAGGAATCGGCGTGCATGTATGAAGAGAATTATGAATGTAGACGAGGCTCGAGAGGTTTGTCAGAACCGGGTTATCTGGCGCTCTACACTCTCTGCCTACCCTGTTAGGGACCTGGCGTGAAGATACATACATACATACATACAATTGAAAAACTTGTAAGCAAAAAAGATTTTTACATTTTGCTAACATCACATCGAGTTAAAGATTCACACATTTACTTTATTTTTAACCCACTTGGTTAACCATAGGCTAGCTGAGAGCCCTTTACGCTCGCTGATTGCCCAACGAAGTGGACCACAAACGTCTTGCGACGACCCATTTACATAAGTCCAATAAAAAAAACAAGAATGTTCACGTCATGCCATAGGAGTAGCGGAGAAGTATTCTTCCGCTAGTACTAGCGGAGTCTGACAGTACTGTCAGAAAACCGAACAATGGCGGTTACACCATTCAAAGCGGTAGTAAATGTAATAATGCGAGGTGGATAGCAGCGTCCCGCGATAAAACTACCGTCACTGCCAAGACAGGCGATTATAGTATATCTCCCCATATCTTTTCTTTTATTTAATGTAAGTGATAAACAAGCATGCAGTTCACATTGATGTTAAGTGATGACTGCAGCCTATAGACACCCACACAAAGACCAAGGTCAAAATGCAGATGCGTTACCACTCCTGAGGCCGAAGGTGTTATGCCTCTGTGCCAGAAATTACAGGGCCTTACATTACCACCTGACCGGAACACGATAGTGCTGAACACTACCATTTAGCGGCAAGTATATTAGGTAACGCGGTGGTGCCTACGCCCGCGAACTCCATTACCGGAGCTCTACCTCCAGTAAAAAATGATGCATTAGGGCATGTTTGGCCGAGATTCTGTTCATCAGAAAACATTTTTCGGCGACATTGACGATTAATTATTATTTATTTATAATGACGATGAATGTTCAGGTACTGTTTTGGCCTGAACGTCGTCTTCTGATCGTTTATGTCGATGAGCCAATATCACTGTCATTTCAACCTGCTGAATTTAAATGGCATGAAATGTAAACTTACTACGTAAATAAAAGCAAATTCATGACCTACATTTCCTTAAAAATTAGGGAATACATTTGTGTATATATTCATCAAAAACATCAGTATTTAGAATCTACTGATATTGAATAAACCTACCGGATATAAGTCATTCGTCAGACATAAATAAAACTGGCCATCCGATCCAGATCAGTATGGTTGCACCTTTACAGTGGGATAGGGGAAAACTCACGGCAACTCTATGGAAGTGGCAGTCTAGTTGGATTGAGTATCGTGGTTGAAAACAATATGCGATTATTTTTAACTTTCTTTTCTCTTTCTTCTTATACGCATTGATTTAGGTATCTGATTCTATTTTCATACCAATCGTAAGGTTCGGCTATAAAAAACTGCATTCACCGAGTAGTTTTATAATATATATTTTTTTTTATATTAAATACGCTTACACTCACAGTCCCACAGTAGCTATAAACATCTGTCGTGGGTTCCGTTGTACAGATACAACACATACACAAACAAATAGACCCGAAACCAATATCTATAGGCCATACAATTTGTATGTATGTATCTTCTCTGCCTACCCCGTTAGGGACCTGGCGTGAAGATACATACATACAAATATTTGTCCCGGTGCGAGAATCGAACCCGCGGCCCTTCGAATCAAACGGTCATCTCACACCGCTGGACTAGCCGGGTCGTCATATATAATGATTCTATTGTTATAATATATTTTTACTGTCGGTAGAGTTCCACGAGGACTCGAGAGTCGAGAGTGTAGGCCCCATCGCATTAACTAATCTATCTGGCACCAAATGGTAGTATTCAACACTATCGTGTTCCGGCTAGATGGCAATGTATGGCTCCGTAATAACTATCACAGAAATATAACAACTCAGGTTTCAGGGGTGAAAACCATAGAACAACACGGGCCACCGGCCGCGGCGGTCTGGAGGGGAGTAGCCATAGCGTTTATTACCGATGCAAAACAGTCTGTCATTTTTTGCGGTGGGAAATGCGTGCGACACATACGCACACAACAAAAATCGTCTATTACTACGAAACTCACACCTTGACTTTAACAAAATACAGAAACAATTTTACGCAAACATTTAAACATCTAGGCGACAGGTGTAGGCCCATTTGGGCTTGTACTTTGACAGAGGGGAAAGCCTGCATATGGCTACGGTCTCCGGTGTTGCTCTATGGTGGCAACGCATCTGCATTTTGAGCTCTGATGCTAGTGTAGATGTCTTTAGGCTGCAGACAGACAGCGGAGGCTTTGTAATAGAGTCCCGTTTTACCTTTTAGCTACGGGAACCTAAAAAGAAAAAAAACATTTACTTAATTACTTTCCAACCGCCAGTTCGAAGTACCAGGGAATAATAAGCACTCAAGAGCTTAGTCATTAGTGGTAGCCTTTTGGTTTCTCATTTAAAACTGCGAGTAATCCTTGGAGTGTGAAAACGGACCGGGGAGGCTATACGTAACATGAGGGTCGGAAGTCAAGGATTACGAAAATTGGAGATCACATTTTTTTAATGAGTATATTTTCTATACTTGACAGCTTTGGCAATAATGAATAGGTATTATTAATGTACTTGCCGCTAAATGGTAGTGTTCAGCACTATCGTGTTCCGGTCAGGTGGTAATGTACGGCACTGTAATTTCAGGCACTGAGGCCATAACACCTTAGGCCTCAGGACTGGTAACGCATCTGCATTTTGACCTTGATCTTTGTGTGGGGGTCTATAGGCTACAGTCATCACTTAACACCAATGTGAACTGCATGCTTGTTTGCCACTTCCATGACATAAAAAAAGGTATGGGACGTGACGACACCATCGTCCTCGAGTGGTGGAGAAGTCTAGTGCAGTCTGTCAACCGATTAACGGCGGTCAAACCATTCCAATAGGCCAGTAGAAGTAAACATCATGACGCGGGATGGTCAGCAGTGTATTTTTTCTTACTAGTTACGATAAGTTTCCAAAACTTATATCCAAAATTCAAACCGATCGATGCTCAATTTTAAGCACAAGCTTTTATCGAAAACAATAATAGGTAGAGATTTGAAACTAGCAGGTTTAATGTATCTTCTTAGTACCAATTTACCCTGTATCCTGATCAATCAGATAAACTCTTAAAACACTGGCGTTTAACACGAATTTCACTGATTTTACGAACCGTGACACGGTATAGATATTCGATAAAACAGATTTTTACCTTTATTCCGGACTGTTGTACCAGCAAGGACATCTTGCTGGTACAGTCCGTCTGTAACCACGACTCGCGCAGCTATGCCGAAACGTCGGAATAAAGGTAAATAAGTGTTTTTATCGAACAATCAAATAAACTTATTCAACAACCTCAGTCAGTTTTTCTAGTTTTGCTCATATTAGGTACCCGAAAACGGAACAATTTCGCGTCCCAAAAGATATTCGGGGACACTGTACACGAAAACTAGACAGTCTCGTTCGAAACGGAACGTATGGTCACGTTTTACATATTAAGTATTTACAGATTGAAATACTGGTATAATTATTTTACACTGTAGTTGCCTTGTCTAATAAGAACAGTTTCTAGTAACAGACGTCGACACATCCAAACATTCAGTAATGTAAGACAGGTATGAGGTGCAACTAAGATGCATCCCTTTGTTACAGTTGGGTCGCGAACCCAAAACATTGCACTTCTCTAAATCGCTCGCTAGTGATGTCCATTGGTGCATCTTATCGATATTTGAAAAATCTATATATATAAATTTATCAAGGCTATTAATTTACCTACATACATGCATCTCTGCTAACATTGATGATACCTACTTTGGATCTCGCAACTCTAGGCTGACTCGTGCGATTCCAGCGTCTTCCATTAATAAAATTGTATGATGGTGTTGATACAGTTTCTCTCTTTCTAAAAATTTTTCTAGTGTGTAATATTCTTTGCATTTTAAGCTATAAATTACTATGTATAGTGGTACAAATTCAATGAACCGATACTCAATAGTCGCTATAGTCCAAACATGAAATAAATAAACGGTAGATGGCCCAAACAAAATAATGTCCTTTTGTAACGCAGTTGCAAAAAAAGCAAGCAGCTTGTCTGCATGGTAATGAAATTTTGCTATCTATAGATATACACCAAACGAGACTTCAAAATATTGTGATGTTGGCACTCACTTAAGATGTTTTTTCTCTGTGACAGTAATAACGGTAGCTTACGGTGTTTAAGAATGGAAAGAAAATTTTGCCTTCCGGCGGGGCTTAAACCCGCGACCACTGGGATTTCTAGTCCAGCCGCTCTCCCAACTGAGCTACCGAAGTCGACAACAGGTTCACTAGCAAGCGTGATTGCGAATAAAAATTTATATAAAACAACCATATGTTATGGTGGTAAAAAGTTACCTCTTGGTCGGGACCGCTCGGAAAACGGAAGCGAGGCAGACCACACATACGCTGGGACGATGAGATTGTGCAGGTAGCTGGACCAAGCTGGATGGAGATAGCTAAAAATAGGGACTACTGGCATTCTTTGGAGGAGGCCTTCACCTCAGGGGTTCTCTAAAAACTTAATATTTTTAATAATTAATATTTTTTAATACTGTAAAGAAGAGAAATATAAGGCTTTTTTATTTTATTTTATTACTAGCTTTTGCCCGCGACTTTGTTCGCGTGGACTTCAGGTTCGTCCCGTCTAGTCATACTACTATTACATACATATAGCCCCTCACGCGTCTGCCCGCGTTCGGGTCGCGCACTCAGCGATGAGCCACTTCTTCCCCACCGCACCTACCCCGCTCCCCCCACGCCCCGTTCGCCTCGCGCCGCTGCCGGTATTTATCACCGAAACGGTATTTATCGCCGAAATTGCTATGACTCTGCATTTTAAATCTGTGATATCTTCGAAAATATTTATTTAATTTACATGCTGTAAAAAGCCATATTGATCTTTATTAAATGCACAATGTATTTAAGATACTTAATTGGATAAGGATTAATACTGTATTGCTTAAAATCGCTTCGTAAATAAGCCATTATTTCTCGTACAAAGTAAAGGATAAAAAATGGTTATTGTGGGTTATTCCTAAGAGATAAACATATACCATCACGGACTTTTTTGTAGACCTTTTTAAGTTGTACAATACTGTAGTAAATTGTTTTGATCTATCTTGTAGGATTCAGTCAGCGTTTGCAATGTAAGCGCAAAAAATGTGTTTTTTCTACGACCTCACATTAAAAACCTCAAAAATTGTAGCCTGTGTGTTATTCTGATGTATAAGCTATAGCCTATGTGTTATTCTGATGTATAAGCTATATTGTGGTAAAGTTTCATTCAAATCCATTCAGTAGTTTTTACGTGAAAGAGTAACAAACATCCATACATCCATACTTACAAACTTTCGCCTTTATAATAGTAGTAGGATGGTATGGTCACAGAATAGATAGTTTATTCCGTTGGTATGGTAATCCATCCAACTAGAACACGATAGTGCTACTATACGTAGAACCTTGCCGCTCGAATGTATAGGGTAGAGTTCAATATGACGTGACGGCACCTTACTCCAAATAACGTCGAATTTACATTGATACCTGAAAGGTACCTAACGTTATATCGTAAGATACACATCAAATGTATGGAAATATTTCTTTCATTCTGCATTAAAATACGGCCGTGTCAGGTAAACAAATATATAATCTTTAATTAATTTGCACTAATAATAAATTACCTGATCACGACATGGTATTTTGCAATATATCGATTTATAACGCAAAATACTGTATTGCAACACAGTAAACTTAATGAAAGTGAATTAAGCTTGCACATAATAATTAATCGTTTTATTTATCGATATCGACATTCCCACCTGCCCAACACTAGCCCTAACCACAACATAAAGGCTCTTTGTGTGATTGAAATGCAGTCGTTTTAAGATATGCTACAGCTTCCCTCACTCCCTCAACTTGATGAGGAAAGATGGTTTCATTTTAGCGCAACCTCTCAGCATGCCCCCTTTGCTATTTTTGCTGTATTACACATCGATTTTAGTGTTGTGTTTTGGGAGAAGGATTTGAAGGAATGCATTAGGAATTATTTATACGTTTAGTGATGAGTTCAATCTATTTATAAAAGGTATGCACCAACAATAAACGTCTTGACGTTTAACATGACTCTTGAGACATGAAATTATTTTCATAAGTATTTTACTTTGATTTCCCAATAATATCTAAGATTCAACTGTTACATAACAACCAATGGAATCTTGTTAATCAGTCTTCAATTTAATATCAGCATGAATTAAATTTATAAAATTGCTTAAATTCATAGAAATGTATCAATGTTTCGCGAATAAAAATTATGGAATGAACTTGTATACATACAAGTTCATTCCATAATTTTTATCCATAATTTGTATCTTCACGCCAGGTCCCTAACGGGGTAGGCAGAGAGTGTAGAGCGCCAGATATCAAGGTCCTGACAAACCTACCCGCCTCATCTACCTTCATCATTCTCTTCATACATGCACGCCGATTCCTAAGACTTTTGACAGCACCATCAGACAGAACTCGACCTATTAAATGAACTTGTTATCGTTAATTAATAAAAAAACATACTAATAAACTTGCATAGGGTTCTAGGATATACCAGAAACTGTTGAAATCATTAAACGCGACGGCCAAAACACTATTATATCAGAAACGATTACACAAATAAATTCAACAAGACGTACAGCTATTGCGAATCTAATTTACTACAGCCACTACTACGATAATGGGCAACTGACCGCAACTCCCGCATTTAATTTACCAGAACCTCACCTGTGGTGGCAATTATGTAGATACTGAAAGTATGCTCACGGGTAACAATGAATTAACTAGATTCCAGTTTGAGTATTCAGTGAGTCCCAGGTACTGGGATCTCATCCTTGAAATTGAATCTCTGCTTAAATACAATGGTACCAATGATAAAAATGATGCCCAGAAATCAAAATACTTAATTATTTATGTTTCTGTAGAAGGGTTAAGAATCATGGCCAACCGTTTTTTTTTTTAACGAGGTGGAAATGTCTTCGCATTCAACCGGCTCTTTAGGGGAGGAAGAGTCGGGATAGGAGGGACTGAAACCCTCTAAAACCACCTCGGTGCCGACTTCAGTGCACAAAGCGGGAGGAAGGGGGGGGCGAACTATATATATCAAGACACGCATGTATGCAGCTACAACTTACTGAAATTAATCACGAAGCACTGGCTAAGGCTGGGTTTTCATGTTGCAAGTTTCAGTTTTTATTCCTTTTGCTTCGTTAGATGTGTATCTGGAAGAAATCTGGAACGTAGAACTACTGCAGATGACTGACTGTCTTACACTTTATTACACGACTCCATTGAAAAAAACATACAGTATACTACAAGAAATATTGTACATGGACCTTAGAAACCTATGCTAGAAACTGGTGCTAGAGCTCCAGAGACGGAGCTTGCAGGCGTAGGCACCACCGCATTACCTAATTTACTTGCCGCTTAATGGTAGTGTTACCACTATCGTGCTCCGGTCAGGTGGTAATGTAAGGCCGTGTATTTTCCGGCACAGAGGTATAACACCTTAGGCCTCAGGAGTGGTAACGCATCTGCATTTTGACCTTGGTCTTCATGTGGGTGTATATAAATAAAATAAATAATAAAATACGCTTACACTCACAGCCCCACAGTAGGTATAAATCTGTGTCGTGGGTGCCGTTGTACACATACAACACATACACAAACACCCAGACCCGAAACAAATATCTGTAGGCCATACAAATATTTGTCCCGGTGCGGGGATCGAACCCGCAAACCTTCGAATCAAACGGTCATCTCACACCGCTGGACTAACCGGGTCGTCAAAAATCTATAGGCTACAGTCATCACTTAAGATCAATGTGAACTGAATGCCTATTTGCCACTTCCATTACATAAAAAAATACTTATTTCGGTTCTGTCGAGCGTTCTCTCTTTCGCACCTTACCAACGTGACGGTTGTCGACCATTCTGTTCAAGTTTTGACCACCGGTCTTAAAGGTTTTTACAACTTGCCAGATACGAACGAAAGTGTAATTATATTTTTAAGTTGTCCGTTCGGGGGTTGCAACTGTGGACATAATATCTAATGCTATTAAGGAAATATTTAAAAAATTGCTTTATACTTTAACGAATTTAAGGTACTATTTTATATAATTTTACTACCTATCACTTACAGCTTTTATAAAATAACTAAGGTCTGGCCGTCTTAGGCTCTCGGGCTACTATCACCAATAAACAAATCCACAGTAGTCCACTGTATACTCGTATAATGTAACTTCACGCCTGTAATCCCCTAAGGGGTAGGCAGAGGTAAATGCATGCATTCAAGCATACATGCAAACACCCACGATTCGCCGGTTACGTTTTGGCCCATGTAACAGGTGGCGAGCCTGTTGACATCTCCGGGCACATTACCAAACTTCGAGGTACTGGGAAATTTCCAGAAAATGGAAAAAACCCAATAGAACCAGAGATAAAGGACTTTACACCATTATCTCTGATAACCCACGACCCGGGAATCGAACCCAGGACCTCAGCGTAGTAGTAGTACTCGTATACACAGTATATACCAACTGAATTGGCAGATTGTTCTCGTTACATGAAAACTTAGCTTAAACTAACTTGCAGCTTGAAATCTAGACCTAAGACGGGCGACGGCAAAGCGGTATCCGATGATATTAGAAAGAGATTTGCGTTATACACATTTCAGAGATGAGAAATTGATACCAGTTAGAGCAGCCAAGATATACAAGCCGGGAAATTAGATCCGGGAACCGAACATTATCTGTAGATATTAGTTAATAACGTAACTTTACGGCTGTAATCCCCGAAGGGGTAGGCAGAGGTAAATGCATGCATTCAATCATACATGCAAATCCACCATTCACCGGTTACGTTTTGGCCCAGTGGTGGAGTTACGTTTAAAAATTATCTACTAATGTCACAATTCTGTCTTCAATGTCACAAGTCTCTGCCTACCATGTAAGGGACTTCGCGTGAAGACACATACGAGTACATACAATACTCATCGAACCCAAGATCGACCAACTTTTTTCTTAATAATTGGTAAGAATTAATATATATTTTTCAATTTTTCCGCGACATTTCTGTGCACCTGTATTTTTATTTTTCATACTGTTTTTAATACTCATCCGTAATCCACTCCAAAGTTCCAGGCAAACATAAGCTCGTAGTAATTATAAACAAAAATCCCGAATGAAAATGATTAATCCCGCGACACACGTCCCGATGACGTCACGTCGACAAACAAGCCCTGCTTATTAAAGTGACAAAAAACGGAGATTTGCCGGAATTTAGAGCTCACCCGAGAGCCGTTTGGGCGTCACACTGTGAAATTAGATACGTGTTTAATGTTTAACACGGCGACGCACTTAGTTTGTGCAAAATATGATACAGGGTAATTGGCAATAGAGCTACATGTTTTATTAAGCATAAGTTATAAAATATTTTTAATTAAAACTTAAGAGATTTTAAAAGTTCGCAGACAACTAAATGTGAATTGACATCTGTTTCTATATGTTTGAAGCTAGAAAAATTCACAAGCGCACTTTATGTAGTGGTAATACGAGTAAAAGTTGTTTCATTGGTTTTGGATATTTATAATCTTTTATTACAGATTCAAAATTATTAAAGCACATTATAAAGGAAATTGTCAGTCAATTTATTTAGCTTTTAAAACCGTCAATCCACATAGCTAAGAATCCAAATAATTATAAGCATTCTAAAGTTACAACTGTGTCATATTTCAAGTTAATATAGGTACGTGGTTATTTTTAGTCACAATTCCAATTTTAAAAATTCATTTTATTCGTAATTAATATGAACAACTTTTAAGACGGGGCTAATCCTTAAATACGTATAATCGCATCACGTTGAAAATTTTTGGTAAAATTTGGATAGTGACATTAAAAAACCACGTGTACTATATGAACTACATTTAATTTACTACAATAGTTTGAGTGATCAGGTCAATAAAACAAGTTCAATTTAGAATTATAAAGAAAACTCCAGGTAAGACTTTCCTAATTTTAACACTGAAAAAAAATGTTAGATATACTAGACTGTGCTGGCGTCCACTAGCGGAAGAATTTTGATCTATTGAAAGAGAATTCCCCCACTATTGCAGTCAGTCAATGGCGGTCAAACTGACCAAAACTACTGCGATCGCCAATCCGCTTACCAATCGTGGCGACTATGGCATATTCTCCCCTAATGACGCACAACATTGTTGTGAGCGTCTTTTGGGAAGGTGTTGTCCAGCAGTGGACGTCTTTCTGCTGAACTGTGATCAACTTTGTGATCTCCTATCACAAGTCATTTTAATTTTTCACAACAAATATCAAATATTCTATTCACTACAAAAAAATCGCGTGAAACATGTTTTAACTACTTCCATGACAACTAAATCGAATAAATAAAGGTATCTTTATGTAGATATGTAACTTTTCAAAGCACCTCTGCCGTACAGTTAATCTATGTTATACGCACAGATTTATTTGTTTGTTAGCGGCTAAACATTAAGCGGAATGTTTTGTTACTGATGTATTATCTTCATAATTAATCTAATAATTCTTTGTGAAATTACGTGAACCCATTATAACAGAGTCGAGTGGTGCGTAGATCGCTTTAGATATATTTAGGAGCACTACGTAGTTATTAATGCTATCGGTTTAATATTTTTCCTTTTGGAAGGTGGTCCAAATAAGCACGCCGCTCACATTAATGTCAATTAATGACAGAAGACGATCTGTAGACATCAACATAAAAACCAGAGGTGAAAATGCAAATTCGTTTTGCCTTTTGACCCCTAAGGCCTAAGTTCTTATGTCATTACCATCTAACCGGAACACGATAGTGCTGAACACTATCCATTTGACGGCAGATAGTTTAGATAATGCGGTAGTGCCTTCGCTCTCGCCCTCAAACGCTTGCACTGGAACTCTACCACCAGTGTTTATAATAAAATAAAAATACCTATTCATAGAAAAAAATGCGGAACCACCATTTATGTATATTATTTGCTAACGGTATACATTAGATACCACATAGTAAAGTCAAAAAGTTCCTATCTCGTATAGAGCTGACGCGGAGTTAAACGAATGTAGATTCTTAAAAACTTTATCGATATTCTTTTGAAACCCAAGTTTGAAAGCGTGTGATAATAAACAGGCGCGGACAGCAAAATTACATTAATACTACATAAGAATCTTTCCGCTGACACAGTTAGTGAACCGAATGATGTGCCAAGTAGTAAATGCAATAACGCAGAGTGAGAAGCAGCATCCCGTAATAAAACACTTGGCCTATCGCCCTCGATAGGCCAAGTGTGGCGATTGTGGTATATCTGCCATGTAATGTATTGCATTCTGATAGATATCTTTAGTCCAACTTTTCAACTTTTGTCCAACCTGAAATCGCTAGGTTTTTACCACAGTTCCTGTTATTATGAGGCCATAAAATACTACAAGTAGTATACTTTCTGCATGTAAGATATCATTAACAATTCAATAGTGAAACACGAAAGCGTCACATTATCTTATAAATACCGCAGTTAGAAATCAAAAACAAACAAAAAAAAGAAAAATAAACCGTAAAACTAAATGATGAAACAATACTGCAAAGTAAAAGTAGTTTTTATACCAATTACCACTTTTAACAATTTGCCAAGTGCTTATATCTTAATACTCCGCACACAAAGATCCAGTTTCGTCAAATGTTCCGATCCCGTAAAGAGCTCTCGCGAACTTAGTAATGTGACGACGATTATCGAAACTTGCAGAACTTCATCGACTTTCTAAGTTCGAACGCGTGTCGTTTCTGATAGGATTTAATTCGCTTTTTATAGGATAAAAATAGATCGATGCACATAAAATCAAATGCTACATCGTTTAAGTCCTAAAAGTAGAGCTCATGACGAAGGTACTTTTCGGACTTAAACGATTACCAAACTGAGCAGACCAAGAATATTTTACCACTGCTCCTATAATTTAGATGCGATAAGATATCATTTAAGCTCCTGGAACTCGAAAGTAGACGTGTGTAACTCTTTACTGTTTCGTATCACTATTACGAAACATTTCAATGATCGGAAAGATTGGAACAGTAATACTGTTTCAAATGCATCATTTGCATCATTTGGAACTCGAACATTATTGCTCTCTGTTAATTAAGCGCGTTCATGTCGCTTGAGTGAATGAGTGATTGAGTGTGACCGCATGACAGCAACCGAGACACTTGACATTTGAATCTGAATCAGTTAGCGAAGCGAGAGAGCGAGATAACAATACAATATTAAGCAAGTGAGAGTGGGATACCAAATGAGATGATATTTTGTTACTATTCCGTTGCGCCTATACAGTATCTTATGCACGTAATATTAAAGACTATGGTGTTTGTAAGACGAATAATTTAAAAGCGTTTTTTGGTTGCATTATTTTGCTTTTATTTTTGGACTTTCGCCACAGTAGATCTTTGACGCAATGTGACAAATGTTCGAAATGATACATTCAAAGATTCGAAACAGTTTAGTGTTTCAGATGCAAATGTTCCAATCACAAAGGTGAGACTTTTCTTCCACGCCTACTTGAAAGTATATTTCCGCACCGTTACATTATTTTGTAAAAATGCAGTTAGAAATCATAGCGAATTAAAAAAAACTTATGGAACACTGTTTAAAACAGTGCTCTATAAAGCAATTACCACTCTATAAATTTGCGAAGTGGTTGCATCTAACTACTTATAGACAAACTAATATATATTCGCATCAGTCAAAAAGACTCTAATCGCGTACAAATTTCAACGCATAATCTGACAACCATGGAATAGATGACAACGATTGTCATGCAAACTTTATCGATTTTCAAAGTTTGCACGCGTGTCATTTCTGATAACATTGAATTCGCTTTTAATGGTACAAAACATAGGCAGATTCAAGCACAACTTTACTGAATTAATATTACATCACTTAATTCCAAAAAGCATAGGTCACGACAAAGATTGCCAAAAATGTTTTACCACTGTTCCTGTAATTTTAAGGCCATATGATATGATGTTCCTGGAACATCAAAGTGCCTGCACCGCTTTATTATCTTCTCGTATGAAACCGCAGCAAAAATCATTACCAATCTATACCAATAATAGAAAAACAATGTTACGGAAAACTAAATATACTATTAGGTAACGACTTAAACAATTTGCTAAGTACATCTAACTATTTTGCGGGCAAAGATCCGGCCTAGTAAAAAGGTTCCAATCCTGTATAGTTTACAGGAAGTTAGTTGAGGAGTGTGAAGACGATTGTCGAAACTTGCAAACATAAAGTTTCGACAGCCAAGGCGTGCGTAAATGGATTTCGATTGGGGACCAATTAGCGCTTACTTCGAGTTTCACATATTATTAAGGAGATAGCAATAAACTTAACCTCTATCAATTATTATACGTTACTCGTAAACGATACAGTATTGTTTGCAACCTGTGATTCATTTTTTTATGTCATGAAGTGGCACCACCGCATTACCTAATATACTTGCCGCTAAATGGTAGTGTTCAGCACTATCGTGTTCCAGTCAGGTGGTAATGTACGGCCCTGTAATTTCCGGCACAGAGGCATAACACCTTATGCCTCAGGGGTGGTAACGCATCTGCATTTTGACCTTGGTCTTTGTGTGGGTGTCTATAGGCTGCAGTCATCACTCAACATCAAAGTGAACTGCATGCTCGATTACCACTTAAAATTACTTAAAAAAAAACACGTATTTCACATTGATGGTAAGTTAATTTTGTAGCCTAATAAACTACTATACAAAAAAACAGAGATTTCTTGCAGATGCGTTGCCACTCCCGAGATCTAAGTTGTTACTATACAGGGCCGTACATCTACAACTGACCGGAATACGATAGTACTGAAAAGTACCATTTAGGGGCGCGTAAATTAGGTAATGCGGTGCGCGTAGATTAGGTGATGCCTATGCCTGAGAGCTCCGTCACTGTACATCTACCAAGCTAAACTCTTAAAATCTTTGATACTTTTAAATCTAACAACCAGTGCCAGTAAAAAAAACTGTATTTATACCCCGATTTGCCACATAAATGATTTGCTGCATACTCCTAGCTACTTTACAACAAAGATCGGCTCAGTCGAAAACTTTCAATCCCACAAAGAGCTCTCGTGGATTTAGTGGTGTGACGCCGTCTATTTCGAAATTTGCACATTTTATCGATAACAAAATTTCATTTTTCTTTCAGGTTGGGATGTCTCATCTATTCATTTACTCTGGTACATATTTAATCAAAATTATATTCATTTTTACTAAGAGTCTAAAAGTACGTGTTTATTATTTTTTATTCAAGAAATAACTTTAATCAAAAAACATCTCAAAGCCGTATTAGCTGAAATGTTATGGACAAATCATGCCAGTAATTATTGTGTAATCCAATTATTAATCGATATCGCCGTACAAAACTTTTGTACTATTACAGCGGGTTAACTGAATTGGAAGCGCGCTTGGCCACGCGGCTGGTGTAGATCTTAAGCGATCTACTCGGTTCAGCGATAAGAGGGAGGGGGGGAGATCGAGTGTGTGATGGATAACCGCAAATAAAAAATGCGCGTTTCCGTGCTTCGGAGTGCACGTTGAGCCGTCAGTCCCGGCTGCTATCGATAGATATCAGTCGTTTAGGAAAAATATTTGATGTACAGACACATTAAATATTTTTCCAAAAAACTGATAGGGGGCGATTATAGAGGAGTATCAGAAACCAAAAAAAAACAATTTTTGTATTTTTTGTCTGTGTGGTACGTTTCGTCAAAATCTGTAAACGGATAAACAAGTTATAATCAATTGAAAATGTACTTCAAGCTCTGTTTCAAATTATTAACTATACGTCTATTATAGGTCTGGATAATTGTAGTTTCCACAGGTTACGCGAAAAGCGAACTACACGCGGCCGGAGCCGTGGGCAGTTAGTCGATAAATACATGTATTCTTTACAGGCACAACACTAGTTTTCAGTACGGAAGTGCAATATCGGATGGTGAGTCTGATCGGAAAGAAATACCAAGATATGAGATAGTGTTGGTGTATGGAAAATAGATTGTATTACATAAATAGATAGGATTTATAAAGAAAGAGGTATTTGATGCTTCACGCTCTAACCTTTCCTGTAAGATAGTTGGCGTACAGATATACATAGTGACTGATGAATCTATATATATAAAAATCAATTGCTGTTCGTTAGTCTAGCTAAAACTCGGGAACGGCTGGACTGATTTGACTAATTTTGGTTGTGAATGATTTTTGGAAGTCCAGGGATGGTTTGAAAGGTAAGAAAATATGAAGAAATTGAAGGGAAATAGTAACCACAATTTCATTTTCCCATACAAATAGTCCGTATCTATCAACCCTTTGACACATTATTTAATTCTCAGGTATTACAAAGTTTGTCGAGTCAGCTAGTCATAAATAAAAATAAATATAATAAAATAAAATACGCTTACACTCACAGCTCCACAATAGGTATAAACCTGTGTCGTGGGTGCAGTTGTACACATACAACACACTGTGTATGTGTACACCCAGACCCGAAACAAATATATGTAGGCCATACGAATATTTGTGCCGGTGCGGGGATCGAACCCGCGACCCTTCGAATCTCACGGTCATCTCACACCACTCGACTAACCGGGTCGTCATCATGGGACAAAAGGATGTCCACTACTGGACCAAAGCCTCCCCATAAGGGGGAAATGCCATAATCGCCACGCTTGGCATGCGGACAGACGATCGCAGTGGAAGTAGTTTTATCGCAGGACGCTACTACTCATTTTGCGTTATTGCACTTACTACCGCCTCGTTGGAATGGTTTGACCGCCATTGTTGAGTTCACTAACTGCAAACTGCAATAGTGAAAGATTTTTCTTGCTGTTAAAGAAAAAATACGCGTACACCCACAGCTCCACATTAGGTACTATATAAACCTGTGTCGTAGATGCCGTTGTACACATACAACACAAACACAAACACCCAGACCCGAGACAAATATCTGTAGGTCATACAAATATTTCGCCTCTTTACAAGAATAATGTGACATTTCATCTAAATCGTTCTTTATGAAATGCAACATAATTCTTGCAAGAATAACGTGAAATTTCATCTAAATCGTTCTATATGAAATGTCACATTATTCTTGTAAAGAAGCGATTTGTTCCGATGCGGAGATTGAACCCGCGACCCTTCGAATCAAACGGTGATTTTGCACCGTTGGACTAATCTGGTCGTCGAAAATTTTTCCGCTAGTGGGCGGTTGGGTCGTCACGTCCCGACGACATAAGATAGAAGTAGAGTTCCAGTGTAGAAGCTCGAGGGCGTAGGCACCACCGCATTACCTAATCTATCGGCCAAATGGTAGTATTCAGCACTGTCGTGTTCCGGTTAGATGCCCCCCTAATAACTATCACAGAGACGTAACAACTAAGGTCTCAGGGGTGGCAACGCATCTGCATTTTGACCTCTGGTCTTTGTGTGGGTGTCCATAGGCTGCAGTCATCACTCAACATCAATGTGAACTGCATGCATGTTTTTCATTCTTCTGGTGGTAGAGCTACAGTGACGGAACTCGCAGGCGTAGGCACCATCGCATTACCTAATTCACTTGCCGCTAAATGGTAGTGTTCAGCACTATCGTTTTCCGGTCAGGTGGTAATGTACAGCCCTGTTATTTCCAGCACAGAGGCATAACACCTTAGGCCTCAGAAGTGGTAACGCATCGGCATTTTAACCTTGGTCTTTGTGTGGGTGTCTATAGGCTGCAGTCATCACTTAACATCAATGTGAACTGCGTGCTTGTTTGCCACTTCCATTACATGTAAATGGTTGTCTGGTGATGCCAACAAGTCACTGTTATCTATTTTTAAATTTGGCGAAAAACATAACTTTCACTAATGTTTTGGTGCAACTGAACTTTAGATTATTACAATTAGGTTATTTCGGGGGTTTACCTATATTTTTATATATGAATGTGTAATGATTTCATCCAACCATGTAATTATACCAACTCTACAATAACTTTTGTTAGTGATGACAGCGACAAAATTTGGTTTAAAATAAATGTTTTGTCGTCTATTTGAGAGATGATGTCACCGCGAAAAAAAAAACAATCTTCATAAATGTGTTTTTTTTTTGTTTTTTTCTTATGTCGGGCTTTGTGTAGGCGGCCTGTCTCGAGACGGCACTAGTCTACTTCACCGGGCAATCGGCGAGCGCAGAAAGCGCTCCAGCCTAAACAAAAAGTTAGCGCAACTGCCTAAGGGTGACCCATGCGGGTCCGTGCCTCGGCTGAGGACGTTGCGGAGAGACATATGAGACATATGCGCTTATGGGCGGTGCAACTTTCGCTCTACTCCATTAGGTTGGTGATAATCGGCCTCGCGGGGCCGGGGATAGGGTCTGGATCAGAGGCGGGCGCGGCGCGAAACGCGTCGGCGCGTTGTATTGGCGGTTTGTGTGGAGTGTTTCTGTATCATTCAAAGCGGCGATGGCAAACGTGGTCTCATCGTCCGGATCTTTTAAGACGTGCCTTGGTCGTATCCTCTTGGCTCAATCAAAAGGAGTGTAAATCGCGGTTGCTAAGATTTTTGATCCCGTTCTCAGACGAGACTCAGCACTCAACATATTTGGGTATTTTTAAAAAATAGTACACTATTTATATTATTGACTGAAATTTAACGAAACAACGTAGTAAGTCATTTAATTTAAATTACTTCACACAGGTACTCACTTGAATAAATAAAAAATAAAATACGCTTACACTCACATCTCCACATCAGGTATTATACATATAGATTTTTTTTTATTTTTTTATATAAAATATTTAATATAAATTATTAAATATTTAATAATTTCTTTTTTTTTCCTTTTCATAATATTTATATTAAAAATTATATTCAATATAATCAATTATTAAACAATATAAATAAATAAAAATTAAAATATATTATTTTAATATAAAAAAAAAATTATATATTTATATATATATATATATATATATATATATTAAAAATTTAATATATTGTACACATACAACACATACACAAACACCCAGACTCGAAACAAACATACAAATATTTGTCCCGGTGCGGGGATCGAACCCGCGACCTTTCGAATCAAGCGGTGGTTTCACACCGCTGTACTAACCGGGTCGTCAAATTGAATTCTTTGTAAGTATTGTAGATAGATAATACATTTTATTTTTTTACACACATAATACAGGATACCGAATAGTTACCGGATATTCGTTACCACTCTACTTAATACCACTCTTCACGTAACTTCACGCCCATAATCCGTGAAGGGATAGGAAGAGGTAAATGCATGCATACATGCAAACACCCACTATCGACATCTCTGTGCACCTTACCAAACTCCTAGGTACCTATTGGGAAACTTCCAGAAAATGGAAAATGCCAATAGAACCAGAAATAAAAGATTTTACACCTTTACCTCTAATAGGCACCCGGGAATCGAACCCCAACATAGCGGTAGTGGCTTGTTACCACTAGCCCAAGATATTATCTTTGCCACTAGCCTACTGAAGCAGTAGAAATGATTATTTGTTGTTAATATAGACCACTATAGAGTACTTATAGACGCAAGTTCTCTCTTCAAAAAATCACTTCGAAGTTCGATGCTATCATTAAGATTAAGTCGTTTGGATATGAGAGAGATTTCTTAACTTTAAAAACTATAGACTTCTTAGATAAAGATATTTCTGTTGCATAAAGGCATAGAGCAACATGGGCCACCAGCCGCGGCGGTGGCGGACCGGAGGGGAGTAGCTATATGCAGGCTTTCCCCTTTGTCTAAGTACAAGCCCAAATGGTCCTGTCGCCTGTCGCCTAGACGTTTAAATGTGTGCATGAAATTGCTTATGTATTCTGTTAAAGTCAAGGTGTGAGTGTCGTAGTAATAGACGATTTTTGTAGTGTGTATCACACGTATTTCCCCCCGCAAAAAATGACAGATTGTTTTGTATCGGTATCTAATAAACGCTATGGCTACTCCCCTCCTCTATGCATAAAGGTAAAGATACGAGTAGCTGCAGTCACAGTAGATAGATTTGTAATCTATCTACTGTGATGCAGTGGTGTCTATGCTTTCGAGCTCCGACACTGAAACTCTAGAACCAAGAAATAGAAAATTATTTGAACGCACTTCACAAATATTAAGATTTGGTTGCACCAGAATATTTGTGTATGTATGTATGTATGTTATCTTCACGCCAGGTCTCTAACGGAGTAGGCAGAGAGTGTGGAGCGCCAGACTTATAGTTTCGCCATGTCCGTCTGTCTGTCTGTGTCTGTCCGTCTACGGTTTAGCGCAAAAACTATTGGTAACAGGGACTTGAAATTCAGCACAAGTATTAGGTACACCTTGATCACGCAGACAAAAAGGTAGAATAAAAACATTAATACAAAAATAAATATGTAAGGGGCGGCTAATTGATTTATTTTTCGTTTCAAAATAATATCATTTTTCGATTTTGTTAACAGTTCTTGACTTAATAAGCTTAAAAGTGCCAATTTTCATTAGAGTCAATTGTCCCTCCACTTCTACCAACTAAACCGTTGTTGTTAGAAATTCAAACGTACAATAGTAGCTACATAATAATGAAATTAAAAGGAAAACTATCACACTTCAGTTGGCTTTAGAAAGTTTGCGAGTAATAGTCAATCAAATGTATTTTACTCGAAAAGTTTGAAGAACTCCATTGAAAATACTTATTTACATTTTTCATTACATTATTACCCTACACTGCGCGTGGCTGGACGCACTTGACAGGTTTTATAAAAATCCAATTTTGAGTTAGCACATTTTTTTAGCATTAGATAGAAGGAATTTAGGTTTCTTTTTTGGTGAATTTTAAGCAAAAGGTTCAAAAATGTCGATCTTTATTCCGAAAACTAATGATACCTATACAATACTGTATTATTTTCAAATATTAGGTTTAAAACAATACTTTTTTTTAATTACATGACAGTAATTGGCAACATATTTACTTTATAAACTAACTGTTACCTCACGGAGCCCGAGACCTTTCCAACGAATGCAAAATCGTGGAAATCGGGTCATGCGTTCTGGAGTTATAGCGCCAGGAAGGAAAACTTGACTTATTTATATATTATAAATAATTTTAAACTGTAAATTATTTTATTGGTTTATTCACTATGTTTCTATCTTTACAAAAATCTATATTTAGAAACCTTAATTAATCTACATAATAAAAAACATTTAAATATATTTAAAACCTAAATAATATTTACATAATATAAAGTTAAAACTAAACTAAAAACAACATGCGTCTAAATATTCCGCATCACTGCCTTCCTGTGTTATGGTGGCTGGCAGCATTGCCTCGTTGGATGGCAATGTTGATTCTTTGACCTAAAAATTGGCCAGCCCTCTGGTCACGGGAAGTGTCGACCAGCCGTTTCGCGATCTCTTAGAATAAGAGCCGAGCACTGGGGCCCCATGGATCAAGAGTTTCGACCCCGAAAGGCACAAATATATAGTCCTCTGGAAGTGTACTATATTTGCGCTGTTTCAGGGTCTCCGCAGTTGCAGCAGCAGTGCCAGCGGAGCACGCCATGCTTGGAAGATGGGATGGCGCTAAGGTGTCAACGCAAGTTGCGTCCCACACCAGAGGCCTACCCATCTTCCAGGGCATCAATGACATACCGTCCGGTCTCTTTCCATCGTCACGTGCCAGGCCGTTGGGTTCTAACATGGCTGACACGCCGGCGGTGGAAAGGGCACAGCGCAGAATGTCATTTAATTGGGCGTGCCTGGTGAATCTGCCGGCACTTCTACCGCAGGAGAGACCATGGCGCCCCAGGCGGTCGACAGCTTCACCACAGAGGCAGCGATGCGGAGCGCAGCAAGATGTGCCTAGGCGGAGGCAAGTAGCGAGCCGGAAGGTAATGCATTTTAAACTTATGCGTTTTCTAAATTGTCTCCTGTAAAAGACCTAAAGATGTAGTAGTCAATAACACAAAACGAATGGAATACGAAATTATAATGACAACAAATTAAAAAGAATACTTTTATCACGCACGCACGATGCCCATCATGGTATTTTAATAAAGTCGGATTATACACAATGACAATTTTGGTGTCATAAATATCTTAAACAAAAATTTTTCTAAAAAAAAATACTATAATAAAATATGTCTCTTATATTATTGCAACAAAAGTATTTGTTTTCTGAAAAAATATTAATTAAGAAAATAAGAAATATTAAGTAATCAAATCAGTTTTATAAGACTTTAATTTTTAAAATGTTTGGTATCAAGTTTTATTTAATCTAAAAACAGCTAAGGTAATCAAATCAATTTCATAAATAATGAGAATTAGAATGCAATTTGTGCTTTTTCGCGAAACTTCACGTACGTTTCAGTAGCTAATTTAAATTTGCGGGATCCGCGGATCCGCGTTTTGAAGGTGCGGGATCCACCAGATTGATAAAAGGTGCGGGATCCCGCGGGATTGCGGGATCCCGCGGGATTGCGGGATCCCACTTTGCGGGATTGCAATCCCTAGTTTCAACATTCACTCAAAAATTTAAAATGTCAAACAAAAATATACTTTTGTCATTTATGTACCTAAGCTGTTTAAACCAACAACGTGCATTTTTCTCTCTGCCCAATAAAGTAAGTTTAAATTGACTGTTCAAACATAAAAGTATATGCACACTGAACTTAATTTTTTTAATCTATACTACTCGTAATATTATAAAGCTGAAGAGTTTGTTTGTTTGTTTGCTTGAACGCGGTCTTTAAAGGTTAGATAGCCCTTTTACTGAGGAAGGCTTAAAGCTATATATAGGTCGCGCCACGTAAAAAGAACGCTGGAAGAAAGTAGAAGGGATGTGTTCGCGCATCGGTACACTCGCGCACGAAAGTACTAGCCCTATTGGTTTATTTTTCATCTAGCTTTCGCTTGCGGTTTCGTGTATTGGTAGGCAGATTGAAAACTATATTACATAGAATAACATAAAATGAAATAAAAACACACGACGCGCAGCTTGACCGCCAGCGTTCTTTTTACATATAACATCACGCAGAGGGTAGGTAACATTAAAACCGCGCGAAGCCGGCACGGCCGCTAGTTACTCATATTCTACTTAAAATAAATTTCTGGTAGAAGTGTCAGTATCGGAACCCGGGATCGTAAGTACATAATTTGTCTATCGCTAAATGGAAGTATTTGTATTTTGCCACGCCAGGTCTCTTAATAGCTCCAGTGAGTCATCACTTAACATCAATGCGAACTGCATACATGTTTGCCACTTCCATTACATAAAAAAAATTGTACAACAACAGCTGTTTTGTCATAGATGGCTTTATACCCAGACATGTTCGGCTTGAGGATGTCTGAATTAGCCTTAACATCTATACCATTATTTCACACCTACAACATAACATTGGTAAGTGTATGCTAAGTATGAAATGATGACATTTATGACCAAATAAGCTTATCCAAGGAGATTGACTCTATCATTATCTGTTTCCTACGTATGTATGTTATGTCGACGCTTATTTCTAAAACTACAATGATAATGAAGCGCGCATGGCCCAGCGGCTGGTGTAGATCGTAAGCGATCTACTGGGTTCAGCATTACGGGCGCGGGCGGGTAATGTGATGGATGACCGCTAGTGGCATATTTAATGCGCGTTTCCGTGCTTCGGAGGGCACGTTAAGCCGTCGGTCCCGGTTGCTATCGATAGACAGCAGTCGTTTAACCTTGTCGGAGGCCTTATGGGCGGTTTGAAAACATCCGACAGCGGGTTGGCCACTAACCCACCCATCTCCACCAATCCGCATTGGAGCAGCGTGGTTGGAGTAAGCTCCAGGCCTCCCCCCAAAAAGGGAAGAGACTCGTGCCCTGCAGTGGAACGTATAATGGGTTGCCATTATTAATAAGATTTCGGATATTTTTCGCCTATTTAAATGTACTTACTTCAAGTATGATTTGAGTATAACATAAGTCTGGACCAACTAAGTCGGCTATAATTCTCTTAGCTGTGATACTTCTTCTTTTAATTTCGGAATACACCTATGTTTGTTTTGACGACCCGGTTAGTTCAGCGGTGTGAAATGACCGTTTGATTCATAGGGTCGCGGCTCGATCCCCGCACCGGGACAAATATTTGTATGGCCTACAGATATTTGTTTCGGGTCTGGGTGTTTGTGTATGTGTTGTATGTGTACAAGGGCACCCACGACACAGGCTTATACCTACCGTGGGCTGTGAGTGTAAGCGTATTTTTTTTTTATGTATATCCCGATTTTTGACACTTTCTTTTTACCTGGCAGAGGGTGGACACTTCTGACTAATACTAAAGAATACACTTTAAAGCTTAATTTAAAAAAAAGAATACAAAAAAATATATAAAGATGGAACTTTACTCTTTCATTCCCATCGAAGAAACAAGTACCTACCTTTTTTTTTCTTTAAGAAAAGTACCTACCTACTTCATTGTAATTTCAAAAATATGTGGTGAGAAGTTAGTATTACAGTATTACAGAACGGCGTTATCACATAAACTTGCACCGATAGCTCGGAAATTGTATTTACATCCATAATAAAATCCATTATTTGAACGACTCCCACGCACTATTGTTCAGGCGGCCATTGCCGCCGCGCGCGCTTTTATTTTAAAACAACTTAAAATAAAAAATAAAAAGCTTTCAATGAATCTAACTGAATCGTGCATTATTAATCAAATGATAAAACATAATTAAATAAGTTAAATCGATTTTAAATTTAATTAAATTATAGTGCAGTGTTTTCAATTTCCATCACCATGGATACCGAGAAGAATAAGGAAGAAGTGACAGTGGACGATATTTTGCAAGTTTTGGGACCATTTGGAAAGTTCAACATTTATAATTACATTTTAATTTTGTTCCCGATTTTTACGGCGGGAATGTACTCGTCGGTGTACAATTTCGAAGCGATAGATCTTAAATATCGGTAAGATTTTTCGTTAATGTAAGACTTTTGAGATGCATAAGAATGGAAATTAAAGAAAATATGGAAAAAAATATGACAAGCTACCGAAGCTTAGTAAAGCGTGGTAAAGCGGCTGAACTGGTTATCCTGAGGTCGCAGGTTCAATCCCTGCTCGAAGTAAAATTAAATTTTCCATTTTTTATTATTGCAAAATTTTTAAAGATGTTCACCAAAAAACTATTACTAAAAATAAAATGACATACATATGATTGATTTTTTTAACTTCTCTTAATACATAACACAAAACATTAAAAGCAAAAACACGTTACATATTTTTTAGAATTATTATACTATTCTTAATAATGTTTTTACCTAATTATGTCTCTCGTCAGCACGGGGTCCAATTTGAACCCCGGACCTTTGTCAGGCTTGCGCGGGGACATGGGGGGTCCAACACGTAGAGGCCCTTTCGAGAATTTTGATCTACTTTGTAATGGGTTATATTCGGCGGGACCTCTCTCTGACTGCATCAATAGTTAATACAGACACAGACAGACCCCGCAGAATATAATGGGACTATTGTAATGAAAAGTGATTTGCCAAACTTTGGGCTATGTGGTTGAACTGGGGGGACTAGCTGGCTGGGCCTATGGAGTGAGATCCGGCACCTGCCTATATTCAACATCTCACATTATCGAATCCTACTTTAGGCACGAATCCTACTTTAGGCATCCTACTTTACCTAATTATTATTAAAGTTTTCCAAAATCAGACTATTATCTCTCTTATTAAATCTGAAAGGATAACACACACATCAATGATTAAGTGATTAGTACACCCTACCAACGTAATTTTTTTTTATTCTTTACCCGAAGGTTGTCTGAAAGAAATCGCAGCCTTGCGATAAGGCCGCCTTTTGTACTAATTACTATTTTGTATAATATCTGTTTATACATTTTCTGGTGAACAGTAAAGTTAATTTATTTTTATATTCATGTAAATATTACTATATATATTATTTTATGTACTATCTTAAGATTATTCTCACGCATATGGAACATTATTTCGTTATCAATATTTTTAGTTGTCACTCATATTTTCGCTCTTTGTACGATTGCTACTTTGCTACCTACTTCGTCGATATTCTCACTACCCAAAGGTTGACTGGTAGGAAACGCCTAGTGGCGTTAAGTCCGCCTTATGTATCGTATAATTTCTGTTCATAAAAGAATAAAAAAAAGTGTATTCATTTTAAAATAAAATACAAAACATAAAATACGCTTACACTCACAGCCCCACAGTATTTTCTAAAACCATTTTTTGTCAATAAAATACGCTTACACTCCCCACAGTAGGTATAAACCTGTGTCGTGGGTGCCGTTGTACCCATACAACACATACACAAACACCCAGACCCGAAACAAATATCTGTAGGCCATACAAATATTTGTCCCGGTGCGGGGATCGAACCCCGCGGCCTTCGAATCAAACGGTCATCTCACACCGCTGGACTAACTGGATCGTCAAAATTCATTCATTCATTCATTATGAACAGTACATGTCAGTTTAGTAGCAGCATATGATGACATGGCTTTTGCGTTTTTTTAATGTAATGGTAGAGGCAAACAAGCATGCAGTTCACATTGATGTTAAGTGATGACTGCAGCCTATAGACACTCACACAAAGACAAGGTCCAAATTCAGATGTGTTACGTTATACTCCTGAGGTCTAAGATGTTATGATCCTGTGCCAGAAATTACAGGGCCGTACATTACCACCTGACCGGAACACGATAGTGCTGAACACTACCATTTATTAGCAAGTTTATTTTTGTAATGCGATGGTGCCTACGCCCGCGAGCTCCGTCACTGGCGCTCTACCACCAGTAAAATTAAATATTTATAATTATTGTATAAACAAAGCGTAGAAAGTAAGCTAGAGGCGAAAAAAAATATTTTTTGTTTTTTCACACTTTGTATTTTAAAAGTAAGAGCGGGAAGAAGAACCTTTATTTACCACTTTAGAATTGTCTACCTATCTTTCAAACGATTGACGACCCGATTTGTCCAGCGGTGTGAGATGACCGTTTGATTCGAAGGGTCGCGGGTTCGATCCCCGCACCAGGACAAATATTTGTATGGCCTACAGATATTTGTTTCGGGTCTGGGTGTTTGTGTATGTATTGTATGTGTACAACGGCACCCACGACACAGGTTTATACCTACTGTGGGGAGTGTAAGCGTATTTTAGTGACAAAAAAGGTTTTAGAAAATAGAACGTCATTTTTAAACACCTATTTATGAAAAAGAAAATAGGTTAGTTCCAAATATGTTAACTGCCTCAGTAGCCTAGTGGTAACAGGCCACTACTATTACGCTGGGGTCCCGGGTTCGATTCCCGGGCGATATTATAGATTACGGTCCAAAATCCTTTATCTCTAGTTCTATTGGGTTTTTCCAGTTTCTGGGAGTTTCCCAGTACCTCGAAGTCTGGTAATGAGAACAGAGATGTCAATAGGCTCGCCACCTGTTACATGGGCCAAAACGTAACCGGCGAAACGTGGGTATTTGCATGTATGATTGAAGGCATACATTTACCTCAGCCTACTCCTTCGGGGATTACAGGCGTGAAGTTACGTTTTCCAAATATGAAGACATTTTTTTTTGTATAAAAATCATAAATCAATTCACAGAGTACATCTATTCACCTACGAAATTTTCAAGTATGTAGTCCTCATATATTCGGAGTTAGGTGCCTGTGACATGCAATTTGACTGCGTAACCCTACAGTAGATATTTTAAATTTACTTTTTTATTTGAAAAATATCTGTTACTAAATTTGCACTTGATAACCAGACTTGTAAGTCATGAACATTTTAAGAAACATGGTTTCAATATGTATGTATGCAACGAATAATGAACATTTAGTACCGTCTTCTATCATTACAAAAGAAATTGATTATACAATCAAAACGAATGTTGGTGTTAATGTAAATTCACCGATAGCTTTTTGCGTAGCAGCAAAACATGGAAAAACAGTATCTTTACTTTACTTTTTTTACCAAAGCCTCCCCATGAGGGGATAGAAAAAAAGAAAGAAAGAAATGACTTTATTGAAGCAGTCCTAATAAAAAATTAAAAAAAAAAACAATATATAAACAAAACGAGAATAGGTTGGTACCTGAGAACGAACAAAAAGTACATATTCAATGAAAATGTAAATATACAATTAAAAAGCACTAAAACAGAAATACCATTAGGTACAACAAAAAATACAAAGTTAAATTTAAAAAAATTCAAACAATACGTATCACGGTACTAACATTGTATTATTAGATACATACCTAGACCATTATATTTAAAAAGTAGGTGCAAGTTAATATTTGGCCATGTCTCACGGTTGCACCAAATGGATTCCAGTTCAGCATTGTGCCAAGCCGAAGAATTTTTCTTTCCATCTTTTCTTCAATTTCTATCTCTGAAAAATCACGGCTGCGCTTGCGCACTTGGCCGCCCCTACATATATTAGTTCCGCCCCAACTCTTTTTAAAATAAAATCGGCCGCAAATAAGAGTTGCTGGCTGTTAAAGATAAAATAATTTAATGAAAAATACTCGCGGCCAAATTTTGATAGGCAACCTAGTGGATATATGTTCTCTAGATAGTAAATATGCATAAAAATTTGGTTTGCAGCATATCTGGATGAACGAAATGATTCTTCAGTGGGATCTTAACCTATAAAGGAGTACCACACAAGATAGGTCCATCGCTTATTGAGAATGAATTTTAATTAGGCTGATACCGGTTTCAGAATTTCAGGTTGAAGTATATCTTTGGAATTTATTAAGATAGTAATTTAACATTTTGTATCGAATAAGTAATTACATAGAAGTGTAATCAGTCATAAAAAGTGGCACAACGACTTCGACAGATAACGATACCTAGGTATTGATAATTGTCAAAAGTAGTTTATAGTTAAAGTACTCACGCTGGGGTCCTGGGTTCAATTTCCGGGTCGGGGGCTTTCAGAGAGAACGATGAGAAATCTTTCTCTGGTTCTATTTTTACATTTTCTTCTCTCGAAATAATTGTGGTGGTTTGACAATACCTACTGGATTTCGATTAAACGATCTGTTTGTGAGATATTTAGCGTTTTAAAATGCGAATTTTTGTTAAAGTTTAAATTAGATGATGCAATCCAGACAACCAGCCTTAAGATGAGATTCACAGACCATAATACGACTTCACTTTCAGCAAAGTATGCTTAGAAGCATAGAGCAACACGGGCCACCGGTCGCGGCGGACTGGACGGGAGTAGCCATATCGTTTATTACCGATGCAAAACAGTCTATCATTTTTTGCGGGGGGAAATGCGTGCGACTCACACGCGCACTACAAAAATCGTCTATTACTACGAAACTCACACCTTGACTTTAACAAAATACAGAAACAATTTCACGCACATATTTAAACATCTAGGCGACAGGTATAGGCCCATTTGGGCTTGTATTTTGACAGAGGGGAAAACCTGCATATGGCTACTCCCCTCCGGTGTTGCTCTATGTTTAGAAGTGAAGTATGGGTTTTGACAGTACTAAACGTACCTACTTTGCGTATAGTAAAGCCATAGTGCGGTCGATGAATCAGTACGATCTCACCTCACTCACCCTTAGTGTATTAAGGTGAGATTTTTTTGTACAGTTTTTTTATGTAGTGGAAGTGGCAGACAAGCATGCAGTTCACATTGATATTAAGTGATGACTGCAGCCTATGGACACCCACACAAAGACCAAGGTCAAAATGCAGATCCGTTACCTCTCCCAAGGCCTAAGGTGTTATGCCTCTGTGCCGAAAATTACAGGGCCGTACATTACCACCTGACCGGAACCCGATAGTGCTGAATACTACCATTTAGCGGCAAGTATATTAGGTAATGCGGTGGTGCCTACGCTCGCGAGCTCCGTCACCGGAGCTCTACCACCAGTAGATTTCGAGATGTCTATCTGCCGACAAATGGTAATGTTCAGCACTATCGTGCTCGGGTTAGTTGGTTATGTGGCCCCGTAATAACTACTTATAACAGAGACTTATCAACTAAGATCTCAGGGGTGGCAACGAATCTGCATTTTGACCTCTGGTTTTTGTATAGATATCTATAGGCTGCAGTCATCACTTAACATCAATGTGAGCTGCATGCTTGTTAGCCACCTATCTTCTTCTTTCTTATATATAAAAATGAATGTTTATCTGCATGTCCTTTATAGAATCGTAGACTACGCATTTGATCATGTGATGATCTTTAGCAAAGTTGTGGTGCATAAGCCCACGAAGGTTGCTGAGTTGGCGAATTCGACAGATGGCGCCACTGTCATTTTTAGGGTTCCGTACCTTAAAAGGAAAAAAGGAACCCTTATTGGATCACTCGTGCGTCTGTCTGTCTGTCCGTCTGTCACAGCCAATTTTCTCCGAAACTACTTGACCGATTGAGTTGAAATTTGATGAATATATGTAAATTGGTGACCCAAAGATGAACACGTCACGTAAATTATAAATTTTAAACAGGGGAGACACTTTCGGGGGGTAAATCAGAAAATTAAAAAAAAAATCGTAAATTGTGTCGTGTGACATATCAAATGAAAGAGGTTGTTATCAGCATCTCAGATATATTTTTCTTATAATTTTTGCATAAACGAATTTGAAGTTATTTAAGAAAAACGACGAAAAGTGACCATTGCCTCCCCCCCCCCCTACCTCCGAAACTACTGAACTTAAAATTTTGAAAGAAATGTGGAAAATAGTTCTTTGCCTATAGATTACTGGAAAACCTATAAGAAGTTTGAGTATTCAAATTAAATCGAAAATTCTTAATAATATAACCCCCCCTGCCGGTACCACCGTAACCGCTATGTCCCTGCATTTTAAATCTGTAATATAAGGTTGGGGAAAAAGTTTCTTCGCATTTTTTAAGATAATTCAAAACTTTTTTAATATAGTTTATTTAAATTTAACTAAAGTATGTATGTACCATTTTGTTCGATAACCTTTTGCCATCTTGTAGGTAGGGACATGATCCCATTGCTATAAAAATTTTGGGACTTCTCATCAAAATACCGCGACAAGTGGATTTAGCAGTCCTCTCGTGATGTTAACCTAACATTGCATAAAGAATTCTGAAGAGACCGAAACAGGTGGAAATCTGAAGGTGCAAGGTCAGGACTATACGGCGGATGCATTAACACCTGCCAGCCAAATTCTCTTAATTTTTGCTGAGTGGCTATAGATGTGTGAGGTCTAGCGTTATCATGATGAAACGCCACACCCCTTCTGTTGATCAATTCCGGCCGCTTTCTCTCAACTTCTTGTTTTAATCTCATCAGTTGTTCGCAGTAGAGTTCAGAATCGATAGTCCTGCCTGGTGGTAATAGCTCATAATGAATAATGCCCTTCCAATCCCACCACACACACAACATCACCTTATTGCGAGTTAACCCGGGTTTCGCCACAGTCTGTGAAGCCTGACCGGCCTTTGACCACGACCTTTTTCGCACGTTCTTGTCGTACGTGATCACACTTTTCATCACCAGTTATCAGCTTCTTCAAAAATGATTCGGTTTCATTACGTCGTAATAAAGAATCACAAATGAGTACACGGTTCATTAGGTTTCTTTCAGTGAGCTCGTGAGGTAAAAGGCCCAAATATCGAGCTTTTTTTTGTACCCAGCTTTTTTAAAATGCGCCAAAACTGTTTTGTGATCAATTCTCAGTTCTTCAGCTACGTCGTAACTACTGATATGTCGATCTTGCTCCACTTTTTCAAAAATGGCATCCATTTTATCCGTAATAGGGCGACCAGAGCGAGGTGCATCTTTGACATCAAAATTTCCGGATTGAAAACGCTTAAACCAAATTTGTGCTACTCTCACAGACACTGCACTAGGTCCATAAACATCACAAATTTTTTTCGCGGCTTGCGTTGCATTTTTACCTTTTTTGTAGTAAAATTTTAAAATGCATCGAATTTCTTCATTAGATTCACTCATCTTGACAGTACGAAAAACAAATGAAAATCACACATTTGCCTAACTTGAATTTGGAATTATGTTCTTTAAAATTTTAACTTTCAATGATACCAAAACCATCCAGATACAAATACTACAGCCAAAGAGATTTTATTACAAGTTCATACATATACTATAATGCGAAAAGACTTTTTCCGACCTATTATTTTCGAAACAATTTATTTAAATTACGGAACCCTCACCACGCGAGTCGAACTCGCACTTGTCCGGTTTTTTTAGTTGATGGGGTAGCAACGCACGCAGGTACAGCTAGTCTTTCATAAAAGAAACGAATAAGAGTTACTTAACCAACTCTAACATAGATAGGATGGAATAAAAACTTTGACCCGTTATCGTGATACAACAAGTCGTTTGTTAATAGTTTGCCTATCGTAAACTGTTAACTTAACTATTACGTACGTGTTTGGAAACAGCTGACTTGACTGTACGCAATGACAAGTGTTGTCACATATTACTTAGTTATCACTTTTTTTAGTATCTAGAAAATATTTTTTATAGATAAGCAAGGCAAGTGTGTCAGTTGTAAGAATATAATACTAAAAAATATAGACTAGCTCCCTTATTCATAAACGTACATTGGATACGTTTCTTACTACCGTGGACGTCCTACGCTGCGCTTCCCGATACGTGTTCTCCAATCGAGAACCTTTCCGTCCAAGCGGCTATCGATTCTCCAAGCTATGTGCCCTGCCCATTGCCACTTCATCTTGGAGATCGGCTTGGCAATGTCAGCGAATTTCGTTCTCCTACGGATTTCTTCATTTCTGATTCTATCCAGTAGGGAAACGCCATTGACCGCTTATAATGTGCAGGATAGAAAAAGACAAAGGAGAGATTAGCAACACTTTAGCTAAAATACGTTTATGAATAACCGGGTAAATGTTTTACAAGTGTGACCCATTAAGGCCCATGCTCATCGAGCCAGCTGGTTTGTGACGACACTGTCTTATGCCGTCGGCGGGCGCATACGCCGACGTGTAGAGGAGGTGATTTGAGCGTCTGTGGTAGGTATTTAACGTCGGCGGACCCATGCGCAGATGACGTCTGCAGATGCATCTGTCTACGTGTAGGGCCGGCATTAGATATTGTTATTTCGTGTATTCTGTAATTAGTATTGTTAAGGGTTGAATAATGTGAATACCCTGGCTGTAAATTAATTCCATCTTTTATTTTGCCGTATGCATATCCGGATCAGTCATGCACGCTTAAATGTTGCCTTTGGCGGCGTCGTGTGGCGGGTTGCTCACTTCCCTCTAAAATGGTCGAGGAGGGCAATTAATGGCTGTCACATGCGTCATACTCGTGAACGGGTGCTGTTGGTGGGGACTGGTCTGTTCTGGTTTGCAGGAGCTACATCAC
Source organism: Macrosoma leucophasiata (assembly GCA_036365455.1). Classification (NCBI taxonomy): domain Eukaryota; kingdom Metazoa; phylum Arthropoda; class Insecta; order Lepidoptera; family Hedylidae; genus Macrosoma; species Macrosoma leucophasiata. The sequence goes on from JAWQUS010000021.1 coordinate 17,307,089, forward strand.
ATTTAGTAGATAGCAGTTTATTTGCATCTATGCTATGGACGTTCACATTATTTGATTTTTCACGATAATTTGTACCTACTAGATTTAAGCTCTCATTTAAAAGAGCTCTTACTGAGTTTGTTGGGTAGCGGAGTTCTTCTCAGTAGTGACCGCACTTGGAACTCTGCTAAGTGAATAACTTTGATCTTGACGAATAAGTTTTTCTTTTTCTTCATTTATCATCATTGAAGGAATTGAAAAAAAAAAAATTGTGATTATTATGTTTTAACTAAGTAGTTTAAATTCAAATTTTTAATTTACTATTAATATATGATTTTGCTTTACTTTATGTAATGGTTATTCATTCTAGGTATTTTATATTTCTTGACGTTTTGAAAGTATCTGTAAAGATCTATTCGAAATAAAAATATTTTCTATTTCTATAATATACCGGGTCTGCCATTAACTTATTCACAAAGAAATAAACAAACAATTCGATCATAGCATTTCGGCAGTGTTTGTATTTAGACCGAGGGAGGAAGGCAAATCAGCATACTCTCTAACTGATTTCAATTTTATCTAATAGGTACTAGTTTTTGCCCGCGACTTCGTCCGCGTTACATTTAATCTGTTTTTTCTGTATTGTTATCTATTGTGTACAATAAAAAGTATTATTATTTCACTATTTTATTTTGGAACTCTTTTTAATTTTTTTTTTTACATATATTAATCATTACAAAATATAGCCTATATGGCATTCCAATGTAAAACCCATATTACTGTAAAGTTTCATTAAAATCCTTAAAGTAGTTTTTTCGTGAAAGAGTAACAAATATCCATCCATCCATATCCATACTCACAAACTTTTGCATTTATAATGTTAGTAGGAAGTAGAATATTGATGTTGTTAAATATGATTCAATTTTGCGATGCTTGAATTTTTAGGCCGTAAAGTGATTCTTTTATTTATATCATAGAAGGTACTTATAAAAAATCGTGTAAACAGCGCCCAGCCCTGACTGTTACGCAGTTTGTCACGTATAAACACAATTTACAAATCAATCATTTCCTCATTTTTTATATCAGCTTCCTACAAAACTATGAGTTTCTAAGCGAGCAGGAAGTAACCCGTAGGTTTTATTAACCTGCGTAACAAGTATGGTAATCCATTAACCGCGTCAGTTTGTGGCATAAACAAAAATATGGCGTCGAAAACAAAAAGCACAACTGCGATGTTCATTCATTAGTTGCCTTAACACCATCGTATTACATAATAATAATAATGGCAACCCTTGATACGTCCCTATGCTGGGCACGAGCAGAGAATATGTAATAATACTACGTATAGAATGGACACTTCGACGTCCCGCCAGATTTCCCCGCATCACCCAACCTCCTCCCCTCTTATGGGCGACGGTTGGTATTTTCTACGTGCTACGCACACAGGTTCACGTGTTAATACACGTCACTGATTGATGTCTGTGTAATAGAGACCAAATTATGCGTGTGTATGGAATTTTGGCGGAGTGTCCGCGGTGTGGCACGAGTCTCTCCCCTTCTTGTGAGGAGGCCTGGAGCTTACTCCACCACGAGCTTACTCCACCATTCTCTTCTTTTGTATGAACAATACCTAATCAAAGTAGTATAAAGAACTCCGACTCTCTGAAACTATAAACTAGCTTTATAGTTGAATAAATTAAAGTTATAATTTTAATGAGCTATTATAACGTCAAAGTCAAATACCATCCCGATACTTTAATAAAGGGTAAAAACTGTAGGTAAAGTTTGATACAGAGTAGCCGAGGAAAGATAGAATTTATGAGAGTTCGCAACTCCGCGGCATCGGGTCGAGGGATGTACGTATTGATAATTATATCAATATCGATATTATAAAATTAATTAGATACTAGCTGTGCCCACCAACTCGTCCGCGTAGATACTGAACAATAATTTTGTTAAATTCTACGCGGATAAAGTCGCGGGCACCGTTAGTCTAAATTAAATAAGCTTATAGTATAATGAAATTAAAAGGAAAACTATCACACTTAAGATGGCTTTACAAGTTTGCGAGTAATAGTCGACCAAACGTGTTTTACTCGAAAATATGGAAACAACTCCATAGAAAATATTTATTCATTTTTTCATTACATCTCTTACTCTGTAACTATGGAACCCTACACTGCGCGTGGCCCGACATGCACTTGACCGGTTTTTTACCCTTTGAATATGGAACTCTAAAAACAAACAATGGTCATGTCGTCTGCCCTCCTGACCCAGTACACCGTCATGCTATCGATATTGATTTTAGTGAGCAATTTATAAATGTAATTATTAATAACAAATAGACATGCAATCCATATTTATGATTCTATGCCAACGTGCTGATTCTGAGACCAACTGGATTAAAATTAAATAGATACTAGCTGTTTACCGCGACTTCGCAAGTAGGTATGGCTCCTACTTGGTTCAAGCAAAAAAAATAGACTATATAAGTATATATAGACTATTTTTATATATATGCATAGAGGTAGTTTGAACCTTAAGGACGCTAAATTTCAACAGAATTGGCTCCGTGGTTTCGTTGTAAAATTGTAACAGACAGAATTAAATCCATACAGATTTAAAATATTAAAACTGTATATTATAGTATGGCGTGATATATTATTCTCTTACTGCGTATATAGTATAAAATGAATTGGCGTCGGCACGTGCCGACCCAACCGCCCACTTGTGGAGGTGAATTCTTCCGCATAGTGTAGTCAGTCAACGGAACTGTCGATGGCGGTCAAATATACGGCCCTGTAATTTACGGCACAGAGGCAACCTTAGGCCTCTGGTCTTTGTGTGTCTGTAGGCTGCAGTCATCACTTAACATCATTGTGAACTGCATGCTTGTTTGCCACTTTCATTACATAAAAAAAAAACATTCCAATAGGCGACACTAAGCGCAATAACGCAGGATTGCAGAATAAAGCAGCAGCGACCCGCGATACAACTGCCACCACTACTATCGCCTTTCCGATAGCCAACCGTGGCGATTGTGCATATTATCATACGCATGCATTTACCCCTCCCTCCCCCTTCGGGGATTACAGGCGTGCAGTTACGTATTAATACATTTTAAATGTATATCGATAGTATTTTTCATTCACATCACTAAAAAGACGTTGGAGTTTTCAATGTTTATCTTTAGTAATCGTCCACTCTTCGAGGTAAGCATGCTACCCGCTATGGTACCTGTATTTTATAAAAGCTTTTGTGTCGCTTATATTATTATCGTAGAATAAAGTATTATAGTATAAAGGAAAATGATGCGGTAGCACAACGAGAATAAAATATATGAGTTATTTGTAGGAGCTAAAAAGCATACAGTATCTCGGCCCACCGATCGCGGCGGACCGGAGGGGAGTAGCCATAGCGTTTAGTTGCAAAACAGCCTATCATTTTTGCGGGGGGAAATACGTGTGACACACACTCACGACAAAAATCGTCTATTACTAAGAAACTCACACCTTGACTTTAACAAAATACATGAACAATTTCACGGACACATTTAAATATCTGGGCGACAGGCATAGGACCATTTGGTCTTGTACTTTGACAGAGGAGAAAGCCTGCATATTACTACTTCCCTCCGGTCCGCCGCGGCCGAGAAAAGAGCAACACGGGCCGTGTTGCTCTTTTCTCGAGAGACAAAACAAGGTCTTAGGAGTGGCAACGCATCATTTTTTACTTCTGGTCTTTGTGCGTGTCTATAGGCTACAGTCATCACCTAACATCAATGTGAACTACGAGCTTTTAAGCCACCTTCATTACATGAAAAAAATATTAATGTGTCTACGGTTTCAAAAACATCGCACTTAACTTCACACCTCAATTCCCCGAAAAGTTAGGTAGAGTTAATGCATTCATCGTGATGGATGTCATTCTGATGTTGGAATCTTGTCCGAAGTCGATTTTCTTTCCATTTTAATAAAATCCCTACTTCCCTACTAATATTATAAATGCGAAAGTAAATCTGTCTGTCTGTCTGTCGGTCTTACCTTGTCACCTTTTCACATCCAAATGACTGAACCAATTTTAATGAAATTTGGTACAGAGATAGAGCTGACTTTGAGTAAGAATATAGGCTACTTAGTTATTTATCAAACGACATCCACGTGGGCGAAATATAGTTTCCCATATAATGCACTGACGACTGCTCTCTCGAGTCATTGGATTTCTACCGCTAGTGATATTGATGCTTAAAATATTCAAGACAATATTCTTTCCATAATAAGAGTGGGGTAAAGAGGCTTAGGAATCGGCGTGTATGTATGAAGAAAATGATGAATGTAAAAGATGCACGGAAGGTGTGGCAAGACCGGGATATCTGAAGTTCCACACTACCTACCCTGTAAGGGAATTGACGTGAAGATACATTCGACGACCGGGTTAGTCCAGTGTGAGACGAACGTTTGATTCGGAGGGTCGCGGGTCCGATCCCCGCACCGGGACAAATAATTGTAAGACCTACAGATATTTGTTTCGGGTCCGGGTGTTTGTGTATGTATTTAATATGTACAACGGCATCCACAACACAGGTTTATATAATACCTAACGTGGGCTGTGAGTGTAAGCATATAAAAAAATACATCCATACTTAAAGCATTACAACAGAAAAAACATTTGCAGGTGCTCAGTGCCAGAATGCTCACAAGTGGAGCGAGAGCATGACGTCACCAACTTCACGATACCCCAGTTCGAGGGTGCACCAGCCAAGTGTCTCCGATACGCGTCGTTCACCAACTACACGAGCAACGACACCTGCGCCCCCCACTTCTTCGACACTTCCACAGAGATTGAGTGCGACAGTTACATTTATTTGGAAGAACACTCTATCGTCAAAGAGGTGAGTCTGCTATTATTATATTGCTTGATAGAACTCCAGTGACAAATTCAAAACCGATTTGTACATAAAATTAAAAACGAAAATTTCTTTATTTGATAGATCATATGTTTTACATTAAACCGTGGCCAGGACCCCCTTTTAAGTATACAATACCTGTGTTAGGAGGTCCTGCTCTTCCGTAACAGTCACTATATAAAGATCCACGAAATATATATGTTATATTAAAATTTTAACTGTATATTACCTACTGTAAATCTTAGCTTATAATTTTTATTGAAAAATAAAGATGCTCGCGCGTTTATTGTCTCTGTGTGTGTAGTGTGTGTGGTAAGTGTGTGTGGTGTGTGTGTGTGTGTGTGTGTGTGTGTGTGTGTGTGTGAGTGAGTGTGTGTGTTTAATATTTAGCAATTGATTCCGTTTCATCATAATTTATAGACTTACCCCCTTATTCATAAACGTTCATTAGATACGTTTTAGCTATAGAATGCTTTGTCTTTGTCATTTGGATTGACAAATGTGTAGGATAGAAAGAGACAAAGAAGAGATTAGCAACACTTTAGCTAAAATACGTTTATGAATAAGGGGGTTAGAGTTAACACTATGTAAAAATCGGTTTTGGCGTGTCATGTCATGGAAATATTGGACATCGACCTTAGGAAGGACACTTCGGCTTACTTCGAGTCTGTAGAGCGTTATATCTTTCTCACCTTACCTATGCGACGTTTGTTGATAATTTTGATCCATTATTGACCAATGCCGATTATTGACCAATGACCAGTGCTTACGTAGGCAATGTGCAGCAGAGATAACGCTCTACGAAGTCAAAACTAGCCATTTGTCCTTTTCATAGACTCGATGTGCATTATTTCTTGGTGGATACTATTCTATTTTGATCGCGTCAAAAGGAAACGAACAAAACACGTCATAAATGATCCCGACAATGTGATCACGTTGACCATCGTTGCAATGCGCGATCACAAACTTACCACACTCAATAAACACCCGACCTACGCCTCGCCGTGTACGCCGAAGAAACCTATCTAGGTTAAGTAGATACAGAGTAAAACAGAAATCTTCAACTTATGTTTGAAGGACGCGGTAGATAGGGCTTGATGAACTATCCCTGGTAAATTGTTCCTTCAGCCTTCCTTACAGCTTCTACAGTAAAGGATTTAGAAATGAAATTGAGAAGAATGCATGTACTTTAATTAATCTACACTCGATGTACTTACGAGTTTTTAAAGGTATCTATCGTATTTCTTCCCTCCTTTGAATCACTCAAATAACAAAATGTAGTTGTTTGTTATCTCAAATCTTATAATTATCTCACATCTCTTTTCACAATTATTATTCAAATGTCGCATTTTCGCTTAATTACACACCAATTGTTAGCGGGCAAAGAGTAAATGATACAAAAGAATCTAATATTTGAATAGTTATACACAGATGACGTGATCTTAAGTTAGAAGTGATGAAATATTTGTGTTTGAATAGCTGATTCTTACCGAACTATCTCTAGAATGTTCTAATGACATATTTGACTTACAATTAGAACTTTTACCGTTGGTAGAGTAGAGAAGGAACTCGAGGGCGTAGGAACCACCGCATCACCGAATCCATCTGCCACCAAATCAGTGTTCAGGTCAGGTGGTAATGTATGGCCCCGTAGTAGGTATCTAATTATCAGAGAGACATAACATCTAAAGTCTCAGAGGTGGCAACGCAGCCCCCCAGTTTTTTCATTGAGTGAAGTTCTTCTTCTCGTGTCAGCGCAGCGGTTCGACTTAATATTTATAAAATTTTATCGGACCAGTACTTTGCCACAGTATTTGCTGCATTGGAAGATGAAAAACCCTCAACCTCCATACGAAAACCGGCGAGAAGGGCTCTCCCCAGGACATGATTTGCAATGGCCGATCTGGAGATCACTTAACCGACTCCGCACTCAGGTAGGCCGTTGCAGACAAAACTTGTGCAAGTGGGGGTTTATCTCTCCGCCTTTGGAACGATGTGACTGTGGAGCGATCGCTCAAACAATGCAACACATGCTCCAATGCCCGCTCTGTCCCAGTTCTTGCACGTTGGAGGATCTAAGGACTGCAAATAATGCAGCAATTGAGTGAAGTGAAGTTAGTCGATTAATTGATGCACTGAAATAGACAACTTACGTCACCGAAAAGCGTGCGTAAAGTGCGGACTTTACGCATCGTGCAGAAATAGGCAAATTAAGTTACGGCAAAGCGTGCGTACAATGTGACTTTAGGTCACACTGGGCTATAAAAATAATTACATGATAAAACACTAATACAATTCTGCAAATCACTGAGCTTTACATAAATGTCTTAGGATGAATAAAAATTATGTTCACGCTCGCTTACACACAAACATTATGTTCCGCGAATTAGGACTGATGTGAAAATGATTGTGATGTACAACTTGTTAGTCGACGTTAAGTACCTAAGTGTCGTGTAGATGTCGCAATATTGCATCTAGACTTATAGGATTACTAGCGTCCGACCACGCTTCGCACAGGTACACTGTTACTTACAAATTTTGCAAATTCCCGTCGTAGGTGGTCAATTCCCCTCTAGAGACCTTAATTACTGTCTCAAACATGGGGTGGCAACGCATCTGCATTTTGACCTCTGGTTTTTGTGTCTATCTATAGACTGAACTGCCTCGGTAGCCTAGTGGTAGCAGGCCACTACTACTTCGCTGAGGTCCTGGGTACGATTCCCGGGTAAGGGGTTATCAGAGATAATGGTGTAAAGTCCTTTACTTCTGGTTTAATTGGGATTTTTCCGTTTTCTAGAAATTTCCCAGTACCTCGAAGTTTGGTAATATGCCCGGAGATGTCAACAGGCTCGCCACCTGTTACATGGGCCAAAAACGTAACCGGCGAATCGTGGGTGTTTGCATGTATGCTTGAATGCATGCATTTACCTCTGCCTACCCCTTCGGGGATTACAGGCGTGAAGTTACGTTAGATCTATAGACTGCAGTCATCACTTAGTATATTTAATTTTGTAAACTGCTAAATGCTTGTTTTTATATATTATTTTTCGCAATAACACATGCTAGTGAAACATATTTTTTTAAAGAAAAATGGAGAGAAAAATTTGACTTCAGGCAAGACTCGAACTTGCGGCCACTGGGAATCTAGTCCAGCCGCTCTCCCATCTGAACTACCGAAATCCACACCCGAGTTGTTAAATCTTTCCTTCACATTTGTTGCATAGCCTTATGGTGGCAGTAACGACATACATCTTACTGGTGGTAGAGCTCCAGTGACGGAGCTCGCGGGCGTAGGCACCACCGCATTACCTAATTTACTTGCCGCTAAATGGTAGTGTTCAGCACTATCGTGTTCCGGTCAGGTGGTAATGTACGGCCCTGTAATTTCCGGCACAGAGGCATAACACCTTAGGCCTCAGGAGTGGTAACGCATCTGCATTTTGACCTTGGTCTTCGTGTGGGTGTCAATAGGCTGCAGTCATCACTTAACATCAATGTGAACTGCATGCTTGTTTGCCACTTCCATTACATAAAAAAAAAAAAAATCTATTGCCAACAAGGTTAGGCAACCGATATAACAAACTTTGCAGTTTATTAAATATCGTAAAGAAGTCGCTTTTACGCTTAATAATTGTTTTTATGCAATAGCACATGCTAGTGAAATATTTTTTTTTAAATTGGTTTCAGGCAAGATTTGTGCTTACCACCTTCGTCACACTATAAAAATCGTTGATGAAATTGCGCGAAAAAAAGAATAAATTTAATAAAAGAAAAATATTAGCATTGATACGCACAATACCTATAATTCAAGGCACGAGCTGTAATTGTGATTTCACAGCACCGCCCATTGTACACTTTTCATATGAGTCAAATGTGATGGTCGAATTCAATCACTTCATCCGTAACCGTCACGTTTCCATGTTCCTTCCTGCGATTACTGAAAAACAATTTCCGCAATTTTTTTTTTTCATAATTTTTCCCAATTTTCCTCTATGAACGCTTTTTGCTTTACCTTTTTTTTTTGGTAGCTAACAAACATAAGGCGACCAAAACGACAGTTGAGTAGAGTATACCTACTATTTAGAGGTGTGGAGGGACCTCCAATTTCCTAATTAAATAAACTGATAATAGATAAATAGACTGTTAATAGATGGCGCTGCTGCTACCATAAAGCAATGCAATAAATGTGAAGGAAAGATTTGACAAATCGGGCAGGACTTCAGTAGCTCAATTGGAAGAGCGGCTGGACTAGATTCCCAGTAGGCCGCGAGTTCGAGTCTCGCCTGAAGTCAAATTTTTCTTTCCATTTTTCTTTAAAATAAAATATATTTCACAAGCATGTGTTAATGCGAAATAATATAAAACAATTAAATAAACTGTATTATGTAATATGTCGTAAGACACGCGTTATTGTGAGGTTCTGGGGCCTACGAGAGATAATAGTGTAAAATCCTTTATTTCTAATCCTTTTGGATTTTTTCCATTTTCTGGAAGTTTCCCAGTGCCTCGGAGATATCAACTCAAATCGGACAAAACGTAACTGGCGAATCGAGGGTGTTTGCATGTATGCAAATGCATGCATTTACCACTGCCTACCCCTCAAGGATTACGGACTTGAATTTACGTTTGGTATTTAGTTTAGGTACGAAAAACTGTGAACTGAAAACTAGTCTTAAATACAAAAAACCTCTTGAAACCAGACATAACAAACAGCTTTCTATTAACAGCGTCTTTAAGTCACATTTCAGTGAGAAAAAAAAACTAACTACATTTTTTGCTAAAACTTTCGACTGCAATCGAAATCAATTCCATTTTAAACTCTATTGTAACCTTGACATTACTCTGTAAAACGCGATTCCAATCGCATTGTTTATGTATAGAATTTATGTCGAACTAGTGATGCACGATAACTTTTTACTGGAACATCGATATAACAGGAGACTTTTACTGGTAGTAGAATTCCAATGTAGGGACTCGAGTGCGCAGGCACCACCGCATCACCTTGTCTATCTGCCGCCTTATGGTACTTTTCAGCACTATCGTGTTCCGATTAGGTGTAGTAACTACCCCAGAGACATCTACACAAATAAATAAAATTGGAGTATCTGTTTGTAATATAAAAAATAACCGCTTTTTACTAAATGCATATATTTGTATACTCGGTACATATACCAAAACAACATTTTTTACCATTTTTGTCTGTCTGTCTGCCTTTTTGTTCTAATCTTGGGAACGGCTGTACCAATTTTGACGGGACTTTCACTGGCAGATAGCTTATGTAATAAGGAGTAACTAAGGCTACTTTTATACTAGCTGCGCCCACGACTTCGTCCGGATAGATACTGAACAATCATAAATTCTCACGCGGACGAAGTTGCGGACACAGCTAGTAATATCTAAGGTCTTCTGAGATCTATTATTAGTGGCAACGCTGCATTTTGCCCTCTGTTTTTTTTGTAGATGGCTGTAGGCTCCAGTCATCACTTAACATCCATGTGAACCGCATGCTCGTTTGACAAATGCGTTACATAAAAAAAAAACTTCGGCCTACGTGTTTGAAGAGAGTGATGAATTTAGAAGAAGCATGGGAGGTGTGTAGTTACCAAAAGATGTTTCGCTCTACACTCATGATTTACCCCGTAAGAGACTTGGCGTGATGATAAATTCGTAAACTTATGTGTTAATTACACTTCGATGAAAAAAGATATCTATATAAATAAAAATCAATTGCTGTTCGTTAGTCTCGCTAAAACTCGAGAACGGCTAAACCGATTTGGCTAATTTTGGTTTAAAATAATTTTTGAAAGTCCAGGGAAGGTTTAAAAGGTAAGAAAATATGAAAAAAATGAAGGAAAACAGTAAAAACCACAATTTCATTTTCCCATACAAATAGACCGTATCTATCAAACCTTTGACACATTATTTCATTCTGAGGCAATACGAAGTTTGTCGGGTCAGCTAGTCTAAGAATAAAAACTTGATGTTTCACTCTAGAAATGTCGCCACTCCTTAGTCCAAAATTAAATATAATAATATCAAACGCAGAATTGAATGCAGCTTATAATAACTTTCATAGAAACAGATAGACGTACCAAAAACATTGACTTTTCGATATGCATCGATATTTCTACGCGATGTTTCTATTTATCGATGTTATTATCGATATATCTTTCTCATATTTGCCTACTTACACACTGATACTAGAACAACAACATCATACAACTCAATAACAATATCACGTTACTACGTCCACGTGTTAAAATTATTTAATCAGCTAAACGTGATTTGCAATTAACGCGAGAATTTCTTAGTCGTAAATTTCTTGATAATACAAACTCCGCGGTGTGTAATCAGATGGGTGTGACCAAGCTAATTCGAACCCACCCAACCATTTCCATGCCATGGTTAAGCAGTTGGTTATGGTTGTCATATTATCGCTAATACTAAACACCTATGCGAAAAAAGTTGTGAAGAATGTAGGTTCTGAATTACTTCTGACTGACCGAAGTGTTGCCCGCGACCCTTCGAATCAAACGGTCGTCTCACACCACTGGACTAACCGGGTCGTCGAAATGATCCTAACAATGCGTTAACTTTATGACAAAACGTTGGTCGACCCAATAAAAAAATTGAACCGGTAGAACGATATAATTATATGGGCCGGTATATATAGTATATAATGGGTTGGGGAAAAAGTCTTTTCGCATTATAGTATGTATGAACTTGTAATAAAATCTCTTTGGCTGTAGTATTTGTATCTGACTGGTTTTGGTATCATTGTATTTGTCTATTTAATTTATTATGTGTTTTTGATTATTATTAGTGGTTATTCACTCTAGGTTAGTTTAAAAAAAAAATGACGATGTAAAAGTGCTCTCCAGGAGCCTTATTATATGAAATAAATGAATAAACTGAATAAACTGAATTGAAAGTTAAAATTTTAAAGAACATAATTCCAAATTCAAATTCGGCAAATGTGTGATTTTCATTTGTTTTTCGTACTGTCAAGATGAGTGAATCTAATGAAGAAATTCGATACATTTTAAAATTTTACTACAACAAAGGTAAAAATGCAGCGCAAGCCGCGAAAAAAAATTGCGATGTTTATGGACCTAGTGCAGTGTCTGTGAGAGTAGCACAAAGGAGATAAACCTCACCTCAAAAAATTGGTAAATTAAAGAAGAATCCGAAAAAAATACAATAAATTTATTCAGGAACATATTTTAGAGCTACAACCACATTTAATTCAAACTATTTTATCATTTTCAATATGATTATTAGTTGGAATTTGTCAAAATGACATCGCCCGCCATATTCGCCATGTTGGTTTTGAGTTGCAATTCTAACTGCAAATAATGTTTTGTAACTGCAAACAAAGCTTAATAAGTGAATATATGCAGTAAAAAACGTTTTTATATTGATTTCGCCTGTTAAGGATATTGTGTACAATACATGGCCGGAGGTCCATACATTTTTGCAACATCTCCTTTGGTTTAAGCGTTTTCAATCCTGAAATTTTGATGTCAAAGATGCACCTCGCTCTGGTCGCCCTATTACGGATAAAATGGATGCCATTTTTGAAAAGTGGAGCAAGATCGACATATCAGTAGTTACGACGTAGCTGAAGAACTGAGAATTGATCACAAAACAGTTTTGGCGCATTTGAAAAAAGCTGGGTACAAAAAAAAGCTCGATATTTGGGTACCTCACGAGCTCACTGAAAGAAACCTAATTAACCGTGTACTCATTTGTGATTCTTTATTACGACGTAATGAAACCGAATAATTTTTGAAGAAGCTGATAACTGGTGATGAAAAGTGGATCACGTACGACAAGAACGTGCGAAAAAGGTCGTGGTCGAATGCCGGTCAGGCTTCACGGACTGTAGCGAAACCCGGGTTAACTCGCAATAAGGTGATGTTGTGTGTATGGTGGGATTGGAAGGGCATTATTCATTATGAGCTACTCGTATTACCACCAGGCAGGACTATCGATTCTGAACTCTACTGCGAAAAACTGATGAGATTAAAGCAAGAAGATCAACAGAAGGGATGTGGTGTTTCATCATGATAACGCTAAACCTCACACATCTATAGCCACTCAGCAAAAATTAAGAGAGTTTGGCTGGGAGGTGTTAATGCATCCGCCGTATAGTCCTGACCTTGCACCTTCAGATTTCCACCTGTTTCGGTCTCTTCAGAATTCTTTATGCAATGTTAGATTAACATCACAAGAGGACTGCCAAATCCACTTGTCGCGGTATTTTGATGAGAAGTCCCAACATTTTTATAGCAATGGGATCATGTCCCTGCCTACAAGATGGCAAAAGGTTTTCGAACAAAATGGTACATACATACTTTAGTTAAATTTAAATAAACTATATTAAAAAATGTTTTGAATTATCTTAAAAAATGCGAAGAAACTTTTTCCCCAACCTTATATATGCGGTAGAGCGCCAATCAGAGATCGTTAAAGATTAATCAATATCAGTCTCTTTTCAGTTCGATCTCGGATGCCAAGATTGGAAGCGGTCCCTGGTGGGCACAGTCCACAATGCTGGATTCTTCATCTCCATTCCCCTCACCGGTCTCATCTCGGACAAGTTCGGACGGCGGATCGCGCTGGTGTTCGCGAGTGTCGCGAACGGCGTGTTCGGAGTTATTCGCGCGTTCTCACTGAACTATGAAATGTTCATTGTCCTCGAATTCCTAGAGCCGGCTTTGGGAGGCGGCGTTTATACTGCTTGTTTTGTTCTTGGTAAGTATTTGCCACTTTCTGTCTATCGGTAATTTAATTCTACAACCATCTGGACTAGCTACCGCGCTGAAGTCCTCTGTGTGTTTTAATTTTTTAATGGAAGTGGCAAACAAGCATGCAGTTCACATTGATCTTAAGTGATGAATGCAGCCTATGTGCACCCACACAAAGACCAAGCTCAAAATGCAAATGCGTTACCACTCCTGAGTCCTAAGGTGTTATGCCTCTGTGTAACGCATCTGCATTTTGATCTTGGTCTTTGTGTGGATGTCTATAGGCTGCAGTCATCACTTAACATCAATGTGAACTGCATGCCTGTTTGCCACTTCCAATACATAAAAAAAACAGAATCGTTCAAAATACGAAATCCCGCCGCTTGAGATCGAATCTGGCACCGAAGGCAGTAGAGGCCTGTTGCCCTACACCACACTACCCTACCCGCCGCGGCAGTTATTTTATGAATGGACCGCATTTAAATAATATGTAATCAAGTTATTTGAATCCAGCAACCGATTTTCATTATCACTAATCTGAATTACATTTTTTATTGCACTTAATAACGTCAAGCTGAATTAAATATGGTTTTTGTGACCACATATCCCTGTCAACTATAATAATAGGTATACCGATTATATCCATGATTTATGGTCCCATAATAACTATTGCATAGATTTCACAACTAAGGTCTCAAGGGTGGCAACGCATCTGCATTTTGACCTCTGGTTTTTGTGTAGGCTAGGCTGCAGTGATCACTTAACATCAACGTCAACTGCATGCTAGCTTGCCACCTTCTCTACATAAAAAAAATACTCGTTTCGAGCGGAAATCAATTGATAAATATTAGTTAGTAGGTATATTTTTCACTGGTGGTAGAGCTCCAGTGACGGAGCTCGCGGGCGTAGGCACCACCGCATTAATTTATATTATATTATTAATGGTAATTGTACTGCAGCACTATCGTGTTCCGGTCAGATGGTAATGTGCGGCCGTGTAATTTCCGGCACACAGCCATAACACCTTAGCCCTCAGGAGAGGTAACGCATATGCATATTGACCTTGGTCTTTGTAAGGGTGTCTTTAGGCTGCAGTCATCACATGACAACAATGTGAGCTGCATGCTTGTTTGCCACTTTTATTACATAAAAAAAAATATTGGCTTCACAATAAATAAATATTAGTTGGTATGTTGGCTTCACAGTATACACATTTCTAATTGAGTTCAAGGTTAAGGTTACACCTTTCCACTTCGAGATACGGTAAAGTTAGTACAGAACTATGAAATTTAAGGTCACACGGAACAGCGGTATACAATTTACAATACAAGTAGATGTAGTGTTTCCTAGTTTTTTATAGAAAATATATGCGATAGAGTTACAATTCTGCTTCCGATTAAGTTTTTAGTACGGATAAGTTAGATAAGCTGGTTATTGACATTATTTTGACGTGACAACGTCTTAAATTAGGTTGCGGCTCGGAGTCACTCATTAAAAAGTGTAACGCCCGGTAACGTAACGATGAGTCACCGAACGAGAGAGAGGCCTGCCGGATCGGCGAATGCCTTTCTACCGAGAAAAAGACGTTGTCACGTAAAATCTTCGCCCGTAAAACCGACTTTACAGGCAACCAGTTTTTTTTTTTAAAGTACTTACAACAACAGCACTATCGTGTTCCGGTCAGGTGGTAATGTACGGCCCTGTAATTTCCGGCACAGAGGCACATTACTTTAGGCCTCAGAAGTGGTAACGCATCTGCATTTTGACCTCTGGTCTTTGTGTAGGTGTTTATAGGCTGCAGTCATCGCTTAACATCAATGTGAACTGCAAGCTTGTTTGCCACTTTCATTACATAGAAAAAAAATCGTTTCAATCGTTATTGAAACCACATAAAAATCATTTCGACTTCGCTTAATTTCGTAAAAATGTTAACGTTTTGCCTTCAAACAGCTCTCCTGAAAAATTACTGTAAAATCAATTGACTCATTGTACGCAGGAGGTATCGATATTATTATTATGTTTGTTTGATGTTACATTACTCAAATATTTGACTGACTTACAGTGAACTCAAATTTCTAAATAATTAAGTATGAATTATTACAATGATTTAATATTTCTACAACAATACCTGTAAAAGATAGAACACTTGTGCAAGTAAAAATTCACGTCATTCTTTTTCCATACGAATAATATTAAAATAGTTTTTTTATTTATCATAATTTGACATGTGATGGATATTTCAATGTCAAGTATGAATGTATTGCATAATGTATGTAACTTGTATGTTGCGACGGCTGTTGTCAACGTGTCGCTCGTCTATATGAACCCTAAGGCCCGTTGTACACGGTATATTTTCTAAATAGTATGGCGTTTTTGCTGTACATTTAAAAAACGTATAAGCTTGTACATGCAGGGGCATTTATGGCTTAATAATGGCAACCTTTGATACGTGCCACAGCTGGGCACGAGTCTCTCCCCTTCTTGGGAGGAGGCCTGGAGCTTACTCCACCACGCTGCTCCAATGCGGGTTGGTGGAGATAAGAGTTAGTGGCCAACCCACTGTTGGATGTTTTCAATCCGCCCATAAGGCCTCCGACAAGGTTTAACGACTGCTATCTATCGATAACAACCGGGACCGACGGCTTAACGTGCCCTCCGAAGCACGGAAACGCGCATTTTAATTTGCCACTAGCGGTCATCCATCACATACCGACCGCGCCCGTATCGTTTAACCAAGTAGATCGCTGACGATCTACACCAGCCGCGGGGCCACGCGCGCTTCATTCATTTATGGCTTACCAGCTCACATTGATATTAAGTGATGACTGCAGCCAATAGACATCTACACAAAACCCATAGATCAAAATGCAGATGCA
The DNA here is from genome assembly GCA_036365455.1 of Macrosoma leucophasiata. Taxonomy (NCBI): domain Eukaryota; kingdom Metazoa; phylum Arthropoda; class Insecta; order Lepidoptera; family Hedylidae; genus Macrosoma; species Macrosoma leucophasiata. The sequence goes on from JAWQUS010000021.1 coordinate 17,323,600, forward strand.
GTGTTGCCACCCCTGAGAGTCCTGAGACCTTAGTTCTTATGTCTCTGTTACAGTTATTTTTGGGCCATATATTACCATCTAACAGGAACACTATAGTGCTGAACACTACTATTTGGCGGCAGATAGATTACGTAATGCGGTAGTGCCTACGCCCACGAGCTCCTGTATTTGGATCGAACGATATTTGGAGCTCTACCAACTTATAGAGTTCGGGCGTGTTGAGTTAGAATCTTGGTTCTAGATGAGGACCGATAAGTTTTTGATACTAGAGCCATATTATATAGAAAAGGTCTTGTCTTGGCAACATTTTTCATCAAAATGTTTTGATGGGATCACATTTACTAGAAAAAGTCTATTAGCGGTTATCAGTGATTATTTTTGCAACTATTCGTTTCAATCATAAAAAGAGATCACAAAAAAATACACTTAAATAAGATCACTTCCTCTTAATTAAAGTTCGGTTTCTTTATAAATAGAAATGTTAAGGTCAAATTACTTTCTACGATGCTTCAATTTATAGATTGTGTGAGAGGAAAACCCGTTAAAATTGCAAGTAAATAAATAATAAAATAAAATACGCTTACACTCACAGCCCCACAGTATGTATAACCCTGTATCGTGGGTGCCGTTGTACAATACAAACAACACATGCACAAACACCCAGACCCGAAACCAATATCTGTAGGCCATACAAATATTTGTCTCGGTGCGGGGATCGAACCCGCGACCCTTCGAATCAAACGGTCATCTCACACTGCTGGACCAACCGGTTCGTCAAGTTTGGGTATGACGTTCGGAACTTAAATCAATAGATTTATGAATAGGTACGGCCTTTCTTTTTTGATATGGGGAATAATAAGCATGCAGTTCACATGAGTGGTAAATGAAATCTTCACAAAAAACCGATGGTCATAAAGCATAGGTGTTGTCAGGTTTCAGGGGCCTAATTTTGCTTTTGTAGTTGTTACAGGGTTATGCCAAATAATAATGGCACCCCATTATACGTCCCACTGCTGGGCATGAGTCTCTCCCCCTTTTGGGGGGAGGCCTGGAGCTTACTCCACCACGCTGCTCCAATGCGAGTTGGTGGAGATACGGGTTAGTGGCCAACCCACTGTCGGATTTTTTCCAATCGCCCATAAGGCTTCCGACAAGGTTTAACGACTGCTATCTATCGATAGCAACCGGGACCGAAACGTGCCGTTAACGTGGGCTCAGAAGCGTATTTTAATTTGCCACCAGCGGTCACCCATCACATACCGACCGCGCCCGTATCACTTAACCAAGTAGATCGCATACGATCTACACCAGCCGCGGGGCCATGCCAAATGTATTCAACATAATAATAATCTCTGTCTGTGTACCTACATTACATTTGCCTATTAGAATTATTATCAACCTATCTTATTAACTGCCTCGGTAGCCTAGTGGTAGCAGGCCACTACTACTACGCTGAGGCCCTGAGTTCGATTCCCGGGTAGAGGGTTATCAGAGATAATGGTTTAAAGTCCTTTATCTCTGGTTCTATTGGGATTTTTCCATTTTCTGGAAATTTCCCAGTACCTCGAAGTTTGGTAATGTGCCCGGAGATGTCAACAGGCTCGCCACCTGTTACATGGGCCAAAACGTAACCGGCGAATCGTGGGTGTTTGCATGTATGCTTGAATGCATGCATTTACCTCTGCCTACCCCTTCGGGGATTACAGGCGTGAAGTTACGTTTTTTTTATCTTATCTATGCATAATGATGCGCCTCAAGAAAAGTACCTTGAACATAACAAGGTTAAACGCCCCGATGATATTCCCGAATAAAAATAACCACAGGAAAAAACAGAACTGTAGTTAAACCCATAAAACGAACCTGTCACCTCATGAATCTGTCACCCCTTGGGATTACCGACCCTGGCCTTTAACGGCTGATCAACTTGTGACTAATTACAGTTTTTGCAAGGCGCTTCTTGCGTTTTAATAGGAAACTCGGTGTCTTACGTGAATTAATTTGGATGTAGATACATAAAAAACTGGGTTTTGTCGAAGCATGACGGGTTAGTCAAGACAAACGATTTAAATCTAGGTTTCATTATTCATGGTTTGTAATTTCAGTCACGAGGCAAGTTTTCTTTTATGTAATGAAGGTGGCAAACAAGCATGTCACATTGATGTTAAATGATGACTGCAGCCAATAGACACAAAGACCAGGGGAGAGGGGGGGGCAGGGGCGATCCGCCATGGGCCGCCGGTTCTGGAGGCCTCCGAAGATCGACTAGTCGCTGAGAATCATGAAAGATTTGTAGAGCTTACGGAGGGAAATTTATTTGCTCGCTCGTTCAAGTATCAACCATACGGGAGGCCTCTTATTTTACCTCATGATCTTTTTTTTTGATAGTGCGCGTGGCTACTGGTCCTCCAAATGCTAAATGCCGCCCCGGGCCTCTGATGCCACTGACCAGAGGTCAAAATGCAAATGTATTGCCACGCCTGAGACCTTAGTCGTTGTCTCAGTGATAGTTATTACGGGGCCAACTGAACACTTTTATGAGCATATTCCTACTATACCAATTCCCATTACACTTCCAGCTCTGGAACTGGTGGGACCTAAGGGCAGAGTTTTCGTGAGCCTCATGTTCAACACTATGTTCATTTTGGGCGGGGTCACGGTGACACTACTGTCCTGGTGGCTGCAGAGCTGGCGGTACCTGCTCCTCGTAATCTACACCCCGGCCTTGCTCGTCATCATGTACATGTGGATGCTTACTGAGAGCTTCCGTTGGTTCTTCAGTAAGGGGCGCTACGAGGAAGGCCTGAACGTTCTTATGAGGTAAGTTGAGTGTTTGGAATGCAAAATTTAACTATACTTCTGTATTTATCTATAACAGTTAGCGTATATCTATGGTAAATACTTACAAGAACGCTGCATTTGTGATGGATGAGTGAATACTAAATAAACATCTTAGATAAAACCCGAGTTTTTCTAAAAGATACGTTGCTACTCCTGGAGTTGTCACACACCTCTGTGCTATAAATTACAGGGCCATACATTACCAGCTAACTGGAACATGAAAGCGCTGAACACTACCATTTAGCGGCATTTAGTGTATTAGGCAATGCGTCCACGAGCTCCATCACTGGAGAGATATGTTTTTGGTCCCTTGTCATTCTCTTATATAGAAATTACAGAGTTCTTACTAGAAATCTTCTGCATAGGAAAAATCCCAATATTACTTTGTTGCCGAGTTCAGAATAGCCTCGGCACTCGAATTCTAACACCAGTGATATTACTACTACTAATCCCCCAGGGGAGAAGGCTAATTATTTGGTACAAAGCTCATTATCGACCACTTAGATCAATGAAAATGGTTACTCAGGTAGTCTGTAAAACGCAATAAAAAACTACAATAAATTAGATTCTTTGCAAAATTACACGAATAATGCGAAATTGGAAATTTGTTCAGCTACTTTTGTTACAGAAAAAATATCCTATTCACTCTTGCCAACAATATTATTTGTGCAACGACAAAAAACTAAGTGTTATTTCACTCCACAGATGCGAGAAAGTGAACAACGTCACCGTACCCAAGGACCACTACGATCAAGTGGAAAAACAAGCTATGAAACAAAGGGATACGAGAAAATGCGAGTCCATGGAATCCAACCAATCAACCTTCAAACAACTCCTTGTATCTCCAGTGATCTGGAAACGACTCTTCATATGTTCCTTCCTTTGGACTTCGTCTACTCTGGTCTACTACGGTCTTTCTATAAATGCCATAGAGTTGTCTGGGAACAGCTATCTGAATTATATCGTAGTGATCATCATTGAAGCTCCGGCGAACGTCTGCAAGTTAATTTGTTTGGATAGATTTGGGAGAAAGCGGGTGATTGCGACGGCTTTTATATTAACTGGAATCATTCTCATCAGTTATGGGTATACGCCAGGTATTTTTTTTTTCTATAAGCGTTATTATGATTAATTTAATTAAAGGTCCTTTTTAGTTGCAACAGCACTTTTTAGCAGGTGCCGTTTTAGTAGTGCCGTTAGTAAAACCGCACATCTTTTTCACTGCGTATTGGTTGCAGCAATATTTACTTTCCGTCAATGTCCTCCTTTTTTTACCAGGGGAAAATGCTTTACGCATACCAACCCTTAGGGAGAGGGATGGGTTATGTGGGACTCCGGGAAAGGCATCCGTCTATCCACTAAAAATCCCTGGGTGTTCCGTCTCGTTCGCCATCAGTGACTAGGTCACGGGAACGCTATCGCACACATCCGTGACCCCAACGGCGGCTGCTCCTTACCGAGCCCTCCACAGAGCCGTGCAGGGCCAACGACATACCCATACACCTCTTCCACAGCTGCGAGTGGCGGGCATAGCCACGCCAAACGCCGTTCCCTCTCTGGCTTTCTCTTGGTTTCGCCGGTGTGGGCAAACACCGGGTACTGAGCCCCTCGCGGCCGGACAAGGCGGAAACCCTCGGGGGATCAATGTCCTCCTAATCCAAACTATTTGCTAATTTTATGACAAACAAAAATATGATTTCAGTCGGCAACTGGTCAACGGCGTTCTACCTGGGCGGCAAGTTCTTCATCACATTAGCTTACAACTCGCTATACGTGTTCGCGGCTGAAGTGTTCCCCACCAACTACAGAACCACGCTGTTAGCAATCTGTTCCACGATCGGCCGAATTGGTTCTACTGTTGCACCCCAAACTCCATTACTGGTAAATATAAAAGTGATAAACACAAAAACTGCTATGTACCCTGCCCACTGCCACTTGAATTTCGCTATTCGGTTACTTTGATTCTCTCATGCGGATCTCCTCAGGACGACCAGGTTGGTTGCTGGTAATCCGTTATTGAAGGCGGCCACGGACCGTTCGTTGTGGGAAGCTTTTGCATATACTGCTAAAAGCTTTCCTCGATTTTCGGCTGAATGCTGATGATGATGATGATGTGTTGACTAAATCAAGACTAAATTGCATGGTTTTCAATTGGTGAACAATAAAAAAATATGTAAAAAGTAATAACACCAATGTATCCACACATAGAAACGCTAGCCTAATATTTTCTATCCAAATGTTCAAGCATTATCGATTCCCTCTGACCTCATTTCTGAAGTTGGCAATATTATGTAAATATGGCGGGTCAACTTAACTTAGTTCCAACATATTTCACGTAAGGTGAACCCTAAATCGCATACATTAGTTCGCTCCAAAGAATTCCTTTCCTGAACCACATGGAATCGATTACGTGGACAAATCGAGTTTTCTTTTCTATTTTTACAATAGGTACCACGTGGGTACCGCCATTTATTTTTGACGTGTCAATGGAGCTTAAGATTGGAAAGTTATGCGGCAATAAGAAGGTACATTACTACAGGCGTCGGGACGTGGCGACCCCTTAATTTTAATTTTCTACTGGAACAGAAATCTTCCACTAGTGCCGTCAGTTAACCGAACAATGGTGTTCAAACCATTGCAAAAGGACCTTTACCTCTGAGAGCCTCCGGTCCGTGGATCGAACCCAGGGCTTTAGCGCAGCAGTAGTGACCTGATATTGCTAAATTGGAAACGCGCATTGCCCAGCGGCTGGTGTAGATCATAAGCGATCTACCCGGTCAAGCACTACGGGCGCGGATATTGCTAAATTATTAAGGCAGTCAAAGTACCAGAAGTGGACTACTATAAATATCTCAACGTGAGTCGAACTATATGGGAGCTATAGGGGTGGTAAATAAAAATATAAGTAAAGGCATTTTATGTAATGAGATGGTAAACAAGCATACAACTGTATGCTTGTTTATCATTTCATCTATATCTATATACATAAATATCAATGCTGTTCGTTAGTCTCGCTAAAAATCGAGAACGGCTCCACCGATTGGGTTAATTTTAGTTTTGAATTATTTCTAGGAGCCCAGGGAAGGTTTAAAAGGTCAAAAAATATGAAGAAATTGAAGGGGAATAGTAAAAGAAACACGATTTCATTTTCCCATACAAATAGTCCGTATCTATCAAACCTTTGACACATTATTTCATTCTGAGGCAATACAAAGTTTGCCGGGTCGGCTAGTTACATATAAAAATTACACATTGATGGTACAAGAATATTAACCCATACACATCTACATATTTTTATGTTATAAAAGTGGCAAACAAGCATGCAGTTCACATAGATGTTAATTGATGACTGCAGCCTATGCCGGTTTGCCATGGCATTGGCAGTAGTTTTATCGTGGGACGCTGCTGCCATCCCACGTTACAATATTTACCACTACCACCATGCTTAAGTTACATCAATTCATTACAAAATTCTATTCGCAGACAAGATACTACGAGTTTCTACCAACGATCGTATTCGGTATCATGGCGGGCATGTCTGGTTTCCTGGTCCTCACGCTGCCAGAGACAAACAACCAGAAACTGCCGGACTCGCTCAAGGAAGCTCAAGCTCAAGATAACAGGGAAGAAGGAGAGAGGAGCACAGACAATAAGACTAGACTATAAGTAGGATAGAGATGGAAGTCATTATTTGTACTGAACACTTTGAAATTGAATGGGTATGCTAGTTTGTATGGTAGAAGAATTGTTTGAATGTAGTATTTTTTTTAATTAGATTGATATATTAGGTAAAAGCAAAACTCTTCAACTACTATTCCGTTTGTTGTAGTTAAGATCTTTAAAATTCGAATAGCTGTCAATGGACATCCTCGATGTTATGTAGGTAAGCCTAAAACTTCTTTAGAGGCGTTGTGTACTTATTGTGATAGGTAAAAAATGTAAAACTCGCGTCATGACACGTGACCTGATCGAAAATTCGTAAGACGGTGTAGGAGCGGAAGTATTCCCCTCTATTTCTACCGCGTGGAAAAAATGTATGTCTACGTCTGCTGTTACGATAAGGTGGCGCAGGTCGAATGTGCGTGTGATTTTGTGTTACAGCGTGCTTCTATATTGAAACTAATTTGGCATTCAAATGATTGAAGTAGGTCTGACGTGTTAATTTTTTATGTGATATAAATTGTCATGTTTGTGTCCGATAGCGCAATAAATGTATGTTGTATTTTACGACACGAATGATAGTAGTTTTAAACTGATAATTAAATGTAAAATTATGTCCTAACCGTTCCAAAATATCAAAAATGCACAATGTTAATTACCTATATTCAAGTTTTCACTTCTGCCGGCACTCCAAAGGGCCGACCGCCTAACTCTAATGCTTTCGTTTGGGACGTTATCTTGTCAGTTTCGCACCGCCTATTTAAACATTTTGCTCTTAAGTATATACCTGCGTAGGAAAACACTTCCAGGGAAAAGTTAGGCGGTACGAAATTAACAAGATGATGTGATATCGAAAGCTGAACGAAATCATTAGAGTTAGGTGTTTGCCCCCCAGGATTGCAAGCCGTGGTTTTTCTTTTTCAATTAAAAATGGTCTTCTATCCGGAATTTGTTTTTTCACATGTCATTCTTTACAAAGAAGGTTCTAAGATATGTACACCTTTTATTCAACATGATTTCAATGCATTTTTGTAAATAAATAGATAATTACGTCCTTCGCTCCGATGGTTCGGGCATATAGAAAGAATGTCGAATGAGCGAATGACTAAACATATATACAATGCGAATGTGGATTGTTGCAGAGGCCCAGGAAGACCAAGACTGACCTACCATGACCAAATAGGTCGAGTTCTGTCTGATAGTGGGGTCAAAAGTCTTAGGAATCGTCGTGCATGTATGAAGAGAATGATGAAGGTAGACGAGGTACGAGAGGTATGTCAGGACCGGGATATCTGGCGCTCTATACTCCCTGCCTAGCCCTTTAGGGACCTGGCGTGAAGATACATACATAAATAGATAGTTAGATAATTATTATTTGTGGATCTTTAGATGAACATTCTTAAATCGTTGTGTGAATTGTGTGATGTTTTTGTAAATTAAAAGAATTATTAAAGTTTATTATTTTATTAGTTACTTTAGATTCTAACAATCGTGATAATATGTTAAAGTTAAAATAAAAATGTTATGAATTATTATCATTTTTATTTTCCGAAAAGGGCTAAGACCTACCTAACCACCAAAACATTTTCCTGTAAAATATTGCTCAGATGAGGCCATAATTTTAATGGCTCGCACCATAGAGCAACACGGGCCACCGGCTGCGGTGGACTGGAGGGCAGTAGCCATAGCGTTTATTACCGATGCAAAATAGTCTGTCATTTTTTGATTAGGCTGGAGCGCCTTCTGCGCGCGCCGATTGCCCGGTGAAGTTGACTAGTGCCGTCTCGAGACAGGCCGCCTACACAAAGACCGACCTAAAAAGATAAAAATAAAACTGTTATTTTTTGCGGGGGGAAATGCGTGCGACACGCACACTACAAAAATCGTCTTTTACTACGAAATTCGCACCTTGACTTTAACAAAATACAGAAACAATTTCATGCACACATTTAAACATCTAGGCGACAGCTACAGGCCCATTTGGGCTAGTACTTTGACAGAGGGGAAAGCCTGCATATGGCTACTCCCCTCCGGTGTTGCTCTATGGCTCGCACCGACAAAAAGTTATCAGATCTCATGTAGAGCCAAGTTTCTAACTCTACAAGCCTAACTTCACAAACTCCGCGCTTTAGTCGAAATTCGGTGGTGCTGTGGTGATATGCAATTGAAACTTTGTATATTTAATAAGTCTGCTGTTGACGTTCTACAAGTAGGTACATATTTACATTTTATTATCAAAATTATTTGCTTAATCTTGTAGGTATAATCCAAGCCCAAGTTATGTGGATATGTCGAAAAAATTACGAAGCGTTTCGAGAAAAGTTTGTCTTTGTTGTTTTTTCACTTTGCTTGACTTGGAAGGGATACAACCATTGATTTACGAAGTAGATAATAAATCTATGGATACAACCGTGCCCCTACGTAAATAAAATAATTATTTAGACAGCATTCAAGTACCTACCTACATATATATATTGAATATTTGCCTATCTGTTCTTGTAACCACCACAAAACGATGTACTGAGATCGTAAAAATTATGTAAAGGACTAAGACTAAGGCAAAAAATGCTTCCACGTAATGAGGTGGACCGTAGGAGGGGCTTAAATATGGTCCACCGCAGTGCGTCAGGCTATTGGGCGTTTCCTTGCCGTTCGGCGAAATGACCTTATCACGACCAATTGAATGCCAGCACTGACTATGTTGAAAGTGTGAGTTGTTATGATTGCAATTTTTTTTTATGTCAAAGGATTGACAGATAAGCAGACGGGCCACCTGATGGAAAGTGGTTACCGTCGCCTATGAACATTTGCAACACCAGGCGAGATGCCAACGCGCTGCCAGCCCTGAAAGACTTTTTTGACGCCAGTTTTGGAGAACGCCATATTGTTGTTAATTTGCTTGCGTACTTAGAACTATGTATTAACCTTGTTGATGTATTTTTTTAGATATAGATAGATAGACCTACCAAAAGCAATATCGCTTCAATGTGAATGTATCTAACACTCTGTTCAGAAAATGACGAAGAAATTGTACGTGCATACCTGCGACTTAATTCTAGCCTTTAGTCAGATAATGTCCGAAAAAAAGACACAGGACACATACCTGCCTAATTGGGTTAAAATGCTAGACTAGTCCATACAGGTCAGGAACTCAGTCATGTCACAGAAAGCTCTCGAACCCTCTTTAAGTAAACGCTCGTTACACCAGCTGACGGTTTTTCGGACGGCAGAGCAATGCAAATAACTGTCACAAGGAGCTCCGACGACGATTTGATATTTGAATTGCTTTTTCTCCGAGCTTTGGATATCTATTTGAAAAGTATTTGTAAGTTGGACACGTGAAATTGAGTTTTACCTTTTGGGCATACTTGAACACTGGTAATATGCTCAATTAAATAAAATGTTTTTGGGCTTACTACAAAAAAATGTTATTCCCTACAACAATTAAATTCTCATTTGAAATTAAAGAAAAAATGCAAAGAAAAATGTGACTTCAAGCAGGAATTGAACCTGCGACCTCAGTATATATATATAACCAGTCCAGCCGCTTTACCACTAAGCTACCGAAATGCTTAGTGCTTACCATAGAATTATAACGCATTCTTAGGTGCTTACTTACTTACTTCTTTTTTTATTTTTTTATGTAATAAAAGTGGCAAACAATTGTGCAGTTCACATTGATGTTAAGTGATGACTACAGCCTATAGACACCCACACAATGATCACAGATGAGTTGCCATGTAGCGGCAAGTATAGATTAGGTAATGCAGTAGTGCTTACGCCGTCACTGGAGCTCTACCACCAGTAAACTACTACTAGTACTTCGGTAGCGGTAGCTTAGTGGTAATGCGGCTGGACTGATTATCCTGAGGTGGCAGGTTCAATTCCTGCCCGAAGTCAATTTACTAACACACTTTAATTTCTAATGTTTTATTGCGAAAAATTAAAAAATCTCTTTTCTCAGCTAGAATTATTATACTTGAAAGATTTAAAGTGTATTAAACAGCGATATAGTATTCGGCGGTCATCGGCTAAAGGCGATTTTTACACACGGAACCGCTCGCCGACGTGGATTGCGATGGAGTTGAGTAATAGTCCGCGGCGGTGTAGTGTGAATGGTATCAACGCATAGAGCAACACCGGAGGGGAGTAGCCATATGCAGGCTTTCCCCTATGTCAAAGTACAAGCCCAAATGGTCCTATACCTGTCGCCTAGATGTTTAAATGTGTGCGTGAAACTGTTTCTGTATTTTGTTAAAGTCAAGGTATGAGTTTCGTAGTAATAGACAATTTTTGTAGTGTGCGTGTGTGTCGCACGCATTTCCCCCCGCAAAAAAATGACAGACTGTTTTGCATCGGTAATAAACGCTATGGCTACTCTATGGTGTTGCTCTATGTAATAAAGAAGCCAAGCGACATGAAATCCGCTTCACCGCCTACCGCAGCGGCGCGCGGTCCCGTGTGTGAAACGCCTAAGGTCAAAATGCAGATGCGTTGCCAACCCTGAGTTTACGAATGTTATTATACAAAACAAGTAGAAGTACTTAATATTTTTAATATTTTTGACATAACGGTTAATAAATCGGTCACGTACCACCCTAAATGGAGTCACGTTCTAAACGAATAATTACACTGAACGCCGTTTACATGAGAGGGTTTTTTATGCATGATCGTAATCCGCTTTTTTTAATTAAACCCGTGAGTCGGTCAAAATTTAAATGCCGAATGGACGATTATGAAAAACTGGTCGACAAAAATCAATTAGTTGTCGCGTTGGATACAACACTTTTTTTTAAACTAGTAGGTAAACCATGTGTGATTAAGTTATCCCATATTTCAGTCAACAGCTCTGTCTGTTTTGCTGACAGGAAAAGTATCCAGCTCAGATTTTGGCTAACAACCCCAATAATTTAATTCGATTAACATTAAAAAAAGGTACAGTATGTAATACCTGCACATTATTTTATATTCTGAAAAAAAAAACTGGAATCCGTCGTGAAATAATGTTCTTATACCTACCTATTTCCCTAATTCCTAATTTCTCTAAACAATATTTCGCAACAAAACTCTATCAATCCAACCATACCAACCTAAAGGGACAAAAAACTGAGAAGCAGGGCAAAGAGCGAACATTATTCGAACAAGAACAATTTATAAGTTTTTGTAGCCCAGTCAAACCTTTTTGGTGGAATACATGAATACATTCACCCTAAATAACCTCGCAGTCTGTTAGTGGTTTAAAGCTTATGTTTTTGCAAAGTTGACCACCTAATGGCAATTTCAGGCAAGTTTTATTGAAGGAATATCAAATCGCTTTTGTTTTAATAAGTATCATGAAAGTAGCAGTAAAGCTTGCCTACAGATATTATTGTATACCTATCTTCTGTCAGCACTCAACAAATCGCACTATTACTCGAGACAAGTCAAAACGCTATGCTGAGAAGTATGATGGGGAAAAGACTGAAAGACAAAATAAGAACTGCAACAATTAGGAAACACACAAGAACAAAAGATGTCACAATAACCATCAAAAAGCTGAAGTGGAAATGGGCAGGACATACTATCAGGGGAATAGATAAGCGGTCGAAATTAGTGATGAAATGGTACACAGGCAACAGAAACAAAAAAAAACGAGGCAGACCACTCAGGCGATGGGTTGACGAAATTAAAGCAGTGGTAGGCGGTACATGGACATGGCTAGCCAGAGAAAGAGAAACGTGGAGTCAGTTGGAGGAGGCCTTTGCTATAAAAAAGCACACAGATATGACAACTAATAAAACTACTAAATAACTAAATCGATTGTGAAATTATCTGATAGAAGGCTAATAAATAAATAAAATAAAAATCTTCTGTCTACAGTACAATCACATGCTGGAAATATACTTGTGTGACTATTTCGAAGTTGACAGACAAGTAGGTCATTATGACAAGCAGTCACCGTTGACATAAGCCACAAGAGAAGTTGCCATCACGCTGGCAGTCTTGAAAGACACCAGCTTTGAAGACCGCCGTATTATGGCCACTCTAGATATAGTGCCAGTGTCACACAAGGCCATGTTCAGCCACTATGCCAAAAATTACAGGGAAAAATTACCTACTACCTTAACAAAAATGCTGACCAGTATCTATATGCATGATTAGCAATTACCAGGTACATTAATTACCATACTCCGAGGGCGGCTCTAGGAGACATACGAAAAACGGAAAAATACCTATATCTTCCGGCAACCCAAGACCTAAGCGTAGGAGTAGTGGCCTACAAACGGGGGGGCCGACCGCCTAACTCAAAATGCTTTCGATTATGGCAACATCTTATCAGTGTCGTACCACCTAACTTTTTCCTGGAAGTGTTTTCGTCTGCAGGTTTTTTTTCATGTAATGGAAGTGACAAACAAGCTTGCAGTTCATATTGATGTTAAGTGATGACTGCAGCCTATAGACACCCACACAAAGACCCAGGTCAAAATGCAGATGCGTTATCAGTCCTGAGGCCTAAGGTGTTATGCCTCTGTGCCGGAAATTACAGTGCGGTACATTACCACCTGAGCGGAACACGATAGTGCTGAACACTACCATTTAGCGGGAAGTATATTAGGTAATGCGGTGGTGCCTACGCCCGCGAGCTCCGTCACTGGAGCTCTACCACCTGTAAAGGTATGTATTTAAGAGCAAAATGTTTTAATAGGCGGTACGAAACGGACAATATAACGTCCTAAACGAAAGCATTTCAGTTAGGCGGTCGGCCCCTGGGCTACTAATATTAGTTGTCATTTTAAATTATTCAAGTAATTAGGTACATGCAAGCAAAAATTACTTGAATAATCTGCTCACGCCTCGAAATTTCAATTCATTTCGATTTTTTTGTGTTACAAAGGTGGCAAACAAGCATATTGACGTTACTCAACTCATATTTATGTTAAGTGATGACTGCAGCCTATAGACATCTAGTCACATAGAAACCAGACATCGAAATGTAGATGCGATGCCCCTGAGACCTAAGGTGTCATGTCTCTGTGATAGTTATTACGGGGCGTACATTACCATCTAACCGGAACACGATAGTGCCGAACACTACCATTTAGCGGTAATGCGGTGGTCCCTACGCCCTACACTTGGAACTCTTGGTAAAGTTCCAAGCTACACTTGTAGGAGCTCAAGTTTAACCATATCGAGTTTCACCACTACTGCACTGGTGGTCCAGTACAATAGTGGTTAAACATATATTAACTACATTATCTACCATATGGTTTAGTTTCACCACATCCCAAATACAATTCTAATACAAACAACCGCTACACAGATGTGTGGTATACACGCTGAGTGATTTGCGAATTATCACCGCAACAATAATGTCCCCATTTGTCACTCCCGTCAGCAATCTAATATGGCCGCCGTAAATCGGTTCAAGTCATCTGAGTGTATTGTGTATGCATTTTGGTATAGTATCGATAACTCTATTCCAAAATCAATGGTCTAAAAATCTATTCAAAGCAGTCTCTGAAAGTAACCTTGGTTTCTTACGAAATCAGCTTTATATACAGAGTGTACCATGAGGCTGATCAATAAAGGACTACCCCAGTGTCACGGCAAGGAAGAGAGCTTTAAGTACCAAAGCTTGTGCCCCAAAATATTGAATATCTCAGGTTTCTTACAGCAAAGAATCGCAAGACGTATTTAGGCCATCCATTTAATAAAATTAAGAAATTGGATTGCAGAAAGGCACCGTTGTGTTCTCAAGTTTCATAGAGCAGAGGATCAAGCTACTGAACTGTATTTAAGGGGATTCAAATATTAAAATTAAGAAACTTTCTCCAGCTACAGATCAGACTGATGTAACTTCCAAACAAATCATCTCACAACATCCCGAATATTAATTTAACACAACACAGCTATAGGTACCCGTTGAGTGATTTGCGAATTATCACCGCAACAATAATGGCCCCATTTGTCACTCCCGTCAGCGATCTAATATGGCGGTCGTAAATCGCTTCAAGTCATCTGAGTGCATCGTGTGTGTATAATTAAGCATTCCTGCGTTGAATCGGTGCTAGAATTAATAGCGGGTCACCGCGTCTGCGATTACGAATTCCACGTGTGGTTGATGTTTACTGTGACAACCGCATGTTTGCATTTACTTGGCGATTAGGTAAAGTGTAAGCTCTCTCGGTAACAGTACTGGGCCATTACTGAAGAATGGATGAGATTCACAGACCGCACTACGACTTTACTTTCAGCGAAGTATGCTTAGAACTGTCAAAGCTCATACTTTACAGAAAGTTCTAAGCATACCCAATTTTGCTCAAAATAAAGCCCCTAGTGCGGTTTGTGAATCTCACCGATCCCCGGGAAGATTGGATAGAAAAATCAATGACTTAGTCCGGGCAATGGACTATTCCATTGACTATTCCATGGTCCTGGAAATTGGTCTCCGGGTTGGGTGCAGGTAGGTATTGCAGAACACTTTCACGCCTATGTATCATATAATGCAAATGAACCAACATCACAAAGAAACAACCACAAACACATAGGTTAGAATCAGAATCAGAATCAGAATTCATTTATAATTATTATTCATTTAGAGTCACATAAATGGATTTATGGTTGGTTCTTTGTTTAATATTTTTGATAGGATTGATAGCTTGAGCGATGAAAACCAGTCGATGGTTTGGTTGGAAGAGCAAGTTTCCGAGACGGTCCCGTAGAAAAAGTAGGTATCCTTATTGTTGTAATCGTTGTTTCGTAGATATACCTACCTACTGTTGAGTTAAGTTAGATACCACCAATTCCCTGAAAGCATTTGGTGAATGTTTATCACATTCATAAATCGAATACTTAGATAATTATGTAAACAAGTAGGTACCATTTATGAACTCAAGACAAACGTTAAAAGGCATTCAATTTGAATCTAAACATGGCCACCGCTTCTGTAGCCAGGTGGTATTTGCAATAATACCGCATGAGGCCGCAATAAATCGCGTCGCAATTGAGGAATGCTTCATTACGCCGACCGCACTGCAACCGCAACGCGATGCGATAACACCGCTGCTTGATACGTACCGGAATGGGTGCGGGTTCATGCTGCACAATAAATGGCACCATTTCTACGCCATATTGTGCGGACTTGTGTTTGGACGCTTGAACGCTAGAGGGTTATACATAAAGGTGCAGTTTTGACATACCTACTTAGGCACAGTTGCTTGCATTATTGTAAGATTTTATTTCTCTGGTAGTACGACTCAAGAATACTTACAACTTAAGGTTCTCAATAGAAGCTCTTTGGTGATGGTGTTCAAACTACAAATGTGCTTGTACATTTACATCTTTTGCATCTATAAATTATTAGAACCAACCACACATGCAAACGTCCTAAAAGCATAGTAACCAGGTGGTATTTGCAATAATACCTACCGCATGAGACCACGATAAATAGCAATTGAGGATAGCTTCATTACACATCACCATACCCTACCAAATTATAATACATGAAACTCAAAATACATAATTATCTAACCTTTCATCTTGATATTGACTTAAGTCGTCTTTACGCAACGAGGAGCGAGGACTTCTGTCAAGTCATCCACAACAATACTTACGCCTCTTGTGTGTATAATATAAAAGGGGGGGGACCCTACCAAATTATACCTATTTGTCATATGCACTGCTCTAGGTTAGTAGGTGGGTAACAACTTATATAATTATATTCTTTGAAGGAATGTTGCACCAATAGATAAAGCATTCGTAAAATCTAAAATATTTCGGTATACATTACCACAGGAAGCCAGGTGGTTGGTATTTGCAATAATACCGCATGAGACCGCAATAAATCGCGTCGCAATTGAGGAATGCTTCATTGCGCCGACCACATCGCAACTGCAACGCGATGCGATAACATCGACGCTTGATACGTACCGGAATGGTTGCGGGGTCATGCTGTACGATAAATGGCACCATTTCTACGGCATATTGTGCGGACTTATGTTCGGACGTTTGAACGTGGTTTGAACCCTAGAGGTGCATTTTTGACATTCCTACTTAGGCACAGTTGCTTGCATTAATGTAGAATTTTATTTCTCAGGAAGTATCTAGAAATCGAATACCACTTAGGTTCTCAATAGAAGCTCTTTGTTAATGGTATTCAAACTACAAATGCTTGTACATTTACATGAAACTAACGCGAAAAGTCCAACACTATTCAATTCAATACAGAATTGAATCCAATTATGGCCACCGCTATAGTAGTCAGGTAGTATTTACAATATACCGGAATAGGTGCGGGGTCACGTTCTACACTAAAACGTAGAATTTCATATTGTACCGAGTTGTGCTCGTATTTATGAATAGACTAGCTGTGCCCGCGACTTCGTCTACGCGAGAAAAAGTATGATTGTTCAGTATCTACCCGGACGAAGTCGTGGGCGCAGCTAGTATAAAAGTAGCCTAAGTTACTCCTTACTACATCAGCTATCTGCCAGTGAAAGTCCCGTCAAAATCGAAGACACTCAAATTCTATGTATTTGTATGTAGTTATGTATGTATGTACGTATGGTAGTATGGAGATAAAAGTAGCCTAAGTTATTCCTTGTTACATCAGCTACCTACCCATGTAAGTCCCGTCAAAGTCCGATACACTCCAATTCTACTTATTTGTATGAAGGTATGTATGTATGTATGGAGATAAAAGTAGCCTAAGTTACTCCTTGTTACATCAGCTACCTACCCGTGGAAGTCCCGTCAAAGTCGGATACACTCCAATTTTACTTATTTGTATGTAGGTATGTATGTATGAATGTATGGAGATAAAAGTAGCCTTAGTTACTCCTTATCACATCAGCTATCTGCCAGTGAAAGTCCCGTCAAAATCGGTCAAAGCCGTTCCCAAGATTAGCCCCGCCAAACAGACAGACAGACAAAAATTGTAAAAAATGTTGTTTTGGTATATGTACTGTGTATACATACATATGCATTTAGTAAAAAGCGGTTATTTTACAGACACTCCAATTTTATTTATTTGTATAGATAAAGATATATACAACATAAGACCTAAAAATTCTGTGAAAATTTTAAGCATCTACATTATAGCGGTAACAGAAATACATAATTTGTGAAAATGCTTTCTAGCTATCACTATTTATGATATACAGCCTGGTGACAGACAGACGGACGGACGGACGGACGGACAGACAGACAGAAAGCGGAGGATTAGTTATCCGTAGGGTCCGTTTTTACCTATTAGGTACAAAACTCCCTAAAAGATAGAACTAAGGTACAGAATAGCTTAAAAATATTCGATACGATTCTTTAAATTGACATAACTTTTTTATTTCTGAACCGATTCACATGAAACAAACACTAAATGTTAAGTGAAACTTACCACAACATATTAGTGAAAACCGCAAATCGAATAAGCCGTTTTTGATATTAGCATGTACAAACAAACAAACAGACATTTTTTCCGGGATAAAAAGTACCCAGTGTTGTGCGCCAAAGGTTAAAGTATAATCATACCAAGTTTCATTGTAATCGGACCGGTAGTTTTTATGTGATGCTTGAACAAACAGACAGACAGACAGACAAAAAAAAATCTAATCACATATTTGTGTTCGGTATCGATCTAATAACATCCCCTGGTATTTATTTATTCAATATTTTTAATGTACAGAATTTACACTTCTACAGATTTATTATAAGTATAGATTTAAGGGTTACGTTGAAAATTAAATACCTACTGGTGGTAGACTCACAATGTGGGCGCTCGAGGGTGTGAGCACCGCCTTTACTTTGTTTATCTGCCGCCAAATGGTAGTGTTCAGCACTATCGTATATGATGGTTAAGTATGGCTCGGTTATAATCATCACGGATGCAAAATCACTTAACTCCAGTTTTTGCGTAGATGTCTTACCTATATGCTGTAGTCATCACACTCATCACTAACCATCTATGCGAACTGCATGCTTGATTAATGCCTTCATTACATACAAAAAAGTACCAGCAGGATAGTCTTAAAAAAAGGTAGCGCTTGCACTTCATGGGGTTGTAATAAGGATTGTTTTTGGGTAAGCGAAGTTCCCTGTCTGTACCAAGTAGGTCCCTGACTGTACCAAGTAGGTACGGTACATACACACATTACTTATTTTGCTCATTTTTGGCGACTGTTCCAAGTAGGTATGGTACACACACATTACTTATTTTGCTCATTTTCGGCACAAAAAAAATCCTTAACCGAGGATGCTTTTGTTGGGCAATACAATCTTCGTTGAAAAATCCCTATAGTATCAATCAACAACTCTTCGACACAGGGATCGAACCTTCGGGTTTACTACATATATCGTCAAAAAAAAAAAAACTTGTAGGTACGTTAATTAAAAATATTTTAATTTCATATTAAGTAATAATAACACATCAATTATCACCAAAAACAATCTTTTTACCTTGGAAAGGTAAAATACCCGACTGTTTCTTTTTTGCCTCCCAAGATGGATGTAATTTTTCAGGCTTTAGATCCTCTTGTTTCGCACCAAATTTTCTTTTGAAATTTCCATTTTCATTATGATCCTTACCCTTATTAAACTTTTCATTGTTAGACCTAGTTTCATTTCTATTAAAACTATTTTGTATATTCGTTCTATTATCAGCATTGAAACCATTACTTCTCGGTTTTGGTTTAGGAACATGTCCAAACATAACTGCTCTCCTATATTTTCTATTACCTTGCATATGGATTTCTTTCACCTCATCTGGTTGCCTTGGCTCGGCAACAGACATATAATTCTCACCAGTAGCAGTTATAAAGAATGGGTCTACTATTTTAGCAGTATCAGTATGATTTTCATCCAATCCCTTATTAAATTTCCTAAGCTTAATCTTTTCATTGAAGTTCTTATTTTTATTTGTATCTTTGTGTTTCTTTGTTTCATTCTTTTCATTATCTTTTGTCACATTTTTGTTGTTTTTTTTTTCTATTATTTCACATTTACTCTTACGAACTATGTCAATAACTGGTTTATCAACTTTACTAAATTTTTCTTTTTTACTTACATGTTCATCAAATTCATCTGACTCTTCACTATCTGTCGTATTTTCATTACTTATCAAGCCACTGATATTTATACTATTATGAGTATCTTTCTTTAATCCCGCTTCATTTTTTTGGTTATTTTTCACTACTTTACCTTTATCTGCTTCCGTCGCAGAGACTTCTTTTTTACTTTTTCTATCTATGTCAACAATAAGTTTATCTGTTTTAACAGTTTTATCTTTTCTATTAACAGGTTTTTCAATTTCATCAGAGTCTTCATCTGTTTCACTTTCGTTTTCATAACTAGGTTTTAATACATGTTTGTTGGTGGAATAACTTTTTTCATTGTGCTCATTAAATTCTACATCACTATTAGATAACTGTGATTCATCTGAGTCAGATTGTTCTTCATCTTCAACATTATGCACATCAACTTCTTTACTGTCCTCAATATCCTCCTTTACATTCTCTACATCCCAATCACCAGAATTTTTGGAGCTATTAAAGTTTTCTTTACCTTTCTTTTTATTTTTCTGTTTCTCTCTTGCTTCTTTCTTAAGTTTCCTTCTCTCTTGTCTGGACATAAACAAATCATTTATTGATATGTTACCAAATCGGTTCCTTAGAAATTTATATTTGTCTTGTAAAGATTTATGAAGCATAAGTCTAGCACATGCTTTATCTAGATCCACTTGTGGCTTGTTTAAATGATCATTAAGTTCTCCCTTGTGTGTTATTGTAAACCTCGCTATATCTCTTGCTTTTATTTTCTGCAAAATGTTAAATTAATTATAATTACAATGAATAATAATACTTCAATCATACTTATTAATTAAACATGTATGGATAATATTAATGAAAGACATTTACCAAACCTAAACAACTAATCAAAATTGAAGAAATAAAATAATTATTATGCACAGACATCATAATGAACTTATTACGGCTAAAAAAGGTATAACTCAAAATTTTCTGATGAACAACAATAAACTTATCAGTATAAAATTTCCAAATGTGCAGATAAATCACTCATCACAAAGAAATATTTGTAGTTAAATGGATAAATTACATATTTTTTATAGACTGTACCACAGTATTTATACCCATTTAAGGCCACTCATTTGTCAAATGTCACTTAACAGTCTTTTAGAGAAAGGAATAGTATTAATGTTAACATTCAACTTAATACCTTTATGACCATAACTTCCTTCACAGCAGACTCTGCCTTTTTCTTCAGCTTCTCTTGTAATTGTTGCGCCCCAGGTTTGTCAGACAGAGCCTTGTTAGTCAATGTCTTCGCTTTTCTTGTTAGCTTGTGAATTATCTGTATTTTTGCTTGGTTTAACTTCTTTTTCAATAATATTACCTGAAAAGTAAAAAATGCTATGTTTTAAATTTATTGCATTTCATCCATAATTATTTTTTAACAAGAATTGTTACTGGTAAACCCATTACACAGTACATTTTGTAATATAGTTAACAATTAGTAATCGAACCCAACTTTTACTTGATCATACTTCAATTACTGGCAATTCAAAAAATGCCATAATTTCAAATTGTTTAGTTATTTGAAAATGACATAAATTGTACAGTGTTAACACCAGGGCCCAGAAATGTATGGAACAGTATCATTCTTTTTTCTTGTTATTAACCAGTGTTGTTGCAATAGTAATAGTCTATCGATAGTATTGTGAACTATCGGTGACCTCGAAAAAATAGTCGATAGCGCGATAGTACTATCGAAAATATCGCCATGCTGCAATACTATCGATACTATCGATAGTATCGATAGTATCGATAGTTTCGATAGTATCGATACTAGCTAGTAACTATACTAACTTTGATAGTATCGATATTTAATAAGGTCAATAGTATCGATAGTATCGAGAGTTTCGATACTATTGAAACTATCGATACTATCGATAATATTGACCTTATTGACTATTGTTTATAACAATACTATCAATACTATTGATCTTTGGCAATAGTATTGCTTATTTTTAACTATCGATACTATCAATAGTATCGATAGTATTGCAGCATGGCGATATTTTCGATAGTACTATCGCGCTATCAACTATTTTTCGAGGTCAACTATGGATAGCGCAACTATTGATAGTTTAGCAACACTGTTATTAACAAGCCTACAATGCATACACGCAATGGATTATCAACAAAGATAAAACAATTAATTTAATAATTTGCCATAATTGTTTGTCGAGAAATGTTGACTTCTCATATTTTATTATGTAGCATGACCTTTATTTTATAACTAGTTGCAAACATTGCTGATCAACTATGCATTTTTGTTGGCTTTGCTATCTATGTATCTTTCTAATGCCACTTTGCTATTGGTGGACATATTTTGGTTGTGACCAAGACATGACATCTCTGTATACCAGAAAATGTGTGTATGCAAGCAAGAGGGAGCAGTTATGCGACTCTTCTCTCCATCTTAGGCTGGAGCGACTTCTGCGCTCGCCAATTGGTGAAGGTAGACTAGTGTTGTCTAAGATGTCCCACCTACATGATCCATTGAAAAAATATCCTCTCCATACAGCGTGGACGTTTGCACGTCTTACCGCTGATTGCACTCGTGAATCATAAAAGGAAAGATTAGATCTTTAAAAAGTAATTTCACTAATGTATTCCTCGAAAGGATGGGCAGAGGAAAATTGATGCATACAATACACCAATGATTCGCCATGCTACATTTTGTTTCATATAGGGAATGGCGAACCTACTCTCAGATCTCAGGGCACATTACCAAACTGTGAGGGTGGCACTGGGAAAAATCCAAAAGAACAGTCAGTATGACAAATAAAATGTCTAACTTTTGTAAAAAAAAATCTTTCATATATCTTGAGGTCACTGAATGCCTTACCTCATTATTAAAAGCCTGTTTGACTGCTCCAACTTCCATTGTTACTCCAAATTGTCTTTAACGTTTCTTTGGATACAATTTAGGGTTATGTTTTCAGTTTCAAATAATATTTCCAATTAGATATTAAATTGCTGCAATTTCGATAGATATCAGCTACAGTACAATTATTTTATTAACGTAGATTGATTAAAATACGGAAATATTCTAATTCCCGAAATTAAGCACATCTCCATCCGAGATGTATTTGACAATATTTGACTTATTTTTTTTTATTTTTTATAATTGTTTTACGGCAACGGATTCAAGCCCTTAACAGCCAATCTTCAGTAATTTTTATTTTCATTTCATATGATAATGAATATGGAAGATGACGATGATTGGATGCTTCCATGTGGAATATGATGAGATGGCTCCAGTAAAGTGATGGGGACTTTACTAGGAGCTTTTACGAAGTTTTGGAGGCAACATGAAAAATCACTTTTCACTTCATGATATCACTTTCCTACACTCGTGAACGTTATCGAATGTTTTATGATAAAAATCCCACCATTTTTACACGTAAAAACGCGCCTATACACAAATTTCGAAAATAATATCACGCAGCGACATAGCTCTTTTCCGCGTTCCCGCCAAAACTCACAATATTTGACATGAATTCAGTGTTACCAACTGAAATCTTTTGGGGGGTAGAAATCTTCTAAAATTACGGTAGATTTTCCAAATTATGTGGTAGTTATAATTAGAAATACGGTAAAATTACCGTGTTTATTTCTTTCTTTGTGGCGTTTCATTACAGTACTTTCGGCAATGAAACTATTGTCAATATTATGAAAATGCCTTGATTATATTACCTTTACGGTGCAAGTCACAGTATTCTTTAATAAGCATCCATTCCTCTCGGAACTTTTGCGTATCTTTTTCTTTTAGCTGGTATTTGACTATTTTTTATGAATAATAACTACTTAAATTGTTCTTTTGTTAATTATAATGTGTATTCAGTCGACGGATGTTTTTCTGGTTTTATTTGTGTCACAGAATCGGCCCCAATGGAAGACCAGCGCTGCTCAAAAGAGTAGCTTTATGCTAAATTTTGTAACAACAATTTGTAATTTATAAATTATCTTACTTATTTTATTTTAGCTCTAAGTTGTTGTTGCGAATAAAGTATTATTCTATTCTATTCTATTTTCTCGTTCAGATGCGCTGTCATTATCAATCACCAAGGCCGCAAGGGTGTCGGCAGTAAACGATTTAGCATTTAAGGCAGTTTGACTAAAGGCATTGATATACAAAAAACCCAAGATGCACAGTCTCGAACAAACTTCGCACTCGAAACTGTCCTCAGTTGTACTTACGTAGTTATAGATAACACATGACCTTAGATTTTTACAAAGTGAACCTTAGTCGTATGTATTTAAGTTCTTTTTTCAAAACAATATGCAAAAAGTAAACAAATTTTACGACCGAAATTCATGAGTGGCACAAGGAATTGAATAGAGTCAATACACTTGGTAAACAGATTATCACAAAACTTCATTTCATAACTCATCACTTCATATATTTTTGGCATAGTAATTATTTTTAATTATTTGTTCTTACTCATAATTTCAGTTCTTTAAATATAAAGAACCAGACCGTGGGCACCTCTCGACTTTGCCAGATTAGGTCAAAAGAAAGCTTTTCTCATATTTTAAACAGACTTTAACTTTGACAAAAAACATTTTGGTGCAGCCGAACCATAACGTATTTTGCCCGAAAAGTGCATAATAAATTAATACAGTCCTGATTGGATTACAATTTTTTATGATTTTCTTACATTAAATATACCCATTAGTTCTTGGTTATTAGTCTGTGGTCTAGTCTATGGTTTCTGTCTGAAAATGTCAAAGTCAAAAATTAACAATCCAAAAGGAGATTTGGCGGAGTTTTGGCGGGAACCTTGAAAGGGGCGTATGGTGCTCTTATTTTATTTCATTTTCTTGGTGTATTTTTAAGTTATATTGAATAAAATTGGTGGCATTTTGTTTGATATAGGTTTATTACAGTGCCCGTGTATAGTGAAATAGAATAACAGTGCGAAAACACGACCTTTCAGGTTGCCTCCAAAACTTCATTGTAAATGTTCTGGTAAAGTAGCCATGGCTTTACTCGAATAACTTGATTGTAACTCACTTGACTGACATATTATACTTGATAACTTATATACTTAATACTTACATATAATACTTGATGACTATATTATACTAACTTTTACGCTGCTTAAATAAATACGGAATATCGTTTTACTTGACACTGGCAATATGCGTAATAGCGATGCCATAATAACAAAAAAAAAAAAAAAAAAAAAAAAAGGAGATTTGGCGGGAACCTTGAAAGAGGCGTATGGTGCTCTTATTTTATTTCAATTCCTTGGTGTATTTTTAAGTTATATTGAATAAAGTTGGTGACATTTTGTTTGATATAGGTTTGTTACAGTGCCCGTGTTTAGTGAAATAGAATAACAGTGCGAAAACACGACCTTTCAGGTTGCCTCCAAAACTTCATTGTAAATGTTTTGGTAAAGTAGCCATCGCTTTACTCGAATAACTTGATGTAACTCACTTGACTGACATATTATACTTGATAACTTATATACTTGATACTTACATATACTTGATGACTATATTAAACTAACTTTTACGCTGCTTAAATAAATACGAAATATCGTTTTACTTGACACTGGCAATATGCGTAATAGCAATGCCATAATACCAAAAAAAAAAAAAAAAAAAACAATCCAAAACAAAACTTGTCAAAAAGTTTCTCTTTGGTTCCTTGTCAATCCGGAATGTACGTGATAATTTTTAATATTCAATTCTATCAATAAAATCATAGGCTATAATTGATGTTTCGTATTGAATTTAGTGAATTTATGTATTTAGGGAGTAAGATAAGCACATATTTCCATCCACGAAGTTCACATAAATTGTTATTTTCAGTATGGCTCCCCGGTTTGAAATAGCAGTTGGTCTGCGAAAAGGCCACAAAACAACTAAGATTTCCGCTGGAAAGAAAGGAATAACAGACAAAGCCATAAAAGTGAGACCTGCCAGACTAAAGGGTGTAAGTATTTCGATTCTCTATAAAACTAAACTCGTAAGAATTTTAGGTTATGTTTTGTAGTATGTTTGAGCGAAACAAAAATTAAGTCTTTCATAATATTGTTTGATCTTGATATCTTACAGTTGTCTTATGTTTTATCCTGATACCTGTGACTTACTTAAAATTTTACAAGTGAAATACTCCCTTTATTATTTCGTAGTATCGACCAGTATCACTTTGCCCCTCAATATATCCTCATACTTCGAAGTAAGTGATATTGGCTTTATTCTATGTGATGTAAGGTTGTCAAAGTGCATTGGGACTTGGTATTTTATATGTTCTCAATTACCTATATTATTACGCACTTAGTATTTATTTATTTATTTTTATTTAATTATTATCAATATAGCACACAAAACAGATAACAATTTCATTTAACATTCAGGAGTTTGTATAAGAGTAATGATCTAAATTGTAATCCAAAACATGCATGCCTATAGGCTACATAAATTAATATTAAATTTTTATGATTTAATTTTTTTTCGTTACAATTTTTTAAAATTTTGTGTTCCAATCATTTATGAGAAAAATTTACAAATAATTTAAATACAATTTGAAAAAACTGTATAAAAATACAATAATAATAATTATTATTATTAATTATTGAAAATATTAAAATATAAATATAGTTATTAGATTTCATTATTATAATATCCAAACCCACATTCTTCACTCAGATGATTTTTTATTTGCCTCTGGAATTGGTGCAAGTTAAGGTGGAAGATGTCAATGTCTCTGTTAGAGACAAGAATTTTATTGTAGTGGCGACACATTCTTACTATGGGATTGAAATAGGAGATATTATTTTTAAACACTTGCAAGGTAAATATATTAAAGTTACGATTCCGAGATCTAAATCTGGTATTTATATTTATTTGAGTAAGGAGCGATGGCGACTCTAAAGTGTAATATCTTGTGAAGGAGGCTAAGATAATAATATATTCTGCGGTTTTCAAGGGAAACAACATGAAAATGTTCCAATCGTTCTTTGTGAGAATTAGACAGGACACATCCCTTGGTTGCACTGTTCCAGTTTTTTTGCATTCAGCTGACATGAAAACGCCTTACAGTACACCGCAAGATACATTGCACATCAATCTTATTAGAGACTTTGGATAATTTCATCTGTGTAGAGCGTTATCTCTATCACACACAACCTTTCTGATGTTTGTCGACTATATTGATCAAGTTTTGACCAATGCTGGATTACCAGTAAGTGCGTAGGCAGTGTGTAGCAGGGATAATGATCTACAAAATCTAAACCATACGATTGTCTCTTTCTTAAATCTCCATGTGCAATATTTCTTGATGAGCTCTGTACATAAATGTCTTAACAACTGAACCAGCTGTGTGTTCCTGTAGTCCCTATATATTAACCTCATTGTATGTTCACTTGTTATTAAGAAGAATACCATTTTGATAGCCTATACCAGTGATTCCCAAAGTAGTCCATATAGACCCCCTGGGGTCTATGGGAGACTCGATGGGGTCTACGTATATGCATAAATAAAAATGGGATAAATGGGAAAGTGATATAAATGTTAGCAAAGGGGTCCACCAAAACCAGAAAAAAAATTGAAAGGGTAAAAAATTGTTTGGGAACCTCTGGTCTATACAAACAGAGTTCTTTGACTGTCCATTCAATTTGTTTTAAAATATTTATTCTTCTAATTCCAGCTCCAAACCAAACATTCAAAGTTTGTCCGTGATCTTGTCCGGGAAGTGGTTGGACATGCACAGTATGAGAAGAGAGCCATGGAGTTGCTTAAGGTATGATATTTACATAAGGTTGATTGTATCCATTCATACTCTGAATTCTTATGAATAATCTATAAAGAGAACAATATAAAGAGGAAGCAGTTGTGTTATTGTATGTATGTTTGTTAAATTTTCATACAAAAACTAGAAAAATTTTACAAATTTCAAATGTTCCCATCAGTTAATTTTCCTGCCCTGTTGTTTCTGGCACAACTTAACTTAAGCCTCATGTGTGGCAAATTCCTGGGTGTTTATGTAGATTTTTATAGGTTTCAGTATTCTATTACTATTAATTTGGACTGGTTGCCATATATTACACAAAAAAGATAGTTTACCATCGAACTGGAACATAATAATCCTAAATATTAGTAATTGGGTGGTGCCTGCATCCCCAAAGTCTGCCACTGGAATTCTACTACCAGCATAAACTTATTTCTTATTGCTAAGTACCATTTCCTTAAACAGTTTGTAGCAATTGTTTCAGGATTTTCACTAAATAATAATAATAATTTATTATTCTGATCTCTTCAAAAGTTTTTTAAATCTTATATATGTTAGTTGTTGGTACTTGTCTTATTCTAAATAAGAAGGGTTAGTACCTTTGGAGATTCAGCCCCATTTTGGATAAAGGCCTCCTCCATCCTTTTCCAGGCAGTCCATTCTTTAGTGAGATTGACACAGTTAGAGCCAGCTGTCTGGACTATGTGATCAGTCGACCGTTTATAAGGTCTACCAACATTTCTTTTTTCTGGTGGGCCTCTCCAGCTTGTGGTTTGCAATGTCCACCTATCATCCTCAAATTGTGAGATATTTAGAGATTTAGAGGATTTTCGTTATTCCAACTCAAGTGAAGAATAAAAAACAAAAACTCTGCATCATCATCATCAACTCTGCCTTGAAATTAGCCAACATCATCAGTTAATCAATTCACCAACTTATCCAAAATTAATCAAACATAGCTTTTATTACCACCAATGGGTGGCGGGGTGCTTACCCATCGCCCTCTAGTGGAGCAGAATTCAGCTAATCGAACAATGGTGGTCAAACCCTTCCAATTGGCCAGTAGTACACAGCGGACACTTTGCGAATATTCCATACAAAAGAGGGGAGGAGGTTGGGTGAGGCGGAGAAATCTGGCGGGACGTCAAAGTGTCCATTCTAT
This sequence comes from Macrosoma leucophasiata, assembly GCA_036365455.1. Lineage (NCBI taxonomy): Eukaryota > Metazoa > Arthropoda > Insecta > Lepidoptera > Hedylidae > Macrosoma > Macrosoma leucophasiata. The sequence continues at coordinate 17,352,059 of JAWQUS010000021.1, forward strand.
ACGTAGTATTATTACATACATATTCTCTGTCATTGGCACATCTATACCCACGAAGCAATTTTGGTTTTTTAAACATAGACTCTGATGATCGTTGGAGAGGGTGTCATCCCCTAACGGGTGGCACCCGGATCGGGCCGCCCCCATAGCTACGCCACTGCGCATTACTATACCCAAACTTTTAATTCGATTCCGCGTTTGACATTAGCTACTGTCATTTTGTAAAATAATGATACCACATTTAACCTAATAGTGATGGACCCAATAATCGGTAAAGAATCGCGATTTTGTGTTTATGTAATTATAATATTGGTGTACCAATTTTAAAAATAAACGATCGATTTTATTCAATTAAAAACATAATTATTCACTATAATTATTATTAGTGACCATTGCATTATTATATAACATATAATGTTTTCTTTCAATTATATTAAAGACAACACTTATAAAAGAGCCCAGATTGATCGTTTTCTGTATTGGCAACCCGCGCGGGCTCGTGCAGCCACCGCCGTTTTGTTTTTCTTGTCATTCAGCTTCATTCTACCAGTCTGATTGCACGGATGTCTTGTTTCATTGCAGATGGCTTGTTTATTCTGTTGAGTTTTTGTTAAAGTTTTGTTACGTTGTGTTTGTTGTTTCGTTTTATTTTGTAAAGTTTTGTTACGTTGTGTTTGTTATTACGTTTTTCGTGAACGTTGAGAGTATTGATTTGTTTTGGTTTGCCACCAAAATGAATCCTCAGCCAAGTACATCACAAAAAGACGTGGAAACATTGTCCCCAAACAAAAAACGTCCACGGAAAGCTTTTACTGTTACTGAAAAGGTAATGATCCCCAACGCCTACAAGTACGTGAAAAACGAAACTTCTGCGCAATTGGAGGACTTCGAAGTTGTGAAGGAAATTGAATATATTAGCAAAGTTGCTGATATATTGGAAATAACCACACGTTCTGTTCGCAACTTTTTGAAGGAATCAAATGAAGGTGCGCCGCCAACTCCTCCTAAAAAGAACTAAGTGGTTAAAAAAAACATGGGTGGACAAGAAAGTGACATCATCTCGGCAAGCATTTTTGGAAGGACTGACCACTGGATTAAAAAATCCATCAGGCAAAGGCAAGCGTCTCATAATTAACCATATAGGAAGTGAAGAAGGCTTCTTGGAAGAAGGGCTCATGATATTTGAAGTTCAGAAAAATTGTGAAGATTACCACGATGAGATGAATGCTGCTTGTTTTGAGGAGTGGTTCGCTGCAGTCTTACCAAAATTAAGACCAAACTCAATTGTGGTGATGGATAATGCACCTTACCACTCCCGAAAATTGGAAACGACACCGAAAATGAGCTGGAAAAAAGCTGCCATTCAAGACTGGCTTTCAAATAAGAATATCAATTACGAACCAGACATGGTTAAAGCTACTCTTTTAGAACTAATTCCACATAACGAGTCCTTTAATAAGTACGCTGTAGACGAAATGGCAGCTCAACGTGGGATCACAGTTTTAAGACTGCCCCCTTACCACTGCGAGCTGAACCCCATCGAATTAATATGGGCGCAGGTAGAGGGGCATGTAGCCCAAAATAATAAAACCTTCAAATTAACAGACGTGAGAAATTTGTTTGAGGAATGCATTCAAAAAATTACGGCTACCGAATGGTCTAAATGCGTATCCCATGTTGTAAAAGAAGAGCTAAAAATAAGTAGGCTAGATATATTAATTGACAACATAACAGACACATTTATAATCAATGTTACAGACAGTGATAGCGAGAGCGATGACGATTTATAAAATAAAACATATCATGATACACCTACTTGTTTTATTTTTCATGTTCCTGCATCATCAGATTCTTTTAATGTCACATACAATTAGTAAAGAAATTTCTCTGATCCATAATTAACATAAGTTATTAGTCATATGAATTATTCAGAAGATATAATTAGTTTCGATTCAAGTACTAGTTGTTTATAATATTGTAAACGATTTGAATCGATTCCGAAATATTTCATTTCCGTATCGATTAATTTCGCACGTCACTATTTAGCAGTTGTCATTACGTTGCAACACTGAAAATGTCAAGTTGTCGAATTAAAATTCCGACCATAGTCTTGTGGCCGAATACAACGAATCAAACATCACTCAATTTTAAGCAACTCTCGAATGTGCGCTATCTCTGTCGTTTGAACGTGTTTTATTAAGACAGAAGACTTAAGTCCCACCGGCCCGTTGAAGCCTAAGCATCTTTGCTCTTTTACGGGCCATCACCATATCCAGTACGAAAGACACTTGCCATATTTACCTTACCACAGACTAAAATTTCTCTATTTGACAGGTGTCAAAGGACAAGCGCGCACTGAAATTCCTGAAGCGGCGCTTGGGCACCCACATCCGCGCTAAGAGGAAGCGTGAAGAGATGAGCAACGTGCTCGCGCAAATGAGAAAGGCCGCGGCGCAGGCGCACCACGCCACTACACACACTAAGTGAACAATAAACTTTAAATAACATGCAGTTGTTTTATTTTATCAATGGAAGCGGATTTCCTAAGCAGACTAAACTCCGACACAACTCTCATACTACAAGTCACAAACAAGTGGACTGCTGCACACTGAAAACTGTAACGTATAAACATCTACATTTTAATGGTAGTAGAGCTCCGGTGGCGGGATTATGCGGGCATCCGCATTACATACCCAATCAACTTGCCATTTAAATAGTGTTCAGCGGAATAGTGTTCCGTCCCGGTGGAAATGTACGACCCTGTAATTACGGGTAGCGGGCATAACAACTAAAGCCTCTGAAGTAGTGACGCAATCTGGTTTTTGTGTAATGTTCATAGGATACAGGATACAATATTCACTTACTATCAATATGATGTGTATGACTGTGCCTGGAATTACGGAGCTGTACATTACTACCTGAACACTACTATTTCGCATCAAGTAGATAATGTAATCCGGTGGTGCCTACGCCCTCGAGCTACGTCACTGGAAATCTTAAAAACGCAATCCTTAGGTTGCTTTTCCACCAGAGATGTGCTATGCAGGTTTGATATCCACCAATCGTATTCATTGGTGCACAGTGCAGTGTGTTTAAAGCATAGTAGATAATAAATCTATGGTTTAAACTTTAAAGTATGTGCACCAATGTGATTGTGATTACGATGGGTGGATATCAAACGCAAAATTAATAGCAATGTAGCATAGCACATCTCTGGTGGAAAAGCACCCTTATTGAGGTGGTAGTTGGTTGTAGACATAGATGATTTGTCATTTATTATTAGCGGCCCGCCTCGGCTTCACGCGGTTGCAATATTACCTACCCTCTCCTATTCATCTTAGTGTGATGTTATGTGGCCTAAAGCCTTCATCGATAATTAGGCTATCTAACACTGAAATAATTTTTCGAAAGGGTAGTAGTAGTTCCTGAGATTAGCGCGATCAAGCAAACAAACAAATCTCTTCAGCTTTAATATTAGTTTAAGAATAGTTTATTTTAGGTACCACTACCTGTGACTCACCTTCGAAAGGAATCTTAAAATATGTTATCGATATAATTTTTATAAGCGGTACAAAATACACAAAGTTTCATTAACTTACAAGTCAAACCAATCACGTTTAGTGACGGAATCTTCATTTATAACAATCATAACTTATATCAGCGTGTACCTACTTAAGTTATCAGTGTATAATAAACCCCATGTGTATCTGTGTGTATAGCGAAATACTGCCGTAAAAGATAGGTAACGGTTTACTACAATGCCTAGTTCGCTATAATGGCTCTAAGTAGACAACATTTTTTACCAGTTTTGAAGCTGATGACAAAAGTTATTTGGTGTACTAACCCGCGAGAATGCCACATAAAGCTGACTGTGAGAAAAACAGCCCCCTTCTCTTTAAAATCTACATAATCAGTTGAATTTTAAAGTTTAACCCTGTAATTTTTATTTTTTTGTATGCCGCTGATGACGAGAACAAAATCAATTGCAAAATATTTTGTTAGGAGCTGTCCTTAAAATACGTCACGCTCAAATAAGCCCTGTCGCACTGTGTCGTGCTATCCCCATAAAAATATTAGGTTGGGGAAAAAGTTTCTTCGCATTTTTTAAGATAATTCAAAACATTTTTTAATATAGTTTATTTAAATTTAACTAAAGTATGTATGTACCATTTTGTTCGATAACCTTTTTCCATCTTGTAGGTAGGGACATGATCCCATTGCTATAAAAATTTTGGGACTTCTCATCAAAATACCGCGACAAGTGGATTTGGCAGTCCTCTCGTGATGTTAACCTAACATTGCATAAAGAATTCTGAAGAGACCGAAACAGGTGGAAATCTGAAGGTGCAAGGTCAGGACTATACGGCGGATGCATTAACAGCCAAACTCTCTTAATTTTTCTGAGTGGCTATAGATGTGTGAGGTCTAGCGTTATCATGATGAAACACCACACCCCTTCTGTTGATCAATTCCGGCCGCTTTCTCTCAACTTCTTGCTTTAATCTCATCAGTTGTTCGCAGTAGAGTTCAGAATCGATAGTCCTGCCTGGTGGTAATAGCTCATAATGAATAATGCCCTTCCAATCCCACCACACACACAACATCACCTTATTGCGAGTTGACCCGGGTTTCGCCACAATCTGTGAAGCCTGACCGGCCTTTGACCACGACCTTTTTCGCACGTTCTTGTCGTACGTGATCCACTTTTCATCACCAGTTATGAGCTTCTTCAAAAATGATTCGGTTTCATTACGTCGTAATAAAGAATCACAAATGAGTACACGATTCATTAGGTTTCTTTCAGTGAGCTCGTGAGGTACCCAAATATCGAGCATGTTTTTGTACCCAGCTTTTTTTAAATGCGCCAAAACTGTTTTGTGATCAATTCTCAGTTCTTCAGCTACGTTGTAGCTACTGATATGTCGATCTTGCTCCACTTTTTCAAAAATGGCATCCATTTTATCCGTAATAGGGCGACCAGAGCGAGGTGCATCTTTGACATCAAAATTTCCGGATTGAAAACGCTTAAACCAAATTTGTGCTACTCTCACATACACTGCACTAGGTCCATAAACATCGCAAATTTTTTTCGCGGCTTGCGTTGCATTTTTACCTTTTTTGTAGTAAAGTTTTAAAATGTATCGAATTTCTTCACTAGATTCACTCATCTTGACAGTACGAAAAACAAATGAAAATCACACATTAGCCTAATTTGAATTTGGAATTATGTTCTTTAAAATTTTATGTTTCAATGATACCAAAACCAGGCAGATACAAATACTATAGCCAAAGAGATTTTATTACAAGTTCATACATACTATAATGCGAAAAGACTTTTTCCCCAACCTATTATTACGTCACAAAAACACAGCCGTCCCCTCGAATTCGATTTTTTTTAATTAATAAGGGGTCGTCCATTAATCAGGTGAGGCTCGGAAAGGGGAGGGGGTCCAGGGAAAAATAACGAAACATCACAAGGGGGAGGGGGGAGTATATGGAGATATCACGTGTATTTATTTCTTCTTTGAGTGCCCAAATTCAGCCGAAAATTGGTGCGTGATTTCGGGAACAATTTGAGAAATGTTCGTCTAGTCTAGACAATCCGTATTTTTCACGCCAAATACATTTTTTTTCAATTCAATAGAAGTGGCAATGTTGTGGACGCTAAAAACATCGTGATATTCGTGACTAATGGACGACCCCTAATAGTAGGTAGCCAAATCTAACGAAATATTAAACTATGTATTTAATTAACTTTCTGCGTTGCCGTGGACTTCACGTTCCCCCTGTCACGCTCAGCGAGAAGGGAAGGGGCACTGGTATTTTATGAACGGCCCTCTATGGCTATGAGCAAAGAATATGTAATAAATACGTAATGAGTCCAATAAAAATTATTTAAAACAAAATAAATATTGACGTAAGTATCATAACGTGCAGGGGTTTATTACCATTGCATTATGGTGAAGCAGCGTTTCCTGATAGTAGGTCTCTATCTATAGATTGGTAGATATAACCTTGTTGTTTGTTAGTGACCCATCGGGACAGATATGACGTAAGAAATTAACAAATTGTTTTGTTGATCACGATGTGCACTCTGAAGAAAACAAAACCAAATACAAAATAGGTAGTTAGTTATTATGACTAGGTATAGGTACCTATAATAGCAATGACTTAAGTACATTCATAAAAAAATATAATAAAATACGTTTAGGTAAACTCACAGCCCCCTATTAGGTATAATATAATAACGTGTAGGGGTACCTAGTACCTACCTACTCTACGTTTGTGCAAAAACTATGAAAACTAGCTTTTATTAGGTACCATGGTCAGGGGCGGCTCTAGCTCGTGTAGCGCCCGTGTGCAATGAAACCCTGGCACCCCCTAGGCCTAACCATGATGGTCCAAGACGATGCTCTTAGCTGTCTCAGGGAGGGCCACGGCGCCCCCTGAGACGGCGGCGCCCGTGAGCATTGCACACCCTACACTATAGGTTAACCCGCCCCTGACCATTGCATCAAAAGCATATTTATGGTGACCTATACATACGTAGGTATAACGTTTAATCTTGTTGTTAGCGAGCCATCGGGACAGATATGACGGAAGAAACTGATTTGTTGTTCCTGCGATGCACTTTTACGAAAACAAAACCAAATGCAAAATATTTTGTTGTGCTTTCATTGATCACTAATAAAGTTTGAGTGATTAATTAACTAAGAACTGAAAGTTGACGTAATATTACGCGAATAGCGTAAATCGCGATCATTGTTTATCTCAGGCACGTCAAGAGCCTGGGGGTCCAGGTCAAACGTTATCTCTACGTTGAGAAATGTATTTTTGTTGTGATTCTCGTCAATAATATGTTGGCAATTGTGTTTCAATTTGTAGGTATTATATTCTACGTCTTATTCCATTGATTAGAGATGTTCTCTGGACAGTGTCTAAAAATCATTTTAGGTAACCATAACAGACCAAATCCTATTACAAATTACCGGTTCAGTAACAAGTAGTTTCAGTGGCTTTCGGACCATCTGGACAACTGTGCCATTTCATCCACCGTTCATCAAGTTTTGATAATTATTATTCACAAGTGTCAATTCGTGTTCCAATTCCAAAAATACAAAGAAATGGAAATGTAATACAAGCTTTACTTGCAATATTGTAAAGTGCCGGTATCCTATTACTGCATTCACAGCTAGCCAACACTAACGTCTTATGACGTACGGAAGTAGGTACGTAGCTAAACTTAAATGCATCCGTGCATTTACAAGTCGCTGTGAATTAAGTATTCTTATTAATTATATAGTACTTTTAATATTATTAAAGGGATATCTAGTCTCTCTCTCTTCGTGTCGTTTGCCTCATAACTGAGGGTCGGGACCCCCTCCATGGATCACAGTCTGTTTCACGACGCGGCGCCATCGGTTGCCGGTTTTCAGCTACGTGTATGGCCTCGTGCATTTTTTTGTCGAGTGTGGTGCGGATTTGATCTGTCCAGCGCGTTCGGCTTCTCCCTCGTGGGCTTTTGCCTTCGATTTTCCCTGTGACGAGTTTCTCGAGGTTGCCCCCATCTTTGCGAGAAATGTGACCAAAGTACTCAAGGATTCTTTGTAAGCAGATGGATGACAGTCTAGTGGACACATTGAGTTTCTTGAGTATCGAGACATTTGTACGTTTCACCGTCCAGGGAATACTCAGCATCCTCCTCCAACACCACATTTCAAATGAGCCCACGCGTCTGCGGTCGTTTGCTTTGAGAGTCCATGTCTCGGCCCCATAGAGGAAAATGGAGAATACCAAGGTTTTTACGAGCTTCTGCTTGGTTTTTGTCGTAATGTTACGGTCCTTCCACATCCTCTCTAACTGTCCCATAGCTCTCTTAGCCATCCCTATTCTGCGTCTTACTTCCGTTTCACAGGCCGGTCTTAGATATACTGGAGCCTAGGTCTAAGAAATCATTTATGGTTACACGAGGGGGTAAATGTGGCAGCAGTACGCTTTCATCAGACCAACGAATCGCGCTTTCCTTTTAAGGAGGGTTCCGTAGTTTTTAAATTTGAAAAATGTAATAAAAAAAAATATTTTCTATGGAGCTGTTAAAAATTTTCGAGTAAATTACATTTGGTCAACTCACGGTCGACTATTACTCGCAAACCTGTAAAGCCAACTTGATAGTTTTCCTTTTAATTTCGTGATATGTAGAGCTACTAATGCCGTAACGTTTGAATTTTTAACAACCGTTTAGTTGGTAGAGGGGGGGACACATGCGGCGTCATGGGGACATCGCAGGCGATGTATTCGTGCGAGCTCGCAGATATTTGCGATGCGATGCGAATTCGCAGATATGTGGGAGCCCTTTTGCCTAGTGTGGGCTGTGAGTGTAAGCGTATTTTATTTTATTTATTTATTCTTCCCTAACAACACTGTTGAGGGTCTTTGGAGAAGGCTTTGTCCAGCAGTGGACATCCTTCATCTGGAGTGATGATGATAATCACAGAATAGATACATCTATTCCGTGATGATAATGACGGCATAGTTTACCTAATGAGCATTAGGAACAAGGTAAAGGAGCAAAAGTAAACTCACATAATTAGACGACTAGATGTCCATGTAGCTTATCGAATAGATTTATATCACTATACTAGATAAGGAAAAATGATTTTCCTCTAGTTGTACATAGGGACAAATACAAAACAATTGCAGGAAACGTGGTTTTCTAAGTTACTGACCATTGTGTGACTGTTCAGATAGGTTTACGTTGTAAAATTTTAATGTACTTATTGAAGGTGGCAAACTTTGCAAACAAGCATGCAATGCACATAGATGTTAAGGGATGACTGCAGCCTATATACACCTACATAAAGATAATAGATCAAAATGCAGATGCGTTGCCACCTCTGAGTCCATAGTTGTTACGTGTCTGTGATAGTTATTACGGGGCCATGCATTACCATCTAACGGAAACATGATAGTGTTGAACACTACCATTTAGCGACAAGTACATTAGGTAATGCGGTGGTCCCTACGCCCGCGAGCTCCGTCACTGGAGCTCGACCACCAGTAAGTTATGGCATATCCCCCTTATGGGGAGGCGTGGGTCCAACAGTGGACATCTTTCGGCTGATATGATGAGTAAGTACTTACGAAACTGACTAAATGGTCTAGGTCGTAAACAGGTTACTACTGCTACGTTGGTGTCAGGCAGAGAATATGTAATAATACTACGTATAGAATGGACACTTCGACGTCCCGCCCGATTTCCCCGCATCACCCAACCTCCTCCCCTCTTATGAGCGGCGGTTGGTATTTTCTACGTGCTACGCACACAAGTGCACGTCACTGATTGATGTAATAGAGACCAAATTAAGAGTTTGTATGGAATTTTTGGGGGAGTGTCCGCGGTGTGTCATATGTTCGATCCCTGGGTCGGGTCTATTGGAGACCCAGTCAGATGTTCAAGGTGTATTATCATCCTTTATCTCTGGTGCAATTACCTCCACATTATCTGCCTACCCCATTAGGGACCTGGCGTGAAAATATACATACATACCTATTTCAAGAGTCAAAATGTAACTGGCGAAATGTGGATGTATGTATGCTTGAATGCAAGCATTTGCTTCTGCCTAGGTATAACTAAATATTACATTGTGTACTACACAGCCATTGCGATATTTGTAATACATATATTATTCCTATAGGTACTTGACCATAGCACTTGTGTCCATATATCATTTTGTTTTGTTTAGATATTGTTGGGTTACCGACACACCCTACATAAACAGCTTACATCAGGGTCGCACGACCCTGGGTCAAGTAAATATAGTACGATATCACAAATGATGTAAATAAATCAGAGCAAAACAAAATTGAACTTATTACTATTATAATTATTGTGATGAGGTTAATAATTTTAAATGATAAGATATAAAATTGTATGTTAAAATAATAAAAGAAATGATGAGGAGATGTGACAAAACAACAATTGTTGTTGTTGTTCTTTTTAGAAAAAAAAAATGGTTTACAAAATTTTGAAGTATAAAAATATATAATGCATTTTATCAAGTGTTTTATTAATGTCTTAGTATAGGTATGGACCAAATATACATAATTATCCAGTTTTTATAAATTTAGAAAAAAGTTGTTCATAATTTATAAAAACATGCTATGTTCACATTTGCAAAAATAAAAAAAAAACTATATAAATTTAGAATGCCATTTCGTTTTTGAATACATATTATTATGTTAGTGTATTATAGAAATCTAATAGCTAATTTAAGCTTTTTTTAAATAACATATAATTCTATTTTTCCCAATAAAGGCCACAATTTATTTTTGATCACAATTTTCATTGCATGCTTAAAATGGTCACTAAGTATTGCCTTATGTATTATTAAATAATCCGCTGGTTCTCTAAAAATAAATGATGTAAAACAGTTTAGATTACAATTTGAAATAAATGGGTAAACAATACTTTCACAAAGTAAAACTATATCATTGATATAAATGCAAATCTTTGTATATGGCAATTATGGAATGGATTCTATACTACATGTTTAAAATCACTGTCATTGAGACAATTGGTTTATAAAAACAGTCAGTGAACTTCATCATAGCAAAAAATATATTTCTCAAGAATAAGTGTTGTAGTGAGTAACAAACAACACAATGCCATCTTATTTTTAAACTTAATGAGATTATAGCTAAACTAAATTAGTGGGTTCCAACAATCCACTTATAAACATTTTTTTTTTTTCAATAACAATATCACTGAGTATGATTCAACCCAGAGAGTGTATTATGTAACTCAGTGGTCATCAATTTGATCGCCGCTTTGTAGTACATTGCTGTTTTCATACAATGATGGTAATTATAATGACAAAACAGAAATATACTGTAAAGAGGCTATCAAAATGGTGTCAACTGAGACAATAATACATAATACAATGTCTGATTGGGTCAAAAACCTAATTATTGCAAACAATAACTAAATAGATGTCGGAGACCTTAAACATACATAAAATAAAATGCTGCAATTACACTAATATGGAACATTTGAGAATAGGTATGATACGGATTCTCCATTATGTGTACGCCGTACAGCCTCTGCAAGCATCATTGAGACATCAATGCACTGGATTCTAGGGCACTCCTGCATGTGCCTTTCTTGTGGGATAGTGTTTGTAACCACTACTGCCTCTAAACAAGCATTGTTGATCCTCGAGATCGCCGGTCCGGAGAATATGCCGTGGGTAAGAATAGCATACACTTTAACAGCACCAGCCTCAATTAATTTCTCTGCAGCGTGACAGATAGTTCCACAAGTGTCAGCCATATCGTCAACGAGTATAGCTGTACGATCTTTAACATCACCCACTAATACCATTGAAGCCACCTCATTAGCCTTTTTCCTCTCCTTATGGATGAGAGCAAACTCTACGTTCAACCGATCAGCAATGGAAGTCACTCGTTTGGCACCACCAGCATCAGGGGACACCACGATACTGGTCTTCCAGTCAGGAATGTTTTCCTTGATCCACTTTAGAACGGCCGGCTCCGCGAACAAATTGTCGACAGGAATATCGAAGAAACCTTGGATTTGTGACGCGTGGAGATCCATAGTTATGATATGATCAGCACCCGAGACAGATAGGATATTAGCGACCAGTTTCGCGGTGATCGGCGCTCTGCTCTTGTCTTTTTTATCTTGTCTCGCGTAGGGGAAGCACGGGATGACCGCGGTTACTCGTGAAGCCGACGCAATCTTGCACGCGTTGATCATAATAAGCAGTTCCATCAGATTGTCGTTGATTTCTCCACTGCCACTTTGAACAATGTACACATCTTCACCGCGCACTGATTCTCCTATCTCCACACACGTTTCCATGTTGCTAAACTTCTTGGTTACCACTTTACCCAAATCTATACCGAGACGATCCACGATCTTCTGCGCGAGATCTGGGTGCGAGCTTCCACTGAAAACCTTGATGTTCGGCATCCTTGTAGCGAGAGGTAGAGCGAGATTGTCCAATGTATTCACTACTTTTCCTACCACAATATTTGATTTCATCAGCCTCGAACTAAAACGATCTCCGGTCCGTCGGCAACAATGTGCGCGGCGGGAATAAGCGATGTTATGTACGCGGACTCAATTTAATGATAAGGAATACTTGTGAAACGTGGGGACCCGCGTAGTGTATCGTAAATACGCCGCACTTGATACGCTTGTCGAATCGAGCGAACCTCGAACGCACGTTTTTATTCTATTGAATCAATTGACAAGTGAAAAGACAGCAAGCAACATGACGGAAACAGGGCGAGTACAACAAATAGCGGTGTGACCAGTTTTTTATGTTTTGCTACCGGTTTAGTTGTTAAACCGGACTTGATGTGTATAAAATTCGGTATTTGGCTAATAGATAATAGTAATCCATGGTAAATACTACAAAATAACGAATTTTATACGTTATTGGCGCAAGTGAACTAGTTAATATATAGCTTGCATAGTAGAAAAGAGACATGGGATACGACGAGAGACACTACCTCTACAATAGGTACGATGTTTTTTTAGGTTTCACAATCTATCCAAACACGCCCAAACGCCCATGTCGCCCATAGTCTATGGTTCAAGTCATTGACCTTTGTCTCAGATGTCAGTGTCAAACTTATCAAATGCTGTTTGTTGTCAAATGGCTAAACGGAGAAAAATCCAAAACAATTTGAATTTTTCTAATTTTTTAACACCGACCTTAAAATATTTTTATATATCTATAATTTTCATGTATAAATCTAAAATTTACCGCCTCACAGTAATCTAATTCGTCTTAAAAAATGAAAAGCGAAAGCGAAATGGACCCTTGTGAGACGAATGAGGAAAATGCCGAATCTAGGGATTTCAAGAAAGAAATAGCAGAGGATTCTCGTTTAGACAAATCGGAACCTTCGGACAATGTAAATGGCGATCAATCGTTATGCAAACGGAAGATGCAGTGGCCATCTGAAGAGAAGTCTATCGAAGGCGAGACTTCTAAGCGACAGCGAACTGAAAAGCATAATAAAAGTCCTGATCGGTTAATAAAAGAATCAAATGCGTGTGAAGAAGAAGTGTATTCTTTGACTATAGCAAACCTTCCAAATTATTGGACATATGCAAAAGTAACAGACTTTATTGAAGCTAAAGTAAGTAATGTAAAAATAAAAATAATCCCTTTTTAACGTAATACCGTCTTATAAATCGATGAACGGTAAATGCACGCTCGAAAAGGTGTCACGTTCCACCTGGGACACGTGCAAGCTAGAGGTGAAACAAGCAATAGAGAGGCACAATTGGCCTGAGCTTGAGATGCTTGTTTTATGCATTCACAATTTTTTGTCACACACTCCATTTTTCATAATTTTTCTACTCTGACATCCCATTTTCAATTCACTTTCATGCTATATTATAAAAAGTTGTGACTATATCTAGGAAACATTTCTATTGTATGTGTTATTGTGAAAAATACAGTTATATGACACATCGTGTTTAATTACCTGACTATAATGATCTCTGCCTACCCGTAAGGGATTTGGCGTGAAGATACCTACATTCATACTATAACCATCGAAAATTTACATTCTATCTTCATTGTAGTGTGGAAAAATCAAACAATTTCATATTATAAAATCAAAGAAACCTGAAATGGGACTATCTGTTACTGTAATGTGCAAAAGCAAGGAACAAGTTGATAAAGCCATCATAGATCTTTGGGATAAAGAAATTGAAGGCAGAACATTGACTGTGGATACCTGTAAGATTTTTTCTGATGAAGTTTTTTTTTTGTGTTTTAGATATCATTATATTTGCTGTGATACCATGATGTATAACTTTAAAATTATTGCTACACCACAGTTAGTTATTTATTACAAAAAATATGTTACTACATTTTTACTATGCAAAAATCAAATGTTTAGTTATGCATATTTATGGATACTGCATGTATGCTGTCCTCTGTTGTCAAAAAATGTTCAAAAGGTTTTTTTTATTTCAACAGCTAACAAAATGGATGTGGATAGTGATGCTGATTCTGATACAACACTTGTCATTAAAAGGTTTGTATTTCTATAGGGGCTGTTCATAAAATATGTCCCCCTATTGTCACGCTGTTACAGTACTCACAATTAATATTGCACATCAAGCCTAAGACTCACTTTTCACTGGTGGTAGAGCTCCTGTGACGGAGTTCGCGGGCATGCCTACGCCCCATTACCTAATATACTTGCCGCTAAATAGTAGTGTTCAGCACTATTGTGTTCCGGTCAGGTGGTAATGTACAGCCCTGTAATTTCCGGCACAGAGACGTAACATCTTAGGCCTCAAGAGTGGTAACGCATCTGCATTTTGACTTTCGTCGTTGTGTGGGTCTCTATATATATGCTGCAGTCATCCCTTAATATCAATGTGAACTGTATGCTTGTTTGCCACTTCCATTACATAAAAAAAACAAAATAAGAAAGAAAATCGGCTAGTTTCGACTTTGTAGAGCGTTATCTCTGCTGCACACTGCCTACGTAAGCACTGAGAGTCCGGTATTGGTCAAAACTTGTTCAAAATGGTCGACAAACGTCAGATAGGTTGTGTGCGAAAGAGATGACGCTCTACAGAGCCGAAATTATCTTAAGTCTCTCTCCTAAGGTTGATGTCACAAAAACCAAATAATAATAAAATATGCTTACACTCACAGCCCCACAGTAGGTATAAACCTGTGTCGTGGGTGCTGTTGTACACATACAACACATACACAAACACCCAGACCCGAAACATATATCTGGAGGCCATACAAACATTTGTCCAAGTACGGAAATCGAACCCGCGACCCTTCGAATCAAACGGTCATCTCACACCGCTGGACTAACTGGGTCGTCAAAAATAAGCTTAACAGTAATCACATTTCTTATGTTATTTCAGTAATGTAAGCACTGAGGAAAATATCCATTCACCATGGAAGGCGGAGCTGGACATGTGGTCTAACGACCCCCTCGGCCTATATGGACTCCGACCTGAGTACCTTGAATCTTTGGAGATTGTACCACCGATTAATAAATGGGTGTTTGTGTCGAATGTGAGTATTGGCTCTAAGGGTGAGAATCACAGACCGCACTACCACTTTACTTTGAGTAAAGTATGCTTAGAACTGTCAGTACAGTATGAGTTTTGACAGATCTAAGCGTACTTTGCTCAAAGTAAAGTCGTAGGGCGGTCTGTGAATCTCACCTTAAGTGATAAAGATTTTTTTATGTCGTGAAATCACAAACAAGCTTACAGTTCACATCCTACTAATAATTTAAATGCAATGGTTTGTGACTATGGATGCATGGATGTTTGTTAATCTTTCACGAAAAAACTATGCGACGGATTTGGATGAATCTTTACACTAACATAGGTTATACATTGGAATAACATATAGGCAACAATTTGCAATGATTAAAAGTACATGCGGTCGCAGTCGCGGGCAATAACTAGATAATGATGAGTGAATATTGTAGCTTATAAACATCAACTTAAAAGACAGGTATAAATGTATATGCATTGCTACTTCAGAAGTCTTAAGTTGTTGTTCTGCTGTGTCGAAAATTAGCTGGCCAGACGGTATAGCGCCGAACCATACCATTTAGCGGTAAATAGATTATGCGCAGGTAATGGCTTTTTACAGTTGATAGAGCTCTAGTGATGAAACTGGGGGGCGTAGTAACCACCACGCCCCCCAGTTTCGTCACTAGAGCTCTATCAACTGTAAAAAGGCAAGTTAGGCGGTCGACTCGTCAGCAAGCCTTAAATATGTTGTAAGTCAACCGAACAATGGTGGTCAAACTATTCCAATAATAAAGGGCGGGATGGTAAGAGTGGTAGTAAAAATAACAACGCGGGATGTGGAAGCAGAGTTCAGCGATAAAACAACTGCGAACGCCAATCCGCCTACCAAGCCCGGCATAATGGCATATTATCTTTAAAGGCTGTCTTTAGGAAAGGCTTTGTCCAGCAGTGGACATCTTTCGCCTCGAGTGATGATGATGATATTCAATGTCATAGATCTTTATTTTATTTTCCAGTTCCGATGCGATAAAACTGAACTGAGGGAGGTAATGGAGTTGGCAGGTCAAGTTGTTGTATGCGCGGTGACCGTGGCGCCGAACAAATTCGCCCGTGTCATGTACAGTCATCCTTTAGAAGCTGTCCAGGTAAGGAATATCTGTAAAATGAATAATAATGGCAACCCATTATACGTGCCACTGCTGGGCACAAGTCTCTCCCCTTTTTGGGGGAAGGCCTGGAGCTTACTCCACCACGCTGCTCCAATGCGGATTGGTGGAGATACGGGTAAGTGGCCAACCCGTTGTCGGATGTTTTCAAACCGCCCATAAGGCCTCCGCCAAGGTTTAACGACTGCTATCTATCGATAGCAACCGGGACCGACGTCTTAACGTGCCCTCTGAAGCACCGGCGAATAGAGTATTTGAATGTATGCTTGAATGCATGCATTTACCTCTTAGCCACTCACACCTACGAGTTATTTCACATCTTAAGGAAGGTAATATACTTATACATTTGTTGAATAGGAATATACTTATGGAATAGGTTAGATACAATAACAGGACATAAGCATATAATTATGTCCTGTTATTGTATCTAACCTATAATTATGTCCTGTTATTGTATCTAACCTATAATTATGTCCTGTTATTGTATCTAACCTATAATTATGTCCTGTTATTGTATCTAACCTATAATTATGTCCTGTTATTGTATCTAACCTATAATTATGTCCTGTTATTGTATCTAACCTATGATTATGTCCTGTTATTGTATCTAACCTATAATTATGTCCTGTTATTGTATCTAACCTATAATTATGTCCTGTTATTGTATCTAACCTATAATTATGTCCTGTTATTGTATCTAACCTATAATTATGTCCTGTTATTGTAT
Organism: Macrosoma leucophasiata; assembly: GCA_036365455.1. NCBI lineage: Eukaryota > Metazoa > Arthropoda > Insecta > Lepidoptera > Hedylidae > Macrosoma > Macrosoma leucophasiata. Next base: position 17,369,013 of record JAWQUS010000021.1, read on the forward strand.
CTAACCCATAATTATGTCCTGTTATTGTATCTAACCTATAATTATGTCCTGTTATTGTATCTAACCCATAATTATGTCCTGTTATTGTATCTAACCCATAATTATGTCCTGTTATTGTATCTAACCTATTCCTGATTGGTGTACAATAAAGAATATTGTTGTTATTATTTAATTTTACGAAGAGAAGAGAGGCGCGCATGGCCCCGCGGCTGGTGTAGATCGTAAGCGATCTACTCGGTTAAGCGATACGGGCTCAGTCGGGTGTGTGATGGGGTTTTTTTTATACCTACTGTGGGGCTGTGAGTGTATCATAGCCCCCACAGTAGCTATAAACCTGTGTCGGGGTGCCGTTGTACACATACAACACATACACAAACACCCAGACCCTACTAATCTTCATCATCCCTCCCTCCGCGCGAACCGCAAAGGAGGGGGGGGGGGGATGGTTCGGGGATTGAGGCGAATCCTCGTACCCCGGGCCTATCTGCCCCCGAAGCGTCGGGGGCGTGGTCCTAAATGGGGATTGTGACACGCGGGGAAACTCGCGAAGGAAGGTCATATACACACATTTTTTTTTGTGTTTTTTTTTTCTTAGTTTGTTTTTTTTTGGTAGCTTTTTAGCCAATTTAAAACATTTTGTATTTTTTTTTTATAATCTTTTTATAATATTTTTTTTTTCGGGCATCGACCCAGACCCGAAACAAATATCTGTAGGCCATACAAATATTTGTCCCGGTGCGGGGATCGAATCCGCGACCCTTATAAACAAACGGTCATCTCACACAGCTGGACTAACCGGATCGTCAAAATGGCAAATTAAAATGTGCGTTTCTGTGCTTCAGAGGGCACGTTAAGACGTCGGTCCCGGTTGCTATCGATAGATAGCAGTCGTTAAACCTTGGCGGAGGCCTTATGGGCGGTTTGAAAACATCCGACAACGGGTTGGCCACTTACCCGTATCTCCACCAATCCGCATTGGAGCAGCGTGGTGGAGTAAGCTCCAGGCCTTCCCCCAAAAAGGGGAGAGACTTGTGCCCAGCAGTGGCACGTATAATGGGTTGCCATTATTATTCATTTTTACAGATATTCCTTACCTGGACAGCTTCTAAAGGATGACTGTACATGACACGGGCGAATTTGTTCGGCGCCACGGTCACCGCGCATACAACAACTTGACCTGCCAACTCCATTACCTCCCTCAGTTCAGTTTTATCGCATCGGAACTGGAAAATAAAATAAAGATCTATGACATTGAATATCATCATCATCACTCGAGGCGAAAGATGTCCACTGCTGGACAAAGCCTTTCCTAAAGACAGCCTTTAAAGATAATATGCCATTATGCCGGGCTTGGCAGGCAGTAGTAACCACCACGCCCCCCAGTTTCGTCACTAGAGCTCTATCTACTGTAAAAAGGCAAGTTAGGCGGTCGACTCGTCAGTAAGCCTTAAGTATGTTGTAAGTCAACCGAACAATGGTGGTCAAACTATTCCAATAATAAAGTGCGGAATGGTAAGGGTGGTAGTAAAAATAACAACGCGGGATGTGGAAGCAGAGTTCCGCGATAAAACAACTGCGAACGCCAATCCGCCTGCCAAGCCCGGCATAATGGCATTTTATCTTTAAAGGCTGTCTTTAGGAAAGGCTTTGTCCAGCAGTGGACATCTTTCGCCTCGAGTGATGATGATGATATTCAATGTCATAGATCTTTATTTTATTTTCCAGTTCCGATGCGATAAAACTGAACTGAGGGAGGTAATGGAGTTGGCAGGTCAAGTTGTTGTATGCGCGGTGACCGTGGCGCCGAACAAATTCGCCCGTGTCATGTACAGTCATCCTTTAGAAGCTGTCCAGGTAAAGAATATCTGTAATAATGAATAATAATGGCAACCCATTATACGTGCCACTGCTGGGCACGAGTCTCTCCCCTTTTTGGGAGAAGGCCTGGAGCTTATTCCACCACGCTGCTCCAATGCGGGTTGGTGGAGATACGGGTAAGTGGCCAACCCGTTGTCGGATGTTTTCAAACCGCCCATAAGGCCTCCGACAAGGTTTAACGACTGCTATCTATCGATAGCAACCGGGACCGACGTCTTAACGTGCCCTCTGAAGCACAGAAACGCACATTTTAATTTGCCATTTTGACGACCCGGTTAGTCCAGCTGTGTGAGATGACCGTTTGTTTATAAGGGTCGCGGGTTCGATCCCCGCACCGGGACAAATATTTGTATGGCCTACAGATATTTGTTTCGGGTCTGGGTGTTTGTGTATGTGTTGTATGAGTACAACGGCACCCCGACACAGGTTTATAGCTACTGTGGGGCTATGATACACTCACACCCCACAGGAGGTATAAAAAAACTCCATCACACGCCCGACTGCGCCCGTATCGCTTAACCGAGTAGATCGCTTACGATCTACACCAGCCGCGGGGCCATGCGCGCCTCTCTTCTCTTCGTAAAATTAAATAATAACAACAACAATATTCTTTATTGTACATGAACACCAATCAGGAATAGGTTAGATACAATAACAGGACATAACTATAGGTTAGATACAATAACAGGACATAACTATAGGTTAGATACAATAACAGGACATAATTATAGGTTAGATACAATAACAGGACATAACTATAGGTTAGATACAATAACAGGACATAACTATAGGTTAGATACAATAACAGGACATAACTATAGGTTAGATACAATAACAGGACATAACTATAGGTTAGATACAATAACAGGACATAATTATAGGTTAGATACAATAACAGGACATAACTATAGGTTAGATACAATAACAGGACATAATTATAGGTTAGATACAATAACAGGACATAACTATAGGTTAGATACAATAACAGGACATAACTATAGGTTAGATACAATAACAGGACATAATTATAGGTTAGATACAATAACAGGACATAACTATAGGTTAGATACAATAACAGGACATAACTATAGGTTAGATACAATAACAGGACATAATTATAGGTTAGATACAATAACAGGACATAACTATAGGTTAGATACAATAACAGGACATAATTATAGGTTAGATACAATAACAGGACATAACTATAGGTTAGATACAATAACAGGACATAACTATAGGTTAGATACAATAACAGGACATAATTATAGGTTAGATACAATAACAGGACATAACTATAGGTTAGATACAATAACAGGACATAATCATAGGTTAGATACAATAACAGGACATAATTATAGGTTAGATAAAATAACAGGACATAACTATAGGTTAGATACAATAACAGGACATAACTATAGGTTAGATACAATAACAGGACATAATTATAGGTTAGATACAATAACAGGACATAACTATAGGTTAGATACAATAACAGGACATAACTATAGGTTAGATACAATAACAGGACATAATTATAGGTTAGATACAATAACAGGACATAATCATAGGTTAGATACAATAACAGGACATAATTATAGGTTAGATAAAATAACAGGACATAATTATAGGTTAGATAAAATAACAGGACATAATTATATGCTTATGTCCTGTTATTGTATCAACCCTATTCCATAAGTATATTCCTATTCTACAAATGTATAAGTATATTACCTTCCTTAAGATGTGAAATAACTCGTAGGTGTGAGTGGCTAAGAGGTAAATGCATGCATTCAAGCATACATTCAAATACTCTATTCGCCGGTTACGTTTTGGACCATATAACAGGTGATGACCCGGTTGACATCTCCGGGCACATTACCAAAGAGTTGTACTGGGAATCTTCCAGAAAATCCCAATAGAACCTAGCGAAGTAAAGAATATTACATCGTTATCTCTGATAGCTCTGACACTAGAATCGAACCCAGAACCCTAGTCATACATATTATATTACGTATTTAATACATATTTTAATTGCAGGCGGTATCGATGCTCAACGGTCAATATCTCTATGGGATACAGTTAAAAGTCCAGATGAATCCTGTTATTGACAAAAGCATATGGCTTCCCAAAGGCCTAAAAGCCGTAGGTCCGGGCTTAGGCCAAGACGGAAAGGTGCTCAGAGATGTTGTCAAACAGTACGAGAGACATCTTGTCGGGTACACATCTAAGATTAACCTGTCACTGTTCCAACCCAAAGACAGGGAATCCAATAGGCTGGTCAAAGCTGATGAGACCAAAACGAGCGTCGCCGACTCATCCCTCATTGGACCCATCGCCCAAAAGGCAGACAGAGTCGATAGACCGAACGAGTTCAAGAGCACACCTTCTGGAAACTTCTCCCCTTCTGGCCCCTTCCCTAGATCGAACACAATGATGCCCGTGGGACCTCGATTTCCAACCATGCCCGGCCCAATTAGGGGCCCCGTACCAATGCCTATGTCCAGGCCGCAAGTTCCTTTTAACGGTCCGTTTATGCCTGGGACTGGTCCGAGGCCGCAAATGAGGCCTGGCCCGATGGTGAATACGATGGCGCCTGGGCCACCCGTCGTCGCTGGCTTGCCAGGCCCGGCAGGTCCGATCGGCCCTCCTGGCCTCGTGAGGCCTTATGTAGATCCAACGTGTCCGCAAATATTTAGAGGCAAGGATCCTGTTACCGTTCAATTAACCAATGTAAGTATACCCATCACAGTACGGTCGCGACGAAAGAATAATTTCGCTTATTGACCTGTTTATATAGTATGTCGAAACCATACCGTAAAATTGGCAATATCATGATATGACCGAGGTTTTCATGAAATGGTCGCATTTATTTAAATGTTCACAGTTCATTGGCTACATCATGATGTGCCTTAGCCAGATTAATTATTAGAATTGTGCATTATGGCATTAACTACCAACATACCACTTTTTCATTGCTGTGTTCCTAAAACTATCTTAACTAACATTATATGTGATAATAGCAATGTACTGCAAAGTGGCAATCATGTATAAATTATGTCAACCGAGATACATAATCCCTCTGAACTAGCACATTGGCAACTCCTGTAATTATTTCAAATTCAAAATTAATTTAATGACTTGGGAATCATAAAATTTGCTTGTGATAGGTCAAATTACTCAAATCCGTGAGAGATGAAAATTAATAACAATTGATATATTGATTAATAAATCAAAATAAACTTTAAAAATAAAATAAATAATCGACCAAATAATAGTTAAGAATTAAATAAAGTAACCACTTTCCATCACCTGATGGATGGACGGATGAACGCAGACGGATTCCAGGCAATCCGTCTGCTTGTTTGCAGAACGCAAATGCAATAAATTAATGTATGTATGTATCTTCACGCCAGATCCCTAACGGGGTAGGCAGAGAGTGTGGAGCGCCAGATATCCCGGTGCCCATACCTTCCGTGCCCCATCTACCTTCATCATTCTCTTCATACATGCACGCCGATTCCTAAGACTCTTGACCCCACCATCAGACAGAACTCGACCTATTTGGTCGTGGTAGGTCAGTCTTGGTCTGGGCCTCTGCAACCATCCACAATAAATACATAAATTAATGATCTTTTTATTTACAGCTACCCTTAAACACGACTTTCGCTAGTCTCTGTGGACGTATATCGGAGATAGGGCATGTCGTGTCGTTAGAGTTCACGACACCCGGTTGCGCTGTTGTGAAATTTTCCAATCCATCTGAAGCGGAGCGGTGCTTTCGTATCCTTTGCAATAATAATGTCCTTCAGACCGAAATTCGGCCCCGGCGGCCAATCTCAACGGAGACTAGCCAACTGCGGGGGTGGTATTATAGTTTTTTTTAAATGTTATTGGAAGTGGCAAACAAGCATGCAGTTCACATTGATGTTAAGTGATGTCTGCAGCCTATATACCCACACAAAGACCATTGTCAAAATGCAGATGCGTTACCACTCCTGAGGTCTAAGGTGTTATGCCTCTGTGCCGGAAATTACAGGGCCATGCATTACCACCTGACCGGAACACGATAGTGCTGAACACTACCATTTAGCGGCAAGTATATTAGGTAATGCGGTGGTGCCTACGCCCCCGAGCTCCGTCACTGGAGCTCTACCACCAGTAACATTAAATTATAGTGCACAAGTGTATGCGCAAACACAGGTGCACTCTCTGTTCCCTCACTCTCATAGCCCGATGGGACGGCAATCAGACACGAGCGGAGAGAGATCGGGCGGAGGATCGACGGGTTTTAGGTGCTCGCCGAGGCCACCAGACCACAGACTAAGATTTTCCTCACAGAAAAAACCTAATAAAAGATTTTCCCGACCCGGACATCGGACCTGGGACCTCAGGCTTCATCGCGAGGGCGTAGGGAAGAGATATTTAATCTATTTGCCTTTGAATGCGAAGCCTAGGTAGCACCAAGTAAAAAGTTAAAGTTATTGTTACATTTCACGTCCTTCTCGAACTTATAGAAATCTGTTTAAGTTAGAGAAGGATGTGAAATGTTACAATAACTTTAACAGATATCGTGGTGCAACCCAAGCTAATGACCGAATACTCAAATGTCACTCAATTTTAAGCAACCCTCAAATATATCTCTATCGTTTGAACATGTTTTATAAAGAAGACTTTTAAGTCCCACTTGGATATTATATATTTTTATATTATAATATAAAAATAAGTCGGGTTTTCCTTCCTGACGTTTTAACTCCAGAACGCACGAACCGTGGCTTGAAAGGTCTCGGGCTCCGTGAGGTTTATAGCAAGAAAATTCTGGAAAAGATCTTTATAAAACGACATCCACACGGGCGAAGCCGCGGGCAACAGCTAGTACTCTTATACGTACAATTTTTTTTAACAATTTTTCCCGCCACTCACTTGATCGGTTTCATGTTTGTGATATATTGACCGAGTCTATTTATTTATGACATATATTCCTTAATACACTTTTCAGAAAGATACTGTCAAGTCTGGTAAGATAAACTGAGTACGGTGTTTACTTCTAGTTTTTTTTTTTTTTTTTTCTTACCCCCTTACTCATAAACGTATTTTTTGCTAAAGTGTTGCAAATCACTCCTTTGTCTTTTTCTATCCTGCACATTTGGCAATGCAACTGACAAAGACAAAGCATTCTATAGCTAAAACGTATCTAATGTACGTTTATGAATAAGGGGGCTAGTATTTAAATTCGAGGTAAATGTTAACGTCAAACGATTGAACGAAGGAAATGGGTGTTGAGTGTAGTGTATAATACTTACCTGTTACGTTATGACTTACAGTAACGTAACAGGTACAGTAACTCAAACTCAAACTCAAAAATTCATTTAATCACTTGGAAATAATAGAATTTGCTTGTGATAGGTCAAATTACAAATATAAAATTAAAGCGAATAACAACTGATACATTGATTAATATGTCAAAGTAAACAAAATAAAATAAATGATAGTCCAAAAATACTTAATGATAAAAATAGGTATCAACAGAATGTTCCATACTTTCCTTTACAAACGGCAAGATAAGACTAAACAAAAAAATATGGGACATTCTTTGTCATTCACTGGCAGAGTTCCAAAGCCCACATTACTGAGAAAAAACCTGCCAAAACAAAACTCAGTAGGGTCTTTTCAAAATATGTTCCTTAAAACTATTTTCACAATATGACACTTATAACTATGTTTTACAATATCAAGTACAATGCACATTCATTTCACAAAATTATTGTTTAGTCTTGTGGAGCTAGACCAGCATTTGTCCAGGCATCTCTATCCTTTAGATAGAAGAATAGATAGAACTATACTGCCATTCTATCTCAAGAGGCTGTAGGCCTGTACAAGTTACTTGAAGTGAGTAGTAACTTGGTTGCTATCAATTTCAAGGGCACTAAACAGTACATTACTTCTTGGACGTAACGTGATACTCGTAATAATCGACATAAAGCAATGTGCATAGGGCATAATGCCTATTTATTAATTTATAATAATAATGCTAACCCTTGATACGTCCCACTGCTGGGGATCAGTCCCTCTCTTGAGAGGAGGCCTGGAGTTTACTCCACCACGCTGCTCCAATGCGGGTTGGTAGAGATGCGGGTTGGCCACTACCCGCTATCGGATGTTTTCAAAGCGCCCTTAAGGCATTAACAAAGCCTTACAAGATTAAACGACTTCTGTCTATTGATAGCAACCGGGACCGACGGCTTAACGTGCCCTCCGAAGCACGGAAACGCGCATTTTAATTTGCCACTAGGGGTCACCTGTCACACACCCGACCGTATCGCTTAACCGAGTAGATTGCTTCCGATCTACACCAGCCAAGGGCCATGCGCGCTTCTTATTTCATTGATGTCAATAGAGCTGCAGAGCGACTGGGCCTGTACCATGACATCTTAATGCGATTCAGTTCTGAACTGTCAAAATTTTGTATAATACGGCGCGTGTGAAGAAACGATACAGAGTATTAGCGATTCGGTTTAGGGTCGCAATAAGAGATCATGGTAGGGCCGCTGATAGAGAACTAGAATAGGGAATATTCATGAATTTTTTTTTCGTCTTAATTTAATCATTTACTTTTACATATATATCGTAGAAAAATTAAAAATAGGCCTGAAAATATTATAGTTATTTTTCAAGTGAAATTTAAAACATTGAGTAAATTTGAGCTCTTCAAACGCCGTCATTTTGACGACGTGTGTTGTGACGTCACAACACACGTCGCGTGTTTTTCACTCTAAACTTTTGTGTTACTTCATACGTATTTTCAATTTTAATTGCTCTACAAATCATGGAAGAAGCAAAAATGCCATCTTACAAGTTACTGGTGGTTACTGTAAAAGACATTTTACTGGTGGTAGAGCTCCAGTGACGGAGCTCGCGGGCGTAGGCACCACCGCATTACCTAATATACTTGCCGCTAAATGGTAGTGTTCAACACTCTCGTGTTCCGGTCAGGTGGTAATGTACGGCCCTGTAATTTCCGGCACAGAGGCATAAGATCTTAGGCCTCAGGAGTGGTAACGCATCTGCTTTTTGACCTTGGTCTTTGTGTGGGTGTCTATAGGCTGCAGTCATCACTTAACATCAATGTGAACTGCATGCTTGTTTACCACTTCCATTACATAAAAAAAAAGTACAATAGTGCAAAAATATTAATAGAAAAACACCAGACAAAGTGTTATTTCGTCTCGACCAATGGCGGCGCGTTTTGGAAGTTTGCATTTCGTTTCCTTATTTTGCACTATTTACATAATATTTAATGGCATTAAATAATTAGTTAATTAAAAAAAAAACTTTTTAATTATAATATGACGTTGATAAGTATTAGAGAAAAAAATATTTGAGACAATTTTAAATTTTATGCATATTCCATATTAAGCGATACCAGATGTACAGTCAGGCAAATTAGGACAATCCAATCGATCAAATATAGCTTTTATAACCACCTTATAAAGTGCACATATGATTAAGCGGTCAGTTCCTTGATAGTGCATGAACATATTACAGCCCCAAGAAATATTGCACATCGACTTTAGGGATGAGATTTCGGCTCTGTAGAGCTTTATCACTTTCTCACACTACCTATGTGACGTTTCTTCTTCATTATTATAATTCATGGCTACTATCCAAGACTAAGGGTAATTCTGGAGAATCCAGTATTGGAGACGCACATATTAGACGTTTGTCACCGCACTATCACTCACGAAGGCAGTGTGCAGCAGAGACAACGCTCTACGATGTCGAAACTAACCGATTGTCTCTTTCACCAGCTCGATATGCAATCTTTCTTGCTGGGTACTGTAAAGAACATTGGTCAAATCGTACCTGATTGCGAACAGATAAGCCATGTATATGTAAAAAACCAGAATATTTTTATTAATACTAAGAGTAATACATTTTTCTTGTAAAGAGCCAGAAAAAAAAATATATTAATTTATTTCTAATTGTACGATAATTTTTAGAAGACATCTTGTTCTGATGTTCAGAACGTACCGTTAACGTTTCATTTCTATACGATATGACTGTACTTGAAATATTTATGAATATTCTATCCATTGGTAGTCGTTCATTATATGTAATATGATTATTTACACATTCAAATGTATTTAAATAATTATTTTGCACTGTTACTATTTACTTTTGGGGTCATTTTAATAAAAGTAACTATGATAATGTGTTCATATATTTCACTAATTGCGTATGATGGAACGATGACCTCCCGCGGTATTTTTTTATATAATTGTTTTACGGCTACGGATTCAAGTAATTAACAGCCAATCTTCATTAATTTTTATCTTCATTTCTTATGATAATAAATATCCATATGGAAGATGGCGATGATTGGATGCTTCCATGTGGAATATGATGAGATGGCTCCAGTAAAGTGATGGGGACTTTACTAGGAGATTTTACGAACTATGGAGGTAACAAATTATTTTCTTGTGACATTATTAGATCTTGGCTCTAAGGATATATTTTTTTAATGGAAATAAGTTTGGGTAATTAAAACAAACACAAATCAGTTTAATTTGATTCTGTACTCTGGAAAGTCCAGTCTCTATGGAGATTTGGCCATTCTTCTTTGATGCTCAAGCGCGGGACCTTAATCTACTTATTATGAAGTTTATTTTTGGTTATATCTATAACAGTCAGTCAGTTGGTATCTACCAAAAGCACACTTCACGTTTGGTTTGGTTACTGACTACTAATATAATCACATGTTACATTTAAGCTTTAATTAATGTTTTAGAAAATATTATTTATGAATACACTTAAATTAAGTATTTTTTAATTTTAATTCCAAAAGGCTGTGTTGCATGTTATTTTATTGTTATGTATAAATGTTAGAGAGTTAGGTTTATAGTTTTTCTAAAATCTAGGATTTGTAGGACGTCTACAGGACTGAATATCGGCAGACTGATTTTGAGTTGGATTGGAATGAATAGTAAAGATGAACACTTTTTGGAAGGCAGGTTAGACAGGCTCTTATCCCAAAGTTTTATTACTATGATAAAGTGCGGTTATGATTTGTCTCAGAATTTTTATGATAAAGTTTGTATATAGTAAAAATAATAATCTTTGTTTGTTAAACGTGGAAAAAGCCCAATAATGATAGATTGTTGAGTATGGGTACTTTCGAAATTAGCCTCCAATAGGTTTTAATTGTTATAATGTAAATTAACTAAGCTTACCATTTTTTTTTTTTTTTAACGCGGGGAAACCCTTCATGGGCACCCGCCGTCTAGGGGAACAAACGGCGGGTAGTGTGAGACTCGTACTCACTAAAACCCCGCGGTGTTCCTACTCGGCGCCTTTTGTTGCGGAGCCACGGGAAAGCTCTCGCATACTTCCGCGACTCCGCCAGCGACTGCCCGCTTTCGGGCCCATCTTCAGGAGCTTTTTAGAGCTCCAGCCATCACTAGTGGCGTGCGGAACACGAGCACGCCAACCATCTCAGGGACCTGACTCCATCGGGCAACGGACTTCCCCTAGTCCGTCACCCGGAGGTCCCAGTTAGGGCGGCAGGTGGTGCGCGTAGGCTAGCCGCCTGCGTCCGATACGTCTGCGACGGATTGGAGCAGAGAGAACGTCGTCCTCCCTTAGTCGCTCCGCCGCCTCCTTCTGCGATATAACTATTTCGCAGAAGGAGAGAACCGCCCTCCACGCATCCACGCCACCGACCATAGATTGAATCACCGCCGGCAGCGAGAGATCGGGTCCGACCACAGCGACTAAGTCGGAGCGAGGCTCGGCCCACGTCGGGCACTCAGATAATGTGTGCTGAGCCGTATCATTGGCACAGCCGCACTCATGACATGTAGTGGTCGGCTCCCTTCGCGCCACATTGCAAAGGTATCTCCCAAAGCATCCGTGCCCCGAGAGTACCTGCGTGAGGCGGAAGGTGAGCACGCCATGCCTACGTTCGATCCATTGTTGGAGAACGGGCCGAACTGCTTCCACCAGGAGTCGGCCGGAACTCGGCTGTCCTAATCGATTACCCCACTTCCGTAGGAGTAATTCGCGAGAAGACGTCCTCCATCGTCTCACATCCTCTGGAAGGGGATGAGCGCCACGAGCTCGCATCTCAGTGCATCGTTCATAGACCGCCGCCAAGACCACAGCCTCCAAGTCCCAGGGTGGGCTCCCTGCCAAGACACATGCCGCGTCACATGATATGGTGCGATATCCTCTTATTGCCCTGACTGCCATAACCCGCTGCGCTCGACGCAAAAGAGTCTTGTTATGGGCAGTCAGTGCATCAACCCATATCGGTGCCCCATATAGGGCCATTGACCGCACCACACCAGAGTACAACCGGCGGCAGCCAACATCAGGCCCACCCAAGTTCGGCAGCAGCCTGCTCAAGGCAGCGGCGGCACTAATCAGCCTTGGAGCAAGACGGCGGAAGTGCTCCTGATAGTTCCAGCGGCTATCGAGGACGATGCCCAGGTACCGCATCGTCGACCCGATACCGATAGAGACACCCCCAACCATAATGCTGCTTCCAACTGGTGGCGTTTTACGCGGCCCATGAAAACAAATCGCCTCCGATTTATTGAGGGCTACCTCGAGCCCCAAGGCTCTTATCCTGCTCACGACGAGAGCCGTCCCGGCGGTTGCGAGGAGGCCCACTTCCCTGTGAGTCTTTCCACGGGCTACAACAAGAGTGTCGTCGGCATAACAAATAACGTCAACCCCTGAAAGATTTGCACCCCGCAGCACCCAATCGTATCCGATGTTCCACAGGATCGGTCCAAGGACTGATCCCTGTGGAACACCGCATGTCACCGGCTTACGGACCCATCCGTCACGCGTCGGATAACTCACGGCCCTCTCACTCAGGTAACATGAGATTATGTCCCAGAGATAATGGGGCACCCTATGGTACCTGAGCGCCTCCTTTATGCAGCCCCAGGGCAGGGTGTTGAAAGCGTTGGCGATGTCAAGTGAGACGGCCAATACAACCTCACCCCGGGCTACCGCCGCCTCAGCGAGACCTCTCACGCGCGCGATCGCGTCTATAGTAGATCGCCCCCCGCGGAAACCAAACTGCTTGTCGCTCAAATCAGGTCCCACCGTCACCAAGTGTCGAACGAGGCGAGCCACGATCACACGTTCAAATAGCTTGCTCACCTCGCTGAGCAGGACGATAGGTCGGTAGGCTGATGGTGACTCAGCTGGACGCCCATCCTTACGAAGAAGGACAAGTTTGCCCGTCTTCCATTCCCGCGGAAAGCATCCTCGCATTAGACACGCGCTGAAAAGTCCTCGAACATGCGGCTCTAAGGCATCTAAAGCCAGCGCCCAGGCACGACCAGGTATACCGTCTAGGCCTGGAGCCACCTTTTTGGCTTGAAGCCGTAAGACGGCAGCTCCGAACTCAGCCTCTGTCACCTCTGGAACGATCATCTCATAGTCTTCCTCCCCATGAGCTGACACCATTGCCGGAGGCACCCACATATCTCTCTCAGGAAACAGCACTCCAACAACACGCTCCAATAATTGAGGGTGGATGCTCTGAGTTAGTGGGGTAGCTTGAGTGCGAAATTTGCCTCGTACCGCCTTATAAGGTCGCCCCCAAGGATCCCTATCCAGGTCCTCAAGCATTTCATTTCGCGCATTGGATTTTGCGGTGATGATTGCAACCTGCAGCATCCTGACACAGAGTCTATATGCCTCGTACAGGCGGTCCTCTTCCGTCCTATTCCTTCGTCGCCTCCTGCGATAGTGGGTGTATCGGCGTCTCACCATCATGCACTCTACTCTGAGGCGAGCGATTTCTGAAGACCACCAGTACACCCGACGGCGAGGCCGGAACGGTCCGGCCCGAGGCATAGCCAAATCGCAAACTTGCGTCATGGCCACCCCAAGCCGCTCCACCTCAGCCTCGATATCGACTGTGTCTACAGAAGGCGCCACCCAAGCCTGAACTAAGGCCGCTTCCAAAAGTAACTCTCTATCAAGATGTTGCAATATCCAACGAGGACCATCTCCACTCAGGGGCCGGTTACGGCCAAGCGGCATATCTGGGAGCGTGGACACCTCAAACCGAATATATCGGTGATCCGACAGAGTTTCCACGCTTTCCAGTACCCTCCAACTACGGACACGACGCGCTAGGGAAGAGCTAGAAAACGTCACATCGACAATTGAGCCCCCCTGTCGACGCACGCACGTGTTGGCCGACCCCTGGTTTAAAACAACCAACCCGGAAGTCACAACCCATTCCATAAGGGTATCGCCACGTGCATTGCTGACGGGAGATCCCCACGCGGTAGATTTGGCATTTAGATCCCCGGCAATTAGTACGGGGTTGGGGTGGCCTTGAGCACACAGAGACCTGAGCTGATCAAGGAATTCCTCGAATTCGGCTAGGCTCCGGTTCGGTGAAAAATACACCCCAACAACCCAAATCCCACCCACAAGAGCGGCCACGCATCCCCGACCTTTCGCTATCTTTTCGAAGGGCGGGGAGCCAGCGGCTGATTGGGAGACGAGAGCTACCAAGTCCTCACGGTCCCCCACCCAGTTGTCTGCTGGGGGAACAAAATAGGGCTCGGCGACCACGGCCACATGCATCAACCATTCTGCCATGCTCTGGAACAAGAGATCTTGAGCTCGGGCACAATGGTTGATGTTCGCCTGGATGAAACGAAAGTCCATTTTTTTTTTTCAGGTCTCCATTTCAACCTCCTCAGCCAGTGTTCCTGGACGGAGTGAATGCGAGGGGACCCGGAGGCCTTCGGCAATATTTCTCCTCTTCTGTTTCTTATTTGGTGCGGCGCAGGCTTTGCTTCCAACCCGGTGATCCGCCGATTTATTAACCGCTGCACATACAACACAGTGTGGTGTAGCGGTACAAACGCCTGCCTTGTGGCCAGGTTGACAGCAGCGGTAGCATAGATTGCTACGGTCAACCTCTGCAGTGCATTTACTCCGCACGTGCCCACTCTCTAGGCACCGGTAGCACCGCATTGGCCTCGGGTCAAGATGTTTGACCTGTGCCGAGACCCATCCAATCAGAAGTCGACCTCCATCAGCGATCTTTTTAGCCGCCGCTATTGGGCAGCGTATCCACAGGGTGCCAAGACCCCCAGCACTACGACTTATCTCCCCGGCCTTAACTAAATCAGCAGCACAGCCCCCGACAGTTGCCACTGATGCCACAACCTCCTCTTTCGTTACGGAATCATCCAGACCTGATATGCGCAGTTCGGTGCATTTGGTAGGTCTGGATATTTTGACAATTTCAGCTTTGAGGGCCTCTCTAAGCTTCGTCGCCAAGGAATCGGCCTTCTCGCCACTTGCCACGCCGGGTACTTCCAATATACGTGCGCCCGTGGCCGCCACCTTAATTCTCAAAGCCTGGATGCCTAATTCCTTCAGGTCGATGGCGGCTTTGGCGTCAGAAATTACCCTTGCATAAGTGATCCCCTTCTCTGTAGCACCCGGCTGCAGGGTTATGACAACAGCTGCAGACCGAGGAGGGCGCGGCATTGATGGCCCTAACCGGGAAATGGGTGGGGGCCGGGCTGCGGCTGTTTTCTTCCTTTTTACGCCTCCCTTCACTACCACATTCCAGCCCTCGTCCATTGAAGCGGGAGCAGGAGGGAAGGAACGTGACTGACTGGATTGAGATACTCGACTTGCGCCGATATCGGTTTTCCGTTGCTTCTTGCCACCCGTTTTCTTCTTCTGGGGTTCCGAAATTGGAACAGGAGCCATATTTTGAGAACCATCTTGGACTACTTGACTCGTTATGAGAGGGGCAGCAGCGACTACCGTTTGACCACGTTGTATCCGTCCTCGTACCAAAGGCCGCATAACTTCGTCTGAGGTTGCACCTTGGGTTTTTTTTTTATTCTGAACCCTACTAACCGGCTCAGCCATCTCCGCTGCTATGGAGGAACAAGCATTCCTCGCATCAGCAGCCAGCGGGGGCCGCATACGCCTTTCAGGCAGGAGCCTCCCTTCCAATGATTCGAGCCTTGCGTTCATCATTCCGCCGACTTGAACCATAATAGAACGCGAGAGCTCTTCATAAGCCTGACTGTCGGTCGCTGGTTGCAGGCGCTGTTCTCGCAATTCAGAGACCTCACGTCGGAGTTCCGCCAGCTCACTCACCAATCGAGCGTTAGCCGCTTCTAACTTCTGCACTTCATCTGAGGTGGAACGACCACGCATCTCCGAGGTTGCAACCTCAATGGCCGTAGCTGCGTCTTTTAAGGCGCGGACATAAGTGCCCTTTAGATTGGATGATTTTGTGGCCACCGCAGTGATAACCGCTAAACTTGTCCTAACCACTTCATTGAGGTCTGAGGCAGGCCTTATGTCCGCGTCCACCTCTGTCACGTCTGGGACATGGAGATATGACGGACGAACCGAACGCGCCTCTTTATTTCTGCTGACAGCGTCAGCTATATCTTCTTCCGCTTGTAGTCGGAGCTCCTGAGCTTTGGTTGCTTTCAACTCGGCCCTGGCAAGATACTGTGTCGTAGACGGACGGCCTCTTCCTCTTCTAGCTGCCGTGACTTTTCGCGCCCCAGCAGAGTCTGACCCTGAGCTACCGTCTTCACCCCGCCGCCTTTTACGCCATATTCTTCCGGGTAGACCCTCATCCGACGGCACGGGACTGGCTGTAACGCAACTCATGTCAGTTAAGTCCGACTCCGATAATAGAGATTGTCCGCCTCTAGACTCATTTTTGTCCATATCCGTGGGCCCCTTAGTATGGGGATTGTCATGTCCAGGAATCGCGACACTGAGAGTGCGCGTGTTCTTCTTCGTCTGTTTTTTGTGGCCCTTGCGGGCATCACTTTCCTCACCTGAGTTCAGACGCACAATGCTCCGCGTCTGTATTCGCTCATGCGAGCGAGCAGAAATGGGCGTGGGTACCCGCATTGCCTTTTCTTCACGGCCCTCCTCCTGGCCTTCTGAATCCGTGTGTGCGGCACTGCTCGTACGCGACCTATTTTTTGAGCGCACAGAACTTGACGTGCACTCACTCATCTTCATCTCCTTCACTTCATCTCTTTCTCCCAAATTATCCACACACTGGCGCAAGGTGCCCCCCCCAGATACGATGGGGCTGACTGCCTGAGCAGTGAGGGATTCCCCGATTTCGGGACCCTCCTGGGGATTTTTTGCCATTGTCGCCATCATGTAGTTTTAGGCCGAGGACTAGCATTCAAAGAGTAGACAACGCCCCCGACTAAATTGTCCTACCCCGTGTTAGGTGTAGCTGGATGTGTGAGTAAAAGTGTATGTGTGTATGAATGGTATGTGTTTTTGAATATTATGTATATTTGTGATTGTAGAGTAAGCCCCTCCCCATTTACCCGGGCTTGGGACCGGCACCATGTGACCCCACCCGAAGGAGGCAACCGGAGGAGCCACACAGCGGCTGGGTTTACCATAACGTAACCGGCGAATCGTGGGTGTTTGCATGTATGCTTGAATGCATGCATTTACCTCTGCCTATCCCTTCGGGGATTACAGACGTGAAGTTACGTTCTTTTACTATAACGTTTTCGCAGGTTTTCGTGAGCTTCATACATTGTAAAAATTTTATTTGCTGATTTTCTCGTCTACCTATACTACACTTCCAACTTCTTATACCCGAGACGAATGGGTCGCTATCCAGGTACCGTGGTACCGCAAATAAACATAATTTCTACAATTAACTATCTCAATTATTTTTAAGTGAAAAGCAGGGTTCCTATTTTATTACGCTTCCATATATTTACGGTGATTTAAATAGGTACCTACACATTGTTTTTCGTGACTTCTCTTTCTTGGTATAAATTAAAATAAAAAATACGCTTACACTCACAGCCCACAGTAGGTATAAACCGGTGTCGTGGATGCCGTTGTACACATACAACACATACACAAATACCCAGACCCGAAACAAATATCTGTAAGGCCATACAAATATGTGTCCCGGTGCGGGGATCGAACCCGCGACCCTTCGAATCAAACGGCGTCTCACACCGCTGGACTAACATAACAACTAACCGGGTCGTCTAAAAAAATATCTGGTTCATTAACATTATCAAGTTGGGTTAAAAATGTGGGGGTGGTGAGGAGTAGCGCAGTAGCGTGGTAGCGCCGACTGCCTAGAGTGTCTCATTTTCATTAAATATCTATAATGGTAGATTTTGTTGGGTTTTTGGAAGCAGTCCTTCTTTAGAAAGAACTTTCAGATTCTTGTTTAGACAATATAAACAGTAAACAGTAAATTTATTTAAAATCATATTATACCTATTACATAAGTACATTTAGTTCGTGAATAACAAAACGACAAAAGCGATACATTATCATTACTTATGTAAAGAAATAATTGATAAGTTGGCGGTACACAGATTATTATTTTTTTACCTTCCGTGCTAGTCGAAACTGTGTTACGGCAAGGTAAGAATCTCGCCCAAGCATATTCAATTATAACCGATAGAACTTAGTAGCTAATTTCCAATGTACTTCATATTCATAGAATACGATACATGTCGATAACCAGTTTCGATCATGTAGTATACGCAAAACAATCAGATAGTGCAATGTATAATTTTAAGGTACAATAAGAGGTTAATTATGAAATTTATGTTTTAGAGTGCAGAACATAAGAGAGCTAGTATGCGTTCTGAAATACATAATTTGCAAGTAAAGACAAATTCATATAAGTATGTGTGTATCTTCACGCCAAGTCCCTTTCGGGGTAGGCAAAGAGTGTGGAACGCCAACAGCGATATTAAAATAATTTGCCCATCCATTTAACTAAATTAATTAACTAACCTATACATACATACATATATATATATATAATATATATATATACATATATTCATATACAAGTTCATTAATTTATTCATGTATATGTATATATGTTTTTATGTAATCAACGTGACAAACAAGCATGCAGCTCACATCGATATCAAATGATGACTGCAGCCTATAGACAACCTCACAGGGAACAGAGGTCAAAATGCAGATGCGTTACCAGTCTCGAGGCCCAACGCATTATACCTCTATATATATACATATGCATGTATGTATGTATGTATGTATGTATCTTCACGCCAGGTCCCTAACGGGGTAGGCAGAGAGTGTAGAGCGCCAGATATCCCGGTTCTGACAAACCTCTCGTGCCTCGTCTACCTTCATCATTCTCCTCATACATGAACGCCGATTCCTAAGACTTTTGACCCCACCATCAGACAGAACTCGACCTATTTGGTCATGGTAAGTCAGTCTTGGTCTTCCTGGGCCTCTGCAACCATCCACATTCGCATTGTATATCTGTTTAGTCATTCGCTCATTTGACATTCTTTCTATATGCCCGAACCATCGGAGCATGCCTTTTTTCATTTTTACACCGATACTATCATTCACACAAAGCCTTTTTCTTACATGTTCATTACGTTGAAATAAAACTATTTTTACGGATTTATCTCGCGTATATTAAACTAAAATGATTTTTAAAATCAACCCGACGTTTCGGTCGCTTTTCAGCTTCCGTGGTCCCGGGCAGACTGAGGTGACATTTGTCTGACAGAAGTTTGAAAAAATTATATGTAGCTACCTCCATCGATTTCGTAAACGCCTTGCGTAGCGTTCAGGATTAACACAATAATGACTTATGGTATCTTGAGGTCTTGCAGACTGCTGCGGCTGGGATTTAATCTTGCTAAGTATGGGATCCCATGATGTTGATAATCGCCATCCATCTTCTCTATTGAAATTTGGGTGTTTTTTAATTTCAATAGCCTCACGTACCATTCGTGGAATGGGTTTGTGTCCTCTAGCGAGTATTTGAATTTTATTAAACCGGATGTAATGGTTCGGCTTATCCGCTATGTGTTCACAAACTGCAGACCTCCCTGTTCTTTGGTTTTTGACATCAGCAATGTGCTCTTTAACGCGGGTGGATACATCTCTCTTCGTTTGACCAATATATGAGAGGCCACAATCACAATCTAATTTATAAATGCCAGAATTTTGTAATGGAATATTACTTTTAATGGGTCTTAAATACTGTTGAATCTTTTTATATGGTTTGAAAACTGTTTTAATGAAATTCTTCTTTAAAATGTTGCTGATTTTATCTGTGACACCCTTAACGTAAGGTAGTATAGCTGGTTGTCGTTCTACTGTAGGTGATTTCACGCGGCCTCTGTGACGGACGGGTGGTACATGGAGCTTGTTGTTATGTAGCACCTGGCGTAGGTGCTTCAGCTCCCCCTGAAGATGGTGGTCGTCACAGATGCCTCGTGCTCTCTGAAATAGAGATGAGCCAACGGCAGATAAATGTGCCGGGTGATGGTGTGAATCACCATTAAGGTATCAGTATGGGTAGACTTCCTAAACACAGTGTGACTGAGTGTGTTATTGGTTTTTCTAATTAATAAAGTATCTAAGAAGGCTAATTTATTGTCCTGTTCCAATTCCATAGTGAATTTGATTTTATGGTGTATGGAATTGAGATGTGTAAGAAAAACAGAAACATTATTGCTATCCAATATGGTGAATGTGTCATCTACATATCGTTTATAAATGTGAGGTATTATGGTTGTAGTGCTCAGAGCTCTCTCCTCAAAGTCCTCCATGAATATATCGGCGACTATGGGAGAAACTGGGGAGCCCATGGCAACTCCGTCTATTTGTAGGTAGAATTCCCCATTCCACATTAGATAGCCAGATGTCAGGCACCATTCAAGTAGTTCTGCATATTGACGGGGCATATTGTGAGCAATTAGCTTTTTTTTCTTTTTTTTTTCAATGAGTGTAGCTCGCGAAAACCTAAGAACATATCATCTTCATTACGAACGCGATCGGTGAGTGATACACCGCAGATCTTGCGCAAAGATCTCATCTCGACCGCGTTCAACTTACTTTCATGCTCTTTCCTGCATACCCAGCTCTCGCTCCCATATAAAAGCATTGGAGTAAGTACAGCATTATGTACGGCTAGTCGAGCCCGCTGGCTGAGATGTTTAGATTCTAGCAGCTTATCCAACGCTCCATTCACGCAATTCCCAGCAAGCACTCTTCTTTCTATGTCAGTGGTGTACCTACCATCCTTGCTAAAAGCACATCCAAGATATACAATTTCATCCACCTGTTCTAACACTGCATCATCTACAACTACCCTTACATTTGTTCTCTGTTCATCTCTTTCAAATACTAATACTTTAGTTTTATCCACATTCAATTGTAAGCCTTTCTCCATACAATCCTCTTTCATGACTGTGACTAGTGCTTGTAGCCCAGATGGTGTAGAGCTAACAATTACCGCATCATCTGCGTAAAGCAGACAGTTCACCACTAATACACCCATACGCACTCCCACATCCATCAACTTCACCCTCTGGAGGCATTTGTCCAGATATATGATAAACAGCCTAGACGAAAGTACGCAACCCTGTCTGACACCGATGTTAACATCAAACCAGGGTGACATGTTACCATCTACCCGCACACATACTTGACAGCCCACATACGTGGACTGTATTGCACGGAGCAGACTGCCATCAATACCATATGCATTTTGTAAAAACCGGTTATTTTTATTTTACAGACAGACAGACACTCCAATTTTATTTATTTGTATAGATAGATGTATAGATTCAGCTGTTAGAGCTTACAGTTTATGATATCAAATAAAAACATTGTGTAAACTTTTGTTAGATCAGAGAGAAAGGAATTTCTTTATCTCTAGTTAGGTATAAAAATGTGTCCAAATATAATTAGTTAATAAGAAATAAAGGGTAAAGGAAAACAAGGTTATTATTCCGACGCTTTTCTTATATAAACAATAAACTAAAAAGATCTTAGAATGTATAATAAAATAATACTTAGAATCTTAATTATCTCTTGTAGTGAAGTAAAAATTAAATGGAGACTATTATTTAGTTAATTTATGTCTACAAATAATAATTTATAGAAATGTTACTCTCACTCAATCATCGCTTCGATTTTCGTTCCATTTAGGGCTCTTACTCACTAGGATGCCATGGTGACGTCGCCGGCTACGTATCCAAGCTGCTAGTAATACATGATACCTAACTCACCTAGCTACCCTGTGTTGACGTCTCCACACCATACTAATTGCTTGGATACGTAGCTGGCGACGTCGCCATGGCGTCCTAGTGAGATAGGGCCCATTTAGGCTCATAGCTCACAAGAGCCACCCGGCCATCGGATCGCCCCGCAAGCCGTCAACGCGCGGGCGGCGCGCGGTCGATTATCCGTCGACAACAGAGTAAGAGAGCAACGCGGCCCACCGGTCGCTGGCGTCGCGGCGGACCGGAGGGGAGTAGCCATAGCGTATATTACCGATGCAAAACAGTCTGTCATTTGTTGCGGGGGGAAATGCGTGCGACACACACGCACACCACAAAATTCGTCTATTACTACGAAACTCACACCTTTTTCTTTAACAAAATACAGAAACAATTTCACGCACACATTTAAACATCTAGGCGACAGGTATAGGCCCATTTGAGCTTGTACTTTGACAGAGGGGAAAGCCTACATATGGCTATTCCCCTCCGGTGTTGCTCTATGGTCGACAACGAGTGGATGCCGTAAAACGAGGCGGTACTGGTCGGGTGCCCGTTGGCTGCAGTGAGCTATGACTCTTATGCTCCGACACTTCGACCACAGTGTGTCTCTTTACCTAAATAAGTGTAAGTAGATACTAGTGTTCATGTGTAAAAATCAACTGTTCATCGCTTCATTTAAGAAACATAATTCGTAACATAAGTTGATTTTAAGTTGTCTGGTGCTTATCAGTATGATGATGAATGAATTACCACAAACATTAGGGATTTAATACCTATAGGTATCTATAGTAATATTACGCACCTGTCCAAAATAATTTATGACTTCTGTATTTTTAAGTACCTAATTAATGATACGCGCCCAATTTGATTTCGGACGTATTAAAAAAAGAAAACTACTCTTCCATTTAGGTCTTTGAGACAAATGCATTAACGCTTGATTTCTTCCTTGTAATCCGTTAAAAAGGTCAAGATATAAAACTTTAGTTGTGGATATGTATCATGAAAAAAATGTGTTGTAAGATAATATTGCGATATTATTATTATTTAGATAATTGTACTTGTATGTGATACGTCATACTTACTCTATGAGAGTCATGCTAATCTACTTATATTTGTTGTATTAAATAAAATGAAAATAAACGGTTGTTTTTTATTGGTTGACAGACAAGCAACCGGGCCACCCAATGGAAAGTGGTCACCGTCGCCTATAAGCACTTGCAACACTTGAACCCCATACTTATATGGGGTTCAAGTGTTGCTACTTATAGCATAGAGGGAAAACCTCTGATTACATTAAAAATTATCACCACCGTATAGGTGCCCATGTTGTCAAAGTCGAAACGTTCCTTGATAGTACGTAGAAGGATTTATTTTGTGGCGTTTTATTATTATTTAAGGTAGCTAAGGTGGCAAACAAGCTTGCAGTTCATATGGATGTTAAGTGATAACTGCAGCCATTAAAATTTTTTGGTATCCCGGTCATTCCCGGTTGACATCATTTCGATCACCACTTTGCAGTTGCATTGCTGTTTTGATGTACACAACGATCATTACGATAATTTTAGGAAAAAAGCAATTTCTGCAAAGTGCCTTTCAAATACTACCGTAAAAGGCCGCTACATTACATTGGCGGGAAACTGACCTTCAACTATTTTTTTAATGTAATGAAAGTGGCAAACAGGCATGTTTTTCACATTGATGTTAAGTGATGACTGCAGCCTATAAACACCCACAAAAAGACCAAGGTCCAAATGCAGATGCGTTACCACTCCTGAGGCCTAAGGTGTTATGCCTCTGTGCTGGAAATTACGAGGCCGTACATTAGCCCCTGACCGGAACACGATAGTGCTGAACACTTCCATTTAGTGAGAAGTATGTTAGGTAACGCGGTGGTGCCAACGCCCGCGAGCTCCGTTACTGGAGTTGTACCATCCGTAAATTGTAATAAATAGTCTTTTGTCCCAGTTTAATACACAGTACTAACTGCCAGTTTAATAATAAATAATAATAATGGCAACCCATTATACCTCACACTACTGGGAACGAGTCTCTGGAGCTTACTCCACCACGCTGATCCAATGCGGATTGGTGGAGGTGGGTGGGTTAATGGCCAACCCGCTGTCGGATGTTTTTAAAACCGCCCATAAGGCCTCCGACAAGGTTTAACAACTGCTATCTATTGATAGCAACCGGGACCGACGCCTTAACGTGCTCTCCGAAGCAGGAAAACGCGCTTCGGCACGTTAAGCCGTCGAAAAATTGTAAAATGTAAATGTTCTGGTAAAGTAGCCATCGCTTTACTCGAATTACTAACTGTGACTGACTGACTGACTGACTCTGACTTTTACTGCTTTTACGCTGCTTATACGAATACGATATATCGTTTTACTTAACACTGGCAATATGCGTAATAGCGATGCCATTAAAAAAAAACAGGTGTCAAAATTGGACAGTTGTCAGCTGTGCTTTTGGTGTTGTTTTTTTTTTGTAAAAAAACGGGCGCGTATTCATTTTGTAATTTTGTATGCATTAAAGCGTTTACAAATAGTATGATTTAGTTGCGTATTTATTTTACTAAAACCATGACGGAAAACGAAAATCAGGAACCAACGAAGAAAATCAAACTACTCCGTTGTATGGACTGGCTCCACAAACAACATGAACAACAACCGAACAAGTTGGCATTGCTAAACAAAAACGATATACAGTTTATAATCCAGACGAATGCAGATAGAAAGAACTTTTTGCTGTCGGTGGCTGAAGACTACAGTTCTGTGCCACCGGGTGTTGATGAAGTTGAAGTTAAACCCGAGATTGTGGTAAGTGTTATGTTAACACATTCAGCACCATATGCATCAAATAGGGCTTAGCTACCGCCGTATCTGCCATATCAATTACTAGTGGCCCGCCCCGGCTTCGCGTGGGTGCAATGTTACCTACTCTCTCGTATTCATCTTAGTGTGATGTGACATAGGTAGCCTTCCTCGATAAATAGGCTATCTAACACTGAAACAATTTTTCAAATCGAACCAGTAATTCCTGAGATTAGTGCGTTCAAGCTAACAAACAAACAAACCCTTCAGACCTATATGGGGTTCTGCCAAGCCATGCTACACCACTGATCATTAAAATACACACTGTTTAAACACTTATTTCTTTTCCGATACATGACCGCCATTGATGCCGTTAGTGCCATGCTCCATTAACACACATGCTTTTTAATGGATTTTATAAAGCAAATATTATTATGTCATCCTGGCCTAGCTGATTATCTTAGTATATTTGGGGTTGGAACAGATCATTTTGTGTAGAATTGGCCTTGCCTCACCCCACCCTCAGCACGGTGTTTATAATAAATAAAAAATAATGGCAACCCTTGAAATGTGCCACTGCTGGCCACAAATCTCTCCGTTTTTGGGGGAGGCCTGGAGCTTACTCTACCACTCTGCTCCAATGCGGGTTGGTGGAGTTGGGGGTCAGTGGCCAACCCACCGTTGGATGTTTTCAAATTGCCCATAAGGCCTCCAACATGGTTTATAGACTGGTATCTATTGATAGCAACCGGGACCGACAGCTTAACATGCCTTCCAAAGCATGGAAATGCATATTTTATAATTTGTCAGCATCATACACCTATGAAAATAGTACAAGCAAAGTAAAACTAGGGACAAGAGGCGTCCAAATCAAAATCGAAAGAGGCGTGAGACAAAGGGACCCCATCTCACCTAAAATATTCATAGCTGTACTAGAAAGCATATTCCAGAAACTAAACTGGTCAGACATAGGCCTGAAAATAGGTGGAAAATATATCTATAGTTCTCCTGGCAGAAACATCATATACTCTAGAGGAAATGATTTGCTCATTAGATAGTGAAAGTTCTAGAATAGGCTTAGAAATGAACCCAAATAAAACTAGGTTAATGACAAACAGCATTAAAAATCCAATTCAGGTCAAGGGAAATAACATAGAGTATGCAGAAACCTATATATCTAGGCAAACAAGTGACATTCAGTACAAGTAACGAAGAAGAAATACAACAAAGAGTAAAAACTGATGACCGGTGGAAAAGGAGAACAACAATCTGGAAAGGTCCACTAGGAAACAGGAAGGTTGGCAGACCTAATAAACGTTGGGTTGACGATATAGCCTAGACAGCTAGCAGTAAATGGTTCAACTTGGCCAAAAACCGGGAGATGTGGAAAAGGATGGAGGAGGCCTACGCCCAAAATGGGACTGTATCTTACTAACACTACTAACATAGTATAAGATAAGGAACTAACAAATAACACTATTCATAAACTTGTTAATAGAAACTCAATAATACATACATGTAAACTTGTAACCCTAGAGATACAGAATAAAAGGTTTATTTGTTTAATCATACACCCAACCGTCCCCGTATTGCACAACCGAGTAGATAGAACACTTGCAATCTTTACCAGCCAAGGGGCCACTTTTGAGGGTTTATGTGTTCTGAAAAATGTGGTGAATGTATGACATCAATATGTGTTCATTGTATATTGTATTTAATTGTTCACCTTCTTTGACTACAGAAAACAATTTATTGATATTTTGCAGCCATTACGTCAATTGCGACTACGAAACCTACATATGGTGTGCGAATGGCAAAACTGCCAGATGTCTACAGATGATTATATTGTGTTTCAAAAGCATGTAGCCTTCCATATTGCAGATCTCCATGTTATTGATAAAGATACAGAAAATGGTAAGATATTGAATAAAAAACATTTAGCCTGGTTGCACCAAAATATTTGTTAAAGTTAAAGTTATTAGGTAGTTTATTGTAACATTGCACATTGTTTAAGTTAGAGAAGGATGTGAAATGTTAGTGTTACAATAACTTATATCTTGGTGCAACCCAGCCTTATAGTATAAACTTATAAACTATGTAATATATTATTATTTATCTCCATTTTGTATAAGTACATATTGTTTTTTTTTACATTTGAATATGAAGGTGGCAAACTAGTTTGCGGTTTACATGTATGTATAATAATTCTTCTGTCTTATAAAACTAAATTTTCAACTTTTTTGACATTTTCTTCTGGTTGAAGGAGGATCATCTTCACAGCTCGATGTAACTGTTTTAAATTCAGCAACCCAGTAAGCAACGGTGGAATAAGGTATAGCATTATCCCCTAATGTCCGCTGGATATCCAAAAAAAATCGAGAATGGCTGGACCGATTTGGCTAATTTTGGTAAATTTGGTTTTTCGAAGGTTTTTAAAATGATTTTTGGAAGTCCAGGGAAGGTTTAAAAGGTATGAAGAAATTAAAGGGAAATAGTAAAAACAAAACAATTTCATTTTCCCATACAAATAGTCCGTATCTATCAAACCTTTGACAAGTTTGCTAGTTATGAATAAAATTACATTTACAATTTTAGAAAAAAGACGTGTGGCACTCGGGGACTGCCGCGGTAAAGCTATTGCATTTACATAATTATCTAAAATTATGTAAAACAAAATAAAATGCAAATAAAAGAAAAAAAAATAGAAAAATGAAACAATAATTTTCTATTAATATCTACCACTTTTTAAATATTGAATGGAAAAACAAACAATAAAACAAAATGAACAAAAACGATCTTGGCAGCGGTGGGATTCGAACCCACGCCTCCGAAGAGACTGGTGCTTACCACGGTGCTACCCACGAGGTCGGACGGCGAAATTATACATGACTTTCTTTAAATAAGTTTAAAATTTGTAATCCGTAGCGTCCGGTTTATTGCGTTACGGAATTTCTGAATTCGGTCCCCGTGCTCAAGGCCCGCGATAGAAGCTATGCAATAGCTTAAAAAAATGCATGAACTTTGAAATTTCTGGTTTCATGTAAATGTTTTATAATCCAATGTAAACTATATGCTTGTTTGCCACTTCAAGACATAATGTGAAAGATTTTTAAAAATTGATGCAGTAGTAGTTTAGTCTCCATTACAAACAGACATACATTTTTAATATGTGGTAAAGCATGTTATTTATCATATGATATTATTTTCAGCAATGTATGCCTGTCTCTGGGACATATGTGGCCATAAATCATCAGACGGCAAACAAATGGAACGCCACATGAACTATCATGCATACCATGCTAAGCTTTTGGCCATCGGTTACAATGGTAGAGCCACATTGAAGCTGGAAAGATGTTTGAAGGATTCCTCAAAACGAAACAAACTGCCACCACTAAAGACTGAACATTGCTGCATGTGGTTTGAATGTTTGGAGAAATTTAATTCTATACAAGTAAAGTATTTCCCCTTAAATTTTCTATTCAGAATTATTGAGCAAGTAATGTTTGAAATTTTGCAATAACCGAATCTTGCAATTTAACTTTATCTATTGGGTTTCATGGTTAATATGTTAAACACTGATAAACATTGATAGATTTTTATACATATACTACCTGTGCCTACGACTTCGTCCGCGAAGCTTGATGTTATATAGTCTTCCTCGATAAATAGACTATCTTACACTTAAAGAATTTTTCAAATCGGTACAGTAGTTCCTGAGTTTAGTGCGTTTAAACAAACTTCAGATTTAATGTATAATTGAAAATAATTCAGGTTTTGGCCCGTCCAATATCCGTAAAAGTTAATGATATGGTTTTGTTAAATCCCTTTATTAATACATTCCAGAACCTATTCGATCACATGAAGCTCCACATAATGTGTACAGACAAGTATCAGTGCTCGTGGGGAGGATGCGGCTCCAAGTTCTCCAATCGCAGTTTTCTAAAAATGCATATACGGTCGCACACGAAGGAAAAGCTCATTGCATGCTACCACTGCGGCCACCACTTCAGTACTAACGATAAACTCTGCAATCATGTAGCTAGACAGGTAATTTAACATGGAATTTGTTTTACCTCTTCTCTTGTGCTCACTTTTATTTTTATATCACTGTTATTACATTATTTTACTGGTAGAGTTGAACTAACTACCTATGTTGGAACTCAAGGATAGAGATGACACGAATATTCGGTATTCGGCCACTTTTTTAATATTCGGTATTCGGCCGAATACTGGATAGCGAATAGTAAATCATGGAATATAAATAACCACAATCTTGTGTCAATAAACTATTATTAATGGCAACCCTTGATACGTCCCACTGCTGGACACGAGTCGCTGCCCTTCTTGGGAGGAGGCCTGGAACTTAAATTTGGCACTTTAAAGCTTAATAAGTCACGAACAGTTAATTAACTAAATAGAAAAATTATATTAGAACACCCCTAACATTAATGAAAGGCCTATCCACACTATATATATATATATATATATAGGGTTGCCATTAATAATAGTATATAATATATATATATATATCCGCGCGTTACATGTAGGGGAGGTACCTTTAATATTTTTTTTTTCATGTTTTTGCTGTGCTACTTTGTCGGCGTGATTATGATGTATACGCCAAATTTCAAATCTCTAGTACCAATAGTTTTTGCGCTAAACCGGCCGGACGGACAGACAGACAGACAGACAGCTGGACATGGCGAAACCATGAGGGTTCCGTAGTAAACAAGGAACCCTCATGGTTTCAAAGAAAACATTTGACTTCAGGCGGGACTTGAACCCGCGAACACTGGGAATCTAGTCCAGCCGCTTTTCTAATTGAGCTACGCTTTTCTAAAGGCCACGCCTGATTTTCGAATTATTCTTTTACATATATTGCATTGCCTTGGGGTGGCAGTAGCGACATCTATTGCCAACAATGCGAGTTAGGCAACCGATATAACAAACTGCACTTTATTAAATATCGTAAAGAAGTCTGATTGAAGAAAAAGGTGTGAAAAAATAAATTTAGCCCCACCGTAGGTATAAACCTGTGTCGTGGGTACCGTTACATATAAACAACACAAACACCCAGACCCGAAACAAATATCTGTAGGCCATCCAAATATGTCCCGGTGCGGGGATCGAACCCGCGACCCTTCGAATCAAACGGCCATCTCACACCGCTGAGCCAACCGAGTCGCCGGGTGTTTGTTGTTTATCTATTGTCATACCAAGTTTCATTGTAATCGGACCGGTAGTTTTTGTGTGATGCTTGAACAAGCAGACAGACAGACAGACAAAAATATTTTAATCACATATTTGTGTTCGGTATCGATCTACTAACATCCCCTGATATTTATTTTTTCAATATTTTGTGATGTACAGAATTTACATTTCTCCAGTTTTATTATAAGTATAGATTTAATACTATGAAACATCGCAGCTGAGAGGGGATTCTTCTCTTCTATCACAAGTTACTACAACTTAATAGAAGAGTTCCCTCACCCAAATTATATGAACACTTGTTTTATTAATAAAGTATTTCTGATTTTTTAAAATTGCTTTCGTCGCCAGAACGTGAACCCGGCGACGGATCTCCGTTGCGTCATCTGCGGCGTTGCTTGCGCGACTAACTACCTGCTTCGAGAACATTCCCGCGCGCACATATGTGCGTACGCGTGTACACTATGCGACATGTCTGCGCCCACGCCGGCGGCTTTGGCTCAACACGTGAGATACCGCCATCTACCGGACGATGAAGCCAGGCAACACGCCTGCCCGGATTGCCCGTACAAGTGAGTTTTATCTTACTGTAATCTCAGCTGATTCAGGCTGGGTTGCACCAAGATTTTTACTGGTGGTAGAGCTCAAGTGACGGAGCTCGCGGACGTAGGCACCACCGCATTACCTAATATACTTGCCGCTAAATGGTAGTGTTTAGCACTATCGTGTTCCGGTCGGGTGGTAATGTACGGTCTTGTAATGTCCGGCACAGAGGCATAACACCATAGGCCTCAGGAGTGGCAACGCATCTGCATTTTGACCTCTGGTCATTGTGTTTGTGTCTATAGGCTGTAGTCATCACTTAACATCAATGTGAACTGCATGCTTGTTTGCCACTTCCATCACATAAAAAAAAAAGATATTTGTTAAAGTAACATCCTTCTCTAACTTTAACAGATTTCTTTAAGTTAGAGAAGGATGTGAAATGTTACAATGACTTTAACAAATATCTTGGTGCAACCCAGCCTAAGAGTCATTCCTTTTGTAGTACGGACATTATTCCCTGTCCAATATTTCTGTATAAACATCTACATGTAACCAGAAATTACAATGTAGATGCGTCGCCACTCCGGAGTATTTCTGATGTCTGAGGTATTATGGCTCTGTGCTAGAAATTACAGGTCTGTACCATGAAATTACCACCTGACCAAAACACGATAATTCTGAACTCCACCATTTAGCGGCTAGTAGATTTTAGGTAATGCGGTAGTGCGTGCCCACCGCCAGTAAACTTTAACTTCTTTCTAGTATAACTTACTTCAATTTTTGGGAGAGCTACTTATGTGTAAAGTAGGTTTATTGAGCTGAAAATTAATAATTGAACTTAGGTAAGTATAATTATCTATAATATAAAAATAAGTCGGATTTTCCTTCCTGACGCTATAACTTCAGAACGCACGAACCGATTTCCACGGTTTTGCATTCGTTGGAAAGGTCTCAGGCTCCGTGAGGTTTATAGCAAAGAAAATTCAGGATTATAAAACGACATCCACGCGGGCGAAGCCGCGGGCAACAGCTAGTATCTTATATATATATATACTGGGTGACTTTTTTACCGTCTTGAAAAAAATAGGGCGTGATAAGCAAATGAAATAAAAGCCTATGGCATAGTTATTTATATTATTTTTTTATATTTTCTAACTTCATCTGAAATTAAAATTTCATTAAACATTTCTATTCATTATTCTATTACCTACAAAACTTGCACAAACAGGATCGTGTCAAGTTGCCGGCGTTTGTTTGTTGAAATTCAGTGTTCTAAAATTAAAAATAGAATAATGAATAGAAATGTTTAATGAAATTTTAATTTCAGATGAAGTTAGAAAATATAAAAAAATAATATAAATAACTATGCCATAGGCTTTTATTTCATTTGCTTATCACGCCCTATTTTTTTTAAGACGGTAAAAAAAGTCACCCAGTATATATATATATATATCTGTTATATATAAGTATATATATATATATATATATATATATATATATATATCTTGTATATGTAAGTATAGTATATCTTAAGCTGAAATAATTTTCAATAAAATTCTTTATTGATAATTATTTCAGCTCAAGATTTTATAAAACTTAACAATATTTATATGTTTGATACTAAAATTAATTTAAGATTTTCGCGTATCATTCGTTTTTCTTCGTTTGGTGCTTAATCGCAAGACATTTTATGTTATATTTATGTCGCAAGATGGTCAAGATAATAATACTATATATCTAAACTAATATTATAGAGAGGTAATATTTTTTTGTTTGTTTGTTTTGAATAGGCTCAATAACTACTGGACCGATTTTAAAAATTTCTTTCACCATTATGAACGTACATCTTTGCAAAGTAACAAAGGCTATATTTTATATTGAAAAAAAAAATAGGTATCCTTGCGAAAACTTCAATAACATAAACCACCGTCGATAAAAATCACTATTGAAATACCTTAAATCGCGTGCGCTGCAATAACTATTGATGATGGAGCAAAATAATGTACTACGATTTTGTAGACCACATTATTATGTACAGAAAAGTCCGCGGTAGTGTATATCTAAGTATTATAGTTGCGCCAATATAAATACTTTTATAGTTTAACAAACTATTTAAATCGGCAACGAAAATAAGATGTCGATATTCATACCATGGTATATATACTTATCTTATATATATATAACTTATCTAACTTTTTATTTATCAGTAGTTCAATACCTTTACATTGCTGTTTAAATTATTTTAATCGGACACTCCATTCGAAAGATATAGCGAGTTTAAAAATTTGGGTATCTTAAAAATAACTAAGCGCTTCTCCGCTTGATTGAGCGTAGCTGAAGTGCGCATGTGCGTGCAATGTCCACATGTGTGCAATGTGTACTTACCAAGGGGTAAGTACACATTGCACTTTTACACCTATGTAGCACTGAATATTGTGCTTTATCTTTTTTTTTTTTTTTTTTTTTATGTCTGAAGGTTGACAGACAAGCAAACGGGCCACCTGATGGAAAGTGGTCACCGTCGCCTATGAACATTTGCAACACCAGGGGAGTTGCCAACGCGCTGCCAGCCCTGAAGGACTCTTTTGACGCCATTTTTGAAGAACCCCATATTGTAGCACCTAGGGAACACCTCAGAGGGAAGTTCGTTCCACAATTTACACGTTCTGGGCAGGAACGAACGTGAAAACCGCACCGTTGAGCACTGCCAGGTGTCCAGTCGGTGTGGGTGGAACTTCTCTCTTCGGCGGGTAGTACGGTGTAGGAAAAGAGACGGTGGCACCATGTCAAACAGTTCCGCAGAGCACTCACCATTGTAGAGACGGTACAACACGCACAGACTCCCAATGTCTCTGCGCAGGCTCAGATGTTCGAGCCTGTCGGTAAGTCCTGGATCGTTAACAATACGAACGGCGCGTTTTTGTAGGGAGTCAAGTGGACCAAGCTGGTATTTGGGGGCTCCCGCCCACAAATGAGAGCAGTATTCCAGATGGGGCCGCACTTGGGCCTTATAAAGCTGTAGTAGCTGCCCCGATGTGAAATACTGCCTCGCTTTGTTAAGCACCCCCAACTTTTTGGATGCCAACTTGGTCTTACACTCAATGTGACTCCCGAATTGCACTTCGTTCGATATGTCAACGCCCAGGATACCGATACTCTTATCAACGGCGAGCGGAATGCCCTGGAACTGTGGTGCTACAATGAATGGGGTTTTTTTTGCGGTGAACGCGCAGACTTGTGTCTTCGAGGGGTTAAACTGTACTAAATTAAGTCGACCCCAATCCGAGACCCGCTCCAGAGAGTGCTCGATTTCAGACACAAGTCTAGTCCTGCTTTCCTCGATAAGTGTCCGAGAGGCATTTGCACGGCTAGTGTAGTATGCATCTCCCGTACTATCATCGGCATAGCAATGAAAATTGGAGTTTTGCTCCAATATTTCATTGATATGCAGAAGAAAAAGCGTGGGAGATAACACAGAGCCTTGCGGCACACCAGCGTTGATAGGTAGTCTGTCTGAGCGCTGACCGTCAACTAAGACTTGTATATAACGCTCAGACAGAAAGCTGGCTGTCCAGTTGCATAGCCTCTCGGGAAGACCGTAGGATGGAAGTTTCGCGAGGAGTGCCCTGTGCCAGACCCGGTCAAAGGCCTTAGCAATGTCCAGGCTTACAGCCAATGCCTCCCCACTCTTGTCCAAGGCGTGGGACCAATGGTGCGTGAGATATACTAGAAGATCACCAGCAGATCTACCATGACGAAATCCATATTGGCGGTCACTGATCAGCTGATGATCCTCTAGATACTGCAGCAGTTGAGTATTGATCACACGCTCCATGACTTTACAGAGTAGGGAGGTTATTGCTATGGGCCTATAATTGGCCGGGTCACTGCGATCCCCTTTTTTGGGTATCGGGTGCACGAGGGCGGTCTTCCACGCAGACGGTACGGTTCTTTGATCGTAGGAAAGCGAGAACAGGCGCGTCAGAACGGGGGTCAGCTCGGGAGCGCACATCTTCAACACCACCGCAGGGACGGAGTCCGGCCCACTCGACTTCTTGACGTCAAGGGATAAAAGAGCTCGCCTGACGTTCTTCTGAGTGAATTTGACGTCAGGCATAGAGCTTTCACAGCGCGGGATGGTAGGCGCTGTGATACCCATGTCGTCAAGAGTCGAGTTTGAGGCAAAGAGGCTGCCCAGAAGGTCAGCTTTCTCTTTTGCCGTGTGGGCCAGGCTATCGTCAATTTTACGCAGTGGTGGGAAAGATGACCGACAAAAATTCCCTTCGATAGCTTTGGCAAGAGACCAATAGGCACGGCTCCCGGGAGGGTGCCTCATTAGTTTCCCGCCAACTCTACCGATGTGCTTCGACTTCGCTTTGGCCATGCGCCGCTTAGTGGACCTGGATGCAGCGTTGAGTGCTCTCTTAAGGCCGGAGGCATTAGGATCCTTACAAGCGTGAGCCGCAGTCCAGGTTCTGTAAGCCTCCTGCTTGTGACTAGAAGCCACAGCACAGGACTTATCGAACCAGGGCTGGTACTGTCCGCCAATGGATACCACAGAGTACGGAATGTAACATTCCATTCCCTGGTGTATCACATCGGTTACAGCATCGGCACACGTGCTCGGATCTTCCGACGAGAAACAAAGCTGCCTCCATGGGTAGGACGTCAGGAACTCCCTCAGTCCATCCCAGTCTGCCGACCTGTATCTATATACTGGATGACTTTTTTTACCGTCTTGAAAAAAATAGGGCGTGATAAGCAAATGAAATAAAAGCCTATGGCATAGTTATTTATATTATTTTTTTATATTTTCTAACTTCATCTGAAATTAAAATTTCATTAAACATTTCTATTCATTATTCTATTTTTAATTTTAGAACACTGAATTTCAACAAACAAACTCCGGCAACTTGACACGATCCTGTTTTTGCATGTTTTGTAGGTAAAGAAATCTATTAAGGTTAAGTTTTTTACTTTTTTAATTTCAGATGAAGTTAGAAAATATAAAAAAATAATATAAATAACTATGCCATAGGCTTTAATTTCATTTGCTTATCAAGCCCTATTTTTTTCTAGACGGTAAAAAAAGTCACCCAGTATATATAAAAATCAATTGCTGTTCGTTAGTCTCGCTAAAACTCGAGAACGGCTGGACCGATTCGGCTAATTTTGGTTTTGAATGATTTTTGGAAGTCCAGGAAAGGTTTAAAAGGTAAGAAAATGTGAAGAAGTTGAAGGGAAATAGTAAAAACCACAATTTCATTTTCCATACAAATAGTTCGTATCTATCAAACCTTTGACGAATGATTTCATTGTGAGGCAAAGCGAAGTTTGCCGGGTCAGCTAGTTGTTATATTGTTGCAACAAGACAGTTTAATTATTTTTCACGTTCCAATGTAAATAAAATTTGTTATCAATTCAAGAGTCAACAAAGTCATTATCATCGATACAGAAAAACCTATTAATGGCTTTTTTTCTTATAAAATGCCTACAGAAGAATTATTTTTAAAGATTTTTTTATGCTATTTTAACAATAATTTAAAATATTTTCTGTACCAAATATTGTTTAAAGGACAAGGTCCACGTTGGGCCCGTACCTTGTACTATATCAAATATAGAGAAAAATACGTAGAATCATTAAAAAAAAAGTTTTTTTTGTCGGAAATATTTATTTTATGTAATTTTTGTATGACAACAATTATGTCACCATATTGCTACTATGACATTCTTGTATTTGAATAAACTTACGACAATTAATTAAAGGTATAATAAACGATTTGAATAGCTGAAAATGATGTAGTATTTTATGCTTCTTCTCTCAATATAGTGTACAACGTGCGGGCCCAATCTCCATACATTTTGGAACGTCCCCTTTGTATTTTAATGCCCGTTTTCATTCTCATCACCTTTAGAGAGTCTCTTAACAAAGTTAAGTAGCGGATTTTGGTTTTCACTATTACCTATCTTTTTTGAGTGGACCTTAATATACCCGATATTTGGCATCTTAGTGCTAAGTGACTGTTTAGTTTGTTCGAAGTTGTTAATTCAGTTTTTATTTAATATAATGGCATCGCTATTATGCGTATTGCCAGTGTCAAGTAAAACGATATTTCGTATTCGTCAGCAGCGTAAAAGTAAGAGTCAGTCGGTCAATTATCAGTCAGTCAGAGTCACAGTCAGTAATTCGAGTAAAGTGATGGCTATTTTACCAGAACATTTACAATAAAGTTTTGGAGGCAACCTGAAAAGCCGTGTTTTCGCACTGTTATTTTATTTCACTGTACACGGGCACTGTAATAAACCTATATCAAACAAAATGCCATCAACTTTATTTGATATAGGTAACTCAAAATACACCAAGAAAACGAAATAAAATAAGAGCACATGCCTCTTTCAATGTTCCCGCCAAAACTCGTTTATTTAGTTTATTCGTTGTTTAGTCATAAATGTCATTTGTTAACCTTCCAACAAAAATGGAGCAATAACGTACTGCTATTCAGCCAGACAAATATTTATTTATGAGTTTTATTTTTATATAATAGTAGTTTATTTAATTTCGTTTTGCATTTTTTGTATCGAAATACATTAATCTTTATTTAATTGGGCCAAGTGCCAATAGCTAACATTGTCGATAACATTTCAAATTTCTCTACACTGGCAGTGTAGAGAAAATTAAAGTTTATTAAATCTGTCACCTATGTAGGTGGTCCATTAATAGGTGTTACTTAGCTAAATGAAAAATTTAATTTTAGAGGCCTCTTTCGCTTAGAGGACCCTTTGAGATAGGGGACGTTTGTGGGTTCGATGGTCAAAACGGGCAGAATATTGAATCGAAAGAAATCGGTTGTTATAAGTAAAATACTATTAAAATATAAGAAAATTGTAAAAAAAATATTGCAATTAATCATATCTGTGTCTATAAAATGTAATAAAAATACAAAAAGGGATTGGGCTCGTCCGGGATTTGAACCCGGGACCTCTCGCACCCTAAGCGAAAATCATACCCCTAGACCAACGAGCCGGTTACGAGACATCTAAAATAACGAATCACAATCTGTCTCACTGGAAGTGAAAGGAATGTTGTTTCGTTGACGTCATGCATTCGGCGATGTTCGGTGGCAAAATGTCTTATGTGTAGATTATTTTAGTGAAAGTACTAGGTCCCTTGAATGTATAGGCGTTTGTTGTTTTTCTAGTGTGGTAGAGCTCCAGCGGCAGAGCTTCCGCGTGAGCACCGCTATTAAATCTGATATTCTTAATGGAAAATTTCAACGAAATTTTGTTTGAACGAGATATTCTCTGCAGTTTTTGAAATATAATATTGTTTAAAAAATTGCGTATATCATTTTTTAGTCATATTATTTTGTATTTCATGTACTAAATACATGCTATTACGTACCCTTGTCATGGATGAGTCCGAATTGGCCGCTTTTTTAACCGAGTTCAAAAAAACGAGAAGGTTCTCAATTCGGCCGGTATATATATTATATATATTTTTTTATGTAATCGGTCCAGAAAACTCGGCGAAATTCGCTGTACGCGAATTTCGCCGAGTTTTCTGGACCGATTACCGATTTACGTAATCCTTTTTTTGTTTGATGCGGAATAGTTTCGAATTGGTCCCATAAAAAATTGTTTCAGATAGGCCCATCAGTTTTTATTTTTTGAGCATTTTTCTACTTACTTTCACCTCAGACTAAAGGAATAAGAATAGACGGCGAGTTGTCATACAGTGCGTTGAATCCACTGACGTCCTAGATAGTCCAAATGCGCATGACAACAAGATGACAACAAGTGACAATGACACATTTACTCATCGATGACACAACACAGCTTATTTACTCCTTCGTAGATAACATTTTTTTAATTCAGTTTTATGTCGGTTTTTCTTAACGTAGTTATATTTGTATGTATGTATGTATCTTCACGCCAGGTCCCTAACGGGGTAGGCAGAGAGTGTAGAGCGCCAGATATCCCGGTTCTGACAAACCTCTCGTGCCTCGTCTACCTTCATCATTCTCTTCATACATGCACGCCGATTCCTAAGACTTTTGATCCCACCATCAGACAGAACTCGACCTAGTTGGTCATGGTAGGTCAGTCTTGGTTTTCCTGGGCCTCTGCAACCATCCACATTCGCATTGTATATCTGTTTAGTCATTCGCTCATTGGACATTCTTTCTATATGCCCAAACCATCGGAGCATGCCTTTTTTCATTATTAGTTATATTTATTAACATTTATTGCCATATCTTGCAATGATTTTGTAAATTCATATCATTTTCATCCACAGAGCTGTAACACGGAGAGACCTGAAGGTACACTTGAAAATCCACACGCGCAAACGGAAAAAGAGGAAGACAGTATATAGCGATGATGAGCGATCAGATGATTCGGACTTCAGTTATAAGAAGGTTTCCAATGATGAGCGATCTGATGATTCGGACATAGGCTGTAAGAAGAAGGTTTCCAAGAAATACATCTGTCACATATGCCCCGAGAAGACTACTAAAGTGTTTTCGAGGGGTGCGAGACTGACCGCGCATTTGGTCAAAGTTCATGGCGCCCAGTGGCCTTGTGGATATAGTAGGTTTAGGTAAGGGTCTTGTTTATGACTATTTTTAACACGCTTTTATAATAATAATGGTAAGGGCAACCCTTCCCACTGCTGGGCACGAGTCTCTCCCCTTCTTGGGAGGAAGCCTGGAGCTTACTCCACCACGCTGCTCCAATACCGCTTGGTGGAGATTAGTGACGGGTTAGTGGCCAACCCGCTGTCGGATGTTTTCAAACCGCCTATAAGGCCTCTGACATGGTTTAACGACTGGTATCTATCGACAGCAACCGGGACGTGCCCTCCGAAGCACGGAAACGCGCATTTTAATTTGCCACTAGCGGTCACCCATCGCACACCCGACCGCGCTCGTATCGCTTAACTGAGTAGATCGCTTCCGATCTATACCAGCCACGGAGCTATGCGCGCTTCTTATACCCGCTTTTATAAGCTTGGGTTATATGTATGTATATAACGAAATTTTTAAGCTTAATGTTCGCCGGTTTCTAGAAGTCTGACCTACTTGAAACTTTGCACACGTCACAACGACCGATGACAATGCAAATTCTATAAAAATATTTAAAAAAGATAAAACTAAATTATAATTTAAAAAAAAACTACAAAAAAAAAACCTTTAACACTAATTGAACTAAAAATATATAAATAAAACAGAAGTAATCAATTGAAAAAAAAAAAATATTGTACAAAAAGCGTCCACGTTTTTTGTACGATAAATCCAAAAAAAAATGAAAAGCCCGCCTTTTTTTTAGATTTTTTTTTGAATTTTATTTTTTTATGTGACTAAGGTGGGCCAGTGTCGCGTTGTGACGACCCCGCCGTCCACAAGCGGAAGAATTTTCTACTACCGGAAAATTCATCCACTAGTGCAGTCAGTCAACCGAACAATGGCGGTTAATCCATTCCACTACGTAGAAAAAATAACTACGCGGGATCGGCAGCTGCGTCCCGAGATAAAACTATAAACACTTTTCACTTTTTTTTAATGTAATGGAAGTAGCAAACAAGCATTCAGTTCACATTGATGTCAAGTGATGACTGCAGCCTATAGACACCCACACAAAGACCAAGGTAAAATGCAGATGCGTTACTTTCGTGTTCCGGTCGGGTAGTAATGTACGACCCTGTAATTCCTGGCACAGAGGCATAACACCTTAGGCGTCAGGAGTGGTAACGCAATCTGGATTTTGACCTCTGGTCTTTGGTGGGTGTCTATAGGCTGCAGTCATCACTTAATATCAATGTGGATTTAAAACATGATGTGAACTACATGCTTGTTTACCACTTTCATTACATAAAAAAAATGCGGCATGAGTATTCATAAAATATTTATTCATAAAAATGTATTTAATTGTTTTATATTATTTCGCATTAACACATGCTTGTGAAATATAGTTTTATTTTAAAGAAAAATGGAAAGAAAAATTTGACTTCAGGCGAGACTCGAACTCGCGGCCTACTGGGAATCTAGTCCAGCCGCTCTTCCAATTGAGCTACTGAAGTCCTGCCCGATTTGTCGAATCTTGCCTTTACATTGCTTTATGGTAGCAGCAGCGCCATCTATTGTCAACTATTCTAGTTAGGCAACCGATATAATAGACTTCCCAGTAGGCCGCGATTTCGAGTCTCGCCTGAAGTCAAATTTTTCTTTCCATTTTTCTTTAAAATAAAACTAAAATGTATTTAAATATAATCGCTGCTACGTCCCAGTAAGTTTTCTTTTATGTAATGGAAGTGGCAAACAAGTATGCAGTTCACATTGATGTTA
Source organism: Macrosoma leucophasiata (assembly GCA_036365455.1). Classification (NCBI taxonomy): domain Eukaryota; kingdom Metazoa; phylum Arthropoda; class Insecta; order Lepidoptera; family Hedylidae; genus Macrosoma; species Macrosoma leucophasiata. Next base: position 17,409,900 of record JAWQUS010000021.1, read on the forward strand.
AGTGATGACTGCAGCCTATAGACACCCACATGAAGACCAAGGTCAAAATGTAGATGCATTACCACTCCTGAGGCTTAAGGTGTTATGCCTCTGTGCCGGAAATTACAGGGCCTTACATTACCACCTGACCGGAACACGATAGTGCTGATCACCACCATTTAGCGGCAAGTAAATTAGGTAATGCGGTGGTGCCTACGCCAGCGAGCTCCGTCACTGGAGCTCTACCACAAGTAATCCGTGAGTCTCAGTATCGGCGATGAAGCTATTTTAAATGTTTTACAGATACCAAATCTGCAAAGACGGCATGTACAGACTAACAACGACGAGGCTCGAGGTGTTGGAAGTGTCCAAAAATATAATGGATGGTTACAGCCACCCCAAAGACTCAAAGAAGCTAAGTAATTCGTTAGAGTTCGATGTAAAGACTACGGAAGCGACTGAAAACACACCTAAAAGAATTGAGATCACTCTCAAGAATGAAAATGCCGAAGATGCCACAGAGGCCAACAAGGATTCGGTTGTAAAGGGGGTTGGGAAGGAAGTAGAGATCACTATGTGCGATGTGGATGACGACGGTAATATTATCAACTCGGAGACTATATCGGATGTAATTTATTCTTGAAACGTTTGTTAAGTCAGTAATTTTATCACAGTTATAAGTGATCGGTGCCTCTGCCGAGTACAGGGTAGGTAGAAAGTGTGAAAATATCCCTTACATATACACGTGCTTGGATGGGAGGTTCTGTTGAGGGACAATGTAGTGCACAAATGGTGTTCGAAGCATCCCAAAACAATGGATGGTTACAGTTACCACAATTCGCTCAGTAGAGGTGGTTTTTTATCTACAGACAGAGGATTTCGTGTATAATCTGGGCTTGTATATTCATATCACTCTCAAGAATCACAATGAAAATTGTTTTATATTATTTCGCATTAACACATGCTTGTGAAATATATTTTATTTTTAAAGAAAAATGGAAAGAAAAAATTGGAATGAATTGGAAGAGCGGCTGGACTAGATGCCCAGTAGGCCGCGAGTTCGAGTCTCGTCTGAAGTCAATTTTTTCTTTCCATTTTTCTTTAAAAATAAAATATATTTCACAAGCATGTGTTAATGCGAAATAATCTAAAACAATTATTAAGGGTAAAAGCGACTTCTTTACGATATTCTATAAACTGAAAAGTCTAATATATCGGTTGCCTAACTAGCATAGTTGGTAATAGATGGCGCTGCTGCTACCATAAAGCAATGCAATAGATGTGAAGGAAAGATTTGACAAATCGGGCAGGGCTTCAGTAGCTCAATTGGAAGAGCGGCTGGATTAGATTCCCAGTAGGCCGCGAGTTCGATTCTCGCCTGAAGTCAAATTTTTCTTTCCATTTTTCTTTAAAAATAAAACACAATGAAAATGTTGAAGATGCCAGAGTGGCCAACAATGATTCGGTTGGGAAGGAAGTAGAGATCACTATGTGCGATGTGGATAAAGACTGTAACGTTATCAACTCGGAGACTATACTATCTGATGTAATTTATTCTTGAAACGTTTGTTGAGTCAGTAATTTTATCACAGCTATAAGTGTTCAGTGCCTCGGTATACGTACTGAGGAACAGTGAAGTGCAGAAGTGATGGAAGAGTACAGGGTAGGTAGAAAGTGTGGAAAAAGTGTGAAATATCGTGACAATAAAAAAATGATGTTCATTCTTGCTTCAATGTTGTAATGATTATTTTGAATGTGATTATTGTTAATGTTCAGTGATTTTCCACCCCTAAAAGACCTGAATAAAATGTAGTTTTTGTAGATATTGTGATAAAACATTTTTTTTATTATCAAGTATTTTTTGTTTTAATTCGATTATTGCATTATTTCAGCGTTTTAGTAATATTTAGCTTATTTTTATTGAACCTTGTTAATTGGTAAATAAGGAGGTCATTCATTTGATTCCTGTCTGATGTAAAAATTTACTTTACAATTATGTTTTAGCATTCATGCGAGTTTTATATAAAATTTAAAAATTTAAAAATGTCGTGAACATTAAACAAAATTTTTGTTTAAATGTAACAAACAACTATATCTTTATTTGAATTAAAGATTACAATTTTGTACTTGTGAATGTTAAAATGAATAGAAAAAATCTTATTTAAAATACTCCGAGTTAGTCTAAGTGATTCTTACCAACATTAATGCACTACTACTGTAGTTTTCTGTTAAATATGTGTAATTGTTAAGTTACTTACTTAAAGAAATACAATAATGTTCTGTTAAAAAAATCGTAAAATATAAGAAATAGGAAATGTAGCACAAAACTATAAATATTTTTGTTTCCAGTGTCAGAGTTCGAACCGCATTACCTAATCTATCTGTCGCCAAATAGTGTTCTGCACTATCGTGTTCCGGTTATATGGTAATAAATGGCCTCGTAATAACGATCACAGACGCATAACAACGATAAACGACTTAGCCCTCATGAGTGGTAGTGTATCCGCATTAATATCTTAGCTTATTAAGTAAATGTATACAACATGTAACGGGAATAACGCACACTCTTAAACACCTCGATTAGAAAATCGAGTTATAATCATAATACATGAACTGAAATTACATGTTTATGTATTTAATATGTTTTTATTTAAGAAAAAGTTGTCCTCTATTTGTACGAACAGTGTGCACACCCTATGCATACTTATCCTACCTCTACCTACGGCCGCACATCAAACACAAACAAACTCACACGTACACTGTCGCAATGTGATGTAGCAAAACCTGCGTAGTGTGCGTACCCCTATTCAACACTCGCTAGTAATCAGATTATTTTTCACTATTTTATTCCTTAAATTATTATTTATAATAAAATGCACGTCTCAACTCAACGAGTTCTATAAAACTTGTTGAGACTAGGATTTCATTTGGATAGACGTTAGTCTCATTTTCTTTTGTATTGACTGTTCACCAAATGGGTGACCATAATTTCCTAAATTGTAAGTAATTAATTTTGGGACAGAATATTACCTGTATTATAAATGCCTAATATCGATTCGGTTATCTATTCTGAACAAACTTGTTTCGAGTTCTGTTACACATTGTATGAGCTGCAGTATTCGCGTACCATCAAAGTGAATTGCATACTAAAAAATGCCACCTACATAATATAAAAAAATATATAACTCTGATGGAGATCGAGACCTACTGAGTTTGGACCACAACCACGATAAATTTAACTCCAATGCTATTTATTAAAAGTCTGAAAAAATCTAAGGAATAATTGAAAAACTAATGATGAACAGAACAGTGTATTTAATTGTGATAACATTTTAGATTAATTAGTAATTACAAACAATATGTAGGTTTAAGTTTATTTTCTTTACAAAGATAATAAAGCTATTTGAATTTTATTTACACAACGTGTTTTATTGCTGTATATGAAATTGATTTAAACATTTATTACTGTTACAGTAAAATTGCGTTTCAATAAGATCGTTTAATGAATTTTAAATAAGTACGAGGGTGGATCCCAAAGTTCGAAGCCCGACCAAGGAAATGAAAGAAAAGTGGGTCTAATTTTATTTTTATTTTTCGACATAGTCTCCATCTAGCTCAACACACTTCTTCCACCTGAATTGCAACTTGTTTATCCTCTCAAAAAAAAAAAGATTCCGGAAGGTCGGCGAAATACTCGTTTACGCGACTATCACCTCATCTTTGGTCGAAAATTTCGAGCCACCCAAATTTTTTTTTTAAATTTGGAAATAAATGATAATCTGAGGGGGCTAAATCCGGCGAATAAGGTGGGTGAGGCAGCAATTCGTAGCCACAATCATGGATTACAGACATTGTTTCAACCGAAGTGTGAATACGTGCATTGTCTTGATGGAACAAAACTTTCTTACGCAACATTCCCGGACTTTTTTCTTTTATTTCTTCTCGTAGTCTTCGTAAAAGGTTACAATAATGACTAGAATTAATAGTTTGACCTTTCGGTAAATAATCTACAAAAATAATGCCCTTCGCATCCCAAAAAACAGAAGCCATGACTTTGTTAGTCGACAAAACGACTTTAGCCTTTTTCGGTGTAGGTGAGTCAGATCTTTTCCACTGTTTGGATTGTTGCTTTGATTCAGGAATATGGTGGTGAACCCAGCTTTCATCCATGGTAACAAATCTAGACAAAAAGTCCTCGGGATCAGTCTCAAAAAGTTCCAAACAGTCTCGCGAAATTGTGAATCGAACTCCTTTTTGATCAGCTGAAAGCAACCTCGGGACCCAGCGAGCAGAAACCTTATGGAATCCCAATTCTTTCGTTATTATGTGTTGCACCCGGCCATAACTAATGTCTGTTGTCTCAGCTATCTTACCGATGGTCAAACGTCGATCACCCAGTACGAGATCACAAATTTTATCGATGTTTTCTTTCGTGGTAGAGGTTGTAGGCCGTCCACTCCTAGGATCATCTTCAATGCTCTCACGACCGCGCTTAAACTCAGCTACCCACTTCTTGACACTGGAATACGATGGAGCAGACTCCCCCAAAGTGCCCACCATATCTTGATGGATGTCTTTCGGTGACAGGCCTTTTTTATTGAGGTACTTAATGACTGCAAGATGTTCAATTTTCTCCATTATTGAAAATCGCGTCAGAATGCTTCAAACAATAATCACAGAAAATTTATATTGTGCAGTATCGGAATGAAACTGCGCACAATAAATCAATAGAAGACATACTAACAAATGACGGTAAATTTAAAAAGATGTCATGTCTCCTTATAGTTTTGGCCACGAACTTTTGGATCCACCCTCGTATATTATAAATAAAATAACTTTTCACAGCCTATTAAAATTGATGATAGAAGTGCGCTAACTTTATCTTAGAACTGAGTTTATAGATTATTGTTTTAATTACCTCTCTGAACAGAACATTCGCAAAAATTCAAATTTGGCATATTAACTCAATACAACAGGTATTGTACAAAAAAAGTTAGAAAAAGGTGCAAGGTAAAACGGAATAGAAATATTATCTAGGGAACCTAAAGAACATTTTCTGGTATGTAAATTATTTTTAAATCACCGGAATAAAAATCGTCTTTCCTAACAACAAGAAGACTAGACTCCATACTAAAGTTTAATTTCAAACTTTTTATTCCAGAGATTTAAAAATATTTTAAGCATCAGGAAATGTTGTTTAGGTTCACTGGATAATATTTCCATGCGGTTTTACCGTGTACCTTTTTTTCATTTTTTCTGTACAAATCTTGCCATGATCCTTTGAATTTTTGTTATTCAATACTTTACAGATGATATTGCACAATATCAGGTAGTAATAGTATAGACCATTCAAAAAATGTTTAGAATATTCGTTCGGTTTCATCAGCTGAGTAAGCTCCTGGAATTCTTTGAGCTAAATAATTATTTGGCTTTATATACACATCAGTTAGAATTTAGATGGAAAATACATTATTGAAAAGGACAAGTTCCACGTTGGGCCCGCACTTTGTACACCATATCAAAAGATAGAGAAAAATACGTAGAATCATGGAAGTAGTATAATAAATCTATGGGAAAAACTCAAAAAATAATTTCAATCGTTGTTTTTATTTCGGAAATATTTATTTTATGTAATTTTTGTATGACAACAATATGTCACCATATTGCTACTATGATATTCTTGTTTTTGAAATACACTTATGACAATAAATTTTTAAGGTATAATAAACGATTTGAATAGCTGAAAATGATTTAGTATTTTATTCTCCTTCTCTCAATATAGCGTACAAGGTGCGGGCCCAAGCTCAATACATTTTGGAACGTCTCATTTGTAACATTAATTCAAAACCCTTCACCATTTAAACTACCAAATTGGTAGAAATTAATTTTTGAAACTGGCAATCAGTCTGTCGGCTTCTCTAAACCCTGATTCTATAGCACCGTGGACAGCCCCATGTCTATGGTGAGAGGTAGCTTCACCCGCGAAGCACACTACTGGATATTTGTTCGCATGGTACAAAGGTTCGCTTAGTGTGATAGCGCTGCCGCCTTTTTCTTCTGTGGTAACACTGCGGTAGCTGTACGTCCCTCGTACGTAGGGATTGGATGCCCATTGTGTCCTGAAATTGTTATTTAAGTTCAAAAATAGATTGATATTTATTGTGTCTGCTTCAGTAATTTGGTGGTAGGTATATCTCTACCGATATATTCCCGGTGGCAACTGGGACTTTCTTTTACCATTTGCCTCCGGTGGCAATCGATATATCTCTATTACTGCTACCCTGATCGATGGCGTAGATTGGGTAAAAGTAGTTTGTACATTGGAATTTGCCCATATTTTCCATAGCCTAGGTTGCACCAAGATATTCGTTAAAGTTATTGTAGCAATTCACATCCTTCTTTAACTTAAATAAATCTGTTAAAGTTAGAGAAGGATGTGAAATGTTACCAGGGTGTCCACATTCTGGAAAGTCAGGGAAAGTCAGGGAAAGGTCAGGGAAGCTCAAGGTGGTCAGGGAAAGTCAGTGAAATCGAAGGAATACCTGGAAAGTCAGGGAAAAATGTTCAATTTTTCCCTCATCCAGCGATTGCCCGCGACCTTCACCAGGTCGTCGGTCCACCTCGTGGGGGGCCTGCGTACGCTTCGTTTTCCGGTACGCGGTCGCCACTGAACTAGAACTCTTCTACCCCAACGGCCGTCAGTTCTGCGAGCTATGTGACCTGCCCACTGCCACTTGAGTCTCGCTATTCGGTGAGCGATGTCGATAACTTTGGTTCTCATGCGGATCTCCTCATTTCTGATTCGATCTCACAGAGAAACTCCGAGCATAGTCCTCTCCATTGCTCTCTGAGTGACCTTGAGCCTTCTTATGAGGCCCAAAGTGAGCGACCACGTTTCGTTCCGTATGTCATCACTGGCAACACACACTGGTCAAAGACCTTCTTCTTCAGACAATGCGGTAAATTGGACGAGAAGATATATCGTAACTTCCCGAACGCTTCCCATCCGAGTCGGATTCGGCGTTTGACCTATTTGTAGAAGGACCTACCTAACTGGACCGTTTGTCCCAGGTTCGTCAACAACTTCGAGTGTAGTACCCTCGAACATAACAGGAGTGGGCGTAACGAGGACATTCGACATTATCGTCGTCTTGTCCATGTTCATTTTAAGGCCCACTCGTTGGGAGGCCCTACTGAGGCCATTGAGCCATTGTGCCAAGGTCTTCCAGGGTCTCAGCCATGACTACGATATCATCCACAAATCGGAGGTGGGAGATGTATTCGCCGTTAACGTTGATGCCGAGTCTGTTCCAGTCCAGAAGCATGAAGGCATCTCCCAATGCAGCGGTGAACAGTTTCGGAGATATAACATCTCCCTGTCTTACACCTCGTTGCAGTTAGATAGGTTTCGAGTTCTAGTCCTGATGGCGAACCAACATAGTGGCGTTTTCGAACAAGCTCCTGAGCACCTCGATGTATCGGTAGTCGACTTGGCACCTCTGGAGTGACTATAGCACAGTCCAAATCTCGACCGAATCGAAGGCTTTCTCATAGTCCGCAAACGCTAGACATAGGGGCTGGTTATACTCTTCTGTCTTCTGTATAACCTGCCGCAGCGCGTGTATGTGGTCTATGGTGCTAAAACCTTTACGGAAGCCGGCTTGTTTGGGAGGCTGGAAGTCGTCGAGTCTGCGACATAGATGGTTCGTAATCACTCTCGAAAACAGCTTATAGACGTGACTTAGAAGTGCGATGGGCCTATAGTTTTTAAGAAGGGTATTGTCACCCTTTTTTAATAACAGTACCACCACACTTTGAGCCACGCCTGTGGCGTTTTGCCCTTGGATATGACGGAATTGAACATCAACTGAAGAGCTTCTAATACTGGCCTTCTGCCCGCTTTCAGGAGTTCAGCAGTGATTCCGTCATCACCCGGCGCCCTGTTGTTCTTGAGCTCTTTGAGAGCCGTGCTAATCTCGTCTAGACTGATGTCCGGGATATCTTCGGTGGTGTAGTGTCGGGTCAGTCCGGCTCTAGGATCTGGTCCCGGACTGTCAACAGGTGGTCGCGCTGTCGCGTACAACTGTCCGTAGAATCGTTCGATCTCTTCTGCAAGCTTTCGACGATACGATTCTGTCGTCCTCTGTCTTCAGCTTAGTCAGGCAGCTCTGTCCTAAAGATAGACTGATCTTTGGCGAACATTTTAGAGCCCTTGCTCCGCTCTATGGCTGTTTTAATACTGTCAGTATTAAAGTGCCGAAGATCGCGAGTCAGTGACTTCGAGATCTGACTGTTGAGCCGCCTATACACTTAAGCGTCTTCAGAAGACTTCAGAACCATACCGCGCCTCTCATCCATGAGCTTGAGAGTTGAGTCAGAGATCTTCTTGGTCTTGCTTGTGTGGCGGGTCTTAAAGCATTTAGACCCAGCCGTACGGAGAGTTTCCACAAACCTGTTGTTGTATTCGTCCACATCAAAGCATTCACTCAGGCATTCGAAGCGATTTTTAAGTTCGAATTGGAAGCTCTCGGGGTTTTGGATTTGGGCAGATGCTGGTCGGAGCGTAGACTTCATTAGCCGGGATCTTTCCAGCATGACATTAATATTCAGTGTGCCGGACCATTCAGTGATCGCTGCCGGTTTTGACCGAATTGATCATATCTCTGTGATCAATCCGGTCACTGGTTCTTGAAGAAAGATTTCATCATGTAGAGGCTCTCTCTCTCCATGATGTCAGCCAGAGTCTGGCCCCTGGTGTTTCGTTGCCCATATCCAATTTCAGCTCATAATCGCCTCGAACGCCCAATTTCGCGTTGAAATCCCCCTATGACAAAGTTTTAGTGGGTCTTAGAACTATGTATGGCTCTGGAAATGTCCTCATACATAGTTTCTACCTCATCATGGGAGTGTGCGGAGGTCGGGGCGTAGACCTGTATGACCTTCAGCGAATACCGTTTGGTTATTCTGAGTTTAAGGTACGCCACCCTCGACAACACACTCTCGATCTTGACCAGAGCTCTACCACCAGTAAATTATTTATTTTGTTGATTTTAGTTCAAAGTTTAATTAACTTCAATTTTGTTACTGACCGGTGATTGTGTTTATAGGTCAGTTATAAAATCGTTATTTCTTTTATCGACTATATATAAAAATAAGTCGGGTTTTCCTTCCTGACGCTATAACTCCAGATCGCACGAACCGATTGCCACGGTTTTGCATTCGTTTGAAAGGTCTTGGGCTCCGTGAGGTTTATAGCAAAGAAAATTCAGGATTATAAAACGACATCCACGCGGGCGAAGCCGCGGGGTACAGCTAGTCGACTATAAAAAAATATTTCAGAAAAAATAAAAGACATGTCATGTTAAATATTATCTGTAGTATGTATTACTTCAATTATAATTAGGTATAATTTATTGAATGAAAATTGTATTTTGGATATAGGTATTTCATTTTACTTAAAAACTGGACCCGGCGTGAAGATATGTACTACATACATACCTACTTAAAAACTTACAAATAAAACAGGTACTTGCCTACTGAATGAATAAATTTGGTCAGGGAAAATTGAGAAAATTGTCAGGGGAAGTCAGGGAAAAGTCAGGGATTTTTTTTGAACTTCTGCTGTGGACACCCTGGTTACAATCGTGGGTGTGTGCTTTACCTGGATAGCCCTTCGAGGCATACCTACAGACAAGAAGTTGTGTAATTTTGTTCTGCGCACGTTGGATTCTATAATTAATTTGATGAAGCCTACTGGCTCACGTAGTATTTGTATACTCTTTGACTGGCTCCGTCAAATTGGTGCCACCGTTTCCTTTTTAAGGCTGCTTATAGGTGTTCCCTTGGATGCATAATGGGGTTCTTCAAAACCTATGCCCTTTAAGTGCGTCCAATTCCTTAGATGTTGCAAATATCCAAAAACTTGCCACCGTCCTTACTTTTGATCAGTTATCTCTCGTGTAGTTACATCGCATGTATACATTGTGCCTACTCTAAAGGCGTTATGTTCAAAATCAAACGAAACTCACCTAACCACGGACTTTACTGGTGTCACCTTAAACTTCTTCTTAAACACCACTTCCATCAACTTCTTAACACCAGCTTTAACTTGATCCTCACTAACTTTCTCCATAGCCACCGCACCTTCTCCGTAAATCCAAGCAAGCAACATATTGGGATGATATTCCACACTCATCAAACCGTAGATTTCAGTGATCCATTTCTCGTTAGGAGCAAATTTGGCTTTATCAGATTCTTGCCATAAGATTGCTAAATCAGTTGGTGTCTCTGGCCACCAAGGCTCGGTGAATTCTATGTAAATCTTGTCCAAGACGCATAGATGTAGATTGTTTATTGCGTTCAGTTTTTCTTGGGGTAATGGTGGATTGAATAGCTGGTTATGTCTGGAAACGAATAGTTGTATAATTTGAGTACTAAAGAGGCGTTAGAAAATGTTCTGTATTGAGATCAAAGAGATTGATAATATAGATGTCTATAGAGTTTTACTATTAGGTACTTTAGGTATTCACTCATCATCAGCGTGTACTGTATATTTGTTAGCAATTTTAATGACAAAATTAGTAGATCCTATATATCTATAGTATCTAGATCGCGTTGAAAGTAAATTGTACGTATGAAGGTTACAACCAAGCCAACCAAGAAATATAGAAGTCTTTTTTTGTGATGAATTTCGAGATTAGGTGTTAGATTACATGTTTTAATTATTTACTGTAAATTTGAATGTTGATATAACTTCAGTGACGGAGTTTCAGGCCCATCGCACCACCGCACAGTACCTAAGGGGCTGACCATAAAATACGTCACACAAAAATAAACCTTTTCTGACCTCCCCCTTATTGTCACGCTGTGTTACACTATCTGTGACCTCTCCAAAGAATATTACGTCACAAAACTAAGACACCTAAGTTCCCCCCCCCTTATATGCCTTATATGTCACGTTGCCGTAGTCACATTTTGTCACGCTCAGCGAGACCCCTCCCTCAACCCTTGTATGCGAGCGTATTTTATGAACGACCCCTAATATCCGTGTTCCGGTTAGGTGGAAACGTATAGCCCCGCAATTTCCGTTACAGAGACTTAAACCTGTTTGTTGCTCATTTGTTTAATATTTATAAACAAACGGCCAAATACTCAAACGTCACTCAAATCTAAGTGGGACTTAAAAGTCTTCTGTCTTTATAAAACACGTTCAAACGATAGAGATAGCGCACATTTGAGGGTTGCTTAAAATTGAGTGACGTTTGAGTATTCGGCCAAAAGTGAATCTAGCTGGTTACCACCTTGGTTTCAACAAAACGCTAATCAATTTTACCTTTCCTTCAAAACACCAATGGACATGGTGACAATAACGCTGTTCGCCGCGTATAAACTGCCATCCTTGCATTTCACCTGAACCAGCGGGTTGTCAGGCTGTAGGCCAGGCTGGGTGGTCTTCCATTTAATGATCTCCACTTCTTTGTTTAGCAGGATCTCCACTGGGATCTGCTTAGATGGATCTGGATATTTTTTCTGGAAAAGAATGCATGTTATTTTTTTTAGTGGTGGTAGAGCTCCAGTGACGAAGCTCGCGGGCGTAGGCACCACCACATTACCTAATATGCTTGCCGCTAAATGGTAGTGTTCAGCACTGTTTTGTTACGGTCAGGTGGTAACGTACGGCCCTGTAATTTCCGACACAGAGACATAACATCTTAGGCCTCAGGAGTGGTAACGCATCTCCATTTTGACCTTGGTGGGTGTCTATAGACTGCAGTCATCACTTATGTGTAATGCATACTTGTTTGCCACTTCCAATACATTAAAAAAAAATCGAATTCAACTGGCGATAGAGTTGCAGTGTAGGAGCTCGAGAGCGTAGGCACCACAGCATTACCTAATCTATCTGCCGTTGAATGGAAGTGTTCAGCACTATCGTGTTCCGGTTCCGGTTAGATGGTAATATATGGGCCAGTAATCACTATCACAGAGACAACAACTAAGGTCTCAGGGGTGGAAACGCATCTGTATTTGATCTCTGATTTTTTTGTGGGGCTATGTCTGATAGGCTGCAGCTATCACAACATCCATGTGTCAGGTTTATGTGCAGGACATGCTACTTGGGCCTAAAAGAGCGCATTAAATTCCCATACAAGGCTAGTCTTCCTATTCGTAAAAATACTACTTTGAGGCAGTTTATAAGCGATTTGCTTTCGTAGTAGACTCATAGTAGGCTGATAACATTACCTTACTAAATAATATAAACTTTGTAATGAATTTAACGGAACATTTAATTTCTGCAAAGAAATCCTACCAGTAACACATCCAATATTGTTTTGAAGCCCCGTCCTTTCCAGTTCAGCATGAACTCTCCCTCGCAACCCCAGCATTCTTCGAGACTTTTGAGCGATTTGCCGGTCTTCGCATCATTCTGACCTCCTACATGGTTATTCCTCTCGTAATATTCTAGAAAAGGTTGCAGAAATTGTGGTTGTTTTTTTAAGGCAGTGTTGGTTTTGGTTCTGGAATATTAAAATACAATGTTGCGTCATATTTGGCCAGATTAGTTAACAATAACAAACATAAATGGTAGCATCCTGCGATAAAACTACCGCACTTTAATCGGCAACCCACCTATCAAGAGTGGCGATGATGGCATAGGTGTTCTTCCCTAATTAAGCACAACATTGTTGTAGCTGTCTTTGGAGTGATAACCAAACATAAACGTAAATTCTTCCCTTTCCTTGAGTTGGAGATCAAGTTATAGTTTTTATGGCTGAGCTTCAGTTTAAACCCTTCTCAATTGATAACAACTGTATAGGTAAGAGGAGTAAGATACTACTCTCATCGGGTATTAGTTTGGGAGTTTAGGCCCGATCTCTAAGCTAACGCACTGTTTCCCTTAAAAGTCAAAATACTTACGCATTCCTTGCACAATCCGAAATGGACTTGGTGTTATTTTTGTCAGCTTTAGCGACCTCATCTGACAATTCTTGCAGTATGCCTTCACTTGTATCGTTGGGGACTAGATCTCCGTTTGACAGAACGAACCATTTGTGGTTTGGTTTCGGTCGGCCGAGAAGACCTAGGGGGTTTGCTAGTTCGAATACTATGTTATCCTTTTCACCGTGGCACCTAGAAATGGATAAATTAGTTTTTCATTAAAAATTAAACGTTCAATGCTTTAAATTTTCTACTAAAAGTTCTTTAGGATTTTGTCCTAATAAGTTTTGTAAAAATTTGGGTGCAAAGTTCAATATGTATTAGGTATACATAAGTAAATGCTACCTTAACTGGTTTAGGTAGTGCTGCAATGAATGCGCTCTAGAGCAATAGTTAAATAAGTAGTTCATTAAAGTAAACGTTTTACATGGCTCCAGGTTTTTGGTATCTCTACCAGTCTTGAGTAGTAAGGCGTTTGTATTGACACATATCTTGTTTCTATGCCGATGTCTACAGGCTCCGGTGTATCGCGTTCACAATTAAAGATCACTCAGCATTTTTGGGTGAATTTCCAACTTAGCGAATTACGGTCTATATGCTTACAGTCAATTTTAAGAGAGCTTGAGAGTGAGCAAGGCAGTGAAACAAAGAAAACCTTTAAAGAGAAAAATCAATCACTTACCAAGCAGCTCCAATATCGAGAGCATGTTCACCATATGGAATAGTCTTTATCCGTCCTCCGATCCTGCCCTCAGCCTCCAACCCGAGCACCTTGAGGCCCGCGTCGTGAAGACGACGCATAGCCGCCAGGCCTGACGCGCCGCAACCTACCACGATCACATCCATTACTGGCCTGAAAAGAAAGATTACAAGAATACATTCAGTAGTCATGGTTGCTTCTTTATTTCGTCAAGGAGGAAACAGGGTTTACACCCAAAAATGTTTGTATTCGATCTACATCGATTAATCCGTCAGGCTGCGAGAAAAATATGACAATTGATTTCCTATTGTTCGTTGACGAACAGCTTATGGTATGGGAAGATGAAACACATGCTAGTAAGGAACTACATGGAAGTCATTTCGGTTCTTTTATTGAAGCGCCTGTAGGTAGTACAGTAGAATCTTGAAGTTCACTTTAATTATGTACGAGCCGCGTAAGCATAATTAGGTAGGTACAACTCGATAGAAAAAAAATATTGGATTTTTCGCGTGTTAAGCGATGGAAATATTTTAATTAAAATATGAAAAGCAAACATTTGAAGTTTATTTTTTTTAATTATCAGTAATTCCTTATTGATTTATTATATTTTAGACAGCTTTATGCACTAATGCAGTGTCTTTAACTCTATAAAAAGTAAAATGTGTTGATGAAATAAATAAAATCTACTTACGCCATGTAAAGTACACTGTGAGGAAAGAAAACCACTAAAAACTAACAAAACAACTAAGAAATGGCTTATTACGTGTGTGATAGCAGATGATGACTGAATATTATCATCGTAAAGTTGACCCGATGTCAGAGATATTATTGCGCAATCTCATGTGATAGGGTAAAAACAATTCACGGGAGAAAATGGAGTTTAAGTTACGGCTCATACCCGAAGTACGGTAACACTCAGTTCTGTCCAGCTAAAAACTAGCTGAGGACTATGGGCGCCCGCGAGGTAGCCAGGTTAGGTCGAAGAGTGCGGCGTTCGGTGTTAGGTTTTTTTTTGCTGAAAGTATATTTTTTACAGACAGTTGAACCTTTGAGTTGGGTGTTTGTATATATGCTTGAATGCATGTATTCACCAATTCTATTCCTTTGAGGAACATACGCGTGAAATTACGCTTTTTTACTGAAAATGAATCTTTAAGGATTAGGTACTGGTTGTGGTTTTTAAATTTCCCGTAATCAAGCAAAGTGTATGAAGACTGTTCAAATTTTATTTAAATTATCCAATTTTCGTCATTCGAAGTGCGATCGCCATCAGAGGTTGATGTACTCTACGATTCAACAACATAGTTATATTTAATTTATCAATCCAGATTTCAATCGCTAGAGTGTAATTAAAACACCGAAGCAGTCGGTTCAGTTTTTCATAGCACACTAGCCGCTACTGAGAGGCTGCCGCAAACGCAGACTAGATCTGCGACATTCTTTGACAGCTCTACGTCACAATAACATTATGGTGACCACATGGGCGAGATTTTTTTAGGACATTTTGTTTTTATAAAAAAGGCAAACAAGCAAAGCTCACATTGTTCACATTGTTTTTTATCTCGTTAAAATTGCAATAGTGACTGCGCGTTCTGTTCCTTTTTATTTAGACGTTAATAGTGTAATAAAAATACTGAAACAGTCGTTCCAGTTTTTTAAAGAACACTAGCTGCTACTGTGAAGCTACGCAAACGTAGACTAAATCTGCGACATTCTTTGACAGCTCACAATCACGGTAAAACTCGATTTAACCGATCGATTAAATATGGCCATGGAGTAAGTTTTTCAGAACGAACATCGTTAGTGAGTTTGAGTGCTAGCTTATTCCCCTATCTACAAATTGACTGCAACATTTTGCTTTGATTTCAGCGTATTTATAAATTACTTGATCTTATTTACAAACCCGTCGGCCCGCGAGAAAAATATGACAACTGATTTTGTGTTGTAATGCTTTATTTTTTAAAATTAAAATTTATTCTAAAAAAAGATAATGGTCACCCCACAAAAGATGCAAGTTTACGTTAGCACCGGACATCGTCCTCTGATGTTTTAGATTTATTGTCCTACGCGAGATCGAACCTGCGATGCATATTGACGTTCGTTTATCCGTAAGTGTTCTAGTTAGGTTTGATTAAAATAAAATACGATTGAAGTACCTATTTTTTTCAACTCGTATTTATAAGCTTCAAGCTGAAGGCTTCGGGACGTGATGACCCATCGCCCTCTATTGGAGGAGAATTCTTCCGCTAGTTCAGTTATTCCAATACGGCGGTAGTAAATATATCAAAACGGGATGTGCAGCTAAAATTACCGCCGCTGCGATCACCAATCCGCCAGCCAAGCGTGTCGCATTTATAGCATATTCTTTCCTAATAATAATTATAAGGGCAACCTCTGCTACGTCCCACTGCTGGGCACGAGTCTCTCTCCTTCTTGGGAGGAGGCCTGGAGCTTACTCCACCACGCTGCTCCAATGCGGGTTGGTGGAGATAAGGGTTAGTGGCCAACCCGCTGTCGGATGTTTTCAAACCACCCATAAAACCTCCGACAAGGTTTAACGACTGCTATCTATCTATAGCAACCAGGACCGACGGCTTTACGTGCCCTCCGAAGCACGGAAACGCGCATTTTAATTTGCCACTAGCGGTCACCCATCGACACCCGACCGTTCCCGTATCGCTTAAACGAGTAGATCGCTTCCGATCTACACCTGCCGCGGGGCCATGCGCACTTCTTTCATAATGACACATATGAATCCGGTCTTTAGACGAAGGCTTTGTCCAACAGTGTGATGTGGAGATGTGATTTACAAGCATAATGGTAGCTTACAAGCTCACTGATATTGATGCTGTTATGACTGGAGGACATGGGTTCAATCTTTGGGTTGCAAGAAAGCGATATTGTTTTTTTCAGACTCTAGCTTTGTCTCGACCATAGATTTATTATCTACATTTTAAATCTATGGTCTCGACATTGTCCCTCAAAGTGTTAAAATATGTTCATTGTTCGGTAAGTAACTACTAGGAACTAGGTACATGGGAAAAAAACAAATAACTGACGAATCGAGGATACCTATGTGATGTATATGAGTATTAACATCGCATTGTAACTTAGATTTTACATAAACACTACTTTAGGACAGGAGTCTCCAACCACGTGGGTGTGCACATCAAGGGGGGTAAAAAGATGTCAAGGGGACGATTAAGTTTGTATTTTAAAAAGAAAGAGAGTTAGATACGCGTCAATTATTCTGTTGAAGTCGCAACAAAAGAAAAGGAGATGTTGCGAGCTCGGCTCTAGATCGTACACGTCGTCAAAAATGGGTAAATTAAAGAAGAATCCGAAAGAAATGCAATTAATTTATTCAAGTATATATTTTAGAGTTACTACCACATTTAATTTAAACGATTTTAACATTTTCAACCATATTCAACATGGCGGCGACACAGCCGACGCTTCTTTTAATTGGAAATCGATTAGTTTAAGTTCTTAGTATAAACACATGAAATCGATTTCGATAGTATTCAGAAAATATTACTTTTTTCTCCAATTTCTATAAAATCAAAAACCAATTTAAAAAATGAAAATTTCAAAATGACATCGCCCGCCATTTTCGCCATGTTGGTTTGAGTTGCAATTATAACTGCAAATAATATTTTGTAACTGCAAACAAAGCTAAATAAGTGAAAATATGCAGTAAAAAACGTTTTTATATTGATTTTGCCTGTTAATGATATTGTGTACAATACATGGCCGGAGGTCCATACATTTTTGCAACATCTCCTTTGGGACGCGCTGTCTTAGTTTATCTTTCCAATGGAAAAAAACCCGTTTGCTCGATTTGGGATTTGAAATGGCCCTATTATTCTGTGCTCTGGCCTCTAGTTGTAGGTAGGTACCTATAACCGACCAATTATTGCTGAACCACCGAAGCAGTTTTATCACACTTAATTAAAAATAACGAATGCGTAGAATTAACTGGCAAACGCATGCAAGCGAAGATAATTGTGTATTTTTATCAATTTAAAATTACTTCATTTCGTATGAGTGCCTGTGTTTGTATTATAATGCCTTAAATTCATTTTAATGGATAGGTACATTAAAGTCGATTTTACAGTCTACATCGACTATCATTTAATTGTTGTCATCATCAAAGATAGCAAGTCTTTACATATGGGCTTACATTTATGTAATAAAATCCCTCTTATATAACTAACCTCACCTGAACTGCCTCAGTAGCGTAGTGGTAGCAGGCCACTACTATTACGCAGGAGGTCCTGGGTTCGATTCCCGGGTCGGGGACTATCAGAGATAACGGTTAAAAATCCTTTATCTCTGCTTCTATTGGGATTTTTCCATTTTCTGGAAGTTTCCCAGTACCCCGGAGTATGGTAATGTGCCCGAAGATGGCAACAGGTTCGCCACCTGTTACATGGGCCAAAAACGTAACCGGCGAGTCGTGGGTGTTTGCATGTATGATTGAATGCATGCATTTACCTCTGCCTACCCCTTCGGGGATTACGGGCGTGAAGTTACGTTATATAACTAATAGTAAATATTAATATGTACTTGTATGTTTGTAACGTACTACGCGTAAGTAGCATTTCGCAATTTTTTCACACTTTTAATAAAACGTGAATGTGAAAGGAATTATCACACTGCGATGTATAGATATAAAAACTGGGACAATATACCTACGTTTCATGGATGTCTTTCCCAAAGGGATATGCTGCATATCACATGCATAAGTAATTACGTACATTCATTATGGATACACCCATCAACCAATGACTTGAGCGACAGATGCGCCCTCCCTCCTAATCGTATGTCTGAATATGTCTTACCATACCAACGCCCTAAGACGAGGTTGGGGAATTAGGAGTCAAAGGCAAAACACTTTTTCACGCTTCATCCATCCATAATGGTGAATCTATTGACATTGGGCTCATTACTTCCGAGGGCTAGAACTGGGTACAAGGTCGTCGCCAGCCGACGATATAGGTTAGGGCAGTTTTGCTGTCGGAGAGGGCAGGTTGGCTCTAGGATTACCAGGTTGGTATCTATACTAATGGCACATATCAGTTTTTGCTGTAAATTGCGCTATTTTTTATCTCTAGGGAGAGGCAGCTTTCCTCAGCCATCCCCTGGCGACACCCATGACTGGGCATCAGCTGAAATAAATATATCACAACTGCACTCTCCTCCAGTACGGGGATCAAACCTAACATAATGGATTATGACTGAGACGGTTAAAAAAGAAAACAATTAGGAACCAAGTAGGCATATTATTTTTCATGACCATAAAACACATATTAGATTTGTCGTCTCTCACATTCTGCGGTATTTATAAAAAAACTTTTATATACAACGCATTATATTACACGAGGCGTTTTGCGGCGTGTGTCAAGTATCTGATGCGTTTACGTAAAAAAATATAGGACGTAGAATTATTAAGCGAAGGAATCACCATAGTAATCTGTCCACTGCTAAAATGGAGATCTTTAGTGATGACATCTCCCATTTTCCTTGAATGTCAAAATCATAGAGCCGAAGGGGAGTAGCCATATGCAGGCTTTTCTCTCTGTCAAAGTACAAGCCCAAATGGGCCTATACCTGTCGCCTAAATGTTTAAATGTGTGTGTGTGTAATTGTTTCTGTATTTTGTTAAAATCAAGGTGTGAGTTTCGTAGTAATAGACGATTTTTGTAGTGAGCGTGTGTGTCGCTCACATTTCCCCTCGCAAAAAATGACCGACTGTTTTGCATCGGTAATAAACGCTACGGCTACTCCCCTCCAGTCCGCCGCGGCCGGTGGCCCGTGTTGCTCTATGGTAAAAATCAACGACCTCATATTTTACCACAGGCGCAAAAAAACCTTAGGGCTCATAAAGGGACAATGAATTTCTACTGCCACTTGAGTCTCTCTATTCGGTGAGCTATGTCAGTAACTTTGGTTCTCATGTCGATCTCCTCATTTCTGATTGGCGGTGATCGGTGGTTGTTAGTATAGCAAAAAGTTGGCAAAAAGGTTCTTTGGACCCTTCGACTAGGGTACTCCAAAAGGTTTCACCTGTAATTCTATTCACTGGGTACACACGCGTTCTACTTTTTATATTCTTCACGAAACAGCTGTCGGACAGGTGCAGGCCACGCGACACATCTACATCAGATAATTATGGATTTGATTCTAAACATTTTTTTTTCTATGTAACTATTTGAAAGGTCGAGACAATCATTGAAATCGAGGTGATCATTATTGAATGAATGACCTAAGGGTAACTTTTATTAGTTTTAGCTACGCAGGTCACGTATATGTTAAGAAATTGTTCAATATGCATATATACCTGTTTAATTTATGTTCATATTTCATATACGCGAGATAAATCCGAAAACTAGGTACCTAGTTTTATTTCAATAAGTGTAGCTCGCGAAAACCTAAAAACATACTATGCATACACTTTAAACTGTGGATTTTCATGTCATGAAGTGGCAAACAAGCATACAGTTCACATTGATGGATCTCCATAAAATCTGAGATTTTAATGTAGGTAGGTATATGCGTTGCCATTGCCACTCATGATTTTAAGTTAATATGCCGCTCTGCCGGCAAATACAGGGACTCGGTGACGGAGCTCGCTGGCATCTGGCGTAGGCATCACTGCATTACCTAATCTACTGGCCACTAAATGGTACCTAATGTTCAGATCAGTTATGTTATAGGTATCCGGTATAGAGGCTTTTTCATGTAGATGTTTATCTGTTCCTGTTACAGTTGGTTACAGTATTATCTACTTACCATCAATGTGATATACGGGTTTACCACTTCAAGACATAAAAAAAGATTCCGACGAATTGATAACCTCCTCCTTTTTTAGGTATTTTAAAGTAAATAAAACCAAAACAATATTCACGGAAAAGTTCGATATTTTTTCTCAATGTAGAGTCACATTTGAGTATGAAACTC
This sequence comes from Macrosoma leucophasiata, assembly GCA_036365455.1. NCBI lineage: Eukaryota > Metazoa > Arthropoda > Insecta > Lepidoptera > Hedylidae > Macrosoma > Macrosoma leucophasiata. The sequence goes on from JAWQUS010000021.1 coordinate 17,430,481, forward strand.
CTACAAAGGATAACAGGTAACTGAACCTTATGATCGTAATAAAAAATTGTAACGACTTCTAACGGCCACTTTTGAACACGATCAAGGCCGTCCAGCGACCTATTGTCTAACATTCAATTCATATCAATTAAATAAAAAAATATCGCTTCGAAATTTAATTCCTTATCGGACTGACTCGACCAATGTGCATGAGTACTTTTTGTTTGAGATACACTCAATTTCAATATTTTAATGAGTGAGAATGATATACCTATAGTATTAAAATTATCTTGATTTAATTTATTAATAACATTAACTTATTTAATTACTAACTATTGCCCGCGGCTCCCCCCGCGTGTATGTCGCTTTGGGCGTGACCTATGGAAACTCATCAAATCATTCCATGGTATCCCACAGGAACAGTCAGCTAATATCCTATCTGTAGGTATAACAAATTTCATCAAAGTTTGTTCAGTAGTTTCGGCGTGATTGACGGACAAACATCCAAACATCTAAACAAAGAAACTTTCACATTTATAATATTTTATAGTGTGATAGTGTGATGAATATTACTACTTAGTAGGTTGGTATTCAAGCAATGCTCTTCGGGTGAAAATTGCACAGAAAAGGAATTATTTTTAAAACTTTTTGTTTCTTTCAAATAGTTTTATTTCAAAGAAATTTTCGGATTTATCTCCCGTAGGTTATATTAAACTTAAATGATTAGGTATTTAAAATCAACCTAGTTTCGGTCGCTTTTCAGCTGCCGTGGTCTTGGGTAGACATATTGTTGTTCCTTAGAAGTTTACTTCGACATTTTGAAAAGTTAACTGGTAAAGATGCAGTATGTATCTACCTATTCTACATGCTAAGGCTGGGTTGCATCATGGTACTGTAACTTTGTTAAAATACCATTAATTTTGAAAAGTTAACTGGTAAAGATGCAGTATGTATCTACCTAATCTACATGCTAAGGCTGGGTTGCATCATGGTACTGTAACTTTGTTAAAATACCATTCATTTTGAAAAGTTAACTGGTAAAGATGCAGTATGTATCTACCTAATCTACATGCTAAGGCTGGGTTGCATCATGGTACTGTAACTTTGTTAAAATACCATTCATTTTGAAAAGTTAACTGGTAAAGATGCAGTATGTATCTACCTATTCTACATGCTAAGGCTGGGTTGCATCATGGCACTGTAACTTTGTTAAAATACCATTAATTTTGAAAAGTTAACTGGTAAAGATGCAGTATGTATCTACCTAATCTACATGCTAAGGCTGGGTTGCATCATGGTACTGTAACTTTGTTAAAATACCATTCATTTTGAAAAGTTAACTGGTAAAGATGCAGTATGTATCTACCTAATCTACATGCTAAGGCTGGGTTGCATCATGGTACTGTAACTTTGTTAAAATACCATTCATTTTGAAAAGTTAACTGGTAAAGATGCAGTATGTATCTACCTAATCTACATGCTAAGGCTGGGTTGCATCATGGTACTGTAACTTTGTTAAAATACCATTCATTTTGAAAAGTTAACTGGTAAAGATGCAGTATGTATCTACCTATTCTACATGCTAAGGCTGGGTTGCATCATGGCACTGTAACTTTGTTAAAATACCATTAATTCATTAATTAAAAAAAATACTTGTACTATCTATTTGAAATTTGTTAAATGTTGTTATTCTGCTAACTACAAGACTAAATAAACGGGTATCAAATTACCCAACTCATATCTGTAAATAGCATGCTTTACAAAAAATATCGATAGCTAAATAAATACACTGAGATTATTTTTTTGTGTTTTTAAAGTTTCCTTAATAAGTTGGATACTTATTTTGGTTAATTTATCACAGTAGATATAGATGTTAAAAGTTTATAGAGGTAAGTATAGGCTCTATATAGAGACAAAAGTATACATATTACATATTTGGTCAATGTTATCAATAAAATAAAGTCAATTGAATTAAATATACCTACCTACCTAACCCAATTTGTTCAATGATTTTGTAAATTAGTTTCACGCGTGGATTTTTCCAATTACTAAATTGATGACAAGCTTCCTGACTGTCCTCAAACAAGTCTACAAAGTTAATCTTAGCCACATGGTGTCTTAAATACTAATATAATATTATTCATTTATTTAAATAACTCCTACAATCCCATTGTTTCATCACAAACTGGTCTAGAGTTGATAGTCTCTACATAGAGTCAAAGTAAACAATGAAATACCCAATCAATGTTTCAGTTATTATTAATTCTCTACAATCCAATCCGATTCAAATAAATAAGTTTACAAACAAACACATGTTAAATCGCTTGTTTATATAACAAGCACATGTTTTAATTGCAAATACATCGTACTCCGGTGAGGGGCGCTTCGCCGTCAGTTGATCAGTTGTGTTCGGTACGCCGATAGAGGCGGTCGCGTCGTGCAATCGGACGGAATGCCGGGAAACCAGTCGGGATGGCACCCGTGAGACCGCTATGTTGAAACATGCGCAGCGGCCGCCTGCGGCTAACGATGACCGGTACCAGAACATGCCGCGGCGGCCGCACCATCACCTACCGCTCAACGTATCCACCTTAGACTCCTCGAAACACTCCGTCGGGGGGACTTCGGCAAGTGTCAGTCCGGGCGCGCAGCCTGAAACTAGACCCACTCCAGCTCCCATCACAGTGACGTCCCCACCAAAAATCGCCAATGGGAATGCCACAGGATTACCCACGAGGCCAGTCCCGGTCAGGAGTCGGAGCTCTCGAGCTGCGACGGAAGAGGCATTGACGTCTCTGGCGCTGCTCTGCCTCGTAAGCCTGCTCCTAGCGCTCCTAGCCCTGCTGTTCCTGCTGAAGATATCAGCGCCAGCGACCAGTGCGCCCGAGGAATTCGCTGTGGTGTACGAAGTGACGTTAGCATTGTGTGCCTTGACGCTGTCACTCAACCTGTGTTGTCTTCTCGTGTGTGCTATCCAATTCCTGTTTGCGGTGAAACTTGTCCATACCCCGTCTGCGCCCAACGGCCGGTGAGTGAATCAATCAGTACTATGTAAACCGGTTGCCAGTTATCCAACACCGTGCTGCTGTATCGACGGTTTGCCCAAATAATTGACCTTATGGCACCTCGATCTTATGACAGATGAGGTTTTTAGCATTTTATCCGATGATAAGCTTAATTATTTAATACAATTATTCATTGAAAGATATGAATTTCATTCGACGCATGCATCTTTATCTTCAGAGATAGGTTGTATAACGGTGGTATTCACCATAATTAATATTGGTTATTCATAACTGTATGGCTAAGTTAATGGATGTCATGGATATGAATTTTAAATTTCGTTACCGGTTTTTCGTCTCCCTGCTTTTTTTCCTATCGCGCTAGGCAGGTGTTAACGGTGCTGGCGGTTGTGAATGGTGGAATAAAAAAAATTGTTCCGTGTTCCAACGGTTTATAAGTAGCCGTGTTTGTATGTGTTACGTTTTTCATGTTTGTTGTATTCAATTTTATTGCTTGAGATTGATTGGTGCTGCTGTTTTTCAGAATCTTGTTTGTTATTTATGAGTGTTTGTTAAAGATTATCATTTTGCAGCTCTATGTAGAGTCGCGTTTGATTCTAAATAAGGATGAATAGATAGAAGTAGTTACGTCGTTAATTAACATTTGAATTTCAAATTCTATTTTTTTTTTAATTCTGGCTTCGCTATTACGCATATTGCCAGTGTCAAGTAAAACGATATTTCGTATTTATTTAAGCAGCGTAAAAGTTAGTATAATACAAAATGTATACAAATATGACAGTCAAGTTATTCGAGTAAAGCGATGGCTACTTTACCAGAACATTTACAATGAAGTTTTGGAGGCAACCTGAAAGGTCGTGTTTTCGCACTGTTATTCTATTTCACTATACACGGGCACTGTAATAAACCTATATCAAACAAAATGCCACCAACTTTATTCAATATAACTTAAAAATACACCAAGAAAATGAAATAAAATAAGAGCACCACACGCCACTTTCAAAGATTCCGCCAAAAAAAAAACCAAATTCTATTTGTAAAAGGAATAAGTAGAGTATTGTAGCTAGTAAGCAGAAAATAATTGATTGTTAATTGTTTAATACAATCCAAGTTTAAACTCGAGTAGGTTGTTCATTGATGTTCATGGCGTTAGTTGGTCTTGGTCGTTTTTTAAGCATTCATTATTAATAACAATTGTTTATTTATTTATACATATTCGTAGATATTTTATAATTTATATATTGGTAGGTAAGTCCCCTTTGTCGCATCTACAAATAAAATTCTATCATACTATCGATTCAATCATTCGCTTTTTCATCATCATTAATTGTTTTTTGCAATCTGTTATTAAGAAAAACGCATTTATTTTCGTTATTGCTAGTTTGTAAAAAAATGTCATTAAAAGTTCTGCTATTCATCGATAGATGACAAAACTAAAAAGTATCACCGCTGTGCCGGTCGGAGTAGAGGTGTTAGGTTATTTTCGTTACGGATTTTCTGGATTCGGTCTCCACGCTCAAGGCCTGCGATAAAAGCTATGCAATAGCTTAATAATAAAAAAACGAACAATCTTGGAAGCTCTTCTACATCAATGAGCACAATGCTAAACGCTTATCAAAAGTTAAAAGGTAGGTAGGTACCTACGTGCTGTAATTTATTTTAACATTCAAATACCTATTTAGCCTGGGTTGCACCACGATATTTGTTTAAGTTATTGTTACATTTCACATCCTACTCTAACTTTAATAGATTTCCTTAAGTTAGAGAAGGATGTGGAATGTTAATGTTAAGAATAACTTTAACAATTATCTGGTGCAACCCAGGCTTAATGTTCAAGACGAATTAGTTAATATTGAATCGAGTTTTGGCGGGAAGCTTGAAAGATGCGTATGGTGCTCTTATTTTATTTCATTTTCTTGGTGTTTTTTGAGTTAGGGACCTATATTAAATATAGTTGGTGGCATTTTGTTTGATATAGGCTTATTACAGTGCTCGTGTATAGTAAAATAGAATAACAGTGCGAAAACACGTTCTTTCGGGTTGCCTCCAAAACTGGATTTTAAATGATCTGGTAAAGTAGCCATCGCTTTACTCGAATTACTGTGACTCTGACTGTTTCTGACTGACGGACTGAAAAAATTGACTGACTGACTCTGACTTTTTCGTTGCTTATTACGAATACGAAATATCGTTTTACTTGACACTAGCAATAGGCATAACAAGCGATGCCATTAAAAAAAAAATATGTATATTGAATCATGTCTTATATGAGTTTCATATTTATTGTACCTCAACCATTCTTTTATAGCCCACGGATACCGAGCACCGGTATTTGTCTTCCGCGTAGTAGGGTACCTATTTGTGTCTGTGACCGCATAGCGTTCAGAGCACTGCGACTGGAGTCTAGGTTCAAAGGCATTCTACTAAAATTGCTATCAGTTACGAAACAGTGCGCTTGGCTTTAGAAGAATTTTATTTGGTGAATGTTTGAAATTGCTTTGTGTACGTGATTGTTTTGTTTTTTTTTTTAATAAATTTGAAGTTAATAACCATGTTCGAATGAAAGCGATTTACGACTGAGTTATAATCTATATTTAGTTATTTTGTACATACCTACTTAATATTATAAATGCGAATGTAACTCTGTCGGTCTGTCTGTCTGTCTGTTACCTTTTCACGTCCAAACGACTGAACCGATTTTAATGAAATTTGGTACAGAGATAGAGCTTTAGATTAGAGACTTTGAGAAAAAATTATAGGCTACTTAGTTATTTATAAAACGAAATCCACGCGGGCGAAACCGCGGGCAACAGCTAGTTACCTATATCTCTATATTAAGTTATTTGGTTCATTATATCTAGATTGCTACTAGGTACGTACCAACTTAGTCTGTATTTTCAAATAAAATAGCTACGCTCTACATTTGTAATAGCTCTACCATTTATGATGTGCTCTAGAAACTACCTACGATAAACATAACTTACGTAATCTTTGTGATAAGCTAAAATTCAATATAAGATAACTTTTTGCCTGGCTGTATGCAGAGTTTCCTATGCCCATAATGTCAAGTGACATTTTTTCAGCAGAAAAATTAATTGCCTGATTACGATTTTTTAAAACATTCTCTATTTTTTTTTATGTTATGTTGTGTTGGTGTCAGGTAAATAAATATTTTTCTGTCATTCTCTGCTTTCTTTAATAACTTTGGTTTTCCAATACCTACTTAATTTATTTTTTGCCTTGAAGTAGCAAACAAGCAAATTGAGTGTAAGTAAAAAACCAGAGATTAAAATGTTAGATGTGTTGCCACTCTTGAGGTCTAAGTTCTTATGTTTATGACGCGGTGCCGAAAATTACCGAACCGTACCGGAACACGATAACTCTCAACATTACTAGGTATTTAGCGGCAAGTAGATTAGGTAATGAGTAACCCGCGAGCTGCGTCACTGGAGGTCACCAGGCTACCATTTTGTGGGTGTGAAAATTTTATATTTTATCTTAGTGGTTATTAAGTGGCTTTTAGTCTGTGATGATATACCTACCTAATTTCAAATAAACTTGACCATGAGTAATCAATACAACATGTCTGAACTTGCCAATCCACCATCACACTCATACATGCAAATTGAGAGATAAACTTGATTGAAAATTAAATCTGGTATTTGTGAACAAAATTATGATTCATTCAAATGAATTGAACTAATAACGACATAGGTACCTATTTATCTTATTTTATACTAGCTGTCCCCGCGACTTCGTCCGTGTGAGAATTTATGATTGTTCAGTATCTACCCGGACAAAATCGTGGGCGAAGCTAGTATAAAAGTAGCTTAAGTTATTCCTTATTACATCGAACCCAGGACCTCAGCGTAGTAGTAGTGGCCTGCTACCACTAGGCTACCGAGGCAGTTTAAGTTACTTTCAAAATATTTAATTCAGAATTTAATTCAGATCATCGATTTTGAGATAAAATGAGGGCTTCTTCTTTTTTAAATAACTTTACGTAGGGCTACCTACGGTAATATACCTAGTTATTAGGATATCATAGAGGCAAAACAACTTAGGTCTTAGGCAATGCGTCTACATTTTCACCCCTTATTTTTGTGTGAATACCTATCAGCTGGAGTGTATACTAGAAATCCATATTGCATGATTCTTTGCTACAAAAAATAATCACTGGATAGCCGAAAAAATAAGTCTATCATAATCATATTCAAGTCAAGCCTAGTCTAAACTGGATTTAGTATTTTATAATCGTAAAAAATACCGTTACCTACAATGTCGTAAAAGTTTGCTTCCTTCAAATTTATGATTAGAAGTAAGTTAGTAACCTCTTTTTTCAACACATGTTTTAAGAACTTAGTTGATATTTGGCAATTTTATATAAGGTTCCTGTTTACCCTACGTGCACAGTAGATGTTATCTGTTATACAAATATGAAATGGTTAGCGTTGGCACGAACCTATTTTAAAGGAGATGTTGCAAAAATGTATGGACCTCCGCCCATGTATTGTACACAATGTCATTAAACAGGAAAAATCAATATAAAAACGTTTTATACTGCATATTTTCACTTATTTAGCTTTGTTTGCAGTTACAAAACATTATTTGCAGTTAGAATTGCAACTCATAACCAACATGGCGAATATGGCGGGCGATGTCATTTTGACATATTAATTTTTTAAATTGTATTTTATTTAAATAGTACTTGGAAAAAAATATATATTTTCTAAATACTATCGAAATTGATTGATCCCAAGTGTCGGCTGTATCGCCGCCATGTTTAACATAGTGAAAATGATAAAATCGTTTGAATTAAATGTGGTTGTAACTCTAAAATATATTCTTTATTAAATTAATTGTATTTTTTTCGGATTCTTCTTTAATTTACCCATTATTTGAGTACGTGTACGAACTAGAGCCGAGCTCGCAACATCTCCTTTACCCAAAATAATGTTAAAAACGAATTCAATGATTTTTCGTCTCTAGGTTACTTTAAAACTAGGTAAGTTTCGTATTTTGTTAGTTAATATCATTATTTCAGGTAATTTACCGAAAATGATAATGAGGTGGTAGAGATAAGTTCGAGGGTATATACACCACCGCATTACTATTCGTCGTCTTCTATATCGATGAACGCCGGCTGAATACACAAAAAAGTGTCACGTTCCGTCTGAGCCGAGCGTGCAAGCGAGAGCGCGGAACAAGCGATAGAGAGGCACTATCGTCCGCCTGTGACTAATATAAACCGACTTCACAACAACCAATATTTTTTAAAACATTTTTATGTTTTTTTTACGCGGGGAAACCTATCATGGGCGCATTGGGCACCCGTCGCCTAGGGGAACAGATGGCGGGTAGTGTGCTACTACTACACTCCTACTTAATGAAATCTCGCGGCTTTCCGATTCGTTCGCCATCAGGAGCGAGGTCACGGAAACGCTTCGGCACACTTCTGCGGCAACAATTATAAAACTTTATGCAACCGAACATAGCCATCACCGCTTTTTCTGAAGCCGGTTAATCGAAACCTGGGTTGCACCACGACTTTTGTTAAAGTTAAAGTTATTTCACATCCTGCTCTAACTTTAACAGATAACTTGAAGTTAGAAAAGGATGTGAATTGTTACACTAACTTTAACTTTTACAAATATTGTGGTGGAACCCAGGCTAAGTACCTATCTACTACCTGTGACATAAGTACGCAAACATTTTTTTTGTGATTTGACAAACAATCACAAAAAACATTTTTTTTTACAATACAATGACATCCTCAGACCAAGGTAACGTCCCACGATAAGACTTATGAATAAAAAAAGGTCTATGACATTTTTTTTTCTATAGGCTCTCTTTACTGTATTGTACTCGTACCTTTACGCATTAAGAAATGCGCTTGATTGACATTAGTGACAGATGATTTAAAGATAAATGGAAAGAAAAAAAGTGTCGTGGTCGGGGTATCCCGCTAAGAAAACACTTCTTTAAAAACCGGCCAAGTGCGTGTCGGACATTCACAGGGTTCCGTATAATGTAGGGATTTCAACTGCCTTTGAAGTTCTTGAAGGATTTTCTTGTATTTTTTAATTTCATGAAGTGGCAAGCAAGCTTACAGTTTACATTGATGGTATGTAATACTGTAACCTATCAACAATTACACGAAACCAGAGATATCATTAGTATCAAGTATATTAGGTAATGCGGTGGTGCCTACGCCCGCGAGCTCCGACACTAGAGCTCTACTATCAGTAAAGATATACCTAAGAAAAAAAAATTACTGGTGGTAGAGCTCCAGTGATGGTGCTCGCGGGCGTAGGCACCACCGCATTACCTAATATACTCGCCGCTAAATGGTAGTGTTGAGCACTACCGTGTTCCGGTCAGGTGGTATTGTACGGCCCTGTAATTTCCGGCACAGAGGCATAACACCTTAGGCCTCAGGAGTGGTAACGCATCTGCATTTTGACCTTGGTCTTTGTGTGGGTGTCTATAGGCTGCAGTCATCACTTAACATCAATGTGAACTGCATGCTTGTTTGCCACTTGATTACATAAAAAATAAATATACAATACTACTTTCATTTTCTTGACAACCCTAATTTGCTCTATTAAGATAAAATTCAACTCTTTAGTAAGTTTGGGACGACACCAATCCTATAAGATAAGATGTCATATAGTACATTGTATATTGAGAAATATGAAGGTGTAGGTAGGAAGTTTTTAATCCACTTGCCGCTAAATGGTAGTGTTCGTGGTGTTCAGCATCCTATTCCGGTTGATTTCCGATCCGGTCATAAAATTTTAAAAAGTATGTTGTTACCACAACCGCGAGATCTCTACCAGAACGGTCTTTGCTTGATTAAATAATAATAAAACATCATCTAAAAATGTTCGAGCTTTGCGAGCAACGGGCTAGTCAGATGGTTCGCTAGCTTTTAGAGTATAAAAGCTATTACACGACACGGTATTCAGGGTCCGGCAGAAAGGGTGGGCGTAGCCTCGCGCCGGGTTGCCGCTTATTACACTATCCGGTCGACAGCGCCCTAACTCAATCACAGTACAAAAACACGGGCCGCTCCGGTCGCCCTAATTAGGGCCCTAACTCCCTAAATGTTATTACACTACCCTGACCCTTGCTATCGTACCCTGAATACCGTGTTGTGCAATATTTTTTTTTATGTAATAAGAGTGGCAAACAAGCATTCAGTTCACATTGATGTTAAGTGATGACTGCAGCCTATAGACACCCGCACAATGACTAGAGGTCAAAATGCAGATGCGCTGCCACTTCTGAGGCATTAGGTGTTGTGTCTCTATGCCGGAAATAACAGGGCCGTACATTACCACCTGACCGGAACACGATAGTGCTGAACACTACCATTTCGCGGCAAGTATATTAGGTAATGCGGTGGTGCCTACGTCCGCGAGCTCCGTCACTGGTGCTCTACCACCAGTGAAGACTGAGGGCGAGATTCACAGACCGCACTACGACTTTACTTTCGAGCAAAGTACACTTCGAACTGTCAAAACCCATACATTTCTGACAGTTCTAAGCATACTTTGCTCAAAGTAAAGTCGTAGTGCGGTCTGTGAATCTCGCACTGAGATTTGAGACTTTAGACTATGTTAGAAGTCATTCCGGATTATGGCTAACCTCTTCAGAGAATACAAGTGCGTCAGATTTATTTCGGTAGATTGGAGATACGATAGCGGAAGTATCGCATTGGTTACGCAACACATCCGTTCCTTTTTTAAAAACGTTAGTGGTAATGGATTTAATGGCGTGGGATGCCCTTAATTATTTTTATATATTACACTAGCAATATGAATTATTGTAGTTTTATGTTTGTAGGCGGTATTGTGAGTTAATAGTTTGAAATTATCTGATAGTGAATTGTTTGCATTATTTTGACTACGATTTAGAATTTTACTATTTTTTGTTTACACCGACTCTATTGTTTAATGTTTTTGCAATTTTTGAGTCTATTTAAAGCCATAGCAAATATCCACCTCTTGGGCCAAAATGTAACCGGCGAATCGTGGGTGTCGGCATGTATGCTTGAGTTTGAGTGCATGGCACCTTTGGCTACCCCTTCTGGGATTACAGGCGTGAAGTTGTTGTGTTGTGTTATGACATTCGCAGACAAGCATGCAGTTCACATTGATGTTAAGTGAACACTGCAGCCTATAGAAATCTACACAAAAACCGGAGGCCAAAAAGCGGATGCGTCGCTACCAATGAGGCCTACGATTTTTTGCCTCAGTGATAGTTAGTTAGTAGGTATTACGAGGCTATTACTTACCATCTAATAGGAACACGATCATTTTTTTCGCAGTAAAGTAGGGAACCCTTTTGCGAAAGACAGGTTAGGTTAAATAAGGTAATGCCTACCAACTAAACAAATGTTGTTAGAAATTCAAACGCTACGCCGATAGTAGCTACGTATAAAGAAATTAAAAGGAAAACTATCACACTTAAGTTGGCTTCACAAGTTTGCGAGTAATAGTCGATCAAATGTATGTTACTCGAAAATTTTGAACAACTCCATAGAAAACATTTTTTTTTTCATTACATTATTCAAACCTAAAAACTACGGAACTCTACACTACGCGTGACCCGACACACACTTGACCGGTTTTTCTATGCAAAACGGGATCTTAATGACGTGTTCTGGAACTTAAATCTGTCTAAATAAAATAAAATTTAATTACGGATCTAAGTCGTAAAAAAATAAAAATAATCCCTGAAGCAGCCTAGGTGCCTACGCCCTTGAGCTCTGAAACCGGAACTCTTCCACCAGTAAAAACCTATTAACACCGGGAATTTATTCTACTCTTCATGAAATTTGTACTTTTTGTGATTCATTTTATAGGAAAAGCTATCCGTTAACATCTATACTTATATTTAAAGCTGAAGAGTTTGTTTGTTTGTTTGCTTGAACGCGCTAATCTCAGGAACTACTGGTCCGATTTGAAAAAATATTTCAGTGTTAGATAGCCCATTTATCGAGGTAGGCTTAAGGCTATATAACATCACGCTAAGATGGATAGGAGAGCGTAGGTAACATTGCAACAGGCCCCTAGTAATAAATAGGTAGGTATATCCCGGTCCATACATACCGCCCGAGCTTCTTCTTCATTCATAATTCTCTTCAATAGGAATATTCATCGATTTTTATCAGTATTACAGAGGTTTTATGAGGGTTCACACACCATAAAAATATGATAATACTTTCTAATGATGCCAAATATAACAGTAATTCAAGAACCTGGCCATCTACCTATTAAATGTAGGTTACCTTAAAGCCAGAGTTAAAATCACTCGACACTGTAAGGATCGGGTTTGGAAATTCGGGCACATAATTGCAATAACTGGTTGAAACCGGTCATTCTTCCGCACTCGATTGACCTTAAAAGGCATATGTGTTTAAGATTCTGACAGGTTGATTTTGTTTTTTTCTATAGCAATTCAATTTATATATTAGATTAGTGGAATTCGAAATAGCGTGACGCATTTGTAATTCCTATTTTATTTATGACTATTAACATGTCAGCATAGATATTCTTCGAAATACGTAACTTCACGCCTGTAATCCCCGAAGGGGTAGGCAGAGGTAAATGCATGCATTCAATCATACATGCAAACACCCACGACTCGCCGGTTACGTTTTGGCCCATGTAACAGGTGGCGAACCTGTTGCCATCTCCGGGCACATTACCAAACTCCGGGGTACTGGGAAACTTCCAGAAAATGGAAAAATCCCAATAGAAGCAGAGATAAAGGATTTTAAACCGTTATCTCTGATAGTCCCCGACCCGGGAATCGAACCCAGGACCTCCAGCGTAATAGTAGTGGCCTGCTACCACTACGCTACTGAGGCAGTTAAAAAAACTACTACTAAAATTAATATTTCCGACTACCTATGTAAAATAGAACGCGTGCTAGTAACTCTACGCATACCTACCTATTTAAAATAATGTTTTTGAAACTGTTTGTTATTTTATTAATCATGATTAGTTCGCGGTGTCAATAATTAATTATTGTTTAAAGTAGTAAAAAGTTTAATTAAATTAATAAAAAAAAACGGTCAAGTGCGTGTCGGGCCACACGCAGTATAGGGTTCCGTAGTTTTTAGGTTTGATTAATGTAATAAAAAAATGTGTTTTCTATGGAGTTCTTCAAAAATTTCGAGTATTACATTTGGTCTACTATTCCTCGCAAACTTAGCTGTGATAATTTTCCTTTTAATTTTGTTATATGGCGAAACTATAAGGGTTCCTTGTTTACTACGGAACCCTAAAAAGGAGGCGATATGTGTGAAGATCCCATGGAAATAATACTGTTTCGTTTCACAATTTTCTACCTACATTCAATGATTTGATGATCCGTTAAAAAAAAAGTAGGTAGATTCAGAAATAACGGCAACACCGTGATTTAAATATATCAATAAATAACAGAAATACCTTAATTCTTACTTATATAATATTTGAAATGATCATATTAAAATTATTTGCTATTTCAAGCAATTAAACGTCAGCAAAGAGTCAAGAAACGTGGTTTTACATTCGGTTTTTACTACACGTAGATTCTATACGTTTTTAATACCTTTTTTTAGCAATTTTATTGAAAATTGACGAACCTACATATTTTTTTAAAAATTTAATTACGATCGCTGTAGGTACCATCATTAGTAGTAGGTGTAGATGGCTAATTTAAGCGTCATCTTACGAAATTTATACGTCCTCTTTAGAGGGACAAAGCCATAAACAGTTAGGTATATTGTGTAATTCATTTCGATTTCGTTTCGAAACAAGCCGGCGATCGTAACGTAAACACGTGAAGATAAAAAATTTATTTAAAGACAATTATTGAGATCGAAAATGTTTTATTTTATAGGTACTTACTAGCTGATCAGGCAGACTTCGTACCGCCATCGGAGATTTTTAAGTATTTGCTATTCTTTAAAAAAAAATTTTTTTTTCAATAACGTTTACGAAAAAAAATAATCCGTATAAAAATAAATCCATATTATATATATTATTATGAGCACATTTCGGCGATTCACTTTATAAAGATGTAATATTTTTTGTTACAGAAAAATGGCAGACTTGTCCGTAATATAAACGATTAGGTAGTATATCATTAGGTAATACCTTGTAGTTATAATTAGTTAGTTAGGATAGGAGGGTTTTTTGTATATCAATGGGAAAGGGATGTTTATTAGTTATTTATTCTATAAACATTTATGAATAAATATTAGTTACCAATATTACTTCTCCCAGATGATATACCGAACTAGTAAACTAACAAATAATCTATACAAATAAATGAAATTGGAGTGTCTGTTTCTAATATAAAAATAACCGCTTTTTACTAAATGCATATGTATGTCAAAACAACATTTTTTACATTTTTTGTCTGTCTGTCTGTCTGTTTGGTGGGGCGGCCATCTTGGGAACGGCTTTATCTATTTTGACAGGACTTTCACTGACAGATAGCTGATGTAATAAGGTGTAACTTAGGCTACTTTTATACTAGCTGCGCCCACGACTTCGTCCGGGTAGATACTGAACAATCCTAAATTCTCACGCGGGCGAAGTCGCGGGCACAGCTAGTATTCTATAAAAATGATTTTCAAAGTTGATGACAAAACTTGAGTTTTGGCGGGAACCTTGAAAGAGGCGTATGGTGCTCTTATTTTATTTCATTTTCTTGGTGTATTTTTAAGTAATATTGAATAAAGTTGGTGGTATTTTGTTTGATATAGGTTTATTACAGTGCCCGTGTATAGTGAAATAGAATAACAGTGCGAAAACACGACTTTTCAGGTTGCCTCCAAAATTTCATTGTAAATGTTCTGGTAAAGTAGCCATCGCTTTACTCGAATAACTTGACTGTAACTCACTTGACTGACATATTATACTTCATAACTTATTTATTTGATACTTACATATTATACTTGATGACTATAATAAACTAACTCTTACACTGCTTAAATAAATACGAAATATCGTTTTACTTGACACTGGCAATATGCGTAATAGCGATGCCATAATAACAAAAAAAAAATGACAAAACTTCGGGATACTTTTTAATTTTATACAGGAGCTTGAAACTTGTTCAAGTACATCCGTACACAGGGTGTTTTTGTAGGACAAGTTACGTAATGATACCAATTATTTGCGACGACATTACATTTATACGGTAAAAGATATACAGACGGTAAGATTTAATTGTGAAACCAGTGTGCTTGCGCAATTTTACATTTCAGTTTGAAAGTAGTTCTCTTGCGTAAGTAATTATTTTCACAATTGCAAGAAAAAGTTTTACTCGCATAAAAATATTTTACAAATTTTAATAATTTAATACTTACCTTTTAATCTTGACTTTCACATTATTAAAATTGGTTTCTATTTTTTGCAAAAGTGAAAATTAAATACATAATATTGCGATTAATTATTTTATTATAGTTTTACTTATTATCATAAATAATGTTTATATTTTGTAATATAAATACAGTAAAAAAAAAAAAATACGCTTACACTCACAGCCCCACAGTAGGTATAAACCTGTGTCGTGGGTGCCGTTGTACACATACAACACATACACAAACACCCAGACCCGAAACAAATATCTGTAGGCCATACAAACATTTGTCCCGGTGCGTGGATCGAACCCGCGACCCTTCGAATCACACGGTCATCTCACACCGCTGGACTAACCGGGCCGTCAAACAGTGGTACAGTACCCGTCAATAAGTATTACACATCTAGCTTAGTTTTTTTTAATGTAATGGAAGTGGTAAACAAGCCTGCAGTTCACATTGATGTTAAGTGATGACTGCAGCCTATAGACACCCACACAAAGACCAAGGTCAAAATGCAGATGCGTTACCACTCCTGAGACCTAAGGTGTTATGCCTCTGTGCCGGAAATTACACGGCCGTACATTACCACTTGACCGGAACACGATAGTGCTGAACACTACCATTTAGCGGCAAGTATATTAGGTAGTGCGGTGGTGCCTACGCCCGCGAGCTCCGTCACTGGAGCTCCACCACCAGTAAAGAACTAGAGCGTTCGTAGAGCGCATAGAGCAACACGGGCCGCCGGCCGTGACGGACCGCAGGGGAGTAGCCATACTATACAGGGTTTCCCCTCTGTCAAAGCACAAGCACAAGTTCTTATGAAATTGTTTATGTATTTTGTTAAAGTCAACGGTGGCCCGTGTTTCTCTATGGTAGAGATGTACAAATCGAGGTGTTATAGATTCCCCATTATTCTTGTTACATGTTGTGTATGTACCTAGTTTATTTAACATTAATTACATAGTATTTACAGATAAATTGAATATTACACATCATTAGAACATTTAAAATACATTTTGACGAATAAAACTAAATTAAATCAAAAAAATTAATTTAAATCAATAATTCAATGTAAAATAATAAATAATTCATTATTCAATTAACATTGGATGCAATAAAAATAAAATTGAAATGATTAGGTACTTTATAATTAAACGACAACGTGGGAACATCTACGTATAAAATTATAGAAATAGATGTCTACATAAAACTAATGCAGTGGAACGAGATTTGAACTTGTCTTGTTTTCTACTAACAGAAATCCATAGATGCAAGGTAAAGGCAGGTGCAAGATAAGTGGGATTGCAAACACATAAAAAGTCTTGATGCGCTTCACGTATCCAGTTAGATTTTATATTCTATGTAATTTAAAAGGATACGATCATTTAGGCTAATCTTTGAGTCAGATAGAAAATAATATAATGGTGTCATTGACCGATGTGTACATATTAAAGCAGTAGACAGGCTGCTCTCGCCTGCTATAACGATAGCACGGTTCTAATTTCCATAGGCAAGGGAGATGTTACAAAAATGTATGGACCTCCGGCCATGTATTGTACACAATATCATCAATCAGGCAAAATCAATATGAAACGATTTTTACTGGATATTTTCACTTATTTAGCTTTATTTGCAGTTACAAAACATTATTTGCAGTTAGAATTGCAACTCAAAACCAACATGGTGAATATGGCGGGCGATGTCATTTTGACATTTTTATTTTTTAAATTGTTATTGATTAATAAATTAAAATACTTGGAGGAAAAAATAAATATTTTCTAAATACTATCGAAATCGATTGATCCCAAGCGTCGGCTGTATCGCCGCCATGTTGAACATAGTTAAAAATGATAAAATCATTTGAATTAAATGTGGTTGTAACTCTAAAATATATGCTCTATGATGGCCCCGTAATGGCTGTCACAGAGACATAAAATACGGTCACAGGGGTAGCAACATCAACATCTGCATTTTCATTAAGGGAGTTTTGGCGGGCACGCGGGAAAGAGCTGTGTCGCTGCGTGATATTATTTTCGAAATTTGTGGATAGTCGCGTTTTTATGTGAAAAAATGGTGGGATTTTTATCATAAAACATTCGATAACGCTCAAGAGTGTAGGAAAGTGATATTACGAAGTGAAAAGTGATTTTTCATGTTGCCTCCAAAACTTCGCAAAATCTCCTAGTAAAGTCCCCATCACTTTACTGGAGCCATCTCATCATATTCCACATGGAAGCATCCAATCATCGTCATCTTCCATGTGGATATTCATTATCATAAGAAATGAAGATAAAAATTACTGAATATTGGCTGTTAAGGACTTAAAGCCGTAAAACAATTACCTATAAAAAAAAAAAATTTTCATTAAAAACTTAAATTATCCATCCAAAATAATCCAAAATCCAAATGAATCACTGACACAGTCTCATACTTTTAAAGTAAAATGCAAAATCGTATTTGCCTTTATTTGAATGTGTTATGCAATTTCTCATTAAGTTAACAAGGTTACGGTGTTAATAAATTGCATTAATTTCCATTATTTACATTGTTTTACCATTCCCAGGTAATGGAGCAATATATTGACCTTTGTTTTTATCAGATGTTCGCAAGGCCCGAAGGTTATTACGCCTATCTTTTTTTAAACGACTAAAAAAGGCGATTTATATTAATCAGAGTTTCTGGAATGAAAACTCCACCATCACTAAAACTAGTCTGCTTTTTGTATTGATAAGGTGGCAAACCAGCATGCGGCTTATGCAGCTTATAGACTATAGAAATCTACACAAAAGTTTATGATAGGTATAACGGGCCCATACATTACTATGTAAACGGAACTCGATCGGAACAGCGAGCTCCATCACTAGAGCTCTACCACCAGATAATTATTAGTACTGTTATTGAGTTAATCAAGATGATATTCTATCAATTGTTTTAAACTTTCACGATTTGTATTCATATTTTTATATGGTAAACGGGACTTAATCGCGTACTATTTTAATCGAAGTATTTACCTCGACACTCGACGTTTCGGCCGTAATGCGACGGCCGTGGTCACGAGTAGACTGCTGCTCCATGGTGTCATCGTCTCGTACCCGCGCCAGTTCTTCGAACTACCCGCGGTTGGTCGTCATTATTTTGATTCAATACATTAAGGTCCCGACACACAACACTCACAACATCCGACGATTTATCCGAAGATACATCCCGACGTCTACATTGCCCGATAACCGGATTCCACGAAACTGACAAACTATATCCATCCTCCCGGTTGAAATTTTTGTATTTTCTGATTTCAACCGCTTCACGTACCATCCTATTATAGTAGTGACGTTCAGTGGAGAGGATTTTCGGGTTGTGAAGTTCGATCCAGTGGTTTGGTCCCGACTCCAGTAGATGCTCCGCGATCGCTGACTTGTCGTGACCACGGCCGTCGCATTACGGCCGAAACGTCGAGTGTCGAGGTAAATACTTCGATATTCTATCATCAGTAAAATTTGTCTGCTATTGAGTTAATCAAAGACTGGCTTTTTGGTCATAAATAATCACGTCATAATCCTGTAGATTTTAAATTCAATATTCGAAACGGTATACGACAAACAGCGGACACAATCCCGTCGTGTATACCACTTACTTGTTCGGGACAAAAAAAGGAGTAAGTAAACGAATTTGGGCCAGTCGCTTCTCACGAGACCAAGTACCTTTTGTGGGCACCCTTTGTGATCGTGAGAAAATGTCAATAAACGTTATTAAATGTTTTTGACATCAAGGATGTTTTAATAGTTTGCTACCGAAGTATGGTATGGTACATGTACTAACATTGCGACATACTTACATAATATTGCGACTATAAATTGGGATGTAAGCTATCTAACCCTATCTTTGAAGTTGGATCACAATGAGATCATTCCCTACTAATATTATAAATGCGAAAGTAACTCTGTCTGTCTGTCACCTTTTCACGTCCAAACGACTGAACCGATTTTAAAGAAATTTGGTACGGAGATAAAGCTAACTTTGAAGAAGCACAAAGGCTACTTAAACGACATCCACGCGGGCGAAGCCGTGGGCAACAGCTAGTTTATTATAGAGTAGACACCGAGAACAAGCAGCTGGTTTCGTTTTTAAATTGATTTGACAGATATTTTGTATGATGTTTTCACGTCAGCTGTCATGTTACTATGGGAAAATGCCGGTACCTAACTGTATGCAAAAAATTGGAACCATGCTATCAAAGGGAATGTCCAGTCTAGTACCTACTTTAGTTCATATAGATCAATTGTTGGATCAAATTATACACGGAGTGCAAAGTTTGATTAAAATCAAAGAAGGCTTAGGGAGTTGCGGAGAGACATAAGACATGCCTATGCGATTAGGGGCGGTAAAAGTGGTAGCAAGTCAGGTAAATACAAAACAAAAATATAATGCAAAAACACCCATTTCAATTACTATACTTTTGAGTCCCAATTGTGGGGTAGAGTCTATTGGTAATGGGCAGATTAGGCATAGGCGAAAAAAACCCAATATCACTTACACTTCGACACAAGGATCGAACCTACGACCTCAAGCCTGGCACTAGGAGCATACTAAACCACTGACGCAGCCAAAAAACAACGCTATGTCTGCTTTGAGTTTACTATTTTTCGTTGCATTTATTTAAATATTGTTATAGGTATTTAGGTATATGTATTTGGATATATATGTGTATATGTGTTATATGTATATACGTATTTATAAAAATATATATTTAGCTTATATTTATATATATATATGTATTATTTCGGTTTAAGTAATATATTCCATATAACAATAGGTATTCTTGTGTTTGTTACTTTTAAAAATGTTATTTATACTTATCTTTAGTCGTTATAACTAGATTAGATTATTTGCAATGTTCTGCACCATTTTTATGTTTTCTTTACAACTCAAAGGTTGACTGGCAGAGAATGCTACTTAGCATTAAGTCCGCCTCATGTTACATTTTTGTGCTTGAAAGTATAAATAAATAAATAAAAAACAACAGCATGATAAATGAATAAATCCAGT
Source organism: Macrosoma leucophasiata (assembly GCA_036365455.1). NCBI lineage: Eukaryota > Metazoa > Arthropoda > Insecta > Lepidoptera > Hedylidae > Macrosoma > Macrosoma leucophasiata. The sequence continues at coordinate 17,450,890 of JAWQUS010000021.1, forward strand.
AATCTTGAATCACAAACGGTTACCAAAATACTATGGTCACGACAGAATAAAAAAACCGGTAAAGTGCGAGTCGGACTCGCGCAAAGAGGGTTCCGTACAATTCTGTAGGTATGATAGTAAAATATTTTTATTCTTTGTCTGATTTAACTAAAGTTTTAAGGTTTTCCTTTATCTTTGCTATAGATATAGACGTTGCTTTGTACCAAATTTCAAGATTCTAAGTTCAAGTACCTACCTGTAGGTTTTGATTCCCTTGCGAGTTTCGAAAATTTACGGAAATTTGCGACTTGCGTTTGATTTTTTCACAGCTCCAAGGGATGGTAGACCTGAGTATCTTAAACATACAAATAAATAAAATTGGAGTGTATATTTGTAATATAAAAATAACCGCTTTTTACTAAATGCATATCTATGTATACACGGTACATACACCAAAACAACATTTTTTACTATTTTTGTCTGTCTGTCTGTCTGTTTGTACCCACTAATCTCGGGAACGGCTCTATCGATTTTGACGGGACTTTCACTGGCAGATAGCTTATGTAACAAGAAGTAACTTAGGCTACTTTTAAACTAGCTGCGCCTACGACTTCGTCCGGGTACATACTGAACAGTCATAAATTCTCACGCGGACGAAGTCGCGGGCACAGCTAGTTTGATATAAAAAACAGCTTAAAACCTTTACGCATTCCAGAGAAAACGGGTCTTGACACACAGACGGATGGACGGATGGATAAAGTTATCCTATAAAGATTCCGTTTTTTCTTTTCGAGGTAGGGTACTGAACCCTAAAAACGACCTGTGAAAAGATGAATTTATTCTATTGTGCATTGGAATTCTTGTCGGTCGGTCCGTTGTTGAATGGAGGTATACATACGAGGTCATCGCGAATGCGGACCGGTTTGTGGGGTGCCTCGACGTGAAATATTGTCAATCAACAAATAAATTCCTTTCGTAATGGCCGACTAGTGTCAATGTCAATGTCAGAAAGGTGTTGACTCTTTATCCCAAAGAGAGTCGGGATAGAAAAAAACCGGTCAAGTGCGTGTCGAATCACGTGTAATGTAGGGTTCTATTTTCTAAAAAGTTTATTACACGACACGGTATTCAGGGTCCGGCAGAAAGGGTGGGCGTGACCTCGTGCCGGGTTGTCGCTTATTACTCTATCCGGTCAACAGGGCACTAACTCAGTCACAGTACAAATATGAACAGTATTGAAACTACATACAAAACGTTGAAACGGCGCAATAACACAAACATGCGCATTAACGAGGCCCCTAAGCGGTTCTCGCGGTGCTGCAGCTCCGAATCACTCACTACTCGAGCGTCGATGCGAATTTTTGTGTGAGTGTGCCGTTTTGAACGTTTTGTAGGTACGTAGTTTCCATACTGTTCATATTTGTACTGCGTGTAGTTAGGGCAGGCTGACCGGGCCGCTCCGGTCGCCCTAATTAGGGCCCTAACTCCCTAAATGTTATTACACTACACTACCCTTGCTATCGTACCTGAATATCGTGCCTTGTAATAAGGCCACAAATACATTTTTTAAGTTCATCGGCTATTACTCGAAAATTTGTAAAGCCTACTAAGCCGTGATAGTTTTCTACTTGTCAATCACCAAACAAATTCCTTTTGTAACAATATCAAAGTCAATGTTAGGAAGGCGTTGACGAGACTATCGGGATAGAAAAAAACCGACCAAATGCGATTCGAACTCCCGGACGAGGAGATTCCTACAATTCTTTAAAAATGTCTTTAGAGACGGGTAAAAAAGGATGTAAAGCATAGTATTAAAATTGCTTAATATTGTATCATAGTACCTACCTATTATATTTTTATACGAGAATCGCACTTTTAACAAAATCGTAATAAATTCGATTAAAATTATTATCGACTTAAAGTTTACAATAAAATTGTTCGCAATAACACCACATGTTGATAGGGCTGCCAACTGCAATATTTGTATGCAAAAATTATTGATATAAATAATATATATTAATAGCTTTTTTTTTTAATGTAATGGAAGTGGTAAACAAGCATGCAGTTCACATTAATGTTAAGTAATGACTGCAGCCTATAGGCACCCACACAAAGACCAAGGTCAAAATGCAGATGCGTTACCACTCCTGAGGCCTAAGGTCTTATGCCTCTGTGCCGGAAATTACAGGGCCGTACATTGCCACCTGACCGGACACGATAGTGTTGAACACTACCTAATAGTCTTGCCATGGTCCTTTAAGTATAATCTATTCTGTATTGATTGTGTTCAAAATTAATTGTTGTTCGTTAGTCTCGCTGAAACTCGAGAACGGCTGAACGGATTTATCTTATCTTGGTCTTCAAAAGTTCGTGGAGGTCTAGGAAAAGTTTAAAAGGTGAAAAAAAAATCGAATAATTGCCGAGAAAATTCTAAAAACAGCCCTTTTCTTTTTCCCATACAAACGTTTTCTAACTAAAACATAGACTCAATTTGAGCTTTATTCCTTTTTTATAAAGTTCATATTAAATTATAAGCACTCACTGTTGTCTAAGCAAAGTAGGTGTGTTCCTAACGTCAAAGAGTCAACAAATCTTTTTGACAGGACGAAGTCTGTCGGGTCCACTAGTCATGAATATTTTATTTTGCCAACCCTAAATGAACTCGATTCAGATAATCGACAGTCTCTGTGCTTTTATATCCCACCTTTCTACATTTATACATTTTTGAGTTTTATGCTTTTTATATTTCGCTTATCTGCAAAATTTTAATGCAAAAAAGACACATTTTTCTTGGATCATTATAATAAAATATATGTTTTAAGCAAAAGTAGCGTGGCGCGCGCTTTTTAGTTTTTACTTTCCTGATAGATTGCAGATGAGATTTCTTGATGTGGTTATAAAAAGAAGCATTTACATATTATTATACCTCCGCTTTTTTGGTCATGAGGTGGTGCTTACGCCCCCGAGCTCCTGCACTGGAACTCTACCACCAGTGCTTACTGGTGGTAGAGTAACGTTTAGATTTATAAACCGTGAAGTTAAAAAATAAACAAAAAAAAAAATTAGTGCAAGTTTTTTGTATGTTATGGAAGTGGCAAACAAGCTTGCAGTTCACATTGATGTTAAGTGATGACTGCAGCCTATAGACACCCACACAAAGACCATGGTCAAAATGCAGATGCGTTACCGCTCCTGAGGCCTAAGGTGTTATGCCTCTGTGCCGGAAATTACAGGGCCGTACATTACCAACTGACCGGAACACGATAGTGCTGAACACTACCATTTAGCGGCAAGTTTATAGTTATGCGGTGGTGCCTACGCCCGCGAGCTCTGTCGCTGGAGCTCTACCACCTGTGAGTGTGAGTCTAAGCATATTTTAACTAGGTATTTATGTAAACATTTGAATGGAAATATCGTCAAAGAAAATGGCGCTAAATAGGTTTGTGACTATTTGTATTTTTGAATCGTTATTGTAACTATTTAACTCTATTTAATGCAAAAAAATATTTATTTATAATATCGTCGTAAGTTATGACTACCGCTCATAGCTGTTCATAATATAGTGAAATATACATAGTATACATATAGAAACTAATGTAGATAATGAACATAAATGAGAGGTTTGTTGATATAGTGAACATCGTCCGTTTCTCGGAAAATGAGAGAATTAAATAAATGACTCATAATTGTACGTCTGTATAAGAAGCTGGACTTGTAATGGACCATGTCATAAAAATGTTACGTTTTTTTTATGTTACTGAAGTGGCAAACAAGCATGGAGTTCACATTGATGTTAAGTGTAGACTGCAGCCTAAAGACACCCACACAATAACCAGAGGTTAAAATGCAGATGCGTTACCACTCCTGGGGCCTAAGGTGTTATGTCTCTGCGCCGGAAACTACTGGGGCCGTACATTACCACCTGACCGAAACACGATAGTGCTGAACACTACCATTTAGCGGCAAGTATATTAGGTAATGCGGTGGTGCCTACGCCCGCGAGCTCCGTCACTGAAGCTCTACCACCAGTAAAAAGGTATCTCGTAACTCTAATCTTTGATGAAGGGGTAGGAAGCCGTCCGTCGAATACGTCGCGCTTAAATTTCCTGGGTTCGATGCCCAGGTTAGGCTATTAGAGACTAAAGGCGTATTAACCTTTATCTCTGGTGGCTATTGGGATTTCTGTTTCCCAGTGCTACCCTCGGAGCTTGATAATATGCCTGGAGATGTCATTAAGTATGCCTGGAGATGTCAATACGTGACCGGCGAATCGTGGTTTGCATGTATGTTTTAACCCTCTGTATCATAGTGTAGACTGAAGGCAACATACCTTTTAAAAGCCTCGGAATTTAATAGGACTGATTTCTAAACGTTATCGCGCGCTGTCACCTACGGTCTACATTCCAAACTAACGAACTATTATCAAAAATTACAACAAGATGGCGCTATTTCGTACAACCTGAGATTTGTATTTCAACGGGCGGTATTGAAGTTAAGTTGCGGTTTGCTGCTATTAAAAAAATCTGTAAAAAATAGTTCTGTTCGTGTTTTGTGTGCTTATATTGATAAAATAGAGAGGTAAGTGTTTGAACTTTATTGTGTAACGTTATTTTTGAATATTTTTTACATTTTATCTTGTTTTTGTTGTCAAATAGTGATTGTTGCCCGTAGGCTACATCAGACGATAAGTGCAAAATTTTGATGTATACCTAATAGACTGATTGTAATTTTTTTATATTTCAGGATGTCTCGTAAGCGACCCCTTGGTGACGCAGACATTAGTTTTGCGCTAAATGATGGTGCAAATGGCAAAAAGTGAAGATGGCCTTGATTTCGATGATGACAGCCTTGTTGATCGTGATTTTGTTCCTGAATTGAACGCATTCGAAGAGGAGGCTCCAGAGGTGGATATTGATGTCGAGTCCATAATAGAAGCTCTAGAAAACACTGATGAAACTCCTTCCTCTAGTACGGTAACGTCACACGAGAGTACTGCTGGACCTTCTCAACCTAAAAATCTAAGAACAGGTGATAAAACGAAACCAGCTAAATTGAAATTGCGCTGGAAGAAAAAGAATTTAGAGTTAAATGCAGGGCAGCTCATGTTTATGGGAAATAAGAATCTGGGCTCCGATCTTCTTGAATTAGATACTCCCGTACAGTTTTTTTTATACCTCTTTTCAAATGATCTTCAAGAAAATATCTGAAGAGACTAATTTGTATCAAGTGCAGAAAGATCCTAATAGCACTTTTCGAGTGTCTGAGGAGGATGTGAGGCAATTTATTGGTGTGGCTTGCCTAATGTCTCTTGTCCAATTGCCTAGAGTTACGAACCACTGGAGTCCTATTCGTGGAACCCCTCAGATGCAGGAAACCATGACGTTGAACAAACTTGAAAAAATTCGTCAAACTTTACATTTTAACGACAATAGCAAAGATCTCCTTAGAAGCAATCCTGATCATGATCGTATTTACAAATACGACCATTGGTGGACTCCTTGAATGAGAAATATGGTAAAGTTTCCATGGAAGAGCATCTTTGTGTGGACAGTCGGGCAAGACCAAATCGGCCACTGGCCACAATGGTCGGATAAAAAAATAAGATGTAAATTACCGAAATGTGTTGGTTTTACACATAATGTTTGCGAAAACTACGGGGTAGCCTTATGCTACACGAACACCAATGTAATTTAACGAAACGAACTTATGCCTCTGTAACGAAATGTAATTTCCGGCACAGAGGCATAAGACCTTAGGCCTCAGGAGTGGTAACGCATCTGCATTTTGACCTTGGTCTTTGTGTGGGTGTCTATAGGCTGCAGTCATCACTTAACATCAATGTGAACTGCATGCTTGTTTACCACTTCCATTATATAAAAAAAAAAAACCAAGAATTGCTTCAAAAATTTTCATCTCTCCTAACATGGTATTTTAAATATAGATTTTGGTCACTTACCTCAGTGTTGCCTAAAAGCAACACTCCCTATTTTTGTAATTTTCTTTCCAAATAATATAAAATAATTAAAACCTTGAAATACGTGTATTTTATTTTTTTGTTACTAACTCAAATTCACAAAATCAAATAAATCCCAGTTCTTGAGTGATAGAGGGTTAATACATGCATTACATGCATTTTTACTGGTGATAGAGCTCCAGTGACGGAGCTCGCGGGTGTAGGCACCGCCGCATTACCTAATATACTTGCCGCTAAATGGTAGTGTTCTGCACTATCGTGTTTCGGTCAGGAGGTATGGCCCTGTAATTCCCGGCACAGAGGCATAACACCTTAGGCCTCAGGAGCGGTAACGCATCTGCATTTTGACCTTGGTCTTTGAGTGGGTGTCTATAGGCTGCAGTCATCACTTAACATCAATGTGAACTGTACGCTTGTTTGCCTCTGCCTTTATAAGCTCTGCCTATGCATACGGGCAACACAGGTGCGAAGTTACGTTGCGTCTACAATTCCATCCCAACATTGTGACATTCGGCCAATCAAAATAAGAATAAAAAGCATTAAAAATAAACAGGTTACAGAACCTTGGGCAAGGACGAACGGACTAACGCCCAATTATTTCCGGTCGAATGTTCGGCGTTCTCCATTAATCGTTTCGTAGAAGCATCTCAGATGCCTGTTACCTGTGTTTCGTATTCTCGGAAATAGAGATAGTTCTTATTAGCTTCGCGAAACTTATTTAAAAATAATAATTAGAACTTTTTTGTTGAAAGAAATTATTTAGGAATTATTTCTTGATAATATTCTATTCTATAATAAGCTATAAAATGTTTTTATTTTATTGGACTTTCGTAATAACACATGAGAGTGAAATATTTTTTAAAGAAAAATGGATGAAAACTTAGTGGCAGTGTCAAACTAGGCCTCAGGATTGGTAACGCATCTGCATTTTGACCTTGGTCTTCATGTGGGTGTCTATAGGCTGCAGTCATCACTTGTTTGCCACGTCCATGGACACCCACACAAAGACGCAGGTCAAAATGCAGATGCGTTACCACTCCTGAGGCCTAAGGTGTTACGCCTCTGTGCCGGAAATTACAAGGCCATACATTACCACCTGACCGGAACACGATAGTGCTGAACACTACCATTTAGTGGCAAGTATATTAGGTAATGCGGTGGTGCCTACGCCCGCGAGCTTTGTAACTGGAGCACTACCAGTAAACTGCTTTAAAAAATCAACACAAATTTAACATACCCAACGATTCAATTCGTGGTCTATTGGTACAAGACATAGGCAATTTTATGTTTATTTATGAATCATTGGAAGTTATTTTCTTTTGTTAACAATTGTCGATAGTTCAACGACTCTATTGTTAATGAGTTTGCCCATCAGGTTAGATTTAAAAGAGCGTTTATTGAACTTTAGTTTAATTCATGCGCAATCATTATGTACCTTTGGCATGTTCTTTTTGCTGGTGATACAACAATCTTTATTTTTCCATCTTTGATTCTATCCTTATCGATATTATACCTACCTACATTTTTTTCATACAAGTTCTCAACCCCTGGTGTACTCCATGGACTTCCAGGACTTCCAGTCCTATTTGAAACAGATAGGGTGCTATTTTGGAAAACAGTGACGCAATTGAAAAGGGAATGGAATGAAAAATTGAACTTCGGGCGGAGAGCGAACCCGCGACCGCTGGATAACTTACCTAGCCGCTTCATCACTAACTACTCCTTCTCCAATTTGGGGCCGTGAACGACATCCATTCATAACTAATTAATATATATTATAGGTACAACGAATATTACACACTTTGCGTTTTATACAATACTAGCTGACTCGGCAAATTTTGTATTGCCTGAGAATGAAATAATGTGTCATAGGTTTGAAAGATACGGACTATTTGTATGGTAAAATAAAATTGTGGTTTTTACTGTTTCCCTTCAATTTCTTCATATTTTTTTACCTTTTAAACTTTCCATGGACTTCCAAAAATCATTCAAAACCAAAATTAGTTAAATCGGTATAGCTGTTCTCGAGTTTTAGCGAGACTAACGAACAGCAATTGATTTTGAATAGGTATATACAATAGGTATATCATGTCGCTGTACTCTGTACTGTTTATAATATAAATATAAAATTAAATTTTATTTTCGCAATAACACATGGGAGTAAATTGTTGAATATAAATGAAGGTTGCGGTAGCAAAATCTATTTATAATATAGTTTTAACTCTATTAAAAATAACTGGTGAAACCTACCCTTAGTATGTTAATGTTATCGCTCTGTTAAATTCTGTAACGTAGTACGTTTGACCTGACATTATTTCCATAGTGAAGTAAAAATGAACTGAAGCCTAGACGAGGTGTGGATTACAGAAAGTGTAAGGATTGGGCCTTTGTTTTTTATCACACTGGAAATAGTAGCCCACCTTGATGCCACATTGTAATACCACGTATTACTTTTATTGTTTTTCGCGAGATATTGGCAGTACTGAGAAAACATCATAATTTTTTATCATGTAATGGCAACGTTTTGTGAGCCGTGCTCGCTTCAGATGCCGAGTCTATATCTCAAAATTCACCGGCGAAGACCATTTTCAGCGTTCAATTTAAATATAAAAAAAATAGATAGAGTTTCGGAAGTTAAGACTTTTTAATTGGAACTTTCCTCCTATTTCAGTGTCTTTTGTCTAAATATCTTATTTCTATATATATAGTTTTAAAAATAAATTTCTAAACAACTTTTTTGTTTTATCTTTTTTTTTTGTTTAATTTGCAATTTGTCTCAGTGACTGCTGAGATAATGAGAGCTGAGAAGTGGAAGTTTGCTGCAACGCTCTGGTTTTGGATTCAGCGCCAGGTCCGGCAATAAAAGCAATTAAGGATCTCAAAAAAAAAAAAATTGACATATTATATTAAATAGTTTTGCTGTTATTTAAGAAAATATACGAAAATTTCCCTTTGGCAGATAAGTGTTTGTAAGCGCATAATTTCCGAACGACTTCACCAAAATGGATTTTTTTTTGTATTCGTTATGGTCAGGATAAGGTTTTTACAAAAAAAAAGAATAATAGAAAAAAAAAACAAAATCTCCGATGGCGGTATGAAGTCAAGTAAAGAAAGCACGCTTATTAAAATACTTTAAACTGTAAGCTGCAAAATAAACACACTTAATAAAATACAGTTCTTACACTGATGCCGACCGACAAAAAATGCAATAACATGAGTATGTAAGTATAAATTTAACCGTAGCGTGGGTAAACCAGTCAGACATGACAAAATGACCAGCCCACGGCTAGCGGAGTTCAGAACCTGAATACCTAATGAAATTGAAATTTCCTACCGTTTTAGGTGCATGATAATAATTATTTAGAAGATGATTATATTTTTGAAATGTAAAAAATGAGTAGGTAACTGCAAAGTAAAAATATGATCAAGTTGATTTAAAAATAAGTCAATTTAGGTACAATATGACCAGTTTTACTGATGGTAAAATAGGAAATATCTCCATGGAGTGATAAGGGCTATAATGACCATATTTAATATAAGGTTTCATTTCCAAACCAAATGATTTATCTAATATCATCCTCATGACGAGAATCTCGTGAAAGCTAAGAAGGATGAAGAGTTTAAATATCTGGACCTAGCTCACCAGATTGTTAGCATGTCATTGTGGCATGTAGATACGGCGATCATTGTTCCGATGTGGTTCCGAGACGTTTTGGTCAAAGGCCTTATTGTTAAGAGAGTCAGACGAACAACATCTTAAGAGACTCGCGTTGACGGCTGGGTCAAGGGCTTGATGCAGAAGGCTGTACACCTCGATACGGCACGATAGTGAGGAGGTTCCTTTCTCTGCGTCCCTAAGCATCGGCAGCTTGGATCCTGTTCCCGCTGCCGCCGCTTTTTTATACATACATTTGTAATTATATTAACTTATATACTTATGTAAAAATATCAAATAAGTTGAAGATTAAATGGGAGAAATAAGAGGGTAGAGGAGCGACACTACCCATTCGAGTTCCTCTGAGGAAACTGGATTACGCCTCGTCTGCCGTACAACTAGACCGAGCACCAGGTCCCTCACCTCTGGCTTGCCTTCATTGACCGGTCAGAGTGGAGTGCTAAACGAGCGCATTTGCAGAAATCTAGATAATAGGCTGTTATCTATACTTCTGTAAGAGCTATGCTATGGATTTAACTGTCTACTGCCATGGTAACGGGGCAGCCCGTTTCAAGCTTGAGTCCGATCTCTCGCGATGGTGCAACTGAGGCCGCACTTCCCGATACCCTTTTCACACCAGTGTTGCCCCTCATCCACCATCGGGTTGGCTTTTTGGGGAGCCTAGGAGAGGCGAGAAACCACCTTCCTTAGTTAAGACCCTCGGAATGGTCTTTATGTATTCTATCCATGCATTCTCAAGCCTAACAAAGGTCAAGGGTGTGAATACCTTGCTGCCGAGATACCGAATAAAAAAGATATTGAAGCTAGTGGCTTAATTTTTAATTATATGTACGTAGTAGAATCAATGTCTTAAGGCATTTTTATTTATATATCTATTTATTTAATACCTTTAAACGAGCAATTCTTGTATATATGTATATATAGAATCAAGATCTCGGAAACGGCTCCAAACGATTTTCTTGAAACTTACAGATTAGGGGTTTTTCGGGTCAAGAAATCGATTTATTTAGGTTCCAGGTCCAAGAAAAGCTCGGTTCCAAGTTAATAATAAATTTTCTTCATAACCGACGACTAACGCCATCTATTGATGAATAGAAGAACCATTAGTCTACTAACGTTAGTCGTATTTTTAGCAAAGAAGAAGTGTTTGATTTGAGGTTAGACCAAAAAAATCAATTGTTTTTATTCACATTTCTTCAGTATGCAATTCATACTAAATATAATTTTCAAAAATCGCTACGGAGCGAAGCTCGGTCAACCAGGTACTGTAACTTTAATGCACAAAAGAAGGGACTGTACATAAGGCGGACTTAATGCATCTATGGCATTTTTGTGTAACCAATACACGCGATCAGTGAAAAAATGTATGGACCTCCGGCCATGTATTGTACACAATATCATTAACAAGCAAAATCAATATAAAAACGTTTTTTACTGCATATATTCACTTATTTAGCTTTGTTTGCAGTTACAAAACATTATTTGCAGTTAGAATTGCAACTCAAAACCAAGATGGCGAATATGGCGGGCGATGTCATTTTGACAAATTCCACTAATATTCATATTGAAAATGATAAAATCGTTTGAAGTAAATGTGGTTGTAACTCTAAAATAATTCTTGAATAAATTAATTGTATTTTTTTCGGATTCTTCTTTAATTTACCCATTTTTTCAGGTACTGTACGTACCAGAGCCGAGCTCGCAACATCTCCTTTACTGATTTTCATAGGTACTTATGTTACTTATTACTTACAGGGGTTCACCTCTGCTTGGGATTAGATAGGTATTTATTTTTAATAGTTCAGATTGTAGAATTAGTAATGAGATCTATAGACATTTTTCTTTTAAGAGCCTTAAAATACTAATGGAAAAATAAACATATGTCGTCGGCTATGGATGGATGTCTGTCGGAAGATATCAATTTACTTCCTCAAGGAAACGCGCGGTCGGCGGTTTTGTACTGTGAGGCTTCTTAATGAAATTCCATTATCCGTGATATCAAATGTCATCTGCCTTGGTATTATGACGGCCCCGTTAGTCCGTTGTGAGACGACTGTTTGATTCGAAGCGTCGCGGGTTCGATCCCTGCACCGGGACAAATATTTGTATGGCCTAATATTTGTTTCGGGTCAGGGTGTTTGTGTATGTGTTGTGTGGGTGCAACGGTACCCACGATACAGGTTTATACCTAGTGTGGGGCTGTGAGTATAAGCGTATTTATTTACCGTCAATAACCCTTTAAAATGGATATTATCTACTGGCATCTACTAATAATGATTTAAAAAATAACCTTTCACAAATATCTACAGTACTCAACAATATTCAATCTAAGGTTTGGACAAAAGAGCAACACGCTGAGTTTGTTGGGTAGTGGAGTTCTTCTCAGTAGTGCCTGCACTTGGAACTCTGCTAAGTGAATGACTATGATTATGACGAACAGATTTTTCATTTTCTTCTATGAAGGAATTGAAAAATTTGATGATTCACGTATCGGTTAAATATTATTATTTAATTGGTATTTATACCTATCGGATTATTATTATAAGTCATTCCCTCTAGGTAGCAAACCCGACAATGCAAAAGTGTCCTTGTAGACCAATTTGATATACATAATTGATTTGAATTTTGAATTTTGAATAAATATTGCACATCGAGCTTAGGAAGGAGACTTCGGATTATTTCGGGTCTGTAGAGCGTTATCTCTTTCGCATCGTACCTATTTGACGTTTGTCGACCATTTTGATCAAGTTTTGACCAATACCGGACTGTCAGTGCTTACGTAGACAGTGTGCAGCAGAGATAACGCTACGCTACTACGAAGTCGAAACGAGCCGATCGTCTCTTTTGTAGGCTCGATGTGCAATATTAATTGTTAAGTACTGTACCTTTATTACGTATCGTATACATAGCAACGAAGACCAATAGTTAAACTAAGTATCTACTATTTAATAATAATAATAATGGCAACCCATTTTATGTCCCACCGCTGGGCACGAGTCTCTCCCCTTTTTGAGGGGAGGCCAGGAGCTTACTCCAACCGACCGCGCCCATAGTGCTTAACCGAGTAGATCGCTTACGATCTACACCAGCCGCTGGGCCATGCGCGCTTCAATCTACTATTTACTTCAATGTTAAATCATTGAAGTTATATAATATAGGTAACTGTATTTTTTTACAATGTGAACATGCACAAGGCAATGAAGCCTTACTATTGCATGAAAGGTTACAGCTGTTATACAAAGGCACAAATGGTTACATTACGTTCTATTCACCTTGCATATTGCATATTAAATAAGAAGGGTTAAATTTTGTTGACAGTATCAACCACATTTATTTAGAAGTCGCCAGTTGTTTTTTGTAATTGAATATGAATTCATCATGGCAAGTTCCATATTTAGTAAGATTGATTGGTAGCAGCTTTGATTTGGTCGGCCCAGCGCATAGGAGGTCTACCATATCTTCTTCTACCGTAAAAAAATCCTTGGACGGTCAAGCGTTCTATGGAGTGTTCACACCGTCTCGAAAAGTGTCCGAAAAACGTAAGAATTCGTGACTGAACCACGGAGGATAGACGCTGCTTGATATCGAGTTCTTGAAGTATGGATGCGTTAGTTCTGAATTGAGTCCACGATATTCCAAGCATCTTTCGCCAGCACCACATTTCCAGTGCATTTATCCTCCTTTTTTAGGGTTCCGTACCTTAAATGGAAAAAAGGAACCCTTATAGGATCACTCGTGCGTCTGTCTATCTGTCTGTCTGTCCGTCTGTCACAGCCAATTTGCTCCGAAAATTCTCGACCGATTGAGTTGAAATTTGATGAATATATGTAAATTGGTGACCCAAAGATGAACACGTCAACTAAAATAATAAATTTTAAACAGTGGGGCACCTTCGGGGGGTAAATCAGAAAATTAAAAAAAAAACTAAACTGTCAAAGAGAAGACAAAGTAAAGTGTGACATATCGCGGGACATATCAAATGAAAGAGGTTGTTGTCAGCATCTCAGATATATTTTTTTTATAATTTTTGCATAAACAAATTTGAAGTTATTTAAGAAAAATGACGAAATTTGACCATTCCCCTCGACCTCCCCTTTGACCAATCACCCCGCCCCTCTATCTCCGAAACTACTGAACTTAAAATTTTGATAAAAATGTGGAAAATAGTTCTTTGCCTATAGATTACTGGAAAACCTTTAAGTTTGAGTATTCAAATTAAATCGAAAATTCTTAATAATATAACCCCCCCCTACCGGTACCACCGTAACCGCTATGTCCCTGCGTTTTAAACTGTAATATTTTCGAAAATATTTATTTAAATTACGGAACCCTCACCACGCGAGTCGAACTCGCACTTGTCCGGTTTTTCACTTTCTCTCAGCGTCCACGTTTCAGCTGCGTAGAAAAATATGGGAAACACTAACGCTCTCACCACCCGGATTTTCGTGGCTTTTGTAATGCTTTATTGCTATATATTTGCTTTTCGCTGATATAACTTTTTTAATATAATAATATAATGGCAACCCATTATACGTCCCCCCACTGCTGGGCACGAGTCTCTCCCCTTTTTGGGGGGAGGCCTGGAGCTTACTCCACCACGCTGCTCCAATGCGGATTGGTGGAGGTGGGTGGGTTAGTGGCCAACCCGCTGTCGGATGTTTTCAAACCGCCCATAAGGCCTCCGACAAGGTTTAACGACTGCTATCTATCAATAGCAACCGGGACCGACGGCTTAACGTGCCCTCCGAAGCACGGAAACGCGCATTTAATTTGCCACTAGCGGTCACCCATCACACTACCCGACCGCGCCCGTAGTGCTTAACCGAGCAGATCGCTTACGATCTACACCAGCCGCTGGGCCATGCGCGCTTTTTTTAATGAAGTGGTTAAAATATACTTTATTGAAAATTAATTATCTACATAGTTGTTACAGATCTAACTTACCTAACCTAAGTATGTATACTTCCATCATTGACCACCACATAACATAGATAACTCGCATTGATTAAGTTATTAGAATCATGAATGCATGGTACCTATTTGTTGAAAATTTCAAGATTTTTACATAAAGCTAAAGCCGAACAAAAATGCGAATCAGGCGCACGCCTCACCCGTTACAATAACATTCCATTTGTTCATTTATTTTTTGCCCCATCCCAGATCGCTAGAGCCCGAAATATGTTCATCTCTCCTTTTCTAAGGGTGAGATTCACTGACCGCACTACGACTTTACTTTTAGCAAAGTACGCTTAGGTGCTGTCGAAAACCATACTGTACTGACAGTTCTTTAGGTTGAGAAATCGATGGTTCTAAGGGCGAGATTCACAGACCGCACTACGACTTTACTTTCGAGCAAAGTACGCTTCGAACTGTCAAAACCCATACATTTCTGTCAGTTCTAAGCATACTTTGCTCAAAGTAAAGTCGTAGTGCGGTCTGTGAATCTCACCCTAATTGTGTAGTTTGCTTGGACTAACCTATTTCATTTTAATATACCTACATAGGTACTTAGATATTTTTTAATGTAAAGAAGGTGGCAAACAAGCGTGCATAATGTGTAGATAGAGTTATTACGAGCCATACATTACCATCTAACCGGAACACGATAGTGCTGAATACTACCACTTGGCGGAAGATAGGTAGATCAGGTAATGCGGTGATGTAGGTACCTACCTTTTTTATTTTTTCTGTGCAAATGTTGCCATGATCCGTTCAAATCAATCGGTCCAGTAGTTTTTAAGCAAATTGTCTGACACACAGTGTGAGATTCACAGACCGCACTACGACTTTGAGCAAAGTACCTGTGCTTAGAACTGTCATTAGTACAGTGTATGGGTTTTGAGCCGCTGTCTTTCGTAGTGCTGTCTGTGAATCTCACCCTAAGATATACCTACGAGGGTTTTTTTTTCTGCACCCCAAAAGAAAATAAGAGCTCCGTTTTTTTCTTTAGATGTGCAGGAAACCCAAAAATACAGTAGGTATTTTGTTTATAAGCGATCCACATTTAATTTACGATTTCCAACTTTAATACAATAAAGAGCTAAGTTAATGACGGCACTAAGTGCTGTTTAATGTCTATAGATACTTTTGGCGAGGATACAGCTCACACGGTTTTATGATGTTTTTTATTGCTAAAAGTTGCCTACTTTAGGGAGATGGTCATAAATATCCCCATTTACTACAATCTTCTTAAAGTACTTATAACACGCACTCCACGAGTGGATAAGGTAGGTACGTAAATTAAATTAAAGTTTTTTGTTGGAGGAAAGTAGAACGTACTGATAGTAATTGTACAACACACCGACTTTTTGTAGGACGTGTGCGTTGATGAACACAGTCGCAAAATATTTAAAAAAAAAAGAAAAGAAATTATGTAATGGAATGTCGACAAAGTGTGAAATAGTTACAAGTTTTCAAATGAGCAAGGCAAAGTTTATTCATTAGCATTGTATGCATCCTTGAATGGACGAGCGCGCAGGTAGATGCGTCCAAGTGTCTCGCAATATTATGTACCTACACGTTGATTTATTAGGTAGGTAATTAAAATTGACCACCTTTGATATTATGACGAATGTTATGATACGTTTAATTGTTTAAAATAAGTTTTATAACGAAAAAAGTTAATGTTGATATTCTTTAATAATTTAAATAGTAGGTAGGTAAGTAAATTTTTCTAACTTCTATAGGTTATAATAGGTATATAATTTAAATAGGTTACCTACTGCATTCCCCAAAATAATGTAACTTCACGTCTGTAATCACCGAAGGGGAAGGCAGAGGTAAATGCATGCATTCAAGCATACATGCAAACACCCATGATTCGCCCAAAATAAAAATTCTTCAATATCATATCTACATAGCCTATTCGTGCAGTTTTAAAATATCGAAGGATAGGACAGTAATGATAGACTGTAAGACTCAATGTCAGATAACATTGTAAACGTGCCATTTATAAAAAATAATCTTTAACAATGGCGCCAAACCGTTCCCGCCATTTCGCTACACGCACAAGAACCACGAAAATAAAATCTTACGAGTGGAAAGGAATGTTCAGTATACCTTCTTATATAAATGTACGTACCTGTTACTTGGAATTCTGTAGATACGTATAGTAAAACTGGTTCTGTCAGCTGACAAAACTGAATTAAAATGGCGGCAGCGTTACGAGGCACGGACGCACACTGATAAGCTAATCGGGCTGTAGTGTATTTAAATTGTATTGTTGTTTAGTTAGATCTTGATTATGTATGTGTTAATTATTGATATGTTAATAAAGATTGCGATGATGACTTTGTGTATTTTGGTGAGATTCTAGACCTTTATATGAGATTTATTATATCCCCATAATCTCTTAAGAATAGGTGCATGAAGAAATACCTAGATTATAGAGATTGTGTTGTTTGATTGGTATGCCTACATAGTTGTGACACAGTATAATAATAAATAATAATAATGGCAACCCATTATACGTCCCACTGCTGGGCACGAGTCTCTCCCCTTTTTGGGGGGAGGCCTGGAGCTTACTCCACCACGCTGCTCCAATGCGGATTGGTGGAGGTGGGTGGGTTAGTGGCCAGCCCGCTGTCGGATGTTTTCAAACCGCCCATAAGGCCTCCGACAAGGTTTAACGACTGCTATCTATCGATAGCAACCGGAACCGACGGCTTAACGTGCCCTCCGAAGCACGGAAACGCGCATTTAATTTGCCACTAGCGGTCACCCATCACACTACCCGACCGCGCCCGTAGTGCTTAACCGAGCAGATCGCTTACGATCTACACCAGCCGCTGGGCCATGCGCGCTTCGCGAAAATCTACTGTGGTTGTGATGTACCTACTTTAATCCATTTATTTATTCACCTCTATTTAGGGACATAAACTACCTACCTCGTTACTGGTGGTAGAGCTCCAGTGATGGAGCTCGCGGGCGTAGGCACCACCGCATCATCGAATTTACTTGCCGCTAAATGGTAGTGTTCAGCACTATCGTGTTTCGGTCAGGTGGTAATGTACGGCCCTGTAATTTCCGGCACAGAGACATAACACCTTAGGCCTCAGGAGTGGTAACGCATCTGCATATTGACCTTGGTCTTCGTGTGGGTGTCTATAGGCTGCAGTCATCACTTAACATCAATATGAACTGCAAAATTGTTTGCCACTTCCATTACAATAAAAAAACTACTTATCCTATTTATTTACCAAAAAAGTCAAAGTGCGAGTTGGACTTGTCTACGAAGGGTTTCCTACTATTTTCAGTGGTGGTAGAGCTACAATGACGCTCGCGGGCGTCGGCACCATCTGCCTCCAAATAGCAGTGTTCAGCACTATCGTCATATCGTGTTCCGGTTAGATGGTAGGTACCGTACCTAATGTATGGCCCCGTAACATCTATCACAGAGACATACCTACTTACCTACTTAATAACTAAGGTCTCCGAGAACTCAGGTCATGAATAATTATTCTCTTATCCCAGCATAAAATTATCTCAGGCACTCAAAAGTTGATTAAATGCTGCTGTTTTAGTCATAGGATTTTTATGATAAATTAGTGTTTTAGTATTGAATTGATTTTAAATAGCTAGGTAGTCTAAATAGGTAGGCATGAATCTAGTCTTTAGACAGACGCTAGATAGTGTCCGTCGAAATTTAAGCGGTTTTTGTAATAAAAGTCTAGCAACAATTTTTTATATCCGTCAACCCATCTGCAATTATAAGTGTAGATAGGTACCTATATTCCGTAGTGTAATGGATGGCTTACTTTGCTCGAAATCAAGGTGCAGATAGTGCAAACTCTACCTAGTGGTAGAGGCTAGTTAGTATACTTTTTTAAGGTTCCGTACCTTAAAAGGAAAAAAGGAACCCTTATAGGATCACTCGTGCGTCTGTCTGACTGTCTGTCTGTCTGTCGGTCTGTCCGTCTGTCACAGCCAATTTGCTCCGAAACTACTCGACCGATTGAGTTAAAATTTGATGAATATATGTAAATTGGTGACCCAAAGATGAACACGTCAAGTAAAATAATAAATTTTAAACACGGGGGGCCACTTTCGAGGGGTAAATCAGAAAATTAAAAAAAATAATTCGTAAACTGTGTCGTGTGACATATCAAGGTTGTCAGCATCTCAGATATATTTTTTTTATAATTTTTGCATAAACAAATTTGAAGTTATTTAAGAAAAACGACGAAAATTGACCATTCTCCCCCCTATCTCCGAAAGTACTGAACTTAAAATTTTGAAAAAAATATGGAAAATAGTTCTTTGCCTATAGATTACTGGAAAACCTATAAGAAGTTTGAGTATTCAAATTAAATGGAAAATTCTTAATAATATTACCCCCTGCCGGTACCACCGTAACCGCTATGTCCTTGCATTTTAAATCTGTAATATTTTCGAAAATATTTATTTAAATTACGGAACCCTCACCACGCGAGTCGAACTCGCACTTATTCGGTTTTCTACATATATTTTCACGCCAAGTCCCTTACGTGGTAGGCAGTGAGTGTGGAGTAAAGTGTTTGTTATTTCATCTATTTAGTAAATAGGTAGATGAATATTGTAAGGAAGGAAGATAAATTAATATTTACTTACAGTTGAGACAGAGAATATGTAATAATAGGTACTACGCTGAGATATGATTATGGTAGGTAGGTACGTACTCCTATGTGCCATTCAGACGTACCTACTTAGAACTTAACTTTTTAGTATCTGAGCCCTATAGTTTTCATTTTTTTATGTAATGGAAGTGGTAAACAATCATGCAGTTCACATTGATGTTAAGTGATGACTGCAGCCTATAGACACCCACACAAAGACCAAGGTCAAAATGCAGATGCGTGTCCACTCCTGAGGCCTAAGGTGTTAGGCCTTAGGCCTCTATGTCGGATATTACAGGGCCGTACATTACCACCTGACCGGAACACGATAGTGCTGCACATTACTATTTAGCGGCAAGTATATTAGGTAATGCGGTGGAGCCTACACCCGCGAGCTCCGTCACTGGAGCTCTACCACCAGCAATTTTTTTTTTCTATGAATATCTATAATACATTAAAGTTAGTTTGTGAAAATAAAAAAATGTACCTATCTTGGTTATGTAGGTACTCGGGTATTCACGTATAAATGGTACCCTGCCAACACCCCTTTTTTACGTAGTTTGGTCGATACGTATCCTCATCAGACAAGGGTATATTTTTTCATGACCCTCTTACTCGGGCCAACGGTCTGGAATGTTCCGTGTTTATGAGTCAATTAGATACATTCAAACTTGAAGAAAGAACATTTAACCTCTTCTTTAGTATTATTTTAAATGTGAAATGAAATAGGTATGTAGAATACAACTTATCGCCTATTCCTTTTAAATTACAGAAAGTTTTTTTGCGTTAATATTTATGTAGGTTAATACCTACATTATTTCTCCCAAAAGATAAAAAAAGGGCTGTATCTATTTATATTTACCTATTGGATCGTATACAAATTTTGGAGCTCATCAATATCATCCTAATTTAAGAGACATCCATTGCTAGGTATTTGCCTGGAATAGATAAAATGGCTAAATGTCTGTGCTAATTCCTAATGATTATGGGGGTTATGGGGATTATGGGGTTTATGGGGGTTATCGCCGCGTTTGACTTGCGGATGGCCTATCCTACTACCGCCTACCTTGCATTTACTACCGCCCTGGAAATGTAAGCCTGCTTATCAAAAAAATCTGTTTTCCTATCGAAAGAAAAAAATCTCCTCCATAAATTGGCGGTGGAGTCATCGCGTCTTGAGGACACCTTGACATCATACTATAATCCTAACTAGTAGCAAGTTATTCAACAATGTCGTGACTGACCCTAAAATGATTCTTCTTAAACAAGATCTAACTAAACAACAATACAATTTAAATACACTACAGCCCGATTGACCGAAACACGATAGTGCTGAACACTACCATTTAGCGGCAAGTAAATTCGATGATGCGGTGGTGCCAACGCCCGCGAGCTCCATCACTGGAGCTCTACCACCAGTAACTCCCCCTAAAACGTATTATTTGATGGATGTAGGGAATCGTAAGTAGAGTTAACCGTCGCAAAGCAGGGTTAGGAGTTTTGGAATTTATTTAACGCCCTTTAAGTAGGTAAGAAAGTTCTGTAAACATTCAAGCCTGTTTCTTTTTTGTACATATACCTAAATGGTCTGGCTGTTATCACATAAAATCTAATATGCATCAACATTATTTCGCTACCATTATCTTTGGAAATCTAACTACCTACGTACTTCGGTAGCTTAGGGGTACAGCTGCTGGACTGGTTATCCTGAGGTCACGGGTTCAATTTCTGCCTGATGTCAAATGTTTCTTCCCATTTTTTTTTAAATAGAAATTAAAGAAAATATTAACTCGCATGAGTTATTGCGAAAAATAAAAATATTACAACTATGTACTAGTACGAGTATGTAGAGATTATATGGTACATATCCTACATACATGTATGGTACATATACACAAATTCACCACTTTGGTATTCATGGGATGCAGCTACAAATTCTGAAAGTGTTCCATCCCAAATATAATTGAAAAATCACTTATTATCTTCGGTGATCGAACTCGGTACCTCAGTGGCCTACTGAGTTACCTACTACCACGAAACCATCGAGACAGTTCCCACATTAAAATACGTTGCTAATAACCGTGTTCCCCATGCAACGATGCGTGACGCACCGTTTGGATGCAACTGGTAAAACCGTTGCATTTTCAACCGTGCCAAAGGTCGATGTAGGGGTATACTGTATACCCCTACCCCCGACCCTTCACCCATATGTATACCGTAATTATGTTTATGTGGGTGAAGGGTAGATGGCGAAGGGGTTGTAATAAACAAATGGAGTAAACAACACGATATGGAGCAGCTAACATGATTTTTTGGGACATTGACTATACGTGTTTAGATTTCAGTCCATACTGATCCTTAAGTAATTTTACTGGTGGTAGAGCTCCAGTGACGGAGCTCGCGGGCGTAGGCACCACCGCATTACTTAATATACTTGCCGCTAAATGGTAGTATTCAACACTATCGTGTTCCGGTCAGGTGGTAATGTACGGCCCTGTAATTTCCGGCACAGAGGCATAAGACCTTAGGCCTCAGGAGTGGTAACGCATCTGCATTTTGACCTTGGTCTTTGTGTGGGTGTCTATAGGCTGCAGTCATCACTTAACATCAATGTGAACTGCATGCTTGTTTACCACTTCCATTACATTAAAAAAAAAAAAAGTACCTACCTAATCTGGACGTGTGTATCGACAGCGGATTTGGTCTTGGTTTGGTTGACGGAGTTAGTCCGCCGGGCCGACTCCGGTCGTGTGACGTGTGAAGCGACACCGGATACGCTACGCCGGACAGAATCCGGTCATGTGTTAGTTGTGTTACTACTATTAGAACGGTCAAAACTCATTCTTTTCTGACCGTTATAAGCATACCTGCTTTGGTCTGTGAATCTCACCCTTAGTCTCAGGCAACTGTTAGATCGATTTTAGTTGCCATCCAAGAAAAAGTTGATTAAGTAAAAGGCATTTCTCATCGCAAAAAGGGTTTAATATCCTCTGTCGATTATGCTGTGATGACGAAGGAACTTTAATCGGATAAAACATTGTGAACTGTGATAAGCAGTTTCAGGCGAAGTCTCCTTCCTGGGGTCGATGTGCAGTTTTTTTTAATGTAATGGAAGTAGCAAACAAGCATGCAGTTCACATTGATGTTAAGTGATGACTGCAACCCAAAAAAAGACCAAGGTCAAAATACAGATGCAATATTTCTTGTTGGATACTGTAAGTTAAATTACATACAGTGCTCAACAATAAATGTTGCACATCGAGCTTAGGAAGGAGACTTCGGGTTATTTCGGGTCTGTAGAGCGTTATCTCTTTCGCACCGTACCTATTTGACGTTTGTCGACCATTTTGATCAAGTTTTGACCAATACCGGACTGTCAGTGCTTACGTAGGCAGTGTGCAGCAGAGATAACGCTCTACGAAGTCGAAAGGAGCCGATCGTCTCTTTCGTAGGCTCGATGTGCAATATTAATTGATGTGTACTGTACTTAATAGGGTGTCACGAGTTGTGACACCCTATTCAAGTTGTGACTCACAACTGTCACACTATTTAATAATAGTTAACGTTATGAAGTTGCAAATAAACATCAGTTCAATTAAAAAAATATTTCAATGAAGATGCGTTGCCACTCTTGAGGACTAAGATCTTTTGCCTCTGTGATAGATATTACGGGGTTATACATTACCATCTTTTGGCGGCAGACAGATTAGGTAATGCGGTGGTGCCTACACCGAGCTTCATCACTGGAGGTCTAAAACCACATCTGTAAAAGTATTGCGATAAAATTGTATTTGTATTCGTGCACGATATAGATATAGTCCCTTCACTTGCAGACTCTATCCTCGAGAACCTACTCTTTCGCGGACGAGCTAACTAGCTGAATAGGGTTGTCCCTAATTTGAAAGATTAAAAATATCTAAGAAATAAAGTCGTAGTTTCTTTTTTTGTTATTTTAATTAAAATTTTGACAAATGCAAACCGTGCGTACGTACTTTCGGACATTTATTTGATTAGTGGTCGAGTTTCTTTTATGTTAACCAAATATTTAAGGGACTCCTTACATAAACCTCGTTAAACTTGTTTTATGTAAGTACATCTACTGTTTATATGTACGTATGCATATGCATTTATCTTCACGCCACGTCCCTACGGGGTAGGCAGAGAGTGTAAAGCGCCAGATATCCTAATCCTGACACATCTCCCGAGTTTCTTCTACATGCCTACATCATCCTCTTCATACATGCACGTCGATTCCTAAGACTTTTGATCCCACTCTCAGACAGTCCTCGACCTACTTGGTCAAGGCTTTACTTTATGTATTCGTCCGCATATTGATTAATGTTTTTGTATAAAGTTGTGATCTACATGAATAACTACTAACGCTAATGCCACTAGGTAGATCTCCTGTGACGGTAACGTGGGCGTCGGCACCACCGCATTAGTTGTAGTTTCTGAATATTTCTGATAGTTTATTTACGAAATCAGTTACAATTGCAGATGGAAACATATTAACCGATGGTTGCAATTTTTAATGCCATACTTACGCAAACTTAAATAGCTACTTACACAACAAAAAATATTTGCTTAATTATTAAATGCATCACTAAAGTCTAATGACAATATTCATTTTAATATTTTATGTTGTCCCATATTTCATAATATTAATGAGACCTAAACATTATTAGACACAACGTTGCAAGACTCATTTCTATTTGTATATAACTTTGACGAATAAGTTTTTCTTTTTCTTCATTTATCATCATTGAAGGAATTGAAAACTTTGTGTTTATGATATTTTAACTAAAGTACCTACTTTAAATTCTAATTTTAATTTATTATTAATATATGTATGTTTTATTCACTCTAGGTAATTTATGATTTCTTGACGTTTTGAAAGTATCTGTAAAGATCTTTTCGAAATGAAAATATTTTCTTTCTTCTGTTTTTCTTGAGAAAATCCAGTTTCATGAACCTAAACTTTAGTAAAATCTTATAAAATAACCCAGTAAAAATAATTTTCGACAATGACATTGGCAGCCCTATCGTACTTACTCGAGAAACAGGTGGCTGATCCGTTAAGACCCACAAACAAGTTCTGATGCATTCCACTTGTTTTAGCTATTGATTAGTTTAAAAGACCATTTTATTATGCGCGGGTTTCTGTTTATGGGTTCTACAACCATAAAATGAAATACATAAGTCTTTTGAAATACGTATTTTGATACCTACTTCATGAACAGTATTTTTTTGTTTTGTAATATAGGTACCGTTCCTACTTAAAATAAAATACATACAATAATCAGATGGTTATGTAATGAAAGAAAAATAGAAAAGAGGTTTGCATAAATGCAGATTTAAGTACTGGAACTGGAAGCATTCCCTATTTTATAAATATTACTTCACGCCTGTAATCCCCGAAGGTGTAGGCAGTTGTTAATGGAATTCAAGCATACATAAAGTCGAGAGTAGGCCCTTTATTGTACAATAAGGATGTATCGGCACATAATAGACAATTGTAATAGATTTTTTTTCTCTCTTTTCAGGTCAAATAAATATTTGCAGAAGTCTGCAATAACGAGGGTGTGTGCAGTCGGAGGGTTTTTCATCTCGATACCGGTGTTTTTAACAGGT
This sequence comes from Macrosoma leucophasiata, assembly GCA_036365455.1. Classification (NCBI taxonomy): domain Eukaryota; kingdom Metazoa; phylum Arthropoda; class Insecta; order Lepidoptera; family Hedylidae; genus Macrosoma; species Macrosoma leucophasiata. Next base: position 17,475,743 of record JAWQUS010000021.1, read on the forward strand.
AATAGGTACTTCATTTTCTATAGGTATCATAAAAATGGCCAACAGTGTGTCACATTATAGGTAGGTGATTGAATACCTAATGCAGCCCATAGACATCTACAATAATCTACATAATATACTTAATATATAAAATGAGAACAATTGCATTGCCAATCCTGAAGGTTTGCTCTTATGGCAGAAATGACGGGCTCGTACATTATCATCTAAAAGTAACACGATACCGCTGAAAAAAAGTACGTTTGTTGTATGGGAGCCCCCACCTTAAATATTTATTTTATTCTTTTTCTATATATTGTTATAGCGGCTACAGAAAAACATGACCTGTGAACATTTCAACGTTTAAGCTTTCACGATACAGCCTGATGTTTTTACGCTTTGGGTACGGAAGTTCCGTACTGAAACTACCACCGGTGACTACCGACCGGTTATTTTATTATTTTGGAAAGCAGACAGTGAAAATATAACTGCATACAAATATAATAGTTTAACTATTCACCATTTAGGAGCTTTCGCTTATAACATCTGACATAATGATAATAAAGGAATCTCAATCCTTGAGACGATCATAGTTCACGTTTTTCAATACTAAATGGGATCTTAATACCGTCTGGGACTGAGAACCTGAAACTACTTCTGCCTACATAAGATTCATCGTACCTTTTCCACATTTACAGGTATAATACTCTACACATTCATCCAGTTCCACTCGACGCCTGCGATCGTGACGTCAGTCTTCATTGGCGTTGGCATCATATTCTGCGGATGTGCGATGGTCCATAACGTGTTTGTATGGCAGAAAGAAAAGACCAACTTAGTCAAAGCGTTTCGGACCCAAGATCACAACACTACGAACGCTACAGCCAATCTGAACGCGTCCAATGGCGTTTTGGTGGGCAACGGACATTTGAATAATACTGGAAATTTGAGTTTTCACAGTATGAGTGCACCGTATACTCATCCCATTACTCTGTTGCAGCAAGGAGGGCCTTATATTATTAGGTGAGTGAAAAAAATACCTATGGTGAGATTCACAGACCGCACTACGACTTTACTTTGTGCAAAGTATGCTTAGAACTGTCAGAAATGTATGGATTTTGAGAGTTCGAAGCGTACTTTGCTCAAAGTAAAGTCGTAGTGCGGTCTGTGAATCTCGCACTAATGGTGAAATTCACAGACCGCACTACGACTTTACTTTGAGCAAAGTATGCTCAGAACTGTCAGAAATGTACGGGTTTTGACAGTTCGAAGCGTACTTTGCTAGAAAGTAAAGTCGTAGTGCGGTCTGTGAATCTCACCATTAGTGTTAGCAGGCATCGAACGCCGGTTCCCTCCCAGAGTTGAAGAGTAAATTGCGTTCTTTTCCTTATGTAACCATGATGGCAACAAGCATGCCGTTCACGTAGATGTATTAATAGAGATGACTGCAGTTTATAGACATCTACACAAAAACCAAAGGTGAAAATGCAGATGCGTTGTCACCCCTGAGATCTAAGTTGTTGCCATTTTTAAGGCCATACATTACCACCGAACCGGAACAGGGTGCTCAATACCTTCCACCACCCACCTTCTGATAGTACACGACCTCAAGTCCTCCAACCTCCTTGACCTACCTTTGGTCACACACACAAATCTCTTTCTTACATCTGTATTACGAACGCGATTGGTGAGTGATACACCGCATATTGGGCAATGATCTCTTTAAATCTTCAATGTTCACATTCATCAAGTATGTCCTTTCTGATCTTCCAGGCCACCAACGAGCACGCCGCCCGGCGAGGGTGCGGTAACACCGGGGGTGCCCGCCGCCACCATCGACCTCAGCCACGACACACACGAGCTAAGCACCTTGGTCTGACAGTACCAGAATAATGGATAACAAAGAGAAGAAATGTCCAAAATCCTGCCAAGAAACTCAAGATTATAAGCATGTGCTGTGAAAGCGGAGAAAGAAAGAGAAGAAAGATCCAAAATCCTGCCAAGAAACTCAAGATTGTTAGCATGTGCTGTGAAAAGAGAGAAAGGAAATAGAAGATTTTGTTCCGTATCCATATGGAAATTGGCCAGGAAACCGGAGATTAGCACGTTAATTAAACAATATGAAAAATGAGAAATTTTCAGAATTGCTACTTTGTGATGGAAATCAAATAAGAATCAAATCAGATCTGGTCTAGAAGGAAATATGAAGATTTATGATCAGAAAATATATTCCAAATTAAAACAGTTCGGACAATGGTGTCAAAATCCAAATGAGCCTTCGCAAGAAGAGAGGAAAAAGGGACCAAGATAATAAGGTTAATCTAATACCATCATTAAATACCTATGACATAACATTAATTCATCAAAATCATCCAACTGATGAAGATTTCAATATTGGGAACCAAACAGCATCAACAAATAGGCAAAATACTCCAGAGGAGTCAAACTTAATTAAGATAATAGATAAATCTCAAATAAAAATTGGTGAAACCACTCACGATGATTAACGTATAAATCAAATCCCACCAGAAAATAGCTGAGATGTGACTAAAATGGATAAAATCCACCAAGAAAATGAAGATCAAACTATCAGGAAATAGCATTTCATTGGTATGCCATTGTCCGAACAGAGAAGACATTACGCAACAAAACAATCAAATTAAACCATTTTGGATAGTAAAGAAGTAATCAAATTAAAATCGACGAAGAAACCTAAGATTATAAGCGTATTAGTCAAATCACACTAGGAAATGACAAGAATCGAGCAATTAAATAAATAATGAAGATGAAAGAGTTGATTGTAAACTAAATGCATTTAAATATAATAAATACCTATAACGAAATAGAAATAGGAACGAATAGGAAAGATATTATAGGAACGAATACGAACGAAAATTAAATATAAGAAAACGAAATCGAAGTCTACATCAACGACAGGTTGTTGAAAACTAATGACTTTTCAAATAATACTTTACATTGTCATCAGGCACGTTTGAACTTTACTTTCTAATGTGCAATAAGGTACCTTTACGGCAAGTCACAGAGAGCGTGTAGCACCAAAAATCTGTTCCTGCAAACGTTCTATACTACTTCTTCATTCATCACTCTCTTCAGACATGCGCGCCAATTTTCGGACAGTAAATGATCTATTTGGTCATAGTACGTTTTGGCCTCTTTCGACACCGATAACCAATACATTTGCTTAGTGTTGTGGAATAATGAACTTAAATATTTATAAAAACTTTAAAAGTGTAATGAGAACATTTATATTTGTGACAATTCTTTCTAGTGAACTTAATTATTATGTTTTTCCTGTATATTATGCTATTTAATTGTAAATATTGTTTTCTTTATTAAGTTACTGCCAACTTATCTTTGCCATTATAGTGATTTTAATTCCTTAGAATTTTAACAGTCAATCCGTGTGCCTTTTATATGTGTAAGTTGATAGAATAATAATAAAATAATTGTTCAATTTGAAAACTACAAATTACGGCTAAAATTGTATAAAGTGAATATTCGATGCAAGAAAACTTACTTAATTTTAGTTAATTTTGAATTGACAAATATAATGCCCATATTGAGTCTTAATATCGGAATCTAAAAAAAATATGTTAAGATCCATAATTTGTGAACCATATCCATAATTGTTGTTTTCCAGTGTCCCTACTGATCCATTTTATGTTATATATTTTAAGGTTCTCCAGAATTGTTTTCGCGTTAGTAATTTGATTCCATATAAAAATTAACTCGATCAAACTACAATCTTTGAAATTGAAGACCAAAATTCATCAGCAAAGTTTTCGTTAGTAATCAGTAATTATTACTATTCAAGTTATGTCGATCTACGTTGCCCTTAGATCATTTAGTAAAGGATAAGTTACGCAAACAAATCATCGAACAAATGTTTCTGCCGTTTTTGGTGCGGGGCTTAGATCAGGGATAGGGAACAACTACATCTAAAATAAATATATATCGACATATCAATATTCTTAAATAATTGTTTTAAATTTCCCCTACAGGTAATATTTTTCACGCATATGTTTTTTGTTACGCATGTCTAAGTCCTTGACTATAACATAAACAATATCAGTAAGCCTATGAAAAACAGGAATAAAACCAATGTTTTCTCGTATAATAGATTTTTATTCATTTAAGGATAACGTTTTCGTAGGTTTTCGCGAGCTTCATACATTGTAGAAATTAAACTTGCGGATTTTATCGCGTATACAACACTTCCAAACTTCTTCATACACCCGACGTTTCGGTCGCTTTCCAGCTACCGTGGTCACGGGCTGACAGTTTGGGAGTGTTGTATACGGGAGAAAATCCGCAAGTTTAATTTCTACAATCATTTAAGGATTATAAACAAATTATCATGAACAGTTATTGGTTTTTAAAGTGAATAAGTTTTGTATAAATATGACGAATACACTTCTTAGGATCACTTTTTTTCGGTTCCGTAGTTGCGAATACAATCCAACATCCAACAATTATAATTATACTCATCACTCAAAAAGTCGTAAAATTTTACGACATTTCTAGGAGAGGTACGCGGCTTATCAATATTTGTATCTAATGCACAAGAAATAAAGATGAAAGTTGTAAATCATAAAATTATAGTGTCGTGAGGAGTGCGCCTACGTCATCTACTTCTCGTCATTCAAAGGAGATGTTGCGAGCTCGGCTCTGGTTCGTACACGTCCTCAAAAAATGGGTAAATTAAAGAAGAATCTGAAAAAAACACAATTAATTTATTCAAGAATATATTTTAGAGTTACAAACACATTTAATTCAAACGATTTTATCATTATCTACTTTGTTAAACATGGCGGCGATACAGCCGACACTTGGGATCAATCGATTTCGATAGTATTTAGATAATATTACTTTTTTCTCCAAGTACTATATAATCAAAATACAATTTAAGAAATGAAAATGTCAAAATGACATCGCCCGCCATATTCGAAATGTTGGTTTTGTGTTGCAATTCTAACTGCAAATAATATTTTGTAACTGCAAACAAAGCTAAATAAGTGAAAATATGCAGTAAAAAACGTTTTTATATTGCTTTTGCCTGTTTAATGATATTGTGTACAATACATGGCCGGAGGTCCATACATTTTTGCAACATCTCCTTTGAACCTAATTAATATGTAATTAACATCATCAACTCTTCGTCTTGCGATTTGACTCGGGACTTTTTTCCGTAATCGATACTACAAGATACTCAATCGATGTATTGACCATTACGTTTTTAAATAGAAAACAACGTTAATAAAATAGGAAAATACTCACAAATGAAATGTTATTCCATCTTTTAGAAGACTTGATGTATTCGACTTCTTTTGGCAACAATAAACAGCACAAAATGGCATTTTTATCGGAGCACTTTTAGCCGTCCTTTTGATGCTTTACCGATACATGTAATGATCGTAATCAATTGTTGAACCAGTTTTTATGAACGCATAAGATTATTTAATCTTGTACCTCGGCAGAGGGGAACGCCTAGATAAAGGCTTATCCATTACTAAATGATCTAAGACGTGGCCTCAATTTTGGTTCCTGTTGTCTCTGTGGACCAGAAAAAGTACTGTCAAATTAAAAAATACCCTAAAATATGGAAAATAGTTTAATATAATGATTTTTCGTATTTTCTTGGAAATATTGACTCTGTTCACATTCATTGCTCTACAAAATTCAACGCCTTTAACAAAATCTGTAATTAGTGTAATTATCATGAAGCTAAATATGGGGAACAATATGGGGTTCTTCAAAAATGGCGTCAAAAGAGTCCTTCAGAGCTGGCAGCGCGTTGGCAACTCCCCTGGTGTTGCAAATGTCCATAGGCGACGGTGACCACTTACCATCAGGTGGCCCGTCTGCTTGTCTGTCAACTTAATGATATAAAAAAAATATATATGGAGGCAACACTTCGAACAACAGCTTGCGTCAAATATCTACAACAACTGTGGTCGTCTCTTTTTGTGTTATTGCTTTCTTTTAATTTTACTATACATTAGAAAGAGAAAATAGGATCAGTGTCAGGGACATAGATACTTTTTAAATTGCTAACTATAGCTTCGTGGTGATTACGTATCGATAGCGGATGTTAGACTGAGAAAAATTAAGATCATTCAACACTTTGTTATCTTGTCATGACAAATTTAGAAACGGCTTAATGTCTTAGGGCTCCCACACATAACTGCAAATTCGCATCGCATCGCAAATATCTGCGAGCTCACACGAATGCATCGCAGTTTTGTGTGACCGCCCTTAATTTACCTACTACCCGTCCGTCTACCATAATAAAAACATCTGACATTCAGATAAATACATGTGACAGTTAAAGTGTCGTCTTTTCCTTTCTCACTTATTATATTTGTGTTTCGGCAGATTTTTTGTCAGATCTTAATTTTTCTAAACACACCCATTTTCTCATTACAAAGATTCTCCATTGTTATATTAATATAATTGTAACTTAATTTGGTATACGATGAAATATGATCAGTAAATAACTATGTATATGAAATAACATTACTCAAAATTATTACGTTTTGAAATTGTGTACCTTTTTGAACACATAATTGTCGATGCATACAAAGTAGACGATACTAAATAAATGTTTATTTTTAAGCGTATAAAATAATATAAAAATGGTACCTACAAGAATTAATGGAAAATAGGGAAAAATAATTTGTACTATGTTAAAATGCATTTTTACATGTTTTATTCTATTTTTTATCTATTATTTCTTATATAGAACCATGCGATTTGGATTAGAGTTATATTGTTTTTTGAGATTATCCGAGAACATTTATTTATTATATAAAAAAAAATCGCGTCGTTTTAACATACTACATAAACTAGTACTAACTAAAAGATTTTGTAGATATCATATTTGCGGATTATCTCGCGTATACTCCCAACTTCTTCTATAGGTCGCGCCACGTAAAAAGAACGCTGGAAGAAAGTAGAAGGGATGTGTTCGCGCATCGGTACACTCGCGCACGAAAGTACTAGCCCTATTGGTTTATTTTTGATCTAGCTTTCGCTTGCGGTTTCGTGTATTGGTAGGCAGATTGAAAACTATATTACATAGAATAACATAAAATGAAATAAAAACACATGACGCGCAGCTTGACCGCCAGCGTTCTTTTTACCTGGCGCGACCTATACCCGACGTTTCGATCGCTTTCCAGCTACCGTGGTCACGGGCAGACAAGAGAGTTGGGTAAGAGAAGAAGTTGGGAGTAGTACCACACCGCGAACACTCCGCCAAAATTCCATACAAACGCTTAATTTGGTTTCTATTACACAGACATCAATCAGTGACGTGTATTTACACGCGCACCTGTGTGCGTAGCACGTACAAAATACCAACCGTCGCCCATAAGAGGGGAAGGGGTTGAGCGATGCGGGCAAATCGGGCGGGACGTCGAAGTGTCCATTCTATACGTAGTATTAAAACATATTCTCTGGTAGTAGTAAGTAAACGCGAGAAAAACCGCAAATATGATTTCTACAATATATGAAGCTAGCAAAAACCTGCGAAAATAAGAGAGAATTTCAAATAAAAATACTTGTGTTTAAAATCTTAAAGCTAGTCAGTAAAAACATCCCTTTAAACGTTTGATCGCCTGTAGGGACGAAACCGCAATGAGTATATATACACTACATACTTGCAAAGATACGTCCACACGTCCTTAAAGAATTATGGTGCAATAAAGTATAAAAAAGGATATATAAATTATTGAAAAACAAACTCAGTTTCAGCACCAACATTTTTGTTATGTTATGCGATACCATTTTTTAAATATTTAAGACATAACTACTGACATAGTTCGGACATATTAAAACCCTTATTCGAAAATGTTGCCTGTTTTTTCAGTCAATAAATGAGCAGTGACGCATCATAAAGATATTATAAAAGCAAAAAAACAACATAACGCTTAATTTTGCAACGAATTAACCTAATTGTAAAATGTTCATATTTAATACAATTCTGACCAAAAATAAGTATTGTTTATATATTGTGTATACGTTTGTATATTGTGACCAACGTTTAAATATTACTTTATATCGCGAATATCTTATCAGTTAGTTTCATCAAATAAATTAACAATTTTAGAATACAAAGTTGTTATAATAATTATTTCCATTAATTATTATAACAATTTTGTATTCTAAAATTGTTATAATAATATAGTAAGATCGGCCCTGTAATTTCCGGCACAGAGGCATAACACCTTAAGCCTCTGGAGTGGTAATGCATTTGCAGACTTAGGGTGATATTCACAGAACGCACCACGACTTATTATTAGTCCGAACGGACTAAAAAGAATGGAGTGCAAAACACATCTACGTTCCAAAAGACTCATAAAACTTGGTTTACAAATCCACACACCGGGTACATTCGCGGGCAAAAAAATTAAAATAAAAACATGCATGTAGATTTATTTTTTTACAAATTTTGTCAAAAAGCTTATTTTTGGTCATTATCAAAATAAAACGTAGTTTTCTCAGAGATTTGAAGCATGAGTTATTCAGAAAGTTGTTTAGAGATCTCTGAGAAGACTTAAGGTTGATTCAGATATGACAGAGTCCGTCCGTTTGATACATTTCAAATTGATTAGGAACTATACGTGTATTTTTACTGGAGAACTATTCTCAAAATAAATAATTTGATCTTATTTTGTATGCGTGTATAAGTAGTGCGTAAATTAGTATTAAGAGGCAATAAAAGCTATATTCGATTGAATTTGGATAAGCAAAGGGTCCCCCGACTACCTACATAATCCATTCTACTACATAAGTCATATTATATTATTATTGTTGAGAAATAAGACTAGCAACTATGTTTTCTTTTGAAGAATTACATTTTATTTGGTTTAGCAATCATATTTGTTGATTTTTACAATGGTATACTTTGTGAGCATTCTTGGCTAACTAGTGAACTATTTCCAAACGAGTATTATTGTTAACTATACTTAATGATTTACATTGATAGTTATTTTTATAATAACACTGTTAAATATATTTATTTATTTAAATGTGGAATTTTGAAAGACTAGTTAACACATGAATGCTTGCGGAGAATGTATACCTACTTTTTGTATACTTTTTCGGCCCAAAGCATTCTGAATCAACCATAGCCATGGCCCACCAATTGAGAGAAATAACAAAAAAAAACTATTAAAAAGACATCTATCAAAATGTATATTTTGTACATAGTATACACAGAACTGGAGGCATAATTTAATTTATTTCTTATCTGATAAAATCATTTCTATTTTTTATTTTGTAAGTTTATGTTAAACGAAACTAAAAAATAAATTTATTTTGACACAATGCATTTTTTTTCATATTTTTTTTTCAGTCCCGTTAATTCTGCCTCGCTCTGAAAAAGAAAAAGTTGTAACTGTAATTAAATGTATGTATTTTTTCCTTAATTGTATTTTGCATACGAAAAAATACAAAAAAGAACAAAAACTATTAGAATGTACTAAGTTATCTATGGATATCGTTCACCGGCACAGGCAGATAGATTAGGTAATTAAACACGGGAACTTTACCATCAGTAAAACCAGTGTGTTATGGAACTCTGCCCCCAGTTAAACCAGTGTGTTGGTTACATGGTATTGTATGGCCGCATAATAACTAATACAGTTGGCAACGCATTTGCATTTTGCCCTCTGGCTTTTTGAGTAGAAGTCTATATCTAATGCCACCATGTTGCTTTACATTTATGTAAACTATATGCTTTTTTGCCATTATCGTATAAAGAAATACATGTGAGATGAATTTTTGTATATCGCCATAAAAAAAGAAAACAAACATCGCGATTCTTTTGCCATCGTCTGTATGCTTAATGAGTCGTTTCTGAGTTAATCGTGAAGAAGAAAGTAACGAATCATTATCATCATCATAATATTGGCAGAAAGTTGCCGAATCAACAGAAAAGATTTCCACTCCTGGACCAAAGTCAAAGGAGGGAGAGGGGGGGAGGGAGGGAGGGAAGGAGGGAGGGGGGGAGGGGGGAAGGAAGGAGGGAGAGGGGGGAGGGGGGAAGGAAGGAGGGAGAGGGGGGAGGGTGGTGGATTTGTCATAATCGCCACGCTTGGCAGTCGCGGTGGCGGTAGTTTTAACGTCCTGCGTTGTAATCCTAAAATATTGCACATCGAGCCTACGAAAGAGGCAATCAGCTAGGTTCGACTTCGTAGAGCGTTATCTCTGCTGCACACCGCCTACGTATACAATATACTGATAGTCCCGTATTGGGTAAAACTTGATCAAAACGGTCGACAAACGTCACAAAGGTAAGGTGCGAAAGAGATAACGCTCGATAGACCTGAAACAAGCCCTAGTCACCTTCCTAAGGTCTATTCTTTTCTTGTTTTTTCATGTATTGGAAGTGGTAAACAAGCATGCAGTTCACATTGATGTTAAGTGATGACTGCAGCCTATAGACACCCACACAAAGACCAAGGTCAAAATGCAGATGCGTTACCACTCTTCAGGTCTAAGGTGTTATGCCTCTACGCCCGCGATCATCGTCACTAGAGCTCTACCACCAGTAAAAAAAGTCTTGTTGGTTACTGTAAGTATTTTTAAGAATGGATAGTTATGACTACCTATAAATAAATGAATGTATTAAGTCATAGAGAAATACCGGAGGGGAGTAGCCATATGCAGGCTTGCCCCTCTGTCAAAGTACAAGACCAAATTGATGAAATGAGAAACGCAGTGTGACATCTGGCAACACCGATATCAAAAAATTCTTTTTGCTCACTGTTCTGTAACTCTGTGTCTTTGGCTCTCTCATATAAAAAGTGTCCCTCATGTGTAATCTGTTGTCCGACAATAAATTAATTCTATTAACAAAGGCTCGTTTAATTCCAACACAAATGATCTTACGCCTGTCGCCTAGATGTTTAAATGTGTGCGTGAAATTGTTTCTGTATTTTGTTATTAAAGTCAATGTGTGAGCTTCGTAGTAATAGACGATTTTTGTAGTGTGCGTGTGTGTCGCACGCATTTCCCCCCGTAAAAAATGACAGACTGTTTTGCATCGGTAATACACGCTATGGCTACTCCCCTCCGGTCCTCCGCGACCGGTGGGCCGCGATGCTCTATGTATTAAGAATATAACAACAAAATGTACCGATATTTCTAGCAAATAAATAATTTTATTCTATTCTATGTGAGTACGCATATAGAAGCGCGCATGGCCCAGCGGCTGGTGTAGATCGTAAGCGATCTCCTCGGTTAAGCAATACGGGCGCGGTCGGGTAGTGTGATGGGTGACCGCTAGTGGCAAATTAAATGCGCGTTTCCGTGCTTCGGAGGGCACGTTAAGCCGTCGGTCTCGGTTGCTATCGATGGATAGCAGTCGTTAAACCTTGTCGGAGGCCTTATGGGCGGTTTGAAAACATCCGACAGTGGGTTGGCCACCCACCTCCACCAATCCGCATTGGAGCAGCGTGGTGGAGTAAGCTCCAGGCCTCCCCCCAAAAAAGGGGAGAGACTCGTGCCCAGCAGTGGGACGTATAATGGGTTGCCATTATTATTATTATATTATATGAGTACTACTACCTATATGACTACCTATGTAAGTACCTTTTCATCCCCTGATATAATCCAGTGTAGTACCCACTCATGTACCAGCTAAGAAGCATAGAGGAGACGGCTTGATCTTCTGAGTCCCGATCCGACGTGAAGTTCATAGGCGGCGGCGGCGGTATCGGCATATCCATTGGACTTAGCTGTAATTAAATATGGTTATATGATAATTGTTTTATATTATTTCGCATTAACACATGCTTGTGAAATATATTGTTTTTTTTTTTTTAAGAAAAATGGAAAGAAAAATTTGACTTCCACCCACCCATTTTTACTTACCCATACGACAAGTAGATTTGGCTATAGGATACCAAATGATTACACTGAAACTAAGAAAATGCGTCAAACTTTTTAGGAATTCTCTTTGAAATTTTAGGATTTTTTTTTTACGTAATGGGCGTGGCAAACAAGCATGCAGTTCACATTGATGTTAAGTGATGACTGCAGCCTATAGACACCCACATGAAAATCAAAAATGCAGATGCGTTACCACTCCTGAGGCCTAAGGTGTTATGCCTCTGTGCCGGAAATTACAGGGCCGTACATTACCACCTGACCGGAACACGATAGTGCTGAACACTACCATTTAGCGGCAAGTATATTAGGTAATGCGGTGGCGCCTACGCCCGCGAGCTCCGTCACTGAAGCTCTACCACCAGTAACAAATCCTACTACTCCTACCAAGAATGATATGGTTCATAAATATATTCAGCGAGAGTTTGACAAAACAATTCAGCTGGTTTGTGACTGCAAGACAAAGACCCGCGGGATTGAGTTTTCTAATCCCGAGGAATCTCGAATTTACAATCTCGAGTCGAGATTGCATTCCCAAGTGAGAACGATACAAACATACATAAAAAATAACACAAATGTTTCCACTTTATAATATTAGTATAGAAGAATAGATACACAATGATTAATACATACATTTCTTAACATTCCCATGTTAGGTGGCATTGGTATGTTTGGCAATTCAAAGTTCATCTTAGGTTTTGAGTTTTTCTTTTTCTTCGGCATTTTCTTTTTCCTGTGACTTGATGTGTCTGAAATTGATAAGAAGTTAACTATTTAAAAGGAGTAGTGGTCAAACTCCCATCATAGGTATAGTTTATTAAGACAATTTATTATTTATCCGAAACTATTTATCGATTTCAGACATTTTTAATACAGGTAATATTTTGATTATTTTGTCCCGTGTAGTCGTCCAAAATAAATTGCTAGTCTCAACAAATTTATTGGATTAGTTCCAATAAATTTGTTGAGATCCTTAGTCCTCGGGCAGGACCCGATTAAATCGGGCAGTACTTCAGTAGCTCAATTGGAGCGGCTGGACTAGATTCCCAGTAGGCCGCGAGTTCGAGTCTCGCCTGAAGTCAAATTTTTCTTTCCATTTTTCTTTAAAATAAAATATATTTCACAAGCATGTGTTAATGCGAAATAATATAAAAACAATTATTAAGGGTAAAAGCGACTTCTTTACGATATTCAATAAATTGCAAAGTCTATTATATCGGTTGCCTAACTAGCATAGTTGGTAATAGATGGCGCTGCTGCTACCATAAAGCAATGTAATAAATGTGAAGGAAAGATTTGACAAATCGGGCAGGACTTCAGTAGCTCAATTGGAAGAGCGGCTGGACTAGATTCCTAGTAGGCCGCGAGTTCGAGTCTCGCCTGAAGTCAAATTTTTCTTTCCATTTTTCTTTAAAATAAAATATATTTCACAAGCATGTGTTAATGCGAAATAATATAAAAACAATTATTAAGGGTAAAAGCGACTTCTTTACGATATTCAATAAATTGCAAAGTCTATTATATCGGTTGCCTAACTAGCATAGTTGGTAATAGATGGCGCTGCTGCTACCATAAAGCAATGTAATAAATGTGAAGGAAAGATTTGACAAATCGGGCAGGACTTCAGTAGCTCAATTGGAAGAGCGGCTGGACTAGATTCCCAGTAGGCCGCGAGTTCGAGTCTCGCCTGAAGTCAAATTTTTCTTTCCATTTTTCTTTAAAATAAAATATATTTCACAAGCATGTGTTAATGCGAAATAATATAAAAACAATTACTAAATACATGTAATTTCAGCTCATGTATTATGATTATAACTCGATTTTCTAATCGAGGTGTTTCAGAGTGTGCGTTATACATGTTGTATACATTTATTAATAAATATATATGTAAAGAAATACTATTTCTTTCTTCGCACTCTGCGTGTTTATTTACCATGAAGTTTGGTTTATAGTTTTTAACTTTGTAATTGTCTGATTAAATAAAAATAGAAATGGAACGTACAGAAAGTATGAAAATCAAAGGATAAATATTACAAATGAAGGACGTTATCCATGCAAAATATGCGAAAAATTAAATAAAGGGGTTCGCTATCATTCCGAAGCTACATGCTGGTTTAGGGTTAGATAAGATGATAAATTAAATAAAAGGTATATTAAACATGTAAATGATTCAGTGATTGAAGCAGAGTTAAATGAAACAGAACAAAAAAACTAGTAGTGACACCATTAATTAAGGTCAAACTATTGTTAAATAATAAATTAGAAATTTATGGAGTATACGATTCAGGTTCAAATGTTTCTCTAATTAATTCCAAATTACTAAAACTAAATACGAAAGGACATAACTCGAATGAAGAAAATATAGTAACAATTAATGGTGTCCAAAAAACAAGAGGTTTGACAAATTTGAAAATAAAAATTTTTGAAATAGAAGAAAATGTGGATGTTTACATCATTGACGAACACAAATTCAGATATGATTTCTTAATAGGATTAGATATGATAAAGAAATACAAGCTAGTACAAAATGAGGAGTTAAAAATAACTCAGAAACAATACTTACATGAAAAGAATAGTAAAAAAATAGAGAAAAAGATAGACGAAGGTGAAAATGAAGGTAATAAATATGAAAACGAAAATAAAATTAATTTTATTAAACATATCAAAGAAGAGGAATTTGAAATAAAGGTTGGTCATTTAGATGATGATAAAAGGGAAGAAATAAATAAGCTAATACAACAATATCAATCAGTTTTTGCCAAAAACAAGTATGACGTGGGAATGGTTAAAGGATATGAAGCAAGAATAGATTTATTAATGGATAAATACTGCAGCAAGAGGCCATACAGATGCACTATAGAGGACAAAAAAGAGATAGCAGAACAAATAGCCGAATTATTGGATAATGCGCTTATAGAACAATCTTATAGTCCATTCGCAGCACCAGTAACTTTGGCATTTAAAAAGGAAGAAAATAAAAAATCAAGGCTCTGTATAGACGACTATTAGACATTTAAATAAAATTGTAGTTCCTCAGGCTCAACCCTTCCCATTGATTGACGATTTAATGACAAAGACAAGAAATTGCAAATTTTTTACAAGCTTACGTTAATTCAGCTTTTTGGTCTATACCTCTACGAGTAGAGGACAGGAAGAAGACAGGGTTTGTAACTCAAGAGGGACACTTTCAATGGACTTGCCTACCATTTGGTTTGAAGACTGCTCCAGCAATATTTCAAAGAATATTGTGTAACATACTTAGAAAATATAAACTTACCGATTTTTCTGTCAATTATATAGATGACATCCTGATATTTTCAAACTCATTTGATGAACACATAAGTCACTTGAAACAGTTGCTAGAAGCAATTCAAACGGAAGGATTTCGACTAAAATTTATAAAATGTACATGCATCATTTCGGTAAAATACCTGGGACATATCATTCAATATAATTCTATCCAACCACTGAAGGACAATCTCATTTCGATAAAAGAATTTCCAGTACCAAAAACCCAGAAGAATATTCGACAATTTTTGGGAAAAGTAAACTTTTACCATAAATATATACCAAGGAGCGCAATAATTCTTGACCCATTACATAATTTGCTAAGAAAAATCAAATCAAAAGTTTGTTTGATCTGAAGAATGTCAAAATGCGTTTGAAAAAATAAAGAGTCTCTTGTGTTCACAGCCAATACTAGAAATTTATGATCTAAATCTACCAATAAATATTTATACTGATGGTTCGCTGCTGGGTGTTGGAGCAATTTTAAAACAAGTACAACTAGATGGTAAAGAAAAACCAGTAGCCAATTTTTCAAAAAAACTGAATGGACCGCAAAAGAAGAAAAATGCAATATATTTAGAATGCTTAGCTATTAAAGAAGCACTGAGATATTGGCAATACTGGCTGATAGGTAAATCGTTTACAGTCTACACAGACCATAAACCATTAGAAAACAACTTAAAAGCTAGAACAGACGAAGAACTAGGTGATTTCACTTATTACCTTTCACAATATGATTTTAAAATGAAATATTCCCCTGGAAAAGATAATTTAGAAGCGGACTGTTTAAGTCGGAATCCTGTATTAGAACCAGAGGATAATCTAGAAGAACAACTGAAAGTTGTAAACTTAATTACATTAGAAGATATTGTAATAGATCAAAATCAAAATAAAGAAATACAGAGAAACAATAATAAAATAATCAAAAGACACAATAAAGAGAGAAAATAATAATAACAGAAGAATTCAGTATTAAATTTATAAAGCGAATACATGAAGCTATGTCACATTGGAGTGGGACGAATGCTAACGACTATTAGTTCACTGTACGCAACAAAAAATTTAACGAAAAATATTAAAAATGTTTGTAGGAATTGTGAAATTTGCATAAAAAACAAAACAAGAGGACAACACAAATACGGATTAATGTCATATTTAGGCCCAGCGACAAGACCCTTTGAAATAGTATCAATAGACACAATTGGAGGTTTTGGTGGTTCAAGATCAACCAAGAAGTACATACATCTTTTAGTGGACCACTTCACTAGATATGCATTTATTATAACATCAAACACACACGACACACACGGGTGCACACGACTTTATAAAGCTAATAAATAAGGTCGCTGAAACCGAAGAGATTGGGATGCTCCTTACCGACCAGTATCCTGGAATAAACTCTAAAGAATTCAAGAAATTCCTTACTGACGAACAAATAACAATAATTTTTACAGCAGTGAATGCACCGTTTTCTAATGGCCTAAATGAAAGGTTGAATCAAACGATAGTTAACAAAATTAGATGCAAAATCAATTAAGATGGAGAAAACTGAGCGTGGACTACAAAAGCACATGAATGTGTAGAAAAATACAATCAGACTAACCACTCAGTAACTGGCTATGCACCATGTTATTTGTTATATGGGACAGATGTTAAGGTCTTACCAAAAGAACTACGACAAGGAGGTATAAATAGTGACTGAATCGGAGATAAGAAAACAGCACTTAATAATACCTTGAAATCACATTACTATAACAAAATGAGGTATGATAGGAATAGAAAACAAAGAGAATTCAGTGTGGGAGATCTAGTATATGTAGAAAATGGGAATAAAAAAAATAGGAAAAAGCTAGATGAATTGAGAATTGGACCATATAAAATAATTAAAAAGAAATCTAATACAATTTACGAGATAGGTACAGGACATAGAAAAACAGAGTCAAATCTTTTTCATATCACAAAACTAATTCCAGTACAGATACCAGAGGATGAGAATGTGCAAGTATCAAATGGAGAACTGGAGTGAAAATTCACGGGTGAATTTTCTTCCCCATGGGGGGAGATGTAAAGAAATACTATTTCTTTCTTCGCACTCTGCGTGTTTATTTACCATGAAGTTTGGTTTATAGTTTTTAACTTTTTAATTGTCTGATTTTAAAGAAGAAACGAATTCAGAATATCAGAGACAGATTCAAATACGAGTTGATTGACAATTGCATAATGCATCAATGAAAATTATATTATTATATTATTTTATGTTTTAAAAGTGAAAGAATAAACTTTCATTGTCGTTTCTTCTTTTCAGGTTTGAGTTTATATTGTTTTATAAGATAGTCTCTGTAGAAAAAAACTAACAATAAATCTTCTTTTCAGCAACACATGGTTTATTTCTTTCATGTAGTAAAACAGACTTATATATATATAACATTATTAATAAATAAAAGCTAGTAACATTTTACCAGTATGAACAGGACTCAGCAGAGCATCCTCAGTGTTATCGTGACTGAATTCACTGGTGACATCACCGTTGTTATCACTAATTAACGCCTCTTTGATTTGAAGTTTCCTCTCCACCTTACCCAGGCTCGGTTTGAGTGAATTTATCAAAACTATTTCTGTATTTTCATAGCCTGTAAGAAGATTCACATATTTTATATGCAACTAGTAGACTTGACAGAGTTTTATTTATTTTATTGCATGTCACAGGTCTGTCAGATCTTATATAAAATACAAAAGTACAGGTGACGCCCTGTAATAAGACTGTCTTTCACCTACAAATGACATTATAATGTATTATTAAACAGCACTTGATTTATTTTATTACAACAACAAGCGACCCGCGGCGGCTTTGTATGGGTAGCATTTATTATATTGTGGAGACGCGCCTGGATTCTTTAACAAGGTAATGGCTCTGTAATTTCCGGCACAGAAGCATAACACCTTAGGCCTCAGGAGTGGTAACGCATTTGCATTTTGACCTTGGTCTTTGTGTGGGTATCTATAGGCTGCAGTCATAACTTAACATCAATGTGAACTGCATGCTTGTTTGCCACTTCCATTACATAAGAAAAAAAATTAAAGACATTACAAACATACATACAAAAACACAAATGTTTCCTCTTTATAATATTACGAGGTTGGATCCAAAAGTTCGAAGCCCGACCAAGAAAATGAAAGAAAACGAGTCTAATTTTATTTTTATTTTTCGGCATAGTCTCCATCTAGCTCAACACACTTCTTCCACCTGAACTGCAACTTGTTTATCCCCTCGAAAAAAAAAGATTCCGGAAGGTCGGCGAAATACTCGTTTACTGCGACTATCGCCTCATCTTTGGTCGAAAATTTCGAGCCACCCAAATGTTTTTTTAAATTTGGAAATAAATGATAATCTGAGGGGGCTAAATCCGGCGAATAAGGTGGGTGGGGCAGCAATTCGTAGCCACAATCATGGATTACAGACATTGTTTCAACCGAAGTGTGAACACGTGCATTGTCTTGATGGAACAAAACTTTCTTACGCAACATTCCCGGCCTTTTTTCTTTTATTTCTTCTGGTAGTCTTCGTAAAAGGTTACAATAATAACTAGAATAAATAGTTTGACCTTCCGGTAAATAATCTACAAAAAGAATGCCCTTCGCATCCCAAAAAACAGAAGCCATGACTTTGTTAGTCGACAAAACGACTTTAGCCTTTTTCGGTGTAGGTGAGTTAGATCTTTTCCACTGTTTGGATTGTTGCTTTGATTCAGGAATATGGTGGTGAACCCAGCTTTCATCCATGGTAACAAATCTAGACAAAAAGTCCTCGGGATCAGTCTCAAAAAGTTCCAAACAGTCTCGCGAAATTGTGAATCGAACTCGTTTTTGTTCAGCTGAAAGCAACCTCGGGACCCAGCGAGCAGATACCTTATGGAATCCCAATTCTTTCGTTATTATGTGTTGCACCCGGCCATAACTAATGTCTGTTGTCTCAGCTATCTTACCGATGGTCAAACGTCGATCACCCAGTACGAGATCACAAATATTATCGATGTTTTCTTTCGTGGTAGAGGTTGTAGGCCGTCCACTCCTAGGATCATCTTCAATGCTCTCACGACCGCGCTTAAACTCAGCTACCCACTTCTTGACACTGGAATACGATGGAGCAGACTCTCCCAAAGTGCCCACCATATCTTGATGGATGTCTTTTGGTGACAGGCCTTTTTTATTGAGGTACTTAATGACTGCACGATGTTCAATTTTCTCCATTATTGAAAATCGCGCCAGAATGCTTCAAACAAATAATCACAGAAAATTTATATTGTGCAGTATCGGAAGGAAACTGCGCACAATAAATCAATAGAAGACATACTAACAAATGACGGTAAATTTAAAAAGATGTCATGTCTCCTTGTAGTTTGGGCCACGAACTTTTGGATCCACCCTCGTAGTATAGATAATAATTTATAACAAGAAACTCACCTAAAAACCTAACTACACATTCTTTATCATTGATAATTCTCAGTAAAAACGCCTCGTATTCTTGTCCATCACACTCATACACTGCTCTGCATGCCATACCAGCTTTCCATTCCACTTTTGACTCCTTCTTTGTGGAATTTGTTTTGGGTATAGGATTTCCTTTTTTATTTTTTCCAGTGCCTGTAACATAAATGGAAAAAAATAATTTATTTTTCATGATTTAAAATAGACATGTATAATTTATTATATTTAATAGATTTATTTCTTTTTATTGATCAGCGCGTATGGCCCCGCGGCTGGTGTAGATCGTGAGCGATCTACTCGGTTAAGCGATACGGGCGCGGTCGGGTGGGTGACCGCTAGTGGCAAATTAAAATGCGCGTTGCCATGCTTCGGAGGGTACGTTAAGCCGTCGGTCCCGGTTTCTATCGATAGATAGCAGTCGTTAAACCTTGCCAGAGGCCTAATGCCCATAAGTTTGAAAACGTCAGACAGCGGCTTGGCCCTTATTTCCACCAACCTGCATTGGTGGAGTAAGCTCCAGGCCTCCCCCAGAAAAGGGGAGAGACTCGTGCCCAGCAGTGGGACGTATAATGGGTTGCCATTATTATAATAGATTTATTAATGACTAGCAGCTCACCCCGGCTTTGCATGGGTGCAATAAATGTAATATAGCCAATGTCACTCAGTGAAGACGCAGCTTTCTAATGGTGAAAGAATTTTTGAAATAGGTCCACTTGTTTTTGTTTGAAACTTAACATACATAGGTACATACATTTTTTTATGTAATGGAAGTGGCAAACAACCATGCAATTCACATTGATGTTAAGTGATGACTGCAGTCTATAGACACTCACACTAAGACCAAGGTCAAAATGCAGATGTGTTACCACTCCTGAGGTCTAAGGTGTTATGCCTCTGTGCCGGAAATTACAGGGCCGTACATTACCACCTGACCTAAACATAATAGTGCTGAACACTACCATTTAGCGGCAAGTATATTAGGTAATGCGGTGGTGCCTACGCCCGCGAGCTCCGTCACTGGAGCTCTGCCACCAGTAGAATAGTTTTTATTTTTATACACCAACAAAGAAATTATTAAATTATTGACTACTAGTATCCTAAAAGCATAGTACTCACCATCTTTACTATTTGATAGTGTATTAGTGGACATTGCAATGCGCTTGGCAACCTCCTCATTTGCTATCTTGAGAGCTTTGTCATAAGCATGATTAAGTTTGCTATCATCCCAAATATCTTCATCTCCCTCGTTTTCCGAGTCTGATGTAGTCTGTAATGTTTTAAAGCAGAAAACTCATTAGATAGGTTCATGAAAACTAGATGAATTTTGGGATTTTGTCTTCATGCCTTTTAATTTTAGCAATAATCTATATTCTTTCTTAGCAGGTGCACTGTTGTGTTTATGCAACACAAATGACCTTTTTTTTATGTAATGGAAGTGGCAAACAAGCATGCAATTCACATTGATGTTAAGTGATGACACAAAGACCAGAGGTCAAAATGCAGATGCGTTACCACTTCTGAGGTCAAAGGTGTTATGCATCTGTGCCGGAAATTACAGGGCCGTACATTACCACCTGACCGGAACACGATAGTGCTGAACACTACCATTTAGCTGCAAGTACATTAGGTAATGCAGTGGTGCCTACACCCGCAAGCTCCTACACTGCAACTCTACCACCAGTAAGTCTGCAGTCCCTTTAAATACATCCAAGACATATTTAATGGTATCCCTACTGCACAGAACCCAGTGCCGGATTTATGCATAGGCAACATAGGCAGTTGCGTATGGGCTGACACCACACCACAAAAAAGAATTAAATTAAGTCAATAAAGGCTCACTAGAAACAAAAAAAAAAACTGAGTTTTGTTACAAATTGTTAGATGAAAAACTTTTTTTAGAGAAATAGACTTCAACAATATTATCGCTACGCTCATTTATGTTGAACTCAGACAAAAAATCATTTATCTTGTAGATAGCTTAAGTTTAAAATTGAATTAATTAAATGTTAGCCAACATGTTCAGTTGCTTTCTTCTTTAACTTGACCTTAATCCTTCAAGGATTGTACAGCCACCGGCGGCGAGACACAATTGAATTTCATTTGTCATATTTTTCTCGTGTCTGGAGAGATATAGAAACTTTGGCTAAACTTTCAACAGTTAACCACAAACGATTTGAGGGCCTCCACCACATGCTCTGTCTACAGGCCGCTGAAATCTAAATCCGGCGCTGACAGTACCTTAGCTTAACTTAACTTACCTAGAGCTAAATCTACATGCTTAAGTAACTTTAAAACTGTTTGTTAACTTACAATATTCATTCCTTTTACGTATAAAACTTCAGCATTCGAATTCATGTTTCTGATCACTTAATTCACCTGTAAATTATTATTGTAATAAGTAAAATGAATAACAATGGAGATCATGATTGGAAAAACTAATTTTACATAAAGGTAGGTACTTCCCAAAAGAATAAAAACCACCTTACCTCAGCGTTGGTGAAAGAGTAGACTACAAATCTGTTTTAGATCTAATTTAATTTTGTTAAAAAATAAAATGCTGAATATGTGCTTTGTGTGGTGTTAAGGGCAACGAAGTATTTGATCGCACAAAACGTGGAAAGCTTAATTTAGTGAGAATTTCGTCAATTTTCATTAAGTCTGCCGTTTTCGACAAAATTACAAAATTTTGAAGTTTGACAATTGACATTTGACAAGTGAAAGTGACTTATTTGACATTTAAAGATTGACAGTTGACAGTGTAGGTAGTTGGGCTTGGTTAGAAAAATTAAGATCTTACAATTTGTAATCCAATCATCATTCATATTGAATACGTTAAATCCATTTCGACAAAAGTATACTAATAATCATTTAGCAGATAAATTTTGCTAGTTCGAGAGCCCGTTAATTAGATTGGCGCAATGATCCAATCAAAGGTAAATTAATGTAGTTTGCAATGTTAATTCGGTTTGGACAATAAGTAGGCTCTTGGTGCGCATAGTGAGGATAAGCGCCAACAGCATACCTACAGCATCCTGGAAATGGTGGCCAGCAGACTGGACTGCGTTTATATTAAATCACTGCTGTGCAATTTTTCAAGGGATAACACAGCGGTCATATACATATACTATACTGCACAGTTGGTCCCATTGTAACCATGTCAATATGTGATGATGGGATCCTGGAGAAATCGAGGGAACTCTTCAAATTTCATAGCACACTTGAAAGTTTTTCGATATTTTTTATAATAATAACCTTCCGTGTCTTGAGACCGTATACCTCACATGTAGTCCCATTGTCACCATATCAAGATGTGATGATGGGATTCTGGAGAAATGAGTTTATTTTCCGCTTTTTAGTGTTTTATGTCTATTCAGTTTTGAAATTTTTTGAGGGCGGTTTTTTTTAAATTTTAAACCCGTGTAGTTGAATCAGAATCAGAATCAGAAACTCATTTATTCATTTAGGGTGACAGGCACCTCTTATGACACGTCAAAAACAAACAAAATAAATTAAAGTGAATAACAATTGATATACATATCAAACAAGATAAAAAATATATGTAAAGTCAAGAATATCACTAAGATAAAACTAAATGTACTAAACTAATGTAAAAAGTATATAAGTAGAATGTCTCATTTCCCCTTTTGTCCCCTTTGTTGTACCCTGTTTGTCTGTCTGTGCGTGTGCGGTTTAGCGCAAAAACTTGGTACTAGAGACTAAAAGTTTGGCACAAGTACACATCTTAAAAAAAAAAAAAAACATAAATTAATAGTAAATTTAAAAAAAAATTAAAAACTAAGTTAGAGACTTATATCATTACTAAAAAAAAAATATTCATCAAGATCAAAGTTATGAAATAAACATCATGTCGTATCCAGTATGCAAGTACGCTCACCGCGCTTTATATCCACGGCTATATGATTACGTACGCGGGTACACTGAGCTAGCGTATCTTTAACGACGCGAAGATATTTATCTAAAATACCCCCATACCTACTTTTATATTTTTTAACTATATTTCTGTGTTTAGAGTTGTGACCTATTATTATATTATTATAATAAAATTAAGCCATGATTCTCAATAACAATTACGTTACACTAAAGGTACGTACTCACCAAATTTGTTCACGATGTACTTACCTAGTCTCGATTTAAAAAATGTTAAAAACAAAATACTTATTGACCTACCTACTTAATAAAGAATAAAAATATATATAGGTATTATATATATGCATGTATAATAGAAAAATAGATTTCTATAGGCGTGCCATAGGTTGTGACTTACTTTCTATAATTAAAGCCTGTTACATACCTTTTTTACAATAATAAATTACTGTAGGTGGATTCTCAATAGTATACCTAATGGTTCTTATTTTGTAATTGTTTCTCTCTGTTTTTACTATGTATTTCGTAAATGTAACAATGTGATAGGTATAACTAATTACTCATACGTATATTTTGTGTTTTTATGCTATTGGATTGTCTAAATGCCTACTCACATCCACACAAGATATAAGTACGTCTACTTTAAGTAGTTAATTAATCTACACAATATACCTATGTAAATTAACAGCTTTACGAACTGATAGAACTTGTCATGGTCAGTTCCTAGGGTTGAAACTATTGTAACTACCTACTTGACGGAAAACGAATGGTTTATGGAATAACTGTTTCTGAAAAAAAAAAAAAATTAAAAAAATATGTCAAATCGTAAGTATGATCCCGTAATAACTATCATAGACATAACAACTGAGGTCTCAGGGGTGGAAACGCATCTGCATATTGACCTCTGGTCTTGGTGTCAGTGTCTATAGGCTGCTGTTATCATCTAACTTCAATGCGAACTGCATGCTTGTTTTCCACCTTCGTTAGTTACCTACATAATATATATATATATATATATATATGTATACATATATTATCAACTATGTCACTGTTAATAAATACATGTATATTATACCAAGTAAATAGTTTACTATATATACGAGTACTTAAATAATTTAAATATGTTTATCAGTAGAATGTCCATTTCGTCTTTTACAGACCTTTGTCTAAGTAGTCTCTTTAAAATAATATTATTTAGTAATAATAAAATTGATTCGTGTCAAGTAGTTATAATCATGTACTCCATGTGATCAAAGTGCTTTCGTAATTTAGTTTTATAAGTTTAATTTAGTTTTATAAGTTTATTACCTGTTTAATACTGTGAAACACCGCAGCTGAGAGGGGATTCTTCTAACACAAGTTACTACAACTTAAAAGAAGAATTCCCACACCCAATTATATGAACACTTGTTTTTATTAAATATATATAAAAAAAAAATAATAATAATCACGCCGACAAAGTGGTCGAATGAAAACACGTTTTTTTTTATTTCGGGTACCTTCCCTACATGCAACGCGCGCACATTTTTTTTTTCGTTTTCTGTATGTGTATATATAGTGTGGCGTATTGTTGGATAGGTCTTTCAAAAATGTTAGGGGTGTGCAAATATCATTTTTCGATTTAGTAAACTATTCGTGATTTATTATGCTAAGTGCCAATTTTCGTTATAGTCAAGTGTCCCTCACCTCTACCAACTAAACGGTTGTTGTTAGAAATTCAAACGTTACTGCAATAGTAGCTATATACATATAATGAAATTAAAAGGAAACTATCTGTATATTAAGTTGGCTTCACAAGTTTGCGAGTAACAGTCGACCAAATGTATTTTACTCGAAAATTTCGAACTTCTTCATGGAAAATATAATATTTTTGAAATATACGTTATAGGAATATACGTATATTTATATATATTTTTTCATTATATCTTTAACAGTAAATTAATTGCGTTAAAATGTTTACAACAGATTTATTAATGTAATTAATGTAATTATCAGTATTTCAGAAATAATATAAATTATTTGGAAATTATAAATATAGTTCCGCGATAGATAGCGCCAGGCGTCATTTGCATCGCGCTATTCTATTGTTTATGTTTCAAATAGTTTAATAGTAGGTAATGGATACGCACTTGGCAGATGTGAAAACCAATAAACTGCGGAATCCTATTAGTGCGCGTGGCCCGACACGCACTTGACCGTTTTTAGGGTTCCGTAACTTAAAAGGAAAAAAGGAACCCTTATAGGATCACTCGTGCGTCTGTCTGTATGTCTGTCTGTCTGTCCGTCTGTCACAGACAATTTGCTCCGAAACGACTCGACCAATTGAGTTGATATTTGATGAATATATGTAAATTGGTGACCCAAAGATGAACACGTCAAGTAATATACTTAATTTTAAACAGGGGGGCCACTTTCGGGTGGTATATCAGAAAATTAAAAAAATGTATATTTATATGTACATTTTTTTAATAATTTTTGCATTAACAAATTTGAAGTTATTTAAGAAAAACGACGAAAATTGACCACTCCCCCCCCCTATCTCCGAAACTACTGAACTTAAAATTTTGAAAAAAATGTGGAAAATAGTTCTTTGCCTATAGATTACTGGAAAACCTATAAGAAGTTTGAGTATTCAAATTACATTTTTAATAATTCGAAAATTCTTAATAATATAGGTTGGGGAAAAAGCTTCTTCGCATTTTTTAAGATAACTTAAAACATTTTTTAATATAGTTTATTTCAATTTAAATAAAGTATGTATGTACCATTTTATTCGATAACCTTTTGCCATCTTGTGGGTAGGGACATGATCCCATTGCTATAAAAATTTTGGGACTTCTCATCAAAATACCGCGACAAGTGGATTTGGCAGTCCTCTCGTGATGTTAACCTAACATTGCATAAAGAATTCTGAAGAGACCGAAATAGGTGGAAATCTGAAGGTGCAAGGTCAGGACTATGCGGCGGATGCATTAACACCTCCCAGCCAAACTCTCTTAATTTTTGCTGAGTGGCTATAGATGTGTGAGGTCTAGCGTTATCATGATGAAACACCACACCCCTTCTGTTGATCAATTCCGGCCGCTTTCTCTCAACTTCTTGCTTTAATCTCATCAGTTGTTCGCAGTAGAGTTCAGAATCGATAGTCCTGCCTGGTGGTAATAGCTCATAATGAATAATGCCCTTCCTATCCCACCACACACACAACATCACCTTATTGCGAGTTAAGCCGGGTTTCGACACAGTCTGTGAAGCCTGACCGGCCTTTGACCACGACCTTTCTCGCACGTTCTTATCGTACGTGATCCACTTTTCATCACCAGTTATCAGCTTCTTCAAAAATGATTCGGTTTCATTACGTCGTAATAAAGAATCACAAATGAGTACACGGTTCATTAGGTTTCTTTCAGTGAGCTCGTGAGATACCCAAATATCGAGCTTTTTTGTACCCAGCTTTTTTCAAATGCGCCAAAACTGTTTTGTGATCAATTCTCAGTTCTTCAGCTACGTCGTAACTACTGATACGTCGATCTTGCTCCACTTTTTCAAAAATGGCATCCATTTTATCTGTAATAGGGCGACCAGAGCGAGGTGCATCTTTGACATCAAAATTTCCGGATTGAAAACGCTTAAACCAAATTTGTGCTACTCTCACAAGACACTGCACTAGGTCCATAAACATCGCAAATTTTTTTCGCGGCTTTCGTTGCATTTTTACCTTTTTTGTAGTAAAATTTTAAAATGTATCGAATTTCTTCATTAGATTCACTCATCTTGACAGTACGAAAAACAAATGAAAATCACACATTTGCCTAATTTGAATTTAGAATGATGTTCTTTAAAATTTTAACTTTCAATGATACCAAAACCAGCCAGATACAAATACTACAGCCAAAGAGATTTTATTACAAGTTCATACATACTATAATGCGAAAAGACTTTTTCCCCAACCTATTATAACCCCCCCTGCCGGTACCACCGTAATCGCTATTTCCCTGCATTTTAAATCTGTACTATTTTCGAAAATATTTATTTAAATTACGGAACCCTCACCACGCGAGTCGAACTTGTCCGGTTTTTGTTTTAATGTATGTCATTTTATTTCATTAAACTGTGTGTATTTTGTGTATTATTTGGTAATCATTTTAGGGATCTTTGTATCTGAAATAATTAATAATAATTATTATGTAATCCTGACCCATTGAAAAAAAGTGAAATCCATTAATGTAACCTTATCTTTATTCGGGTGATGGATAACCAAATATAATCCAACGGTCAAAATAGCACCTTAGGGAGCGTAGGGACTGCAAATATTATGGGACCGGGCTTAATGTGGGTCTGCCAATTAATTAAGTATGCACGTTAACTACAAGTGAATTAGGTCCACCTAAATAAATAATGCGGTCTATAGATGCTGAAATTCAAACACCTTCTGTCTAAGTTATGCGTCTAGTTCTGGTGACGAGGCGAGTAGGTAAATTGAACTATAATAGGCAGTTCTTAATCTTTATATGCATATGCGATAACTATGCCAGGTAGCCCGGGTAGGTGGTACCCAAGTGGTAGAGCTCCAGTGACGGAGCTCGCGAGCGTAGGCACCACCGAATTATTTAATATACTTGCCGCTAAATGGTAGTGTTCAGCACTATTGTGTTCCAGTCAGGTGGTAATGTACGGCCCTGTAATTTCCGGCACAGAGGTATCACACCTTAGCCTCAGGAGTGGTAACGCATCTGCATTTTGACCTTGGTCTTTGTGTGGGTGTCTATAGGCTGCAGTTATCACTTAACACCAATGTGAATTGCTGTTTATTATATGCTTGTTTGGCACTTCCATTACATAAAAAAAAGCTATGTAGGTATGTATCACCACGTCAAGTCCCGTTCCAGGTTAGGCAGAGATGATAGAGTGCCCGATTTTTTAATGTTTGGTTATCATAAATGTGAACTGCATGGTTGCAACTTACTACTTACATTACCATCACACATATTAAAAAAAAATCGTATTCTCCAAAAACATTTTGCATCTATCGCTAGTAGTACCAATATTTTACGAGATATTTATTTATTAAGTACCTAATATCTGGATGAGTAAAGTAGATGCCTTAGAAAAAGTTTAAATTTTTCCGAACGACGAGAATATACGTATATAATATATACCTACTCTCAGCAGATACGTACATTGCCCTAGGTAAATCACCGATAAATCCCAGATCACTTTTCACTACTAAATTATACTTTCAGATCACCTACATACGTTACAGAGCAAAAAGTTTAATAAACGTAATGTGCACAAAAACCGTTGCCTTTTACGGAACAGTTTCCAAGATAAAGTGGGTTGTTATGTCATGGCCCGGAGCTATCTACACCATCCCTACACTGGAAAACCGTCAGTCATCACTTAACATCAATGTGAACTGCACGCTTGTTTGCCACTTTCATTACATAAAAAAAAAAAAAAAAAAAAAGCCGTATCTCTTGCAATAATAAATGTAAGCATAATTAGATAAAGTTTGCTTAGATGTGTTAAGACATTTTAAATTGCACGGCCCTATCTATCGATTGCAGTCAAGTGGTAAGGTATGGTCGGAATGTGTCTAGGTGATGTGAACCAGCGTCAGGCTCCGGCCTGACACAAAGCTGAATTCGAAACTTTTTGATGTAGACGTGAGACACAGTTTATTAGGCTGTGTTATGGTGGTTATGGGTAGATTTAAGTGTCATTTAAGTTATGTTAGAAAATATTTGTTTTTCTTTGTAGACCTATTTTTTGTCATTGTTTTGTTTTGTTAATGCTTAGGTAAGTAGTACTAGTATTAAAGTGTCATGTAAGTATGTTAGAAAATATTTGTTTTTCTTCTTAGACCTATTTTGACGTGACAACGTCTTAAATTAGGTTGCGGCTCGGAGTCACTCATGAAAAAGTGTAACGCCCGGTAACGTAACGATGAGTCACCGAACGAGAGAGAGGCCTGCCGGACCGGCGAATGCCTTTCTACCGAGAAAAAGACGTTGTCACGTAAAATCTTCGCCCGTAAAACCGACTTTACAGGCAACCAGTTTTTTTTGGCATTTTTTGTTTTGTTAATGTTTAGGTAAGTAGTTTACCTGTTTCTTGTATGTTCTGTTTTTTTTTAAAGTGTTCTTAAAAATAATGTTTAAAAAAAGTGCTAATAAATTCTATTCTGTTCTATGTATTTGGTGATTGTATTTCATACAGCTAGGATAAATAGTGGAAATATTAATAACCGTTTAGTTGGTAGAGGACACTTTAAATAGGCTTTAAAGCAACTTTAAAGTGTCAATTTTCGATAGAGTCAAGTGTAGGTAAGTCACAAACAGTTAACTAAATCGAAAAATTATATTAACACACCCCTAACATTTTTGAAAGACCTATCCAACGATATCGCACAGTATATAGAAAACGAAAAATAAAAACAAGAAAAACTACCAAGAGAAAGAGAAAACAATAAATACTTACCTACATGAAAAGTATGGCTTTATATTGCTTCTATATCATCGACTATGGAACCAAGGCTGATTGGTCTGTGTTCTATAACAATAAAAGATTAATCTGATTTGTAATAAACGGTCTCGTGATCAAAGAGAAACTATTTTTAATAATATAATTCATATATTATAAACATGGTTGGTACCCAATAAGTGTAGCTCGCGAAAACCTAAGAACATATCATGGTTGGTACCTACTTAGACGACTCCATTAATGAACCGGAAAAAAAAGCTTCGTAAAAAGAAAAGCAAAATGCACACAGCAATGTTACAGCTATTATCTATTTGCCGAACATTTTCCTGAAACCAAAATACACACAACCGGCTGAATGAGCATTGCTTCCTTCGACAGAAAACATTTTCTTTTTTTTATACGGATACTAACAAAGAAGGAAAAGGAAATAATTTACTGTCTTTTTTAATGATAAGTTTGTATTTAATCTGCATTGTTACTGTTAAATTCAAAAATGTTTACTTAGTAATTTGCATACATAAAGAAAACAACATTGTTAATTAAGTTGGCTCCGTGTTTTACGAGTATGTTTCAGTTCATGAACTTTAGTTGGTGGTTAAACGTAGCACCGGATATACTGTTCTAGATCCGAGTCCGTACCTACCTAGTTTGACCACTTAGTACTACTTAAATTAAAACCCTAATTTAAACAGATTGACTAAACTTATTATTATGTGAAACACAGTACTTATGTTTTTTAGAAATTTAACCATTTTGAGTTATCTTATTTCACGACTCTCTAGTTATTTCACAGCAGCTCTACCACCAACGAGAAATACCCATCCATCTTCAGCAAGTTCAAACCGTCCGAAGGCAACTCGATCCTCTTATGAGCCATTAACGAGCTTATTGCTCCATAAAGTTGAGCCATATTGCAGCCTTCACATACGCGTTTTAAACCATACGTAATGCTTTAATGTTCATTGAGTTGAGCTTTTTAAAATAGCTGGTTAAGAACTTCTTTTTCTTTATGTAATGGAAGTGATGACTGCAGCCTATAGACACCCATACAAAGACCAAGGTCAAAATGCATATGCGTTACCACTCCTGAGGCCTAAGGTGTTATGCCTCTGTGCCGGAAATTACAGGGCCGTACATTACCACCTGACCGGAACAACAAGTATATTAGGTAATGCGGTGGTGCCTACGCCCGCGAGCTCCGTCACTGGAGCTCTACCACTAGTAAAAAACGAACCTTCTTATTGATGATACAATTTCAACTTTAGTAGGTTAGTAAAAATAACTACAGGGGATGGGCAGCAGCGTCCCGCGATAAATCTACCACCACTGCGATTGCCAAGCGTGGTGATTAGATTATGGCATATTCATCCTAACGGCGGACAACTCTATATCTTTGGGGGAAGGCTCTATTCAGCAGTGAATGATTTTCGGCTGGAGTTAACACACAGAGTAATTTTTTATATTATTTCGCATTAACACATGCTTGTGAAATATATTTTATTTAAAGAAAAATGGAAAGAAAAATTTGACTTCAGGCGAGACTCGAACCCGCGACCTACTGGGAATCTAGTCCAGCCGCTCTTCCAACTTCTTCTACTTTTGGCAGGCTGCCAATTGGAAGAGCGGCTGGACTAGATTCCCACTAGGTCGCGGGTTCAAGTCTCGCCTGAAGTCAAATTTTTCTTTCCATTTTTCTTTAAATAAAATACACAGAGTAATACCGGAGGGGAGAAGCCATATGCAGGCTTTCCCCTCTGTCAAAGTACAAGCCCAAATGGGCCTATACCTGTCGCCTAGATGTTTAAATGTGTGCGTGAAAATGTCTCTGTATTTTGTTAAAGTCAAGGTGTGAGTTTCGTAGTAAAACGAAAAAACGAAATCCAATTTCCGAACGCACTGAATTCAATGATAAATGTTTTATCATCTTGTGAAGTTGTCTTCAAACCGATCGACACTTACTTGGGATCCAATTTGCGTTATTCGACTCAGCAGTTCCATTCCCACTGTAGTGTTATATCTCGTGCGGTCCACTTAATGAATCTAATATTCGGAATTGCAATTCCAGGCGGTCCAGATGTCGTGAGGTTATGCACTATATGCCGAGCAACTCAATTATATTCAGCTGTGTGACCTCTTGTGAAATGATTGGAGTTGAAAGCGTTTTCAATAATGTCACTTAATTTCTCTGAATTATGACCTGTGAACTTGTTACTTATGTAAGTCATGTAACATACGATAGGTACTAGAACTAGGTAATTAATTTATTCGTTTTCTTTAGACCGTGCTAGAACTCTCGGCGAGGTGTTCTCAAAATATTTAAGTAGGTTTATGGTAACTAGCTGTCCCGACGAACTTCGTGTCGCCTAATATAAAAATAAAAGGTCTACTTAAATGTCTTTGCCTTTGGCGGCGTCGTGTGGCGGGTTGCTCACTTCCCTCTAAAATGGTCGAGGAGGGCAATGGCTGTCACATGCGTCATACTCGTGAACGGGTGCTGTTGGTGGGGACTGGTCTGTTCTGGTTTGCAGGGGCTACATCACATTTAGTAGATAGCAGTTTATTTGCATCTATGCTATGGACGTTGACATTATTTGATTTTTCACGATAATCTGTACTAGATTTAAGCTTTCATTTAAAAGAGCTCTTACTGAGTTTGTTGGGTAGCGGAGTTCTTCTCAGTAGTGACTGACTGCACTTGGAACTCTGCTAAGTGAATAACATTGATCTTGACGAATAAGTTTTTCTTTTTCTTCATTTATTATCATTGAAGGAATTGAAAAATTTTATGATTATTATGTTTAAACCAAATAGTTTAAATTTTAATTTTTAATTTACTATTAATATATGATTTACTATTACTATATGTAATGGTTATTCGCTCTAGGTAGTTTATGATTTATTGACGTTTTGAAAGTATCTGTAAAGATCTATTCGAAATAAAAATATTTTCTATTCTATTCTATTCTATTCTTTCTACAAATCGAAAAAAAAAATTGTGAGAATCACCCTTATCATTTATGGGTATAAAATAGATGTTGGCCGATTCTCAGACCTACCCAACAGGCACACGAAATTTCATGAGAATCGATCTAGCAGTTTCGGATGAGTATGGCAACTAACATTGTGACATACTCGTACAACATGTGGATAGAAAATGATAATCGGTACAAATCATTGAGGGAAAGAGTTAGCCCTCAATGAGTTAAGAGGCCCTTTTTCATTTAGGTAGGTGGGCTTATTTTTGAAGAGCATGGAATTTAGAATGCATAAGCAGTCTAAATTCCATGCTCTTATGAATTAACAACGTAAAAAGGCAATAAAAAGCGCATAAATGGCAACATTTCAATGCTTTACGGCTTCTTACAATAATAAATGAATGATACTTATATATGATGTCTGTCGACGGGGCTGTTTACCCGCGAATAAATTTAAATAAATCGCTTCCGTGTCGCTTGATGGATTTGATGGATTCAAATAAAAAGGTTGTTTAAAACGAACATCAAATTTTACTGAGTTGACTAAGTATTTTCGAAGACACGAAGGATAGGTATCTATAAAAATGGAAATTACGTACCTACCTCTTAATAATTTTGTTTTTCGATATTTATCCTAAACTCTTAAAATACGTCTAAGTTAATTGATAGCATAAATCACCTGTAAAAAGAAAATAAAAGCAATATTTCTATGTGTTACAGACTTCTGGAATAAATAATTACGTACGATATGGCATATGTTGACAGGGTTTTTATAAATATGCAATACATATATTCGAATATGAGATATTCGTATATGAGAATGTATTGTGTAAGTAATCTTTGCATAAATAACTTAAAGGTAAACACGACATTTGCCATAGAACTAAATTAATTTAAGAGATGAGTGAGTTAACAAAAAGTTAGTCACATAAAAATAGAGGATCTTGGCAGACAGACATACGGCCAAAAAAGCTTATTATGAGAGGCAGAGCTCCAATGGAATGGAAGGCGCCATCTTTACCTAATCTATTTTCGAAAATGTCGATGACATTGATGGATGATGCAGCGGAATCACTTATGAACACTTAGACGAAATTATGACGGAAAAAATATTAGCACAGACATGGCTAGTTAATATCAAGAAAGTGGCAAAAAAACGTACTGTTACATTGCCTATTAATCGTATATTTATACTGCCACTTCTGTAGAGTATAATAAATTTTAAAAAAGAAACAAAACAGTCCAATATTCTAAGTGAAATGTTAGGATCCCACTGCAGAATCATTTCATTCATCCAAATATGCTGCAAACCTTATTTTACGCATGTTTATAATCTATAGAATATATATATATAATATATATAATATATATGTAAAGAAATACTATTTCTTTCTTCGCACTCTGTGTGTTTATTTACCATGAAGTTTGGTTATAGTTTTTAACTTTTTAATTGTCTGATTTTAAAGAAGAAACGAATTCAGAATGTGAGATGACAGATTTAAATACGAGTTGATTGACAATTGCATAATTAATGAAAATTTTAATATTATATTATTTTATGTTTTAAAAGTGAAAGAATAAACGTTCATTGTCGTTTCTTCTTTTCAGCAACACAAGGTTTATTTCTTTCATGTAGTAAAACAGACTTATAAAACGACAGTGAAAGTTTATTCTTTCACATTAAATCACATTACTATAACAAAATGAGGTATGATAGGAATAGAAAACAAAGAGAATTCAGTGTGGGAGATCTAGTATATATAGAAAATGGGAATAAACTAAATAGGAAAAAGCTAGATGAATTGAGAATTGGACCATATAAAATAATTAAAAAGAAATCTAATACAATTTACGAGATAGATACAGGACATAGAAAAACAGAGTCAAATCTTTTTCATATCACAAAACTAATTCCAGTACAGATAACAGAGGATGAGAATGTGCAAGTATCAAATGGAGAACTGGAGTGAAAATTCACGGGTGAATTTTCTTCCCCATGGGGGGAGATGTAAAGAAATACTATTTCTTTCTTCGCACTCTGTGTGTTTATTTACCATGAAGTTTGGTTATAGTTTTTAACTTTTTAATTGTCTGATTTTAAAGAAGAAACGAATTCAGAATGTGAGATGACAGATTTAAATACGAGTTGATTGACAATTGCATAATTAATGAAAATTTTAATATTATATTATTTTATGTTTTAAAAGTGAAAGAATAAACTTTCATTGTCGTTTCTTCTTTTCAGCAACACAAGGTTTATTTCTTTCATGTAGTAAAACAGACTTATATATATGTATATATATAATCTATCAAAAAAGACCAATTAGAGATTTAGTAAATGTATTTATTTATTTATCTATCCCTTAGAGGAAACAAGCACGAAATTATTGAAGTTTAACGACTAGTTTTGTTTCGAAGACTTGCGTCATTAACATTCCACGCAAATAGAATCATTGGCAAAAGCTAGTGAATAATATAGATCTACATTTCTCTATCATGTCAATAGAAGTTGCTTCAGCAGTTGTATTATTTGAAGTTGTAGAACTAGCACTTATAGTCTGTTTTTTTCGCTACGGACTAAATTGACATAAGCTGTGTGGCTAGGTTTTTGGGAATCATTAGTAGTGATGTGCCACTACCGTAACTTTACGTAATTTACAATCTAGTATCGTTTTTCAGTAATAATTTTTATTTTAGTTTATTCAGGAGAACAAACAGTCTTATATGCTTACAAACAATCTTAATATTTTTTGTTTTGTTTTTGTAACTGTTATGTAACAATATGCAATTCGTTAGATGTCCAAATACGGAAACTTATAAATGGTCTGATGTAATTAGACCATTTATAATGCATTTATGCATTTATCATATCTGTACATTAACCATACATGTACATTATATAGGCATGACTCAATGTACATTACGGGTGACGCGACATTATAAAATTTTAAAGACATATTTTTAAAATGAAAATTTCGCGCAACTTCATACGTTTACTGCTCCTAGCCTTTTAATTTACATTATATCTTAATGCTGGCTGCGGTCCGACAAGAATGGCGCCGTATAACAAAACTTGTCACTGAGCCTGTTCCTGACTGACGACCACGACCACTCTGCCAAGAGTGAAACGACAAAGAAGAAGAATATCTTAATAATATTTTACACTGCGCTAGTAAACAAGAAATGGTAAAGACGATTTATTGCATGTCAAACCAGTGCCTAAAGAGAACCCTCTTAACATTTTGATGTTTATACAAAAATAAGGTAATTAGAGTAATTACAAAAATATGTCTTTAAAATGTTATAATGTACATAGAGTCGTGCCTATATAATGTACATGTGTGGTTAATGTATAGAATATGTAATATAAATGCATAAATGCAACACACTTATTTTTTAAGTGTCTGTAAATATTAATAATGACGTGCAAATTAAAAAAAATATATTTATTTATTTGGAACATAAGACAAAATCACAGAAATGAAATGGTAACGAATTAATAATCAGAATCAGGTAATGACTCCGTACCTGAATGTGCCGAATCGTCTGAGTCATCACCTACTTCAATAATAAATCAGTCTGTAATGTCGTCGACAATATGGCCTAGAGTACACATTTTTTTCTCAACTTCAATTATTAGGTATATGTTTAATATAATTTTTCCAGAGTCACTAGACGAAGTCACATATTTGTTTTTCTTCGGCGTTTCGGCTGGAGATTCTATTTACTTTTCGGTGTGTACATAATTAACGCATACAAATACGCGTTCATTATTATGTTTTTTGCCCGTGAAATCGCATTTCGAAGGTTGAAGGACGAATGCCGTGTATTCAAAATGGCGCCGTGTTTTCATTTTTATGGCATTGATAGCTATAGTACATCGACCTATTTCTTATGTAATTCCTGTTAAAAACTTGTTCTTGCGTATTCTTCAACAAGAAATAAATAATTGTCGTGTTTACTTAGTGCAATAAGTAATTTAAATTACATGTGTGGTACTCCATAGTAACCATAATTTTTAAAAAATTTGTCTAGTGTCAAATAATAATAAAATTATGTGGTAAAGTAACGATTCATAAAACCGGTATCGTACAACACTAATACTAGAAAACTGGTATCATTATTCTGGAAATTGACATTTGCATGTGTCAATTTAGTCCGTAGCGAAAATAAACAGACTGTAGAATATGATAAATGCCCGCCCAAACTGCGCACATACAAATGATTATTGAAAAAGTTCCCCTCCGAGTCCTTGAAATATCCAACTTTTTATTCGGTTGCATTTGACAAATAATGATTATTTTTTATGTCAAATCCAATATCTGATTGAGGAACGCGATTCTGATGACGTGATATTTTTGTTTTTTTAAGTATTATTACTGGTAGAGTGCCAATGTCAAACTCGAGGGCGTAGGGACCACCGCATTACCTAATTTATCTTCCAAATGGTAATGTTCAGCACTGTCGTGTTCCGGTTAGATGGTAATGTATGGCCCCGTGATATTATATATACTATTATATCACAGAGACATAATAACTTAGGTCTCAGGGGTGGTAACGCATCTGCATTTTGACCTCTGGTTTTTGTGTGGGGGTCTGTAGGCTGCAGTCATCACTTAACATCAATGGGAACTGCATGCTGGTTTGTCACCTTCATTACATAAAAAAAAGACAATTAACTGGATTGATTATTTTATATAACTGCCTCGGTAGCCTAGTGGTAGCAGGCCACTACTACTACGCTGAGGTCCTGGGTTCGATTCCCGGGTAGGGGGTTATCAGACATAATGGTGAAAAAGCCTTTATCTCTGGTTCTATTGGGATTTTTCCATTTTCTGGAAATTTCCCAGTACCTCAAAGTTTGGTAATGTGCCCGGAGATGTCAACAGGCTCGCCACCTGTTACATGGGCCAAAACGTAACCGGCGAATCGTGGGTGTTTGCATGTATGCTTGAATGCATGCATTTACCTCTGCCTACCCCTTCGGGGATTACAGGCGTGAAGTTACGTTTTTTTTTTTTTACGTTTTTGTTTATTTTATCTTTATACCTGTGCTATTTTGGAACAGCAACATTGGTATGGTTCATCATCTGGTTGACACGACAAACACGCTCATGCCCCTTAGTCGGCTTTTCTTTTTATTGAAAAGGAAGGGGCGTCTTGCTTCCTGTTCGGAGGTAGCGGGCAGGCCTCCCAAGTTGTTGCGGTGCCGCGACGACAGGGCGCCACGTCAGCCGGAAGGGCCGCGGCGGCGGTGTCACAGGGTGAAGTGATGTCGCTGCAGAGCTGGCCGTACGACTTTGGGATCTGTGAACAACCAATCAGAGCAAGTGTCCACCACCCCAGTGGTGACGCTCGCAGTAATGACACAGTCATGACGAAAAGGATTCACGAGCGCATCCTTGAGGAGCTAGGGTGGGTCCCCATATCCGGGAACCCGGATCGGCCGGATAATGTCGTAGTCTCTAGGCTATGCTACTAAGATCGGGCTCGGCCAGTCTACCTCACTAGCGTATCGGATCACGACATGCGGAATCAGGGCTTTGACTATATGATATCGCGCGGGAGTGTCCTCCCGTCTGGAGGTCTGCAGTGTAGTGGGTCATCCAAGGAGGTTTATACGATCGCGCCATGATCGTATATACCGCGCGATATAATAGGTTGGGGAAAAAGTCTTTTCGCATTATAGTATGTATGAACTTGTAATAAAATCTCTTTGGCTGTAGTATTTGTATCTGGCTGGTTTTGGTATCATTGAAAATTAAAATTTTAAAGAACATAATTCCAAATTCAAATTAGGCAAATGTGTGATTTTCATTTGTTTTTCGTACTGTCAAGATGAGTGAATCTAATGAAGAAATTCGATACATTTTAAAATTTTACCACAAAAAAGGTAAAAATGCAACGCAAGCCGCGAAAAAAATTTGCGATGTTTATGGACCTAGTGCAGTGTCTGTGAGAGTAGCACAAATTTGGTTTAAGCGTTTTCAATCCGGAAATTTTGATGTCAAAGATGCACCTCGCTCTGGTCGGCCTATTACGGATAAAATGGATGCCATTTTTGAAAAAGTGGAGCATGATCGACATATCAGTAGTTACGACGTAGCTGAAGAACTGAGAATTGATCACAAAACAGTTTTGGCGCATTTGAAAAAAGGGTACAAAAAAAAGCTCGATATTTGGGTACCTCACGAGCTCACTGAAAGAAACCTAATGAACCGTGTACTCATTTGTGATTCTTTATTACGACGTAATGAAACCGAATCATTTATGAAGAAGCTGATAACTGGTGATGAAAAGTGGATCACGTACGACAAGAACGTGCGGAAAAGGTCGTGGTCAAAGGCCGGTCAGGCTTCACAGACTGTGGCGAAACCCGGGTTAACTCGCAATAAGGTGATGTTGTGTGTGTGGTGGGATTGGAAGGGCATTATTCATTATGAACTATTACCACCAGGCAGGACTATCGATTCTGAACTCTACTGCGAACAACTGATGAGATTAAAGCAAGAAGTTGAGAGGAAGCGGTCGGAATTGATCAACAGAAGGGGTGTGGTGTTTCATCATGATAACGCTAGACCTCACACATCTATAGCCACTCAGCAAAAATTAAGAGAGTATGGCTGGGAGGTGTTAATGCATCCGCCGTATAGTCCTGACCTTGCACCTTCAGATTTCCACCTGTTTCGGTCTCTTCAGAATTCTTTATGCAATGTTAGGTTAACATCACGAGAGGACTGCCAAATCCACATGTCGCGGTATTTTGATGAGAAGTCCCAAAATGTTTATAGCAATGGGATCATGTCCCTACCTACAAGATCGAACAAAATGGTACATACATACTTTAGTTAAATTTAAATAAACTGTATTAAAAAATGTTTTGAATTATCTTAAAAAATGCGAAGAAACTTTTTCTCCAACCAATATGAGCCACGAACTTCTTAACGGAATCAAGGCGGTCTTGTGAGATTACGTCATTTCTGATGTACCTCCCTGCATTGGTTATCAAAACATGTTTTCCTGGATCTGCACGTGAAGTCGCTACGTGGTGGAGCACAAAGAGTACCACGTTGGTGTAGCAAACGTCAGCCTAGATCTAATATACCTACTCAAGTGTTGTAGATCTGAAATTAAGTTTTCAAGGGCACGTCGAGTGCTATGCTATAACCTGGCGCAGTATCGCCCACGCAACCACCGCCTAGCACACCACGTTATTCACAGTGGGCTTCATGCGACGCGCTATGTTGTTATAACTGATTTATTTGACCAATCCCTGAGGCCAAAATGTTCTATGACAGCACCATAGAACATTTTGGCCTCAGGGATCAAATAATTTGCCCAGACCAAATGAAAGCGTATTAAAATTGTAATTTTTTGTAATTTGATATGTTCTTAGGTTTTCGCGAGCTACACTCAATGAAATAAAACTATTTTTACGGATTTATCTCGCGTATATTAAACTAAAATGATTTTTAAAATCAACCCGACGTTTCGGTGGCTTTTCAGCTTCCGTGGTCCCGGGCAGACTGAGGTGACATTTGTCTGACAGAAGTTTGAAAAAATTATATGTAGCTACCTCCATCGATTTCGTAAACGCCTTGCGTAGCGTTCAGGATTAACACAATAATTACTTATGGTATCTTGAGGTCTTGCAGACTGCTGCGCCTGGGATTTAATCTTGCTAAGTATGGGATCCCATGATGTTGATAATCGCCATCCATCTTCTCTATTGAAATTTGGGTGTTTTTTAATTTCAATAGCCTCGCGTACCATTCGTGGAATGGGTTTGTGTTCTCTAGCGAGTATTTGAATTTTATCAAACCGGATGTAATGGTTCGGCTTATCCGCTATGTGTTCACAGACTGCAGACCTCCCTGTTCTTCGGTTTTTGACATCAGCAATGTGCTCTTTAACGCGGGTGGATACAGCTCTCTTCGTTTGACCAATATATGAGAGTCCACAATCACAATCTAATTTATAAATGCCAGAATTTTGTAATGGAATATTACTTTTAATGGGTCTTAAATACTGATGAATCTTTTTATATGGTTTGGAAACTGTTTTAATGGAATTCTTTTTTAAAATGTAGCTGATTTTATCTGTGACACCCTTAACGTAAGGTAGTATAGCTGGTTGTCGTTCTACTGTAGGTGGTTTCACGCGGCCTCTGTGACGGATGGGTGGTACATGGAGCTTGTTGTTATGTAGCACCTGGCGTAGGTGCTTCAGCTCCCCCTGAAGATGGTGGTCTATTCTGTGACAGATGCCTCGTGCTCTCTGAAATAGAGATGAGCCAACGGCAGATAAATGTGCCGGGTGATGGTGTGATTCACCATTAAGGTACCTATCAGTATGGGTAGACTTCCTAAACACAGTGTGACTGAGTGTGTTATTGGTTTTTCTAATTAATAAAGTATCCAAGAAGGCTAATTTATTGTCCTGTTCCAATTCCATAGTGAATTTGATTTTATGGTGTATGGAATTGAGATGTGAAAGAAAAACAGAAACATTATTGCTATCCAATATGGTGAATGTGTCATCTACATATCGTTTATAAATGCGAGGTGTTATGGTTGTAGTGCTCAGGGCTCTCTCCTCAAAGTCCTCCATGAATATATCGGCGACTATGGGAGAAACTGGGGAGCCCATGGCAACTCCGTCTATTTGTAGGTAGAATTCCCCATTCCACATTAGATAGCCAGATGTCAGGCACCATTCGAGTAGTTCTGCATATTGACGGGGCATATTGTGAGCAATTAGCTTTCTTTTAACAATCTCGACACAATCCTTAACTGGTAAACATGTAAATAAGGATTCAACATCGAAGCTGACCATTGTTTCATTTGCTGATAGTTGTAGATGTTTGACTTCAGCAATGAAACTGTACGAGTCTTTGACATACGCTCTAGTGTGTCCCCGCAGTGGTGAAAGTATCTGTGCCACATGTTTTGCCAATTTGTAAGTTGGAGTGTCAATTTGACTAACTATGGGACGAAGGGGAGCGCCAGTCTTATGTATTTTAGGGAGCCCATACAGTTTGGGTGGCTTTGGACAAGCAGGTAAAAGTTTTGGTACGTCAAGATCCAATGAATATGAATATTTATGCAGTAAATCGGTAGTCTTTTTTAATATACTAGAGGTGGGGTCTTTGTTTACCTTTTTATATGTGCTTTCATCCGATAACAGCGATAAGATTTTATCATTGTAGTCTGACGTGTCCATCACAACCGTAGCGCTTCCTTTATCAGCACGGAGGACGATGATGTCTTCTGATCGTCTCAACGTCGTCAGTGAGCGGAGTTCTTCACGAGACAAATTAGGTTTTGGTGGCCGGCAGTGTCGTAACGCAGACGATACGTCCTGTCGGGTTGATTTTAAAAATAATTTTAGTTTAATATACGCGAGATAAATCCGTAAAAATAGTTTTATTTAAATTTTTGTAATTTTTTTTTGTTATTTTGTGTTTATATAGCTGTATCTTTGTAATGGTGTACAATAAAGAATATTGTTGTTGATGTTGTTGTAAAATTCTTAACATTATATTCATCCCATCATATCAGTCTCTCAAATTTCAACCTTGTTTTTGGTGGTAAATTGAATCTATACAATAAGTGTTAGACTTAATAGAAACGCTTTCAAAAGCAAAGTGAATTGTGTACCTTCTTGGAACATAGTAAATTAAGTTCGCGATTGTGTTCTTGTCTTTATTAGATAATAATAAAAAGATCAAGTGCGGTTTACGTCAAGCATATACACGGATCGAAAACAAATGGAAATGTTCACTGGAACCATTTTCGTTTGGGTACTTAACAATATGTGACATTACGAAGTCAAATATCAATACAAAGTATACTTTTTTTTTTGGATTATTTCGCCTATCAAAGAGTGTTTGAGATAAACGAGTAGTATAATAATATGTGAACACACATGCCTTTCTTTATGTCCTGTGAAAGCCCTTAGTACACACATAATAAGTTATTGATTTTTACTATTTTACAAACTATGTTTGATTTTGGAATCAGCTACAACATTTAAAATAAAATATTTAGGTGAAGTTAGTGGAATATCTGATCCTGTGATCAATCACTGGATCAGA
Organism: Macrosoma leucophasiata; assembly: GCA_036365455.1. Lineage (NCBI taxonomy): Eukaryota > Metazoa > Arthropoda > Insecta > Lepidoptera > Hedylidae > Macrosoma > Macrosoma leucophasiata. The sequence goes on from JAWQUS010000021.1 coordinate 17,518,847, forward strand.
TTTAGTCCTAGCTTTATTTGCTATGCCTGTTGTTGTTGCTAATGATCGGTTAGTTTATTTATACATAGTTGGTTTTAGTTTAATTCGGAAGAATCTTGACGAATGAAATACAGATGTGAAAAGATGTTAATTTAAAAGTTCAATTTAATATTCTTTTGATTGTTTTTCAATGTTATACAATTTATAATTAGAAAATAAAGATTTTTAACAAACTGGAAAGAATATACAACCCTATATACAGGGATAATTTAATTTAGCGCACAACCTCCTACAAGCGGCCCCTCTAGATCAATCCCAACAACATTTGTTCTACGACTTTTTACCAATCTTGAAAAATGCCCAAAAAAAAAAAACAATAAATGATTTCAAAAGTTCAAAAGAGCACAGCCGCCGCTGCGTCACCCCGCAACCCCGCTCCCCGCTGCGCGTGGCGATATTTCGTCTAGGCAAAGGTGCGTGGTATACCTACGCTAAGAGTAAATGTCAGTTTAGAGGCAAAAAAAAATTGAATAAGAAAATTTAAATTTTGATGAATTTTAAAAAGTCGTAGAGCAAACGTTGTCGGGATTTATGAATAGAGGTTGCCTGCAAGAGGTTATGCGCTAATTACAAATAACCCTGTATAACCCTGTGTTAAAATTGAAACCTCGATAACTAGACCACCCGCTATACAATTAAGCTACGGAAAAAACAATTTAAAACTAAAATGTAATATTGAAATACAACTTCCAAAATGTTATTTTAACAAAACTACTGCAATATTCAACCATATCAGTTACGTAGCTTAAAAATCGACAGACTATTTAGCATGTTAAAAGCTTAATGGTGCCGTCATTGAGGGATGTTTCAGACCAGCGCTTTTTAAGCGCGTTTAAGCTCGTTTTTGGAAGCGCATGCCCAACACGCCCCACTCGTAACAAGCAATGACGCGCTTAGCTCGCATAAATGCGAGTCGTGAGAGATACCTCTCATTAATACCGGTTTTTTATTAGGTTACGATGGTGGTAAACAGCTGAAACAGGTATAATAGTGCGCATGGGGGGTAAGTAAATACTACAGCCCATAGACATAATAATATATACATAATAACCGAAAGTATTTTTTTTTTACGATTAAACCTGTGTCGTGGGTGCCGTTGTACACAAACAAAACATACACAAACACCCAGACCCAAAACAAATATCTGTAGGCCATACAAATATTTGTCCCGGTGCGGGGATAGAACCCGCGACCCTTCGAATCAAACGGTTATCTCACACCGATAGACTAACCGGGTGGTTAAATTGTTGTTGCCACCCCTAACCCCTATGCTGTTTTACCTCTGCTATAGTTATAATATAGACCACGATAGAATAGAAATAGAAAGTATTTATTTGTAACAAGAACAACTTAAAACTACAAAATAAAGAATACAAAGGAGATGTTGCGAGCTCGGCCCTGGTTCGTACATGTCCTCAAAAAAAGTGGAAATTAAAGAAGAATCCAAAAAAAATACAATTAATTTATTCAAGAATATATTTTAGAGTTACAACCACATTTAATTCATACGATTTTATCATTTTCAACTATGTCAAACATGGCGGCGATACAGCCGACACGTGGGATCAATCGATTTTGATAGTATTTAGAAAATATTAATTTTTTCTTCAAGTTCTATAATCAAAATACAATTTAAAAAATAAAAATGTCAAAATGACATCGCCCGCCATATTCGCCATGTTAGTTTTGAGTTGCAATTCTAACTGCAAATTATGTTTTGTAACTGCAAACAAAGCTAAATAAGTGAAAATATTGCTATGTATCTACTATATTGTGTACAATACATGGCCGGAGGTCCATACATTTTTGCAACATCTCCTTTATCATGTTTGTCAAAAAAAGTTTCCCAGTTCAGAATAAAGCCGATCTTTCGAACGGCGCTGGTCTTCCATTGAGCCCGATTTTGTGACATAGCACCTAAATTACGCCAGCAAAACGTCTGTCGATAGTGCTTAACACAACGATTTGTAATGCGTAATGCGGTGGTGCCTTTTTTAATATAATGAAAGTGGCAAACAAGCATGCAGTTCACATTGATGTTAAGTGATGACTGCAGCCTATAGACACCCACACAATGACCAGTGGTCAAAATGCAGATGCGCTGCCACTGCTGAGGCATTAGGTGTTATGCCTCTGTGCCGGAAATTACAGGGCCGTACACCTGACCGGAACACAATAGTGCTGAACACTACCATTTAGCGGCAAGTATATTAGGTAATGCGGTGGTGCCTACGCCCGCGAGCTCCGTCACTGGAGCTCTACCACCAGTATAAAAAAAAAGTGCCTACGCTCTGAGTTCCGACACTGGAGCTCTAGCACCAGTATGGTACGAGTGAACATGCTAAATTATGCTAGTTCGGTTTTTAAGCATTTTTGTGTATGGCAAAACGACTGTATATTGAAAAAACTGAAAAAAAAAACGCTAGTCTGAAATTACCCGTAGATATTTTCACAGCGATTTAAGCGCATTTTCCTTTAGCTCTTTTATGTAGAGGGAGTGGATACAGCTGCACAATTGTATTTTAAAGGGATTTCAAATATAAAAAAACTTATTGTATTCAGAAAATATTTGCTCCTTTCAATATTAAAAAATGCATTAGAATGCTAAATCAATTATTCTACACCGTATTGCCTTTTTTTCGGGGCGAAACTCTTTTTTTTATGTGATGGAAGTGGCAAACAAGCATGCAGTTCACATTGATGTTAAGTGATGACTGCAGCCTATAGACACTTACACAAAGACCGTGAAGGTGAAAATGCAGATGCGTTACCACTCCTGAGGCATTAGGTGTTATGCCTCTGTGACGGAAATTACAGGGCCGTACATTACCACCTGACCGGAACACGATAGTGCTGAACATTACCATTTAGCGTCAAGTATATTAGGTAATGCGCCCGCGAGCTCCTTCACTGGAGCTCTATCCCAGTAAAAAATAAATATAGCTCTTGATAATACCATTACGGAGTGAAGAAAGAAATCTAATTCATGGATTAAAGACGTGCCTGTTTGTGATAGATGAATTAAAAAGGCCCTTTAAGTTCTTCTGTACTGGAAGAATGGTATTTAAATGAGGAGGTAAATAAGCAATGTTAACAGGCAATTTAATGTTCTTTAATGTTTTTTTTCTTGTACACGGATTTATTTACTAACTAGCGGCCCGCCCCGGCTTCGCGCGGTTGCATTGTTACCTACCCTCTCCTATCCATCTTAGCGTGATGTTATATAGCCTAAAGCTTTCCTCGATAAATTGGCTATCTAATATTTTATTCTTAAAGAAAAATGGAAAGAAAAAATTGACTTCAGGCGAGGCTCGAACTCGCGACCTACTGGGAATCTAGTCCAGCCGCTCTTCCAATTGAGCTACTGAAGCCCTGCCCGATTTGTCAAATCTTTCCTTCACATCTATTGCATTGCTTTATGGTAGCAGTAGCGCCATCTATTACCAACTATGCTAGTTAGGCAACCGATATAATAGACTTTTCAGTTTATTGAATATCGTAAAGAAGTCGCTTTTACCCTTAATAATTGTTTGATATTATTTCGCATTAACACATTGCTTTGGCTATCTAACACTGAAAAAACTTTACTTTACTATATATCTACTAATGTTGTTATTATTTATTATTACTTTTTTTTAAGTAGCTGTGCACTTATTTTTCTACTGAAACCTCTCCCAGGTAAAGGCCTTCTCCAAAGCTTTCCATTTCTCTCAATCTTGGGCTATTGATCTGGGATGATGATCTGAAAATAATCGCTGGTCCATAATGGCAACCATTATGGACCAGCGATTATTTTCAGATCATCATCCCATCTAACGAGTGGTCTGCCTCTACAGCGTTTGCCCGGTGGGCCTGCCCATGAAGAAACTGTTTTAGTCCATCTCCGATCTTCAAGACGTGCTATAAGGGTCCTGTTGAAAACCAGCGTCAGGTACCTTGTATATGAAGGTACTTGACATTTGCTAAACAGGACACCTTTTTGGCAGCCGTGAGACACATATTACGTGTATATGTATTAATTTTAGATATTGTGTTGTCTTTTCTTTGTTATCTACGTTTTATGGTGTGTTTTATGTGTCTCGCTGTGTGTCAAAATAAATGTTTCTTTCTTTCTTTCTTTCTATATGACCCGCCCATTTCCACTTTAGTTTTATAGAAGCTGCGTTGTGTCGTCTATGGCTTTAGACCATGGCCACAGTCTAAAGAAAACGAGCATGTTAACTTTGGCTAAGAGCATCTATTGCTTTTCTTTTTATTGCTTTTGGCTTGCCGACACCTTTAATACTGTCATATATTGTTATATAATACTGTTATATACACCCCCAATATTCGTCACTAGAATTTCTGAAAATGCGAGTATAATCAGCATTTCTCATTATGAAATAATGTGGCTTGATATTTCCGTTTTCCATTCTGACAATGTCCATATTCATTAATATTTCTACTTAAAGCTGCAGCTTCCGAGTCGACATGTGACATAAAGTGGGGAATTGGAAAGAATCGGAGCGATGCATAACTAGGACGGGCGGGTATTAAGCCAGATGATGATGGAAATGGGGACGTTCCGCTTGCCTTTGAAATAATACACGCGGAGATCATTTGAAGTGTTGGCTTTGCTGAAACCTTTTTGTTTCTTTTTTGTGCACTTTTTCATGATAATGGTGAGAATATTTTAAAATACAACCCGCATTAATATTACACATAGTTACCTAGTGGCATAGACTGAACTATACCTATTAGTTTATTATTTGAAGAAGTCAAGAGACTGATCTTGAAATGGGAACATTTAAATATAGTCTGCAACAAAAGAAAACAATATATTAATATTTAAAGGAAGAAACAGTGACATCATTACCGAGCCGATAATATTCCTCACACTGGGACTCCCCCACCACTCAGTTACACAACATGTAACCAGAATAATGCACACTCTCTAACACCCCGATTAGAAAATGGAGTTATAATCAGAATACATGAACTGAAATTACATATTTATGTACTTAATTTTTTTATTTAAAATATAAGTTGTCCTCAATTTGTACAAACAGTATGCACACCCTATGCATACTTACCCTACCTCTACCTACGGCCGTACATAAACACGAACCTACTCACACACGCACACTGTTGCAATGTGATCTAGCCTAACCTGCGTACCCTTATTTAACACTCGCTTGTAATAAGATTAATTTCCGGTATTTTATTTCTTGAATTATAATCTATAATAAAAAACACGTCTTAAGTTAAGGAGTTCAAATAAAGTTGTTGAGACTGGCATTTTATTATGGATAGACGTTAGTCTCATTATCGTTTGTAATTACTGTTCTCCAAATGGGTGACCATAATTTCCTTATTAGTAATTAATTTCGGAACAAAAAATTACCCACCTCAAAAATGCCTGAAATCGATTCGGTTATCGATTCTGAACAAACTAGTTTCGGGTTGTACATTTAATCCTGTTACGCGTTGTATATGCCTCAAATTCCACCACTCGAACTCTGTATTACATAACATAATGACAAATGCTGATTATCTAGTATAATAAAGTTATGTTCTTAGGTTTTCGCGAGCTACACTCATTGAAATAAAACTATTTTTACGGATTTATCTCGCGTATATTAAACTAAAATGACTGTATTATTGTATTGACTGTATTACTGTATTATGTATTTAAGACCCATTAAAAGTAATATTCCATTACAAAATTCTGGCATTTATAAATTAGATTGTGATTGTGGACTCTCATATATTGGTCAAACGAAGAGAGCTGTATCCACCCGCGTTAAAGAGCACATTGCTGATGTCAAAAACCGAAGAACAGGGAGGTCTGCTGTCTGTGAACACATAGCGGATAAGCCGAACCATTACATCCGGTTTGATAAAATTCAAATACTCGCTAGAGAACACAAACCCATTCCACGAATGGTACGCGAGGCTATTGAAATTAAAAAACACCCAAATTTCAATAGAGAAGATGGATGGCGATTATCAACATCATGGGATCCCATACTTAGCAAGATTAAATCCCAGCCGCAGCAGTCTGCAAGACCTCAAGATACCATAAGTAATTATTGTGTTAATCCTGAACGCTACGCAAGGCGTTTACGAAATCGATGGAGGTAGCTACATATAATTTTTTCAAACTTCTGTCAGACAAATGTCACCTCAGTCTGCCCGGGACCACGGAAGCTGAAAAGCGACCGAAACGTCGGGTTGATTTTAAAAATCATTTTAGTTTAATATACGCGAGATAAATCCGTAAAAATAGTTTTATTTCAATAATAAAGTTAGATCGTAGACAGTAATAATATACTGCTTTGAGTAGGTATTAGTTTACAAGTGGGAATATTTCAAAAGAAATGCTAATAAACGAATCACAAATATTGGATAGCGTGTCTGTAACTCCGAGTTACTGTCAACTCTACTGGTGGTAGAGCTCCAGTGATGGAGCTCGCGGGCGTAGGCACCACTGCATTACCTAATATACTGGCCGCTAAATGGTAGTATTCAGCACTATCGTGTTTCGGTCAGGTGGTAATGTACGGCCCTGTAATTTCCGGCACAGAGACATAACACCTTAGGCCTCAGGAGTGGTAACGCATCTGCATTTTGACCTTGGTCTTTGTGTAGGTGTCTATAGGCTGCAGTCATCACTTAGCATCAATGAACTGCACGCTTGTTTACCACTTCAATTACAAAAATAAAAAAATAAACTTTTCTATAAGTTAGGATAGGTTTTCTTTAGGTAATTCAGTTTTATATAAATAATGCGACTTATTTCTGGCTAACACAATTATTTTTTGTAATGCATTCATGTAATACAGTTCCATTCCCACATTAAATACGTAATATCATAAGTGCATTTCACATTGCCTTTGCGTCGAGGATGTAATTAGCTTCGCAACACTCAACAACTTTGAAACGTGGAAATGTAAGCGACAGTTCCAGGAGTGATATTTTTCTAGTGGTTTCAAAGTATTATTATTTTTTTATTTCATGGAAGTGGCAAACAAGCATGCATGTAAGTTTCACTTAACATTTAGTAACGTTTGTTTCATATAAATCGGTTCAGAAATAAAAAAGTTATGTCAATTTAAAGAATCATACCGAATATTTTTAAGCAATTCTGTATCTTAGTTCTATCTTTTAGGGGGTTTCGTACCTAAAAGGTAAAAACGGACCCTACGGATTACTAATCCTCCAAGACCGAGGTCAAAATGCAGATGCGTTACCACTCCTGAGGCCTAAGGTGTTATGCCTCTGTGCCGGAAATTACAGGGCCGTACATTACCACCTGACCGGAACACGATAGTGCTGAACACTACCATTTAGCGGCAAGTATATTAGGTAATGCGGTGGTGCCTACGCCTGCCGAGTTCCGACATTGGAACTATACTACCAGTAAAATTGCGAGTTTAATGTTTTTGGTCCAAACTATTGGAGATAAAAATAAATACATAGCTCAACGAATGTTGCCTCTCGTACTTGAAATAAAACGAAATAAAGTCTACAGTTGCCGCAACAAGAGATTTGAAGAAAATTTGTGCAATTTCAAAGAAACTTGTTAGACTCTTAGTTGGTATTATGATTAAATGCTTAAAAGTAACACAAAGTTCTTACCTGTTGTTTATAAATATATAACAATACGGAGTTTAATTGAAGTAGAAAGATATTACACCTCGCTTTTCAAATAAAACAGAAAATGCTTTATATTTTCCACAAGAAATAATTTCCACAATGTCCGCTACAATTAAAGAATTTCTCTAAGAAACTCGCAAGATGTATTATGTTGGAAAACAATAGCGATCTAATGTTGGCACCGTGTTACACGGGCGGCGTCGACAATGGCTCACTCTTTGTAATGGGTGAGCAATTGTTACAGTTAAAGATTTGGTCTTCACACCACTAATGGCTAATTGGAGTCTTCACTTGAAATACGTTTTTATATTTACAATTAAGAACTTAGTGCGATAGAATATGTTTTAATATCTACGAGTATATTTTTGGCATGTTTTTAAATAATTCCAAAACGTGAATAGATAAAAAGCAGTATAAATGCAAATTAAATGAAATAACCGTTCTTTTATACTCTTAATTGGTATATAGATCTGTAATCTTAGGATTTAAGTGTGTAAAGTAAAATTAAGTTCCTACCTGTTACTTAGAAATACAACAATACAAAATTAAATTGTTGAAAAATTACACCTCACTTTTCATATAAAAGACGAAATGCTCTATATTTTCTACAAGAAATCGTTCATACAATTTCCACTACAATTAGATAGTTAATTAAAAAAAACTCGATTATACACAATTGTATTATGTCGGGAAACAAAGGCGATCTAATTTTGGTGCCGTGTTACACGGCCGGCGTCAACAATAGTCCGTTCTTTGTAATAAGCGCCCGATTTGTTTTTTTATGGCTGATGTTTGACAGACAAGCAAACGGGCCACCTGATGGAAAGTGGTCACCGTCGCCTACGAACATTTGCAACACCAGGGGAGTTGCCAACGCGCTGCCAGCCCTGAAGGACTCTTTTGACGCCATTTTTGAAGAACCCCATATTGTAGCACCAAGGGAACACCTCAAAGGGAAGTTCGTTCCTTAATTTACACGTTCTGGGCAGGAACGAACGTGAAAACCGCACCGTTGAACACTGCCAGGTGTCCAGTCGGTGAGGGTAGAACTTCTCTCTTCGGAGGGTAGTACGGTGTAGGAAAAGAGTCGGTGGCATCATGTCAAATAGTTCAGCACAGCACTCACCATTGTAGAGACGGTACAACACGCACACTATTTAAGATTTGATCTTCACACCATTAATGGTTTATTGGAGTCTTTTTTCAAAATAGAATTCTATATTAACAATCCTGCGATAGATTACTATATGAATCATAGAAGACAGTCCTGATTAATTCTCGATATAAAAATTCTTTTTATTTATTGGATCTTGAGCTAATGGATTTAGAGCCTCTTTAAAGAAATTGTTAATCAATAAAGCATATTATTCAATAAATGAATTCATAAATGACAAATGATGTGAGCAGATCGCCATTATTATTAAGACATTCAAATTATTATTTGCAATTATATTATAATTTTCCTTCTGACATCTTATGTACTTACCAAATGTATTGTAATGCTGCATTGTTTTATCAACTAATTAATAAAGTTTATCTTATGTACTTACCAAATGTATTGTAATGCTGCATTGTTTTATCAACTAATTAATAAAGTTTATCTTATGTACTTACCAAATGTATTGTAATGCTGCATTGTTTTATCAACTAATTAATAAAGTTTATCTTATGTACTTACCAAATGTATTGTAATGCTGCATTGTTTTATCAACTAATTAATATGACTTTACTTCACTAACCATTATTATTAACATAGGTTAACAATAGGTTAGGTAGGCATATTTATGTAATGTCAACATTACATAAATATGCCTACCTAACCTATTTAAAACTATTATAAATATTGTACACCGAAAGGTATTGTTGCAATGGAACTATATTGTATTTTTCAAAAACCTTGTACAGGTTGTGACCTGTGACAAACAATAAATGACAATAAATAAATAAATAAATTTTTATATCGAGATTGATGCTAAATTGGGGTCAGCATCACCATCATTTCAGCTTAGTCGTCCATTGCAGGATAATAGCTTTCTCCAAAGATTCCTACAATGTTGTGCGCCATGGCGGGAAAATTTGCGGTAATCGCAGGCTGCTGGCTAACTGTTGGCGAGTACTAACACATAATTAAATTTATCGAAAATTATTTTACAATGCTCTCTAAATAAAACAAAAAAGACAATGTTTTCCACAAGAAATGAATCTCAAATAGTCAGCTACAAAAATGAAAGTTTGTCGAATTAAAAAGAAAATCGCAAGGCAATGTGGGAAAACAATGGCGATCTAATGTTGGCATCGTGTTACGTTACACGGCCAGCGTCGTCGTGCTGCTCCTTGTAATGGGCACGCTATTAAAGATATACCCCCTTATTCATAAATACGTACATTAGATACGTTTTAGCTATAGAATGCTTTTTCTTTGTCAGTTGCATTGTCAAATGTGCAGGATAGAAAAAGACAAAGGAGAGATTAGCAACACTTTGTCTAAAATACGTTTATGAGTAAGGGGGATAGTCTTCACACCAGTAATGGCTTATTATTAGTCTTTATCTTGAAATATACTCGTATTTTTAGCACAACTTTCTTCAAAACTTATTAATAAAAATTTCATGACACAAAAAGGCTCAATCAGTAGGAAGGTGAAGAACAGCTATAAATACTTTTTTTGAGATTCAGATTCATATTCATTGATATTAATTTATAATTTCATAATTTATAAACGGTTGAATAATCCATATGAACGTAGGTATTTTTACTACCTATTTATTCCATGACATAAAAATATAATGAAAACAATGGATATTATGTATCTATTTTGTTGCTTTAGTATTAAAGGTAAAAAATAATAAGAAAATACGCTTACACTCACAGTCCCAAACTAGGTATAAACCCGTGTCATGGGTGTCGTTGTCGTTGTACACATACAACACATATCTACACTATTTTATTACTCTACTATTATAGGTGAAAAAAAATGAAATAAAATACGCCTACACTCACAGCCCCACACTAGGTAAAACGGTGTCGTGGGTGGCGTAGTACACATACAACACATACACAAACACCTAGACCCGAAACAAATAACATAGTTTTAAGCGCCATATTTAATGAAAATTATCATGAATGTATCAATGTAATGATAATAATAAATGTATACTTATTCTTAAAGCTTTGTATGTATGTATCTTCACGCCAGGTCCCTAACGGGGTAGGCAGAGAGTGTAGAGCGCCAGACATCCCGGTTCTGACAAACCTCTCGTGCCTCGTCTACCTTCATCATTTAAAGCTTTGTGTGAATTCTAATATCTGTAGACCATACAAATATATGTCCCGGTGCGGGGATCGAACCCGCGACCCTTCGAATCAAACGGTCGTCTCACTACGCTGGTCTAACCGGGTCGTCAAAAAAGGTAGGTACTCGATTTGAATCAAATAGGTACTTTATCAAAAAAACTCTATATTTATTTAGTCATTTATTTGTAAAGATTTCTAATCACAGTCTTCGATACCTCAACGTCCAAAGTACAATCCAATTAGTCAGCATAAAGTAGTAAATTGGTTTAATTTAATTGAATTTTGCAGAGATACCCATCTAGAACCGAGTTAGTAGCTACATCATTTATTAATTGTCTTTTAGGGTTTAATTGGTTTTGGAAACCTTTGTATTTTATTGGAAATAATGGCCAACGCTTCAAAATGTTTTTGGAATACCTATACCTTTCAATTCATTTCATTTGAATAGTGAACTCGTTTTTCAATAGTTTTTATTTGGAATTGATGTTCATCATGTCATTGTTACAATTGATTCAATTATTCCGCGTTTATATTTATCTCAATAAATACGAAAATGAATTTTATGATAAAAAAAAAATCGACTGAAGTTCAGATAAACGTGAGAGTGATGTTATAAAGGTTTCTACGTTCCTTTTGATGTACGGAACCCTATCTATTTACAATTCTTATTCCAATAACCTCATGGAATCCATATCTGCATCAAAGGAAAGGTCATTAATTAAACGTTTGTTTCAGAAGATTATAAGATTACTACGCCTACGCCTTCTAGTTCCTTTACAATACCAGTACACAAACAGTAATGGACGCCCACACAATGACGAGAAATCTCCATTTCATGAAACCACTTCGCAATCTCGGGGTCGCCGATAAACAAAAGAATTCTTTGATCCCGACGAGGGAAGGGTTGATAAAAATTAGCACATAAAATAACAATGCTACGCTTTTTCATTTACGGTCAGGCCCTTGTTACTGCACTGGGCCCTTCGGGCATTGTTTAAGGCCAGCACCGCAGCGCAATCCAATTTATTGCAGCAGTTTTCGTTGGTCACAAAAACGACTCTAGTTTCGTCTAGTGTTGCGTGACTGGTAAAAAATGATCGCTTATTGTTTCTTATTCACGTGATCGTAGCAGTTTCATCCATGTATATTTTCACATAGATAATACGAGTCGATATTCTAGAAAATTATTTCTAAATACAATTGAGCCAAATATATAAAAATGCAGCTCCGTTTTGGTTGAAGATGATGAAACAAGTGTATGTCTTCCAGTATTGCATTACAGTTACATGTCCGGTTAATATTTTTTCTCGTTTTTTAGCAATATGTGGAAAAATCTGACGGCAGTCGATAATTTGTGGGTCAAAAAGACAAACCCCCTTATTCATAAACGTACATTAGATACGTTTTAGCTATAGAATGCTTTGTCTTTGTCAGTTGCATTGTCAAATGTGCAGGATAGAAAAAGACAAAGGAGAGATTAGTAAGAATTTAGCTAAAATACGTTTATGAATAAGGGGGCAAGTATTTATTTATGAGTAGGTATATCTCAATGTTTTGTCAACGAACATCAATCTTTTGGCTTCACCATAACGTATCCAAGGTAACAGTTTAACGTATCATCGAAAGACTCAATTCCTCAAGACATTTTTACTTAATAGTCTCCCAAACGAGTGTGCACGTCTGTCGGTGCTTAATCTTAATGAGCACATCAGCTAACATTAGACTTGGCTAGGCAATTATATTTTATGGATGGATAAATCTAAACTAATATTATAAAGAGGTAATATTTTTTTGTTTGTTTGTTTTGAATAGGCTCAATAACTACTGGACCGATTTTAAAAATTCTTTCACTATTCGAAAGCTACATTATCCACGGGTAACATAGGCTATATTTTATTTTGAAAAAATAGGGTTCCGTAAGATGTTTGGGTTTTTCAGACACAAGGTGTAAAAAAGCAATTAGAAAAGTTACTCATTTTGCGTACGCTGCCTAAACTATAGAAGATATCGAGGAAGGCTTTAGGCTATATCTATAATCATCACGCTAAGACGAATAGGAGAGGGTAGGTAACATTGCACCCGCGCGAAGCAGGGGCGGGCTGCTAGTATATTATATTTACACTAAGCCTTAAAACAAATTATTTCGTAACACATGTGACAATTTTATTAAGTCCAATTCACAAAAAATGTGAAAGTAGGTATAAAAACACGAGAGTAAAAGCATAGCTATATACATATATAAGATAGCAATGATTTAAGCTTATCTACCTTGTACTTCGGGAAGCTACGGTTCATCTTCTCGTCCGACTTACCGCAGTGTCTCAAGAAAGAGGTCTTTGATCAGTGTGTGTTGCCAGTGATGACTTATGGGACAGAAACGTGGTCGCTCACTATGGGCCTCATAAGAAGGCTCAAGGTCACTCAGAGAGCAATGGAGAGAGCTATGCTTGGAGTTTCTCTGCGAGACCGAATCAGAAATGAGGAGATCCGCATGAGAACCAAAGTTACCGACATAGCTCACCGAATAGCGAGACTCAAGTGGCAGTGGGCAGGGCACATAGCTCGACGAACTGACGGCCGTTGGGGCAGAGCAGTTCTCGAGTGGCGACCGCGTACCGGAAAGCGAAGCGTAGGCAGGCCTCCCACAAGATGGACTGACAACCTGGTGAAGGTCGCGGGCAATCGCTGGATGAGGGCGGCCCAGGACCGTTCGTTGTGGCATTCTTTGGGGGAGGCCTTTGTTCAGCAGTGGACGTATTTTGGCTGAAATGATGATGATGATGATGACCTTGTACTTAGGACGGATTTGTATGATTAATTCTGACATGTCACTGTTATATCTACGTGTTTACTACTAACATCATTGTCGCTTGGCAAATTTTACGCACACCACGCGCACTCATGTTGAAGTGGTCGCGTTCCACAACAAACCTCAAGCACACCCGGAAACAGTCACAGTAAATTGGTTTTGTCTACACCCACATTATCATTAAGAGCGGGTTATTTAATATGAAACACGAGAATTAATGGTTACAATAAACATGATTACTCTACAGCAGAGGTTCCCAAACTATTTTTTCTTGTAGACCCCTTCCAATTTTTTTCTGGTTTCGGTGGACTTCCTTGCTACATTTATGTCACGTGCCCATTTTTCAAATTTTTATTTACGCCTACGTAGACCCCGATCCAATCCCCCATGGACCCCAGGGGGTCCTGGACCACTTTGGGAATCACTGTTCTACAGCTTCCTTTCTACCACACGTTTGTTTTTCCCGGAGCAAGACCCCATGGAGTGTTCCAGTGAAATGCTAAAGATTCAGACTGTTACGCAATTCTGTAATATAGAACGATTGTTCATTATCTGATTCTCTTAACGACTCGACCCGAAGTGATAACATTTTCTTTCCATTTCTTCTTTTAAATATTTCACTGGCGAATGCGAAAAATCCATTATTTTTATTTAAATACGCTTTCACTCAGCCTCACACTAGAAATAAACCTGTATCATGGGTGCCGCTGTACACACACAACTCTCAAAAACAAAAACCTGGGTGTTATGTGTCGGATCTGGGCCGAAAAAAAAAATCCATACAAATCATCGAATCTGGTCTAACCGGGTCGTCAAATAAAAGAAAAGATTAGGTTTTGTCTACATCTTCAATGGATCTCTGGAACTCAATAACAGTTTCTTAGTTCTTTTAGTTTATTAGATAGTGACTTGTGACTTTGGTGGTTCAGTCGCATAATGTAAATGCCCGCCCTGCGCAAAACATACCATTTTCACAATGCACCTATCTCAAAAAGTACCTACCTTTCTGATAATACACCTTTCTCACAATATAGGTATATTTTCTCGATTTTAAATATGCGTAAAAATTACGTTTGCAGCATATCTGGATGAACGAAATGATTCTGCAGTGGGATCTTAACCTATACTGTCAAACATTTTGGTATATCCAATTGTAAAAAGTTACCCTTTTCAAAAATTATGATATAATAATAAATAAATAATAATGGCAACCCATTATACGTCCCACTGCTGGGCACGAGTCTCTCCCCTTTTTTGGGGGGAGGCCTGGAGCTTACTCCACCACGCTGCTCCAATGCGAATTGGTGGAGGTGGGTGGGTTAGTGGCCAACCCGCTGTCGGATGTTTTCAAACCGCCCATAAGGCCTCCGACAAGGTTTAACGACTGCTATCTATCGATAGCAACCGGGACCGACGGCTTAACGTGCCCTCCGAAGCACGGAAACGCGCATTTTAATTTGCCACTAGCGGTCACCCATCACACTACCCGACCGCGCCCGTAGTGCTTAACCGAGCAGATCGCTTCCGATCTACACAAGCGCTGGGCCATGCGCGCTTCTTATAAATAAAAATTATGATAATGATATCATATTTCGGGTTGGTAAGAGGGGAACTTGTGAGTATTGTATATGAAAATCCGCAAATATAATTTCCACAATGTGCGAACACGTTTGTTGTCAATGTCGCACCATGACGTCACTAGAATGTTGCATCTGCAGTGCAGTGCTTGTTTTGTTGTAAACGTAACTTCTAATGTACCTAGTCTCACCGGTCAAGGAACTCACCGCTAATCCAAAAACCAATCAAATATAGCATTATTTACCACCGAATAAAGAGCAAGAGTTTTACTGGTGGTAGAGCTCCAGTGACGGAGCTCGAGGGCGTAGGCACCACCGCATTACCTAATATACTTGCCGTTAAATGGTACTGTTCAGCACTATCGTGTTCCGGTCAGGTGGTAATGTACGGCTCTGTAATTTCCGGCACAGAGGCATAACACCTAATGCCTCAGGAGTGGCAGCGCATCTGCATTTTGACGTCTGGTCATTGTGTGGGTGTCTATAGGCTGCAGTCATCACTTAACATCAATGTGAACTGCACGCTTGTTTGCCACTTTTATTACATAAAAAAAAAAGTGTCGTCAAATGGCCAGTTCCCTGATTCAGTTTATTCATGTATTTCATATAAAAGCTTTTGAAGAGTACTTTTACATCGTATTTTTTTTTAAACTTCTAGAGAATGACTATTAATAATAATTAAACTAACCGACACTAATTTATAAATTGTGTGAGGTGCGAGAGCCCTGATACTCATAACACAAGTTTAAATCTTACTTGAGTACAGCTTGAGTACAGGTGTTCAACAAATTCCATTGTACAAACATTTGTTACTACCAGTTTGTGATAAAATGGTGTATATCTTTGTGTCAGTAAACTATTATTTATTTATTTATAGGTAATCACAACGAATTAAAGTATCAATATTTTTTTTTTTCACTGGTGGTAGTGCTCCAGTGACGGAGCTCGCGGGCGTAGGCACCACCGCATTACCTAATATACTTGCCGTTAAATGGTAGTGTTCAGCACTATCGTGTTCCGGTCAGGTGGTAATGTACGGCTCTGTAATTTCCGGCACAGAGGCATAACACCTAATGCCTCAGGAGTGGCAGCGCATTTGCATTTTGACCTCTGGTCATTGTGTGGGTGTCTATAGGCTGCAGTCATCACTTAAAATCAATGTGAACTGCACGCTTGTTTGCCACTTTTATAACATAAAAAAAAAAAATGTAACTACGTTAAGAAAAACCGTCTTCAAAACTGAAAAATAAAAAATAATAAAGATTTAATTGTAATTATATACTACCTGTTATTTATATGTGCTATTTACTAATAGGTTTGAAGTCGGTGCCAAGCCTTAAACAAATAATTATATTTTAAATACTTAAATATGAATACGAGCAAATTAATACACTGAACAAAACGTAACCGGCGAATCGTGGGTGTTTGCATGTATGCTTGAATTCATGCATTTACTGCCTAATGTGTCATTGTCGCTTGTTGTCATCTTGTTGTCATGCGCATTAGGACTATCTAGGACGTCAGTGGATTCAACTCACTGTATGACAACTCGCCGTCTATTCTTATTCCTTTAGTCTGAGGTAAAAGTAAGTAAAAAATGCTCATAAAATAAAAACTGATTTGCCTATCTGAATCAAATTTTTATGGGACCAATTCGAAACTATTCCGCATCAAACAAAAAAAGAATTACGTAAATCGGTCTAGAAATCTCCGCAAAATTCGGGTACATACTATAAAAAAAAATATATATATACCACCCGAATTGAGAACCTTCTCGTTTTTTGAACTCGGTTAAAAAGAGTTGCAATCCTAATATTTTGTCTCGTAGATGAGCCTTGCGTCTTAAGGTCGATTTACATCAAACGGACACAGAGCTAGAGCTAGAACAAGAGCATTCTTTCGTGATCTTTTTTAGTGTAAACGAAAACTCGTATTCAGCTAGAGCTTGAACAAGAGCCTTCCTTTTTTATAATCTTTTAATAATAATAGTACACTTTATTGCACACCAAAAGTTCATAGTTTAAGATTACATTTTTGACATATGTGACCTTCATGATATTGAAGGCTGGGCCGCAGAAAACATTTTTAAATTGCAAATAAGAATAATAACTCAATTACTAGGTACTACACATAGAGCAACTCGGCTCGCCGGTCGCGGCGGACTGGAGGGGAGTAGCCATAGCGTTTATTACCGATGCAAAACAGTCTGTCATTTTTTGCGGAGAGAAATACGTGTGACACACACTCACACTACAATTATCATCTATTACTACGACACTCACACCTTGACTGTATCAAAATACATAAACAATTTCACGCACACATTTAAATATCTGGGCGACAGGCATAGGACCAATTGGTCTTGTACTTTGACAGAGGGGAAAGCCTTGCATATGACTACTCCCCTCCGGTCCGTCGCGGCCGGTACACAAATACCTGAGGTCTAAATGCCTCATTATTATAAATGCATAAAATACCACTTCATTATTCGAATTAAACACAGAACCCTGAAAATCGATAAAATAAGCTAGCTGCTACCGCCCTCGGGAGACTGAACAAAAATAAAACAAAGCACATTTAGTTCTAAAACAAAGGATTTTCAAGTGAAGTCAAATGTAAAGTTACATGTTACCGAACGAAACTCAAACAGCGGCATGATTTTTTAAGCCAAAGTATTGTTTGTACTCGTTGACCGACCATGAATACTGTTTGGGCTCCCACGGCACTACCAACGTTTCAACTTTCCGTAAAGCCGCAGGACGTTGAGGATTGTTAAATAAGAAAAATATTAATGCAGCTATCGTGCGTCACCTCTGACCTTTGGGGTGCGACCGCCCATCGAAACTATTGCTGTTGGAATTGTCATTGCTGTCGAATTTTCATGTCGATTTGTAGCTCCTTTAGACTCCTTTAGACTCTACTGGTGGTAGAGCTCCAGTGACGGAGCTCGCAGGCGTAGGCACCACCGCATTACCTAATATACTTGCCGCTAAATGGTAGTGTTCTGCACTATCGTGTTCCGGTCAGGTGGTAATGTATGGCCCTGTAATTTCCGGCACAGAGGCATAACACCTTAGGCCTCAGGAGTGGTAACGCATCTGCATTTTGATCGTGGTCTTTGTGTGGGTGTCTATAGGCTGCAGTCATCACTTAACATCAATGTGAACTGCATGCTTGTTTGCCACTTCGATTACATAAAAAAAAAAAAAAAGTTGTAGTAATAATCTGATTGATGTTCACGCTTTAGTAGGTGATAAACAAGCGATAATGGTAGATTATTTCCATTATTGTTATTTAGTTAAAGTAAAAATCGACTTTAAAATTTTGCAGCAATGACAATGTCGATAGGCGGTCGCACCCCTAATCTTACTTTACGGTCACATTTTAGGTTACTTTGGAAACATCAAATAATACGTATAATAAATAATAATAATGGCAACCCATTATACGTCCCATTGTTGGGCACGAGTCTCTCCCCTTTTTGGGAGGAGCCCTGGAGCTTACTCCACCACGCGGCTCCAATGCGGGTTGGTGGAGATACGGGTTAGTGATCAACCCGCTGTCGGATATTTTCAAACCGACCTTAAGGCCTCCGACAAGGTTTAACAACTGCTATCTATCGATAGCAAACGGGACCGACGGCTTAACGTACCTTCCGAAGCACGGAAACGCGCATTTTAATGTGCCACTGCCCGTATCGCTTAACCGAGTAGACATTAGAATCATAAGATCGCTTACGATCTACACCAGCCGCGGGACCATGCGTGCTTCTGTGTATAAATAATGTTATTTTTACATTTTTACATTACCTACTGATAAACTTTTAACGGCCTCGGTAGCCTAGTGGTAGCAGGCCACTAGTACTACGCTGAGGTCCTGGGTTCGATTCCCGGGAAGGCAGTTATCAGAGATAATGGTGTAAAGTCCTTTATCTCTGGTTCTTTTGGGATTTTGCCATTTTTTGTAAATTTCCCAGTACCTCGAAGTTTGGTAATGTGCCCGGAGATGTCAACAGGCTCGCCACTTGTTACATGGGCCAAAAATGTAACCGGCGAATCGTGGGTGTTTGCATGTATGCTTGAATGCATGCATTTACCTCTGCCTACCCCTACAGGGATTACAGGCGTGAAGTTACTTTTACGTTGTATAAATTTAATAAGTACAGGTCTGTTCTGATAGCCTTTATTTCTTAATCACAGCTTATTACACGCCATTAGATTCACGCTTGGCTAGTTTCACTTGGCACTGGCATATCTGCGGTGATTAGCGCTAATGACTAAACAGGCACATTTAAACGCATCACGTGTGAACGAGATAGCATTCAGCCGCCGCACACCTATGTTTTGGGTTTGATTAACGGATGCCAGAAGTTAGGGTGTTTAGAGTGATTTATGTGCGTAAATTATCATTTTAATTATTCTGTTTGGCTTCAATAGCTTAGTTTTATATATACATATTATTATCATAAAATAAAATCCTCGTCGCGTCTGTCTGTCTATTCTAAACTCAAAGACTACTGGGCGGAATGTCATGCAGTTTTCTCAATAGACATCGTGATTCTTCACATTATTTTAATTTAATATACATTTTAATCAAAATGAATATCTTAGAAGTTTTCACGAGAACAAGCGCGCATGAATAGAATAGAATAGAATAATTTTATTTGCTCAAAATGTAGGTTACAATGATACATGTGGTGACCCTATACGAAACGACGTACATTTTTTTTTACAATATTATCTAACATTTATAATGAAAACAAATGTAATTCAAACGCGTTGGTCGCACCAAAGAGGGCATCCATCTATTTTTTTTTTAAATTTTTCGTACGGCGAAGGCTTCAATATTTATTGCGCCTATGAAAGAACGACGTTTGCCAGGTCAGCTAGTAAAAGATTAAACGGAATTCTAGAATCATAAGAATCACTATCTGCCTTCCTGCCTTAGTATAGTGGTAGCAAGCCACTACTGTAACGTTGAGGTCCTGGGATGCCTCTACCTACTCCTTCGGGGATTGCAGGTATGAAGTTGCGTGCACTATCTGTCCGCCCGTTAATATGTGTAAAGCCGGTAATTTTGTATATTCACGTAGCCATTCATCCAAATATGGGCCAAAGGGCGCACCTCGATGAGGCCCATGTTTGGGCAACGCGCGCATCGTTGCTAATAGAGAACACCCATTTTGATAATAAACTTTTATCATTTGCACGTGTTGCTCGACGCTGTAACATACCCTGATGATTTGTCTTCAGTGACTGATTAAAAGACGATAATTTGACAGAAAGATAAAGAAACAATATGGCTGCCACGAGCTGTCAAAATCAACCCGTCTTTATTGGAAAAACCCTTTAGATTTAAAGAAAAAAGGATTGAAGCTTCATTTGAGACATAGTTACCCGAATCAAATGAATTTTCATTCAGTTGACGACTCTTAAAGCCGACTGCACAGTATTAGCGGCCGCTTAACCTGACAATGGATGCAATATGTGGCGGATTACACCGTTGTTCGGTTATGTGTCGTTTAATTAAAGGATATTGTGTATGGAAATGATGCGATATACCATTTTATAATGTTTGGTAAGGCATTGGTGCGCAAGTTTTATTTTAAACATAATCATTCCTCAATCCACCACCAGGCACCACCGCATTACCTAATATACTTGCCGCTAAATGGTAGTGTTCAGCACTATCGTGTTCCGGTCAGGTGGTAATGTACGGCCCTGTAATTTCCGGCACAGAGGCATAACACCTTAGGCCTCAGGAGTGGTAACGCATCTGCATTTTTACCTCTGGAAATTGTGTGGGTGTCTATAGGCTGCAGTCATCACTTAACATCAATGTGAACTGTATGCTTGTTTGCCACTCTAAAAACATTAAAAAAAAAAAATCCACTTCAATATTTAAATCAAATGTTTGTGAACATTATATTCGGGACGTAATTCTTTTTGAGGTGAACAACATTACTCTCAACGATGTCAACTCTTACCAACTACCACATATCAACTTTGATTTTTATTAGTATACTAGCTGACCCGGCAAACTTCGTATTGCCTGAGAATGAAATAATGTGTCAAAGGTTTGATATATACGGACTATTTCTAAGGGAAAATGGAATTGTGGTTTTTACTATTTCCCTTTAATTTCTTCATATTTTCTTACCTTTTCAACCTTCCCTGGCCTTCCAAAAATCATTCAAAACCAAAATTAGTCAAATCGGTAAAGCCGTTGTAGAGTTTTAGCGAGAGTAACGAACAGCAATTGATTTTTATATATATAAGATTTGTTGACACTGTCCTCAAAATAATGTAGTTACACCCCTAATATATTCTTCTCCCGGAACTTCTACATGAAAGTCTTCAATAATGTGCTGTGGTATAGTTTTACAGATTATACCTATTCACTAATGCGAATGTGGATGGTTGCAGAGGCCCAGAAAGACCAAGACTGACCTACCATGACCAAATAGGTCGAGTTCTGTCTGATGGTGGGGTCAAAAGTCTTAGAAATCGGCGTGCATGTATGAAGAGAATGATGAAGGTAGACGAGGCACGAGAGGTTTGTCAGAACCGGGATATCTGGCGCTCTACACTCTCTGCCTACCCCGTTAGGGACCTGGCGTGAAGATACATACATACTTATTTCAACTTTACCATTTTTTCAGGATAAAAGCTTCTTCTTGTTCATAAAACGCAGAAACTCCCGACCCATCCTTCAAAACAGACCTTTAAACATAATCTGTTTCTAAAAAGTAACATTTTACACACTATTTACTAGCTTTATGGAATAACTCGGCCGAAAAGAACAAATTAACTGCTCGAGAAAATCGCTTTCTGCGTTACACATAAGTGATGTTAAGAAAACATCAAAAGAAAACGTAGAAGCCGTTTTAATAAGTTATTTTATGAAGGCTTTTGTTAATAAGTTATTAATATGTATGCGTTTCCAGAAAAATAAATATTTATGTTGCTAATTAAGCCACTAAGTACGAGAAGCCGGCCTATTATGCAACTCGGTTGACATCAATTTCATAGTCACTATCCAGTACATTACTACTTAGTTGTTTTTTTATGTAATAAAAGTGGCAAAACCGCAGTGTACTAAGTGCCTATCAAAATGATGTCAATCGAGTGCCGTAATACGCCCTTTGGCCAGGCGTAATAACAATAATAATAAGAAAGGAAAAGTAAAGTAGGAAAGTAGGATTCGATAATGTGAGATGTTGAATATAGGCAGGTGCCGGATCTCACTCCATAGGCCCAGCCAGCTAGTCTCCCCAGTTCACCCACATAGCCCAAAGTTTGGCGAATCACTTATCATTACAATAGTCCCATTATATTCTGCGGGGTCTGTCTGTGCCTGTATTAACTATTGATCCAGTCACAGAGAGGTCCCGCCGAATATAACCCATTACAAAGTAGATCAAAATTCTCGAAAGGGCCTCTACGTGTTGGACCCCCCATGTCCCCGCGCAAGCCTGACAAAGGTCCGGGGTTCAAATTGGACCCCGTGCTGACGAGAGACATTATAATAATATTTTTTATTTTACACCAAGAATTAAATACAGAGACATTTGATATTGTAGATACAGTATACAAGAGGCGGCCTTATCACTAAACAGCGATCTCTACCAGGCAACCTTAGAGTTCAGGAAACTGTGTAAAGAACAATTTAGGGGTGTACAAATCGGTGTTTCTAATCTTATTTACTATTTAAAAATAAATATGAAATATGAACAGGCAGATTAGTATTGATCAGGATTCAGCAAGGTTAGGGAAGGAACTGGGAGATGTAGTGCTCATTGAGCCATTTTTTGAACGACTCAACAGATTGAGCTTCTCGGATATGGGTTGGAAGGGAATTCCATAATCGGATGGCCGTTACTGTGTAAGATTTGGAATTAAAAGTAGAGGTATGGGAAGGAATCATGAGGAGGAGATTTTCAGAAGAACGAAGGGACAGGGAATGTGAAGAGCCGAGGAAATGGAAACTTTCTTTTAAATATGTTGGAGTTTGAGGACTGAACAGAAGACAGTAGAGAAAAGAAAGAATATGAGTATCCCTGTGAAAGCGAATGGGTAACCACTTGAGCTGTTAACGAAAATCAGAAACATGGTCATATTTTTGAAGACCAAATATGAACCGTATACATAAATTTTGAAGCCGCTCAAGTTTGTTTAATTGCTCCTGAGTTAAGTCTGGATAGCATATGTCGGCGTAATCAAGAATAGGAAAAAGAATTGATCGAGCTAGAGTAATTTTAGTGGAAGTGGGCAAGAAATTTTGCAGTCTTCTTAAGGAGCCAATGGCAGCAAACATCTTCCGGCTAACCTCAGTGATCTGTGGAATCCAAGATATATATAAGTGTTTGTCGAGAATTATACCCTGCGTATTATGGCGTACTGTGTAATCTATATATATCTATACAAATAAATAAAATTGACGTGTCTGTTTGTAATATAAAAATAACCGCTTTTAATTAAATGTATATGTATACACGGTACATATACCCAAACAACATATTTTACAATATTTGTCTGCCTGTCTGTCTGTTTGTCCCCGCTAATCTCGGGAACGACTGGACCGATTTTGACGAGACTTTCATTGGCAGATAGCTTATGCAATAAGGAGTAATAGGCTACTAACTAATACTAACTTTCCTACTAGCTGCGCCCACGACTTCGTCCGGGTAGATACTGAACAATCATAAATTCTCACGCGGACGAAGTCGCGGCCACAGGTAGTTTAAGATACAAAGGAGATGTTGCAAAAATGTATGGACGTCCGGCCATGTATTGTACACAATATCATTAAACAGGAAAAATCAATTTTAAATCGTTTTTTACTGCACATTTTCACTTGTTTAGCTTTGTTTGCAGTTACAAAATATTATTTTCAGTTAGAATTGCAACTCAAAAATAAAATGGCGAATATGGCGGGCGATGTCTTTTTGACATTTTCATTTTTTAAATGGTTTTTTATTACATAGTACTTAAAGAAAAAAAGTGATATTTTCTAAATACTATCGAAATCGATTGATCCCAAGCGTCGGCTGTATCGCCGCCATATTGAACTTTGAAAATGATAAAATCGTATGAATTAAATGTGGTTGTAACTCTAAAATATATTCTTGCATAAATTAATTGTATTTTTTTCCGATTCTTCTTTAATTTACCCTTTTTTGAGGACGTGTACGAACCAGAGCCGAGCTCGCAACATCTCCTTTTGGCGAATTAGCTCGTCCGCCCTAATGCCCGCTATCCGCCCTTCTTCAAGTATCTTAGGTGTCACTCTCGATTGCTTTTGAGATCATTGACGTTTACAGGGCGACTTCATCGGGTACGCTAGTTTTCATTACATTTTTGCTTCTCAAAAGTTTTCCTGGGACACCGGAACGGGCTGCATGAAAACGGGACTGTGCCGTTTTGAACGGGATGGTATGGTTACGTTATGTATACCTACTATAAATAAAATACTTTAAACTACTTACTTTTTTACTTTAATACTTATTGCTATCCCTTTTCTCTTAATTCCCCTGAACCCCAACTTTTTCTTTTTTAACCTTCTGTCAAATGGTCATTACCACTTTGGTTAAGTTTTTAATATTTATAAATATTTGTGTGATTAGTACACCCTACCGACGTTAATTTTTTATTTTTTATTATTCCTGACCCGAAGGTTGCCTGGAAGAAATCGCAGCTTTGCGATAAGGCCGCCTTTTGTACTAATTGCTATTTTGTATAATATCTGTTGTAAATTTTCTGGTGTACAATAAAGTGTATTCATTCATTCATTCATACTCTCAAGCTAATTCTCTTTTAGCGACATTATTAATTACATTAAGTCATCCAATCTCATTAAACGTAGAAAGTTTTTATACAGAGAGATCACAAAGAAAACTTTGTACAGAGTAAAAACTAGAGCCAGAGCTTCAATGGAGAACCTTCAGAAGTACCTACCTTTACTTCTACACTGTCGAATAGTAGTAGTAGAGTGTAGTGCACAGTTCACATTGCTAATAGGTGAATACTGGCGCACATAGAGCAACACGGGCCACCGGCCGCGGTGAACCGGAGGGGAGTAGCCATATGCAGGCTTTCCCCTCTGTCAAAGTACGAGTGCAAATGGGTCTATGCTTGTCGTCTAGATGTTTAAATGTGTGTGTTTATGTATTTTGTTAAAGTCAAGGTGTGAGTTTCGTATTGATAGACGATTTTTGTAGTGTGTGTGTGTGTGTCACACGCATTTCCCCCCGCAAAAAATGACAAACTGTTTTGCATCGGTAATAAACGTTATGGTGGCCCGAGTTGTTCTATGATACTGGCTAAACAGCTCCGATTTTCGTACCCTTTTAGGTGTCATCATCACTCCAGCCGAAAGATGTTCATAGCTGGGGAAAGCCTTCCATAAATACGTCAACAACAGCGTTGTGCCTCATTAGGGTTCGCATCATCATAATCGCCACGCTTGGCATTTTTAATATGTATATTTATTGGCATTGATAATATCCTCGTCATTTTGAAGTTATATCTACTTCTTTTCGCGCGATTGGTAAAAATTATGATTCTTATGATGCGCACGCACATCGACGACAGTCTGAAGTTAGTTGTTAAACAGATAAAAGCAACAGTATGAAGTTAGTTAGTTGCTAAGCTTTTTCGTCGTTTTGTTTTTTCTGCCTATACCTTTTTACGTGCGCACGTAAGTACAGAGACTGTTTCTTTTCATTGGTTGAAAATCATACTATATTTTATTACACTGTGCAAAAACAAATTGTTCGGATATTCCAACGTATCTTCGATCACGATGAGATATCGGGATCTTTACGTGATTAACAAACGAAATAATGCTCATTGGTACCCGAATAGATGTGTTTTCTTCTAACGACTTGTATTTAATCTCATTAATTGCATAGAATAGTAATGGAGTCATTATTATATCGCCTTTGATGAAACGAAAACAAGATGCTGATGTGTGTTATTGGATGTATTTTGGACGCTATGTTATGAGTAACATGTATGTATGTATGTATGTATCTTCACGCCAGGTCACTAACGGGGTAGGCAGAGAGTGTAGAGCGCCAGATATCCCGGTTCAGACAAACCTCTCGTGCCTCGTCTACCTTCATCATTCTCTTCATACATGCACGCCGATTCCTAAGACTTTTGACCCCACCATCAGATAGAACTCGACCTATTTGGTCATGGTAGGTCAGCCTTGGTCTTCCTGGGCCTCTGCAACCATCCACATTCGCATTGTATATCTGTTTAGTCATTCGCTTATTCGACATTCTTTCTATATGCCCGAACCATATGAGTAACATGCCTGTCCCAATGCAACACGGAGTTGACATTGATGTTGAGTGATGACTGCAGCCTATAGGCATCTACACAAAGACCAAAATGCAGATGTGTTGCCACCCCTTCTACTTTAGTTGTTATTTCTCTGTGATAATTATTCCGGGGCCATACATTAGGAACCAGAGAATATGCCGGAACACGACAATGCTCTCTCCCAGGAACTCTACTACCAGTACAAAAACTACCGCCAATGCGGTCGAGTTAAAAATAAAACATACGTAACTTCAGGCCTGTAATCTCCGAAGGGGTAGGCAAATGTATGCATTCAAGCATACATACAAACACCCACGATTCGCCGGTTGCGTTTTTGGCCCATGTAACAGGTAGCGAAGTGTTGCCATCTCCGGGCACATTACCAAACTTCAAGATACTGGGAAATTTCCAGAAAATGGAAAAATCCCAATAGAACCAGAGATAAAGGATTTTAAACCGTAATCTCTGATAGTCACCTACCCCGGAATGGAACTCAGGACCTCCAGCGTAGTAGTAGTGGCCTGCTACCACTAGGCTACTGAGGCAGTTAAAAATATATTACAAAAACCACCATCTTTGCTTTACCTTTCATGCTGAACCTTTCAACTCCCTCTCAAATATAAATATTCATTTAGATTTTTTTTTATTTTTTATGTAATGTAAGTGGCAAACAAGCATGCAGTTCACATTGATGTTAAGTGATGACTGCAGCCTATAGACACCCACATGAAGACCAAGGCCAAAATGCAGATGCGTTACCACTCCTGAGGCCTAAGGTGTTATGCCTCTGTGCCGGAAATTACAGGGCCGTTTATTACCACCTGACCGGAACACGATACTGCTGAACACTACCATTTAGCGGCAAGTAAATTAGGTAATGCGGTGGTGCCTACGCCTGCGAGCTCCGTCACTGGAGCTACCACCAGTAAAAATTTTAGATTTTATTTTTTAGATAAATAATATTGATAGAATATGAAATGGAAACCGTTATCAAAATGGCCAGGAAATGGTAAATGCGATTATGATGTCTCGATAATGGAATCAATTTGCTTCAACGAAGTTTGAGATAAGTTGTTCAGAGGAGATGTCACTTTATTTGATAGGGCTCGTCATGTGTGATGAGCGACGCGGGTAGCGGTGATGCCGTGATCTAGAAAACGTGGGCAGCTTCACTTCACACGAACGATTGGGAAAAAAACTCGAATTGACGTTGAAAGGTTAAGACTGTTTACAGAGAATGAAAGGCATCATAGTAAAAAGAAGTTTTGGGAGAGATAATAATTTTTTGAACTCGATTTTTGAATTTGTGGACTCGTAATTTCTTATTCATTCCCATTCTTCAGAAGTAGATTAATATCTACATAGCGAAAATATTATTGTTTTGTTATCATTATTAACTGTGTGCCTTTATGGCATAAAATGAGAAGAAACATTCAATTATTTTCTTTCATAAAAAAATAGCTTTTTGAGATTTCAATATTATTGTTCTTTCATATCTCGTACGAGATACACTTACATATTTTCGAGAACTCATCAAAGCATCCTAGAGGATAAAAAGTGAAACAAGAAACATTTAGAAATAATTTATGTATATATCTTCACGCCAAGAACCTCATGGATAATGCAGAGAGTGAGGAGTGCTAAATAAATATTATAAAATATTCCGCTGTCCGCTCCCTCTTATCACTAACCCACTAAAACAAGCAACACAGTTGTGTTGCGATCTTAGCATTGGGATCCTGAACTTGATCCTAACTTACCGATTCAAGTTTATTACGAGCGGTGTTGATGTATCGGAGTTAAGAACGGTGTGTTAGTTTGCTCACTAACTCACTGTTTTCAATTATTGCAAAAGAAAGTTCATTGTGAAGATTCCTGGGATATTGCAGAAAGTTTTCCTTTATTCGTGGAATGGATAGCTAATGGAACATGGTGTTAAAAGGTCTGGGAGACTGTTCTAAAGTGAATGAAAGTCATTGTTAATGGTGAAAAGTATGTTGGGAGGGAAGAGGATTGTTTCGCCGTGGTTATGCTACGATATCTGGTTTATTTCGCTGGTGGTAGAGCTCCAGTGACGGAGCTCGCGGGCGTAGGCACCACCGCATTACCTAATATACTTGCCGCTAAAGCTATTATTATCATTTGTTTATTTAGTGTGTGTGTGTCAAAAAATAAACTATTTCTATTTCTATTTTCTATTTCTATTTCTAAATGGTAGTGTTCAGCACTATCGTTTTCCGGTCAGGTGGTAATGTACGGTCCTGTAATTTCCAGCACAGAGGCATAATACCTAATGCCTCAGGAGTGGCAAAGCATCTACATTTTGACCTCTGGTCATTAGATCTATAGGCTGCAGTCATCACTTAACATCAATGTGAATTGCATGCTTGTTTGCCACTTTCATTGCATAAAAAAAACATCTGCAATATAATAAAATTTATGGAGTCTAATATGACGCAAAATTAAGAATTAATCTTTTAATGTAATGAAAATGGCAATCAAGCGTGCAGTTCACATGGATATTAAGTGATGGTTTCGGCCTTTAGACATCTATACAAAATCCACAGGTGAAAATGCAGATGCGTTGCCATCCCTGACACCTTAATAATGGCAATCCATTATACGTCCCACTGCTGGGCACGAGTCTCTACCCTTTTTGGAGGAAGGCCTGGAGCTTACTCCACCACGCTGCTCCAATGCGGGATGGTGGAGATACGGGTTAGTGACCAACCCGCTGTCGGATGTTTTCGAACCGCCCATAAGGCCTCCGACAAGGTTTAACGACTGCTATCTATCGATAGCAACCGGGACCGACGTCTTAACGTGCCCTCCGAAGCACGGAAACGCGTATTTTAATTTCACCCATAACACACCCAACCGCGTCCGTATCGCTTAACCGAGTAGATCGCTTACGATCTACACCAGCCGCGAGGTCATGCGCGCTTCCTGACACCTTAGTTGTTATGATAGTTATTACGGGGCCATACATTACCATCTAATCGAAACACGATAGTTCTGATCGTAATGCCTATGCCCTCGAGTCCCTACATTGCAACTCTACCATCAACGAACAAACCGAAATCAAATATCAAAACCATAACAAGAAGACCAAACATAAATTAAACTTGGTGACCGAAGTAAATCCAATCTCAGTACTTTGCTTACGATATCGCACGATGTGTAAATTTTAGCCATTAGGCGAACGTTATCGCTGTCCGATAATTTGGAGCATTCCATTTCTTTGCGGGGGGACTATTCTAACATTACAGTATAACAATAATCCTTCGTTTATACACGATGAAATTTTGATCGCAACTTTAAAAAACTTACCCTAACACTTAAAGAAAGAAAGAAATAAAAAAAATATTTTTATTTTGAATACATCTTTACAGAATGATTCTTTCAAAACGTCTAGAAATCAAAAATGAACTAGAGTGATGAACTTTTACATACAGTTAAAGTAAAAACAGACATTAATAGTGAATTAAAAATGAAAGACTTACAGCCAAGTACTCAAACGTCACTTAAATCTAAGTGGGACTTAAAAGTCTCCTGTGTTTATAAAACACGTTCAAACGATAGAGATAGCGCACATTTGAGGGTTGCTTAGAGTTGAGTGACGTTTGAGTATTAGGCCATTAGTTAAAATATCCTACAATTTTTCAATTTCTTCCTTACATGATATAGATATAAAGAAAAAAGAAACTATTCCGACATACAGATAATTATGAAAACTATCATCATTAACATCATTTGAGCCGAAATAGATCTACTGCTGGCCATAATTCTCCCTCTAAAGGGGGTATGCTATAATCACCATGCTTGGCATGCGGATTGGCCATCGTAGTGGCGGTAGTTTTATTGAGAGACGTTTATGGCTGTCGAGTTATTGCTTAAACATAAAAATCCCCATTATAAAATTAATACGTAATATTCTAATATTTAATATGACACCAGAATAGGGCCCTTGATTTACATTGCGCAACGGCCTACACTGTTGATTTATGGCTTCTAAAATATTATATCTTAGCTATAATTTATGGAGAATTTTGGACTATGAACAGCCTTAGGCTCTTTTTCCAGAAAGGATGTCACTGTGTGCATAGCCATATATCTATATGTTACACATGTAGGTATTAGCATTGAAGTTATCAGCCTACTAGCATACCAGATGCGATGTCTCGATTTATCGTCACTTTAATACAAAAACGTTGCAGATGAATGAAACACGTCAGCGCTAGGACACATTCACAGATACCTATTCATCGCTGGAGCTTGAAGGTAAGGCCGTATTACCTCATCTTCTGAGGCCACTAATATAGTAGTCCTATCGTGCTCCGCTCGGCAAAGGGGCATAACAGATAACAGCTTAGTCCTCTCTCAGTTGCTACAATGATATCTCCGGTATTTATGTTCATATTTGTAGGCAGTATTTACTTACCATTCATGTGCTGGATTTCTATTTTCTTTTCCTTAAAAACGCTTCGTTTTATTCATTTTATCAAATATTTCTTTTGATGTACGTCACTAGACGGTATCAATTAACCCCCTTATTCATAAACGTATTTTAGCTGAAGTGTTGGTAATGTCTCCTTTGTCCTTTTCTACCTGCACATTTGACAATGCAACTGACAAAGACAAAGCATTCTATAGCTATAACGTATCTAATGTACGTTTATGAATAAGGAGGTTTGTGTTTTTCTTTCTTTCATTCTTTAGGTCCATTTTAGAACACTGAGTGTGGGTGGCATTGGCTGGGGATAGCCAGCCGTAGGCGCTAGTGGCGATTATGGCATGTTCTTTTTTTTATGTAATAAAAGTGGCAAACAAGCGTGCAGTTCACATTGATGTTAAGTGATGACTGCAGCCTATAGACGCCCACACAATGACCAGAGGTCAAAATGCAAATGCGCTGCCACTCCTGAGGCATTGGGTGTTATGCCTCTGTGCCGGAAATCACAGAGCCGTACATTACCACCTGACCGAAACACGATAGTGCTGAACACTACCATTTAGCGGCAAGTACATATATTAGGTAATGCGGTGGTGCCTACGCCCGCGAGGGTATTGCTCCAGTGACGGAGCTCTACCAATGACGCACAAAATTTTGAGGAAGGCTTGTCTAGTAGCGGATGTTTTGCAGCTGAAGTGATGATGATGATGATGACGATGATGATAAAAAAATACGCTTAGGTACACTCACAGCATCACTCTAGGCATAAACCTGTGTCGTGGGTACCGTTGTATACACACAACACACAGCACACAACCAACCAACAAACACACAAACACCCAGACCCGAAACAAATATCTGTAGGCCATACATTATTTGTCCTAGTGCGGGGATCGAATCCGCGACCCTTCAAATCAAAAACCGGTCGTCTCACACCGCTGGACTAACCGGGTCGTCGATGATGCTTAAGTGAAGTTATTAATTTTAAATGTTCATGATTGATTGAGCCGGGATGTCTGGCGCTCTACACTCTCTGCCTACCCCGTTAGGGACCTGGCGTGAAGATACATACATGATTGATTTTAAATTGCCTCCCACTATGAAGGTAAAAGAAGCGCGCATGGCCCCGCGGCTGGTGTAGATCGTAAGCGATCTACTCGGTTAAGCGATGCAAGCGCGGTTGTGTGTGTGATAGGCGACCGCTAGTAACAAATTAAAATGCGCGTTTTCGTGCTTCGAAGGGCACGCTTAACCGTCGTTCCCGGTTGCTATCGATAGATAGCAGTCGTTAAACCTTGTCGGAGGCCTTATGGGCGGTTTGAAAACATCCGACAGCGGGTTGGCCACTAACCCGTATCTCCGCCAACCCGTATTGGAGCAGCGTTGTGGAGTAAGCTCCAGGCATACCCCCAAAAAAGGGGAGAGACTCGTGCCCAGCAGTGGCACGTATAATGCGTTGCCATTATTATGAAGGTAAATTTAAAGTCATATTAGCGTCAATAAATATTGAGTAAAATTTGGTAATATCCATAACTTAATACAACCCGCAAATTCCCTTTTACTCTTTAACTGTATTATGTTCATACTCCTGCAACGGAATCCGAACAAACTTTTCTCATTAACAAAACTCGATGGTTATTGAACAGTAATGTTTCTGGGGTCGGCCGGTTTGTTTTGGTGGGGGCCGCACGGGAGCCGAACATTATGATTTTATTAATATTGGATAGATGTATTGATCATTGATCATGGGAATAGAGCCAGTTCATAACTTTGATATTTAGCTTTAAAACTTAACTTGGATATAAACAGATCGACATTTTACTGGTGGTAGAGCTCCAGTGACGGAGCTCGCGGGCGTAGGCACCACCGCATTACCTGATTTACTTGCCGCTAAATGGTAGTGTTCAGCACTATCGTGTTCCGGTCAGGTGGTAATGTACGGCCCTGTAATTTCCGGCACAGAGGCATAACACCTTAGGCCTCAGGAGTGGTAACGCATCTGGTGTCTATAGGCTGCAGTCATCACTTAACATCAATGTGAACTGCATGCTTGTTTGCCACTTCAATTACATAAAAAAAAAAAAAGGTATTCCTTTCGGTTGTTTATTTTTTATGTTACGGAAGTGGCAAATAAGCATGCAGTTCACATAGATGTCAAGTGATGACTTCAGCCTGCACACAAAAACCGAGGTCAAAATGCAGATGCGTTATCACTCCTGAGGCCTAAGGTATTATGCCTCTGTGCCGGAAATCACAGGGCCGTACGTTTTTGTCTTTCTGCCCTTTCTAAGTAAAAAAACATAGAAATAGTCAAGCTACCCGATGGAAAGTGATTATTGTCGCTTGTGTAAATTTTGCAATATCGGGGGAATTGCCAAAGCGCCAAGCTAAGACCTCGGAGTCAACGTTCATCCGAACGATGTTTCCATCTCCACCACCAGTTGGGTAACTGTAGTATACTAATAGTAGATATACTAATAGTTCAGTTTTAGCGCCTATCTATACCAATATTATAAAGCTGAATAGTTTGTTTGTTTGCTTGAACGCGCTAATCTCAGGGACTACTGGTTCGATTTGAAAAATTATTTCAGTGTTAGATAGCCCATTTATCGAGGAAGGCTATATAACGATGAAGGCTAGATAAGATGAATAGGAGAGGGTAGGTAACATTGAAACCGCGCGAAGCCGGGGCGGGCCGCTAGTAAGTAATAAAAATGAGTAAACTGTAAGCTTGTTTACCATTTCATGACATAAAAAAACGGGCATAAGAATAACAAAAAAAATGTAAGCACCTTAAATATTATAATTTTAAACATTTTATGAAATAAAATTTTAAGATGTCTCTTTTGGGATCTGAATATTATGTTTAGAATTTTTATCTTCTTCCGTCTGTAGTACTAGAGTATCTCACCTCAAAGAAATAAAGTCGTAAAAAAAGTAAATTTCAAGTCTCTTAAATATGCCCGGATCCATTAACCTTAAACAGTCCCCTGTCCTGTAATATTACAATCACGTAATAAGTTTTAATTATCATACCCCGGCAAACTTTCTTTTGTGATGGTAATACAGAGGAACACTTGCTAACCGACTGGGGATGGGACTCGTATAATTTTGGTCGAATCAGCATAATACAATGAAAGAATTAAGCTATGGCTACCTGATCGCGAAAGTCACTCGTGAAATAATTTCTGTTGCAGTCGCATTAGTGATGGAGCTGCTATTACTGGCTAGGAGCTGGAATGCATGGTAATGCAGTCATTATCTTGTCTATTTGTTGGAAACTAACAGATTTACTTTTTTTAGCAACGTCCTTTAATTGGGATATCTACTTTTTAGTAAATGTGTATAAACTGCAGTATTCGCTTATCTTAATAATATACTTAAGGTATATTTTCCGTGAAATGAAAACAGGCATGCTCCGATGGTTCGGGCATATAGAAAGAATGTCGAATGAGCGAATGACTAAACAGATATACAATGCGAATGTGGATGGTTGCAGAGGCCCAGGAAGACCAAGGCTGACCTACCATGACCAAATAGGTCGAGTTCTGTCTGATGGTGGGGTCAAAAGTCTTAGGAATCGGCGTGCATGTATGAAGAGAATGATGAAGGTAGACGAGGCACGAGAGGTTTGTCTGAACCGGGATATCTGGCGCTCTACACTCTCTGCCTACCGTTAGGGACCTGGCGTGAAG
This sequence comes from Macrosoma leucophasiata, assembly GCA_036365455.1. NCBI lineage: Eukaryota > Metazoa > Arthropoda > Insecta > Lepidoptera > Hedylidae > Macrosoma > Macrosoma leucophasiata. Next base: position 17,553,682 of record JAWQUS010000021.1, read on the forward strand.
ATACATACATATATATTTTCCGTTTCTATTGCTTAAAACTATTATAACTGTAGTTGTCCATTGTCCATTCAACACAGTGATTATGACTGCTTATTTGGAAGTTGTATGCAGGCAACATAACAAAACTTTCAATTATTATTTTGGTTGTAAATGGGAAACATTTGAATAAAAAATACACGGCTGTTTAAAAAGTTTTGTTTAAGAAATGTTAATCACTTACTGACATGGCTCTCAGAATCAAGCTGTTGTATGAAAATGTGAAGCTGTCTTTAGCAGGATTTTTTAAAACTTTTGCTCACGAGGATATAAAAATGGTTTTAATTCCAATAACGCAAGACAACTTGAGGTGACAAATGACAGTTGTTATTTTCTGTTCAATCGCAGTGATGTAACCAACCCTTAACACGCGGTGGCGTACGCAATATGTCAGAATTAATGGAGTTTCCAATTGTTTGATAGATATGTCCAAGTCCTGTCGAATATCCATTGTTCTTTGACATTGTTTGCACTCGTTTTGGTAGAATGTGGGACAAGGATGTTTTCAAAAGTTTTTGAGGCCCGTGTGGGATACGTCTATTTTATTAGTTTCGTTACTCGTTATGACTATTAGGTCAATCCCAACTTGACATATTTTTGGGTTTTCGAACATGGAAATAATTTACTTGCTGCTTCAGTTTCAGTGCAAAACAGTATGCCACAAATCTGTTTATCCGACTTAATTGACATGTATCGTTATATTACGACCAAAGTAACATAAAATCATTACAAATTGTAGCCTTTAGGTTATTTCGATATATAACCTATCTTAATATATATAAATCTCGTGTCACAATGTTTGTCCTCAATGGACTCCTAAACCACTTAACCGATTATAATAAAATTCGCACACCATGTGTAGTTCGATCCAACTTGAGAGATAGGATAGCTTACATTACGCTATGACTAATAGGAGCAGAGTAGCGCGGGCGAAGCCGGGGCGGGCCGCTAGTATTACTGTAAAGTTTCACCCAAATCCTAGTAGTTTTTTTCGTGAAAGTGTAAAAAACATCCATCCATACTTAACGCTTGCATTTATAATACCTATTAGTAGGATAATGTTTGTCTGTATGTACTACAGAATCGTAAACTATGCATTTGATTATGTCATGAGCTCTAGCAAAGTTTTTGTGCACAAGGATTAAAGGTACGACCAATTTTCGACAGAAAATAATAAAAAAAAATCTCCGATAGAGTACGACGTTCGTCGAGTCAGCTAAGTACCCGGCGAACGTCATGTGATAGCATACATATTGAGTCTTTCGCCTGTCCAGAATCTATAAATTAGTTGTCATCACGAGTACAGAAGCGCGCATGGCCCCGCGTCTGGTGTAGGTAGATCGTAAGCGATCTACTCGGTTAAGCCTATTTAGTGTGGTTAAGCGATACGGGCGCGGTCGGATGTTTGATGGGTGACCGCTAGTGGCATATAAAAATGCGCGTTTCCGGAAAGCACGTTAAGCCGTCTCTCCCGGTTGCTATCGACAAATAGCAGTCGTTAAACCTTGTCGGGGGTCTTATGGGCGGTTTGAAAACATCCGACAGCGGGTTGGCCACTAACTCGTATATCCACCAACCCGCATTGGAGCAGCGTGATGGAGTAAGCTCCAGGCCTCCCCCCAAAAAGGGGAGAGCCTCGTGCCTAGCCTCGTTTCTATTCTATTCTATTATTTTATTATTACGGCTTTCTTTAAAGAAACATAACTGCCACAAATTTTTCGACACCCAGACAGGTTACAAAACAAATAATTCGAAGTTATTTCAACTTCGCTGAAACACTCTCAGTAAATATTTGTACTTAATAGATAAATTTTAGGCACAAATACCTTGGGTGAATTATCTAAGGCGCTGAATTACGGGGAAGTGAATATTATTTAATAGGTTTGGATCGTGTATTTTAAACTATTAGAGCTAAAAAAACTTCGATTGTCGATTAATGGTAAATAATACTGTAGCCTTTCAACAACTACACGAAACTAAAGATTGCTTGACACTCCTGAGGCCTAAGGTACGAGTACCTCTGTGCCTGAAATAATAGGGCCGTACATTGTCCGGAAAACGATAGTGCTGAACACTACCATTTAGCGGCCAAAAGATATGTATGTATCTTCACGCCAAAGTTCAAATCCCATACTGTACTGACAGTTCTAAGCATACTTTGCTCAAAGTAAAGTCGTAGTGCGGTCTGTGAATCTCACCATTAGACACGAGAGCGAACGTACGCGCGCGCTCTAGGCATTATACCTAATATCATTATAACCAGTGGTGTAAATGTAAAACCATTCAGACGAATTAAATGCTGTAGTATGAACCTTCAGAGTTTTTGTTCTCTCTAACACATACATGTATTAATTATATTCTTGCCGCTAAATGGTAGTGTTTCAGCACTATCGTATTCCGGTCAATGTACGGCCATATAATTTTTTCCGGGATATCTGGCGTCCCACACTCTCTCCCTACTAGTGCCTACCCCTTTAGGGACCTGGCTTGAAGATACATACCTACCATTGTTCCGTTGATTAATGATATGATGAATTTAAAAGCTCCGAAACCTCCTATACTAGTTCCCCAAACAGGATCTACACTCCATTTATGTTGATAAACTTTTCGGACATCTATTTCAGGAAACTTTCGTCGCTCGTCATTCTATTTAAAGTTATAAGTTATTCAAACGAGGGCTTCCACTTTAAACAACTAAAACAAGGTAAAAAGTAGCAACACTTTGAAATTTTTCGAGCCAAAATGGAAGTGCCCGAGTTGATATTCTTGAAATGTATTTTTATACTTACTGTTCATATTTATCCTGAATTTTTGACGATCTCTCAAAAAGTTTAACTTGAGCCTTTCATTAATATCGTTGCGGTTTGTTTTGGAAGTAGAAAGTTTTTTTTTTATGTAATGGAAGTGGCAAACAAGCATGCAGTTCATGTTGATGTTAGGTGATGACTGCAGCCTATAGAACAATATATATACAAAGACCAAGGTCAAAATGCAGGCAACGCAATGGGTTGGCAACGCATCTGCATTTTGACCTCCAGTTTTTGTGTAGATGTCTATATGCTGCAGTCATCACTTAACATTAATGTGAGCTGCAAGCTTGTTTGCCACCGTCCTTACATAAGGGTGCGATACCGGACTTCGAAAAGTGTAACACCATAGAGCAACGCGGCCCACCGGTCGCGGCGGACTGGAGGGGAGTAGCCATAGCGTGTATTACCGATGCAAAATAGTCTGTAATTTTTTGCGGGGGGAAATGCGTCCGACACACACGCACACTACAAAAATCGTCTATTACTACGAAACTCACACCTTGACTTTAACAAAATACAGAAACAATTTCACGCACACATTTAAACATCTAGGCGACAGGCGTAAGATCATTTGGTCTTGTACTTTGACAGAGGGGAAAGCCTGCATATGGCTACTCCCTTCCGGTTTTGCTATATATGTAACACCGAATATCACGTCCCAGTCCAAGTTTACTAACACAAATCACGTGACAACGAATGCACGGTACCACGAAAAACTTAGCACCGAAGTCACGCGATCCCGAATAACAGCACCTCTAATTCACTAATACAAATCACAAAAAAAATCTTTGGCGAACGAAGTGACGTTGAAATTTCTAATCTATATATCTACGAGTATATATATATATATATATATATATAAAAATGAATTGCTGTTCATTAGTCTCGCTAAAACTCTAGAACGGCTTTACCGATTTGGTTAATTTTGGTTTTCAATGATTTTTGGAAGTCCAGGGAAGGTTAAAAAGGTAAGAAAATATGAAGAAATTGACAGGAAATAGTAAAAACGACAATTTCATTTTTCCATACAAATAATCCGTATCTATCAAACCTTTGACACATTATTTAATTGTGAGGCAATACAAAGTTTGCCGGGTCAGCTAGTCTTAGATACATAGAAAAAAATAAACTAAAGTAAAAGTTAAGCTACAAACTTGACGCAACTCGGATTCAGTTGCTGTCCTGTACGTAACGTAGAAAATAAACCTCGTAAGCCCGCATCGAGGACGTGAAGCTACGAGAGCTAAAAGCTGCACGGCTACGTGCTACGCGCTACTCTGAGAAAATGTATGGTATTGATAGACATTATAAGAAATAGAACGACAGTACAAACGTTTACTCAGAAATCTGCTTTTAGCGTATTATGTAACGGGAGAAATGGTGGAGCGAAACAAAGACCATATGTCTTGAATTGATTTCCAGGTCTATGTGTGTCAGAAAATATAGCGCCGTACATTAGAAATAGAAATAGAAATAGAAAATATTTTTATTTCGAATAGATCTTTACAGATACTTTCAAAACGTCAATAAATCATAAACTACCTAGAGCGAATAACCATTACATATAGTAAAAGCAAAATCATATATTAATAGTAAATTAAAAATTAAAATTTAAACTATTTGGTTAAAACATAATAATCATAAAATTTTTCAATTCCTTCAATGATAATAAATGAAGAAAAAGAAAAACTTATTCGTCAAGATCAATGTTATTCACTTAGCAGAGTTCCAAGTGCAGTCACTACTGAGAAGAACTCCGCTACCCAACAAACTCAGTAAGAGCTCTTTTAAATGAGAGCTTAAATCTAGTACAGATTATCGTGAAAAATCAAATAATGTCAACGTCCATAGCATAGATGCAAATAAACTGCTATCTACTAAATGTGATGTAGCCCCTGCAAACCAGAACAGACCAGTCCCCACCAACAGCACCCGTTCACGAGTATGACGCATGTGACAGCCATTGCCCTCCTCGACCATTTTAGAGGGAAGTGAGCAACCCGCCACACGACGCCGCCAAAGGCAAAGACATTTAAGCGTGCATGACTGTTCCGGATATGCACACGGCAAAATAAAAGATGGAATTCAATTTCAGCCAGGGTATTCACATTATTCAACCCTTAACAATAGTAGATACTAATTACAGAATACACGAAATCACAGGATCATGAAATAGCCTGGCAGCGATCGCTATAATCCCAAGACGTATTATCATTAAGATAATCACTGGTCTTATAGTAATTACATTTATATAAACGTTCTTTCATTACTTTCTTAAATTTATTGATCGATAGACTTTGAACGTTTTTGGGGATTTGATTAAAGAACCGTATACATTGACCTCTAAAAGAATTACTGACCCTATTCAGCCGCGTTGCATGCATGGACAACTTGTATTTGTTCCTAGTATTTATACTGTGGTTGTTACCTATTGTAGGAAACTCATTAATGTTTTTACGGACATATAATACATTTTCATAAATGTATTGCGAAGCTACAGTCAGAATATTTATTTCTTTAAATTTATCTCTAAGAGATACCCTCGGACTCAACCCGTAGATAGCCCGGACAGCTCTCTTTTGCAGTACAAAAATAGTGTTGACGTCGGCGGAATTTCCCCATAGCAAAATGCCATAGGACATTATACTGTGAAAATAACTAAAATAAACAAGGCGAGCCGTCTCGACGTCTGTTAATAGTCTAATCTTTTTCACAGCAAATGCTGCCGAGCTAAGTCTACTAGCTAATTTGGCAATATGGGGACCCCATTGCAATTTAGCATCCACGGTAATGCCAAGAAATACCGTGGACTCTACGATCTCCAATACTTCCTCATTTATCTTAACATTGGTTTCAACCTGTTTTACGTTAGGAGTAGTAAATTTAATACATTTTGTCTTACTGCTATTTAACGCAAGGTTATTGGCGCTAAACCAATGTACTATATTAGAGAGAGTATTGTTTACACAGTCAAAATCTACCTCCTGTCTTTTAATTTTGAACACTAAAGAAGTATCATCAGCAAACAATACCATCTCTTGGCCATCATTGATAATGTAGGGTAAGTCATTAATATAGACTAAGAAAAGAAATGGCCCTAAAATAGAGCCCTGTGGGACCCCCATATCCATTGAAGTCCCGGGAGATCTTGTCCCATTTACATCAACACACATATTTCTATTGTTTAAATATGAAGTCATAAGCTCGAGAGCGGTATCTCGAAGGCCGTAGTGATATAACTTTCTGACCAATGTTTCATGCTGAACGCAATCAAATGCTTTAGATAAGTCACAGAATACCCCTAGTGCATTATGTGATTTTTCCCAAGCTTCAAAAATGTGTTTGACAAGTTCAACACCTGCATCGGTAGTTGAACGACCCCTAGTAAATCCAAACTGTCGACAATGTAAAAGTTTATGATGGTTAAAGTGTGCAAGTAGTTGAATTAAAATAAGTTTTTCAAAAATTTTACTTAAGACAGGTAGTACAGAAATTGGTCTAAAATTTGTGGGGTCACTTGTACTACCAGATTTAAAAAGAGGAATCACTTTACTATGTTTCATTAAGTCAGGAAATATACCACTTACAATACTATTATTAAACATTGCCGCTAGGTAAGGTGCAATCACATCCATTATTTCATATGCAACTTTTACAGATAAGCCCCATAAATCAGTTGTGTTCTTAATATTAATAGACTTAAAGGCATGTATAACATCCGCAGTATTAACTAACTTAAAATTAAATATAGTTTTACTTTGATGTACATTTTTTTTCAATAATGATTCGGCGACGGTAGGCGATGAAATGAGGTCTCCAGTCAAAGAAACTGGAATATTAGCAAAGAATGTTTCAAATGCTAAAGCAACTTCTTCGTCAGTAGTAACATATTTATTGTCAATTATTAATTTAAAATCAGAGTTGCGTTCAGCTTGTTTCCCAGTTTCACTATTAATTACATTCCAAGTCGCTTTAATTTTGTTATTTGAATTTTTAATTTTATTTTTAATGTGAAGTGCCTTGGCTGCAAAACACACTTTCTTGAATATTTTCGAATATAATTTAACATGATTTTTAAACGAATTTGTGTGATTATGTGACTTTTCTCCATACAGGTCATACAATCTCTGTCTACTCTTATGTATTCCAACCGTCGCCCATTCATTGAACGACTTATGACTTCTTACATTTATTGTCTTATTGGTAAAAACTAAATTAAATTCTGTTAAAATTGTGGCAAAAAAGTCATTGTATAATATGTTAGGATCGTTATGGTATTGCATGTTTGCAAGTTTTGGGACAATATTTTCTCTGAATTTCTTAATTCGCTTCGCATTGAAAGGAACAAATACTATTGCTCGTTTATTTTTATCATTATGTAATTGACTACAGAAGGAAACTAACTGACCACAATGGTCGGAGCTTAATTCAGTCAAAATATTTTTATGTGTAGGTTCAAAATCGATAAAAATATTGTCTATGCATGTCGCTGAGTACTGTGTAATTCTAGTAGGTTCTGAGAACAAATTATGCAGATTAAATGACATAAGTAACGATTTAAACCTCACAGTTGTTGGAGTTTCCTCCAATAAATTTATATTGAAATCTCCGCAAATAATGACACGTTTTTTTGAAGCAGTTAGATTGTTTAGTACAACATCTAAAATTTTTTCAAAACATTCATAAGATCCACTTGGAGGTCTGTATACGGACACAATAATCAAGCGCTCATCATCACCTGACCGGAATACGATGGCGCTTAGCTATCAGAATACCACAATTTAAAAGCCAGAAGATTAGGTAATGCTTAGGTGCCTACGCCCGCGAGATCCGTCACTGGAGCTGTACCACCATTAAAAACATCGCAATAGCCTCATCTGCCGTAACATGCGTTTCAACCTAAAAATTTAATTCTCCTTTTTTTTTAATCCCAAGTACATACCTACAAATATATTTTTTATGTTTGAAGATTGAGAGACAAGCAAACGGGCCACCTGATGGAAAGTGGTCACCGTCGCCTATGAACATTTGCAACACCAGGGGAATTGCCAACGCGCTGCCAGCCCTGAATGACTCTTTTGACTCCATTTTATTGTAGCACCGAAGGAACACTTCATAGGGAAGTTTTGAATAAAACATAATTAGTATGTACCTACCTACTGGTGATTATTAGTATGCATGGAATGCAAACGTCACATGACTTTCGAGTTGAATAGCCAATCGGATTGAATTGTTCATGCGAGTAAATAATTCGATTACATTATTGATAGTCAATTGCTTGTTATGTCAAGCTGAAATAGAATCACTAGTTGATTCGTGATGCAGGAATATTCGAAAATAAGGATGCTTTTCCACCAGTGATGTGCTATTAGCATACGTTGCTATGCAGCGTTTGATATCCACCAATCATTTTCATTAGTATGTGTGTATGTATCTTCACGCCAGGTCCCTAACGGGGTAGGCAGAGAGTTTAGAGCGCCAAATATGGACGTCGAACCTGACATACCTCTCGTGCCTCATCTACCTTTATCATTCTCTTATACATGCACGCCGATTCGTAAGACTTTTGACCACACCATCAGACAGAACATTAGTTTTTTTTATTTTCATTTTTTTATTAACATTTTCATTAGTCTTCTATCTAAATGATGAATTACGATACTTCCTAACTCTTAATGATAAATGGTTCTATCAAGGTTAGAGATGAGTTGAAAATCAGATTTATTGAATTGGCAATGTCGGCAAGAGCAAATTTGATTAGCTGAGTATAAATCATTTTAAACGACGCAAATACAAAATCGAATTCCTGAGTGATTTGTGGTTTATAATGGAACGTACATAACGATGTACGTATACACATATGACATATACGAAGCGTGGACAAGCCCCCTACGAGGTGGATCAGTCGTCGTACCTTTGGGAGAGGCTCTTGTTCAGTAGAGCATGTATTTTAGTTGAAATCATAGATATCTACAGTTTATATCCACTCAGTTCAATATAGGACATTTAATTTTTAAAATAGAACATAATACATAATTACATATCAATAAAAAATAATGATATTTATTATATACCTACATCATTATTTTTTACTGGTTGTAGAGCTCCAGTGACGGAGCTCGCGGGCGTAGGCACCACCGCATTATCTAATATACTTGCCGCTAAATGGTAGTGTTCAGCACTATCGTGTTCCGGTCAGGTGGTAATGTACGGACCTGTAATTTCCGGCACAGAGGCATCACACCTTAGGGCGCAGGAGTGGTAACGCATCTGCATTTTGACCTTGGTCTTTAAGTGGTGTCTATGGGCTGCAGTCATTACTTAACATCGATGTGAACTGCATGCTTGTTTGCCACTTCCATTACATAAAAAAAATATATAAAAGTTCTCAGTTCGTGAATCAAGTTTCTTGAACCACGTTCCTAAGTCAAATATTAGAGTTGATATAAAAAATAACGTATTTTTCCCAAATGCAACCAAATAAAAAATTGTCTGTTTCAATTCGCAACTCGGAGGTGAGCTTTTTCAATAATCATTTGTATAATCACAGTTGGGGCAGCATTTGTCATATTCTAAGTGCTATTACTATAACCACAAATACTACAAGTGTTGAAAAAATTTCTATTGACACTGTTTAGAAAATTGTAGATATCTATGTTATTCTTCAACTTTCGCCGATGCTATTGTTTGCTTGGAATTATGATGGCGTAAAAGTCTACGAAACAAAACAAGTCGTTAAACTTCAATAATATTCTTGCTCGTATTTCCGCAAAAGGAAAAATAGAGATATACTTCCATATACTATTGAAATATACACAGTCGATATTATTGTTTCGTGCAACCCATGTCACTGACATCGTATGTTTGTTTGTATCTATGTATGTATGTCTGTATGTTAAGGCTGAGAGTATTTTGCGCTCGCTGGTTGGCTAGTAAAGTATGTATATATATATGTGTAAAGTATACGAGTACGAGGTGAATCAAAAAGTTCCTCGTACTACGGCCTTCTAGAGACTCATCTACATTATGTCCAATTGTAAAAAAGCTTTATAGTGGGTGATGTCCTGCGCACGATTTCTTGGAGAAGCTAGTCAAACAAAAACAAAAAAATAAAGGTTTATTTCTTCTTCTTTTTCTTCTTAACAAATATAAACATAAAAGAATCAAACCAGTTGAAAATTAAACACATCAATATCACAGTATAAGAAAAACATAATACAAACGTTATTTAGACTGTAATACAAACAGATAAAGTTATTTATTTACCCTCATATTCATTAACGTACATTAGATACGTTTTAGCTATAGAATGCTTTGTCTTTGTCAGTTGTATTGTCAAATGTGCAGGATAGAAAAAGACAAAGGAGAGATTAGCAACACTAGCTAAAATACGTTTGTAAATCCCCTTATTTAAGTATATTTCCTAATTACATAAAACTGGAGTGTCTGTTTGTAATGTAAAAATAACCGCTTTTTAGTAAATGCAAATGTAATAGACACGATACATATACCAAAACAATATTTTTTACAATTTTTGTTTGTCTGTCTGTCTGTCCGTCTGTCTGTCAGTCTGTTTGTTCCGGCTAATCTCGGGAACGGCTGAACCGATTTCGACGGGACTTTCACTGACAGATAGCTTATGTAATAAGGAGTAACTATGGCTACTTTTATACTAGCTGCGCTTACGACTTTGTTCGGGTAACAACTGAACAATCATAAATTCTCATGCGGACGAAGGCGCGGGCACAGCTAGTAAAAAATAATCTAGGTACATTCGTTAAATGCATACAAAGTTTGATATATCAATTGGCAATTCGGGAACCTTTTCAATAATCATTTGGATGTCCGCAGTTTCTGCGGCCATTTGTCATATCCAAAGTATTATAATTTCTCTTACTTCAAATACATAAGGGTCATAGCTCACTACAGCCACCCAGCACCCGACCAGCACAGCCTCGTTTTACGGCGTCCACTCGTTGTCGACGGGTGGTCCACGGGTGAACGATGTGATGTTACTTGTGAACCACTCGCTGACAGCGCGCAGGAACAGTGCGTTGGCAATGCAATTTCAACGCGAAACAAGGTAGTGGTCACCGAGTGGTCCACTTGCCGTCCACGCGTAGACTGCGCGCCGCCCGCTCGTTGATGGCTTGCGGTCGAGGCGGTCTGGTGTCGATATGGAGCGGAGTTGATGTAATGAGCGCAGACCGCTCGAGGCGGTCGGGCGCTGGTCGGGTGCCGGCTCTAGTGAGCTATGACCCTAAATTGATCCCGCAACCCCTGGATCACAAGTCCAGCCGATTTAGCACTAATCTACCGAATAATCTTCAGCAATTGCTATCTGCTCTAAAATATTCGAAGTAAAAGGGAACCAATAATAATAATAATGGCAACCCATTATACGTCCCACTGCTGGGCACGAGTCTCTCCCCTTTTTGGGGGGAGGCCTGGAGCTTACTCCACCACGCTGCTCCAATGCGGATTGGTGGAGGTGGGTGGGTTAGTGGCCAACCCGCTGTCGGATGTTTTCAAACCGCCCATTAGGCCTCCGACAAGGTTTGACGACTGCTATCTATCGATAGCAACCGGGACCGACGGCTTAACGTGCCCTCCGAAGCACGGAAACGCGCATTTAATTTGCCACTAGCGGTCACCCATCACACTACCCGACCGCGCCCGCAGTGCTTAACCGAGCAGATCGCTTACGATCTACACCAGCCGCTGGGCCATGCGCGCTTCACCATGCGAACCAATAAAAAGAATAACAAAATACCAATAATACTAATACGTCGCATTAATACTGAACTGTTTCAAAAGAAATCAATTTCCTCAACGACAAATGCCGACTCGGTTATGGATTCTTTTTATGAAATGTCTCTACATTATTTATTGTTGCGTTACTTGGTTCAATTTGCTTTAATACGGAAAGACGAAATTGCCAATTGAGGATATTCTTCACTTAAGATTTATTACAAACAAAGATCTAACAAAATAATGGCTCTATATTTTGTATACCACTTCCCGTATTTTCCCAAAGACATTGCCATATATACATATACATACATGGTTAAATATGCGGAAACGCGATGGTGCTGAACACTGCCATTTAGCATAGAGCAACACCGGAGGGGAGTAGCCATATGCAGGCTTTCCCCTCTGTCAAAGTACAAATCCAATTGGGCCTATACTTGTCACTTGGATGTTTAAATGTGTGCGTGAAATTGTTTCTGTATTTGTTAAAGTCAAGGTCTGAGTTTCGTAGTAATAGACGATTTTTGTAGTGTGCGTGTGTGTCGCACGCCTTTCCCCCCGCAAAAAATGATAGACTGTTTTGCATCGGTAATAAACGCTATGGCTACTCCCCTCTGGTCCGCCGCGGCCGGTGGCCCGTGTTGCTCTATGTTTGGTCTGTTACATAATGACGTCAGATTATTCAACCTTCAATACGATTTTATCACAAGCTATACACGGAAAATGTAGTTAGTGAAAACGGTTCTAATCGAAATTCTAATAAAAAAAAGAAAAATTACTAATCCCTTCAATAAAACACATATAATTAAACGCATAAAATTTAAATGACCTACAATTTTTTTATTTCATTATAATCAAAATTCCATTATTTCTCGTGTTTCATTACGAATTCGAATTACGGCGATAACTTCGGTTGTAAAAGTAAAAAAGTATCCGATAAAAATCTCCCTTCACCCAATTAAGCGTTGAGTACTTGCAAAATGATTTTTTTAAACCAGCCTTCCCTAATGCGGTAACAATACGTTTTCAGTTATCTGAAAATCTGCTTTGGGACAAAAACGGCGGCCAGATGCGAGCGCTCGTGGATTTAAGATTCTGTATGGTCCGTGTCAAGAAAAATATATCTTTTTTTATGTTATGGAACTGGCAAACAAGCTTGCAGTTCATATTGATGTTAAGTGATGACTGCAGCCTATAGACACCCACACAAAAACCAAGGTTAAAATGCAGATGCGTTGCCACTCCTGAGGCCTAAGGTGTTATGCCTCTGTGCCGGAAATTACAGAGCCGTACATTACAACCTGACCGGAACACGATAGTGCTGAACACTACTATTTAGCGGCAAGTTTATAGGTAATGCGGTGGTGCCTACGCCCGCGAGCTCCGTCACTGGAGCCCTACCACCATTAAAAAAACAAAAATCTATATACAATAAATGAAATTTAGAGAAGGTACGGGAAAATTCAGCCCTTATAACATCACTAGTGCATCTATCCGTCTGTCTGTCCATATTTATGTCACGAAGATGGCGAAGAAGCATTCAGTTCACATGGGTGTTAAGTGATGACTGCAGTCTATAGACATCTACATAAAAAGTCTAGCATAAGAAATTGTAGTATTGCGCCTGATCTTTGTTACAGACCACTGAACCCACTGTGGTATGAAAATTATTAATAGACCAGGTGCCTCAAAATAAACGAATTAGAATATTCATTCATGGATCTCTAAAAACGTCGCATAATTTAAATGAGATCCATAGCCTATTTGTACCTGTCTGGGACAGGCTGGCAAAAAGGGATCCTTGGGTTGATAAGGTCTGGATATTTTGAACAGGTAGTAATTCTTCTTATGATGCGCCATTTTTGTCGAGGGCCTATTAGATTAGGTTAGATTAATTGTTTTTAAAACAGTAGTCGTGATATAATGAGTAATGTAAAAGTTTCGTGATAATTAATGCTTGCTACATACATACATACCGTGTTACGTTTTTCTGTATGGAAAAAATTGAAAATTTCTCATGACATTTTAACTGTAACCCCCTTATTCATAAACGTATTTTAGCTAAAGTGTTGCTAATCTCTCCTTTGTCTTTTTCTATCCTGCACATTTGACAATGCAACTGACAAAGACAAAGCATTCTATAGCTAAAACGTTTTTAATGTACGTTTATGAATAAGGGGGTAAGTTTTTATCCCTATTTTAATTTACTGTTATAATAGTTATTAAGTCTAGGTGACACTCTAGGTCTTTTCTCCTGGTGGTAGAGCTCCAGTGACGGAGCTGGCGGGCATAGGCACCACCGCATTACCTAATAATATATAATATACATGCCGCTAAATGGTAGTGTTCAGCACTATCGTGTGCCGGTCAGGTGGTAATGTACTACCCTGTAATTTCCGGCACACAGGCATAACACCTTAGGTATCAAAAGTGGTAACGCATCTGCATTTTGGCCTTTGGTCTTTGTGTGGGTGTCTATTAAGTATCTATATATTTTATAGTTTGTAACACTTATAAAGAAAAAATAACACTACAAGATGTTTGTTATGTGAACTTTTACAATCAGGTGGCATGAGCTCACGTTGTGGGTTCGTCCCTCAAGTTGAGCTCACGTTCGTCGCCTACCCGCATTTAACTTCAATCTTAAAGTACCGCAAACTTTCATAACAAATAGAGTAACAAAGAGAGAACAACTTACTTTGTTTTCACATAGTTTGACATTGTTTGTTTTTTGTAGCACTTCCGGAGGTCTGTTGTGCGTCTCAAGGATGTCATACTCACCACCAGACTCGTGAAAAGATAAGAAAAGAAAGAAAGATGTTTGTATTTCAAATAAGATTTTACATTCGTTTTCGAATGGTAATCAGAAATCACCTTTTTTATTAATAAATGAAATTGGCAAACAAGCATGCAGTTCACATTGATGTTAAGTGATGACTGCAGCCTATAGACACTTACACAAAGACCAAGGTCAAAATGCAGATGCGTTACCACTCCTGAGGCCTGAGGTGCTATGCCTCTGTACCGGAAATTACAGGGCCGTACAACTTTCCGTAAGTTTCCCAGTAGATACCTAGGAGTTTGGTAATGTGCCCGGAGATGGCAACTGACTCGCCACCTGTTTGGGCCAAAACGTAACCGGCGAATCGTGGGTGTTTGCATGTATGTTTGAATACATGCATTTACCTCTGCCTACCCCTTCAGGAATTACAGGCGTGATGTTACGAAACAGGTACGAGTTTGGTTTCATACTTCATTTATCTTTCGTTGCTTACTATGTAAGTAGTTCGGATGTTCGCGAATTCAGTGCATAACTAGGTGTTCGGATAATCCTGCATGTATCCTTCATGGAAGCTTTGCAGCAAGAAAGCCTGAAAACAATTTCCGGCGTAACGGAACACGGAACTGACGAGACAGATTTATCAAGTGTTGTTGAGTTGTACACTCAACCAGGCTGCCGGGGGTGGACTGAGAGGCGCGGGGACACTGGAGCTGTCATTGGCTGTCGACCGTTCCCGCCACTTGTCGGCCACGCATCGTCTTAGCGCACGGCCGCGCTCGCGCATATTTCTTATCTCTTAATTATTTGTCTGTACGTAGTAACGGTTAAATTGTGATATAGTTCTAATTACAAAATATTACAGTCCGCTTGAGTTTAATTCCACAACTCCACCGTGATCCGCTTGTACAAGTGTAGATAGATTTCGAACTTAATAATAGTAATAATGTCCTCCAGACCGAATTTCGGTCACGGCGGCCAATCTCAACGGAGACTAGTCAACTGCGCGGGAGATATTATAGTGCACAAGTGTGTGTGCAAACACAGGTGCACTCCCTATTCCTTTACTCTCAATGGGCAATCCGACACGACCGGAGAGAGATTGGGCGCAGGACCAACGGCTCTCCGAGGCACGACCAGACTCCGGGCTGGGAATTGCCTCACACAAATCACCCAATATCAGATTTTCCCGACCTGGGGATCAAACCCAGGACCTCAGGCTTCACCATCGCGATTGCGACTACTGATCCAACGAGGCAGTTAACTTTGAACTCTATAAAAAAAAGCTAGTAAAAACAGTAAAAAAATGACTTTGGGCGGGAATACAACCTGTCACCTCGGGATAAACCAGCTAGATAGTCCAGCTGCTTTGCCACCAAGCTATCGAAAATCAAAAGCTGTACTAGTTACCGATTTTTTTTTTTTTTTCGATTTTTTTTGCAAATGTCGTAGAACTAATGTTGTCGGGATTGATCTAGAAGGGATGCCGGCAAGAGGTGATGCGCTAATTTAAATGAACCCTGTATTAAAATAAACTTACAAATCCTGTTTAACTGCCTCGGTAGCCTAGTGGTAGAAGGCCACTAATACTACGCTGAGGTCCTGGGTTCGATTCCCGGGTAGGGGGTTATCAGAGATAATGGTGTAAAGTCCTTTATCTCTGGTTCTATTGGGATTTTTAAATTTTCTGGTAATTTCACAGTACCTTGAAGCTTGGTAATGTGCCCAGAGATGTCAACAGGCTGGCCACCTGTTACACGGGCCAAAAACGTAACCGGCGAATCGTGGGTGTTCGCTTGTATGCTTGAATGCATGCATTTACCTCTGCCTACCCCTACGGGGATTACAGGCGTGAAGTTACGTTAATTTACCTACATCCATGCGCCGTAAAACTCCACATCGCTCTCTTGCTGTGGTGGCGTGACCAGAAGGCAGGCCGCATTGCCAACAACAAAAATAATGATGGCAAAACACAATGATGTATTGATATTCACACATCGATGATATACGGTCCACCGCAGTTATGATACCAACATGCAAATCATCCGGTCCTTTGATTTGTATTTGCACCATTAAAAATGATTTATGCTCCGCTTATCAAATTTGCTCTTTCCAAAATTGCCGATTCCGCGTTGTATTCATGGTAATTTTATGCTCAAAACGATTGGAGGGGAAACAAAGAATAATTCGCTACTCGAACGTTACCTTCGATTTATTAATAAAATAATGTGGGATAAACTTCTTGTTACAATTATCTTAAGTAACTACTTTAATGGCTATCACAATTTATGTAATATTGAATGCTCTTTAACTAAGAATAATATCCATATTTAAAAATGAAATGTTGTTAGGCTCACTAAAACTCCAGAACGGTTGGCCGGTTTGGAGAGAAAATATGCAGTAGCATAGAAAATAGCATATGAAATTTAGTTTAAAAAATAATAACCATATTAGAGTCCTTGGACACACCCCAATAACTTATACTAAGGATACTTTTTACAAAAAACGCAATATTAACAAAGATAATTTTAAGATTTATTGATTTCGTCATTGATCTCACAAGCATGTGACATCACAAGCCTGTACAATTTTTTATGAGCCGTTTGAGATCATTTCACTACTTACAACTTTTTTATGTAATAAAAGTGGCAAACAAGCATGCAGTTCACATTGATGTTAAGTGATGACTGCAGCCTATAGACACCCACACAATGACCAGAGGTCAAAATGCAGATGCGCTGCCACTCCTGAGGCATTAGGTGATATGCCTCTGTGCCTGAAATTACAGGGCCGTACATTACCACCTGACCGGAACACGATAGTGCTGAACACTATTATTTAGCGGCAAGTATATTAGGTAATGCGGTGGTGCCTACGCCCGCGAGCTCCGTCACTGGAACTCTACCACCAGTAATAATAAGTCGTTTTTAAGATATAACCAGATTGGTGATATCTTAAAAACGATTAGTTATATACTAATGGTTCCAATGACGATATTTACTAACATTTATTATACTTTTTGAAATCACAATAAAAAATATTAGTCAAACCCTAATCCACTTCTTCCTTCTAGTTCGCACCTGTGAAGTCTCTGACTCATTAACTAATTTTAAGGCGATACGAAGCTTGCCGGATCAGCTAGTGCAATCGAGTGGACGTAGGGTCACAGCTCACTACAGCTACCCAGCACCCGACCAGCACCGCTTCGTTTAACGGCGTCCACTCGTTATCGTACCGTGGTCCACGGCTGAACGACGCGATATTACTTGTGAACCACTCGCGGACCGCGCGCGGTCCACTTGGAAACAGCGAGTTGGCAATGAAAAGTCAACGCAAGACAAGCTAGTGGTCACTGACACTGGTGGTCCACTCGCGGACTGCGACCGCGCGTCGCCCACGCGTTGACGGTTCGAGGCGATACAGAGCGGAGTTGATGGAATGAGCGCAGACCGCTCGAGGCGGTCGGCTGCCGGGTGGCTCTAGTGAGCTATGACCCTTTACGGTATCAATACCGGTACTCTTGAAACATATAAAGATAAATAAATAAGCAGTAGTCATTTACAACTTAGAAGCAAGTTCTCCTATTGTCAAATTGTCAATTAACGCCAATCATGAGTCAGCTATCATCTGTCTACGATTCGGGTAATCGGCAACTTTTTTGTCAATGTGAAGATGCACATAAAAATTCCATAAGGAACATCTGAACAGGATAATAAGTATGTGTTACATGTGTTACACCCATATATTCCCAGTCCAGCCAGTATAAATCTGTCTAGTCGCCTATGCGTGATTGAGCAATATCCGACAGACAGCCATACTTTCACATTTATAATGATAGTAGGATATTATTATTATCAACTATACGCCAGCTCACATCAGCCACCTGTTGGGAATAGATATTTGTACACAGATATTTATGTTAGATACAGCTTTGAAGAACTCATTTGAAGTTGGTTTCATATAACTCTATATTGTAGCGTCAAGGGAACGCCTCAGTGAGAAGTTCAATCACAGTTCTGGCAACACCACTTAGACGTGACCAGTTTGTGAAGCCGGAGCTCTTCCCTTCGTCGGTTAGTGTAGTGTAGTGTAGTGTAGTCGATATTGAATACGCTCACACTCACAGTCCCACATCAAGGCGCGGGCCCACCGCGACGCGACTTAGGTGACAATTCATCCGCAAATGTAACTTATCCGCGGATGAAATGTCACTCTTTACAAACAGAAGGGGTCGACTCATCCGAAGTTTTGTTGTTATTCGGAGCAGTCGCCACTTAGGTTAATTACTCGCGACGCATGTTGTGCACGGACACGCGGCGCATTTTAGCTGCGTGTATTAATTTGTTTGCCAACGTGGGGCAATGTTTCCACTGGAGTACATGAAGACCCACGAATAATGTATAGCGTGGCGTGGCACGGCGCTCAGAGGCTACGCACTTCCCACTGCAATCCAAGGATAGATGAGCGAGCTGTACATAGTCGTGGGCCATTTTCGTGTACTTCCAGTGGAAACGGAGACCCATGTTGATAGCGTAGCCTCTTCGTGGGTTACAGTGGACACACATGCAATTTCATATAAAGCAAAGCTTAACACACGTGCGTACCCTCTCCGTGTGTTCCGTTGGGCCTTCGCCTTTAGGTATAAATTTGTGTAGTGGGTGCCGTTGTACACACACATAACAAGCATGCAAGTCACGGATGTTAAGTAATGACTGCAGCCTATAGATATCTATATGTATATATGTGTTTTATGTGTATGTATATATTATATATAAAAATGTATATTTACGTAGCTTATATTTATATACATATATCATTTCGGTTTAAGAAATATATTCCATATAATAATAGGTATTCTTGTGTATGTTACTTTAAAAAAAACGTTATTTCTACTTATTTACTTTAGTCGATATAACTAGATATGATTATTTGCAATGTTCTGCACCATTGTTTTTTTCTATACAACCCAAAGGTTGACTGGCAGAGAATGCTACTTAGCATTAATTCCGCCTCATGTTACAATATCGTGTTTAAAAGTATAAATAAATAAATAAATATTTTAAAAAAAGCTGAGATCAAAATACAGATGAACTGCCACCCCTGAAACCTTAGTTGTTATGTCTCTGTGAGAGTTATTATGGGGCCATACATTACCATCTAACCGGAACACGATAGTGCCGAACACTATAATTTGGCGGCAGATAGATTAAATAATGCGGCGGTGCCTGCGCTCTCGATTAGCTTCACTGGAACTCTACCACCATTATAATATATTTATATTGTAATATTTTATGTTTTGCAGTAACACGTATGGAACCTAATCGGTTAAACCCTAAACCGGTTAAAAATCTAAAAGGGAAAGCAAAATTTGAAACAACTGTGTGGGACTTCGGTAGCTTAGTGGTAAAACACAACTATATTGTTCCTGCTTTCACGGCCAGATACGACATAATAATATACGCTTCATTTCTATCCTAATACCAACATGCAAATCAATCAGGCCCCCGATTTGTATTTGCGTCGTTAAATATGATTTATTCTCAGATAATCAAATTTGCTCTTTCCGGAATTGCCAATTCAATAAATCTGATTTTCAACTCATCTGTAACCTTGATTTAGGGTTAAAAAATATTGTAATTGAAATAGAAGTATCGACGGCGTTGTTATTAATAAAAAATACTGTGATGTTTTTATAAAATTACTAGTCGTCAAGTTTTCTTCAAATTTCTATTATTTTTCGGCCTATAATATTTATTTTTTTCTTTCATACAAACCTTCTTGAGTTTTACGCTTAGTGAGATAGTGGTGAACACTACCTGCTTAAATACAACTTGTACCAGTTTAAGAATATTGAAATTTATTCTAAATATATTCTATAGAAATTAAAAATATGCAGCATAATAAAAATACCCCCAAAAGAAACACTATGTTCCGACATATTTTAAAATAATTACTCTTTGTCTAGATATTCGTCTCATTTACCCTGGACAGCTCTTCGCTGCGAGCACATTTTCCACATTTTTCGCTTCATACTCAACGATAATTATACAGACAGAAATAATAGTGTTTTACATATCTTTCGAGGCATATCTAAGTCTCTGTTTATAACTACTCCGTTTTTTTTATTTTTATTTTTATGTTATGGAAGTGGCAAACAAGCATGCAGTTCACATTGATGTTAAGTGATGACTGCAGCCTATAGACACCCACACAAAGACCAAGGTCAAAATGCAGATGCGTTGCCACTCCTGAGGCCTAAGGTTTATGCCTCTGTGCCGGAAATTACAGGGCCGTACATTAATCATTATCATCAGCGTGAATGTCATACTTATTTGCCACCATAATTAATAAAAAAGTATGCTTTTTTATTTGTGGTGTTTGTCCACGGGTTCCATCACTGGAGTCTTTCGAACAGTTAGGAAGGAGTGTGAGACAGTCATCATCATCAATGTCGCACTCTTCATTACTGAAGGTCGTGCCCGTCCTGAAGTGTCTTGGTGGCTTTGGTCACCAGATTCTTCCAATCTAGCCTGTCTACGGCCTTCTTCATGGCTTTTGTTATGGGGAGGCTAGTGAGTTTGGTAACTTGGTCAGTCCATTTGGTAGGAGATCGGCCCCGAGGTCTGCCCTCTATTTCACTGGTTATCTCATCGTACCTTATTATTAGCAGAGAGTCTTATTATTAGCAGAGAGTATGTAATAATACTACGTATAGAATGGATACTTTATGGATACTTTATGGATTTACTGTTATGGGCGACGCTCGGTATTTTCTCTACGTGCTACGCACACAGATCACGTGTAAATACGTGTAAAAGAGACCAATTCAAGCGTTTGCATGGAATTTTGGCGGAGTGTCCGCAGTGTGCTATTAAGGCTGACCCATACGTACCACAATCACACAATATCGCAGCGACTAAACGTAGTCAAGCAGTGGTTTATTTTATGTAATGAAAGTGGCAAACAAGTTTGCAATATCACATTGATGTTAAGTGATGACTGCAGCCTATAGACACCCACACAAACACCAAGATAAAGTGCAGATGCGTTACCACTCCAGAGGCCTAAGGTGTTACGCCTTTGTGCCGGAAATTACAGGGCCGTACATTACCACCTGACCGGAACACGATAGTGCTGAACACTACCATTTAGCGGCAAGTATACTAGGTAATGCGGTGGTGCCTACGCCCGCGAGCTCCGTCACAGGAGCTCTACCACCAGTAAATCGTTTTGGTAGGCGTAGGCACCACCGCATTACCTAATATAATTGCCGCTAAATGGAAGTGTTCAGCACTATCGTGTTCCGGTCAGGTGGCATAACATCTCAATGCCTCAGGAGTGGCAGCGCATCTGCATTTTGGCCTCTGGTCATTGTGTGGGTGTCTATAGGCTGCAGTCATCACTTAACATCAATGTGAACTGCACACTTGTTTGCCACTTTAAATACATAAAAAAAAACTTGCGACAATTAATTGAAGATTTAATAAACGATTCGAATAGCTGAAAATGATTCAGTATTTTATCCTTCATCTCTCAATATAGTGTACATGGTGGGGGCCAAGCTCCATACATTCAGGTACGTCTCCTTTATGTCGGATCTTCTTAAAATGATCATAGAGAAAGGAATTTGATAATGGTTCCCAGAAAACGACGAAGAGTAATTGCCGTGTAATTATTACTTATTTATATCTATTTAAGGAAAAGGTTTATGAAAATTCAATTTGTTAACATGTGTCTCATTTCCCACTGGAGAGGGATATTAAATTAAGAACCGAAGGCTTATTAATGGCTTCAGTAAGCTCAGAATTGTTATTTTATTTTCCCTTGTCAGTAAAACAGGTTTTGTTAACGTATATATATAATGGAAGGTTTGTTTCGCTGAGTTTCTATTTAGCTAAATGTTTCATTGCTAAATGGGTCTGGTAGCCAGGGACCTAATTCTACGATGCGACGAGATAACCGCTTGTTTCGAAGGGTCGCGGGTTCAATATTTGAATGGCCCACAGATATTTGTTTCGGGTATGGGTGTTTATGTATGTGTTGTGTGTCGGCATCCACGACACAGGCACACCGCGGACACTCAAAACGCCACTCACACGCCAAAATTCCATACAAACGCTTAATTTGGTTTCTATTACACAGACATCAATCAGTGACGTGTATTTACACGCGCACCTGTGTGCGTAGCACGTACAAAATGTCGCCCATAAGAGGGGAAGGGGTTGAGTGATGCAGGCGAATCGGGCGGGACGTCGAGGTGTCCATTCTATACGTAGTATTATCACATATTCTCTAACACAGGTTTATACCTAGTGTGGGGCTGTGAGTGTAACTAGTGTAAGTGTGTGTTATTATTAGATATACTATTATTTTAATTATTATATAATAAGACTGGTGGTAGAGCTTCAGTGACGGAGCTCGCGGGCGTAGGCACCACCGCATTACCTAATATACTTGCCGCTAAATGGTAGTGTTCAGCACTATCGTGTTCCGGTCAGGTGGTCATGTACGGCCCTGTAATTTCCGGCACAGAGGCATAACACCTTAGGCCTCAGGGGTGGCATCGCATCTGCATTTTGACCTTTGTCTTTGTGTGGGTGTCTATAGGCTGCAGTCATCACTTAACATCAATGTGAACTGCATGCTTGTTTGCCACTTCCATAACATATAAAAAAAATTAAAAAAAAAAGTTTTCAAAGAGTTTACAATTCATTTAATTCCCGGATGAAATAGGTATTGTATTAAAATACCGATATTAACTTTTCTGGGAAAAACAGACGCAAAGTTACTTTCTACTTAAAAAAAAACCGCAGCGTTATTGACGAAAAGCTCGCGTAACACTTTTAGTGAGATCATCAAAAATTCACAATGAACAGTAAGTATAAAAATACATTTTAAGAGTATCAACTCGGGCACTTTCATTTTTGCTCGAAAAATTTCAAAGTGTTGCTACTTTTTATCTTGTTTTAGTTGTTTAAAGTGGAAGCCCTCGTTTGAATAACTTATAACTTTAAAATAGAATGACGAGCGACGAAAGTTTCCTGAAATAGATGTCCGAAAAATGTATCAACTAAAATGGAGTGCAGATCCCCAGAACTATTAAAGAAGGTTTTGGAGCTTTCTAAATGCATAAATGTACCTTCACGCCGGGCCCCTTACGGGGTAGGCAGAGAGTGTGGAACGCCAGATATCTCGGTCCTGACACATCCCGTGGGATCGAACCCGCGACCCTTCGAATCAAACGGTCATCTCACACCTTTTTACTAACTGGGTCGTCAAATCATTAGTACAGTATATTATATATAATTTTATTTTAAAAAAAACGTAACTTCACGCCTGTGATCCTCGAAGGGGCAGGCAGAGGTATATGCATGCATTCAAGCATACATGTAAACACCCACGATTTGCCTGTTACGTTTTGGCCCATGTAACTGGTGGCGAGCCTGTTGAGATCTCCGGCCACATTACCAAACTTCGAGGTACTGGGAAATTTCCAGAAAATGGAAAAATTCCAATAGAACCAGAGACAAAGGACTTTACACCATTATCTCTGATAACCCCCTACCCGGGAATCGAACCCAGGACCTCAGCGTAGTAGTAGTGGCCTGCTACCACTAGGCTACCGAGGCAGTTAGTCAGTTTAGTGATATTTTTGACTATTATTTTTTTAGCTTGTTTGAAATGTGTATCAATTGTTATTCATTTTAATTTATTTTGTTTGTTTTTGACGTGTCATAAGAGGTACCTGTCACCCTAAATGAATAAATGAGTTTCTGACTCTGATTCTAAATATCATAAGGGTTTTCCCATTATGATACACGTATGGCATACAATTATAGCATATCCTCCAGGAGGTTTCGGTCCGCTGATATGATGATACGTAGTTTAATAAAACTTTGCACTGTTGTGTTGTTGGTGGTAGAGCTCCAGTGACGGAGCTCGCGGGCGTAGGCACCACCGCATTACCTAATATACTTGCCGCTAAATGTTAGTGTTTAGCACTATCGTGTTCCGGTCAGGTGGTAATGTATGGTCCTGTAATTTCCGGCACAGAGGCATAACACCTTAGGCCTCAGGAGTGGTAACGCATCTGCATTTTGATCGTGGTCTTTGTGTTGATGTCTATAGGCTGCAGTCATCACTTAACATCAATGTGAACTGCATGCTTGTTTGCCACTGCGGATTACATAAAAAAAAAAAAAAATCTACGACCTAAACTCGACGATTAAACACGCTCATAATGTCAATGTCAACTCCACATTTTCAAACTGACGTTAACTCCGTAAACGTCCCTATACGATGTACCTAATAGAGCCATTTCCCATCCAAGACAATTGGGAACTTGGCGATGTTGCAAGTAATATCTCAGCTCACTACCTGCCCACTAACGATCATAATTATTTCCAAAGTTCTGAACATTGTACGCTGAGAATACTATTGTTCATAACCGAGGTTCACATTTAGAGGAGCTAGTACTTTTTTTTTTTTATGTAATGGTTGTGGTAAACAAGCATGCAGTTCACGTTGGTGTTAAGTGATGACTGCAGCCTATAGATACCCACACAAAGACTAAGGTCAAAATGCAGATGCGTTACCACTCCTGAGGCCTAAGGTGTTACGCCTCTGTGCCGGAAATTACAGGGCCGTACATTTAGTTCAGTTATCAGCTTTGCTTGCAATTTCATGTAATTTTTTAAACTGTTAAAAAATGTACTTTATGTACTTACTCCGATGGTTCGGGCATATAGAAAGAATGTCGAATGAGCGAATGACTAAACATATATACAATGCGAATGTGGATGGCGATAGAGGCCCAGGAAGACCAAGAGTGACCATGACCAAATAGGTCGAGTTCTGTGTGATGGTAAGGTCAAAATTCTTAGGAATCGGCGTGCATGTATGAAGAGAATGATGAAGGTAGACGAGGCACGAGAGGTTTGTCAGGACCTGGATATCTGGCGCTCTACACTCTCGGCCTACCCCGTTAGGAACTTGGAGTGAAGTTACATA
The DNA here is from genome assembly GCA_036365455.1 of Macrosoma leucophasiata. Classification (NCBI taxonomy): domain Eukaryota; kingdom Metazoa; phylum Arthropoda; class Insecta; order Lepidoptera; family Hedylidae; genus Macrosoma; species Macrosoma leucophasiata. Next base: position 17,579,068 of record JAWQUS010000021.1, read on the forward strand.
CATACATATATATACTTCATGTTTTCATCTAAGGTGTCTTAATCTACATAGATAGGTCTGTGAAAAGGACATATCATGGCTAACATCATTTTTTTTTCATAATTAATAGTTTGAAAGACAGATACTATTATTCCCTAAGCAAAATGCGTGTCCTTCCTCTGACTTTTAAAATAAGAGATTAAAAATGTTAGTAATTCAAGAGAAGATTTAAAACGTATGGCGGTGTTCAACGGTGCATTTTCGCGTTTGTTTCTGCCCATTGGAACGGTCTTCGCTCTGGGGTCTCGCCTCGGTAGTTTGGCAACTCCTCCGGTGTTGCAAATATCTAGGCGACTGTAACTACTTTCCATGAAATGTCTACTTTTTGTCTATCTTTTGGCAGAAAAAGGCACAGTGGCAAAACATTCCAGGTCTAAAAAAAATACTTTATTGTTTCGTTACTTGCTTCGCAGGTAATAATAATGTGTTCCAAATCTGGAGACCGAAGCATTTGCACTTTTTTGACTACCCGGTTAGTCCAGCGGTGCGAAACCACCGTTTGATGCCAAGGGTCGCTGGTTCGATCCCCGCACCGGAACTAATATTTGTATGGCCTACAGATATTTGTTTCGGGTCTGGGTGTTTGTGTATGTGTACAACGGCATCTACCACACAGGTTTAGATGACACCTAATATGGAGCTGTGAGTAAGCGTATTTTATTGTATTTATTTTTTACTAGCTGACCCGGCAAACTTCGTATTGCCTCAGAATGAAATAATGTGTCAAAGGTTTGATAGATACGGACGATTTGTATGAAAAAATGAAATTGTGGTTTTTACTGTTTCCCTTCAAATTCTTCATAATTTCTTACCTTTTAAACCGTCCCTGGACATCCAAAAATAATTCAAAACCAAAATTATCTGAATCGGTAGAGCCGTTTTCGAGTTTTAGCGAGACTAACGAACAGGAATCGATTATTATATATATAAGATTATTTGCAAGGCTTCCCATGATCAATACATCCATCCAATATTAATAAAATCATAATGTATATCCCCCATGCTTCCCCCACCAAAACAAACCGGCCGACCCCAGAAACATTACTGTTCAATAACCATCGAGTTTTGTTAATGAGAAAAGTTTGTTCGGAATCCGTTGCAGGAGTACGAATGAAAGGGAATTTGATGGCTATATTAAATTACGAATACGAAAATTTTACTAGATTTTTATTGACATCAATACGACTTTGAATTCACCTGCATATTTATTATATTTATAGACTTCCAAAAATCATTCACAACCAAAATTAGCCCAATCGGTCCAGCCGTTCTCGAGTTTAAGCTAGACTAACGAACAGCAATAGATTTTTATATATATTATATAGACTAGCTGTGCCCGCGACTTCATCCGCGTGAGAATTTATGATTGTTCAGTACCTACCCGGACGAAGTCGTGGGCGCAGCTAGTATAAAAGTAGCCTAAGTTACTCCTTATTACATAAGGTGCCAGTGAGAGTCCCGTCAAAATCGGTTCAGCTGTTCCCGAGATTAGCCGGAACAAACAGACAGACAGACAGACAAAAATGGTAAAAATGTTGTTTTGGCATATGTACCGTGTATACATACATATGCATTTAGTTAAAAGCGGTTATTTTTATATAACAAACAGACACTCTAATTTTATTTATTTGTATAGATGAATAACATCGTTATTAACAACATATGCCTCTGTGACGAGCGGAATATGCTAGCGCTACTATTTACTCGTAGTTGCCTGAGAAGATTACATATTGAGGTGGTGCCTTTACTTTCTAAGTCCAGTGACATATCGGTGAATACGTCCTAGAGCCGCAGAACAACACGGGCCACTGGCGCCCGCCTCTCTATGACTGGCTCTGACGTGTTTCATTCAGCTAACAGCAATATTTTTGTATTAAAGAAACCATTAGTGTTGCACTACCTTAATTGAGACGTCGCTCCTGGTATGCAAGTAGGCACTTGCATACTCGAAGGTAAGCCTCTATTACTATAATACTTTTGACTGGAATACACATGTATATATATATCAATAAGTCGCAGGGGCAGACACTGAGGTCAGTGGGTGTTAACCTCAGGACAAGTTGCTTCTCACACGGGCAACTGTACGTCGCTTGCTACCGCGTTACCAGTCCTGTCTCTCTTTACATTTTGACTCCTGGCAGAATAACTACTAACGTAGTTTATAGGAAAGTGTTGTAAGGTTTGATACCTTTGTACGTATTTTTACTCTTTTGTGTCCGGGAATACATTCCTGCATTATTTTGTCTATTTCCTTCAGTCACATCTTATGACTGAACTCAGCAGGATTTCCATATGACTCCCTTCAATTGTTTCGCTTGCAAAAACACGTATACTTTTAATTTAATACTATTTTAAAAGTTGTTTGTTTATAATGCTAATGCGACACTGACATCTTAGGTATGTTTGGTGCTGTAGAGCCTTCACGCAGACGACGTTGCGGGCAGCAGCTAGTGTCTATAAATGCTTACGCACACTGTCACATCCAATATGGAAGAAGAGCCAGACGCTGTTTCCATGAACATGTAACAGGTAATTTCTCTTTAGAGGTTCTTCAAAAATAAGGTCCTTCGGGCTGGCAGCGTTGGCACAAATCTTCAACAAAAGATAATTTTCACCTTAAATGACTTTTATTCACTTAAGAACAGTCTCCCAAACCATTAAACACCATATTCCATTAGCCACCCATTCCACGAATAAAGGAAAACTTTCTGCAATATCCCGGGAAACTTCGCAATGAAATTTCTTTTGCAATAATTGAAAATAATTGAAAACATCCGACCCCACCGCACATTAGCCTAAAAATTTGCTTCTACTCGAAGAAAATTCTTCCACTAGCTAGTCAATCAATCGAACTGTGGCGGCAGAGAATATGCAGTAGAATAATAAGAGAATAAGCACTGCGGGCGCGGACGGGTAGTGTGATGGGTGACCGCTCGTGGCAAATTAAATGCGCGTTCCCGTGCTTCGGAGGGCATGTTAAGCCGTCGGTCCCGGTTGCTATTGACAGATAGCAGTCGTTAAAACCTTGTCGGAGGCCTTATAGGGCGGTTTGAAAACATCCGACAACGGGTTGGCCACTAACCCATTCACTTCCACTAATTCGCATTGGAGCAGCGTGGTGGAGTAAGCTCCAGGCCTCCTCCCAAAAAGGGGAGAGACTCGTGCCCATCTGTGGGACGTATAATGGGCTGCTCCAATGCGGATTGGTGGAGGTGGGTTAGTGGCCAATCCGCTGTCGGATGTTTTCAAACCGCCCATAGGGCCTCCGACAAGGTTTAACGACTGCTATCTATCGATAGCAACCGGGACCGACGGCTTAACGTGCTCTCCGAAGCACGGAAACGCGCATTTAATTTGCCACTAGCGGTCACCCATCACACTACCCGACCGCGGCCGTAGTGCCTAACCGAGTAAATCGCTTATTATCTACACCAGCCACCGGGCCATGCGCGCTTCATGTTTATTATTTGTTGGTATATACTATTTTATAATATTTATTTAGTTACACTCTGGGTTTAACAACCTTTCTGCCAACTAAATGGTGGTATTAGTACATGTGAAAAAATCACGGAAATAGTTTCTATTTATAATGAATTAAAAGGAATTTAAAAAAAAATTAAAGGAATTCATTTACAGATAAATATGCCTTATTACTTTACAAATAATAGTCGATTACCTTATAAAATATACTTGAAAAACGGCTCCCTACATTGCACGTGGCCCGACAAGCATGTCTCAGTTTTTTTCCATTCATTCGTCCAATTGACCGCATAAACTATTTTTTTTTATTATGTAACTAGCAGACCCGACAGATTTCGTCCTGTCAAATAAATTGTATTTTTTTTTAAATTGGCAGATTTTGTTCCTACCTATTTTATGGTTGGGTCGAAAAATTCTCCTGAACAGAACCGTCACGAGCAAATTGACTCTTTGACGTTAGGAACACACCTACATTGCTTAGACAACAGTGAGTGCTTGTAAGTACGTTTACATACACATATTAATAATTTATTGCAAAAAGCTTCAAGACTTCTACATTTCTTTTGATGTTTTCATAACATAACTTATGTGTAACGCTGAAATAAATTTTCTCGAGCAGTTAATTTGTTTTCTCGGTTGAGTTATTCCGTATGTATTTTAACTTATGAAAATTACAGCGTTAAAGTTAACAAAAATGCTCATAAAATAAAAACTACTAGATCAAACTGATTTTAATTGTTATGTTACCAAATGGCTTTATTTTGCATCCAACAAAATAAAAATCTCGTAAGAAATCTCGGTTCGCTATCGGTTGCTATCAATAGATAGCAGTCGTTAAACCTTGTCGGACGCCTTATGGGCGGTTTGAAAACATCCGACAGCGGGTTGGCCACTAACCCGTATCTCCACCAATCCGCATTGGAGCAGCGTGGAGTAAGCTCCAGGCCTCCCCCCAAAAAGGACTCGTGCCTAGCAGTGGGACGTATAATGGGTTGCCATTATTTTTATTTATTTATTATTAAGAAATCTCGGAGTAGTCGGTGTTAACTTACTTACTGAAAAAAAAAAACATATCAACCGAATTAAAAACTTCCACCTTTTTGAACAAGCTTTTTTCGTATATAAAACGAAGATACTCGACAACTCGAACATCTCGTTCTACAAAACCCTTAATCAGTATAGAAAAAGAAACTGCTTGTAAAAAACATTTTACGCATTATTAATACCTACACGAAATAACTCAACCGAAAAAACATATTAACTGCTCGAGAAAACCTCTTTCTGTGTTTACACATGTGATGTTTAGAAAACGTCAGAAACGTAGGAGTTCTGAGCCTCTTAGTAATAAACTACTTTTTTTTATTCTCGGTTTAAAGAGCTTGGTCAAAGACGATGACGCTCTATACGTTTGCATTATACGAATTACTTTCTTCATTAAATGATGTATGATCAATAGTATGTATGTATCTTCACGCTAGGTCCGTCACGGGGTAGGCAGAGAGTATGGAGCGCCAGATATTCCAGGGTGCGACCGCCTATAGACATTGCTATTGACGTTGTCATTGCTGTCAAATTTTCATGTCGATGTGTCATGTCATGTCATGTCATTTTCATGTCATGGCTTTTTCATTCATTTGCATCCTTTTTCATCCTTTCCCCATTCTGGAATATACAATGGAAAGCTACATTAGCTACATATAAAGTCTATCTCTATTTATGCCATCATTGAACAACTAGTGAGGATAACTCATATCAGAATCAGAAACTCATTTATTCATTTAGGGTGACAGGCACCTCTTATGATACGTCAAAAACAAACAAAATAAATTAAAATGAATAACAATTGATATACATGTCAAACAAGATAAAAAATATATGTTAAGTCAATAATATCACTAAGATAAAACTAAATGTAATAAACTTATGTAAAAAGTATAAAATTTCTAACACCGTACCTGGACTATTTTGTACTATTTCATGTTTTTAAATTACATTTTAATATTTAAATAACAATTAATCATTTACTGCTAGCATTAAAAAACCTATCAGGTTTGTATCTGTAATGTAACCTGATTCACGTTGATATTATCTGCTCTATACACCTTGCATCACACAATATCCGACATGACATCAGCACGCGTACATCGACACGAAACAATTGCGCATCGCCCGGTCGGATGCGATCACACGAGCCGGATACCCGGGAGATCCGATATATCCGTCCGATATCCGTCCAAGCCTCTAATTTTGGTTTACGACTCACTGAAGTTTCAGGTGCGATTTTCCTATTGTACGATGTCGTTTGTCAAAAGCCCAAAGGATAATCCGGGGCAGATTATGAGGGATACGGGTTCAATACGTTGTTGTTTTACTGGGATAATGCCAGTATGTGATGATGTGAAAGGCTTTTGGTATACTTGAGAAGTAGTAACTGCTAAATGTGAGGGGATTATAATTCGAAATTATAATTACTGGTGGTAGAGCTCCAGTGACTGAGCTCGCGGGCGTAGGTACCACCACATTACCTAATATACTTGCAGCTAAATGGTAGTGTTCAGCACTATCGTGTTTCGGTCAGGTGATAATGTACGGCCCTGTAATTTTCGGCACAGAGGCATAACACCTTAGGCCTCAGGAGTGGTAACGTATCTGCATCTTGACCTTAGTCTTCATGTGGGTGTCTATAGGCTGCAGTCATCACTTAACATCATTGTGAACTGCATGCTTGTTTGCCACTTCCAGTATATAAAAAAAGTAAGATATGTATGTGGAGGAACGGGTGGAAGTGTTCCTCCGACGAAAAGGGAGGATCTTCCGACCAGGCGAGGTGGTAGCGCCTGGCGGGCCGCGGCCCAACGATTGACGTTGGGAAGTTGTATATATGCCAACTCTTGAGAAATCTTCGCATGTGCGATGTAATTCGAATGCACGCCATCTATCGTACTACACAAGTACTGTGAGGTTTCATCTGTGTTCCACTAGTTGGCGCCTTAATGTAGTGGACGCTACATGTATTTAATATAACGGAGATGTATAAAGTAACAAAAATACCGGTAAAACGAGAAATACGAAACAACGTTTTGCTCAGGATCGCACCTTAAATGCTTTCACATAACCACAAGGACCATTACTATGGCTCATCAAGTATCCATGACGTCACTCTATCTACTCGTATCTTCAAACTTCAAACAACTAATTCGCGTGGGACCATTCAATTATTTCAGTGAAGGTTTTCCTCATCTCTCCCGCGCGATCAATTGATCAATCAACTATGGGAATTCAAATTGAGGTATATGTACATAATCGAGTTTGTTAGTTTTCTTAAACAAGTTCGATACGTGATGTTGTGTTTACTAAGCGTGTACAGAAGTTACGCGTAGTGTTAGTGGAAATGGAGGCTGAAAGTGACACGGTATAGTTCGAGCATTGCTACAGTTTAAAACTAAATGTGTTGCACAGTGCGTTGGTGGAACACTGTTTTGGTGGAATTTAGAGTAACACGAACTTAATGTTTGGTGGGATTAAATGGATATATCTTAAATGGATCTCAAAAGGTCCGCGATAGCATATCAATTTATTTCGTTTCTTTACTAAGGTAAGGTACTGTAACTCCTATCTCTTTTCGTTAGCGTTTACTGCACCGGTCTCGATAAAGCAATTAGCTAACCGACGCCATGTCTCAAACGTACCATTCCGAAGAGATATTAGTACCTTTGACGACCCGGTTAGCCCAGCGGTGTGAGATGACCGTTTGATTCGAAGGGTCGCGGGTTCGAACCCCGCACCGGGACAAATATTTGTATGGCCTACAGATATTTGTTTTGGGTCTGTGTGTTTGTGTATGTGTTGTATGTGTACAACGGCAACGGTTTATACCTAATGTGGGGCTGTGAGTGTAAGCGTATTTTTTTTTCCTAATCTTCATTAAAGACAGCTCACATTTCTAACTTTATCAATATCCTGTCAATTATTTATTATTGATGCTTACAATCTTGTAGAACATATTATTATACCGTTAAAACCATTTTGGCTTCGCGAGCACTGAACGCAAAAGTACCGGTTTCAATATACGGTAGTTTTAACAAAGCGATTTTCACAAACCACCCTAGACCCAGCTAAATACAATTAGCTCTGGTGGTTCGCGTCGCAAAATGAAAAAAATGTGATGGTAGGGTTGTGCGAATTACATTTCGAAATATACACATTTTTTTTGTATAATGAAAGTTGCAAATAAACTTTAAATTAATAATAATAATGGCAACCCATTAAACGTCCGATTGCTGGGCACGAGTCTCTCCCCTTTTTGGGGAGAGGCCTGGAGCTTACTCCACCACGCTGCTCCAATACGGATTGGTGGAGGTAGGTGGGTTAGTGGCCAACCCCCTGTCGGATGTTTTCAAACCGCCCATAAGGCCTCCGATTAGGTTTAACGACTGCTATCTATCGACAGCAACCGGGACCGACGGCGTAACGTGCCCTCCGAAGCACGGAAACGCACATTTTAATTCGCCACTAGCGGTCACCCATCATACTACCCGATCGCGCCCGTAGTGCTTAGCCGAGTAGGTCGCTTATGATCTACACCAGCCCGCCGGGCCATGCGCGCTTCAACTTTAAATTAGCTATACCTAATACCGAGATCAGAATGCAGATCCATTTCTACTTCTGAGGGCTAAGTTGATAACACTGCAATCAATACACAAAAACCAAAAACTAGAGGTCGAAATGCATATACATTGCTATCCTTGAGACCTAAGATGTTTTGCAACTGTGGCAGAAAAACGGGGCAATATAATCCTTACTTATGTCTAACCGGGCTACAGTAGTGCTTAACATTAAAACATTTAATGTAGATAAGGCCTATGCCCTCAAGCCCCGACATTGGAACTCTACTTCCAAGTAGATATTTTGCCTTTTACACTAAAAATCTTTTAGTACAATCTCTTATTGTCCCTCTCATTGATTATGCTGATGTTTGTTGTTCAAATATGTCAGAAGAACTTCTGAACAAACTGGATCGTTTGCTAAACAATTGCATTCGGTATATTTTCGGTTTACGCAAATTTGATCATATTTCCCACTATCGTTCAAAGCTTAGATGGCTTCCCATCTGACAAAGAAGACACGTAAGGTCTCTTTGTTTACTTTTCTCCGTCTTAAACGATCCTTGTTCTCCCATTTATCTCAAAAATAAATTTCGGATTTTGGGCGACTCCCATAATCTTAGCTTACGCTCATCTAAAAATATGTCTTTGGAAATTCCTTTTCACCGTTCCGGTTTCATGTCTCATTCTTTTGCTATATCGGCAATAAAACTCTGGAACATGCTCCCTGTTGATATCCGGCAATCTTCCTCTAAATTTTCTTTTAAAGTGAAGCTTAAGAAACACCTATTGAGTCAATTGTCTTAACCTGAAAGTGTGTCATCATAGTTACAAGTTTTTTTTTACAAATTAAGCATATTTATTTATACAACTATATTTATGTAAATTTATGTGTAATTTCAACATACTTAATTATTATTATATAGTTATATAATATGAATCTTATTATCCATATATCTATTGTTATATTTAGTATAGCGTTAAATATTATTCGATAAAGTATTTATGTACTGTAAAAAAACGTATTAACGTTTTTTTTTCTCTAAGTAATTATTTTCATTTATGTATTATTTTCCGCACCCTACACTAAGCTTTCTCATGACCCCATGGTTGACTGTCAGAGAATGCCTAGTGGCATTAAGTCCGCCATATGTACAAGGTGCATAGAAGCATAAATAAATAAATATATAGATATTCAGTCAAATATTTGACGTGCTCTAAGGTTTTTGGCGAGCTAAACTCGTTGAAAAAAAACTATTTTTACGGATTTATCCTGCCCGGGACCGCAGAAGCTGAAAAGCAACTGAAAGATCATTTAACGTTTTCGCAAGTTTTCGCGAGCTTCAGATATTGTACAAATCATATTTCCGGATTTTCTCGCGTAGTATACGCAAGAAAACCAACTTTTTCTCTTACCCGACGTTTTGGTCGCTTTCCAGCTCACGGGGCTGACCACGGTAACAGGAAAGTATACGCAAGTAAATCCGCAAATACGATTTCTACAAAGAAACGTCATGTTTTAAAAATAATTTTATTTAAATCAAATTAATTTAAGCCCTCCGTGTGACCTTGAGTTGTCATGAGGCATAGTCACCCCATTTCAATTTTCCTATTATTTTAAGTATAGGTGCAATAAAAAATATTGTATTGTACAACCCTAAACCGCGCTCTGAAACGATTACCATGTTTAAATACTAGCGTGCTCCGTTTTTCGAATAGCACGCGTATTTCTCTGAAGTATTGTTACTGTTATGTCTACAAGAAACAAATACGATTGTAAATTTGTTAGCTTGACTCAATCGATTAAATATAAATGTTCTCACGCTATTTACGTTTCATTTTGTCATGTGAGCTTTGTGATTGTTGTGGGCTTTTATTTTTCTGCTTCTTTTATGGTTTTGCTTATATTGTTTTTTGCACTATAGTTTGGCATGACCTAACTATAGTGATACTATGTCATAATCATGGCGTTATCATCATTCAGCCGAATGACACCATGGACGGTCCTGAGCCGCCCTCATCCAGCAATTGCCCGCAACCTTCATCAAGTTTTTACTGGTGGTAGAGCTCCAGTGACGGAGCTCGCGGGCGTAGGCACCACCGCATTACCCAATTTACTTGCCGCTAAATGGTAGTGTTCAGCACTATCGTGTTCCAGTCAGGTGGTAATGTACGGCCCTGTAATTTCCGGCACAGAGGCATAACACCTTAGGCCTCAGGGGTGGTAACGCATCTGCATTTTGGCCTTGGTCTTCATGTGGGTGTCTATAGGCTGCAGTCATCACTTTACATCAATGTGAACTGCATGCTTGTTTGCCACCTCCAATAGATAAAAAAAAAAAAAAAAGTTGTTGGTCCATACTTGTCTTCCGGTACGCGGTCGCCATTCGAGAACTCTTTTTTTTAAGTAATAAAAGTGGCAAACAAGCATGCACTTCACATTGATGTTAAGTGATGACTGCAGCCTATAGACACCCACACAAAGACCAAGGTCAAAATGCAGATGCGTTACCACTCCTGAAGCTTAAGGTGTTATGCCTCTGTGTCGGAAACTACAGGGCCGTACATCTACATCTCTACATCTTCTGCCCCAACAACCGTCAGTTCTTCGAGGATCATGGCGTCGGGTCATGAGAACTCTTGCTCTAGTGCTGTCAGTCTTCAGTGACCGAACAACCGAACAATGATGGTTAAACCATTCCAATATGCGGCAGCAAATACTATAATTAATGCGCGGAACAGGCAGCACCGTCCGCGATAAATGTGCCGGCAATGCGAGCGCAAATCCGCGTGGCTGTAATGGTAGGAAC